>JAQPPZ010002556.1:6422500-11315000 GCA_028583015.1 Wollemia nobilis
ATCAATTTCTAGATTCAAAAGGGTACGTCCTTTTGTCAAAGGTTGCGCCCTTTGCCTTGCATTCACACCATCCACATTTGCGAAAATCCTTTCTCTGTTAGGGCAAAAAAAAACCATTTCATTACATCAAGCCTTATCATAAATACCTTCATCTGTTGGGGAAAAGAATAGACACAATCATTTCATTTTTTACTATAAAAATTCCCTTCATATGTTAGGGCAAATAATAGACGTAATAATTTCATTTTCATTATAAAAAACCCTTCATCTATTGGGACAAAGAACAAATGCAATCATTTCATTTTTTATTATCAAAAACCCCTTCATATAATATGACAAAGAACAAATACAATCATTTCATTTTCATTATAAAAAACCCTTCATCTGTTGGGGCAAAGAATAGACACAATCATTTCATTTTCATTATAAAAAATCCTTCATTTGTTGGGGCAAAGAATAGATGCAATCATTTCATTTTTCATTATAAACAATCCCTTCATTTGTTAGCGCAAAGAACAAACACAATTATTTCATTTTTTTATTATCAAAAACCCCTTCATATGTTAGGGCAAATAACATATGCAATCATTTCATTTTTCATTATCAAAAACCCCTTCATATGTTGGGGTAAAAACATACACAAGTATAAGTGAACCTTGTATTTAGTGGTTTATCCTATTTAACCTAGTGGTTGCAACGACTATTTATCCATGCAATCCGATAGGATGGGTAAATCACCATAAGGACACTTACATCATCAAAAACCCCTTCATCTGTTAGGGCAAAGAACAAACACAATCATTACATTTTTTAGTCATTTCATTTTTCATTATCAAAAACCCTTCATCTATTGGGGCAAAGAATAGACACAATAATTGCATTGCAATTTCCCATGTCAAAAACCCCTTTCATCTATTGGGACAAAAATAGACTCAGTCACTTGAATCCATATATTCAAAAAGATAGCTTACCTCCAAAAAATCACTCCACATTGCATCCATCAATACATTTCTCATCATCACGTCTCCATGTCACCATCAAATCCATCAACAATTGCATTTATATTCAACATTTGTCAAGTTTATATATAAATTCAAGTGAACCTTGTATCTAGTGGTCTATTCTATCTCCTTGACAATTGTAGCGATTTGCATCCATGCAACGATAAGATGAATAAATCACCATAAGGACACTTGGGCACTTTCATCATCCACTATCTCCTTGTTCGAAAACAATTTTTTTTTTGGTACCTCATTTTTAGAGTGAAACTATGCCAAGACCAATTTGCTCAAAAGTTATCATTGATGGCCTTGTTTGTGGGGCTTGAAACACGAAACAAATAATAACTTTTCATCATTTCCTTTGCAATTACATCAGTCTCCAAGGATGTAGGCCGGGTAAAGTGATTGAGTAACCGTTTAGGGATTTCGTGTAGGAATTACTATAATCATGAGTGGCCTCAAGGATATACCACTTTTTTTATTTTTGCATTTGCATACTTGCATTTTAATGACGTCGAAAGACATATTCTTCAGCAGCATCGAATCACCCCAAATTTGGGGTAACCACATTTGGTTATGACTTTCTCACAATGGGATACATCTTACATGATCATGGCATATGCACTTGGCAAATACCTTCATCTGTTGGGGCAAAAACATACACATTTCTCATCACATGTTTCACAAATCCCTTCATTTTTTGGGACAAAAATAGATGCACTTCTCACTCACAAATCCCTTCATATATTGGGGCAAAAACAGATGCATCATATCACATTTTTTACTACTTCCTTTCCCACTGTTGGGACAAAAATGACATCACATCATCCATCACTCATTTGCATAGATTTTTCAATTGGCTCATGAAGATTCATCCGCAATCTCATTCGCCAATTGAGGGGGTAAGCTACACAAAACTCAAATTCTTTTATTCTTTTGTCTTCAAGCTTGTGTGTTGTGTCCTAATATAAAGTTGCTTCTGCATCTCACCCAAACATGTATCTCATGTTTTTGCAATGCATTGTGTTTCATGCAACGTAGTACAAAAAAGGCAATCTGTAAACACCAAAACCTAGCCATTTGTCCTCCATCCTAACTTTCCTACCATTTTTACCACCAAAACCTAGCCATTTGTCATCCATCCTAAATTTCCCACCATTTTTGCCCATTATTCATATATATTTATATATATTTAAATAATAATATTTTATATTATATTTTATATATATTTAATAAATATATATTTATATAAGTGAATTAATCCCAACCATCCGATTTCATTTAAATCTATCCATCCATCCACATCAATCCATGCCACACCCTAAATTTAATATCCACCCTTTGATGTGCTTTTATCTCAGCCACACGATTAGTGTCATTGAAACCCTAGCATGCCTTAGGTTGGATTATAAATATAAGCCATTTTGATGACTCAACCCTTGAGCTATAAGCATAATTTTTCCCTAAGCTATTGGAGTACCTAAGTCCTTGCTTCTACTTCCATATTTGCTCGTCACAACCCTCGCATTCATCGCCATTCATTCCCTTTTGCCAGATCTGCTTCTACAAAATCCTTCCTTAGTCGTCGAATGCCTCTGGATGCTTTATGTCATCGTCAAGCACCTCTGGGTTCTTCGCTTCCGTCACCAAGCACCTCTAGGTGCTTTCCTTCTACTGCAAAGCACCTCTAGATGACTCCCTACCAGTATTGAGTGCCCACATGCATTTTACATAAGTGTTCTGAGGACCTCCTAGCCTTCAATCGATGCTAGGGTATCATCGCACGATCAACTGTAAAAAATATCACATATCAGAAGACAACAAGTAGGTAAGGTAAATATATTGGTTATTATTTTAATTATGCACTTTTATTTATGTTTACTTCATTTGTAGTAGATAGTAAGGGTTTTACCATTGTTTATAGAGGGTCTCACATTGTGGAGCCCTCACAGGTATTACTAATCTGTTTGTTGTGTCATTGTGTGCATATTTGAAGGTGCTACATCAACATTGGACAATTGTTTAAGCTGGAGTGGCCCGTCATCAAATTCAAGAAGCCCACTAAATTCTATTGGGAGCAAGAACGTGCCTGAAGACACCATCGACCTTGTTTGTTAGGGTTTCAGAGAATCCTAACCCTTGTAAATTTGTATAAAAAAGGATTACAAAGATCCTCATTGTAACTAATGATTTGCTTAATATTAGAAGCTTCCTTAACTATAGCTTTACCTAAAAGAGTAGAGTCATCCACAAATTGAATGTGAGAGATATGTCTAGCTCCATGAGCAATGTTAACTCCCTCAAGGGTTTTGTTTTCCCTCTTTTTTGTTATAGTCCTACCCAAGCATTCAATAATAATGATGAATAAATAAGGGGATAGTGGGTCACCTTGCCTAATACCTCTGGAAGCTGGGAATGACTGAGAAAGCATGCCATTGATAAGAACTAAGTAGGAAACTGAAGAGATACATCCCATAATCCAATCCATCCAATCCTTAAATAAACCAAATTGCCTCAAAAGTTTGATAACGAAGTGCCAATCCACTCTGTCATAAGCTTTGGATAAGTCTAACCAAATGAACATGGAAGGAGATTTTTGCATATCCATGGAATGGATGGATTCCTGAGAAAGAACTATCTCATCTACTATTTGATGTCCTTCCACATAACCCCCTTGTTTAAGGGAAATAATATTTTACAAATCTAGCTTCAACATTTCTGCCATGATCTTAGTAATGATTTTGAGAAGAACATTACATAAAGCAATAGGTCTAAAAGCTGATATATGATCAACCTCTTGAGTTTTTGGAACAAGAGTAATATAAGTTTTATTGATAACCTTCAAAATTTCTTTGGCTTTCCTGGCTTCTTCCACCACCTCTAATAAATCAACATGAAGGATATCCCAGAACTCTTGGTAGAACTCAATGGGAAAACCATCAACACCTGGGGTTTTCCCTTTTTGCATTTTAAAAACTACCTGTTGAAGCTCATTGGCAGTAACAAGAGCAATAAAAATAGAGTTTTCCTCAGAAGTGATAAGAGAAAGGATTGCTTGAAGAACATTTTGTTGAGAAGCTGAGTCAAGAGGAGTAACAACAAAAAGATTGGAAAATTAATCGACAACAATAGAGTTCATGCTATCCTGAGTATAGACAACATCTCCAGAATCTAATTTCAAGGAAGAAATAAAGTTGTGAGATCTTCGAGCTAGAAGATATTTGTGGAAGAAATTTGTGTTTCGATCTCCTTCTTTGAGCCATTGAATTCTAGATTTTTGCTTCCATAAGAGTTCTCTTTTTTCCCATTCCTCTACCGAGTTTTGAGTTTAATTTCATCTGCACTTCTATTCTCTATGATGCCATCTAAACGGATTTTCTTATTCAAATTTTCAAGTTGAGCAATAACTTCATATTTTTTTTATGAACATCCCCAAAATCCTTCTAGTTCCAAGTCTTGATTTTGGATTTAATGTATTGTAGTATTTTGGCAAAACAGAACATCTTAGTCCCATATTTAGGCTTACCTTCCTTCCACCATTGTTGCACATGAGGTCTAAAGGAACTGTCTCTGAGCCACATTAATTGAAAACGAAAAGGAGAGAAACTCACATTGGTTTTACATATTTCCACCATGAATGGCCAGTGATCTGAACCAGCATTGTTAAGAGTCTTCACTTTAGGAATGTGACCATGGATTAAGAAATTTTCAGAGAGCAAAAACCTATCCAATATCTCCATTATACAAGCTAAGCCTTGCATTCTGTTAGACCAAGTCATAAGGCCATTATCTGGTTGGATGTCCACAAGATGGAGGTTTGCAATATATTCACTCATGAGGTTAGTGCTTTTGTACAAATTTCTATTTCCCCCAATTTTCTCATCCAGAGAGGATGGTATTGAAATCTCCTCCAATCAAGATCCAAGCTTCAAGAAGATGAGAGATAATATGAGTTATATCCTTCCACTGTCTTCTTTTTTACTCCAAAGAAGTCAGAGCATAAACAGTAATGCAGAGCATAATTTGGTTGGAATGTTTATTTTGAATAGCTATAGCCAAAATACACCAAATGCCAACCATATGGTGAATAACTACCTATTTTGGGTCCCAAAGACAAACAATGCCACCAAGAAGAAAGGTTCATGATTACACTGAAGTTATTTGCAATAAATTTAAAGATGCAACCAAAAATATTGAAGTTTGAAGATTAGATGTGAAGAAGATTGGATGAAGCAAAATAAATTTTGAAGAAGAGAAAGCAGAGGCGATTGAAGATTGAAGGGTTGAGGTTACCCAAATTATAATCAATTGAAGAAATTATTGATAATGTAAGGCAAAATTCAAGTTGAGAAGGTTATTTTGGAATAAAATTGAATTGATTTCAATTGTTGAAGATTTTATTATTTGTAAGAATTAATATTGGAGAGATAAGAAGAATATTTTTGAAGGAAGTTTTTTATTGAAAGGAAGATTGAATTGTTGAAGAAGAAATTATTATTTTTGGATGAAAAAGATTGTTTTGATTGAAATTGAAAGAAGAAAATTTAATATTTGAAATTGATCGATTTTAACAAGAGATATAAAAAGAATTATTTTTTTGAAAAGAAGAAAGAAGGAGAAGAATTATTGCAAGAAGAAAAGATATTCTAGAAAGAAAACTTTATGAAGAAAAGAGATATGTCAATAATAATAACATTATATTTCATTTTAAAATATTTTGTTAAGATATTTTACACTCAGGAACCTGAAAGGGATTACTTAAAGATAACTCCAATGTATAGAAATAGGACACACAAAGACAATGTTAAGTATGACAACTTCATTTGTGAGTTAAAATTCTTGTTGATAAAGAATGCAATATAGGCCAACTTCCAAAGACATGCCCTAGATTTCATCCCTCTCAGAAGATGACTTGGATATGTTGATCAATATTAAAAAAATTACCTCAAAATGTGTGAAGACCATTTGACATGAACAATATCAATTCAAAAAATAAAAATGAGGAAAAAACACACATCTGGGAAGGATGTTACAAATGAAGACATTTTGTTTGAAGATGACAAGAAAAGCAACAACCATTCCAATAGAGAAATTTGACCATTAACTCCAAAGAATTTTTTGGATTAATATGTTGGTCAATATCTAAGCCAACCTCTACTGCTCATGCTTATATGGATAATTTTGAAAGCACATTTACTAATAGTGAACTAGATATGGAGGAGAAAGAAGATGGTGAGAACATTTACAATAAATGGAGACAAAGTTTTTTGAAAATATAGAGATGCGTAAGGAAAATAGACATCGAAAGAATAATAATCCTGGACTTACATGAAGGATTCAATTAGGAAAATTCATATTGGTTTGCAGAATAAGAGGGAGAAGTCGCAAGAATATCTGAATGGGTTGTATGCCAAGTATTTGTGGGATAGATGACAAGAGTATTTCAATTTGGTAGAGAAATAAGAGGACATAGTTTCCATTATGAAGATTCAACTAGAAGATGCTAAACACGAGGATTTTGATGAAAGCGATGGCGAGTTGGTGGTGAAGGCCCATAAATTGTAAATTCGTAAATTACAATGTTGTTTTATGTGTTCTTTTCCCGAATAAAAAAAATTGATGGTATCATTAGAAAAAGTGAAAGTTGGTCAGACAATTGTATTATTATCATAGCATTACATAAGGTTCCTAGGAGCGTTTCTAGAACCAAAAAAAGTGTTTTTGAGGCGCATGATTTATTAATACATGATGATAATAAACCGGTGACCATAAAGATAATGATCTGCATTTTACATGATGAAAATACCATCACCAAAGTGAACATCATACAAGGTGACATATAAGTTGAAAAGGTATTGGAAGTTTTTTATTTATTTAGAGATTCACTTTCTCTTGATAGAAGTCTAGGAATAATGTTGTTAATATTTAAAAAATCTTCCAATGGAAGTCATGTTCCTCTGAAGATCTTATCTATAGAGGATGGCACTATTTTGAAAGCCTTTAATCACCTATTGCATAAGGGTAAAAAGGTCAATTTCATTGAGCAGTTCAATGAGAAGATTTTTGTAAAACAAGAAAATGAAACCTTCAAATGGTTGATGTTTGGAATACACAATTGAAAAAAGTGAGTAGGAAAGAATTCATAACATCATCACCTTTTATTTTCTTATATGAGAGTCAATTATTTTTGACATTTCATAATAAGACTATTGTTGTGTGAAACTTTCGAGAAGAGTTAGTAACATCATTTGAAGACCACTTGTTATGGCATCCTGACTGCAATACAAATAACATTTATATTACGAGTGATCAAGATTTGATCATTTATTACTATAAGTCCCATTCTCAAGGACTAGATGAAGGAAATGCATCATCAATTTATAACAATGTTTAGGAAGCACTTAAAGATAATTTGAAAGTTTGAAATTTTATGAAGGTAAAATATCTTCATACCAAATAATGTAATATGAGGTGGTGTTGGGAATATTACAATTATTTGAACATGTAATTATTGTCATCTATAATTGTTCCAAAGGATAATTATGCCTCTCATAGAGTGACATAGTAGGGCCTCTCCCGAGAGCATGGGGTTTGACTCAATTAGGGGCCTCTGAGAGTATTTTACAAGGTCAAATCCTTGTTAAGATGTGATCTTTAGGTGCACTTTCAACTCAAGAGAAAAATGGATGTGAGAGATAAAATAAAACAACTAAAAAAATATAAAGATAAAAGATAAAATACCTAAGCTAAAAAAGGTGGTGATGTGCCAAAGACCAAATAATATCTCCTTGCACAACAAGCTCAAACACTATGTGGCAATGATGAACACTTCCTTGACATAGATGAGCCCAACACACACATAAAGATATGGGTCAGAGCATGAGAACCATAGATGGCTACTCAAAATAGATGTGTAGGCCTCCCATATACACACATGCAAGTAAAACTCAAAAACAAGTAAATATTACAAACACACGTATACATATAGAGACGGGTCAGAGCATGAGAACCACAAATGACTACCCAAAAAAATTAGACACGTAAGCCTCCAATATATATGTGCAAACAACATTACCGTCGAGCATGCAAATGACACATTGTCAAGGGTAGGACAATGTATCATTTTTATGGCCTCTTTAGCTTTCTTATTCCTTTGTATTTCTCTACTTGTAGTTGGATAGTATTTTTGAACAAATATTCCATTTTTCTAAGCTCTCTTCTTGTAATCCACTTGAGTGGAAAAATCTAAATTCATATACTCAACGAATATCTTTATCATATAACGTTTTTAAAATTTGTTATGTTTAATCTATGCATGCTGATGGTGGTTGCATTCAGTTTATTTCATAGTATGTTGATACTTTAAAGATTGCACCATCTTTGACCTCATACTATGTAAATACTGGTTGGGTCAAGATTGGTTTAAATCAAATTTGTTGCTTTATTTCTTCAGATCTTATTTAGACTAGGAGTAGATTAATTTTCATTCGAAGCATTGGAGCTAGTTTCCTATAGTGTATTTTAAAATTTCTTACAAATTTAGTAATCATTGTTGTTATATATGTGCGAGATATCCTAAATTATTGAATTTTATAGATTGGCCAATCACAATTTACAGTGCTTAAAATTTATCTTTTGCTGCCCAATTTTGATTCAACCTAGATCATGTTTGTTTAAATATCAATGCATTAGAATACTTTATAGATAATTAAGTGTTTGGTTTCAAGGCAATTATGCCTAAGAAATTCTCTTTTATTTTATGACCAACAAAGATCCCTTAAAGGAATAATTATCAATGACCTCTGAGTCTATTTGTACTGGCCAAGATCTAGCATGCCTGAACCTTGGGGAAATACTTCCCTTTTAAGAGGGAATACATCTCTATTTCAAGTATGTGGCCCTACCCTTGACAATGTGTCATTTGCACGCTCAATAATTACAAATATTGTGCCAAAATTAGGGGTTCAATTTACCCATAAGTTGCTTAGGAGCTGACTGCTATACAAAAAAAATGAAATAAAAGCTTACAAAACTTGTAGATTCAAACTCACTATTGCTTTTTATAGCCTAAAATACCATTATTTGTAAATTACAATGGGGATAATTCCCTCTAAAAATTACAGGTGGTTTTAATAATTTCAGCTACTTCTCCTAGGGATTCAAGAAATTGAAAGAAGTGCCCTTAGCCATAACGAATGTCAAAATATGGGATAGTGGCTACTTGCTACCATATCCACTTTTAATATGTTATTGAGCTACTCAATTGAAATTAAATTTGTAGGTAGCCTTCGTTATTTTCAATAAGAGCACATTTATTCATTACACCTACTTTTCCTAGGATATTGTGCAATTTGGTTTGACTAAAATGACTTCCAACCCTTCGGTGCACCAGCTTCCATTTCCAATGGTCCAATATATTTATGCATTGGTTGGAACTTCTTTTCCCTAGCCTTCATTAGATCTCACCAAACCTTCGATATTAGGGTTATCTGGGAGGAAGCTTCTCTAGTTCTCTCATAATTGCATTTTCTAGGGCTTCTCTTTCCTTTATTATATCTACTTCCAAAATTTCCAGCCGTTAGGACTTATCTCATTTCTTACCTTCAAAATATATTGTGCGGTTTTAGAAATTTAGGGTTATCCCCTTCGCTTACAATATTAAAAAAATTGAGACCACGTTTGATCAAAACTTTTGCCTTCCTCAAATATTTTCCTTAAGAATAAATTACTAGTGAGAAATCACTACATTTTTGTTGGCTTATAGGGGGCTTCTATCTTACTTGAAGGAGAACCCAAAATTGCTTTTATCCTTTAGCCCAGAGTCAAAATTTATAAGTCCAACAAAATAACACAAAAACTAAAAAAAAATAAAAAAATTATTACAAGGTGGACAACTTGTCCAACACTTGCTTAATTTCCACCCATTCCTCTTTTGATGGGCATTGGTTCTATTGGAATTCATTATAAACTGGAAATAATTCATATTTATCATCTTGGAAAAATATTTGTTTGGTTTATTACTTCACATACTCACATCTTCAATTTTACCAATGACCCAATATCTTGAGCTATTTCCTTTGTACTAAGGCAATCCATCTCTTCTTCAAAATAAAGGGGAAATTTCTTACTCGAATTAGTCAACTTTAAATGTTCTTTTGAGCAAAGTTGACTAGATTGTTTCCATGGTGAAGGGAGCCTTGATTGAATCAAATAATATATTTATACCTTGAGCTTTTTTATGGTAAAATGCAAGGTATTGATTTGATTGATGCACTTCTTTGCTGCTTGTTCTCTTCAAAAAAGGTTGATCACTCTTTGTGCCATGGTTTCCTATCTTGTATCCCTACAACCATGATTTTGGAATCAAGCATTATGGCCAGTTTGGTCTAGTAGATTTTGGCCTCCTCAAATCTTGTGCTAATTTTGTTAAGATCGCTTTTTACTTCCTTATCTATTTAGATGCTTAAGAGTGTCATTGAATCTATAAATTTGAATAGTGGAAATAATATCAATGTAACATTATTGATCTCATCCCAGTAAGTGTCTTTGGTCTATTTAATAATATTTTTTTATCCCAAGCCATTTCTCCTCTTTGTTTTTTTGTTTGAAATATTCCACCTCCTTTAGTAGGGTATACTTCTCTTGATTAAACTGAACTTGTTGATTGGTGAGCTAATTTGAAAGATCTTTGAGTTGTTTCTCCTTGGCTTTATATTTTTGCCCTCTCAGCTGTTTAGTCAACAAATTTATTTGGTTTCATAAGGCCTTGGCTTTTGCTTGAGAATCCTTCTAGACTTTCTTAATATTCTCTAACTCCTCTTTTCTTACTAGCCTTCGACTAGTTGACTCATAGTCATGTTCGACTATCTTGCTATCTTCTCTAGTGAATCTTCATCACATCTTGGGATTGTGCATTCTTCAATTCTAGCCTGACCACTCTCATAGTCATGTTCGACTATCTTGCTATCTTCTCTGGTTAATCTTCATCACATCTTGGGACTGTGCATCCTTCAATTCTAGCCTGACCACTGATACTTAACATTGGTTCTTTTCTAGCTTTTCCACTAATGGATCCCTTTTTTAGAATAATAGAACTCTCTATTAAGGACCAAAATGGAAATTTATCTGAGTATTATCCATTTGTTTAGATAGTTGGGCCTATCTCTTTTTATTGTATTCCATTGTTTGTGTAGACACCTAAAACACGTTGTGTTTAGGAGAACTACTCATATAGGCACAATCACAGACCATATGACTAAACCTTGGGACCTTACAAGTGAAAGTAGTGGTTTTCATCACTCAAATAAGGTAGTTCTGGCCCATTCAGGCTCAACTGCTCTAAACCAGAGTGGCTGGCCATCTTGGCCGCTGAATCTTAGAGCAGCTAGCCCTAGTCATTAGACCTGATAGCGGCTAGGTTTCAAAAATAAATTATCATTGAAGAAAACCCAAATCTCAGGCAAAAGTGATATTTTGCATGAGGGAAGTTAGCGAGGATGCCCTTGGATTCCTCCTGACTGGCCCTTAGGCACAGTGGTGACTGAGCCTTCCTTATGGAACGACTAGTTTGCATGCAAGACTTAGGTTCAGATCTGGATCTGGATCTACACCCCAAGTACAATATGAAGGTGCAATTTTCAAAGCATATCATTGGAGAGCAGTTTTTAGAGATTTCATAGCGGAGCCCTGTCGAATTGGAGAGTGAACCTCTACAACCTTGATGAGCATCGAAGCGCTATTCGCTTGAGAAGGAGCTCCACATTTGCTTTACATATCCATTGCTAGTCATCGCCCATCAGTGCATTGAGGCACACAAGGTGACCCTTGAACATCAATTAAGGGCAAGGGAACAAACCTTACAAGCCATAGAGATATGAAGTAATTTTTGAGTTTAAGGCCACTGTCCTAGAAAATGGCCCGTGGTCGTAGATAGGCAATATTGTTTGTTTCCTTTGTTCTTAGCGTAGATCTTTCTTTATTACAATTTATTAGTCAATATATGCAGCAGATCCGTAACTTATTCCATTCCAATGACATAGATCTAATTATTGCACCACATACTTTTTAATATCTTTAGTTTTAGGTATATATATGACATTTTTTCATATTGTATGCATTTAATTTTTCTATTTGATCGATTAATAATAGGGCCTCACTGGGGAGGCTGCCCTTGCTATCTAACCGTGCTCTATTGTTTCCTTGAATGCAACTACAGATCTACAGGTTTTAAGACCAGATCTAGATAATAGAGCATAGATATCCCTCCAAGAATTAGATATGAAGAATGAGGTATCAGTGAGCCCTTGCACAAGTTTATGTGCTTCACCAGGAAGCCTACGTAGGTGCACCACACCTTGCAAGGGGGATTCTTTTTTACCAGTGGCCCCATTTTGCTTTGTAAATCTATTGCATCAACTGGTATCCCTAAGAGGGATGAATGATGTAATCAGATCCAATGATTTAATAAAATGATGCTTTAGTTTATTGTCTAATTCCATTCTTTGCTTCGTATTTTACCGTATTTTCATTTGATATAATAATAATCATTTTACAAGCAACACATCCATTCCTGGGTCGTTGGTGCATGCCTCCATGGGTCATCACAGATGGAAATCACGGTGGGACCCCCACCAAGTTCTATTTTTTTGTTGAATCATTGACAGTTTTAGGTTTTGTTGTGCAAGCTTGATCGCTCTGGTCTACAACGACCCGTAGAGTTCACCGCTCTGGTCTGCAGTGTCCAGACAGTCTTAGTCGCTCCTGCTATCAATAGCTAGAACCAACCGCTCTGGTCGACAATGATCCATGGAAAAACATAATGGAGGTCAAAGTATCCATCCAAAAGCAACATTTCAGGTTGGTACCACCTTCTGCATTTTCTGTACTTTCTATCTATGATTTTTTGTCTTTAAAACAACAAACCTAAAACATCATTTAATTGGGAAATTTAATGAAAAATGAAGAAAATTGTGTTAAATCCTTCTTAGATTTTCCTTAGCTTCTGCTAGGTGCTGCTAGGAATAACGAGTCTCTGTCTGTAAGACTTGCCCTAGTCTCCAACGTGCTAGGTGCTTTATATATTTAGTTTTCTTGCCTTGTGGCCCAATCAGTGGCCATTTATTCATTCAATAGAATGCATAATTGAAAAAGCATATTAGCGCATACATCTTTTTGAATAAAAAACATTCTTTACATTAGGCATGTAGGAAAGAGTCATGTGTGCTCTATGATGCATTTTACTTTTATGCAAGACTAATATTTATCACACATACTATGTCACATTCTAAACGTTGATGAGATGGAGGTCATGACCACCCATCGGTATAGGTCCAAGCGAGGTGGCTTTCATCTCCACCCGTTATCTCAACTCCCACGTACCTAATACATTGGCCAATATCGAACCCAATAACCGTTCGTAGCCCATAAAATTTTCATATACTCTTCTTCGGAGGGTATGATGCTGACCGGGTGAGACTAGGTGAAAGTTTGGCAGGACCTGTGCTCCTTGCCCGGGTGTGGACTTTTATTACCATACTTTGGGGGGTTTACGTGGCCTGGATTTCATCACCAGGTTGTCGAGCTACAAGCATACAGGTGAAAACCTTTCAATGCAATATTATCATCCAATAATATTTTAAACATGATAAGAGTTATCTTACACATATGCAACAAATAAAAAACACATCAAACAGTTTAGGGATCACACATAAATACTTAATCAATATAATTTTTTTTTGCCATTGTTTGTGTGCTTTTGAAATCACATAATAAGATAATTCAAAATTAGTCAAGGTATGAATGTGGAGCAACCACCCTCGGTCCAATCCTGAGGTGGGACATACTACTTTATGCAATCACAACCATGCTGGAGTGGAACTGCCCACACATAGTATCGCCAAACGTAGTTCTATAAGTCTTAAAGGTGATAAATCCACCCTGGGGGGACTCCTCAAGAAACCCCAGTGAGGGAGCCACATCCTAGACCCTCATAACATAAACATAATGAGGCCTCAAGGCCTCCCTCATCATGGAGATAGGAGGAGGCCTCATGGCCTCTTTCTTAACTTAGACATGAGGAGACCTCGAGGTCTTCCTCCTCACACAAGCATGTGGAGGCATCACAACCTCCATCTTCACACAGACACGAGGAGACCTAAAGGTCTTCCTCGTCATATAGACCCATGGAGGCATCATGACCTACCTCATTGCACAGATATGAGGAAGTCTCCAGGCCTTCCTATTCACATTGTCTTGCATCTTCAAATAAGCATGAGGATACATCCAGACCCCCCTCATCGCGTCAGCATGCAGAGGTTGCAAGACCCCACAATTCACATGAGACACCTAGGACACATCAATCCACTGAGGGGTAATATCTTCGGGCTACGCCCAGTCGTAGGCCCAAGATCTCCTATAGCATCCTTGCAGATGAGAGGATACCTTATGACTATGAGCTCATTGGTGCAAATGGGACTCCGGGGGATCAATCGTGGAGAACCATACAACTTGATGAGTTGGATTGATTCCCATCAAGACCAGCTCCATGAAGCATTGCTACTAAATAGTCTACTTCAGGAAGTTTGCGTAGCATAAATTCTAAATGCACCAATGAACTAGGGGAAGCCTCAAAGCGACCCCATAGTACATATACTACTTTTGACTGTGGGGGCACTCATCACTTAGTAGAGTACACAGAGCAAGTCGCCCTAGCTAGCAAGGGTAAAGACATAGTAGGGACCTCCCTGAGGGGCCTACATATTAGAACTCCATGCATGGAGTCAGAAAGGCACTAGCCTTTAGTAGTAGCATAGTTTGACCATATACGACGATTGGAAGAAGCATTACATGTTGAACGGGAGTGGGTAGACACTCTCGAGCAAAGAAACAAAGAGAGAGGCACTTGTTCCAACATGAGCAGTGCTTGAGAGAAGAGCAAGCCGATCAGCTAGCTCAGACCAATTTGCACACAAATGGTGAGGAGTACCAAAAAGATGGTCATGATGACTCGCAAAGAGGAAGGTGCACTAGGTAGGAAGATGAGTACACTCACCATAGATCACAAAAACAACAATGCCTAGACCTCGGACGAAGACAACCTAATGAGTAATGGGTAAGGATCGAAGATCAAGATCAAATATATCCTGAATATCCTTCTTTGATATAGGGTTGCATCCTTTTCCACCATGAGTGGATCCACAAGAGCATGAGATCATTGCCTCAAAGGCATATTAGACACTCGTCGAGAGAATCAAGTCTCTCGAAAAGCAAGATACAGCTAGGCAGAAGCCAACACTAAGCAAGATACACAACCAATCGCTATGTCTGTTAGTCCCTAGCCCTGCATACCCTAGGCATTTTGAGATGCCTAGGCTAGATAAATTCAAGGGTGAAGAGGACGCACAAGAGCATGTCACCAAATTCATGAACGCATACTTTAAGCTTGAAAAGAATGATGCCCTTATGCTAATAACGTTCATCATGACATTTTTAGGTGCAACAATGCAATGGTTCAACCAGTTGCCCAAGCACAATATCACCAATTTTGAGCAATTGGTAGATACATTCTTGGAGCGCTTCTCATTTGGTGCTAATAAGAAGGTAAACTTGTTAGACATGGCCAATCTAAAGCAATATGATGACGATTCAATAATGGATTATAGGGACAGGTGGAGAAAGATCATGGTAAAATTATCATTCTCTATCCCCACAGAAGAGCTCATCCAGATGTTCACTAAGAGTTGTTCAAAACATATCTCCCTCTTATTACAACTACAACAGTATGCTTCATTCGAGAAAGCTTTAGCTCAAGCCAATGTCATTGAAGACATAAAAGTAGATGAGAGAGACATCAAACTCCGAACCAAGGAGTGGAACAAAAACAACCAGAATGACAAGTACAAACAGAAGTAGGACAAGCCTACTCAAGTCAATCAAGTCGTATTGGCTGCACCTAAGGAGGGGACTGGGTAGCAACCCTATAATTATCAAGATCAGCCTCCACTCGCCAATTATGACCCAAAGAACAATCAAGGTTGCAACAAGGAGCGCAAGCCACCTCATTATTATACGCCTCTCTTATAATCAATGCAATCAATATTTAATCAATTGAGTGAGGTTCAAAGATTCAGATTGCCTGAGGTGCAACTTCTAGACCCTAATTGTCCCAAGCCAAGGGGATATAGGAAAGACTAGTAATGCCCGTATCACAGAATACCAGGGCATGATATTGAAGCTTGCATTGGGTTCAAGAACATAATGCAAGATATGATTGAAAAGGGAGAGCTAAAAGTTGACAACCCACCCGCTCCTGATAACAGAGACATGGGTATATTCAAGAACCTATTACCAAATCATGAGACCCCTAGGGATCAGGGCACCCAAGTCAACCAAGTGTGAGTCGAGATACCCACTCATGGGTGTATCAGAATGGTTGAGCTTGTCAATGTGGCAACTAGGAGTTGGTGATATGACCAGCCTCAAACCTCCTACAACTCCCACTAATATCCTGGCTGCACCTCAAAAGAGATAGGTGCAAAACAATCCCCCAGGTTTGCCAGCATGACCTGTGATCACGATTCGGAGTAGATGGGAGCAAAATCTACAAATGACTCCAACCAAGTTATCAATATATGAGATCATACAATAGTCCCCTAGGCATAGGGAGACTTTTATGGAGATCTTGAGATCAATTGAGCTCCAGCCCTAAAATCCAAATGCATTCACCAATTTCATGGGGCAAGTGCAACAGTGCCAGGAGCCTGTGATCCGGTTCTATTATCACGAGATTAATGCAGTCTCTACTACTTTAGCAGACCTGCCTCTGCACATTATTACATCAATCAATGATATACATTTTAAGTGGGTCCTGATAGACACAGGCTCATCGATCAACATCATCACAACCAAGTCTATAGGGCACATCAAGATCCCTAATTCTAACATTGTCCTAACTGCCTATACATTTAGAGCTTTCAACAATGCACTATGCTCTACTGTAGGAACAATTGTCCTACCCATCAAGGTAGGGCATAAGACCATCCCCGTGATGTGTCATGTGTTGGAAGGGGCAATGCAATACAACATCCTCCTAGGGCGTCCCTGGATAAGGGACATGAAGTGCTTTCCTTCAATTTTGCATCAATGCGTTAAGTACGTGCATGAAGGACAGGTGTATGTGGTCCCTGCCAATGAGGAGCCATTCAAGTATGTGCATCAAGTGGATTTTCTAGAAGACTTCATTCTTCTATCAAAACACTTGTACATAAGGCCTTCATCCCCGACCACACAACCAAATGAAAAAAGCAAATCAGTGCGAGGAGGGCCTTCCACATCGACACCACCTCTTACATCCAAAGCGAATGGTACTTTTGAGAGGCCATCAACATCTAAACCAAAAGACACTCAGAAGTTGAAAGCACCCCTAGTGGAGGCAGAACAACTCAAGGAGCTACCAACCATAGCGGTCATAGAAATTCCAACTCCCATGGAGGAGGAAGAGGCTCAAGATCAACCTGAGGAGGTACCCCAACCTGCCTTGCCTGCTTCATACGTAGGGTAATCTACATCGTAGGTGACAGTACACCTAGCCAACACAGGGATAGGAGAATACCTCGTGCAAGTCGTTACATTCATGCCTATGATTGAGTTTGCACAGGATATGGGAAGGCTGAAGGTCCCAAAACTGCAAGTGGGGATAGTGGTTTCATAGATGAAGTTGGTCCCCTAACCAGACCAAATTCATCTATGTTGGTTTGGACTATGCCCAAGAGATAGCAAATTTTGAAGATAAAGAGGATGAGCCATTCACCATGAATGTTCTCTACTTGTTAAATCCAAAGTTTACTCTGAGGTACTTTGAATAATGTCACTGGCAAGGACATGGCATAGGTCTTTATGATCAAGGGCATAGGCAGCCATATCAACCATAGTACAAGTTACCTACTTATAGGTTTGGGCTGGGCTATTACATCAAAAGTCGAGACAACTCTTTAGCAGCATCGTTAGATAGATCGAGCTTGGGGTTAGGACAAGACATCGATTGGAATCCTTATCAACCCCTGAGTAGAAGTTACTTGGGCAATAGACAAGTGGCCATGGTCAAAATAGCACCACCTGACATCTATCATCTAAAATTTTCTCTTGAGGCTACCCCATCAGGGATTATCTTGTGGGAGGACAAGCCAAGTCATGACTATGAGCGAGAGGAAAGCGGATATCCTCCAAGCAAGAATGATGAAGAAACTGGCTTGGCCTATCATGGGCCCTATCTGGCCACAATGAGAGTGGATACATATCATAAAAAAGTGGCTATGAGTCAGAGGACTCAATAGAGAGGGCCTACCTAAAGACAGTCGCCTCACAACTTGGAGCAAGAAACCAACACAAATGGAATCTTCATAATTGACGAAGAATATGAATATGAGATAGAAAGAGCCTACCTAAGGCCAAGGCCAGTGCTCCTCATATTGGGGCCAGATACAAATACCAATGGTATCTTCATAAGTGACAAAGAATATGAAGATGAAATAAAGATGGCCTACCTGGGGATAAGGCACATACCCTATGCCTTGGGGCCAAAAACCAATGCTAATGGTTTCTTCATAAGTGGTGATGACTCTAAGTATGAGGATGAGGTGACCTACTTCGGCCCTCACTACTGGAAGCTGGTCAAATGATTAGGTGAAATGAATGAAGCCCTTCACACCATCAAGGGAATACCACCCACTCATGAGGACGTCTGTCACACACTCTTCCCCGACCAACCCACAATTTGAAAGTGGCTCATCAAGAATGGGGTTGGAGAGTCTCATCCAAGACAAATTAGCTCTTAAGAAACCCCACACATGTTTGTAGGGATGGTTGACATCCAGTGGGACGATCCAGTATCCTTAAAGTAGTTAGGATGGGATAGAGCTCAGTCCAAAAATATCGAGCCAGGAATATTGAAGCCATTGAGGTTGGTCACTCCTGACTCATTTCTTCAAAGGTCTCTTTAGGAGCAAGGACAAGGGTCTTTCCCACATCTAGCTAAAGATGTCCAAACTAGGTCTCTTTAGGAGCATATGAACGCCATCAACAAGGTGAGTCACCAAACATCATCCACAACTTGAATTATGGAAATGGATGATGTGCACTTGCTATATGAGCCATCAAAATCAAGTCTTTCACCTCTATCAGTGTACGATGATGTTCCAATATCCTCGCTAGAGGTCCACATGAAGTCCTTATCTACCTTACAAACCATTCTAGATCACCTAAATAGAATGGAGGGTCAAACATATGAGCAGAGTGAGGCGTTGCAATATATCATGAGCCAACTCAAAACATAGAAATTGCAAATGCAAACCTCATCTAAGGCTGATATGCCCCGTATGCAACCATGAGAAGAGCTTCAGATGAAACAAGTGCCCACTCAGCCACCTCAAAAGCAGGGTAAGTATCCCTCGTTTCCCGAGCCCTTGATTCTAGTGTTTCAGCGGTTATGCACCACAAAGGCTATCACCATACCTGAGGTGCAACAGTTGGATCTAGAAATTAACCCTATAGACCCAAACAGGGCCAAACCTATAGGTTACAAGGAGGATAATTATTACTTCTACCATCGAGTGCAAGGCTATGGCATTCATGACTGCTATAAATTTAGGAGCATAGTTCAAGATCTCATAGATAGCAGGGCCTTCCCCACAAATGATTCACCCACAATTCATGAATGAACTGGGACTACATCATCTCAGTTGAGACCCTAGGTTTAGGAGAAACCTCCTAGGCCCAACAAGCCAGCTCACCGAGTAGCCACTTTCGATATGACTATTGCAGCCTTGTTTCAAAAATTGTATGCAATAGATGCATTTGTGCTACCCGAGGTTAAGCAAAGAGAGCCTAAACAAGAGCTTATGGATGAAAACCTATTTTGTGTATACCATCATATACAGGGGCATGACATCGATAGCTATAAATCATTCCAAAGGGTGGTCCAAGACCTTTTTGAACGAGGCAAGCTCCGCATTGACGGTATGCTCATTTCAACCCACCAAGCTAGGGGCACCTTACAAAAGTCAGTGCCCCAAGTAGGAGAGTTGATGACAGTTACTATTCCTAGACAAGCTGAATACATTACAATCATCAACATGCACACTAGGGGTGCCTAAGGCATGGCAGTTTCCCCTATAAAACATAAAAAATACAAAAACAATATAAAATATCAAAAATACAAACAAATCATAAAATATTAAAGATAAAAAATATAAAGGCTCCAAGGGCATCTATAAGCCGTTTGGTAAAAACTAATCAAAAGGCTCCAAGGGCATCTCCAAGCCACTTGGTCAAATTTAATCAAAAATTTGCAAGGGCATCTCCAAGCTGCTTGGTAAAATTTACTCAAAAGGCTCCAAGGGCATCCCCAAGCCATTGGTCAAATTTATGCAAAAGGCTCCAAGGGTATCTCCAAGCTGCTTGGTCAAATTTACGCAAAAGGCTCCAAGGGCATATCCAAGCCGCTTGGTCAAATTTAATCAAAATGCTCTAAGGGCATCTACAAGTCGCTTGGTCAAATTTAATCAAAATGCTCCAAGGGCATTCCCAAACTGCTTGGTCAAATCACATTAAAAAGCACAAAAACAATAGAAAATCAAGAAAAATAAAAAACACAGTAATAAGAAAAGACATAAAAAAACAATGAAAAACAATAAAACACAAAAATACATGCATGTTACATTTGCATCCATGTAGTTGCATTGCATTAGGCATTCTCCATCCATTATACTTGCATTATGATAGGTTAAGTTTACAATCTCACAAATGACACCACAGTTTGTATCCTAACCATGCATCTTCAAATCCATCTTCCTCCATCGTCCATGTGTGTAACTGTGTTTTTCAACACAAACCCTTCTTGTTGCTATAAGGAATATACTAGGGTTTTTGGTCACTCAACCATATCTAGTGGTCATATCAGACTTTGTAGAAAGTCCTCTTGATTAGCGAAAGGTGAGGTCTAGTTTTGATTACATATTCAGAATCCTATCACTAATTAACATACTAAAATCCTAGTCGGTACAAGGAAAAGATGAAGCTTATGAAGTGGTCTAGGTCACCTTAAGTGAAAAGGGTCTTCCTTGCTTATCCCCTTGTGCAACCGGCTCAAAGACGCTAAGAATTGGAAAAAGGACAAGTTTTGCCCTACCCAAAAAATCCCTTGCTTTTATCAAATCAAGCAAAAATCCTGAAAGAAAGAAAATATTAAAAACAAAATAAACAGTGATTATCATCACTACAAAAATCCCTTGCTCAAAAAAAAATAAAAAATTCAAAAAATAAACAAGTGATTATCATTACTGAAACATGAGCAAGTATCCCCAAATAAATGTGAAGAAAAGAAGGTAATGGAACTTGAATCCCTAAAATTCTCAGCGTTAGAAAACCTGGAAGGTGATCCTCATTATAGATTTGGTGACAAGACAACCTGGCAATGGTGGTATCTTTACGCACGACGATATGTCTGCCACATTTTCTTATCGCTTATGAGAAGACCAATGTTTGCATTATGATGAGCTAGCTTTTAGTGATCAAAAACTACCTAGTGGTCTAATCCAACTAAGTCCAACATAAGATCATATGGGTATTTGAGGATCCCCAATACAACAATGGGTTGAATGAATACTGCCTGGCATTGAGGTATGCTTATGCTTTGTCTAAATATATTCATTTGCACACACAGGGATAATGAATATCTAGGTCTTCATGATGAAAGCCTTATCTTTCAGGAGTCTTGTATGGTCAGTATACAACTTTTGATAGGGTAACTAGGGTGTTTGAGTCTCATGGAAAACCTCAAAGATACCTTCATAGCAACAAGTCATATCATACATCACATCATCAATTTTATTTATAAGGTCTTGTTGATTAAAAGGTTTGCATAAAATAGGATAGATACCAAATAAATATTAGCAATGATACTTAAATGACCATTGACTATTTCATGCATATCTTTTTATTTATAGAAGCTCATGAAGAAAATACACACACAACACATCATCTCAGCTAACATGAAGAGGTCTAAATGATTAATTCTTATTATAAGGGTTATCATTTACATCATATTGCATTCCTTGTGTTTTAAATAATTAAAGCATACAAGTTCATTTACATTAGATCATCATCACAAGACATAATATACATTGCATCCATCTAGTCATAATAACATAAATTAAAAGTGTGAAATTAAATCAAATTAAACGTGCATTTAACCATAACATTGCATCCACTGGCAACATCATATCCATACATACATCCATGAAAACATAGATCATAAAACATCCATCCATATCTAAGGTTGCTTTATCTAGATCATATACATTAAACCATGGCATCCATATACATCACATCATGTAGCCATAATCAAAGCATGTAGAAGCATTACATCCATATAAGCATACATAATAATCCATATAGTCATCTAATAATCTAAGCATCCACATCATCACATCCATATAATCATCTAACAATTTAAGCATCTACATAATCACATCATCATCATTACACCATCAACATCATATATCATAAAATCATAATTGCATCACATAAACATAAAAACATAAACATAGCAATAAAATGATACACATAATATGCTGTAATAAAAGTCATATGTATATATAATGTGTGTCCAATAAATACATATAGGGTACAAAATGCCCACAAGCTACAATCATGCAGGTCATCTAACCTTACACTCAAAATAAAGCTGAGTAAATCAATGTATCAAGCCAAGCCTACATCCCCTATGTCGCCACCACCTACAGCTAGATCCCTAGAAGAGTGGTGGGAGTTGGAACTTGTAGGTCTCTCTATGCGGGTCCTGGTCCTCTGACTGGGGCACATTGATGACTGTCTTGAGGTGGACTGCATGCTATTCTATGACCCTCATGTTGTGGACCTATCTCAAGGTTTAGCACCCAACATCCTGATCTGCATCTGGAGGGAGGCAATGTAGGCAACAAAACCTATAATATGTGCATCATAGCTATCCAAAAGTCCCCATAGATGCCTAATCTCTGCCCCTAGATCCACCACTACAGGGCCATGTGATGTGGAAGGAGCAGCTACAACATGTGATCTGGAAACATCCCTCTTGGCAGTAACCTGTGCTATTTGTGCTTGGAGCTGCGTAATGGTGGCATTCCACTTCTAAACCTGGATCTTGGCTGCTTGTAGCTTGGCCTCTGCCTGGTGCAGTTGTGCTCTGAGAGGAGAATCTTGCTCCTTAGGTGCCAACTCGTCTTCCTCCTTATGAGTTGCCTTCTTATCTGCTATTGCCTGCTCAGCGGGCTGGCCCTAGCCCTCGGTCTTGACATGCACTCTGCACCCAGTTGGGTCTGCACCTGGATCCCCTCCATCATAATCATGACCTAGGCTATCATCGTCGTTCCATAACCAAGTCACCCACCACTGAGTATACTCATTGGTGACTTCCCCATCTATAATGCTCACATCTGTGGTTGGGGCATCATCCTCATTTGTAAGAGTTATGACCTAGAAAGGTGGGATATCCCTCTCTAATGCAATCCACCTATAAAGAACTGATATAAGGGGTATATCCTATTGTAGGCCGTATTTCTGAGGACCCAGGAGTAGAAAAAATACTCTCTGATGTTGCCCTTGCGACCGATAATCCATCGATCGTACCTCATCCTTACATTGAACTTGTCTGCCTCATCCTAGGCATGGCAGTCATGGTATGGATGCTAGATGATATTATAGGCCTACAACCCAATCAATGAAGCAATGTAATGGGATATCTCCCTCACATGTAGATGGCTCTTGCGCTCCTTATGCTCTTGAGCCCATCTGATACCATAGCACTGCATGGAGTCATCAATCTCCATGATCGGCAAGGAGATTACTTATGGATGATCCAATCTAATGTGATCCCATCCCCATACCTGGAGGAGCAAGCTACAGGTAATACTGTCTCGGTTGCATCTATGAATGTGGTAGAGCTCGACATAGCATTACGCCAACATGATGCACTCCCATGCATATATGATGGGTTGTTGGCTATCAATAAGGTCCTACACCATCGCTAAGAGGTTCCATAGGAACCTCACACTTGAGAAGTCTAGGAGTAGGATGTTGTAGATGACCATCAGCAACACCGCATTCCTACGTGAGAAGATGTTCACCCGATAGCATCGGGTGATGGAAACACCACCATATTTGGTATCCTAGAATGCATCCATAGCATGCACTCCAAACACCCAAGTGAAAATAACCTACCGATCATCAGATGCAGAGTAAACAATCGATACTCCATCAAATGAGATCCTAAAGATCATGTATACATCCTTTGACATGATAGTCATATTTTCGATAGGAAGGTGGAAGGTGTTGGTCCTGGATTCCCATCAGTGGCCTAGGGCCATGAGGTAGGCCTGATTCGACATAATGGTCGAAAGCCTAGTGACGTACTAGAGGCCACGAACATCAAGCCACCTCCAGTCTGTAGCATCCATGTCTGGAAGAAGATCGCACAACAACTTTGGGTCCCGAGCTCGAGTAGCAAGAATCTAAATACAAAAATTATAACATAAATAAAGTGCATCTATGCTAGAAAATGCAATAAAACATATATAACAGTGCAAATAAAATCAAGCTACTCTAAGGCTGAGTAAACAAAGAATAAATGCACCTAATCATGCAAAGAGTTTGAAAAAAACACTTCAAAATTAAAAAAATCAATTAATTACCTCAAAAATATTAAAAAAAAAAAAAATTAACCCTAAGGTTGCTTGGCTACTACCACCGACAACAGTTGAAAATTGATTGTTGAAGCCAACAACGACCAAATCCCAATGGTCAAAAATATGATCGTTGAGATTTGAAACTGGCTGCCGCCAGCGACAACAACCAGCTACGGGCCAAGCTAGCCGCTTGGTGCGATATTGGCCAGTGAGCGACACGCAAGCCGGGTGTGCCCTAGGCCCAAAAATCCAAAAAAAATTAAAAAATATCAAAAATTAACATGAACCCACCTAGTAATTTCCTAAACTAAGCCTAACTACGATGTTGGTTCATTACCAGCAAGTTTAATTTGGTTCGTTAGCCAATTACTTAGTGTGGTTCATTTTACCAAAAATAGTGAAGCAAGGTTAGGGTTTTGAGAAATACTCGAGAGACTCTGGATCCTCCACTGGTAGATGCCTCACCTTGCTCAACCATGGTGTCCATCAACAATGTACCGGATTGCAAGAGGTCACTCTTAGATCAGAGCTCAAAAAAGCAAATTAACAACTAACAAAGTGAAAAGTCAAAACCCTAACTTTTATTTTATATTTTCCAATTTTGCCTCGGCCACTGCTGGCATCAGAGACCCGACCTTTATGGCCGTTAGACCTGACAACGACCATGAAGGGACGATTGGGGGTCATTGGACCTGATAGTGGCTAGCAGCAAGAGAAAAATGCAATAAATTTCTCTCCATGAGAAATATCAAACTGGAAAAATAAACACATTTGGTGGTCCAGAATCATCAAAATGGGTAAAATAACAAAAAAATTCACAAAATACAAAAGTCAAAAACATCGAAAAATGCCAAAAGAAAGCAAAAACAGAATAACAGGTTGTATTGCAAAGTACATTCAATCGAGGGTGCCGACAATGGAAATCATCTCTTTAAGCACCATGCCTCCCAACCATAAATCATAAAATAACAAAAAAAACAAAAAAACAATAAAATCTCAAGTAAGCCTCATATCCAGTTGTTTATTCTATCAACTTGGCGGTTGCAGCGATTTGCACTCCATGCAATTCAACGAGATGAGTAAATTACCATAGGGCTACTTGGGGCAAATTAGTCATCATGGAAGTGAGACGTTCCACATGACACTCGAAGAAGGCCAAGATGTTCGGACTACTCCATGGGAACGATTGGAATCGTCCCATTTCCACTATGAAACATCAATAAATCAATGAGCAAAGTGATTAAGCACAAGCATGGATTGAATTAGTCATCTAGATTCCCTAAGAAGGCCAATTATGGCTGGACCGATCCATGGGATAAGAATGAGCGATTACCATAAACAACTAAAATCACGACTGAAAGAGGATTTGCCCATCAAAAGAGCTAGCACTAAAAGGAAAAAAATATTCATATCGATCAAGCGACTTGTCGCTTCATTCGGTTTCCTTTCCTCATCGACTCATCACTTGAGGGGGTAGTTAAAATTTTTAAATAATCATAATCAAAGTCAGCAAAAGATCACTCGATCATGTCAAAATCGCATTCGCCCTACGAATAATTGCTAACAACTATCATAAGCTTACCCTTTTGTTGGGATACAAGAAAATATGACAGTTCAACAACTCTTGCCTATCCTCCAATTCGGACCTGTTGTAGCGTGTAAGCTACCCGAATGCCAGTGGGGAGTCCATTATGTTGGAAGTAATGATTCTAGGAAGCGCATTGTCTTGCGTGATTAGGGCATCCAATGTAGATCAGATTAATGATCATCATACACCCTACAACATGGCCATAGGTGGTTTATATTTTTGCTCTGCACTATGTTTTCCCACATCGCATCTCAAAAAGGGGTATCTGTAGACACCTAAAATGTGTCGTGTTTAGAACTATTCATATGGGCACAATCGTAGACCATATGACTAAACCTTGGGATCTTCCATGTGCAAGTAGTGGTTTTCGTCACTCAAATGGGGCAGTTCTAGCCCATTCAAGCTTAATCGCTCTAAACTAGAGTGGTTGGCCATCTTGGCCACTGAAGCTCAAAGCGGCCAGCCCTAGCCGTTGGACTTGACAACAACTAGGTTTCAAATACAAATTGTCATTGAAGACAACCCAAATCTTGGGCGAAAGCGGCAGTTTGCATGAGGGAAGTTGGCGAGGATGTCCTTGGATTCCTCTTGATTGGCCCTAAAGCACAATGGTGATTGAGCCTTCCTTCTGGGATGACCAGTTTGCATGCAACACTCAGGTTCAGATCTGGATTTGGATCTGGACCCCAAGCACAATATGAAGGTGCAATTTTTAGAGCATATCATCAGAGAGCAGTTTTTAGAGATTTTGCAATGGAGCCCTATCAGATTGGAGAGTGAACCTCTGCAGCCTTGATAAGCATCAAAGCGCTATTCACCTAAGAAGGAGCTCCATATTTACTTTACAGATCCATTGCTAGTCATCGCCCATCAGTGCATTGAGGCACTCAAGGCAACCCTTGAACATCAATTCAGGGTAAGAAAACAAACCTTACAGGCCATAGAGATCTGAGGTAATATTCAAGTCTAAGGCTGTTGTCCTAGACAATGGCCCATGGTCGTAGATAGGTAATATTGTTTGTTTCATTTGTTCTTAGCGTAGATCTTTCTTTATTGTAATTTATTAGTCAGTATATGTAGTAGATTCGTAACTTATTGCATTTCAATGGCATAGATCTAGTTATTGCATCGCATAGTTTTTAATATCTTTTGTTCTATATCTGGCATCTTTTCATATTGTATGCATTTACTTTATCTATTTGATCCATTAATAATAGGGCCTCATCCAGGAAGGCCGCCCTTGCTATCTAATTGTGCTTTGTTGTTTCCTTGAACACAGGTGCAGATCTACAGGTTTCGAGACCAGATCAGGACAACTGAGCGTAGATATCCCTCTAGGAAGCGGATCTGGAGGAGGCATCAACGAGCCCTCGCACAAGTTCATGTGCTTCATCGGGAAGCCTATGTAGGTGCACCGCCCCTTGCAAGGGGGGTTCTTATTTACCAGCGACCCCATTTTTCTTTGTAAATCTATTGTATCAATTCGTATCCCTAAGAGGGATGAACGATGTAACCGGATCCAATGATTTAATAAAATGATGCTTTAGTTTATTGTATAATTTTGTTCTTTGCTTTGTATTTTACCGCATTTTCATTTGATATAATAGTAATCATTTTACAAGCAACACATCCATTCTTGGGCCGTCGATGCGCGCCTCCTGGGGTCATCACAGTTTGTTGTTGGATTCTCTAAATCTTTGTCAGAGAGTAAGATCTTTCAAATCCTCTTGTCTCCTTTTATTTTTTTTGAAAACGAGAAAAGGTCAATAGTGGTTTGATTAGTGAAGATATCTTAGCATGGAATATTGGATAAGTTGGAGTGAAAGCTAATGGGGTTACCCTAAAAGATTAAAAAATTAATATTTTTCCTATCAGGGGAAGTTATTGAGTGAGCTACAGATGATGCGACTTGGGTTCTTTTTGGTATGACTACTTCTCTTGATTTTTGATCCCTTTCCTTAGCCGTAGAAGAGTAGGGCTGATTTGAAACTGAAATTCTATTATCACTCCACTATACTGAGATTGCATCCCCTTTAATTTTCTTTGTTGTACTGGGGCTAGCTACATATTCTACCTTATGCTTCCTTCCTTCTTGAATTTCTTACGTGGTAATTCTTGTCAAGATAAATATTGTATTGACAGGGTAAATGCTCCTTTCTCTCAAGGAATATAAATATTTGAACTTTTCTCTAAGGGTTGGGTATTGACCCTTCCATTTCTTCCTATCCTTTTGTGGCCATCTTCTTTTTATAGAGTGTTTCAATGCTAACTTCCTCCTCGCTAAACTATTTAGAGCCTCACCTTTCTACATTTGGGCGATCCTCATTATATAATTCATTAAAGGTTGTGTCTTCTTGTAGTGAGCCAAAATTTTATTTTATTTTTTTGATCATCCATCCTATCTTCCACAAAGCCTCTATTTTAGGCATTTTCCATTGCCCTTCTCTCAATTCCTCCATATTATCTTGACTTACCTTATCCCATGGATTGAAGTTACCCTTTATATCATAGAAATATTCATATGATTTAAGGCTTAATAGAGGTCTGGCGAGCTCACTTAGTGGGAACATTATTGTTTCATCTTTAATATTTCTAAATTTTTTAATTTTAGACCTCTATTCATAAGTGAAATTTGGTCACTTAATGTCTTTTAGATATGCAATTTTATGTCTTTTAGATATGGAATTTTATTTTCTTAGGGTCATATTCCCATTTGTCTTTAAATTGCTCAAATCCTAGCTTCTTCAATTTTTTTTTAGCAAGCCCCTTTTTTCTTGTGCAAGGTTATCCCTTCTAAGTTGAGTGGCTCCTGTAATATGATGCTTTTGTTTTTACACTTCCCCTATTAAAGTATATGGTATCAACTTGCCCAAACACTTATAGGGCAAAGAATCAGTTGGGGACATGTCTATAAAGGAGGTAAATAGGGAAACTAAAACCATGCATTCTGATAATAGTTACTTCCTCAACAAAGTACCAATCCCGAGGAATTTTACCCTCCAAAAAGGACTTACAATATTTTAAAATGCATTCTATTTGAGATTATTTTATTAAGGAAATGGCCATGTAGAGAAATGGTCAATACAAAAATAATAAGAAGAACCCCTAATTAAATCCCTTGCCTAGGTATAAACAAGTACATCATTCCCTTTCCCATCCTTCCATATTATTTTTAAGTTAGGGAACATCTTTGGGTTATGGAACATAATTAAATATACTAGGAATGATAAGTAACTAAATGTCCAAGTTGACAAAAATACCTCAGGCCTTCTCTTATTTGTTCATCCAATAGTTTGGCGAAATTAAGGGTCTTTAGCTCCCACTTCATTCTATACAAAATGCCTAACTGTGCCATGCTGATATTCTTGCCATCCTCCATTCCTAAGGGAAAATCCATCATACTTAGGGCATATTTTGAGAGGAATGAAGCCTTGGAGAACTAGGTCATTCTGGCGTAGGCTTTTATATTCTGACCTTAAGAAGGTTATTTTGTCATTATTTATTTTTTTTCAAAATTCCCCCTTTCTTCTTTTTCATCAATATATAATTTACCCTCTACTAATAACAATATTCTTCTAATAATGAGGGCATCAATATTTACCTTAAATTCTTTGTTTTGGGAGCTGATTTCCTAGGTATTTGGTTTATAGAACTCTGCACATGTTGCCACTAGTTCATAACAAAAATGTACCTCGAATACCATATATTGTGCCAAAAAGCCAGTCTAGATTCTTGCCCCAAAATTTGAGGGTTTACTAAATTTGAATCATTTGAAGGCTTTCAACCTTAGATTTTTGGTTCCTTTTGAAGTATTAGGGTCTAAAAAATCCTTGGTTGAGTCACTTAGAATTTTAATATTAGAAAAGTAAGTGGGCATCGATACTTTTGGTATTTTTGTAGTATGAGAATTCTTTGGCTTTGTCATGCTGGACCTAGACGTAGCTGGATGACTGATGCTATTTTCCTCTCCATTTTTGATAATGGTTACTGTTGGTTCGTCTTTCATACACACCCCATGAAGAATGAGCATAAAATACCAATAACACTTATACGGGATAAATCCCACTCACTTTAGGATCTTGCTGGTTATCCAAGGTGTGAGTTACAGAGTTGGGTCGAATGGCTATTCACTCTTTTTCGCTTCTGGAATAGTTTCAAGTAGACTATCTGTTACCTTACAATGGGTTCGACCTTAGTTCAATAATGTTTAGCGGTGGTTATCTTTGTTGACAATCGGATTTACAATGAGTTCTTTGATATAGCTCTTTATGCTTTAGCAGATTAAATAAAAGACAAATTTGAAAGAAAATAAAAATGGATCATTTAACGGTGGAACAGAGAGAGTAGGGTAGGGCAGAAAAGAGAAGCTTATCTAACTTAGTTGCAAATCAAAACTACCAATTTTAGTTACACTATTTAGCTTCACAATAAAACCAATCAAAGAGGAAGGTGTCCAACTTTCTAAGATCACCTTCTACTAAGAGCATAAGACGGAGATGACACAGATCTGAAAGAAAATCATAAATAGAAGGGAAGTCGGTGTCAACTGGTATCTCTCACCAGCAGCCTAGCTCACGCAGTGAGGATAGAGCAATTAGAACAGACCCAAACCTTAAATCTTTAATTTTCCCTAGCATACAACAAACGGAATGAAGCCTAGTAGCATATTCAATCTTGATAACACAGATTTACAACTAAAATAAATAAACCTTAGCGAGACGAAAACAAAAGAAGATGCACTTATCACAATCCGAAAGAGATTAGGCTCCTGGCCACGCTATCACGGAAAATGATGTCACACCAACCCCGTGTACAAAACAAAGCATTCAAACAAGATTTGCAGGAAATTGCTAAAATATCTTTTATTCTAAGTTTTCGCATCCGGACTTTACATTCAAAAGAAGTATCTTTTCAAAAATATCTTCTTCCAAATATCTAAATCTTATCATAAAAATCCCACCACCAAGGCTTTACAATATAAGGCATTTTTATATAGAGTTTTTGATAAGCCCTAATCACTCTGAAAATCTTCATGTGGATCTTGCCATAAATGGAGAAGATAAGACTTGGTTTCATCCTCATCAAATGGACACCGCGTGTAAATGTATCTTCATATTTCGATAAGCCGTCAGAGCATCTCATTAATTCCTCTACAAAATCTGGATGAGTCACTGACTTCCTAGGCCTTCTATCCTCACACAACCGCCTTTGTTTGGTTCGAGTTGAAATTCTCTGCCCACCATTACTTTTGCCATAAATTTTCTCAACAAATGCATCCACCGACAAATTCCTTAAAGTCTTTATTTGTGGCCAGATCTGCAAAATCTGGATGGATCAAAAATTCTCGGCATCTCCTATTTCCATCTGATGGTCCTTGCTTGATTTGTGCCGAAATTTAGGTTTGTCCGTCTTTCTCGCCATTACTTCTGCCATTATGCAACTGTCGGATCACTTTCTGCAAAAGAAAAGCAAAGGTTAGAACTTTAATATTATTAATTTAATTATTTTTTAAAATTTTCCTAAGGTTTTTTAATGTTTTTCATTTTAATTAATTAATTTTTTCATTTAAATATTTCTAGGGTTTGGACTGTGTTGAAAAGCTTCCACTTCCTTTGGATGGGTGATGAAAAATTTAAAGAATGGCCAAATTTTGCAAAATGAATATAAATCCAAAATGCCATATCAAGCAATTAGCCTTCGTAACAATTCAAAACTTTAATGGACTTTAAAATATTTTAGGGCAAAATTAAATTTGAGCGAAAGTCCGACATGTAATGAGCATTAGGGTTTGATTTCCTTGTTCCAAGATCATATTCTCATGAAATTAAAACATGTCACGATATCGCGACATTTCCCTCAATTCATTTCTTCCAAGCTTGTGCCCTCGCGAAAATGGAACATGTCGCGATATCGCGACATTTCCCTCAATTCATTTCTTCCAAGCTTTTGCCCTCGAAAATGAGACAAGTCCAAAAATGGAACATGTCGCGATATCGCGACATTTCCCTCAATTCATTTCTTCCATGCTTGTGCCCTCGCAAAAATGGAACATGTCGCGATATCGCGACATTTCCCTCAATTCATTTCTTCCAAGCTTTTGCCCTCACGAAAATGAGACAAGTCCAAAAATGGAACATGTCACGATATCGCGACATTTCCCTCAATTCATTTCTTCCAAGCTTGTGCCCTCGCGAAAATGGAACATGTCGCGATATCGCGACATTTCCCTCAATTCATTTCTTCCAAGCTTTTGCCCTCACAAAAATGAGACAAGTCCGAAAATGGAACATGTCGCGATATCGCGACATTTCCCTCAATTCATTTCTTCCAAGCTTGTGCCCTCGCGAAAATGGAACATGTCACGATATCGCGACATTTCCCTCAATTCATTTCTTCCAAGCTTTTGCCCTCACGAAAATGAGACAAGTCCAAAAATGGAACATGTCGCGATATCGCGACATTTCTCTCAAGCTTTTCTTCCACTTTGCAAATTCTCCAAAAATTGTAGGTTGACTCCAATGACTTTGTCCATCTGTATTTTGCATTTTTACATATTGGTGAAGGATCTTCCTTACTCATAAATTATTTTAACATTTGAAAAATGAATTTTAAATTGCTCGAGAATGGTCAGCTTCACATGGTGTAGAAAAATGATGAAAATTCAAAGTGCCTAGAATTTGATGAAACTTTACAAGAATCTAAATAAGCCCAAAGGGTATCCAAATATGCAAACGGAACTTTAAAATTCATCACGGATTAAGAGAAAATGCATTTAGAAGTCTGCTGGCCAAAAATAGAAAAACTATTGAAAATTAAAATTTTTGAAATGATTAATATGAATTAATACATTTAACATGCAAAATTTCAGAAATTTTAAATTGAAATCAATGCCATATGCAAGCCTACTTGGACACTTTGATGTAGGCGAAATTTGAAAAAGGATGCAAGCAAAATTTGGAATTAAAACCCGAAAAACTCAAGAGGGTCCCTACGGAAAAAATGAATATTAAATATTTTCAAAGGATGGAATTTCATTTTTTTAGTGGGGGTGTGTTGCTTCTCAACAAATGGCGATATCTCGGGAAAAATAGTAGCACTATTTAGAATCCAGAACTCTAGTTTCAAAACAATTTAGACTATGTACCATGCTTTGCCACAAATATTTTCTAAAATGATTTAACTACTATCTGCTAGTTGTTAAAGTTTCCCAAGGACATACTAGGTTGAACCACTTAAGGAAGATTCTGATGTGCGATTATAAGCGTATAAACCTTCCTTCAAGGATGACCAGGGCTTCAAATGCTTACTATGGATTGATCAGCTATTTAGATTGTGCAGGGGAAACCGAGTAGAGCTCTGTTTACTAGTTTAGCCTTTTACAACCCCGACAGAGTTACTCTTTAGATTTTCAAGACCCTAATTCACAACTATGAGGTGGCATCTATAGCTTGGTGAACACGTTTGAGATGTATCCTTCGGGAGCCTTGGCTATCTCTTTCTATCACATAACTTTTTTTTTTTTTTTTTTGCAGAAAAGAGTGCCAATTTTATGTTGGCTTGCCCAACTTTCACCTTCTCTCTCTTTTTTTTTGAAAGATACCGATAGCTGGAAAGCCTTGCTAGAATTTTTTTTATATTTCATTGATCGAGCAATTGATCGACTAACCGCTTCAGCCTGGGTACCAATAGCTTCCTTGGACACTTAAAATAATTTTATGAATCGGAGTCCCCTCTCATGACCAACTTTTCTTGGATTCCCTGGGAGTTCTTCAGCCAAGCAGTATAGTAGTTTCTTTATAATCAAAATAATTGTGGCAAGCAAGATACAAAATCCAATTATCTTTCTACTCGTTGTTCTAAATAACAAGTAGTTCCACTTTTTAGCTCTAGCAGACTATCTCTTAACAAAAATAAAACAAAATAAAAACACACTACTTCAAACTTAAAAAAAAATAAAAAAAAAAAAAAAAAAACACACTAGCGCCAATTTTAAATGTTGATTTGTGTTTTGTTGTTTAGGCAAAAACTCAAACAAACAGGATTTAAAAGCTAAAGAGGAGGGAAAAAGGCCACCAGTTAAAGATAAATTTGCACAGACCTCAAAAGATAAAACACAAGACTTCAAACTTTAAATAAAACAAAATAAAAACACACTACTTCAAACTTTATTTACAATATATACATATGCACAAAGTCTTTGTGATTACTCAAATGATGTAGTGGATGGAACAGATGAGAAATAATGCTTCAGATATTGACCATTGATAGGAAGGTTCAGGAAATTACCTTCCAGGTCCTGTAGACGAAATGCATTATTACCTAGGATTTCGGCAATCTGGTATGGCCCTATCCATAGAGGTTGCAACTTGGTGTGTTTACCTTTCTTTTCATGGGCTTTGTCCCATAGAAGCACCAGGTCTGCAAGTCCTTCACTCTGGCTCTTTTGTCAAACCAGCGCTTGACTGTCTCTTGGTGTCGACTAAAATGCTCCAAGGCTTGAAGTCGTTCATCCTGCAAATTAATTAAGTCCAACACACGAGCTTCCGCATCTGCATGATCATCAAAGTAATCTAAAGCAAATTGATAAGTGGGCAATTTTAAAGAGATAGGAACGATGGGCTGAGTACCATACAACAAAGCAAATGGGGAAGTCTTAAGAGCTTCTTTATGTCTTATCCTGTCAGCCCAAAGTGCATACTTCAATAGTGTGTGCCATTGTCTGGGTTTGTCTACAATAGACTTCTTGATGGCATTCATCAAATTCTTATTTGTGGACTCAACTAGTCCATTACCTTGGGGATAATAGTTGGATGAAAATTTGATGACTATCCCCTTCTGGTATGCCCACTCTGCAAATTCTAATGACTGAAAGGTTGGTCCGTTGTCGCACACCAAATTCAAAGGAACTCCAAACCTGGTTATGATATTTGATTCTAAAAATCCGATCACCTCATGGGTTGTACTCCTCATGGTGGTTGCTGCTTCAACCCATCTTGTACAATAATCAGTGGTTGTTAAAACATACTTGTGCCCTACTGATGAATTCGGGTTTATCACACCTACAAAGTCAAGTCCCCATTGCATAAAAGGTTTTTCTATTATAACAGGTTGTAATGGTAGAGCTCGATTAGCCTGCTTGGATGCAAAAATCTGACACTGGTGGCAAGTTCTCACATGTTGATGTGCATCTTTAAACAATGTAGGCCAGTAATAGCCTACTCTCAATATCTTGTGTGCAGTAGCAGAACCTGAGGAATGCCCTGCTCCTAACTTCTCATGAAAACTAGACATCACCTCATTCACTTCATTCTGAGAAATGCATCTTAAGAATATGCCAACATAGTTTTCTCTGTACAAGTTGCCTCCTTTGAGTAGAAAATGAGCAGATTTCAGCTTCAGTGCTCTTCTTTGAGTTCTATTCAGGTGAGGTGGACAAATTCCAAACCTCAGCAGATGAATGACATCTCCATACCAATCATCCAATCCAGAATCCAGCTGATTAATTTCTCCCTCTATAGGTATTTCAGCAATATGTCGGGACAAACCAAGTCCTCTGATTAATTTTGTAGGCCAGATTTCTAAGTCGTACTCCTGTAGTATCGTGGCCCAATTACCTCTTAGCTCACCCAATTCATCCTGGCTTAATAAATATTTGACAACTGGATCAGGAACTATAGCATGGACTTTGCTTCTCAATATGTAATGTCTGAATTGCTTGACTGCTCTCACCAAGGCATAGGCTTGCTTATCCAAGCGAGAGTATTTTAGCTCAGCACCCTTTAAGTTGGTACTTTTGAAGGCAATCGGGTGCTCCCCTGTTTCTCTTCGTTGGGTTAAAACTGCTGCAAGTGTGTGTTCAGAAGCAAAAGAGTACAGGTAAAAATCTGCATTGAAATCTGGGCTCACCAGCACTAGAGCTTGTTTGATGGCAGATTTGATCTCTTGGAATGCTGCTTTGGCTTCCATTGTCCAGGAAATCTTAGCAGTTTCTTTTAGCATGTCATTTAGTGGCTTGACTATTTCCGCAAAGCCAGAGATGAATTTTTTGACAAAATTAATTTTCCCAAAAAATGATCTTAACTCTTTCTTAGAGTTGGGAAAGGGTATCCCCGATATGGCTTCAACTCTCTCAGGATCCATGGAAATGCCATCTTTGGTGATTAAGTGTCCAAGGAGTTTTCCTTTACTTACACCAAAAACACACTTCTTTGGGTTTAAAGAAATGCCAAATTCTCTCGCATTTGTCGAAGACAGATTCCAAGTGCTTCACGTGGTCAAACCGGGATTTAGAAAAAACTGTCAAGTCATCCATGTAGACAACGATGCACTTACCCATGAGACCTTTGAAGGCATGATCCATTGCATGCTGAAAGGTAGCTCCGACATTTATCAATCCAAATGGCATTCTCTTGTAGGCGAAGGTTCCCCACTTGGTCGTGAAGGCAGTTTTCATCCTGTCTTCCTTTTCAACTAGTATCTGGTTGTACCCCAAAAATCCATCTAAGAAAGACATCATTTCTGAACCATTCACAATTTGTAGCACATCATCCATGGAAGGCAAAGGATAATTATCCTTTTCAGAAGCCTTGTTCAAGTTCCTAAAATCCACGCACAAGCGGATTTCCCCATTCTTCTTTCTAACCGGCACTAAATTGGCTACCCAAGTAGAATGTCTAATGGGAAAAATAATGGCAACACTCAATAATCTCTCCACCTCCTTCTTGATGAGGGGTTCCAACAAAGCATTGACATGCCTCTGTTTTTGTCGAAAGGGTTTGCAGAACTCCTTTAAGGGTATTATATGGGTGTAAACTTTTGGATCAAAAACCTTTAGGTCTTTATAAGACCAGGCCATAACATCCTTGGACCTATGAAGGAATTCAATCATATTTTTTTTATTTTAGGGTCACAAGCTTTAGCTAACTTAAGGTGTCTGGGATCCTCTTCAGTCCCGACATTCAGTTTCTCAGTCTCACTGCTTGCTACACCAATAGAATTTCCAAAACTCACTCTTTGTTTAATTTGGTCAACATCAAACAGTCGCTCAAGTTCTACCATTCCCTTCGAAATTCTATTATCTTTCAACCTCATTATCCCCTTTTCATCATCAAACTTTTCCAGCATAGTATCCCTTTGACCATCATCAATTATAGTATTTTCAAATGCATTGGTATTCTGTAAAAAGTTTATAATTTGTTGGTCATCAGAAAAGACTTGAAAATTATCTACGTTATCTGGAACCGAAGGACAAGGGATTAATTCGATTGAAAATTTCTTCCATTTGAACTCCTCCAATGGCTTCAGATTTGTGGCTGATGAAGCTAAAACATCTGCAAGTGAATTCTCTTCTCTAGGAATGTGCATCAAATTAAAAGCATCAAAATCCTCCATGAGATCCCATGCTCGGTATTTATATCTTTTCAGGTAAGATGCCTTGCACTGAAATTTACCTCTAACCTGATTGGCCACCAACTCTGAGTCTGTAAAAACCTGGATATTTTTTACACCTTTATCTAAAGCAAATTTCAATCCCAAGCACTAGTGCTTCATACTCGCCAAATTATTCGTGCAAGGAAACTGCAAGCGATAAGACATAAAATACGTCCGATTTTTAGGTCCTTTAAGAACTGCCCCTATACCAGAACCTTGCTTAGACTTGGCTCCATCAACATGAAGCATCCAAACTTCATTATCATGATCAAGATGAGCTTTAATAGGTTTCTCCTTTTGTGCAGCTGTCAAATTATAAACCTCGATATCTACATCAGCAAGATTAACAGTCTCATTCTTGGCATTATACTCAGTGATCATGTGTTTATATCTAGGTTCTCTTTCGATTCTTAACTGATTTGCAACACCTTTCCAGGGCAACCACATATGTGAAAAATCAGTCGCCAAGTACCCATTCAAAGACTTTGACCAATCTCTCGCTCGGAAGCATTCCGTATCCCACAGGAATATCTACCACCCGAATGTCAATTTTGTGTTGTGCTCTCGGCTCAGATGCTAGCTGGATGTGTATACTTTGAAGTTCACCTACCACCTTAACCTCAGTTTTATCCAATTGGATGACTCTTCTCTCGGACTTCATAGGGGTTAAACCCAACTGTTGACAGATGGCTAGAGGCATGACATTGGTTGAAGCACCAGAATCCACCAGACAGTTGTGTAAATTTTTTCCAAATATACGGACAGTTAGCAGGAAAGGTGGAACTTCAGTCTTTTCTTTATACATGGCCATATTTGCATTTGCTATCTTCTTCCCCTTTTCTAGAGGTTTGGCAGTAGGCTCAGAGTATGTCTTAATCAAATTATCCCTTTGTTCAGTAATTTGAGCCAACTCATGAAGAGTGATGTTAGCCTTGATCTTCTTCATATCCTCCACTATATTGTATCCCTTATTGAGTGGAGCAACAAATCCATCTGGTACTCTTGGATCTCCTCCCTTGGGTGGAGGTGGGTTATTATTTGGAGATGGATCTGGAGGAACATTATGGGAGTTGTCTGGAGGTGTAGACGTAGTATTAGGCTCCGGATTTTTGTTCCTGAGATTGTAGTTGTCCCTTCTATACTGTTGAAAAGCTTGCACTTCATCCATAGGCATCTCCACAACATTCTCTGACTCATCTGGAAAAGTGAATGAATCTAACACCATAGCTGCACTATGTTTGGATGAACTTGGACCATCAACATTTCTTTGATTTTCAAGAAAAACCAACTCACCAGATAGAGCTTCAAAGGCATTGCAGAACTCCAAACAATCCAATTCCCCGTGCTGAGATGTTCCATGTATCCTAGCACCAGCTTGGGCAAAGCCAAGTCACAAATATTCACTTCATGCCCCTTACCTTTATAATCCTTGTTGGGTTCATATGGTGGTCTAGTGAATCTATTCTGTTGATAAGAAAATCTATTTGAGTTTTCCCCGGTGGACACTTGCCTTTTGAAACTCAAAAAGTCATTTGCCAACTTTTGGACCATCTTTGAGACTTCCTCAACTCTTATTTTATCAGATTCTTTCTCTGTATTCTGTACATGTTCAGCATGTGTTACAACCAATGGATTTCCTATCGGTGGAGTTTGGCATGCTGGCAACATCATTTGATGTGGGATGGGATTCAAAATAGGGGTATTTTGTGTAACAAAGGGAATTTGAGGAGCATTCAAAGGTTGAGGTCCCAATTGTCTTTCAAGAACCAAAGCTTCTTTATAAGCCTCTGTTAGATTAGTAATATTGGCATCTCTCTTCAGGAAAACAGAGGTCACCGGATCTAGGGAATTCCTAAAAATTTCCAATGCTAGATCTATAGTTGGCACATAATGACCCGTCAATCTACCATAAGCCTTTTGAAACCTGACATTGAAAGATCTGACAGTCTCATTGATTTCTCTCTTAATGCTGGAAAACTATTGATATAACACACTGGGGTCAATCACTTCACCAAATTGTGATACAAAAACTTTCTCCAGGTCATTCCAACTAGTAATAGAGTCATTAGTAAGATTCAAAAACCAATCGTATGCTCCCTCCTGGAGAGTGAATGGGAATAACCTACAAGCCACATCTTCATGCTGCACATTCAACAACTTTAGAGCATTTTTAAATGCCACTAGGTGTTCTTCTATTGTTCTGATTCCATCATGCTTGTAGGTAGGAAGATACTTCTCAAGATTTCTGGGTAAATCATGCGCTGCACCAGGGATATTCAAAGCAGTGGAACCCAACCAGCTTTGCCATCACTACTTGATTAACGATAATATTTTGAGTTGCAGTTGGAGGAACTACAAGTGGTGATAAAACTATGTCGGACAAAGACTTGGCCCTTCTGAGGCTGCTTCTCCTTGGGGTTTCCAACTCAAGCACAAGGAGCTCTCCAGCTCTGGAGTGGGACCTGGTTACTCTGTAGGTAGAATCCAACTTTACACAAGCAACTTACAATCCTTAACAAATACTGAACGGAGTTCGGTCGGCCCTCCTTCTAGCGCCAATTTTAAATGTTGGTTCATCTTTCATACACACCCCATGAAGAATGAGCATAAAATACCAATAACACTTATACGGGATAAATCCCACTCACTTTAGGATCTTGTTGGTTATCCAAGGTGTGAGTTACAGAGTTGGGTCGAATGGCTATTCACTCTTTTTCGCTTCTGGAATAGTTTCAAGTAGACTATCTGTTACCTTACAATGGGTTCGACCTTAGTTCAATAATGTTTAGCGGTGGTTATCTTTGTTGACAATCGGATTTACAATGAGTTCTTTGATATAGCTCTTTATGCTTTAGCAGATTAAATAAAAGACAAATTTGAAAGAAAATAAAAATGGATCATTTAACGGTGGAACAGAGAGAGTAGGGTAGGGCAGAAAAGAGAAGCTTATCTAACTTAGTTGCAAATCAAAACTACCAATTTTAGTTACACTATTTAGCTTCACAATAAAACCAATCAAAGAGGAAGGTGTCCAACTTTCTAAGATCACCTTCTACTAAGAGCATAAGACGGAGATGACACAGATCTAAAAGAAAATCATAAATAGAAGGGAAGTCGGTGTCAATTGGTATCTCTCACCAGCAGCCTAGCTCACGCAATGAGGATAGAGCAATTAGAACAGACCCGAACCTTAAATCTTTAATTTTCCCTAGCATACAACAAACGGAATGAAGCCTAGTAGCATATTCAATCTTGATAACATAGATTTACAACTAAAATAAATAAACCTTAGCGAGACGAAAACAAAAGAAGATGCACTTATCGCAATCCGAAAGAGATTAGGCTCCTGGCCACGCTATCACATAAAAATGATGTCACACCAACCCTGTGTACGTAACAAAGCATTCAAACAAGATTTGCAGGAAATTGCTAAAATATCTTTTATTCTAAGTTTTCGCATCCGGACTTTACATTCAAAAGAAGTATATATAGACTCAGGACAGACCCTGATCTTTTCAAAAATATCTTCTTCCAAATATCTAAATCTTATCATAAAAATCCCACCGCCGAGGCTTTACAATATAAGGCATTTTTATATAGAGTTTTGATAAGCCCTAATCACTCTAAAAATCTTCGTGTGGATCTTGCCATAAATGGAGAAGATAAGACTTGGTTTCATCCTCATCAAATGGACACCGCGTGTAAATGTATCTTCATCTTTCGATAAGCCGTCAGAGCATCTCATTAATTCCTCTACAAAATCTGGATGAGTCACTGACTTCCCAGGCCTTCTATCCTCGCACAACCGCCTTTGTTTGGTTCGAGTTGAAATTCTCTGCCCACCATTACTTTTGCCATAAATTTTCTTGGCAAATGCATCCACCGACAAATTCCTTAAAGTCTTTATTTGCAGCCAGATCTACAAAATCTAGACGGATCAGAAATTCTCAGCATCTCCTATTTCCATCTGATGGTCCTTGCTTGATTTGTGCCGAAATTTAGGTTTGTCCATCTTTCTCGCCATTACTTCTGCCATTATGCAACTGTCGGATCACTTTCTACAAAAGAAAAGCAAAGGTTAGAACTTTAATATTATTAATTTAATTATTTTTTAAAATTTTCCTAAGGTTTTTTAATGTTTTTCATTTTAATTAATTAATTAATTTTTTCATTTAAATATTTCTAGGGTTTGGACTGTGTTGAAAAGCTTCCACTTCCTTTGGATGGGTGATGAAAAATTTAAAGAATGGCCAAATTTTGCAAAATGAATATAAATCCAAAATGCCATATCAAGCAATTAGCCTTCGTAACAATTCAAAACTTTAATGGACTTTAAAATATTTTAGGGAAAAATTAAATTTGAGCGAAAGTCCGACATGTAATGAGCATTAGGGTTTGATTTCCTTGTTCCAAGCTCATATTCTCATGAAATTAAAACATGTCGCGATATCGCGACATTTCCCTCACTTCATTTCTTCCAAGCTTTTGCCCTCGCAAAAATGGAACATGTCACGATATCGCGACATTTCCCTCAATTCATTTCTTCCAAGCTTTTCCCTCACGAAAATGGAACATGTCGCGATATCGCGACATTTCCCTCAATTCATTTCTTCCAAGCTTGTGCTCTCACGAAAATGGAACATGTCGCGATATCACGACATTTCCCTCATTTCTTCCATGCTTGTGCTCTCGCAAAAATAGAACATGTCACGATATCGCGACATTTCCCTCAATTCATTTCTTCCAAGCTTTTGCCCTCGCGAAAATGAGACAAGTTCGAAAATGGAACATGTCGCGATATCGCGACATTTCCCTCAATTCATTTCTTCCAAGCTTTTGCCCTCACAAAAATGGAACATGTCGCGATATCGCGACATTTCCCTCAATTCATTTCTTCCAAGCTTTTGCCCTCGCAAAAATGAGACAAGTCCGAAAATGGAACATGTCGCGATATCGCGACATTTCCCTCAATTCATTTCTTCCAAGCTTTTGCCCTCACGAAAATGGAACATGTCACGATATCGTGACATTTCCCTCAATTCATTTCTTCCAAGCTTTTGCCCTCGCGAAAATGAGACAAGTCCAAAAATGGAACATGTCGCGATATCGCGACATTTCCCTCAAGCTTTTCTTCCACTTTGCAAATTCTCCAAAAATTGTAGGTTGACTCCAATGACTTTGTCCATATGTATTTTGCATTTTTACATATTGGTGAAGGATCTTCCTTACTCATAAATGATTTTAACATTTGAAAAATGAATTTTAAATTGCTCGAGAATGGTCAACTTCACATGGTGTAGAAAAATGATGAAAATTCAAAGTGCCCAGAATTTGATGAAACTTTACAAGCATCTAAATAAGCCCAATGGGTATCCCAATATGCAAACGGAACTTAAAAATTCATCACGGATTAAGAGAAAATGCATTTAGAAGTCTGCTGGCCTGAAAATAGAAAAACTATTGAAAATTAAAATTTCTGAAATGATTAATATGAATTAATACATTTAACATGCAAAATTTCAGAAATTTTAAATTGAAATCAATGCCATATGCAAGCCTACTTGGACACTTTGATGTAGGCGAAATTTGAAAAAGGATGCAAGCAAAATTTGGAATTAAAACCCGAAAAACTCAAGAGGGTCCCTACGGAAAAAATGAATATTAAATATTTTCAAAGGATGGAATTTCATTTTTTTAGTGGGGGTGTGTTGCTTCTCAACAGTTTCCAATTTTAGAGTATTTTTTATCCCCTTCCGTGCACCCAAATTCTTGCTCTAGAGTAGGATAATAATTTTGCATTTTGAGTTTCAAACAATTAACTTTTCTTGTCAGCTTTTGTTCATGGTTGGAATGGGTGTTGACCCTGATAGTCATTGTAAATTATTATATGTGGTTGTTGATTATTGTTTCCAAGGAAACTTTTGGTGAGAAAGCCTCATCATCTACCTTTTTTAGTTTGGCTATTTATTGGACTTTCCAATTTATTTCTTTCAACAACTAAAATCATTGGATTTTGGTCATCGATTATTTATGACCTATCACCTTAGTCTATGTGCCATTTTTTTGAAAAGACATGGTTGTAGTTCAACCTATATCTCTAACCCTAATATTTCTTCAAGTAAGGATACCATAGTATAATTTTCCATTAGCACTTTTGCCCATTTGAAGTATATGGATTTCTAGCTGCTGAAAAAGTTAGCTTGATTAACCTCTTTTTGCTTATGAACATTTGATCATGTGATGCCCTCAAAATTATAGTTTTGTTTGGATTTAAGGGATTTGTTCCCAGGTAAAACATGCATTCATATATTTTTAATGGAAATAGGAGAGATACCTTTGATTGGCTTAGCTTTGATGTCTTTATTTTATTTTTTCTCATGTCCTTTTTCTCCCAAATCAGTTGGGGTTGGATCTGAATTAAAGGGTCTTGCATAGGTAGCTCTCATTTTCTCATTTCCTTAGCCAGTTGCCTTGGTAAATCTACTTTAATATGGTCAATAGATCACTAGCTATCCTTAGGTTGAGAAAGGATAAGTTGGGTGCCCGATATTTATTTTACTGCTTTGATTTGGGCAAGAAACATGAGGTACTTTTTATTCTAGAGTTAAGTCTTTACTAATTTTTAATCTCTTCCTCCTCCATATTTGTTTTGAAATCCTCCATGAGTAAGGTATCCAATTGATCCCATTGTAAAATTGAACAAAGAAAAGAGATTCATATTTTTGGCATGCTTTTCCTCTGAGAGATGCCACTAATAATCTCAAGGTCACATTTTTTTTGATGTTGTGGGTTTGGTATATGAATACCAATCCTTCTAGGTGTTCAAGGGGAGTGATCGAACCTTCACTAGTGTATTTTTACAAATTTTCTAGTACTAACTCTAGGAGATTTACCCATATAGTTGGTGGTCTTGGGGGACGTAATAGACTTGGATTATCCCAACTTGAAGGAAATCAGACTGGAGAGATGACCATACTTGAATCTTAATGACGTAGAGATAGCAAAAACATTTCCAACAATAAGTTCCTATTTAAATATCACTATATTTCCTTGATGGCAACAAAGTTGCCAGGTGAATACAACTTATGCTCTTAAAGTAGATAGATTGAGGCCTTTAGTGCATCCTCAATCTAGTGTCTTCAACAATAACTTCTTTTGATATTAATTCTTCGAGTGGAGTTGTTAGGTGAGTGAGAGGTATTTCAATAAGGTAAAATAATAAAAGACCCTCACAAAGTTTGAGCCTAACTTATTATTGTGATGATGGAACCAATAATATGTCATTGGGGTCCTACCAAGCATGCCATTAAACTATGGTCATCTTCGATTATCCTAATGGACAATTGAACTGTACAACCCATTTGGATGACGCCCATCTAAAAATGATGCAAGTTATTGGTGCCTACATGAGTACAACCAACAACCAACAACCAACAACCAACAACCAAGACATATGTCCTCATAAAAAGATTATTACTATCAATTTAGACTAATTTAGTCATTTTTTAGATGAAAAAACCATTATATTAATAAAATAATGTCTAATAATACAAAAAATATGGGTGGGATTGGCACACCCCATAAAACAACACACTAACCACTGTGGTTAGGAGTACACAAGAGTGTCAGAAATATGCCGACTCATAGCACAAGGCATATTCCCCTAATGCTACATGAGGGTACGTAAGTATTGCATCTCCACATGTACTTTTTCAACTTGTACTTGAATCTATAACCAACAATAAAAAAATATAGCATATTTATCAGCAATAGAGAAGACACGCCTGACATATTATTGAGAAAAAACAACTCTATTCTGGGACTTCCAAATATAAAATATGGTACCAATTCTAAAAATATTCCAAAAAACACCCAAGTTTAAGGAAAAAGCAATAGGGTCACCCAAAATAACATGCACCCAAGTAAAATCCTCTTGCATAAAAGGTCTATGAATTTCAAGAAGCCACTCCCAGGCTGACTGAGCCCGATCACAAAACCAAAAAATATGCAGTAAATCTTTTGCTCGTCTTCAAATTGGGCAAATGGGATTATGAAAACCTAGATGCTTGAGCCTATTGCCAATAGGTAACCCTTGGTGCAAGAGGCTCCAAGCAAAAAAAACTTTGTTTAGGTTCAATATAAGTAGCCCAAGCAATTTGAAACCTCTTATTCCATTAGGAGGGAAGAGAGACTAAGTCCCATATCATAGTGAGCTTATCAACCATTGGAACTTGCGGGGTGAGTCATTTGTAACCTAGATGAGCTTTATATTTCAAAACAGGAAGCTTCCAAAGCCAACACAAATCTGACCATAAAGGTTTTTGAAAATTCTTATGTAGTTTGCACCAAATAGAAAATGGAATACTATCAATAACCACCTCATAAGTATCTCTATCACCAGGATTTAAATTGTGAATTTGATAAAAAATTTCCTAGGGTATCCAACTCTTGGTATGTTGGGAGAAGAAATAAAAAATGGAAGCAATACAATACTTATAGAACCTCTGCACTCTGACCCACTACACTAGAGCTAGGGGAGAGCCCTGCCAAGTGATAACCGGAGACCACCAAATATTTTTGGAAGGCAAAGAGGCACCTGCTTTGCAGAAACTCCCTTTCCAACTGAGCCAGGGTTTGAAGGCCTCCCAGGCTTTCCAAATAATCTGAATGATAAAAGAACCTTTAGCTTTAATAGGGATAGAGCCAGTAAGAATGGATTGCAATCCCACCCCTTTCCAAATTCTCTTCCCTTGAAGCAAACCAAAAGAAATGCAATGCTCGACCAACACTTTTTCCATGTTTCTAGATTTCAAAGTCATAAGATATAGATTATTGGATACTTATTAATACCACCAATATGCATTGGAAGCTAAAGTATATCACCTTCTCGATTCTTTATAACATTGGACTCTTTATGTAAAAATGTAGCTTAGGAATTCTTCTTATTAGTCAACAAAACTAAGAAGCCATGACTCTTCTTGTATTATCCTTTAATTCTTGCAATTTTAATTGAACCTTTATAGAATAATGCACCCTAATTCTTAGTGCCACTTTCTATTTAGTTTCTATAACACAATCTCATCATTAATATAAGAGTTTATATGATTCAACCTATCTTTGTACTTGTAACATCTTTTAATAACTTTATCTTCTTTTTGCTTGATAAAAAGGGGTTGTACACGGTACCCCCTTCTCTCTTCTTTAGAGCTTGAGATTTTATAAATAGATACACTTATCATCTCAATTGAGATTCTATAGTTAGAAACCTACATCATTTTACATAAAATGTCTGGATTCTTGATTTTCATTTTTTGGATCTTTTCAAATCTCTGTATGAACATAATTGCTCCATAATTTAGCATCTTTGTTGACATTTTCCTATAGCAACCTTCATAATGATAAAACTTCACCTCTCCTATCTATGCCTTGCATCTTAGTAGAATAATATTTCTAAAACATAGCACTAACATAGCCCGCTTTACTAAATCTGGATTGCTAGTTTCCTTCCTGAAACACAAGTGCAACCACAAAAAGTATAATAAAAAGTCTAAATGAACACACATTATTGTTACAAAATAAAATAGATATTACCAATGGAAAACATTAAATTAAATCTTAATCATTAATTTATTTAGGCAATCAACAATTTTTGCCAGCTTCAACTAAACTTTCTACTTCCTCTAACCATAGAAAGGAGATGTTAACTTCATGATCCTCAATCAAAACCCCTCTATTGGCTAGCTTATTTGCATATTTGTTTCCTTCCCCTAATATATGTGTAAAACTGATTTTTTCAAAATCTTTAGTAAGATCTTGAATTTCCATGATTATCTCTTGTATGTTCCATGGAGCCTTTGCTTTCCTTAAAATTGCATTTATTACTATGAGAGAATCACCTTCCATCCAAACTCTATTCCATTTGATTTGTTTACATATTTTTAACCCTTTTAAAGCAACCTAAGATCCAACTTTATTATTTGTCTTAAATCCATTATTGAAAGCATAATGAGACAAAATATCTCTATTATTTCTAATTATTCCTCCTCCTCCTGCTGGTCCCAGGTTTCCTTTAGATGCTCCATAAAAACTCAATTTAACCCATTAAAGGAATGATAATCAGATCATTCCAAGCTGCAAGAATCTCAAGTGTTAACAGAACACCACATTCAACCAAAACAAGAATCTGAAAGCAAATTGATAGCATAAGCTTACAAATAGATATGCAAAACAAAGAGCAACAATATCATATATTAGATCTAAAAATGCACAATACAAAAGGAATATGTGATATGGTCCATAGATCTATAACCGCTATGGGAGAAAGAATCTCAACCCTCCAAATATACCTAAAAATATCCCCATAACCCCTAGGAATAGTCAAACCTAAAAATATCCCCATAATATCTAAGAAATAAATATGTAACATCTCATAATATTTAAATAAGATAAATGGAATATCCACACATAAGTGGGTGGGGAAAATAAATGGAATAACTAAATAAAAGTAAATAAATTACCTAGGTGAACATGAGCTAAGGTAAAAAACCTACTCTAACACCCCCTCAAGTGAAGCTAGGGGCCAAAAAGGAAAGTGGCATATCCACGGTATGAGTCTCGACAACAAGGCCTGATCAAGTACTATCCATGAAGAAATATCAAACTAGAAGAAGGAAAAACCATATGGGAAAATACCATCTTGCTAGAAAGAGAGAGAAATAAGAAGGAATATGTCCTCACGAACACCCCCCAAGGACAACTTTTGAAACCCCAAGCATGCCACACAACTCAAGGTAGCAAGGTGATGCAAAAGGCTTCGTAAAGATGTTGACAACCTATTGTTGAGTTGGAATGTACTCCAAGCAAAGAACTCCATCCTGAATGTGATAATGAATGAAGTGTATGTGAATATAAATATGCTTGATCCGTTGGTGCTCAATAAGGTTGCAAGAAATGTGAGTTGCACTTTGATTGTCACACCAAAGTATAGTTGCTGAATCCTATGGGAAGCCAAACTCTATCAATAATTGTCATAGCCAAAGAACCTCCTGACTCACTATGACTACTACTATGTAATCTGCCTCTGTAGATGAAAGTGGAACAATTTTTTGCTTCTTGCATGCCCAAGAAATCAGATAAGAGCCAAGACAAAAAATGTAGCCAAAAGTGGAATGCCTATCATCAATAGAACCTACCCAATCTAAATTAGTATATCCAACCAACTGAGTAGAACCTAGGGTGTAGTGCAATCCAAAGTGTGAAGTGCCATGTAGATATCTCAAAATCCTCTTGGCAACCTGCTAGTGACTGCTATGAGAGGCATGTGCAAACCGATACACAAGTCCAATTGTAAAAGAAATATCGGGGTGAGTATGGGTCAAGTACATCAAAATTCCAACTAACTGCCTATACAAGGTAGGATCACAAAGAGGAGTGGTGCAGGTGGAAGTAAGAGAGACCCCAAACTAGAAAGGAGAGGGACATGAATTGCAATCAACCATACGAAACACTAAAGAATATTATGGGTGTACTTTTGCTGACTCAAATGAATCCCTAAATCTGATTGAGAAATCTATAAACCAAGGAAAAAGTGCAAAAGACCAAGATCTAACATATCAAACTACGTTGAAAGAGCCCTTTGAAAAATTTGAATGTGGGAAGAAGAGCTGATAGTGAGAAGCAAATCATCAACATACAAGACAAGTATAACAATATCCTCTCCAACATGTTGTATATACACTATAGGATTTGAGTGGCAACGAAAAAAACTAGTAGATAGATGAAAAGAGTCCATATTCTCATACCAAGCTTGAGGGGTTTGTTTGAGACCATAGAGAGACATTCGTAGGAGACAAACAAGAGAAGAATCATGAACAAACCTAGTAGGTTGCTCCATGTAGATTTCCTCCTACAAATCTCCATGCAATAAGGCACTCTTCACATCCATCTGGTACACTGGCCAACCCTGTGATGCAGTAATATAAAGTACAAGGCACACAAAATCCATCTTGGTAACAGGTGCAAAAGTCTCAAAGTAATCAATACCTTCGACTTGCGAGAAACCCTTCACAATAATATGAGCCTTATACTTATCAATGGACCCATCAGCTGCATATTTGGTTTAGTATACCCACTTACACCTAACCAAATTTCTTCCCTTAGGAAGAGAGACCAAATCCCAAGTATGATTATTCATCAAAGAAGAATACTCATCTATCATTGCATCATTCCACTCTTGTATCCCATGAGCCTATGAGAAAGACTGTGGATCCCCAAAAACTTCCTGACATAAAAGTCTAGAACCTGTAGAATGTGCATGATGATGTCTAGTGGGTGGAATATCTTGTATGAAAGGTGCTACCTCAAAAATTGTGGTACGAGCCCACCTAGGCATAGTGACAACATTAGGAGGAATAAGATCCTCATATGAATCTATATCCATAACCTCCTCAACTACCTCTTGAACTTGCTCCTCAAATAAGGGATCCTCAATATGAAGTGAAGAATCATAAATGGATGGAAGTAAAGAAGAAAAATCATGAGAAGAGAAGAGCTCATCAAAATGAACATGAGTTCTGAAAAGAACTTCATGAGTATCTGGATCCAAAAGTCGATAAGCTCTCATGTCCTCACAATATCCAACAATGATCAAGGGTTTGCTCTTCTTATCCAAGGCTTTCCTTTGATTATTTGGTACAAAAGACCAAGCATGGCTTCCAAAAAATTAAAAAATGAGATGTCAGGATTAGTCCCAGACCAAGCCTCCTCTAGAGTCAAATGCTCAAGTTCTCTATGTGGTTTGTGATTTTGAATGTAGTTTGCACAATTAACTACTTCTGTCCAATATATAGGAGGTAAATCCTTAGAATGCATCATGCATTTAGAAATATCCTTCAAAGTTTAATTATTTCTTTATGCTAAACCATTCTATTGTAGATTATGAGGAATAAAATATTGGCGAACAATGCCATGATCTACCAAAAAATCAAAAAACTCTTTGTTGAATTACTCCCCCCATTATCAGTGTGAAGCTTATTTATGCAACTAGAATATTGATTCTCGACAAAAGCCTTAAATTCTTTGAAGTGTGAAAAGACATCACTCTTGTACTTGAGAAAATAAACCCAAGTACACCTCAAGAAATAATAAATAAATTTAAGTGCATACTTAGCTCCTTTGAAAGGAGTAGAAAAAACCTTCAAGTCACTATGCACAAGCTCAAGTGGTGAAGAAGCTCTTTTTGACTTACCCTTAGGAAATGGATCTTGGTGTTGTTTCCCTAATGCACATCCAAGGCCAACTCCATCAAGATAAGAAACTCTAGGTAAACCATCAACCATACCATGAGTGCTCAACTCCTTCAAATATATGTAATTAAGATGTCTAAATCTCTCATGCCAAAGCTTACTCTCAGAATTTGCATAAGCAACCAAGCATTTCCCTATAGAAGAAGTGTCATCAAAACCCTCAAAGTGATATAGTCTAGAACTATGATAAATAACACATTGTTCAACAAGTGAATGAGGCTCTAAAAAGGTTCTAACTTTAGCTCCTTCTGGTGTGAAAGTCACTGTTTTACCCTGACCAGAATGATAAATTTTATAAATAGAAAGTAAATTTGTAGTGATGTTAGAAACATATAGTACATCATTGATGCATCCACCATCAAGTTGTATGTCACATTTTCCCTTAACAGAAATAAAGGAAGAATCTCCAACCTCAATGTTGGAAGTAGAACTCAAACCAAGAGATACAAATGACTCCTTAGAAGAAGTCATATGGTGAGAAGCACCAGAATCTATAACCCAACTATTTGCAACAATTGATTGAGATATCCCAACAACATTAAGTGCTTTTCCATGCTCATTAGAAGGATGTGGAGTGGAGATAGAGATCTTGTGTTTTTGGACTATTTCCCCCACAAAAGGAGCATGAAAGGCTAGACTTATTCTTATATTTAGGAGACTCTTTGGGTTTAGAGTTAGATTATTTGGGTTTAGGGCATTTTGAGATGGAGAAGGAGAAGACTTAGGTTTACCTTTTCATTTTATCTTACCCTTAGGACTATATGCTACTAATGCCTTTTGAGAGGTGGAAGACTCAAGGTTAGACAATTTGGATTCTTCTCTAGTAAGTATTTAACAAAACAACTCCAAATCAAGCATTTTGAATGTGTCACCTAAGACATCCATGCTAGAGAAAAATATGGAAGCAAATATTTGGAATGGAACTTTTAACTTGGATAGAATCAAGTAAACACACTCTTCATCTTTCTTGTCTCTCCCACTCCCCTTTAATTGTGTCAAAAAGTGCTTGAAATTAGTAAGATAGTCTACAATAGATGGAAAATATTCAATATTGAGAGAAGTAATCTCAACTTCAAGCTGCGTGACTCTTATATGATCCACCTTATCAAATAATCCTTTTAAATTCTCTCAAATTTTGAAAGGAGAGTCACATTCTTCCAAATGAAATAAAAGACTATCACTTACATAAGTTCCTATCAAACCCATACATTCATGTAATTTGCATTGGTGCTGAAATTTTTCATATTATTTAGTGAACTCTGGTTGTTCTTCAAGCATTAAAGCCCATAATCCTTTGTGTTTAATGATTATTTCCATTATTGGTCTCCATGTGTGGTAATTATGTGTTGTTAATGGCTCACATTGATCTAATGCAAAATAATATGAAGAAGCCATTCTACAAAAATCACAAAAGAGAAAAATAATGTAGATAGGTGCACAAATCGAAACTGAGACAACCCACCTAAAAGATTATTTTATTAGTTTCACAAGAATGCAATAGATGGGACTTTATAACAATAGTCCATATACAAGGTTCAAGTGCAAAAACCTTTTCACAATGCAATATTGAAAGTGCATCATAAAATCATCATAAATTTCTAAATATAGATCCAAATGATCTAAAATTTAGAGACATCAAAAACATGATTTTACAGGCCTAGAAAAAAATTTCACTGAGCAACTCCCAATATTTCTCTTGAAAGAACGATTTTACAAAAAACAATAAAATCACTGTAACAGTATTAATACAACTCCAAATTCTCTAAAATTTTATGGAAAGGTCTATCATCCATTTTTATATATTCTATAAACAAATATGCAAAAAATTCAAAATTTTTATGAAGATATACGCAAATTACTAAAAATGTGTAGGTTTTCATAAAATTGAGATATCATGAAGAATACTTATCCAAATGAGCTAAAATTTTGGGCACAACTCATATGAATGCATCTACAGACCTCCAAAAATTTTCATGGAAAATTTCTATTTCTATCAGGAGATACATGCAAAATATAAAAATGGGCTAGGTTGGTGACCCTACCAAAAAAGGAAATGCTCAAGGAAAAAATGCTTAGGACAGATCCAAGGGAATGAGGTTATTGCAGTATGGGCAAAAGAGAGTTTAGGAGGTTGGTGATGATCTAAAAATGGAAGAAGAGACACAAACTAGCCAAAAAACTCCACCAAGGACCCAATCACAAAAACTGAAGCCTCCACACCAATATTCGAACCTGCAAGAGAAATAACTGCACAACACTCACAAATGGATGACTGCAACACCTATTGCTTTGATACCATGAAAGGAATGATAATTAGATCATTACAAGCTGAAATGATCTCAAGTGCTAACATAATACCACATTCAACCAAAATAAGAATTTGAAATCAAATTGATAGCATAATCTTACAAATAGATATGTAGAAAAAAGAGCAACAATATCATATATTATATTTGAAAAAAGAACATTGAGTACAATGAAGGTGCCTTTATTATCTAGGCAAGTATGATCAACCATAGCCGTAGGATCAAGCTAAGGATAAATATCCACCATACAAAAGGAATATGTTATATGGTCCATAGATCTGTAACTGCTATGGAAGAGAGAATCTCAACCCTCAAAATATACCTAAACATATCCCCATAACCCCTAGGAATAGTCAAACGTAAAAATATCCCCATAATAACTAAGAAATAAATATGTAACATCTCATAATATCTAAATAAGATAAATGTAATATCCACACATAAGTGGGTGGGGAAAATACATGGAATAACTAAATAAAAGGAAATTAATTACCTAGGTGAACATGAGCTAAGGTAAACAACCTACTCTAACAACCCACTCCACATCTGGTGGTTTCTACTTTATATTCTTTACCTTATTTTTGCTTCTCTTGTACCCAACATCATAATTCAATTTAATTACTTGACTCCATCTATCAAGACTCTTTGCTTCCAAATTAGAGAATGAGTGAGTTGATAGGGTTGGTTTAGACTCCTCTATGACTAGACATATCTTCTTTTTCATTACATCTAAACTACTTTTATTTCCTTTAAATATTATTCTATTATTTTTTAGCCATATTGTCCAAAGTATTGTATCTTTTGATATATCCCATATTTTCTGTAAAGCCTCACTTTTATAAGTGCTCTACCATTGCTTTAACCAATCTTCAATTTTTCTATTCATCACCATGCATTTACCAAACATATTAAGAATCCATTACCATAGATTCCAGACTATTGAGAAGTGTCCTAAGATATGGTCAATACTGTCTTCCTCCTTATTACAGAAAAAACATTTAGAGGGGGCATGAAAAGCCCTTTTCATAAGGTTATTCTAGGATAAAATTCTTCTATGACCTCCTAGCCAAACAAACATTTTGACTTTAGGAATGCGTGCATTATCCCAAACATCTCTCCAAATTCTAGTGATATTATTATTATGCTGGTGTTGAAAATTATAATCACTTCTTGTTGTGTATTCTTCTAAGATATTTAACTCCCAAATCAATTTATCCTTGGTTTCCCTTGAAATAATTACAGTTGTTATCTTTCTAGTCAATTGCCTCCTAGCATAAATTTCTTGTATACTTGTAAAAAAATCTTCTTTCCATTTGTATCTTCCTTCTCGATCCTTGTACAAAATTTTCAAAACCCTATAACCATATTTATCTTGAAGCAATCTCATCGAAGGTTTCAAAACTTGATCTAATTTGAGTGGTTTTTTTATCACACCAAGTATCCATCCAAATAGAATTTTTTTCTCCAGTTCCTACCACCCATCTTAAACCATCAATCATAAGATAAATAGATTTTTTAAAACCATTCCAAAGAGTAGAACCTTTTGTAAGAGAGAATGCAGTAAATATTAAACTTGGGTCATTGGGATCAACATACTTAGAAGGGTTCTTGCCCATTGTATTTGAATATATTTGTACAATATCCATATTTTTCCCCTAAGAGCTAAGTTTGCATCTGTAAGAGCTCTTAAACCAAGACCTTTTTATAACTTTATCTTGTGTGAGTATTTTAGGTGAATTTTATCCAAATGGTATTACCAAATATTCCTTAATAATATTACTTTGGCCATAACCTATAAGGTACCACTAGCTGGTCCTAGAAGTTGATCTACATAAGCATCATGAGCCACTGATATATATATCATGGAATCTAAAAAATATTTCAATAAGTATAAAAATAATAAACTCCTCAAACCTTATAATAGTAGTAGGTACATATAATTATATGGATAAAAATTACTTGATTTCCATCATATGATATTATATGGATAAAAATTCCAATCTAAGTACTAAGTATTAGGTACATATAATTATATTTTTTTATTGGTTAATAGCTTATGAGAAACAGAGTGTAGACCTTAAGCCTTAGGAAATCCTTTAGGTTTACTTCCCTTTGGCCTTGGACAATATTCACTACTACTTCAACACCTAGAAATTCCATGGGCTAACTAGATTGCCTTTACATTAATCCCATTTCCTTAAATTTCATCATCTTTCATTTTGTTAGCTTTGTTGGAGATATTACATTATTTGGTAAATGCTAAAGTACCCCCATGGTCATTTGTAAATATTATATTAGGGAGTGTGATTTATATTTTTCCTAAAGTATGTGTTAATATGTGAGAAGAATCCAAGTGTCATGTAATAAATTATGCAAGTGTGTATAGTGTAAGATTGTGCAAAGTGTCATGTAATGAAGTGTGTAAAGTCTGAGAGTGTGCAATGTGTCATATAAGTCAAGATTCATATGTGTAGGTGGCAAATATACAAGTGAAGAGTCACATGGTATGTGGAAATATGTAAAGTCAAGAGACATGATAGTTTTGTCATATGTGAGGAATATGAAAGGATGCATCTTTCAGATATGTGAGGAGAGCAATAGTCAAGTATTGAAGAGTCATCTTCTAAGGTTATATTATGGATATAAAGCTCCATGCATTGAATCGAACAATATTTGAACTTGTATATTTCACTCATCAATAATATTGTGAATATTATTCTGAAATATTATTTTTATTTCATGAATATATATTGATTCACATTGATCAGAGAATTGTATGCTTTAATATTGTGATTGATTAAGATTTTGGATATCGAGACCTATTATTTAATCTAGCTAAAAAGCCATTAGTGGCATCAAAGTTGCACTCTGGTCAATTTGCGATTAAAAAAATTTGTGAAGTTTGAATTGAGAGGAGATACTAGAGCTTTACTTTGGTCATTTTAAGCCATTCAAAGGAGTAGTTTATTTGAGAGAATATTATAAACCAGGCTAGTGGTCTAAGGAGAATTTACAAATATTTTTTAGACAAGTGAGAGATAGATTGGATATTTGGAGAACACCAATTGTAAGAGAAAGTTTTAGATTGAAGAGGATGTATTGAAGTTGTACTCCAAAACTATATTTTTGTGTTAAGTTATTTACTATATGGAGAAGCTATATAACATTGAAGTCTCCTATTGCTACATTGAGGAGGAGAAATATATTGAAGAATCCTACTACTGATATGGACTAGGAAGTCCTAGCATGGAGAATCCGATGAAAAAGTTGAAGAAAAGTAAGAGTGCTTGGTAGTAAAGCAGAAGCCATGAACTGGCAGAGTCAAAGAGCAAAGGTGGAAGTCATGAATACCTATTTTAAATGGACCAAAGCAACTATGTGAGCAAGTCAAAGCCTATTTAGAGTAGAAGAGGAGATGATGAGAGGCAATGTTGATAGCCAACTATGAGAAGGATGCCAGGAACCAATAAATAACCAAAATCTAGAGAAGATAAACATAGGCCAAGTTGATAGCCAAGAGCCAATAAATGAATGTTGTAAGTGCAATAAGAAAGACCACCTATGACCAAATAACTAAAAGTATTCAAATAAAATAATGGAATATAAGGGGTGTTGGAGATATTACATTATTTGGTAAATTCTAAAGTACCCCCAAGGTACATTTGTATATTTATAAATATATTATTTTAATTGGTTATATGGTATTGAAAGAGGTCTCACTCGTATTACATCATCAACATATAGTGGTATTACAACAAACCTTGGATATTATCATGTATCCCTCGATAAGATTTGTACATTTGTAAATATTAGATTAGGGAGTGTGATTTATATTTTCCCTAAAGTATATGTTAATGTGTGTGAAGAATCCATGTGTCATGTAATAGTATGTGCAAGTGTGTAAAGTGTAAGAGTGTGCAAAGTGTCATGTAATAAAATGTGCAAGTGTGTAAAGTGTATAATGTATCATATAAGTAAGTCAAGAGTCATATGTGTAGGTGTCAACTATATAAGTGAAGAGTCACATGGCATGTGATAATATGTAAAGTCAAGAGACATGAGAATTTTGTCATATTTGAGGTTTAGAAAAGGATGCATCTCTCGAATATGTGAGGAGAGCAATAGTCAAGTATTGAAAAGTCATCTTCTAAGGTTATATTATGGAGATAAAGCTCCATGCATTGCATTGAATAAAATTTGAAGTTTTATATTTGATTAATCAATAATACTGTGAGTATTATTTTGAAGTATGGTTATTATTTCATGAAGGTTATATTGGTTCATATTGATAAGAGATAATATGCTTCAATATTATGATTGATTAAGATCCTGAATATTGGAACCTATGATTTAATTTGGCTAAAAACCATCGAGCTTAGCCAATATTTTCAACAAAAATAGTTTTTTGTTAAGATAACATCCCCACATTTGAGCAAGAGCATCAATGACTTAAACCCTCTTATTTAGTTCATCTCAAAAAAATTAATTAGCTCTATAAATCATCTTCTTTGGTTCTTTACAATAAAATTTTACTATATTGGTTTAGATTTTGTCTCAATTGAAGTGAGGGTCTATAATTGACAAATGTGGTTAATGAAATTGAAGTGAGGGTCTATAATTTTCCTAATTGGTTGAAATGGATAATATTGAGAGGTTACTTTTGCATATTCCATTAATTAAATAGCTTGCATATCCAAACAAATTAGGAAAATAACACTTAGTGATTTTTTGCTACCAAAATCACACCATTATTCTATATTTATCATCCAACTTTTTACATCGTATCCTTTTTAGGAGCCTTCTTCCAAATCAACATCTAATTCATATGAATGAAGAAATCACTCTCCTTTTCTACTAGATTAGTATTTTCCTTATATAAGAAGTTCCTTATAAATTAAGGTAGGGGAGTCATCAATCAAGAAATATGTTATTAATAATCCTCATAAAACCTCTATTAAGGGATCATCAATGGAGAATTTAAGATATCAAGGACTTCAAGGACTAAAGAAGAATTGCCCAATACAAGCATATTCATCAAAGGACATTTACATTCAATGTTAGTAACACTAAAGGCTCTGGTATAATGTATCCTCTATGTCTTTTCATTTTTTTTAAAATTTGCTTTACAATACTTTCACTAGTTAGATGTGTGTACACAAGCCAATAATTCATCTCCAAGTTCTACCTATATCCAAGAGTTCAACCTAAGAATTTTCATTTTGATATCTCATATTTGGTCCTTTATTTAATTTGGCCTGGTACTATTGTTACCTTTACTTATGAGGAGTAACGCCCTCTTAGGATCATCCAAATTTAGGTAAATAAATTTATACAAATACATGGATGTTATTTATATTGACTTTATTGGTTTATTATGCCAAATATGTTCCCTGACAATCATCATAGCCATTAGGAGTAGCCAAAATGGTAGTTTGATAGTCCAAGAAAATTGAAACCATATGTTATGCCCCTATTTTTATTCTAATTGATATAGTTAGTAGGTATCTTTAATACGATTGATAAAATACCTATCCTACAGTGACATGTGTTTGGTTCTCACATTAATGTAAAGTGTGTGAGATGATTAATAATTGATGGAACCTTATTTATTTAATGATTGGTCAGTTATAATAATATATCATGTACAAAATTGTATATACATATATATATATACATATTTTTTTTTGAAAAAAATTGTAACTTTTATTTTAGAGTTTGAAAAAAAGTAAAAAGGTATGGGTATTTTATACTCTCATATAAGCCTTACTAAATCAAACATGTTACAATAATAACAAATTGTTTCAAGCCTAAGCCTTCAATTATATTAAAGAGTGCCATTTTGTTATTTCAACCCTGTAGCCATCAATCATCTTTTATATATGACCTTAATTATTAAAAGATATAAAAAAGAACACAAAAGGTGTCCTAAACCAAAAATTTTATCAAAAGGTAAAAAAGCATCAAAAGGGTGCAAAATGTGGTGGAATCACAGTCCCATACACTACTCCTTTCTTTAACCAAGTACCAACTGAAATATATGAGGCAAATTTTGATAGACTATCTGCTTCTTCATTTAGTTCTCTTTAGATATGTTTATAAGATACATCTATAAATGATGCTTCTAGCAATTTCACTTGCTCATAATAAGGCCTGAGAATCAAAATTTTCATCCCTACTAAACTTAAAGGCTAGTCCACCACCAATTGTGAGTCACTATATATTTGAAGTTTTGTTATTCCTTGTTCCACTGTTGTTCTTAACAAAAATATCAAAGCCTTCCACTATGCCACATTATTGGTACCTTCACCAAGACCTACTTTAAAAGTGAATTTGTGATTTCCATCATGATATAACACTCCTCTTCGACCACATCTATTTGGATTGTCTTGACAAAATACATCAAAAAAATCCTAAGACTTTGTAATATCCACTGTAAAACTGCCAAACTATCTTACAACCTTTATTTTTGAGGCTTTTTTATGCCTTCATAAATATATTTGATCTGAGATTGGAATTGAATAGGTAGAATTTACTTGCTCTTAAACAACGTAGAATTTATTGCCAATGAAAGACCCCATGCCACTATTAATAGAATGCACCTATATTCCTTTAAGCCTTTGTATTTGAACCATTGTTGCATATTATCCAAAATATTCCTTATTGGGTACTATCCCTTCCCTTAGTCATATATAACATAGACCTCCACACTTCTCTCAAGAAATCATAGTAAACCAGTAGGTGATCCATTGTTTCTTCTTCCCTTTTACATAAAATGCATTGACTTGGACCCTGCCAAGACCTCTTTTGTAGAACTTACTATGTCAATGCCTTCTTAGCTAAAGCTAACCAAGTTTATTTTATTTTATTTTTAAGGGTGCTTTCACCTTTCAAATCTTGCTCCACCACCATATCTTCAAACATTTCCTTCTATCCTTCTTTAGCAATAAATTATCCACTAGTTGGGTTCTTTGACCATACCAAAGAGTCTTCTTCTTATCTCAGTTTTATAAAATCCCTTGTCAAATCCCTTGTATACTTGTTCCATTGCTTAGCTTCAAATCCATCCAAAAGTAATTCTTCTATTGAAAGCCATCCATGATTCTATAAATTTATTCTATCCATAGAGGCTGCATCTGCTAATACGTTGAGCCTTGATCTATTTAGATGTTCTATTAAATTTTGAGATAGCTGGTAATTCCATCCATTCCCCAACCAAGGGTCTTTTCCTAGCCTTACTTTCTTCCCATTTCCTATTTTCCAAACCAAAAAATTACCAACTAAAGGAAAAGTCTCCACTAATACTTTCCAATTAATAGATACATTAGTCATTGACAAGTCTAATCTATTCTTCAAAAGGATATGGAACTTGAATATTTCTCCTTGATAACCTCATGCCATAATCCTTTACGATTTATCAATCTCCAAAGAATATTGGAAGCTAGTGCTTTCCCAAAGTTATGTTTTTTATGTATACATTTTACTTAGGTTTATAAAAATTATTCACGATGGTGGTTGTGGATCAGCTCACTCTCGTGGAATGAGAAATCGAAATATGGGTTTATGGATAGAAAACATTCTAAGGTAGAATTCATATTCCTTGGTAAAAGGTGTAATTGGAATCGACTCTTCTTCAAATCTATCAGAGGCTATTGATACTACATCATATTCCTCATCAAAATCTTCTTCGAAGTCATCATCGAAAATAACATTTATCATTGCAACATGAGGTCTCATTTTCAAAAATTCCTTGTCATCTTCCTCACTATCTTCATCATAATGTATACTGAGTTATTCAAATATCTGCTTGATTGAAAGAGTAGAGGATAATGGTATAAAACCTAGGCTAGAGCGGTCATGCAATTCATGATAGTGGGGTTCAATAATGTTAGGACTATCCTGTTCATGTTGTCCTAAGCTATATCCCTTCCAATGAACCCTTTGAAAGTATCCCATTGGGAAATTTGAGTTGGATAGATGTTCTATGTTGGCATAACCTTGTTGTCTCGGTTCATCAGTAGGGAATGAATAAAATGAAGAATCAATTTCCCCATATACGAAGTTAATTGAATTCAAGGTTGAACCCATATTATAAACCACACCTATGGCTAAGGGTGGGTCACATGGGTGACCATAATATTTAACAGTCTCCATAGTAGGTGGGTTTATTTTGACACTCTCAATTATGTACTCACCAATGTTGGGATTAGTGAGATGAGCTGCAACTTTGGTTGGACTGGATTCATATGGAATGGGTGTGGAGGTGGAGGATTTAGAGATGACATACGATTTAGGTGAAGGAAAAGGTATATGGTGCAAGGGTAACTCATTCAAATATAGATAAATCTATGTGACGTTGGTTGGTTGAGGTAGAGATGAGTCTTATTGAATAGGTTTAGGTTGAGACAAAGTGATGAGAGATGCTTATGAAATTGGAGGTATGGATGATGAAATATGATTGATGATTCGAATGATGTGGAGGCTTGTCCCCTTGCATGGATAATAATGAGACCTAGCCAAATATAAATGGTGCAAGTTGTGATGAAGTGTGTGATGTGGAAAGACTATGATGGGGTGTTGAAGTGGAAGCCTAATTTGGATTGGTGATTGGGAGTGCTTTTGGAATGGATGCTTTTGATAAATTATTTTGATGTGCAGTGGATAATGTGGTGAGAGGTATGAGGGATACATTAGAAGATGGGAGTGATGGCTCATATAGGTTTGAAATGAAGTTGCAGTATTTGAACGGCTCAGTGTCAACTGGTTTGCAGTGTAATTTACCTCATGCACATATTTTTAACATTGGTGCAATGTTGAAGGAACACTCTTCATTTCCCTAATCCATGGGCATCCAAGAAGTATATTATAAGCCATATCCCCTTCTAGGATATGGAACATAGTGTGGATGGTTTTGACCCCCACTATCATAGGTAGGACTATAGTGCCTACTGTGGAACACAAAGCATCATTGAATACCCACAAAGTGAAAGTTGACTTAATGATATGGGATGGTGGTTGGTTGATGTGTTGTAGTGCTGAAGTCGTGATGATGTTGATAGAGGAACCACTATCAATTAGCACTCATTTAAAAGGTTTTTGCTTGATGTAAGCTATAATATGTAATGGAGGATCAAGGTAACTTTGATGACACAATATTTATTTCAAAATCATAAAATAAATTGAAGGTTCCATGAATGTTTGTATGTTCCCTACAAAATTTGTGAAGGCATTGGGATCCTAAGTTTGAAATTCGATGGATTTCAAAATTTCCATCAATGCCTCACGATGCGAGGGATACTATTGTATGAGCTCATAGATCAACAATTTTTCTGAAGCTAACTTAAGACTATATGTTAACTGACTCTTTAGTGTGATAGGGGGTTTTTGTAGATGACTTGGAAGATGAATTGGTTGAAGTGGATTGATGTAGTTAGGTTGTTGAGGTCCAGTAGACATTGGCACCATAGGAGGAGGTATTGTCTATGGATCATTCAAATATTGTGTTGTATTTGTATTTCTTTGACTTCTAGTGACTATATGAATAACACCAACAAAACCTTAGTGATCTTGAACATTATATATATGATTGAATTGATTAGGATTAACTATAGAAATCGATACCCCTTTTGTTTGTTATGTGCTGTCATGTTTAGGAAGAGGTATCTAATAGATGCTAAGATTTTTATTTTATGTGCTAGAGGATTATCAAATTTGATAGTCTTATTCTCAATGAAATCTTGCACAATATCTTTAAATGAATAGCAACTCTTGATATCATGACCCTTATGGCGATGATAGGTATAGTACAAATACTCCTTATAACCCCTTCCATGTGGCTTTTTGGGGTCTTCTAGCCGAATATTTGGGAAAGTGATGTATTAGGCCTCATAAAACCTTTAAAAAATGTTGGATAATGGTTCAAGTAATGGGGTATAATTGCGAGTTGGCTGAGTATAATGTTTTTTGATAATTTAAGGATTTTATTAGATTCGAGTTATCACAGGTTGAATCAAAACCTTTTTACAAAAATAGTTTGGAATTGCTAAGCTGATACAACCTAAAAAAGCCAAGGACCCTTGGTCCTATGAGAACAATACCAAACCTTAAGAGACCCCAACCATTTGCAATATAGGAAATAAAGACATCCTATAGAACAGCCAACAGGGCAACAAAAACTTAACCCCCAACACAAACCCAACTCCATGCAGGGCAGCCACCAGGGTGAAACAAGAAGCGATAACTTAGGACTCCTTGTGGTCCTAATCTTCTTCCTTGCTCTCATCCTTCACGTTGTCCTTTGGCTCTTCCTTCACCTTCACCTCAGAGATGGCCTCCACCATCTTGGACTCTCCTTGGCCGTAAAAACCTTCATGGAAAAATAGGATGTTCATCGCATCGTGAAGCCCCTTCATATGTTGGATTATATTCAAGGACACCATGATAATGTAACGCTTCAAGACGGAGTTGGTAGGATCAGGATCCTCATCCTCTAAATCCACCTCAAGAACTTTTGACCTATTATGGATCAGCTTATTCCTCATGTACAACAAGGATCTGATGGGTCCTTTGAGGTCCTCGATCTTCAACTTATTTTTGGCAAGCCCTCCTTTGGTCGAGAGATCCACCCCCAATTTATTGGATGGAGATGCCCCATAAGGCTTAGGGAGGCCAGGGCTATCTTTACCTTTGGAACTTTCTACTTGAGGAGCAATGGGAAGGTCACTCTGGGGAGAATTGGCAAGGATGTGGTTGTATATTACCTTGAACAAACCCTGGTGGATGGGAAGGTCAACCCCTTTCTTATTTCTACAAGAATTGATAGTGTAGTTGATGGAATTAAACAAGAAGTGAGGGATACTAATTGGGTTTACATATTGAAAAAAGTTGATGAAAGCGTGATGGAAATTGATGAGGACCTTCCTAAGGTCCTCAATTGATGAATTCCATTACATTTTTTTGAACAAAATTCCACGGGGTGGGGAGGTTAGTGCACAACATACCAATTTTGGCTTCTTTTAAAATATTGGAATTATCCTTAAATTCCTTGAGCTCCATGTCCCAATTATGCTTCTTCATGTGAATTGATCTGCCCTTGGCTGCCTGTATTATAATTATTGTTAGAAAATGAATGTTGATGATGAACTCCCATCCATGAACCACTACCTTACCTCTATCCTTGCTGACTTCCCATGAATCAAACACCACCATAGTAATCTCTCTCTCGGCCTCAAAGAATAAATTGAAAAAAGGAGTGAAACCCCTCTCAGTGAGGATGGATTTCGCCAGGGGTTCCATCTCTATGCTACTCGACTCGATGAATATTATAGATCTAACCCTATGAGCATAGTTGCTACCAGCCACTATGAAATTGATAAAGTAAATGCTCTTGCTCTTGACTACAGATGGATTTACCTCCAATAGAAAAAAAACTAGCTCTTAATAGAAGAGGAGGGAAGCTTCTGGATGCTACCTCGATTGGTGTGGGAGTTACCATGGGGTATGGCACCATGCACAGGGATGAGCACCATGCTCGAGTCCACCTAGAGGATGGTTCATGTGTCACCCTTGATCAGTAAAAATCTCGTTCAAGAATTGAAGAAAGTGTAACTGTCTGGATACCCATGCTTTGGAATCATGAGAAGATTTGAAAGGGTAGGCATGGTGGAAAAGCTTATGGATCCGACACGGATGACACCACTTAGCATGTGATATGGGACCATAAACCATATGCATGGAGACCAAGCCTAGCCGTTATTGGTATTCCTTTGGCAAGTGCGGATCACATTGTCAAAACACCCGTTGAAACCATGCCTGATTCCACGGTTGTCAAGGCTAAAACTTCTTGAAAACCTGACAAGCCTAAGGAGACAAAAATGGAACTTCCTCCTCGAGGTTGGAAAATGAGGACCATATTGAATAATAATTGGAAACATACCCTTGAAATAGACGTTAGTTATCCACATCATATTTTTTCATTTTGAATTAGAATTTCCACATTGCGCAAAAATCCCTGAGTCCATGTTATTAGTCTGTCATCATTAACTCCTTTTTTGCCAACCTGTCCACCACCTTTTTGGACTCTATGAAAGAGTGTTGGACTGCTATGTCACCTCTATATCCAATCAGGATCCTAGATTCCTTAATGTAGGCCTCGATCCTCCATGGGGGGTTTTTTTTGTTTCTAAGGAGATTTATGATCTTGAGCAAGTCACCTTCCATGATCAGGTTGCCCTAGACATATTTTGCCAAGACCAATCCTCTCCACATTGATTTAGCTTTGACTTTGTTGTTCGTTTGAATGGCTATATTTTTTGCAAAAGAAAAAACAAGGTGACCTTGATGATATTTCAACATACCCCCTACCCCAGCCCTTCTAGGATTTCCTTTGGCAACTCCATCGAAGTTCAAATTGAACCAGTTTAGCAGGGGAGGAATCCACATGGACCCTGATCTACGGTTGGGAGGAACTGGAATAGGTTTAACCTCTAAATATATATTCAAGGATTGGCCTAATAAATTATTAAAGGAGGAAACCATTTGAGAGGATAAGGGATGTAACATGGAATTCTCTCTAGAAAAGGCCAAGATCTTGTTTATTATGGACACAAAGGACTTCCTAGATTCAAAAAAGGCTCTATGATTCCTCTCTAGCCAAACTTACCAAAGGAAATGATGGATATAGATTTTCCACATAAACCTTATATGAGTGTTAGCAAAGTTGTTGGGCCATTGCTAAAAAAAATCATAGATGGAAGTAGGTTTAGCCCAAGATATATGAAAATTTTGAAAAAGACCATTTAGGATGGATGTGGACACTGGGAAATCAAGGAATAAATGATGCACAAACTCCCAATCCACCCTGCAAAGAAAACATCTATTAGGAACCATGATACCTCTCTTTATCATAGTGTCTAAGGTGAGGATCTTGCCTTGGATGACAAGCCAAGAAAAAAGTATATCTTAGGAATCAACTTTTTAGTCTACACCAACTGAGCTTGAAATGGAGGATCCTCAAGATTCAACAAACGCTTGTAGGCCGTCTTGACAAAAAATTCACCACTCTCTATTTTTGCCCAACAAACATGATCTTCTACACCCGCTGAAGGAATGAATTGCTACCTCAAAAGATTTTATAAAGCTTCAGATTCAGCCTCCAACCCATCAATATTTATGGATTTCCACCTAGGCTTGTTATTATCAAGACACAAGAAATCCACCACCTTTTGCCCAAACAATTCATTAGTGTGGAATTTTAACCTAGCTAGCCCATCAATTGATCTTGTATGAGGGCTTCACATATAGCCCACTTGTCTTCCCAAAACCTAATATTTTGGCCATTCCCCATGATCCACCTTAAGCCTTTACTAACTATATCTCTGCTTGTCAATATGGCTTTCCAAAAAGCCGATCCTCTACTTGGGACTGCAATACTCAAAAAATCTGATCCTTGAAGATACTTCCTTTTCACAATTGTAGTCCACTCATTCTCCACATTGGTCATCAAGCGCCAATATTGTTTTTCCAACAAGGTTGTATTAAGGTGAATAATTCTTCTAAGGCCCAATCCTCCATCCTCCTTTGGTCAACATATCTTGTTCCATGTGACTAAGTGGATACGTTGCTTGTCTTCAGAACCAGACCAGAGGAATTTTTTTGATACTATTCAATTTTGTGGTACACCTTGGTCGAGGCCTTAAACATAGATAAGAAATAAACTAGAATGCTTTGGAGGGAGGCCATAGTCAAATTTGCTTTACCAACCTGGGATAAGAGATGCCCTTTCCACCCTGTGAGTTTCTTTTGGATTCTTTCCAAAATATTATTCCACATAGATTCAATTGGAGTGCCTGTGAAAAGTGGGAGACCCAGGTAGGAAGTAGGAAGGGTAGATATAGAGCACTCCAGTATCCTTGCGATCTTGGCCTGCTTGGGAATAGGAGTATTGAGAAAATAAATCTTACTTTTTTTGAAATTTACCTTTTGGCCAGCAACATCCTCATAGAGAGTCAGAATGTGTTTGATGACCTTGGCCTCACCCATAGAAGTGAGGGTAAGAAACAAAGTGTCATCAACAAATTGTTGATGAGTAACTGGATTGGTTAAGGATGTTGCTTTTATCCCAAAAATGAGACCAACACTACAGGAAACTTTGATTGTCCTTCCAAGGGCTTTCACAATAATTATGAAGAGCATAGGAGAAATTGGATCTCCTTGTCTAAGGCCTCTGTTGCTCTGAAAGAACCCTATCGTGGAACCATTTATGAGGATGGAGAACCATGGTTTACAAATGCATCCTTTGATGAGCCTTACCCAATCGGGATGGAACCCAAACTTTAACAAAATAGCAATCACAAACTCCCAATTGATATGATCATAGGCCTTGTTCATGTCCAACTTGAGGGCAAAGGTAGGATTTTTGGATTGAGAGATAGAGTGGAGGGCCTCATGGATGGTGATGACTCCATTGAGAATAGAATTTCCTTGGACTAAAATTCCTTGGTAGGGATTAATAATGGAAGGCAACACATCTTTCATTCAGTTAGAAATCGATTTGGTAAGGATTTTGTAAATAACATTACAAAGGCTGACAGACCTAAAACCCACCATAGATTTGGAAGCAGACCCTTTGGGAATAAGAGCAATGAAAGTTGAATTATAGCTGTGAGGAATATGTTTGGAAGATTGGAATTCTTTAATGGCTAAGCACACATCTTGCCCTACAATATCCCAAAAGGTTTGGAAAAAATGGGGTGGGAATCCATTAGGGCCCGGAGCCTTATCAGGATCCATGGAGAACAAGGCTTGTCTAATTTCCTCATTCAAGAAAGGAGCATTGAGTTTTGCATTGATCTCACTATTGATGGATTGAGGAATAAATTGAAGCATGGAATCTTTGGTTGTGGCAAGACAAGGGGCCTCATCACCAAGGAGGGAGCTGAAATAAGAGACCACTTCATCTCTAATCTCATGGATGTTTTGAGTAGAAGAGCCATCCCCTTTAACCAACTCCCTAATCCTATTGTTGCTTCTATTCCTCAAAGTTGTAACATGGAAAAATTTGGAATTCATATCCCCATGTTTGAGCCATAGAGCTCTAGACTTCTGCCTCCAATAAATTTCCTCACAAGCAAGAATGTTGTGGTATTCATCTAGGGTGTTTCTTTCCTCAATCCTGGTAGCTTCATCACAGACTCCATTTTGAATTTTCTTCTCAATGCAAGCAAGTCTTTCAGACATAGCTTGTTTGTTTTCAAACAAGTTCCCAAAGATCTCCTTGTTCCATACCTTGATGTTGTCTTTGATGAGCCTTAGTTTTTGGGATAGTTTGAAGGATGGGCTCCCCTAACCAGAGTGTTGCCACCATTGGGTAATACGGTCTCTCAGATCAGGATGTTTTAACCACATTGCTTTGAAATAAAAGGGCATTCTAAAAGGATGAGCCTTCTACATTTCTAATAGGATTGGACTGTGGTCAGATGCAATCTTGGGAAAATAATGAAGAGTTGCATCTCCAAACATAGTAATGGCTTCCTGGGATAACAAAAACCTGTCTAATATTTCTTGAATAAGTTGGTTTCTCGATCTTCTATTACTCCACATGAACTTGGCATCTTTGAGCTTGACATCCATAAGATCATTGGTATTAATGAACTCATTAAACTCATCCATGCTTCTGTTGGGTAAACCTATCCCTCCTATTTTATTTGAAGGATAAAGGGGTGTGTTAAAATCCCCTGCAACAACCCAAGGAATGTTGTGAAATACCTCTTTCATGTTGCTTAGATATTCCCACAAAACTGATCTCCCTTGAAGTGAGTTAGGAGCATAGACGTTGGATAGGATCCAAGAGAAATTATTATCCATGTCATGAAAGAAGACACTCAAAACCCTCTCATTGTACTGAATTATTCTGCCTTCCAACTTCCTTGGGTCCCATAAACACATTAATCCTCCTGAGGCACCTCTAGCATGGCTAAAGGCTACTTCCTTGTGTTTCCATATTTTAGAGGTAATTTCCTTTGAAAACACAACATCAATTTTTATTTCTTGCATTATAAAAATTGTAGGATTAATTTCTCTCCTTAATGAACTAACCACTCTTTGTTTAGTTAGGCCATTAAGGCCTCTCACATTCCATGAGAGGAACTTCATTTAGAATGTTTTGAATTCTTCCCTCTCCCCCTACCCTAGGGTGGAGGAGGTTTGTTGGGTTTGTTATCATCTTTGAGGATGTTGATAACTAAAGAAAATAATGTCTTTTGAGTCCCATTTGCAATATCATCTTCAATCCCTCTTCTAAAATGTTCAACCACTGAGATCCTTCCTTTTTTTTTCACTACCACAATCGATGGGGGATTTCATTGAACTCATTTTTTATTTGGGGCTAAATTTAGGAGGGATAATTTGCTACAAAATAAGGCTAACACAGCCATCGCTAACCATAATTTCAATGGTTTCAGTCCTTATATCTTCTTCTTCCATATTCTGCCTGTATTCTTCCAGATTTTGGGGCATACCATAAGGGCAGTTTAAGGGAGGACAAGGTGAGGGGGCATTTGATGGCCCTAATCTTGATGGGGACTCTAGGCTTGTCAGAAGGTCTAAAATAGAGCAAGCCTCCTTAGTTCCTTCCTTGTTCTGATCAACACCATCCTCAACAAGTATTTCAAATTTATTGTATTTGGAAATCGAAGGACTTACCTATTTTTCTTGGTCTGCCTGACACGAGACCTATTGCTTTCTTTTTTCTAATTGTTGAGGTTTAGCTCCTTGACCCTGGTTGTTTTGACCACTCCTGGATTGCTTATAGACTCCTTTGTTCATTGGAAACTAGAATCCTTGATTCTTGGTGTGTCCTTTAGCATTAAACCCTCTTAGATCAGGTTTCTTCGATGCTTCTTTTGGAATAGCCAAGTTCAGAAACTAATTTTTGAGGTGACCTTGGGTTCGGTACTCCACACATAATGCTGACTTATTCTCATATTCAATGGCCTACTTTCTCAAGTACATCCCATATCCAAGTTCCACAAAGGTGGGAAGCTCAAAATCTAGATTGGCGTTCACACATATCCTTGCATGGGTCATTCTTGACCTGGCTAGGGTGGAATGGTCAATCGCTACGAGTTCACCAATAGTCCTTGCAATCCCTTTTAGGAAGTACTCATGGAAAAACTGAATAGGAAGATTTGGTAGATGGACCCAAATGGGGGCAGTATTAATGCTTTATGTTTTAGGGTCAAAGTCCTCACCCCATGGTCTGAGAAAGAGGCTTCGCCTACCTAAAAACCATGGCCCTCCTATCAGGATGTGACTGGCATCTTCATGGTTATTGAGACAAATGATGAAGAAACCTCTAGACAGCACAATTATCTCCATATTTCCTATCATCCTCCACTTGGAAAATGCCCATTTTCATATGGTTTCTATGTCTGGTCTCCCACCTATGAACTTACCAATCAAGAAATAGGTTTCCAAGGATAAATACCCATCCATAAGACTTGAAGGAGTGATTAATCTATTCTTTACAGGAATGAGTGGTGGAAGAAAATCAAAGAGATCACTCCTTTGCCTTTGAGGGTCTCCATGAAAGATAAGACGTTTCCAAGGCCCGCAGGTCTTGAATGGGTCCCCTTGTTAGGATCTTTATCGGGGGGGTCATCTCCCTAGACTTTTTCAACTTGATCAGGGACGCAATCCTGTATGTCCTCTATCTTATTAGGTGACTTACATGCACCTAGATCCTCGCCCGATGAATCCTGGTACCCTGGGTCACGAGGATCCTTCTCACCTTCAAAAATTTGAATTCCTCCCCTGCTACCTATGTTGCTCCTCCATCCCACCGAGAGATGAGAATAATGGGGTTTATCGAGTATACTATCGACATTGATGATTGTCTAATGTTTGAGCTTGAGTGTTCAACTATTGTGGGGGTGGTGCCACCTGATAATTCTATTGTTGCAATGGTTGCTATTGTTGTAGGGTTTTTTGGATTTGGACTTTAGGTTGTTGGATTGAATGTTTTGGTTGAATCAAGATCACTTGGTTGACTCGAACAATTTTTAACTGGCCTTGGTTATTTCACCTTAAATTTTTGTTCTACCATTCTTTCTTTTTAGGTTTTATTTCACGTTCTTGAATTTTGATTTCTTCAATGAAATGGACTTGGGCAAGTGCCTCCTCGAATGTTATATATTGTTGCAATTATAGAAACAAAGTGATGGATTTTAAAGAACTTCTGGTGAACATTCTCGTAAGCTCTTCCTAGGGAGGTATTGGAAATTTTGAGTATAGTGTTGTCATTGATGTCAAAGGTTTGATGACATTGATTGTCATTGATGTCAAAGATGAAAAGGTTGATTTTTGTATTCAAGGTTGAAATAATAAATGCAAAGTAAAAGTCATCAAGGAGTATATGGGGCATAAGTACTTTGTGAAATAAATATCAAGATAAATATTGTTTCCATGGTTGTGAATGCAAGAAAAGAGAATTTTGAAGAAAAGGAGTATAATATTTAAATTTTAAATTTAAATATTATTAAGAAAGTTTGAAAGTAACAAGGGATTCATTTAGAAAATAATAAAAAAGGGAGATTTTAAACTGTAAAGAAAAGACAAGACTTCTCATTGGTGGAAATATACCCAAAGCAAAAGGTTTTATTATAATATTTTTTAAATATTTTAATACCTAAGTATAACATTACATGGTGCCAAAGATAATTCAAATTATTTTAAAATAAATTTGAAAGAGGGATGACATCTAAAATGTGCATGGAAACATATAAATACCCCTAAGACTTTGGAAATAAAGATCATGTTTTTGATTTTTGTGTCTCGTGCAAATTGGTGACAGTGAGTGAGGTAGAGAGGACAATGTTGATTTCAGAGTGCAAAAGGAGAAGGGAATAAATAATTTTCATTCACTCCTTGACGTCATCGACCAGGGTAGCCCAGTGGTGGCTAGATTCATGCTAAGTCATTTATGAGGTAGAGGTTTGCGGTTTGATTCTCCCTAGAACCAGTTTTGAAGTATTTAACTTTTTCAGTGAACGCACCAAGGGAATAAAGGTGGAGGCCCATACGTTAGGTCTCAACCACTTGGCTAGCGCAAGTGGTCATGCACTATGTTAGGAGTTTGAGGTCGAAGGGTTGATACCCATCCATGCTAGCGATAATATATTTGTTGAAAAGTATGTGCTAAGGTTGATTAAACTTGCTTTGCATGAAGTTTGAGGGGTGTGCAATGGTGTAAATTTTTTGGCATATAGGAGGTATAAGGGTAATATTTTTTTGCCAAATATTTTTGAAGGTATTGTTGTCATTAAGTTTTATTTTTATATATTCAAAAGTTAGAGTGATAAGGTGTAAATGATTGATTTAATTGTAAATTTGTGTTATAGGTCATTAAGTGGTTTGGAAATTATTTTATGAAAGTGGGAGATAAAAGGTGTACAATGTATTTTTATTGTTTGTAATATTGGCATTAATATTGAAGGAATTGGTTCATGATTTGATGTTTTATTTTGAAAAACCAAGAGAGTTATAGAGAAGTGATTTGGAATAAAATTGTGCACACATTTTGAGAAGGTTTTTCCAATATATGAAAAGGTGTTTGCTAATCATTTTGTAGTTGCAAAAGATATTATTTTTGTAAGACAGGTTTTGAGGACATATCTCCATAAGAGCAAATTAAGAGGTATGGGCACATCATTCCTTGTTTAAAGTGTTTTGTTGAGTGAATATTTTTGGAACATAAGGTGGAGATAAAAGGGTTGTTTGGTAAGCATTGTTGAAAATATTTGAGTTAGGGTTTGATACCTACATGTGCATAAATTATTAAGAGAAATTTGAAACAATTGCATTAGAGTTTGAGATCTTCTTGTACTTCATTGTTGAATTATTTTAGAAACATTTGGGATAGAGTTTGAGAACAAGTTGTGCTTTCATTGTTGAAAGAGATTGAGATATTTGTGCTAGAGATTGTGAACTACTTGTGCTAGATTTGAAGATAAGTTTTTGCATCATTGTGAAACCTTTTGAACATTGGTTTGAGAGATATTGAAAGCAATTGTAAAAGTGTTTGAGATCAATTTTGTGAGAGAAAATTGTGCATTAGTGTGATTGATCTTTTAGAGAAAATTTCCAAAAAAGATAGACCAGTTTTGTAAAACAATTTATACACTATTTTGATTTGATTTTAAAGGGATTTTGCAAGAGATTGAGATTGGATTAATTTAGTACAATATTTGTGAGTGTGAAGAAAATATTAGGTTTTTGATAGAGCATACCATTCTCTATATGTTCCAAATGTTAAAAAAATTCTAAGTAGACTTTGTCTGTTTGAAGAAAGTTTTTTGAAAGAGATTTAAGTTGTGTTTGTATGCAAGATTTGGAAATATTTGAGTAGATTTTGTGAAAAAAATTGAATACAGATTTGAGCAAGTCTTTTGAGAAGGCTTGAAGATAGATTTGAGCAAGTCTTTTGAGAAGGCTTGAAGTCAAATTTGATCAAGTCTTTTTAGAAGGCTTGAGGTAGATTTGAGCAAATATTATGAGAAGACTTGGAGCAGCTTTAAGGCAGATTTGAGCAAGTCTTGAGAAGACTTAAGAAAACATTAAAACAGATTTATGAGCACAGTTAGAGAATATTTGTGCTATAATTGGGATAAGTTTGGTGCAGATTTGAGATAGAGTTGAGAGCAAAATTTGGAGGTGACAAGAGTAGATAGGACAAAAGTCTCTAGAGGATAGAGATCCATTAGCCAGTGCAGTGGGGAATCCAGAGTAGTAGGGACAAAGGTCTTATAGAAGTTTACTAGTCAAAGCAAAGGAAAAAGAGTTCTTATATGGAGAGAGATCCATGAACCAAAGCAAAGGGGAAATATTTCTCCAATGGAGAGAGATCTACGAACCAGAGCAAAGGGAAAAGAGTTCTCCTATGGAGAGAGATCCATAAACTAGAGCAAGGGGATAGAGTTCTCCTGTGGAGAGAGATCCACAAATCAGAGCATAAGGGATTGGTGTCTCCTTTGGATAAAGGTCCATAAATATTATAATAGGGAATTAATTCCCAAGAGATTTGTTGAGAAAATTTAGAAGAAATATTTTCTCTATGGACGTAACCCACATTGGATGAACCACATTAAATTTATGTCTCTCCTGTGTATGATAATTTATGTATTTCTTTGATTACTACTACTGATATGATAATATTGAATAATATTATTTGGGAAAGAAAAGTAAAATTTGATCTTATAATATTCACCCCCATCTCAGTATAAGCCTGTGTTCTTCAATTGGTATCAGAGCGGGTTCCTTTGCAAGAGTATAACAACTTGAAGGAAGGTATTACAGGAACACAAATGGCATCTCAAAATGGATCTTCATCAATAAGGCACCATTTTCAATGGGAATAATTATGCTTTTTGGAGCATAAGAATTAAGACTTATTTGATGGCGCAAGGATATGAGACATGGCAATCAGTTAAGGATGGATTCACACCTACAACTAATCCTCCCACAGATAAATATGGTAAGCTATTACATGTGAATAATGCCAAGGCTATGAATGGAATCTTAAGTGGATTACGTGAAGCAAAATTTGTAAAATTTATGCATTGCAAATCAAAAAAAGAGATATGAGATAAATTGAAGCAAACATATGAAGAATCTAAAAATATCAAGTTGGCAAAACTACAAAACCATAAGAAAAGGTTTGAAGATTTGAATATGAAAAATGAGGAATATATTGCTACATACTTACTTTGTGTGGATGATGTTGTTAATACCATGTGGGGACTTGCATTCAAAATTTAAGACTCTAGTGCTCCTTAGAAAGTATTAAGGTCACTTCCTATGAGGTATGATGGAAAAGTTTTATCTATAGAAGAAATGAGAGATATTGAAAAGTTGACTATGGATGAGTTACATGGAATTATCACAACTTATGAGATGAGAATAGTAAAGGATCCCAAATCCAAGAAAGATACAACTTTCAAAGCTTCAAAGAATATAAAAGATAAGAAAATAGAATCAAGTGGTGAGTCAAACAGTGATGAAGAATCTAAATATACGAAAAGAAACAAGGACTCAAGAAAGCACAAAGGTATGCAGACTATGAAATTCTTTAATTGTGGTAATTTTGGTTACTATGCATCTAATTGTCCAAAAGTCGAAAGTAGTAGTAGTGAAGAGAAAGAGGATCATAATAAAAATGGAGGAAAATCTAGGTATGAAAAGAAAAACAGGTATGGTCAAGGTAAGCATGAAAAGAAGTTATTTCAAAGGCACAAGAAGAGTTTCTATGTTAACAAGGCAAGCAAGGCTTCAAGTGACAGTGATGAAAGAATATCAGATAGTGAAGAAGAAGAGATTCTATTTTTGGCAATAGAAGAGGAATAAAATGCTCCTATTGAAGATAAAGTTGAAAAGTATGAAGATGCTCTTGGAGACCAAGAAGTAGAGAAAGATTCAAAAAATAAAGAGGAAGGCACAGTTGATCTATAAGTAGAACTTATTGTTGCTCTTAGAGAATTGAAAAAAATTAGAAAGTAGAATTCAAGACTAAAGGTTCAAGTTCAAGAATGTGAGGAAGAAAAAGAAAAGCTTCTACAAGACTTGACAAACTCAAAATCTAAGGCAAGGATATTTAAAGAGGTCATGGTTGAAAAGTTAGAGACAAAAGAGTTAGAATGTGAAAGATTAGAACATGAGGTAGTTTCACTAAGGATGGAAGTGAAAGATTCCAAGGACAAGCTACACAAGTTTAGGAAAAGTTCAAAGACTTTGGATAAGATTATAAATACACAAAGATCTTCATCTATCAAAAAAAGACTTGGTTTTGAAGAAGGACAAGGGAAACAAGAAGGGTCAAGTTCAAGCTCAAAAGAAGAGGAAGTTTTAGAGGAAGAGAGTGAAGAAGAAATTGAGACTTATGCGGATAAGTTGAAGAATAGAATCTTCACTAAGAAAGGAAATAATGCATAAACAAGAAACATGGATCATCATAAAGAAGGCAAAGAAAGGACTAAGAGACTAGAGGGTTCACGACAAGATTTCTTCAAAGGACATTGTTTTTCATGTAATCGGTTTGGTCACAAGGCTATGCATTGTAGGACTCATGGAAATAATGAGTACGGTCTTAGTAAAAGGAATTTCAACTCTTTCAAAGATGAATATTTATTCCAAGGGTATTGTTAGTCTTGTAATTGCTTTGGTCATAAAGCAATTCACTACAGGGTTCATGACAAAAATGAGTATGGTTTCACCAGGGGAACTTCAAGACATTTGCACCTTCCAAGAACTACAATATTAAGTGTTACAAGTGTGATAATCTTGGGCATAAGGCCAAGTGGTGTAGAACAAAGTTTCCAAAACTTCCAAAGACAAGCAAGAACATGGACACTCAAAAGGATCAAAAGGGTATGTTGAAAAAGAAGGTTGATAAATAAAAAGAGCATTGTATGCTAGTGTAGACACCTAAAACATGCCATGTTGAGGGGACCACTCATATGGGGTATGCTAACAGACCATATGAAGGATCTTGGATTATTCCAAGGTGAAGTAGTGGTTTTAACAACTCAATTTAGGAAGTTTTGGCCTAATCATTCATGGCCATGGTTGACATCCATGACTAAGGATGTTAACTATTCCATAGAGCCATGACTAATAGTGAAACTATTTTTGTGACAAGCCAAATTTGGTTACAATGGCCATGGCGAAGGAATTAAAATAGTTTCAAGTGGGGAAGCTTCCAGATTCTTCCTCCCAACTGCTCCAACCTCCTAGTTCTTGATCTTGGATTCCCAAGAAAGCTAGGATTAGGGATTAGGAGTGCTATAAGACCCCCAAAAAAATTGGGGAGGAAAGAGATAATGAGTACCAATTTGCATGTATCGAACCTCTATCGAATTATGGAGCCATTTGCAACATTTGAGGAGTCCTTAATTGCTACCAATTTGACAATCATGAGTGCATTCAAAGCTATGGAGGTTTCAAGAGTCTAAGGAGATCAAGAATCTACAATTGAGCCACTTCCACCACAAACCTAGACACTCTACATTGCAAATCCATGCAAGACTACAAAGGTGACCCTTGACCATCAATTCCATAAAGGGAATCAGAGATCCAAACCCTGATTACAAGAGCAAGATCATTTTCACCTTAGCCACAACTGCCAGCTACGACTAACAGTGCCATTTGTGCTTTAGACCCACAACGAGAGTTTGACATCTAATTCTCTTTGTTTTAATCGTAGATTTCCCTTTTCAAGAATGTATTTAGGTAGATATAACTTATATTAGTTTTCCTTCATGCATTTGTATGGTTAAATTTAGGATTTAGAGGTAGATTTGCTTCCATTTCCTTGCATTTATCAATTTAGACTAGTTTCTTGAGATTTCATGCATTTCAAGTTCTAATAGCTAATTTAGATGCATAATAGCTAAATTTCATGTTTTCCTTACAAGCTTTACAATAATTTAGATATTTCTTGCATATCTTTAGTAGTTACATGATTTCTTGTTTCCTTTATCATCATTTAAGCATATTTCTATCAAGAGCCTCATCAAGAGATACCTCATTTGCTATTAACACCTTTCATGTTGTTTATTGAATGTAGGGTTTACAAGATATGAGCATTTCAAGGCGTTCTTGACAACATATACCTCCAACCAAGGGAGAGGAAGACTATATTTGGACTTAAGTAGTTTGTGTACATTCGTGAAGAGCCTACGAATTATACCAACCCCATTGAGGGGCATCATTTATTGTATTAATTGTATCACAAATTTGGTATCCCTAAGAGGGATGTATTTGTAATTGGTTTTCACAATCATAATATAAAAAAATTCCTCTTTCTTATCAAATTCATGTTTCATGTGGTTTAATGCTTTAAATATCCATTTAATTGGTACAATAGCTTAGCTATATGCTTTTCACAATGGTACAAATGGCGATCACGATGGAAACCCCATAAAATTCATGTTAACTAATGGATTCTTGATGTTTTCTTATTGTAGGTGTCAGGCGCGCTTAATAGACATGGTGCATAGTATCAACCACTCTTGATAGCCATGATTAGTAGTAGAATAGAAAAGAAATATAGTAAGCAACCTATATCTCCATAAAATGAGAAATCCAGGTAACCTTGATCCTCTGATTTTCCTCTTTTTGCTATTTTTATTGTATTAAATAATCAGATCACATAGAAAAACAATAAGGAAAAGAACTTCAATAAAAATTTTATGCTGTCTGTCAATCATGCCTGATAGCCATAGCTAACTCTATTAGATGTGCCTATCAAATGCAACTAAGTTCTTGGACTACGACTCTATGCTGTGGTCAACACTATTGCCTTTTGTAGAAAACATTGACAAATAGTTAGAAGCTGTTTGATAGAGATTGCATGATAAGGCTTAATCAAATGCCAATTACGTCATATTAGTTGTATTCCTTGAACTTCATGTAGTTAATTAGATGCATCTTTCTTAATATGAAAAGTATTTATCATTAGATATGTAAGAAAGAACATTGCATGCTTGGTGTTGCATTTTTATTTTATGCAAATCTAAAATGAACACACACACACCACACAATATTTAAATGCTGGTGAGATTGAATTCACACCCATCCATCAGTGGAGTACAATGACGATGGTAGTCATTTACACCCGTTGGCTCAACTCCTTCGTACCCTATTCATTGGCCAATATCAGACCCAAGATATGATGTAGCCTAAAAAATTTACATGTATTTCTCTTCGGAGGGTATAACGCTAACTAGGTGAGACTGGGTGAGGTTCTGGAAGTACTTGTGCTCCCTACCTGGGTGTGGGTTTCATCTCCACACTTTAGAGGGTTTTTGTGACTGGAATTTTACTTTCAGTTGTTGAGCTATGAGTATATAGGTGAAATCCATTAAACTAAACAAGTATATCATCAACGAATATAAAAACATGATGAGAGTTAGTTTATGATACAACACACCTAAAACACATCAAACAACTTAAGATCATAATAAATCCTTAAAGAATATAACCATCAATGTATTATTTATTTTCTAATAAAATCTAATCTAAAGATAAGATACATTATGGTTTACACATGAAGAGGAAAATGATGGAGCATATCCAAAGTCCATGCCAAAACTCCACCTAATGCACAAGACAACACGTCTCAACCTCAAACACATGAGGGAGCCAAAGAAAATTTGGCTAGCCTTAGAGGAGACAATTCGATGCATAGAGATTCTCATTAAAATACCCCAGTTAGAGGAGTTGATGCACACTCCTTGAGAGATAGAACATAGGATGGCTAGAGACCCCAATAATATCACCAAAAAAAACCAAAAAATTTACCCAATCAGGGATAGGAAAACAAGGATACTTTCGAGCATAGGCCCATTCAAACTCCAAATAACAATGAACTTGGTAAGTTACAATTAACATGTCTAAAGTTGGAGTTAATAACATGCCACCCCATGAGCTATGGAAAACTAAATAGTTCAATGGAATCGATAGATTACTAGGGTAATTAGGGCATAAAACCCTATCTGTGCATTATCATTCTGTAGTTTCACGTAGCGAGACCACACAGGCCTACCAGAGAGGCAGTAGAATGCTCTAAGCATTCTTGTAGCATGCATGCCCCATCCAATTATGAGGGTATGGCTCACATATTACAAATTCATGCCGATGCCATCTACATAGACAAAGGTAAAAGTGTGACCGATAAATCTATTAGGGCTTACACCAACAAGGCCCCAAGAACTAAAATTCAAAGCTAGAGGCCTCACATGGCTGATCTCAATGATTGCTCATAACGATTGGCTTCCATACAAAAAGAGCGCATCTTTACAATCAATTGGAATATGTGTGTGTAGAGCATGAGCGTCTCAAGAGAGAGGACACTCAACATCAAATGTTGCTAAGGCAATGTATATATAATCATTGCATGCACGAGAAATGCATCCTTGACCAAAAGGAGCATGCTAAAAGAGAGGATAGATTGGTGTGAGCTAATTTGCCCCCTCAGAGTGAATATAGAGAGCACACCCATAGACAAGTTATGTTGTAACCTGGAGTATACCATACTCATAGAGAAAATGGTACTCATTATACAGCCCAAGAAATGTTACAACACCAAGTGCATGAACAATAGGGGCATATGCAATACGAAGAGGTGGTAGGAGACAACCAAGAAAAGAAATATCCAAAAATATCCTTAGTGGACTTGGACGATGAGCCAAATCCCCCAACTCATAGAAGGAAATATCTACCTCCAAAGGCCCCACAAAGGCCCCTCAGGGAGGAAGATATCTTGTCCTCACAAGCATATAAGGATCTAGTTGAAAAAGTGAGGTCGATCGAGAAGCAAGGTACAAGTTACCAAAAAATAACCTTGATTAAAATTCATAACGCACCCTTATAAACATTGGTTTCATGTTTGGCTTATCTCAATCATTTTGATATGCCAAAGTTGGACAAGTTTCAGGGTGATGAGGATGCATAGGAGCATGTGACATCCTTTATGAATATGTGCTTTCAAATTCAAAGCAAAAATGTGTTGCTTTTAAGAAATTTTATCATGACCCTTCGAGCCCTACCCTAGAATGGTTCAATAAACTAAAAAGACACAATATAACTAGCTTTGAATAGCTGGCAAATGCTTTTCTTGAACGGTTCTCCTTCAGCATCAAGAAAAAGATAAATTTATATGATTTGGTGGGACTAAAACAGTATGATGATGAGCCCATTTTGGATTATGGTAATAGATGGAGAAAGTTAATAGCAAAGTTGCCATTTTCCATTCCAACTATATAACTCACTTGCATGTTTATGAAGAGTTGTGCCAAGCACACCTCGTTATTGTTGTAGCTCTAGCAATATCAAACATTTGAGGAAGCCTTAGTGCAAGATAAGTTAATTGAGGAGATCAAGTTGCAGAAGGGTGAATTGAAGCTTCAAAACATAAAGGAATGGAACAGAAAAACCACCAAGAATCAAAATCAAAATCACCAATCCAAGCCAACCCATGTGAATTAGGTGGTGTTGAACTTGCAAAAATCAAATAAGGGTCAAAAACAACAAAATGATCAATCCCAACATCCTCTTGCACAGTACAACCAACACAATAAAAAGAAACAAGGAAGGAATAAGGAACAATGCCCTCCTTGCCAGTTTATACCTTTATTAGAGACCATGACATCTATTTTGCATCAACTATGCAAGGCAAATGCCATCAACCTACCTGAAATCAAGATGCACAATCCCAATTAGCCCAAACCAAAGGGGTACAAGGAGGACCAATTTTTTTCTTATCATAGAATGAAAGGACATGACATAGAAGGGTGCTATAGATTTAAAAATTTGGTCCAAAATATGATATAAAAGGGTGATCTTATTGTAGATAATCCTCAAGCACCAGACAACCAAAACATGGGGATCTTCAAGAATCCCCTACCAAATCATGAGCCACAAAGAAATAATGTTGGCCAAGTGAACCAAATGCAAATTGAACCTCAAACTCAAGGGTTCGTCAGCATGGTCAATGTTGTCATAAGACAAGGGAGGTACGAATTACCAAATCAACCTCCAACTCAAATCAAGGTTCAAGCTATACCTCCTCAAAGGACAACACAAAATGTTCTAGTCCCATCGACTAGACCGATGGTGACCCTTAGGAGTAGGCTTGTTCAAAGCTTATAGATAACTCCCACCAAGTTGTCAATATATGAACTAATTCAGTAGTCTCCTAAGCATAGTGAGATGCTCATGGATATCTTAAGGTCTATAGAGGTTTAGTCCCAAGACCCTAAAGCGTTTACACATTTCATGGAACATGTATAGTAGTGCAAAGAGCTCGTGATACAATTTTATGATCACAAGATTAAATCATTCTCTACTGCCACAACTAACCCACCACTACATATAATTAAGTGTGTTAACCACACATGATTCAAATAGGTATTGATTGAAACTGTGTCTTTCATCAATATAATTACAACCAAGGCATTGGCACATCTGAAGTTACCCAAATCACACATTGTGCCTTCAACATTCACCTTACAAGAATTTAACGATGCACTATGCTCGATGGTAGGTACTATAGTTCTGCCTATTTAGGTCAGAATGAAGACCATCCCAATTATGTGTCATGTAATTGAAGGTGCAATGTAATATAACATCCTCCTAGGGAGGCCTTGGATTCAAGAAATGCATTGCGTTCCCTCAATTTTACATCAATGTATTAAATATATACATGAGGAATAAGTTCACGTGGTTCCTTTTGATGAGGATCCATTCAAATACATGAACCAAGTAGATTTGCCTGGGGATTTTATTCTCCCTTCAATGCATTTGGATATACGATCGATATCGCCAATCAAACATCCATAAGGCAAACAAAAAGAAATGTGTGCAGGACCTTTAAAGGTGGCACCACAAACATCAGAGCATACAACAAAAACTTCAACCAAACCTACAACATCATCAATTCTTAGGAATGACAAGAAGATCAAGGTAGTTATGGGCAAGAAAGAGCCAAAAGAGACACCCAAGGTAGCTAATTTTGAGGTTCCTAGTCCCATGGACAAAGAGGATGCTCAAAATGAAGTCGAGGAGGCACCTCAACCCACTTTTTCAGCTGGGTCATCTGCACTGTAGGTGACCATACATTTGATTAATCCTAAGCTATGGGAGTATATAGTGCAGAATGTGACCTTCATGCCATTTGTTGATACTACATAGGATATGGGTAGATCGCAAGCCCATAGCTTGCCTATAGGGATGGTGGTACCACTGGGAGTGCCACCCAACCAAACAAACTTCATTTATGGAGGGCTTGACCAATTAGCACATCGTATGCCCATGGATGAAGAGGATGATGAGCCATTATCTACGAATGTTTATTATATTTCCAACCTGAATTTCACCTTACATTACTTTGAGCATTACCACTAGCATGGTTACGGTCTCGAGCTATTTGAGCAAGGGCACATAACTCCTTACGAGCCACAATATTAGTTTTCAACTGATAGGTTCATGTTGGGATATCACATTAGAGGTCAGGACGAGCTCCTAGCAACATCTTTAGATTTTCTAAACCTCAGTCTTGGGGGTGAAGTGGATTGTAATTCATATCACCCTAACCTTTCTTACAATCAAAGGGGAAGCTCGTTAGTAACTATGGTTGCTATTACCTACGAGTTATCATGATGAAATATCGATGGAGGCTGATCCAGAAGACATCCCAAGAGCTAACTTGGGTCAAAAAACCTATGAAGCTACCAACGACATAAGCATGTGATCTCAAAACACTGTAGTAGAAGAATATGAATTAGGAGTTCCTTTTGAGGAGGATGGAGCAGATTCCATTTTTGAAAAAGATGGACCAGAATGTAAATTTGAGAGTGATTTTAATGAGAAGTCCTCAAGTAGCAAAGAATACGAGGATGAAATAGAATTAGCGTATCGAGGGACCCAACACTCAAGTCAACACCTAATTCCAATAGGTAGAAATGAAGGGTTCTTCATTGATGATAGTGAATACGAAGATGAGACTAAGAGGGCCTATATTAGACCTCACTACTTGTGTCATTTGAATGAGTTGCTCGATATGGACATGATGCACTGAAGAATGTATCGTGATCCTCAGTTCAAGAGGGGACAACTTAATTTGGATGAGACTTGTTGCATAGTATTTCTTGAGCCCCCTACATTTAGAAAGATCCTAGAGCCAAATGATATAATTTTTTTGTCTATTCACAAATTGGATTCGGATATCCCTATACCTCTAGATCCACACCTAGAATATGGGAATTGCATTGATGAGGAGTTGTATGTTCATGGTCCTAGAGATCTAAACCATTCCATAAATATGGTCTCCATTGATTTGACCATTCCACTCTGCAATCTAACAAATCCTTCCAATCGATTGTGTCTTAATATAGATGCTATTTATTAGGATCATGCTGATTTGCCTCTAGAGCCTGAAGATTTCTTCCCAAATGAAGAAATACTACAACCTTTTCATTTTGCATCAGGCTGTGCTCATAATATTTATCACACTAAGGAGAATTCTAATGTGGAACCTTTAAACCTAGTTGATGACATCCATTTGATCCCTACGCCTCACCAGATTGAGGAGGGATCCCATATATCAGTAGAGGAGACCTTTGAAGTGGATATCAGTGATGATCCCACTAATTCTAAGAAGGTCAAATTTGGAGAGAGTTTATCTCTTGAGGAGTGTGCCAACCTCCTCCCTTTACTAAAAGAGAAACCTGCTCCCTTTGCTTGGACTTACAAAGACATGTCGAGACTAGATCTATAACTGGTTACACATTACCTTTTGCTGGATCCCTCTAAAAAGCCAGTCAAGCAACAACTCAAGAAAATGCATCCAACGATCACTTTAATGGTTAAATATGAATTGTAAAAAATGTTGGATGTGGAGTTTATTATTTCCATTGACTATCCAAAATGGGTATCCAACATGGTGCCTGTTAGCATATGTTGTATCACATTATTAGTAGCAATATTAAAATAACGTACATAGGCGTTCTCCGAATTAGTTGATTAACCAACTTGGTGGTTAATCAACCACATTGTAACCTTTATATGCAAATCAATGAGAATGTTCAAAGTGCTTCATCAAGTTCTATATGGCATCAGAGCCACGGACACAGACATATGATACTGGCAGACTGGCGGACCGAGGATAGACTGGACGACACAGACAGGATGACACAGACTGGCAGACCTGACAACAGACAGCCCATAGACTGGACGACACAGACAGGATGACACAGACTGGCGGACCTGACAACAGACAGCCCACAGACGGACGACACAGACTGGCGGACCTGACAATAGACAGACGGACGACAGACTGACAAAACACGTAGACCGAGGATGGTGGATCGGGGTGGTTCATGGATCGGGGTGGTTCGACGATGGCTGTGGAGGCAAAAGGGAGGGGTTGGTTGCCCGAAGGCAACCGAAAACAATAGTCGGTTGCAGAAGTTTTAAACCCTCCCTTTTTTCCCTTTCTCCGGTTCCGCCGCTGTCAATACGTCCCAGATTCCTGTCTATCCTCGTCGGGCCTTCTGGCTCAAGTGGTACGTGCGGTGCCTATTTTCCAGGAGGTTACGGGTTCCAGTCCCTTCGGGGACATTTTTTTGATGCCCAGAATGCACCAGTGATGGCGGCGACAGGAGTTTTGATGCCCTGCGTGCTCCGGTGACGGCGGGAAAGGCGTTTTGACGCCCTGCGAGCCCCAGTGATGGCTGGAACAGAGTTTTTGACGCCCTGCGAGCCCCAGTGATGGCGGGAAAGGGGTTGTTGACGCCCGCCAAGAGCAGTTGACGCCCGAACATGGTGATTTGACGGCGGAAAGCTTTGTTGAAGCCCAAACATGGTGATTTGACACCTGAACACCTCGTTTTTTGGTATTTTTTTTCCATGCCTTGTCTCATTTGCAAATTGAAGGGGGGGAGATCTCAGTTTCTTCACATAATTCCATAATTCATTTGCAAAGTTATCAGATAAAGGGGGGAAATCAAACCATTTGGCAGAATATTTGCTAGGTTTGTAATAGGTGCTAAAATTTGTGGGCATTTATGATTGTTTCTTCTGCATTTAAATATTCTGTTTTCTTGCATTCACAATCATAAATTAAACAAAGTATAAGACCCCAAATTTATACCCTATTTGTGCAATTTATTGCACAACAACGTTCGGTATTTGAGATACCTCTGGTCCACACTTACAGGTAATGTTGTCGTGCTTTGGACTACTGTATTCGCCGCCTAATATAGCTGCAACAACGACGTCTGAGCTTGTTCTCTATAAATCGTCGGGGAGAAATAAGGCAAACCAGTTTTTTTTTCCCATTTCATACCCACATCGTGATTGTTGTTAGGCGTAAATCCTGACGAAAGTTTTTTTCCAAAGTGTTTAGGGGAAGTTACGCCCCACGCATGCGGAATAAAACTTTCTATGGTAGGTGTCATTAACAACACGATGCCCTTTCAGTATCGCCTATGTTCAATATATTGTGCTTCTCATTTGTACTTATAGTCTCCCTCACGTAAGGGCGAGTACATATTGAGTAGTATACTGTTCATATATACCTATAGTTTCCCTCACGTAAGGGCGGGTGTATATTGAATGGTTACAGTATAAAGATCTGGCGGGTATAAAGAAAGGGAGACCAATTGGTGATATAAGGAACCTTCATAATGGCCACAATTCATAAGTATCTCTCAGATTCACAATTGTTGAAAGGTCCTAACTTTGTTCCATGGAAGACAAAGATGAAAGCCATACTTCAGTTGGAAGATTTATGGGATGTAGTGACTGGCACTGAAAAACGTCCTCAGACAGCAGGAACAGATCAAGATGCTTGGGATAAAAAAGACAAGAAAAGTCTCGTATTTATCTTGCTTGCTACTACAGATGAGGTGCAGCCTCATATTTGTGATGCAAAAACTAGTAAGATAGCTTGGGATGCCCTGATCACAGTATATGAAGGCAAGAATCAATCCACTATTCTCCATCTTCAAACTCAACTACATAATCTCAATATGAATTCTGGGGAAACAGTTGATATATTCCTTTGCAGAGTGGCTGACTTGAAAGCAAAATTGAATGCTATGGGAAAACCGGTGGATGATGATGTCTTGAACTCTGTCATCTTGAGAGCATTACCAAATTCCTACAAGATGTTGATCACTTCCCTCAATGTTTCTGGTAGACAAGTATCATTTGTGGAACTGGTAAACTTGCTTCAGATTGAGGAGGCAACTCAGATCCAGAAAGATGATGTGCCAGATAATGCTCTTTCCACACAACAAAGTGGTAACAAACAAGGCCAGTTTCAAAAAGGGAGTGCTTCTTCCAAAGGAAAAGGGAAGCAAAATCAGCAAAAAGATGCAAAATATTGCAAAATTTGTGATATGAATAATCATGACACCAACAGGTGTTGGTTCAAAAACAAGCAACCAAACGATAGAGGTTCTCAGAAGAAGGGCAAGAACAAGAAGAAATACAATAAGCATAAGCAATCTAAAGGCCATGTTGCTTATGCTGACTCCAACTCCGACTCAGATCCTCCTGGGTCCGATTCAGATTCTGACTCTGAAAGAGCACACAAGGTGCTCATGACTCATACTTCATCTTCCCAGATAGATGTTGTATGGTATATTGATTCAGGAGCTAGCAAACACATGACTGGGGACAAATCATGGTTTGATACTTTTGTGGAGAAAGAGGGTAAGCCAGTTACAATTGCTGACAATCAGGTGTATCAAGTGAAGGGAGAAGGGAATATTTTTGTGTCCCTTCCTGATGGTAATTGTCAGATTGAGAAGGTTCTCTATGTTCCAGGCTTAGCCAATAATCTGCTTTCAGTCACACAAATGTTGGATAAAAACATGGATGTCGTGTTTCGAGTTGTCAAAGGCAAGAAGAGATGTTTTATCACACACAGTGGTAAACATGTTGCAACTGGATCCTACAAGCATGGCTTGTTCATTCTCGATGCACTTTCTACTCCGCATGTTGCTTTGGCTGCAACTACAAAGGAGGCCACCTCTCTCTGGCATCGACGTTATGGGCATCTCAGTTCTGGATATTTGCTTGAATTATACAAATATGGGATGGTAAAAGGTCTTCCACCACTCTCATCTATCTTACCAGTTTGCTCAGATTGCTTAGCAGGGAAGCAACATCGAGTACCTTTTGAGACAAGCTCCTCTCGAGCTTCAAAACCTTTAGAGCTGGTACATACCGATCTGTGTGGTCCTATGCCAACCAGCTATGGTGGGAAAAAGTATTTTCAACTATTTGTTGATGATTACTCACGGAAGATGTGGGTTTTCTTTCTTCAATTGAAATCAGAAGCATTTCTCTACTTTCAACAATTCAAGAAACTTGTTGAGAAGGAGTCGGGATGTTTGATAAAAACCCTCTGCTCAGATCGAGGGGGGGAATATACCTCTGAAGAGTTTTTAGAGTTCCTTAAGAAACATGGGATCAAAAGACAACTGACTACAACCTATACACCTCAACAGAATGGAGTTGCAGAAAGAAGAAATCGTTCCATTATGGAAATGGTTCGATGTATGCTAAAGGGAGCACATCTTGAGGATCAATATTGGGCAGAAGTAGTAAACACAACATTATACCTCCTAAATAGAGCACCCACTAGAGCTCTACAAGGAAAAACACCACAAGGAGCATGGAGTGGTACGAAACCTTCCATATCTCATCTGAGGGTGTTTGGATGTAAAGCATTCATGCACATTCCAAAACAGAAAAGGAGAAAGCTGGATGAGAAAACCCTGTAGTGTATCTTTCTTGGCTATGATGAGTACTCAAAAGGTTATCGATTGATTGATCCTAAGACCAAGAAGACACATGTAAGTAGAGATGTTGTATTTGATGAAGTCCTCACATCAAAAGAAACATCCACAACTGTATACCTAGATGAAGAAGAACCTAAGAAGGAGGTTCAACTTCCACAACAAAAACAGAAAGTTCCAAAATGGTATACTAACACTTTGAGAGATGCAAAGTTGAAATCCCTTCCAGATCTATCTCTTGATAGGCCATGTACTCGCAGTATGACTCAACAGATGAGAGCAGAGGAATCTACTTCAGAGGTTGACGAACTTTGTCAACACTTTGATGATTTGGCAGTGAGTACAGAAAATGATAGAGAAGAAGATGAGGATGGAGAAAAAATTTATATGTCTACATTGAATACAAATGAACCCACAACGGTTCAATCTGCACTTGATCAACCACAGTGGAAAGAGGCCATGGATGTAGAACATAAGTCTCTCCTTAAAAATAATACTTGGAAGTTAGTCGATCTGCCAACAAGAAAGAAACCCATAGGCTGCAAATGGGTGTTCAAAGTGAAGTATAAGGCAGATGGATCTATTGATAAGCATAAAGCCCGGCTTGTTGCAAAGGGATATGCTCAGAAAGAAGGCATAGATTATGAAGAGACTTTTGCCCCTACTGCAAAAATGACTACCATTCGAGTACTTTGTGCCATGGGAGCTCAGTTTGGGTGGAAATTGCATCAGATGGATGTTAAAAGTGCCTTCTTGAATGGTGACTTACAAGAAGAAGTATACATGACTCAACCAGAAGGATTTGTGGTCAAGGGGGAAGAACAAAAAGTATGCAAATTGATCAAATCCTTGTATGGGCTAAAACAAGCTCCTCGAGCTTGGTATATCAAGATAGACAGTCACCTTGTGCAGCATGGATTCGAAAGAAGTCCTTCAGATGCAAATCTCTATATCAAGAAAAATGGTTCTGATATAGTGATCCTTGTACTTTACGTAGACGATCTGATCATCACAGGAAGCTCAGAAAGTATGATTGGCTTAGTGAAAAATGACTTGAAGCAATCATTTGAAATGACAGATCTAGGACTTCTGCACTATTGTCTTGGTTTAGAATTTACTCAAGAACAATTTCATATTCGAGTAACACAAAAGAAATATGCCAAGACTTTAGTAGAAAAATATCGGATGACTAATTGTAAGTCCAAAGCAACTCCAATGGAGCAAGGACTTAAGTTATCTCGATATGATGAGTCACCTCAGGTAGATGGAACTCTCTATCGCCAGTTGATTGGGAGTCTCCTATATCTAACAAATACCAGGCCAGATCTCAGTTTTGCTGTGGGATATCTTTCAAGATTCATGCAAGAGCCTAAGATGAGTCACTGGAAAGCAGCAAAAAGAGTTCTTCATTATGTTCGTGGTAGTACAAATTATGGCCTGGAATATAGAAAGAATAATAATTTTTTCTTACTCGGATACACAGACTCAGATTATGCTGGATCTATTGATGATCGTAAATCCACTTTTGGATATGTTTTTCATCTCGGGTCTGGACCAATCTCATGGCATAGTAAGAAACAACATGTGGTTGCTTTATCTTCTACAGAAGTAGAATATCGTGCAGCCAGTGAAGCAGTCTGCGAGATAATGTGGTTAAGTCGCATTCTTACAAACATGGGCCTTCCAAAGAATCTTCCACTTCATTTGTTTTGCGACAATCAAGGTGTTTTGAATCTTGTCAAAAATCCAATTTTTCATGAACGTACCAAACATGTTGATACCAGATGTCATTTTATTCGAGATGAAGTTCCAAAGCACCATATACAACTTCAATACATTCCTACTGATGCGCAAGTTGCAGATATCTTTACCAAAGCACTTGGACGTATCAAATATGAAAAATTTCGAGATACTATTGGAATTTGCCAATAATGTAATAAGGGGGGATGTTAGCATATGTTGTATCACATTATTAGTAGCAATATTAAAATAACGCACATAGGCGTTCTCCGAATTAGTTGATTAACCAACTTGGTGGTTAATCAACCACATTGTAACCTTTATATGCAAATCAATGAGAATGTTCAAAGTGCTTCGTCAAGTTCTATAGTGCCTGTAGAACTAGATGGAAGAATCCATATCTGTACGGATTTTAGAGACCTCAACAAGGCAACACCAAAGGATTCATTTCCATTGCCTAAAATAAATGCTCTTGTAGATGCAGCCACAAGTCATGAGATGCTATACTTAATGGATGGTTTTTTTGGTTACAATAAAATTGGGATTAAGATTGAAGACCAGCACAAAACCATGTTCACAATGCCATGGGGAACATTCTACTATAAGGTTATACCATTTGATCTTAAAAAAGCTAGTGCCACATATCAGCAGGTCATGACATATATATTTCATGACTAAATGCACAAGATCCTTGAGGATTACATTGATGACTTGTTGGCAAAGTCTTTACTGCATAAAGAGCATGCAAAGGTCCTAATAAAAGTCTTCAATCGTCTAATAGAGCATAATGTCAGGTTTAATCCCAAGAAATGCATCTTTGGCGTAACTTCAGGAAAACTCCTAGGATTCATCATTTCAAAATGAGGGATCAAAGTCGATCCAGTGAAGGTCAAGGCTGTACTAGAAATGCCTCCTCTGACTAATATCAAAGAGCTAAGGATCCTCTAAGGCAAAGTAGAATTCATAAAGCGATTCATCGCACAATTATCAGATAAATGTCAAACCTTGAATCGAGTGCTACACAAGGGGGTCCCATTCAATTGGGATGAGGACTATGAAAAGGCATTTGCTGAGATAAAGCAAAACCTGGAAACACTGCTAGTATTAGCTCCACCAAGGCCAGATGTGCCTTTCCTGCTATATATATTGGCTATTGACTTTGCACTAGGAACCATTTTAGCCCAAAAGAACGTGTAAGACAAAGAGAAAGCCATATATTATATTAGCCACACCTTGGTGAGTTATGAGCTAGGGTATGCATATGTAGAAAAGCTATGCTTGGTAGTGGTGTTCATAACAAAGAAATTACATCATTACATGCTAAGTCATATGACGTATGTGATATCCAAACAAAATCCTTTGTAGTACATGATGAGCAATACTTATCACAATACACGTACTGCAAAGTGGATCCTGCTACTGACAGAATTCAATTTGGAATCATAAGCCAAAATTCCATCAAGGGACAAGTCATAGTTGATAATCTGGTAGATGCACCACTTCAAAATAGTAGACCTCTTGTCATAGAGCTTCCTGATGATACAGTCTTTGCATTATCGAAGTCGCTTGAACCCAAAGAACCAGATAACAAAGCTGACTTGACTTTGTTCTTCAACGATTCAAAGTGTGAGCAAGGGGTGGCACAAGAATAGTGGTTTTTATGCTACAAGGTACTTCAATGCCCTTGTCATTTAAGCTTGATCTTCCTTGCACCAATAATAATTCTAAATATGAAGCCCTAATATTGGGCCTCCAAACAACGATCGCTATGAAGATCAAAAGGCTAAATATCTTTGGTGATTCTCTTCTCATTGTCAACCAAGTTAAGGGATTATTTCAGTGTAGGTGTCATATACTAAAAGCTTACAAGGATCTTGTTGACACTTATCTAGTCCAGCTAGAGTGGTATAACATCGAGGCAATCCCTCGTTTGTTGAACATATTCATAGATACTATGGCCTCTTTGGGATATTTAATCCCTCAAAATACATCTACCGATTTCACTACCATTCATGTGAAAATGCTCTCACACTCTGCATTGCAACGTGACACTTTTGATAACAAAGAATCAATCAACATGATTAATATAGAACCAAACAATGAATGGTTCTATAAAGCCAGAGACTTTCTCAAGAAGGTTCCTGTATCGCTCCAAATTTTTTGCATCCTTACCTTCAGGCTATAGGATCCACGCCCGGAAGGGGGATGGGAAAAGGATGGGACAATACCTCGGATTGAGAGGCCCTTTGAAGGTCCCGCCTCTCGGGGGAGGTGTATAAGGGTGAATTTTCGATGGATGGTGGGTTCACCAGGAAACTTTTGAATGGCAGTTTCCATGCCTAGGTTGATAGTGTGTTTGATGTGTTCATTTCGTGCTTTAATCATTCAACTCCTAGGTTTGGCCGATATGAATCTAAACTATTCTATATGCCAATGCTGATTTAAATGAATACAAAAAATAGAAATGGATGCAAATAATAGAGAATATGCTAACTAGAAGGTGTCATACCTGATCCCGGATGTCTGATGGAGATTCTGAGTCTTGTAGCAGTTCAGATCGTCTCAGTTTGTACGTAATCATCCCAAATCATAGAAGGTCATCTGAAATCAGACAGAATCGTCTGAAATCTGATGAATTCGTCAAAAACCTGCAATCACAAAAATAGATACAAAATACCAAATATGCAAGTGCAGAAGCAAAGGATAAGGGTAGAAATAACAGCAAACATGCCTGAATAATAGATTCTAATAAAAAAATAAGGAAATGCAGTAGTTTTAATGGTTGATTTTAACTTTATCATGCGATTGTGCTAAATGAGGTGAACTCCAAGATGCATAAAACATAATAACTTAAAATAGTGCAGAGATCCGATATGAAAAATGCAGAAAAAGCTAAGAAAATGCAAACTCTAAACTCGGATCGCCCCCAATCTGGACTACAGTCAGGATCGCCTCCAATCGTACGAGATCGTCCGCAATCGTCCGAGATCGTATCATAGATCGTCAGACGATCCAAGCTAGCTTCGACTGAAAATAGTAGAGTTCCTGCAATAAAAATGTAAAAATACCGAATGCAAGCAAAGTAGTGCGAGGGAATAAGGAGCTAACTCTGCAATGAAATCCGTCAACTAAGGGGTTGGGAGTTTAGGGAGAATCAGCCAGCCAGCCAGGGGGAATCAGGGGGATAAACTAGAAAAATCCTAGTTTATATAGGATTAGGAAGAGGTTTGGGAGGTTGGGGATCATCCCAATCTGGGAGATCTCCAACAGGGAAATCTCCAACTACGCAGACACGCTTCTACCCGAGTTGGAGAGGTGCATTGAAACAGAAGCTAATTATGAAAATTTGGTTTTGGGACGAAATCGTCCGGACGTTCTGTTCTAGACGAATTCGTCAAATCGGGGACGATTTCGTCTAATCTGAGACGATATCGTCCAACGGTCAAAACAAATCCTAAAAATGGCATGAAAAACGGGGAAAGCGGGTAAAAGGCGGTTTAACGGGCAGTTTGGGGTTGAAATTCAAATTTTAATATTTTATCTTTTTACTAATGTTTTAACCGTGCCAATTTTAGGGTGCTACATTTTGCCCCCTCTTTAGCGAATTTTCTGAAGAAAATGCGTTAAAGACGAGTTTTTCCCGTTTTACGAGAAAGCAAAAATGTACTCAATTTTTTAGACGACGATTCTTGGTCGAATCGTACGAATGCTGACTATGGTGCCCCCTCCGTGTTTTTACCCAAATCGAACGTTTGAGGTAAAAACGCGGAAAAGCAAAATTTAAAATGCTGATTTTTTTTTTAAATAAATAAATTAAAGAAAATAGGGAAAACCCTAATTCATTTTTACTATTCACTTTTACTGTTCCAAAGCTCTACAGAGAGAAAAATGGTGGAGACAGCGCACAGAGCGACAGAGGTCCGACGCGGGCTACGGGTAAGGATCTAATCCTAGTAGATTAGGTTTAATTTAACTTTGTGCAATTTTTTTGATTTAAATTTGATTGTTTGGGGCATCACGGCCATTTTTAGGCCGTCGACGTCGTCGGGACAAAATCGTCTCGATTTCATCGAAATCGTCCCTAGATCGTCGATTTCGTCTGATGGCGAAATCGGTGAATTAGGGGCGATTTCATCCAACAAGGGGCGATTCCCAAGTTGCGAAATAGGAGACGATTTCATCCTCACAAAAGATGATTTTGCCCAATTGGGGACGATATCATCCAATGGTGGACGATATCATTTTGAACTTGATTTTAAGTTGTTTAATTTGATGTTAATGATTGGTTTATTAATGATTTTGTTGTTTATTGTTTGTTTTGCAGAAGGGATTACTAAAGAGCCGAGAATGGAAATACGATGGGTTAAGAGATGACATAGCCGCGCTTGACCAGGCAGAGCATGACCGACTTGGATTGGTCGGTCTACAGCATGTGGCAGAGATGCCACAAGTGCCGACTGACATGGGGCTACTGACAGCCCTAGCAGAGAGGTGGTATCCGGGGTCGTCCTGCTTTCGGTTACCGATAGGGGAGATGGCTCCCACTCTAGAGGACGTATGGAGGATCATGAGGATCCCCATACAAGGACGGTTGATGATGCCTATGGCCAATCAGGGCCAGGCGATGATGAGGCTCACTAGAGACCCGAGCTTCGCCCTGGAGAAGGGCGGAGTGAACATCGAGTCGCTACGATAGATGCCTGGGGCATCTAGGCTGACTCAAGTTTTGGCAGGAGTTGTCGGTGGCTTATTGCTGTGCCACCAGAGCGGATGCAGACTACCGTGGGTGCTCTCAGACATAGTCTATGACATGAGAGACCACGGGTACAGATTTGCATGGGGCAGCTTTGTTCTTTGCCGCTTGTATAGGATCCTGTATGGGGTCGTATACAAGGGAGGTCGATGTCTGGTTTTGACATCGCTACTGCAAGTTTGGTGCTGGGAGCACATTGCGGTGCGGAGGCCGGTAGGGCTCCCATTGACAGGGGTTGACCGGGAGAGGCCCCGGGTTTTCTATTGGTGGCTACAGAGAGGGTCACAGTGATGGATAGATCTGTCGATGTCTCGGAGGTTGTTGGATGACCTCATCCTAGACCAGATCACCTGGAGGCCATGGCGAGAGCACCCCGGTGGGCAGAGGATGGGCAGGAGCTGGCTCGCATCAGGTGAGTCTATTGGCTGAGGATGGAGCGGGGAGAGGTAGAGCTCCACCGCTATGATCGAGTACTATGATAGTTCGGTCTACAGTAGGGGATCCCTTCTCTCAAGGATTACGAGTACTCCTAGACTATTCGAGATAGTACTACACTGAGCGAGGCTCCAGATATGCAATGATTCTAGAGTCAAGACGTGGATGATGCCCCCATCCAGCCAGTGGATGGTGACGATGCCGAGGTCACGGATGGGTATGATGCCTGGTACGTAGGCATCCACCCTCCTCGGATGACGAGGGCGTAGGGTCCAGTGCACGCTGTGGTGCGCCAGATGGGGAGGCGATGACAAGTTGCTATTGAGGCAGCACGGGGTCATAGGGGGAGAGAGCAATGATGGATCCCATAGGAGAGACGCCAGAGGATGGCACGGGCTCCATAGAGGCCATGAGAGACAGGGCGGAGGGAGGAGAGACTCCCTTCATAGCAGGGGGAGAGACCACCATCGCCCGATAAGGGCAAGGGTGTGGATGTAGGGGAGAGCAGCGAGACGATGGCTCTCCGGGCTGAGGCTGCCCACCTTCGAGCTCAGGTGCAGTCACTATAGGACGAGGCCACTCAGCTGAGGATGTAGGTACGAACACTGCAGGATGAGACTACATGGCTCAGGGCACGGAGCGGAGGGGCGAGCAGGGATGAGCTAGTGCGGTCTATGATGCAGACCACATTCTACCAGGGGGTATACTTCTAGCTAGTTCCAGAGGGCCAGAGGGTACAGCTGCCAACCAACATTGCAGAACCAATCAGGCTGGGATCGACGAGGACATCCTCCCGATCGACGACGAGGACCCGAGATACATCCCGGACCTCTATGGGACCACCTCCTCCACGTCAGGGTGGGGGAGGAGATGAGGCTGAGAGCTCGAGGGCTTCTCGAGGCTAGGTGTCTATGGACTATAGATTTTGTAGAGATTGTTTGAGAGGATTGAGTATGCCAGGGTATAGATTGTGGCATACCAATCCAGTTTTGATATGATGTATATAATTTTTGGATATATATATATATATATGATCTTGTTTCTGATGATATGACTTGTTCATATGTTTTTATGATGCTTTAATGTTTGAATTGTTTGCTTATTTGATTGAGGATTCATGTAATTATGTCATTTTGAAATATTATAATTTGATGTCATGCTGTAAGATTTTAAATGAAATAATCTGATGTAAACAATTGGTTGTGGTGGTGTGATTTGATAAAAAATAAAAAATAAAAAGAGACTTCTAACAATAATTTCAAAGGACATTGTCGTTGTTATAGACCATTTCATGGAGTCGCCGCTCACTCGGTCGTCAAGCTAATCCCAGTATAGAAATATTGTTTAAAAGTAAAAGAGTGCTTAAGAGACTGTCTTAAGACTTTGTGTTGTAATGATGGAGATAATGATGGTTTGATGATTTGTTTTCAGATTTTCATAAAAATAGTATGCATGAGATACGAAAAGAAATATAATTTTGCTAGGCATAAATTCCTAAGTGTGATAAAATTTTGAACAATTCCTTAGAATTTATACCATGGTTGCAAAATTGAATTTGAACATAATGACATGAAATAGAATAGGTGTTCGTTCGTTGGTAAAGCATAATTGTGTAACATAATGATGCAAGTCATATGTTTTGATGAATTTGGTTTTAAAATAAATGGAAAATAAAATTAGAACAATGGTTTGCGCTAGGCATAGAATTATAGGTATAGACTTATACCATCATCGCGAAATCCAAAGAAGAAAATAGATTGTTGGTTTTATTGCAAGATGAATTTTTGACCTTTGATAAATAGAAAAATAATAATATGAAAATTTTGTTTGAAAATATATATATATATTTTTTAAGATTTTGTGAGAAGATGTATGTAATTGCTTTTATACAAACAAAAAGTTCTGAAATAAAAGGATAAAATTATTCCGAAAAGAGTTACAGAAATATTTTAAATTATCTCAAAGAGAAATGTAGATTTATAAGGAATCCTCATGTGCAAATGTGACTTCATTACCGATCTTGATTTATCATAATGATACAAAATCTCTCAAATACAAATGTGTGTGCGATTGTATTGTTCATTCACCAATTTTGAGCAAGATAATTTGATACAAGTAATTTGCCGTAACCAAATGAATGTTCGTTGACCATGATTTATATGCATGTAACCGTACCAGACTACTATGTAAGTTAGGTTATCAAGAGCTAGCTAATCCATAAGCCGACAGAGGTCTATACAAAAGAAGGTCGCTAATGTGACAGACATATCACCACGCTAGGGATTACCCAAGGCCAAGCGGGTTGGGCACAAACCACCTGTTATGGGGCTTACCTCACAGTTTTCGAATAATTGAGAATTCCAGGGATTCAAGCTCATTCACCCTTCTTTTCTTTTCAAGGGGTAGGGAAAGGATTTTATTGCATTTTGCTTTTGCTTTTCTCTTTTGCTCTTTTTGTTTTTTTTTTTTGTATTTTGTACTTTTGTATTTTTGCTTGATATTGGAGAAAATACTGAAATATTGTTGTGATGATACAAAATAACCTTTTTCTTTTTCTCTTTTTCTTGAACTTTTCTTTTCCTTCCTATGCTAGGGATACTTGCTCGGATTAGCTGTAGAGCAAGGGATTTTTATTCTGGGTAGGGGTGAGCTTGTCCTTTTGTCAATTCTCAAAGATTCTAGACCATGTGCATGATAGGATAGCAGGGGAAACTTTTCGCTCAAGAAACCACTTCTACTATGTAGCATCATATTGAATTTGCAATGAAATCATTTTAATGTGAAAAGATATACTTAGTTCAAGTAAATAACAAGATCAGTTCTCTATGCTCAAAATTTTATTTAATGCCAATGTGGACTTTGATATAAGAGAGATTAATAATCATACAAAATAAAATCAAGATATTTATTCATGTGAGTGTGAAAGTGCGGGATTCCAAATAAATGCTCATTTATCCAAAATAATTGAAAATATAACTGCAAACTCCAAGAATTGATAGGTATAAAAAAGATGTTTTTGAAGATTTTGACACTTTTGATGTTTTTGTATTTGATTTTAATTGATGATTTGCAAGAAGAAATACTATTACTGTTCTTTGAAAAATATTTTGATAGAAATGGCTAAAAATGAAACAATATGCAAAATACAGTATATACAAATGATGAAATGACCCAATGTTTTATGCATAGTAGCGTTTGAGATGTATAATGTTCATAGGTTCTTTAAGTTCTTTACCATCTAAGGTAGATAATTTGTATGCTCCTGATCCAAACTTAGCAGTGATGACATATGGTCCAAGCCAGTTGGGCTCGAATTTACCTTTAAGGTTTTTAGTTGCATTAGTATTTTTTTGATTTTCTTTTAAGACAAGGTCACCGATCTCAAAAGATCGAGGATGAACTTTCTTAAGATATGCTCTCTTAAGCTTGTTTTGGTAGGCGCGAAGATGCTCCAAAGCATTGATGCGCTTTTCATCTAGAAGTTCTAGTTGACTAAATCTGCCAGCACGATATTCATCCCCTACTTCAGTATCTTGAAGTAGTAGAGCTAAAGAAGGAACTTCTAATTCAAAGGGAAAAATGGCTTCAGCACCATAAACTAAGACAAAAGGTGAAGTTCCAATGGGGGTTCGAACACTAGTTCGATAGGCCCACAAAGCAGGATATAACTGAATGTGCCAATCTCGACCGATTTTATTGACCAATTTTTTGAGAATTTTGATTAAGGTTTTATTAGATGCTTCTGCTTGACCATTACCCTGAGGATAATAGGGAGTGGACCAACGATGTTGAATTTTATATTTTTGACATAATTTCTTGACATCTTTATTTTTGAAACAAGTTCCATTATCGGAAATGAGATTGGCAAGAATTCCAAACCTACAAATAATTTGATTAAAAATGAACTTGGAAACTTGTGTTCCAGTGCAAGAAGCTAATGGCATAGCTTCAACCCACTTCATGAAATACTCAGTGGCGGTTATGATGAATTTGTGTCCATCGGATGACACAGGGTTGATTTTTCCAATGATGTCTAGGCCCCATTTTGAAAAGGGCCAAGGAGATGAAATAGCCTACAGCTCTTGTGCAGGCGCATGGACAAGGTCAGCATGTTTCTGGCACTTGTCGCAATGTCGCACATAATTATGTGCATCATTTTCCATGGTAGGCCAAAAATATCCTATCCGAAGGAGTTTCTTAGCAATGGCGTTACCACTAAAATGTCCCCCACAAGATCCATTGTGGGCTTCATTCAAAGCTGATCTAGATTCCTCTAGATTCAAACATCTCAGTAAGATGCCTTCAAAAGATCTTCTATACAAGGTATTACCAATAATCACAAAGTGACTTGCTTGTCTACGTAATAACCTACGCTGGTTGCTAGTACAACCATCAGGGAAGGTTCCTTTCTGCAAAAAATTAAATATATCAAGTATACCATGGTTCAGGAGTTGTTTCATTGATGAGAAACACATCCAAAGGTTCTAAGCATGATTTGCTTGAAGCGGGTTCCTGGAGTCGATGAATAATGATGGTAGCATATTCATCGTCTAACTCCAAGGGTAGAAGAGATGCAATTGCAGCCATAGCGTCGACCGCACGATTGCTAGTTCGAGGAATAGCTTCCAAAGTAACTTGATCAAACAAGGATAATAACTACAAAACATATGCTTTATATGGGCGTAATTTATCATCTCTGGTCTGATAAACATCATTGATTTGGTTTATGACAAGTTGGGAGTCACCAAAAACCAATAAACTTTTAATTTTCAATGCCAAGGCAGCTCGTAATCCAAGGATAAGAGCTTCATATTCAGCAGTGTTATTGGTGCAAGCAAATGTTAATTTGAAGGACAGAGGTATAAGATGTTTTTGTGGAGATATTAAAATAATACCCGCACCAGCCCCACTCATGCATCGGGCTCCGTCAAAGTATAGGGACCATTGCTCTGAATGGTCTGCCTCTAGTTTAAGGCATTCATCAGGAAACTCAATGATGAGGGGATGAGTAGATTCTAAAGGTGCAGCAACTAATTGATCTGCTATGATTTGACCTTTAACAGACTTCTGTCCTATGAAGGTGAGTTCAAATTCGCTTAGCGCAAGAACCCACTTGGTTGTGCGACCAGATAAATACGGTCGACTCATGAGATATCGCAAAGGGTCGAATTTGGCAATAACATACGTTTTTTGACTGAGCATATAATGTCATAGTTTCTATGTAGAAAATACGACTGCAAGACATAACTTCTCTAATATGGTATAGCGAGTTTCATAACTGATTAAGGTTCTGCTAATGTAATAATTAGCACGTTCTTTCTTCTCATCGTCAAGTTGAGCTAACATAGCCCCTAAGGCAAAATCAGAAGCAAAAATGTACAAGATAAAAGGATGATCAGATCTAGGTGGGGAAAGCACTGGTGGTTTGAGGAGATATTGCTTAAGGAGTTCAAATGCTTCTTGGCATTCTTCGTCCCAATGGAAAGAGACATCTTTCTTAAGAAGTTTAAGAAAGGGTCCAGTTTTGTCTGCCAACTTATCAATAAAGCGGCGAATAGCTTGAAGCTTACCTTGTAAACTTCGTAATTTTGATATATTGGTGGGTGCGGGCATATCTGTGATAGCCGTGATCTTGAGAGGGTCAATTTCAATGCCACGTAAAGAAATGATAACCCCTAATAATTTATCGGACTTAACTCCGAATATGCATTTAGCTGGATTTAGTCGGATAAGATATTCCCTTAACCGATCAAATATTTTCCTTAAGTCATTTAAATGATCATCTTCTTTGATAGAACGAGCTATAATATCATCTACATAATCATGTAGAATATCATGCATCATATCGTGAAAGATATAAGTCATGGCTCGTTGATAGGTTGCGCTTGCGTTCTTTAAACCAAATGGCATCACTTTCCAACAAAAGGTTCCCCAAGGGGTAATAAAGGCTATTTTGGCCTGATCTTCAGGAGCTATCCTGATCTGATTATAACCGGAAAATCCATCCATTAAGGATATCATTCCACTTCCAACAGTAAAGTCAATGATCTGATCCATGTTGGGAAGAGGAAAATCATCTTTAGGGCATGCAACATTAATGTCTCTGAAATCGGTGCAAACCCTAACTTTAGTGGCTTCTTTCTTAGTTACTGGAACTACATTTGAGATCCATTCAGCATAATCAATGGCTTGTATAAAAATGACTTTCAACAGTTTTTCTAGTTCTCCCTTGACTAGTAAGGCCACTTTAGGATGCATTTTTCGAAGTTTCTGTTTAATAGGTTTAGCATCTGGATGGACTACTAGATGATGCATAACTATGGAAGGGTCCAAACCTGGCATGTCTTCATATGTCCAAGCAAAGACATCTTCATAGTCTTTAAGAAATGAAATGTATTTATCTTGTTTTTCTTGACTCAATTCTGATCCAATATTGATTATGTGAGGGTTATGTTCGGTTCCAATGTTAATTTTTATAACGTTTTCAACTTCCATATGTAAATCTCTCTCAAAATTAGGTGGGGTGGATGAAACACCTAATTCTTGTAATTCTTCCAAGGTTAACTTGGATAATTCATCTTGAGAAGTCGTAGCTTCAAGCTGGGCTATATTCGGAATAGAGCCATCAAAATAAAATTCATTATATAACAATTCCTCAACGGAGACATCATGGAAGATATCCCCTTCCAACTCATCATCGGATTCGGCAATCATCTCAGGGTAGGCTATGGATAGCATATTGCAGGTAAAAGAATTATTCTTTAGACACAAAGAATCTTGTTTATCTAGATAATCTTGATAACATACGAGATGGTCATCATCCTCAAATGGAAAGGGCTGACCTTTACTAGAAAATAGGCCCACACCACAGCGGGCAGGCCACGGTTCTACCTCAAAAGGTTCTTTCATACCATTTTGGAAAGGTCCCAAACCTTTCCCTTTATATCCCAATTTAAGCATTATGGGCTTAGCTTTAAGATAATCATTAGCAAAATAGCATCTAGCATACCCATCACAATGTATCTTAATGTTTCTGGGGATTCTTCCCCAATCATATCCCTTATAAATGAAAGCACAACTCCTGACTTGGTAGATACTTCCCATAGGCTGTGGGAGGCCCAAGGTACGAGGAGAGGGTGGGAGTTTATTTAAAAGAAGGGAAGTTTGCATGGCAGTGTTGGTTTCTTCTGATATAAGAATTTTAGATAAATCAGGTAAGAGCTCATCAGTGAGAGCATAAGAGGTAGAAGGAACATTTCCTTGATCTTCTGATGTGGAAAGAATGCCTGTAGTGGATGATGATGTTATAGGGATATCGATGGATGAGTCTATCGGTATGGAAGTTATAGGGGTAAAACAAGAAGTATTGGTTGTAATTTTGGGATCTTTTCGAGGTCCTAATGTAGTTTGTTCAGAAGATGGTTGAGCTATATGTATAGGTGTAGTTGAAGGAGTAGATGAGGTTATGGGTGTGTGTTTCACATGTTTGGGTGGATGATGAGAATTAGGATGTGTGGATGACAGAGCAGGGCAAAATTGAACTCCAACCGGTTCTGCCAAAGCACACATATCAAAGGGTCTAGGATCACCATGAATGGTAACCAACTGGTTTTTAAATTCGAATTTAACACACTGATGTAAAGTGGATGGAACCGCTCGCATCGCGTTGATCCAAGGGTGACCCAAAAGTATATTGTATGATGTTGGGCAATGTACAATAAACACGGTCGTGTCTAAGGTTCTAGGACCAACTTGCAAGGGTATAGTAATGACTCCACACGTTTCTTGTGTCTCGTCATTAAAGGCTTTTATGATCATATCAGTTCTTTTCATTTCATCACTTCTAAAGCCAAATCTTTGGTAGAAGTCAAAAGTGCATATGTTTAAAGATGAACCATTATCAATCAAGACGCGTTTAACGGCTACATCCCCAATTAGGGCAGTAATATATAAAGGGTTATCCTTATGTAAACTATGTTGTGGTATATCTCTATCTCGAAAGTCAATACAATCGACTTCTCGAGTTATGATAGTATTAGACATGGCTTCAGGCTGAATATTTTGTGGTACCATCATTTGGCTTAATGTGAGCATTAATTCATCCCTATGGGTAGGAGAAGATCTTAAAAGGTCCAAAAGGGAAATTCTAGTTGTAGTATTGGATAATTGTTCATTAATATTATACGGAGGCTTAGGTTGAACATTAGGCATATGATTCCCTTTATTGGGATTTTTCAAAACAAATGGAGCTGATCCATCATTCTGAGTTTGATCCTGTTGAGAGTTTTGAGCCTGTTGTCGGGTAACGACTCCGATGGTACCTACAATATTATTTTGAGGATGATGAATTGGTCTCGGTCTAGCGTTTATGGCTTGTTCATTAGAAAGGAACTGATGAGAGGAGGGTCGAGTAGTAACTCTTCTAGGAAATGGTTCTTCTGGAACCATAGAACTGGTGATAGGTTGAATAGGATCTGATTCATCTTCAGAACTATTCGATTGATTTGAGGTGATTTCCATGTCACTTTCAGTCTCATATTCGATGTCACTAAGATCAAGCATCCGAATATTATGTAGAGGTCTAGTCGTAACTATGGATAAAGTTGTGTCAAATATTTGAGGATCAGGAACAGGTAATTGTCCACTAATAGTCCCTACATATCGGGTAGGAGGAGGAACATTGTGATGCTCAATTTGATTGGCCACCTCTTTACCATGTTTTGGTAAAGGATGTTGAAATATGTCCAATGATTGATTGACATTCTGATTCTGACTTTGAGGAATACTCTTTTGGGCGTTATTAGAAGGATTTTGTTTAGGTTGGAAGGCTTGCACCTCCATCTCATTGTTATCAATTAAATCTTGTATTTTATGTTTTAATATTTTGCAAGAGTTGGTAGCATGTCCAGGTCCTCTATGGAAATCACAATGCAAATCAGCTCTGTATCCGGGTATGGTTGGATCAGGTTCCCGGATAGCTGGTAATTGGATCAATCCTCGTGCTAGTAACTGCGGGAGAATGGTTGATAAAGGTTGATTTAACCTAGTAAATTCTCGAGGTGGTTTATCAGGAGGTTTCAATATGAACTTCTCTGGTTGTTTTTGCAGTGTTAACATTGGCAATGTTTTCGCTATCGGTGACTCCGTCACCCACAACTTGTTTATTTTTATATTGATTTCTGGATGTTTTCTCATCATCTTTCTTTTTGAGCTGACCTCTTCTAATGAGAGCATCTTCCACCCTTCGAGCTAAGTCTATAGCTTGATCGAAGGTGGTCAAGGTAGCAGTTGATAATTCATAGGATAGTTGTTCTTGTAAATTATTGATAAAAATATCCAACATTTCTCGATAAGGTAACACAAAGTGTAATTTTCCTATCAACTGTCTCCATCGAGCTAAGAAGTCAGCAAAACACTCATCTTTGTCTTGTTTTAGGTTGTACAAATCTTTAATGGTTACATGCCTTTCGATATAGGCACTAAATTGATGCACAAAAGACTCAGCGGTCTCTTCAAAATTTCTCAAAGAATGAGTAGGCAGTTGATAATACCACTCCAATGCCATCCCTCCTAAACTCTTCGGGAACATTTTTAGTAATAGCAAGTCATCATGTGATATGTCATGACAGGCTATCCTAAACATACGAAGATGCTCTATGGGATCTTCAGTTCCTTTATATATAGGTAGGACAGGCATAGGAAAGTGTTTGGGATATGGTTGTGCTACAACTATAGGATCTAGAGGTTGACTACACATCTCTCGATAATTGTATGAGGGACGGTAGGGATCTATCTGGTCCATGCGAGAGACTAACTGTTTCACCATGGCTTCCAAATTACCAGTTTGTCCACCATATTGGTTTGGTGGTACATGAGTATGGGATTTATGACCGTAGGAGGGCGGGACATAAGGATTAGATGCTATATTGTTGTTATGCAAATGGTTGGTAGGAAGAGTATTATGAAGAAGATTTGTTGTAGCATTATGTTGTATCCCGATTGTTGGAAATTGGTATTTGGTTTTGTTTTAGGCTTTTGTTGATTTGAGGTATATTGATCAATAGTTTGGCGAAATAAAGTAGTGAATGAAGGTTTCTTTTGTGTGGGAATAACCCTTGGCTTGGTAACAAGCACTCTAGGTGGTTGGGTAGCCTGTTGTTGTTGCATGTTTTGGATTATAGCAGCCATGTCCAAATTGGACGGTCCAGATTGATCACTCTCTTGATCAACAAAGGACAAAGGATTAGTGCGTGTGTGATATATATCTTCTAGGGTTGCTTGAGTGTCACTAATTTGATCTTTGTCCATATGAACTGCTCTATTAAGGGTGCCCATATTATCATGGAGGAATTTCCAAAAATGGTCCATGTTCTCAAAAGTAACAGCTCCTTCTGGAGTTATTTTAGGAGATGAGGATCCTTCCTCTCTATCATTTTCTTTTTGTTCATTTGCATCCACAAATTCTTCTTCTTGTTGGTTTAAGGTTACTTCTTCCTGAATTGGGTCTTCAAGAAGGGCATCTGGTTTATTTGTGGTTTTTCCTAACCAATCTTCTTCTACTTCAATTTGTTTTCCATTCCTGAGTTTAGTCATTATGTCTAAATCTTAAATTTTAGCAAATATATACTGATATATTTGCAACAGATTTGGGAGGTATATATTTTAATTATATACCTACTATAATGCTTAAAAGAGAAAATGTTTTGATTTTTTTGTTATGATTTTATTTTGTTTTTGTTTTTTTTTTTTATTTTTGTTTTTATGCTTATAAAGACAATAAACAACACACTAAATACAAGAAATAACAATAATAAAATAATAACTTAGTTTTCTATAAATAGTTTATAGATATCATTGATAGGATCAAGTTCATCAAGAGTCATAAAGTGCTCCTCTTCAAATTGGAAATTGTTTTTCAAGAAGTCAACAAAGTGTGCTATGGTGATATTATCTGTTTTGGATTCTGTTTTGTAAAAATAAATCTCATGGCAATACTCTCGATATAACACAGCTTTGGGAACTCTATTCCATATTTTTCTATCTCGTAAGAACGACCTCTTGGTCCTCTATACGAGACAGAAATTTATGTACTACAACTACATTCTCAAGGTATTCCTCAAAGGTATATAACTCAGAAGACACAAGGGCTCTTTTATCTGCTAACCACCTATGGCAAGCTCTCTAAAGTTCATGATACAAAATTACTTGATCGGGATCCAGGATTCTATCTAGGACAAACCTCTTGATTTGCCTAAGTTCGGTTGCTCTAGATGAAATGAGATCCAATCTCCTATCAAGTTCGTCCCACAAAGGTTGAACCCTATTTGTTTGAGGTACTCTAAGCACAGAAGTAATCTCTATAGCTGCTAATTGATTTTCAACATTAATGGTGACAACTCGTCTCTTATTATAGTCTACCATCTAAATATGACATGCAAATTTTCTTAAGTCTAAATGCATTTATGTTTTGTTTTCTTATTATTATTTTTTTTATTTTTAGAAAGGTTTTTGTTTTCAAAAGGTTTTTTTGTTTCACGTCGGGTTCACCAAAATGTATCGCTCCAAATTTTTCGCATCCTTACCTTCAGGCTATAGGATCCACGCCCAGAAGGGGGATGGGAAAAGGATGGGACAATACCTCGGACTGAGAGGCCCTTTGAAGGTCCCGCCTCTCGGGGAGGTGTATAAGGGTGAATTTTTGATGGATGGTGGGTTCACCAGGAAACTTTTGAATGGCAGTTTCCATGCCTAGGTTGATAGTGTGTTTGATGTGTTCATTTCATGCTTTAATCATTCAACTCCTAGGTTTGGCCGATATGAATCTAAACTATTCTATATGCCAATGCTGATTTAAATGAATACAAAAAATAGAAATGGATGCAAATAACAGAGAATATGCTAACTAGAAGGTGTCATACCTGATCTCGGATGTCTGATGGAGATTCTGAGTCTTGTAGCAGTTCAGATCATCTCAGTTTGTACGTAATCATCCCAAATCATAGAAGGTCATCTGAAATCAGACAGAATCATCTGAAATCTGATGAATTCGTTAGACGAATTCGTTAGAAACCTGCAATCACAAAAATAGATACAAAATACCAAATATGCAAGTGCAGAAGCAAAGGATAAGGGTAGAAATAACAACAAACATGCCTGAATAATAGATTCTAATAAAAAAATAAGGAAATGCAGTAGTTTTAATGGTTGATTTTAACTTTATCATGCGATTGTGCTAAATGAGGTGAACTCCAAGATGCATAAAACATAATAACTTAAAATAGTGCAGAGATCTGATATGAAAAATGCAGAAAAAGCTAAGAAAATGCAAACTCTAAACTCGGATTGCCCCCAATCTGGACTACAGTCAGGATCGCCTCCAATCGTACGAGATCGTCCGCAATCGTCCGAGATCGTCCGAGACGATCCAAGCTAGCTTCGACTGAAAATAGTAGAGTTCCTGCAATAAAAATGTAAAAATACCGAATGCAAGCAAAGTAGTGCGAGGGGAATAAGGAGCTAACTCTGCAATGAAATCCATCAACTAAGGGGTTGGGAGTTCAGGGAGAATCAGCCAGCCAGCCAGGGGGAATCAGGGGGATAAACTAGAAAAATCCTAGTTTATATAGGATTAGGAAGAGGTTTGGGAGGTTGGGGATCATCCCAATCTGGGAGATCTCCAACAGGGAAATCTGCACAAACACGCTTCTGCCCGAGTTGGAGAGGCTATTGAAACAGAAGCTAATTATGAAAATTTGGTTTTGGGACGAAATCGTCTGGACGTTCTGTTCCAGACGAATTCGTCAGATCGGGGACGATTTCGTCTAATCTGAGACGATATCGTCCAACGGTCAAAACAAATCCTAAAAATGGCATGAAAAACGGGGAAAGCGGGTAAAAGGCGGTTTAACGGGCAGTTTGGGGTTGAAATTCAAATTTTAATATTTTATCTTTTTACTAATGTTTTAACCGTGCCAATTTTAGGGTGCTACAATTCCTTTAGGGTTATTGATCTCACAAGGTCCAATGGGGAGTGGTACCACCATTCACCACAAGGTTTTTTCCCAGTCTACATTTACAAATGTCGAACTGTAAAGGGAACAAGTCATCTTATCAGTTGAGGCAAAAGCTTATCAGGATTGGATGTCACAATTACATGATTTCCTTAAGCTTATATTAATCCCCCAAGGTTTTTTGTGTGTCGTAAAACACACATTTAGATAGAAAGTGATAAAATATGTCTTGTTAGGAGATATTTTGTATCATCAAAGTTATGATGGAGTTCTTGTTCGTTGTCTTGAGCCCTAAGAATCAGCTTGGGCAATCTTGGAAGCTCATGACGGTACATGCGATGTCCATTTTAGCGATATGGCGATCATCAAGTACATCCTTCACATGGGCTATTATTGGCCCACTATGGAAAATGATTGCACAACATATGTAAAGAAATGAGTTAAATATTAGCATCATGCTTATTTTACACACTTACCATCGTAGGCCTTACAGCCCATTCAAGCGGCTTGGCCATTTGCTCAATGGAAATTGGATCTCATTGGAAAGATCTCTCCTCCATCATTGGGCCAACATACATTTATTATCATGGCTACTGAGTATTTTATAAAATGGGTGGAAGAAATCCCTCTAACAATAATAATTGGATCATGTATCGTGGAGTTCATACTCCAAAATATCATGTCATTTTGGGATACCATCCAAAATAATTTTGGATAATGGAACGTTGTTCAAGAATAAAACTATGAGGGCTTTGACATCCAAATATAATATTCAACACAATTTTATGACTCCATATTATCCATAGGCAAATGGGAAAGCTGAAGCTTCAAATAAGACAATGGTAGCTATATTGAAAATATGATACAAGAAAACCACAAATATTGGCACATCCAACTACCCCTTGCATTATGGGATTACAAGACTAGCATACGAATACCCACTAGGGTAACACCATTTTTTTTGGTATATGGAGTTGAAGCCATTATGCCCTTAGAGTTGGAAATTCCAACCTTACACATCCCATTGAAAGAGTTCATCAATGACAACACTGCATGACAAGCTTGCCTAGATCAATTGAAGCTTCTTGATGAATATTGCATGAATGTCCTTGAGCATCTTCACTTTTATCAAGAGTTCTTAAAATGATCTTACAATAATAAAGTTCATCTGAGGGACTTTAAATTTTGGGATCTTGTGCTAAAATAGAACCAATAGAATTAAAACCTTCCACCACACTTAAGAGATAAATTTATGGCCAACAGGTTAGGTCCTTACATCTCTAAGAATATTGGACATGGTACTTATCACCTAACATTGCTTGAAGGTGTTGAAGAGCCTGAACCTCTCAATATTCTTCATCTTAAGGTATTTTACATATAAAATAAAAAATAAAAAACAAAAAACATCCAAATAATTTCAAAAATAAAAAAAAATGGAAAACATTAAATCCATAAAAAAACAATAAATCCAAAAACATTGCAAAACATCAAAAATATAAAAACATTTGCATTATGCATTTCATTTGCACATGCATTCATATATTTGCATTGCATTTAGGTATACCCATCCATTGCACTTACATTAGGATATATTGTGTTTTCAATATTACAAATGACACCACATTTGTATTTCAGTCATGCACCCATTGCATCATCATCTTCCATCACCCTTGTGAGTAATTGTGTTTTTCAACACAACCCCTCCTATTTCTATAAGGAATATACTAGGGTTTTCCGGTCATTTAGCCATACCTAATTAACTTCTCAGGTTTTGTAGAAATCTAGCTTTGCTTTTGGATATGGGGTCTAATTTTGATAGCACTTAGCATATATCAGGAATTCCATAACTAATCAACACATTAACAATCCTAGTCTAGACAAGGAAGGATGAACGCTACGAAGTAATCCTAGTTATCTTTAGTGAAAGGTTTATACTTGCTCAAATTGTGATGTGCATGGTCTAGAGTGGTGATCATTAGCAAAAGGACAAGCTCCCCCTACCCAAAAAAATCCCTTGCTTTACACAATCAAAGCAAAATTCCAATTCAAAAGCAAAATCCCTTGCTAAAAAAAAAACATATGCAAAATAAACAATGATTTTCATCACTATGCATGAACAAGTATCCCAATAAATGTGAAGAAAATAAGGGGGTGAAGAGCTTGAATCCATAGAATGTTCACTTCTCAAAGCCATTGAGTGATCCTCAATACAAAAAAGGGCTAAATGAATCCCACCTAGCATTGAAGTAGGTCAAAGCAATTTACAAATGAGCTAGCTTTATGTGGCTTGTATTACCTAGTAGTCTAGTATAACTAAGTCCAAACTTAGGATCATGATGAACATTTGAAGATCCCTAATACAAAAATGGACTAAATGAATCCCACCTGGCATTTGGGTATGCTTATGTTTCATCTAATATATTCATTTGCACACACAGGGGTAATGGATATCTAGGTTTGCATGACTACAATTTTAGTCTTTCAGGAGTCCTGTATAGTGATTATACAACTTTTGAGAAGTCAACTAGGGTGTTTGAGTCTCATGGAAAACCTCAAAAATTACCTAATAGCAACAATCAAATCATCTGATATATCATCACATATATCTCACAAATATCATCTCATATATATGGGTGTAAAATGATTAATTCTTATGATGAAACTTATCATTTTCATTCATGATTTTTATACATTCTATGGTGTCATCCATTAGATTTTCAAACACATATTGCATTAATTCTTTATGTTTTAATGATTAAAGCATACAATTTCATTTACATTAGATCATCATCATGTAAATAATGTATTACATCCATTTGCATTCATAATATCATAACATCATAAATTAAATGTATACAATTAAATTAAATTAAATATGCATTTAACATAAACATCACATCAATATACATACATCATAGTAGTTCATATACACATCTAGATCATTGCATCTAATCATACATCATATAGATATCTAGTGCATGTCATCCATACATCACATCATATAGCATCAAATCAACATAGCATATAAGCATTGCATCCATGTGCATCTCATAAACATAAAACAACAAAAATAAAGTACACATGTAATGAGTCATAATCAATGTCAAATCATATATATATATATATATATATATATATATATATATATATATATATGTGTGTGTGTGTGTGTGTGTGTGTGTGTGTGTCAAAGGAGTACATAGGAGTGGTACATCAAAAATACCTGTAGGCTACAATTGTGTAGGTCATCAGACCTTACACCTAAAAATGGTATATATATCAAAATATGTGCTAATCTTGGCCTGCACCATCGCTGTAACCTCCACCCTCAGCCCCATCCCTAGGAGTCTACCTAGTGCCTGTAGATCTCTATGATCTACCTCCTAGTTTGTGACTAGGTTGCACTGATGACTGCCCTGACTCGCTATGCCTACTTTGATGGGATATCCCTACCATATACCGCTCTATAGGAGTACCATCCAGTAACCTAACCTATGCTTTTAGGTCCACAATGTATCCAACATCTATGAATGCCTGTGCGGTGGTATCCTCTAGTAATCCCTATATGCATCTGATCTCTGCATCATCGCTCAAACCTATAGGTCTCTGATCTACTAGAACAATTATAGTAGCCTATGAATTAAAGGGACCTCCCCTCACTATCCTGAGTAGGTCTCTATTTGTAGTCACAAAGTCCAGCTGAAACTAAAGAATATCACACTGCCTAGTGATCTTATCTATATTTGTGTCTATAGTGGCAATCTATGCCTGTAAGACAATCTTGTCCTCCTAGTAGCCGCACCACTATGTTTGTCCTATCATCAACTATGACTGTAAGGCACCCATCTACACCTGAAAAGTGGTAATGGAGGCATCCCTCCTCAAAGTGTACATCTGGATAGTCTAGAGCTGTGATAGTAAACTAACAACCTAGGCCATGAGCTGGAACACCCCATCGTCAGGCTCCTCCTTGTCCTCCTCCTCCTTAGCTTGAGGCTCCTCCTCCTCTGTGACTACAACCTCACACCATCTACCCTCTATCCTTTGGCAAACTCATTGCCCCTCAGGATATGCTACCTCTGCTACTATTGCTTCTTCTCTAGGCCTACCTAGAGAGCCACCACCCTACCATAACCTAGTAGTCCATAAGTCGTCATAGCTAATGGTAGTCCCTGCATTTTCCAATTTAGAGTCTTGGAAGTCATCCTCCTCCTCTCCCAGTGGAGTCACCTGAGGCTAAGTCAAATCTCTCTCCACCTTCAGATAGTGGTAGATAGTGGATTTTGGTGGAGTATCCTAGTAGATCCTAAACTACTTGGTGACACATGAGAAGTAGAATAATTTACGTATCTTAGGCTTGTTCCTGAGAAGCCATCTGTCTCATCGCATCCACCTTACATAGCGATCTGCCTCCTCCCATGCAGGGTAATCCAAGTAAGGCCATCATAGTACCTACCGTACCCTCAACCTTATGAGTCGGTCCATGTAGTACTACAAACCACCTGCATGAGACCTTCTCCTAAAGCCCTCTGACTCCTTGTGCCAGTGTGTGACATAGAACTGGCTCTCTACAACAATGTCAACAATCTAAAGTGGCAGTCATCTAGGGTAATCGATGGTAATATGCTCCCAGGCCCATATCTAAAGCAACAAACTACAACCCAATTCCACTTGACCCCACTATGTGATGTGGTATAGCTCATCATAGAGCTATACAAGGATATTACTTCCCCAAGAAAAAAATAGTGGCTCCTGAGTTGTGCAAGCTAGTAGGTTCTGCATCTTGTCTAGGAGGTTCCAAGGGAACCTCATGCCAGATGTGTCAGGTAGAAGAATGTGGAAAATGGTGTACATCAAGATGACCTATCATCTAGTGAAGACTTGTGCCCTATACCAATGCTTGATAGGTATACCCTCGTGCTTTGTATCCTCCAATACCTCATCACTCCAGGTGCCAAAAATCTGTTGGAATACGATAGGCTTCGCCTCCATTGGTAAAGAGGTGATGGGCTCCACATTAATCAGGATGCAAAAGATATGATAAAAATCCTCCAAACCCACTATGATTTCACCTATGGGTAGGTGAAAGGTATTGGTCCACACATCCCAGTAGCGGGCCAAAACTGTCATGTATGCCTGGTCAATTTTGGAAATATGGCCAGCCATACATTAAAACAAAAATTTGGGATGTTAGATAATATTTTTAGCCTTGGAAAGCATCTGCTCTTAGAGGAGACCAAATGAAATCATAGAGCTTTAAAATTTGTGCAATATAGAAACAAAATAGGCTCAAACGGATACCTGAGTAAAAAAAATGGCTGAAATACTAAGACATGTAATAAACACCGTTGATGTAGGTCCGACGGATGTGATTTTCTAGGGTTAGGGTTTGCTTTATTTTCTCTTACTTAAGGTAGTTTTAGGGTTTTATTTTATAAAGGAGTTTTTTTGCATTATAGCAAGTGTGTGGGCTCTTCCAGAGTCTATGAGGAGATTGTAACAGAGTACTGAAACTCTACCAGAATTATTCTAGATAATAAGAAGATAATATTTTCTCCAATTTTGTTTCATTGTATTATTGTAAATTTTTCATTTGGTATCAGAGCGAGGTGATCAAGAAATTGGGTTCGATTAACTATGGAATTTCTACTGCAAGTTTTATAGAAGCTTCTCAAAGATCTCAATTTGTGTTTAAGGGAGCTATTATGGCCAACAACACCAATTTAATTATGATCCCAAAATTTGATGATTTCGACTACAAGTATTGGAGCATTCTGTTGAGGATGATTTTAAAGGCAAAAAGAGCTTGGGCCATCGTTGAAGCTGGGTTCACCAAACCAAATTACTAGAGTGCATTGGTTGGAGATCAAAAGAAAGAGATGTAGGAGAAAGAGAAAGAAAATAATTTGGCTTTGGCTTTCATCTAGTCGGCTCTAGACAAGAGTCTCTTTTCTCATATTTTTGTTTGCATTTCAACTCAAGAAGATTGGAAGACGTTAAGGAGAATTAATAGGGGAGTGCCCAAGTTAAGGGGGTGAAATTGTAGAATTTGTGGAGAGATTTTGAAAATATCAAACAGGAGGAGAATGAATCTACATGAGATTACTATGTTCAGGTAAAAATAGTAGTAAATAAAATGGCCACACTTGAAGAGATCATAGAGAAAAATGTAGTAGTTAAAAAGGTTTTAAGAACCTTTATAAAGAAGTTTGACAGTGCAACCCTTATCATAGAAGAAACAAAAGACCTCTTGAAAATGGATATAGATTCATTAATTGGCTCTCTCACATCTCATGAAGAGAGAATTTCCAAGAGGAAGAAGGATAAAGAAGGAGGTTCTACAGAGGAACAAGATTTTTTGACAAAAGAGAATTATGGAGGAAGAGGTCACGGTAGGGGTTCTAGAGGAAGAGGAAGAAATGGAAGAGGAGGTAGAAGAGGCTCCTACGGTGGTAGAGGTTGAGGAAGATCTCAATATTTAGATAATGACTAGGCTCATGCTGCAAGAGGAGGATCTAGTGCAAGAGGAAGAGGTAGAGGTCAAGATATGAGAAATGTGTAGTGTTACAATTGTAACAAATATGGCCATTATGAGAGGGATTGAAGGATAAAAAAATTAGCACATTATGGAGAAGAGGATTCCTATGAGGATGATACTTTGTTTTGTATGATTGAAGAAAAAACGGAGCAAGCAACTTTTATCTCTACACATAATAGCACAAAGGAGACATGGATCCTGGATAGTGGGTGCACAAACCATATGACCGACAAGAGGGATGTATTTTCATCTCTTGATTCTTCTTATCAATCTAGTATCAGGCTTGGGGATGAGAAGAGCTTGGAGGTGGTTACGAAAGGAGAAATGGAGGTTCCTACCAGGAGAGGAAAAATAATGAAGGCAAAAGATATTTACTATGCACCTCGTTTGAAGCATTTATTAATGAGTATTGGTCAAATGTTGGAAAAGGATTATAATTTAGTGTTTGAGGATATAATGTGCAAAATTTATGATCAGAGGAGAAAATTGATTACCACTGTAAAGATGACCAAGAACATGCTCTTCCCATTACAACTTTTAGATCAAGGGGGATCTCTAGAATTTTTTGGTGTAGAAGGTAAGGAGAGGCTATGGCATTTACAGTTTGGGCATTTAAATTATAAGAGTTATAAGATGCTTTCACCACTTGTCTATGAGTTGCCAAAAGTTGAAGACTCTAATGAGGTTTGTGAAGGCTGTGCACTTGGAAAACATGCAAGGGGTAATTTTTTGTATGGTGAAGCATGGAGGGACCAACATCCATTGTAGTTGGTTCACAGTGACATTTGTGGACTAATGCAGACATAGAGTATGGGTAAAGCTTCTTACTTTTTGAATTTTATTGATGATTTCTCCAGATATTGTTGGGTTTATTTTATTAAGCATAAGGATGAGGCATTAGATTGCTTCAAGAATTTTAAGGCTCTAGTTGAAAATAAGAGTGGTCATTATATCAAATGTTTGAGGATAGATAGAGGAGGTGAGTTCTGTTCTCATCAATTTGGTGATTTCTATAGTGAGTTTGAGATTAAAAGGAAGAAAACAAATCCTTACACACCTCAACATAATGGGGTGGCTAAAAGAAAAAACAAGACTTTGGTGGATATGGCACGGTGCATGATGTAAGAAAAAGGTATGAGTAAGTTTTATTGGGCTGAAGCAATTAGGACTGCTAATTACATTTTAAATAGAAGTCCTACTAAGAGTCTTGAGAATATTACCCCTTATGAATGTTGGTACAACAAGAAGCCAAATGTAAATCATTTTAGAGTTTTTGGATGTGTGGCTTTTGTGCATGTTAATGGTGAGAATAGGAATAAGTTGGATGCAAAGAGTAAAAAATATATTTTTATTGGGTACAGTGAGCAATCTAAGGCTTACAGGTTCTTTAATCCTATTTCACATAAAATAATTGTATCTAGAGATGCAATTTTTGATGAAGGGGGAAGTTGGGGATCACAAAAATTGTTTGTTGATGATGTTTTTGATGAAGAGAAGGTGGAACCAAGCCATGCTTCAGTTTAGCCTAGCCATGGAAAAGTTTCTAATTCATCTTCTACAAGTGCACCTTCAAGTCCAAGAGAAGGTTCTTCCAATAGTTCTCCACCTCCATCACCACCGACCAAAGGAAAAGGTAAAATATTGTTGAAGGATCACCCAGAATCTCAAATTCTTCATAAGAATTTACATAAGAGGGTGACAAAGAGTCAGTATACAGAGATGAATGCAGTAACATAAAGGTTAGAGAACCTACATCTTTATGGAGATGATGACAGTGGAGATCCCAAAGGTTATGTTGTAAACTATGCACTTGTTTCACAAGTTTCACAAGTTTCACAAGTTTCAAAAGTTGTTGTTGATGATTTTGAGCCTTCATGTTTTGAGCATGCTAGTACTAAAAAAGTGTGGATGAAGGCTATGCAAGAAGAAATGCATTCTATTGAAAAGAATGATACTTGGAAATTGTGTGATTTGACCAAGGATAGAAAATGTGTAGGATGCAAGTGGATCTACAAGATCAAGAAGAACATTGATGGATCCATTGAGAGGTACAAGGCACGGTTGGTAGAAAAGGGTTTCACTCAGAAATATGGTTTTGACTATCAAGAAATATTTACTCTAGTGGCAAGGCAAGAAATAGTAAGGATGTTGCTATCATTGGCAGCTCATAAAAGTTGGAAGGTGCATCATATGGATGTCAAAAGTGCATTTCTCAATGGGTATTTAGATGAAGAAGTATATGTGGAACAACCACAAGGTTTTGTTGTCCAAGGAAAAGAATATCAAGTTTACAGGTTGAAAAAGGCTCTATATGGGCTGAAGCAAGCTCCAAGAGCTTGGTATGCTAGAATCCATGACTACTTTTTGCAATGCAATTTTGAAAGGATTAAGAGTGAGCCCACTTTGTACTACCAAAGGGAAGGTAATGATATTCTTATTGTATGCCTTTATGTTGATGATATGTTATTATGGGAGTAGTTCTTCTTTGAATGATTATTTTAAACATGATATGAAGGAGTTTGAGATGTCTGATTTGGGTTTGATGAGTTACTTTCTTGGGATGGAAGTACATCAAACTAGCAATGATATTTTTGTTTATCAATCCAAATATGTAAGGGATATGCTAAAGAGATTTGGTTTGAGTGAATGTAAACCTATAGCAACACCCATTGCACATGGGGAGATCTTGAGTTTGGAGGATGGAGCTAAAAGAGAAAACAAAATAGAGTACATGAGTATTGTTGGTAGCCTTATGTTCCTTTGTAACACTAGACTAGATATATGATTTGTTGTTTCATAGTGTTCCAGGTATATGGATAATCCAACACAGTTACATTTGAAGGCAACAAAGAGGATTTTGAGGTATGTTCGTGGAATAATTGATTATGGGATCCACTACTCACAAGAAAATAATTTGAAGTTAGTGGGATTCATTGACAGTGATTGGGGTAGTAATATTGATGATAGGAAATCCATGAGTGGACATTGTTTCTCTCTTGGTTCAGGTTTGGTGACATGGAGTTCCAAGAAATAAGCTACAATGGCATTGTCTTCTACTGAAGCAGAGTATATTGCACGTACATAAGCAAGTGCACAAACATTGTGGCTTCAAAAAGTGCGAGGAGAGATTGAGGAGAAGCAAGGGACTCCAAATACTTTATTATGTGATAATCAAAGTGCCATTAATTTAGCACATAATCTTATCCACCATGACAGGTACAAGCATTTTGACATCAAGTACCACTTCATTCGGGACATGGTAGAGAAGGAATAAGTCAAATAGAGGTATTGCTCCACACTATCAAGTAGCAGATATTTTTACTAAGGGAGTAGTAAAACCTTAGTTTTTGCTGCTAAGGGATTTTATAGTCAGTCCCCTTCCCAGCAAGGGGGAGAATATTGGAAATCTTGCCAGCCATACATTGCCAACCATACATTAAAACAAAAATTTAGGTCGTTAGATGATTTTTTTAGCTTTGGAAAGTGTATTCTCTTAGAGGAGACCAAACAAAATTATAGAGCTTCAAAATATGTGCAATCTAAAAAAAAATAGGCTCAAAAGGACACCCGAGTCAAAAGTTATGGCAGAAATACTAAGAAATGTAATAAACACCGTTGATGTAGATCCAACGAATGTGATTTGCTAGGGTTAGGGTTTGCTTTGTTTTCTCTTACTTAAGGTAGTTTTAGGGTTTTATTTTATGAAGGATTTTTTTACATTGTAGCAAGTGTGTGAGCTCTTCTAGAGTCTATGAGGAGATTGTAACAGAGTACTAAAACTCTGCTAGAATTATTCTAGATAATAAGAAGATAATATTTGCTCCAATTTTGTTTCATTGTATTATTGTAAATTTTTTAGTCAGACCTAATGGAAGAAAGGCAGAGGATGTAGTTGAGGCCTGTGGCCATGAACCAGTCCCAATCAACATTGTCCATATCTCCTAGCATGTCATGGAAGATCTTATAGTCTTGCGCTCTAGCAGTTAGCAAAAGGGCAAATAATAACACACAAAATTAATCAAAAACATCAAAAAATGTACTTCAAAAGTCAAAAAAATTCAAAAAAATTCCTAAAAAAGGTAAAAACATTCATAAATGCATGTGAAACATTAAAAAAAATCAATATTACCCTTGAAAAATTTCAAAAAATCAATTAAATCAGGAAAAAATCAAAAAAAGAAAAATTGCAATTTTTTTCTAAAGTTGCTCAACCGCGGCTGTAACCCACAATCAACGACAACGATCAAATTTATGACCATTGGGATTTGAATCCCATCACAACTGATAGCCATGACCCCAAATTTTCCAATTGGGAGTTGTGGCTGCCACTCACGGCTAAGGGAAATGCCCCTTTCGAGGTTATTTCCTATCCCGAGCAACCCCAAAATTAAAACCCACCCACTAACTAGCCTAGACTAATCCTAACTAGGGTGAGGTTTGTTACCAACAGTTTAGTGGTGTTCATTTATACCATTAATTAATTTTGTTCATTTTAAATGTTGGTAATTCAAATAAAAGTGGGACTTGCGATGCTACCTTCGTAGCACCAGCTCCATCACTAGTGGATGCCTCCGGTTGGTCAGCCATTTGGGTAGTTTCATGTTCATTTTGGCAGCATTCCGTGTCAAGTTTACGCTCTTCCCTCTCAAATATCTTTGTTTTAGTAGTTGGAAATGGAAATAATGAATTTGAAAATGACATATTTTTCTTTTATATTTCTAATTTTGTCCTTTGTCGCACCTATCAGACACGGGCACAAAATTAGGGTTTTTCTATCGTAGTTTAGAGCCACGACTAAGAAATTTACCAAAACTGGTTGCGTTTGACAAGCGCGACTAACAATTAATAATAAATACTCTCAAATTCAACAGTGAGGAGATTTAAAATGTAAAATAAAAAATATTCAACCATCCAAAAATCTCAAAAAATTCAAAAATAACAAAAAAATTCACATAATTCAAAATTCAAATGCGCCTCGTATCTAGTTATTTACCCTATACACTTGGTGGTTGCAAAGAATTGCGATCCATGCAATTAAAAAAGATGAGTAAATTACCATAAGGAAATTTGGGGAAAATTAGTCATCGTTGATTTGAAATGCTTCATTTTGAAGAGCTAAAAGCACAACATTAAATAACAATAGAAAGTAAACAAATCCAATAAGACAAATATAATTGCACAAGTGGTATTATTATTAAATAATGAGGGGGGAGAGCTGAAAAACTCCTTGATACAATTATTTTGCCTTGACATAAATGTTTTGATACAATTTCTAGGGTTCTTCGAAACCCTAGCTACAATGAATAAGTGTCTTCAACCATGCTTCGCTCCCAACAGAGTGAGTGGGCTTTGAGATATCTGATTTCGGGCCACTCTAGCTTCAACTATTGTACAATGATAAATACAATCTATAGATCTACATACACACAAAAAAAAGAGGAGATTAGTAACACCTGTGTGAGCTCCATAGTGTGAGACCCTCAGATATCAATAAAACCCTAATTGCAACTAAATATAACGACATACAAAACCTATAGATTATGCAATGAAATAAAACCAATGGTGATTTACCTTGCTTACAATGATGATACTTCATCATATGTTCATTGGTGTGATGCCCTAAAAACAATAATAGATGTGATGCAATAGGCTTTGGATCACACCTACATTACAGCAGGCTCTGGCGAGCACTTGGGAAGGCTATGGGATGCACCTGCGTTCTAGCAGGCTCTAATGGGTGTTTAAGTAGACTCTGGAGGGTACCTGCTATGTTGCAGGCTCTACGATGAGCCTGTGGCTAGGGTTTTTGACCCACAAAAAAGCAGATCATGGGATGTGAAGAATGCATAAGGTGAGGGGATTGCGACGATGATGGAGGATTGATGCAGCGATGGAGAGAGGGTCAATTTAACAACAACCTCTCCTAGCTGCTTAGACATATTCATGCCACCACATACAAAATTAATAAATAAAGAACCCACTTTAATCTGCAAATAGATGAATTGCAAGGACAAATTACATAACAACATAACACATGAACACATAAATAAAACATATAATTCTATTTTATTTATATTTCAACTGCCACACCAAACATTACACAATTGCTCTCCATAGAGCACCACATATCTGCAAGCACTCCTCAGAGTACCAATCTCCTTCTTCGAGGTTTTACATCTCAAACCTCCTACAAGCACTATGCAAAGTGCCAATTTCCTTCCTCTAAGGCTTCATACAAGAAACCTCCTGCAAGCACTACATAGAGTGCCAATTTCCTTCCTTTGAGGCTTCATACAAGAAACCCCCTGCAAGCACTACATAGAGTGCCAAATTCTTTGGAGCCCCTTGCTCACCTTTCATGCTCTACATCAACTTCTTATTTATAAGCATAAAAAACAATGACTTCACCTTCATGCTCTACATCAGATTTTATTTATAATCATGAAAAATAATGACTTCCTAGCTATGCATGTTAGTTAAACTGTTAATGACAATCAATCATTCTTATCCATATTTTTTTTATAGTTTTTTTCAAAAATACATATTTTTCTAAAAATTCATTTTTTTTCTAAAAACACAAATCATCTAGTTGTCTCAAAAGGCAGTTGCACACTGCATGCTTATCCTTATCCAATATTCCATAAAAAAAAATCTGCCAACTGGATGTTCTTGTCCTTCGAATAGCAATCCCAATTGTTTAATTTGGCTAACAATTGGATGCTCCTGCATCATACTCACCGGGTAGCAAAAACAATTGTGAGCTCCTGCTCACAAAGCTCCTGCATCATACATGACCCCATCGATCTTTTGGCTTTGATACCAAATTGATGCAGTGACGGAGAGGAGATCAATTGAATAACAACCTCTCCTAGCTGCTTAGACATATTCATGCCACCACATACAAAAGCAATATATAAAGAATCAACTTTAATCTACAAATAGATGAATTGCAAGGAAAAATTACATAGCAACATATCACACGAACACATAAATAAAACACATAATTCTATTTTATTTATATTTCAACTACCACACCAAACATTACACAATTGCTCTCCATAGAGCACCACATATTTGCAAGCACTCCTGAGAGTACCAGTCTCCTTTTGAGGTTTTACATCTCAAAACTCCTGCAAGCACTGTGCATAGTGCCAATTTCCTTCCTCTGAGGCTTCATCTAAGAAACCTCCTGCAAGCACTGCACATAGTGCTAATTTCCTTCCTTTGAGGATTCATACAAGAAACCCCCTGCAAGCACTACATAGAGTGCTAAATTCTTTGGAGCCCCTTGCTCACCTTTCATGCTTTACATCAAATTCTTATTTATAAGCATGAAAAAAAATGACTTCACCTTTCATGCTCTACATCAGCTTCTTATTTATAAGCATGAAAAACAATGACTTCCTAGCTATGCATGCTAGTTAAAATGTTAATGACAGCTAATCATTCTTATCCATATTTTTTTTTATAGTTTTTTTCTAAAATACATATTTTTCTAAAAATCCAGTTTTTTTCTAAAAATCCAAATCATCTAACCGTCTCAAAAGGCATGCACACTGCATGCTTATCCTTATCCACTCTTCTATAAAAAAAATCTGCCAGTTGGATGTTTTTGTCCTTGGAATAGCAATCCCAATTGTTTAATTTGGCTGACAGTTGGATGCTCCTGCATCAAGGATGGATATGGAGATGGCTGGAATGATGGGAGTCCTATGGCAAACTAGGGTTTGAGTCAGCTCTAATAAGTTAATTTGATGGTTGGGATCTTCAGAGCTCTGCAACCTTCTGCTTCACAAGAATCTCTTCAATATTCTCTCTAGGGCATAAAACATTCCAGGGGTTGAGCATTACAAATGCTCCTATTTATAATCTAGCCTAGGGTTTTCTTAGGGTTTTAACCTTACACTTTTAATCGTGTGGCTAAGATTAAATCAAATCCTAAGGCTGAGATTGCACTTTAAGTGTGGCATGGATTAATGAAGATGGACGGTTGAGATTAGGTTAAATTGGACGATTATAGTTAATTGGATTTATAAATACATATTTTATAATAAATATATTATAATATAATATAAAATATTATATTTAAATATAAAATAATATAAAATAAACCCAAGTGGGTCAGGAAATGGTGGGAAAGGGCTAAAGTGGGCCTTTTGAAGGCAATAAAGGCTTATAATGGTTAAATGGATGGTGGGAAAGGTGTATGGTGGACAAGTGGGTGGTGGGATGGTTAGGATGAAGGATTAATGGTTGGGATTTGGTGTCTACAGATGCCCCTTTTTGTACCATAGTGCAAGAAACACAATATGATGCAAAAATACGAGATACCTGCCTGGGTTACAGGCGCATAAGTAGATTCTCTTTCTCTTGTTGGATTTGATCACTAATGTTGAAGGCAAAAGAATAAAGAATTTTGGAGTTTTGTGTAGCTTACCCCCTCAATTGGTGAATGGGAGTATGGATGAATCTCACGAGCCAATTGAATAAATTTTTTGTGCGAATGATGAAAGATGTGATGAATTTGTGCAAGTGATGAATGGATGGTGTAAAATGCAATGTGATTGTAGATGATATGAATGATGTAAAATGCGATGTTAGTGCGAACAATATGAATGATGTAAAATGCGATACTATTTTTGCCCCAACGGTGGAAAAGGGGGGTGGTGTATAAGACCATGATGCTTGTAGATGATATGAATGATGTAAAATGTGATGCCGTTTTTACCCCAACGGTGGAAAAGGGGGTTGGTGTATAAGACCATGATGCTTGTAGGTGATATGAATGATGTAGAATGTGATAAATGATGTAATACCATTTTTGCCCCAATGGTGGAAAATGGGGTTTTGTCAAGTGTAGATGTCATGATCATGTAATATGTATCCCATTGTGGGAGAATCAAAATCCAATGTGGTTGCCCCAAATTTGGGGGTGATTCGATGTTGTTGAATAGTGTGCTCTCTAATGCCATTGATATGCAAGTATGATAAAGTAGATAAAATGAAAAATAATCATGGATAGTCTGCTAGTGATTGTTTTGATAATTCCCACAATTGGAACCAATCATCCTAGCTAGTGCCTATCATTAGTTTTTGAAGAAAAATGATGAACTTTGAGTTTTTGTTCATGTGTTAAGACTCACGAACTAGGCCATCAATGACAACAATTGTGTAAATTATTCTTGGCAAGGTTTCACTCCAAAATGTGAAGTACCCAATGTGATTGTGATATTTAACAATGATATAATTGATGATGATCATGGTCAAGTGTCCTTATTGTAGGCTATTCATCTTACCGAATTGCATGGATTCCCATTGCTGCAATCACCAAGTTTGTAGAATAACCCACTAGATACAAGGTTCACTTGCATGCTACTTGAAGTTGACAAATTTTATGATTGATGAAATATGGTTATGGAAGAATATTAGATTAAGAAATATGGTGATTTCGCTTGATGTAGAGTTCACTTATGAATGGATGATGTTGAATGTAAATGTTATCAATTTTTACCCCAATAGATGAAGGGATTTTTGCAATTTAGAAGATGTGATGAGTGTATCTATTTTTGCCCTAACAGATTAAGGGGTTTTTGATGATGAAAAATGAAATTATTTGTGTCTATTCTTTGCCCCTAATAGATAAAGGGGTTTTTTAAATGTAAGTGTCCTTATGGTAATCTATCCATTCTATCGGATTGCATGGATAACCAGTCATTGCAACTGCCATGTTTCTAGGATAAACCACTAAATACAAGGTTCACTTATGAATGTTACATAATGATAAAAGAATGCAAATGTGATATGTTTTTGCCCCAATAGATGATGATATTTTTGCAATTTGTAATATGTTATGAGTGTATATATTTTTGCCCTAAAAGATGAAAGGGTTTTTGATGATAAAAAATGGAATGATTGTGTCTGTTCTTTGCCCTTAACAGATAAAGAGGTTTTTGAAATGCAAGTGTCATTATTGTAATCTATCCATCCTACTGGATTGCATGGATAACTAGTTGCTGCAACCGCTAGGTTTCTAGGATAAACCATGAAATATAAGGTTCACTTATGAATGTTACATAATGATAAAAGAATGCAAATGTGATCTATTTTTACCCCAATAGATGAAGGGATTTTTGCAATTTGTAATATTTGATGAGTGTATCTATTTTTGCCCTAACAGATGAAGGGGTTTTTGATGATAAAAAATGGAATGATTGTGTCTGTTTTTTACCCTTAACAGATAAAGGGGTTTTTGAAATGCAAGTGTCCTTATGGTAATCTATCCATCCTACCGGATTGCATGGATAACTAGTCATTGCAACCGCTAGGTTTCTAGGATAAACCACTAAATACAAGGTTCACTTATGAATGTTACATAATGATAAAAGAATGCAAATGTGATCTATTTTTGCCCCAATAGATGAAGGGATTTTTGCAATTTGTAATATGTGATGAGTGTATCTATTTTTTCCCTAACAGATGAAGGGATTTTTAAAATGTGTAAATGTGATGAATGTATCTATTTTTGCCCTAACAGATAAATGGGTTTTGATGATGAAAATAAAATGATGCCCTTAATAGATAAAGGGATTTTTGATGATGAAAAATGAAATGATTATGTCTGTTCTTTGCCCTTAATAGATAAAAGGATTTTTGATGATGAAATGATTTGTGTCTATTCTTTGCCCTTAACAGAATAAAGGGGTTTTTGATGGTGTAAACTAAAATGATTGTGTCTGTTCTTTTCCCTTAATAGATAAAGGGGTTTTTAATGCTAAAAAATGAAATTATTATGTTTGTTCTTTGACCTTAATAGATAAAGGAGTTTTTTTGATGATAAAAAATGAAATCATTTGTGTCTGTTCTTTACCCTTAACATATAAAGGGGTTTTTGATGATAAAAGTGTCCTTATGGTAATCTATCCATCCTACCGAATTGCATGGATAACCAGTCACTGCAACTGCCAGGTTTCTAGGATAAACCACTAAATACAAGGTTCACTTATGAATGTTGCATACTAATAAAAGAATGGATGATGTTAAATGTAAGTGTGATATGTTTTTGTCCCAACATATGAGGGGATTTTTGCCATTTGGAAGATGTGATGAGTATATCCATTTTTGCCCTAACAAATGAAGGATTTTTTGAAATGTGGAAATGTGCCAAATGTTATATATTTTTGCCCTAACAGATGAAGGGGTTTTTGAAATGCAAGTGTCCTTATGGTAATCTATCCATCCTACCAGATTGCATGGATAACCAGTCGCTGCAACCGCCAAGTTAAGTAGGATAAATCACTAGATACAAGGTTCACTTGTGAATTTTGCATAATGATAAATGAAAGGATGATGTTGAATGTGAATGTTATCTATTTTTTTCCAAATAGATGAAGGGATTTTTATTATTAGGATGATGTGAATGTAAGGTAAAGGGTGCAACATTTGACAAAAGAACGCAATCTTTTGAACCTAGCAAGTGATGTGGATGATTTGAATGCAAGGTAAAGAGCACAATCTTTGACAAAAGAATGCAGTCTTTTGAACCTAGCAAGTGATGCAGATGATTTGAATGTAAGGTAAAGGGAACAACCTTTGACAAAAGAACGTAGTCTTTTGAACCTGGAAATTGACTTATTAATGATGTGATTGCAAGGAAAAGAGTGCAACCTTTGACAAAATATTACAATCTTTTGAACCTAGTGATTGATGTGGATGATTTGAATGCAAGGCAAAGGGCACAACCTTTGAAAAAAGAACACAATATTTTGAACCTGGTAATTGACTTGTTGATTATGTGATGTGATTGAATTATTGAATTATTTATTGAATTAGTGGAGAAAGTGTGAAACCTTTAGCACCCTCAATTTGTGATCTTTTTTGCTTGATTGGGGGAAGGGTGTGAAACCTTGAGCAACCCTTAGTTGTGATGATGTTTGATTAGGGGAAAGGTGTGCAACCTTGAACACCCCCAAGTTGTGCTGATGTTTGCTTGATTGGGGGAAAGGTGCGAAACCTTGGGCACCCCCTAGTTACGATGATGTTTGCTTGATCGGGGGAAAGGTGTGAAACCTTGAGCACCCCCTAGTTATGATGATGTTTGAAATTTATGCGAGTTAGATATATATACATACATGGATTTTACTTTTGTGTTGTATTTTTGTGTGAATGCAATGCCTATTTTATGAATATTTTATGCATGTTTTATGGATGATTAATGCAATCTAAATATGATGTGCATGCGAAATGTTTATATGGATGACTAAGGCAAGCTACATGGTGAATATAAATGCAATGGCAAATGCTTATATGGATGATTAATGCAAGCTAATGGTAAATGAATGGTGAATGTATAATGCTTATATAGCTGATTATAGTAAGTTAATGCTAAATAAATGTAAAATTATGTGATAGGAATGCATGTTGTTCGCATGATATTTTATAGTTCAGAATTTTTCTTGGCCATTTTTGTTGTCTATTGTTTTTGCGATCGGGGGTACCAAATTTCATGGCATTATGTGGGTTGATCCATGGTGGAGACATGGATGTTGATATGGAAGAAGATATGGATGGAAGAAGATATGGATGTTGATATGGAAGAAGATATGGATGGAAGAAGATATGGAAGAAGATATGGATGTTGATATGGAAGATAGAAAGATTTTTAGAGACTCAAACAAACTAGTGCAGTCCAATAAACTCACTAAATGTTGTCTTTCTTTAGGACAAATGTGTGTGCAAGTGAGGTTCATGCACCAAATCTTGAGCATGACAATGACCATAGACAATCAAGAATCAGTGTGTGTACATGTAAGGTTCATTAAACCATTATGATAAAGTTAGGCATGACCTATTACGGGGAGAACCAAGAAGCTAGCTTGTCCATATGTGCGGTCAAAGGTCTATCTTTTTGGGAGGGAGATATGTTGCCCCGCATGAGCTTACTCCACTGCTAGTCAGGTGTCTAAAGCCCTGGTGAAGATTCACTCCATAGTCCAATGGAATTGATATTTTAGGTCTTGGGGATGACTATTTATCCTTCTGAGGGGACATGTAGTAAAATCTTTACAACTTTAGGGATCAGGGGTGTGCGGATTGAATTTTTTAATTTTGTATAGAGCTTTGGGGAATCAGATTCTCAACTGAAGTGTGATGAGAATTTGACCCTATCCTTACTATATGTTTTTATGTTTATGTTTGGAGAGCAACTATGGTAGTGGTGAAAACCACTATTTTTGCTTTGGACTATGTTGCATGATAGGACACACGAGGAATATCCCTTTTCACTCCAAGGTGCCACCAAAGTATGGTGCTATACCTATCTGACTCAAAATATTTTTAATATGTGAAGAAGTGTTGTTGGTGCAAGATTGTTTTTCTGAATCAATTAACAATACCCAAGATTTTCTTAATGTGAAAATTGTGTGCTTGGTCCTAAAGAAAATCAGGCATCTTTGTGGAGGTTTCTAGACACAATAGTTATGATTGAGTGACTGAAAATCTAGGCTTTATGATTTTGACACATGGTATTGTTGGCTTATGGCTTTCTGTGAACATTGCATGATTACCTCAAATTAGGTACCCCCAATCATTATAACTTGACTTTTTTTGTTTGACCATATCATCATTACTATGCAAGATCATTGAACATGGGATGGGATAAATGCAATTTGTGAAGTGAATGAATGTAGCAGAATGTAAAATGTAGTGAAATGCATGTGGAATGGATGCAAACTATTTTTTTAGCCATGTATATATATATACATACATAGTAATCACAGTAAGCATGAAATGCTTTCAAGTGTATGATGTTCATTGGCTCGGGTTTGTCTACTCCCTCTAACCTAGTAAGCTTATGACCACAGGAATCGAGTACCTTTGGAGTGTTTTGGCATTGACATGTGACCAAAAGAGATTAGAACCTTTGGACCTTTTTGAAAATTGAAATGTGACCAAAGGGACTAAGAAATTTGGAGCTTTTTTTGAAATTGAATGTTACAATAGGGGCTAAGACCTTTGGGCCTTTTTGAAATTAAAGGTGACCAAAGGGGTTACTACCTTTGGGGCTTTTTGAAATTGAATGTGACCAAAGGGGTTAAGACCATTGGGGATTTTTTTTTGAAATTGAATGTGACCAAAGGGGTTAAGACCTTTGGGGATTTTTTAAATTGAATGTGACCAAAGGATTTAAGACCTTTGGGTTTTTTTTTTTGAAATTGAATGTGACCAAATGGGTTAAGACCTTTGGGGCTTTTTGAAATTGAATGTGACCAAAGGGGTTAAGACCTTTGGGGATTTTTTTGAAATTGAATGTGACCAAAGGTATTAGGAACCTTTGGGGATTTTTGAAATTGAAGGTGACCAAAGGGGTTAATACCTTTGGAGCTTTTTGAAATTGAAGGTGACCAAAGGGGTTAATACATTTGGGGCTTTTTGAAATTGAATTTGACCAAAGGGGTTAAGAAATTTTGGGTTTTTTGAAATTAAATGTGACCAAAGGGGTTAAGAACTTTGGAGCTTTTTGAAATTAAATGTGACCAAAGGGGTTAAGACCTTTGGGGATTTTTGAAATTGAATGTGACCAAAGGGGTTAAGACCTTTGGGGATTTTTGAAATTGAATGTGACCAAAAGGGTTAAGATATTTGGAGATTTTTGAAATTGAAGGTGACCAAAGGGGTTAATACCTTTGGGGCTTTTTGAAATTGAATGTGACCAAAGGGATTAGGAACCTTTGGGGCTTTTTGAAATTTAATGTGACCAAAGGGGTTAAGACCTTTGGAGATTTTTGAAATTGATATGTGACCAAAGGGGTCAAGACATTTGGATATTTTTGAATAATATGTGACCAAAGGGGTTAAGACCTTTGGAGCTTTTTGATATTGAATGTGACCAAAGGGGTTAAGACCTTTGGAGCTTTTTGAAATTGATATGTGACCAAAGGGGTTAAGATCTTTGGAGATTTTTGAAATTGATATGTGACCAAAGGGATTAAGACCCTTGGAGATTTTTGGTTGGTGATGTAGATGACTAGGAGGATGTGATATCCTGAGAGTCCCCACTTTCCTTGGTGATTGAGTTGGTACCAGTGTCCTGATCAGATGAGTTGGTTGGACCGTTTGTGGAAAAGACTTTCAGATCAATAAGGTCTTGGACAACATTTTTGAATACGTAACAATTGTTGGTGCTATGCCCCGATTTTTGATGATAAGGATAGTACAAGTGTTCCTTATAATTTCTTCCATGTGGCTTATTAATATTGATTGATTTGATTTCTAGAAGTACAATCTCTTGTGCTTCATAAAGCCTTTGAAAAATGGTTGCATAAGATTTTGAAAGTCTTGTGTAGTTGCGATGAGGATTTTTGGGGTGCTTGGTGCTTTTGTCCAATTGTTTTGGACTTTGAATTTGTGGTACAAGTGTAAAAACCTGAGATGTGGATTATGAACTTGGATGTTTCATTTGTTGTGGTTGTTAACCTTGAATATGACTCAACTATACTTTAATGTTAGTGAGTCGAGTTAAAATTTGTTGTAGAATTTTTGTGTGTTGACAATCTGAATGTAAGGCTTGGTGGGCTTGTTGAGTGACTTGAGATGTGGTGAATGGATTAATGAATGGATGAAATTGAATTTTTTTTTGGAAATGTGATGAATTGGGGGGCATGGAATGAATTTGATGATGATGAGGTTGGTGAAGAAATAATTGTGAATGAAGCAAAGGATATGATGTATGAGGACTATGGATGGGTGGACCCATAGGAATGGAATGGGTTGATGAAGGTATGGAAATGGAAATCACCAAATTTTGGGGTGTCCCAGTTAAATTTTGATTGGTTGTGATGGGCTAGTTTGGAACCCCATGGAGCATTGGGTATACATGAAATTGCTTCTTAGCCTTTCCATGTTGTAAGAGCAATCTTTTCACAACACCTAATGTGTTTTGAAGTTCTTGTTTAGACATGGTAGAGATGGACCTGGCTATGGCCAGGTTGGAGGATTAAGGGATTGATGAGGATGGATTAGAGGAAATGGGTATGGAGCAAGTTGCACTTGATGTGGCAACTTGGGGGGTGGGTACCTATGAGGCAGCATTGACATACTCCTCATACAAAGGGTTTGAATAGGTGTGGGTATGGATGGATGAAGGGTAAGTGTTAAAAACACTTGGGTTTTGGTGTGATGGGCTAGGGGAAGAAGGTATACCATATTCATATACAAAATTAGGATATCCTTGGGTTGGGCAAGATGTCACCAATTCAGGTTGTTCAATACCATCTTGGATAAGGGGCTCTAGGACATAGTTGGAAGATTTGTAGATGTCTTCCACTTTATCCATGTCTATGTGAGTGGTATATTGTTCCAAATTGTGTGGAAGGGATCCTACTTATGGTAGGGATGGGTATGTAGGCCCAAACAAAATAGTCTGTACGACATTGGATGAGTTTACCACCAAAGTAGTGGGAGAATTAGAAGTGTTTTCCATTAAGTTGTTTTGGTTTATTACTTTCTTATGATGTCTTGTTAATACCATAAAGTATCTAAACCAAAATTTAAAACTTATCAAAATAAACACAAACTGAAAAACTCGTACAGAATTTAAAATGAAATAAAACAATCAATGCTAAGTTTAGACCTTGTGTTTTACCTCATTCATTAATTATTTTCTTTGTTAATGTGAATTATTTTTAGAGTGATAGGTTTGTGTGTTTCGATGTTCTAATATTGCTTAATAAAAAAAAAGGTGAAACTAAGGATGACTGAGGCAACGAGATTCTTGCTGGTAATAAACTCTAACAAGTTTTCTCAGGGGTGACCTAAGGTATCTAGGGAAGAGATTGGTGGATGGAAATGACTAACACCATCACCAAATCTCAAGTAATGGTTGGTGATGAAATCTAGCCACTACTATTTTAGAGTGAGTGATTTATTTTTAAATTTTCCTATTGTCTATTGTGATCAAGCAATGCTAAAGACAACCAATTTTACTCATATAAATCAGAATACAATATCAGAATACAAATTTCATCTAAAGAGCATGAAGTACACCGCTCAAGACCCCCTACCTAAATAGTAGCCGGAGGGTTCGTCCACCTCTCTTCCAAAGGTGCAACCCTAGGGTAGGATTACTTTTTGTGTCTGAATACTGTTCCTACTTAGATATGCAAAATAAAGCAGTCTTTAACTCCTAAAAGTGTAGATTCTAAATAATGCTCTTTAGTTTTAGATGCAAACAAAATATGCAAGCAATCACTCAAATTTACAACTTTTTTTTAGAACAAGAAATTAAACTTGTGTGAATGAATTCACGAAAAACCCTAAGTGCAACCTACTATGAGTTATTTTCTAGATTACTTAAATTATGTTCTTTTTGTACCCCAAAATCTGAAAATACTACAAAAAAATAAAATACATAAATCACAGAATTGAAACCGAGGGTTATGGGTCTTACTTTGAAGCCTACACTATACTATAGATCACTACCAGGAATAGGTGGGCACCTATGTAGGCACAATAAGGCACCTGTTATGGTCAACAGTCATCACGGAACACCCGTGCAACTTCTACGACTACTGCAGAATTATTTAGAAACCTCCATTAAACTTTAGATCACTGCCAGGTGTAGGTGGGCACCTGTGCAGGCACAATAGGACACTTATGATGGTCAAAAGTCACTACAGAATACCTGTGAAACTTCTGCAACTGCTGCAAAATTCTTCAAAAATTCTAATAAGTAAAATCGACAAATTTTTCACTTTAGAAAAATCTATAACAAATAGAAACAAAATGAGATCAAAAAAGTAAATTAGATTAATAAATAAAACCCTTGTGGGGTCCCATTGTGATCACCATTTGAATAGCTATAAGCATGACACTAAATAAAAGTAGAAAGTAAACAATTCCAATAAGACAAATGTAATTGCACAAGTGGTATTATTATTAAATAACGAGGGGGGGGGGCTAAAAAACTCCTTGATACAATTATTCTGCCTTGATAGAAATGTTTTGATACAATTGATATAATTTATAGGGTTATCTAAAACCCTAGCTACAATGAATAATTATCTTTAACCATGCTTCGCTACCAACAGAGTGAGTGGGATTTGAGATATCTGATTCTGGACCACTCTAGCTTCAACAACTGTCCAATGATGAATAGAATCTGTAGATCTACATACATACAAACATAAAAGGATATTAGTAACACTTGTGAGAGCTCCACAACGTGAGACCCTCAGATATCAATAAAACCCTAACTACAACTGAATAGAATTACATACAAAAACCTATAGATTATGTAGTGAAATAAAACCAATGGCGATTTACCTTACTTACAATGATGATGCTTGGTCATATGTTCATTGGTGTGATGCCCTAACAATAATAGTAGATGTCATGCATCAGGATCTCGATTGCACCTGCATTACAGTAGGCTCTTACGGGCACTTGGGAAGGCTCTGGGATGCACCTACATTATAGCAGGCTCTGGCAAGCATTTAAGCAGACTTCGAAGGGTGCCTGCTGTGTTGTAGGCTCTACGATGAGCCTGTGGCTAGGGTTTTTGACCTACAAAAAAGTATATCATGGGCTACGATGAATGTGAAAGATTAGGGGATTATGATGGTGACGGAGTATGGATATGGAGATGGCTGGAATGATGAGATTCCTATGGCAAGCTAGGGTTTGAGTTAGATCTCACAAGTTGATTTGATGGTTGGGATCTTCAGAGCACTGCAACCTTCTGCTTCACAAGGATCTCTTCAATATTCTCTCTAGGGCACAAAACATTTTAGGAGTTGAGAATTGCAAATTATCCTATTTATAATCTAGCCTAGGGTTTTTTTAGGGTTTTAACCTTACACTTTTAATCGTGTGGCTAAGATTAAATAAAATTCTAAGGCTGAGATTACATTTTAAGTGTGGCATGGATTAATGAAGATGGACGGTTGAGATTAGGTTAAATCGGATGGCTGTGGTTAATTGGGTTTATAAATACATATTTTATAATAAATATATTATAATATAATATAAAATATTATATTTAAATATAAAATAATATAAAATAAACCCAAGTGGGTCAGGAAATGGTGGGAAATGGCTAAAGTGGGCCTTTTGAAGGTTATAAAGGCTTATAATGGTTAAATGGATGGCAGGAAAGGTGTATGGTGGAAAAGTGGGTGGTGGGATGGTTAGGATGAAGGATTAATGGCTAGGATTTGGTGTCTACATATTTCAATCTTGAAGAAGGCCATGATGGTCGGACTGCTCCATGAGAATGAGGCGTTCATGTCAAATCTTCTATGACACTTTTAGTAGATCATCGAACAAATATGATTCAACAAAAACCTAATTGGAATTGCTATCATCTTGATTCCCTAAGAAGGCCATTATGGCTAGACTGCTCCATAGGATAGAGATGTACAATTACTATTAATAGTTGTAATCATGGCTGAATTAGGCCTTGGAAAATAAAAAAAATGTTAAAGCCTTAAATCCTCCAAACCAATCATCATGGTCAAGAGACTCATCACTTTATTAATTGTCACTACCCTCATAGACTCGTCGCTTGAGGGGGTAGTCAGAACATTAACAATCATAATCAAAATCAACAAAAGATCACTCGATCTTATAAAATTGCATTCATATTATGAATCATTACCAAAAACTATCATAATATTACCATTTGATGTGGGTACAAAGTAAATATGATAGTTAAGCTGGTAGCTTTCCACCTATCAAAACGATTGTAGCTTGACTACCCGATCACTATGGATACATGAAATATTTTACAAATTTAAGCCTTCTCTCAGTTGGAAGCAATGATTCTAGGATGTGCATCCTTTTGCAGGACAGGGGCACTAATGTTGATCAGATCAATGATCATCATTTAATCTACAACATGACTTTAATCGGTCTATTTTTGCTCAACATTATTTTATTACAATGCATCACAAAAGGGGCATCTTTAGACACCTAAAATACGTCATGTTGAGGGGACTACTCATATGGGGCATGCTAACTGACCATATGAAGGATCTTGGATAATTACAAGGTGAAGGAGTGGTTTTAACCACTCAATTTTGTCAATTTTGGCCTAATCAATCCTGGCCATGGCTGACACCCATGGCTAAGGATGTTAGCTGCACCTTAGAGCCACGACTAACACTAAAACTATTTTGAATCTTGTAACAATCCAAATTTAATTACAACGGCCATAACAAAGGAATTAAAATGGTTTTAGGTGGGGAAGATTCTAGATTATTCCTCCTAATTGCTCCAACCTCTTGGTTCTTGATATTGGCTTTCCAAGAAATATATTATTAGGGATTAGGAGTGCTATAATACCCCCCCTAAAAATTAGGGAGGCAAGAGAGAATGAGTGCCAATTTGCATGAAACGAAGCTCTACCAAATTGTGGAGTCGTTTGCAACCTTTGAGGAGTCCTTACTTGCTACCAATTTGATAATCATGAGTGCATTCAAAGCTATGGAGGTTTCAAGAGTCTAAGAAGATCAAGAATATATAATTGAGCTACTTCCACCACAAACCCAGACAATATACACTGCAAATCCATGCAAGACCACAAAGGTGACCCTTGACCATCAATTCCATGGAGGGAATCAGAGATCCAAGCCTTTATTACAAGAGCAAAAGCATTTTCACCTCAGCTATGGCTGTTAGTTGCAGCTAATAGTGCCACCTATGCTTCAAACCTATGATGAGGGTTTGACATATAATTATCTTTGTTTTAGTCATAGATTTCCATTTTCAAGCATGTATTTAGGTAGATCTAACTTATATTAGTTTTTCTTCATGCATTTATATGGTTAAATTTAGGATTTAGAGGTAGATTTACTTCCATTTCCTTGCATTTATCAATTTAGACTAGTTTCTTGAGATTTCATGCATTTCAAGTTCTAATAGCTAATTTAGATGCATAATAGCTAGATTTCATGTTTTCTTTATAAGATTTATAGTAATTTAGTGATTTCTTGCATATCTTTAGTAGTTACATGCATTCTTGTTGCTTTTATCATCATTAAAGCATATTTCCATCAAGATCCTCATCAAGAGAGGCCTCCTTTGCTATTAACCCCTTTCATGTTGTTTCTTGAACATAGGGTTTACAGGATTTGAGCATTTCAAGGCATTCTTGGAAACATATACCTCCAACCAAGGGAGAGGAAGGCTATCTTTGGCATTAAATAGTTCATGTACATTCATAAACAACCTATGAATTATACCAACCCCATTGAGGGGCATCATTGATTGTATTAATTATATCACGAATTTGGTATCCCTAAGAGGGACGTATTTGTAATTGGTTTTCACAATCATAATATAAAGAAATTCCCATTTCTTATCAAATTCATGTTTCATGTGGTTTAATTCTTTAAATCTCCGTTTAATTGGTACAATAGCTTAGGTATATGCTTTTCACAATATTAAAACTAGGAGTAGAGATACTCCCACCCTAAAATTAATCACATAAAGGAAAGGAGGTGGGGAGGGGGCTGAGATAAGAGTCTTATCTTTAGCCCAAATGAGTCCCTTTGCCATTGATGTAAAAGGGGGAGATATTTATGTAATGGGAGAGCATTCAGTAAGGGAGAGGAGTTTCTCAGGGAGAGCAGATTTGGAATCTAGTGGTAGGAAAAGGAGTTCTTAGAAAGGGTTGCCATCAATGAAAAAGGGGGATATTGTTGGAAATTTTGAGTATAGTATTGTCATTGATGTCAAAGGTTTTATGCCATTGATTATCATTGATGTCAAAGATAAAAAGGTTGAGTTTTATATTCAAGGTTGAAATAATAAATGCAAAGGAAAAGTCATCAAAGAGTATATGGGGCAAAAGTACTTCGAGAAATAACTATAAAGACAAATATTTTTCCATGGTTGTGAAAGCAAGCAAAGAGAATTTTGAAGAAAGGAGTATAATATTTAAATTTTAAATTTAAATATTATTAAGAAAGTTTGAAAGTAACAAGGGCTTCTTTTGGAAAATAATAAAAAAGGGAGATTTTAAATTGCAAAGAAAAGACAAGACTTCTCATTGGTGGAAAAAGACCTAAGAAAAAAGGTTTTATTATAATATATATATTTTTAAATATCATAATACCTAAGTATAACATTACATGACACCAAATATAAGTCAAACTATTTAAAAATAAATTTGAAAGAGGGTCGTGTTAGTCTCACAATGACACTGAGAGGGGGGGTGAATCAGTGTAGCTCTTTAAAACTTAAATCTTCAACTCTTAAAGCCGAAACAATGAGAACTTAAAACCAAATAAAGCAAGTATAACAAGAGAGCATCACACAACACAAGATGTACCGAGGTTCACCGATTTGGCTACTCCTCAAAAATTGACTGTTTGGACTCCCATCCAAATCCAGCCTTTGCAAAGCACCAACTTTACAATCAATTTACCAAGACCCACTGGAAGGAGCACCAACCCCTGATTTATCTGCACCAACGAAAGGAGCACCAACCCCCCTGATTATTCTCACAAAGAAAGGAGCACCAACCCATAGCCGAAGGAGCACCAACCCCTGATTTATCCGCACCAAAGAAAGGAGCACCAACCCCTGATTTACCAACAAAAGACAACCGGAAGGAGCACCAACCCCCATTACCACAATAGAAAGGAGCACCAACCCCATAAAAGAAGGAGCACCAACCCATTTATCGCACCAAAGAAGGAGCACCAACCCTCATTTATCATCACAAAAAAGGAGCACCAACCCTGATTTACCAGCACCAACTGGAAGGAGCACCAACCCCTGATGCCAAGCACCAACTTGGACTTCAATTTTGAAACTAGAAGATTGACATAAAAATGCCTTCACTTTTACAAGACCCTGACTGGTCTATTGCTTACTCAACATCGCCCACAATTCACAAAACACACACCCTTCTCGCTCGCCTCTCCTCTCGCTCCTCTCGCGCACTTCATCGAATAAAATCCCCAATTAAATTCTCCAAGCAACACTCCTTTTATAACCATCCTTTCTCTTTGTAACTCCAGTTGTAACTCCTTTCATATTCTCATACGCCACTTGTCAATTGTAACACCTTCTTTATGTAACTCCTTTTGTATATATTGAGAAGGCATTTCGTCAAACACGTTACATGCAAATAATTGACACCATATTCTCCTACCATGACTATTCATTTTCTCGGTCATGACTATTCATTTTCTCCTTGCATGACTGTTCATTTTCTCTTTCATGTTTTCGTTTTCTCTTTACTTTATTTTCTCCTATCATTTCCTATGCATGCATCTTTTTTCTTCTTTCTTTTATTCATTTTCTCCTTCAACTATTCATTTTCTCCACATGGGCATGCATCCGTTTCTTTCCATATGTAAAGACCATATTAAATGATTTCAAATCATTAAATATTCCTTATGGGTCCACTTCTTTAGTCACACGGACATGTCACGATATCCGTGACACTTTTGTTTCTCTACTGCCCTTTTTGAGTCACAAAAATGTGACATGTCGTGATATCATGACACTTTTGTTTCTCTGTCAGCCTACCCTTTTTGAGTCACGAAAATGCGACATGTCACGATATCGTGACACTTTTTCTTTCTCTCCTGCCTACCTTTTTGAGTCACAAAAATGCGACATGTCACGATATCGCGACACTTTTTCTTTCTCTCTCTCTCTCTTTTGGGTCAGTCAAATGCGACATGTCGCGATATCGCGACACTTTTCTCTTCATGCGCTTTTGCCTTGTTAGTCGCAAAAATGTGACATGTCGCGATATCGTGACACTTTTTCTCTTGCTCTTTCTCCTTTGCTTTGGCCCTTAAAATGCAACATGTCACGATATCGCGACACTTTTTCTCCTTGCTCTTTCTCTTGCTTTGGCCCACGAAAATACAACATGTCGCGATATCGCGACACTTTTTCTCCTTGCTCTTTCTCTTTGCTTTGGCCCGCGAAAATACAACATGTCGCGATATCGCGACACTTTTTCTCCTTGCTCTTTCTCTTTGCTTTGGCCCGCGAAAATGCAACATGTCGCGATATCGCGACACTTTTTCCTCCTTGCATTTTCTCTTTGCTTTGGCCGCGAAAATGCAACATGTCGCGATATCGTGACACTTTTTCCTCCTTGCTTTTTCTCTTCTCTTTTGGCCACGAAAATGCAACATGTCGCGATATCGCGACACTTTTTCCTCTTTGCTTTTTTGCTTCTCTTTTGGCCGCGAAAATGCAACATGTCGCGATATCGCGACACTTTTTCCTCTTTGCTTTTTCGCTTCTCTTTTGGCCACGAAAATGCAACATGTCGCGATATCGCGACACTTTTTCTCGATGCGGTGTTTTGCTTTTTCTTTGATCTTTAGCATATGGGCCACTTCGGTCTTCTTGGACAACCTGTAACAACTTCACCCAAACATCAAAAACATCCTCATAAGCATTTAACATCACTGTACATACTCTGAATAACCTCTGAACTCCTATCCACTGCATCAACCGATCTATCTGACCGTGTTGACAACAATGACAATATTGTCGCTGCACCTTGCTCAACAATCTCCCCCTTTTGGAATTGTTTGCAACACCAACACACGTGCAATTTCCTTGGAATTCTTCTCCCCCTTTGACAATAATACCAAAAGGGCTGTCAGTAAACTCCCCCGAGTCCATGCACAACATTCTCGGGCAAAAATTATTACACTTAGCAAAAATCACAAACATGAGCAAAAAGATAAACAAATACACAAATGCTCCCCTGAGAATGTGGTCCCGATAGCTAGTCAATTCTTGGGAAGCGTGACCACTCCCAATTTATTGCGAAGGTACTCAAAGACTTCCTTGGGCAACGGTTTTGTGAAGATATCCGCTACTTGCTCTGTTGTTGGAACAAAATCCAACTTAACCTCACCTTTCGCAACTTTCTCCTTCAAAAAGTGATACCGGATAGCAATATGTTTTGTGCGAGAATGCATAACCGGATTCTTTGAGATGTTAATGGCACCTGGTGTTATCACACTTAACTGAAATTGGCTCACTTAAGTTAATACCAAGATCTTTCAGGGTTTGTTTCATCCATAATACCTGCGTACAACACGTTGTCGCTGCAATATATTCTGCCTCTGTTGTAGATAAGGAGACTGACTCTTGTTTCTTACTGTGCCACGCGACCAACCTGTCTCCAAGATAGAATGCACCTCCACTGGTACTCTTTCTATCATCTACACATCCTTGCTCAACTTGCAACCTGTCGTCATGGGAGTGCTAACTGGCTTACAATCCTCCATTGTGAACTTTTTAGCATCTCTTTCACTAAACCAAATTATCAGAACTGTTATAATCCATAACTTTGAACAATGGTAGTAAGAACCATCAAAAGTACAACACTGACATATAGCAATACTACCAATGGTGACAACTCTCAATTTAATCACCACCCTTCACGGTACCTCCACAAACAACTACATGAACTGAAACACACTTTGACAACTATACGACAACTCCCCCTGCCTACTTGCCTTTCATCCTCAGATAACCAAACAAATACATAGGAGCATTAAAATAAACTTTAAGATTGCTCCCCCTGAGGATGTGCTACCTGGAGTTGCTTAGTGCAATAGAGGAGTAGTCTCCTTCAGTCCAAGGAGACACGATTTCCTTTCCTCTTTCTTTCTCCACTCTGGTTTGATTACAGTTTTGGGCTCTTGTTTTGAATTTTCTTTTTTAGTAGCTTGTGCATGTTTTTTGAGAAATTTTCTATTTTGTCTCATTCCATTTGGTTGAAATTTTCTTCCCTGAAATTGATTTGATGCAAATGTACTTCGACAATTTCTTGCAATGTGCCCAAAATTATGACAGTTATAACATTCTACTGCATAATCCATCAAAGGTGAAAAAACATTTCTACTGGGTGGTTGTCTCTTGTGCATCCTTGATGGATGATTATTTTCCTTTCTTTGATGCACATGATTTCTTCCTTGTCTGTGTTGCATTCTTTGTGTCTGATGAAATCTACTGTCTTGCCTTAGATTAGATACAAAAGTTCTTGGACAAAACCTTGCTATGTGCCCATGACCATTACATTTAAAACATTGCACATGGTGTTCAACCGGAATAACAGATGTATTTCTATCAGCATAACTCTTTGATCTATTATTCAATCCACAATAAATTGCCTTGTGACCATAATGGTTGCATCTAAAACAATAGCCATTAAAAGCATTATTATGAATAAAGTGAGAGTGATAGAACCTCTTTTGTTGTGGTTGCTTTGTTGTAGATCTCCTTTGAGATTTTCTTCCTTTTGAAGATTCAACTTCAAGCTTTTCTTGCTTTGATCCTTCAGCAATGGACTTCTTCTTCTCTGCAGATTTAGAAGATGAAGGTTGTTCAACTTCACATCCAAGACCAAGCTTACACATGGGGCTTCTTTGTTGCCTTATCATTTTATCTAGCAACTCTGTGCTCTTCTCAAATTTGAGATTTGTATTGGCCTCTTCTAGTTGTTTCCTCAATAAAACAATCTCCTCTTCTTGTTTGCAAGCAAACAATCTCTTTCTCATTGATCTGTGACTTGAGAGTTTCTTCAATCCTTTTGGACTCTTCTACTTGCAGCTTTAGATCACTAATAACTTTGTTAGATTCCTCTTCACGTTTGCTACATACATCGCCTTTATCATCCAGGTGTGACTTCAAGGCTTCTTCTATTTTCTTGGCTTTATGAATTTGTAAGAAGAGATCTTCAATATTATCCCCATATTCTTCCAACTTCTTGGACAGTCTTTTGTTCTTTTTCCTTTCTATACCCAACTCTTCAAGTGCAGCGATCAACTCACCTTCTAGATATACTTCACCCTCAAGGTTTTCATCACATACTTCAAAATTCACTCCTATCTTTTCTAGTTCAATTTTCTCTTCCACAGGAACTAAAACTGACTAAGATGCCTTATTTGAGGAGGATCTATTCTTCTTACCCATTGCGTACTAATCCAAGATCAACCCTAGCTGATTTAGCCTGACAAGGGAAACTGGCTCTGATACCAATTGTTAGTCTCACAATGACACCGAGAGGGGGGTGAATCAGTGTAGCTCTTTAAAACTTAAATCTTCAACTCTTAAAGCCAAAACAATGAAAACTTAAAACCAAATAAAGCAAATATAACAAGAGAGCATCACACAACACAAGATGTACCGAGGTTCACCGATTTGGCTACTCCTCAAAATTGACTGTTTGGACTCCCATCCAAATCCAGCCTTTGCAAAGCAACAACTTTACAATCAATTTACCAGCACCCACTGGAAGGAGCACCAACCCCTGATTTATCTACACCAACAGAAAGGAGCACCAACCCCCCCCCCCCCCACCAACCACCAACCCCCCCCCCCCCCACCGAGAAGGAGCACCAACCCCGATTACACCAAAAAAGGAGCACCAACCCCTATTACCCCCAAAAGGAGCACCAACCCATGATTTACCACCAACGGAAGGAGCACCAACCCCATTTCACACCAACAGGAAGGAGCACCAACCCCATCGATTTACCAACACCAACTAGAAGGAGCACCAACCCCTGATGCCAAGCACCAACTTGGACTTCAATTTTGAAACTAGAAGATTGACATAAAAATGCCTTCACTTTTACAAGACCCTGACTGGTCTATTGCTTACTCAACATCTCCCACAATTCACAAAACACACACCCTTCTCAGCTCACCTCTCGCTCTCCTCTCGCTCCTCTCGTGCACTTCACCAAATAAAATCCCCTCAATTAAATTCTCCAAGCAACACTCCTTTTATAACCATCCTTTCTCTTTGTAACTCCAGTTGTAACTCCTCCTTTCATATTCTCATACGCCACTTGTCAATTGTAACTCCTTCTTTATGTAACTCCTTTTGTATATATAGAGAAGGCATTTCATCAAACACGTCACATGCAAATAATTGACACCATATTCTCCTACCATGACTATTCGTTTTCTCGTTCATGACTATTCATTTTCTCTTTCATTTGTGCATTTTCTCTTATGACTGTTCTTTTCCCTTCATGACTGTTCATTTTCTCTCATGCATCTTTCTTTTCATTTTTCATTTTCTCCTTCCACGACTATTCATTTTCTCCACATGGGCATGCTCCGTTTCTTTCCAATACATCCTAAATGATTTCAAATCATTAAATATTCCTTATGGGTCCCGTCACTCTTCTTCAGTCACCATCGACATGTCGCGATATCATGACACTTTTGTTACTCTATCTGCCTGCCCTTTTTGAGTCGAAAATGCGACATGTCACGATATCATGACACTTTTGTTTCTCTGCCCTGCCCTTTTTGAGTCACGAAAATGCGACATGTCATGATATCGTGACACTTTTGTTTCTCTTCCTGCCTGGCCTTTTTGAGTCACGAAAATGTGACATGTCGTGATATCGTGACACTTTTTCTTTCTCTCTGCTTGGCCTTTTTGAGTCGCGAAAATGCGACATGTCGCGATATCGCGACACTTTTTCTCTCTTGCTCTTTCTCTTTGAGTCCACGAAAATGCGACATGTCGCGATATCGCGACACTTTTTCTCCTTGCTCTTTCTCTTTGCTTTGGCCCGCGAAAATGCGACATGTCGCGATATCGCGACACTTTTTCTCCTTGCTCTTTCTCTTTTGGCCCGCGAAAATGCGACATGTCGCGATATCGTGACACTTTTTCTCCTTGCTCTTTCTCTTTGCTTTGGCCCGCGAAAATACAACATGTCGCGATATCGTGACACTTTTTCTCCTTGATCTTTCTCTTTGCTTTGGCCCGCGAAAATGCAACATGTCGCGATATCGCGACACTTTTTCTCCTTGCTTTTTCTCTTTGCTTTGGCCCATGAAAATGCAACATGTCGCGATATCGCGACACTTTTTTCTCCTTGCTTTTTCTCTTTGCTTTGGCCGCAAAAATGCAACATGTCGCGATATCGCGACACTTTTTCCTCTTTGCTTTTTCGCTTCTCTTTTGGCCGTGAAAATGCAACATGTCGCGATATCGCGACACTTTTTCCTCTTTGCTTTTTCGCTTCTCTTTTGGCCGTGAAAATGCAACATGTCACGATATCGCGACACTTTTTTCTCTTTGCTTTTTCGCTTCTCTTTTGGCCATGAAAATGCAACATGTCGCGATATCGCGACACTTTTTTCTCGATGCGGTGTTTTGCTTTTTCTTTGATCTTTAGCATATGGGCCACTTCGGTCTTCTTGGACAACCTGTAACAACTTCACCCAAACATCAAAAACATCCTCATAAGCATTTAACCAAAGCAAAAGGGAAATATTTATCTAGTGGAGAGAGATCCATGAACCAAAAAAAAGGGGAAAGAGTCCTCAGAGATCCACAAACCGGAGAAATGGGATAGAGTTCTCCTATGAAGAGATATCCATAAATTAAAGCATAGGGGATTGGTGTCTCCTTTGGATAAAGGTCCATAAAAATTGTAATAGGGAATTGATTCCCAAGAGATTTGTTGAGAAAATTTAGAAGAAATATTTTCTCCGTGGATGTAACCCACATTGGGTGAACCACATTAAATTTGTGCCTTTCATGTGTGTGATGATTTGTGCATTGATTTTACTACTACTATTGATATTATCATTGATAATATTGGATAATATTATTTGAGAAAGAAAATTAAAAGTTGATCTTATATTGTTCACATCCCCCTCTCAGTATAATCATGTGTTCTTCAGGAGGGTGAACGACAATTTAGTAATAACTACCCTCCAACGATTTCTAAAATCATACATGAACTTTTCATCAAATTGTCGTAAGCTGATTAAGTTAGTGAGTGTAGTTTTCTTTTTGATATTTAGAGAGAACCACTTTAGAATTTGGTTTTCCAATTGCTCAAAAGTATAAATGTTATGGTGTGGCAAATGGTTATACCAATCTAAAACACCCCCTCCAAATGTCTCATGAAAATTTTGAAGCATTAAGGGATTATTTTCTTGAATATTTTATTATGTATTTAATAATAATATAATTATTATTGAAGCTCACTACATTTTAATCTTAGCTATTCATTATTTATATGTAAATATTTAAATATTTTATATATTTTTATATTTATATATAGATAAATCTCAGTTGCTCATCACATTCTAATCCTAACCACTCATCATATTCTTCATACCCTAACCCTATCTTGCAATTTGATAATGATAGCTTGCACCATGAAAACCCTAAATCTAACCTATCAAGAGGTTATAAAATACCATTCACTTTTGTGAATGGGGAGGAGAGAGAAAAATTCAAAAAATAAGCATAAAAAACCCATAGCAAGATACAAAGAGTAACCCCAACTAAGATATGGATCTTGAGATATTGAAGGTTTGTATTGATTCACATCAATTATACAAGTATATCTAGAAATAGTAGTGTGCCTACGTAGTTCCAGGTGTGACTATATGCTTGCAGAGGTGTAGCACTATGCCTAGCCAGTTCCTAGGCACATCATCGTGCTTGCTTGATAGTATTTTATATTGAAAAGCATAGATCAAGATCGGGTATAAACAAGGTAGTTTTTTGATTTCATCATTTTATTATTCTATGCACTTTATGATATGAAAATACTTACATTCTAGGGTTTTATAGCTTTTGCTTACATATTAAAAAGGGCTTCACATGGTGGAAGCTTGCATATGCTAATAACCCTTGTTTGGAAAGACGTGTGCAGGAAACAAGTTTTTGGATAGTTGTTGAAGTAAAGATGGCCCACAAGGATACTTAAGCTCGTCAACAAAAATAATTGGAGTAGAAGAGATATTAGCATCCACTATTATTTGAACATACAAAAGAGGTTTCCCCTCTTTTGTGCATTGTACTACTAAAAAAGCAAGCAAAATTTATTTATGATCAAACCCTAATAATTTGGGGCTCATCACAGTTGTAAATAAAGGGAGATCAATATGAAAAGCATTTTTATTCATCTTATATTGCTTGTTTACTTGTTATATTATTTTGGGTGTATCTTTTTTGTTTACAAATATAATTATTATTAATAATCCCACCATGATATTCATTTTGTAAATAGAAAATATACACCAAAAATAATATAACAAGCAAACAAGTAATATGAGGTGAACAAAATGCTTTTTATATGATCTCCCTTTCTTTACAACATGATGTCCCCCAAATTATCAGGGTTTGATCACAAATAAAATTTGCTTGCTTTTTCAACAGTACAATGCACAAAATATGGGAAGCCTCTTTTGTATGTTTAAATAATAGTGGGTGCTAATATCTCTTCTGCTCTAATCCATTTTATCGATGGGCTTGAGTATCCTTGCGGGATGTCTTTGCTTCAACAACTATCCAAAATCCTCTTTCTTGTACACACGTCTTTCCAAAAGAGGGTTAATAGCATATACAAGATTACACCATGTGAAGCCCTTTTTAATATGTAAACAAAAGCTATAAAACCCTAGAATATAAGTATTTGCAAATCATAAAGTGCAAAGAACAATAAAATAATGAAATAAAAAAATTGCCTTGTTTATACTTGATCTTGATCTATGCTTTTCAGAATTGAAAATACTATTGAGTTTTTGGAAGGCACATATAGGCATATCTTCACATCTACAAATGATAAAACAAACCTCTACATCTGGGAAGATAGAGGTACGATCCCATGTATGCTCACAACATATTGCAAAAGTCTACAAAACAGTGCAAAAATCCCATAAAATCATCACAAAAATTATCCAAGCATTAACCACATCATCATATCCAATTTTGTGATAACATGGATTTATTTGGGCATTTAATTTTTGAATGCAACCAAAAATCACAAAATGCCCAAAAAATTTCAAAAATATCTCAATACGATCCAAAATTTTACAAAACCATCAAATCAGTCAAAAATCTATAGCAAGATACAAAGAGTAACCCCAAATGAGATCCAAAGCTTGAGAGATCAAAGGTTCACATTGATTCTACGAGCAAATATAGATGTGGTAGGGAACCTATGTAGTTCCAAGCATAAATCTATGCTTGCAAAGACACAACACTACACTTGGATAGTTCCCAGGTGCAACACCACACCTGCTTGATAGTATTTTTAGTCTTGAAAATCATAGATCAAGATTAGGTATAAACAAGATAGTTTTTTATTTTATTGTTTTATTGTTCTCTGCACTTTATTATTTGAAAATACTTACATTCTAGGGTTTTAAAAATTTTGTTTACATATTAAAAAGGGCTTCACATAGTGGAATCCTACATATGCTATTAACCCTGGTTTGGAAAGACATGTGGGGAGGAAACAGGTTTTTGGATAGCTGCTGAAGTGAATATGACCCACAAAGATACTCAATCCCGTTGAAAAAATTGATTGGAGTAGAAGAGATATTAGCACCCACTATTCTTCATAAACAAAACAATGTAACAAAATAAATAATAATATTATGATAAGTCCCACCATGATCACCATTTTGTAAACAAAAAAGATACACCCAAAATAATACAAGTAAACAAACAATATGAGTTGAATAAAAATACTTTTTATATTGATTTCCCTTTCTTTACAACAATTATGTGCCCCAAATTATCGAGGTTTGATCACAAATAAATTTTGTTTGCTTTTTCAGCAATACAATGGACAAAAGAGGGGAAGCCTCTTTTTTATGTTCAAAGAATAGTATGTGCTAATATCTTTTCTACTCCAATTAGTTTTATCGATGGGATTGAGTATCCTTATGGACCATCTTTGCTTTAGCAGCTATCCAAAAATGTATTTCCTACACATGTCTTGCCAAACAAGGGTTAATAGCATATGCAAGCTTCCACCATGTGAAGCCCTTTTTAATATGTAAATAAAAGTTGTAAAACCCTAGAATGTAAGTATTTATAAATCATAAAGTGCAAAGAACAATAAAATTATGAAATAAAATACTCCCTTGTTTATACCTAATATTGATCTTTGCTTTTCAAGACTAAAAATTCTACTGAGCATCTAGAATACTCATACATGTACATATCCATGTCTACAAATGATCAAAAAAACCTTTGCATCTAGGAAGATAGAGGTGCGATCCCATGTTTGCTCATAAAATATTGCAGAAGTCTTCAAAAGGCTATAAAATAGTGAAAAATCCCCAAAAAATCATCATAAAACTCATCCAAGCATTAATCACATCATCATATCTAATTTTTTGATAACATGGATTGATTTGGGTGTTTAATTTTTGAATGTGACCAAAAGTTGTAAAATGCCCAAAAAGCTTCAAAAACATCTCAAAACAATAAAATATTTCACAAAACCATCAAATCAACTAAAAATCCATAGCAAGATACAGAGAGTAACCCTAATCAAGATTTAAATATTGAGAGATTGAAGGTTTGCATCGATTCTACGAGTAGGTCTAGACATGGTAGGGTGCCTACACAGTTCCAAGCATGACTCTGCACTTGCAGAGGCACATCACTATGCCGATATAGTTCCCAAGTGCAGCACTGTTCCTGCTTGACAATATTTTTAGTCCCAAAAAACATAGATCAAGATTAGGTATAAACAAGGTAGTTTTTGATTTTATCATTTTATTTTTCTCTACACTTTATGATTTGCAAATACTTACATTCTAGTGTTTTACAAATTTTGTTTACATATTAAAAAGGGCTTCACATGGTGGAAGGATGCATATGCTATTAATCCTTATTTGGAAAGACGTGTGTAGGAAATAAGTTTTTGGATAGCTACTAAAGTTAACATAGCTCGCAAGGATACTCAAGCCCATCGAAAAAACTGATTGGAGTAGAAGAGATATTAGCATCCACTATTCTTCATAAAAAAAAAAATATAACTAAATAAATAATAATATTATGATAAGTCCCACCGTGATCGCCATTTTGTAAAAAAAAATAAACACCCAAAATAATATAACAAGTAAAAAAACAATATGAGATGAATAAAAATGCTTTTTATATTGATCTCCCTTTCTTTACAACAGTGATGTGCCCCAAATTATTGGGGTTTGATCACAAATAAATTTTTCTTGCTTTTCCAAAAGTACAATGCACAAAATAGGGGAAGCCTCTTTTGTATGTTCAAATAATAGTAGGTGCTAATATCTCTTCTACTCCAATCAGTTTTATCGATGGGATTGAGTATTTTTGTGGGCCATCTTCGCTTCAATAACTATCCACTATTTCCTACACACATCTTGCCAAACAAGGGTTAATAGCATATGCAACCTTCCACCATGTGAAGCCCTTTTCAATATGTAAATAAAATATGTAAAACCCTAGAATGTAAGTATTTACAAATCATAAAGTGTAGAGAACAATAAAATGATGAAATAAAATATCTACCTTGTTTATACCTGATCTTGATATGTGCTATTCAAGATTAAAAATGCTACCAAGCATCTGGAATATGCATACAAGTGCATCTCTGTGTCTAGAAATGACCAAAAAAATATTTGCATCGGGAAAGATAGAGGTGCGGTCCCATGTTTGCTCATAATATGTTGAAAAAGTCTTCAAAAGGCTATAAAATAGTGCAAAAACCTAATAAAATCATCACAAAAATCATCCAAGCATTAAATAAATCATCATATCTAATTTTGTGATAGCATGGATTGATTTGGGTGTTTCATTTTTGAATGCAACCAAAAGTCGTAAAATGTCCAAAAGGTTTAAAAAATGTCAAAACAATAAAAAAATTCACAAAACCATCAAAACAACCAAAAATCCATTGTAAGATACAAAGAGGAACCCCAAATGAGATCCTAAGATTGATAGATCAAAGGTTTGCATTGATTCTACAAGCAGATCTAGACATGGCAGGGTGCCTACGTAGTTCCACGCATGACTTTGTGCTTGCAGAGGTGTATCACTATGCCTATCTAGTTCCTAGGTGTGGCACTACATCTGCTAGACAATATTTTAGTCTCAAAAATCATAGATCAAGATTAGGTATAAACAAGGTAGTGTTTGATTTCGAGGGCATTACAACCTCTGTTTACATATTAAAAAGGGCTTCACATGGTGGAAGCTTGCATATGCTATTATCCTTGTTTGGCAAGATATGTTTGTAGGAAACAAGTTTTTGGATAACTGTTAAAGTGAAGATGGGCCACAAGGATACTCAAGCATTTCGATAAAATTGATTGGAGTAGAAAACATATTAGCACCCACTATTCTTCATAAACAAAATATTATAACAAAATAAACAATAATATTATGATAAGTTCCATTGTGATCACCATTTTGTAAATTAAAAAAACCCCAAATATATAACAAGTAAACAAGCAATATGAGATGAATAAAACTAATTTTTATATTGATCTCACTTTATTTACAATAGTGATGTGCCCCAAATTATTGATCACAAATAAATATCACTTGCTTTTCTAGCAATAAAATGCATAAAAGAGGGGAAGCCCCTTTTGTATGTTCAAATAATAGTGGGTGCTAATATATCTTCTACTCCAATAAATTTTGTCAATGGGCTTGAGTATCCTTGCGGTCCTTCACTTTAGTAGCTATCCAAAAACCTGTTTCCTACATACATGTCTTGCCAAACAAGGGTTAATAGCATATGCATGCTTCCACCATGTGAAATCCTTTTTAATATGTAAACAAAATTTGTAAAACCCTATAATGTAAGTATTTACAAATCATAAAGTTCAAAGAACAATAAAATAATGAAATATTTTGATCTATGATTTTTAGGATTAAAAATGTTGTCGAGCAAGCATGGTGCCATGCCTAGGAACTAGTCAGGTTTCTGATAAAGCATTCTAGGTGTCTGCTTGATCAAGTTATCAATCTAGCTTTATAAAAATTGAAGTTTAGGTTCTTCTAAGGGTGGTTGGAATCTTGAACTTGCTTGTTGTGTATAAGTTTGATGTGTGGTGGTTGGAATTTGATGTTGGTCAATATAATATTGAAATTATTGTTGTTTATGATGTGGAGATGGTTGATATGGAGATGAGGGGATGATGATATGTTGATCTATTGAATTATCAAAGGTGTTATAGAGTGGATGTGCTAGGATGACTAGGGTTTGTGGCCTTGACACCCAAGATGAATCTTGGGTGAAGAAGTTGTTTTGATTCTAAGTGGACTAATGATTGAAATCTATCACTTGCAATTGATGTTGTGTTGTAGGATGAACACTTTGATTTTCATTACTTGCAAGCCATTATTGTAAGTGTTGTATTGTTTTTTGTATCGTAATCATAGATGGAGGTTGTGTGGTTGCATGGATGGTGGAAGGTTACCTATTATGAGTGGATGTGAGATGAGTCCAGGTTGGTGAAGGATAATTTGTGAAAGGTATTTCAATCAAACAGGGAATGGTATGGTGAACAGGATCCATGGATCCAAATGATGTATGTGGAATGAAGGTTGGCACTTGTGAAGCACCACAGGTATGAGCCTCATAAAGTGGATTGGAATATATGGAAATGTTAGTAGGTGGAATTGAAGTGTATGGATTGAATGATGATGATTGATTTTGATTTAGAGGCGTAGGTTTAAAAAGAGGACTAGTGAAAATATGATTGGTATTTTTAGGTTGCGAATAGATGGGTTCATAATGAAAGGTAGGAATAGATTAGGCTGGAATGGTGAGGGATGACAAATATGGAAAAGCTGAGCTTAAATAATCTCTAAGGGCATCAAAATCGATGTAAGTGGTGCAGTTATCAAAATGTGTGGAGGGTTGAGAATGAGGAATCTCAAGAATAGAGGTATGGACTACCTTCTGCATCATGTCTATGTTTGAGGTAGATGCTGAATGAGAAGGTCCAGTGGATAAGTTAGGGAACATAGTCTGTGACACATCAGGTTGGCTAACCATAGAAGTGGTTGGAGGATGGGAAATCTAATCAAAGTGCTTCATGGATAATGATGAATGGTTTGTGGACAATTGAATTATAGCTCTGGCTTAATTTTGGGTCAAAACCATAAGCTAAGTAAACATGAGTGCACAAGATATGCGTGTGAAGATGTGGAATCTACACTATCCAAAAAACAATTACAATCAATAATCAAGAATTTTCAAATTTTGCAATTCTTTGTTTTTTATTTTTTTTTGTATTTATTTTTAAAAGTTTTTTGTGTGAACCCTAGGCCTAGAAAACTATGCAAGGTGAATGGTGGAATGAATCTAAGAAGGTGTATTTGCACTCACCCCTCTAACGAAGGATGAATCATGAATGACTAATATGGCTTCCTAAGTGGAGGTTTGGCAATGGGTATATCCTAAGGGAACAAAACACCTATCAAAGAGGATGTGTTGTCAAAGTGCTTCTAGTAGCCCAATCAAGATTTCACTTCACACTCAGGCATGCTCGGATAAGAACAACAACTATGATCCATAAATTATTCAGCCTCGTAGTAAAAGGGCATCTAACCTAGTGATCACCCTGATCTATTCTCAAGAGAAACCAATCCCTTGGTTATGAAATCCAAGTGACTATCAAACTAGATGTGGTTACTCTAGAGCTCTTTTATGGTTGGTGTAGCAACCTCGGGGAAGCGGCGCACCGTCCACTACTCCTATTTGGGAATATTATTTATCTTATTCATATTTAATCATGCATTAAATGAAAGATACAACTGAAATACAAATAAATGAATAGATAATACTTTTTATTGCTTTTTCTCAAGTTTCGGTTACATATAGACCCCTCTAAGGGATTCCCTTCGTTTGATACAAATTTTACAAAGTAGGGAAATGAATGTACGGTATCCCATCACAAGGGGTTGTGCGCTTTTGCAAGATTCCTGATGATGCACATGAAACTGTATGAAGGCTTACAAATGTCTCCTTCTCTAGGTCTAGTTCCTATAGGGATCCTTTTGCTCTTGTATGTTGATAACCTTTCCAATGGACCTGTAGTCCTGTAAGCATGAAAACAACAACAAAAGCTCAACTGTCCAAGATTACCTCCTCAGATGATGTTGTTAGCAATAACCCTAATGATAAATATAAATATGCTAAATGAAAATAAAAACTAATGTTATGAATGCTAGTAAATGCGATAAACTAGATCTATGCTAATAGCGTAAAAGCATGTAACAAGCTAAATGAAAGAAACCAATGCTAAGAACCCTAGATTAGGCCTGTAGGCCACTATCTAAGATAGTGACCGCTTGGATGAAAACTTGTCTCTATTGCTCCAAGGCTATGGATCTTAATATTGTTTTTGATGTTGAAATTATTGTCATTTCTTGTTCGATGTGTTGAATATCCTATAGATGATAAAACCTTAATCGACTAGCACTTCGTTTCTCCACAAAAATACTCCAATTTGCTCTCTGATCCGATAGGGCTTCGCTACAAGAAAATCTCTCAAAGTTTTAGAAATCTCTCTCTAATTTTGGTCATTGATTCATTCATTCCTCCCCTTTTTTGATGCCCTTAGGTCTGCACCTTATAATGTGTTTGAAACCCTAGGTCAATGTCCAAACCCTAGGACTAATTTTCTACATGCACAGTGGGTGTTAGCATGAGAAGTTTTGCCTTTATTTGCCCTTGAGGGCTAGTTAACTGGTATCTAAATCAAGATATGATTCTCTCATGTAGACCAACCATGAGGAATCATGCAAAGTTATCCCCGCTCGGCTTTATTGCATGCAAACTACCAATTTTGCCTATGATTAGGCTGATTTGATGATAAGTCGCTTTTTAGGATTTAGCCACTATCATCTGTAATGACTAAGGTTTGGATGCTCTGAGCTTCAATGACCAGGATCCAACCGCTCTGGTTCATAGTGGCCAGGCTTGGATGGGCTAAGACTATCCCAAATGAGTGGTGAAAACTACCTTTGACACTTGGAAGGTCCAAGGTTAAGTCATATGATCTATGAATGTGCCCATGTGAGTAGTTCCCCTAAAAATGACATGTTTTAAGTGTCTACAGATACCCCTTTTTGTGATGCGTTGAGTGGAAAAACAAAGCACAAAGTAAAAATGTAGACTGCTATTTTTGTAGGGTGTGTATGATGATCATTGATCTGATCAACACTGGATGGCCCAATCATACATTATTGCGCGCACCCTTGAATCATTGCTTCAACATACTGAAAAGCTTAACTTAGCACAGGGCTTGCACATATTCTCTTGCACTCATTCCTCAAAAACAATCAGGTAGTTTATGTCACTACAATGAGATCCAAATGGAGGAGAGCTACAAACTAAAAAAGTCATTTTTTTTGCTTACGAACCCAAAAAACAGGGGAAATTTTGTAAGAGTTGTATGTAATGATTCGTAGGATGAACACAATTTTGATATGATAAAGTGATCTTTGTTTGACTTTGATTATGATTATTTGAAGATTTGAACTACCTCCTCACACAATGATTGGTGAGGGAAGGGCAATGAATGAAGCGACAAGTCACTTGACCAACTTGACTAATTTTGGTTCCTTTATAGTGTTTGTTATTTTAATGGACAAACTCCCATCCAAGTGTGATTACAACGTTTATGATGATAATTCATCCCTATCTCGGGGAGCGGTCCGGCCATAAATAGCCTTCTTAGGGAGTTAGGATGAGCAATTCTATTTATGCTTTGTGTTGTGTTGAGTGGTGTTTTAAACCGATTGTGAAAACACACTCTCTTGTAGGATCTGAGTCCTAAATCCTCTGCTTGCAAAGAAAAACGATTTCTCCAAGATTCTTATTATGCTAATTATTGATTATCAAGGATCTTTGTTTAAAATGAAATGCTCAGAACACCTTAGGGTTTGCAAGTGGATGTTAACAAGGGGCACTGTGGTTTATTAATTTTGAACTTTCAATGGACTCAAAATGAATAAAATCTGTTTTAACCTTTAATTCTGATGGATTTTCAGTGATTTATTCAAACACAGTAATTAAATTGCTGAAAATAAAATATGGGTTTGAAAAGCAAAGACAAAAGTAAACAAAGTAACAATAAGAATAGATTACAGTCAGAAAGTTGTCATTAATCTGATGAAACCGAAGATACTGAGGCTTTCTACATACAACCTAACCTAATGAACCTACACTTTCACACAATCCAAATAGGCTAGGTGCGGGTCTCGAGGGTTTCTACTATAATTCCAGATTCAGGCATTCGCATGAAGCAACCAAGAGATCTTGCATTAAACTTCACCTAGAAACCTAAGAAATCTAGAAAGGAAAGATAGACATTAAATCATGCATGCAGAAGTAACTCCTTCTTTCTCATCCAATAAGATGCCAACTCTCTGTATTTGTATTTAAATGATATCTCGATTACATTAAAAAATGTTCCAGGTGTAAAAGAAAATCCCAGAACAAAAAGAAGGAAATTGCCCAAGTACGGGCCCAGAATAGCACAAAGCTCTCGTCTCTGCAACTCCGTATTCGGCAATTTCCAACCCCCTCTTCGATTTGCAATTTTGGTCTTATAATGTTTGACGCGGCTCTTCGATCCTCTCTGTCGCTTCATTTCACCTTCCTGCACATGACCCCTCAAATTCCTACTTTTTCCCGCTTTGATTCACGCTCAAATTTGAAAACACTTCGAAATTCATCTCTGCATGTAATGCCTCTGCAAGTTTGACACCTGTGCGCCACGTGTACTGCTTTCCTGCGTCCCGTGTAACGCTTACTTGTGAAAAAAAATGACAAAACTGCAAGTCCGCCAGTTCATCTTCTTAGCCGCAATATGGCGACATGTCGCGAAATCGTGACATGTCGCGATATCGCTACCTGCTTTCCTGCTGTACGCCTTCATCAGCTCCCCGTAGCGATGTCACGATCATTTTTCATTTGTCTACCTCCGACAACTTCTCGTAGCGATATCGCTACCCTTTAAACATTTTGAGCCCTCCTCTTCGAATGGTAGCGATATCGCTACCACTTTCTAACTTTGAGCCCTTTTCAAAATGTGGTAGCGATATCGCTACCACCTTGGCCTTGCGGCGTCCCTTTGAAATGTGGTAGCGATTCGCTACCACTTTCGTTTCAAGCCTTCTCCTTGTGACATGGTAGCGATTCGCTACCATTTTTGTTTCAAGCCCTCTCTCACTAAACTTGTAGCGCTATCGCTACCCTCTGACTTTGAGACTGGCCTTTATGAAATTTGTAGCGATATCGCTACCGTTTTGAACTTTGAGTCTTCTTTCCGCAAGGCGTAGCGAAATCGCTACCGTTTCTCTGTCGGGCCTGATTTTCATTTCCGTCGCGATTTCGCGACATCTTCCTTGTACCGTACAACTTTGCCAAAATGCATCGCGAAATCGTGACACCTTTCTGTTGCCACCTCGTCGCGATTTCGCGACATCTTTTCTGTTTTGTTGCCGTTGACCGCGTTGACCGTGATTTTCCGACACGTCACGATTTCGCTACCGTTTTTCGGCTTCGGTCGCGATTTCGCGACCCCTTTCTACACTTGGGCATTTTTTTCTCTTTTCTTCAATTTTAGCATCTGGGTCACCAAGATTCTTCTCTGCAAGCCTGCAAAAAGGTGGGTCCCCAATTTTGGGGTGTGTTGTGGATCAACCACAACAAATGGCGACTCTATTTGTCAAATGCTCTTGAGCATTTTAGTAAGAACCCAACTCTGAAACATATCACAAACTCACAAATATATGTTAGCACATAAGCAAAATAACAAATGCCCAAAGATCGAAGTACATGAATCATCGGAATCATCAAGTATTAGCTCAGTGTGTGCAATGTGTTTTCATTCCCTATTGTTTGAAATTGATCAACATTCCATTATCAGTTTTGCATGAATGCATATATGGGATGGTGAATGATTTGTGTACCCTAATGAATGTGCAAGGAGATTTGCTTCCATAAAGGGCATGGTACTTCTTCTAATACTATGTACAAGCATTCAAGATTGCCAAACCCTCTTAGGATCCACTGATTCATTACCTTATTGTATCCCAAAGTTGGTTATGAGTCCCTACTATCTAGAACCCATGTGCAAGTGAATGTGAAATCAGAACTTTGGGGAATCAGACTCCCAACCAACCGAGATGAGAGTTTAACCTTATCCTTACTATTTTGATTTAGAGTTCATTACCTCACTTTAAGCAAAATAATTAAACCAGTTATGGAAGAAATGGTCATGCTAGTCTAACCCTCTAGACAATCAGTGGTCTTGTTTTTTTTAGGCAAGACATGATGCCATGCATGGGCATATCTAACCCCACAATCCAAAACTTATCTCCATTTCTTTGGACCTTGGGGATGACTACCCATCCCTTGTAGAGGACAAGTAGTACGATCCTTACAATCCAAAATAAAGATGAGATGGGAAAAATTTATTTACTTTTTACTTCTTGGACCTTGGGGATGACTACCCATCCTGGTTAGGGACAAGTGGTACGATCCTTACAATCCAAAATTTAAATGTAAATGGAAAATATTAATTTTTTTGCTTAGACCTTGGGGATGACTACCCATACTTTGCGGAGGACAAGTAGTACGATCCTTACAATCCAAGACTTACTATGAAATGAGACATAAGAGCTTTGGGGAATCGGATTCTCAACCAACCAAGATGAGAATTTATGCCCTATCCTTACTACTCCATGTGGGTCAAATCAAAGCTTTGGGGAATTGGATCCTCAACCTAAGTTTGATGAGGATTTAACCCTATCCTTACTACTCTGATTTTAAGCTTTAAGCTCTATGGAAGTGGTCAAAACCACTGTTTTAAGGATCATGTTGCATAATAGGATAGACATGAAAACCACTTTCGCTCAACCTTTTCCTCCAAGCTAGGTTTTGATCATTTTGCTCAAGATCCTTTTTAATTTATGAGACGTGCTTGGTTCTAGATATCTCAAGACTCAGTTTCCAACCTTAGGACTCACATTTATGTTATAACATAACCCTAAGAGAATTTGACGTACTTTCATGGCTTGTACATAAGATGCATATGTAACTAAAATGAAATGTATGTGAGGTGAGATGGAATATGAATGCCTTATCTTTGCAAATGAAATGATATGTCATGCAAAACTGACTCTTTCATGTATCACAAAATCAAACAATATAATTTAATATGCTTGTGTTACTTGTGGAGCTTTTACGAGACAATTCCAATATTTCATATTCTCCTAACTTTAAGCATAAGTTGACATCTCAAATTTCTTTTCATCATTTTTTTTTTTATATATATATATATATATAGACAAATAAAATAAACACACAACTGTAAATTAAAACTTGTTCAATCCAAAACCAAACTGCAATCCCAAAATGAAACTTTGAAAACACAAACCAAAATCCAAAAAACCAAAATCTATATACAAATGTACAATATAATACAGGATGATGCAAAGCTTGGATTATCATTTTCCTGGATCCCAAACATGATAAGAACATATCAAAAAACATCTGACACAATATACATGCCAAATTTTATAGGAATCCAAAAACAATAAGATCAGACCAAGCAATGCAACACACCTCAACTTGCCATGTTCATCCTTCAACTTTGATTTAGTTCTATTACCAACATCATAGGTGAGATTCAAGTCAAATTGATTAGACAATAGTTGATATTCAATTTTATCTTGTCTATTCTTTAAAGTGCAAGCTTCATCATTCCCTTCATGATTTAGAAGTAGGCTATCCTTTTCAAATGTGAGATGTTGCAAACAAGAGCCTATCTCTAAAAATCTTGACTTCAACTCATTTTCTAGGATTTTAAAACCATCAGCATCATTCAACACTTGATAAACATCAACGAAATTTGGCATTTCCTCATTAATGTTGTTAGCATCCAAAAGGACATTATGTAACCCATCACTTGAGATTTTTGTAGCTACTACCAAAGGTAAATATTTCCCCTTATCATCCATACTCAACCCATCATGATTAAAATTTATCATAACTTGATGAGTATTAGTAGCCTTTTCTTTTTTCTCGTTGTCTTCTTCATCGCCCAATACCTGTTCAAAAACACCAAAGTTAGGCACCCAATCAAACATGCGTCCATATTTTTCAAAACAAGAGCCTAAATTTTCAAGATATGTGTCACGTGACACCTTTCCATGATCAATGGCTTGAGTCGTCACCAAATCCATATTTTCATTAAGATCATCAATATCATCCAACCCACACCACCTAGGCTTTGTAATTTCAACATCTTGAGATGGCATAGACATTGTAGAAACAAAAGGTGGATCAAACTTTCTAATTTCTTGCCCCCCAAGAGGAACAAAAACAATCGACTCTCCTTCTTCATCCATGGTAGTAGAATTATTATTCTTCTCAAACCCTTGATGAGATTCCAATCCTTCTTCCAAAACATTTTCAGATTGCACAGGACTCGTAATATCCTCATGTGAAAGGGCAATTGTATCATCCTCCATATCAATAGGCACACAAATTTCGTTAGAAGGTTTGGGGTGAGCATATTCTTCCCAAGAATCATGATGATCATCTTTCAAAATCAAATTGTGATGCTCAACCATTTCTTCTTCATCCTTTAATTCATCAACATGCTTCTCATCAAATTTATATTCACCTTCCTTAAATGGTTCAATTTCTTCCAAAATTGGGTTATTGCTTGTATTCAAACTGATAAGGCTATCATAATCCACATGTGTAACCCATGATTCAATTTTATCACAATTTGGAAGGTGTGGATCTCCTAGGCCATTGCTTTCAACAATGTCTTCCAATGTGTCATCCGAATCAGATTCATCCTCATATAATTCATCTTTTGGTGAGTCAAGGGTTTCCAATCTATCCCATGCTTCCCTACTAGTTGGATTTAGTATTCCTCCCTTGCCTAGAATCATATTCCTATGAAAATCATTGAAATTGATTTTAGCAACATCTTTTGAATCAAGATGAGGATTTTGAAGTTGATTCATACTTAAGAAAGACGGTTGATGTTGCATGGTAGGTTGAGGATTTCGAATTTGATTGAAGCTTGGGAATGATTGTTGGCTCTGAAATTGACTCACACTTGAACTTGGTTGAGGTGGATAAATCATTGGGTGGGTAAAGGAGGTATTAAATGGTTGAAGATTACATGATCCGAAACCCACACCAAAATTTTGACAACTCAATTGCCATTGCTTGAGTATAGGCTTGTGACAAAGATGTGATTTGAGGCATCCCTCACAAATATGTGGACATGGGTGAATCAAGAGCATTGATGTATATTTGGAGGGCCACTTATTCGTGAAGAACATAAAATGTCACTAATTGAGCATATAATCCAAAGAATCTCTCAGAAAATGACTTCACATTTTCACTTGGCCCTTTTCTAATATAGGCGAACTGATTGTACATGAGGATTGGGTCAACTTGCTTTTTGTTGAATTGATTGAGAAATGTTGCCTCTAGCTGAGCCCAAGAAGTGATAGACCCTAAAGGCGATCGGTGAACCAATCATACGCCACTTTGTCCAAGGTGTAAAGGAACATTCTACAAGCGACATCGTCATACCAACTTGTTAAGTGGTTCACAACAAATTTAAATGCTTGAATGTGTCCTTCTACGGTGTTTGTCCCATTAGACACAAAATGAGGAAGACATCTCTCAAAACCGACGGGCAAATAATGCTGAACTCCCGGTATATTTAATGGGCTACCTGTCATCCACGGTGCAAACATAGCCATTAGTGAATTTTGAAGAAGATAACTTTAATAGCCAAAAGTTCCTTTTTTTTATTTATTATTATTATTATTATTATTATTTATTTTTATATATATATATATATATTTTTTTATATTCATTTTAATTTTTTTATTTTTATTTTATCTTTTATATATTTTTTTATTTTTTTTAAAGTCAAATCAAATCGTATTACTCCTGCATGAACAGTCAAAACGTTAAGAACAGTGCCTAGCCCTCACGATAACATAAACCGCTTCGGCTCTCCTTGGCTAAACTCTCGATTATCACGAAGAATACCTGCAACCGAAAAACAAATGCCGCAGTTTAGCCATCTATGAGATTTAAGAGATATGATTTTAGAATTTATATCAAAAACATACTATTCAAATATGAAACATCAAAGTAGAATAAACCAATTCGGCCCTCCTTCTAGCGCCAATCTGTTGAGTGGTGTTTTAACCCGATTGTGAAAACACACTCTCCTGTAGGATCCGAGTCCTAAATCCTCTGCTTGCAAAGAAAAGCGATTTCTCCAAGGTTATTATTATGCTAATTATTGATTATCAAGGATGTTTTTTAAAATGAAATGCTAAGAACACCTTAGGGTTTGCAAGTGGATGTTAACAAGGAGCACTCGTGGTTTATTAATTTTGAACTTTCAATGGACTCAAAATGAATAAAATCTATTTTAACCTTTAATTCGATGGATTTTTAGGTGATTTATTCAAACACGATGAATTAAACTGCTGAAAATAAAATATGGTTTTGAAAAGCAAAGACAAAAGTAAACAAAAGTAACAATAAGAATAGATTACGATCAGAAAGTTGTCATTAATCCGATGAAACCGAAGATCCCGAGGCTTTCTACATACAACCTAACCTAATGAACTCTGCACTTTCACACAATCCAAATAGGCTAGGTGTGGGTCTCGAGGGTTTCTACTATAATTCCGGATTCAAGCATTCGCATGAAGCAACCAAGAGATCTTGCATTAAACTTCACCTAGAAACCTAAGAAATCTGGAAAGGAAAGATAGACATTAAATCATGCATGCAAAAGTAACTCCTTCTTTCTCATCCAATAAGATGCCAACTCTCTGTATTTTGTATTTAAATGATATCTCGATTACATTCAAAAATGTTTCAGGTGTAAAAGAAAATCCCAGAACAAAAAGAAGGAAATTGCCCAAGTACGGGCCCAGAATAGCACAAAGCTCTCGTCTCTGCAACTCCGTATTCGACAATTTCCAACCCCCTCTTCGATTTGCAATTCTGGTCTTATAATGTTTGACGCGGCTCTTCGATCCTCTCTGTCGCTTCATTTCACCTTCCTGCACATGACCCCTCAAATTCTTGCTTTTTCCCGCTTTGATTCACTCTCAAATTTGAAAATGCTTCGAAATTCATCTCTGCATGTAACGCCTCTGCAAGTTTGACACCTGTGCGCCACGTGTCCTGCTTTTCCTGCGTCCTGTGTAACGCTTACTGCAAAAAAAAATGACAAAACTGCAAGTCTGCCCGTTCATCTTCTTAGCCGCGATATGGCGACATGTCACGAAATCGCGACATGTCGTGATATCGCTACCTGCTTTCCTGCCGTACGCCTTCATCAGCTCCCCGTAGCGATGTCACGATCGTTTTTCATTTGTCTACCTCTGGCAACTTCTCGTAGCGATATCGCTACCCTTTTAACATTTTGAGCCCTCCTCTTCAAATGGTAGCGATATCGCTACCACTTTCTAACTTTGAGCCCTTTTCAAAATGTGGTAGCGATATCTCTACCACCTTGGCCTTGCAGCGTCCCTTTGAAATGTGGTAGCGATTCGCTACCACTTTCGTTTCAAGCCTTCTCCTTGTGACATGGTAGCGATTCGCTACCATTTTTGTTTCAAGCCCTCTCTCACTAAACTTGTAGCGCTATCGCTACCCTATGACTTTGAGACTAGCCTTTATGAAATTTGTAGCGATATCGCTACCGTTTTGAACTTTGAGTCTTCTTTCCGCAAGGCGTAGCGAAATCGCTATCGTTTCTCTGTCGGGCCTGATTTTCATTTCCGTCGCGATTTCGCGACATCTTCCTTGTACCATACAACTTTGCCAAAATGCATTGCAAAATCGTGACACCTTTCTGTTGCCACCTCGTCGCGATTTTGCGACATATTTTCTGTTTTGTTGCCGTTGACCGCGTTGACCGCGATTTTCCGACACGTCGTGATTTCGCTACCGTTTTTCGGCTTCGGTCGCGATTTCGTGACATGTCGCGATTTCGCGACCCCTTTCTACACTTGGGCATTTTTTCTCTTTTCTTCAATTTTAGCATCTGGGTCACCGAGATTCTTCTCTGCAAGCCTGCAAAAAGGTGGGTCCCCAATTTTGGGGTGTGTTGTGGATCAACCACAACATGTTGAATCACTTGGCTCAATGTTATAATGCCATAAAGGAATTAGGATGATTTCATCACACCCATGGAGCAGTACAACCATCTTGGTCTTCTTTGGGATTGAGGTGGCACATCATGATTCCAAAATGGTTAATTTACCCCAAGTAGCCTTATGGTAACTCACTCATCTCGTCGAATTGCATGGAGTTCAAATCGTTGCAACCGCCGAGTTGATAGAGTAAGTAACTGAATACGAGGCTTACTTGAGATTTTGTTTTTATGTAATTTTTTTGTTATTTTGAGCATTGTGATAATCAAGGAGCATTAAAATGTCTATATTTGATTTTTTTGTTATTCCTCATGGAAGGAATTTGTCTTTTTTTCCTTGTGCTATTGGCTGCTGTCAGACCCAACGACCCCAAAATGCCAGTTTTTAGCCCCTCTCGACCTCAGCGGCCAAGAAGTGCAGGATGCTGATGACAATAGTGACTCAGGCATAACTTGGGAAATATAAAAAATAGCCTAGGGTTTTGAATTTTTATTCTTCCAGCTGGCGATTTGCTTTTTAGAGCTCTGGAAAGAAAGTGAAATTTGTGACTTGGAGTGTTGTTGCATTGAGGATTATGGTGGCACAGGGTGAGGCATCTTCGAGTGAAGGATCCAAAGCTTCTTAGGTACTCTTCGAAACCTTTAACCTTGCTCATTTTTTGGTAAAATGAACCACACTAAGTAATCGATAAATGAACCTCATTAAACTTGCTAGCAATAAACCAAACCCATAGATAGGCTTAGTTTAGGATTTGTTTTGATAGGCTTACCCTAATTTTACATTTTTTAAATTTTTTTGGTGTTTTTGGCCTAGGGCATATGCGTTTGCCGCATCGCCCATCGACCACTACTACACAGAGTGGCCATTTCGGTCCGTGGCTTGGTCGCTGTCGACGACAACGGTCGGTTCAAAACCTAATGGTAAAAAATCTAACCATTGGGTCTTGGCCACTGTCAGCCTTAGCGATCGATTTCTGGTCACTGTAGGTGAAAGCGGCCAATAACCTTAGGCAAATTTTGATTTTTCTTGATTTTTTTTATTTTTGAGATGATTAATTGATTTTTTTGAACTTTTGAGTTGCTTTTCTGATCTTTGCTACATGATTAGGTGCATTTATTCCTCTTTCATTTAGACTTAGGATAGTCTATCTTTTTTTGCACCATTTTTCATGTTTTATTGTGATTTATGCCTTAGATGCACTGTAGTTATACCTTGATTTTTATCCTTAGGTTCGTTTTTCTCAGGCTTAGGACTCAAAGCTCTTGAAGGACCTCCTACCACTCATGGATGACACATACTAGGTATGGTTTAAGGCCTGTAGATTGTAGTATGCGACCAGGATGCCCCTGATTATGTCAGATCAGGCCTACCTCATGGCCCTGGATCACCGATGGGATTCCCGAACTAACACCTTCCACCTTCCTACCGGTGAGATGACTATCACACCGGAGGATGTATACAAATTTTTTTGGATTCCTTTTGATGGAGTGGCTATCATCTCTTCAACCACTAATGACTGTGAGGTAGTATTTGCTCGGGTGCTCGAGAGGTGTGCTGCAGATGCCTTCAAGGATACCAAATCTAGCGATGTATTTGTTTTGTGATGGTATAGGGTGAGGGTCTTCTCTGAGAGGCATGCAGTGTTTTTGATGGTTATCAATAACATTCTTCTCCTATATTTCTTAGGCTTGAGGTTCTCATGGAACCTCCTTGCAATGTTTAGGATTTGGTGGACAATGAGGAGCCTATCATCTATGCATGGGGGAGGTCCTTGCTAGCACAGTGCTATGATGAGTTGTATCACATCTGCTGGCAGGGTCATGTCAGCATTGCTCATAGCTTTATCTTGTACATATGGGAATGGGAGCATATCTATATAGATCATCCTAGAGGGATCTTGACTGAGATTACAGCTATAGATGATTCGATGCAGTGCTATGCTTCCAGATGGGCTCGAGAGCATGAGGAGCACAAGAGCCATCCTTTTATGGGGGAGCTCCCTCATTACATTACTACTTTTACCTCCTTGTAGGCCAATGATGTCATATGGTGCCCATACCACAAGTGCTCGACTTAGGATGATACATCTATCTTTACAGCTAGGATGCAGTGCAAGTGGTGGCTCATTGACTGCAAGGTCGACATCAAAGAGTATTTCTTCTACTCCCGAGTTCTTCATTAGTACAAATTATAGTAGGATGTGCCATTTTTCCTAGTTTTGTACATGTGCCTTGCAGTAGAGAGAGATCTTCCTCCTCCATAGATTACAAATCTCATTGATGAGGAGGATGCCCTAGCGGTTGATGCAGGTATCGTTGGGGGAGTTATGAATACATTCACTTAGTGGTTGGGGGATCGATTATGGCATGGTGATGGTAGTCTAAGCTACGAGGATGATGGCAATGATGGAGACATAGATCTAGCAAGGTGCAAAGTCCAAGCTAGGAGTAGAGTAGGTGGCAGCAGAGGAGTAGGAGGCTCCTGAGGAGGATGAGGAGGACTTGGATCTCGAGGAGAGAGATTCTCCTTTAAGAGAACAACTGCATGAGGTAGAGGCCAAGCTCTAGTAAACCAAGATCCATGTACAACAATGAGATGACATCATAGCATAGTAAGATGCCATTATAGAGTAGCTCACGATATAGATACAGGCATTGCAGGATACTGTCAGGGGTGGTGCTACTAGGATGCAGTTTGTTATTGATCCTCCTACACCTCAGGGTCCTACAACGACAAACACAGGGTCAAAGACTAGGTGGATGCAGACCTTACTAGATGAGTATGAGACGTAGATTGCTGATCATGTAGCCTACATTGCTTCTCTCTAGATGTAGATCAGGAGGCTAGGATCCACTCCTAAGGAGAGGACAGGTGTAGATGGATCACAAGTTGGTGGGCACTCCATCTCAGGGTAGTCTTCTGTTCGACCTAGCCAAAGGACCTAGACTCACACAGAGAGGCCAAGAGACTCTCATCACTCTTCTCAAGATCCAACTATAGGAGGTAGTGATGCAAGGGCCACAGACCCAGTTTGATTTATGATGTACTTAGATTTTATTTTTGAGGTCAGCTGACCTATATGACTGTAGCCTACGGGAATTTTTGTACATCCATAAATTTGACACACATTTATATGATATCTTTGCAATATGATTCATTATGTGTATCCTTTATTGTTCATGTTTTTATTTTTTGTTTTATATATGCGATGTGATCATGATATTATGATGAATTGATGTATGTGTTAGATGATAGGTGATATTTATGATGATGTGGATGTTTAGATGGATGCTTATGTAGATGCTTATATGATCTAATTATTGTGACATGATGTGATATATCATGAGTTGATTTAATAATGGATTTATGATTGTATGCATAGGTGGATGCAATGATGTGATATTAGATGTAGATGGATGAGTTATGAACTATGTACTTATGGATGCAATGTTTATTGTTAAATGCATGTTTAATTTTTGCTTTTTTTGTATGCATCTAACTTATGTTATGATATGGTAAATGCAATGTGTAATGCATTGTCTATATGATGTTTAATCTAATGTGAATGAACCTATATGATTTAATCACTTAAAATATGAGGAATGCATATGATATGAATTTAACGATCTAATCGGTGATACCACAGAAAGTATAACAACCATGAATGCCAATAATCATTCTTATCATAAGAACTAATTATTTAGGCATTCATATGTGAAATGTAATGGAATGTATGTACTTTCTTGACAAGCTTATGTAATTTAAAATATTCAAAATAGTCAGTGGCCATGTAAATATAATTTCTGACATCAATCCGGTATCTAGCCTACTTTGTTGATACACCTTAATTCATAAAACCTCATAAAGAAAGATATGATTTGTTGCTATGTAGGAATTTTTGAGGCTTTTCATGAGACTCAAACATCTATCAACAGCTACGTACTAACCATACAAGACTTTTTAAGAGCAAAGATTTCATCATGGAGCTAGATATTCATTATAACTATGTGTGCAAATGAATATATTTAGATAGAACCCCAACATCCTCTGATTTCAGGCAAGATTCTTTCAACTCATTGCTAAGATCGGGGATCCTCAAGTGTTCATCTGATCCTTATGTTGGACTTAGTTGGATTATACCACTAGGCAGTATTGGGTTACCCAAAGATATCTCATCCACATGCAAACATTGGTCTACACAAATGCAAGAAGCTATTGTGATAGACATATCGTCATGTGTAAGGGTACAACCATGTCAAGCTTGCCATAAACCAAACTTGTAATGGGGATCACCTTTCGATTTGTACAATGCTGAGAATTCCAAGGATTCAAGCTCCATTCCCTTATTTTCTTCATTTTATTTGGGATACTTGCTCATGTTTAGTGATGAAAATAACTATTTATTTTTTATTGATTTATATTTTTGAGCAAGAGATTCATGTAGTGATGATAATCGCTATTTGCTTTGTTTTTGTGCCTTTTTGGTAGTTTGTACTATGATTTTTGGAAACTAGAATTTTGAATTTGTTCAGGATATTTTCTCGTTCTAGTAAAAGCAAGGCATTTAATTGGGTAGGGTGGAGCTTGTCATTTTTCCAATTCTTAGCACCTTTGAATTGGTCACACACGAAGATAAGCATGGAAGACCCTTTTTGCTTAAGGTAACCTAGACTACTTTTGCAGCTTTCATATTTTCCTTATAGCAACTAGGATCTTAATGTGTCGTGATGGGATCCTAAATATCTAAGGCATTATCACGACTAGAAATTACCCTCTACTAATCAAGATGGCTTTCCACAAAAACTGATAAGACCACTAGATATGGTTGAATGACCGAAAAACCTTAACCTATTTTGTGTAGCAACAAAATATATCTGTGTTGAAAAACACAGTTACACACATGGATGAATGGATGAATGTGGACTTGAGTATTTGTGGTTGTGATACAAATTGTGGCATCATTTACAAGAGTGTAATCATAACATATGCAAGTGCAATGGATATGAATTTTTGATGCAATGCAACTATGTGGATGCAGATGTAAGATGCAAATGTTTTTGTATTTTTGATTTTTGCATTGTTTTTGTGCTTTTGATTATTTTGAGCACAAGATCCCCAAATTTGAATTCTCTTAAGTGGACTTTACTATTGTAAGCTTGTGCAAGGTGATTCTAATAAATGCGAAGATGCTCCAAGACATTGACTCGAATTTCATCAAGAAGCGTTGATTGATCAAGGTGGTCTTGTCGTGCGATGTCATCATCTATGGAGTCCTTCAATGCTATGCATAAGGTTGGAAATTCTAACTCTAGGGGCATGATGGCCTCAATGCCATATACAAGTGAAAATGGTGTTACCCGAATGGGTGCTTGCACACTAGTCCTATATTGTCACAATGCAAGAGGTAATTGCAAATACTAGTCCTTATGATTATATTTCACCGTCTTCCTCAATATAAAGACTTGTTTTATTTGAGGCTTCTGCTTGCCCATTTTCTTGTAGATAATAAGGTGTTGAAAAACTGTGCTGAATATGGTATTTTTTCATTAAAGCACACACATTTTTGTTCTTGAAAGACGACCTATTATCCGATATTATTTTTGAAGGGACCTCAAAACGACTTATGATATTGTGGAATATAAACTTCGTAATCCTTGGTCCAGTTGTCGATGTCAAGGGGATCGCTTCAACCCATTTGGTAAAGTACTCAGTGATTGTTATGATGAACGTGTGTCAGCCTAAAGATGGGGGTGAAATATTCCCAACTAAGTCTAGTCCCCATTGTGAGAAGGACCATGCTGCCTAGATGGGTTGCAAGGCTTGTGATGGCAAGTGAGTGAGGTTTGCATGATGTTGGCACTTAACGCATTTCTTGACATACTTGAAATAGTATTTTTTCATAGTGGGCCAATAGTAACCCATTTTCAAGATGCACTTAATGATGGCCATGCCACTTAAATGACCGCCACACGTACCATTGTGAGCTTATAAAATTGTTGGCAATTTTGGGTACCTTGGGTACATTGCATTTGCTCAAGTGAATAAGTTGTCATTGATGTCAAGAAGCTTTTGAAGGAATTTGATTTGATGTAAAATAATTTGTTTTGATGAAGGTTCGGCATGACGAGTTCGAAAGAAAGTAAGTTGGAAAAATGTCGCGATATCGCGACATGTCGCATTTTCGCGACTTAAGTAGGAGAGAGAAAGCTTTCTAGAAAAGTGTCGTGATATCGCGACATGTCGCATTTTCATGACTTAGGTAGGCGAGAGAAAGATTTTTAGAAAAGTGTCGCGATATCGCGACATGTCGCAGTTTCGCGACTCAAAGAGGAGAGAGAATGTTCGAATCAGAAATGTCACGATTTCGTGACATATTGCAAGGAAGATTGTACGGACAAAAAAGTGTCACGATTTCATGACATGTTGTAGGAGAAGGAGTCCAAAAGAAAAAGTGTCATGATTTCACGACATAATGCAGTAGAAAGAGTCCGTAGTGAGAATTGTCACGATTTCATGACAAGTTCGAAGAGAGAGAAAGTAACTCAAAAAGTGTCATGATTTTATGACATGCTGCAGAGTTCAAAATGAGAAGCTGTCATGATTTCATGACATGCTACAGAGTTCAAAGTAAGAACCGTCATGATTTCGTGACATGCTACAGATGAAATTGTTCCAAGTAAGAAATGTCATGATTTCATGACATGCATCAAAGGAAAGGTTTCAAAGTAAGAAATGTCACGATTTCATGACATGTTCCAGTTTTGCAGGCGTAAGGCAGAGAAAATCATAAGGCGAAAGCGTCATGATTTCGTGACATGTTTCATTTTCGCTAGTGCAAGCAGTCAAGAGTGCAAGGAAGAGAAAGTGTCACGATTTCGTGACAAATTGAGATAGCAGCGTTCGGTTGGAGAAAGTGTCACGATTTCACGATAGAAATAGAATGCAGGCCTTCTATAGGAGAAGTGTCATGATTTCGTGACAAAAGCAGAGAGGAAGGCTATGAAGACAAAAGTGTCACGATTTCATGATAGAAGTGAAGATGAAGTCTGCAGAGGCAGAAGTGTCACGATTTTGCGACAAAAGCAGAAAGGAGGTCGACGAAGGGAGAAGTGTCACGATATCGCGACAAAAGCAAAGTTGATGCTGACAAAGACAGAAGTGTCACGATATCATGACAAGAACGTAGTTGAAGTCGACGAAGGCAGTTGTGTCACGATATCATGACAAAAGCCAAAAGGAAGTGTATGGTTGCAAAGGTGTCATGATATCGCGACATGTTGTAGTTTCATGGCAGAAGCTACAGAAGAGTTGCAGAGGGAGTGAGGCCGACAAAGTTAAATTTGGGCCGATGAAGATTAGGGTTTGCAGCCGACGTAGTTTAGGGTTGTGCAGCCGACTAAGATCAAGGTTTTGATCTTGAAAGTATTAGTATAAAAGGAGGGTTGTTTGAAGAGTTAAAGTATCGATTCGAAGTGTGCGTTCGAAGTGTGACTTTCATAGATAGAGTGTGAGGGAGAAGTTCGATCGTCGAGAAGCAGAGTGTGCGAAGACGGTACTGCTATGTTTATGCAAAGGAGAAGCGGTCGTTGGATGCGTTGTTGAATGAGCATCGAAGTGTGCGGGATACAGTCGAAAGAGCGTAGATAGCATAGAAGGGGCGAGTTGATGCGCAGAGTGTGCGAAGACAGTGCACAGTGTGTGCAGAGAGACGCCTGAGAGAAAGCGAAGTGCAGCTATAAAAGCATAGAAGTTGTGTATGTATTGGAGCAGTTTGCGCAGGTTCTAGTGAGAACTTGAAAAGCAGAACTGAGACAAGTCTTGGTAGAGACTTGGGTGAAGATCAAGCAAGCTGTGGTGAAAGCTTGTGAACCACTTTTGTGAAACAGAATTGAGGATCAGTTGAGGACAGAGATTGGTGCAGATTCGAGGACATTTGTGCCAGACCGAAGGACTGTGTTTGGTGCAGATCAGAGAAAGAGAACGAGGACATTTGTGCTAGACCGAAGGACTGTGTTTAGTGCAAATTCGAGGACCAGCTTTGGAGGTGATAGAGTTGAGGACAGAGGTCTCCGATCGGAGCAGGGAAGACAGGTGTCTTCTATGGATAGAGTTCCATTTGCTAAGGGCAGAGGAGGCGGAGGTCTTCTAGAGGATCACCAGCCAGAACAGAGCTAGGGGATTGGTGTCTCCTTTGGGTTGGTGCCCATAAACTTTGTAATCGGGAAAGGTATTCCCAGATTTTGATTTGATAAAATTTAGTGAAATATTTTATCCGTGGAGTAGCCCACATTGGGTGAACCACGTAAATTGTTGTGTCTCTTTGTGGATGGTGTTTTGTGCATTGTTTTGATTACGGCTTTTGATTCTGCTATCTATACACTGCATAATATTGAATTGAAAGTTGAATTGAAGGAAAAAGTAAAAAGTGGTCTTATACTGTTCACCCCCCTCTCTAGTATAAGCTTGTGTTCTTCAATTGGTATCAGAGCGGGTGCCTTCGAAAAGTTTAACAACTTGAAGGAAAAGCCAGTAAAGAACACAATGGATTATTCAAGTGGCAATGCAACACCTATTCTTGATGGATCAGATTTTGGTCTTTGGAGTGCAAGGATGAAGGTTCATCTAATGGCACTTGGGAATGAGGTTTGGGAAGTGATTGAAGATGGGTACACTATTCCTGAAAATGGTCCTTATACTAAAGAAGACAGGCTCCTACATCACAACAATTCAAAAGCAATGAATGCAATCCTGAAAGGTTTACAGAAGGCAGATCTTACCAAGGTGATTCACTACAAGACAACTAGTGAAATGTGGAAACAGTTGTAGGTGGTTCACACAAGTGATGTAAATGTCCGAAAGGCTAAGTTGAGACACTTCAAAGGTATGTTTGAACAACTCAAGATGAATGATGATGAAAATATTAGTGACTACATGCTTCGTATGGATGAGGTTGTTAACTCCATGAAAGACTTAGGTCTTGAGCTTGCTGAAAATGATGTTTGTGATAAGATTTTAAGATCTCTTCCTAATAGATTTAGTGAAAATATTTCTGCTATTGAGGAAGCTAAAGATTTGGATAAGTTGAAAAAGGATGAGCTCCATAGTATACTTGCAGCATTTGAGTTGAGAACTCAAGTGAAGGTTGATGTCAAGAAAGAGGCGACTTTCAAGGCTACCAAGAAATCCAAGGGTAAACAGACTTCAAGAGAGTGATGAGTCTTCCAGGTGATGAAGAGGCATACTACAGACAAGAAAGGCAAGTTCTCTAGAAAGCACAAAAGCATGAAAAATATAAGATGTTTCAATTGTGGAAAGTTTGGTCATTATGCTTCTAACTGTACTGTTCCCAAGAACGAAAGTGATGAAGATATACAGGATTCTAAGAGCAAGGATTCTGAAAAGCACAAGCATCACAGGAAAAACAAAGATGAGCGCAGCAATCAAGGAAAGAGGTATTCTCACAAGCACAAGAAGAGTTTATACCTAGACAAAGCAAGTAAGTGTTCTAGTAGTGATAGTGAAAGTTCTTCAAGTGATACTGAAAATGAGATGTTGTTCATATCAAAAAAAGAGGAAGAACCGAAACATAGATTCATTATCATGAAATGTCTTAGATGTGGAAATTTTGGTCACCTTGAGGATGATTGCACAAATAATGATTTGGTTTCTAGTATGTATGAGGATGCTTCAGAAAACTATAAGGAAGATGCATGTATGGTTTTTGAAAAAGGTAGCACCTCTAGTGATAGGAAATCTGAAAAAGGGTTTGATGATTCAGAAAGCAAACAAATAAAGGATCTAGAAAGTGAACTTACTAACGCTCTTAGTGTTTTGAAAAAGGAAAGAAAGAAGAATGCTAGACTCAAGGATAAGTTAGATGAATGTTGTATGGAGAGAGATGATCTTATAGAAAGTCTCGACGTCTCTATGGCTAAGACACAAGAACTCAAGGATGAGTTAGAGTCTAAGGTTCTTGAGTATAGTGAGTTAGAACAGAAAATGGCTTCTTTGAAAGAGGAAACTAAAGAGTACAAGGATAAGCTTTACAGGGTTCAAGATAGCTCCAAAAAGGTTAAGTCACTCATCAAAGGTCAAAGAAAGACAACGGATAAAATAGGCCTTGGTTTTGTCAAGGAACAAGCTGGAGAGTCTAGTAAGAGACTCCAAAAGGAAGAGAGTTCTGATGAGGAAAGTATTTCAGATTATGAGTCCTTGGATGATAGATGCACAGAAATAGAAAACGAAATTCAGAATGAGAAGAAGAAGTTTTCAGGACCCAAGAGGTCGAATAAAGGTAAATTTCATGGTAGATGTTTTGCGTGTTACAGGTTTGGTCACATGGTTGCACATTGCATGGCTCAAGTGAAGAAGGTGAACGACAATTTTAGAAGCGCTAGTTTCTTTCGAGGGTATTGCTACTCTTGTCAACAGTTCGGGCACAAGGCAGTCTATTGCGAGGTAAATAACAGGAACAAGTTTGATCAGAACAGGTTTAGGCAGAACTGGCGGATTCAAAGAACAGGTATGCCTAAAAGAAATAACATTGTTACTTGTTATAAGTGCAACAATGAAGGTCACACAGCTAGACAGTGTAGAGCTGAACTTTCAAGGTACAGGAATAGGAACAGTGGTATAAACAGGTCCAAGGATCAAGGCATGAACAAGAATAGGGATGAGAACAAGAACAAGAATAGTGACAAGAACAGGAATGATAACAGGAACAGGAACAGTGACAGGAACAAGAATAGGAATATGGACAAAGAGTTCAAGAGAAGGCCCGACAAGGAAATTATAGACGCTGATGATGATCAGTGCCTAATGGGAGTTTTACTCCCACCCTAGAATTAATCACCTCATCAGGAGGTGGGGGAGGGACTAAGCTAAGAGGCTCATTCTTAGTCCCGAGCCCCAAAGGTGACCCTTTGCCATTGATGACAAAGGGGGAGAGATATGAGTAAGGGGGAGAGCTTCAAGTGGAGAGGAAAGCTTCAAGTCAGGGGGAGCAAATCTTCAAAGGGCATAGTTTCTCAGTTGTTAGCATAGTTGGTTTCAGTTTTGACTCCTGAGACGTGTTTTTTAGTAAAGGTTTGCCATCAATGACAAAGGGGGAGATTGTTGGCAATTTTGGGTACCTTGGGTACATTGCATTTGCTCAAGTGAATAAGTTGTCATTGATGTCAAGAAGCTTTTGAAGGAATTTGATTTGATGTAAAATAATTTGTTTTGATGAAGGTTCGGCATGACAGGTTCGAAAGAAAGTAAGTTGGAAAAATGTCGCGATATCGCGACATGTCGCATTTTCGCGACTTAAGCAGGAGAGAGAAAGCTTTTTAGAAAAGTGTCACGATATCGTGACATGTCGCATTTTTATGACTTAAGTAGGAGAGAGAAAGCTTTTTAGAAAAGTGTCGTGATATCGCGACATGTCGCAGTTTCACGACTCAAAGAGGAGAGAGAATGTTCGAATCAGAAATGTCGCGATTTCATGACATATTGCAAGGAAGATTGTACGGATGAAAAAGTGTCACGATTTCATGACATGTTGCAAGAGAAAGAGTCCAAAAGAAAAAGTGTCACGATTTCATGACATAATGCAGAAGAGAGAGTCCGTAGTGAGAATTGTCATGATTTCATGACAAGTTTGAAGAGAGAGAAAGTAACTCAAAAAGTGTCATGATTTTGTGACATGCTACAGAGTTCAAAATGAGAACTGTCACGATTTCATGACATGCTGCAGAGGTTTGAAGTGAGAACTATCATGATTTCATGACATGCTAGATGAAATTGTTCCAAGTAAGAACTGTCATGATTTTGCAACATGCAGCAAAGGAAAGGTTTCGAAGTAAGAAATATCATGATAGAAATATCATGATTTTGTGACATGTTCCAGTTTCACGGGCATAAGGCAGAGAAAAGCATAAGGCAGTGAAAGTGTCATGATTTCATGACATGTTCCATTTTTGCTAGTGCAAGCAGTCAAGAGTGCAAGGAAGAGAAAGTGTCATGATTTCGTGACAGATTGAGAAAGCAGCGTTCGGTTGGAGAAAGTGTCACGATTTCGTGACAGAAATAGAATGCAGGCCTTCTATAGGAGAAGTGTCATGATTTCATGACAAAAGCAGAGAGGAAGGCTATGAAGACAAAAGTGTCATGATTTCACGACAGAAGTGAAGACGAAGTCTACAGAGGCAGAAGTGTCATGATTTCGTGACAAAAGCAGAAAGGAGGTCGACGAAGGGAGAAGTGTCACGATATCGCGACAAAAGCAAAGTTGATGCTGACAAAGATAGAAGTGTCATGATATCATGACAAGAATGTAGTTGAAGTCGACGAAGGTAGTTGTGTCACGATATCACGACAAAAGCCAAAAGGAAGTGTACGGTTGCAAAGGTGTCACGATATCGCGACATGTTGTAGTTTCGTGGCAGAAGCTACAGAAGAGTTGCAGAGGGAGTGAGGCCGACAAAGTTAAATTTGGGCCGATGAAGATTAGGGTTTGTAGCCGACGTAGTTTAGGGTTGTGCAGCCGACTAAGATCAAGGTTTTGATCTTGAAAGTATTAGTATAAAAGGAGGGCTGTTTGAAGAGTTAAGGTATCGATTCGAAGTGTGCATTCGAAGTGCGACTTTCATAGATAGAGTGCGAGGGAGAAGTTCGATCATCGAGAAGCAGAGTGTGCGAAGACGGTGCTGCTGTGTTTGCACAAAGGAGCAGAAGCGATCGTTGGATGCGTCGTTGAATGAGCATCGAAGTGTGCGGGATACAGCCGAAAGAGCGCAGATAGCACAGAAGGGGCGAGTTGATGCACAGAGTGTGCGAAGACAGTGCACAGTGTGTGCAGAGAGACGCCTGAGAGAAAGTGAAGTGCAGCTGTAAAACCATAGAAGTTGTGTATGTATTGGAGCAGTTTGCACAGGTTCTAGTGAGAACTTGAAAAGCAGAACTGAGACAAGTCTTGGTAGAGACTTGGGTGAAGATCAAGCAAGCTTTGGTGAAAGCTTGTGAACCACTTTTGTGAAACAGAATTGAGGACCAGTTGAGGATAGATATTGGTGCAGATTCGAGGACATTTGTGCTAGACCGAAGGACTGTGTTTGGTGCAGATCAGAGAAAGAGAACGAGGACATTTGTGCTAGACCGAAGGACTGTGTTTAGTGCAAATTCGAGGACCAGCTTTGGAGGTGATAGAGTTGAGGACAGAGGTCTCCAACTAGAGCAGGGAAGATAGGTGTCTTCTATGGATAGAGTTCCATTTGCTAAGGGCAGAGGAGGCAGAGGTCTTCTAGAGGATCACCAGCCAGAACAGAGCTAGGGGATTGGTGTCTCCTTTGGGTTGGTGCCCATAAACTTTGTAATCGGGAAAGGTATTCCCAGAATTTGATTTGATAAAATTTAGTGAAATATTTTATCCGTGGAGTAGCCCACATTGGGTGAACCACGTAAATTGTTGTGTCTCTTTGTGGATGGTGTTTTGTGCATTGTTTTGATTACGGCTTTTGATTCTGCTATCTATACACTGCATAATATTGAATTGAAAGTTGAATTGAAGGAAAAAGTAAAAAGTGGTCTTATACTGTTCACCCCCCCTCTCAGTATAAGCTTGTGTTCTTCAAAAATTGCCCAGGATTCTTCTTGGGTCTCAAGACAACAAAGGAGTATTCTATCATAACCTCATATATAAAGGATCTCTCCTAGCAAGATGTACCTCATCACCTTCTGTTTAAATGTTCATATTTCAACATGTGACAAACCTTGTGGTACTATTCCAAGCTTCACAAAATATTGTAATTGGGAAAGCCAATCCTGATAAGCCACAACTTCTATGGATAAAATGACATGTTACTCCTATGATCCAGAATTTGTGAACACAGAAGAAAAAACCATATGGTGAATAGTTGTACCACACTCCATAGGACCTTGAGAGATCAAATATCCCCAAGGTTTCATTTGCAAGAAATATCTAGCTTTGAAGGACTAATCCTGATTTGGTTCGATCTAGATCATGTTGTTTGACTCTTGATTGTTAATGGCCTTACGCTATATTTCTGAGTGCACGGGCACTTTAAGATGAATGGTTGTGAAATCAGTAGAGAAATTTTGAGAGATTAAGGATACCAAAGATGCCATGGTGTCTACAAATCTGTTTGACATACGAGGGATTCCATCGATGTCATACCATTCCAGTCGGGATAGGTAAGTGTCAACAAGCTCCTTGTAAGATTTCAGGAGTGGGCACCTACATTGGAACAAATCCTTGACTTGATTTACTATGAGCAAGGAGTCACCAAAAATATTCAATATTTTAATGCCCATTGCGATGGCTGTTTGAAGTCCTAAGATCAGGGTCTCATACTCTATGTTATTGTTTGTGCAAGGGAAGTCTAGCTTGAATGATAAGGGAAACGAAATGCCCTACGGTGTGATAAAAACTATCCCTGCTCCACCCCCTTGCTCGCACTTCAAACCATTGAAGAACAATGCCATGTCACTTTATTTCTTTGGTTTTTTGGGTTCGGGTGGATTTGATAATGCGAAGACCGCATCATCAGGAAAGTCTATGGTGAGAGGCTTGCTATCCTGAATAGATGCCTCTGCTAATTGATCTGCTATGACTTGTCCCTTGATGGAATTTTGGCTTATGAACTCTAGATCAAATTCTATCAATAACATGATACACTTTGCAGTGCGTGTATTGTGATAGGTCTTGTTCATCATGTACTGCAAAGGATTTTGTTTGGATATAACATAGGTCGTATGGCTCAACATGTAGTGTCGCAACTTTTTGGTCGTAAAGACCACTACCAAACACAAATTTTCTACATACGCATATCCTAGCTCATAACTCACCAAGGTGCGACTGATGTAATATATGACTTGCTCTTTATCTTATGTGTTATTTTGGGCCAACATGGTGCCCAACGTAAAATCAATAGCCAATATGTATAGTAAAAATGGTGCATCCAACCTTAGTGGAGCCAACACTAGCGGTGTTGCCAGGTAAGTTTTGATCTCTGCAAAGGTTTGTTGGCACTCTTTATCCCAATGAAACGGGATATCCTTACATAGAAATTGGTTCATGGGCTGACATTTTTTTGATAATTTAGCAATGAATCATTTGATGGATTCTACCTTTCCTTGTAGGCTTCTTAATTCCCTAATGTTGGTAGGGACGACCATTTCTATTATAGCCTTTACCTTTGCAGGATCGAATTCAATGCCTCTCTTAGAAATGATGAACCCCAAGAGCTTACCAGAAGTTATGCCAAACACACACTTATTAGGATTCAATCTGATGTTGTGCTCAATGAGGTGATCGAAGACCTTTGTAAGGATTTAAACGTGCTCTTGCCGTAATAAAGACTTGGACAGTAAATCATCAATGTAGTCCTCCAAGATTTTATGCATATAGTCATGAAAGATGTATGTCATGGCACGTTGATATGTGGCACAAAAATTATTTAGAAAAAATGGCATCACCTTGTAACATAATGTCCTCCATGGATTAGTGAAAACAATCTTATGTTGGTCTTCAGGTTTGATCTGAATTTTATTGTATCCAGAAAAACCATCCATTAGGGACAACATCTCATGACCTGCGATGGGTTCGACAAGAGCATCTATGTTTAGCAATGGGAATGAATCCTTTAGAGTTGTCCTATTCAAGTCTCTGAAATCTATGCAAATGTAGAATATTCCTTCAGGTTTTCCCATGGGCACCATATTCAAAACCCATTCAAGATAGTCAATTGGAACTATGAAAATTACATCCAATAGTTTTTGTAACTCGTTCTTCACCATCAAAGCAACGATCGGATGCATTTTCCTCAACTTTTATTTAACTGGATTTTTCATGGGATCCAATGAAAGGTTGTGAACAACTAACTTTGGATCAATCCCTGGCATGTCTTTGTAAGTCCAAGCAAAAATATTTGGCCTCTCCTTAAGGTGAGGGATTGTGATGGCTTGTTCCTCTGGAGATAGAATTTCTTCGAACTTGACTTTCTTTGGTTGAGTAGGCTCATCATTGATGTCCACCTTGAAATTTGCTTCTATAGCCATATGTGACCCATCCTCCAACTGGTGAGGTGTGAGTATCAAATAAATGTCATCAGTAGGATTTACAGGTCCTACTCACTCAAGATCCAAACCAGCATGAAATATATCATATGCACATCTTGATGCAAAATGAAACGATTGTAACACCTCTTCATTAGGGAAAAGGTCCTCAAGCTCTATGGGTGAATCAACATGATCCCAATCAATAGCATCTATATCTAGATACAATGGTTTAGTAGGATTTGCTTGGCTATAAAGTGGAGTGGTCAAATCAATAGATATTGTGTTGATGGATGAAATGAAATCTCTAGGACCACATAGGTGAAATCTTGTCTTTGAGGTTTTCTCTCCATACTCACAATGAGGCTCTGGAGGAAAAGGAATTTCTAGATCTGGCCCATGAGCAGGCCGAATAACATGATCATTGGGTTACAAGAGCTCTCTAAACATAGGCAGAGGGGGATTGACTACACGGTGAATGGCATTTAAGTCCATAGGTCTCCCCAAAAACCTCAAACTAGGGTCTATGGAACATAGTTTCACTTCTCTTTTTACCATTATGTTGACTTGTCATAAGTGGTGAGGCCCAAGATAAGCCATCTCAGTCTTGTCATCAAAGTCATCATCACTTATCCAAAAACTATTAACATTGGTATGTGGTCCCAAGAAAAGGGGCACGTGTCTTGGTCCCAAGTAGGCCATCTATGTCTCATCCTCATATTCTTCATCACTTATGAAGACACCATTTGCATGTTTCTTACCCCAAGCTATGTGGCCACTACCTTGACCCTAGGTAGGCTCTTTTTGTCGAGTCCTATGACTCATAACCACTTTCATCTGATATGTATCCACTCTCATTATGGCTAGACCAGGCAAGTTTTTGTAAATAGCGAGGCCCATGATAGACTAAGCTTGCCTGTGCTTCATCATCGCTTGCCTCATATATGTTTTCTTCTTGCTCTTCATCCCAAAAGTTGTAACCTGTTGGGGTGGCATCAATTATGAAGCTTGGATGATAAATATTTGGTGGTGGTATGTTTACCACAACCACTTATCTATTGATCAAATGTCTTGTACTTGGTGGGTGATAAGGAATAAAATTGATGTCTTCTCCTAACCCTAAGCTTAATCTATCCAAGGCTACTGCTAGAGAGTCATATTGACCTATGATGTGATAGCCTAATGCAAACCTATCAGTGGGAAGTTGGTATTGCAGCTCGTATGGCTGCCTACGCCCTTGATCATATACCAAGATCATAGCCATGCCAATGGCAATGTTCAAAGTTGCTTAGAGAAAACTCAAGATTAGAGAGGTAATGAACATTAACAATGAATAGTTCATCATTGTCCTCTTCTATGTTTGTAGACTTATGGGTGCAGTCTAGGCCAACATAGAAAAATTTGATCTGGTTGGGAGGGATTCCAAGTGGAACCACTATTACCACTCATGGCCTTAGGTATTTTGGCCATCCCATGTCCTATGTAGACTCTATGATGAGCGTTAATGTTATGTTCTACACAAGATACTCTCCTATCCCTGTACTTGCCAAGTGTATTGTCACATGTGATGTAGATGATCCTACAGATGAAACTGGTAAAGCAGGTTCTATTATTTCCTTGGCTTGATCTTGAGGATCTTCTTCTTCCATAGGACTTGGAATTTCCTCAATGGCTATGGTTAGCACTTCCTTGGACTTTCATTCCTTGATTAAGTGTGCCTTTAGATTCTGATTATCTTTTGGCTTAGACGTCGATGGTCTCTTAGAAGCATCAATCATTTTGGCTACAAGACAAGGTGCTGATGTGGATGGGTCTTTTCGTACCCCTTTGTCTCTGTCATATAATTACATAGTTGGGGATGAAGGCCCTAAATATAGGTGGGTAGAATGAATCATGAATTCTCCTAGAAAATCCACCTGATGGATATATTTGAATGGCTCTTCATCAACCAGAACCACATAGACTTTGTCATCATGCACATACTTGACACATTGGTGTAAAATCAAAGGAACACACTTCATATCTCTTATCCAGGGATGCCCTAAGAGGATGTTGTATTGCATTTCCCATTCCAAGATATGACACATCACAAGGATGGTCTTATGACCTACCTTGATGGGTAGGACTATCGTTCCCACAGTATTAAATAAAACATCATTGAAAGCTCTTAATGTGTAGGTTCTTGGAATGATATTAGACTTGAGGATCTTAAGGTGCTCTATTGTTGTTGTTGTGATGATGTTGATTGATGAATCTGTATTGATCAAGACCCACTTAAAAGGTAAATCATTTACTGATGCAATAATGTGCAGCGAAGGGTCTGGTAATGCAATAGGCACTGTCTTAATCTCATGATCATAAAATCAAATTACAGGTTCTTAAAATTCTTGTACTTGTCCCAAAAAATAAGTGAATGCATTTAGATCTTGTGGTTGGAGCTCAATTGATCTTAAAATCTCCATAAATATCTCCCTATGCTTTGGGGATTGTTGTATGAGCTCATAGATAGATAGCTTGGTCGGAGTCATTCGTAAGTTTTGTTCTAGTCTACTCTAAACAGTTACCACAGGTTAGGTTGGTGGACCTAGAGGGTTGTTTTACCCCTGCCTTTACCTAGGTGTAACTGGGACATTAATGGGAGTCGTAGGAGGCTATGGTTGACCATATCATCTACTCTTGGTTGCTATGTTGATAATTTCAACCATCCCAATGCACCTATGGGTAGGCATATAAATTCATACATGATTGAATTGGGCACCTTGCCCTCTAAGGGCCTCATGGTTTGGTAGCAGGTTTTTGTATATGCCCATATCTCTATTATCGGGAGCCAATGGGTTTTCAACTTTAAGTTCTCCCGCCTCAATCATATTTTTCACTTGGTTCTTGAAACCAACACAAACACCAATGTTGTGCCCAGGTATCCTCTGATAAGGGTAAAATTTATCTTCCCTATATCCTTTTGGCTTAGTATGGTTGGGATATACAAGAGGTATATCAAGAAATTTGATCTTTCTAGCCTTGCTCAACTGGTTGAAAATTGATTGCATTGACTCTGATAGAGGTGTAAAATAGCGAGGTGGCTTGTGTTCTCTATTTTTCCCTTGATTGTTATTTTGATCATAATTGGATGGTGGGGGTTGTGCTTGATAATTTTGGGATTGCTGCGCAGTCCCATTCTTAGGTGCAACCAATACTAGATTAATTGGAGTAGGGTTTGCCTGTTTCTGCTTGTATTTGTCATTATTTCCATCTTTGTTCCACTCCTTGGTTCGAATCTTGATGGTTCCTTCATATAATTTTATGTCCTCAATGAGCTTGGCCTATGCCAAGGCTTCCTCAAATGAAGGGTATTATTCAACTTGTAACAAGAGGAGATGTGTTTAGAACAATTCTTGGTGAACATGCAGATGATTTCTTCTATGGGGATGAAGAATGATAATTTTGCCATGACTTTTCTCCATATATCCCTTTATTCCATTACCAGCTCATCATCATAATGTTTTATGTTGGCCAGGTCTGAAAGGTTCACCTTCCTTTTAGCTCCAAAGGAGAAACACTTTTGGAAAGCATTTACTAGTTGTTCAAAATTTGATATGCTGTGCTTGGGTAATTGGTTGAACCATTGAGTGGCAACACCTGAAATGTCATAATTAAAGTTCTTAGTATAAGAGCATTATTGTCTTCAAGATGAAAACATGCATTGATGAAATTGGTAACATGCTCTTGTGCATCCTCTTCACCCTTGAATTTTTCTAACCTAGGCATCTCAAAATGCTTAGGATATGTAGGGATAGGGACTGATGGGCATAATGGCTAGTTGTGTATTTTACTCAACATTGGTTGGTTCCCAGATGTCTCTTGCTTCTCAAAGGACTTCATATTTTTAGTGAGTTCCTGTAATGCCTTTGAGGTGAGGAGTTCCTCTTCTTGTATGCCTCCTCATGATGGTAATTGAGGTACCCCTATGTGCACTTGGCTTGTTCTATTCTCTTCCCTCCTACGAGGGGATTCAGGATGTGTTTGATCCTGATTTATCATGTTTACCATCTACCATTTGGATTTTGTTCATGATTTGGGGGTGGTTTTGTTGCAGGATTTATTCTTTTCTAGTGCATCCTTATCTTGGTGAGTCAGTGCTTTTATCTCTTTGATGATTATTACCATTGCTTATTGGTTGATACGAGTTAGTTGCTCAGCTTGTTCTCTTAAACGTTGCTCATGTTGATGCAAAAGACTTTATATTTGTTTGTCATGTTTGAGAGATTTTACTAGCTCTCACTCTTTGAAAAATGTATTTTCTAATCATCACATGCGATCAGATTGCGCTGTTAAAGAAGATTCATGTTTGTCCAATTTCATTCTTGTGGTTTAGAGTCACAGATTCCTCGAAGAGGTTTCCACTATTTCTTTACTCTTGCTAGCTAATGTAATCTGCTTTGTATGTTATGTGGAGCAATAAGTGTCTCTATGGTTAGAATCTGCATGAGACTTGCAGAGTCACTTTGAAGCATCCCCAAGTTGAGAGGTACATTTAGAAGTAACAGTTCATAAAATTCCAGATGTAGAATTTTTTGTTGCTACGATTCTGGGAGGTGGCCTCGAATGAAACTGATCCAACTCATCTAACTATCTTGTTTTCCATGGCTGATCCCTTGGGATGCCATTTACTCCAATGAGGTCATAATATATTGGAATCCTTCCTCTTGTGTGAAGGGTATCTTCTGTTTGGTGCCTATGACTGGATGTAACTCTAGTTTCATACCCATTAATGGGCAGATATGTTTTAAGTGTCTCATGTGAAGCTTGAGATGTGAATCTTGTGTGTCGTTTTGGTGATGAAGGCTCTGTGGCCCCACCTATCCTCCATGAGGATGGATATGGGGAAACCTCATCATCCCTGTGTGAAGAATGGGGTCTAGAACCCTTCTTATGTCCATATGGTGAGGAAGCTCTTGAAGCCTACTTATGTCTTAGAGAAGTTTCTATCTATTTAGAGGAAGGTCTTGAGGCCTCCTCATGTCTCCTTGATGATGATGGTCATGAAGCCTCTTTGTGTTTTTGTGATTTAGTTCCATGATTTGACTCCCTATTTGGGGTTTCTTGAGGAGAACCCCCAAGGGTTGAGTTATCACCCCTTAGACTCATGGAACTACATCTCACGATCTTATGAGTATGTGGTTCAATGTTACTACAACTTTGCCTATGGGTATGTGTTTCTTTAGATTCTTCCTCGGTATTGGACCAAGGATGTTCACTTCTTATTTTGACCATTGTGTTTGTGAATTAGTCTTTTGTGTTGCAATAGATAGCCAAATAATATCAAGCAAATGTTTATCTTGATTACCAGTTTATGTGTGCCCTAAATTATTTTTTGTGTTTTGATGTGTTGTTGTTCTTGTCTCTTGATCTTGTTTTGGATTTAGAATGAGGAGACTCATCCATAGTGGGAATCAAGAACACCCATTCCAAACATGATTTTATCAAAAAGAGACTAGGGTACATCGCTTAAATCCAAATGGGGGGTTCGCCTAGCTCTTCCACTCTGAACCAATGATTATTCCAATAGTGGGATATAGTTTGAACATGAGTAACTTAGTACCACTATAAAAAACTTCCCAATTCCATTCTAGGAAGCTCTAGGGGGCAATCCGGTGGAAGGGGATGAATGCCAACGTCACCAGATTGAATCAAGGGTTAGTGATGAAATCCAACTCCCCAATGTTTAAAATAGTGTGCATGTGTCGGGTTCATTTTAAATTTGCATAAATATAAAATGCATCATGCAACAAAATGCCTCTTTCCTATATGCCTAATACAAATGACATTTCAATTTTTAGAAAGATGCATAGACTAATATGAGTTTCATGGATGCACTTTATTTCATGCAAATATAGCCTCTAGAATGGCCTTAAAGCAAGCAAACCAACATACGATTCCTAGCACGTTGGATTCTAGGGTAGACTTTACAAGCATAAGCTTGTTCCTAGCAACGCCTAGTGGAAATCTAAAAAAACCCTACGATGCGCAAGATGCAAGTTCTTTCTTTTTTGTTCCTTAGTTTACAAATTAAAATGTGTCTTAATGTTCACTATTTTAGGAAAAAATAACCATATAGAGGACCAAAAAACATTAGAAAAAGGGTACCAACCTCTAATCTAGCTCAAAGAAAAAATATTCTGTCCTCTACTACACTCCAGTTTCGGCCGCTGTTGATCAGAGCGGTTGATTTCTGGTCGCTGTTAGCAAGAGCAGCTAAGACTATGGGCCACTGTAGACCAGAGTGGCTAAACCTGCACAAAAAAACCTTAGTCAGTAAATTGGACCATCTGTAGCGACCCCAGGGAAGTAGCGCAACGTCCACTACTCCTATTTGCAAATATTATTTATCTTATTAATATTTAAGCATGTCTTAAATGAAATATACAACCAAAATACAAAGAAATTAATTGATAATGATTTTTATTATTTTTTCTCAAGTTTTAGTTACATATAGATCCATTTAAGGGATTCCCTTCGTTTGATATAAATTTTACAAATTAGGGTAGCGGATGTATGGTATCCCCTCACAAGGGATGGTGCACTTTCGTAGGCTTCTCAATGACACACACAAAACTATATGAGGGTTTACAGATACCTCCTTGTCCAGGTCTGGTTCCTAGAGGAATCCATTTGCTCTCGTATGTTGATAACATTTCCAGTGAACCTGTAGTCCTGTAAGTATAAAAACAATAGCAAACGATCAGCTATCCAAGATTACCTTCTCGAATGAGGTTGTTAGCAATAACCCTAATGATAAATAGAAATATACTCAATGACAATAAAAAATAATGCTATGAATGCTAGTAAATGTGATAAAATAGATCTATGCTAATAGCATAAAAGAATGTAATAAGATAAATAAAAGAAACCAATGCTAAGAACCCTAGATTAGGCCTACGGGCCACTATCCAAGATAGTGGCCGCTCGGATGAAAACCTGTCTCTATTGCTCTAAGGCTATGGATATTAAGCTTGTTGTCGATGTTGAAATGATTGTCATTTCTTGTCTGATGTGTTGAATATCCTCTAGATGATAAACCCTTAATCGGTTAGAATTTCGTTGCTACACAAAAATGTTCCAATTTGCTCTTCGATCTGACAGGGCTTCACTATAAGAAAAAGCTCTCCAAGTCTCTAAAAGCTCTTTCTAATTTTGGTCATTGATTCATTCATTCCTTCCATTTTTTGATGCCCTTAGGTCTGCACCTTATAATGTATTTGAAGCCCTAGGTCAATGTCCAAACCCTAAGACTAATTTTCTACATTCACAGTGGGTGTTAGCATGAGAAGTTTTGCCTTTGTTTGCCCTTGAGGGCCAGTTAACTGGTGTCTAAATCAAGACATGAGTCTCTCATGTAGACTGGCCATGACCCGCTTGACTTTATTGCATGAAAATTGCCACTTCCACCCGTGATTAGGCTGATTTTATGGTAAGTTACTTTTTAGGGTTTAGCCGCTGTCATCTATAGCAAATAAAGTCTGGACACTCTAAGCTTCAACGACCATGATCCAATCACTCTGGTTCATAGTGGCCAGGATTGGACTGGCTAAGACTACCCCAAATGAGTGGTGAAAACCACTTTTGACACTTGGAAGGTCTAAGGTTAAGTCACATGATCTATGAATGTGCCCATGTGAGTAGTTACCCTAAAAATGACATGCTTTAGGTGTCTACAGTTGGTGATGAAATCCAACTTGTTCAGTAGAGGTTTTCCTCGTACTTGTCTTGCAAAGGTGCAAAATGATAAAATATGCATAGTGTGTGATATTTGATTTTGTTTTAACAAAAGTGTAAAATTATTCTAAGATGCAAATCTAGTATGCACTTTCATTATATTACATATGAAAAATAAGATGCAATTCTAGTATGCACTTTTGTTTTATTGCCTATGAAAAACGTAAAACACACATTAGATAAAAATCGTAAAAAAAACCTAACTTAATTGCAACCAACAAATCCTAAATGACACCTATTTTTTTTTGAAACAAAAAATCAGACATGGATCCGCATTTGGAGTTGAACAGGTGTAGGGCTGCGTCTGCACAAATATACGTAGACATAGAGTTGCATCTAGAATTAACCAAACATAGATATGCATCTCTAATTGTGTAAAAAAAAATAAAATAGGATGAATCTAGAACCCTAATGCAACCTAAAATACACTTTAGTATGCAAAATAACCTTAGATATACTATGGTATATTTTTTTAGATCTAAGAATTAAAACTATTCTCTAAAATGCAACTTAATCGATTGATTTTTTTTAAATGCCTACAAAATATCTAAAAATGCTTGATCATTTTTTGGTAAGTTAAGTTGAATTAAAAGTGGATTTTTATCAAGGATCCCAAAACCTGATTACATCAAACTTCAAGAGGAACAGTCCAAGGATGGACATCAAGAAAGGCTTGAGGAAATCCTTGAGGAACACCTTTAGGAAAGAAATCAGGAAAGTCATGAGGAAAAAAGTGCAGTACAAAATTTGAAAAGCTTGCTAGGCGGGAAAGGAGAAGGTGATAGAAGAAAACATAAAACCCACATAAAATAAAATTTTAAAACTTCCCAAAAGCGAGAAAAGAAACCAGGCACCTAAATTTGAATTTGAACCATCCCAAGGGAGGGAAAGGGAAATAGGCACCAAACCACCCATGGGAAACCAAAAACCATGAGAGAAACAACTTTATCATGTAGGGGAAAACCATCCGAGTGCTAAAAAACCACCCTACACCAAAGGGTGGAGCAGAGAAATTGAATTTATAGAAAATACTACCTAAACAAGGATGGGAAGCAACCAGGGACACCGTAGGATCACTCAGACTGAGAAAAACCGAATCCCTTGCAAGCATGAAAGGTGGAACAACCATCTAAGGATTTCCTCAGGCCAATAAATCCTCAAGCATTAGATCATAGCTTGAAAAGTGGGTCAATAGATAGAGGAACTCCACAGGTCATGAAGTCCTCATGCAAAGAAGAAAGAAGCCTTCAAGGATGCCAACCCAATAGAGGAAGCAACAAAAGCAAAACAACACATCGTAGGAAAAAGGATAAAAAGTTCAAAGGAATCCAAGAGGAAGGAGTCACGAGGAAGCCCAACTATAGACGATGAAGCCCAAGCAGAAAGGATGCAACCAGAAATCTTAGATAAACTTTAGCACCACCACCAAAAATCTTTAGGAAAATAGATGAGGAAATCCTACAAGGAAACATTAGAAAGGAAAATAGAGGTCCTCCCAAGTAGGCCATGAAAGAAACTAAAATACCACTAGACTCACAAAATAGATCCCAAATAGTAGAGTCACAAAAGAAAGTACATGGTCCTCCCTAAGACCAAAAGGATGCTATGCAAAACTGCTCATGAAGCCACTTTCTTACAATCCCAAAATTCCACAACTAAAGATCCTCCAAGGGCAAACGTCAAGAAGACACCTAAAAAACCTAGGAAAAACTAGGAAATCCAAGGAAAAAATCCTTGAACAACCCAAAAAACCTAGGGAAAGTCCCAAGGAAGAACCTAAAACCATCCTAGGACCTAGACACTGAAGGAAAACCCCACCACAAAGCAAGGAAAGGGGCAAAAAATTGCATCAATGATATCCCACCCCAAAGAGATCATCTACAACACCATCCTGCCAATAAGGAAGGATTAAGGAAGTGCTAGGGATGTTGGGATAAGATCAGGGACCTAGGACAAGGCCAGGGAAGGGATGTAGGGAACTGGAATAGGACTTCCATACGAAGTCACCTGCAAAGCCCCTAAAAATGCTTGATCTACCACCTATAATGAAGTCAAAAAAATAAAAGCAAAAATTTATTTCTTTCCCTTTTAAAAATGAAAATTTTGAACTAGGGTTTCAAAGATAGCTTACCTAGAAGCCTTATGATTTCTTCTACCAATTAACCAAATGCGACACCGCACTTGCGAAGGATATCAGGTGTAGAGGGACGTTTATTTAAGGCTATAGGCATAGAGAAGCATCCACTTGAGTCTCCTAGGCATAGCTCTGCATCTATGTAAGTTCACAATAGGCCTGAACAATCTCCAGAACTTCCTACGATAGAGATCCAAAACTTACAATCAAGATTACATATATCAGCAAATCAAATATAACAAGACAATTCTAAAAAAAAATCCTTTGGAGGTCCCACCGTGATTGCCATTTTGTAAATAGAAAATATACACCCAAAATAATATAAAAAGTAAAAAAACAATATGAGATGAATAAAAATGCTTTTATATTGATCTCCCTTTATTTACAATAGTGATGTGCCCTAAATTATTGAGGTTTGATCACAAATAAATTTCACTTGCTTTTCCAGCAGTACAATACACAAAATAGGGGAAGCCTCTTTTGTATGTTCAAAGAATAGTGGGTGCTAATATCTCTTCTGCTCCAATCAACTTTGTTGACGAGCTTGAGTATCCTTTGGGGCCTTCTTCATTTTAGTAGCTATCCAAAAACTTATTTCCTGCACACATGTCTTGCAAAATTAGGGTTAATAGCATATTTAGGCTTCCACCATGTGAAGCCCTTTTTAATATGTAAAAAAAAGCTCTAAAACCCTAGAATGTAAGTATTTGTAAATCATAAAGTACAAAGAACAATGAAACACTGAAATAAAAAATTGCCTTGTTCACACCTGATCTTGATCTATGATTTTCAATATTGAAAATGCTATCAAGTACGCATAGTACTGCACCTAGGAACTAGCTAGGTGTAGTGCTACACCTCTACAAGTGTAGAGTCACACCTAGAACTATGTAGGAACCCTACTGCATCTCGATCTACTTGGTGAATTGATGCAAATCAATGTGAACCTTCGATCTCTCAAGCTTTGAATCTCGGTTGGGGTTACTCTCTGTATCTTGCTATGGATTTTCAATGCTAATTTTTTGATTCATTATCTCTCGTTCCAATTCACAAAAGTTAATGGTATTTTATAACCTCTTGATAGGTTAGATTTAGGGTTTTAACTATGTGAGCTAATGTTGCCAAGTGGTAAGCTAGGGTTAGAGTATGAAGAATATGATGAGCGACTAGGATTAGAATGTGATGAGCAGTTGAGATTTATCTATCTATATATACATATAAATATAAAAATATATAAAATATTTATATATTTATATATAAATAAATACATATATAAATAATGAATTTCTAAGATTAAAATGTGGTGAGCGACCAAGATTTATCTATATATAAATATATAAAATATTTATATATAATTATATATAAATAATAAATTTCTAGGATTTGGTGTCTACATTATTTATTAAATCTAATATTATTTTATGAACTCAAAAATAAGCATTTAAATAATTTTGAAATCACCAAAATGGTTTATACCTCCAATTCTTCTTTCCTACTAGCAACCTGATGTCTCCATCTGCCAACAGAGAATAACTCCCATGCCTTGGCACTTTCCTTTCCATCGAAGGTTTAGATATTTATTTATTTAAAGGTATGAAATATATATCACACAGTACAATAAATAAGATATACACACAATGCAAGTCAAACATCCAAAATGCACCTATATGAATACAATTGTGTAAGCTTTAATGTACTCACAAGTCGTGCTCATATTTCACACCGCCATCATTTCCCATATTACATTTTTTGATCAACCTTTATTTTCCCGTCGAAAGAGTGTACTTGGTCCTACAATCACAAATGCCATTAGGAGTACCACATTCTAGTAGCAAAAAACAAAGTATAACTCATCAAAATATCTATACATAAATCACATAATAGTCATGCTAGGAGGGTTGTTACATATTTCAAACTAAATTACTTGTATTATTGATATTCAAGGATTGAGAGGATTAGAGAATTCAAAAAAGAATAGAAAGGACAAGATTTGTTCTTAGTTATTGAGATTGAATTACATAATTAAGGCAATTCATTTTCTCATCCTTGATTTTAGTAATATATGACTATGTTTGTTATTATATGTTTTTGACTTGGGTGTATCCATAGAGGGTTGGAAAATATGGAGACCAAAACTTCATAGCCTATCCATCCTAATCCAAAAGGTAACATGGTCTCTACTCTATAGAATTCATAGTTTTAGTATCCCACCAAATGTATGCGACTCTAATAATATCTTATTGATAAAAGGGGTGGGATCTGGGAGGGCCTGCTTTGATTATATCATATGTACATATTTTAGGTGTCATCTAAATAGGTATGGAGTTTTAGTAAATATTAGAGATAGGAGAGTTAGGGAACCCAATATAGAGAGGATGAATAGGGTAGAGATGTTTTGATGGTTTTTATATGAAATATGACTTGTTGACATTGATTATATTTTATATCTATATCTTATGTCCATGTCGCATGAGCATGTTTTGATATAATATGATGATAAATAATGTGACCCACTAAGGAGGACATGAATAACTCTAATTACTCTTCAGTATATTAACATATTTATTGGACTTTCTATTAGAATAAAATATCATATCCTAAGTAGTTACTAGGATATGTTTGAGTGGCTGAGATTAAATCGGTTTTTTATGATCCTATGGATCAGATTGTAAGCACTTGGAATTTAAGCAAGGTCCTTTTAATTGAATGATATCAAGTATTCTAATTTTATAACATGGTATCAGAGTAGGCCTTCCCTACCCTGTGAGCTCGAGGAGATTTTCATCATGTGAGGATTTCCCTTATGAAAATCCCCCCCTCATTTTTTTTTTGTCATTGTTTTTCAAAAAACTGAGGGATTATGCTCTCCATATTTTTTATGGATTAGAAACCAAATGTTTGATGGATTAATCCATGGTTGTTTTTTAGTTAAGTTGTTTTAGATTTGTGTGCAGATAGGAGATTGAAGACACCACCATTTATGCAGATTCCAGTCCCTTTTTGGCCCACTGGTTGTGACTACAGACTTCCCTACAAAGATTTATCCTTTGGCATCTACAACAAAGATTGCAAAGATACCATTTTTTTGGCTTTGAAAGGTGAAACTTCTTGGGTCACTTTTTTTTACCAATGCCTGCTCTTTTGTTGATTACATACTGATCAGATCTGTTATGAGATTGTTGTTTTTTTTTTTGGGTACTCTTTGCTCATTATTTTCCATTCATGGATCGGGTGGTAAAATGGTTGATTTTTTGGTTGTGGCAAGTTGTCGAAGATTTATCCTATCTCTATGGTCTTCATGGTGCCAGACTTGTAGCCCCCACATGAAGGATAATTTTATTTTAATAACATAAAGAGTCTGTTTCATGGTGAGATCGTGGCGTTCGAAGCCTAATAAGAGGAAAGTTTTTTCCAACCTAGTTTTGATCTGGTGGTGCCTTCATCGTTGTAGCAAGGTTGTGCGAAATGGCCTCAAGCTTTAGGAATTCATGTCCTTCCACTAGTACAAAGGTAACATTGGTGACACTTGCAACATTCCTTTACCTGGCTGGGTTCTGGAAGAAGTGGACTAGAATCCAAATATGGTGTATACCGACAAGAATGGGAGGAGAAACTACGAATATATTATGTTGGGATGTGACTCCCTACCTCTCCTCAAGGGAAGAAACCCCATTCAAGTATATGCAGATTATATGGTGAGCTTCAGGGACACGTTTAGATAAGCGCTTGAGAAGGTACATGAAGGTGCACATATTGGGCTTAGTTGCGTGGTGCTATCTATGGGTTATTTACGCATGGTGGCAGTGGTAGTTTGGAGATTTGTGATGTGTTGTTCCAGTGCTATTTTCTAATGTTCACATGTAAATTAAGTTTCCTGAGTTTGCCATCGTGGAATTTTCCCTAGAGTTGCCTTCTCCACTATAGCTTTGGCACTTACAATAATGTCAAAGTTTAAACCATGCATAGAAATGTTGGATAGATTTGAAGTGAAGACAGACATATAACATTTTATCTATAGTGGGACTACATCCCTTTCTAGTGCAAGTTCTGCCAAGGTGATGCAAGGTGATGTAATCACATTAAAATGCAGATTCCTAGCGATGCAAGGTTAAAAAAATGCTCCACCAATACCAATATGTGATAAACATCATTGGAGCGAGATCTAGCTATTGTTGATAATCACAGTGGATGTATATCATCATCGTGGATATGCAGTGTTATTATTCATCCGCTACATGTATTTTTTTTGTTCATACAACCACTGAGCAAGAAACATTGCACATATTGTGAATGCAATTGAGATCTTCACCATGGTATGGACTGTCGTCGTAGCCATTGATAAAATCTGAGGTTGTTGGATCTGCACTAATAAGTAGATATCAATAAGTGGTAGTGTTTTTTGATGTTTACCTTCAGACCATGCGTAGAGAAGAGAACGTTGGCATGACATTAACAGTGGGGAGCAGTTGAGAACATGGGGATGTTGATTGAAGCTCGAGCGAGATTTAAGATCAAAATCATTTTAAGGCCATTACTTGATGCCTTCCTACCTCCACGCCAATGCAAAAATGCCATTTATGATGAGATCTAGCTTATTTTTTTTTGGTCTGGTGTGCCTGGGATTATTTTCCAGCTATCATCTTAACTGGGCCTAGAAGCACCAATTCATGGCCCACAAATTTTTTATGGCCTTGGATTGCAATGTACAAAGTCATCTGATCGTAGAAGGGACATGGAAAATTTCGGGTGGGTGGTTGAGATTACTTGCAGTCCATGGCATGCTAATCGATACCGTTTTTCACATTTTTCTCACATCACTGTGCAATTCATAAATCCTTTACCTGTGCTACTGCTGGTTTGTTGCGATGGCTGTGAATATAGAGATAGTTTTTTTTTCACCTCTTTTGCCCACCTCGCCTTCCATGGAGCTAGAGTCCTTTTATCATAGCCTGGATGTGCCTGTGATGTGGTTCAAAATTTAATGATGCAGTTACCAAAAAACACCCATGTTTTGAATTGCATACACTATTGCATATATTTCCATTGTGTTGGCTGATCATGGAGCGGTTGCCTGGGTAACAAAGCTTCGTGCTCATATTATTTAAGATATTTTAAAATGCGGACATTGTTCCTATGCCACACTTTATTTCAGCATTCTTGTGCCACATGTGCTTCTTTTTTTGATGTAGCTAAAACGTTTTTGGTGCCAAAAGGAGCAGAAGTTACACCACAATGATCGCAGGAAGAGTTGGTGCTGAGATTCAACTGCCATGCAAACCTATTTACTATGCTTTGGAATTATTTACTGTGCAAAATGAAGTGTTTGATGATGATCGATGGTGGTTTCTGGAGTGTTCATAGGATAATTTTGCTACCATGAAAAAATTAATCATTGTCGCCTCTGCAGTAGTTTTCCATACTCCGTCTTGACCCATGTTCATTGTCGCATTTGCAGTAGTTTTCCAAGACAAGTCTAATGCTTCTCTATCCCTGAAGAAGGCCAATATCAATGACCCACATGCCATCAAGCACTCCTTGATGAAATGGCTTCTAAGGTGGTTTTAAGCCATGGGTATGTGGAGAATGTGACCTTGAGTTACGTGAAGATGGTGATCGGTATCATCATTATTGGAATTTCTCTACCGGTCCAGTTTTATCCTAAGAAGTTCTTGGAGAATAAAAATTTTCTTATCGCATGCATCATTTTGTATGTTATCTTCAATTGCTTATTGTAGTTCGTCATATATACAAAGGAGAAGAACACCATTATTTTAACGCATTCTCTTCCTGGATTGTTTGCAAGCACAAGATTGGCATTATCTTCAAAGAGTGTTACAAAATGGTTTACTAAAAATGGTGTTCTCGCTGAGGGACTTTTTTGGAAAGTCTAATTAATGATTACATGAGTGAGTCTCGAAATTCTAAGTAATCCCAAAGTTTGTACTTTGCATCAAACTTTGGATTTTAGGAATGAGTTACAAATTAACTAGAGAGAAGACATCAAAAGATGTTTTTTTTTTGTCTTATTAGATACTTTGGGATGTATGCATTACCGCTGCAGAGGATTCTTGTGGGATGCTGGTTATAATTTTTTCACAACAATGATGCTTCATTACAAATGTTATAAATTTGTTGGTATCGAATTTCATACATGCTCGATGTTTGGAGTTGGAGGTTCACCTTGATTTGAGGAAATATTGTTAAAATATATGGAGATAATGGAGCCCACATGTCAACATTAATTTTTAGCCTTTATTATAATGGAGAGGGATTTTTATTAAAAAGTGTGGCCTTTCTTTTTTTTAGAAGGGGACCATTTTTTTCCTTTGCATTGTAAAAATGGGGGATATTCTGCTTTCAATTTTTTGTGGGAGGGAATTTTTTGCCTTATTCCTATTTTTAGAATATTCCCTTATGACGAAAACAAAATAAGACTGTTGTTTTTTCTACATATAAAGGCCACTTTGTCACCCAATCATAGGGGTGTTTATAGTCGTCGAAAATATTTTTTTGAGACAAACACAATGGTGGTGTCCAATTTCAGTTTTGAAACTATTTTCCACATTTTTTTATGGCCTCAAAATATTGTATCATGGAGTGCATTCTCGGTTGAACCCGACACTCCTAGCATTGGTGCCCTTGTTTTGTTGTTTGTCCATAGGTTTTTGGACCTTGTTTCAGTCCATTGTGTTCATATAGGTGGAAACCACATACTCATGCTTGTGGAGTCATTTTGGACTACCCTTGCAATTTTTGTGGTTCTTTCTCCATCCTATCTTCACACTCCTTTTTGTGAGACACTTTGGTTTTAGGAATTTTCTTTAGTGATATTTATTCTTTTTGATCACATATTATACATGAGTACCTTATCAGACCTTGTTTCTGGGACTCATACTTGTGGATATGCCACTTGTTTTGCTATTTGTCCATAAGTTTATAGACATAGTTATCAACCCATTATGTTCATATAGGTGGAAACCACATACTCATGCTTGTGGAGTCAATTTGGACTACCCTTACGATTTTTGTGGTTCTTTCTCCATCCTATATTCATACTCCTCTTTTTTGAGACACTTGTGGTTTTTCATCATCTTTCAACAGATATTTTTTGACCACATATTGTACATGAGTACCTTATCAGGCCTTGTTGTCGGGACTCATACTTATGGATATGTCACTTGTTTTGGTATTGTTGTTTTTCAATACCTCCTAGTATCACTTAAGGGGGGGTGTTAATATATCCTAGTACCACTTAAGCGGGGGTGTTAGAATAAAATATCATATCCTAAGTAGTTACTAGGATAAGTTTGAGTGGCTGAGATTAACTCAGTTTGTTATGATCCTATGGATCAGATTATAAGCACTTGCTATTTAAGCAAGGTCCTTTCAATTGAATGATATCAAGTATTCTACTTTTCTAACACTCACAAGGTTCTAAACAAGTTTCATTAATAAAATATGATGTTATTTATACAACAAGGTGGAGTTGGCTCATGTAACTAACTACAACCACCTTACCTATAGGGTGAAAAACAATCTATTATTATTATCAAGAATAACTATAATGGTGTTGATCTTAAGTGCATTTAGGCAACATGCTCCATATTATTAAACTATATCTATGCTAATAATGTAATCAATTTATAACTTTCCCCCTTATTACATCATATTTCAAATAGGGACATGAATAAACAACTTACATAGTTTAAAATTATCATGGACTAGGGAACACATATTAGTCTATGATTTACATCATTGTGAATAAAGACACACTAAAATTATCATTTTAATAGGACTAGTCACACTAGACTTAATCAAAGATAGAGACAAACACAACTATCCAAGATTATTCATCATAAGTGGATAAGAACACACACACTATCCATCTACCTAGTTACAAATAGAGACACACAAATCTATTCATACACCTCTAAGATTAAGGACACACTCAACCAATAAAAAGAACAACACTTTGCTTGTGAATAATGATACACAACAATATACAAGATCTTATGTGAGTAGGGACACACCACTATCCACATATCATGGGGTATATACTTCTCTTGAAAGAAACATTATCTCTAGTAGAGAATGCACTCTAATTAAATTTATGAAATGTGTCATAACTGGGTCAACCATATGACCCCTCTCAAATTGGAATTTTTTTTAATTATTTGGTCTTAAAAAATCACCAACATCTTTCTTTGACAAGATGATTGCATCAGGATTGAAAAATACTTTCTAACAAGTATAAACATGCCTATCTTTTGTAACAAGATAGTAGACAAAAATAATTAATTTTATCTCCTTCAAACAAAAAATCTTCAAATTGATGAGTTTTTGTAAAACTCTCACTTTAGTCGATGTCAAATTTAGGGTGGCATTTGTGGGCTATACGAGCTAGGAAGGGTTATGTAGGTTTCTGTATTGAGGTTCCTAAAACACACTTGCAAAAAATAAAATAACACATACTTGCAAAAAATAAAATAACACTTGTGAAAAATAAAATCACACACTTGTAAGAAAATTAAATAATACACTTTGCAAAATATAATATTATACTTACAAAAAATTAAATCATACTTAAAAAATAAAATCACACTCGTGCATAAAATAAATTAATTTAAAAATAAGTCTAAGCTAACTACTATTTTTATTTTTCCTAGGAAATTATTAAATTAATAAAAATAATAAAACATTAATATCATTAAATATTACGAGTAAAATAAAATTCTATATTGAAGTCATGCCTAAGAAAAATAACTAAGAGAACCTTTCCATCTCATTGAGGAGTGGGATTTTGCTCTCAATGACATGGAAAGGTTTATACTAACTTAGAACTAAAATGAGAAACCAAACTACATATTTTATTGAATTAAGAGCAAGCTTACATAATTGAAACTAACAACTTGGTCGTTCCAAATTTTAAGTTTTCACTTTGAAACTACTTCTAAAAAAAATATTTTGTCTCTCTCCAAAATCAAAAACCCCTCTATCTATAATTGCAAACATCCTTATATGTGGAGCAAGCAGTAGCTATCTGTTAAATGAGAAATCAATGGTTGAGAAGTAGACAAAGGCTAGTTAAAGCAAGGTTGGAATTAGTTGGCAAAAATATGGTAAACTAACCTAGTAAGTAGACTATCCCAAAAGTGTTAGATTTGCTTTTTTGTCTAGTTCACTATCCCTTGTTCGATTGCAAAGATACACATCCTTGGTGGTTGCAACCATTCATTGTTTCACCTAAAATCATTATGCCAAGATTTTATGAATCACATGGAAGCCATCTCACCTGTATTATATGCCATGTGGATGGTGTTGGAAGATAAGAGCATATATTTTATCTTACATGTATTTTCATCTTATGTGTAGCCAGGTGGGGTAAAGATCTTAATTTTTTTATCTTATATAAAAATACAATTTTGTATTACATGTGAGTTTTTTTATATGCATCTTAATAGATAGATAAATCAAAATAGAATAAAAATAAAAAATGGAATCAATTGCAACAATTTCAAGATTCTTAAAAAACTCCTAAAATTTCCATTCTTTTTTGTTGACCCTTGTCCTCTCCTCTTTGTCTTAAACTCCTACATCTAAAAATTATTTTTATATTTATTTACATGGTGGAATCGGTAGCCACCATGATGATCCGATGACGCTATCTATCTTTATGGTTGCCACAATATTTTGTGTTGTCTGCCTTGGAAGCTGCCACATAGTACTCCACATAGTCCGCCTCTATAATCGCCATGTTGCATTCAATTTAAACCTTTTATGTCGTTGAAAGCACTAGGAAAGGTATAAGCACTCAGTATAATGAGGCTCGAGATTTAAACCCTGGGTGTCCATCCCCCTTAAGGGGTTTCACTACACCAATTGGTCTACACCTTAGACCTTACACCTCAAAATTGTTACATTTCCTATTATGTTTAGTTTTGGTGTCATTCTAGAATGTTTTGTTCAGTTTTGGTGCCATTATGGAATTTTTTGTTTTGTTTTAGTGCTCTTTATTTCCTTTGGTGCTTATTTTACAAGCATCTTTCATAAGCTATGATGCTCTACTACAAATTTTGGTGCTTAAGATATTTTTAAAATGCTATTATGTATGGTTCTAGTGCTACACCAATGTTGCTTTGCAAGCTCCAAAATATTGTTTATATACCTCTAGAGTTCCAATCATTCTTTCCATGCCATGATATTCATTAATTAAATACAAAACCTTATCGTTTTATACCTAAAAAGCACAAAAATATATTATATTCAACTTAGTACTATATTCTTTTTTTTACCATGCTTAATTGCAATATTTATGTAAACTATAATCTATGTATAGTAAAGTGACACAAAAAGAGGCTTAAAGACTATACCAAATAAGTCTTTTTAGAGCCTCATCACTTCCCCTACCTATTATAAGGTATGTTCCCATGCATTATTTTCTCCTACCTATTATAAGGCATGAACCCATGCATTATTTTCTTCTACCTACTATAAGGCATGTTCCTATTCATTATTTTTCTCCACATTTGCATTGATGTTGAGTTTATTAAAATCCTTCTATAATTGTGCTATATATAAATGATAGCCATGAGTGTTGTACCATGTATATCATACACACACATATTTTTGCACAAGAAAATAGTGGCTTTGGAGCTAAAACTATTATGATGTTCTAGAGACAATTAGTCATAGCCATAGGATTTTGTTGTCAAGCATCAGAGGGTATGATGCTTAATACTAAGTATGATATAATATTGTATAACTCTCTTTCATGTTGTACTATATGTTAGAAGAGAGACATTAAAAGTTTCTAGTAAGAATTAATTCTTATGAAGTGTAGACACTTAAAACACGTCATGTCAAGGTGACTACTCATACGGGACATGCTAGAAGACCATATGGAAGGTCTTGGATAGATTATAAGATATAGCAGTGGTTCTAACCACTCAATTTGGGCATCTTGGCCTATTCAACCTTAGCTGCTACTGACACCCACAATTAGTAGAGCTGACCATGCCTGTCAACCACGGTCAGGCTTCAAAAGTAGTTGGACTTCAACCGATTCAAAATTGGTTCCAATAGCCAATTGGTTGGAGATCCAAGTAGTTTGGGCACAAAAACTTCTATATGTTTCCATCCAACTGCTCCTAACTGCCCAATATTATTCTTGGCTTCTCCATGAAGCTATCCCTAGCCCTTGGCAAATACTATAAGACCCCCCTCCAAATTAAGAAAAATATAGAGGAAAGTTCAATTGAAAATGGCAAAGCCCTATAGGATTGCATACTCATTTGCATTCATTAATAGGAATAACTTTGTTATCCAATTGGATATGACAATGGATATTGGAGCCATGGAGGTCCCAGGAGGCTAGGAAGATCAAGAAATGCACTAGAGTACAATCAACCACCAATTATAGCAATTCAACTACCAAATCAGTTAGAGGACATAAGGGTGACCCTTGACCATCAATTTGGCAAGGAGATTCAAATATCTAACCCTTGAATTGGAGGGTAAACTTACTTCAGGCTCCATCACGGTAGTCAACCATGACTAACAGTGCCCATTGTGCGACATAGTCGCGATCAGTGTATGAATCCTAACTTCCCTACTTTTCAATTTTGTGTTTGCTTAGTTAGATTAGATTAGGCATTTAATAGGTGCATTTGCATTGTTAGAGACGTTTAACCAGTAGATTTAGGGTTTTAGACATTTTATTTTTATTCTTGCAAGAAGACAATAACAGTTTCTTTTCATGCTTATATGCTCTTGAATTCATAATTAGATCATTAGATAGATAGATCTGCTTCTCATTTACATATTTCATGGCATATTTTCATGTTTAGCATAGGTTTAATAGGCAATTTACATTTTCTTGATTTTATGCTAGTTATGTCATATTTTATGCAATCTCCTCTCAAAAGCCTCATCAAGAGCTGCTACCTTTGCTGCTAATTGTTTCTTGTTGTTTATTGCATGCAAGATTAACAGGGTTCTAACTTGTAAGGCAACGAATGCCTCTAATCATGGAGAAGAGGGTCATCGACACCCTAGAGAAGTTTGTGTCAACCTAGGAAGCCCTTGGATTACACCTACCCTTTGCATGGGGATTTTATATTGATTGTAATAATTGTATCACATGGGGTATCCCTAAGAGGGATGAGTTTGTAATTGAATTGATGAATAATTAATAAAAAAATCTTTTCTTTATGTTCATTATCAATTTCTTCAATTCTTAGATTAATTTATGTGGTTTTTCAATTATCACTAGTTAGGTGTATGCATCCTAGATTGCTACAAAAGGCGATCATGGTGGAACACCCACAATTTAAGCATCAGAAGACTAATTTGATTTTTTTATGATCTCAAGTACTATTTGCTAGTGATAGCCATAGTCAAAATTTATCATTACGATTGGCAATCGCAAGCAATAGTAGCAGTCACATCATAGAGCCACAGTCAGCGACAGAGACATTAGACAATAGAGGAGAAAATATGAATTAGATGTGGACCTAAGGTAGGTTCCACTGTTACCCTATGTTTTTGCTTTTCCTGTCTGTGGTTTTTCAAAAAATAGAAAATGATAACCTAATTAGGAAAGGCAATGAAAGGGATAGAATAAATTTGGTCCTAAGGTATTTTATTCTAGGTTTCACTAGGTGCTGCTAGGAACAATAGACCTCTGAGTGCAGTCTGCCCTAGAATCCAGCATGCTAGAATAATATTCTATGTTTTGAGTTTGCATGCATGAGGCCCAATCAGTGGCCATTTTTTATTACTAGTTGCATTCTCTGAACTTCATGTAGTGTAGTGTGCATATTTCTTAATATGAAACGTTCCATTTTGCTTAGCATGTAGATAAAATCATGGATTTTATTTGATGCACTTATCTTTCATGCTTAATTAAAAGGAACCACACACACCATGACACAAGCTAAACGCTAGTGATTTGGAAGTCATATACAACCAGTGGTAGGGTTCAACAATGATGGTAGTTATTTCCATCCGTTGGCCCAACTCTTATGTACCCTATATTCTAGACCAACGTTGGACCCAAGAACCATTCATAGCCTAGAAAATTTGCATGTACTTCTCTTCAGAGGGTATGACATTGATTGGGTGAAATTGGGTGAGGGTCTGGTAGGACCGATGCTCCCTACCTGGGTGTGGACTTTCATTGTCACACTTTGGGGGGTTTACATGACCTAGGTTCATGACCAAGTTGTCAAGATGTGAGTGTACATGTGAAAACTAATTTAATTGAGAATATCATCCAACAAGTTTCAAAAACATGATGAGAGTTTCTTTACTGATGCAAAAAATCTAAAAATAAATCAAATAGTTTAGGGCTCACATTAAAACTTAAAAAAATATAATCATTATTGTATACTTTGTTTGCTTAATAAAAATTAAATCTAGACATAAGGTGTATCATGGTGGTTACACGGAGAGGTCAAACCGAGTGTAAACTCGAGGTCAATGACCAAGCTCCACCTGATACAAATTATCATGTGCCAAACCCTCATCCACAATATCCTCCTGAACATCGTTCGATGAGCATAAGAGGGGACAAATCGATACGAGATGACCCTAATGAGCGTACCCCAGATAGAGGAGCTTCCATACACTCCTTGAGATACAATTTAGATCACGAAGCCTCCCAACATAGTGGTATTCCACATGGTAGCCATTATCGATATCACACTCTAGGTGCATCCATGGGATCAATTGAAGAGTTTGTTATACAGGGGACCAAGTTAGTGACGGGGACCGGTCTGACCAGCACCTTCAAAAATTCAGACCTTCTCATTAAAATCTCTGAAAATATTTTTACATCAACAAAATAAAACAGCCCGCAGGCTTTACAATGACCAAGCTCGGCTTCGGTCTCTCTAACTATACTACTTCTCCCTGTTCTCTGGTCCCCCGCAGGCTTTATGAAATTTTGAGTTTTATAACGAAGTCTCGGCTCCCTAGGCCATTAATGCTCACCGGTGCGAAATCAAGAAATTCAAAAAAATGAAAGTCCGCTTTCCCGCCAACTTTTCAAATTTCTTGCCATTAATGGACCAACGCCCGGATCCGCTAAGAAATCTTGTAATAAAGACCCCCTTCACCTGCAACCGCCGCTAAGCTCAGACTGTCCTCCTGACCCGCGGTCTCACCCATACTGTCCATGCTCTGCAACTGCTGTTTTGTCAGAATACTTCCATAAGATGGTTATCCCAGTTAAATGCACGCAGCTGTCATCTCCCTTTTAATACACGTGGCTGCCCGCATTTCTAACTTCAGCCTCTGTCTTCAATCGATCGCGTTGCCTTTACACACACAACCCCATGTCCAATTCGGCCTATCTTCCTTTTGGCATCGATTCCTAGATCCACGTGGTAACTTTCTATTGGTCGCATTATCGCGACCCCCATGCCTTATGCACTAGTCCTGCCTTCGGGAGCCGTGATTTTGCGACATGTCACGAAATCACGACATGTCGCGATATCGTGACATGTTGCGATATCGCGGCTCCCCCTGCCCCCACCATCTCGTGACATGTCACGATATCGTGGCTCCCCCTACCCCCGCCATCCGCCTACACCTTAGGAGTCGTGATTTCATGACATGTCATGAAATCATGACATGTCGTGATTTCGTGGCTCCCCAACCCTCGCTTTCAACTTTCGCCCTCGGGAGCCATGATTTCATGGCTCCCCCGTCCTTGCCAACTCCATCTTTGCTCTTCCTCGAACCCTTCATGTCTTTGCTTTTAAGGACGTCACGATATCACGACGGAAATCCCCTCCGTACCACTGCCTTCATAATCGTCACGATATCACGACGTCGCGACAGAAACCAACTTCATGCCTTCTCCTCCAAAAACATCGTGATATCATGACGTCATGATATCACGAAAAAACCTGCCTTTGCCTTGCCGTGCCTCTTGGGGTCATGATTTCGTGACCCCCCCAAACTTGGCCTTTGAAAATCAAACAAATTGCCTAGAAGATCCAATTGCTGCCAGATTGTCCTGCTTTCACCGGATGCTCCTGCATCAGACACCCCAGGTAAAAAGGAGAAGTGACCTTCACTTCTATGCTGTTTGGTCCACGTCCTTGGTGATATCTCTAAGCACTCATCAGCTTTTGCAACTTGCTCAAATTCTATCTTATGGCAAAAATTTTTTCCACCCTCTACCAGACAAATTCTGGCATTGCTGCACACCTTCTCATCCACTGTCTGTAATGGCTTTAACTTGTGCTGCACTCCATCTTTCACCAAGGAGTATGTATTTGCACGACCATCATGCACCACACTCCGATCAAATTGCCATGGCCTCCCTAACATCAAATGGCAAGCATCCATGGGGAAAACATCACACAGGACTTCATCCTGGTATCTCCCAATATTGAATGTGACTAAGCACTGTTCACGAACCCATGCTCTGTGGTCCTTCCGCAACCATGCAATCCGATATGGATGCGGGTGTCTCCTTCTCTCCAATTGTAACTTAGCAACCATCTCCTCGGAGACTAAGTTATCTGTACTCCCATTGTCTATAATAACATTACAAACTTTGCCTGCACTTTTGCACCGTGTGTGGAACAGGCTTCTTCTCTGCTCTGGTTTGTCTTCCTCAATCAGCATGGTCCTCCTCACAATCATTGCTTCTCCTTTCTTAGCTTCTTCAGAATGTTCTGAGTCAGCATCTTCAACTACCACAACAGCTCTGGCAGGACCCACTTGTTTCTTGTTCACTCTCTCGGGGTGCTGGGGACACTCATATGCCCGATGCCCCTCTTATCCATAGTGGAAACATGTTCCTCGAAACACTCCTCTTCCATACCCGTGTCCAGATCTACCTCTTCCTCTTGGGTAGCCATTGTTCTGAACTTGCGGTTTGGGTTCTTCATCTTCTTCTGATCCCGACTGCTGCTAACCTCTTCTTTCTTCTCCTCTTTTCCTTCATCTTTTCTTCCACCAGTATTTCCTCCAGGTCCTTTTCCTCTTTGCTTACTCTCAAACCTTCTGTTCAACTTTTCTTCAACCTTCAGAGCAAACTGGTAAGCATCTTCAATGGTGCTCACCCGTACTAAGCTCAACTCTTCCTAGACACTGGGTCTCAACCCATTAATATAACGGGCCACCTTTTCCTTACTTGCTTCTAAATGCCCGGTTCTGATGGAGATTTTATAAAATTCCTCCGTATATTCTTGGACAGTTTTATTCATTTGTCTCAAACTCTGCATTTTTCTTAGCAGATCCAGTTCATAATCTACGGGAATAAACTGACTCTTTAATTTCTCCACCATTCTATCCCATCTTGTTATCCGTTCTTTTCCTCTTCTGTTTCGCTCTAGCTGTACCCATTTCCACCATATGCTGGCATGATCCTTCAGTCTAGTCTTGGCAAATATGACCCTATCGGGATCTTCAACCTCTTCATATTCGAAGTATTCTTCCAGGTCATTTATCCAATCAATTAATTCCTCCGGATTCAAGTTCCCGGAATACGTGGGAACTTCCATCTTTGGCCTCTTCCCGATCTGGGATATGGCCTTATATAGTCTGGCTTGTGCCGAATCCACAACTTCTTATTATTCTTCTTCAAACTGATTTTCTTCTTCATCCGCTTCATCCTCCTTGTCTGCATCTCTTCTCGGTTCATGTCCTCTACGTAGTTCTTCTTGCAAGGCCTGAACTTGCCACTGCAAAGCCCACAAATCTTCTGCTACCATGCCTATTCCACCAACGGGGTTTCTCCTTGGAGGCATTCTGTTCACCCGATCTCAAGCCCTCCCACAAGTCCTGGTACAACTGCCTCTCCTTCGATGGTCTGCTGCATGCTCAGGAACTACTGGCTCTGATACCACTGACGGGGACCGGTTTGACTAGCACATTCACAAATTCAGACCTTCTCATTAAAATCTCTGAAAATATTTTTACATCAACAAAATAAAATAGCCCGTAGGCTTTACAATGACCAAGCTCGGCTTCAGTCTCTCTAACTGTACTACTTCTCCCTGTTATCCGGTCCCCTGCAGGCTTTACGAAATTTTGAGTTTTATAACGAAGTCTCAGCTCCCTAGGCCATTAATGCTCATCGATGCGAAATCAAGAAATTCAAAAAAATGAAAGTCCGCTTTCCTGCCAACTTTTCAAATTTCCTGCCATTAATGGACCAACACCCGGATCCACTAAGAAATCTTGTAATAAAGACCCCCTTCACCTGCAACCACCGCTAAGCTCAGACTGTCCTCCTGACCCGCGGTCTCACCCATACTGTCCATGCTCTGCAACTGCTATTTTGTCAGAATCCTTCCATAATATGGTTATCCCAGTTAAATGCACGCAACTGTCATCTCCCTTTTAATACACGTGGCTGCCCGCATGTCTAACTTCGGCCTTTGTCTTCAATCGGTCGCGTCGCCTTTACACACACAGCCCCGTGTCCAATTCGGCCTATCTTCCTTTTGGCACCGATTCCTGGATCCACGTGGCAACTTTCTATTGGTCGCGTTATCACGACCCCCCATGCCTTATGCACTAGTCTTGCCTTCGGGAGCCACGATATCATGGCTCCCCCTGCCCCCGCCATCCACCTACGCCTTAGGAGCCACGATTTCATGACATGTCGCAAAATCATGACATGTCATGATTTCGCGGCTCCCCAACCCTTGCTTTCAACTTTTGCCCTTGGGAGCCACGATTTTGCGACTACCCGTCCTTGCCAACTCCATCTTTGCTCTTCCTCGAACCCTTCACGTCTTTGCTTTTAAGGACATTGTGATATCACGACGTTGCGATATTGTCACGATATCGCGATGAAAACCCCCTCTGTACCATTGCCTTCATAACCGTCGTGATATCGCAACGTCATGATATCGTGACATCGCGACATCACGACGAAAACCAACTTCGTGCCTTCTCCTCCAGAAACATCGCGATATCGCGACGTCGCGATATCGCGACAAAACCTGCCTTTGCCTTGCTGCGCCTCTTGGGTTCGCGACCCCCCCCCCAAACTTGGCCTTTGAAAATCAAACAAATTGCCTAGAAGATCCAATTGCTGCCAGATTGTCCTGCTTTCACCGGATGCTCCTGCATCAGTTAGTACCCCTACGTCCTAGGTCAATAGGAGGCTCAAGACCTCCACCATCAAAGAATAGATAAACTATGGATCCACCCATTCAAGGGAAAATAGAGAGGCTAGCTTCCAAGTGTTGGTTGAGTCAGACTCCTAGTAGACATGAACCTTATAAGTTCACCATTGACATATCTAAAGTGGGAGCGAATGGTACACCACCACATTAGCCATGGCATACTAGGTAGTTATATGGTCTAGAGAGAGTCGTTGATCATTTAAGATATAAGCCTTCTACTCCACCTTCTCGTGATACGAGTTAGCATAGTGGAAGCACTATTAGGACTGTCAAAGAGCCTAGGGAATGCTCCAAGCTCCTCCATGGCTCACATGCACCATCTACACATGGTTACACAAAGTAAAAACCCCAACTAGACGTGAATGCCATATACACAGACAAGGGCAAGAGCGTGGAAAACTAGTCTAAAGGGTATCACACTCGTAAAGTTGCTCGAACAAAGTGCACACACCAGAGGCCTCTTACGGTTGATCATATAGATAGACCACATAGACTGGTATCAGAGCAGAGATTTCAACTCCTCCAATATCAATTGGAGGATGTTTGTGTAGAGAGAGAGAGTGCCTTGAAGATGAAAATATTTAGGGGAAAAGGCTCATTAGATAGTGTTTATATGAGAAACACATGCACAAATAATACATCCTTGAGTAGAAGGAGCGTGTTGAGTAGGATGATCAACTAGCTAGTGTTGGTCTACTTCCTCATAGTGAGTATAGGGAGCACACACATAGGCGGGCCTTTTTATAGCCTGAATTGTGCCCTGAGCATGGTGATGCTCATACTCATCTTACAACCCAACATAGAGAGCGGTTCCCACCACTCAACCATCATAGGCATAGGTATTATGAGGAGGAATTGAGATAGGAGTTTGATCAGGAATATCCTAAGATCTCCCTAGTTGATATGGGTGATGATCCTAGTCCTCCACCTAGACCGAGGAGAAACCTACCTTCGAAGCCTCCCATGAGACATCTTAGGGAGGAGGAGCTTCTATCCTCGTAGGCATTTAAGTCCTTGGTCAAAAAGGTCAAGTATATAGAGAGGAAAGACACGGCTTACAAAAATTATACTTTGAACAAGATTCATAATGAGACTTTATGCCCCTCAGTGCCCATTCCAGCCTATCCCAAGAATTTTGAAATGCGTAGGTTGGAAAAATTTAGAGGTGATGAGATGCACAGGATCATGTCATGAGCTTCTTAGACATGTGCTTTTATATTTAAAGAAATGATGCCTTGCTCTTATGCACCTTCATTACAACCCTTTCAGGCCCCGCCTAAGAGTGGTTCAATCAATTGAAAAAGCACAAGATTACCAATTTTGAACAACTGGCAGATGCTTTTCTTGAATGCTTATCCTTCAACATTAAAAAGAAGGTAAATTTATCTAATTTGGCTATGCTAACTCAACATGATGATGAGCCAAATTTATATTATGGTAAAATATGGATAAATTTGATGGCCAAGTTGCCATTTCCCATTCCAACTACAAAACAGACCTGGATGTTTGCGAAGAGTTACACAAAGAACATTTTGTTATTGTTGCAACTGTAGTAGTACCAAACATTCAAGGAATCTTTGGTGCAAGCCAAGGTGATTGAGGACATCAAGTTACAATAGGGTAACTTGAAATTCTAGAAAAAAAAGAATGGAACAAGAAAAGTACTGAGAAACAACAGTGCAAGTAGGCCCATGTTAATCATGTGGTCGTGAACCTCTAGAAAGGGGATAAGGGGAAAAAAAAATAGAATTATCAAGCCCAACCTCCTCCTACGTAGTAAAAAAAGTGCAAGAACAACTATAAGGGTAAGAACAAAGAGCAACACCCTCAACACAAATTGACACCATTAGCAAAATTGTTGATGTCAATATTCCATCAATTGTACAAGGTGAAGGCAATAAATTTACTCGAAGTCAAATTATTTGATCCTAATCAACCCAAGCCAAAGGGGTACAAAGATGATATATTTTGCATATTCCATCGCATGAAGGACCATGACATAAAAATATGTTGGTCCTTCAAACATATTGTGCAAAATATGATCGATAAGGGTGAGCTTCTTGTAGATAATCCATAGGCACCAGACAACCAAAATATGGGTATTTTAAAAAATTCTTTGCCCAACCATGAGGTGCCTCACAACAATGTTGGCCAGGTCAACCAAGTACGCATAGAACCACCAACCTAGGGGTTTTTAGGTATGGTCAATGTTATCACAAGACATGGGAGGTATGAAAGACCAAATCAACCTCAATCTCCCATTAGGATCCAAGCTACACAACCTCAAAGGCCAGCCCATAATATTCTAGACCCACCAACTAGACTGGTGGTGACAATTAGAAGTAAGTTAATACAAAACCTACAAACAACTCCAACAAAGTTATCAATCTATGAGTTGATTCAACAATCCCATAGACACAGGGAGACTCTTATGGATATTTTGAGGTCCATTAAAGTTCAATCCCAGGATGCCCAAGCATTTATGAATTTCATGGGACATGTTCAACAGTGTCGAAAACTAGTTATACAATTTTATGATCATGAGATCAAGATGGTTCCTACTGATACGGTTGATCCTATGTTGCATATAATTTCATGTGTTAACCACATACATTTCAAGAGGGTCTTAATTGACATTGGTTCATTAATCAATATAATTACAACCAAGGCATTGCTACATTTGAAGATACCGAAATCACATATCGTGCCTTCTACAATTACATTGAGAGCGTTTAACAATGCATTATGCTCAACTGTGGGTACTATTGTCCTACTTGTTTAGGTAGGATTGAAGACCATCCCTGTGACATGTCATGTGATCAAATGTGCTATGCAGTACAACATCCTCCTAGGGAGGCCTTGGATAAGAAAAATTTGCATCCCTTCAATACTATATCAGTGTATAAAATATATACATGAGGGACAAGTTCACTTGGTGCCTTCTGATGAAGAACCTTTCAAATATGCGAATTTAGAAGATTTTTCGAGGGATTTCATAATACCCTAAATGCACCTAGACATACGACATGCATTTCCAATCAAGAATCCAGGAGGTAAACTAAAATAAGTGTGTACTAAACCATCAACATCTGCATCTCGTAGATCATAGCACATGACGCGACTTCTACTAGATCAAATGCATCCACAATGGTTCGAGAGGAGAAGAAGCTAAAGGTAAAAATTGGTAAAAAAGAGAAGAAGATGCACCCAAACCAGTTGTCATTGAGGTATCTACTCATATGGAAGTAGAGGATGCCCAAAATAAAGTTGAGGAGGTACCTCAGCCTACCTGACCTACATCATCAGTAGGGTTATCTACACCACAGGTGATCATCCATTTGGATAATACTAGTTTGGGAGAATATATTGTGTAGAATGTAACATTTGGACCAGTCATTAAAACTGTGCAAGATATGGGTTGACCTCAAGATCATTGCTTTCTCGTAGGATCGATGGTACCACTCGGGATTCCACCCAACCATACTAACTTCATCTATGGAGGGCTTGATCAACTACCTTCATGTATGAACATGTATGAAGATGATGATGAACCATTCACTGTGAATACTCATTATATTTCTAGCATAGAGTACTCCATTTGATATTTTGAGCATTATCATTGGCATGGTTATGGCCTTGGATTATTTGAACAAGGATGAAAAACTCCATTCTAGCCGTAATATTAGCTAGAAACTGATAGGTTTGGGTTAGGATTACAAATTCAAGGATAGTATGAATTACTCATGGTATCTTTAGACTGCCTATACCTTACTGTGGGGGATGAAGTGTATTACAATCCTTATCATCCTAATCCCTCTACTTTCTGGAGGAATAACTGATTGGTGTCCTTTGTCACCATAGGGCCACCTGAGGTATACCATGAGGGCATCCTTGTGGAAAATGGTCCAAATCACCTTCCTAGAGTTAACCTAAATAAAAAAATCCATGATGCAGCTGACAACACAGGCATGCAGGTTCAGAGCGCTGTCATCGTAGACGATCCCGAGTTGGAGGATATTTTTGGTGAGGATACAACAGAGTCCATTTTCAAAGGGAGTGGGCCGAGCTACGATTCTAAAAGTGATCATGATGGTGAATCATAAAAAGATGATAAATATAAGGATAAAACTGAGTTGACTTATCTAGGTCCTTTGCATTTACACCATCTCTTACCTTTGGAAGCAGTAAGTGAGAATGAAGAGCTCCTCACTCACGATGACGAGTATGAGGAGATAGATTACATGGGCCCCCATTTATTTAATGGCCCTATCCTAGTGGTTAGTGGGGAAGGCTTCATTTATGATAGTGATGATGAAGATGAGACAGAGAGGGTATACCTTGACCCTCCTTATTTATGTCACCATCATGAGCTGATCGATATAGAGGAGATGTATCATTAGTTGCATGTTGGTCCTCACTTGAGAGGGAGATGAGTAAATATAGATCAAATCCATCGTATGGTTTTCCCTAATCTGCAAACTCACATGGAGCCCTTGAGTCCAATTATCCCATCCTACAGTCTATTCATAGATAGGATCTAGAGATCTCCATTCCCTCAGAGCCACATCTAAGGATGGAGAATGATATTAATGATGAGTTGCATGCTCGTGGTCCTGAAGATCAAGTCCATTCTATCAATATGGTCTCCACTGATTTGATCACTCTACTATGTAATCTAGCTAATCCTTCCAGACCATTGTATATTATTTTAGATGCTATTGATTGGGATCACACTGATACGCTTGTTGAGCTTGAATATTTTTTCCCTAATGAAGAAATGATGCAACCTTTCTATTCTACGCCAATATGTGCACATGATGTCTATAATGTTACGAATGCTTCTAAAGTAAAACTTTTAAACCCATATGATGACATCCATATGATTCATACACCTCATAAACTCAAGGAGGGATCACATATGTTAGTAGAGGAAATATTTGAATTGGATATTAGTGATGATCCATCTAATCCAAAGAAGGTTAAATTGGGAGAAATCTTAACTCTTGAGGAGAATGTTGTCCTCATCCTTCTATTGAAAGAGAGACCAAATCTCTTTACCTGGAATTACAAAGACATTTCGGGTATAGATCTAAAATTGGTTACTCATAACATTTCACTAGAAGCTTAAGAAGATGCACCCAAAAATCGCCTTAATGGTCAAGGATGAATTACAAAAGCTGTTGAATGTAGATTTCATCATCTCCATAGACTATCTAGAATGGGTATCAAACATGGTGCATGTAGGAAAACTTGATGGAAGGATCCGTATTTGCATGGATTTTAGAGACCTCAATAAGGCAACACCCAAGGATTCATTTTCATTGTCGAACATAGATGCTCGTGTAGATTCAACTACGGGTCATGAGATGCTCACCCTAATGGATTTTTTTTTTGGTTACAACCAAATTCGGATAAAACTCGAAGACTAGCATAATATCACGTTTACAATGCCATGGGGGACATTCTGTTATAAAGTTATACCATTTGGCATTAAAATGTTGGTGTTACCTATCTGTAGGCTATGACATATATTTTCCATGACTACATGCATAAGATCTTAGAATATTATATTTATGACTTAATGGCTAAGTCACTCATATGAGAATAGCATGCTGAGGTCTCAAGGAAGGTTTTCGACTACTTGATCAAGCATAATATCAGGCTGAATCCTAAGAAATGAGTATTTGGTGTAACTTCAGGAAAGCTCTTGGGATTCATCATTTCCAAGTGAGGAATCAAGGTCGATCTAGCAAAGGTCAGGGCTATATTTGAAATGCCTCCCTTGAGGAATATCAGAGAATTAAGGAGCCTACAGGGCAAAGTAGTGTCTATAAAGTGTTTTATTTCACAACTATCAGATACATTCCAACCCATGAATCGACTACTACACAAGGGGGTCCCATTTAATTGGGATGAAGATTGTTAAAAAACCTTTGCTGACATTAAACAATATATGTTAATGCCACCGATACTAGCTCCACCAAGGCCAAACGTACCTTTCTTGCTATATATCGACGACCAATTTTGCACTGGGAATCATGTTGGCCCAAAAAAATGCATTGGATAAAGATCAAGCCATATATAATATTAGGTGAACATTGGTGAGTTATGAGCTAGGATATGCATACGTGGAAGTTTAGCAGTGGTGTTCACTACCAAGAAATTGTGAAATTATATACTAAGTCATAGTACGTATGCCATATTAAAACAAAATTCTTTGTAGTTGTGACAACCTCGAGCGGTGTGCACCCCACCTGATCTACGCTACTCTACGGATCTGATCTTATCTATTAAAATACTTACAATGAAAATGAAAATAATGTGAAAGGGAAACGTGCAATTGAAGATATTTAAAAAACCATTAAAGTATCCATTTAATTAAATATTCTAGAGTACCATTAAATTTACATCCCTCTTAGGGATACCCTTCATTTGATACAAGTTTTACAATAAGATAGCCGAATAGGGCAACTTGGTGGAAGTATTCCCCCACAGGGAACGGTACACCTTCGCAGGCCTCTCGGTGAAGCACACAAACTTGTACTAGGGTTGATTGATGCCTCCTCTAGGTCTGGTCCTTGAGGTATATTTGTGCTCCTATTGCTTCGATTTGTGAACCTGTAATCCTACAAGCATAGAAACAAAAAAGCACACTCAGTAGCCCAAGATTGCCTCCCTGGATGAGGTTATTAGTTGCAAATATGGTAATCATGTGAAATGAGCAAAATACTATAAAGATGCAATAACTAAATAAATAATTGAATAATATGAATGCAAATGCTGCATATAAATTAGATCTATGCTAATAACAATCATTGTAATTAAAACTAGTCTAATCTAAGTTAAGACGGAGGAAGCTAGTGTGTAAACCCTAGGCTATGCCTGCGGGCCACTGTCTAAGACAATGGCCACTAAATAGAGACCTTCCCTCATGGTCCAAGGGCTCTAACACTAGACTCTTCACTGCAAATTGATGTCCAACGGTCACCTTTGTGTACCTCAATGCACTAATGGGTGATTGAAAAGCTGTGGATCTATGGTAGCAAATAGAGAAATCTTTCTTAGTTGAATGTCGCTTCGATGCTCATCTAGGATACAGAGGTTCACTCTCCAATATGGTAGGGCTCTACTGTAAAGTCTCTAAAAAATGCTCTCTCCCCTATGCTCTAAAAATTGCATCTTATTATTGTGCTTGGAGGTTCAAATCCAGATCTAGATCTGAACTTGAGTCTTGCATGCGAACTAGCCATCTTAGAAGGAAGGCTCAATTATCACCTATGATTGAAGGGAAATCAAGAGGAATCCAAGGACATCCTTTCCAACTTCTCTCATGTAAACTTCTACTTTCACCATGATAATCTACATTTGAAACCTATATGATATTAGGTCCAACAACTAGGGCTGGCTGCTCTGAGCTTTAACGACCAAGATAACTAGCTGCTCTGGTTCAAAGATGCTAAGCCTGAATGGGTCAAAACTACCCCATTTGAGTGGTGAAAACCACTACTTGCACTTGGAAGGTCCTAAGGTTTTGTCATATGGTCTTTGCCTATGCCATATGAGTAGTTCTCCCAAACACGATGTGTTTTTGGTGTCTACAAATACCCCTTTTTGGGATGCATTGTGGGAAAAACATAGTGCAGAGTGAAAATATAGACCACCTATGGCCATGTTGTGGGGTGCATGATGATTATTGATATTTATCAACATTGGATGCCCCAGTCACACAAGAAAGCACATATCCTAGAATCATTGCTTCCAATGGAGTGGAAGGCTTAAATTTGCAAGAGCTCTCTTTTATCTCCTCGAGGATATTTGGGCAGTGTGCCATGCTACGAGTGATTCAAATCAAAGGATTGGTTGGAGCTATTAAACTTTAATATTCACTTTTTTACCCAGCAAAATGGGAAGCTTATGATAGTTGTTAACAATGATTCGTAGGGTGAACGCAATTTTACCATGATGTGAGTGATCTTTTATTGACTTTGATTATGATTATTTGAAAATTTTAACTACCCCCTCAAGCGATAAATCAATGAGGGAAGGACACTACATAAAGAGACAAGTTGCTTGACCAATATGATTAATTTTTGTTTCTTTTAGAGCTAGCTCTTTTGATGGGCAACTTCCCCTTTAGGTGTGATTCTAGCAGTTTATGACAATCATTCATCCTTATCCCATGATGTGGTCCGACCATAATTGGCCTTCTTAGGGAAATCAACATGACTGATTGAATCTATGCTTGTGCTTAATCACTTTGCTCAATGATTTATTGAAATGCCATGAAGGATTTGGGATGATTCCATCATTCTCGTGGAGCAGTCTAACCATATTGGCCTTCTTTGGGGTGATGTTAATCATCTCTCCAAACTGGCTAATTTTCCCCGAGTGACCTTATTGTAGTTTACTCATCTCACCGGATTACATGGAGCGCAAATCACTACAACTGCTGAGTTGATAGAGTAAACAACTAGGTACGAGGCCTACTCATGATTTTGTTTGTTATATTATTTTTTTGTTATTTTATGGTTTATTATTGGGGGGGTGTTGCGGTGAAAGAGATGATTTCCCTTGTCGATGCTCTCGATTAAATGTACTTGCTATTCAACCTGTTATTTTGTTTTTTTTTTGCTTTCTTTGATCTTTTTCTGATGTTTTTGAATTTTATAATTTGTGATTTTTTTTTTATAATTTTGCTTATTTTGGGGTCTCTGTATCACCAAATGTGTTTATTTGCCCAGCTTGGTATTTCTCATGGAGAGAAATTTATTCCTTTTTGCTCCTTTTGCTGGCTGCTGTCAGGTCTAGTGACCCCCAATTACCCTTTCTTGGCCGCTGTCACCTTTAGCGACTAGAAAATTTGGGTGCTTATTTAAGGCTATAGGCATAAAGATGCATCCACTTGAGTCTCCTAGGCATATCACTCCATCTATGTAAGTTCACAATAGGCCCGAACAAGCTCCAAAACTTCCTACGATAGAGATCCAAAACCTATAATCAAGATTACATAGATCAGCAAATCAAATATAACAAGACAATTCTAAAAATAAATCCTTTGGAGGTCCCACTGTGATCGCCATTTTGTAAATAGAAAATATACACCCAAAATAATATAAAAAGTAAACAAACAATATGAGATGAATACAAATGCTTTTTATATTGATCTCCCTTTCTTTACAATAGTTATGTGCCCCAAATTATTGAGGTTTGATGACAAATAAATTTCACTTGCATTTCCAACAGTATAATGCACAAAATAGGGGAAGCCTCTTTTGTATGTTCAAAGAATAGTGGGTGCTAATATCCCTTCTGCTCCAATCAGCTTTGTTGATGAGCTTGAGTATCCTTGTGGGCCTTCTTCATTTTAGTAGCTATCCAAAAATTTATTTCCTGCACACATGTCTTGCCAAATGAGGGTTAATAGCATATGTATGCTTCCACCATGTGAAGCCCTTTTTAATATGCAAACAAAATTTGTAAAACCCTAGAATTTAAGTATTTGTAAATCATAAAGTGCAAAGAACAATGAAACGCTAAAATAAAAAACTGCCTTGTTTACACCTGATCTTGATCTATGATTTTCAATATTGAAAATGCTATCGAGTACGCATAGTACTGCACCTAGGAACTAGCTAAGTGTAGTGCTAAACCTCTACAAGTGTAGAGTCACAACTAGAACTACGTAGGAACCCTACTGCATCTGGATCTGCTTGCTGAATCAATGCAAATCAATGTGAACCTTTGATCTCTCAAGCTTTGAATCTCGGTTGGGCTTACTCTCTGTATCTTGCTACGTATTTTCAATGCTAATTTTTTGATTCATTATCTCTCCTTCCAATTCACAAAAGTTAATGGTATTTTATAACCTCTTGATAGGTTAGATTTAGGGTTTTAACTATGTGAGCTAATGTTGCCAAGTGGTAAGCTAGGGTTAGAGTATGAAGAATATGATGAGCGACTAGGACTAGAATGTGATGAACAGTTGAGATTTATCTATCTATATATATACATATAAATATAAAAATATTTAAAATGTTTATATATTTATATATAAATAAATACATATATAAATAATGAATGACTAAGATTAAAATGTGGTGAGCGACCAAGATTTATATATATATATATATATATATATATATATATATATATATATAATATTTATATATTTATATATAATTATATATAAATAATAAATGGCTAGGATTTGGTGTCTACATTATTTATTAAATCTAATATTATTTTATGAACTCAAAAATAAACATTTAAATAATTTTCAAATCACCAAAATGGTTTATACCTCCAAGTCTTCTTTCCTACTAGCAACCTGATGTTTCCATTTGCTTGCAGAGAATAACTTCCATGCCTTGGCACTTTCCTTGCCATCGAAGGTTTAGATATTTTTATTTATTAAAAGGTATGAAATATATATCACACAGTACAATAAATAAGATATACACACAATGCAAGTCAAACATCCAAAATGCACCTATATGAATACAATTGTGTAAGCTTTAATGTACTCACAAGCAATGCTCATATTTCACACTGCCATCATTTCCCATATTACATTTTTTGATCAACCTTTATTTTTTCATCGAAAGAGTGTACTTGGTCCTACAATCACAAATGCCATTAGGAGTACCACATTCTAGGAGCAAAAAAAAAAGTATAACTCATCAAAATCTCTATACATAAATCACATAATAGTCATGCTAGGAGGGTTGTTACATATTTCAAACTAAATTACTTGTATTATTGATATTCAAGGATTGAGAGGATTATAGTATTCAAAAAATAATAAAACGGACAAGATTTGTTCTTACTTATTGAGATTGGATTACATAATTAAGGTAATTCCTTTTCTCATCCTTGATTTTAGTAATATATGACTATGTTTGTTATTATATGTTTTTGACTTGGGTGTATCCATAGAGGGTTGGAAAATATGGAGACCAAAACTTCATAGCCTATCCATCCTAATCCAAAAGGTAACATGGTCTCTACACCATATAAATCATAGTTTTAGTATCCCACCAAATGTATGTGACTCTATTAATATCTTATAGATAAAAGGGGTGGGATATGGGAGGGCCTGCTTTGATTATATCATATGTACATATTTTAGGTGTCATCTAAATAGGTATGGAGTTTTAGTAAATATTAGAGATAGGAGAGTTAGGGGACCCACTATAGAGAGGATGAATAGGGTAGAGATGTTTTGATGGTTTTTATATGAAATATGACTTGTTGACATTGATTATATTTTATATCTATATCCTATGTCCATGTCGCATGAGCATGTTTTGATATAATATGATGATAGATAATGCCACCCACTAAGGAGGACATGAATAAATATAATTACATTTGAGTATATTAACATATTTATTGGAATTGCTATTAGAATAAAATATCATATCCTAAGTAGTTACTAGGATATGTTTGAGTGGCTGAGATTAACTCAGTTTGTTATGATCCTATGGATCATATTGTAAGCACTTGCTATTTAAGCAAGGTCCTTTCAATTGAATTATATCAAGTATTCTAATTTTCTAACATGGTATCAGAGTGGGCCTTCCCTACCTTGTGAGCTCGAGGAGATTTTCCTCATGGGAGGATTTTCCTTATGAAAATCCCCCCCTCATTTTTGTTTTGGTCATTTTTTTTCAAAAAACTGAGGGAGTATGCTCTCCATATTTTTTATGGATCAAAAACCAAATGTTTGATGGATAAATCCATGGTTGTGTTTTTTTAGTTAAGTTTTTTAGGTTTGTGTGCAGATCGAAGATTGAAGAAATCACCATTTATGCAGATTCCAGTCTCTTTTTGGCCCACTGGTTGTGATTGCAGACCTCCCCTGCAAAGATTTATCCTTTGGCATCTACAACAAAGATTGCAAAGATACCATTTTTTTGGCTTCGAAAGGCAACACTTCTTGGGTCACATTTTTTTTACCAGTGCCTGCTCTTTTGTCTATTACAGACTGATCAGATCTGTTATGAGATCATTGTTTTTTTTGGGTACTCTTTGCTCATTATTTTCCATTCGTGGATCTGGTGGTAAAATGGTTGATTTTTTGGTTGTGGCAAGTTGCTGAAGATTTATCCTAACTCTATTGTCTTCATGGTGCTGGACTTGTAGCCCCCACATGAAGGAGAATTTTATTTTAATAACATAAGGAGTCTGTTTCATGGTGAGATCGTGGCATTCGAAGCCTAACAAGAGGAAAGTTTTTTCCAACCTATTTTTGATTTGGTGGCACCTTCATCGTTGTAGCATGGTTGTGCGAAATGGCCTCAACCTTCAGGACTTCATGTCCTTCCACTAGTATAGAGGCAATGTTGGTGACACTTGCAACATTCCTTTACCTGGCTGGGTTTTGGAAGAAGTAGACCAGAATCCAAATATGGAGTATACCAAAAATAATGGGAGGAGAAACTGCGAATATATTATGTTGGGATGTGACTCCCTATCTCTCCTCAAGGGAAGAAACCCCATTCAAGTGTATGTAAATTATGTGGATCTGCTGTGTCATTAAAAAAAACTAGTAGATCACAAGCAAATAGCCTGAGGCACCACTGTAGTATTGCACCTTCTACATACTACACCGTTCGTATTTTATTCTTTTTATTATTTTTTTTGTAGATCCTGTGTATGTTGCTCTGGACGTGAAAATATTTCATGAACTTTCGATGATAACTATCTCTTGTGACATGATTGCTGGGTTTACCAATGGCACAATCAGTTTATTTGTTGTTAGTGCTATTCCTGGGGGTGTTGATGTGGCCGTAATGGTGGCCATATAGTGGATGTGGCCATGATAGTAGTTGTGATAATGGGTGCCATACATCCAAGAGCAAGTGCAAGAACCATCCACCTGCAACACCAATAACGGGAAGCTTCTACATGTGAATCACCTGTAGTCCATACTAGGAGATGAATTTCAATATTATCGTAGTCGTGCCTAAGACATTATTGAGAAGGAATGCAGAGCACATATGAGAGTAGCCAATTGGTGTTTCCACCGAGTGCTCGAGCATGGATAGTGTCATATTTTTTTAATAGTTTGCAACCTGTGTTGTAGGCTCCACACTATGTAATTGGCCCATGTTGCAATGGTGGAAGTGATGGCCTGACCTTGTTAAGATGATGTGACCGAGGAGTAAGAGGAAGCAATCCAATAGAAGAAGATGAAGAAAAATGCTATTGTGATGTAGTTACCAAAAAACACCCATGTTTTGAATTGCATACACTATTGCATATATTTCCATTATGTTGGCTGATCATGGAACGGTCGCCTGGGTAACAAAGCTTCGTGCTCATATTTTTTAAGAGATTTTAAAATGCGGACATTGTTACTATGCCACACTTTATTTCAGAATTATTGTGCCACATGTGCTTCTTTTTTTGATGTAGCTAAAACTTTTTTGGTGCCAAAAGGAGCAGAAGTCACCACAATGATGAGCAAGAAGAGCTGGTGCTGATTGTGTGGTGTAAGATTCAACTGCCATGCAAACCTGTTTACTGTGCTTTGGAATTATTTACTGTGCAAAATAAAGTGTTTGATGATGATCGATGGTGGTTTCTGGAGTGTTCATCGGATAATTTGGCTACCATGAAAAAATTAATCATTGTCGCCTCTGCAGTAGTTTTCCATACTCCGTCTTGACCCATGTTCATTGTCGCCTCTGTAGTAGTTTTCCAATGACAAGTCCAACGCTTCTCTATCCCTGAAGAAGGCCAATCTCAATGACCCACATGCCATCAAGCACCTCCTTAAAGAAATGACTTCTAATGTGGTTTTAAGCCATGGGTATGTGGAGAATGTGACCTTGAGTTACGTGAAGATGGTGATCAGTATCATCATTATTGGAATTTCTCTGGCGGCCCAGTTTTATCCCAAGAAGTTATTGGAGAATAAAATTTTTCTTATTGCATGCATCGTTTTGTATGTTATCTTCAATTGCTTATTGTAGTTCGTCATATATACAAAGGAGAAGAAAACCATTCTTTTAACGCATCCTCTTCCTGGATTGTTTGCAAGCATAAGATTGGCATTATCTTCAAAGAGTGTTACAAAGTGGTTTACTAAAAATGGTGTTCTCATTGAGGGACTTTTCTAGAAAGTCTAATTAATGATTACACAAGTGAGTCTCAAAATTCTAAGTAATCCCAAAGTTTGTACTTTGCATCAAACTTTGAATTTTAGGAATGAGTTAAAAGTTAACCAAAGAGGAGACATCAAAATATGGTTTTTTTTGTCTTATTAGATACTTTGGGATGTATGCATTACTGCTGCAGAGGATTCTTGTGGTATGTTGGTTATAATTTTTTCACAAAAATGATGCTTCGTTGTAGATGTTATAAATTTGTTGGCATCGAATTTCATACATGCTCGATGTTTGGAGTTGGAGGTTCAACTTGATTGGAGGAAATATTGTTAAAATGTATGGAGATAATGGAGCCCAGATGTCAACATTAATATTTAGCCTTTATTATAATGGAGAGGGATTTTTATTAAAAAGTGTGGCCTTTATTTTTTTAAATGGGACCACTTTTTTCCTTTGCATTGTAAAAATGAGGATATTCTACTTTCAATTTTTTGTGGGAGGGAATTTTTTTTTGCCTTATTCCTATTTTTAGAATATTCCTTTATAACGAAAACAAAAGAAGCCTGTTGTTTTTTCTACAGAGAAAGGACACTTTGTCACCCAATCATAGGGTTGTTTATAGTCATCAAAAATATTTTTCTGAGACGAACACAATGGTGGTGTCCAATTTTAGTTTTGAAACTATTTTCCACATTTTTTTATGGCCTCAAAATATTGTATCATGAATTGCATTCTCGGTTGAACCTGACACTCCTAGCATTGGTGCCATTGTTTTGCTATTTGTCCATAGGTTTTTGGACCTTGTTTCAGTCCATTGTGTTCATATAGGTGGAAACCACATACTCATGCTTGTGGAGTCATTTTGGACTACCCTTGAGATTTTTTTTGTTCTTTTTCCATCCTATCTTCACACTCCTTTTTGTGAGACACTTTGGTTTTAGAAATTTTCTTAAGTGATATTTCTTCTTTTTGATCACTTATTGTACATGAGTACCTTATAAAGCCTTGTTTCTGGGACTCATACTTGTGGATATACCACTTATTTTGCTATTTTTCCATAAGTTTTAGACCTAGTTATCAGCCCATTATGTTCATATAGGTGGAAACCACATACTCATGCTTATGGAGTCAATTTGGACTAACCTTGCGATTTTTGTGGTTGTTTCTCCATACTATCTTCATACCCCTATTTTTTGAGACACTTGTGGTTTTTCATCATCTTTCAACAAATATTTTTTGACCACATATTGTACATGAGTACCTTATCTGGCCTTGTTGCTGGGACTCATACTTATGGATATGTCACTTGTTTTGGTATTATTGTTTTTCAATACCTCCTAGTATCACTTAAGGGGGGGTGTTAGGATATCCTAGTACCACTTAAGGGGGGTGTTAGAATAAAATATCATATCCTAAGTAGTTACTAGGATAAGTTTGAGTGGCTAAGATTAACTCAGTTTGTTATGATCCTATGGATCAGATTGTAAGCACTTGCTATTTAAGCAAGGTCCTTTCAATTGAATGATATCAATTATTCTACTTTTCTAACACTTAGAAGGTGCTAAACAAGTTTCATTAATAAAATATGATGTTCTTTATACAACAAGGTGGAGTTGGCTCATGTAAATAACTACAATCGACTTACCTATAGGGTGAAAAATAATCTATTATTATTATCAAGAATAACTATAATGATGGTGATCTTAAGTGCATTTAGGCAACATGCTCCATATTATTAAACTATACCTATGCTAATAATGTAATCAATTTCTAACATTACCCCTTATTACATCATATTTCAAATAGGGACATGAATAAACAACTTAAATAGTTTAAAAATATCATGGACTAGGACACACATATTAGTCCATGATTTACATCATTGTGAATAAAGACACACTAAAATTATAATTTTAATAGGACTAGTCACACTAGACTTAATCAAAGATAGAGACAAACACAACTATCCAAGATTTTTCATTATAAATGGATAAGAACACACACACTATCCATATGCCTAGTTACAAATAGAGACACACAAATCTATTCGTAAACCTCTAAGATTAGGGACACACTCAACCAATCACAAGAACAACACTTTTCTTGTGAATAATGACACACAACAATATACAAGATCTTATGTGAGTAGGGACACACCACTATCCACATATCATGGGGTATCTACTTCTCTTGAAAGAAGCATTATCTCTAGTAGAGAATGCACTCTAATTAAATTTATGAAATGGGTCATAATTGGGTCAACCATATGACCCCTCTCAAATTGGAAAAGGTTTTAATTATTTGGTCTTAAAAAATCACCAACATCTTTCTTTGACAAGATGATTGCATCAGGATTGAAAATAATTTCTAACAAGTATAAATATGCCTATCTTTTGTAACAAGATAGTAGACAAAAATAATTAATTTTGTCTCCTTCAAACAAAAAATCTTCAAACTGATGAGTTTTTGTAAAACTTTTACTTTAGTCGATGTCAAATTTAGGGTGGCATTTGTGGGCTATACGAGCTAGGAAGGGTTTATGTAGGTTTCTATATTGAGGTTCCTAAAACACACTTGCAAAAAATAAAATAACACATACTTGCAAAAAATAAAATAACACTTGTGAAAAATTAAATCACACACTTGTAAGAAAATTAAATAATACACTTTGCAAAATATAATATTATACTTACAAAAAATTAAATCATACTTAAAAAATAAAATCATGCTCGTGCATAAAATAAATTAATTTAAAAATAAGTCTAAGCCTAACTATTATTTTTATTTTTCCTGGGAAATTATTAAATTAATAAAAATAATAAAACATTAATATCATTAAATATTACGAGTAAAATGAAATTCTATATTGAAGTCATGCCTAAGAAAGATAACTAAGAGAACCCTTCCATCTCATTGAGGAGTGGGATTTTTCTCTCAATGACATGGAAAGGTTTATACTAACTTAGAACTAAAATGAGAAACCAAACTACATATTTTATTGAATTAAGAGCAAGCTTACATAATTGAAACTAACAACTTGGTCATTCCAAATTTTAAGTTTTCACTTTGAAACTACTTCCAAAAAAAATATTTTGCCTCTCTCCAAAATAAAAAACCCCTCTATCTATAATTGCAAACATCCTTATATGTGGAGCAAGCAATAGCTATCTGTTAAATGAGAAATCAATGGTTGAGAAGTAGACAAAGGCTAGTTAAAGCAAGGTTGGAATTAGTTGGCAAAAATATGGTAAACTGACCTAGTAAGTAGACTATCCCAAAAGTGTCATATTTGCTTTGTTGTCTAGTTCACTATCCCTTGTTCGATTGCAAAGATACACATCCTTGGTGGTTGCAACCATTCATTGTTGCACCTAAAATAATTATTCCAAGATTTTCCAAATCACATGGAAGCTATCTCACCTGTATTATATGCCATGTGGATGGTGTTGGAAGATAAGAGCATATATTTTATCTTACATGTATTTTCATCTTATGTGTAGCCACGTGGGGTAAAGATCTTAATTTTTTATCTTATATACAAATGCAATTTTGTCTTATATGTGAGTTTTTTTTATATGCATCTTAATAGATAGATAAATAAAAATAGAATAAAAATAAAAAATGGAATCAACTGCAACAGTTTCAAGATGTAACTAGAATACTTGAGCACTTGCAATATAAAATCACACAAACACAAAGAGATTGCCCAAAATAATGAAATCCTTTATAAATTGACTCTTGCGATACAGATTTACAATGTTTCGGATTGCCCCAAGTATCTTGGGTACAATGTTACAATCTTGGCCTCAATGTGATACAAATTTCTCTCTAGGAGTTTTCTAGATCTTTCGTAATGTACAATGCTCTCATCGTATCCAGTTGCAACTTCAAAAGGTGAGTGGGCTTTGGTATCTAGCATGGGCCCACTTCAGCTTCAGCAGTCTTTCCAAGATACCTGTTACCTGCACACATGCAAACCAACAAAGGGGATTAGTAGCACCCGTATATTCAAACAAAAAATCCAATGCTACACGTAAAACCTATTATCGATATGGATGAACAATAGATAACGCAAAATAATTAACAAATAAAACCTTGCATACTACTCGAATTGCTAATCTCTGTCGATGAAACCCGCTTTTGTTCTTGGTACTGTGGAACCGTAGAAGCGCGGTTGTGGGCTGGAAACCGTGGACCTACGATTGTGAAACCATGGATGCACGTTCTCGATTGTGGAACCACGGACGAGCGGTTTTGGTTGAACGAAAGATTGCCTCGAAATCTGAGCCAACGGTCAGAGTCCAGATTGCACCCTCAACTTCTCATCGGGTCCATATCTAATTCGGTACCTTGTTGGTATGCAGATTCAACTCTCTTTGTTTGGTGGATTGATGGTGTCTTTATAGGTTGACTGGGGCTTTGGAGGGGAATGTGAGGTGGCAAGCCTGATTTTCCAAGTGGCAAATCTAGACTGCCAGGTGGAAGGGGTAGTTACAGTGAGTCACTCAGTGTGGCTCACTTAACTAGGGTGATGTGGCTCCAAGTGGAGTGGGATGTGGGATGCTATTTTATGTGAAGGGACAAGGGGACAACAACAAAGGAGTTGTGGCATGGGTGTTGGGAATATGTCTCATGTGCAAGGACAAAGGGGACAGGAGTGGGTAATATGTGGCATGGATGTTGGATGAAGTGTCTAGGACACATGTCCAATGGGTAGACAGGGTATCCTAGGGTGATTTTCCTAATTAAATAAATTAGGAAAGTATAATGATGTGCAAGATTTTATATCCCTAAGTTAGAACTTAGGCATATATCTTTATTATGCAGGATTTGATGGTGAGGTGGTGAATGTGAACTAAAGGGTGCTAGATTTTGGTGTCTACAGTTGCCCCTTTTTGTACTATATTGTGTACAACATAATGCGGTGCAAAAACTAATGACATCTAACTTTATTGGACGAATGGGTTCACTTCTTGTTGACATACAGAATGAATGAATTATTTTAAGATTTGTAAAAGTGTATTTGGTTCCAAATTGCTTTTGGATCAATCTACCATACTCAAGATTTTCTTAATGTGACGAATGTGCTTTGGTCCTAAAGAGAATTGGACACTTCATGAAGTTTGGTTTTTCACTAGACATGTCTGAGTGACTGAAAATTGTATGATATATCATGTATGATGTGTATGATTTGTGAGTTGTAAAGAATCTTAGTTGAATACCCCTAATTCTTGGAATTTATTTTCTTGGTCTTATCATCACCACTATTAAAGATTACTGAGCAAGGGATGGGATGGATGCAACTATATATATATATATATATATATATATATTTGTGTATGAACATATAATTGAAATGCAAATGCCATATGAAAAATACAATTTGAAATATGTCTATTTACACTGTGAAATGCATGCAAAATTTTAAAATGAAATATTTTGTTTATTTTATTTTATTTTATATATATATATTTTAGCCATGTACATATATATATACATATATTGCAAGTCATTTTATGAATAAAATGCCTTGTGATTCTGGCTCCAATTTCCCTTCTAAATTGGAGAGTTTGTACGTTCCTTTTCCCAATTTTTGCTTTACTATATATGGGCCCAACCAATTTGCTGCAAATTTATCCCTTAAGTACAGTAAAGCATTAGTATTTTGTTGATTTTATTTGAGCACTAGATCCCCCACTTGAAATTCACGAGGATGGACTTTTACGTTGTAAGCATGTTTGACTCTATCTTGATATACTCATAAATGTTCTAGAGCATTAATATGTTTCTCATAAATAATTATCAATTAGTCAAGACGCTCCTGTATAGTTGTATCATCATTCATGAATTCTTGTATCTCGATTCGCAAGGATGGTATCTCGAGCTCCAATGGTAATATTGCTTCTGCACCGTAAACTAGTGAAAATGGTGTTACTCCCGTTGGTGTTCTTATGCTTGTTCTATAAGCCCATAGTGCTAAAGGGAGGCGAGTATGCCAATATCGATAATTATCTTTTACCACTTTCTTGAGAATGGATATGACTATTTTATTTGTTGCTTCAACTTACCCATTTGCTTGTGGGTAATAAGGTGTTGAGAAGCTGTGTAGTATTTTAAATTTATTGCACAATGCTCTAACATATTTATTATTAAATGACTTTCCATTATCTAAATTATTTTTGAGGGTATTCCAAAATGACATATAATATGCTGAAGTATAAAATCCGCTATTCGAGGTCCAGTCATAGTTGTCATTGGAATTGCGTCCACCCATTTTGTGAAGTATTCTATAGCAGTTATGATAAATTTATGTTGTCCTGATGAAGCAGGTGTTATTTTACCAATAAATTCAAGGCCCTATTGTGAAAAGGGCCATAAAATTTGAATGGGTTGTAAATTTTGTGCCCATTCAAATTTTGTGATGGCACATGGATCAAGTTTGCATGATGTTGACATTTTTGGCATCTTTTGACATATTTGCAACAGTCGTTTTCCATTGTCGGCCAGTAGTATCCCATGCACAATATTTGATGCGTTATCATTATGCACATCATTAATTCTCAATGAATTTGTCAATCCAGGGCAGTGTACAAGGCTATTTGCGGAAGGAGGAGTGAACAAGGCTATAACTTAGGTCATTTGGGAGCAACAGGTCTTATTGGTGAAACCGATTGTGTGGGGGATTTAGGACATTTTTATCTCTAAATTGCATAAATTGAACTTTAATATAATTATAGGAATGGAAACTAATTACTAACTGCAAAAATGAAATCCTAGTTACAATTACAGAATGAAATCTAATTATGTTGCAGAAATAACTCCCTAGTTACAGTTGCAGAATTAGAAATCTAATTATGATTGTAGAAAGGAAGTCTATTTACTTTTGCAGTAATGGAAACCTGATTATAACATGGAAATTAAGTCCTGTCAATGCTCTCTAATAGAAGGTTGTCAATCTTCTCGTAGGGGTTGACAAAAAAACACAAAATGCAATAAATTGCAAAAAATAGTAAATTTTGGAAATGACAATCTATAGTAATTTGAAAGCTTGCTAAAAATGGAGATTACAACCAAACCTATCATTAATCACAAGATCATCCTAATCATGAAATAAACTAAGATTGCAAAGACTGTTAGCTATTTACAAGGAAATGAAATGACAAGTTTTACAACTTATTCTGCTACAACAAAATCAGAATAAAAACTTGTTGTTAGTCCTCCTCCTAGGTCTAGAAGTGGCCAACCTCCTTGTCTAGAAGAAGGTATGAGTCTTTCTCTCTCTCTAGATCTTACTCACACTCATTCACAACAACATGAATAGAAAAAGTAGTGCACTTTATTGATTCAAGAACATAATTACAGTATTGTTGCTAAAAACCCTGTTATAGGACTGTAACAGTCACTTTTCTACTATTTTCCTATTATTATACTTCTTGCTTATTTTCCCCTTTTCTTCTTCAACTTGGACGGGAGCTATCTATTTATAGATATCCTAAAATCTATTTACAAACTGAGAATATCTCATTCCTATCTTACAGATCTATTCCTATTATGTTGCAGCATTTCCTAGGTTTATCCTAGAAGAGGATCAAAATTGATCTTTTCCATGAATGGTGGCTTTGGATGGCAAGGACGAAAAATTCAGATGGGAGATATTTTCCTTTAACCTTTTCAACCTTCTTTCCCTTTTTCCATCGTCAAAAATCAGTCAACAAGTCAAAAAGCACTTTCTGTTCTCATTCCGAAGATAAGTGGCTCATTTCGAAGAGACTGTATTTCTCATTCCGAAGATGTCCGCTCATTCCAAAGATCTTCAGAATGAAAAACTATGTGCTCTTCAAGTGATTTCATCTGCATTTCTTAGGTGGGTTAGCTCTCAGGATCATATTGCACTAATTGCAATAGCCTTCATCTCTCTCCATGTGTGAATTCCATGCCTTGCCATTCATTGGTAGCTGGCTGGAATTTACATTGGAAAACCAGTTTTTGCTGCACAGTAACAGTTTGCTTGCACTATTTGCTAGATTTAGATAAATAAATGCTTGAAACACATCAAAACAAAACTAGTGAAGTGCTGCTATCAACCTAAGCATACTTCTCATTTAGCAAGTCATGACAAAGTAACATAAAACTATGCAAAAAATGTAAAAATCAGAATATAGTATTTCTAACACATTGATCATGCAAACAGTTAATACACAACATATTAAATCAACTTAACTAGCATATCATATTAAACACAAGAGTTTTTTAGGTAGTTTCAATGTTCAAAACATGCTATGATTGAGGCATTTCTAGGCCTCATCATTTCCCCCAACTTATATTAATGCATGTCCTCATGCATTCGGTTGGGCTATAGAATCACATATATCCATATTCAAATTCCATGATCTCGTAGAACAATTTGGTGCCTATATAATATCCCCTGTTCTCCTCGAAGGTTTCTGAGCCATTCTTCAAACTGATCATCCAGGTTGAGAATCTTCTTCAAAATAGAAGGGAACTGGAGAAATGATGGTTGGAGGCCTAAATCTGAGACCTATCCAGTGATGTTGCATGATTTCAATCAATTGTATCACTCCTTATGCCCTTCTTCTGGACCATTCTAGGTTAATGGGGGAGATAGGTTCCCTTTTCTATAAAGAAATGGAAAGTTTTGCCCATCTATTTTTGCAAAATGATAATGCTGGAACAAAACTGTCATTACAAAAATTCTAGAATTTGGTCACACAGTCCCTCAAATTGCTCAAGTACATCCTTTTTACATCTTCCCTGTTCATCATGGTGAAATGTTGTCTGGTGATAAGTGGATGATTTGGCTGAACTGCTCTGACTAACAATTCAACTCTTAATTCAATTTCTTTATTTTGTCTTTTCTCCTGGTCCCAATAAAATTGATTTTGTAAAGTGGACATGAATGCTCTCAGTTGAACATCTCCTATGTAAATTTGAGGGTGAAACTCTACCTCTTTTGGAATAAAGAAGTTGTGTAAAAATAATTCACATAAGAGATTTTTCTGTTCTACATGGTTGTCAAAATAGGCTTCTAAGAAATCTGCAGTTGTGTCCAATTTGTATGGGAGACCTAAGCTAATCCTCATGACCTTCCATATGAGATATTTCTCCTTAAGAATGAGACTGTAAAATTTGGCCGACCGTCTGAATTGGACCAAAAACTCAGCAATCTGACATAAATCAATCACTTTTTCATTCAATGCCTTGATTTCTGTTTCTTTTGCTTCTAACTGTTTACCTTCCAATTTAAATTTTTCAACTTTAGTGGCAAGTTTTTCATATCTGATCACCCAACTAGCTATGTTTGTATTATATTGCTCTAGGGATACAATATTGGGTGGTCTAACTATAGGTGGAAATCTGGGTAGCAGATCTACTTGAACCCCTTTTTCTGCTACTTCCACTGGTTGGTCATCTGATAATAATTCTACTTGTATCCCTTTTTTTGCTATTTCCACTGGTTGGTCATCAGACATCAATTCTACTTGTACCCCCTTATCCTCTACTTTTATTGAAGGTATAACAATTTTAAATACAGAAATCTCATTTGAAGGAGTACTTGAACAATTGCATGTTGTTGTTTAAACTGCTCCTGTGCTGGTGTTTCCTGCTGTGACTCATCTCCAATATTCTTTTCTATGCTTTTTATCAATTTTGGAGCATCTTCGGAATGAGAAGGCAATGCTTCAGAATGGAAGGGCACTTCTTCAGAATGAAAGGGCACTGCTTCAGAATGAGCACCTATGTCTTTAGTCAAAGTTTTAGACGCCTCAATCAAAGTAAAAGAGTCATCTCGCCCTAGATAATCCCATAAGTAACTGAGCCAAATTATCCTCATCAATAGATATAGTTGGTTGTTCTTCAGACTATGACAACCTCTTCCTCAATTTTGCCACTTCTTGCTGTAATTCTAGCAATCTTCTTTTCCTGTATTTCAATGATATTTTCTTTTTCTTCAATCCATTTAGTTTGTGTTTTGATAGCATTTTGATAATATTTCAATGATATTTTTTGCATTTTCCGAAGATCATGCTTCATTGTAAAGATAATTCCTCATTTCAAATACAAAGCTTCATTCTAAAGACAATTCCTCATTTTGAAGACAAAGCTTCATTCCGAAGATAAAGTGCAACATTCATTCTGCTGTCATTTTGAAGATAATTTCATTCCGAAGACAAAGTGCAACAATCATTCTAAAGACAATTTCATTTCGAAGACAAAGTGCAACAGTCATTCTGAAGACAATTTCAATCCGAAGACAATACAATAGTTAATCTGAAGAAAACTTCAATCCAAAGACAATACAGCAGTCATTCTAAAGAAGATAGCAGACACTATTTTTGGCATTCTCATTTTGAAGATTAGGCAGAAACCAATATTCTCCTTCTCAAAACATGTTTTAAGTATGCCAACTCTTATGGATACCTTTTATGCTAATGGTTAATTGTTATATACTACATACCAATCATTTACAATGAAGAAATGTAAGAAATATATACCTGATTAAAACAAGTTAATGCAAGTTTTGAAGAATGACTACTTCTATTGATGTTCTCATCGAGATTTTTTGCAATATTTCAAAACAAGTGCAGTTGGTGAATTTGTACAATGATGATTCAAAAATTTTCAAGGTTATGCATGCCATAAAACTGGTTTTCATGCATACCAACTCAATAGTGCCTTAGGAAAGGTTTTCACTACTGAGCTATTCATTTTTCTCTCTTTTTTTTTTTCTTGTTTTTTTTTTACCTCTCCTTTTCTCTTTGTTTTTTTTTGATTCTGATTATGCCCATGAAGGAATTCATGATTTCCCTGAAATCATGCCCATGAAGGAATTCACAATCAGAATTTATTCATCTTTTTGTTTTTTGCTTTTTCTAATTTTTTTTATTTTTTTGCTTTTCTTGAAATCCATGATCATGCTGATTTTATTGAAGTGGAAGAGGGAATCTCTTCCACCTATTGTGCATCCAAACTGTCAAGCTGCTGCAAGAATTCCTCTTTAGTCAAAGGTGTATGGTACACCCTGAGGCGATGTCCATTCACTACCAACTTTCTTCGTGACCCATCAATAGGAGATAGACGAGCTGCTCCATTGTCAAATACCTCTTCAATCTGGTAAGGTCCAAGCCATCTAGTTCTCAGCTTTCCAGGGAAGTCCTCATAGCGAGAATCAAATAGCAAAGCCCAATCTCCTTGCTAAAATTTCCTCTGTTGAATGTGACTATCATGCCACAACTTCCTCTACTCCTAAATTACTTTAGTTTGGTGCAGAGCATCCAACCGAAGTTCATCCAATGCATTTAGCTACAGAATCCTATTCGTCTGTGCCTATGACAATTCAATCCCAATTTCCAATGTTGTGTGCAATGTTAGTAGCTCAAATTCAATAGGTAGGAGGGGATTTTTACCAAAAACTAGTTCATAAGGTGTGAATCCAGTAGTGGATTTCCAAGTAGTATTGTAAGCCCAAACTACTTTAGGTAATTTATCTAGCCAGTTTCTCCTATGAAAAGCTACTATTTTTGTCAAGATTCGTTCTAGTTCCCTATTTGTTACCTCAACTTGGCCATTTGCTTGTGGGTGGTAAGGTGATGATTTCCTATGTTTGATTTCATATAATTCTGTAAAAGCCTCAATGACTTTAGATGCAAATTGGGGTCCTTGGTCTATGGTGATAGACCGTGGAGCTCCAAATCTCTAAAAAATCTGAGTATACAAGAAATCGATGACCTTCTCTTCATGAGCATGTTTGAAAGCATGCACCTCTACCCACTTTGTCAGGTAATTAGTGCATACTAGAATATGCACCTTTCCTTGAGAAGGTGGATCAATAGGTCCTACAAAATCAAGCCCCCACCTCTCAAATGGCTCTAAAACCAATTGAGGCTGTAGTGGCATTTCATTTGTATGAGTGGGTTTCCCCATTCTTTGGCATGCATCACAATGCCTGATGTACTTTTTCACATCCTTGTGAAGAGATGGCCAATAATATCCTATCCCTAAAATTTTTCTAATTGTGCTTTTTACAGAATAGTGTCCACCTGAGGGTTCATCATGACAAGCCCTAAGGATATCATATACCTCATCCTTTCGGATGCACCTACGTAACACATGGTCAGGACTGCACTTAAAAAGTATACCCTTAATCCACTCAAAGGAAGAACTCTGTTTGATCAATTGTTTTTTCTGTTTTGAAGTGAAATGTGGAGGAACTTTCCTTGTGACCAAATAATTGGCTATATCTGCAAACCAAGGTGATTGGACAGATATAGCAAATAATTTTTCATCAAGAAAAGTGTCCTCAACTAATTCCCCTTCCTCTGTGTTCTGCAACCTGGACAAGAAATCTGCTACAACATTAGCTTTTCCTGGTTTGTTGATTATTGTGATATCAAATTCTTGTAGAAACAATAACCAACGAATAATTCTTGCACTTACCATAGGCTTATTCATCAAATACTTAATGGCTGTGTGATCTGTGTGAATGAATATTTGATAACCTGTGATGTAATGCCTAAATTTGTTGATGGCATAAATTACTGCCAAGAATTCCTTCTCAGTTGTGGTATAATTTTTCTCAGCTCCTATCAAATTCTTGCTAATGTAGTAGATGGCATAGTGTTCACCATTGTCAATTTGTCCTAATGCTGCTCCAATTGCAGTATTGGAAGCATCAGCCTGTATGTGAAATGGTAATGTCCAATTAGGTCCTCTTAACACAGGTGGAGTTACTAATTTCTCTTTTAGAGCTTCAAATGATTCCTGACACCTTGCAGTCTAGGAGAATTCAGAATCTTTAGTCAATAGGGCAAACATGGGATTGGCTATTGTGCTAAAGCTGGGAATAAACCTATGGTAAAAACCAATGTGTCCTAGGAAGCTTTTGACATCAGCCTGAGTTTTAGGAGGAAGAAGATTCTTGATAATTTCCACCTTCTTTGGATCAACCTGGATCCCTTGAAGAGAGATGTGATGACCAAGAACTATTCCTTCCTCCATCATCATAAAACATTTGTCTGGATTCAAGGATAACCGGTATGTTTCACAGCGAGTTAAAACTCTGTCAAGGTTTTCTAATGTAAAGTCAAAAGTCTGTCCACATACTATGAAATCATCCATGTATATCTCAACACTTTTGGTAGTCAGATCAGAAAAAATTGCTAAGACCGCTCACTGAAATGTTGCTGGGGCATTACACAAACCAAAAGGTAAAACCCTATAGGCAAATGTTCCCCATGGATAGGTAAAGGTTGTTTTCTCTTGATCTTCAGGTGCAACTTGAATTTGATTATACCCACTAAATCCATCAAGAAAACAAAAGTATTTCTTTCCAGCAAAGGTATCTAACACCTGATCTATGAAAGGTAATGGAAAATGGTCTTTGTATGTCACTTTGTTCAGCTCTCTATAGTCTACACATACTCTCATTTTTCCATTTTTCTTAGGAACTATAACCAATGGAGAGACCCATCGGCTATCATAAATTGGGTAAATGAATCCTACCTCCAGAAGTTTTTCAATTTCTTCTTTTACAATATCCCTCAAGGCAAGATTCAGTCTTCTCTGGGGTTGTCTTACTAGCTTGAATTCTTCAATATAAATCCTGTGGGTGCATATATCAAGGTGAATCCCTGACATATCTTTGTAGTCCCAAGCAAAAGCATGAACATGCTTCTGCAAAATAGTTATCAAATTTTCTTCCTCTTCCCTAGTAAGCCAGCTGTTAATGTTCAAAAATTTGCCTGGCTGGACTTCTATTTGTTTTGTATTTGGAAGGACTGAATTCACTTCTTCATACTTGGTGATTAGGGAGTTAAGAGGGCAATGATGAGATGGGAGGAAATAAGAAGTTTTTGTTTCATTGATTTCTAATGGAAGCATATCCTGTATGGAACAGTGAGAAGGGAAAATTAGGTGATGGTGCCACCCATGTGGTAGTGAAATAGATGTTTCCTATGATAGTACAGATGGCTCACCTTCAAAATTTTGGTTCTCCTCATTCCCTAACAACTGATGGATATTTACTACTTCCTCTTCTAACCCTTGTTCATGTAGAACATTCATTAGGATAGTTTCATTCTCTAAAGTTTCTATGTCATGGAGGTCTTCTGTGTGTTCCCTTACTACCAAGGTGGCTAGTGTGGAAATAACCTCTTCTGGTTCTTCATCTGAGTCAAGAAACCATAACTGACCTAAAAAATTGTTGGAGGGTCTTGCAGGAGGATACAAAGAGATCTGTTTTAGATCAATACCATTTGAAATGGTCATTTTTCCAGATCTGCAGTCTATGAAGGTTGCTGCAATTGCAAGCCAAGGTCTTCCCAGAATGATGGGATATCCATGTGCTAAATTTCTTGGCTGTAAAACCAAAAAATCTGTAGGGAATTCCCAAGAAGAGACTTCTATAGGGACATCTTCAATGATACCTTCAGGTTTTGCAACTGACCTATCAACCATTTCTAAAACTGTAAATGTGGGACTGAGATGTTTGAGCTGTAATTGTTCCATTATATCCTTGGTCATGACATTTATTGCAGCTCCTAGATCTACTAAGACATTTGATATTGGTACTGAGCCTATGGTAACTATGATAACTGGACTCCTTGGGTCACTATACTTTGGAGGTACTAGTTTTTCGAACAAGAGATCAACTATCTTTCCTTCAAACTGAACAGTCTTGGGAAATGCTTTCTTTTTTCTTCCTCGCTCTTCTAATGCACAAATCTCGGATAGTACTTTTAATCACTGGTATATCCTTAATGGCTTGCAATAAGGGCAATGATATAGTTAACTTTCTAAGTTCCTTGACCAGGTCTGACTCAGAATTTCCTGTTGTGGTATTGAATCTTTCAGGATATGGAATTATCCTTGATGAAGGTAATTGTTCTGCCTGTGGTTCTATTTTTTCTTCTTCTTTCTCTGTTGTTGGTTTAAATCTAACTGGTTCCAAAGGTTCTTGCTTTTCATTTTCCTTGATTTTAGTTGAAACAAGTTTAGGTACAACTTTTCCTGAATGAAGTTGGATGTTACTACAATCAAGAACATTTATTTCAGCATTTTCTTCAACTTCAGCCACATAGACAGGGGATGCCTATCTCATGTTGTTTGGATTAGTGACTGGTTGAGCTGGAAGTTGAGGCTGTTTCACCTATTGTGTTTGTTGTGGTTGGTTCTATTTTTCTTGAAAATTTTGATTAGGTGCAGGCAGAAAATGTTGAGTTTGACCTTGATTTCTTTGTTGCCTTGGATAGGACTGGTATTGCTGACTCCATTGTGGTTGATTTTGCATCCAATGTGGATTAGTCTGATTCTGATTCCAGGGTGGGTTGTTTTGATTCCATGATGGATTATTCTGATTCTGATTCCAAGTTGGATTACTCCAACTTGTTTGTGGCCATTCTTGGGAATTTGTCCATTGAGAATAATTCCAAGGACGTTGGGGTGGTTCTGATTGTCCCCAAGGCATAGTCCAAGGATTATGCCCCCAATTTGTAGGAAAACGAGGGGGATTTTGGTACTGAGAGAAATTTCCCCCCTATTTTGGTCCAACATAGTTGAGTTCCTCAGTCTGACTCTCTAACACAGTTTTGAGTTGTGGTAGTAGGTGGCATTTATCAGTCAAATGCTTCTTCGAACAGATACTACAAATGGCTGAGATAGACATTTTATTCAAAGGACACTCCTGCAAAGCATGTTTATTTCTACATCTTGGGCAATAAATTGCCAAAGGTTCTATGGTTTTTGCTTTTGTAGACATTTCTCCCAAAGTTGTGTTCAATTGCACGAGAATATCAATTTTAAAATTTGCAAGTTCCTCTATTAGGTCCTTCACATCAGTGCCATTTGTACTTTTTTTCTTCTTCCTTGCTTAGTGTGAGAGTAATTCCTGCAGAGATCCACAATTTCCTCATTACTAAGAGTATTTACATCCCCTTTTCCCATCAAATCCAATACTTCTCTGGATTCATCTTGTAATCCTCTCAAAAATATGGTTTTGCATAACTCAGGTTCTACAAGTCCACATCTCCTTTGAACAAAGGAGAACCTATCAAGATAGTCTTCTAATGTTTCATCATCTTCCTGCTTAATCTTGAATAACTCATCTTTCCTATTCCTTACACGGCAATACTCCTGATATTTGTCTAAAAACACAGTTTCCATTTGATCCCAGGTTCGGATGGAATTTGGCTCTAAGCTCATGAACCAGCGTAATGTTGAGTCCTTGAGTGTTGAGGGAAAAACCTTAAGTTTTTGATTGTCATTTACATAGTCATAGGTTTGACACACTACTTTGAATTCAAACAAAAACTGATCAGGATCTTTAGATACAACACCTCGGAAGGTTGGAAGTATTGAAGGTGAAATGGTTTTCATGGGGGAGTTTTGTGTTGGATTCAAATGGATAGGATATTCAAATGTTCTGGAAGGTTGGGGCATATCCTGATCATTTCCTTCATTATGGACATAGCCATGTTGGCCATCCCCATCTAGATTGCCTCTCTCTGCCATAGTTTCCTGTTCCTTGGGAACAGTTAAACCTATCCAAATTTCACTCTTAAGAGGTCCAGAATCCTCTGTTGATGATGAGTCTGATGATTTTTCTTTCTCAAGATGTTCTAATGATGATGAAGCTGGTGATTTTTGTTTCAATTTTTCTGGTAGTTCAAACACAGGTGATTCACCCCTTAGGCGTGAAGATCTTCTTAATGGAACAAGCCAGGGATCCTTTTGAGTAATTCTACCTTTTTCATCCCTAGGCTTACTCATTCATGTTTACTCTTGAATGACATAAATTATAGGTCAATAGTTGTTACTTTAACCAGCTGTTATATTCAGATTTTATCCTGAATTTTCACAACTCAGTCTAATTAATAGCTATTGGACTGTTGTCACCTTCTAGCAACACTATTCCCTGACAACGATGCCAAAATGATGCATTGTCATTATGCACATCATTAATTCTCAATGAATTTGTCAATCCAGGGCAGTGTACAAGGCTATTTGTGGAAGGAGTGAACAGGGCTATAACTTAGGTCATTTGGGAGCAACAGGTCTTATTGGTGAAACCGATTGTGTGGGGGATTTAGGACATTTTTATCTCTAAATTGCATAAATTGAACTTTAATCTAATTGTAGGAATGGAAACTAATTACTAACTACAAAAATGAAATCCTAGTTACAATTACATAATGAAATCTAATTATGTTGTAGAAATAACTCCCTAGTTACAGTTGCAGAATTAGAAATCTAATTATGATTGCAGAAAGGAAGTCTATTTACTTTTGCAGTAATGGAAACCTGATTATAACATGGAAATTAAGTCCTGTCAATGCTCTATAATAGAAGGTTGTCAATCTTCTGTGCAGGGGTTGACAAAAAAACACAAAATGCAGTAAATTGCAAAAAATAATAAATTTTGGAAATGACAATCTACAGTAATTTGAAAGCTTGATGAAAATGGAGATTACAACCAAACCTATCATTAATCACAAGATCATCCTAATCATGAAATAAACTAAGATTGCAAAGACTGTTAGTTGTTTACAAGGAAATGAAATGACAAGTTTTACAACTTATTCTGCTGCAACAAAATTAGAATAAAAACATGTTGTTAGTCCTCCTCCTAGGTCTGGAAGTGGCCAGCCTCCTTGTCCAGAAGAAGGTATGAGTCTTTCTCTCTCTCTAGATCTTACTCACACTCATTCACAACAACATGAATAGAAAAAGTAGTGCACTTTATTGATTCAAGAACATAATTACAGATATTCGTCGCTAAAAACCTCGTTATAGGATCGTAATAGTCACTTTTATACTATTTTCTTATTATTATACTTCTTGCTTATTTTCCCCTACCTTTCCCTCAACCTGGATGGGAGCTATCTATTTATAGATATCCTAAAATCTATTTACAAACTGAGAATATCTCATTCCTATCTTACAGATCTATTCCTATTATGTTGCAACATTTCCTGGGTTTATCCTAGAAGAGGATCAAAATTGATCTTTTCCATGAATGGTGGCTTTGGACGACAAGGACGACAAAGTCAGATGGGAGATATTTTCCTTTAACCTTTTCAACCTTCTTTCCATTTTTCCATCGTCAAAAATCAGTCAAAAAGTCAAAAAGCGCTTTCTGTTCTCATTTCGAAGATAAGTGGCTCATTCCAAAGAGACTGTATTTCTCATTTCGAAGATGTCCGCTCATTTCGAAGATCTTCGAAATGAACAACTGTGTGCTCTTCAAGTGATTTCATCTGCATTTCTCAGGTGGGTTAGCTCTCAGGATCAGATTGCAATAGCCTTCATCTCTCTCCATGTGTGAATTCCATGCCTTGCCATTCATTGGTAGTTGGCTGGAATTTACATTGGAAAACTAGTTTCTGCTACATAGTAACAGTTTGCTTGCACTATTTGCTAGATTTAGATAAATAAATGCTTGAAACACATCAAAACAAAACTAGTGAAGTGTTGCTATCAACCTAAGCATACTTCTCATTTAGCAAGTCATGACAAAGTAACATAAAACTATGCAAAAACTGTAAAAATCAGAATATAGTATTTCTAACACATTGATCATGCAAAAAGTTAATACACAGCATATTAAATCAACTTAACTAGCATATCAGATTAAACACAAGAGTTTTTAGGCAGTTTCAATGTTCAAAACATGCTATGATTGAGGCATTTCCAGGCCTCATCAATATTCTTTTTGCAATTGCCATTCCACTAAAGTGACCACCGCAAGTACCATCGTGGGCTTCTGCTATTGCTCTTTCTACTTCAATTGGATTTAAACATCATAGTAGGATTCCATCATAACTATGTTTATATAACACATCTCCAAGTAAAGTAAAACTAATGGCTCTTTGTTTGAATGTTCTTTTTGCAACTCGTGTTATGTCCATTGGTAGTGTGCCTGTTTTGAGAAAATATTTTATCTCATCAAGGTAAGAATTGTAAGGTTTGACATGTATCAAACAAACATTTTTCTCACCCACATATTCTATTTTTTGAATTGATGGCTTAGAAATTGTTGTTATGATTAGTGATTGCATTTCTCCATGTTCATTTTTAGGAATGAGAGATCCCAAAGAAGCCATTGCATTCACAAATCTATTTGTTGATCATGGCAAGTTACTAATTTCATACCAGTCAAATTTTCCAACTGTATTGCTTCTTCATGAAATATCTTTAAGACTGGCTCTTTACATTGGTATTCTCATTTTATCTGGTAGAAAACTAATTGAGAATCACCAAAAATGCTTATTCTTTTTATTCCCATTGCTATAGCTGATTTAAGACCTAGTATTAAGGCTTCATATTCTGCATTATTATTAGTGCATGTGAAGTCGAGTTTGAATGATAAAGGAATGGGCATTCCTTCAGGTGTGTAAAACACAACTCCTGCACCTTGACCTTTTTTGCACTTTGATCCATCAAAGAACATTGTCATATCTGCTTCATCCTCGGGTGAAACTATTTCTTCTTGCTCTGTGATAGAAAATACTGAATCATCGAGAAGTTCAATCATTAATGGTGTATCATTGTGCAGCGAAGCTTTCGCTAATTGATCAACTATTACTTGCACTTTTATGGATTTTTGACTTGTGAATTCGAGGTCAAATTCTGTTAAAAGCATTATCCATTTAGCAGTGTGGGTGTTGTTGTAAGTGTGATTCATCATGTACCGTAAAGGGTTTTCTCTAGCTATAACATAGGTGGTATTTCTTAGCATGTAATGTCTAAGTTTCTTGGTGGTGAAAACCACGACTAAGCATAACTTTTCGACATAATAATACCTTGTTTCGTAACTTACCAGTGTTTGACTGATGTAATAAACCGCTTGCTCTTTATTTTTCTTGTTCTTTTGTGCAAGCATTGTTCCTAAGGTAAAATCTGTTGCAAAAATGTATAGGTGAAATGAGACTCATATTTTTTATGGCATAAGAACTGGCGGTGAGGCTAGATATTTCTTTATATCATCAAATACCTCATAATATTTAGTTGTCCAAGAAAATATCACTCCTTTTTGTAACAAGCGATTAAAAGTCCTGCATTTATCTGAGAGTTGTGCAATGAATCGATGAATAGATTGGAATTTTCCTTGTAAACTTCGTAACTCTTTAAAGTTTTGGGGAGGTGACATTTCTAAAATTGCTGTTACCTTGCCTGGGTCTACTTCAATGCCTCTCTTGGAGATAATGAATCCTAGAAGTTTTCCTGATGTTACACCAAATACACACTTCTTAGGATTTAACCTTACCTCATGTTCTATTAATCGATCGAATACCTGTTCTAGCACATCTATGTGTTCAAGACGCATTTTTGATTTAGCAATGAGATCATCTATATAATATTCGATTATCTTATGCATATAATCATGAAATATGTACATCATGGCACACTGATATGTAGCTCCTATGTTCTTTAATCCAAAAGGCATCACTCTGTAGTAGAATGTCCCCCAAGGCGTTGTAAACGTTGTTTTATGTTGATCTTCTGGATTAATCTAAATTTGGTTGTATCTAGAGAAACCATCCATTAAAGAGAGCATTTCATGACCATCATAGGAGTTTACTAATTGATCTATGTTTGGCAAAGGAAAATCATCCTTGGGACACGATTTATTTAAATCTTGAAAATTAGTGCATACTCGTATCCCCCCATTTGGTTTACGAATGGGTACCATGTTCGAAAGCCATTTACGATAATTGATTGATACTATGAAGTGTACATCCAATAACTTTTATAGCTCTTCTTTTACAATTAATGCAACTATCAGATGAACTTTTCTAAGCTTCTACTTGAATGGCTTGGCATCACGTGCTAACGTAAGGTTGTGGACTACCAAGTTTGGATCTAAGCCAGGCATGTCTTTGTAGGACCATGTGAACACTTTCTTCTTTGTAATAAGCATGTTTATGAGGCTATATTTTTCTTCAGTGGATAATTCTTTTGCTATTTTGACAATCTAGGGATTATCCACATCTTCATTAAGGTTCACATCTATAGACTCTTCTATTAGCATGTGAGAAACTTATTCTACATGATGTGGAGTTGGGATGAGGTGGATATCATTCGCCACATTTTAAAATGTGTCTGGGGTGTCCCATTCTATCTCAGTTTGAAAAACTGAGTTGTTTGATGATGAAGGTTGTTGCAAAATATAAGTGTTTGAAGTGCGCAACTCTTCGAAAAGGATGAAGTCAGCAGTGGATGGTGGGGATGAAAACCTATCCATGGCTATGAGACTAGTGTTGATATAGATCAGTTTTGTGTCATTGTATGAATTACAGAGTGGGATGATCAAATCAATAGAAATCATATTGACTTGATGGAAATGAGGTGGTTGCGATTCAAGAAATGATGACTCGTATTCTCTAGGTTGCAACTGACCTAATGTGTGTGATTGGTTTTGCTGTATGCTTTGGCAATGTGATGGAGGAGGTTCTGGTTCAAGATCCTTATGCTCTTTGTTTAGCCAAAAAAGTGTGTAGTTTATTGGAAACTTCTGCTGATACAAGTTACCTTGTTGCATGGTTTCTCCATATATTATCTCCTCCTGAGGTTCTTCTTCTTCTTGATTAAACCATTCGGGATGCTCTTCATCTTGGAGCATTCTCTTGGCTTGTATCTCAAGAGCATAGTTGATAAAAATCATTTCAGTTTCATCATAATTACTGTCACTTATCCAGAATCCATTGGCATTTGTATGAGGTCCTAGCATTAGTGGCTCAAGGTCTTGCCCTAGGTATGCTATCGCAGTAGGATCTTCATAATCTGGCTCTCGTTGTAGAGCTTTCTCTTGAGAGTAAAAATTGTATATGTGGTATCTACTTTCTAGTTGTTCACCTTCATCATTATGTTCATCCTCATCATTAGGTTCATCCTTATCATAACTCTTTTCCTCATCTTGTTTGTATTCTATGTCTAGTTCTTGGAAAGCTTGATTAAGTGAAGAGCTTGCGATGGAAGGTTTATAGCCTAGACCAGAGCGGTCACATGGCTCTCTATATTCCAATTCAATGATGTGGTGAGGACCTTGTTAATGTCTTCCAAGTTCATATCCTTGCCAACTAACCCTTCAAAAATATCTGACTGGGAAACTTGGGTTCGATAGATAATCAATGCTTTCATTAAACTCTTGTAAAGAGTTGTCATTTTGAGGGGATGGGTTTGATGAAGAATCTATCCCTACATATATGAAATTGATTGCATTTTTTTGAGAATCCATTCTATATATATCACCAATAGCTAAAGGTGGGTCGTGAGGGCGACTGTAATCTTTGAGTGACTCTATAGGTGGTGTAACTATGACACTCTCAATGATGTGCTTGCAAATACCTAGATTGGTGAGGTATACTGCAACTTTAGATGGTTGTGTGGCTAATGGCTCGATGGATGAAGAGGTTTCTTGAGCCTTAGCTCTTAGCTCTACTGGCGGTGTTAGATTATCTCTAATAGGTGGCCCTATTTGTGAGACTATGAGTTCTAATGACTGTGAAGTAGTGGCTGATGATATGGGTTGTGCTGTGAATGTGAAAGGTGGCTTTGAATTTGGAAGTGTGCTAGATGGAACTAACCATTGGTTAGCAGGATGAGTGGGTGTAATTTGGAAATGGAAATCAAGGATGTGTTGAGCTGAAATTTTTGGATGCAAAATCCAGATCAACTTTAGACAACTCTTCTGGAATGGGTGCTTTTGATGATGTGGTGTGTTATGGAATTGTTCTAACGAATAGTGGTTGGATGGTTAGATGTGCTGATGGGAGTAAAGGCTCATAAGGATTTGAAATAAAGTTGAAGTATTTGAAAGGTTCAGTGTCTGCTGGTATGCAATGTACTTTACCTTCATGCACATATTTTAAGCATTGATGCAATGTTGAAGGCACACATTTCATTTCCCTAATCCAAGGGCGTCCAAGAAGTATGTTATATTGCATTTCCCCTTCCAAGATGTGAAAGAGAACATGTATTGTTTTCACCCCCACTGTGACGAGAAGGACAAAATTCCCTACAGTTGAGCATAAAGCGTCATTAAAGGCCCTAAGAGTGAATGTGGATGTTGTGATGTGAGATGATGGGATGTTGAGCTTCATCATGGCAGATGTGGTAATGAGGTTGATTGAAGAACCTGTATCAATAAGCACTCTCTTGAAGGGTTTCCTATCAATGTGAGCTACTATGTGCAATGGTGGGTCAGGTGGATTTGTTGATATTTATTTTTACTCGAAGTCATAGAATACTATCAAGGGTTTCATACACTTTTGCACACTACCCATAAAGGAATTGAACACATTTGGGTCTTCTGATTATACTTGAATATACTTTAAAATTTCCATCAATGCTTCACTGTGAGCTGTTGATTGTTGTATTAGTTCATAAATTGAAAATTTTGCTGAAGCCATCTTCAAACTCTGTGTCAACCGATTGTTCAATGTAACAACAGGGCGATTGTGGAGTGGTAGTGGTGGTCCACTCGATCCAAGTTGTATGGGCACATTAGTTGGTAATGCTACCAGATCTTGGGTTGTGTGATTAGCTTTCCTTTGTCCATGGGTAACTATACTAATAGCCCCTATAAAACCTTGTGGTAGTTGAGACACATAATTAACCTGATTGGGAGGAACTATAGAAGTTGATGCTCCCATCGGTTGTTGATTTGCCTCTTGATGTGGCAAAGGTGTCTGATATATGCCTAGGTTTTGGTTATTTTGGGCTAGTGGGTTGTCAATTTTGATTGTAACTACTTCTAATAAATCTTGCACAATTCCTTTAAATCCATGACAACATTCAATATCATGTCCTCTTTGTCTATGATAGATGCACAAGAGGTGTTCTTTGTAACCTTTTGTCTATGGTTTGTTAGGATCATCAGGTTTCATTTTTGGTAAATTAAAAAGTTTTGCTGCATACAACTTCTGGAATACTAATGAATATGGCTCTTGTACTGGCGTGTAATTTATTTTTGGTTTAAAATGACATTTTTGCCTTTCCATAGGTTGTGTCTGATCTTGTGCCTATTGTGGGGGTGGAACTTTTTGATAATTCGGTTGATGTGGTTGTTGTTGTTGTTGGGGTTGTTGGATTTGTGTTTGAACTGATTTATTTGACTGTGGTTGGTTCAAAACTATCTGATTAACCTGTGCGGTCTTGGAATGACCATGGTTATTCCCCTTTTGATTCTTATTATACCACTCTTTCTTCTTAGGCTTAATTTCGCCTTCTCGAATTTTGATTTCTTCAATCAGTTTTGCTTGGGCGAGTGCCTCATCGAATGTTCTATACTATTGTAGTTGTATTAATGAAGAGATGGGTCTACCAAAACTCTTCATGAATATTCATATTATCTTTAGCATGGGGAGTGAAAATGGTAACTTGATCATGACTGATCTCCATCTGTTGCCAAAGTCATAGATTGATTCATTGTCATATTGTTTTAGATAAATTAAATCGGTCAATGTTGTTTGTTTTCTAACATTTAGGGTGAATCTTTCCAGAAACTTATCCACTAGTTGTTCAAAGGTGAAAATACTTTGATGTGGGATATGATTGTACCAGTCTTGGGCTTCCCCCCTAATGTTTGAGGAAATGTATGTAATAGCAATGCATCATTGTTTTTGATTTTGAAGCATGCATTCACAAATCTCGTTACGTGATCTCTAGGATCCTCTTCTCCTTTAAATTCAAGCTTCAGTATTTGGAAATCATATGGATATGACAATTCTGGTACCAAAGCGTGAATAAGGTGATTGAGTAGTTGCCTTAAAATTGGTTTTTGGTATTGCAAGCCTGGGGTTTGCATGGCAAGACTATCAATCTGACTCTATAAAAACTAGTAGGATCATCTACAGGACTGACACTCGAATGTACTTGATGCTACTGGTAATGGGGTGGATTGTATGTTGGTTGGGGATGATAAGATGTGTTTGGCTGAAATGTGTTATGGTATGGATGTTAAGGGATGTTATGATATGGATGGGGTGATGAAGGTATGGTATTATGCTGACCTACTGCATTTGCATATGGGTGTGATGGTTGATTATGAACAACAATGGTGGAGGTAGGATGCATTACCCAAGATGGATCTTGGATAAAGGCATTAGGTTTATGAGATGTAGGTGGAATATTTTGCTCAATCCCTTTCACATGTTGATTAGGGTCAGGGTTTATGCTACGGTTAGCATTATCTAAAATCTTTTGCTGCAACTATAAGAAAGCTTGGTGCATATCAGTTGCATTTGACATAGGTACTGCTACCTGTGATGTGGTGGACTGAGTTGGTTGTGGAACAACCATGGTAGTGGAGGTGGATGGGGGGTAAGTAGCAAAGGGTATCACCACTAACTGTGGAATGGTATGAGATGTATGTCCTACAAGTATGTATGGAGGAATGAATTTTGGGGCTTGCAAAACAATAGGGATTGTTTCATACAAGGGATTAGTGGTAATGGTCATTTGTTGTGATAATGTGGGGGGAATTTGGTCGGATGATAATGGTTGATTGACTAATGCTACAACAACAAACTCAAAGAGAGGATTGATGAAAATCCATTGTGACTATTGTGGATAGGCGAATATGGATTCCTGTTGTGATGAGGGTACAACACGTGATGGGATGGAGAGTGGTGGTAATGATGGGAAGACCATTCTAGCTGCATTCAAGTACATTATAACAGTGTCCATATCTACATGGTTGCCTGATATATTACAAGAGGTTCACTCCTAGGCATCTTAGGTATAGCCATGTGAGTAGCTCTATGCATAATGTCTATGTAAATTTTGGGGGAATTATTAGAAGGCCCTTTATCAAAACTTGAGGACATAGAAAGGGGCACCTCTACTTGTCCCACCACCGAAGTGCGAGGGACATTGCTACACTGAGAGGCCATAGGGGATGACCACTGATTTTGGCTTGACACTAATTTCTTAGCTTGATTATGAGTTACTACCATATGCTAATATGCTATTTGTGTGAATGGAAAAGAAAGTACAATGCAATACAACATGTCAAGTAAATAAACATACAAAGTGTTTGACCCTAGTTTGCACTAAGTTTTTGAATTTTTTTTTTGGGTGTGTTTTTGTGTGTTTTTTTTTGTGTTTGAAGTTTTTGAAGAGATTTTTTTTTTTTTGGAATAGAATAATAGAACTCAATGAAGATGGTGATTAAGAACACTAGAACCAAGCGTGATTTCTCAAAAGAGGCTAGGGTACACCTCTTAAATCCCAGTAGGGGTTCGCCTAGCTCTTCCACTATGATGCAACAATCATTACAATAGTGGGAGACAACTTGAATACCAATGACTTATACCAGATTAAAGAGTGCTTTTATCCTATCTACAAATGATCTAGGGGGCAAGCCGATGGAAGGAGATGAATTCCAATGTCACTGATCTGAATTGGGGATTGGTGATGAAATCCAACCGAACCAATGTTTTAATTATACGTGTGTGTGAGTGTTTTGTTTTCTATCGTGCGATGCAAATATAACATGCAATTCCATTTTTATACCTAATGAAGAAAGCAGGAAAGACATAGAATAGTAGATAAAATTATATCAAGGGTAAAATTGCAAATTTAGGTAAGACTCGGCCCAATTCTGTTTAACAGGGCTAACCGCAGGTGAGCGGTTAGTTCTGGTAAATCATAGATACGCGGTTTGCCAACCACACATGCACATTTGGGAGATCCCAACCATAGGTGTGTGGGTACTTTCTATCAACAGAACAGAAGCCGAATACAAGCCCAAACCCTAAAACATAAATACCTAGATTATTTCTAACCTGGTACATGCAATATGATTATTACCTACTATGCATATGCAAATTTTCATTTATTTTGCTTTGTTATTGTGTTTATGAATGCAATATTTAAGTAGATTTTTCTATCCTAAGACCTAAATGCAAGCATTGGCATACAAAACTAAAACCCTTAATCTACTTAAAAGCAGCCTAAATCCAGAACTAAAGGAGCAATTTAAAAATATGACATAGGGTACATACATGCGTTCCTTTCACTGCTCCTTCCTACTTTCAACCGTCGGTTCGCATTTCAATAGTGCAACAACTACGAATGCGTGTTTCCTCAAATTAGAAACTACAGATGCATGGTTTCACAAATTAGAAACCGCAGATGTACGATTTCACAGTGATAGTTTAAGCATAATCCAGACTTGTCAACCTGAGATTAAATCCTCGTGTGCTTCAAATTATTAGCACCTGTACATGCAAACACAGATTAGTAATATTAAAATAAAGTAAGGCAAAACAAAATGAAACCTTTGGGAGGTCCCACCGTGATTGCCATTCTCTATAACTAGAATACTTGAGCACTTGCAATATAAAATCAAACAGACACAAAGAGATTTCCCAAAATAATGAAATCCTTTATATATTGAATCTTGCGATATAGATTTACAATGTTTTAGATTGACCCAAGTAGCTTGGATACAATGTTATAATCTTGGCCTCAATGTGATACAAATTTCTCTCTAGGAGTTTTCCAGATCTTCTGTAATGTACAATGCTCTCCTCGTATCCAATTGCAGCTTCAAAAGGTGAGTGGGCTTTGGTATCTAGCACAGGACCACTCCAGATTCAACAGCCTATCCAAGATACCTGTTACCTGAACACATGCAAAACAATAAAGGGGATTAGTAGAACCTGTATATTCAAACAATAAATCCAATGCTACACATAAAACCTATTATCGATATGGATGAACAACATATAATGCAAAACAATTAACAAATAAAACCTTGATTACTATTTGAATCGCTAATCTATGTCAATGAAACCTGCTTCTATTATCAAGACTGTGGAACCGCAAAAGCGCAGTTACAGGCTAGAAACCGTGGACTTGCAGTTGTGAAATCGTGGATGCATGTTCTCGACTGTGGAACTGCAGATGGGCAATTTTTGCTGAATGAAAGATTGCCTCAAAATCTGAGCCAATGATCAAAGTTTGGATTGCACCCTCAACTTCTCGTCGGGTCCAGATCTAATTTGGCAACCTCTCGATATGCAGATTTAGCTCTCTCTATTTGGTGGATTTATGGTGTCTTTATAGGTTGACTAGGGCTTTGGAGGGGAATGTGAGGTGGCAAGCCTGATTTGCCAAGTGGCAAATCTAGACTACCAGGTGGAAGGGGTAGTTACAATGAGTCACTCAGTGTGGCTCACTTAACTGGGGTGATGTGGCTGCAAGTGAAGTGGGATGTGGGATGCTATTTTATGTGAAGGGACAAGGGGACAAAAACAAAGGAGTTGTGGCATGGGTGTTGGGAATCTGTCTCATGTGCAAGGACAAAGGGGACAGGAGTGGGTAAGATGTGGCATGGATGTTGGATGAAGTGTCTAGGACACATGTCCAATGGGTAGACAGGGTATCCTAGGGTGATTTTCCTAATTAAATAAATTAGTAAAGTATAATGATGTGCAGGATTTTATATCCCTAAGTTATAACTTAGGTATATATCTTTATTATGTAGGATTTGATGGTGAGGTGGTGAATGTGAACTGAAGGGTGCTAGATCTTGGTGTCTACATAATATTCTCAAGAAACTCCTAAAATTTCCATTCTTTTTTGTTGACCCTTGTCCTCTCCTCTTTGTCTTAAACTCCTACATCTAAAAATTATTTTTATATTTATTTATATGGTGGAATCGGTAGCCACCATGATGATCTGATCACACTATCTACCTTTATGGTTTCCATGATATTTTGTGTTTTCTACCTTGGAAGCTGCCACATAGTAATTCGCATAATCCGCCTCTATAACCGCCATGTTGCATTCAATTTAAACCTTTTATGTCATTGAAAGCACTAGGAAAGGGATAAGCACTTAGTCCAATGAGGCTCAAGATTTAAACCCTGGGTGTCCATCCCCCTTAAGGGGTTTCACCACACCAATCGGTCTACACCTCAGACCTTACACCTAAAAATTGTTACATTTCCTATTCTGTTTAGTTTTGGTGTCATTCTAGATTTTTTTGTTCAGTTTTGGTGCCATTATGGAATTTTTTGTTTTGTTTTAGTGCTCTTTAATTCCTCTGGTGCTTATTTTACAAGCATCTTTCGTAAGCTATGATGCTGTACTAAAAATTTTAGTGCCTAAGATATTTTTAAAATGCTATTATGTAAGGTTCTAGTGCTACACTAATGTTGCTTTGCAAGCTCCAAAATATTGTTTACAAACCTCTAGAGTTCCAATCATTCTTTCCATACCATGATATTCGTTAATTAAATACAAAATCTTATCATTTTATACCTAAAAAGCACACAAATATATTATATTCAACTTAGTACTATATTCTTTTTTTACCATGCTTAATTGTAATATTTATGTAAACTATAATCTATCTATGCTAAAGTGACACAAAAAGAGGCTTAAAGACTATACAAAATAAGTCTTTTTAGAGCCCAATCACTTCCCCTACCTATTATAAGGCATGCTCCCATGCATTATTTTCTCCTACCTATTATAAGGCATGAACCCATGCATTATTTTATCCTACCTATTATAAGGCATGTTCCCATTCATTATTTTTCTCCACATTTGCATTGATGTTGAGTTTATTAAAATCCTTCTATAATTGTGTTATCTATAAATGATAGCCATGAGTGTTGTACCATGTATATAATACACACACATATTTTTGCACAAGGAAATAGTGGCTTTGGAGCTAAAACTATTATGATGTTCTAGAGACAATTAGTCGTAGCCATAGGATTTTGTTGTCAAGCATCAGAGGGTATGATGCTTAATACTAAGTATGATCTAATATTGTATAACTCTCTTTGATGTTGTACTATATGTTAGAAGAGAGACATTAAAAGGTTCTAGTAAGAATTAATTCTTATGAAGTGTAGACACTTAAAACACGTCATGTCAAGGTGACTACTTATATGGGACATGCTAGAAGACCATATGGAAGGTCTTGGATAGATTATAAGATATAGCAGTGGTTCTAACCACTCAATTTGGGCATCTTGGCCTATTCAACCTTAGCTGCTACTGACACCCATAGTTAGCAGAGCTGACCATGCCTGTCAGCCATGGTCAGGCTTAAAAATTAGTTGGACTTCAACCGATTCAAAATTGGTTCCAACAACCAACTAGTTGGATATCCAAGCAGTTTGGACACAAAAAATTCTAGATGTTTCCATACAACTGCTCCTAACTACCCAATATTATTCTTGGCTTCTTCATGAAGCTACCCCTAGCCCTTGGTAAATCCTATAAGACCCCCCTCCAAATTAAGAAAAATATATAGAGGAAATTTCAATTGAAAATGGCAAAGCCCTGTCAGATTGCATACTCATTTGCACTCATTGATAGGAACCACTTTGTTATCCAATTGGAGATGACAATGGAGATTGGAACTATGGAGGTCCTAGGAGGCTAGGAAGATCAATAAATGCACTAGAGTACAATCAACCACCAATTATAGCAATTCAACTACCAAATCATTTAGAGGAAATAAGGGAAACCCTTGACCATCAATTTGGCAAGGATATCCAAAGATATAATCCTTGAATTGGAGGGTAAAATTACTTCAGGCTCCATCATGATAGTCAGCCATGACTAACAGTGCCCATTGTGCGACAGAGTCGCGATCAGTGTATGAATACTAATCTCCCTACTTTTTAATTTTGTGTTTGCTTTGTTAGATTAGATTAGGCATTTAATAGGTGCATTTGCATTTTTAGAGATGTTTAACTAGTAGATTTAGGGTTTTAGAAATTTTACTTTCATTCTTGCAAGTAGGAAAATAATGGTTTCTTTTCATGCTTATATGCTCTTGAATTCATAATTAGATCATTAGATAGATAGATCTGCTTCTCATTTACATATTTCATGGCATATTTTCATGTTTAGCATAGGTTTAATAGGGCATTTACATTTTCTTGATTTTATACTAGTTATGTCATATTTTATGCAATCTCCTCTCAAAGGCCTCATCAAGAGAGGCTACCTTTGCTGCTAATTGTTTCTTGTTGTTTATTGCATGCAGGATTAATAGGGTTCTAACTTGCAAGGCAACGAATGCCTCTAATCATGGAGAAGAGGGTCATAAACACCCCAAAGAAGTTTGTGTCAACCTAGGAAGCCCTTGGATTACACCTACCCTTTGCATGGGGATTTTATATTGATTTTAATAATTGTATCGCATGGGGTATCCCTAATAGGGATGAGTTTGTAATCGAATTAATGAATAATTAATAAAAGAAGCTTTTCTTTATGTTCATTATCAATTTCTTCAATTCTTGCATTACTTTATGTGGTTTTTTAGTTATTACTAGTTAGGTGTATGCATCCTAGATTGCTACAGAAGGTGATCATGGTGGAACACCCATAATTTAAGCATCAGAAGACTAATTTGATTGTTTTATGATCTCAGGTACTAGTCACCAGTGATAGCCATGGTCAAAATTTATCATTGCAATTGACAACCATGACCAATAGTAGCAGTCACATCATAGAGCCGCAGTCAATGACAAAGACATTAGACAACAGAGGAGAAAAGCTCAATTAGATGTGGACCTAAGGTAGGTTTCACTGTTACCCTCTATGTTTGCTTTTCCTATCTTTGTTTTTCCAAAAAATAGAAAATGATAACCTAATTAGGAAAGGCAATGAAAGGGATAGAATAAATTTGGTCCTTAGGTATTTCATTCTAGGTTTCACTAGGCACTGCTAGGAGCAATAGACCTTTGAGTGCAGTCTACCCTAGAATCTAGCATGCTAGAATAATATTCTATGTTTTGAGTTTGCATGCATGAGGCCCAATCAGTGGCCATTCTTTCATTACTAGTTGCATTCTCTAAATGTCATGTAGTGTAGTGTGCATATTTCTTAATATGAAACGTTCCCTTTTGCTTAGCATGTAGAGAAAATCATGGATTTTTTTTTATGCACTTACCTTTCATGGTTAATTAAAAGGAACCACACACACCATGACACAAGGTAAACACTAGTGAGTTGGAAGTCATATCCAACCAGTGGTAGGGTTCAATGATAATGGTAGTTATTTCCATCTATTGGCCCAACTCCTACGTACCCTATTTTCTATACCAACGTCAGACCCAAGAACCATTTGTAGCCTAGAAAATTTGCATGTACTTCTCTTCAGAGGGTATGACACTGATTGGGTGAAATTTGGTGAGGTTCTGGTAGGACCTATGCTCCTTGCCTCGGTGTGGACTTTCATTGCCACACTTTGGGGGGTTTACATGACCTGGGTTCATGACCAGGTTGTCAAGCTATGAGTGTACATGTGAAAACTAATTTAATTGAGAATATCATCCAACAAGTTTCAAAAACATGATAAGAGTTTCTTTACTGATGCAAAAAATCAAAAAATAAATCAAACAGTTTAGGGCTCACATTAAAACTTACTAAAAGATAATCATTATTGTATACTTTGTTTGCTTAATAACATTTAAATCTAGACATAAGGTGCATCATGGTGGTTACACAGAGAGGTCATATCGGGCGTAAACACGAGGTCAATGACCAAGCTCCACCTAATAAAAAACATCACATGTCGAACCCTCATCCACAAGATCTTCCTGAACATCGTTTGACAAGCATAAGAGGGGACAAATCGACATGAGGGGACCCTATTGAGTGTACCCTAGATAGAGGAGCTTCCATACACTCCTTGAGACATAGTTTAGAGCATGGAGCCTCCCAGCATGGTGGTATTCCACATGGTAGCCATTATCGAGATCACACTTTAGGTTCATCCACGGGATAGTTGAAGAGTTTGTTATACAAGGGACCAAGTTAGTACCCCTACGTCCTATGTATACAGGAGGCTCAAGGCCTCCACCATCAAATCATATAAAAACTATGGATCCACCCCTTCAAGGGAAAATAGAGAGGCTAGTTTCCAAGTGTGGGTCAAGTTAGACTCTTAGTAGACATGAACCTTGCAAGTTCACCATCGACATATCTAAAGTGGGAGCGAATGGTACACCACCACATCAACCATGGCATACTAGGTAGTTAGATGGTCTAGAGAGAGTCCTTGATCATTTAAGCTATAAGCCTTCTACTCCACCTTCTCGTGCTATGAGTGAGCATAGTGGAAGCACTATTAAGATTGTCAAAGAGCCTAGGGAATGCTCCAAGCTCCCCCATGGCTCACATGCACCATCCAAACATGGTTGCATAGAGTAAAAACCCCAACCAGACATGAATGCCATCTACACAGACAAGGGAAAGAGCATGGTAAAATAATCTAAAGGGTATCACACTTGTAAAGTTACTCGAATAGAGTGCACACACCAGAGGCCTCTTACGGTTGATCATGTAGATAGAGTACATAGACTGGTATCATAGCAGAGACAAACTCCTCCAATATCAATTGGAGGATGTTCACACAGAGAGAGAGTGCCTTGAAGATGAAAACCTTCAGGGACAAAGGCTCATTAGACAGTGTTTATATGAGAAACACATGCATAAATAATACATCCTTGAGTAGGAGTGTGTTGAGTAGGATGATAAACTAGCTAGTGTTGGTCTACTTCCTCATAGTGAGTACAGGGAGTGTACACATAGGCGGACCTTTTCATAGCCTTAATTGTGCCCTGAGCATGATGAATCATACTCATATTACAACCCAAAATAGAGAGTGGTGCCCACCATTCGACCATCATAGGCATAGGTATTATGAGGAGGAATTTGGAGAGGATCCTGATCAGGAATATCCTAAGATCTCCCTAGTTGATATGGGTGATGAGCCTAGTCCTCCACCGACCAAGGAGGAACCTACCTTCGAATCCTTCCACAAGATATCTTAGGGAGGAGGAGCTTCTATCCTCGCAGGCCTTTAAGGCCTTTGTCAAAAAGGTCAAGGCTATAGAGAGGAAAGACACGACTTACCAAAATCCTACTTTGAACAAGATTCATAATGAAACTTTATGCCCCTTAGTGCCCATTCTAGCCTATCCCAAGAATTTTGAAATGCCTAGGTTAGAAAAAATTAGAGGTGATGACGATGCACAGGAGCATGTCACGAGCACATGTTCTTTTATATTGAAAGAAATGATGCCTTGCTCCTATGCACCTTCATTACAACCCTTTCAGGCCCAACCTAAGAGTGGTTCAATCAATTGAAAAAGCAAAAGATTACTAGTTTTGAACAACTGACAAACGCTTTTCTTGAATGCTTCTCCTTCAACATCAAAAATAAGGTAAATTTATCTAATTTGACTGTGCTAACTCAACACGATGATGAGCCAAAATTATATTATGGCAAAATATGGAGAAAGTTTATGGCCAAGTTGCCATTTCCCACTCCAACTATAAAATTGACCTGGATCTTTATGAAGAGTTGCACAAAGAACATTTTATTATTGTTGCAACTGCAGTAGTACCAAACATTCAAGGAAGATTTGGCACAAGCCAAGGTGATTGAGGATATCAAGTTACAAGAGGGTAACTTGAAATTCTAGAATAAAAAGGAATGGAACAAGAAAAATACTGAGAAACAACAGGGCAAGTAGACCCATGTTAATCATGTGGTCATGAACCTCTAGAAAGGGGATAAGGGGCAACAAAAATAGAATTATCAAGCCCAACCTCCTCCTATGCATTATGAATAGCGCAAGAACAACTATAAGGGTAAGAACAAAGAGCAACACCATCAATGCCAATTTACACCATTAGTGAAATCATTGATGTCAATATCCCATCAATTGTACAAGGTGAAGGCAATAAATTTACCTGAAGTAAAATTATTTTATCCTAATCAACCCAAGCCAAAGGGGTACAAAGACGATATATTTTGCATATTCCATCGCATGAAGGACCATGACATCAAAATATGTTGGTCCTTCAAAAATATTGTGCAAAATATGATCGATAAGGGTGAGCTTCTTGTAGATAATCCACAAGCACCAGACAACCAAAATATGGGTATTTTAAAAAATCCTTTGCCCAATCATGAGGTGCCTCACAACAATGTTGGCCAGGTCAACCAAGTACGCATAGAACCACAAACCTAGGGGTTCGTAGGTATGGTCAATTTTGTCACAAGACATGGGAGGAATGAAAGACCAAATAAACCTCAAACTCCCATTAGGATCCAAGCTACACCACCTCAAAGGCCAACCCATAATATTCCAGACCCACCAACTAGGCTGGTGGTGACAATTAGAAGTAGCTTAATACAAAATCTACAAATAACTCCAATAATGTTATCGATCTATGAGTTGATTCAAAAATCCCATAGACACAGGGATACTCTTATGGTTATTTTGAGGTCCATTGAAGTTCAATCCCAGGATGCCCAAGCATTTACGAATTTCATGGGACATGTTCAAAAGTGTCGGGAACTAGTTATACAATTTTATGATCATGAGATCAAGATGGTTCCTACTGATACAGTCGAACCTCTGTTGCATATCATTGCATGTGTTAACCACATACATTTCAATAGGGTCTTGATTGACATTGGTTTATTAATCAATATAATTACAACCAAGGTGTTGGCAATTTTGGGTACCTTGAGTACATTGCCTTTGCTCAAGAGTAGTTGTTGTCATTGATGTCAAGAAGTTCTTGGTAGTTGTTGTCTTTGATATCAAGGAGTTCTTGAAGCAATTTGTTTCTATGTCAAAGAATGTGTTTTGATGAAGGTTTCAGCTGGTCAGTAAGTTTCCAAGAAATTCAGAGTAGCCCAGTTGCAAAAGATCAAGAAAAAATATAAGTTAGAAAAAGTTTGCAGGCAGCTGGAAAAACTGTCGTGATTTCGTGACATGTTTGAGGAGAGAGAAAGTTTGGGCAAAAGTGTTGCGATTTCGTGACATGCTGGAAGGCAGAGGCAAAGCAGGCAAAACTATCATGATTTCACGACATGTTGGCAGGGAAGAAGAGCAGATGGAAAGTGTCACGATTTTGTGACATGTCGCATTTTCGTGACTCGAAAAGTGTAGAAAGGTAGAGAAGGAAAAGTGTCACGATTTCACGACATTCTGCAAAGGAGGCTGTACGGACAAGAAAATGTCACGATTTCACGACATGCTACAAAAGACAAAGTGAGGACTGTTGCGACTTCGTGACAAGCTACAAAAATCAAAGGAAGGACTGTCGCGATTTCGCGACATGCTGAAAAGTTTGAAGAAAGAACTGTCGCGATTTCGTGACATGCAGCAAAGAGAAGAGCCGGAAGCCAGAAGTGTCACGATTTCATGACAGGATACAAAGAAGTTGTACGGATGCACAAAGTGTCACGATTTCATGATAGGTTGAGTTGGAAGCTTGCAATTGCAAAAAGTGTCATGATTTCATGACAGGTTGAGTTGGCAGCCTACAGTTGCAGAAAGTGTTGTGATTTCACGACAGGGTGAGTTGGCAGCTTGTAGTTGGAGAAAGTGTCACGATTTTGCGACAGGAATGATGATGAAATTAGAAAATGGAAGGAGTGTCATGATTTCACGACAAAAGTGGAGAGGAAGGCCATGAAGACTTAAGTGTCACTATTTTGCAACAGGAATGATGATGACGTCAGCAAATGGAAGGAGTGTCACGATTTCATGACAAAAGCGGAGAGGAAGGCCATGAAGACTTAAGTGTCGTGATTTCGTGACAGAGTTGCAGATGACGTCAAAAAAAGCAAATGTGTCACCATTTTGCAATAGAAGCGAAGAAGAAGGCTTTGAAGTCTAAAGCGTCACAATTTTGTGACAAGAGTGAAGATGACATTAGCAAAAGTTAGAAGTGTCGCGATATCACAACAAGCACGTTGTCAAGGCAGACAAAGGAAAAAAGTGTCATGATTTTGTGACAGCAAGAAATAGAAGGTGTACGACAGACAAAGGTGTCGCGATATCGCAACATGTTGAAGTTTCAGGCCAGAAGCTTCAGGGAGGCAGTGAAGTCGACAGAGTTAAATCTGGGTCGACGCAGCATAGGGTTTTATAGCCGACGTGGTTGAAGGGTAAAACAGTCGACTAAGACCAATATTTTGATCTTGAGTTTGTGAGTATTAAAGGAGGGTTGTTTGAGTAGTTTGAGCATCGATCGAAGTGTGCATTTGAAGAGTGATCTACGCAAGTAAATTACAGGGGAAAAGTTCAATCGTCAAGAAGCTGAGAGTGCTAAATCTGTGCTACTGTAGTTGCGCAAAGTGTAAAGACTATACTGCGGTGGATGCAAAAAGGAGCAGAAGCTGTTGGTGTTGCGACATTCGAAGACAACATGCAAAAGTGAGGTGTTCGATAGCTGAAGTACTATGAACTGCTATGTTGGGTAGTCTGTGCGAAAGTTGGTTTCGTCTAATATAGCTATGACATAATAGTGAAGAATTGGGGATAGCATTGAGCAAGCATTTGAAAGCTTGTGAACCAATTTTCTTTAACCAATTTTTGAGGACCAAATTGAGGACAGAGATTGAGGTAGAAGAGGAAATTTGTGCTAGACCGAAGGACTGCGTTTAGTGCAATTCGAGGACCAGCTTTGTGGTGACATAGTTGAGTACAGATATCTCTAGCTAGAGTAGGGAAGACAAGTGTCTTCTGTGGATAGAGTTCCAATTGCTAAGGGAAGAGGAGGTAGAGGTATTATAGAGGATCACCAAGAATAGCAGAATTAGGGGAAGGTGTCTCCTTTGAGCTGAGGCTCATAAACATTGTAATCAGGAAGGATTCCTAGAGGACTTTGATATAACTTTTAGAAGAAAAGTTTTATCCGTGGAGTAGCTCACCTTGGGTGAACCACATAAATTGCTATGTCACTTTGTGGATTATATTTTGTGCATTGTTTTTACTGCTATTATTATTGCTATCTTTATTCTGCATGTTATTGATTTTAAAGCTGTTTTGAAAGAAAAAGTTAAAAGTAGTCTTATACTGTTCACCCCCCCCTCTCAGTATAAGCGTGTGTTCTTCACAAGGCATTGCTACATTTGAAGCTACAAAAATCACACATCGTGCCTTCTACATTTACATTGAGAGCATTTAAAAATGCATTATGCTCAACTGTGGGCACTATAGTCCTACCTATTCGGTAGGATTGAAGACCATCCCCATGATATGTCATGTAATCGAATGTGCTATGTAGTACAACATCCTGCTAGGGAGGCCTTGGATAAGGAAAATACATTGCATCCCTTCAATACTATATCAGTGTATAAAATATAAACATGAGGGACAAGTTCACGTGGTGCCTTTTGATGAAGAACCTTTAAAATATGTGAATTTAGAAGATTTGTCGAAGGATTTCATACTCCCCTCAATGCACCTAGACATACGACATGCATTGCCAATCAAGAATCCATGAGGTAAACTAAAACAAGTGTGTGCTAAACCATCAACATCTACATCTCATAGATCATAGCACACGATGTGACTTCTACTAGATCAAATGCATCCATAATGATTCAAGAGGAGAAGACGCTAAAGGTAAAAATTGGCAAAAAATAGAAGAAGCATGCACCCAAACCATTTGCCATTAATATCTATACTCCTATGAAAGTAGAGGATGCCAAAAATAAAGTTGAGAAGGTACCTCAGCCTACCTCGCCTACATCATTAGTAGGATCATCTACACCATAGGTGACCATCCATTTGGATAATACCAGTTTGGGAGAATATATTGTGTAAAATTTAACATTTGGACCAGTCATTAAAACTATGCAAGAGATGGGCTAACCTCAAGCTCATTGCTTTCTCGTAGGATCGGTGGTACCACTCGGGGTTCCACCCAACCTAACTTCATCTATGGAGGTATTGATCAGCTGCCTTTACGTATGAACATGGATGAAGATGATGATGAACCATTCACTATGAATACTCATTATCTTTCTAGACTAGAGTACTCCATGCAATATTTTGAGCGTTATCATTGGCATGGTTATGGCCTTGGATTATTCGAACAAGGTTGCAAAACTCCATTCTGGCTATAATATTAGCTATAAACTGATAGGTTTGGGTTAGGGTTAAAAATTCAAGGATAGGATGGCTTATTCATGGTATATTTAGACCGCCTGTACCTTAGTCTAGGGGATGAAGTGGATTACAATCCTTATCATCCTAATCCCTCTACTTTTTGGAGGAATAACCTGTCGGTGTCCTTTGTCGCCATAGAGCCACCTGAGGTATACCACGAGGGCATACTTGTGGAAAATGGCCCAAAGCACCTTCCTAGAGTTAACCTAGATCAAAAAATCCATGATATAGCTAACAACACAGCTGTGCAGGTTCAGAGCGCTGTCATCGCAAATGATCTCGAGTTGAAGGATATTTTTGGTGAGGATACAACGAAGTCTATTTTTGAAGGGATTGGGCCAAGCTATGATTTTGAAAGTGATCATGATGGTGAATCATCAAATGATGATAAATATAAGGATGAAACTAAGTTGGCTTATCTAGGGACTTTGCATTTACACCATATCTTACCTCCAAAAGCTGTAAGTGAGAACGAAGAGCTCCTCACTCACGATGACGAGTATGAGGAGATAACTTACATGGGCCTCCATTTACTCAATCACCCTATCCTAGTGGTTAGTGGGGAAGGCTTAATTTATGATAGTGATGATGAAGATGAGACAGATAGGGTCTACCTTGGCCCTCCTTGTTTACATCACCATCATGAGCTGATTGTTATAGAGGAGATGTATCATTAGTTGCATGTTGGTCCTCACTTGAGAGGGAGACAAGTAAATTCGGATAAAATACATCGTATGGTTTTCCTTGATCTGCCAACTCACATGGAGCTCCTTAAGCCCAATGATCCCATACTACAGTCTATTCATAGATAGGATGCAAATATCTCCATTCCCCCAGAGCCACATCTGAGGGTGGGGAATGATATTAATGATGAGTTGCATGCTCGTGGTCTTGGAGATCAAGTCCATTCCATCAATATTGTCTCCATTGATTTGATCACTCTACTCCGTAATCTAGCTAATACTTCTAGACCATTGTATCTTAATTTAGATGCTATTGATTGGGATCACGCTGATACACCTATTGAGCTTGAAGAGTTCTTCCCAAATGAAGAAATGATGCAAAATTTATATTTTATGCCAGTATGTGCACATGATGTCTATAATGTTATGTATTCTTCTAAAGTAAAACCTTTAAACCCATTTGATGACATCCATATGATTCCTACACCTCGTAAACTCAAGGAGGGATCACATATGTTAGTAGAGGAAATATTTGAATTGGATATCAGTGATGATCCATCTAATCCAAATAAGGTTAAATTGGGAGAAATATTAACTCTTGAGGAGCATGCTGTCCTCATCCTTCTATTGAAAGAGAGACCAAATATCTTTACCTGGACTTACAAAGACATGCCGGGTCTAGATCTAAAATTGGTTACTCATAACCTTTCACTAGATCCCACAAAGAAGCTAGTCAGGTAGAAGCTTAAGAAGATGCATCCAACAATCGCCTTAATGGTCAAGGATGAATTACAGAAGCTGTTAAATGTAGATTTCATCATCTCCATCGACTATCTAGAATGGGTATCAAATATGGTGCCTATAGGAAAACTTGATGGAAGGATCCGTATTTGTACAGATTTTAGAGACCTCAATAAGGCAACACCCAAGGATTCATTTTCATTACCGAACATAGATTCTCTTGTAGATTCAACTACGGGTCATGAGATGCTCTTCCTAATGGATAGTTTTTTTGGTTACAACCAAATTCAGATTAAACCCGAAGACCAACATAATATCGCATTTACAATACCATGGGGGACATTCTGTTATAAAGTTATACCATTTGGCATTAAAATGCTGGTGCTACCTATCTACAGGCTATGACATATATTTTCCATGAATACATGCATAAGATATTAGAATATTATATTGATGAATTAATGGCTAAGTCACTCATATGAGAAGAGCATGCTGAGGTCTTAAGGAAGGTTTTAGACTGCTTGATCAAGCATAATATCAGGATGAATCCTAAGAAGTGCGTATTTGGTGTAACTTCAGGAAAGCTCTTGGGATTCATCATTTACAAGAGAGGAATCAAGGTCAATCCAGTAAAGGTCAGGGCTATATTAGAAATGCCTCCCTTGAGGAATATAAAAAAATTAAGGAGCCTACATGGAAAAGTAATGTCTATAAAGTATTTTATTTCACAACTATCAGACAAATGCCAACCCATGAATCAACTACTACACAAGGGGGTCCCATTTAATTGGGATGAGGATTGTCAAAAAACCTTTGTTGAAATTAAACAATATATGGTAATGTCACCAGTACAGCTCCACCAAAGCCAAACATACCTTTCTTGCTATATATATCGATGATCGATTTTGCACTGGGAATCATGTTAGCCTAGAAAAATGCATTGGATAAATATCAAGCCATATATAATATTAGGTGAACATTGGTGAGTTATGAGCTAGGATATGCATACGTGGAAAAGCTGTTTTTAGCAACGGTGTTCGCTACCAAGAAATTGTGACATTATATACTAAGTCATACGACGTATGTCACATCAAAACAAAATCCTTTATAGTTGTGACAACCCCAAGCAATGCGCACCCCACCTAATCTACGCTACTCTATGGATCTGATCTTATCTATTAAAATACTTGCAATGAAAATGAAAAGAATGCGAAAGGGAAATGTGCAATCAAATATATTTAAAAAACTATTAACGTATCCATTTCATTAAATATTCTAGAGTACCATTAAATTTATATCCCTCTTAGTTATACCCTTCATTTGATACAATTTTATAATAATATAGCCAAATATGGCAACTTGGTGGAAGTATTCCCCCACGGGGAATGGTACGCCTTCGTAGGCCTCCCGTTGAAGCACACGAACTTGTACTAGGGTTGACTGATGCCTCCTCCAGATCTGGTCCTTGAGGGATATTTGTGCTCATATTGCTTTGATCTGTGAAACTATAATCCTACAAGCATAGAAACAACAAAGCACACTTAGTAGCCCAGGATTGCCTCCCTGGATGAGGTTGTTAGTTGCAAATCTGGTAATCATGTGAAATGAGCAAAATGCTATAAAGATGCAATAACTGAATAAATAATTGAATAATATGAATGCAAATACTGCATATAAATTATATCTATTCTAATAACAATAATTGTAATGAAAAGTAGTCTAATCTTAGTTAAGACAGAGGAAGCTAGTGTGTAAACCCTAGGCTATGCCTGCGGGCCACTGTTAGACAATGGTCGCTAAATAGAGACCTTCCCTCATGGTCCAAGGGCTCTAACACCAAATTCTTCAATACAAATAGATGTGCAATGGTCACCTTTGTGTACCTTAATGCACCAATGGGTGATTGAAAAGTTGCGGATCTGTGGTAGCAAATAGAGCTATTTCTTAGTTGAATTTCACTTCGATGCTCATATAGGCTACATAGGTTCACTCTCCAATCTGGCAGGGATCTTCTATAAAGTCTCTAAAAAATGCTCTCTCTCCTATGCTCTAAAAATTGCATCTTATTATTGTGCTTGGAGGTTCAGATCCAGATCTAGATCTGAACTTGAGTCTTGCATGCGAACTGGCCATCCTAGAAGGAAGGCTCAATTATCACCTATGATTGAGGGGCAGTCAAGAGGAATCCAAGGACATCCTTTCCAACTTCCCTCATGTAAACTTCTAATTTCACCCAAGATCTAGGGTTGTATTAATGACAATCTACATTTGAAATCTAGACACTATCAGGTCCAACAGCTAGGGCTGGTTGCTCTGAGCTTCAGCGGCCAAGATAGCCAGCTACTCTGGTTCAAATATGCTAAGCCTAAATGGGTCAAAAATATCCCATTTGAGTGGTGAAAACCACTACTTGCACTTGGAAGGTCCTAAGGTTTTGTCATATGGTCTTTGCCTATGTCCATATGATTAATTCTCCCAAACATGATGTGTTTTAGGTGTTTACAATAGTATATGATGATCAAGACGTATCATAATAAACGTACTGCAAAGTGGATCATGCTATTAACAAAATTTGATTTGGAATTCATAAGCCAAAATTATATCAAGGGACAAGTCATAGCTAATCAGTTGGTAGAGGCACCACTTCCAAATAGTAGACCTCTTATCATTGAGCTTTCAGACGATGCAGTCTTCATTGTATCAGAAGCTCCCGAATCTAAAGAACTGGATAATGATTCTCACATGACATTGTTCTTCGATGGTTCAAAGTGTGAGCAAGGGGGTGGTGTAGGAATAGTGTTTTTCACACTGCAAGAAGCTCCAATGCCCTTGTCATTCAAACCAGATTTTCCTTGTACCAATAATAATGTTGATTATGAAGCCCTAATTTTGGGCCTTCAAACAACTATCATAATGAAGATTAAAATATTAAACATATTTGGCGATTATCTTCTCATTGCAAACTAAGTGAAGGGATGCATTATGGGAAAAACATAGCACATAGCGAAAATATAGACCACCTATGGCCATGTTGTGGGATGCATGATGATTATTGATATTGATCAACATTGGATGCCCCAGTCACGTAATAAAGCACACATCCTAGAATCATTTCTTCCAATAGAGTGGAAGGCTTAAATTTGGAATAGCTCTCTTTTATCTCATGGAGGATAGTCGGGCAGTGTGCCATGCTATGAGTGATTCAAATAAAAGGATTGGTTGGAGCTATTGAAATTTCATATTCGATTTTTTCCTCAGGAAAAGGGGAAGCTTATGATAGTTGTTAGCAATGATTCATAGGGTGAACACGATTTTACCATGATGTGAGTAATATTTTATTGAATTTGATTATGATTATTTGAAAATTTTAAATACCCCCTCAAGCGATAAATCAATGAGGGAAATACACTGCATAAAGAGACAAGTCGCTTGACCAATATGATTAATTTTGGTTTCTTTTAGAGCTAGCTCTTTTGATGGACAACTTCCATTTTAGGTGTGATTCTAGCGGTTTATGACAATCATTCATCCTTATCCCATGGTGTGGTCCAACCATAATTGACCTTCTTAGGGAATCAATATGACTGATTGAATCTATGCTTGTGATTAATCACTTTGCTCAATGATTTATTGAAATTCCATGATGGATTTGGGATGATTCCATAATTCTCGTGGAGCAGTCTAACCATCTTGGTCTTCTTTGGGTTGATGTTAATCATCTCTCCAAACTGGCTAATTTACTCCGAGTGACCTTATTGTAGTTTACTCGTCTCACTAGATTACATGGAGCACAAATCACTACAACTGCTGAGTTGATAGAGTAAACAACTGGGTATGAGGCCTACTCCTGATTTTGTTTGTTATATTATTTTTTTGTTATTTTATGGTTTATTGTTGGGGGGCATGGTGGTGAAAGAGATGATTTCCCTTGTCGACGCTCTCGGTTAAATGTACTTGCTATTCAACCTGTTATTTTTTTTTTTTTTCTTTCTTTGATCTTTTTTTGATGTTTTTGAATTTTATAATTTGTGATTTTTTTTTGTAATTTTGCTTATTTTGGGGTCTCTGTATCACCAAATGTGTTTATTTGCCTAGCTTAGTATTTCTCATGGAGAGAAATTTATTCCTTTTTGCTCCTTTTGCTAGTTGTTGTCAAGTCCAGTGACCCCCCAATTACTCTTTCTTGGCTGTTGTTAGCTTTAGTGACTAGAAAAGTTGGGCCACTAACATCAATAGTGGTTGAGGTAAAATTTGAAAATATAAAAGCAAGTTAGGGTTTTAACTTTTCATTTTCCAGCTATCAAATTTGCTTTTTTTGAGATTTGAGTTGAGAGTGACTTCTGCTTCTTGAGATGTTGCTGATGGAATCATGCCTAAGCAGGGTGAGGCTTCCACCAGTGGAGGAGTCAGAGTCTCATGAGTACACTCTCAAAACCCTAACTCTGTCTTGCCATTTTTTGGTAAAACGAACCACACTAAGAAATTGATAAATGAACCTCACTAAACTTGTTGGTAACAAACTAAATTCATAACTAGGCTTAGTTTAGGAAATTATTAGGTGGGTTAGCTTTAATATTTAGTAGTTTTCAATTCTTGTGTTTTAGGGCCTAGGGCACACACAGTTGGCATGTCGCTCGCTGGCTACTATCGCATAGAGCAGCTAGCTCAGCCTGCGACTATCGTTGTCATTGGCAGCGACCAGTTTCAAATCTGAATGATCAATTTTTTTATCATTTGGATTTGGCCGTTGTCGACTTCAGTGGTCGATTTTTGGGTGCTGTTGGTGGAAGAGACCAAGCAACTTTAGGCAAAATTTTTTATTTCTAGTTTTTAAGGCATTTAATTGATTTTTTTAATTTTTTGAAGTGTTTTTCTAGATTTTTTTTGCATGATTAGGTGCATTTAGACTTTGTTCACTTATCCTTAGAATAGCTTTACATTATTTGAACCGTTTCACATGTTTTATTGTATTTTTAGTGTAGAAGCATTTATTTATATTATACTTTCTTTTGTATCTAGATTATTTTTGCTCGGTCTCAGGACCTGTAGTTGTTGTGTGATTTGCTACCATTGATGGATGCCATGGACTGGAGGTGGCTTGATGCTAGAGGTCTCCAATACGTCACTAGGCTTTCGATGATCATGTTAGATTAGGCCTATCTCATGGCCCTAGCCTACCATTGGGACTCCAGGACCAACACCTTCCACATTCCTACCGTTGAGATGGCCATCATGCCAGAGGATGTTTATAAGATCTTTAGGATCCCCTTCGATGGAGTGTCGATCATTTCTTCCACCACTAATGATCAGCAGACAATATTTACTCAGGTGTTCAGGGTGCATGCTATGGCTACCTTCAAGGACACCAAGTTTGGTGGTGTATTTATCATCTGGTGGTATCGAGTGAATATCTTCTCACATCGACATGCAGTGTTATTGATGGTTATCGACAACATTCTTCTTCCTAACTGCTCTAGAGTGAGGTTCCCATGGAACCTCTTGGTGATGGTCTAGGATTTTGTGGATAGTCAAGAGCCCATTATCTATGCATGGGGTAGCACCCTTCTGGTGCAGTACTATGATGAGCTCTATCACATCCATCGATACAGTTGAGCTAGTATTTCCTATAGTTTTCTTCTTTAGATATGGGATGGGAGAACATCAGAGTGGATCGCCCAGGAGGGCTTCCTATGACCATCATAGAGATTGATGGTTCTATGTAGTGCTACGACACTCATTGGTCTTGAAAGTGCGAGGAGCGTAAGAGATACCCACATGTAGGGGACCTATCACATTACATTGCTTCTTTGATTGGGTTGCAGGCCTAGGACATCATATGGTGCCCTTACCATAACTGCCCTACCTGGGTTGAGGTGAAAAAGTTTACTGCACGAAAATAGTGTGACCACTGGATTATTGGTTGTAAGGGCAAAATCAGGGAGTACTTCTACTCTAGAGTCCTCAAGTAGTATGGCTTACAATAGGATGTGTCCCACCTTTCAGTGTTGTATAAGCAGATTGTAGCAAAGTGATACCTTCTACCTCCTCAGGTCACAATGCTTGATGATGAGGACGATACCCCAAAAGTGGATGCGGGTATCATAGATGGTGGGATGACTATTGAGTGCACCTAATGGTGGGTGACTCTACTATGGCATGGTGGTGATAGCTTGGACCGTAATGATTATGGAGAGGATGTGAAGAGTAGACCTAGGTGGGTGTAGAGTGTGCACCAGGACTGAGGGCTAGGGCTAACCCATAGAGAATGCAATAGTAGAGGAGTAGGAGGCTCCCATAGAGGAGGAGGAGGAGGAGCTAGAACCATAGGAGTAGTACTACCCTCTTAGGGCACAACTACATTAGGTAGAGGCCAAGCTATAATTGGCCAAGATACAGGTGCAGTAGTGGGATGCCACTATTACATAGCTGCAGGCACAACTAGCACATGTGACCTTTGAGCAGGATGTAGTGAGAGTATAGGTTGTAGCTATTCCTTCCACCTCGTAAGCCCTAGTGGTAGATCTTGAGGTAGATATCAACTATTTACGAGGGCTTCTAGATAGATGTGATGCACAAATCTTAGATGATGTTACCTACATTACCTCCCTCTAGATGCAAATTTGAATATTGGGTGCCACACCTAGGGGCATACCCTCAGTAGGAGGGTCACAACACAGTAGGAGATCCACCTCAAGCCAGTCCATAGTTCACCCTAGCTAGAGGACTAGGACCCATACCAAGAGACCAACAAAGTCTAGCTCTCATCAGTCTCCTAGGGATCCAAAAATAGGTGGTGGTGACACAAGGGGTGCAGGCCCATTTTGATGCTCCATGTACTCATTTATTTTTTAGTGTAAGTTTAGATGACCTACATGATTGTAGCCTATGGGTATTTTTGTAAACCTTATATACTTGGACACACATTATATATATATACATATGACTCTTGATTTCATCATATTATGTGTATCACTTTATTTCTTTATTTATGTTTTTATGTTATATGATGCAATTTATATAATGCAACTATTTATTTTATGATGCAGTTTATATGATGCAACTATTTATTTTATGATGCATGATGTGACGATGTTAGATGATGGATATGGATGTTTATATTTATGCCTAGATGATAGATGTGATGTTATTATACATATGTGGATGCTTATAGATGATTAGATGATAGATGTGATGTTGATGATATGTATAGATGGTAGATGTGATATTAATGATATTGATGCATATGATTTTCTCTATAGATAATGATGATATGGATGTTTATATGGATGCACTACTTTACATGCTTTGATTACTATGATGTGATGCATATGATGTATTTAGTGTATATGATCTAGATGATGTGATTTTGATGCAGATGGGTGCGCTATGCTATATGCATTTATGGATGCATGTATGAGGCTAAATGCATGTCCTAATTTTATTTTTAATTGTATGCATTAAATTTACGTTGGTGTGACTAGATTGATGCAATGTGGATTATGTATTCCTATTATGATCTAATGCAAATGAACTTGTATGTTTTAATCACTTAAAACATAATGGATGCAGATGATGTGGCCTTTAGTAATCTACTGGATGATACCATGGACTGCATACCCCTTTACGAATGATAACCCTCATCATAAGGATTACACATTTAGACACTCGGATGTGCAAGGTGAGATGATGTAATGCATGTGCATTTTCTTTATGAGCTCTTGTAAATTAAAATATATGCATGGAATAGTCAGTGGTCATTTAAGTATCATTGCTGATATTTATTCAGTATCTATCCTATTCTATGGACGTCCTTTAATTAACAAGATCTGATAAAGAAATTTGGCTATGTGATGCGTGAGATGGTTTGTTGCTATGTAGGTGTTTTTGAGGTTTTCCATGAGACTCAAACATCCTAGTTACCCTATAAAAAGTTGCATACTGATCATACAAGACTCCTGAAAGGTAAGGTTCTTGTCATGAAGACCTAGATATTCATTATTCCTATGTGTGCAAATAAATATTTTTGGATGAAACACATGCATACCTCGATGCCAGGTGGGATTCATTCAACCCATTATTGTATTGGGGATCCTCAAGTGCTCACCTGATCCTATGTTGGACTTAGTTGGATTGAACTGCTAGGTAGTTTTAAGTTACCAAAAGCTAGCTCATCTTAATGCAAACATTGATCTACCCATAAGCAAGGTGCAAATGTGGTAGACATATCATTGTGCATAAGGATACCGTCATTGACAAGCTAGATCTCAACCAAACCTGTAATGAGGATCACATTTCGGCTTTTACGACACCAAGAATTCCAGGGATTCAAGTTCCTTTCCATTATTTTATTCACATTTATTTGGGGATACTTGCTCATGTTTAGTGATGATAATCACTTGTTTTATTTTGTTCTTTTTTTTTCCTTTTGATTTTGTTTTGAGCAAGAAATTATTGTAGTGATGATAATCACTGTTTATTTTGCTTTTGACTTTTTCTTTCTTTCGATACTTTTGCTTGACTTGACCAAAGCAAAATGATTTTTTTGGTAGGGTGGAACTTTTCCTTTTGCCAAATATTAGCATCTTGGAACCGGTTGCACAAGGGGATAAGTAAGGAAGATCCTTTTTGCTCAGAGTAACCTAGACCACTTCGCAGGTTTCATCTTTCCCTAGTATCAACTAGGATTTTAGTGTGTCAACTAGTGATAGGATTATGAATATGCAAGGTACTATCACAACTAGACCTCACCCTTTACTAATCAAGATGACTTTCTACAAAAGTTGATAAGGCTACTAGATATGGCTGAGTGACTGGAAAGCTTAATACCTTTCTCATAGCAACAAAAGGGGTTGTGTTGAAAAACACAGTTACACACATATGTGGTGGATGCGGATGGCTTTGCATGTGTATAGTTGGGATAAAATCCATGGTGTGATTGGTGAGATTGCTAACATGACCTATCCTAATGCAAATCGATGGATGGAAAATGTCTAACAATGCAACTATATGGATGCAAATGCAATATGCCTATATTTGTTTTGTATTTTATTGTTTTTCATTATTTTTGAATTTTTTCTTATTATTATGTTTTTGGTTTTTCTTGGTTTTTTATTATTTTGGTATTTTTAACATGGTTTGACCAAGCGGCTTGGAGATGCCCTTGGAGCCTTTTGATGAGATTTGACCAAGCAGCATGCAGATGCCCTTGGAGCCTTTTTATTAGAGTTGACCAAGCGAGATAGAGATGCCCTTAGAGCCTTTGATTAGATTTGACTAAGCAGCACACAGACACCCTTGGAGCCTTTTGACTAGAGTTGACCAAACGACATAGAAATTTCCTTGAAGCCTTTTTATTTTTGATTTTATCTTTTTTATGATTTGTTTTTATTTTTGATATCTTATACTATTTTTGTATTTTGCTATTTTATATTGTTTTTATATTTTGCTAAACTATGTATAAAATGCCATCAAGTGAATGATGTTGAGAGGTTCAGACTCTTCAACACCCTCCATTGATGCAAGGAAATATGCTCCAGGCCCAATCCTTTTTGAGATTATATAAGAGCCTATCCAATTTGCTACAAATTTATCTCTCAGGTGCGGCACCAAATTTGAATTTTGTTGGTTTTATTTAAGCACTAGATACCCAACTTTAAAGTCTCTCAGATGGAATCTACTATTGTAAGCTCGTGTAAGGCAGTCCTGGAAAATGCAAAGATGCTCAAGGGCATTAATTTGTCATTCATAAAGAAGCATTAATTGATCAAGGTGAGTTTTTCGTGCAATGTTGTCCTTGATGAACTCATTCAATACAACGTGCAAGATTGGGATTTCCAACTCTAGGGGTATGATGACATCACAGTCATATACAAGTGAGAATGATGTTGCCCCAGTGGGCATCTGCATGCTAGTATTGTAAGCCCATAATGCAAGATGTAACTACAAATACTAATCCTTGTGATTATCCTTCATCATCTTCTTTAAGATGACTACTATTGTCTTGTTTAACGCTTCTGCTTACCCATTTGCTTGTGGATAGTATGTCATCACAAAACTATGCTGAATGTTATATTTTGTCATTAAATCTCACACATTTTTGTTCTTGAACGATAGACCATTATTTGATATTATCTTGGAAGGGACCTCAAAATGAATTATGAACTCCGTAATTCTCGACCAAATGGTTGACGTTAAGGGAACCACTTCTACCCATTTGGTGAAATACTCAGTGGTTGTTAAGATGAACATGTGTTGGCCTACGGATAGGGGTGAAATATTTCAAATTAAATGTAGTACCCACTAAGAAAATGGCCATGTCGACTGAATGGGTTGAAGGGCTTGCAACAACAGGTGTATGAGATTAGCATGATGCTAACATTTAATGCATCTCCTGACATAGTTGCAATAATACTTTTCCATGGTGGGCCAATAATAACCCATTCTAAGGATACACTTAACAATGGCCATGCCACTAAAGTGACCACCGCACATACCATCATGTGCTTGTGTGATCACCCAAGCTGATTATTAGGTTTCAAGGCAATGAAGGAGAATCCATCATAACCTCTATGGTAAAAAATATCTCCTAGCAATACATAACTTGTCACTTTTTTCTTGAATGCTCATATTTTGACATGTGACAGTCCTTCTGGGACCATTCCAAGTCTTAGGAAATATCATAACTAGGAGAGCCAATCCTTGTAAGCCATAGCCTCGATAGATAGAACGACACGCTCCTCCTATAGTTAGGTGTTCACGAACGTAGATGGGGAAACAACCTTGTGGTGAATAGTTGTACCATTCCTTATAGGATATTAAGAGACCAAGGACTCCCAAGGTACCTTCTCCAAGAAGTCTATGGATCTGCAAAACCAATCTTGGTTTGGTTCTATAGTGATCATGTTGACTGATTATTTGTTATTGAAAGCCTCAGGCTGCATCGTTGAATGTGAGAGCGTCTTAACATGAATGGTAGTGAAATTAGTAGATGGATTATGAGGGATTAAGGATCCCAAAGATGCCATGGTGTCTGCAAATCTATTATACATATGAGGTATTGCCTCGATGTCATACCATTCTAGTTAGGCTAGATATGTGTCAACAAGCTCTTTGTACATTTTTAGGATTAGGCACTTGCATTGAAACAATCCCTTGACTTGGTTTACTATGAGCAAGAAGTCATTGAATATGTTCAACCTTTTAATTCTCATAGCAATGGCTTATTGGAGTCCTAATATCAGGGCCTCATATTCGGTGTTGTTATTTGTGCAAGGGAAGTCTAACTTAAATGACAATGCCATTGGAGCTCCTTGTAGCATGATAAAGATGATCCCTACACTGCCCCCCTGTTCACACTTTGAACCATCTAAGAATAGTACCATGTCTTCTTTACACTCAGGCTCTTTGAGTTCAAGGGCCTACAATAATACAAAAACCACATTGTCAAGGAGATCTATGGTAAGAGGTTTACTATCCTGGAGAGGTGCCTCTGCTAATTGATCAACTATGACTTGTCCCTTCATGGAATTTTGGATTATGAACTCTAGGTCAAATTCTATCAATAGCATGATCCACTTTGCAGTATGAGTATTATGATATGTCTTGCTCATAATGTACTGCAAAGAATTTTGTTTGGATATTACATGCCATCTGGCCCAATGTAGTGTCATAGCTTTTTGGTTACGAAGACCACTACTAAACACAACTTTTCTACATATGCATACCCTAGCTTATAACTAAACAAGGTGTGACTGATGTAATATATGGCTTGTTCCTTATCTTGCTCGTTATTTTGGGTCAACATGGTACCCAAAGCAAAATCAATAGCCAATATGTAAAGTAAAAATAGCACATCTAGCCTTGATAGAGCTAGTACTAGTGGTGTGGCCAGATACTTCTTGATTTCGACAAAGGCTTGCTGACACTCTTCATCCCAATGGAAAGGGACCCCCTTGTGTAGCGGTCGATTCATGGGTTGATATTTATTCGATATTTGGGCGATGAATCGCTTAATGGATGCTACTTTGCCTTGTAGGATTCTTAATTCTTTGATGTTGGTAGGGGTGGCCATTTCCAGTATAGTCTTTACCTTTATTGGATCTACTTCGATGCCTCATTTAGAAATGATAAATACCAAGAGTTTACCAGAAGTTACACCAAACACACACTTCTAAGTCATTGATGTAATCTTCTAAGATCTTGTGCATGTAGTTATGAAAGATGTATGTCATGGCCCGCTGATATGTAGCACCAATATTTTTGAGGCCAAATGACATCACCTTATAGTAGAATGTCATCCATGGAGTAGTGAAAGTGGTTTTATGCTGGTCTTTAGGTTTAATCCAAATATTATTGTAACAAAAAAATCCATCCATCAGGGAGAGCATTTCATGACTTGCAGTTGCATCTACAAGAGAATCTATTTTGGGAAATGGAAATTAATCCTTCAGAGTTGCCTTGTTTAGGTCTTTGAAATCCATGCAAACATGAATTCTTCCATCAGGTTTTCCTATGGGAACCATGTTTGATACCCATTTTAGATAGTTAATGGAAAAAATAAATATTACATCCAATAGTTTTTATAATTTGTTCTTGACCATCAACACGATGGTTGGATGCATTTTTCTTAGCTTCTTCTTGATCAGATTCTGTGAGGGGTCCAATGAGAGGTTGTGAACAAAAAAATTTGGATCAAGCCCCAACATGTCTTTGTAGGTCCAAGAAAATATATTTGGGCTCTCTTTCAATAGAGGAATTATAATGGCCTACTCTTATGGAGATGCAATTTATTTGAACTTGAATTTCTTTGGTTGAGTAGGATCATCGCTAATGTCCACCTCAAAAGTCACTTCTCTAGTCATATGTGACCCATATTCTAATTTATGAGGTGTGGGTATTAGGTGAATTTCATCGATGGTATTTACAGACCCAACTAACTTGGGATCCAAACCAGCATTGTAAACATCATGCGCACAACCTGGCACAAAATAGAATGGCTACAATATTTCTTCATTAGGGAAGAAATATTCAGGCTCTAGGGGTGAATCATCATGATCCCAATCAATAGAACCTACATTAAGATACAATGGTTTCATAGGATCTAATAGGTTACAAAGTGGAGTGGTCAAATCGATGGAGATCATGTTGATGGATGGAATGGAATCTCTAGGACCACATGGATGAATTTTTGACTAGAAAGCTTCCCCTCCATACCTGCAATGAGGTTCCAGGGAAATGAGGATCTTAGGATTCGATCTATGAGCAAATGGAAAAATAGGATCATTAGGCTCTAAGAGCTTTCTGAATGTAGGAGGATCAAGGTTAACCGTGTGGTAGACGACACCCAGGTCCACCAGTATTCTCAAGAAATGCAAGAAAAGGTCTATGGCATGAAGCGTTGCTTCCATTTCTACCAGCATATTGACCTTCCATAAATTATGAGGCCCAAGATAAGCAATTTTAGTCTCATCCTCATAATCATCATCTCTTATGAAGAAACCATTAACATTGGTTTCTGGTCCTAAGATAAGGGGCATGCGCCTTGGTCCCAAGTAGGCCATATCTATCTCATCTTCATATTCCTCATCATTTATGAAGATCCCATTAGCATTTGTACGAGGTACTAAACTGTGGGGCACTTACCTTGGCCCTAGATAGGCTCTTTCGATCTCATCTTCATATTCTTTGTCACCTATGAAGATGCCACTTGCATTGATTTCTTGACCCAAGCTAATGGACAATTATCTTGGTCCTAAGTAGGCTCTATCTATTGAGTCTTCTGACTCATAGCCACTTTCATCTGATAAGTATCCACTCTCATCGTGGTCGAACCAAGCAAGGCTTTGTATATAGCGAGGCCCATGATAAGCCAAAAAAACTTCTTCTTCATTCTTTCCTGCAATGTATATGCTTTCCTCTCACTCATAGATGTGGGTTAGCTCATCTTCCCATAGGATAATCCCTATCAAGGTAGCCTCAAGAGAAAATTCTATATGATAGACATCAGGTGGTGCTATATTGACCATGGCCACCTGTCTATTATTCAGATAACTTTTGCTTGGGATTTTTTAAGGATTCCAATCAATGTCTTGCCCCATCCCCAAGCTAGCCTATCTAATAATATTGCTAGAGAGTCATCCTAACCTTTGATGCAACAACCCAGTACAAACCTATTAGTAGGTAATTGGTAATGTGGCTGATATGGTTGCCTACGCCCCTGCTCGCAAAGGCCTAGATGATGCCCTTGCTAGTGACATTGCTCAAAGTATCTCGACACAAAATCCAAATTTGAATATAGAGAACATTCATGTTAAATGTCTCATCCTCTTCATATTATTCCATGTCCGATGCCTCTTGGGCGTAACATAGACCAGCATAGATGAAATTAGTTTGGTTAGGGGGAATCCTTAAGGGCACTATCATCCCCAATGGCAGCTTTGGGACCTTCAACCTTCTCATATCTTGTGTAGACTTAATCATAGACATGAATGTCATGTTCTACACAAGGTACTCTCCTAAACCTATGTTGGCTAGGTGTCTTGTCACCTGGGGTGTAGATGACCCTGCGAAAGAAGCCGATGAGGTAGGTTGGGATACCTCATCAATTTGGCCCTGAGTACCTTCCTCCTCCATGGGAGTCAGAATATCTATAGCTGCTATAGTTGGAAACTCCTTGTGCTATTCTTCCTCGACTAGGGGTGTTTTTATCTTCTGAGAATCCTTTTGTTTAGATGTTGATGGTCTCTTAGAAGTGTCAGTTGCTTTAGATACAAGAGGCGATTTCGGTCTAGATGGCCCTCCTTGTACTGACTTGCTTTTTTACTCTGGATGTGTGGTCGATGATGGTATTATATACAAGTGTTTTTATGGAAGAATGAAATCCCCCATAAAATCCACCTAATGCACATATTTTAATGGCTCTTCATCGAGGGGGACCACATACACTTGTCCTTTGTGCATGTATTTGATGCATTGGTGCAAGATCGAAGGAATGCACTTCATGTACCTTATCTAGGGATGCCCTAGTAAGATGTATTGTATTGCCCCTTCTAACATATGACACATCATAGGGATGGTCTTATGCCCTACCTTGATGGGCAGGATAATTGTTCCTATAGTAGAGCACAATGTATCATTAAAAGCTCTCAATGTGTAGGTAGTTGGGGCAATGTTAGACTTAGGGATCTTGAGATGCCCTATGGTCTTAGTAGTGATAATGTTGATAGATAAGCCGTATCGATCAAGACCCACTTGTAAGGTATGTCATTGATTGATGTAATGGTGTGCAATGGCAAGTTTGCTAAAGTAGTAGGAACTACCTTATCTCATGATCATAAAATAGGATCACAAGATCCTGGCACTACTACACTTGCCCAAAGAAATTGGTGAATGCATTCAGGTTCTAGAGTTGGAGCTCAATCAATCTCAGGATCTCCATCAGAGTCTCCTTGTGCTGAGGGAACTATTATATGAGCTTGTATATTAATAACTTGATTGGAGTTGTTTGTATATTTTGCTCTAATATACTCTAGATTGTAATCACAGGTCTCACTGGTAGACCTGGGGGATCATTTCACACCTACCTATGTCGAAGTGCAACTAGGACATTAGCGAGAGCTGTAGGAGGCTGAGGCTAGCCATATCATTGACTCCTAGTGGCCACATTGACAAGTTCAACCATTATGATATACCTATGAGTGGGTTGATCAATTCAAAATTGGTTGAATTGGATGCCCTGGTCCCTAGAGATCTCATGGTTTGGTAATGGGTTCTTGATATACCCATGTCTCTATTGTCAGGAGTGAGTGGGTTGTCAAATTTTAGCTCTTCCTTTTCAATCATATCTTGCACCACATTCTTAAAATTGATGTAAGCCTCAATGTCATGCCTCGATATCCTGTGAAAAGGGTAATGTTGATATTTTCTATACCACCTTGGCTTAGAGAAGTTAGGGTCCATCAACTACACTTTGGGTAGTCTGAGCCTTCGAGACTCATTCAATTGATTAAAAATTGACTGCGTTGATTCTGATAGAGGCATGTAGTATCAAGGTTTCTTGCAATCCTTGTTACAACATTGATTGCCCTTTGGGTCATAATTGGTAGGTAGATACTGATATTGATAGTTCTATAGCTATTACCTAGTCCCATATTTCGGTGCAACTAGTACAACCTGATCAACTTGGGTAGTCTTTTCCTTATTTGGCTTGTACTTTTCATTCTAGTTGTTCTTGTTCCACTCCTTAGTTCAGATCTTAATGTCTCCCTCATCTAATTTTATGTCTTCAATGAGTTTGGCTTGAGCCAAAGCTTCCTCGAATGAAGCATATTATTGAAGTTATAATAGGAGGGAGATATGCTTTGAACAACTCTTAGTAAACATTTGAATGAGCTCTTTTGTGGGGATAGAGAATGACAATTTTGTCATGATCTTTCTCCATCTATCCCAATATTCCATTACTGGCTCATCATCATATTGCTTTAAGTTGGCTAGGTTAGACAAGTTTACCTTCTTCGTAACACTAAAGGAAAAGTGCTCTAAGAACACATCTACCAACTGTTCAAAGTTGGTAATTCTATGCTTGGGCAACTGGTTGAACCACTGTGTTGCCACACCTAAAAATTTCATGATAAACATTTGTAGCATAAGGGCATCATCCTTGTCATGTTGGAAGCATGCATTCATAAAGTTAGTGACATGCTCCTGTGCATCCTCTTCACCCTTGAATTTCTCTAGCCTAGGCATCTCAAAGTGCCTAAGATATGCGGGGCTAGGGACTGACGGGCATAGCAGTTGATTGTGTATCTTGCTTAATGTTGGATTCTTCCTAGTTGTTTCTTGCTTATTGAGAGACTCGATTATCTCAGTGAGTGTCTGGTACATCTTTGAGGTGATGAGCTCATGTTCTGGAAGGTCCACTCAAAGTGGCAAAGGGCAAAACCATTTGTCAGTTCAGCTCGAATGTCTATGCTATTCTCTCCTAACTGGAGGAGGAGACTTAGGATATCTTTGATCTTGATCTTTAGTTCTCGTCCATTCCCCATTGGGTTGTCTTCTCTCAAGGTCAAGGCATTGCCATTATGGTGAGATTTGGTGAGTGTATTCATCTTCTTGCCTAGCATACATTCCTCTCTACGAGGTAGTGCATAAATCTATTTGATACTCCTCACCACTTGTATGTAAATTAGCTCAAGCCAACTAGTCAGCCTACTCCTCTCTAAAGCACTGCTCATGTTAGCACAAATGCCTCTCTCTTTGTTTATTTTGTTCAAGCATGTCAGCACGCTCCCACTCAATGCATAACACTTCTTCTAATAATCGTACATGGTTGGATTATACCACTACTGAAGGCTCACACCTTTATGAATTTGTGCATGAAGTTCTAATATTTATGCCCCTCAAGGAGGCCTCTACTGTGTCATTAGCCTTAATAACTAGGGTAATCTTCTCCCTACACTCTACTAGGTGGTGAGTGCCTCCATGATAAGAAGTTATGTATGTGCTATGGGATAGCCTTGCAACTTCTCTTGGTCCATCAGTGCATTTAGAAGTTATGCTGCATGAACTCCTCAAGGCAGAATGTTTAGCAGCAATACTTTGTGGAGTCTTGACAGAAATTGATCCAGCTCATCTAGCTATCTGGTTCTCCACGGTTGATCCCATGGGGTCCCATTTGCACCAATGAGCTCATAGTCATATGATATTTTCCCATATATAGGGATGCTATAGGAGATCCTGGGTCTACGACTGGACATAGACCTAAGATATTACTGCTTAGTGGGTTGAATGTGAACTAGGGGGTCTTACGACCTCTACATGGTGATACGATGAGGGAGGCTTTGATGCCCCCTTGTGCCTATGTGTAGATGGAGGACGTGATGTCTACACTTGCCTATGAGAAGAGGATGGCCTAGAAACCTCCTCATACCTATGCAACAAGGGAGGGTGTGATGCCTCCATAGGTCTATGTGATGAGGAAGACCTTGAGGTCTCCTCGTGTCTGTGTGTAGATGGAGGTTGTGATGCCTTCGTATGCCTATGTGAGGAGGAATACCTTGAGGCCTCCTCGTGTCTAAGTGAGGAGAGAGGCCATGAGGCTTCATCCTATCTCCATGAGGAGGAAGTCCATGAGGTCTCGTTGTGTCTGTGTGATGAGGGTCTAGGCTATGGTTCCCTCACTAGGGTCTCTCAAGGAGTTCCCCTAATGGTGGAGTTATCACCCCTAAGGCTCACCGAATTACATCCGGTTAGACTATGTGGGGTCGGTACTACTCCAACATAACTATGGGCATGAGATGTAGTGTGTCCCACCTCTGGATTAGATTGAGGGTGGTTGCTTTGCATGCATACCATGACTAACTTAGAATTATCTTATTATATGATCTCATAAAACACACAAACAATGGCAAACAAGTGTTTATCTTGATTAAATGTTAAATGTGAGACCTAGATTGTTTGATTAATTTTCAATTTGTTGTACATGTGTAAGATAAATCTTGTCATGTTTGAAATATTATTGGATGATAATATTACATTGAATGGATTTCACCTGTATGCTCACAACTCGTCAACCTGGTGATGGAGTCCAAGTTGTGTAAACCCCCCAAAGTGCGGCAATGAAATTCCACACCCGAGCATGGAGCACAGGTCCTACCAGACCCTCACCCAATCTCACTCGGTCAATGTCATACCCTCCGAAGAGGAGTATATGTAAATTTTATAGGCTACATATGGATATTGGGTCTGATATTGGCCAATGTATTAGGTGCATGGGATTTGAGGTAGCAGGTGGAGATGAAAGCCAACTCGCTTTGAACCTCTACCGTTGGATGGTAATGATCACCACCTCAATGATGTTTAAAATGTGATGTGGTATGTGAGGTAAATTTTAGCCTTGCATAAACACAAAATGCATCAAAAATCACACGTGATCCTTTCCTACATGCCTACTTAAGAACGTTTTTGATTCAGAAAGATGCATGCTAGTATGCATTTTTTAAATGTGCTCTATTAAATGCATAAAAGGCCACTGATTGGGATACAAGTCAATCAAACCAAAAAATACAATGGCCCAGACCACTAGAGACTAGGGAAGGCCTTGCAAACAAAGGCCCACTTTTCCTAGTAGAGACTAGAGGAAATCTAAAAAGAAACCTAAGAAATACAAAATGCAATTTTATTTCCTTTTTGTTTTTCATTTTTCCTAATTAATCTATGTTTATGCTTGTTTTTCTAGAAAATAGATGCAGATAGAAAAACATAAAGATACAGGGAAGGGGTACCAACCTTGAACTCTGAGTTGGTGATGGTAGATCTGCCATTTTTTGCACTTATTTGTTGGCCGCTATAGACTAGAGTGATTGATTTTGACCACTAACAATAGGAGCGACTAAGACTATCTGGTCGATGTAGACTAGAGTAGCCAAGACTGCAGGTCACTATAGACCAAAGCGGTCGAACCTACACACAAAAACCTGAATATCAATTATTTGATGAGAAAAAAAAAATTGGTCGGGGTCCCATTGTGATTGCCATCTGTGATGACCTCAGGCGGTGCACACCCCGATTGATCTATGCTACTCTATGGATCTTATATTATCTATTAAAAATATTGCAATGCAAATGAAAAGAATATAGAAGGGAAATGTGCAACAAAAGATATTCAAAAAACCATTAAAGGACTCATTTCATTAAATATTCCAAAGTACAGTTACATTTACTTCCCTATTAAGGATGCCCTTCATTTGATACAAGTTTTATAATAAGATAGTTGAATAGGGTAGCTTGGTGAAAGTATTCCCCTATGGGATAATGGTGTGCCTTCGTAGGCCTCCCGATGAAGCACATGAACTTGTACAAGGGCTGACTGATGCCTCCTTCTCTAGATCTAGTCCTAGAGGGATCTTTGTGCTCCTATTTTTTTGATCTGTAAACTTGTAACCCTGCAAGCATAGAAAAAATAGAGCACGCTCAGTAGCCTAGGATTACCTCCCCATATGAGGTTATTAGTTGCAAATCTGATAATCACGTGAAATGAGTAGAATACTATAAATATGCAATAACTGAATAAATAATTGAATAAGACGAATGTAAATGTTGCATATAAATAAAATCTATGCTAATAACAATCATTGTAAAGAAAACTAGTCTAATCTAAGCTAAGACGAAGGAAGCTAGTGTGTAAACCCTAGGCTATGCCTGTGAGCCACTATCCAAGACAATGATCACTAAATAGAGACCTACCCTCATGGTCCAAGGGATCCAACACCAAACTCTTCATTCCAAATTTATGTCCAAGGGTCACCTTTTTGTACCTTAATTCATTGATGGACGGTTGAACAACTATGGATCTATGGTAACAAATAGAGAACTCTTTCTCAGTTGAATGTCACTTCGATGCTCATCCAGGATATAGAGGTTCACTATCCAATCTAGTAGGGCTCTGTTACAAAGTCTCTAAAAATGCTCTCTCCCTTATGCTTTGAAAATTGCACCTTATTATTGTGCTTGGAGGTTTAGATCTAGATCTAGATTTGAACCTCGGTATTGCATGTGAATTGACCATCCCAGAAGAAAGGCTCAGTTATCACCTATGACTGAGGGGAAGTTAGGAGAAATCCAAAGACATCCTCACTGACTTACCTTATGCAAAATACCACTTTCACCCAAATTTTGGGGCTGTCTCAACGATAATATAAATTTGAAACCTAGTCGTTGTCAAGTCCAGCAACTAGGGCTAGCCGCTCTGACCTTTAGCGACCAAGATAGCCAGCCAATCTGGTTCAAAGTGGCTAAGCCTGAATGGGCCAAAACTGCCCTATTTGAGTGATGAAAACCATTTCTTGCACTTGGAAGGTCCCAAGGTTTTATCATATGGTCTTTGTCTATGTCCATATAAGTAGTTCTCTCAAACATGATGCGTTTTAGGTGTTTAAAATAGTATATGATGATCAAGACGTATCATAATAAACGTATTGCAAAGTGTATCATGCTATTAACAAAATTTTATTTGGAATTCATAAGCCAAAATTATATCAAGGGACAAGTCATAGCTAATCAGTTGGTAGAGGCACCACTTCCAAATAGTAGACCTCTTATCATTGAGCTTTCAGACGATGCAGTCTTCATTGTATCAGAAGCTCCCGAATCTAAAGAACTGGATAATGATTCTCACATGACATTGTTCTTCGATGGTTCAAAGTGTGAGCAAGGGGGTGGTGTAGGAATAGTGTTTTTCACACTGTAAGAAGCTCCAATGCCCTTGTCATTCAAACTAGATTTTCCTTGTACCAATAATAATGTTGATTATGAAGCCCTAATTTTGGGCCTTCAAACAACTATCATAATGAAGATTAAAATATTAAACATATTTGGCGATTATCTTCTCATTGCAAACTAAGTGAAGGGAGTTTTTCAATGTATGTGTCCCATTCTGAAGGCCTACAAAGATCTTCTTGATACATGTTTAGCTAAACTAGAATGGTACAACATCAAGGCAATCCCTAGTTTGTCAAATAGATTTGTAGATACCATGGCATCTTTGGGATCCTTAATCCCTCAGAATACTTCTATCAATTTTAATACCATCTATGCTAAACGCTCTCACATCCTGTAGCACATTGTGAGTCTTTTGATAATAAAGAGTTTATCGACATGATTCACGTGGAACCAAACCATGAATGGTTCTGTAGAGCCAAATACTTTCTTAAGAATGCGCCTTGGGGGTCATTGATCTCCCAAGGTCCCACGAGGAGTGGTACTACCATTCACCACAAGGTTGTCTCCCAGTATGCATTCACACATGTAGAATTGTAGGGGGAGCAATTTGTCTTAGAAGTCAAGGCTGAGGTTTATCAAAACTAAATGTTACAACTTTAGGACTTCCTAAAGCTTGGTCTAATCCCTCAGGGATTGTTGTGTGCCACAAAACACACATTTAAGTATAAAGCAACAAAATATGTCTTGTTAGGAGATATTTTGTATCGTCAAAGCTATGATGGAGTTCTCCTTTATTGTATTGAGCCCCAAGAATCATCTTGGGCAATATCACAAGCTCACGATGGTAAGTGCGATGGCTATTTTAGTGGCATGGCCATTGTCAAGTGCATATTTTTCATGGGCTATTATTGGCCTAATATGGATAAGGATTGCAATGCGTATGTCAATAAATATGTTAAATGTCAACATCATGCTAACCTAATGCACTTGCCATCACAGGCCTTACAACCCATTCAAGCAGCTTGACCATTTGCTCAATGGGGTTTGTATCTCATTGAGAAGATCTCTCCTCCATCATTGGATCGACATACATTTATTATCATGACTACTGAGTATTTTACTAAATGAGTAGAAGCAATTCCATTAACAACAACTGGAATACATATAGCAAAGTTTATACTCGAGCATATCATATGTTGTTTTGGGATTCCATCCAAAATAGTTTCAAATAATGGAACTTCATTTAAGAAAAAAGTTGTGAGGGCCTTTACGTACAAATACATGATCAAGCACAATTTTTCAACTCTATATTATTCGTAGGTAAAAAGGAAGGCTAAAGCTTCAAAAAATATAGTGGTGGCTATCTTGAAAAAGAAAGTCCATCAAAACCACAAAGATTGGCATATCTAGCTGCCCCTTGCATTATGGGATTATAGGACTAGCATTCAGACACCCACTAGGGCAACATCATTTTCACTAGTATATGGCATTAATACCATTATACCCTTAGATTTGGAAATTCCAACCTTATGCATCGCATTGAAAGAGTTCATCGATGATGACACTGCATGGTAAGCTCACCTAGTTCAATTGACGCTGCTTGATGAACATCACGTGAATGCCCTTAAGCATCTTCGTATTTATCAGGATCACTTAAAATGAGCTTACAATAACAAAGTCCATCTTAGAGACTTTGAAGTTAGGGATCTTGTGCTGAAAGAGAACCAACAAAACTCTAATTTTTCATCTAATTTGCAAGACAAATTCATGGCTAATTGGTTAGGTCCTATATCATATTTGAGAAGATTGGACCTGGTACTTATCACCTAACATTGCTCGAAGGTGTTGAAGAGTATGAACCTCTCAATATAATTCATATTAAAGCATTCTATGCTTTAGAGCATATAAAAAGGCTCCAAAGGCATCTGTAAGCCCTTTGGTCAATCCTAAAAAGCTCCAAGGGTTTTTCAAAACTTCTTGGTCAACGTAAAAAGCTCCAAGGGTTTTTCAAAGCTACTTGGTCAACCTAAAAAGCTTCAAGGGTATTAAAAACCAACCTAAAAATCTCCAAGGATTTTTCAAAACCGCTTGGTCAACCTAAAAATCTCCAAGGGTTTTTCAAAACCGCTTGGTCAACCTAAAAGGCTCCAAGGGTTTTTCAAAACTGCTTGGTCAACCTAAAAAGCTCCAAGGGTTTTTCAAAACTGATTGGTCAACCTATAGATTGAGCCTTAATATCAACAATGGGCTAAAAGAATCTTGCCTGACATTAGAGGAGTAATTCTAAGCAATTTACAAAATGAGCTAGCTTTAGGTGTCTAGAATTGCCTAGTTGTCTAGTCCAATCAAGTCCAAACTTAGGATGATGGAAAATTTGAGGATACTTAATCTGAGCAATGAATTGAAATAATCCTTCCTGACATCTGGAGTATGCTTATATTTTATCTAAGATATTCATTCGCACACATAGGAATAATGAATAGTTGGGTCTTTCATAATGAAACATTTATCAATCAAAAGTCTAGTATAGTTAGTATACAACTTTTGAGAAGTTTACTAGGGTGTTTGAGTCTCATGGAAAACCTCAAAAATTCCCTAATAGCAACTAATATCATCAATCATCAAACCATCAAATTATTAAATCCTTTTTATGGGATTTTATTTATTATGAGGTGTTCATGATGTAGGTTAGATACGGATGGATGTCAACAATGATATTTAGACGACCATTGACTATGTTGTGCATATATTTTAATTTACAAAATTTTGTAAAAAGATACATTAAATCATCTACATAATATAATAATCATATAATATCATCTCATATATGGGTGATTAATTGATTAATTCTTATTGTAAGGATTACCAATTATATTCATGATTATTGTACATTTTGTGGTGTCATCCATTAGATTTTTAAACACACATTGCATTCATTCTTTATATTTTAAGTGATTAAAGCATACAAGTTCATTTACATTAGATCATGATCATGTAAATAATGTATACATCACATTGCATTTATCATATCATAACATCATCAAAATTAAATGCATACAATAAATCACAATTAAACATGTATTTAAAATAAATAGCGCATCTATGTGCATCCATCATATATAATCCATATATACATATAGATCTTTGCATCTAATCATATATCATCTAACATCGCTATCTAGTGCATGTCATCCATACATCACATCATATATCATTAAAATAATATAAGCGTTGCATCCATATGCATCTCATAAACATAAATATAAAAATATAAAAATATAAGTACACATAATTAGTCATAAACAAGATCATATCATAAATATGTGTCAAAAGAGTATAATGAGTGTACATCAAAAATACCCATAAGCTACAATCGTGTAGGTCCTCAGACATTACACCAAAAATAGTACATAGAAAATGAAATATTTGTGCCATTCATGAGTTATAGCTCTTGCCTCTCTCCCCTATGCCACTTGCATTGAATCTCTCTCCACATCCCTCAACTCCATATCTAGGGGCCTGACCTAGGTCTTGTTGTGGATCCTATGTTGGAGCTAAGCCAATCAATCTCAATGCATGGGAGGCTATCCCTTGGATAGATCTGGCACTATAATTCCCTATCTTCTAATATTGGTCTGGTGTGACCATGTATTGGTGGTCCTAGCTGGCACCTATCCCCTAAGAAATCTGATCTCACCCTCCAACTGGATGATCCAAACTACATCTGATGTATGTTGGGTGTTACCCTCATGAATGAGGGAACATAGTCTCTAGATCTGTACACTAGGATCTAAGCCTAGTAGCCCATGTACAGTGGACATAACTATAGTAACTGGATCTGATTGTAATTATGAGGGATCTCCCCTCACTACCTTAAGTAGGTCTCACTCTGTAGTCACTGCATCCAACCTCAAATTCAGAAGATCATGCTGGCCAGTGATCTTCTCAATCTTGATGTCTACTATGGTGATCTATGCTTGGAGAACTACCCTCTCCTCCTTATAAATATGGTACTATGCTTGTCCTTCACTGAGCTATGCCTGTAGAGTAGTAATGGTAGTGTCCTACCCTAGGATCTGCATGCACATCATGCCAATATGAGTCTGAAGACTAGCAACCTGGGCCTTGATCAAACCAACCTCATTATTTGGTGCTACCTCTCCCTTCTCAGGAGCCTTCTCCTTAGCCTCAACCTATGGCCCCTCCTCTTATACAACCCCTATGCCCCATGCATACTTGGTCCACTACCAAACCCTACGACCCTGTGGATCTACCTCTGCTCCCTCGATCACCTCTACTTCATCATCTGTCCTACCTAGTGGGCCATCTACCTGCTAGATTAGGGTAGTCCACCAGGTATCATACTTGGTAGTAGTGCCTATGTCTGCCAGACTTGACTCCTAAAATTCATCGTCCTTATCCCTTAGTGGAGTCACCTAGGGATAGGGTAGGGGTAGGTCCCTCTCTAGGACCAGGCATCGATAGATCATGGATATTACAAGTACATCTTACCTAATACTGAATTATCTCAGGACCTGAGAGAAGTAGCAGAATTATCTCACATTGGACTTACGTCCTATGACCCATATATCTCTATATGTTCAATGCAAGTATCTGTCTACCTTTGCCCATGTAGGGCAATCCATGTAGAGGTGCCAATAAATATGCTCAGGTCAAAAGCATGCAAACTGCTAAATATAGTAGGTCAGGTACCCTACATGAGACCTACTTCAGAACCCCTCCTGCTCTCATTGATAAAATGTTGTATAGCACTATATACGAGCATCAATGGTTGTGATATTCCTAGGCAATCCGATGGGGTACTCAATGGTGATATGATGTCTGCCCTAGATCTATAATAGTAAATTATAGTCAATTCCTACTCTGCTATGCCTAGTGATCTGATACAACTCATTATAGAGCTATGCAAGTGGAGCACTCCCCCATGACAAAATTAGGGGTTGATCTATGGAGCTAACTAGGATATATCTCATCCTATCTAGGAGGTTCCATGGGAACCTCACACTTGAAGTGTCTGATAGCACAATATGGATGATCAAGTGCATGAACACGACTGTCCTCTATGAGAAGACCCTTACCATGTACCAATGCTCAACATGAACCTTGCCATGGTTCGAATGAAGCTGGGCCTCATCACTACAATGATTGAAGATCTCATCAAAGATGTCCTTCTTTGTCTTTGTAGGTGAAGATGTGATGGCATCACCATGAAAGGGTAGACAGAATATACGATAGACATCCTCCAACATCATGGTCATATCACCGTAGATAGGTGAAAGGTGTTGGTCCACGCATCCTAGTGACGGGCCAAAGTAGTCATATAGGCCTGATCAGCCATCATGGTGGGTAGGCACAATACATAACTAAAGCCCATAGCTATGAAATAGTTAATCTCACCCATGGTGAGAGTGCCATGCAAGTTGTGAAGGAGATCGGTCTCCCTCACTCTTGCAGTTAGAGTTTGGACAAAAGCAGACAGATAAAGAAAAAGTGATTAAAAAATCAACTAAAAAATTAAAAAAATGGCTCAAAAATTTTAAACAAATCAGAAAAATTCATAAAACAGAAAAACATGCAAATACATGATCAAAAAACTTACAAAAAATTAAAAAATCACTTCAAAATTGGAAAAAAAACATTAATTGCAAAAAAAATAAAAAATTTATTTATTTTTCCTAAAGTTGCAGGTTGCAATTTAGACCCGCGGTCAGCGTAACATTCAAAAATTTGACCTTTGGGATTAAAATCCCATCACGACTGATAGTCGCGATCCCCAATTTACCAATTGGGGACCACACCTGCTAGCCGTGGCAAGGGAGAATAACCTTTTTAAGGTCATTTCCCTTCTCGGTAATACCAAAAATAAAACCCTCCTTGACTAATCTAGTCTAATCTATCCTAACTAGGGTGAGGTTCGTTACTGATAGTTTAATTATGTTCATTTAACCCATTAATTAATGAGTTTCATTTTTAAATCGATAATGTGTTTGTGAGGTCTCGGTTTGCATGGTACCTTAGCAGCACCTGCCCCTTCACTGGTAGAAGCCTATGGATGGTCTGCCATCGAGGTGGGTAGAAGGTAAACAGGTTTGGTTTGTGGTAGCATTTCATGTTAGTTTTTAATGTCTATCTCTCAGACTCTCAAGTTTACATTCAGTTTCAGGAAAATAATGAATTTTCAATTTGGAAATATTCTTATATATTTCCAAATTTAGACCTAACTGTGCTTGACCACTACAGTCCCCGAATTAGGGTTTTCCACCCATGGGTCTAAGCTGTGGTCAAGAAAATTTGAATTTTTAGCTACTTTTGACAAGCACGACTAGCAAGCTGCAATTAATGCTCCAAAATACCACCATGAGGAGTTCCAAAATGCCAAATTAAAAATACCTACCAGACCAAAATTGGCAAAAATAATAAAAATTTAAAAAAAAATCAAATAACTCAAAAGCCAAATTTGCCTTGTATTTAGTTATTTATCCTAGAAACTTGGTGGTTGTAGCGACTAGTGCTTCATGCAATCCGACAAGATAAGTAAATAACCACAAGGAAATTTGGGGAAAAAATAGTCATTGTTTATTGGACATGTTTCTTTTCAATCCCGAAGAAGGCCTTGTAGGCTGGATCACTCCACAAGAATGAGGCGTTCATGTCATTTCTCCTATGAAATATTTTAGAAGATCATACACAATATGATTCAACATAAGCCTAATTGGAATTGCTATCATTTCAATTCCCTAATAAGTCCATTGTGGCTCGATTGCTCCTTGGGATAGAGATGTACAATTATTTTTAACAATTACAATCATGGCTGAATTAGGCCTAGCCAAGTAATCAAATGCTAAATTCTAAGTCTTTTAAGATCATTCATCATGGTCTAGCGATACATCACTTCATTCATTGTCATTACCCTCATTGACTCATCGCTTGAGGGGGTAGTCATAATATCTACTCATAATCAAAGTCAACAGAAGATACCTTGATCGTAGATCCCTTGATCTTGTCAAAATTATGTTCATCTTATAAATAATTGTCAACAACTATCATAAGCTTACCCCTTTGCTTTGGGAAAATAGAAAATATGATAGTTTTGCTTATAGTTATCCTCATTTAGGTTCTATAGGCACTGAAACCTATAGTACGCACAGAAGCACCAACTGAGAAGGATGGGCACAAGATCTTAAAATTTAATGTCCTCACACCATTGAAAGCAATGATTATAGGATGCACATCCTTTTGTAGGACCTGGGGCATCTATTGTTGATCAGACTAATGATCATCATTCAACCTGCAAAATAGTTTTAGCTAGTCTAATTTTTCTCACACATTGTTCGATCTCACAACGCATCATAAAATGGACATCTGTAGACACCTAAAACACATCATGTCAAGGCAACTACTCATATGAGACATGTTAGAAGACTATATGGAAGGTCTTGGATAGATTCCAAGATATATCAGTGGTTATCACCACTCAATTTGGGCATCTTGACCTATTCAACCTTAGTTGTTGCTGATACTTGTGGTTAGCAAAGCTAACCAAGCCTGTTAGTCGTGGTCAAGCTTCAAAAGCAATTGAACTTCAATCGATTCAAAATTGGTTCCAACGGCTAACTTGTTGGAGATCTAAGCAATTTGGGTGAAGGAACTTCTAGATGTTTCCATAAAAATACTCCTAACTACCCAATCTTGTTCTTGTATTCTCCATGAAGCTACTCCTAGCCCTTGGAAAATTCTATAAGACCCCCATCCAAATTAATAAAATTATATAGAGGAAAGTTCAATTGAAAGCAATGAAGACTTGTCGAATTGCATACTCATTTGCATTTATTGATAGGAACCACTTTGTTTCCCAATTAGAGATGACAATGGATATTGGAGCTATGGAGGTTCTAAAAGTCTAGGAAGATCAAGAAATGCACTAGAGCACAATCAACCACCAATTCCAACAATTCAACTACCAAATCAGTTAGAGGACATAAGGGTGACCCTTGACCATCAATTTGGTAAGGATATTCAGAGGCCTAACCCTTGTATTGGAGGGTAAAATTACTTCAAGATCCATCACGACTAATAGTGCCCACCACACAACAAAGCCACGGTCAGTGTATGACTTCTGATATCCCTACTTTTCAATTTTGTGTTTTCTTAGTTAGATTAGAGTAGGCATTTAATAGGTTCATTTGCATTTTTAGAGATATTTGATCGATAGATTTAGGGTTTTAGACATTTTACTTTCATTATTGCAAGTAGGAAAATAACGATTTCTTTTCATGCTTATATGCTCTTGAATTCATAATTAGATCAGTAGATAGATAGATTTGATTTTGAGTGGTGAAACCATTGCTTGCACTTGGAAGGTCCCAAGGTTTTATCATATGGTCTTTGTCTATGTCCATATGAGCAGTTCTCTCAAACATGATGTGTTTTAGGTGTTTACAATAGTATATGATGAGCAAGAAGTATCATAATAAATGTACTACAAAGTGGATCATGCTATTAACAAAATTTGATTTGGAATTCATAAGCCAAAAGTATATCAAGGGAAAAGTCATAGCTAATCAGTTGGTAGAGGCACCACTTCAAAATAGTAGACCTCTTATCATTGAGCTTCCAGACGATGCAGTCTTCACTGTATTAGAAGTTCCTAAATCTAAAGAACTGGATAACGATGCTTACATGACCTTGTTCTTCGATGGTTCAAAGTGTGAGCAAGGGGGTGGAGTAGGAATAGTGTTTTTCACACTGCAAGAAGCTCCAATTCCCTTGTCATTCAAACTAGATTTTCCTTGTACCAATAATAATGTTGATTATGAAGCCCTAATTTTGGGCCTTCAAACAAATATCACCATGAATATTAAAATATTAAACATATTTGGCGATTCTCTTCTCATTGTAAACTAAGTGAAGGGAGTTTTTCAATGTAGGTGTCCCATTATGAAGGCCTACAAAGATCTTCTTGATACATGTTTAGCTAAAATAGAATGGTACAACATCGAGGCAATCCCTTGTTCATCAAATAGATTTGTAGATACCATGGCATCTTTGGGATCCTTAATCCCTCGAAATCCTTCTATTGATATTAATACCATCTATGTTAAACACTCTCACATCATGTAGCACATCGTGAGGCTTTTGATAATAAAGAGTTTATCAACATGATTCATGTGGAACCAAACCATGAATGGTTCCATAGAGCCAAATATTTTCTTAAGAAGGCACCTTGGGGGTCATTTATCTCCTAGGGTCCCACGAGGAGTGGTACTACCATTCACCACAAGGTTGTCTCCTAGTATGCATTCACACATGTAGAATTGTAGGGGGAGCAAGTTGTCTTAGAAGTCGAGGCTGAGGTTTATCAAAACTGAATGTTACAACTTCAGGACTTCCTAAAGCTTGGTCGAATCCCTCAGGGATTGTTGTGTGCCACAAAACACACATTTAAGTATAAAGAAACAAAATATGTCTTGTTAGGAGACATTTTGTATCGTCAAAGCTACGATGGAGTTCTCCTTTATTGTATTGAACCCCAAGAATCATCTTGGGCAATATCACTCATGATGGTAAGTGCGATGGCCATTTTAGTGGCATGGCCATTGTCAAGCGCATATTTTGCATGGGCTATTTTTGGCCTAATATGGATAAGGATTGCAATGCGTATCTCAAGAAATATGTTAAATGTCAACATCATGCTAACCTAATGCACTTGCCATCACAGGCCTTACAACCCATTCAAGCAGCTTGACCATTTTCTCAATGGGGTTTGTATCTCATCGAGAAGATCTCTCCTCCATCATTGGATCGACATACATTTATTATCATGACTACTGAGTATTTTACTAAATGGGTAGAAGCAATTCCATTAAAAACAATTGGAATACATATAGCAAAGTTTAAACTCGAGCATATCATATGTTGTTTTGAGATTCCATCCAAAATAGTTTCAAATAATGGAACTTCATTTAAGAAAAAAGTTGTGAGGGCATTTACGTACAAATACATGATCAAGCATAATTTTTCAACTCTATATTATCCGTAGGTAAATAGGAAAGCTAAAGCTTCAAAAAATATAGTGGTGGCTATCTTGAAAAAGAAAGTCCATCAAAACCACAAAGATTGGCATATCTAGCTACCCCTTGCATTATGGGCTTATAGGACTAGCATTTAGACACCCACTAGGGCAACATAATTTTCACTAGTATATGGCATTAATACCATTATACCCTTAGATTTAGAAATTCCAACCTTATGCATCGCATTGAAAGAGTTCATCGATGATGACACTGCATGGTAAGCTCACCTAGTTCAATTGACGCTGCTTGATGAACATCACGTGAATTCCCTTAAGCATCTTCATATTTATCAGGATCACTTAAAATGAGCTTACAATAACAAAGTCCATTTTAGATACTTTGAAGTTGGGGATCTTGTGTTGAAAGAGAACCAACAAAACTCTAATTTTTCATCTAATTTGCGAGACAAATTCATGGCTAATTGGTTAGGTCCCTATATCATATTTGAGAAGATTGGACCTGGTATTTATCACCTAACATTGCTCGAAGGTGTTGAAGAGTCTGAAACTCTCAACATAATTCATATTAAAGTGTTCTATGCTTTAGAGCATATAAAAAGGCTCCAAAGGCATTTGTAAGCCCTTTGGTCAATCCTAAAAAGCTCCAAGGGTTTTTCAAAACTGCTTGGTCAACGTAAAAAGCTCCAAGGGTTTTTCAAAGCTACTTGGTCAACCTAAAACTCTTCAAGGGTATTAAAAACCACTTGGTCAACTTAAAAATCTCCAAGGATTTTTCAAAACCGCTTGGTCAACCTAAAAAGCTCCAAGGGTTTTTCAAAACCGCTTGGTCAACCTAAAAAGCTCCAAGGGTTTTTCAAAATTGCTTGGTCAACCTAAAAAGCTCCAAGGGTTTTTCAAAACCTCTTGGTCAACCTAAAAGCTCCAATGGTTTTTCAAAACCACTTGGTCAACCTAAAAAACTCCAAGGGTTTTTCAAAACCACTTGGTCAACCTAAAATGCCCCAAGGGTTTTCTTAAAACTGCTTGGTCAAATCCCTGAAAGGCTCCAAAGGCATTTCTAAGTTGTTTGGTAAGGCTCCAAACGCATTTTAAAACCGTTTGGTCAAATTTAAAATTCAAAAATCCAAAAAAAATATGGAAAATGTTAAAATCCATTAGAATTAAAAAGCAATAAAATCCAAAAATATTGCAAAACATAAAATTTTAAAAACCTTTGCATTTTACATTTGCACTCACACATGCATTCATTTAATTCCATTGCATTTAGGCATTTCCATCCGTCTCACTTGCAGTAGTATAGGTTGTGTTTTCAATTGTACAAACGAAACCACATTTGTATTTCAATCATGCACCTATGCATTATTACCATCTATTACCCATATGAGTAATTGTGTTTTTCAACACAACACCTCTTGTTGCTATAAGGAATATACTAGGGTTTTTCAATCATTTAGCCATACCTAGTGTTCATTTAAAATTTTATAGAAAGCTTGCTTTGCTTTTGGTATATGAGGTCTAGTTTTGATAGCACTTAGCATATCAGGATCCCATAACTAATCAATAAATCTAAAATCCTAACTAAGATAAGGAAGGATAAAAGCTACAAAAGTGGTCCTAGATGCCTAGGGCAAAAGGTTTAATTACTTGCTCATTTTGCAAGGAGTAGTGGTCTAGAGTGGTGAACATTGGCAAAAGGACAAGATTTTCCCCTACCCGAAAATCCCTTGCTTATAAAACGGAGCAAAATCCCAAAATTCAAAAGAGAAATAAAACAATGATTATAATCACTACATAAATACCTTGCTAAAAAAGACAAAGAAAATAATTAATTCAAAATAAGCAGTGTTTTTTATCACTAATTTTGGGCAAGTATCCCAATAAATGTGAAGAAAAGAAGGGTGAGAGTTTGAATATCTGGAATGTTCACTACTCAAAGCCATAGGATGATCCTCGATATCAGTAATGGGTTGAAAGAATCCTACCTATCATCGATGGGGTAGTCCTATAGAGTGAGCCTTAATCTCAACAATGGGCTGAAAGAATCCTGCCTGTCATTAGAGGGGTAATTCTAATAAATTTGCAAAATGAGCTAGCTTTAGGTGTCTAGTATTGCCTAGTGGTCTAGTCCAATCAAGTCCAAACTTAGGATGATGGAACATTTGAGTATCCCCAATATTAGAAATGAATTGAAATAATCCTGCCTAACATCTGGGGTATGCTTATATTTTATCTAAGATATTCATTCACACACACAGGAATAATGAATAGTTGGGTCTTTCATAATAAAATATTTATCAATCAAAAGTCTAGTGTGGTTAGTATATGATTTTTGAGAAGTTTACTAGGGTGTTTGAGTCTCATGGAAAACCTCAAAAATTCCCTAATAGCAACTAATATCATCAATCATCAAACCATCAAATTATTAAATCCTTTTTATGGAAGTTTATTTATTATGAGGTGTTCATGATGTAGGTTAGATACCGGATGGATGTCAGCAATGATATTTAGATGACCACTGACTATGTTGTGCATATATTTTAATTTACAAAATTTTGTAAAAAGATACATTAAATCATTTACATCATATAATAATCATATCATCTCATCTCATATATGGGTGATTAATTGATTAATTCTTATTGTAAGGATTACCAATTATATTCATGATTATTGTACATTTTGTGGTGTCATCCATTAGATTTTTAAACACACATTGCATTCATTCTTTATGTTTTAAGTGATTAAAGCATACAAGTTCATTTACATTATATCATGATCATGTAAATAATGTATACATCACATTGCATTTATCATATCATAACATCATCAAAATTAAATGCATACAATAAATCACAATTAAACATGTATTTAAAATAAACAACGCATCTATGTGCATCCATCATATATAATCCATCTATACATATAAATCATTGCATCTAATCATATATCATCTAGCATCGCTATCTAGTGCATATCATCCATACATCACATCATATAGCATTAAAAAAATATAAGCGTTGCATCCATATGCATCTCATAAACATAAATATAAAAACATAAAAATACAAGTACACATAATGAGTCATAAAAAGATCATATCATAAATATGTGTCAAAAGAGTACAATGGGTGTACATCAAAAATACCCATAAGCTACAATCATGTAGGTCCTCAGACCTTACACCAAAAATGGTACATAGAAAATAAAATATTTGTGCCATGCATGAGTTATAGCTCTCACCTATCTCCCCTGCACCACTTGCATTGAAGCTCTCTCCACCTCCCTCAAATCCATATCTAGGGGCCTGAACTAGGTCCTATTGTGGATCCTACGTTGGAGCTAAGCTGATCAATCTCAATGCATGGGAGGCTATCTCTTGGATAGATCTGGCACTAGACTGCCCTGTCTTTCGATCCTGGTTTGGTGTGACCATGTAGTGGTGGTCCTAGCTAGCACCTATCTGATGAGTGTCATTATTCATTCATCATTTAATCATTATATGTGTCAGTCTAGGGTAATGTCCAAAGGCTGTATACGATAGAAGGTGTCGCAGCTGTAGGTTCAATTCATTCAAGAACAGGGTTTTATTAGTGGTACAGTTAGTGTTTTTGGGGGTTTTTGTGTGACCTCTAATTCCTAGAACTAGAAATCAAATTACAAAAAATAAAGCTGAATTAAAACTTGCAAGAAAAGCAAAATATGAAATAGCAAAAAATGAAATGTTGCTAAATTTAACAGAAAGGTAAATTACAGAATTGAAATCACACACAGTTGTAGAAAAATAAACTAACTACAATTCCCTGAGCATGTTCTAAATCTAGAAATTCAAACTATCATCTATTGCAAAACTGGAAAATGTCACAAATCTAGAAATTATAGTAAAATGACAGAAAACTGGAAATTGCTGCAAATATGGAAAATGACAGAAAACTTGAAGTTGCTGCAAATCTGAAACATAAATATTGAAGTTGCATGGAATGATGGAAAAAATGTTTTCAAGACTAAAATCTAAATTTAAAGCTGCTAAAGAAGTGAAAACTGGCAGAATTCTGCTAACCTGCTGTAGTAAGAAATTAGCAATGTATTCTGTTAGAAGATGCCTTTATTTGGTCCTGCAAGTGGCCCTTGCTTCTAGAACCAGATGAAGGTGAAGAGTTATGCTAAAGAAACTTAAATGCTAATCATCAACTCAACATGCTAATTGATAACTGAAACTGCACCTTTTATTAAATCTGGAAATGCATTACAGTAATGCAGGAAAAACCTGTAGATTACTGTTCTGCTACAAAAATAACTGCACTCTTTTGCCTATTTCTCTCCTATATGCCTATATGCCTATATGCCTATATCTCTATATATGCTCAACCATGCTGGGAGCTTTCTTATTTATAATGTAATGCTAATATGCTTGGTTGCTGATTTGCAGGGATTTACAACTGTTTGCACAACTGTTTCCTAAAATGCATGAGCTTGCTTTGTCAAAATTGATCCATTCAACCTTATTGAGTTGCATTCGTTGAGGAAATCGGTTAATATGAGTTGGGGCAACTTTATGGTCAATTGCCAATACTTTCCTCTATCGATCTGTCACTTTTTGACCATCCTCTGTTGTTCTTGCGCTATTCCCTATTCCTGCGCTATTATTCCTACACTGCTCTGGAATAACAGGAAGTGACATTTAATTACTATTTCATGCTCCAAACACGTAGGGAAGAAGTGTTTGACCGCCTAGAATTTTTTCCTTTATCTTGTACATCCTTTTTGCATTGGTGGCATGTGTTGGAGTGACTATTTTCAAGCTCTGCTGTATATGTACAGCTGGGTGGAACTGTCATAGTCACAGTCTGTTTTCCTGCACAGTCAGCTACAGGGGACAAGGTCTTTGGCACCTTTTGCATTTGAATTAGCTCAAACAGAGGAATACTACTATTAAGCACCAAACACTCAACAATTACTACTGATTTTAAATTACTACTGACAAATTAGCTAAAAATAGGTGAAATTGCAAAAATAAACAGTAAAACAAAATATATGCACTTAACATTTCAGAATATGCAAATATCATTACATAATGCATTTCACCAAAAATTAGCATAGAAACATAATAAAAAGGGTGATTCAAATAAGTAGAATGTATCCAAAAAGTGTTCATAGATGAGGCAATTCCTGGCCTCATCACTATCCCCTAAGAAATTTGATCTCACCCTCCAAATGGACGGTCCAAACCACATCTGATGTATGTTGGGTGTTACCCTCCTAAATGAGGGAACATAGTCTCTAGATTTGTACACTAGTATCTAAGCCTACTAGCCTAGGTACATTGGGCATAACTGTAGTAAATGGATCTGATTGTAATTATGAGGGATCTTCCCTCACTACCTTGAGTAGGTCTCACTCTGTAGTCACTACATCCAACCTCAAATTCAGAAGATCATGTTGGCCAGTGATCTTCTCAATCTCGATGTCTACTATGGTGATCTATGCTTGGAGAGCTACCCTCTCCTCCTTATAACTGTGGTACTATGCTTTTCCTTCATTGAGCTATGTCTATAGAGTAGTAATGGTAGTGTCCTCCTTGACTAATCTAGCCTAATCTATCCTAACTAGGGTGAGGTTCGTTATCGATAGTTTAATTATGTTCATTTAACCCATAAATTAATGAGGTTTATTTTTAAACCGGTAATGTGTTTGTGAGGTATCATTTTGCATGCTACCTTAGTAGCACCTGCTCCTTCACTGGTAGAAGCCTATGGCTAGTCTACCATCGAGGTGGGTAGAAGGTAAACAGGTTTGGTTTATGGTAACATTTCGTGTTAGTTTTTAATTTCTATCTCTTAGACTCTCAAGTTTACATTCAGTTTCAAGAAAATAATGAATTTTCAATTTGGAAAAATTCTTATATATTTCCAAATTCAGACCTAACTATGCTTGACCACTACAGTCCCCAAATTAGGGTTTTCCACCCATGGGTCTAAGCTGTGGTCAAGAAAATTTGAATTTTTAGCTACTTCTGACAAGTGCGACTAGCAAGATGTAATTAATGCTCCAAAATCCCACCATGAGGAGTTCCAAAATGCCAAATTAAAAATACCTACCAGACCAAAATTGGCAAAAATAATAAAAATTTCAAAAAAATTAAATAACTCAAAAGCCAAATGTGCCTTGTATTCAGTTATTTACCCTAGAAACTTGGCGGTTGCAACGACTAGTGCTCCATGCAATCCGAAAATATGAGTAAATAACCACAAGGACATTTGGGGAAAAAATAGTCATTGTTGATTGAAAGTAATGATTATAGGATGCGCATCCTTTTGTATGACCTGGGGCATCTAATGTTGATCAGACTAATGATCATCATTCAACCTGCAAAATAGTTTTAGCTGGTCTAGTTTTGCTCACACATTGTTTGATATCACAACATATCATAAAAGGGGCATTTGTAGACACCTAAAACATGTAATTTCAAGGCGGCTACTCATATGGGACATGTTAGAATACTATATGGAAGGTCTTGGATAGATTCCAAGATATAACAGTGGTTCTCACCACTCAATTTGGGCATCTTGACCTATTTAGCCTTAGCTATTGCTGATACCTGTGGTTAGCAGAGCTAACCAAGCCTTTTAGTCATGGTCAAGCTTCAAAAGCAATTGGACTTCAATCGATTCAAAATTGGTTCCAACGGCTAATTTATTGGAGATCTAAGTAATTTGGGTGAAGAAACTTCTAGATTTTTCCATAAAAATACTCCTAACTACCCAATATTATTCTTGGATTCTCCATGAAGCTACTCCTAGCCCTTGGCAAATTTTATAAGACCCCCATCCAAATTGATAAAAATATATAGAGGAAAGTTCAATTGAAAGTGATGAAGCCTTGTTGAATTGCATACTCATTTGCATTTATTGATAGGAACCACTTTGTTTCCCAATTAGAGATGACAATGGATATTGGAGCTATGGAGGTTCTAAAAGTCTAGGAAGATCAATAAATGCACTAGAGCACAATCAACCACCAATTCCAACAATTCAACCTTCAAATAAGTTAGATGACATAAGGGTGACCCTTGACCATCAATTTGGTAAGGAGATTTAGAGATCTAACCCTTGGATTGGAGGGTAAACTTACTTCAGGATCCATCATGACTAACAGTGCCTACTGCGCGACAGAGCCACGGTCAGTGTATGACTCTTGATCTCCCTGCTTTTCGATTTTGTGTTTTCTTAGTTAGATTAGAGTATGCATTTAATAGGTTTTATTTGCATTTTTAGAGATATTTGATTGGTATATTTAGGGTTTTAGACATTTTACTTTCATTATTGCAAGTAGGACAATAATGGTTTCTTTTCATGCTTATATGCTCTTGAATTCATAATTAGATCAGTAGATAGATAGATTTGCTTCTCATTTACATATTTCATGGCATATTTTTATGTTTAGCATAGGTTTAATAGGGCATTTACATTTTCTTGATTTTATGCTAGTTATGTCATATTTTATGCAATCTCCTCTCAAAGGCCTCATCAAGAGAGGCTACCTTTACTGCTAATTGTTTCTTGTTGTTTATTGCATGTAGGATTAATAGGGTTCTGACTTGAAAGGCAACAAATGCCTGTAATCATGGAGAAGAGGGTCATCGACACCCTAGAGAAGTTCGTGTCAACCTAGGAAGCCCTTGGATTACACCTACTCTTTGCATGGGCATTTTCTATTTATTGTAATAATTGTATCGCATGGGGTATCCCTAAGAGGGACAATTTTGTAATTGAATTGATAAATAATTAATAAAAGAAACTTTTATTTATGTTCATTGTCAATTTCTTCAATTCTTACATTACTTTATGTGGTTTTTTAGTTATTACTAGTTAGGTGTATGCATCATAGATTGCTACATGAAGAATGCAAAATATTATAAAACTACTTACATCGATGGTACAAAAATTCCTTTGTGTGCACCAAAAACCATGAACTAACTATAATCATGCAAAGCATTTAGATTAAACCATAGTAAAAAATAAAAATACATATGTTATTAGAATAGATGATGTATAGTTATTTGAAGGACATGAAAACTTGAAGGCATATCAAGTCAGGACGATTAGAATTGCACCAAAACTAGAAATGATCATACACAAGATTATTTTTAAATAAAAAGGATTAACATTTTTGGTTTTCAATCCTCCCCTACCTTTAACAACAACATATTTTAATTTAACAAGACTAACATGTCAAAATTTGATTTTCATGTTGGCCTTGGTCCAGCAGTGCCTTAAAAGAGGTATTCACTACTAAACTTTCTTTTTCTTTTTTTGAAATAATGACTCAATATATTCCTCCATGGAAATGGGAAACCCATTCTAAAATGTGCAAGTCAACTATGACTTCAAATGTGCTATAAAATCCTCGATGGTTGGTTTATTATATAATCACAAACGATGCTTGTTGATAAATAATTTATGTTTAATACCAACAAAGTTGTACTTGTGACAAAAAAACATTCTATCTCATATAGTCATAGCCATTTGGGGTGCATTTTTATTTCTTTTTTTTATACTAAACATGTGCGATGATACCAAATGCTTTGAAAAATAGGTTCTAGAGTTAAAATTATTTTGGGGTTTTGTGTTGGTGCCATAAGGTACTATGTATCAAATGGACATCAAAAGTGTTTTTATGCTATGTAGTCATCATAGATAAGCGCACCAAAATATTTTGGTGCTTGCCTAGTCAACTTGAAAAGAGTTTTTTTTTAGGTACATAGGGGAGTTGGTTACAACCACACTATTTTTAGTAACTAACAAGCGTAGGGTTCAAACCATAGGGGTTGCTCCCAACAAGCCTATTTGTCTCATTGTTGTTGACCCGATGTGAGAGGGAGACCACCAATCGCTCAAGGTTCATATCATCATTGTCGATCTAGTATGCACTTAAAGGATTCAGATCAGACTATACCTTTGCAAATTGGCACTTCCAAGGTTTGAATCCAAGTTTCTTCTTGGTAAGTACCTTGCCAAACAAGCACTTACCAATCCAACTAGCCCTTGGGGAACTTGGAAACAGTTATTATTTTATACATACCTATATAAAATGAAGTTAGATCCATACATAAAAAATATACCATTTAATCCATTTTAAGGATAACTTTGAGGAATAAACTAAATGTTCTTTATTATCACAACCAACTATTTTCATGGCTAACTATGTTATTTGATTCAATAGTGTAGATGAGTAATGCTTATCTACATTTATTCAGATCAACCGCAAGTTGTGCATGAAGTAGAGGTTGCATGATTTATCATGGATGATTTGGTTATGAGATAAGCCTCATGGAATTGACACGTATTTCTTGTGGCTCATGGGAATGTTGGCTAATAAATATTTCCTCTTTTGTCCCTAGGTCTATAACTAATCCTTGCTTTCAAAAATAAAATAAAAGCCCATTCTAATTCCACCAATACCTACTATCTATCAATACCACTATCTTCTACTAGTTTTTAACCAATTATTCTCCCACTGGATTAGATAAGAATATGATCACTTAATATCATAAATTAAAGGATTGAGTTTAACTTGATCCAATGGTATCTTGTTAGGGATTGGTATTCATAGTTCAATGCTTCCACCTTTCAATAGAAACTGATATAAATAGAGGTAACAAAAGATCAACTAGAGTTGATTTAGGGTAAGAATCAAGGAATGTGGTTTAGTAATCTAACTTCTTTGTTCTCTAATCACATAATCATAGTTCTAGGATCACAATTTGTTCATGAAATTTGGTTCAACAAAGGACAAGATAGCTAATTGGGGAGATGTGGTTTAACACAAGTCTTTACGATAATCCAATTAAAAATCTAATAAGGAGATTATGATATTGGGTATTAAAAAGTGACATGTTTTTTCCTAGCAACATTGTTGTTCTCGACAATGGCACCAAAAAGTGATGAGTTTTTATAAAACTCTCACTTTAATCAATGTCAAATCTAGGGTGGTATCCAAAGGCTATATGTGCTAGGAAGGTTTTATGTAGGTTTTGCTATTAAGTTTTCTAAATCACATTTGCAAAGAATAAAATCACACTTAAAAAAAATAAAATAACACTTGTAAAAAATAAAATCATACTTGAAAAAATAAAATAACACTTGTGAAGTCTTGATAGGGATACCACTATGGAAAAATTCATTAGGCTCTCTTAACAAAACCCAAGTTCAATTCAGAGGAAAGGTGGGCCCTAATATACCCTTTTCAACCTCTTAAAAAACACTTACGAAAAATAAAATCACACACTTACAAGAAAATTAAATAACACACATTGACGAAAATAAAATTAATTTACAAAAGATAAAATCACACTCTTGCAGAAAATAAATTAATTAAAAAATAAGTCTAAGTCTAACTATTATTTTTATATTTCTTGAAAAAATACTAAATTAATAAAAATAACAAAACATTAAAATCATTATATATTACGAGTAAAATAAAATTAAAGTCACGCCTAAGAAAATAACTAGAAGAACCTTTCCACCTCATTAAGAAGTGGGTCCTTGCTCTTGATAATTTGGAAAGGTTTAAATTAACTCAGAACTAAAGTGAGAATTCAAACTACATATTTTATTGAATTAGGAGTAATCTTACATAATCAAAACTAACAACTTTGTCACTCTAAGTACCCACTCTTTAATCTAAAACTACTTCCAACATAAAATATTTTCTCTCTCCAAAGCAAAAAATCCCCTCTATCTATAATCACAAACATCCTTGCAAAACGAGGAATCAAAGATTGAGAAGCAGACAAAGACTAGTTTAATCAATGTTGGAATAAGTTGACCAAAATTTGTTATATGGGCCTAGTAAGTAGACTATCCCAAAAGGTTCTGATTCAATTTGTTGCTAATTTACTATTTCTTATCTGATTGTAAAGATACACATCCTTAGTAGTTACAACCATTCATTATTACACTTGAAATCATTATGCCAAGATTTTTCAAATCACATGGAAGCTATCTCATCCATCTTATATGCCATGTGGATGGTGCTAGAATATGAGAGCATATCTTCTATCTTATATGCATTTTTATCCTATGTGTAGTCATGTGGAGTAAAGACCTTCATTTTTATATCTTATATGCAAATGCACTTTTGTCTTATATGTGAATATGTTTTATATGCATCTTAATATGTAGATAAATTAGAACAAAATAATAAATCAAAATGGAATTGGTTGCAATTTCTTGAGGATCTCCTAAAACTTCCATTTTCCTTTGGTAACAAGTGTCTTGTCATTTATATCCTAGACTGCTACACCCATGAACTGTTAGATTCCATATTTTGTTTAGCTTTGGTGCCATTCTGAAATGTTTTGTTTAGTTCAACTCCATTTTGGAATGCTCTATTCAATTTTAATGCTCTTTATTTCCTTTGGTGCTTATGTTATTAGTGTTTTCTATATGCCTTGGTGCTCAACTACAAATTTTGGTGCCTAATTTTTTTTTAGAATTCTATTCTATAGGGTTCAAGTGCTATTCTATAGGGTTTAAGTGCTACTCTACAAGCTTTCGATGTTTTTCTATATGCTCCAAAATGTTACTTCTAGACATACAAAGTGCCAATTATTCTTTCTATGCCATGATATCCATCAATTAAATATCAAACCTTATAGTTTTATTCTATAAAAAGCACATAAATATATTCTATTTAATTATTTTATCTATGCAAAATATAGTCTAATCCATAGTTAAGTAGCACAAAAAGGCTTAAAGTCTATACCAAATAAGGTTTTATAGAGCCTTATCACAAACATGAATGACATCATTGTGACACATGTGCATAGCACCAACCAATAAATTTGCATTTAAACTATATTATCAAAGGAGTATCTTGACATCCACCATGTGACATCGAAGCTTTTTAAAAAGCCAATTCAATATAACCTCCAATATGTTATTTCTTGCAGTGACTATGCAATATTTTTTTCTTAAAAAAATATTTAAATAAAAAATATCACATCAATGTAATTGCAACTATAATTTATGGTATCACCCATAAAAGCAGGTAGAAAATAAATCTTATCATGATTTGCACAACCAATTTTTCTTTGTTGTGTAGGGAACCTCTATAAACTCTAGCTTACTAGATAAATATGAAGTCAATGAGACTCTTGAATTTCTAGGGAATCAAACTAGGGTAGCCCATGGACAAGCACTCAACCACTACAAACCAACCTATCCTGGCTGCATAACCAATTTTAACATCCACCACTTGATGTTAGAGCCTTATCAAAATGCTAAGGAAATTAAAATATTACCTTATTTTTTATCCAATGTGGGATAAAACCGTATAAGCACTTGGCTCATAGTCACATAGCTTATTAATACAATAGGAAAACCAATCATGACAATTGTTTTAAATATTTTAATGTGTACCTTTATCCTTTTTAGTCTTGATGTGTGTATGCTTTTCACATGACACATGTCATTTGGTTTTCATATGGTGACATGTGTCATCAACCCTCTCTTCCTCATATATTATAAAAGATTTGTAATCCATTACATTTATTGAGGTTTTTAGTTTTATTTATTCATGCTATTGCCTATGTGTTTGCCTCCAAGTTGAGTCTTATTTACCTCCATGTGATTTGTTTGGTTTTATCACATTAGGATTAGAGATAAGTCCAACAACTACTATGTCATGTCTCCATTGTTGATATTTTGATTAGATGATTGCAAACTAGAATTATTTAGGATTTTACTTTAAAAAATGCTTGACTTCTCCTATACATTCAAATGAATGTAAAAAACACCATTGTATGCAAAAAGGATTAGAATATATGGATTTGTCATACCTGTTTTCAATTGCAATTGTAACCTTATTGTCTCCACTAAGATTCCTCTACCTTAATAGTGCACTTTTTTGAGTGATAACACACAATAATATTAATGTAACTTTTGTCTTCAAAAATGCCTACAACATGTTATATATCTAGCATAGGTCACATGGTAGTTCTTATATCTATTGTATTTTATCATAGAAATTGGCATAAATATTTCTTAAAAAAGTATTGGACATTATAGAACATATTTGCTTCTATGCACCATCATCTCATATTTGTTGTGTCATGCTTGTCATTTGCCACTATGATCATGTTTACTATCCTAAAAATCCTGGAATATCACCAATATTACATAAACAACAAGGAACTCCATAAATTCATTTCTGTATGATCCAAAAAAAATTAAATCACTCATAAATTCTACACTGGATGGAATTTTTGGCCCAGCTCTCAAACTAAGCCTTTGCTACTAGAAATGTCAATATATCATAGCATGCATTTCTCAATGACTATTCTCTTTAGATAACACAATTTGAAAAAACTTCAAATTCACTTCACACAATTCTTAAACTTAAAAAAATACCCATTCAATTCTTAAATATTTACATCTCAACACTTGTGTGTGAAAGAAATTAACATGGCATTCTCAAATTGGAAAAGTTGAAACAACTTCAGCCAATATCTACTTGGAAAACAAATCTTACTCATATAAACAATTTCTTTTAGTGGTGTCCCTTATTTCCAATGTCTTCAAATATTTTATTTTAGTGATATGGCTCTTGATAGTATCTTTCAAACATTTTCTTCTTTCAATGTGTACATCCATGCATCCATTATGCATGATACACACAAACCTTACTGTGGTGTCTTCTTCTCCATCGAGATCCATTGCCTTTACATCCTTGGACTTGAGGCACTATTTTTTCTACAACAATGTTTAGCTACCATATTCTATCATTGAACAATACTTTCAAACAATACATAGACATCATTATTTTTCTTGCAAGTCTTTAGTTGGTAGAAAACTATTTTCTTTCAAGTGCAAGCCAAAAAATATGTTGCAACTTTGTATTTAATAACAACTTGGGTAAGTTTTAGATGATAATATCCCTTCTAGACAATGCTTCAATGAGATGGCATGTCTCATCAACTCCATAGTGGAGGTCCTTTACATTGATATACATAGTGCTTGTTTGTTGTCACTCATTATCTTGGAATGTTGCAACCTTCTTTCATACACTTAGCAAAAATGTACTATACTCTTCTCATTTATGTTCTTGAAATAACCAAAGAACATAATTGCCCACTTTGAAACCACATGTTGATTCAATAGGTTTCTAGACAAGTTCTATTAATAAAAATTGATATTTTTTTATACAAGGTGGAGTTGGTTCACCTAACTAAATATAACCAACTCACCTATACGAGTGTAACAAAAAAATTGTCATTACCAATATTAACTATAATGGAGGTGACCTAAAACTCATATAGGTAGCATACCTATGCTAAGAATGCAATAAAGTTCTAAAAATATTTGCATGTAGATGGTGGATTAAACAACTCTTGTTAATACATGGATAAGGAAAATATTAAACAAGATTATCCACTATTTTTTTAATATGTTTCTAACTTTGGTTATGCTATTTTAAAAAATGAGTTATTTATTTTTTATTGGTTGTAATTTTAGTTGGTAGTATATGTAGATGTTGTATATAGGTATCATAGTCTACATTCCTATTGATGGATCTACTCTACCTTTACTCATTTGATTAAAACTACTATTTATATTTAGATATATTTGTTTATTTTTAAAATATAAAAACATTATACTATATTGGCATTGTATAAATTAGGAAAAAGCATTGCAAACCTTATCCCTAAAGAAAATGAATTTCCACCTATATGTAAAATTATACCTAAAACCTATGACACAAAAATTTAAATGAAGTCATGCTAAATAATTTTGCTTCTAAAAATTATTTTACTTATATTATCACTTTACTTCTTAAAATTACTTTACTTATGTTATCATATGTATAAATATAATTCTTATCCTTGTTTTTTCTTATTTCCACATCTTTTTATTTTTTAAGTTTCTTTTGATATTCTTGAAATTGTTAGATCCAAATTGTATTTTGAGGGTTTAGGGTTCATTTTGAACCAATTTTATGTTGAAACCTTTGGAGGCATTAGCATATATTTCAAGAATCTTCAATTTAAACTTTCATTAATTTGGAATTTATTTGACCATTTTATATTAAAATATTATATTTAACTTTTTGATCATATAACATTCATTATGATTTTTTTTTTAATCTTATATTTCAAGTAACAATATTCTTCTAAATCCTCTTTGTAACAATTTGAATCATCATAAAGTACTGCAATATGAGAAATTTAGGTGAAATATGATTGTATTTTCTATTTAAATTTTGTTTTATTTCATTTCATGTTTGAAGGGTCAATTAATGGATACATTTTATTTGGTAGATACATTCTAATATTAGGAACAAACATATAAAATTTCATTTGTATAAAAGTAGATAATGAAGTTATACTACCTACATACTTGCTCCATCAAAGTTGTCCTAGTGTAACAACCCAATTAAACCAACCCCATAGAGATTTAATTTTTTTTAAAAAGTAATGTTCACAACCAAGGTTCACAAAGATGTTCCCATATTCTTTTCAATATTAACAAGGCATAACCACATTTTGAGATCTTGTCGTTGTAGATAACTCTCAAGTGGATGGGAGTGACCAACATCTCGTATTTGTGGGGTTCACCTTTCTAACTTCCATGATGGAAAAACACTTTTAATGGTCCCCCCATATTTCTTACACTCTCCTTGAATGTAAGACAATTTGACCATAGCATATAGATTATCCCTTTCTAGTCCATAAAAAAGGGGACACCATTTTCCTAACCCTAATAATTCTTTCTATGTAGGATTACTTCAGTGTAATGCCTTTAAGACTAATTATCACACCTCCATGGTGAGTTAATTGGTTCTTTAGTGCTTAGTTACCACAACTCCATGGTGAGCTAATTAAGGCTATTATCACTGTACATGATAATACACATGGCCACCTGATCCTCCTTATTAAAGGTGCCATCAGAAATCTATTTTGCAAATGTATCCTAGTCCTCACCACTATGGGTACACCTAAGCCTCATCATTCAAGGTGTAATATTCATAAAAACCTGGGTATTTCATCCCTACAAATCCCCCTCAAGCATTGTGATTTCATATTATTTAAGGGAATTTGACCTAACTACCAAGTTTATACCCTTTACAAGATACCTTTTTTTAATCCCAAGAAAATATCTTTTGAAACTCTTCCTTTGAAATGAAATGATCTATTAAATTTTGAACATCATAACATAATAATTCAAATGCTTCCATTTAACCTTTTTAACATTTATTTCTCATTTCCTTTATAACAACAATTAAAGAATGTTCAATAGGAACAACTATAACTCAAATTCATTATTTTATACACCAATTCGTACTTGCAATTAATTAAAATTTCATAATATAAGTTCCTAAAAAATCATAAAATACAATACACCATTGTTATTTCCATATTTCATAAATTTCAATCTCTTTGGAATCCTTTATACAAGGGGATATTACATTTCAAATATACAAATATGTATCTATACTTCCCTTAACATCAAATCTGGTCATTCCTTATTTCTAGTACTCAATGAGGATGAAGTAAGGGCTTATAACAACTCATAGGTACGTATGCAAATCTACATGCTCTTGAAAAGTATGCAAGAACATTATACATTAAACTAAAGTAAATCATGCATGATAAATGAGAGAATCCCATACTTCTCTCTATATTACTTTTCCCTATCTACACAAGCCTTAGGAAAACTAATATACATGCAAATCATGATTTCCTTCCATCTTCTCAATACATTGTACCTTATGAGAGAACCCCATAATTATATTTTTCTTAGTTTATCTTATCTACATAAGCCTTGGGAAAAACTAATATACATACTCAATATTGTTATTTAGCATTCCCATGTATTACAATAAAATAAATCTTATAGTTCCTTATTTAATCAAATAAAAAACAATCTGCCTATTATAAAAATAATCTTTCCATGCTCTTTTAAAGAAAACCATGTTTAAATTTAATCCCCTAAGAGCATACAATAATCCTCCAAACAATAAAAGTTTTTTTCTTATAATTCATACAGAAAAACTTCCTTTATAAATAAAGGTAATACCCTTTCAATAATAAACAATATATATATATATATATATATACACACACACACACACACACACACTTTTTAATCTATTGAAATCACAAAATCTACTTCTCAATAAAACATCCAGGCAATCAATCTTTCATTCCTTATTTAAAATAAAAGCAAGAACTACCATTTTTTTTATCGGTTAAAATATTTAGATTACAAGCAGGTTTTAACAGGATCCTGAAAACCTGATTACAAAAGGGCTAAAGAAGCCAAAATACCAAATATTTTAGAACAGGATACAATCCATCAAAGAACCTAATCATCAAGGTTATCGTCAGCAAGTAACCATTACAACATAGCAGATAAGAGGATATCCAAACAGAACCAAAAAATAGCAGGAAACATATAATATAGGTAACAAAAATGCAACAGAACCCCTTCCAAATAGGAAAAAAAATCTTAAGCTTCCTCATCGGGTTTAGTACCAACTTCTTGAATCTCATTGTTGAAAGTGTTCGCTTTAGCATATTTAGCCTTGCTAGGGTCATCCTTAGAAGTAGTCGTAGCCTTTGTGTCTTCAGTAGGAGCACTGAACTTATCTTCCATAAAGGGTTTCTTAAAGAAAAATAGGTTAAGGACATTACACAAATCAACAAGTTGAGAGACACAGTTTGTGATAGAATTGATGATGAACATATGCATGCAATGATCAGGGTTGTCCTTTTTGTTATCCTCTGATTCAATGACCAGGGATTATTTTTGTTGGACCAATTTATTAATATGAATAGAGGAGTGCATAGGTTTTTGCTTTGGCTCAGGGTTAGGTTCAAGGGATTCACTTATGGATCTCTTCCTTAACCTACGGATAATTTATACACTTTTTGTTTCTTAGCCGAGAGCCTAGGGGTACCTAAAGATTGGGGTGTTTTTTGGGATGAACTAGGCTTAATAGGGCTCGACCTAGGTTTGGGAGGTAGAGACACAGTGATGCCTTAAGGGAAATGTAAGAGCCAATGCTTGTACAATACATTGAAAATCCCATGATGAGTGGGCATTTCAGACCCCTTTTTCTTCCTACAGTGCTCAATTGTATGGCCAATGGAATTAATTAAGAATTGAGGAATATTGACCTGACTTACATCCCAGAAATGATTATAAAAGGCAAAGTGGAAACTACAAAGAGCCTTATCTAGGTCGTCGATTGTAATAAAATCCATAATCAGCTTCAGGATACTTTCCCAAGGAAATGAAAGTTCATCATGGTGTATCCCCACCTGAGATTTCCTATAGATCTCTTTGTCTTTGACATCCTTCAACTCGGCATCCCAGTTATGCTTCTCTCTTTTGATTGATCTTCCCTTAGGAGGCTGCCTAGTTAACTCGACCAAAACTTTAATATCAACATCATAGGTCTTGTCATGGATGGTGACATGACCATTATCCCAAGTGTCCATGAAATTAATGGTCATCTCTAGATATTCCCTTTCAAACTTTTGAAAAATGGTAGGAACCCCTTGGCTGCAATAATACCTTCAGCAATAGTATCCATGTAGACCTTGGACGGCTCAACAAAACTCATAGTGGCAACACAGGAACATGGCCTCCTTAGAAATAAATAATGAGAAAGATAGTGATGGATAGAAACTAGAGCATGGCATGTATAAAAAAAATAGCCGAGGAAGCAAAAATAGAAATAGCTTGACAACAATATAGATGAGCATGTTGAATGGGATGGATATGCATATAAAAAGTAATTATAATTGATTAAAAGGATCGTGTGGATGTTCGACCCAATCATCCACATAATGGATAGAGAAATAAAATCATGAGGGGAGGTACGAGGGAAAGGCTCGACGAGGATGGAGGAGAGATGGAGATGGGAATGGGAGATGAGAGGAGTAGGGGATAAGGTAGTTGCAAGATCATAAAGGAGTGATGACCATGGATAGAAGGGATCAGAATATGAAGAGGTGGGAGGAAGAACAAGATGAGGAAAAACACTAGAGATACAACCTAGAAAAAGAAAGTATGACACCCAAAAATAACAAACTTAAAAAATAGTGGACAACCCATGTACCAAGGTATCATGGGAACTATCAATGAAGCAAATACGAATCACGAGCATGTTAACCAATTGGAAGGTGGCTGACTTGCTCCATGTCAGCATTAGTGTTGCGTGATGATAATAATTCTTGATTTGTGACCTGAACCAAATCATGAGGAAAAGTAGTAGTCCACATCACCAGATTTGTGGATTGGGTTCCAATGTTTGCTAACAAGTCAACAACTCTGTTGCTCTCCCAGAAAGTATGCTAAAATATAATATCTTGGAAAGTTTGACTAAATGCTCTGGCTTCATCAATGCAGTTCCTAATATTCCAAGAAGGAACTTTTGAATTTTTTAAATAATTGATGATGGTGAGGGAATCACCTTCCACCAATAACTTGTCAGAATAGTCTCTAGCCAAAACTAGGCCTCACCACATGGCATGAGCTTTAGTAAATTTATTAGTTTGGATTCCAAAAAATTCAGGAAAAGCAAGGATAACCCTACTTGTGTTGTTCCTGAGGATGCCACCTACTCCAACTCACCCAGGATTACCCTTAGAAACACCATAAACATTCAACTTAACCCAACCTGGAGGAGGAGTCCAAGTGGAAAGAGCTTTATTATTGGAAGGTTGAGACTAGGAACTATCAATAATGGGAAGATTAAGGGACATCCCCAATGACATCTCAAAATGTGAAGCAGGGCGAGATGGAAGAGGACAAAGGGTGGTATTTTTAGTGGCAAAGGAAATAATCTTTTTAAAAACAAAATCAGGGTCTTGCAAGGAATTAGAAAATACTCTACGATTTCTTTCCAACCAAATTTACCACAAAAAGTGATGAAGATAAAAATTCCATAATGACTTAAGCCTGAGATTACAAAAGGGATTAGGCCATTGAGTGAAGAGATATGAAATAGAGCAAGGTTCAACCCATGAGATATGAAATAATTTCAAAAGCTTATTGAGAATGAAGGACGAATAAGGGCAAGAAAGGAATAGGTGATGGGGGATTCCCAAGCAATCATACACAAAAAACATCTATTGGTAATATGGAGACCTCTTTTCAATAGGTTATCTATAGTAAGGATATTTTCTTGAATAGCCACCCAAGAAAAGGTGGCAATTTTAGGAATCAGGTATTTAGGCCAAACAAGACTAAAGGGAATTAGAGGTTCAACATGAGGCAAAAGTAATTTGTAGGCAGACTTAATAGAAAAGTCTCCACTCTCAGTAGCTTCCCAAAAAATATGGTCTTAAGGATACCCAGAAGGAATGATTGAAGAGTTGAGGATGACCTACAATTCTCTTGATTCCACAGGGTGATATTGGTTGCATATAGTCTTCCAAATTTTCCTATTTGCCTAAGAAAATATAAAATTAGAAACTTTTGAACCAAAAGAAGTATCATTATATCCTTTAAGGATAAAAAAATAGGGATTATTTATCAGTGGTTGATTAAGAAGCCATTTGTCATGCCAAAAATAAATTTTCTACCCATTTCCTAATCTCCATATGAGTCCATGCTGAACAAGGGATTTGACATGCAATATCGATTTCCAAAAGCAGGACCCTCTTGGAGGAGGGACAACATTGAAAAAATTAGTATCCTGCAAATATTTGTGATTAATAATAGTGATCCACTCAGCATCAGAATTTAGAATTAGTCTCCAAGCCTGCTTTGCAAGAAGAACCAAATTCAAAATATGAAGCCTTCTAAGCCCAAGCTCTCCATAGAGTTTTTTTTGGCATACTTTATCCCAGGAAACAAGGTGGAAATGATTCTTGTTTTTAGATCCTGACCATAGGAAATTCTTTTGAATTTGCTCAATTTTATTACAAATCCCTGTAGGAACTTTGAACATAGACATGAAGTATATGGGAATGCTTTGTAGAGATGCATGTGTAATGGTGACCTTGCCAGCTTGTGACAAAATATTACCTTTACAACCAACCAATTTCTTTTGTAGTCTCTCAACCACATTATTCCACATTGAAGCATAAGGTTGCCCTATGAATAAAGGAAGTCCCAAATATGTAGTAGGAAAAGATGAGATTGGACATCCAATAATGGCAGAAATATTATTTTGTATTTCAATGGGGGTATTGAAAAAGAACATCTTGCTTTTATGGAAATTAATCTTTTGTCTAGTAGCATCTTCATAAAGAAGTAAGATATGCTTGATAACCTTGGCCTCAAAGATAGATGCATTAGAGGTGATGATTGTGTCATCCACAAACTGCTGATGAGAAACAAATCTGGTTTGGGAAGCTGCTTTAATTCCTGAGATGAGGTTGATATTACAAGATGCCTTAATAGTTCTACCTAAATCTTTAGCAACTATAATGAATAGTAAAGGAGATATGGGATCTCCTTGATGTATACCTCTCTTGCTAGGAAAATAGCTAGTAGTAGATCCATTGACAAGGACTGAAAACCATGGAGTAGATATGCATCCTTTGATTAGTTCAACCCACTCAGGATGAAAACCAAACTTTAGGAGAATAGAAATAAGGAAATCCTAATTAATTCTATCATAGGCCTTATTCATATCTAATTTTAAAACAAAAGCATATTTTTTGGCAAGCTGGACAGAATGAAGAGCTTCATGAATAGTAATGACTCCATCAAGGATGGACCTCCCTTGAACATAACTCCCTTGACAAGGATCAATGATGGAAGGAAGGATATCCCTCAATCTAGTAGCAATAGCCTTAGTCAAGATTTTGTAAACCACATTACACAGGCTTATAGGTTGAAAATCAATCATGGATTTGGCATTCAAACTTTTTGGGATAAGAGAAATAAAAGTTGAGTTGAAGCCACGAGGGATATATTTTGTAGATTGAAATTCTCTAATAGTAGAGCACACATCAAGACCCATAATATCCCATAAATATTGAAAAAAATGAGGAAACCGATCGATATCAGGAGCCTTATCAGGATGCATTGAAAAAAGGGCCTGGTAAATCTCCTCATCAAAAAAGGGGCTAAAAGTTTAGATTTAGCATCTTCTAAAACCATCTGAGGAATGTGATGAATCATGGAGTTCAAAGTAAGGTTAGAAGGAGGCCTAGATTCACCAAGGAGGTCAGTGAAATAAGAAACAACCTCATTCCTAATGTCAAGAATATCAGAGATAGAAGAACCATCATTCTTGATCAACTCTTTAATTCTATTATGGCTTCTATTTCTCAAAGTGGAAGCATGAAAAAATTGTGTTTAGATCCCCTTCCTTCAGCCAAAGTTCTCTGGATATTTGTTTCCAAAATATTTCCTCATAATCCAAGATGTTGTGATAGTCAGTAAGGATGCTCCTGTCCTCAGCATGAATTTTTTCATCACTTTGTCCTGCTTGAATTTTATTTTCAATAGAAAGAAGTTTGTCTTCCATAGACTATTTGATTTCAAACAAATTGCAAAAAACTTCCTTATTCCATATTTTAATATTATCTTTAACAAGATTTAACTTCTGAGCAATATAGAAAGAAGGTAACCCTTGGCCTCCCTGTTGCCACCATTGAGAAATTTTGTGTCATAGATCAGGGTGTTGAATCCACATAGATTCAAATCTGAAGGGCCTTCTATAAGGATTATCTTTGGGACTATCCAAAAAAAGGGGACAATGATCAGATCCAACCTTAGGGAGAGATAAAAGGTTGGCATCCCCAAAAACTTGAACAACTTCCTAGGATAAAAAAATTCTATCCAATTTTACTTGAATTAGCTGACTCCATGATCTTCTATTACTCCAGGTATATTTTGCATTCTTAAGCTCAACATCCATGAGATTATTAATATTGAAAAAATCAAGGAAATCATCCATACTTTTTTTAGGATACCCAGACCCTCCAAACTTATTTGAAGGATAAAGAGGAGAGTTAAAATCTCCAACAATAACCCAGGGAGCATTATGAAAATAAATTCTAAGATTAAAAAGAGTGTCCCAAAACAAAGCTCTTTCAGATATAGAATTTGGAGCATAGATATTTGATAGTATCCAAGAGAAATTGGAGTTACTATCTTGAAACATGACACTAAGGATCCTATCACTGGAATGGATCACTTTTCCTTCTACCTTTCTTGGATCCCATAGGCAAATAAGACCTCCTAATGATCCTCTAGCCTGACTGAAAGTAAACTCACATTTGCTCCAAATTTTGTTAACAGTTGAGGTAGTATTAAGTTGGTCAAGTTTGGTTTCTTGCAGAATAAGAATAGCAGGTCTTATTTATTTTCTTAATGAGCTAACAACCCTTTTCTTGGTTAGCCCATTCAAACCTCTCACATTCCATGAGAGGAGCTTCATTTGGAAATCTTGGAAGATTTTTTGCCTCCCTTACCAACAGTTTGGGGAGGTTTGGTGCTTTTTGGTTCATCCTTGGCTTGAGAACTAACAAGGGGAAATAAATTTTTTTGGATACCATTATCAATATCATCCCAAAATTTGTTTTTCCACTGATCACTCATAGAAGGTTGTCCTCTATCCTTCTCACTCCCACAATCAATTGGGGATTTCATGGAACTACGAGTGTTCTTGGGACTAAATTTTTAAGGAACTGATATTCTCACAATGACACTGAGAGGGGGGGTGAATCAGTGTAGCTAAAAATTTTGATCTGCAGTTCTTAAAACTGAAGCAAAGAAAACTGAAAACAAATAAAGCAGTAAACACAAGAGAGCACACCACAACACACAATGTAACGAGGTTCACCAATTTGGCTACTCCTCAAGAATGACTGCTTGGACTACGGTCCAAATCCAGCCTTTGCAAAACACCAATTTTACAATCTGTTTACCAACACCCACTGGAAGGAGCACCAACCCCTATCCAAGCACCAACTTGAATCACAGAAAAGTTAAATCAATGACATACAAATGCCTTCACTATAACAAGACCCTGACTGGTCTCCAATTTAAAACACAGTAATTACTCACTGCTCAGCTTGTTGCTCTTCTTACAACACTCTTTTCACCCTCTTACGACAGCACTTTTCACAATAACAACGACAACTATAATCTTCACGCAGACCTATTTTTATAGCATGAAAGTCTCTATTTTTAGCTTTCATAAATTCGCATGCAACCCGTAACTGTTTCTTATTAAAAGATCTCTTTCGCCACTTGTCAATTGAAACTGCTTTTAATATATCTCATGCGCCACTTGTCAATTGTAACTGCCTTTTATATTTCTCATGCGCCACTTGTCAGTTGTATCGCTTTCTAACTGTAACTGCTTTTGTCTAATTATAGAGTAGGCCTTTTGTCAAACACGTTGCATGTTACGACTCTATTTATGCGACTGTTCGATTTCTCCTTCTACGACTGTTCTTTAAAAAGCTGCATGAATTCTAACTGAAATTGCACCTGTAACTGTCGCTTTTACTCCAGTTGACTCTTCTAAAATTGGCTGCATGTTTTTCTTCTACAACTGCCCCTTTAACTATCGTTCTGTTTCAGTTAACTGCCTGTTCAACGTGCTGTTGCGACTTGTCGCGATATCGTGACACTTCTGTCTCTTTCTGCCCTTCTTCGCCTTTTACCCGCGAAAACAAGACATGTCGCGATATCGCGACATTCTCCGCCTCCTTGTTCTCTTCTTAGCTTGCAACCACAAAAACCAGACATGTCACAAAATCGTGACGCATTCGCCTTCTCGCTACTCTTCTTGGCTTGCACTAGCAAAAACCAGACATGTCACAAAATCATGACATCTTCGCTGCCTTGTGCCTTTTTTGCCTTTCGCTCGTGAAAACGGAACATGTCACGAAATCATGACATCTCTCTCTTCCTTGTGCCTTTTCTTCCTTCCGCAATGAACATGTCAAATGACATTTTCCTTAGCCTAAATAAAATGTCAAATATGACATCTCTCTTCCTTGTGCCTTTTTCTTCCAAAATAAACATGTCGCGAAATCGTGACACTTTTGTTGCCTTGAGCCTTTTCTGTCTTTGGCCAGCAAAAACGGAACATGTCGCGAAATCGTGACACTTTTCGCTACTATACACTACTTCGCAAGTCTCAGCAAAATCGGAACATGTCGCGAAATCGTGACATCTTTTTGCCTTAGCGCTTTTCTTTGCCTTTCGCCCGCGAAAATCCAACATGTAGCGAAATCGCTACACCTTTGTTCCTTGCACTTCCAACTTTGCTTTGGCCCGCGAAAATCCAACATGTAGCAAAATCGCTACACTTTTGTTCCTTAGCACTTCTAAACTTTGCTTCGGCCCACGAAACTTCAACATGTAGCGAAATCGCTACACTTTTGTTCCTTGACGCTTTTTCTTTGAACATGTCACGAAATCGTGACAGTTTCTCTCCTTGGCGCTTTTTCTTCGAACCTGTCGCGAAATCGTGACACTTTCTATCCTTGGCGCTTTCTTTCCAAACTTGTCACGAAATCATGACAGTTTTCTTACTTGCCTTCTTTGCTTCCAACATGTCACGAAATCGTGACAGTTTTTCCACTTAGCTTCTTTGCCTGCAACATGTCACGAAATCATGATAGTTTTGCTTGCGCCTTCTCTCTCCTCGTCCATGTCGCGAAATCATGACAATTTTCTTTGTGCCTTCTCTCTCCTCCGACATGTCATGAAATCGTGACAATTTTCTTTGCGCCTTCTCTCTCCTTCGACATGTCGCGAAATCATGACAATTTTCTTTGTGCCTTCTCTCTCCTTCGACATGTCATGAAATCGTGACATTTTTCTTTGCGCCTTCTAACTTCTCAACCTGTCGCGATATCGCGACAAAAAACATGTCGCGATATCGCGACAGTTTTCTTACTTGTCTTTTTCTTGGATTTTCTGGATCTGGGTCACTTCTGTTTTCTTGGAATTTCACTGTACATGATCTGACTGATCTCTGAACTCCTGTCCACTACTTCAACTGCATCAACTGATCCTGCTTTAACTGCATCAACCGATCTATCTGTCTGTGTTGACAACAATGACAATACTTTTGCTGCACCTTGCTCAACAATCTCCCCCTTTGGAATTGTTGGCAACACTCATGCACTCTCCTGTACTTCTTCTCCCCCTTTGACAATAATACCAAAGGGCTACTGCAGACTCCCCCTGAGTCTATGCACAACATTCTCAGATACACATTGTTATAGTTAGCAAAAATAATGAATATGAGCAAAACTATAAACATAGGCATAAGTACTCCCCCTGAGAATGTGATCCCAATTAATAGTCAGTTCTTTGGAAATGTGACTACTCCCAACTTACTCCGAAGGTACTCAAAAACTTCCTTGGGCAATGGTTTTGTGAATATATCTGCTACTTGCTCCGTAGTTGGAACAAAATCCAATTTGACCTCTCCTTCTGCAACTTTATCCTTCAAGAAGTGATACCGGATTGCAATATGTTTGGTTCTAGAATGCATAACTGGATTCTTTGATATGTTAATAGCACTAGTGTTATCACATTTAACCGAAATGGGCTCATTGAAGTGAATGCCAAGATCTTTTAGAGTTTGTCTCATCCATAATATCCGAGTACAGCATGTTGTTGCTGCAATGTATTCTCGCCTCGCTTGTGGATAGAGAGACTGATTCTTGTTTCTTGCTGTGCCATGCTACTAGCTTGTCTCCAAGATAAAATGCTCCTCCACTGGTACTCTTTCTGTCATCAATGCATCCTGCCCAATCTGCATCAGAATATGCAATCAGAGTGAAGTCCTTACCTTTTGGGTACCATAACCCATACTCCATAGTGCCCTTGAGGTACCTAAAAATCCTTTTTACAATTGTCACATGAGTCTCTTTGGGACTAGCCTCGAAATCTGGCTACCATGCATAATGCCTGTAATATATCTCGGTCTAGTGGCTATCAAATACAGCAGGCTTCCAATCATAGACCTGTACATGGTTTGATCTACATCTGGAGACTTGTCATCCTTGCTCAACTTGCACCCTGTTGTCATGGGAGTGCTGACAGGTTTACTATCCTCCATTGTGAACTTTTTCAGCATTTCTTTCACATATTTTACTTGAGAGATAAAAATCCCCTTTTTACTTTGATTGACTTGCAGTCCAAGGAAATAAGAAAGTTCACCAATCATTGACATCTCAAATTCTGTCTTCATTTTATTTGCTATGTCTCTACAATATTCATCCATGCTGCTGCCAAATATTATATCATCTACATAAACAACAAGTACAATAAGATGGCCATTATCTGTTTTGATATATAAATTGTTGTCCACCATACCTTTCTTGAACCCCTGTTTAATAAGATAGTTATCCAGCCTTGCATACCATGCTCTGGGTGCCTGTTTCAGACCATACAACGCTTTCTTTAACCTCGCAAACAAAATCGGGATTGTCACCGAGTTGGAAGCCATCCTGGCTGTTCAATGTACACCTCTTCTTCCAGTTTTCCATTCAAAAATGCTGATTTTACATCCATTTGGTATACTTTAAAATTTTTATGGACTGCTAAAGCCAGAAACATTCTCGATTGCTTCTAGTCGGCAACTGGTGCAAATGTTTCCTCAAAATCAATGCCTTCAACCTGAGCATAGCCTTTATAGACCAATCTTGCCTTATTTCTGACAACCTGTCCGTCTTCATTTAATTTATTTCAAAAAATCCATTTAGTGCCAATTATGTTTTTATTTGCTGGCCGTGGTACTAATTCCCAGGTTTTGTTTTTCTCAATCTGATCTAGTTCTTCATTAATTGCCTTCATCCAACTTTCATCTGTGCTTGCTTCAAGCAATATTTTTGGGTTCAATGCTGGATAATAAAGAGTAGTTTCGAATTCACTGCTCTTCTTGTCTGAATACCAACTGTTGGGTCCCCAATAATTTGTTCCCTGGGATGATTTTTTTGCCAGCTGCCTGTTTTGAATTTATTATTCTCTTCTTCTGAGTCGATTCTTAAATCAGTTGTGTCAATTTTTTGATTTTCTTCTTTTTCTATTTCTTCATCTCCTTCAATGACGTCTTCATAAATAGGGTAGTTTTCTTGATATGTAACTTCTCTTTCTCTACCTTCATCAACTTTAACATCAGCACTTTCAATAATTTTCTTTAGCCGCTTGTTGTAACATGTGTAGGCTTTGCTTTTAGTTGAGTAACCGAGAAAAATACCTTCATCAGCTCTATCTTCGAACTTATCGAGATTATCTTCAGTTCGTTTGATATAACACTTGTTGTCGAACACTTTGAAGTATCTTGTTGTTGCTTTCCTGTCGAACCACAGTTCATACGGTGTTTTGCTTTCATGTGTTCTTAGCATGCACCTATTTTGAATGTAAACTATAGTATGTACTGCCTCTTTCCAGAATCTGTCGGCTATTTTGTTCTCAGCCAACATTGTCCGTGCCATTTCTTGCACAGTCCTGTTCTTTCTTTCAACAACACCATTCTGCTGAGGTGTCCTTGCTGTTGAAAACTGTCTTCTAATCCCATATTTTTGATAGTATTCTGCAAACTCCTCTGAGATAAACTCTCCTCCTCTCGTCCGATCTTAGGCATTTAATTCTTTTTCCAATCCGATTCTCAACCTCGCTTTTTAAAAATCTTGAACATTTCAAAGGCATCTGATTTAAGCTTTAAAAATAGTACCCATGTCATTCTGGAGTAGTCATCTATGAACAACATAAAGTATTTGTCACCATTTATGCTTTGTGTTCTCATGGGTCCACATAAATCAGTATGAATCAGCTCTAACGGTTTGCTGGTGAAATATTCCTTTGCTTTAAATGTGGATCTGGTTTGCTTCCCCTTTTGGCATGAAGCACAGATGCTATTTACCGGTTTGCCAATGGTGGGTATATCTCTTACTACTCTTTTTGAACTTATTTTTACCAGATTGTCAAAGCTGATATGCCCGAGCCTCTTGTGCCACAGCCAGTTTTCATCTTCCTGTCCAATCAAGCATGATCCTTCTGAAGTTTCTGAGAGAGTGTACAGATTTCCAGAAGTCCTCAATCCAGTAGCTACCAGCTTCCCACCGTGTGCTTTTCTTACTTCACAACCCTATTTTTTAAAGATGACTTCATGACCTCTGTCACAAATTTGAATTACGCTCAGTAAGTTGTGCTTCAAACCAACTACAAACAGAACTTCTTTGGAATTGATCTTTCCATCACTTATCTTGACTGATCCTTTTCCAACTATTTTGGCTCCATCATTATTTCCAAACTTTACCGAGCCCCCTTCATATTTCTGTAAATTTTCAAATTTTTGTTTATCTCCTGTCATGTGACTGGAGCATCCACTATCCAATATCTATGGTGCTGATTTGTTTTGTGCTTTGAATGCTGTCTGGACAATCAAGGATTCCTTTTCTTCTTTGAGTTGCTCTTTTTCTTTCCATTCTGATTTGGCTGTAGTTTTGGTCATTTGTTTAGACTTTTCTTTGTCAGTGGCATGTGCATATTTATCTGGGAATTTTCTGTTTTGCTTTACATTGTTTGGTTGAGTTCTTCTTCCTTGATATTTATTTTCTGCATATGTGCTTCTACAGTTTCTTGCAATATGTCCAAAGTTGTGACAGTTATAGCATTCTACTGCATAATCTATCAAGGGTGAAAATACATTTCTACTGGAAAAATTTCTCTGTCCTATATTATAAATGCAGTCTGAAATCTTATGACCGTAAGTATTGCATTTAAAACAATAACCAAAAAAAGAATGATTGAACCTGGGAGTTGGTCTTTGCCAATTTGTAGAAGGAGCCACAAATTTTCTTCTCCTTTGATGAGTGACTTTTGTGAATCCCTCATTGTCAACAGTCTTCTCGTGCCTCGCATTGTTGCTTTCTTTTGCAAGATTCATTTTTCTTTGGTCAACCTTGATTTTATCCTCTTTCTTTACTGGTTCTACAGTTATGGCCTTTGATTCACTTGATGATTCTCCTTCGACAAACCCCAAGCCAAACTTGATGTCTGTAGTTCTCCGACTATTTATAATCTTTTCAAGCTTTGCGAAACTTCCTTCAAGTTTGTGATAGCAGCTCAATTTTTTATTCTTTTCTTCTAGCCGCATTCTTAAAATGACAATCTCTTCTTCTAATTTGCTGCACTCATCTATTCTCATGGTTAACTGTACTTCAAGTTCTTCAGACATTTTCTTAAATTCTTCTATCTGTACTTTTAAACTATTTATTATGTCATTCGCATCTTCAAGCTTTCTTGAGACTTTATTATTCTTTTTCCTTTTTGACTTCAACTCTTTGAGTGCCGCAACCAACTCACCTTCCGGATAAACTTCAGCCTCATCCTTATTTTTTGTATCATCTTCCTGTTTTTCTTCTGTTTTTGCTTCTTCAAATGCCATGAACAGAGCTTCACCTGTTTCTTCTTCAGAATCTTCTCCTGAGCTCTCTTCAGAAGAGCTGACATTTTTGGATATGAAACTTTTCTTTTTGAAATTGCTTTTCTTGAAGTTTGGTTTCTTTTTCCAGTCACTTCTTTCTTTGTGTGACCCTTCATTACTATTAGTTTTCTCATTCATGGGACACTTAGCTGGCAAAGTGACCGACCCCTCCATAGTTGAAGCACTTAAAAGGTAATTTTCCTCTATATTTTCCTTTTCCCTTTGTGAGCTTTCGAACAAAGTTGGCTTCAGTTTCATCCGATGTTTCTTCATCCTCAGATTCTTGTTCAACTTTTATATTCTTGTGTGCTTTGAAAGCAACTTCTCTGTCTATGGGCTTAGTTTGTCCTATTCTCATTTCGTATGCAGTTAAAGAACCATGCATCTCATCCATGCTAAAATTATTTAGGTCTTTAGCCTCTTCTATTGCAGAAACTTTAGAATTAAATCTTTTGTGAAGAGTTCTAAGTACCTTTTTCATGACAACCGCATCTTCCATTTCTTCGTCGAGTCCTCTGATTGAATTAATGATTCCATTTACCCTCAGCATATAGGCCTCTATGTTTTCATCGTCAGTCATTTGTAATGCTTCGAACTGAGCTCGATGCGTTTGCAGCTTGGCTTCCTTGATCTTGTTGTCTCCTTCATGGATGCTCTTCAGTTTATCCCACATGTCTTTTGCTGATTTACAGCTCATGACCCTTATCAGTTCACTGTCTACAAGCCCACACATTATGGCATTCTTTGCTTTGGAGTTATTCTCAGCCTTTTTCTTCTCAGCAGTATCTGTTGGAGGAGTAGTGGGTGTTGTGTATCCACTTTCTACTGACTCCCAAATGTCGTATCCTAACGCACTCAGATATGTCTGCATCCTGAGTCTCCAGAATGAGTAATTAGTTCCATTGAACAGAGGAGCTTTGTTTGATGAAAATCCTTCACTACCCGCCATTGTGTTCCTTTCAAGATCACCTTAGCTGATTAAGCTTGTTCAAGAACCTTGCTCTGATACCAATTGATATTCTCACAATGACACTGAGAGGGGGGGTGAATCAGTGTAGCTAAAAATTTTGATCTGCAATTCTTAAAACTGAAGCAAAGAAAACTTGAAAACAAATAAAGCAATAAACACAAGAGAGCACACCACAACACACAATGTAACGAGGTTCACCAATTTGGCTACTCCTCAAGAATGACTGCTTGGACTACGGTCCAAATCCAGCCTTTGCAAAACACCAATTTTACAATCTGTTTACCAAGACCCACCTGGAAGGAGCACCAACCCCTGATTTATCTGCACCTACAGAAAGGAGCACCAACCCCTATCCAAGCACCAACTTGAATCACAGAAAAGTTAAATCAATGACATACAAATGCCTTCACTATAACAAGACCCTGACTGGTCTCCAATTTAAAACACAGTAATTACTCACTGCTCAGCTTGTTGCTCTTCTTACAACACTCTTTTCACCCTCTTACGGTAGCACTTTTCACAATAACAGCGGCAGCAATATTCTTCACGCAGACCTATTTTTATAGCATGAAAGTCTCTATTTTTAGCTTTCATAAATTCGCATGCAACCCGTAATTGTTTCTTATTAAAAGATCTCTTTCGCCACTTGTCAATTGTAACTGCTTTTAATATTTCTCATGCGCCACTTGTCAATTATAACTGCCTTTTATATTTCTCATGCGCCACTTGTCAGTTGTATCACTTTCTAACTGTAAATGCTTTTGTCTAATATAGAGTAGGCCTTTTGTCAAACACGTTGCATGTTACGACTCTATTTATGCGATTGTTCGATTTCTCCTTCTACGACTATTCTTTAAAAAGCTGCATGAATTCTAACTGAAATTGCACCTATAACTGTCGCTTTTACTCCAGTTGACTCTTCTAAAATTGGCTGCATGTTTTTCTTCTACAACTACCCCTTTAACTGTCATTCTGTTCCAGTTAATTGCCTGTTCAACGTGCTGTTGCGACTTGTCGCGATATCATGACACTTCTGTCTCTTTCTGCCCTTCTTCGCCTTTTACCCATGAAAACAAGACATGTCACGATATCATGACATTCTCTGCCTCCTTGTTCTCTTCTTAGCTTGCAACCGTGAAAACCAGACATGTCACGAAATCGTGACGCATTCGCCTTCTCGCTACTCTTCTTGGCTTGCACTAGCGAAAACCAGACATGTCGCAAAATCGTGACATCTTCGCTGCCTTGTGCCTTTTCTGCCTTTCGCTCATGAAAATGAAACATGTCACGAAATCGTGACATCTCTCTCTTCCTTGTGCCTTTTCTTTTTTTATAACATGTCCGAAATCCACTCTCTTCCTTGTGCCTTTTCTTCCTTTTGCCCGTGAAAACGGAACATGTCACGAAATCGTGACACTTTCGCTGCCTTGAGCCTTTTCTGTCTTTGGCCAGCAGCGAAAACGGAACATGTCGCGAAATCGTGACACTTTTCGCTGCCGTACACTCTACTTCGCAAGTCTCAGCGAAATCGGACCATGTCGCGAAATCGTGACATCTTTTTGCCTTAGCGCTTTTCTTTGCCTTTCGCCCATGAAAATCCAACATGTAGCGAAATCGCTACACCTTTGTTCCTTGCACTTCCAACTTTGCTTTGGCCCATGAAAATCCAACATGTAGCGAAATCGCTACACTTTTGTTCCTTAGCACTCTAAACTTTGCTTCGGCCCGTGAAACTTCAACATGTAGCGAAATCGCTACACTTTTGTTCCTTGACGCTTTTTCTCTGAACATGTCACGAAATCATGACAGTTTCTCTCCTTGGCGCTTTTTCTTCGAACCTGTCGCGAAATCGCGACACTTTCTATCCTTGGCGCTTTCTTTCCAAACTTGTCACGAAATCGTGATAGTTTTCTTACTTGCCTTCTTTGCTTCCAACATGTCACGAAATCGTGACAATTTTTCCACTTAGCTTCTTTGCCTGCAACATGTCATGAAATCGTGACAGTTTTGCTTGCGCCTTCTCTCTCCTCGTCCATGTCGTGAAATCGTGACAATTTTCTTTGCGCCTTCTCTCTCCTTCGACATGTCACGAAATCATGACAATTTTCTTTGCGCCTTCTCTCTCCTTCGACATGTCATGAAATCACGACAATTTTCTTTGTGCCTTCTCTCTCCTCCGACATGTCACGAAATCATGACATTTTTCTTTGTGCCTTCTAACTTCTCAACCTGTCGCGATATCGCGACAGAAAACATGTCGCGATATCGCGACAATTTTCTTACTTGTCTTTTTCTTGGATTTTCTGGATCTGGGTCACTTTTGTTTTCCTGGAATTTCACTGTACATGATCTGACTGATCTCTGAACTCCTGTCCACTGCTTCAACTGCATCAACTGATTCTGCTTTAACTGCATCAACTGATCTATCTATCCGTGTTGACAACAATGACAATACTTTTGTTGCACCTTGCTCAACAGGAACAATTTGCTCAACTACAAAATTGGAAGTCATTAAAATATTTGAGACTTTGGAGGGGCTAAAAGTCTCCAGAGGAGGAAGGGATGGCCCAAAATTTATAGGAGAATCAAGGTTCTAAGGAAGATAGAAATCAATATTTTGGATGTTTTGTTGATTTTCTTGATCAAACAAATTTGAATAAGCCAAAATAAAAATTTATTGTGGCTATTAGTAGTAGGACATACCTATTCACTAGAATTTGGAGATGCAGATGTAACAATATGTTTGCCCCCTTCTTGTTAGATTTTCCCAAAATAGACATGCAAAGCATTACAAAAACTTTGAAGAGAAGAGTAGAACTGATTGTTTTATTTCATGGATCAACTTAGTATAAATAGCAAAGTTGATCATTGAGAGTTGTTGGATTACAACAAATCAACAAATATGAATTAGTCTAAACTAAGAGTTCACTTGACTCATGGAAGAGTGGTAACTCAAGTATGTCTATCATAGTAGAACTTAAGAGAATAAATATTTATTTTAACACCCCCCTTAAGTGATACTAGGGGTGAATGTAACAAATGAGTCCCAAAAATAAGGCTTGATGAGGAACTCATGTACAATGATGCTTATTGAAGAGGCATGTATTTGAATGGCAAAGATTGTCCTCATTAAACAACAAAAAAATAAGGATGAGTCCTGGAAACTGGGCCTGATGAGGTACTCATGTACAATGTTATTACATATAGAAAATATGGTGAAAAAACCACATGGGAAAAACCATCTTCTAAAAAAAGAACAATAAGAAGAAGGTAGAGGTGAAAACCTTTGTGCACCCTTCTAATGCATCTACTTAACCCTAAGTTTCTCTCGTAATTGAATGTATCGTGGAGAAAGAAAGAATTTGGTGAATATGTCTACAATTTGATTTTATGTGGAAATGTAGTTCAAGTGAATATCCCCTCTTTGAATATGCTACCGAATGAAGTGCATGTGAATCTCAATGTGTTTGGTTCACTGATGCTCAACTAGATTATAGGCAATGTGAATTGTGCTCTGATTATCACACCAAAGGGTAATAGGTTTGTCATGGAAAAAACAAATTCCCTTAGTATCTAAAAAAGCAAAAGGGCTTCCTAACTGGCCAAAACTGGTTCTCTGTATTTTGTCTCTGTAGATGATAAAGCTACTACTTGTTGTTTTTTGCATGACCAAGCAATAGGTGAAGAACCAAGACAAAAAAATATAGCCAAAAGTGGAACATTTGTCTTCAACTAAACTTGCCCAATCAGAATCTGTGTAACCAATGATATCCATGAATCCAACCTCATATAATATCCCAAAGTGAGTAGTTCCTTGCAAGTAGCGGAGTATTTTTTTTCTACTAGCCAATGGCTGAGATGAGGTTGATGCAAGAATCTGGATATTAAGCCAACATCAAATGAAATATCAATGCGAGTATGTGTGAGGTATAAAAGACTTCCTACAAGTTGTCTGTAGAGAGTAGCATCACATAGAGGGGTCTTGTAGGAAGTACTTAGAGTGATTCCAGACTAAAAGGGTATTGAATAAGGCTTACAATCAATCATCTTAAACCCAAGGAAGTAATGAGCTAAACCCATATCAACCATTTTAAATTTCTCAGAAAGGTTGTCTTTGATAGCCTGGATGTGAGAAATATCACTACTAGTGAGTAGTAGATCATCAACATAGATAATAAGTATAGCGATTTTTTCCTCATCTCTCCAAATGTAGACTATGGCATCAGACTCACAATGAGAAAATCTTGAAGAAAGAAGGAAGGAGTCCATTTTTTCATACCAAGATCTAGGAGCTTGTTTGAGACCATAGAGAGATTTTCTTAGTCTACAAACAAGGGAGGAGTCTTGAGTGAATCCAGTAGGTTGTTCCATGAATATCTCTTCTTTTAATTCCCCATGTAAGAAAGCACTTTTAACATCCATTTGAAAAACATGCCATTTTTGGGAAGCATCTAGTGCAAGTACTAGCCTAACAGAATCTATTTTGGCAACTGGTGCAAAGGTTTTAGAGTAATCAATACCTTCAATTTGTGATAAACCTTTAGCTACCAAGCGAGCTTTGTATTTGTCAATTTCTCCATCGGGTCCATACTTAGTTCTGTAAATCCATTTACAATGAACTATCTTCCTTCCTTTAGGTAGAGGAACTAAATCCCAAGTTTTATTTTTTATTAAGGAAGAGAATTCATTATCCATGGCATCATCCCATTCTTTTATGTCAGTTGCTTCTTTTAAGGATTGAGGATTTGTGGAAATGGATTGACATACAAGAACGAAACCTATGGGGTTGCCTAATGTGGATGATGGAAGATTTTGGATGTAAGGAGTGGCTTCTTCAACTATGGTGCGGGCCCATTTTGGTTAAGTTTTTATAGCTCTGCCCTAAAAATTTAAAGCTTTTCCTATCTTCTTCTTAATGTCTATATTGTGATACTTCATTTTTGCTTCTAGTTGTTGTAGCCTTTTCCAACATTTGTTCATAGAATGACCATCCTTTTTACAGTGTGTACAAGTTATAGGACTTCTTTCTTTCTTTTTGAACTTTTCTTTAGTGGAGTTGGATGCTACTAAGGCTTTTGAGGAAGAGGGAGACATCTCATACTTTGCAAATTTTGTTTCCTCTCTAGTTAGACTATCACAAAATTCCTCTAAAGAGGGCATTTTAAAACTTGCACCAAGAGCATATTTTGTAGACAAAAAGGTCATTGCAAAAAATTAAAATACACCATTTAATTTAGAAAGAATTAGATAGATGCATTATTATTCATTTTTATTCTTTCCACTACCCTTAATTGAGTGAGGACTTCTTTAAATTTGGTGAGAAAGTCACCAATATTTCTGAAGTCTTAAGGAGATAATGTTGTTAATTCTACCTCTAGCTGCATTGACCTTATTTGATCTACTTTTCCAAACAAGTTCTTTAGTTTTTACCAACTCTCATATGGAGTTTTACATTCTAAAATGTGAAACCATAAGCTTTAATTTACAATTCTTCTTATAATACCCATTGTTTCATACATATTCCCTTTGTGAATAAATATTTCATATTCCTTTTGAAATTCAAGTTACTTCTCTTCTAGCAAGTGTGTGAGCCCTTTTTGAGAAATGAGATTTAATATTTTTGGTTTCCATGTGTGATAGTTATCAGGGGTGAGTGGATAAATTGTATTCATTTTTCCAAAGAAAGTTGAACTAATAATCCCCCCCTTTAACTTCAAGAACGTCTTTCTAGAATACAATGAAGTTGTAGTAGAAACACCTATTTTAAGAAGGTATCTGAAGCCCAACCTTTATAACAACCTCCTTAAGTTACCCACTCTTACGTGAGGGAAACTATAAGTAAATGAGGAGGAATGATACGTGGAACTTAGGCTAATGAAGCAAGAATTTTCAGCCAGACCTTTATACCTTATCTTCTCAAATACCCGCCCTTACATGAGGGAAACTATAAGTAGTTGAGGATAATTGATACATGGAACATAGGCTTATGAAGCAAGAAAAAAAATCATCCATACCTCTATACTAAATATTTTTAATTATTCGCCCTTACGTGAGGGAAACTATAAGTAAATGAGAAGACCAATACATGGAACATAGGTGATTTAAATGTTTTGAGTGCACTCTATGCAAATATTTAAGAGTTTCAAGTTTTCATGTGTTTTTAAAAAAAAATTTATGGAGGATGTACTTTTTGAAGATGCTGAAATGATATGAAAGCAACAATCAAGTGGCCAAGAAATAGCCACACCTTTTATCTCCACTACCAAACTTTCCTCCTATATCTGCTTACCTTAAAGGATAAAAGCAAAATTGAGAAAAATAAGGAAAGGACCATTAGAAATGATGCAAGGACCAACATTAACAACCCCCCTGAAGTATTGAGAATAGGTGCAAGAAGAAGCACCTCAAAAAAAACCCCCTTGAAAAGATATTTTATTTAGATTTTACAAGGGGACCCATCACTCTCTTGCCTTTATATATTAGGGAGAGAAAAAGTGAGAGGGGTTATAATTGACGTATGCTTTTACAAATATTTTGAAAAAAAAAACATTAAAAATTTAATACAATAAATTTTGAAGTATTTCAAAGAAAAACATGATGTAATATCTCAATTATATGGCACCCCTTGATCTACAATTTCAATGGTTTAGAAACCAATCGAGTGCATTCAGGTTTTTATGCAGTCCATGAACACAATCCTCAACACAATCCACTAATGTAGTGGAGCAACACAATCATCGACGTAGTCCATGAACGTAGTCCTCATGAACATAGTCCTCAAAAAACTTAGTCCTCATTACAGTCCACGAGCTTAGTCCATGAATGCAGTCCTCATGAACGTAGTCCTCAACGAACACAGTCCTTAATGCAGTCCATGAACGTAGTCCACGAACACAATCCTCACAAATGCAATCCTCAATTTTCCACGAATGTAGTGGAGCAACATAGTCCTCATTGCAGTCCATGAATGTAGTGGAGCAAACCTTCAACGTAGCCACGAACGTAGTGCGAAGTCCATGTACTTATTTGGGTAGACCTTCAACGTAGCCACGAATGTAGTGATTCATCAACTCGTAGGCCTCCTTCCTTAATGCCGTGGTGCATCAGCTTGTAGGCTTCCTTCCTCAACGCAGTGGTGCACTAGCTCATAGGCCTCCTTCCTCAATGCAATGGTGCAACAGTTCGTAGGCCCTCAACATAGTCACTCTCGTCTTTGAATACCAAATAAAGGAACGAGTTTTCTCTACACTTTTTTTAATTTTGTCATGAGATAGCTTTCAAGCTTTCGAATGGAATAAGAAGGTAATGAAGACTATCTTATATAAAAAATTTAGACGTTACCAATTCCACAAAATTGGAGACTTTGATATATTGGAGTGCAATAGATCTTTACGAAGAAAAAATGCCAGCTGAAGTGCAGTGAACACATTCGTATCTTTGAAGATAATCGATTAATATTGATTGATATCCCAATAAGGGAACAAGATATCATGAAATAAATGTGTTACAACATTTAAGATAAGAGGACACTGAGTATCAGATCTTTCAAAGTGGACACATACACAATGACTAAGCTAAAGTGGATACGTTGGCTTTGGCCAGCATATACAAATTTAAGGACGTTGGCACCCTCGATAGTCTCAACAAATGAGACTGAAAAAGCTTTGTGAACATCACTGCTATGAGAATGATGGTGCCTTATCCATGCTAATGATGACACCTATTGGCTTGCTTGAAGTGTAGAACAGAGGATGTTGTAGTATCCTTGGAGAGGAGAGAAAGACAATTTTGGGCGTCGAGGATTCAAAAAAATCTTGAGATTTAAAAAAAAAATGTAGAGATGTAAAAGGTTAAAAAAATTTCAAAGCCAAGATTGTGATAGCAATTTTTGGCCAAAAAAATTCTGATTTCACTAAAATAGTAGTGAATTTTTTCTATAGATTATTGAAGAAGACAATATCATTCAGAAGAAACCTTTTACATATATCTCAAAAAAAATATAGTTAGAAAGAACTATATATAAAACTTTTTGTAGACTTGAACAATGCAGTGAGTAGTCTACAAGAGATACAAAGAACCAGCTCCTAGAAACTTCAAGAGAGAATGCTAGCAAAATATATCCTACTATGGTACCATGTTAGAATTTCTTAAAAATAGACATGCAAAGCATTACAAAAACTATGAAGAGAAGAGTAGAACTGATTGATTTATTCCATGGATCAAATTTGTATAAATAGCAAAGTTTATCATTGAGAGTCGTTGGATTACAACTCAACAAATATGAACTAGTCTAAACTGAGAGTTCACCTAACTCATGGAAGAGTGGTAACTCAAGTATGTCTATCCTAGTAGAACTTAAGAGAATAAATATTTATTCTAACACTTCCTTCAAAATGTAGAGGATTAGGAGGTTGCATCTCTTCAGGTTTGCGTATGACAATGCCTTTGTTAGCTTGGTGTTGTCCTTGTTTAGAAGATTTGAACCCTTTTTTGGCCTACATTCTTCCATCCTTGAGTATTGTGGTTAGGAGCTTCAGGTCCATCTTTTTTCTGCCCTTGAACATGATGATTGGAGAAATTAGGCATTTTAATAGATTCTTTAGTAGATTTAGCCTTCAAGAGAGGACATTGGTTCTAGAGATGTCCTTGAGTGCAGCATTCCACATAGAAAGCCGAATTTTCTCATATTCAATAGCTTGTTTGTGATAGTAAGAATTGTACTCCAACTCTAAAAAAGTTGGAAGTTCTGAATGAAGATTCACATTAACACAAATTCTAGCTGAATTCATTTTGGTTCAAGCTAAAGTAGCATGATAAATAGCCACCAAGGTCCTAATGGTCTTAGCAATAGCAGAAAGGATGTTCAGGTGTTAGAAGTGCTAAGTAATATTGGGAATTCAAACCCAAATGGGGGTAAAATTAATACTCTGAATATCAAGATCAAAATCAACATTCCACTTACGAAGAAAAAAGCTTCATCGACCCAGGAACCAAGGGCCACTAGTAAGAATTCTACTAGCATTCTCATGATTGCTAAAATAAATATTAAATAAACCTCAGGTAAGACCAAATATTTCCATAGACCTGACAGTTTTCCACTTGGAATGAGCCTAGCTTCGAATGGTTTCAATATTGGTATGCCCTCCAATCAGCTTTCCAACTAAATTGAAATATTCAAAGGAAAAATATTTATGTATTAGATTTTTAGGAACCTTAACTTTTGACCCAGTGGGCTCCAACGTGGACTGGAAATCAATAAGGATTTGTTGTCCTCCTCCTACCACATTGGCAAAAGAAGCTTTATCTAGAATGGGACCCCCAGAAGAAGCTTTCTCTGGAATGGAACCCCTAGAAGGAGGGGGCCAATGGGGGTCACCTTTTTTGGGGGGTTCATTGCCCCAAAATATGACAATATTGATAGGAATAGAATCACGGATTTCACCATCCTCAATATCCCCATCAGGTTGTTCATGCTCGAGGCTGCCCTGCATTCCAAAATTTACAATTTGGGCCTTCTCGCCCTCAAAAGTTTGAAAACTTGGCTTCCCACCTACACAATGGATACAACCGTTCGTCATACCCATAATTACTCTTTACTACCTTTTTTTATTTATAGAAGATAATATTTAATTATTTTCTTAATAATATCTAGATATTAGAATCCATCAAACTCAATATGAATATCTATATATAGTTTCAAGCTTACTGTAGTGGTAAGGGCTTTGGATTTTTGAGATGTCCAAGGTTCAAACCCCATTCAGTATGAGGGGATCGGGACCCCTCATAAAAATTTGTGTAAACTCATTAAAATACCAATGAGGGATACCGTACTGGTAAGTCCTTGGTTTTTCATCAAGGAGACCCAAGTTCAAACACCGGTAAGAGGGGGCCAAGACCCATTATAAAACCCCGTGTAAAATAAAAATTTTAACTCATTGAAAAAATATGAATATATATATATATATATATACAAGGAAAATATATTTATTTTAAGAAAACACTTTAACATTTCATTAAGTAAATTGAAACTTCAGAGATTATTTTTCTCCACTATATAGTATGGTTCACTTAAAAATTATCTATTGTTTGAATTATTCAAATCCATATTTATTATTTCTAACTTTAGGTACTAATAAGTTGGCTATTATAAATTTCAATACTACATCAATGCTATTATGAATTCTATGTAAGAGAAATACAGTAATCCAAACAGTTACACAACAATGGGTGTGTTTCTCTAAAATGATAATGTCAAAGATTTAAAAAAAACTAGCTTAAAACCAAAGAATAATTAAACTCTCACATTACAACAATCCAACTACAACACTGCAATCCTAGTGGTCCATTCTAGATAGTGTCTTAAAGCTTGATTTAAAAAAGTGAAAAAATTGTGCTAAATAAGGTAGCCAAAAGAAGAATAATAGCATCTCCTTCCAGCCACAAACCATTGGAAAAGAATGAAAATAATCCCTGGGCCCAAAACATAAGCTTCAAACAAAATGTTTAGGTCTTGACTTGTAATGTTGTTCTCTAAAGGACACAGACTTTAAGGGAATAAAATCTAATTCACATATGTAACCAAAGATGCTGCATTTCAAGAATTGCACGAATAGTCTTAGAATTGTGGACACCTAGTTTCATTTTAATGTTTAAGGAATGGTTCCTTATCCATTAATTTGATAAAACTATCACATTGTTTAAATTATATCCCTACATAATTATTCATCAATATTTAAACATTTTAGGTCTATCAAAATTCATAAAGGCTATATATAATATCCAAAATGAGTATTCCAACATATACGTGCATTAATTGCCATAGAATGAGAAATAGTTCTAAATTCATCCTACATCGCATGTCTACTCCTCTTCTCTAGATATCTTCTTAAGCTTTCTTTTCTTTCATGTTCACCCATCCCCTTCTCACTTTTTCCCCAGAGTCATTAAAGAAGAAGATGGGTCATAACTAATTCCTCAACTTCCTTTGACTCGATAAGGAAAAGTTTCTTTTTAAAACTGATATTCATTCTTTTATTAAATACATTTCCATGCAAATATTTTAAAAAAAACTTTAATTACATGTATATTGAACCATAAATAAATCATTAATAATCTCAAATTCTTAATTTTCTAATGCCAGTGTTAAATATAACATTAGTAAAATATGGCAATTAAATTAAATATTCTATTAATTTAATTAATATCTAATGTTAATATCAATTATTAACATTGATATTAAACATTTAGGTATTAATAAATGCTTTATATTTATTAATACCTTCTTTTATGAATCCTTTGCCAAATCCATTCCGTATGTTAAAAATACGCATACCAACAATAGATGTTTATCAAAAAAATGCATTACACCATATATTGTCCTTAAGTAGTAGGTTTTATGATGATTGCCATGTTATCATTCATCAATTAAGAAATGATACTTTCCTCAAGCAATCTTCCATCTGGTAGTGTAATTATAACCAAACACATAATTATGAAATGCAACTACATGAGGGTACTTAGTTACCCTAGACCCGTTGATGAGTATATCATCTTCCATAATTTTCCTTTTAGATCTCTCTTTTTTGGTGGTTGTTCCATACCAATCCACCTACGAGAGTACCTGGTCTTGCAACCATATATTCTATTAGCAGTACCAAATTATAGCATAATATAAATAAATTATAAAGTACAATTAACCATAAAAAATAAGATTAAGCATTAGATGTCCACTCACCCACACATGATCAAATATCAATAATAAGTCTTGCCAAGGAGGTTCGTGACACCTAGTGAAGATAGTCATTATAGATACCATCGTACATATTTACACAAAATCTATAGTGACACATTTAGATAGTCATTATAGATACCACCCTACATATTTATACAAACTCTATAGTGACACATTTAAACTATAAATGCATTTTTTATTTTAATTTATAAAAGCTAAATTATACCTATGAAACTAGGCTTACTCATAATTTTTTATTCCTACATTTTGAAGATTCCATTGATCTTATACATTGATGAGAATTGGTTTCTCTTCTATGACTCAAAGCTCTTTAAACTCTGATTTCCACCTACCTGTTCAAGTTCATAAAAAATTCAATACTGATTTATGATATCTTATTTCTATTGTTCTCCTTCATCATCAACGAAATATAATACCATATTTGAAGTCTCCTTAAGCTCTTTATGATCTATGATTTTTTTCCTTATAAAATCCTTTTATTCCTAAGCTAACATTTTTCATTCTAGGATTTCTCTATCGATGTGTCTACTTTGCTTTAGAGTCAACTTTCTTTTAACTACATCTTAATATCTATTGAAACTTCAATTTAGTTATCTTTACCATTTTTTTAAAAATACTACACAAGCATGGTCCATATGAAATTCACCATATACATAAATTATTTTTCAATCATTAATATCTTCACTTTATCTAATCAATGGATTTTCATATTTCTTTATTTTTTGCATATTCTAATTATTTTTGATGATTTTTAGTCAGATTTAATTATAGGTCCCAATATCCAGGATCTAATCAAACTCCTAAAATATATGAAGGCTCATTCATAGAATAATATCAATATCAATGAATATAACATTCATGAAATATAACAATAATATTATAACACAATGAACAAACTCATTGTATTATGAATCAAATATACAAGAGCTTTATTATATGAATCAATGCTTGATACAATACATGGAGCTTTATCTCCATAATATATCCTTACAAGTGATATTTCAATACTTTATCTATTGCTCTCCTCACACATTTGGGAGATGCATCATTTCTTATTCCACACATAAGACATACCTCTCATGTCTCTTGACTTTACGTCTTGCCACATAAATTGACTCTTCACTTGTATACTTGGCACCTACACATATGACTCTTTTCTAAATTTTATGACACATTGTATATACTTGCACACTAAATTACATGACACTTGCACACATTATCACATGACACTTGGATTCATCCTACACATTGATACATACTTTAGGGGAATATAAATCACACACCTAATCTAATAACTCACACCCTATTCTAATAATGCACATTTGTACCATGGGGGTACTTTAGCATAGTACCAAATAATTTAATATTCTCCAATAATGTAATATTCATATAAATTTTTAAGAATTCTAATGATTCGTTGACTTAAGAAGAATGTGGTGAGGTGGAAGCATCATTATTGGATAATGTATATTTCAAATTTCTAGATTAGTTGTTACAAAAATAACTATGATCTAACTCAAACTTTCACTATTTAGAGCTTTCTTGGATAGCTAAAATCCGTATTTCAAATTGTGAATAATTTTCACTAAAGAAAACTTATTTTATGCATTTAATATAGTAATTTCCTCCTTGGTTTAGTCTATAAAATCAAAAAATAATTATGAAATCCCCTTTGAATTAAACACTATTGTAAAATATAAGAAGCTCTATAAGTGGTAATATTCCACCACATAGGATTACATTATGCAGGGGCTCTGCAGGTGTATTCCCTAATTCACTTCCTTGCATCACTTCCCTGGCCCTATCCTAGTTCCTTGATCTTGTCCCAGCTTCCTTGGCACCTCCTTTTCCCATCCTCCATGGCATGAAGGTGTTGCAGACGATCTCCTTGGGGGGAGACCATTTTTCCACTATTCTAACCATTTCCTTGAGTGGTGGGGTTTTACTTCGATGTTTGGGTCCTAGGATGGTTTTGGGTTCTTTCCTGGGACTTTCCTTGGGTTCTTTGGATTTTTAATGTTTTTTCCTTGAATTTATCTATTTTTCCAGGTTTTTTCAGGTGTCTTCTTGACGTTTGCCCTTGGAGGATATTCAATCATGGAATTTTGGGTTTGTGGAAATGAGGCTTCATGAGCAGTTTTACATAACATCCTTTTGGTTTGGTAGGACCATGCACTTTCTTCTATGATTCTGCTCTTTGGGATTGATGTTGTGGGTCCAGTGGGATTTCATTTTATTTCGTGGTATTTAAGTGGGGCTTTGGTTTCCTTGTTGTTGTATCCTTGCAGGACTTCCTCATTTATTTCCTTGAAGCTATTCATTTGCAGTACTAAAGGCTGTCTAGGATTTTTGGCTACTTCCTTTTTGTTTGGGCTCTATCATCTGTAGTTGGGCTTCCTCGTGACTCCTTCCTCTTGGGTTCTTGTGGAACTTTCCCATCTATTTCATACAACATGTTGTTCTGTTGTTGTTGCTTCCTCTACTGTACTGGCTTTTTTTAAGGCTTCCTTTGTTACTGCATGAGGACTCCATGGCCTGTGGATCTCCTCTTATTGCTAAACCACTATTGTACCACTTTTTAGGCTGATGATCCATTGCATGAGGATTTTGTGGCCTATGGAAATCCTCATTTTGTTGTTCCACCTTTCAGGCCCACAAGGGATTTGGTTTTTCTCAGTTTATGTGATTCTTTGCCATCCCTGGTTGACTCCTATCCTTGTTTGGATGGGATTTTCTATTTTCTCCGCTCCACTACTCCACCCATTAGTGCAAGGTGGTTTTTCTACTTCTAGCTAGTTTTCCCCTATGTGGAAAGTTGTTTTTCAATCAATTTTTGGTTTCCCATGGGTGGTTTATGGTTTTCACACCCTTGGGATGATTCAAATTTTAAATTTTGACAGTTTTTTCATTTTTTTGCCTATGGTAAATTTTAAAATGTATTTTGGTAGGTTGGGTGGTTTGGCACTTTCTCTCATCCTTGGGGTGTTTTAAAATACATATTTGGCGCCTAAAGTTTTAATTTTGTTTTTCTGGTGGGATTTTATTTTCCTGCACAATTTTCCTCTATGCCTGTCCTAGCTACCTTCCTGATCCTATTTTCTCAGCGCCTTCCTTAGCGATTTCCTGATTTTTTTCCTCTAGAGCTTTCTTGAATGAGTTACTTCTTAGATTTCCTTAAGCCTGTCTTGTTGTCCATCCTTGGACGTATTCCTCTTGATGTAATAAGGTTTTGGGATCCTTGATAAAAACCCACTTTTAATTTAACTTACCAAAAAAAAATATTCCACCACATAGCTCCTTCCTTCTTCATCTTGTCTTCATAAATTTTTTTAAATAAAAATTGATATTTTATTGAAATTACAAGTGTGTCATATCTAACATTATTTTTAATCATTATTAAAGCCAAAAAATTCTCATCAAAAATAATTTCATTTAGTTGAATTAATCCAATCATATTAGTTCATTTTTATTTTAAATCATTGGATCATGATTGTTCTAACATTTACATCTGAGATCCTATTATTTTTATTCAAATTATTTATACTATATTGTTTATGTTTATAACATCTACAACATTACATTTTATTGACTCATATGCTCTTTTTGTAAGTGATTATACCATAAATTAAAATTAAAATTTATGTTATCTTGGGATATTTTGCACTTCAACATATTGGGTATGTTCTTCATCATAATCCATGATTTTTTTAATTAGTTATTTTCCAAATATTTTTGACATTTTCTTACTAAAATTTACTTCTAGTTCTTGTATAGAATAATTGAGTCTTTTTTTTAGGAATAATTATTCATTCCTTGGAGTGTTAATATTCTCTTAATATTTAAAATGATAAACAAAATCTCCTCTCAAAGTTTTTTCTTTTTTCTTTCATAAAGCTCTTTTCCTATATTTCTTTTGCCCGTAGCAATTCATCTTCATTCCCTATGTAGCATACATTACTCTATTATAATTTTTATAGGTCCAAATTATTGGTTTAATATTTTTATTTATCTTATTTTTACAAATTTATTAATATCTATTTTTTTTACAAATTTTAATATTTTCTTCCATTTACTCCTAAAACCAAAACATATATTGAATGCATAGAATATCTTATTTATCATCCAATAAAAATTGTAATACTACTTAAAATACAAATAGAAGGGATAATTTAGTAATAATATCAAACAATATGCAACTAGTATAGACAAATTCTTATTTATGATCCTTTACTTATTACTAGATCCTTATAAAGTAAATACAGTCTTGTTTTATTAAATATATAATTTTTCCATCAATTTTTTTATGTCAATTGGTTCATGATTTTAATTCAATATTTTCCATGTATAAGCTACTCCATACTAAAATAAAATTTATCAAACATTAAAAAAGAAATCTATTAAGTTGTGATTGAATTCTACATAAAGTAGATTGAAATTATTACATTAGAGTGAGCCTAAATTACATGGATTTTCAAAATATTTGTGTAATAATTTCATAATAATTTGCTTTAGAGCCCAAAAGTTTTCATATAGGAATGTTGTAAAAACCACCTTATGAATCAATCAATATAAAAAAAATTACTATGTTTAATAATGCTTTGGATCTTTCCTAGTAACCTTGTAGAACCACTACAATTACTTTAAATTAAATTTGGTTCTGTCATGACCCATCACCCTCCTATATTATTTAAAGGATATTAAATGGTTTTTGGGACCAATTAATGCTTGATAGAAGGGGGCCTAAACCCTAAAGAATCCTACAAAAATTCTAATAAAATAATTTTATAAGGGATAAGAAATATTAATTATATTTTAGAAAAGATAATTAATTAAGAACTATTTATGAGGTCTGGTAAAAGATAAATTTGAGGAATTATATTTTACAAAATTATAACCATATAGTAAATTATGTGTAGAGTCGGTGGAGCCAATGTAGATGGGACCTAAAAAGGACTATAGGGTTTTTTTTTTTTTTAAATATGGAAATTATCCTATCTACTGGAAAATATCCATATGGCTTCCCTATATTGGTGGGAATTATGAGAGGGATCTCCTAGCTTATCAAAAATAGTTCTAACTTTGTAACTATTCTATGCCTTAATAGCATGGGTTTTGTACTTGTCTCCATGAGAAAAGATACAAAACAAAAATAAGGACACTCTCCTTATCTCTAAGTGGACCCTTTCTCTATCCTTGGTTATACCTTACAAGACATGATGAGTCATAATGGGTCCAAGGTATATTTTTAAATATTATTATAATATGACCTCTATTTGGCCCATGAGTGGAGTGCCTATAAATAGAAGGTATTTGATGAAGAATGGGATATATAGGAAATCTCGAGGGATCAGGGAGTATGCTCTTCACCCATTGGGTGAATAAGAAACCAAAAATCCTTTGGGAATCTCTTATGGGTATTTAACCAAGATAAGTCGAGGATTTAGTATGGCTAGAAGAAAGAATTGAAGAAATGAACATGGGCTAGGAGGAGATTTTTGGATGTTTCAAGAAAAGGCAAATAAGGTTAGATATTTCATTTCTTCACCATATTTTGTGTCATAAAATTAATGTTAAATTGCTATATGAGGTTTTCTTTTAGGAGGTTGAAACTTAAGAAAGGATAGAATTGTTATATGATGGAAGGACTTCCAAGAAAACCATTACTTTATAATTTTATTATAATAGTTGAAGCTTGGGTTTGATTTGGAAAATACCCTTAGATGTGGAATCGTCGTTTAATCCAATATGTCGATGCAGTATCCTTATTAAATATATATATATATATATATATATATATATATATATATATAACATACCACATATTTTACCTTTCCATGGGTTTTGAACTGCAAACATGTAGAAAAATGACAATGAGTTAACTACCAACTATGCCACTAGGCGAGATGAATTCAATCAAACATATTATATAGTCTGATGCATCTGCACAATAATAATGTGAAACCAGAGACCGTCGAAAAGCTATATCCATGAGAATCATTTTGACAGCAAACCTACCATTTCTATGGTAAATTGAGATCACTACCCCTAAGTTAACCATGGTCGTAGTTTCAATAGTAAGGTCGTCTACCCGATGCATTGTTTATTCAAAGCTTACAGTCAGGTTGAGAACCTTTGACACCCAATTGGAGGTAGGGAAGCTTGATTTGAGGTCAAAACAATCCCTATGCCGCTATGGTCTCTGCAAATCATCCAAAAGTATGCTATCTGGTTCTATCATTACCCACCATCATCGTTAATCGAGTATTTGCTCGATAGAATTGAAGGGATCTGACCCCTGTCTCACACCATCCTAATGCATAGATTTTTGTGTCATGCTCTAAGCAGACCAGAGCTAGGCCTTAGAGCCTTATCCAATGCTATTATGTTTCCTGACGATACAGAGCATCAACGCTCAATGAAAAAATGAGGGGTACACGAGTCTAACATCGTGGTATAGTATCTATGATATCCATTCATCCCAATCCATCCTGAATCTTGTGCCAGTATCATTATAATACACTATCTATAGCTACCTCGACAGACTCTGTAGTATAGAGAGGATTCTATTGATTTCATGGTCAAATCGATGGATCTATGGGGTAAGAATTTCTTTAGTCATCGTAAGGGGCTAACCTGGAGAGAAGGTTGTGCTGCGATCAGGTATTTGTTGACGTACATCTTGCAGACCACCTGTGCATTCCTACCTCTGCCTTCTGAGAAATGCATACGAAACCATGTCTATTTCATCTAGACTTCTCCAGCATAGGGGATGTTGGAGAACCAGTAAAGTTGAGACACATGGTGTATAAAATATACGAGCCTAGGGTAACCCTTACCGTATTACACATTGTAATACGAATGGTTGTCGATAGGGTCAAATATTAAGTGGACCACATTATGTTGCAGGGGGTATTAGCTTTGTAATACAAATATTAGCCTCAGAGCAGACGATTAAGCTAAACTTGGTTGATGGGTAGATCAAGTTGACCCCCTTCATAGATAAGGATCGTGTACACTTCACCATTGAGAAAATATGGGCTGAATATTTTTAAAGGACCCTTAGTTAGAATGTGTCTTGTAGGTATATATTTTCCTTGTGTAGGGGTTAAATTATTATTGGAGCTACTAGCAAGGTAAATGCTTAATTCTCCTTTAAATTATAAAGGGATCGAGAAGAGAGTTAAGTAAATTATCTTCTATACAATAATAATAAAGATAATTTGGTTATTATTCAATGCCTAATAGTTGATGAAATAATTTTGTTGAGGAAATCCTCGTCAGTCAATAAGGGAATTGTTTTAAGTATGGGTTAAAGTAAAAGGCCTTGGCTAAAAACAAAAGTCTTTGAAACCATTTAGAGGTAATGTATTTTAATTATGTTGGATGATATAGAGCTAGGAAACTAGGGAAAATTATTTAACTACTAAGAAGTTGTTTGCTTAATAAATTAAGGGTATGAGACTTTAATTTATGAAGTAGAAGTTGATTGTTTATCAACTCTAAGAATGAAAGTTCGAATTATATTGAGGGAATTAATGAAGTTTCCTGTAATGACAAAGAGTCATATCCAAAATATGGAACCAATGAATATCATAAACTTATACAAGATGTTATAAAAACCTCCAAGATGGCTTAGGAAAAGAAATCAATGGAGTCCTAAAATATTTCTTAATTATGATGGAGCAAGTGGTTTCCTTTGTAGTATGGAAATTCTTTAACATCCACATGATGAATTAGAGAAAGGATTTTAGTAGATCCTTAATTGCATCATGTATGTTTAAGGGAATAGTAGCATTCCTTGATTTGTATATTGAGAAAAAGGGATCCGTTGAGACCCTTATATATTTGTATTATTTAACATCTTGAGTTTATGAATATGAGGAAGGATCATATTTTGGAGGCTGGTTTTATTCCCCATGAGGGTTCCCAGGATAAATATTTGTGTCAATAATTTGTGTTTTGCTTTATGATATCTCGTGGATGTTGTATTTATGTTTGAAATGAAAATGATATATGGAGTAATGCTTATTTTCATGCTCTATAGTTGAGGATAATCAAAACATGTTTGAATGTATGCTAAACTTCTAGTAGGTTAATGATGTATGGATGCTATAAATGTATGCTCAATTACTAATAAATTGATAATTTAATGTAATGCACTTTTATCTTTTACTTCGAAAAATGATGGGTAATGATGAATGATATAGTTAGGTAGAGTTGCTCAAATAATAATCTTATGTGAAGGATGTATGCTCACTTAATGTGGTAATGGATCAATGGGATTTGTTTTAATTTATTGTGGGATAACTACTTATGAATTATGCACCTTTATACACATCTTGGTTGTTTTATATCGAATTCCAAGAACTAATATGTAATGGAAGCTAATGCGTATAGGGATAGTTAGATTTATGCTGATCTAAAAAATATAGACTTATTCTTGATTGGAATATAAACCTTACTTAAATATAACTCTCACGTAATGTTTCCTACCTAAGGATGCGATGTTAAGAAATTACCATGAAAGACCTCATGGATTAAATTCACCTCATAAGCAATCAAGATGGTTTAGTGGATATTACATTATGGAATTAAACTCTCATGATGGCAAAATGACCTCGATCTATAGACCAAGATAGACCCTACACTATACACTAGAGAATTAAGTTTAAATGTGGACGAAAACACCCATATGAGACGACTAATGTCCATTTTTAAAGAACTCAATGAGAACAATAAAAGGGATGCCTAAACTAAGAGTGTACCAATATGCTTTAGGAGGTTTAAAGATAAGTAATCAAGTTTAAAAAGGACATTCCTTGGATTCTTATCACAATAGTGATACAGTGGTCTTAGAACTCCCCTCTAGATGGATTGGATCGGAGCTAAGATTTATGAATAACCATTGGTGTGGTTATTTCATCTATGATGGTTTACCATTGGTGTGGTTCTCCATATTCAAGGAATTCACCTAGTCTTGGTGGACCAATTGGTGATTTATCATTTTAAGGGGATGAAACCAATATGCTTGGCCAACGTACTCATGCCAAATGGGGTATGAGGATTTTGTAGGAGCTTATCACTTCTACTTAAAAAGACTCTTATCAAGTCTCTATAGCTATGAAAATTACAATACAAATGGAATATGTCTATATTAGGGCATGATTAGGTCTTTGCCATATGAAAATGAACGTTTAGATATGTAAAAAATATATATGGATAAGAAGGGTTAAAAATTAGGGTTGTTACAGTTGGTATCAGAGCCCAAGCTAACTGATAGACTCTAGTTAAGATCTAGGTTAGCAAAGACTTGGGGCATGAAATTAAACTTGAGAGAAAAATTCCATAACTTTAAAAGATACACTTGGTAAAGGTAAGGTTAGTGCATAGGATGAGAATGTCTGAGTATCTATCCCCCACGAGTATATCCATAGTTGTTCAAAAGTGGAAGAGCTAAGAAAACCCTCTTGTATGGATTTTAAGCAGTGTACCTTAGAATTTTTTGGGAGATTGTCCAACATCTAAGTCTCCAGCCATACCTACACCTTAATATCAAGTGTATATCAACAATAGGATCATACTTACTATGGGATCACTTGAACTATAAACCAATTTGGACAAAAATGACTATCGTCATAACTAAAGTGAGACCTTTGGAGATGCAAACATAAATGAAACCTTGCAAGTTATTTGAAACTAACTAGTGGGAGTTTAAGATAAAAAAATAAACAAAATAATGTTTTCTTTATTTTCATTTTTGATCAATGTTACAATACACTCGGGAAATTTATAGTCAGAGGTTATGGTGTAATGGCAAAAGAATTTTCCCGACAACACTAGAACCCAAAAATTTGATATGTTGGAGGAGAGCAAGAAGGGTGAAACTTCACGTAAATTCCCCAAATATGAGAATTAGGGAACTCCACCAAGTGAGCCCTAGAATCCTAAGTGTTACTACCACATGCAGATCTTCCAAATTATTCTAAAAAGTATGCACCCGACCACCTAGGAGGTGGTTGAAAGTAATATGGGGTGCTAAGTTATATAAAATGGGAATTAGCTGCTATGTAATATATGTGGTACTAAAATCATAAGGATTTTAGAGTGTAGTTTTTCTATAATGGTTTGAGGCACAGAAAAACTACATACATGAAACCAACGATAAACCGAACATCAGAGTTATAAGTAAATTAAACCGAGTTGGTACTATTTAGCTGTAACCTTACCTTGTGGCCACAAAGTTCATAAAGGTACACTTTATAGTAAGAACATCGCGCACTAGATGTGCTTTATCAATAAAACAATAAAGGAATATTTGTACAAGTATGTACAAAAACTTCCGTTGGAGTCATCGAAGGGTCGATGATGAGACGTGCAATAGGGTAGAAACCATAATATAGGGACACATGTGTTATAATAATTTTTTTATGGCACATTGAAAGAAGCTAATTCATTGGGATAAGATAAGGATCCAAAATTATTGACTTGCAAATATACAGAAATAAATAGACCTAGGAGTATTGTGTAACTAATGAAGTCGAGGGAATAACCTCATCATCACAAAAGGAATAGAATGATACAAATTTTATTTTAGTTTTAGATGTAAGAAATAAACCTGTCCACTATTCATGGAAGTGAACAACATAGTACTCTTATTAGGGTTTACCCTATTAGTATTGATGATATCGGGAACGAACACCATAGTGTGTCTCGTAATTATCTTACTCCTGCTAGCCAACCTATTGGTACATACTCTCTAATTTATGGCTTCTAAAATTGTTAGAACCGACAAAAATGATCCTACAGAAGTAGTAGAGATCCAACCATTAAAGATAATTAGGGCACGACATCCATTAAGAATTTTTTTTATAATGCACAGGATATACTGAATGCAAATGACTAGTAATGGTTGAAATAAGTTGGGTTGGAAGGAGTAGCCCGAATGGAGCCAATACATGTGGACAGATGTTATCTTTCAATCCTAGATAAAATATGGGATCCCAATAGGGGGACATTCTAGCTACCCACTAGAGAAATTACCATCATGTTAGAGGATGTGTACATGATATATCAGATACTGATAGAATGTCACGTAGTGACCATTGCAACTGAAGTAGAAATGGGGCATGTCCTAGAAAGAGTGTTTGGAGTAGAGTGGAGAAATGTGATCTCTAATAATGGGTATATAGCATATGAACTGCACTATGTGCAGGGTAGATTGTCACATAGACATGTTATAGTAATAGAGCTTTTATTAGGAATTATTTTTCCCGAATCAAGAAGTGCACAATTCCATTCAAAATTATTAGAAATTGTACATGATTTATTTGAAGAGTTAGTAGTGTATGCATGGACACCAACATTTTTGGTCCAAAACTATAGAGAGTTGTTCGACTTATGAACAATAGTAAAAACTGGATTAAGCTATAGCATCCTACTACAAATTTAGGCATGGGAACATATAGCGATAGCAAGACCTGAAGGACTACCATATGATGCACACAAGCACATGGGACCAGAAGTGCCCTATGTGTTAAGGTGGCAATGAGGAAAGGAGCAGACTAGCCGTAGACTGCTTGAAGGTAATAAAGAGTGATTTTTCTCTATTTGGGAGAATTTGCACCCTCGAGATGTTATTTGGAGATCCTATAGAAAGGGCCCAACATGGGAAAAATATGAACTACAACTCGCTCATGTAAGATGAGCAAGGTGGTTGATCGGGTGTACAAGAATGCAATACAAGTATTTTCAATATACTCAGGTATTATGACAGTTCGGTATCAAGCAACATATATCAAACCCATCCAAAGTGTATAATAGGAAGGGGAGGACTGTAGTAATACCTCCACCATTGGAACCACTAGCCTCAGAACTTGATGAGGTAATATGGACACCGGATAAAGATTATGTAGGAACAATCCTTGAGTTTGATGTTTGGTGGGTTGCACAACGATGCTACCAAGAGGAAGATTATGAGGAGGAAGAAAAAAGTAGAGAAATAGCCAAGGTTGTTGAGGCAAAGTATACAACTAGAGATGGAGACAAAGAAGGACCTTCCAAAAGGTGTGTTCACAAACGGTTAGATATAGGTGTAGGACCATCCAACATAGGTGAAGATGAGCTTATGAGACAAGGGCCGCATGAAATGGAGGAACTAAAAAAGCAAATTCAACTGTTAGAGACCCAACAGTCGAAGTTAGTGGACAAATGGGCACAAAAATGATTTAATTTGGAAATGGAAAGAGATGCTACCATCACAGAATGGGAGAGGATTTGGTTAGAATTGACACAAATGCACTACTGGTGTGATAGGGTAATACCAGTCTTGCAAGTAGAAAATATGCAACTACATCATGCAAGTGATATTTACAAAGCTGCATTCTTGAATTCTTGTATTGATGCCCTTATAAGACATGGTTTACTCCTTCCATATCAACCAGTAGGTGAGATAAAACACGAACATGGTAGTGCAACTCAAGCTACTTCTCGAGTAGATTCTCCAATAGTTTCTCAAACTGATAACGTAGATGTAGAATCGACTGGTGACAAATTTGAGGAACAAAAACCTTAAGATCTGTAGCCACTATTCTAGGGGCTAAATGCCCATTAGTATTTGACAAATTTTAATTAAGAATCATTTGAATTTTGTATGTGAACTTAAATAGTTTCAAGTTTTACTGTGAAACTCATAATGGTTTATGAATGTTTGTAACTTACAGTTTCCATTTGTAAATGTAATTAATTAAAAAAAAACTATGAAGAATGGATTGGTGTCCATTCTTGGAGAATGTATAGGACTTCTCCATTATTTTTATAATGATGAAACTAGGAGACATAATGGTGGATGTTCTGGTGATTAGCAATGATTACCACAATGCATAATAGGAAAGATGAGAATATCCTACATTGAGATACTAAAATTTATGATATGTTATAACACTTAATTTTATCAGGTTAACCCATGTTGAAGGTTAACAAATTTTAGTATGATACTCCTTGGTGGGAGTTTTTGATAAAATTACTAAGAATTTTTAGGTCTAATGCAGTATAAGAGTATAATTTTAGGATATCTCTGTAATACCATTGCTATGTTTTAGATACAGTAATGGTGCAATAATAGATGGATTTAAACTATAATATTTATGTTAAGATTATGTATTGGATGATGTTTTCATTACTTTTTGTTATGCAAAATGGATGTTATATTGTTTAAAAAGGACATGGTACTACTGATATTTTACATTTTTGCAGGTCCAGGTGCTCTCATGAATGGAATATGAAGCTTGCAATCAATATTGAAGTGCTGGATGAAGGAAGAATCTAATTGTAAAGCAGCAGGATAAATGCTAGCTTTTGTTAGACATATATGTTTTTGTAAGGTAGAGGTTCAAACACAAAGGACTGTGTTTAATCTAAGGGGGGTGTATGTCATGACCCATCACCCTCCTATCTTATTTAAAGGATATTAATTAGTTTTTGGTACCAATTAATGCTTGATAGAAGTGGGCCTAGACCCTAAAGAATCCTACAAAAATTCTAATAAAATAATTTTATAAGGGATAAAAAGTATTAATTAGCTTTTAGAAAAGATAATTAATTAAGAACTATTTATGAGGTCTGGTAAAAGATAAATTTGAGGAATTATCTTTTACAAAATTATAACCATATAGTAAATTATGTGTAGATTTAGTGGACCCAATGTAGATGGGACCTAAAAAGGACTATAGGTTTTTTTTTTTAAATATGGAAATTATCCTATCAACTGGTAAATATCCATATGGATTCCCTATATTGGTGAGAATTATGAGAGGGATCTCCTATATTATCAAAAATGGTTCTAACTTTGTAACTATCCTATGCCTTAATAGCATGGGTTTTGTACTTGTCCCCATGAGAAAAGATACAAAACAAAAATAAGGACACTCTCCTTATCTCTAAGTGGACCCTTTCTCTACCCTTGGTTATACCATACAAGAAATGATGAGTCATAATGGGTCCAAGGCATATTTTTAAATATTATTATAATATGACCACTATTTGGCCCATAAGTGGAGGAGTGCCTATAAATAGAAGGTATTTGGTGAAAAATATGATATATAAGAAATCTAGAGGGATTAGGGAGTATGCTCTTTACTCATTGGGTGAATTAGAAACAAGAAATCCTTTGGTAATCTCCTATGGGTAGTTGACCAAGATAAGTCGAGGAGTTAGTATGGCTAGAAGAAAGAATTGAGAAAATGGACATGGACTAGGAGGAGATTTTTGGAGGTTTCAAGAAAAGTCAAATTAGGTTAGATCTTTTCTTTCTTCACCATATTTTGTGTGTCATAAAATTAATATTAAATTGCTATATGAGGTTTTCTTTGAGGAGGTTGAAACTTATTTTATAAATCTGGTATTATATGAGAAAGGATAGAATTTTTATATTATGGAAGGACTTCCAAGAAAAATATTACTTTATAATTTTATTATAATAGTTGAAGTTTGTGTTTGATTAGATGTGGAATCGATCTGTTGTTTACTCCAATCTGTCAACACAATATCCTTATTAATCTTATATATATATATATATATATATATATATATATATATATATATATATATATATATATATATATATATATATGTATGTATATGTATATAACATACCACATATTTTACCTCTTCGTGGTTTTTGATCCGCAGACATGCAAAAAACTGGCAATGATTTAACTACCAACTGTGCCACTAGACGAGATGAATTCAATCAAACATATTATATAGTTTGATGCATATCCACAAAAATAATGTGAAACCAGAGACCTTTGAAAAGCTATATCGATGAGAATCATTTTGATAGTAAACCTACCATTTCGATGGTAAATTAAGATCACTACCCCTAAGTTAACCATGATTGTAGTTTCAATAGTAAGGTTGTCTACCTGATGCATTGTTTATTCAATGCTTGTAGTCAGGTTGAGAACCTTTGACACCTGATTGGAGGTAGGGAAGCCTGATTTGAGGCTAGAACAATCCCTATGCTGTTATGGTCTCTACAAATAATCTGAAAGTACCCTGTCTGGTTCCTTCGTTACCTGCCATTATCGCTAATCAAGTATTTTCTTGATATAACTGAAGGGATACAACCCCTGTCTCACACCATACTGATGCATAGATTTTTGTTTCATGCTCTAAGCAGACCAGAGCTAGGCCTTAGAGCCTTACCCAGTGTTATTAATTTTCATGATGATACATAGCATCGACACTCAATGAAAAAATGAGGGGTACACTAGTCTAACATTGTGGTATAGTCTCTATGATCTCCATTCATCCCAATTCATCCTGAATCCTACACTAGTGTCATTCTAATACACTATCTGTAGCTACCTCAATAGTATCTACAATATATATATAGGGATCTATTGATTTCATGGTCAAATCAATGGATTTATGGGGCAAGAATTTCTTTAATCCTCATTAGGGGCTAACCTGGAAAGAAGGTTGTACTACAATCAAATATTTTTCTGCGTATATCTTGCAGACCGCCTATGCATTCCTGCCTCTACCTCATGAGAAATGTATACGAAACCATGTCTATTTAATCTAGACTTCTCCAATGTAGGGGATGTTGGAGAACCAATAAAGTCTAGATATGTGGTGGATAAGATATACGAGCCTAGGGTAACCCTTACCATATTATGTATTGTAATACGAATGGTTGTCAAGAGGGTTAGAGATTAAGTGGATCGCATCATGTCACAGTGGGGGGTATTAGTTTTGTAATCCTAAGATTAGCCTCAGAGCAGACGGTTAAGTTAAACTTGGTTGACGGGTAGATCAAGTTGACCCCCTTCATAGATAAGGATCATGCACACTTCACCGTTGAGAGAATATGGGCTGAATCTTTTTAAAGGATCCTTAGTTATAATGTGCCTTGCAGGTATATATTTTCCTTGTATAGGGGTTAAATTATTATTGGAGCCACTAGCAAGGTAAATGCTTAATTATCCTTTAAAATATAAAGGGATTGAGAATAGATTTTGCTAAGTAAATTATCTTCTATACAATAGGAATAAAGATAATTTGGTTATTAGTCAATGCCTAATAGTTTATGAAACAAATTTGTTGAGGAAATCCTCATCAGTTAATAAGGGAATTGTTTTTAAGTATGGGTTAAAGTAAAAGGACTTGGCTAAAAACAAAATTATTTGAAACCATTTATAGGTAATGTATTTTAATTAGGTTGGATGTTATAAAACCTATACTCTTAAGGAGATCTTGTTTAGTAGCTAGGAAACTAGGGAAAATTATTTATTTACTAAAAAGTTGTTTGCTTCATAAATTAAGGGTATGGGAATTTAATTTATGAAGTAGAAGTTGATTTTTTATCAACCCTAAGAATGAATGTTTGAATTATATTGAGGGAATTTATGAAGTTTCCTCTAATTAAAGAGTCATCTCCAAAATATGGAACCAATGAATATCATAAACTTATACAAGATGTTATAAAAACTTCCAATATGGCTTAGGAAAATAAATCAGTGGAGTCCTAAAATGCTTCTTAATTATGATGGAGCAAGTGGTTTCCTTCATAGTATAGAAATTTTTTTAACATCCACATGATGACTTAGAGAAATGAGTTTAGTATATCCTTAATTGCATCATGTATGTGTAAGGGAATAGTAGCATTCCTTGATTCGTATATTGAGAAAAAGGGATCCGTTGAGACCCTTATATATTTGTATTATTTAACATATTGATTTTATGAATATGAGTAAGGATCATATTTTGGAGGCTGGGTTTATTCCCCATGAGGGTTCCCAAGATAAATCTTTGTGTCAATAATTTGTGGTTTGCTTTATGATATCTCGTGGATGTTGCATTTATGTTTGAAATAAAAATTATATATGGAGTAATGCTTATTTTAATGCACTATAGTTGAGCATAATCAAAACATGTTTGAATGTATTCTAAACTTCCAGTAGGTTAATGATGTATGGATGATAGAAATGTATGCTCAATTACTAATACATTGATAATTGAATGCAATGCACTTTTGTCATTTAATTTCAGAAAATGATGGGTAATGATGAATGATATAGTTAGGTAGAGTTGCTCAAATAATAATCTCATGTGAAGGATGTATGCTCACTTAATGTGGTAATGGATCAATGGAATTTGTTTTACTTTATTGTGGAATAACTACTTATGAATGATGTACCTTTATACACATATTGGCTATTCTATATCAAACAATATACACTTATTCTTGATTGGAATATAAACCTTACTTAAATATAAATCTCATGTAATATTTTGTACCTAAGGATGCGATGTTAAGAAATTACCATAAAAGACCTTATGGATTAAATTCACCTCATAAGCACTCAAGACGGTTTAGTGGAGATTACATTGTGGAATTAAACTCTCATGATGGCAAAATGACCTCGATATATAGACCAAGATAGACCCTACACTATAAACTAGAGAATTAAGTTTACATGTGGAGGAAAAAACCCATATGGTAAAAGTAATGTCCATTTGTAAATAACTCAATGAGAACAATAAAAGGGATGCCTAAACAAAGAGTGTACCAATATGCTTTAGGAGTTTTAAAGATAAGTAATCAAGTTTAAAAAGGACATTCCTTGGATTCTTATCACAATAGTGATACAATGGTCTTAGAACTCCCCTCTAGATGGATTGGATCGAAGCTAATATTTATGAATAACCATTGGTGTGATTATTTCATCTATGATGGTTTACCATTGGTGTGGTTCTCCATATCCAAGGTATTCACCTAGTCTTGGTGGACCAATTGGTGATTCATCCTTTTAAGGAGATGAAACCAATATGCTTGGCCAACGTACTCATACCAAATGGGGTATGAGGGTTTCGTAGGAGCTGATCACTTCTACTTAAAGAGACTATGATCAAGTATATATAGCTCTTGAAGCTATTCATCTTGAAAATTACAATCCAAATGGAATATGTCTATATTATGGCATGATTAGGTCTTTTCCATATGAATATGAACATTTAGGTATGTTAAAAAAAATTATGTGGATAAGAAGGGGTAACAATTGGGGTTGTTACAGGTTCCACCACCAATATGACATATATCTTAACCAAAGAATATCAAATTAGTCAAGAATTGCATGTTATAAATATTTCATCATGTTAAATTCAATCCCAACCCATCACTAAATGCTAATTATGTCAAAAGCATAAATTTTAGATGTTTTGATTTGAAGTGATACCTTCCAAATTGGGTTAATACAACTAAGACGAATGCTTGGAATATTATTAAGTTTTGATACTGATTAATTAAATATTTTTCCCAATTGCTTAAGTATTTAAAATATATGTATATGATAACTTTAAATTTATACAAATATTATTTCACCTTTAATGGTCATAATTTCCATAAAAACACGAATTTAAGTGTATATAAGATTATATCTCCCAAGCATAGTCAATAAAAAGTTAAAGTTTAATTAACTTATTATCATATGATTTAGCCACTAGTCTACATAACCATGGGTTTATTTCATATTACTAATATTGCATCTCAAATTAATGATCTTTATCTATCTATCTATCTATCTCTCTATATAAACTTAAGATTATAATTTTTGCTCAAAATAACTTTAGTAAATAAATATTCAAATAAAATATGAAGAGGTCCCATCTAGTTCTCAACTATGAAAATATTATCCGTAATATTATTCATCTACCACCCAAATAACAATCTACTTTACTTGATGATTACTACATTGTTAATGATATTACACACACACACATATATATATATATATATATATATATATATATATATATCATGGAACTTTGAGAGCTTTCCTAGTTCACCATTGTACATTGTTAGAGGATTAGGTCTATGAAATATTTATAATACTTAATCAATTTTAATTATTATGATAAACTAATATAGCATTAATTGTTATCCTCCTTAAACTATCCATACTAATTTTTTGATTTACAAGATTTACTTTATATTTAAATATGGTTTATAATGGATATATGGTGTAATGGTTATGGATTGTTAGCTTTTGATGCTATAAAATTAAAGGAAATGCAACCACAAGTAATGAAATAAGCATGCAATGTTATATCTATGATAATGGCTAGCTAATAAGCATAAAAATATGATAATAAACTTCAAAAAATACTCATGCAATAGCCATTAATGAAATCTCATGAAAAGGAGGATGAAAGTGTGAATGCAAAAAGTTAGGAAATTTGATACTCCACCGTAATTGTCAATGGTGATATGTAGGTGTGAATGCACATAAGTCATCAACCCATCGTAATTCATTGAAATTGACATTTATAGCACACTAAGAGATTTTATGGATACAAAGGAGATTTAGGGTTTTACAAATGTAATGGAGTTTCTTGTGTGCCAAAGAAACATTTGTCTCTGTCGCTCCAGCGCTTCACACCAAGTTTAGTAATTTTGGAATCACTCTAATCCTTTCACTTTTTCATTGTGTGGATGGGTGAAGGAAGGAGTTAACAACATTGAGAAAATTAATTTTAACAAAGTGGCTACATTGAATATGCTTGCAGCCTAGAGATATTTGTAGATCCATTAGGGTTTATATGGGAATTTAGGATTTCTTGCAACTTCATTTGTTGTATTTTGGGATGGAGGGTTTGAAAAAAGATGCATGCATTGAGATAAAAATAAATTTAAATAATCTATTCATGGAGGACCATCTCAAACAGGAGGGAAACATAATCAATGATCGTCAAAGAAACCACTGAGAATGCTAAAGGTTGATTCAAGGAAAATAGACATGGGTTGCATGAAAGCAACTAATGGATCCCCATTAGTGAAGTTGGAAATAATGGATCTCTAGGAAGGAATAGTTGAAATGGAGAGGAGAGATCTAATTTGTCAATTCATGGGATTTTGACCGACTCTTGCTACCTTCAAGCAATGGGATGCTAAAAACTACAGCACTAAAGGCGAGTTACAAATTAATACTTACCTTATTGGCCACTTCTTTAATTCAATTAATTCTTTTTGCTTTTTCATTCTCTTCTTTGTAGTATTGGAATGTAAGTAAAGCCATATATAAAATGCTCCCAATGTCTAGAGAAAATGTAATGTCATCTTTTCCATTATCAATTTCTTCTATGATTCTACCATGTAGATAATATTCTAGAGTTTTAAAAAAAAAATCTAAGGCTTCACTATAGATTACTCTTGAAGTAAGATCTAAGTTTCCAATATTTGTAAGTAGATTCTTGATTCCAATTTTTATAATACTTGCCCTTTCCTTTCTGATGATGTTTTCCATGTCGTTATTCTTTGTATTTTTTGATGTAGATATATTTCTTCCTCTTTAGTTTTAATAGACTAATGTCACTTGTAAACCTTATATCTCCCTATTTTGATTTGTAAATTTTAAGCTGAATTTGAGTATATGATCAAATTCTAACTTTCAATTCTTGTAGTATAAGATCAATCAATAGAATTTCTTTTTAGCTTTTTAGTATTGAAAATAATTTTAATAGAACCTTTGAGGTAGTCTACCTTATGACTCCCTAGTTTAAGGTATGTGATCAAGTACTATATTTCAAATTTTAGGTAGTATTCCTTTTGAATCCCTAGTAATTGATAATATTTTTCAATTTTTAGAGTTTTGTAGAATACCTTATCTCTCCCAAGTATTTGAATATAGATTTGATAGTAGATTTTAGCTTTCTTAGATTGAGTTGAATTCCTTTTTGTCTCCCTAGTAATATGATGACAAGTTTAAAATAATGGTCAACTCCTATAATTTTATCCTCCTTGTAGAAAGTTTAGAGATGTAAATTCAATTAATAAAGTTCTCAATATATTTAATATATTCAAGTTGGATTCTCTATGTCCATTCAATTTTAATATGAGACTAATAACATTAATCTTCCAACTTTTAAACAATTTTAGAGTTTGACTTCCTTCAATATTTGTATAATGTAGTTTCTAAATTTCTATAAATTCAATTTGATGTAGGATTCCTTATATCTCCCTAGTTTAGAAATTTAGAAAAACTATGTATTTGCAAATTAGACTTCAATTTGTAAGTAACCTTATGTCTCCTTGTTTTATGATTTGCAAATATTCAAAGCAATAATAGTAATGATTTTAATGCTTCTATTTTCTACTCCTTTATTAAGGTATTCAATATACTTTATAGGGTATCTTTTTAACACCTTATTACTCCTACTATTAAATAACCCTAGAGTATAAAACTTGGTTAATTTCAAATTCAATATATGCCTTAATTTCTCCTTTGATCTTTGCAATGTTTATGAGGATAAATATTACCTTCTAGGCACCAAAAATCTACATGCACTATCACTGTATTATGTGCTCAAATGACTTGCAATCAACTTGATCTCTATGTATTAATGGTATTTGACTACAATAACTCCTCAATGCACTCTAGTATTTGAATCCTTGTTGCTCTACATAGTATCTTTACGCACTCCTCCTCACTCTAATCATGTGCTTCCTTTGCCTTATAATGTGTGCACTATATAAGCATCCTTTGGATGTGCTTCTCCTTATTTATTCTAACTGACATGCAAGGTGGCTAATTCCAAGTGGCACTAAGAGTCTTCTACTCCTTGGTAATGTATCATGCAATACCTTTCACTTCTCCAATACCTAAGCCAAGTGGCATCAAGGTATTCACTTCTTTCTTCAATGTAATCTAAGATATTCTCCTTGCCTAACACTTCTTGAGAGCGTTATATTACTTGAGTGTAGCCTCTTCACTATAATGATGATACACTCTCTAATGGCATGTAACGTCTACTCCTCATGCTGAATTCAATTTAAACACTTGGCCTTCTCTTCATGTGCCCTAATCTCATATCAGTATTTTCCTTTTAAACATCTCACTACACTTGGAACTCCTTAACACTTGTAAATATTTTGATCTCCTTCTATGGCAAAGGATTCAATTAATTTGGTGGTAATCCTTCTAGGTTCTTGATGGTGTTATAGGATGCAAATATCCTCTAATTTTAATGCTTTTCTTAGGTGCCAAAGGTGTAGGGTGGATGCTGGTAGTGAATAACTCCTTTTTGATTAACTAGTGAAAATTTATTAGACTAACTTATAATCTGTAATAGTATTCAATGTTATTACCTAGGCAAAATGAGGATGATATCCTTGATGCAAGTCACTATTGTGGATGTGTAGACACCTAAAACATGTCATGTCAAGGTGACTACTCATATGGGACATGTTATAGGACCATATGGAAGATCTTGGATATATTCCAAGATAAAGCAGTGGTTCTAACCACTCATTTTAGGCACTTTGGTCTATTCAGCCTTAGCTGCTATGACACCTACAGTTAACAAAGATGACCGTGCTTGTCAGTCATGGTTAGGCCTCAAAATTAGTTAGCCTTCATCCGACCCAAATCAGTTGCAATGGTCAATTGGTTGCAAATTAGAGTGGTTTGAGTGAGGAAAGTTCTAGAGGCTTCCATACAACAAACTCAACTACAAAATATTGATCTTGGCTTCTCCATGAAGCTAACTCAGGCCCTTGTCAAATCCTATAATATCCCCCTTCAAATTGGGGAAGAGCATGAGCATTTTTTATAGCGAAGCACTGTCAAAATTGAGATCGAAGTGCATAAGAGATTTCAAGCAATGAAACCCTACCAAATTCACTACTCACTTGAGTGTATTGAGAGAAAGCTCTTTGTCCCCAATTTGGAGATCAAAATGGCAATTCAAGCCATGGAGGTTATAGGAGGTTAGAAGAGACAAGAAACATGATTATGCATAATCTATGCACAATTCAAGCAATCAGACCACCAAAAAAATCAAAGGACACAGAGACAACCCTTGACCATCAATTTATCAAGGAGATTCAGGGATTTGACCCTTGATTAGAGGGCAAGTTCATTTCAGGCTCTTCCACAACTAACAATGCCCATCGCATGATAGAGCCATGGTTAGGGTATAATCCCTAGTTTCCCTACTTTAAGTTTTAGGATTTGTGTAGTTATGTTAGATTAGACATTTTCTAGGTTTATTGGTAGTATTAGAGACTTTTGTCCATAGGAATTAGGATTTTAGTCATATTTCTTTCATTTTGGTAAGTAGGACATTACTAATCGTTTTCATGCTTAATTGTATTTAAATTTGTAATCATGCCATTAGATAGATATATTTATCTTTCATTTGCATATATAATGGTGAATTTGCATGTTTAATATAGGTGTAAGATGTTATTTTCACTTTCTTGATTGAATTCATGTTATGGAATATTTTGGGCAATTTACCTTACAAAGCCTCATCAAGGAAGGCCCCTTTTATTATTGATTGTTTCTTGGATGTAGGACAACAGGGTTGTAGACATTTGAAGCTATCAATTCCCTCCAATTGCAGAGAAGAAGATCATCGACACCTTGGAGTAGTTCGTGTCCTTGTGAGAGGTATTCGAAGATACCTACCTTTGAAGGGAATTTGTCATATTGTAATTTAGTATCAAATGGGTATCCCTAAGAGGGATGGATATATAATAAAAAGAATTGATTCAAAATATTAATAAAATATGCATCTATTTTGGTTCTTTTGTTAATTCTTGTCAATTTATGCCCATTTTGTATGATTATTTAGCAATTACAATATTATGTGTTAGCCTTTTACATGGTTACAAAAGGCGATCATGGTGGGACACCTGCATTTTATGCTAACAGATGCTAATCCTCTATGTTTTGTAATGGTAGGTACTAGCCATTGTTGACAGCTACGGTCAACATTTATCACCATGGTAGAGACTTGCAGGCAATAGTTATCGTTGTGCTATAGAGTCATGGTTAGTAGGAGATACATCATACAATAGAGAACCAAATTTCATCAAATGTGGATTTGAGGTAGGATTCCTATCTTACTATTTTTTTTCTTCTCTGTCTATCATTTTCTAGAATATAGGAAGAATGGTAACATAATTAGGGAACTCAATGAAATTATTGAAATGAAGCGAGTCCTTAGGTCATTTTATTTCTAGGTTCTACTAGTCGTTGCTAGGAACAATAGACCTTTGAGTGTAGTCCACCCTAGTCTCTAGCAGTCTAGGCCATTTGTGTTTTTAAAGTTTGCTTGCATGAGGCCCAATCAGTGGCCATTTACTCATACTAGTTTGCATTCTTTGAAAATCACATAGTGTAGTGTGCATACTTCTAAAATTAAACTTCCTTTTACATAACATGTAGGGATAAATCATTTGAATGTTGATTTATGATTTTTTATTTCCATGCAATGGTTAAAAGGAACCCACACATACCACATTTTATTTAAATATTGTTAAGGTGGAATTCACACCCATCTAGTCGTAGAGGTGCAAGCGAGGTGGCTTTCATCTCCACCCGCTACCTCAACTACCGCACACCCTATATTTTGGCAAATACCAGATCCAATAGCCATCCGTAGCTCAAAAAAATTGCATGTACTTATCTTTAGAGGGTATGATGTTGATTGGGTGAGATTGGATGAGGGTCTGGCAATACCTGTGCTCCATGCCCATATGTGGAATTTCATTGCTGCACTTTGGGGGGTTTACGTGACATGGATTCATGATCGGTTTGTTGAGCTATAAGCGTACAGGTGAAAACCAATTAAAATCAAGAATATCATTCAAAAAAGGTTCAAAATGTGATAAGAGTTCTTTACTAACACAACAAACCTTGAAACAACATCAAAAAATTTAGGGCACATAAAATCTTTAAAGAAGATAATTACATTGTCTACTTTGTATGTTGTTAATTGTTTGGGTGACTGGGGACTAAACCTAACCCTAATACAAAAAACAACCTTTGTTGCTTGTAGGGTCCTTTTCCTGAGTGGATTTGGTTCTACCATTTATTGGGCTATGTGAAGTAGCCACTGTTTGGTGGGTTTTTATTTCCTTTATGATGAGCTATAGGGGCCCCTTGGAAGTAAGGAGCACCTTCTTCTTGTTGATGTTACTTTTCTTTGATGAGTTGATGTTTGAGGTTAGGGCACAAACTCTTGAGATGCCCTTGGGTATGGAATTCAACACAAAAACTAGTTTATCTTAATATTCTATGGGTTTCTTTATGAAATAGTATTTATACTTCAGGTTGACATAGGTAGGAAGCTTCTATGCTAGATTGGTGTTGACACAAATTTTGATGACATTCATGCACTTGCAAACTCAGGTGATAGGGTTAATAACTACTAGATCCCCTATGAATTTTGCAATATCCAAGAGGATATCATAATTATAGAGGTGGAAGGGAATATTTGGGATAAAAAATCAAATGGGGGTATAGTTGATGTCTTGAGTTTCAGGATCGAAATACAGGTCCCATCTCCATAGGAACAAGCTCTTACAACCAAGGAACCAAGGACCCCCAATGAGGATGTGGTTCGTATCATCATGGTTTCTTAGTATTATTATGAAGAATCTCCTGGAAAGAGCTATAATATCCATGCTTCCTAGGGTTTTCCATTTGGCAAAGATGGTTTCTATATCAAGACTTCCCCCAACAAACTTACCCACAAGAGTAAACTTTTCCATTGAGAGATAGTTATCAGCTATAATTTTAGGGATGAGAATGTCTTACCCATAAAGAATAAGGGTTGTTGAGGGAATATCGTGAGTGTAGCTTCCTCATTTGGATATGAAATTTGCAAATGAGATTCCCTTTGTAGGATCAAAAGTGGGTCCCTATAGGTGTTGGGGAAGGGGCCCAGTGTCGGGTGGTTCTTCCCCTAGAAAACTTCAGATTGTTCATGAAGCTTGGTAGTTTTTGGCCATCCATCCTCTGCATCACCACTATTATCCTTGTTACCATCTTGGTACTTTTTTTCATACTACATGCCTACCTTGCTTATGTCCTTCCCTATTCCAAAAATTTGAAAACTAGGTTTCCTGCCTGCTCCATTTGTTCCAAAAAAGTCAAAATTTTTATTTTAATAGTAATCCTATGCTTTATCCCACATTGATTATAGGAAGGCATTGTAGTGCCTTATAAGGAGGAATGCTCACCCTTTAATGTGACCACCATTTGTGGTCAAGAGAGACTCCATGTGGAGCTGCATTGAAGTGTTAGTGGTTTGGGTAGTAAGTTGTGGTAGTGTTCAACCTATTTGACCCTAGACTCTTGACACAATCATTGATTGTAGATTTGATTATAGTCATATAATGAAGTTGGAATATTCCTTCATGTTATTTATATGAAAAGATCTTTCTTGTGTTTATCTATATGATGCAATCTTAAATTACATGTGATGTTCAATGATTTAATAAGTAGATATACTTTTTAGTTGTTATATAATTTCCTAGTTCATGAGTAGAGTTGATTCTTAAGGTTAATAATTTAAGAAGAGACTTTTAAATATTTATTATAACCTTTAACATGATGATCCCAATACTTGAGGGGAGTTGTGGTAGGCAACACTCAAGTCTTCTTGTGATTGATTTACTCTGGGTGGTGTAGCCTAGAGGGTTTCCAAAAGTGGGTAAGCTTTGGAAAAGTCCTAAGCGGGGAATATTGGACTAGATATATTACCACGGAGGTAAGGAGTATCATCGCAATTTTGTGTTGGCAACTTGAATGAAGAAGATCGTGTGGCCAAGCTATTTATCACACAAAGTGAGAAATACCTCAATTAGCTTATTTGGTAATTGATCACTAATCACTAGATAACTCAAAGGTACAAGTATCTAATATTCAAGGCATTATGCCAAGATCCTACATAGATGGACTTATGTATGGATAGGGAATGGCCTTCCCTTTTTATGAACTAAAATGAAGAACCCTATGCTATGGTCAAATGGTCTTACATTTGTGAAGAATGATAAGAAATGTGGGGGGACCTGTTGAGTGGTAATTTTACCCAATTGAAAAACCACACTCACTCTTAGGATTTTGATCACAAAACCCTCACTTGCAAAGAAGTTAAAACAAAAACACTTCTCCAAGGTTCCACTATATAAGCATTACACATGTATATTAGTAATCTCAATGAAGATATATCAAATGCTAGAAATACCTTAGTGATTGCAAGTAACTATTAACAAGGAGCCCGTATAGGTTTATTTTACTATGCCATACTAATGATTGTTCATGAAACTTAAAGAAATACAAATGTGAATTGGCCCTCATATGACCACGATGTAAAGCCTTAATTCCTTTTATCTTGGAGGATTTTAGGTAGATTTTATATTTCTTTATTAAGTATATTTAAAACAAGTTTTATCTTGCATTAAATCCTAATTTAAGCATGAAGTAGAAGATTAAAACCTATATCTAAACATGAATTTCAAATTATGAAATAATTCCTTTTATGTTGTTATAAACCTCAAGATGGAATAATATGGATGACCAACTTTGTAGCTATAGTAGCCTTTGATATAAAAAATAAATTATCCCTCTTTGATGAAATTAATTTTCATAAAGAGACAAAAATTTATTGCTTTAAAATAATGGCCTTAAAATGTCATTATAAATTATCCCTTTTTAATGAAATCATACTTTTGATAAAGAAGAAATAATTTAATGCTTTAAAACAATAGCCTTTGATGTAATGTATAAATTACCTCTCTTTGATGAAATCAAAATTTTCATAAAGAGAAAGGAATTTATTGCTTTAAAAATATGGCCTATGGAATGCCATTTAAATTACCTCCCTTTGATGAAATTGAAATTTTCATAAAGGGAAGGTCATCTATTGCTTATGAATGGAAATGCAAAGTTTAAAAATCTGATTTACCTCCAAAACATGAAATAATGTGAATTTCCAAAATTATAAAAACCTCATAAAACAACGATTTTCGAAAAAAAATTATAAAAAAAATGGCTTCAGAATAAGTTTGAATTTGTTTCGAATGAAATATTGAAACTCATTCTTCACATTCATGTATTTATTTGTCATTTTAATTTTTTTCAATTTTTATTTTAATCCTTGAATTTTAAAAAAAAATTGCAAAATGAAGGGTTAGAAAAATAAAAATATGGAAATAAAACAAATACTACAACTCAAAAATTCTCCACATACCCTACAAGCATTAATATTCTGCACAAAAACCAACATTAGTGTTACTCGAATTCACACAGTCAAACAACTAATATGGTGCAAGCTTCTAAGGAAATGGTGCAATATGCCAAAAATAAGACAAAGCTAACCATAAACATGCATTAAAATTTGAAATATCTCCATTATATTGTAGAAAAAGGTATTCAATATTAAACATGTGTGCAAAAAACCTCAACCCCAAAATAGGCATCATATGGTGAAAAAGAAAAGTCCAACAATATGGCAAAACAATACAACCATGGCTTCCAAAATGGTCAAGCCTTTGGCCTGGCAAATATTCTTGCCAGGTCATAAAAGATCCATCCTTGTATTCAGTGCTTCAATCCCATTTAAAATTTTTAATCCTTCTTCGTTCAACTTTCTGTCATTGTGTGTAACGTCTCGTCCTTTCGCCTTCATTTAATTTCATTCCTAGCAGTCATTTTCCTTTTTATTATCAATACTTTGATTTAAATTTATAATGCCTTCCTTCTACATGAAGGTTTCCAATTTAACTTAGTAGATAAGGCCAAAACACTATATTGGTGTTACATGGGCTATTCAATAGAAATAGAAAATTATATCCAAATGTTTGCTTTTGCTCTATTGGTATTCTCAGATACCCTTGCATGCACCGATGATAGAGCCTGTTACATTATTGATTAAAATTATAATAGCATTTGGGATAAGATATTGACTTCACTTGATGATCGTTAATATGTTATTCTAATTCTGCCCTCGGTTAGGTCTAGCTCGACAGGTCACATCGCCATAGAATGTGTCGTGTTTGTACTCTTTAGCTTCGAATGTGCCACTATGGTAGGAGAAATCTATAATGTTGGCATATCTCTACGACCAATGCTTTTGCCTCCTATTCCACCATTCCATGATAGAACGCAGACTCAAAATATGATAGTGCCACTGATTTTTATCATTTGCGGTATATGGCTACATCCTCTACATCTTTGGTGCCAACTATTATCCCAATATATGTGATGCCATACTCCACTCTGTACACTATCCACTTTACCACGATGATGTTTTGGATGTCCACTATTATCTAGATGTCCTAGTTCTACCGTATGGCCCACCATGTCAAGTTTGGAAATTACCATGTGCATGGATCTCCTATTTAATTTCCCTCCACATTATATTCGATACTACAGTACACTCTAGATAGTGAATTTAAAATATAATCTACAATCCCCATAGTTCAGGACCTCAGATCTCATTGAGATAGGTTGTCGAAAATTTGGCATGCATATTCCAATCTCATTGATATTGATATCCATTCTATCACTAAAGCCTGTATCTACCATGATTCCTCATCACCAGCGAATATGTCCTTCAAAACCTATACACCCTTGGTATGGAACCTTTAACACTGCTTATCGTTGTTTCCAACATTGCACTTGTCAACTCCAAGATGATTATAGGATGAAGATCACTTCCATCCTCATATCCATCTGATTTATCCATAGGGAGGTTACAGTTTTGTGAATATGCTAATGTTGTTGCTGCTATTTTAACAGTTCACAACTGTGATTTTTGTATGACCTTTGAATTTCAGTAGAATAGCCTCTGTCCGGTCATGATATTGGGGGAGAGGTACTTAGTTGTATGAAGATCCACAATGAGTGGTGAATTTATAACACTCAATATGACCATATTTCTTGGATGGATCGATCCACTTGAAACACTTATTTAGGTGATGATTATCCCCACTTGGGATGACAAACTTCTTCACTGTTCAAAAATTGATCAACTGAGCATAATATGACCATGGTTGTTTGATAAACATACCAAATTAGGTATTATTCTATCCCATTTATTATTTTCATCACCATGCCTATTATATTTCTAATACCAAGGCTGACGAACAATATGACTCCATTGACAGCATCACACACTGCAAGATAACATTGTGAACCATCCAAAACGAGGACATAAACAACTATCCTCTACTATTGAGTTCGAGTGATAAAATCACCTTTTGCTCCTTGTAAATTTGATTGACTACCTTTGGGTCTCGTAAAATTACTAGCGGGTTAGATATTTTATGGTTGTCATCTACACTACATTTTTTGATGACTATTTTCACTTGTGCAGTGTGATTACTCCTATGTAACCTCTTGTCCACTATGCCACTGTGCATTCTATAGGCCCGTATGTGTAATCACATCTATGTATGAATGTGGGATTGTCACAACCCGTTTCCCTTGAACGTTATCAAAGTAAAATTAATTGATCATGGGATCAATTAATGCTCAAAAAGGGGGTCATAAACCTTAGGGAATTTTATAAAATTCCAATATAAGATTTTAAAGGAAAAGTAATTATTATGGAAAGTTAATAAATCAGGGTTTCTTAGATTAAATTGCATTTAAAGTTTGAATGAAATGTCTAATTTTGATTGGACCAATTAAGCACTAGTATTAATTAATCTTATCTATCCTCATGGCATAATTTTGTTGGAAGAATGAAAAGTAAGATTCTTCCTCTATATTTAATTAGCAAGGAGGTGGAACCATGTGGGCATAAAATAAAATTAGGTCCAAACACCTTATCGTTACATGGACCTTCTTACCTTTAAAGGTTATCCTTCACATGGCATGATATATTTTATTTTGCCCAAGGAATATTTTGATATTACAATAATATGGCCATTATTTGGCCATAAGTGGAGAAGTGCCCTATAAATAGAGGACACCTTGTGAAGAAAGAGGAGCTAGGAAGTCTGGGAAGATCTAGGGAATATGCTCTCCACCCTTGGGTGGATCAAAAACCAGAAGGCCTAAAGGAGTTCCTAGTTGAAGAAAGAGGTATTCAAGAAGATTGGAAGGAGCCAAGAAAGAAGGAGCTTTAAGGGATATCAGTCTTGTAGGAGATAGGTTGGTTATTTCTTGCTTCTTTTGTTGAAGAAGGCTTTTCTAATATGAATTCATTCTAGTAGTTTAGAAGCATTATGTGTGACTTCAATTATGTGTGACTTCATCTACTGTTTAATTAGATGTCTTGAATATAGCAAACTACCCGAATTGATATTATATCTTCAGTAAGGTGGAATTCATATCATTTATTTCATAGAAAGTTTCATACCATGGCGTGATTATAAGGCTATGGTTGTAAATATGCTTGCCTAACTAAGATAAATATTTTTAGATTATTTAAAAGGCTATAATACAATCTTGGAGGTAGGGTAGACCTTTACCCTATCAAGTCAAATATTCGATGATAGAACTGTCAACCCCCTCTGCCCAAATCACTTCCTAGAAATAAATCGTGGAGCCATGGGTCTAGCGATTATCTTTTATTAGGTGTAATAAGATTTTAAATTACACTACACCTATGGTATAGAGAGTGTAGGTTATATAAAGGTATAGACGACATCTATGGGTTTTCCCTTCACCCTATAATAAGAGATATAGCTATCAAGAGATGGGAGGTATAACCCTACTATTTTTATCACATCAAAACTATGGCATTTCATCACAGCCAGTCGTGATTCAATAAAATATGTTTAACCTCATCATCTTTATTATGAAATACTGTGCATAGTTGAGCACTGTAAGGCTAGTAAGGAGCCCTTTGATAGCACTCGATGGTTTATATTTTTGTGTCATATCCACGAAAGCCTAGTGCAGAGTATGTGACCTATGTATATAAAATATTATGAGAAATGTGATTACTAACATAAAATTAGCTCCAATTTCTATAGCAAATGATAAATGGACTGATTTAATCTTCAATTCCACTTAGGGGTTATTTGAAATGCAACTCAATACCTTGGAGTCATACCTTGATCTTTGTCCATCGGTGCATCCAATGTTAAAACACTATCGTCATCTATCTAAAATAGAAATATCTCTGTAGCAAAATCTACTACAAAAATAAACCCTATCAATCATAGACACTCCTATCTACGTACATGAATCCCTCCCATTTTTTTTACACAAATAAAGGAAAGGTCCAAAATAATTTTATTTTTGGAAGACAAACTCACGAAACCTAGTCTTGTAAATATCCAGAATGAAAAGGGTGCTCGTATCCTTCATTCCATGAGTAAGGAGTGTGAGACACATAGCACAATGGAGAGAAGAATCCTCCCATGTACATCATACTAGTAAAGGCACGTATGAGATCCAATACTTGACACGTAGCAGTATATCTAAATGACCCATGGTGACCAATCCATTGCTTAATATTACTTTGGTTGGTGATAGGTGAGTTGTCAATACCCAAGGAGTAAATCACCAAATAGATGATGAGGACACAATCACTATGTCTCATCTAAACTAGTTCGATAGGAGGTAATACTTGACGTGGTTTTATGACTTTCCATCGTAATCTAATGTTGTCAGGCCTAGCCTAATTGATCAATTTATGATTCGAGTACATAGAGATAATTCTTATCAGTCACTTACCACTAAGACTCGTGCATATTAGTCCATTTTAATATAGAGTACATACCTACCTTGTAGTGCTAACTCCATGCCTAGTAGGGTGTGAAATGCTTATTTAACTCTAAATGATCTCGAAGGGTTTTTATTTGCAAGGAAGTAAAGACTACATGCATTATGATAAATCCTCATAAGATTTGATATGTTCGATGGATCAAAACTTTTAAAATGTAGGATTTATTTCTTTAATAATTTAAGATTTAAATTAGGAGACATTAAATCTTAATAAATAAGGATTAAAGTAGGGTGATTTAAGAGACCTTAACCTTATAACAGTGAGCAGATTTATGAAGAGGAATAAGTGACTCTATCCAATTAATAAGAGAATTAACTTACTCATTCATTTTTTTGATAGCTTAAAAGATAAAATTATTCCCTTAAACCAAACTTTAAGGAAGGAATATGATGGCCATTGGTGAAACAAGCAAAGACAACTATAGGAGTGTATTGAAGATAGTTGTCCTATAAAGTGGGATTTAAATTTGTGGTATGCATATAATACTAGTTATATTATAAAGAAAGTTGGTTTTATAATAGATGATGATTTGATTATATCACAAATTATAGGCATGGGACTTTAATTTGTGAGATGATTTTAAGACAATTCCAAGAATGAATTTGAAATCCATTCTGAGGGAATATATGAAACTCCCTCTAGCATCATTACGACTTCTCCAAAATATAATTCCAATGATTATCATAATCACATGTGAGATGTTATAAATCCTTAAGATATCTTAGAGAAAGGAATTAATAGATACCTTAATTGTATCTTAAATTATTAAGGATAAGATGGATTCCTTATGGGTATGAGAAATACCTTAATGTTATTATGATGACTTAGAGAAAGGAATTGAGAATCCTTAATTGCATCGAGAACTTGAAAATGAATAGTTGTATTCCTTTATAAGAATATTTGATTGAAAGGGATCAGTAGATGCCCTTATTTACTTGTAATATTTAACATCTCAAGTTTATGAATATGAGGAAAGAACATATTTGGAGGTTGGGTTTATTCCCCGTGAGGGTTCCCAGGATAAACCCTTGTGTCATTCCATTTGTGTTTTGATGTGTTATTTCCCTTATATAATACTTTTTATTTCAAATGAAAATTATATATGTGGATGAGATGGTTAAATGTATAGATGGAATAGTTATGTATATCTCTAGATTACTGTAATATTTACTTTGAATACTATTATTTCAGCAGATCATTTATGATGCTAAGAATGTATGCTTAGTTTTCTTATATGTTGATGATTTATTGTTATGCGATTATGTCATTTATTTTCTAGATTATATTGGATAATTATGAATGATAAAACTAGCTAGTTTTACCCTTTGAATTCAACAATTGTGTGGACTTATCAAGTTGATTTTAGTGGAATGTAATTCTTGCTAAAGTATATCTCCCATATGATGTGTCAAACCTAAGGTTATGATGTAACAAATTTTATCATAAAGGGCTTTACTTGATTTATAATCACCTCATAAACACTCATGATGGTTTAAACTTGAACACATTGGGATTTGGAGTGGGATGAAACCCACAAGAAGGAAAATTGGTCTTGAATTATGAACCAAGATAGACCTTACATTCTAAACTAAATAATTGAGTGTACATGAGGAGGGGTACTCCCATGTTGGACAAGTAATGTCCTTTTGTAATGAACTTAATTTATTCATGTGTATAAAAAAAGGGATGCCTAAATGAAAGGGTGGACGAATAAGCCTTAAGATATTTAAAGTTATATAATCATGCTTAAGTTGACATTCCATGTATTATATGATTTTAATCACGGGTAGTGATTTTGTTATCTTAGATATCCCATCAGGAAGATGTGGATTAAATCTAAGTCCTATGAATAACCATTGGTAAGGTTAGTTCATTATGATGGATTTCCATTTTCAAGGCATTCACCTATATACTAGTCTTGGTGGACCGTATGGTTAAGGGTGATTTTCATTTTATGTGGGATGAAACCTAATGCTTGGCTAGTGTTCTCATATCAGTGGGGTATGAGGGTTTCATAGAAGCTGATCACTTATACTCAAGAGTGACTCTGATCAAGTCTTAATAAATATTAATGGTATTTGCCTTGGTAAGTTATAATCCAAATGGAATGAGTCTTTCTTAGATCATGATTATGTCTCTTGTCTTATGGAAGATGAATCTTTATACATATATAAAAAAATAAAAAAATAAAAAAATTCTATGGATAAGTAGTGGTAACAATTGGGGTTGTTACAATTGGTATCAGAGCCCAGGCTAATTGATAGACTCTAGTTAGATCTAGGTTAGCAAAGACTGGGGCATGAAACAAAACATGAGAGAAAACTCAAAATATAAATTCCACAACTTTAAACAATGAACATTTGGTAAAAACAAGGTCAATTCTTGAGATGATGATATCTAAGTATATGTCCCCCATGAATAGATCCACAGTCATTCAAAAGTGGAAGAGCTAATATAACCCTCATTTTATGGGTTTTAAGCTATGTACCTTAGACTCTTTTGGGAAATTACTCAGCATCTATGTCTCCTACCTTACCTACACCTTATTCTCAAGTGTATATGAACCAAAGGTTCATATTTACTAAGGGTTCACTTGAACTATAATTGTCAAACCAATTTGGACAACTTAAATGACTATAGTCATGAATAGAAGTGAAACCTTAGGAGATGCAAACATAAATTAAACCATGTAAGTTAGTTGAAAACTAACTAGTGGAAGTTTAAGATCAAAATTAAAAAAAAAACAATATTTTCCTTATTTTCAATTTTTGATCAATGTTACAATACACTATAGAATTTTCCAATCAAAGTTTATGGTGTAATGGCGGAAGTAGTCATACGACAACACTAGAAATTGAAACTTTGATATGTTGGAGGAAAACAAGGATGGTGAAACTTCACATCTAAGTATGTAAATTACCCAAATCTTACCAGAATCTTCTCTGACATGAGCATTAAGGAACTCCACAAAGTAAGCCCTGGAATCCCAAGTGTCATTGACACATGTAGCTTTACCAAAGTATCGCAACTCCTCAAAAAAGTATGCACCTGACCACCCGAGTGGTGGTTGAAAGTAATAAGGGGTGTTAAGTTATTTAAAATGAGAACTAACCACTATGTCATGCATGTGGTATTAAATTCATAATAAAACTAGAGTGTAGTTTTTCAACAATGGTTTGAAACATAAAAAAATTGCATATATGAAATTGATGATAAACCGAACACCAAAGTTATAAGTTAGTCCAAATTGATACAGGTTTAACTATAGTTCTACTTTATGGCAATAAAGTCCATAAGTATACACTTTAAAGTAATAACATCATGTGATGAACGTGCTATGTCAACAAAAAAATAAAGGGATATTGTACAAGTATGTACGAAAATGTCTGTTGGAGTCATTGAAGGGTCGATGATGAGATGTTGTGCAAGTTTGAAACCATAATGGAAGGACATGTGTGTGAATGACACATCGAAAGAAGTTATTTCCTTGGGACTAGATAAGGATCTCAAAATTATGGATTGCAAATCTACAAAAATAATAGACCTTGAAGTACTATCCAACAAATGAAATCGAGGGAATTGTAGACACCTAAAATATGTCATGTTTGGGGGAGCTACTCACATAGGCACATTCATAATATCATATGATAAAATCTTGGACTTTCCAAGCATCCAAAGTGGTTCTCACCACTCATATGGGACATTCTGAGCCCATCCAAGCTTAGCCGCTCAAGACTAAAGTAGCTATACCTTAGTTGCTTAAGCCTAGAGCTGTCATACCTTAGCCACTGTAGATGATAGCGGCCAGATATTAGCCACTGCAGATGACAACGACTAAGCCATAAAAATAACTTTATCAATATATATGCCCAATAATGGGTGAAAGTGGTAGTCTGCATGTAATAATGGTAAGTGGGAGTAACTTTGCATTCCCTTTCACGACCAGTTCACATAGGATACTTGATTTTGCATTTAGACTTCATTTAACTAGTCTTTAAACATAGAAAAGACAAAAATATTCTCATGCTAACATTCACTATGCATGAGGGATTCAATCCTAGGGTTTTGAGCATAGACTTTAGGGTTTCACACACTTTAAAAGGTGCAAGCCTAGAGCATCAAAGGGATCCAAATAAGTCTAAATTTGAGGAGATATTTCGAGACTTGGAGAGCTTCCCTTGGAGATCACATTTACGATGAAGCCCTAAAAAATTGGAGAGAAAAACAATAACCATTTTAGAACATCAGATACAAGCTTTGATCCATAGCTTTGGAGCAAAGAGAACGATATTCACTTTGGTGGCCGCTGTCATTGGACAGTGGCCTGTAGGCCTAGCTTAGGGTTTTAGACATTAGTTTCATTATTTTGTTTAGAATATCATTAGCATAGCATTATTTCACTCATTCACATTCATAGAATTATTTTCATTTGCACTTGATTTCATTTGAGTATATTCATTGCTAACAACCTCATCCGAGGAGGCAATCTTGGACATCTAAGTGTGTGTTGTTGTTTCATTGCTCATAGGGCCATAGGTTCATCTGATGGAAGCTACATCATATGAGAGAAAAAATTTATCCCTCTAGGAAATAGATCAGGATAAGGAGGCATTTGTAAGCCCTCATACTTTTTTCTATGCAAAATTGAGAAGCTTGTAAAAGCATACCACCCCTTGATAGGGGACTTCTTCCTCACTTGTAATTCATTGTATCAAAATGGGTATCCTTAGGAGGGACCGACATGTAACTGAGTTTCAATACGAATAAAATATCTATCTTTGTTACTTTCGCATTATATGCTTTTTCATGGTATTTCATTTCATCTTGGGTTTAAAAAATTGCAAGTAGAGTAAGAGCGGTGCGTGTACCCCGGGGTCGCTACATATGGCGATCACGGTGGGACATCCACTGATTTTCCATTTTTTTGCCTCAATACTAACTTAGTTTTGTGTGCAGGCTTAGCCTTTCTAGTATACAGCAGCCAAAAATTAGCCGCTCTGAGCCACAGGGGCAAACAAAGCCTTAGATACTCCTGCTAACAACAGCCAAAAACCAGTCGCTCTGGTTGATAGCGGCCAACATTGGAGTGCAGAAGAGGACATAACCTTGGTTTTCTGAGCTGGATTAGAGGTTGGTACAACTTCTCTAATATTTTATATTTTTATGTATGCTTCTGTGTGCATAAAATAGTGAACTTAAAGCACATTTCTGTTTAGGAATTGAAAGAATCAAAGAAGAAATAATTAGGCATTTTGCATATCTTAGATCTTATTTTAGATTTCCACTAGGTGTTGCTAGGAACAATGGTTTATGCTTGAGAAGTTCACCCTAGGATCCAATGTGCTAGACATTGTATGTTGTTTGCTTGCTTTGAGGCCTTGCAAGAGGCCATATTTACATGAAATAAAGTGCACCCATACAAATCATAGTAGTTCATGCATCTTTCCGAATATTGAAATGTATTTTGCACTTAGGCATATAGGAAAGATTAATTTCTACTATATTGTGCACTTTACTTCATGTAAGCTTAAAATGAACACCACACACACACGTATCATTTAAACATTGGGGAGTTGGATTTCATCACCAACCCTCAATTCAGTCTAGTGACATTGGAATTCATCTCCTTCCACCGGTTTTCCCCCTATATTCTCCTAGAAACATATTGAAGAACTTCTTCATAGTGGCACTAAGTTACTTGTGTTCAAACTGTCTCCCACTTTTGGAACATTCATTGGTTCAGAGTGGAAGAGCTAGGTGAACCCCCCACTAGGATTTCAGTAGTGTACCCTAATCTCTTTTGGAAAATCATGTTTGACATGAGTACTCTTGATTATCACTATGGATGAGTCTCCTCATTAAAAATCCAAAGCAAGAACAAGAAACAAGAAACAACAAAACATTAAAATACAACAAATAGTTTAGGGCACACTTAAAATTGTAAGCAAGATAAACTTTTGCTTGATATTGTTTGCACAACATAAAAGCTGAAGTTTCCAAAAATAATGGTCAAAATAAGAAGTAAAAAACCTCGGTATGACACCAAAGGGGGATTTGAGGCAACTCATACCCTTAGGTGAAGCCATAGTAACATTGAAAGACCTACTCGGAAGACCGTGAGACACAGTTCCGTGAGTCTAAGAGCTGATAATTCAACCCTTGGGGGATATCCTCGAGAAACCCCAAATAGGGAACCGCAACATGAAAATACATCTCATAAATACAAAGAGACCTCATGGCCATCATCATCAAGGAGACATGAGAAATCCTCAAGGGCTTCCTCTAAACGCACAAAAACTTCTCAGAGACATGAGGAAGCTTCAAGAGCTTCCTCCTCACATAGACATAAAGAGGGTTCTAGACCCCGTTCTTCACATAGAGATGATGAGGTTTCTCCATATACATCCTCATGGAGGGTATAGAGGGCTGCAAAACCTCATCAACACAAAGACACACAAGAGTTGAAACATCTCAACATTCATATGCAACACTTAGAACATATCAGCCCATTGAGGGATAGGAAATTAGAAACACATCCAGTCATAGACATCAAATAGAAGATATCATTCAAACAAGAGGAAGGATTCCATTAGACTATGACCTCATTGGAGTGAATGGCATCCCACATGATCATCCATGGAAAAAAAGATAGTTGGATGAGTTGGATCGGTTGCACCTTAGGCCACCACTCGAAACTGTAGCCATAGAGAACTCTACATCTGAAAGTTCACGGACTATGACTTCTAAGTCCACTTATCAAACTAGTGGTACCTCAGGGTGACCCCGTAGTAAACATACAGATTCTAACCATAGAGACACCTAACAATATACTAAACAAGTCACACTAGCTAGCTAAATCAAAGAGACAACAGAAACCTCTTCGAGGAATCTGCAAGTCATAACTACAAGAATGAAGTTAGATAAGCACGACTCTTCTATAACCGTGCAATTCAACCACATGCAATGGTTTGAAAACACCTTGCATAAGGAGCAATAGCTTGTAGAAGCTCTTGAACATGATAAATAAAGAGAACAGTTGTTATGCAAACATGAGAAATGCTTAAGGGAGCAAGTTGAGCAGCTATCTCATAGCAACCAACAAGCAAATAGAGATCAACATGCCGACTCACAACAAAACATGTGCACTAGATAAGAAAGTGACCCACACCAAAATCACCCTCTAAATCATGAGTGGAATCCAACAGGGAGGGAAATGGTAGATTTAATAAATCAGGATCAGGTATATCCTGGATCCCCTCGTAGGAGGGAAGAAAATAGAGCAAATCAAATGGATAGAGTGCTACCTCCACCATCACCATGGGGGGTTTGCAAGAGGAATAAATCCTTGCTTCAAAGGCATTTTGAGATCTTACTAAAAATATGAAAGCCTTTGAGAAACAAGAGGATGTTGGGAGCCAACCAAAATTGAGCAAAATACACAATTGTGTCCATCAGTTCCTAGCCCTCCCTATCCTAAGCATTTTGATATGCCTAGGCTAGAGAAGTTTAATGGTGAATAAGATGCACAATAGCATATCACCAATTTTATCAATGCATGTTTTCATCTTGAAGACAATGATGCTCTTATCCTAAGGATATTCATCATGACATTTTTATGTGCAACCACTCAATGGTTCAACCAATTGCCCAAGAATAGCATATCCAACTTTGAACAACTAGTGAACGCTTTTCTAAAGCGTTTCTCCTTTGGTTCTAAGAGGAAAGTAAATTTCTCAGACCTGACCAATTTAAGACATTATTATGATGATCCAATAATGGATTAAAAGAATATATGGAGAAAAGTCATGGTAAAATTATCATTCTCCGTTCCTATAGAAGAAATTTGATAGTCTCACAATGACACTAAGAGGGGGGGTGAATCAGTGTAGCTCTTAAAACTTAAATCTTCAATTCTTAATGCCTAAACAATGAAAGCTTAAAATTCAATGAAGCAAATATACCAAGAGAGCATCACACAACACAAGATGTATCGAGGTTCACCAATTTTGGCTACTCCTCAAAAGTGACTGTTTGGAATCCCATCCAAATCCAGTCTTTGCAAAATACCAATTTTACAATCAATTTACCAGCACCCACTAGAAGGAGCACCAACCCCTGATTTATCTGCAACAATAGAAATGAGCACCAACCCCTGATTTACCAGCACCAACTGGAAGGAGCACCAATCCTTGATGCCAAGCACCAACTTGGACTTCTGTTCTGAAGCTATAAGTTTGACATAAAGATGCCTTCACTTTTTCAAGACCTTGACTGGTCTATTGCTTTCTCAACACTTTCTTACTCTTCACACAACACACACTCTGCTCGCTCTCCTCTTGCACCCATCGCAAGATTAACTTCACCTCACTTTAATCCCGAGTGCTCTCTCTCCATTTCAACAGCACATAACTTCTCCATGCAGACCTCCTTTTATAACATCTTAGTCTCTATTTTTAACTTCCATATTTACGCATGCAACCCGTAACTGTTGTAACTGCACCTATAACTGCACCTGTAACTATCGTACTAACTTTCATTAACTTTTCTTATTTTAGCTGCATGATCTTCTTCTGTAACGACACCTATAACTGACGTATCAACTTCTTCTGTAACTGCACCTGTAACTATCGTATCGACTTCTTCTATAAATGCACCTATAACTATCGTATCGACTTCTTCTATAACTGCACTTGTAACTGTCATTCTACTCCAGTTAACTTAACTTTGACTGGGTTCTTCATTTTTGCTTTTCATCACGCAAAAACAATATGTTGTGATATTGCGACATTTCTACCCCTTTGACTTTTTCTTGGTTGTTGACCGCAAAAACATGACATGTTGCGATATCGTGAAACTTTCTGCCTCCTTTTCCTTTTCTCAGCTTGCACCCACGAAAACACATGTCGTGATATCGCGACACTTTTCGCCTTCGTACACTCTACTTGGCTTGCTCCAGCGAAAACATGACATGTCACAAAATTGTGACACTTTTTGCTTCCTTGCACTCTTCTCGGCATGCACCAGCGAAAACATGACATGTGAAATTGTGACACTTTTGCTGCCTTGTGCCTTTCTCTGCCTTTCGCCCGTGAAAACGAAACATGTCACAAAATCGTGACACTTTCACTGCCTTGTGCTTTTCTCTGCTTTGGGTCACGAAAACCCAACATGTCGCGATATCGCGACATTTTTCCTCCTTAGCACTTTTCTTCTCATCGGGTCGTGAAAACCCAACATGTCATGATATCATGACATATTTTCTCCTTAGCACTTTTCTTTTCATCGGGTCGCGAAAACCCGACATGTCGCAATATCGTGACATATTTTCTTTCGTACTGCCTCTCTTGCAAATTGTCACGAAATCATGAAACTTTTCTTTGTGAGCTTCTTCTCTCAAACATGTCACAAAATCATGACACATTTTCATTCGTACTGCCTCTCTTGCAGATTGTCGTGAAATCATGACACTTTTCTTTGCAAGCTCCTTCTCCCCGAACATGTCACGAAATCATGACAGTTTTCTTTGCTTGTGCCTTCTCTCCAAACATGTCACGAAATCATGACAGTTTTCTTTGCCTGCGCCTTCTCTCCAAACATGTCGCGAAATCGTGACTATTTTTCTTGCATGCTTTCTCTCTCTTCTAACATGTCACAAAATCATGACAGTTTTCCTTGTGCTTTCTCTCTTCTAACATGTCGTGATATCACAACAGTTTTCCTTTCTTCTCAACATGTCACGATATCACGACAGTTTTTCTTATGCTTTCTCTCTCTTCTAACATGTCGCGATATCGCGATAGTTTCTCATGCTTGCTCAACATGTCGTGATATCGCGACAGTTTTCTTACTTGTCTTTTTCTTTGAGCTTTTGCATATGGGCCACTTCTGTCTTCTTAGAAATTCACTATACATGCTCTGACTGCTCTGAATTCTTGTTCACTTCATCAACCAATCTATCTAATGACCTCTGCACTCCTGTCCATTGCATCAATCGATCCTCTATCTGTGTTGACAATAATGACAATACTTTGGCTGCACCTTGCTCATCAATGAACTCCTGTCCATTATACTTTGGCTGCACCTTGCTCATCAATGAACTCCTGTCCATTGCACTTTGGCTGCACCTTGCTCATCAATGAACTCCTGTCCATTGCATCAACTGATCAACCTGACTGTGTTGACAACAATGACAATACTTTGGCTACACCTTGCTCATCAATGAACTCTTGTCCATTATACTTTGGCTGCACCTTGCTCATCAATGAACTCTTGTCCATTGCACTTTGGCTGCACCTTGCTTATAAATGAACTCCTATCCATTGCATCAACTGATCAACCTGACTATGTTGACAACAATGACAATACTTTTGTTGCACCTTGCTCAACATTCTCCCCCTTTGGAATTGTTGGCAACACTCATGCAATCTCCTGTAATTCCTTGTAATTCTTCTCCCCATTTGAAAATAATACCAAAGGGCTGCTGCAAACTCCCCCTGAGTCTATGCATAACATTCTTAGGCACAAATTATTATAGTTAGCAAAAAATTACAAACATGAGCAAAAAGATAATCAAATATATAATTGCTCCCCTTGAGAATGTGGTCCTGATAGCTAGTCAGTTCTTGGGAAGCATGACCACTCCCAATTGTTATATTATAGAAGACTCTGTCTCTCTGCTACACTGACTGGTGGACCTCTCTCCACTTGAAGAATCCTCACTCAGATCTATCTTCAACTGTGTTGGCTGCTAGATCTCTATCCATTGAGACTCTATTTTTTGTACTCTGTCAATAGGCTCACACAGAACCTTCTTAACAAGCTCACATAGAACTTGTCCAATGTTGAATAACAAGCTCATACAAAACCTGTCCAAATCTACTCCAACAAGCTCACTAAGAACCTGTCTAAAATCTGCTCTAGAAGTCTGTCCCAACACTGTCCTCAAATATTTCCCAAAGGCCTTCTCAAAGGCTCAATCAATCATGCTCAAGTAATATTCAAAATGAACTCAAAAATGAATGACAATCTCAAATCAAATCCACTTCATAGAAGTATAAAGAGAATTTTTAGAGACTTAATATCTTCTAACCTCAATCTCAACTCAACATAGAATGATGGAATAATTTATTTCAGAGATTAAAAATCACTTCACACAAATCTTGACTAGGCTTAATCAAATCAACTCAACCAATCATCACCAAGCTAGAAACCATCTGGCTGCTCAATATAAACCTCTTCTTCAAGCTTCCCATTCAAAAATGTTGATTTCACATCTGTCAACAAAATTGACAAGTGACTCACACTTGTACCAATTTTTGTCCAACACTGTACCAACACTGCAATTTTACTGCCAACTCTGTGCAAGCATCAAACATAGTACCACAACACCAACCAAATCCCTTCTTACATTTTCAATTTGGCCTATGTTTTCTATAGTCACCACTAGTCACACCTTTCCTTTCAACTATTTGATTCAGGAGACAAATTTTGTTAAACGCTTCACGGCCAACTATAGTGCACCTTACTCAAACTCATACTTCTGGACCTCTGATAGGTATGATTCACAAAGAAAAGTTGCTCATCTTGATGAGCTAAACATGAATCAATGATTATATTTTTTAATATTTTTCACTAAAGCATCATAAAAGATCTAACAATCTTCACGTCAATGTGTAGTTCAAATATAAACTGCTTTTATCGAAACACATTTACTGTTGGTGCAGTTCAATGTCTCTGGTTTCTAACGGCTGCCATGAATGTTTTCATCGCCTACGTAGGTATTGACAGTGGACTGTTACCTCTAGCATTGGAACCTCAATCTACGTGCAATCATCAACACTCAACATTCTGCTTCTTGATAGGACATATGTCAGGACTACTCAATGTCTTAGGTGAACGTTCTTCATGAGATTCCAGGGAGCATTTCTCCTTGCTACGATCAAGGGATTCCTCAAGCAATATCTCGCATTCCTCAAATAATGCAAGACTTTCTTAGGTGCATAGGCATATTGTCCTCCTTGGCGCTTCACCACCTGGGTGTTATTCTCTCAACGTCTTTGCCTTGCATGTGCCGCTTGGCACTCTTGATGAACTGGGTGCTAGTGCTACTATTTGCTTTGACTCTGGCTTCTCTTTGATAACGACTACTTCTTTAGAGAAAATTGATGCTCTCTTATACCAAACAAAGTGTTGTATTTTTGATTAAGAAACGCACGCCTTCCCAGCTACACGTTGGTACTAATTTTCATAATGATCATGAAGAGTTTTACCATAGTCCTCCCTCGATATTGGTAGATAAATCGAGACATACTCACAACACGGATTCTATGTTATCTGTATATTGGGAATGATATAAGCTTCAAAACTAGCACCTGCCAGCTTATGCTTCCATGACACGATGGCCTGTACTGCATGTTCTATCTCAGATAATGCCTATCAACTGTTGCATCAAAAACCTAGCTGTTCACCATGTTGTTTTGCTAAAGCACATCAGTTTGACACTATCTGCTATTGTAACCGCCATCACCAGAGAGATTTCATAATAAAAAAAATTGGCTCTATCAAGCCAACGTCTCATGCTCCTGCTTATTACCTCCACAAACAACTACATGAACTAAAACACATTTTGACAACTATACGACAACTCCCCCTGACTACTTGCCTTTCATCCTTAGATAACCAAACAACATAGGAGCATTTAAAATAAAACTTTAAGATTGCTCCACCTGAGGATGTGCTACCTAGAGCTGCTTAGTGCAATAGTGGAGTAATCTCCTTCAGTCCAAGGAGACACGATTTCCTCTCTTCTTTCTTTCTCCAATATTTCTTGAACTTAGGCTGAAGGTTTTCAACTGCATCCCTATTTTGAACCTTTTCGTGAACTTGAACATTTCTCTTGGATGGTTGTCTCTTGTACATCCTTGATGGATGATTATTTTCCTTTCTTTGATGCATATGGTTTCTTCCCTGTCTGTGTTGCATTCTTTGCTTCTGATGAAATCTACTTTGATGCATATGATTTCTTCCCTGTCTGTGTTGCATTCTTTGCATATGATGAAATCTATTGTCTTGCCATAGATTAGATACAAAATTTCTTGGACAAGACCTTGCTATGTGCCCATGACCATTACATTTAAAACATTGCACATGGTGTTCAATAGATGTATTTCTACCAGCATAACTCTTTGATCTATTATTCAATCCACAATACATTGCCTTGTGACCATAATGGTTGCATCTAAAACAATAGCCATTAAAAGCATTATTATGAATAGAGTGAGAGTGATAGAACCTCTTTTGTTGTGGTTGCTTTGCTGTAGATCTCCTTTGAGATTTTCTTCCTTTTGAAGTTTTAGCTTCAAACTGTTCTTGCTTTGATCCTTCAGCAGTGGACTTCTTCTTCTCTATAGATTTAGAAGATGAAGGTTGTTCAGCTTCATATCCAAGACCAAGCTTACACATGGGGCTTTGTTGATGACTTATCATTTTATCTAGCAAATCTGTGCTCTTCTCAAATTTGAGATTTGTATTGGCCTCTTCTAGTTGTTTCTTCAATAAATCAATCTCCTCTTCTTGTTTGTAGCAAACAATATCTTTCTTATTGATCTGTGACCTGAGAGTTTCTTCAATCCTTTAAGACTCTTCTACTTGTAGCTTTAGATCACTAAAAACTTTGTTAGATTCCTCTTCATGTTTGCTACACACATCGACTTTATCATCCAGGTGTGACTTCAAGGCTTCTTCTATTTTCTTGGATTTATGAATTTGTAAGAAGAGATGTTCGTTCTTATCCCCATATTCTTCCAACTTCTTGGATAATATTATGTTATTTTTCTTTTCTATATTCAAATCTTCAAGTGCAGTGATCAACTCACCTTCTAGATATACTTCACCCTCAAGGTTTTCATCACATGCTTCAGAATTCACTTCTTCTATCTTTTTAGAATTCACTCCTATATTTTCCAGTTCAATTTTATCTTCCACGGGAATTGAAATTGACTGAGATGCCTTATTTGAGGAGGATATATTCTTCTTACCCATTGCATACTAATCCAAGATCAACCCTAGCTGATTTAGCCTGATAAGGGAAACTTGCTCTGATACCAATTGATAGTCTCACAATGACACTAAGAGGGGGGGTGAATCAGTGTAGCTCTTAAAACTTAAATCTTCAATTCTTAATGCCTAAACAATGAAAGCTTAAAATTCAATAAAGCAAATATACCAAGAGAGCATCACACAACACAAGATGTATCGAGGTTCACCAGTTTTGGCTACTCCTCAAAAGTGACTATTTGGACTCCCATCCAAATCTAGTCTTTGCAAAATACCAGTTTTACAATCAATTTACCAGCACCCACTAGAAGGAGCACCAACCCCTGATTTATCTACAACAACAGAAAGGAGCACCAACCCTTGATTTACCAGCACCAACTGGAAGGAGCACCAACCCCTGATGCCAAGCACCAACTTGGACTTATGTTTTGAAGCTAGAAGTTTGACATAAAGATGCCTTCACTTTTTCAAGACCCTGATTGGTCTATTGCTTTCTCAACACTTTCTTCACACAGCACACACTCTGCTCGCTCTCCTCTTGCACCCGTCACAATAATAACTCCACCTCGCTTTAATCTTGAGTACTCTCTCTTCATTTCAATAGCACATAACTTCTCCATGTAGACCTCCTTTTATAACATCTTAGTCTCTATTTTTAACTTCCATATTTATGCATGCAACCCGTAACTGTTGTAACTGCACCTATAACTGCACCTATAACTGTCGTACCGACTTTCGTTAACTTTTCTTATTTTAGCTGCATGATCTTCTTCTATAACGACACCTGTAACTATCGTATCAACTTCTTCTGTAACTACACCTGTAACTGCACCTATAACTGTCGTATCGAATCCTTTTGTAACTGCACCTGTAACTGTCGTATCGACTTCTTCTGTAACTGCACTTGTAACTGTTGTTCTACTCTAGTTAACTTAACTTCGGCTGGGTTCTTCATTTTTTCTTTTCATCATGCAAAAACAATATGTCGTGATATTGCTACATTTTTGCCCCTTTGATTTTTTCTTGGATGTTGACCGCAAAAACATGACATGTCACGATATCACGACACTTTCTACCTCATTTTCCTTTTCTCAGCTTGCACCTGCGAAAACACAACATGTCGCGATATCATGACACTTTTTGCCTCCATACACTCTACTTGGCTTGCTCCAGTGAAAACATGACATGTCATGAAATCGTGACACTTTTCGCTTCCTTGCACTCTTCTCGGCATGCACCAACGAAAACATGACATGTCACGAAATCGTGACACTTTTGCTGCCTTGTGCCTTTCTCTGCCTTTCGCCCACAAAAATGAAACATGTCGTGAAATCGTGACACTTTCGCTGCCTTGTGCTTTTCTCTGCTTTGGGTCACGAAAACCCGACATGTCGCGATATCATGACATTTTTCCTCCTTAGCACTTTTCTTCTCATCGGGTCGCGAAAACCCGACATGTCGTGATATCGCGACATATTTTCTCCTTAGCACTTTTCTTTTCATCGGGTCATGAAAACCCGACATGTCGCGATATCGCGACATATTTTCTTTCGTACTGCCTCTCTTGCAAATTGTCATGAAATCATGACACTTTTCTTTGCGAGCTTCTTCTCTCAAACATGTCACGAAATCGCGACACATTTTTGTCCGTACTGCCTCTCTTGCAGATTGTCACAAAATTGCAACACTTTTCTTTGCAATATCCTTCTCCCCGAACATGTCATGAAATCATGACAATTTTCTTTGCTTGCGCCTTCTCTCCAAACATGTCACAAAATCACGATAGTTTTCTTTGCCTGCGCCTTCTCTCCAAACATGTCACAAAATCATGACAGTTTTTCTTGCATGCTTTCTCTCTCTTCTAACATGTCGTGAAATTGTGATAGTTTTCCTTGCGCTTTCTCTCTCTTCTAACATGTCACAATATCATGACAGTTTTCCTTTCTTCTCAACATGTCACAATATCATGACAGTTTTCCTTGCACTTTCTCTCTCTTCTAACATGTCGCGATATCGTGACAGTTTCTCATGCTTGCTCAACATGTCGCGATATCGTGACAGTTTTCTTACTTCTCTTTTTCTTCGAGCTTTTGCATATGGGCCACTTCTATATTCTTGGAAATTCATTGTACATGCTCTGACTGCTCCGAACTCTTGTTCACTTCATCAACCGATCTATCTAATGAAATCTGCACTCCTGTCCATTGCATCAACCGATCCTCTATCTGTATTGACAACAATGACAATACTTTGGCTGCACCTTGCTCATCAATGAACTCCTATCCATTATACTTTGGTTACACCTTGCTCATCAATGAACTCCTATCCATTGCACTTTGGCTACACCTTGCTCATCAATGAACTCTTGTCCATTGTATCAACTAATCAATTTGACTGTGTTGACAACAATGAAAATACTTTGGCTGCACCTTGCTCATCAATGAACTCCTGTCCATTATACTTTGGCTACACCTTGCTCATCAATGAACTCCTATCCATTGCACTTTGGCTGCACCTTGCTCATCAATGAACTCCTATCCATTGCATCAACTGATCAACCTAACTGTGTTGACAACAATGACAATACTTTTGCTGCACCTTGCTCAACAAAATTATCCAGATGTTCACCAAGATTTATTACAAACACATTTCGCTCTTGATACAAATACAACAATACCCCTCATTTGAGGAAGCTTTGGCACAATCCAAAATCATTGAGGACATCAAACTAGATGAGGGAACCATAAAAATCTGAACCAAGGAGTGGAGCAAAAATGACAAGAATGGAAAGTATAAGCAGAAGTAGGAAAACCCTACCCCAATTAATCAAGTGGTATTGGCTAAACCTAAGGATGGGGCTACACAACAGCCCCAAAATTATCAAGCATAACCTCCACTAGCCAACTATGACCAAAAGAAAAATCAGGGTCGAAACAAACAACGCAAACCCCATCATTATTTTACGCCATTGATAGAATAAATGCAATCAATCTTAAATCAGTTAAGTGAGGTAGAAAAGGTCAGATTCTCTAATATACCTCTTATATATCCCAACCATCCTAAGCCAAAATGATATAGGGAATATCAATTCTACCCGTATCACAGGATACCAGGGCATAATATCGAAGTTTGTGTTGGTTTCAAACATCAGGTGCAAAACATGATTGAGGTAGGAGAACTAAAAGTGGACAACCCACTAGCCCATGACAACAGAGATATGGGCATCTACAAAAACCCGCTACCAAATCATGAGGCCCCTAGAGAGCAAGGGACCCAATTCAATCAGGTTCGAGTTGATATACCTACCCACAAATGTGTTGGGATGGTCAAAATTGTCAATATAGCAACCAGGAGTAGATGGTATGGTCAACCACAACCTCCCGCAGCTCCCATAAACTTCCTCAGAGCACCAAGGCAGAGGTAGGGGAAAAACAACCTTTCGGGTCCACCAACTCAACCTGTGGTAACTATCCAAAGTAGACTTGAGAAAAACTTACAAATGACTTCGGCTAAGCCATCCATTTATAAGCTCATATAACAGTCCCCAAAGAACAGGGAGACCTTGATGGAAATTTTAAGGTCAGTTGAGATCCAACTGCAAGATCCAAATGCATTCACCCATTTTGTGGGACAAGTACAAGAATTCCAAGAACCTATAATTCAATTCTATGATTATGAGATTAAGACAGTACCTATTGCCTTACCAAACCCTCCACTGAACATTGTGGCATCAATCAATAATTTACCTTTAAGTGGATCTTGATCGATACAGGTTCGTCAATCAACATCATCACAACAATGACAATAGAACACCTTAAGATCCCCAAGTCCAATATTGTTCTGGGAGCCTATACATTAAGAGCTTTCAATGATGCTTTATGCAATACTATGAGAATGATAGTCCTACCTATCTATGTGGGACATAAGACCATCCCCGTGGAGTGTCATATCTTGGAAGGGGCCATGCAGTACAACATCCTCCTAGGGAGACCTTGGATAAGGGACATGAAATGTGTTCCTTCGATTTTACACCAATGTGTCAAATATGTGCATGATAACAAATTCTACATGGTGTTGGCTAATGAGAAGCCATTCAAGTATGTTCATCAAGTGGATTGTCTAGGAGAATTTGTGATTCCTTCTGCTCACTTGTCTGTAGGACCTTCATCTCTAGTCGCACAATCAACACCTCATCTTGCACACAAAGTGGTCAATGCTTCTAATAAACCATCAACACCTAAATCAAAAAACAATCAAAGGCTAAAGGAACCTATGGTTGAGGAAAACAAAATCAAGGAAATGCTAACCATATCTATTGAAGAGGGTCCAAGTCCCATGGACGAAGAATATCATAAATACCAAGTCGAAGATGATGACTACCACCCCACTTAGTTAGTGTCATCCGTGGGGTCATCCACCTCACATATGACTATACACTTGTAGAACATAACCTTTACACCTATCATAGAGTCTATGCAAGATATGGGACATCTAAAGGATCTAAGGCCACTAGTCAGAATAGTGGTTCCACTTGGAATCCCTCCCAACTAGACAAATTTTGTCTACACTTTACTGGACTGTGCCCATAAGTCTATGGAAGAAGAAGAGGATAATGATGAATTATTTACTATTAATGTTCATTACCTCTCTAATCTTGAGTTTGCTTTAAACTACTTTGAACGCTACCATTGGCATGGTTACGGTCTTGGTATATATGAGCAGGGGCATAGGCGGCCACTCGAGTCGTAATACCATCTTCCCACTGATAGGTTTGGGGTAGGCTATCACATCAGATGTCGAGATGACTCTCTAGAAACAACAATGGATAGATTGAGCTTGGGGTTAGGAAAAGATATCGATTTTATTCCTTATCACCCAATAAGTTTTAGACTTATGAGAAACAGGTAAGTGGTCATGGTAAGCATACCGCCACCCGAGACTTATCATCTAAGACTCACAATTGAGTCCATCTCAGTAGGGTAAAACTCATGGGATGAAGAGCAAGAAGAAAATGAATATGTGACAAGTGATGATGAAGCACAAGAGGGCTTGGTATATCATGGGCCTCGCTACTTATGAAGACTTACTTGGTCCATCCACAATGAGTGTGGATACATATCGGACAAAAGTGACTATGAGTCAGAGGACTCAATAGAGAGAGCCTACTTAGGGGTAAGGCAATGGCCCCATGAATTAGGGTAGCATACTAATGCAAATGGATTCTTCATAAGTGATGAAGAATATGAGGATGAAACAAAGATGGCTTACTTAGAGCCAAGACATGAGCCCCTCATCTTAGGGCCATACACTAATTCTAATGTCTTCTGGATAAGTGATGATGATTTTGATGATGAGATTGAGATGGTCTATATTAGGCCTTGCCATTTACGACAAGTCAATATGTTGGTGGAAAGATAAGCGACACTTTGCACCATAGACCCTGGCTTGCGATTTTTTGGGAGACCTATTGACTTACCTATCATTCATCTCATGTTCAATCCCCCTCTACCAACATTCAGGGAACTCTTAGAACCCAATGATCCTATTATCAACCCAACTCATGGGCTAGATGCAGAGATTTCCATTCCTCCAAATCCTCATCGTGAGAATGGAAGGGAAACCTCAAAGATAATATTTCACCCATGTGGTCCTAGAGATTTCATCTCATCCATCAATACAATCTCCATTGATTTTACCACTCCTCTTCATAACCCAGCCAACCCGAATAAACCTTTGTGTCTTAACACGGATATTATTGATTGGGATCATGTTGATTCACCAATAGAGCCTAAAGATTTTTTCTCTAATGAAGAGATGTTACAACCATTCCATTTCACACCAAGCTATGCCCGTGACGTATTCCATGCTGGTTTGGATCTTGAGTCAGTAGGACTTTTAAATCCCACTGATGATATTCAATTGATACTCATGCCTCACTAGTTGGAGGATGGGTCACATATGGCTATAGAAGTGACTTTCAAAGTGGATATTAGCAATAATCCTACTCAACCAAAGAAATTCAAGTTCAGAGAAATTCTATCTCCAGAAGAACAAGCCATCATAATTCCTCTCCTGAAAGAGAGGCCAAATATGTTTGCTTGGACTTACAAGGATATGCCTGGGATAGATCCAAATTTAGTAATTCACAACATTTCCTTGGACCCCATGAAGAAACCAGTCAAACATAAGTTGAGAAAAATGCATCCCACCATTGCTTTGATGGTAAAGAATGAATTACAAAAACTATTGGATGCATTTTTCATAGTTTCTATCGACTACCCTGAGTGGGTATCGAACATGGTGCCCATGGGGAAACTGAAAGAAGAGTCTATATTTGCATAGACTTTAGAGACTTAAATAGGGCAACTCCAAAGGATTTGTTCCCATTGCCAAACATAGATGTTCTTTTGGATGCAACCACAGGTCATGAAATGCTCTCCCTAATGGATGGTTTTTTAGGATACAACCAGATCCAGATTAAACCCGAGGATCAACATAAAACCGCTTTCATTACTCTATGGGGAACATTTTGTTACAAAGTGATGCCATTCGGTCTCAAGAATGCTGGTGCCACATATCAGTGGGCCATGACATACATATTCCATGACTACATGCATAAAATTTTAGAATATTACATGGATGACTTACTTGCCAAGTCCCTGTTGTGGCAAGAGCATGATGAAGTCCTTAGAAAAGCATTTAATCACCTCATTAAGCACAATGTTAGATTGAATCCTAAGAAATTCATTTTAGGTATAACTTCTAGTAAGCTTTTAGGATTCATGGTTTCTAATAGGGGCATTGAAGTCGATCCTACAAAGGTAAAAGCTATACTGGAAATGGCCGCCCCTACCAACATTAGGGAATTAAGAAGCCTACAAGGAAAAATAGCATCCATCAAAAGGTTCATTGCACAATTATTAGATAATTTTTTGCCCATGATCTAGTTGCTACGCAAGGATATCTCATTTCATTGGGATGGAGAGTGCCAACAAGCCTTTGCAGAGATCAAAACTTATCTAGCGATGCTGCCATTGTTGGCTCCACCAAAGCCAAACATACCATTCTTATTATATATATTGGCTACTGATTTTGTTTTGGGTACCATGTTGGCCCAAAATAATGCATAAAACAAAGAGCAAGCCATATATTACATTAGTCGCACATTGGTGAGTTATGATCTAGGGTATGCATATGTCAAAAAGTTGTGTTTAGCAATGGTCTTTACAACTCGAAAGTTGCGATACTACATATTGAGCCATACGACCTATGTTATATCCAAAAAAAATCCTTTGTAGTACATGATGAGTAAATCACGTCACAATACGCATACCACGAAGTGGATCATGCTATTGATAGGATTTTATCTAGAGTTCATAAGCCAAAATTCCATCAAGGGACAATTCATAGCAGATCAATTGGTAGAGGCACCTCTTTAGGATAGAAAGCCTCTCACCATAGGTTTTCCTAATGATGCAGTATTTGCACTATAATATTTTCCAGAACTCAAATAATCTAAGAAGGAAGGAGACATGTCATTGTTCTTCTATGGTTCGAAGTGTGAACAAGGGGGCAAAGCAGGGATTGTATTTATCACACTACAGGATGCTCTATTTCCCTTATCATTCAAACTAGACTTCCCTTTCACAAACAACAACACGGATTATGAAGCCTTGATATTGGGACTCCAAATAGTAGTTACAATGGGTATTAAAATATTGAATATCTTTGGTGATTCCTTGCTCATAGTAAACCAAGTCAAAGGATTATTCCAATGCAGGTGCCCACTCCTAAAATATTACAAGGAACTTGTTGATACTTACCTAGCCCAGCTGGAATGGTATGACATCGAGGAAATCCCTCGTACGTAAAAAAAAAATTGCAAACACCATGGCATCTTTGGGATCCTTAATCCCTCAGAATCTATCTGTTGATTTTAGAACCGTTCATGTGAAAGTGCTCATATTTTTTGCAATACATCATGAGGTTATTGACAACCTAGAGTCAGTAAACATGATCCAAACCGAGCCAAATTAGGATTGGTCATTCAAATTTAGAACCTTCTTACAAATGGCTCCTTGGGAATCTTTGATATCTCAAGGTCCCATGGAATTTGGAACAACCATTCATCACAGGGTTGTTTCCCAATCAATGTTCATAAATGCTAGATCACAAGAAGAGCATGACATTCTATCCATAGAGGTCATAGCTTATCAGGATTGGCTTTCCCAGCTGTGATACTTCCTGAAGCTCGAAATAGTACCTCAAGGTTTGTTGCATATCGAAAGATGAGCATTTAAATAGAAAGCAATAAGATACATCTTACTAGGAGAAATCCTCTATAGACGAGGACATGATGGAGTACTACTCCATTGTCTTGGGCCCCAAGAAGCATCCTAGGCAATTTCACAAGCTCATGACGATACATGTAGAGGACATTTCAGTGACATGGCCATCGTTAAGCGCATATTGAGAATGGGTTACTATTGGACCACCATGGAAAAGGATTGCTGCAAATATGTCAAGAAATGCATTAAGTGCCAGCATCATGCAAATCTCATGCACTTGCCATCATAAGCCTTGCAACCCATCCAAGCAGCATGGTCATTCTCGCAGTGGGGACTAGACTTGATTGGGAATATCTCACCCCCGTCCTCAGGCTAACACACATTCATCATAATGGTCATTGAGTACTTCACTAAATGGGTTTAAGCGATCCCCCTAATATCAACAACTGGACCAAGGATTGTGGAGTTTATACTCCACAATATCATAAGTCATTTTGGGGTCCCTTCGAAGATAATATCGGATAAAGGGCCATATTTCAAGAACAAAAATGTGCATGCTTTAATGAAAAAATACCATATTCAGTACAATTTTTCAATGCCTTATTAAACACAAGCAAATGGGCAAGCAGAAGCCTCAAACAAAACAATAATCTCCATATTGAGGAAGATGGTATAAGAAAATCACAAGGATTGGCACATACAGTTGCCTCTGGCACTTTGGGCATACAGGACTAGTGTATGGACGCCCACTGGGGCAACATCATTTTCTCTTGTATATGGCATTGAGGCCATCATGCTACTAGAGTTAGAACTTCCAAATCTACGCATAGCATTGGACTTCATAGATGATGATACCGCACGACAAGGCCACCTTGATCAATTGATGCTTCTTGATGAATGATGAGTCAATGCTTTAGAGCATCTTTGCATTTACCAAGATCGCCTTGCGCGAGCTTACAATAGTAAATTCCACTTAAGAGATTTTAAAATTGGGGATCTTGTGCTCAAAGAGAACCAACATAATTCTAATTTACCACCGCACCTGTGAGACAAATTCATGGTAAATTGGATAGACCCCTAAATGATATCAGAAAGGGTTGGGCCTAGAGCTTATCACCTTATATCATTAGATGGTGTTGAAGAGCCTGAACCTCTCAATATCATTCACTTGAAGGTATTCTACACATAAAATAAAAACAAAAAAAAAAAATCAAATATGTCAAAAACACAAAAACATTGTAAAGAATAAAAAATACAAACAAATAAAAAAAAAACAAAACACAAAAAAACTCATTCCAATCAAAATGCTCCAAGGGTATCCAAGCCACTTGGTCAAATTCCAATCAAAATGCTCCAAGGGTATCCAAGCCGCTTGGTCAAATTCAAACCAAAATGCTCCAATGGTATCCAAGTCGCTTGGTCAAACTCCAATCAAAATGCTCCAAGGGTATCCAAGCCGCTTGGTCAAATTCAAATCAAAATGCTCCAAGGGTATTTCATGCTACTTGGTCAAAAATCAAAAGTCCCAAAGGCACAATAAGCCCTTTGGTCACATTAATCAAAAATACAAAAACAACATAAAATCAAAAATGCAAAAACAAGTGCATCTCACATATTGCATCCACATAGTTGCATTACATTGTCATTTCCATTACATTCGCATATGGTATGATCATAGTCTTACAAGTAATACCATAGTTTGTATCATAAATAAAAAAAAAATCCACCATCATCCATTCATTCATGTGTGTAATTGTGTTTCTCAACACAACCATATCAAAGTTGTTTTTAAGGAACGAGCTAAGATTTTTTGATTATTCAACCATATCTAGTGGTCTTATATTTTTTTATGAAAATCCATATTGATTAGTAGAGAATAAGGAATAGTCATGAAAACCTCAAATATTCATAATCCCATCACTAATTATAAAAACTTAAATCCTAGCTGGACAAGGGAAGATGAAAGTTGCATATAGGGTTCTAAGTTACCTTAAGCGAAAAGGGTCATCCTTGCTTATCCCCCTGTGCAACCGGTTCAAAGGTGTTGAGAATTGGCAAAAGGACAAGTTATGCCCTACCTAGAAATGAGTGATTATCATCATTGCATATATCCCTTGCTTTCATAAAAATAAGCAAAACCCCGAAACAAAGCCAAATTCAAATCTCAAAGTTCAAAATCTTCAAAAGTCGAACATCAACGCCCAAATTCATAGTTCAAAATATCAAAAGAACAAAAGAAAAATAAACAATGATTATCATCACTACAAGAATCCCTTTCGCAAAAGAAATCAAAAAAATCAGTAAAATAAACTGTGATTTTCATCACTAGACATGAGCAAGTATCCCGAGTCAGAATGAAGAAAAGAAGGGAATGGAACTTGAATCCCTAGAATTATTAGCACAACCGAACCAAAAGCATGATGATATATTTAATACAAAGGCATTATGCATTTGTGTAGACCAATATTTGAATGTGGATGAGCTAGCTTTAGGTAACCCAAGGTCACATAATGGTATATTACAACTGAGTCCAACATAGGATAAGATGAAAATTTGAGGATCCCTGATCTTAGCAATGGGCTGAAATAATCTTGCCTGACATCGAAGGAAAAGATTGAGTTCTATCTAAATATATTTATTTGCACACACGGGGACAATGAATCCATAGGTCCATGATGAAAGCTTAGCTTCTTAAAAATTCTAGTATGGTTAGTACACAACTATTGATAGGGTAACTAGAATGTTTGAATCTCAAGCAAAGCCCCAAAAATTCTTATATAGCAACAAATCATATCATCAATCATACCAACATTTTCTTTATAAGATTCTATAAATTAGGGGGTATCAACATAGTAGGATAGATACCGCATATATATTAGAAATAATATATAGATGGCCACTGACTACTTTATATCTTTTAATTTATAGAAACTTATCAATAAAATACATACATTTCACACCATTACATCTCACATGTGAATACTTAATCAATTCTTATGATAGGAGTGATTATTTAAATTTATGATTATTTTTTTACTTTGTGTTGTTAATATCATATGCATTCCTTATGTTTTAAGTGATTAAAGCATACAAGTTCATTCATACCATACCATCACATAAGCTAGATGCATACAATTAAAGCAAAAATAAACATGCATTTAACAATAACATTGCATCCATAAATACATAAGTCATAAATCATCCATCATTACATCATAAAGCACATCATAAAACATATAATAAATATCCATTTGCATATAACCATAAATCCATCATTATATCAACTCATAATACATCACATCATATCATATGAACATCTACAGATATACACACATTAGCATCTATTTCAAATCCACATCATCATAAATATCATCTATCACCTAACACATACATATATCAATTCATCATAATACCATCATCCATCGCATCATAAAACAAAATAAAACAAAAAAATAAGCAATAAACGATACACATAATGAGTCATAAAGCAAAGATATCATATAAATGTGTGTATCAGGTCCATAAAGGTACAAAAATGCTCGTGGGCTATAGTTAGGTAGGTCAAGATGACCTCAAAAATAAATCAAAAGAACACCATCAATCAAATACAGGGGTTGAGCCCCCGACATCACCTCCCCTAGTGCCACCTCCCCCTATGGTGGTGTCATGGGTCGAATGGTGTGAACCTGCTGGTCTCTCTATCCGAGTATGGGTCCTATAGCTAGGACAGGTGGAAGACTACCATAAGGTAGAGCGCCCATTGACCTGTGAACCACCTGCATCGAGTGCCTCCCTAGGAACAAGTCCATGCCTCCTGAGCTACATCTCGAGGGTGGTAATGTGACCAACATGCTCTTGAATCTTCTCCTCATACTCATCCAATAGTAACTGTAGGCGTAGAACCTCTGCCCTTGAATCTATCCCTGGATCCCTCTGTGGTGTAGAAGGAGGAACAACAAACTGCATCCTAGCAATCCCGCCCCTAATAGTAGCCTGCAGAGCCTGTATCTGCATCATAATATGCTCTATGGTGGTATCCTACTGTGCTATGGTAGCATCTTTCTATTGCATCTAGATCTTGGTCGACTGGAGCTCAACCTTGACCTCATGCAACTGTGATCTCAGAGGAGAATCTCTCTCCTCGGGATCCAGATCCTCCTCCTCCTCAGGAACATTGAGCTCCTCCACTACCACCTGCTCTGCTAGCTGGCCCCATACCTCAGTCCTGGCTTAGACTTTGCACCCTATCAAATCTATGCTATCGCCCCAACCATCATCCTTGTGACCTAGGCTACCGATACCATGCCACATCTGATCCCCCACTGTTGATTTTATGCCTCTATAACACCCCCAGTGACTTCTAGGTCAACTTTTGGGGCATCCTCCTCATCTGAGATCTCTATAATATACTATAGGGGTAGGTCCTTCTTTGCTGTGAGGCGCCTATACAAAAATGGAACAAGAGGCACATCCTGTTGTATCTCGTACTGACGAAGAACCTGATAGTAGAATAAATGCTCCCAGATACCAACATTATGGACAAGGAACCACCACTCATGTCATGTCTTATCATTAAAATTGATCAGATCATACCATGTCAAGCACTCATGATATGGGTGCCACATAACATCCCTGACCTACAGCCTAGTGAAAGTAGCAGTATAATAGGGAAACTCCCCTGCATGAGGATGACTCTTGCGTAGCTCATGCTCTCAAGCCCATCGAGCGGTATAGCATTGCATCTGCTCCTCCATAGCTATGATCACAAGAGGAAGCCCTTTGGGATGATCTACCTTGATGTGCTCCCATACCCAAACCTATAGAAGCAAGCTACAAGAAATGTCGACGCAACCTCGTCGGTGGATGTGGTACAACTCATCATAGCACTAAGCCAACAAAGATCTACCCCATGCATATATGATAGACTACTCACTATCCAACAAGTCCTGAACCATCACCAAGAGGTTTCACAGGAACCTCAAACCTGAGCAATATGGAATCAAGATATTGTTGATGATCATTAGCAACACTGCATGCCTTGCAAAGAAGACACCCTCCTCATAACACTACGATATGGACACTCCTAGATTTGGTGTCCTTGAGAGCCTCTATAGAGCACCCTCTGAACGCCTAAGTGAAAATAGTAACCTGATCATTAGTGGCCGAAGAGACAATGGCCACTCCATCAAAGGGGAGTCAGAAGATCCTATACACATCTTCTGGCTTGATGGTCATCTCATCAGTAGGAAATTGAAATGTATTCATCCGAGGGTCCCATTGATGGACCAAAGCTGTAAGGTAGGCATGATCTACCATAATGGTGGGCAGTCTGGTGACATACTATAGCCTGCAGGATTTGAGCCAATCCCAATCATCCTCATCCAAGAGGGGAAGAAGTGTATTCATGAGCTTCAGGTCTCAAGCTGGAGCAGTAATAATCTAAGAAAAATAAAAGAAAATGAATCATAACTACAATGCATCTAAGGCATAACTCACAATAACATGAAAACAATGCAAATAATGATGGGTTGTCCTAAGTCTAGGTAAAGGAATAGAGTTGAACCTAATCAAACAGGTCAAAATTTCAAAAAAATCAATAAATCAACCTAAAAAATTTCAAAAAAAATAAAAAATTTTAGTGTTCTTGGCCGCTGTCACCTACACCGACCAAAAATCGATCATTGAAGCTGATAATAACCAAGCCCCAATGGTTAATTTTTTTACCATTGGGATTCAAATCGATCGCTGCCAATGACAACGACCAAGTTGCAGGCCTTCCTGGCCGCTCTGATCGATAGCAACAATGGGTAGCGGGGCAGACGTGTCGAACCTTGGCCAGAAAATACCAAAAACAACAAGACAAAATGGGGATAAGCCCACCACATAAAAACCTAAACTAAGCCTAGCTACGGGTTTTTATTCATTGCCAGCAAGCTTAACGAGGTTCAATTACCGATTACTTAATGTGGTTCATTTTTACCCAAAATAAAATTAAAAAAGCAGGGTTAATATTTGAGGGAGTACTCAAGAAGCTCTGGCTCCTCCACCCGAATATGCTTCACCCCGTGTAGCCATGACCTTCCAAGTCGTAGAAACGCTCCAAATTGCAAAATCCACTTTCACCTCAAAGCTTAAGAAAGCAAATTAACAACTGGCAAAGTGAAAAGACAAAACCCTAGGTTGACTTTTATATTTCCTTGGTCGTTGTTGACGTCAGCAGCCCACATCGCTTGGCCGCTTAGGACGAGAGTGGCCAAGGCTAGGCCTTTGGTGGTCGTTGGACCTGACAGCGACCGAGATCCTAGACAAAAACAACTATAGCCCCTCCATGAGAAGGAACAAAAACATTCAAATAAGCACATTTTGAAGACTTCTAGTCATCATAATGATCAAAATAACATAAAAATCACATAAAAACAAATTCTCAAGTAAGCCTCGTATCTAGTCACTTACTCTATCAACTTAGTGATTGTAACGACTTGCACTCCATGTAATTCGGTAGGACGATTAAGTCACCATAAGGCTACTTGGAGCAAAAACATTCATTTTGGAATCATGATGCATCATTTCAAACTCAAAGAAGACAAAGATGGTCGGACTGCTCCATGGGTGCGATAAAATCATCTTTATTCCCTTATGAAATCAAAAACACTATGCCAAAGTGATGCAATATGATCATAAACAAATCACTCATCCTAACTCCCTAAGAAGGCTATTTATGGTTGGACCGCTCCTCGGGATAGGGATGGATGGTTATCATAAACAATTGGAATCACACTTGGATGTGGGTTCACCCATTGAAGGAAAAAATTCTAGAAAGGAACCATATCATATTGGTCAAGCGTCTTGTCGCTTCATTCATTGTCATTTCTTCACCAATTCGTTGAGTGAAGAGGTAGTTCAAATATTCAAAATAATCATAATCAAAATCAATAAAATATCACTCAATCATAACAAAACCATGTTCATCCTATGAATCATTGCATACAACAATCACATAATTTCCCTTGTTTGCTGGGAATGTAAGCAGACATGACATATTCAATTGTAGCTCTCCTACCGGTCGGAACTATTGTAGTAGCTAAAGCTACTTGATTGGGTTTGAGGAATGAGTGCAATTTAACATGCCCAAGCCACTGAGCTAAGTCCTCCGAACGTTGAGGCAATGATTTGAATGTTGCACACCATCTTGCATGATTGGGCCATCTGACATTGATCGGACCACTGATCACCATACACCCTACAAACAAATCAGTTTACGTTTTTTATCAGCGTTGTGTTTTCCACATAGCGCATTGCAAAAAGGGGCATCTATAGACACCTAAAACATGTCATGTTTAGGGGAGCTACTCACATAGGCACATTCATAAGATCATATGACATAATATTAGAATTTCCAAGCATCCAAAGTGGTTCTCACCACTCATATGGAGAATTTTGAGCCCATCCAAGCTTAGTCACTCAAGACTAAAGCGACCAGACCTTAGCCGCTCAAGCCTAGAGTAGCCAGACCTTAGTCATTGTAGATGACAGTAGCCAGATCTTAGTCATTGTAGATGACAGTAGCCAAATCTTAGCCACTACAGATGATAGTGGCTAAGCCATAAAAAGCATTTTGTCGACAGATATACCCAATCATTGGCGAAAGTGGCAGTCTGCATGCAATAATGGTGAGCAGGAGTAAATTTACATTCCCTTTCATGGCTAGTTCACATAGGATACTTGAGTTTGCATTTAGACTTCAGTTAATTGGTCTTCAAAAATAGAAAAGACAAAAATCTTATCATGCTAACATTCACTATGCATGAGGGATTCAATCCTAGGGTTTTGAGAATAGACTTTAGTATTTGCCTCCCTGAATGAGGCTATTTGCAATGAATATGTTTAATGAAAATAAATGCAATGAAACTAGTGCTATGAATGCAAATAAATGAAGTAGATCTTATGCTAATGATATGAAAACATGGAGGAAGCAGAATAAAAGGAGCTAATGTCTAAACCCTAAGCTAGGCCTGTGGGCCATTGTCCAGGACAATGACTACTAAAGTGAAATTTGCCTTCTTTTCTCCAAATCTATGGACTTAATTTTGCTAATAATTTTAAAATATTACCGCATGTTCCTGAATGATCACCTCTTAGTTGTCTAGCACTTCATCGCTCCTCAAGGGTGCTTAGATCTACTCTCCAATATGATAGGGCTTCGCTGTGTAAGGTCGATATCGAAGGAAAGCACTCCAAGTCTCCGAAAACTCTCCTCAATGATCCAACCTGTTCAAAATTTTGATATTGATATGTGATGATTTGGTTCTCTTAGGCTTACACCTTTTAAAGTGTGTGAAACCCTAGGTCTATGTTCAAAACCCTAGGATTGAATTCCTCATGTGTAGTGAATGTTATCATGAGAAGCTTTTGTATTTTCTATGTTTAAAGACTAGTTAACTGAAGTCTAAATTTAGACTCAAGTCCTCCATGTGAACTGGTCATGAAGGGGAATGCAAAGTTACTCCTGATCACCTTTATTGCATGTAGACTACCACTTTCACCCCTGATTAGGAATTTTTGTCAGCAAAATGTTTTTTATGGATTAGCCACTATCATCTACATCGGCTAAGGTTTGGCTGCTCTAGGCTACAATGGCTAAGGTTTGGTCGCTCTAGGCTACAGCAGCCAGGATCCAACCACTCTAGTTCATAGCGTCCATGCTTGGATGGGCTAGGACTACCCCAGATGAGTGATGAGAATCACTTTTGATATTTGGAAAGTTCAAGGTTTAGTCATGTGTTCTAGGAATGTACCTATGTGGGTAGTTCTCCTAAACATGAAATGTTTTAGGTGTCTACAAATACCCCTTTTTGCGATGCGGTGTGGGAAAAACATAGTGTGAAGCAAAAATGTAGACTACTATGTTTGTAGGGTGTATGATGATCATTGATCTGACCAACATTGGATGCCCCAGTCATGCAAGACAGTGTGCATCATATAACCAAAGGCATTGAGGTACCATTGGAGCCTTTTATGATTTGACCAAAGGTATTAAGGTACATTTGGAGTCTTTTGTGATTTGACCAAAGGTATTAAGGTATTGTTGGAGCCTTTTATGAAGTGACCAAAGGTATTAAGGTACCTTTGGAGACTTTTTTGAAGTGACCAAAGGTATTAAGGTACCTTTGGAGCATTTTTTGAAGTGACCAAAGGTATTAAGGTACCTTTGGAGCCTTTTGTGAAGTGATTAGGAGACAAGCTTAAGTCAAATCCTAGCCTTTGTGGTAATTAGGAGACTTTGTTTAAGTCAAATCCTAGCCTAGGTGGCAATTAGGAGACTTGGTTTAAGTCAAATCCTAGCCTTTGTGGCAATTAGGAGACTTTTTTAAAGTCAAATCCTAGCCAAGGTGAAAATTAGGAGACTTGGTTTAAGTCAAATCCTATCCTTTGTGGCAATTATGAGACTTAGTTCAAGTCAAATCCTAGCCTTGGTGGCAATTGAAAAATGAAATGATTTGTGTCTGTTCTTTGTCCTTAACAGAAAAAGAGAATTTTTGCCAATGTGGATGGTATGAATGCAAGGCAAAGGGTGCAACCTTTGACAAAAGAACACAGTCTTCTGAACTTAGCAATTGATGTGGATGATGTGAATGCAAGGTAAAGGGCGCAACCTTTGATAAAAGAACATAGTATTTTGAACCTAGCAATTTGACCTATTGATGAGGTGATGTGATGTGTTACGAGTTGATTTGATGATGGATTATTTATCATGTGCATAAGATGTATGTTCATATGGGTGTTTACATGATTTTATTATTGTGAAATGAAGTCAAATCCTAGCCTTGATGGCGATAGGATACAAAATTACTAGTTTGCTTGAATTTGCTTTTGATCTTTTGCTTATTTGCCCTAAGAAAGGGGGTGCATGATTATCTTTGGTAATGACTTTTGAATGAGTGAACTTAGCAATGATTTAGCATTTGATTGTGGACTTTGATTGTGTATGTTTTTATTATGACCAATGGACTTAGCAAAATGTCATTAGGGCATTTTGGGTGGCCAAAGCATTTATGGATGCCTTTGGAGCATTTTTTTATTTTGAATTTGACCAAGTGGCATGAAGATGCCCCTGGAGCATTTTGATTAATTTTGACCAAGCGGCATAAATATGGGATTGGATGCTTTTAGTGATTTGACAAAGCATCTTGAAGATGACCTTGGAGCTTTTTGTGATTTTTACCAAAGGCCTTATGATGCCTTTGGCGATTTTTGTGATTTTGACCAAAGGGCTTATGATGCCTTTGGGGCTTTTTGTGATTTTGACCAAAGGGCTTATGATGCTTTTGGGGATTTTTGTGATTTTTGCCAAAGGGCTTATGATGCCTTTGGGTCTTTTTGTGATTTTGACCAAAGGGCTTATGATGCCTTTGGGGCTTTTTGTGATTTTGACCAAAGGGTTTATGATGCCTTTGGGGATTTTTGTGATTTTGATCAAAGGGCTTATGATGCCTTTGGGGATTTTTGTGATTTTTACCAAAGGGGTTATGTCCTCTGGGGCATTTTTTAGGTTGACCAAAGGGCTTACGTCCTTTGGGGCATTTGTTAAGTTTGACCAAAGGGCTTTTGTCCTTTGGGGCATTTGTTAAGTTGACCAAAGGGCTTATGTCCTTTGGGGCATTTTGTTTTTGACCAAAGGGCTTATGTACTTTGGGGCATTTGTTTTTTGACCAAAGGGCTTATGATACCTTTGGGGCATTTTTTTTTTGACCAAAGGGCTTATGTCCTTTGGGGCATTTTGTTTTTTACCAAAGGGCTTATGATGTCTTTGGGGAATTTTGTTTTTGACCAAAGGGTTTGTGATGCCTTTGGGGCATTTTTTTTTTACCAAAGGGCTTATGATGCCTTTGGGGAATTTTTTTTTTACCAAAGGTCTTATGTCTCTTAGGGCCTTTTGTGAATTCCTTGCTTAATTGTTTGATTTTTTATTAGGGGAGGTATGATACCAGTAATGCCCCAGTTGATGTTTAGAAATGTTTTTATTTTGATTTTATGTTATGGATGCAATGATGGATGCTATGCCTAGATAATGCTTTGATTTTTTTATGTATGTAATGTGCTGATGAAATGTGCTAGCTAGATGATAGATGTGTTATTATATGCCATGATCTAGATGTATAGATGCACTATGGTGATGTATGCATGTATGGATACAATGGTGAATGTTAAATGCATGTTTAATTTTGGTGTATTGTATGCATCTAACTTATGTTATGATATGGTAAATGTAATGTGTAATGCATTATGCATAGTATTTAATCTAATGTGAATGAACCTGTATGCTTTAATCACTTAAAATATAAGGAATGCATATGATATGACTTTAACAATCTATTGGGTAATACCATAGAAAGTATAACAACCATGAATGTCAACAATCATTATTATCACAAGAATTAGTTATTTAAACTATACATATGTGAAGTGCAATGGCGTGGAATGTATGTACTTTCTTGACAAGCTTCTATAATTTAAAGGATTCAAAGTAGTCAGTGGCCATGTAAACATCATTTCTGAAATTTATCCAGTATCTATCCTACCTTGTTAATACCCCTTAATTTACAAAACCTCATAAAGAAAATTGATGATGTGATTGATGATATGATTTGTTGCTATGTACGAAATTTTGAGGTTTTTCCTGAGACTTCAAACACTCTAGTTACCCTATCAACAACTATGTACTGACCATGCAAGACTTTTGAAAGATAAGGCTTTCTTCATGAAGACCTAGATAATCATTATCCTTGTGTGTGCAAATGAATATATTTAGATAGAACACAAGCATTTCCTTCGATGTCAGACGATATTCTTTCAGCCCATTGCTAAGATTGAGGATCCTCAAATGTTCATCTGATCCTAAGTTGGACTTAGTTAGACTATACCACTAGGCAGTATTGGGTTACCCAAAGCTAGCTCATCCACATGCAAATATTGGTCTACACAAATACAATATGCTAATGTGATAGACATATCATCATGCGTAAGGATACCACCATTTCCAAGCTGGCTATACACCAAACCTGTAATGAGGATCACCTTCTGGTTTGTATAATAATGAGAGTTCTAGGGATTCAAGCTCTATTCCCTTCTTTTCTTCAATTTATCTGGGATACTTTCTCATGTTTAGTGATGAAAATCACTATTTATTTTTGATTGATTTTTTTTTTTTTTGAGCAATGGATTCATGTAGTGATGATAATCACTATTTTCTTTGTTTTTGTGCTTTTTGGGCACTTTGAATTTTAGCTTTTGGAATCTTGAATTTGTGCTTTAAAATTTTGAATTTGCACTTTGTTTTAGGATTTTTGCTTATTTTTATTTAAGCAAGGGATTCAATTGGGTAGGGTGGAGCTTGTCCTTTTGCCAATTCTCAATATTTTTGAATCAGTCGCATAGGGGGATAAGCAAGGAGGATCCTTTTTGCTTAAGGTAACTAGACCACTTTTGCAGTTTTCATCTTTCCCTTGTACCAGCTAGGATTTTAGTGTTTCAATTAGTGACGGGATCCTGAATATCCAAGGCATTTTCACAACTAGACCTTACCCTCTACTAATCAAGGTGGTTTTCTACAAAAGTTTATAAGAATACTAGATATGGTTGAGTGACTAGGAAACCTTAGTATATTCCTTATAGCAACATGAAATGGTTGTGTTGAAAAACACAGTTACACACATGGATGCATGAGTGAATATGGATTTGAATCTTGTGTGGTTGTGATACAAATTGTGGCATCATTTGCAAGAATGTGATCATAACATATGCAAATGCAATGAATGTAATGCAACTATGTGGATTCAGATGGAAGATGCAAATGTTTTTGTATTTTTTATTTTTGCATTGTTTTTGTACTTTTGATTTTATGTTGACCAAAGGGCTTATTGTGCCCTTGGGGATTTTGATTTATCTTGACCAAGCGGATTGGATACCCTTGGAGCATTTTTGATTGATTTGACCAAGCGGATTAGAGATGCCCCTAGTGCCTTTTGATGAGATTTGACCAAGCGGCTTAGAGATGCCCCTGGTGCCTTTTGTTTTTTATTTTACTACTTTTTGATTTGTTTGTATTTCTATGTTTTATATTGTTTTTGTATTTTGATATATTTGAATGTTTTGAAAAAGGGGGAAGGTATGATACCTTAGGTATCCCCTGTGTGCATGTTGTCTACTACAATGTAGTCAGTAGGCTTAGGAAGAGTGAAAAAAATCAACTCTCCCAATTGGGGCATGATAGAAATCAACTGGGTGTCCCTGTCCGGATGGGGAGGAATGAGTGAACCATCTGGACGGAGCTCATTTTGCTCTAATAGGTCTTGGACCATATTCTTGAATCTATGGTAATTGCAAATGTCATGGCCCTCTATTCGATGATAGAGACAGTGTTGATCCTTCCTATAACTCCTAGGTTTAGGCCTATCTAGATCTAGATGTTGCATGTTAGCTAATGTTAAGACGTTAGTCTCTTGGAGCTTCTAGAAGATGGTAGACATAGGCTCATTTAAAGGAGTATAGACACACTACTATTTTGATTGTTTAGCATGTTTTGGCGTGGTATGAGTACCAGGTTGATCCCTAGGTATGTCACTTACTAGCTTAGAGGGCTCGCCTTGTATTTCTGATGTAAGGGACAAATCACTATGAATGCTATGAATGCTATAAGTTAGTCCAAATTGATATAGGTTTAACTGTAATTCTACTATATGGCAATAAAGTCCATAAGTATACTCTTTACAATAATAACATCGTGTTATGGACGTGCTATGTCAACAAAACAATAAAGGGATATTGTACAAGTATGTACAAAAATGTCCATTGGAGTCATTGAAGGGTCAATGATGAGATGTTGTGAAAGTTTGAAACCATAAGGGGACACGTGTGTTAATGTCACATCGAAAGAAGTTATTTCCTTGGGACTAGAGAAGGATATCAAAATGATTGATTTGCAAATATACAAAAATAATAGACCTTGAAGTACTATCCAACAAATGAAATTGAGGGAATAACTCCAACATCGTAGAAGGGTTAAATGGTGAAGATTTTATCTCAGTTTCAAACATAAGAATTAACATATCCATTGTTCATGGTAGTGAATATCATACTACTCATATTAGGGTTTACACTATTAGTATTGATGATCTCAGGAATGAACACCATAGTGTATCTCATAATTATCTTATTCCTGCTAGCTAATCTATTGGTACATACTCTTTGAGTTATGGCCTCTGAAAATATCAAAACCAATAGCGGTAATCCCATGGAAAAATTAGATATCCAACCATTAAATATCATTAGGGCATGACATCCACTGAGAATAACCTTTCAGAATGCCAAGGATATATTGAATGTAAATGACTGGCAATGGTTGAAAGAAGTTGGTTTGGAAGGAGCATCTTGAATAGAGCCAATACATGTGGATAGATGTTATCTGTCAACCCTAGTTGAAATATGGCATCCTAGTAGAAGGAAATTCTAGCTACCCACTAGAGAAATCACTATTACATTAGAGGATGTGTACAGGATATATCGTATACCGGTAGGTCACATAGTGATCGTTGCAATGGAAGCAGAAATGGAACATATTCTAGAAAGAGTATTTGGAGTAGAATGGATAAATATGAGTTTCAATAAGGGTTATATAGCATATGAACTACACTATTTTAAAGGTATATTGTCACATAGGCATGCTATAGTAATCTAGCTCTTATCGGGTGTCATTTTTTTTTATTCAATAAGTGCACGATTTCCTTGGAACTTATTGGGAATAGTGCAAAATTTTTTTGAGGAGTCAGTAGTGCATGCATGGGCACCAACATTTTTGGCCCAAACCTACAGATATTTTTTCAATTTAAGAACAACAATGAAAACTAGATTAAGTTGTAGCACCCTGCTACAAATTTGGGCTTGGGAACATATAGCAATACCAAGACCCCAAGGGATACCATATGATGCACACAAGTATATGGGGCCAGAGGTGCCCTATGTGTTAAGGTGGCAATGAGCAAATGATTGGTCTAACCATAGACCACTTGAAGGCAATAGAGAGTGATTTTTCTCTATTTGGGAGAATTTGCACTTTCGAGATGTTATTTGGAGATCTTGGAGAGAGGGCCCAATATGGGCAGAAGATGAAATACAACTTGCTCGTGTAATATGAGCAAGGTGGTTGATTGGATGTACAAGTATGCAATATGAGTATTTTTAGTACACTTGGGTATTGCAATAGTTTAGTATTATGCAATGGATATCGGACCCATCCAGAGTTTATACTAGGAAGGGAAGAACTGCAGTGATAGCTCCACCATTGGAACCATTAGCCTTAGAACTTGATGAGGCTATATGGACACCAGAGGAAGATGATGTAGGTACAACCCTTGATTTTTATGTTTGGTGGGCTGCACAATGGTATCACCAAGAGGAATATTTTGATGAGGAAGAAGATAGTAGAGAAACAACCAAGGTTTTTGAAGAGGAGTGTTCATATAGAAAGGGATAGAAGGAAGAATCTCCCAAGAGATGTGTTCGTAAACGATTGGATACAATCATAGGACCATACAACGTAGGAGAATATGAACCTATGAGAAAAGTGCAACACGAAGTGGAGGTGCTAAAGAAGTAAATTTAACTGTTAGAGACCCAAAATTTGAAATTGGTAGACAAATGGGTACAATAAAGGTTTAAGTTGAATACTGAGAGAGAAGCTACCATTTTAGAGCGAGAAAGGTTACGATTAGAATTAACACAAATGCACTACTAGAGAGATACAATAGTGATAGCCTTGCAATTATAAAATGCATAATTATGTCATGTAAGGAATATTTACAGAGTTGCATTCTTGACTTCTTATATGGATGTACTCATAAGCCATGGTTTATTTCTACCATCTCAACCAATGGTTGAGACATAGAATGAACATGGAAGTGCAACTCGAGCTACTTATCAAGTAGTTTCTCCAACGGTTTCTCAAACTGGTAATATAGGTGTAGATATGATTGGTGAAAGATATGAGGAACAATAACCTTGAGATCTGAAGCCACTACTCTAGTGATTAAATGTACATCATTATGTCAAGGGAATTGGAAAATTATAAATAAAAATCATTTGAATTATGTACTTTGTGTAGACACCAAATTATAGCCATTAATCCTCCATCCTAACCATCCCACCACTCACTTGTCCACCATACACATTTCCCACCATTCATTTAGCCACTTTTAGCCCTTCCCACCTTCCAAAGGCCCACTTTAGCCCTTTATTGCCATTTCCTAACCCAATTGGGCTTATTTTAATATTATTTTATATTTAATATAATATTTTATATTATATTATAATATATTTATTATAAAATATATATTTATAAACCCAATTAACCATAGCCATCTGATCCAATCTAATCTCCACCATCCATCTTCATTAATCCATGCCACATCTAAAGTGTAATCTCAGCCTTAGGATCTGATTTAATCTTAGCCACATGATTAAAAGTGTAAGGCTAAAACCCTAAGTAAACCCTAAACTAGATTATAAAATAAGATAATTCATAATGCTCAAACCCTGGAAGGTGACTCGACTATTTTATGCCCTTAATATATCCCGGTGAAGCAGAAGGTTACAGTTTTCTGAGGACTTCCACTGTCAAATCTACTCATGAGAATAGATCTAAAACCCTAGCTTGTCGTAGGACTCCCATAATTCCAGCCATTCCCCATATCCATACAACACTTCATCCATCCTTTCCACCTTGCCATCATTCTACAGTGGAGCAACAAATCTATTCATCAACAGACAACAAGGTAAATCACTATTTGTGTTATTATATTTCATGTTGTCTTATTTTGTTCACATTTCATTGCCATAACTAGGGTTTGTAAGTGGTGATTTTCAAGGGCTCACACTGTGGAGCCCTCATTTATTAGTACTGATTCTCTTGGTTTATTTATGTGTAGGATTTCATAATACATCAAAAGCATTGAGCAACTGTTGAAGCTAGAGTGTCTAGGTTACAGATATCAAGAAGCCCACTCAACCTATTAGGATCAAAGACACGATTGAAGATATTGCAGCATTTGCCATTAGGGTTTCGAAGAACCCTACATAATTTTAATATTGTATCAACAAAATATTGTGTATCATCCTGATCTGTAACAACGAAGCTTATAAGATACCCCCCATTAATATAATACATATATTTCATGGTTGTGCATTTCTGGTTTGATATATCCATTTGTTGTTTTCCTTTAAGAAATATCTGTAGTATTGTATTTTTGTATCTACACTTTGTTATAGAAATGAACTACTATGTGAACTTAACTAGTATAAAGCTTTTATTGTGAAATTTAGAGTAGGTTATGAACATTTGTGATTTGTAGATTTTGTTTGTAATCATAAATATGAAAAGTAAACTCAATTAATTGAAGGAGACTAAGTAAATTTGAATAATTGATTGGTGTCCATTATTGGAAAAGGTATAAAACTTCTTCGTGATTCTATAATGATGAAACTAGGAGACATCTAGGTGGATGCTTTGGTGATTGGAAAAAATTGCCAAAACACATTTTAGGATATATGTGAATATCCTACATTGAGAATCTAAAATTATGATGTGTCTATGTTGACACTTAACTTTATCATGTTAACTCATGCTAAGGGTTAACCAATTATAGTGTCATACTCCTTGGTGGGATTTTTGATAAAATTATTAAGACTTTTTATGTATAAAATAGTACAAAAGCATAATTTTAGGGTATCTCAGTAACACCATTTTGTAAAATTCTATTATTGCTATGTTTTAAATTCAGTATTTGTACAATAACATATGGTTTTAAACTATAATATTTGTGATGATATTATGTATTGATGATGTTTTAAATACTTTTGGATATGCAAAATGGATGATATATTATTTATAAGGACATGGTACTGTTGATATATTACATTTTTGTAGGTCCAGGAACTCTCATGGATGGAAGATGTAGCTTACCATCAATATTGAGGTGCTGGAAGGAAGAAAAATATGTTGTCTCAAATAGCAGGATGGATTCTAACCTTGCTAGATACATATAATCATTAGGGTAATTATGCAAACAAAGAGGATTGCGTTTAATCTAAGGGGGGTGTATGTCATGACCCATTTCCTTCGAACCTTATCAAAGTAAAATTAATTGATCATGGGATCAATTAATGCTCAAAAGGGGTCATAGACCTTAGGTAATTTTACAAAATTTCAATTTAGGGTTTTGAAGGAAAAGTAATTATTATGGAAATTTAATTAATTAGGTTTTCTTAGGTTAAATTGCATTTAAAATTTAAATGTAATGTCAAATTTTGATTGGATCAATTAAACACTAGTATTAATAAATCTTATCTATCTTCATGGCATAATTTGGTTGGAAGAAGGAAAAGTAAGATTTTTCCTCTATATTTAATTAGCAAGGAGGTGGAAGCACATGGGCATAAAACAAAATTAGGGCCACCCACCTTATCTTTACATGGACCCTCTTACCTTTAAAGGTTACCCTTCACATGGCATATTATATTTTATTTGGCCCAAGGAATATTTTAATATTATAATAATATGGCCATTATTTGGCCATGAGTGGAGAAGTGCCCTATAAATAGAGGACACCTTATGAAGAAAGGGGAGCTTTGAAGTCAAGAAAGGTCTAGGGAGTATGCTCTCCACCCTTGGGTGGATTAGAAACTATAAGGCGTGAAGGAGTTCCTAATTGAAGAAAGAGGTATTTGGGAACATTGGAAGGAGCCAAGCAAGAAGGATATTTAAGGGAAATCAATCTCGTAGGAGATAGGTTGGTGATTTCTTACTTATTTTGCTAAAGAAGGCTTTTATAATATGAATTCATTCTGGTAGTTTAGAATCATTATGTGTGACTTCATCTACTACTTAATTAGATGTCTTGAATATAGAAAACTACCCAAATTGATATTATATCTTCAGTAAGGTGGAATTCATATCATTTCTTCTGTAGAAATTTTGATACCATGGCATGATTATAAGGCTATGGTTTTAAATATGCTTACCTAAATAAGACAACCTTGTTTATATTATTTAAAAGGCTATAATATAGCCTTGGAGGTAGGGTAGACCTTTACCCTATCAAGTCAAGTATTCGACCATAGAACGATCAACCTCCTCTACCCAAATCACCACCTAGAAATCAATCGTGGAGCCACGGGGCTAGCGGTTATCTTTTATTAGGTGTAAGAAGATTTTAAAATACACTACACCTATGGTATAGTGAGTGTGGGTTATATAAAGGCATATACTTAATTTTAAAACACCTTATGTATGATGTTCAAATGCATAGATGACATCTATGGTTTTTTCCTTCACCTTATAATAAGATATATAACTATCAAGTGATGGGAGGGATACCCCTGCTATTTTGATTACACCATAACTATGGATTTTCATCATAGCCAGTCATGATTCAATAAAATAGGTTTACCCTCATCACATTTATTATGAAATATTATGCATAGTTGAGCACTGTAAGGATAATAAGGAGCCCTATGATAGCGCCCGACAATTTATATTTATGTGTCATACCCATAGAAGCCTAGTGCAGATATTCGACCTACGTATATGAAATATTATGAATTATGTGACTAATGACATAAAATTAGCTTTGATTTCTATAGCATATGATAAATAGACCGATTTAATCTTCAATTCCACTTAGGGATTATTTGAAATTCAACTCAATACCTGGGAGTCATACCTTGATCTCTGTCCATCAGTGCATATGGTGTTAAAAACCTATCGCCATCTATCTAAATTAGAAATATATCTGTAGAAAAATCTTCCATGAAAATAACCCCTATTGATCGCAAACACTCCTATCTATGTATGCAAATCCATCCTCCCATTTTCTTCTACATGAATAAAGGAAAGGGCCAGCATGGTTTTATTTTTGTAAGATAGACTCATGAAACCTAGTCTCATAAATCTCTAGAATGAAAAGGGTGCTTGTATCTTTCATTTCACGAGTAAGAAGTGGGAGACACATAGCACAATGGAGATAATAATCCTCCCATGTACATCATACTAGTAAAGGCACGTATGAGATCCAATACTTGACATGTAGTAGTATAAATAAATGACCCATGGTGACCAATCCACTGCTTAATATTACTTTGGTTGGCGATAGGTGAGTTGTCAAGACCAAAGGATTAAATCACCAGGTATATGATAAGGACATAATCGCTATGTCTCATCCAAACTGGTTCAATAGGAGGTGATACTTGACTCCATTTTATGACTTCCCATCGTGATCTAATATTTTTAGGCCTAGCCTGATTGATCAATTTATGATTTGGGTACATAGAGACGATTCCTATCGGTCACTTGCCACTAAGACTCACGTATAGTAGTCCATTTTAATATAGAGTACATACCTACCTTGTAGCTTGTGCTAACTCCATGCCTAGTAGGGTGTGAAATACTTATTAAACTTTGAATGATCTTGAAGGGTTTTCATTTGCAAGGAAGTAAATACTATGTGCATTATGACAAATCCTCATAATATTTGATATATCCGATGGATAAAACCTTTTAAAATGTATTATTTATTTATTTAATGATTTAAAGGAGACTCGAGGTCATAATAAATAATGTTTAAAGTATTTAATGATTTAATATTTAAAGTAGGATACTTTAAATCTTAATAAATAAGGATTAAAGTAGGGTGATTTAAGAGACCTTAACCTTAGAACAATGAGTAGATTTTTGAAGAAGAATAAGTGAATCTATCTAATTAATAATATATTTAACTTATTCATTATATTTATAGCTTAAAATATAGGGTTATTCCATTAAACCAAACTTTAAGGAAGGAATATGATGGCCATTGGTGAAATAATAGGAGTGTATTGAAGATAGTTGTCCTATAAAGTGGGATTTAAATTTGTGGTGTGCATATAAGTATACTAGTTATATTATAAAGGAAGTTTGTTTTATAATAGATGATGATTTGATCATTTCACGAATTAGAGATATGAGACTTTAATTTGTGAGATGTTTTCAAGTCAATTCCAAAAATGAATTTGAAATCTATTCTAAGGGAATATATAAAACTCCCTTTAGCATCATTACAACTTCTCCAAAATATAACTCCAATGATTATCAAAATCATATGTGAGATGTTATAAATCCTTAAGATAGCTTAGAGAAATGAATTAATAGATACCTTAATTGTATCTTGAATTTTGAAGGATCAGATGGATTCCTTATGGGTATGAGAAATACCTTAATGTTATTATGATGACTTAGAGAAAGGAATTGGGAAATTCCTTAATTGTATCAAGAACTTGAAAAAGAATAGTTGTATTCCTTTATATGAATATTTAATTGAAAGAGATCAATAGATGCCCTTCTTTACTTGTAATATTTAACATCTCAAGTTTATGAATATGAGGAAAGAACATATTTTGGAGGTTGGGTTTATTCCCCATGAGGGTTCCCAGGATAAACCCTTGTGTCATTCCATTTGTGGTTTAATGTGTAATTTTCTTTATGTAATGCTTTTACTTTCAAATGAAAATGATATATGTGGATGAGATGGTTAAATGTATAGATGGATAGTTATGTATATATTTAGATTACTGCAATGTTTACTTTGAATACTATTATTTCAACAGATCATTTATGATGCTAAGAATGTATGCTTAGTTTTTTGATATGTTGATGATTTATTGTTATGTGATTATGTCATTTATTTTCTAGATTATATTGGATAATTATGAACGATGCAACTAGCTAGTTTTAACCTTTGAATTCAACGGTTGTGTGGACTTATCAATCTGATCTTAGTGGAATGTAAATTCTTTCTAAAGTAGATCTCTCATGTGATGTGCAAACCTAAGTTTATGATGTAAGGTATTTTATCATAAAGGGATTTATTGATTTATATTCACCTCATAAACACTCATGATGGTTTAAACTCAAACACATTGGGATTTGGAGTGGGATGAAACCCACAAGAAGGCAAATTGGTCTTGAATTATGAACCAAGACAGACCTTACATTTTGAACTAAAGAACTGAGTGTACATGAGGAGGGGTACTCCCATGTTGGACAAGTAATGTCCTTTTGTAATGAACTTAATTGATTCATGTGTATAACAAAAGGATGCCTAAATGAAAGGGTGGGAAAATAAGCCTTAAGAGGTTTAAAGTTATATAATCATTCTTAAGTTGATATTCCATGGATTATATGAGTTTAATCACAGGTAGTGATTTTGTTATCTTAGATATCCCATCAGGAAGATGTGGATCGGATCTAAGTTCTATGAATAACCATTGGTAAGGTTAGTTCATGGTGCTGGATTTCCATATTCAAGGCATTCACCTATATACTAGTCTTGTTGGATCGTATGGTTAAGGATGATTTCCCTTTTATGTGGGATGAAACCTAACTCTTGGCTAGCATTCTCATATCAGTGGGTTATGAGGGTTTTGTAGAAGCTGATCACTTCTACTCAAGAGTGACTCTGATCAAGTATTAATAAATCTTAATGCTATTTGCCTTGATAAGTTATAATCCAAATGGAATAAGTCTATCTTAGATCATGATTATGTCTCTTGCCTTATGATAGATGAATATATAAATATATATATATATATATATATATATATATATATATATATATATATATATATATATATATATATATATATTATGTGGATAAGTAGTGGTAACAATTGGAGTTGTTACAAGGACAAAATCCAAGGTCCATGTTATCTGTATTGATGTTTTCATGCTTATAGTCCATGTTAGTGAGCATGAGATTCATATGTTGAAATTTTTTTCCACTTTAATGCCTCTTCCTTCAGCTAGAATAACTCTCCATCACCTAGATTTACATTTTTCGCTGCTTGTAGAGTATTTGTGGATAAATATTGCGCTCATCGCCTAATACACTCTTTCCTTCATAATGTCCTATCAATTCAAGGTTGCTCTCTGCCTTCTATATACATTATTGGGTTGTGACATCACTCCCCATTAAACATATTTTAGTTGTTGCCTGCATGTTATCCCAATGATGACTTCTGACTCCATTCATAGCTACCCTACGGATGTGACATTCCAATCACCCAGTGTCACACAAGCCTTGCATAAGCTATCATGTAATATTCCTCCCTGAGCTCCTGTATTCCATTTCATCAGTTCACAACCAACATTGTCCATCCTATCACTCCACATTGTGCAAGTTACATGATCCCATCGTTCCCAATTTCTTTCCAAATGTTGGTCCATGTGTCTAGTCAAGGTATCAAAACCTCAATCATGTCGTTTGTCTCTGACCACGTCCCCTCTATCGAATTTCGTTTGCATAGGCACTTGCCATACACAATAACCTCACTTATTAGTAAACCCTTTAATATAAAGTCCTAAAACCATATATTCAAAATCACACTCTACTCTAGAATAAAATCAAAATCTAACAATACATAAATATAAAGCTTTAAACTCCTAAATTAAAACTTTAATAAAATTAAATACTAAAGAGGCACATGGACTTTTACTTTTATATAAATATAAACAAATAAACAAGTATTTCATTATTTATTTATTTATTTATTTATTTATTTATTTATATATTTATTATTATTTTATTCTATTATATATATATATATATATATATATATATATATATATATATATATATATTTACATGTTTATATTTTATGTTTTTTATTTCTTTATATAATATATATATTATACATTTTTCTTTGTTTGTTTTTTATTTTTTTGATATTTTTCTAAATATTTGGTTTAATCAAGCTTAAAAACTCGAATCAAAATTAAAACCTAGCAATATTTGAAGATAACCCTCTAGAAATTTGAACAATGAATTCTAACTTCAAAATTGCAAAATCAACACTCGAAAAGAAACCAAAAAATAAACATTCACCCAAAGGAAGACTCCTAAATGAGACAAACATTTGAAACATATAAAAGAGGGAACATTTGAAAACAAACAAAATATCCAAAAATCCAAAATTTAAAAGGTGGGTCTCCAATTTTGGGGTATGTTGTGGAAAAACCACAACAAAAGACAACTCTGCTGGGAAATGCTCCTGAGCATTTCAATTGAAAACCCAATATGAAAAGAGAACATAAAATATTAGTGAAACATGAATTATTTAGCAATATCCCAAGAAGGTGGGGGTAAACCACTTCAAATAAACAACTAATCCATCTACCTTTGCTCAATGTGTGAGAAGTGATTTATTTTGCATCTCTGAAAACCTTTTAGATTCCATCATCTGGTTTACATTTAGGCTATGAAGCACAACTCATAAAAGAAATATTTTATAGATATATCCCCACTACCAATTAACTCAAATTCTTTATCAAAACCCTTCTTCATGTGATCGATTGTCTCCACTTGGGATGACAAACTTCTTAACTATTAAAAATTGATCGACTGAGCATAATCTGACCATGGTTGTTTGACAAGCATACCAAATTAGGTGTTATTCCATCCCTTGTATTATTTTTGTCACCATGCCTATTATATTCCTAATACCAAGCCCAAGAAAAGATATGACTTCATTGATAGCTTCACACATTGCAAGACAACATTGTGAACCATGTGGTATTGGGATGTAAACAACTATCCTTTGCTATCAAGTTTGAGAGATAAAATCATCTTATTGTTCGCTATAAATTCGATTGACTACCTTCAAGTCCCGTAAACTTACTAGCGGGTCAGATATTTTATGGTTGTCATCTACACTATACATTGGTCGAAATTTTTTTCACCTGTGTAGTGTGATTACTCCTGTGTAACCTCTTGTCCACTATGCCACTATGCATTCTATGGGGCCATCTGTGTAATCACATCTATGTCTAGATGTGGGACAAAATTTAAGGTCCATGTCATTTGTATTGATGTCGTCACGCTTATAGTCCATGTTAGCTAGCATGAATTTCATATGTTGTAATTTTGTTCCACTTTAATACCTCTTCCTTCGGCTAGAATAACTCTCCATAACCCGACTTTACATTCATCGCCACTTTTAGAGTATTTGTGGACACATATTGCGCTCACTGCCTGATACACTCTTTCCTTCATAATTCCCCATCAATTCGAGGTTGCTTTTTGTCTTCTATATACACTTCTAAGCTGCAATATCACTCACCATCAAACATATTTTAGTGTTTTCCTACGTGTTATCCCACTGTAATGACCCAAAAACACATAAACAGAAAAAAAACAAAAATAGAACAAGTTTTTATTTTTACTATGGAGAGAGGTACATGAACCCTTCATGGACCCCTAATAAAAATACTATTTGCCTAAAGTTTTAATTCCCTAAGTTTTCTTGGAAGCTACATCTCACGAGGTATCCTAACACAATCCCTTCTGTGTTGGTATATCATGTGTTATCGCATATAATCCCATCTATCCCATCATTCTTTATGAGTTATACTTATCACCCTTCATCCATCGAAGGTATACATGCATCTCTATACCATACACAAATAATTATGTATAGGTATGCTACAATTATTACAAGTTAAACTATTTATCTCATCTCCACAATGAGTTATCTTAACTCAGATGTAATCTCTTCATAACTTAGTCCTTTATCTCCCTAAGGGGGTCTCAATTCCCTTAGGTCTCCTATGTTCACCCTAAGGGATTATCAATTCCCTTAGGTTACCTATGTTCACCCTAAGGGGTTCTTAATCCCATTAGGTCTAAAAAAAACCTCTGAGTTCGCCCTAGAACTCTACACTTAGATTTCTATCATCAAGCAACCAAACAATAATACATATAGATACTACAATATCATAAAGCAATCACCAAGTAACTAGAAAATAAAGCAAGCTTAACACTAAAAGAGAATCAACTACATAATATAATCAAATATAGAAATAGAGTAAAAGTACCTTCTCTAAACCAATAAATAGTTAATGCATTAGAATTAGCATGGTAAATCCTTCTTACATTAAAGAATATTACAATAACTGCATTTGGGATATCTCCCCACAATTATAGTCTATTTGAGCATAAGTGAAACAACATAAAGTACAAATACCTATACTTTGCTTTCTTTGAACTCCTTGCTTCTCCTTGCTTCCCAATGATTCTTTGAGGGTATTAGGGGATCAGGATACTCATGGTTGAGGATAGACATAACTCTAAATGCATCTATTCATTTACTTTACCAAATTTTAATTATACAAAATTCAATTAAGTTTCCAACCATCTAATGCATAATGGATATTATAAAAGATCCTTTACTTTTATTTTCACCTTCAAAGTTCCCTTAGAGAGTCATCCAAAATGTACTACTTATATCAAGGTCTAATTTTAATCAAATCCATGCATGTATTAAAGCATTAAAGTCCCATACCTTTAACCTCTAAAATATTCCTTTCCTTTCATTCCCTAAATCAAAGCCCCATAACTTCAATTCAAAGAATAAAACTACATTCTTTTAAATTCATAAATTGAAATCAAATCAATTATTGTTTAAAGCATTAAATTCCCATACCTTTAACCTTTAAAACAATCAATCATTCATTCCCGAAATCAAAGACCCATAACTTTAATTCAAATAATAAATATACATCCCTTTTAATTAAAAATCCCCTAATATAATCAACATTAATCAAAGGTTCTCCTTTTAATTAAAAATCCTAATATAATTAATCATAAATCAAAGGTTCTCCTTTTAATTAAAAACCCTAATATAATTAATCATAAATCAAAGGTTCTCCTTTTAATTAAATCCTTTGATGTATTCCACATAAGTCAAAGGTCTATATTTAATTAATTCCTTCAATGTATTCCACATAAATCAAAGGTTCTTCATTTAATTAAATCCTTTAATGTATTCCTCATAAATCAGAGGTTTTCTATTTAATTAAATCCTTCAATGTATTCCACATAAATCAAAAGTTCTCTATTTAATTAAATCCTTTGATGTATTCCACATAAATCAAAGGTTATCTATTTAATTAAATCCTTTAATGTATTCCACATAAATCAAAGATCTATATTTAATTAATTCCTTCAATGTATTCCACATAAATCAAAGGTTCTCTATTTAATTAAATCCTTTAATGTATTCCACATAAATCAAAGGTCTATATTTAATTAATTCCTTCAATGTATTCCACATAAATCAAAGTTTCTCCATTTAATTAAATCCTTTAATGTATTCCACATAAATCAAAGGTTCTCTATTTAATTAAATCCTTCAATGTATTCCACATAAATCAAAGGTTCTCCTTTCAAGTAAAAACGTTCAATGTATTCCACATAAATCAAAGGTTATCTATTTAAATCAAATCCTCCAATATAAATCAAAGGTCTATATTTAATTTAAATCCTTCAATGTATTCCACATAAATCAAAGGTTCTCTAATTAATTAAATCCTTCAATATAAATCAAAGGTCTTTATTTAATTTAAATCTCTCAATATAAATCAAAGGTCTTTATTTAATTTAAATCCCTCAATATAAATCAAAGGTCTTTATTTAATTTAAATCTCACAGGACCTTTCTAATACAGAGTTTATCACCAAAGGCTAATGCCCTTCATGGCAGATACCGATGACCTCTATAGAACGAGTAAGGGATTGCTAAGTCGAGAAACCTACAAGGTAAGACAGGGTAGAATAGGTGCTAGGCTTTCACCATTGTCGCCACTAACTATCCTCCAGTGGGACTGAACTCCCATAACATTAGAGTTCCCCACACACACAGATGGAGTTATGCTACACAGAGCTTTCCACACACAACCATATCTTAAATCCTATGGGTGGTTTTCCCTACTGGTGGTGCTCCCAATCGTGATACTTCCTCTTGAAACTTCGATGACTTTCCTCGTATAGCAGACGATTTCAAAAAGGGTTCTCTATTTCCCTTTGAGTGCATAGATTTTTGGTATAGAGTGCATTCAAATTTCCACAACATTCTTTAGACACACCCCCACTCTCGAACTTACATTGGTTTCAAGCACTTACAGGGTTTCTTTAAACGCAACGCCCTCTACACTTTCAGGCTCTTGGAAACTTTACCCCACTCTACAAAGCATGGAATTCTCAAGACACACACAAGATTTTTTCAACACACCAACAAGTTCCATAAATATGGCGCTCTTAAAAACACATGCAACCTTTTCTTTGAAACACCAACAAGTTCTAAAAATATGGTGCTGTTAAAAATACACACAATATTTTCTTTGAAACACCCACAGTTCTATAAATATGGCGCTCTTAAAAACACACACAGTATTTTCTTTTAAACACCAACATGTTCTAAAAACATGGTTCTCTTAAAAATACATGCAGTCTTTTCTTTGAAACACCAACAGTTCTATAAACATGGTGCTCTTAAAAACACACGTAAGTTTTTCTTTGAAACACCAACAGGTCTATAAACATGGCACTCTTAAAAACACATGTAGGATTTTCTTTGAAACACCAACAGGTCTATAAACATGGTGCTCTTAAAAACACACATAGTAGTGCTCTAAAAACATAGACACAGGTGGTTTCAACCCTTATTAAATATCTCTCACGTTATAGGGAGTATAACCGTTCAATTTTCACCCAACCAATGTGTGCAAAAATATATGTTAAAGCATAAAATTAAGAGAGATCACTTGAAGCTGGAAATCCATAGCTTAAGAGCATACCTATGTTATTTATAACACATTATTTGCATAGCTTAAGACCTTCTCTACGTTATTTCTAACACAATATTTTTTCAATTGTACCTAAAGCAAGCATTGAAAATCATAGTATTGTTGGACATTTTGAGTCCCTAAGTCAAAAGTTGTCATTGATATCACCATTGATGCCACTAGATGGAGTCATCATTAATACCAATATTTTAGCAAAAACAAAGGCAACAAAGACGATCATTTGATATTCAACAAGAAGGCAGAAGTTCGAGTGAAACAGTGCAAAAGACATAAGTTGAAAAGGAGTGATGATATTTATTTTATAAATTATTTAAACTCAGGATAAATTTAAATTTTACAAATAAATATTATAATGGTCAGAAGTGCCATAAGTGAAAATCCAAATATAATAATTGTAATTTTTATTACAATATTTTATATTGCAAAAGTGGGTTTATAAAGTCTAAAAATATCTAAACCCAAAGGTTGGGTTTAAAGGTTTAAGACCAAAGATTAATTTAATAAATCCAAAGGTTGGATTTAAAGTTTTGAAAATGGCAAAGGTTTATTTCCAAGGGAAGCGCCGACATCAAACAAAGCAAAGGAAAGTGTCGATGTCATCGAAGAAAAGGGAAGCACCAACATTTTTAATACAATGGAATGCATATTAATACCATGCCAAAGTTAAGTTTCATTTTACCCTTGCTCGATTTGAAAGACGAAGCGCATCGAATTTAATGCAGAGCTCGTGATAGTATTTTGTAATTTTTATGGGTTGAATTGACAGCAGAAAGGACAAAAGCAAGTGCTTTGATGTTTTGAATGCCAACTAGACACCTTGGCCTAGTGGCAAGTGGACAGCAGCTTACATTTTGGTGTGTACGGTGGTTAGTGTTTGAATCTCATGGAAGCCTTTGGTGGATGTGTTGAAGGCACCAAGGAATAGGCGCAAACGTTTTCTTTTGCAAGGCTTGGGAGGAGTATTGAAGCACATGGTGCTTCTTCCTTCCCAATGAGCTTGTAAGCTCGTGTGGTGTTGGCACCGTGGGCAAAGACTTGTGAAGGCTGCATTGAGAGTTCAAAACTCTCCTAAGGCAAAGGTAACATTTTGTGTTTTATTTTATTAATGCCTAAGTTGGAGGTATAAGGTATTTGGTGATTAAAGTATTTGCATTGTGATAAAGGTTGGTAGTTGAGAAATATTGTTAGGAGGTATAAGGAGAATTCTATTTTTATTTTCAAGTCTTAAATTTTGCTATTGTGGAATTTTGGAAGGTTAAGACTTTGTGGGTGTATTTGAATAAAGGGTTTTTGATTATTGTGAGGATATTGCTTATTGTTTAAGTTGGAGTGATAAGGTGTAATTGTGATATTATATTTGTGATATAAAAATTATCCTCTAACCCTTATTTATTTTGTCAAAGAAGTAATTGTGAGTGTGGCATATTTGTAAGGATAACTAATCTTCAAGAAAAGGTATGGGTAAAATTCTTCTTTGTTGAGTTAGGTGATTGGCTTTATTGAAAATTAAGTTTGGAGTGAAAAGGATGTGATTAGGGTTTCCTTTTCAAAAGTGGTTGAGTTAATGCTTCAAGGTTTTCTAGATTGTGTGTTGTGATTAAACCTTATTTTATAAGCATTGTTGTTGAAGCCATTGTTTTTTTTGAAAATTTTGAAAAAAACTTGTATTAAAACAAAGATCAATTACAATATGGGAAGAGACTCTTCCCAGCTGAATTCAGAGAGAACACAAGATTACAATAGTAGAAGAAGAATTGCAATGGAGCCAAATCTCCTGAACCATTAACTAGCTAGCAGGGAATCGGCATGGACAGTTGATGTAGCTTGTCATGAAATCATGACACTATTCTTCTCCTTAGGCCATGAACATGCAACATGTCGTGATATCATGACACCTTTTCTCCCTTGGTTGTGAAAATGCAACATGTCGCGATATCGTGACACCTTTCCTCTCTTAGCCATGAAAATGCAACATGTCGCTATATCACGACACCTTTCCTCTCTTGGTTGCGATGAAGCAACATGTCGTGATATTGCGATAACTTTCCACCCTTGGCCCCGACGAAGCAACATGTCACGATATCGCGATAACTTTCCACCCTTGGCCACGACGAAGCAACATGTCACGATATCACGACAACTTTCCACCCTTGGCCCCGACGAAGCAACATGTCACGAAATCGTGACAACTTTCCACCCTTGGCCACGACGACGCAACATGTCACGAAATCGTGACAACTTTCCACCCTTGGCCATGACGAAGAAATATTTCGCGATATCATGACAACTTTCCTCCCTTGGCTACGATGAGGCGACATGTCGCGATATCGCGACAACTTTTCGCCCATGACCGCGACGACACAACATGTCGCAATATCGCGACAACTTTCTTCCAGCGATCGCGACGAAGCAACATGTCGCGATATCGCGACAACTTTCCACCCTTGGCCGCGACGAAGCAACATGTCGCAATATCGCGACAACTTTCCACTCCTGGCCGCAATGAGGCAACATGTCGCGATATTGCGACAACTTTCCACCCCTAGCCGTGATGAAGAAATATGTTGCGATATCACGACAACTTTCCACCCTTGGTCGCAACGAAGCAACATGTCGCGATATCACGACAACTTTCCTCCCTTGGCCGTGACGAAGCAACATGTCATGATATGGTGACAACTTTCCTCCCATAACCATGACAACGCAACATGTCGCGATATCACGACAACTTTCCTCCAGTGACCGCGACGACACAACATGTCGCAATATCGCGACAACTTTCCTCCAACGATCGCGACAGCGCAACATGTCGCGATATCACGACAACTTTCCTCTCTTTGCTTTTCTTTGATCATTGGCTCAAGGACCTTTCCAGACCCTGTCTAATCACCTCATCCTCAATATCCATGTCACTGTGCAATTGAACTCCAACCTCCTTTTTCGCACCCATCTTAGCCAGAAAGTCAGTCGCTTTGTTCAAAATTTTTGAAGCCATTGTTAAGTAAAGAACTTGAACTTGAGTTAGAAAAGAGCATGAGTATCATTGTTATGTGAGACTTATTGTTGAGCATTTTTAAAAACATTTTGAGTTGGTTGATAATGCTTGAACTAGGGTTTGTGAGAAAGGGTTGTTCCTTGAGGTGATTGGTTGAGTAGAGTTGATTAAGCCTAGTCAAGTGGATGCATGAAGTGGTTATTCAAGTTCTATGAAACAAACTATTCTATATTCTAATTTGATTTGAGATTGAGCTTTGAGAATAGAACATATTGAGTCTCTAACAATTCTCTTTATGCTTCTATGATATTGAGTTGATATTGAGCTTTGAGTATAGAACATATTGAGTCTCTAACAATTCTCTTTATGCTTCTATGAGATTGAGTTGAGAAAGTGATTGAGCATTGATTATAGAACATATTGAGTCTCTAACAATTCTCTTTATGCTTCTATGAGATTGAGTTGAGAAAGTGATTGAGTATTGAGTATAGGACATATTGAGTCTCTAACAATTCTCTTTATGATTCTATGAGATTGGATAAGTTATGTGTGGACTTGTTAAGCTAATTTGAGGCATGTCTTTGAGAAGGATTGTGGACTGATTATGTGTGAGCTTTTGTGGAAGCTTGCAATGCAGATTTCAGCAATTCCTAGAGAGGACTTATTGAGCAGATTTGGACAAGTTCTGAGTGAGCTTGTTGAGCATATTTGGACAAGTTTTGAGTGAGCTTGTTGAGTAGATTTGAGCAGGTTCTGAGGACTTGAGCAAATTTGAGCAGGTTCTGAGTGGACCTGTTGAACAGATTTGAGTAGGTTTTGAGTGGACCTGTTGAGTAGATTTGAGCAGGTTTTGAGTGGACCTGTTGAGCATATTTGAGAAGGTTTTGAGTGAACCTATTGAGAAGAGCTTTGGAGGTGATAAAGCAGAGATGACAGAGTCTCTAGTGGATAAAGATCCATCAACCAGGACATTGAGGACATATCTTCTGAGTGAGGACAAGAGTCTTCAAGTGGAGAGAGGTCCATAGTCAATGCAGTGGAGGCAGACTTCTAGAGGATTACCATCCAAAGCATAGGAGGAGTTCTCCTATGGATAGAGATCCACAAACCATATTTAGGGGATCAACATCTCCTTTGGACAGAGGTCCATAAATATCGTAATTGGGAAGGATTCACAAAATATTATTTGAAAAATATTTAGAAGAAATATTTTTCTATGGAGGTAGCCCATATTGGGTGAACCACGTTAAAATGATGTCTCTCATGTGTGTGATGCTTTGTGTGATGTTTACTGGTTTATTAATGTTGATGCTACTATTTGGATTAAAAGGAAAAAAATTATTGTATACTGTTCACCCCCCCTCTCAGTATAAGCACATGTTCTTCAAGTATGTCAAAAATGACATTTTTGGAAGAGAATACACTTGGCACAATTATTTGATCAGTAATTGATGTAATGTAAGTCACATGGCTCACTCGAAAATAAGTTGATTTGACATAAAGTCTTTAGTTGGGCCAGGTGAAGTACTCTACAATCCTTTGTCAATAAGATGAAAATGGTTGGAACTTTCTATTGTACAATTTGTTTGTATTTGAAAAAAAATAAAGTCGTAACTTTCTATTATAATGTTTGTATTTTAACTTGATTCCCTATATTTCGGGATAACTTAATAGTAAAACCATGAAAATAAAAGGTTCCTACCTAATACAGGTTAATCTGTTAACATTTTTAATTTAATAATGTTTAAAATGTTTTCTAATTTAATACTAAAATTATATTTATAATTATTAAATATATTATTATACTGAGTTGAAAAAATTATAATACTTCAATTACTTATACAATACAATATATTATATTATTATAAATATAAAATTAATATCATAAATTAAATAGTAAATATTTATATGATAAGTTATATTTTTTATTATTATTTTAATTTTTAATAGAGCAAATAAACTTTAGTTATTTATTTTCTCATGGTCTTTTAAGTATTACATGATAAGTTTTTATATTTGCATTGAACATCATTAAGTTTAGATGTTGGAAACCATGATCCTTTCAAAATCACTTAGCTAATCTAAGTTTATTGAATAATTTTTTCCATTTCCATAGTATACTTCTTTTTATTAACTTTATTATGAACCACAATTTTTTTTGTGGACCAAGCACATCACTTTATGTCAATATTTTATAAAATTTAATTATTAGTTGTTTTATATGTAAAAGATATTTTAAAATCCAAGGCTATTAGTTCAACTATGAGACCTAGATTCAAATCTTATTAAATGATATATGCATAATTGTTAAATTGTTGTAATATTATTATTTTATCATGAGTTAATATAAGTAAAACCTATTTCAATCTTATATAAACCATTAAAAAGATAAATAAAATGCATTTTAAAATTTGAATTTTCTTGTGTTTATATATAATATTTCAACCACATTAAATTATAAAAATATTTTTATTTTTATAAATTAAAAGTTTTAAAAAATATTATAAATGATAGTCTATAATCATTTTTTCATTTTCTCATAAGCAATGATACTAGGAGTTAATAAGAATATAATTCCATTATAAAAAAATTCATAAAAACCACGAAACGATGGTTTCATAAAAATAATATTGTATTTTTTTTTTTTTTTTTTACATGGTAAAATGGGTAGCCACTAATCTGACAAGTTGTCCATTTTTTATGGCCACCACAATATTGTGAGCTGTCAGCCCGAAAGCCACCACACAATTCTTGGTGCAGTCCGTCCTTACAACCACCATGCCAGCCCAAGAATATTGTATTATTAAAATTTTTAATAAAGTATTAATAAATTTTTAATAATCTTTGTTCAATAAAACAAATAATTTTTTTTATTGAGTAAATACTTCTTATACATGTACATATCCACTATATATATACATATCCACTATGGGGATTGAACCTGGTCGCATCACCTATAATGCAAGAACCACAACAAGCATATATAAAACAAATAATTGATCTAACCCACAACAAAATCCAAATCTTCTCTAGATGAAACGGGCTGCTAACATATATAGGACAAAATTTCAAATGAAAACAGAGGAGAAAGGGGGACGACCGATGAGAGGAAAGTAGAGGATTTAATACAATAGTGGGCAGGGCAAAGCATAGAGCTTAAGAGAGAGGTCAACCGGACATCGTAGCTTAAGAGCTTCTATACAATATATTTTCAATTGTACCTAAAGCAAGCATTGAAAATTGCACTATGTCGAAAAATGACGCTTTTGACGCTTTTGGAAAATAATACTATGTCGAAAAATGGCGTTTTAGATGCTTTTGGAAAATAATACGCTTGGGACAATTATTTGATTCGATATTGATGTAATCTAAATCAGTGTCTTGACTCTGATAACGCAGGCTGGACTAGCATATAGTCTCAACTTAATAGTGGGACCACGTGGAGTAGTCTATGGCACAATTATTTTATTCGAAATTGATGGAGTGTAAATCACGCTGCTGACTCTGACTATGCTAGGTTGATTTAACATAAAGTCTTGATGTAATGTAAATCACATGGCTGACTATCACAATGCTAAGTTGATTTAACATAAAATCTACAATGATCCCACCGATAAATATAAAGATGACAAGTTGATTTAACATAAAGTCTACAATTTGTTTGATATATGAGAAGAGTTGTAACTTTCTATTGTAGTGCTTGTCTTTTTAACTTTATTTCAAATATTCGTGGACAACGTAATAGAAAAACGATGAAAGGAAAAAGTTTCCATGGATATATTTTAATCTCGCACAAAAAAAAAAAATTAATCTGTTACCAAATTTTTAAATTTAAATAGGAATATTATACGTTTAAAATTATTTTTTAATTTAATATTATTATATTTATAATTATTACATTATAAATTTTATTTTAATTTTTTTTATCATTAATATTTTTAAATAATATTTTATAACATTAAATTTTTAGAGATAAGTTTGTTTTAATTAAATTTTATTTTAATTATTTTTTCGTTAATGAAAGAGGATAATTATTAAAAGAAAAAGTCTCCATACAATACATATACTTTCATGTAGAGGAGTTGGAGAACAAGTGGGTAGTTAAAACTCTCTAGTTGGAAAAGAGAGGTCTGTCATTCAAATCTCTCTCCTCACTTAATGAAGATATGCTATGTAAAATTTAAATGTTACAAATAAAAAATATATATTATTAAAAAATATTTAAAATTAATTTTAAATTAAAATAATTAATTATTATTTTAAATTATTTAAAAAATAAGTTTTTGAAAGATTTGTCTTTCTTTTTTACATCATATCAAGTTATAAAATCTACTGGGAGTTGTTATATTATACATGTGATTATACACACATGTATCAGTGATTGAACTAAAACTTTTTTAACAAATAATTTATCATTTTATTATTGATATTTTTAAATATTATTTTAATAATTATAAACTTTATTTTAATTATATATATGGAAAGAGATTGTTGTTGTATTTATATAATAAAAATAAATTTATATAATTTATGGAATGTAAATTATGTAAGTCTCAGAATGTGTTTTTTGTTTTTTTTAAATTAGATTATATTATATCATTAATCGGAACATTGTAATAGTATGGTGTTAGCATTGTCCACCAACTAGAAAAACAAAATATGGTAGATCAAAAATAAAACATCCACCGAAAACAATGTATTAATTTAACATAAAGTCGTGATGTAATGTAAATCACATTGATAATGTGAAATTGACTTAAAATACATTACATGGCTGACTATGAGAATGCCAAGTTGATTTAACATAAAGTCACAATGATCCCACCGATAAATATCAAAATGACAATTTCTTTATAACTTTATATTGTAATGCTTGTCTTTAACTTGATCTCAAATATTTGTGGACAATGTGGAAAACGATGAAAAGAAAAAGTTTATGTTAATCTCTCACCATGTTAGAAATTTAAAATTATTTTTTAATTTAATATTATAATTATTAAATTATAAATTCTATTTAAATTTTTTATTATTAATATTTTAATATTATTTTATAATAATTTCTAGGTTTTTAGAGATAAGTTGGTTTTAATTAAATTATATTTTAATAAATAAAATTATATTTATATATATATATATATATATATATATATATATATATATATATATATATATATATTTATTTATTTATTTATTTAACCATACCATCCTCATCATCGAAATTCTTCAATATGTCTCCATTGTTTGTGTATCATTTGCCTAGGAACACAAGGAAGCGACCTATTGATGAGTCCTAGCCAACCATATCCACCATCTCCACAGAGGAGATTCCTATCCAAGTAGATGAGGAGCTACCTTATGAGGCCAACATTGAACCAATTCAAGCCTCACTCCTATCATCTCCTTCTCCACAACCATAGGTCATAGTGCACCTAGCTACCATCGATTTAGGAGAGTACCAGGTTAGGAACGTCACATCCACCCTTCCCATCAAGTCAGTGCAAGATATGGGTTGACCTCATCTTCCCATAGGCACTATCATGCCTCTTAGACTACCCCCTAATCAAACGAATTTCATTTATGGGGGTCTCGATTATGGCATCAAGCCTTATCAACAATAGGAAGAGGATGAGGAGCCATTTTGAAAAGACATCAACTATATGTCTAACCCTACCTTTACCTTGAGGTATCTTCACCTCTAAAATTTGCATGACTATGGTTTGGACTTGTATGAGTAGAGCATTCACACTCCTTACCAACCCAGTATCAAATACCATATGATAAGTCTAGGTTGGGATACAACAAGCCCATGCCCCTCGATATTCTCATAGATAGTTTGGAGTGAATGACTCTAAAATTTAAGGATGAGCTTGTGTGTGATCCCTACACCAACTCCAATCGAGTTTATTCACTGGGAGACTACTTCCCCACATCCATAAGGAAACAAGAGGTATCTCGTGATGTCATCCAATCTTACGAGAGAGGTGAAGATTCACATACCCTTCCCCACGATAGTGAGGAAGAAGATCAAGGGTCCCCTTATGAATGGACATCGAATGATGAGTTGGATTATGGGGTAGCACCTATAGACTTTGCTAGTTCAGATGGGGAGTATGCACAAATTGTCCCATTAGATGATGAACTCGAGGAATACTTGTGAATGTTTCCATTCCTGCATCCTATCTAGTGACAACTTCTGCCTATAGAGGAGCAAGCTCACCCGGAGCCACACTGACTACCTTAAGTCATTCCACCTCCACCTCAACCACCTCTAGAAGTCTTGTGACACCTTGATATCCATAGACACCTTAAGCCACCTAGGGGAAATCATCCATCCATAAACATGATTTCCATAGACCTGTTCGAGCCCCTACAAGATTCAAATAACCCATCAAAGCCACTACACCTCAGCTTGGGGGTAATCGAGTTTGATCAAGAAGATTCTTCCCCATTGCCTTTCAAGTATTGGCCTTGTGATGAGATGTTATAGCCTTTTCATTTCTCTCCGAGGCCTACTCATGATGTCTTCCAACCTAAGGTATCAACTGACATTCTAATTGATGATCTAAACCTAGCATATGACATTCACCCGATCCCTACTCCACATCATTTGGAGGGGTTGGATATGTCAATCGAGCCAATGATTGATAAATATATTGGCTTGGATCCTGAGAATCCTCAATGCATCAAATTAGGGAAAATCTTGTCCCCACCAAGCAGGCCAATTACATAGCCCTTCTTACAGAGGAGGTTTTTGCATCATCCTACAAAGACATGCCAGGACTTGATCCAAATATGATCATGCATAATCTGATGCTTGATCCATAAGCTAATCCAATTAAGAAAAAACTAAGAAAAATGCATTTGACAATAGCCTTAATAGTTAAATATGAGCTACAAAAACTGTTGGATGCCAAGTTCATCATATCAGTGGACTATCCATCATGGTTGTCCAACATGGTTACCATCAAGAAGCCCAATGGGAGGATTCACATTTGCATTTACTTTAAAGACCTAAATAGAGTGAGTCCTCAAGATGATTTCCCTTTGCCAAGCATTGATGCCTTGGTAGATGCTACAACGAGCCATGAGATGTTATCCCTCATGGATGGTTTCTCTGGATACAACCATATTTGCATCAATCCAAAAAACTATCTCAAAACAGCATTCACAACATCTTGGGGAATATTTTTCTATAAGGTCATGCCTTTTGGCCTTAAAACATTGACACTACATACCAGCACGCCATGACATACATCTTCCATGATTACAAGAATAAAATTATGTAAGACTACATGGATGAATTATTAGACAAATCATTATTATGCCATAAGCATCTCAATGTCTTGCACAAAGTCCTCGATCGCCGTAGTGAGCATAATGTGAGACTGAACCCCAAGAAGTGCGTCTTCAATGTCACATCTAGAAAAAAATTGGGCTTTATAGTCTCTAAAAGAGACATCAAAGTGGACCTCAAAAAAGTCAAGGTAATCCTTGAGATGCCTCATCCAACTACCATTAAGCTACTATGGAGTCTGTAGGGTAAGGTTGCATCGATCAAGCGCTTCATAGCATAGTTATTTGATAAGTGTCGACCCATGAACAAATTATTACACAATGGGGCCGCATTCCATTGGGATGACAAGTGTCAAGCTACCTTTGATGCAATAAAACAATATCTAGCTTTGCCACCAGTATTGGCTCCAGCCAAACTAGGAGTGTCATTCTGCTTATACATCTCAATCACTAAGATTGCATTGGAAGTCATGTTAGTCCAAAACAACAAACTACATAAAGAACAAGCTATGTACTAGCTATGTACTACCTTAGTCGTACCCTGGTTAGTTATGAAATCAAATATGCATACGTTGAAAAGCTATGCCTAGTGGTGGTTTTTGCCACCAAGAAGCTACACCATTACATGTTTAGTCATACCATGTATGTTGTATCAAAAAAATAATCCATTGCGATACATGATAAGTCATACTTATCACAACAATTACACAACAAAATGGATCATGTTGTTGATAAAGTTTGACCTAGAATTTATCATACAAAAATAAAATGAGGGTCAGGTCATCATCGATCAACTCACAAAGGCTCCTCTCTGGGATGATCAGCCTCTTAGTATGGAGCTACCCGACAATGGAGTCTTCCACGTTTTAGAATTACCTAATTCTGACAAGCCTGAGTCATAGGACAATATGACTCTATTCTTCAATGGTTATAAATGTGAGTAAGGGGGTGGTGCAGGAATTATGTTTTTCATACCTCAAGGGGCTCATATACCCCTATATTTCAAACTTGATTTCCCATGCACTAATAACAATGCCAAGTATGAAGCTTTGCTCATAGGTCTTCAAATGGATGTTGCCATAAAAATAACCAAGCTCAATATTTTTGGTGACTCCTTGATCATCGTAAACCAAGTCAAAGAAATTTTCCAATGCAAGTGTACAGTTCTACAATCCTATAAAGCCCTTGAGGAAAAGCTTTTGGAAAATTTTGAATGGTGTGATATCGAGGCACTCCCTCGCTCATCAAATCGTTTTACGGATACAATGGCCTCCTTGGGGTCCTTTATCCCATAGAACCCTGTTGATGATATGACAACCATTCAGTTCAAAACATTATCCTAATCTATAATCGAGCATGAGAACATTCAGGTCACGCTAGATGTCCACATAATTCAGATTGAACCTCATGAGAAAAGGTTCTCACAAATTCATGAGTGCTTGAATCATACCGCTTGGGGGACTCTATTCCCTCAAACTCATTTTGATAGCAACACAATGCTATTCTTACAAGTTATATCCCAATCAACATTTTCTTGGGATGAACTTCAAAAGGGATAGACAATTCATGCAATCAAGGCTTCCTCACAATAGTACTGGTCTACCCAAATCAAGGATTACCTAAATCTTGGTAATATCCCTGCTAGGTTATCGCATGCCGCCAAAAGGAAATTTAAATAAAAAGTGGCAAATTATGTCTTACTAGGAGATATTTTGTATCATTGAAGCTATGAAGGGATTCTTCTTCATTTCTTAGAGCATCAAGAATCGGTTTGGGCAATCGCCCAAGCACACGATGGTACATGTGGTGGCCATTTTAGCGGCATGGCCATCACAATGCATATTCTTCACATGGGCTATTATTGGAAAACCTTAGAGTGATACTATTGCACTTATCTTAAAAAGTGCATAAAGTATCAACACCATGCTAACTTGGCACATGTATCTTCTCAGGCCTTACAACCGATTCAATCGGTATGGCCATTCTTGTAATGGGGGTTTGATTTAATCAAAAAATCTCACCCGCATCCTTGGGCCATCACACATTCATAATTATGGCTATCGAGTATTTTACAAAATGGGTGGAAGAAATTCCCCTTACCACTATGATAGGACCTCGCATCACGGAGTTCATATTGCATAATATCATTTGTCATTTTGGTATTCCATCCAAGATAATTTTAGATAATGGGACATCATTCAAGAACAAATATGTGTGTGCTTTGACAACAAAGTATAATATCCATCATATATTTTCGATGCCCTATTATCCATAAGAAAATGGGTAAGTAGAGGCATCAAACAAAACATTGATTGCCATTCTGAAGAAAATAGTTAAATAAAATCATAAATATTGGCACACACAAATACCCCTTGCTCTATGGGCCTATCACACTAGTATTCGGACGCCCACTAGGGCAACCCCATTTTCACTAGTGTATGGCGCCGAGGTAGTCATGCCTCTAGAGCTAGAAATCCCATCACTATGCATATCCATGCAAGAGTTCATCGATGATGAAACTGCATGGTAGGCTTGCTTAGACCAACTTACGTTGCTTGATGAACTATGTGTCAATGCTCTTGAGCACTTGTACATTTATCAAGAGTGACTTAAGAGAGCTTATAACATGAAAGTCCATCCTAGAGACTTTTAGGTTGGTGACCTCATTCTGAAAGAGAACCAACAAAATTCTAATTTTTTGCCCCATCTGTGGGACAAGTTTACGATAAACTGGTTAGGTCCTTTCATCATCACTAGTCATATAGGACCCAAAACTTATCGCCTAGCCTCCCTTGAAGGAATCGAGGATCCTAAACCCTTGAAAATCCTTCACTTATGGCCTTTCCATGCTTAAGGTACCGTAGCCCCAAAATGCTCCAAGGGTTTCTAAAAAACTACTTGGTCAACCCAAAAATCCCAAGGTTTCTACAAAACCACTTGGTCAACCCCAAAATGCTCCAAGGGTTTCTACAAAACCACTTGGTCAACCCCAAAATGCTCCAAGGGTTTCTACAAAACTGCTTGGTCAACCCCAAAATGCTCCAAGGGTTTCTACAAAACTACTTGGTCAACCCCAAAAGGCCCCAAGGGTATCTCCCAAAACCACTTGGTCAATCCCAAAATGCTCCAAGGGTTTCTACAAAAATGCTTGGTCAACCCCAAAATGCTCCAAGGGTTTCTACAAAACCGCTTGGTCAACCCCAAAATGCTCCAAGGGTTTCTACAAAATCGCTTGGTCAACCCCAAAAGCCCAAGGGTATCCCACAACCGTTTGGTCAACCCCAAAAGCCCCAAAGGTACCCATAAACCCTTTGGTCAACCCAAAATACCCCAATGGCACCCAATAAGCCCATTGGTCACATGTACATACATATATATCAATCAAAATCCAAAAATATCATCAAAATATCAAAAATATAAAAATATTGCATTGCATCACCTTGCATACCAATGCATTCTACAATCACTTGCATTAGGCATACTCATCATTGCACTTTGCATTTTAGAGTTGCGCATACATATCTAAGCACTAAGACTGTATATTACTCATCATTAAAAAATAAATTTTGTCACAAATCATCATTCACATCATTCCATTTTCCACCTATCATTTCCACCTACATTTCCAACATTTCATATTAGTGTCTGTTTCCCTTCACCTAGTCATTTTTTCTAGAATGTCTTTAGGGTTTTCAATCACTCAGCCGTCTCTAGTTTTCTTTTCAGATTTTGTAGAAAGCTATCCTAATTTTTAGAAGGTAGAGTCTTGCTTTGATTGTACCTTGTATACATCAAAATCCCAACACAATTTACACACTAATAAATCCAAGTTTTGCACAAGGAAAGATGAAACCTACAAAGTGGTCTAGGTTACCTTAAGTGAAAATTTTATCTCGCTCATCCCCCTATGCGAATGGTTTAAGAATGCTAAGAATTGACAAAAGGACAAGCTCCTCCTTACCCAATTCCCCAAAATAAACAGTGGTTTTCACCACTATCAAAAAGCAAAATCTCAAAAAGCAAAAATCAAAAGCAAAATAAATAGTGATTTTCATCACTAAGCAAATCCCTTACTCAAAGAAAACAAAAGTACAAAATAAACAATGATCTTCATCACTACATATGAGCAAGTATCCCAAAGCAAATAAAATAAAAGAAGGGAGTATTGAACTTGAATCCCTAGAATTCTCAGCATTTGACAAACCATAAGGTGATCCTCATTACAAGTTAGGTGGCATCAAGCCTACCTAGCAATGGCGGTATCCTTACGCATGATGATATGTCTATCACATTAGCATCCTTATTTTTGTACAGACCAATGTTTGCATTAGGATGAGCTAGCTTTTGGTAGCCTATACTACCTAGTGGTCTAATCCAACTACGTACAAAACCTAGGATCGTGATACTCATAGGGTGATCTTCAGTACATATGGGCTGCATCAATCCTGTTTGGCACTGGGGTAATCTTATGCATCTCACAATAATGAACTCACTTGCACACACAGGGATATTGAGTATCTTGGTCATCCTAGCAGATTCATACCTTGTCAAAAAGTCTTGCATGGTTAGTATACAATTTTTGACTCGATTAACTAGAGTGTTTGAGTCTCATGAAAACCTCAAGAACATCCTATAACATCCTATTATTCATTCCATTTTGTATTCACTAGTATATCAATTTACATTTCTCACAAATCCATTACGCAGTCTCATGAAAAATTTAAACATGAATCGATGAATTTTATACAGTCTATGGTGCTAACATAGTGTGTCAAATCATTAGTCATATTTCATCATACAATAAATCAATTCATCCATCTCATTATGCATCCACGCATATGCATATCATCAAAAATATCACATTGCAAAAATACATGCATACATGATAAGCATCCATCAAAAGCACATCATGTTACAAAAACATCAACATGCATCCATGATAAGCATACATCAAAGCATCATAAAGTAAATATATACATTACATACATCCCATAAAGCAGTAAGGAAACACATGATGATAATGAAACAACTCATATATATATATATATATATGTATGGGGTAAAAAGATACATCATACTCCTCGAACTTCCTATAGGCTACAATAAAGTGGGTCCTCAGACCTCACACTCCCAAAAATCAAAAAACCAAAAAGAGCCATCAGAGTCCCAACCACCATGGTCACGCAGGACCGGTGCTATGACTCTCACCCCCACCCTTAGGTCGAGTCTACCATGAACTCTTTGACCTGCCACCACCTGCCCTATCTACCCTTCGTATAGATCCTAATATCCCCATCCTCATCGAAGACTATCCTGTACCACTTCGTCGACTCAGGTGTGACCCACTAGCAGATGGATGGTCTGGTATGTGCCCCCTAAGGTGCACTATCTCATCCTCCAAATCATCAGTGTAGGTTTACTCCTATCGACATCACACCTGGTAGGTCTCCACTAAGGACTAGAGTTATGCCACCTCCTCCCATAGCCTAGCCATATCCCCACTACTAGGTCCCTCCTGCTTAGGGCTATGAGATCTCAGTTGTACCCATAGAACCACTATCTTTGCTTGGGCATCTTGCATCTCTTTCTGAAGGAGATATATCTCCCATATAATCCTATCCAGCTTATCATGTAGCTTAGTATCTGTGTCACCTCGTACGACCTATTGTGTCTACACCCCCTGATCCTTAATATCACCCTCCCCATAGTCATCCTGATCTCCTAAGTCCAGGAGGTCTACCTGCTCATCTACCATATGGTGACACCCATGTCACTTGCCCACCTCTACCTAACCCTCATCAGGAGCATCCTACTGAGCCTCCTCCATTGCCCCTACTGCATCACCCCCTAGGGACCCCTCACCCCACCACTAGTGCATCACCCACCATGAGTCATACTCTTGTGTAGTCCCAACATCATCCATGTCAGGAATGTCTACTATAGGATACACCTCCTCTCCCACTACATCCACTATAGTCCAAATCAGTGTCCTCTCATCCTCATGGTGCCGATAGACCACTAGACTCACTAGGAAACCCCTGAAGTAGCCCAAACTACCACATAACCTGAGCATAAAAAAATATTCCCACTCTATCCCATGCTACCCAACCAACCACCTGCCTTGCCTCACCCTACAAAGTTGTACCTCAATATCAGACCATGTTGGGTAATATCTATAAGGCCTCCAAAAAACCTGTGACACCTCGAGTCATGCAAATGAATCTACATAGTGGTCCACATCATCTTTAAAGTGATGAATCTACCCTACCTCATGAGCCTACTACCATAGGATCCCATATCCTATCTCCTTATCCGCTAGCTATGCTCGGGTCATCCATGGTAATCCCTGCGGTTGATCCACAACTATGTGCTACCATCTCCAACACTATAGTAGAAATTTGCATCCCAAGACCTTCCACCCATGGGAGTGGATCTCATATAGCTCATCATACAACTATACCAATAGTGTAGTACCCCATGCCATCACTAGCGGTTGCACCACGATGCACCCCACCAAAGCGAACACTAGCTCCAATAGGTTCTAGGGAAACCTGGCTCCTGATGAGTCTGGTAGTAGCATATTGGAGATTAGTGTCATTATAAATGCATGCCTAATCCCTAGTATCCTCACCTCATACCAAAACCCCACCAATATCCCTCTACTCATGCAGTCTTGTACTGCCACATCCGAGTCCTCGCCAAAGTATCTCTCCATCACTGTATCTCTAAGGTCATGGTGCGTGGAGACAATCGGTCATCCCTCTATCAAAATACATAAAATTTTATAGATATACTCAAGCATCACCATCATATCCCCCATTAGAAAGTGGAAGGTGTTGGTGCATGGGTCCCATAAGTCAATCAGTGCAGTCAAATAAGCGCGGTCGCCCACCACGGGCTCTAATCGTGTCACATGCTTTAGGCCAATGGCATCAAGCCATTCCCAATACTCCTCTATCAATGCATCTCTAGTGGACTCAAAAAGATCCAAAAATCGATACCGACTCTTCACCACCTGGTAGAGGTAAGCAAGTTAATAAAAAACATCAACCATGCTTCAAAATGGCCTCAAAATGGCCCAAAAACACCCAAAAAAGACCCAAAATGGCCTCTTTTTAAGGCCAGTTTGTGGTCGTCCTGCCCAAGGAAGGCCCCAAAATCTGTGACCATCCCACCCAGGTATGGCCCCTAATTAGCCCACCCTGGCCGTCCCACCCAGGGACGACCCCCAAAATGGGCCAAAAATGGCCTTCTAGGCCACCAAAAATAGTCAAAAAAATGCAAAAATTGACAAAGAAAAGGCAATCTAATTGCATAAAAATATATAAAAGCATAAAACATGGTATAATATCACTAATTAGGTTTAATTACCTAATATTTAGTGTGCTATGCCTAAAAATCAAAAACATCAAATAAAAGCAATAATTCCACTCCTAACACTAGGAAAATGCAGTAATAAAGTCAGTTTGTATCCATATCGCACCGGCTCCACTGCTGGATGAGTATATATTCTAGCTCATGGTGATTGTAGGATTATTTTTATAGCACTCCACTGCATATAATTACTCTCCTCCTCCTCACCTCTCAAACTGCAAAGCTCAACATGCACAAATGAGAATAAATACCATAGTTTGGGGTTATATAGGTCTACAAAGGGCACCACCATCCTAGGGTGGGATGAGAACCTAATTGGCTGAAATTACACCATGGGATGGCCATAAAATATGTCACCATCCCACCCTGGTATGACCACAAAAAATTACTCAAAAACAACTCAAAAATGCACCAAAAAGGGTCCAAAACCCACCAAAAATAGCTCAAATTTGGTCAAAATTTCACATGGATCAAGATGAAACTAAATTGCTCATGGATGAATGGAAAGGTCCTTAATTTAATCCCTAATAAGTCCATTATGGCTAGACCACCCCATGGGAATGAGGTTTGCCATTCCTTTCTTCCATAGAACATCAACAAAATCATCAAAATCCTCTCAAAACTGCTCCATTTTTCAATGGGTAAAACTGAAGGAAACCCTAACAAAGTCATATGGGTCAAGCGACTCATTACTTTTATTATTTTTCATTCCCTCATCAACTCGTCACTTGAGGGGGTAGTCATGCTTAACAAATTCATAAGAAAAATCAACAATCACACACTCAATCATGCAAATTGTGTTCGTTCAATGAATCATTGACAAAGACAATCACGCCCTTGCTTGGGGAAGAAAACAAGCACAAATTCCAAATTAAACAAATTCTTGGCATTATAGAATCATGAAGGAACTCAGGCCTCCTTCATGACTGAAAAATGTCCAAGATCAAGTAAACCATACATGAAAGGTTGTACTTGAAGCAAGTTCCTTAGCTCGTTAGAAGCAAGGATTCAAGAACGCATGCTCTTTCCATGATTGGGGCATCAAAAGTTGGTTAGGTTACTGAATAACCCTAATTATTTAACATTTTAGTCATCTATTTTTTCTTAGTATTGTGCTGCACACAATGCATCTCAAAAAGAGGCATCTATAGACACTAAAATCATGTCAATCCGATTAGGCGACCATGAGCAATGGCTAAGTTGACATCATATGGCCCCCTAGGGCAACCCTCAGAGGTTACATAGTGGTCTTAACCACTTTTGCAAGGTTTTGGAAGGTTCTAGCCCACTTTTAGGAAGTTATGGCTTCATAAGCATGATCGTCCCACCCTGGGACGAATACAGATCATGGTCATTCCACCCAAGTATGACCACAAGTAGCCATCCCAGGGTGGGACGGCCAGGGCCTTTGACCCATAAAAAGTCAAATTTTGGACAAATGGCACCCAAAAACTACCATTTATCCTACCTATTTGAGCATGTAGGTCTGAGGGCACAAAATCCTTATGACATGTTGCATGAGGGAGGCCAAAAGGGGAGATTCTCTTCCCCCTCCAATGCATGCCACACTTTGGCCAAATGGTGCCTCTTGCCATGCATGCCCTTACATGCCTTTTTGCCCATGAGCCTCCTTTGGCTATAAAGTGGAAACTGTGTAGTTTTTTGTTTCATGAACCCTTTGGCTATAAAGTGGATCCATTTTCCACACAAAATATAGAGAGGAGTTTTGAGACATAGCAACGAAGTGCTACCAATATTTCCCCTCACCTTTTGTGCCCTTTTCCCTCAAAATATCTACCTAGCGAAGGAGGTTTGCGAGTGATCCAAGAGGTGTAATTTGCTTACAAAATCAAACATATTGAGTGAATTTCACCACCAAATTTGATGACAATACCCTTGAGAGTGTTTTGGACCAATTCATAGTGGAATTGGTGATAAAAAGTCATCAGAGTTGGTGGTCGTACCACCCTAGGATGGCCCCCAATTTGTGATAGTCCCGACCATCCCTGCAAGGTATGAGGGAAAATTCATGCATTATTTTTCTACTATTTTTAAATAGGTATATTCTAGGATGTATCATGAAGCTACTATCCAAATTTCATGCAATTTGGAGCTATATTGAGTGAGATATTGTATTTTTAAGTTTTTGTAGGCTTGTGGGGTCCATCTGAAGATGCATAGGGATATGTGCTTGATTTTGCAAATATAACCACATGGGTCCTCTTAAAATATCATTTTATGTATTTTTCCAAGTTTCATCTATTTTGGAAATGTTTAGGGTCAGAAATTGCTCATTTTGGGTTTTGTAGGCTTAGAAAGTGCATTGCAAATGCGCCACATCATCGGATGTAATTTCTATTATTTTTGTGATTATATCTTCCCAAAATCATATTATTTACATGTATCTATGATTTTGAGTCATTTGGAGTTGTTTTAGATAGGCGCATTGCATATTTACACTTTCTAGTCTTTTAATGCATGTGGGGTTTTTGCATGTTTCACTATCCACACTTGCTATTTAACAATTATGGTTTCCTTGTGTGTAGGTGCAGGTTTTACAGTGCATGAGGAAGGATAATAGGACCACAAGATCAAAGAAACAAGTGGCGACATCGTAGGCCCACCCACCTCGATTGTGGGTACGAGGAAGAACATTGGAAGTGCACATGAGTTACTTAAAGGATTCGATCCTTGGGCACCATTTTGTAATAATTGTATCAATCTAGAGCCCTCAAGGGGAAATTTATGTAACCATGGTTTTGATCCATCAAAATAATAGAAGAAAACTTTGTTTTACTTCATTTCTTGTATTTTGGTCATCTTTCCATGTTTACTTGAATGCTTCCATTTTGATGCTTATTCAACATTAGAGATAGATGCATATTGTTTATCATAATTAGGTGCACCATTTTTACCATACTTCAGGACCAAATATAAAAACTAGATCATCAGATAAAGAAAAAAGACAAATTTACTTTTTAGAACTCGATCAAGCTTACACCACCCAAGACCTGAAAATATAGGAGACCAAATTTTGCTTTGGGGGCTTCTCCCCTGAGCCCTCCTATAGATATTTTTTGACCCCCGACACCCCCCTAGTTGGATCCATAAACCTAGACCTTGCAAATAGTGCTAAGTTGTACTCTTCCATGTGCAGTCCCTCTACAAAAAGGTACATCATTTAAGGTGTTATGACAAAACCTTTAGAAGAGCGGCCATGGATCATATCAGGCATTATTGATGAAGGATCTTGATGTCTAAATACTATTTTTAAACATTATGGATTTACAACATAGGCAATGAATATATCACTTCAAATGACTCTAGATCTAAAGGCCTTGGGATTGCACACCATCATTGCAGAGTACCCTAGGTGGAAACTTTTGAAGTGGGAATTTTAAATATTATGAGGGAAAATGGTCCAAATATCATCTATAAATATGTATCCTTCTTCTCATTGTCAATTATTTAAAGTCATCCATTCTTCCAAGGGTAATTTCCTTCATTCTCTCTTGTGCCATGGTTTGTCTCAAGCCTTGCCTTTCCATTCAATTAGTTTTTAACCTCTTCTATCTACATGTATGTAGCTATGAGTTTACACTAAATAGAAACTATGAATAATTATAAAAATCCATATTCTAGTTTTGGTGTGGGTGTTCTATTTTTATGCATGTTCTTAAAGGGATATGTGTTCCTCATGCTTTGTCATATCACTTTGCATGCATTCACTTCAACCTAATGTGGTATGTAGATTTTATTAAATCTTTGGCACATTGCCACCCATAGATAGGCTAGATAGGCTATTACTTTCCTTTTTATATTTTTTCCTTTTTCCTAGCAAGAGACACTTGGTAGAGTGGGCTAGTGTAGGAGGTAAGAAGATATGAGTGTCGAATATTGCATCAAATCAAGAATCCAATATTGGTAAAAAATCTTAAAGGTCATCCAAAGGAGTCGTATCCTATGCTTCTCAGACTTCCTAGGACTGGTTCCCTATATGAGGTATAGGGCATTAGATACACTTGCTTAGAGATATCTAAAACCATGGGGGTTGTGACACCTAGGGTGTAAGGATTGTTTCAATCCCTTGAAAATACTATTTTGTAAAAAAGAGAAAACATCAAATTTGGGGTTATAATGTATATGCTCCAACTATAATTACTCCTCAAGAAGGACCTTAGCATAATTTTTTCAAACACAATGATGATTCATTGTGGTCTATGGATTATTGAGGGATATTTCAAAACTATTCTATATCCTTTATAAAATAAGGGCAGTAATCGAGGATGGTTTAAATTAATGCAAAATTTTACTTCATTTTTCAATTCAAATGGCCTTTGGGATTTTAGTCCTTCAAGTTTTCAATATGCATGCGATAATAGACACATTGTGCAAAATCAAATTGTAGAAATTTTGGATAGACTTTTGTTATCCAACACATCATTGCAAACATAGTATACAATCAATTTATATATTTTATTATGAGTAGTATTAGATCACAAACCCATTATTTTGACTTGTGATTTGCTCAATAATGGTCATCCAAATCCATTTCACTTCCAATCTATGTAGCTTCAAGACTCCAATTTATTCTAGATGGTTATGCTATGGTGGGATGAAGGAAATTTTAAAAGGATCATATATGTACAAGTTTATTCAAAAGATGAAATATTTAAAGCAACAAAGGAATATTTGGAATGCCAAATCCTTTGGTAACATTTTAAAATAAAAATAAATAAATTAATACAAGCTTAAAATTTACAAGTAATCGTAGAAACTAATGGAATAGATTAGGACTCTTATGTGAAAGTGAACAATTACTTTTTTTATTATCATAATGCATTGAAAAAAGAGTCATGTTGGTTCCAAAAATCTAGGGAGAAATGGTTGAAGGAAGGATATAAAAATACATTTTTTTTTTCATTCTACAACAAAAAATAATTTCTCTTTTTGTCACATCAAAAATATTTTCACTCTAAATGGAAGAAATATTGAGGAAGAAGAAGACATAAGGATGCAAGCAATTAATTATTTCAAAAATATTATTTCCAAAATTGATCAAGATAAGAAGGCACAAGATAATTTTTTGTAAAATATTCCATCAAATATTATGTAGGGAAGAAATAAAATCTTGATGAAGATATCTATGGAGGAGATACATGAAGCAATTTTCTTTTTCCATCCTAACAAGGCACTGGCCTAGATGGATTTCCTACAGTTTTCTTTTAAAATATTTAGGATTTATTGAAGAATGATGTTAGTTGTGATTGAAGAGGCCCATAAAAGGAAGGCTATAATAAGTGATATCAATGCCACTTTTATTACATTGGTTTCCAAGAAAGACAAGAAAACATATTTTGATAATTTTGGTGAAATAAGCTTTTGCAATATGATTTACAAGATTATTTCAAATATTATGGCAAATGGATTGAAAGGCAATGTATATTGTGTTATCTCAAAGGAACAAGGTGATTTTGTTCATGATAAACAAATTCTTGATGGTATAATAATTGTATAAAAGGCAATACATTCTCTTCATTTTATAAAGAGGCTAGGTATGACTAAAAAATTAGATATGAACAAATCATATTATAGGATTTTTTGGATTTTTGTACATGATATTATCAAAAAGTTTAGTTTTGATAAAAGTTGGTGTGAATGGATTAAATGTTTTATAGCACTATGAAATATTCTATTTTAATCTATGGTTTTCCTATCAATTACTTTTAGTCATATTATAGAATCTACCAAGGTGATCCTCTATCTCCTTATCTATTCATTATTCTTGTGAATGAATTAGGGAGAGTTGTCTCAAAGACAAAATTGGAAAAAAAAATCAAAGGTATTCAAGTTACAAAAAATGGTCCCTTTGAATCCCATATTTAATTTTTTGATGAAACTTTTCCTTTGGGCCATCCCTTGGTCAATGAGGCCATGTAGTTTAAATCAATAATATCATGCTATGATAAGGATATTGGAAAATTTATTAATACTACAAAATCTAGGCTTTTTCATTAAAACTAACCTAAATTTACAATAAATTATTATGGATATTTTAGGGTTTAAAATTGAAAAATTTATATCGACCTACTTGTGTAATCCTTTGTATCATAAAGGAAATAAAAATATGCCTTATAGCTCTTATTTGGGAGGTTGGAAAGGTAACTTATTAACTATAGCGATAAGGCTATAAATCATAATAACAACATTGCAATCCATCCCTATTTATATGAAATTACTATTAAGATTACGAGTAAGTGTAGCATCAAAATTTGATAAAACTCAAAAAGATTTTCTTTGGGAAGGATGTAAGGAAAAAAATAGGTTTTCTCTTTGTAAGTGAGATAGGGCTTACAAAAAAAAGAATATTGGAGGAGCATGCTTGCAAAATTGCAAACTTGTGAGTTTAGCCTTGGGGAAAAAGCTTTGGTGGATATTATTTTTAAGATCAAGGAATTTATTGGGCAAAAATATTACTTCAAAAATATGTAGGTTCTAGGTTCAAGGTGTAGACCAATTGGTTCTTCAAAACCCCTTAATGGAGGTGAAGGTCCAAGCTTCAAATCTCGGGCCTTGTAAAACTGAATGCTTGTCCCTTTTCTTATGCTTTTAGTAGTGTAAAATGTTTAAAATGATTGTGGCATGATGGTTATAGGGGTGGATAGTGCGATACTGTGTGGCATATTTTGAGACGGATAATGTAGAATACTATGGTGGTCATAAAAGACATACAATGTGCTCGAATCATCATGGTGGCTACTGATTCCACCATGTAAACTCAAAAAAACAAAAAATTATTATACAAGTTCTCTTGATGCAATGAAATTATTTAGAAAAATGACCATTCTTAAAGGATCATAAACATGGAACTTCATATAAGATAGTTTAAAATTGATAAATAAATATATTAGATAACCAGTCAATGAGGGAAATTATGTGGCTTTTTGGTGTAATGCGTGGTTGAATTTTTATCCTCTTACCACTTAAAATTACAAGCATGCTTAGATTGTTAAGATCCAAAGGTTAAATAATGTATTAATATGAGCAACTACTCTAGATCATGGATTTCTATTAGTAACAGGTTAAAGGAAAGAAACTCAAAAAAATTGTAGAAGAACTTCAAAAGATGCTTCAAGATTTTTATCTTCCAATTTTTACACGAAAAGATGAGTTGGTTTAGAATCTATCAAAATATGGTAGATACTCGATCAAGTTGAGATATGAGTATTTAGAGCATTCGAATTTTTTTACTCTTAATAATTTTCTTGGAAGGATGTTTAGTCACTAGAGGCTCTCCCTAAGGTCTTAACATTCCTTTGGTTAGTAGTTAAAAGTCAATTCTTATAGGAGATATTCTACAATGAAGAGGATATCATTAACATTTTAGGTGTGCCTTTTGCGAGAAGAATTTAGAAACATTAGACCAATTACTTTTTAATTATCTCTTTGCTCACACTATTTGGGGTTACTTTTATTGGAAATGTGTTGAATATTTTCCATGTTATTCTAATGGGTTTTAGGTTAATATATGTTTAGAACCATATTTTTTAGACCTATATGTTTAGACCCATATGTTTAGGTTTAGACCCATATGGGCTATTTTAGGTTAATATATTTGAAACCATGGTTTTACTCCCATGGTATTGTAAAATTTGTTCTTGTGTTGTTATTTAAACTGCACTTGCATTAGGGTTTGAATATATTGATGAGAGACAAATATTATTGTATTAGATATGGTTAATTTTATACAATAAGGAGATATTACTATGCTAGGTTTTTTACCTGTAAAGGTTTTTCTAGGTGAAATACTATGTTATGTGTATATATGTTATCTTCTTCTTTTGATTGTGTAATTACTATTTTTATAGATTTAGTTTATTGAGTTTTTTTGCTCTTCATTTGGTATAAGATCTAGGTTTTAGCTTTGTTCAAGGAGTAAGGGTTTCAAACCTATGATAAATTAATTCTTGAGTGGGAGTCGTATGTGAAAGAATTTAGGTGAAGAAAAATGATGGGAAGTACACAAGTAGAGATTAAAAAATTTAATGGATAAAATTTTGAGTTATGAAAACTCAATATGAAGGATCTATTGGTTGATAAAGATCAATGGATTATGGTCTCAAGAATAAAACCAACATCAATGATAGATGATGATTGTATTAAAATCGATAAGAATATAAGGAGATCTATTAGATTGTGCTTATATGATTTGGTATTGTTGAATGTAAAGACAAAGACCATGACAAAGTTGTTATGAGATAAGATGAGAATTTTGTATCAGACAAAGTCACTGGTAAATAAACTCTTTCTCTGAAAGAAGTATTCACTTCGGATGAATTATGGTGACTCTATGGTTGAACATCTAAATGCTTTTAATACTATGGTAAGTCAATTAAACTTTGATGAAGTAAAAATGGATGAAGAAGAAAAGTATATTACTTTAATTTGTTCATTACTTGATTCACGGGATAACCTAGTTATGACTATAATCAATACTACTTCTACATTGAAAGTAGAGGATATAGTAGGAAGATTGATATCTAAGGAAATGAGATAAAATCTTCTAAGGATTATCATTATAAGGATGCCTTGGTTGTGAGAGGTCGTTCTCAAGAAAGAAGCAAAAATAAATCAAGAGAAAGAAAATTGAGATCTAGGGGTAAATTTGTTGCTCCAAAAAAGAGGAAATGCTAGAAGTGTGGTAAAATAGGATATTATAAAAGAGACTATAGATCTAAAAATGTTGATAATAGTCAATCATCTAATGAAAGAACTTATGCAAAAATGAAGACCACAAATGAAGATTCATGGGACTTATTCTTAGCTACAACATGCTCAAGTGAATGTCATGACTAATGGCTAATCGACTCAAGTACTTCCTTTCATATGAATCCCCATAGGGAGGGGTTTTGTGAATATGAAAAGAAAAATGGAGGTGAAGTCTTCTTAGGATGCAATTCAACATATATAATTATGGTCGAGGAAGGATCAAGTTGAGGTTAAAATATGAAAGAATTAAAATCCTTCCTAGTGTGTTGCATATTTCAAGTTTGGCAAGGAATATGATATCCATGAGTAAGATGAGTGATGCGGATGTGACTATGGTATTCAATAAGGATATCTACAAGATCGTTCATGGATTCTTGGTGTTGGCAAAGGAAGTTTGAACATGAACTTTATTTAGACTTGAGGCTATCACTATAAGTATTGATTGCAATAACTCTTTAGTTGTAAAAGTGAATAATACGATAGAAGTAGCTCTGAGTATTCCTATAGCAAATTGAATGTTGTGGTATTAATGCATGGGGTATATTGCTGAGAAAGACATTCGAACATTAAACATGAAAGGTATGATTGAAGGAATTTTTGATTGCCCATTAAATTTTAATTTTTGTGAGCATTGTGTTTTTGGAAATCAAATCTTAGTCAAGATTCCTAGTAGTGCTACAAGATCTGAAGGAATTTTACATCTAGTTCGTAGTGATGTGTTTGGACCTCCAAAAGTACCATTGTTAGATAAATCTATCTATTTTGTTACAATTATAAATGACTTTTTAAGAAAGACCTGGGTATATTTTCTATGAAACAAATATGATGTTTTCAATAAATTTAAAGAGTTTAAGGCTCTAATAGAAAATTAGATAGAGAAAAATATAAAGGTTTTGAGAAGTCACAATGGTGGTGAGTATTGCTCTAATGAATTTGAGAAGTTTTGCAAGGACTATGGAATAAAAAGGAAAAAAATAACTATGTATACTCCACAATAGAATAAAGTTATAGAATGGATGAATAGGACATTAAAGAATAAGGCTAGAAGTATGCTAAGTGATGCAAGGTTAGAAAGGAAATTATGGAAAAAAATCATGTTAACTACTTGTTACCTCATCAACATAACTCCTACCTCATATTTGGTGGACAAGACTCCATAGGAAGTTTGGACTGGTAATAAAACCTCTCTTAGTCATATAAGGGTTTTTGGTTGTGATGCTTATATGTATGTCCCAAAACATAAAGGGACTAAGCTAGACTAATCTAAAAAATGCATATTTATGGGTTATAGTACTAGTGTTAAAGAATTTAAGTTGTGGAACCCAGAAACACGAAATATTATGTACAGTTGTAATGCGATACTAGAGAAACAAAAGGGGTTTCAAAATAGGAAATGCAACCAAATAAAGAACCTGACATAGTTCAAGTAAAATAGAATAGAAGGAAAAACTTGTGGTAGAACTTGGTGTTGCAGAAGAAGATAAACTATAGAGAGAGTCTGAAGAGGAAAATTTAGAGGAAAAATATGAGGAGGAAGTTGAAGATACAAAAACTGGAACTCCAAGTTTGAGGAGATTAGATCGAGTGAAGACTACTAGAAAGGTATATCCATTCAAATTTTTATTTTACATTTAATATATTAATTACTAATGGAGAACCCAAGACTGTAAAGGAGACACTTCATTAAAATGAGAATAAGTCTTGAAAAAGGGCTATGGAGGAATAAATGGAGTCCTTGGATAAAAATAAGATTTGAGATTTGGTGAAATTACCCCTTGGAAGAAAACTTGTTGGTTGTAAGTGGGTATTTAAGAAGAAGTACAATGCAGAAGAAAAGTTGGAGAAATATAAGGCTTGCCTGGTAGCAAAAGGATTTTCTCAAGTTGAAGAAATTGACTTTGGTGATTTTTCTCTAATGGCTAAACTAACTTCAATTAGAATTTTATTGGCTTTTTTTGCTTCTCTTGATTTTAAAATAGAACAAATGGATGTAAAGATAACTTTTTTACATGGTTAACTTGATGAAGACATATATATGTCACAACCAGAATGATTTAGGGTAAAAGGTAAGGAGGAATTAGTATGCAAGTTGAAAAAGTCTCTTTATGACTTGAAGCAATCCCAAGAATGTGGAACCAAAAATTTGATAGGTTTTTTTTACACTTGGGATTGGAAAAAGTAAAGCAAATCCATGTGTGTATTTTAAACAAGAAGGTAAAACTTTTGTTATCATTATTTTGTATTTAGATGACATGATGTTAATTGGTAACAATAAGGAGATGATAAAGTTACTAAAATCTCAATTATATTTTGAATTTGACATGAAGGATTTGGGTGCTACAAAATTTATTTTGGGTATGGAAATAATAAGGGATCGTGCAAATAGAAATTTATGGTTAAATCAAAGGAAATATGTTAATTTAATACTACAGAGGTTTAGGATGCATGATTTTAAACCAGTATGTACTCCATATCTTGTTGGTCAAAAGTTATCTATCGAACAATGTCCTAAAACAAATGAGAAATTTGAAGAAATGCATCATGTTCCTTATTCTAGTATTGTTGGTAGTTTGATGTATGCAATGATATTTACAAGACTTGATATTGCACATGCAGTGGGAATAGTTAGAAAATATATGTCCAATCTAGAAAAGGAATATTGGATTTCTATGAAGAGGATATTCAGATACTTGCATGGAACTTCAAATTATGATATTTGTTATCAAGGACAATTTGGAGATAGTAATATTATAAATCTACAAGGTTTTATAGATGCTGACTAGGCTGGAGATCTTGAAAAGAGAAGATCCATGAGTGCTTATGTGTTCAGACTATTTGGAAGGACAATAAGTTGGATGAGTAAAAAGAAATTAGTGGTTTCTTTGGCTATAGAGGTTGTGTTCAAAATTTGGCCCTAAGTAGAAGGTTATGAGAATTGACAATGACATTCAAAGTGCAATATTTTTGGCTAACAATCCTAGTTTTCATGATCGATCAAAACATCAGGGTTATGCATAAAGAGTCAACCACAAAAGATATTTATAAAAATTTGGCAAATCAGTTTCGAAATCCAAGCGAATAGTCTCCAAACACATGTATAAGCTTCACTATTATTAGGGGTAATATTGGAAATTTAAACTTAAAATGATCAAATTATTATAAAATTGGGGTGAATCGACCCAAAAAAAAATTGCACCTAATTTTTTTTGGCTAATGGGCCCTGGTCAAGGGTCCCAAATATTAGCCAATTCCAAATTTCAAAAATCCTAATTTTAACCAATTTGGTGATAAATAGCCACTATGCATAACCCTGCAAAACATATTGATATCAAGTACCATTTTGTGAGAGAGATGGTTGAAAGGAATTGGGTGATGCTAGAGAAAGTTGATACAGAGAATAATATTGTTGATTCATTAACAAAGGTTGTACCCTACTCATAAATTTTCTTTATGTAGAAGATCTACGGGCATGGTTTCCATTGATAGTTGACAATGGTAATTTTTGGTCCTATGAAAAGTATTCAACAAGTGGGAGAAAGTTGGAAATGTGTTGAATATTTTCCATGTTATTATGATGGGGTTTGGTTCATATATGTTTAGATCCATATTTTTAGACCTATATGTTTAGTTTTAGATTCATATGGGCTGTTTTGGGTTAATATATTTGAACCTATGGTTTTACTCCACTCCCATGATATTGTTAAATGAGTTCTTATGTTGTTATTTAAACTGCAATTGCATCAGGGTTTGAACACAGTGATGAGAGATGAACATTATTGTATTGGATATGATTAAGTTTATACAATAAGGAGATATTACTATGTTAGGTTTCTTATCTAAAAGAGTTTTCCTAGGTGAAATACTATGTTATGTGTGTATTTTTTATCTTCTTCTTTTGATTTTGCATTTATTGCTTTTCTAGATTTAGTTTATCGGATATTTTTGCTCTTCAAATTTTAAAAAACATAAAAATATATTGGGTAGCTCTATCAACATTGAAAGAGTTGATGAAATGTTGGATTAATAATTTTAAAGTAGAATTATTATGTATTCCGCGGAGGATTGGCCTTGCCATTATTTTTTGGAATTTATGGTTTGAAAGAAATAATAGAATTTTAAAAATAAATTTCAAGATTTGGAACCATGTTATTACCTCTCTTGCAAAATGTTTACAAATATGGTGTTCATCATGAGAAGTCTCAAGTGTAGAAAAAGAGGTGGTAACAACTCAGTTCCAAAATTTGAGCATACATGGAAGACTCATATGTGATAAAGGCATTAAAACAAAAGATCTACATTGATCTAGGATAAAATGAAAATGTCCAAAATTTGGGTTTATCACAATTAATTTGGATGGTACTTTTAGAGGAAATCTGAAAAAAGTTAGAGGTGGTGTTTTTTGAAATAATGAAAAAAAGATCTATATTGATCTAGGATAAAATGAATATGTCCAAAATTTGGGTTTGTCATAATTAATTTAGATGTTACTTCTAAAGGAAATCCAAAAAAAATTAGTGGTGGTATTTTTTGAAATAACAAACACAAAGTTCTCTTCACTTAATCATAATCATATGGACCTTCAACTAACAAAAATGAAAAGGCTAGGGCACTTCTTACATAGATTAAAATTGCAATAGAAAAAGGATGAAAATATATTCAATTGAGGGAGATTCATAAATTATTATTAATGTTATCAATAAAAATGAATGTAGGGATTGGATAAAAAATAATATTATTGCTAATATTCATCGTCTATTTTTAATGGAAAACTCTTGGAAATGTGAGTATATTTATAGAGAAGGAAATATGGTAGAAGATAATTTAACCCATTGCGGTGTTGATCTTCATCTTAGTGAAATTCAACTTTTAGAAGACAACTGGTCAAAGAATTGATTGTGGAAACATAACACTTTGAGGAAGTTGAAGAAGATTTAATAGAAAAAGGTATACTAGATAGGGCTTAATAAGCCAAAAAAAAATATAATATTTTAATATTTTGATGGAAGTGGTCCCAATGGAAGTCACAACTTATTAAAAATAAAAGACAATAATTCTTAAGTAATGGAATCGAAAGTGAATGCGAGCATGAGTCGAGAGTGAGTGCAGTCGAAAGTGAGTGAGTGTGATCTGGAAGTGAGTGCAGCCATAAGTGAGTACAAGCATGAGCTAGGAATGAGTGCAACTAGAAGTGAGTGCGAGTGCAGCCAGGATCGAGTGCAAGCATAACCAAGAGTGAGTGTAGCTAAAAGTGAGTGTGAGCACGAGCCAGGAGTGAGTGCAACCGAAAGAAAGTGTGAGTGCAAGATGAGAGCAAGTGTAAGTGCAATTAAAAGAGAGTGTGAGTGCAACTGAGAGTGATTGCAATTGAAAGCAAGTGTGAGTGCAATCGAGAGTGAGTGTGGGTGTAGTTGGGAGTGAGTGTGGTCGAAAGTGAGTGTGACCGCAATCTTAGAGTAAGTGTAACCAATTATGCATGAGATGGAAGTGAGGAGGAAGTGTGAGTAAGGAAGCAGAAACTAGAAAGCAAAGTGTGATCGAGGAACAAGTACCACTTCTTGTTCCGGAGAATTTAAAGGATTTATTTAAAGAATATCTTGGTAACATGGAAAGAAAGTCATTTGTGAAAGTCCTTACTGAAAGTATGAATTTCCAAGTTGGAAGTATGGATGCCTTAGCTAGCATTAATAGGAAGAGAGAATTTGTGGCAAACCCAGTCCAAGTAGCAAATTCTACACCAGAAACTATCACTAAGGATGAGATGATTGAGCATGATATAATAGTTCTTAAAACTAGAGGGTTAATATGCAATTTTTATGGATATGGGCTAGGTTTTTTTGAGATTCAAAATTAGATCAAGTGGAAGTGGGGTTTGAATTCAAATTACTCCATGACATTTCTTCCAAAAGGATTTTTCCTCATTATTTTTAACAGTTCAAAAATAAGGGATAAAATAATAGATGGAGGCCCATGGTTCAGGGGTAAAGATGCATTATATTTAAGACATTGGAGTGAGAATTGTTTTTGTGGATATAGAAACTATTAAAAGGCTTCCAATATGGATTAGATTTTTTGGAATTCCTTATCAACTCATCAATACAGAGTTTTTGAAGAATATTAGTAATACTCTAGGTGAATTCATCTAGGAGAGATCAACTACTAAGGAGAGAAGGAATGTTGTATACACTTGAATATGTGTTTCCATGGATATTTCTAAACCTTTACCAAAAATTATTAAGATTAATTCTAACTCAAGAGAATGGGATCAACAAGTGGATTATGAAAATATTGCATTTCGATGTCGCAAATGTCATGAAACTAGGCACATGGCAAGAGATTACAAAGTGAAAATAGAGGAAGAGATGGAGTTTTTTTGGCATGAGGGTAGCTCCAATTTGAAACAATGAGACCATATCATAGGAGAAGCTAGGTCAAATCAAGATTTTTCCACTCCTAAGAATGTGGCTAGAAAAATCCCTCTAAACCATCAAATGACAAAGGCCATTACAGTTCACTCAAATCAACCATTAGAAGAAAAAAATGATATAGGGGATGAGGAAGTACAATTTGTAAGTTCAAATATAGAAGAAGCTAAATGTGTGAAGGAACAAGGGAAGGCAAATTTTCAAAAAAATAAAGTTGAGACAAATTTTAAAGCAAATGAGGTGAATGAGGTCAAGCTTAATCCAGGTAAATCATCTTTATTATCCTCAAGTAGCATAAAATATTCTCCTTACAATAAAAATGAAAGTAGTATGGAGTGTATTCCTTGCACTTTAGGATTTCAAGAGCAATATAATAAAGAAAATCTTATGAAGGATATCCAAGGAAATTTAGGGTTTTTAGGTCAACATAAGGAAGTGATGACTTTGGAGGATCATATATGCAACTTAGAGTTTTCAAGGCAACATAAAGAAGAAAATGCTAATGAGGTTGTTCCTTGTACTTTAGACTCTTTAGGGCAACATAAACCTTTAGAAGATAAGTCATTTTGAACAATATAAAAAATAGAAGAGATTGATGATGATTAGAGTGTTGGTGGGAATGGAATAAGGAGAGGAAGGTCATCAAAGCAGGAACAAAGAGGAAAAAAATACTCAAAAGGATATTGATCTGGGAAGCCAAATAAAAATATCACAGGTGTTAACAATAAGTGGGGTTAAGCCCACTAATAAAAATAAAAAATGTTGATGATGAAAATGATATCATAGAATATTAGGGGTATGAATAAAACCCCTAAAAAAAGAGTTATTAAGGAATTAATAGGTTGTTATAGAGAAATCATAGAATATTAGGGGTATGAATAAAATCCCTAAAAAAAGAGTTATTAAGGAATTAATAGGTTGTTATAGCGATATCATAGAATATTAGGGGTATGAATAAAACCCTTAAAAAATGAGTTATTAAGGAATTAATAGGTTGTTATAGCCCTGAGTTTATTTTAATACAAGAAACAAAATTAAACAACGAGGAATGTAAGGATGCTTTTAAGAAGACTGAGAGATGATTGTTTAGCAATTTCTTCTACATAAACTTAAGGTAATATTGCAATAATATGAGACAAATACAAATGAGATGGACAACTACTAGAAGCAAAATGTAATTGGGTTGCTGGATTATTTTGTAGGAAAGAGGAAAACATCAAAGTTGAGGTTATAAATATATATGCTCCAACTATAATTACTCCTTGTGAAAGATGTTGGACGGACCTTAGCATATTATTTTCAAATACAATAATGATTCATTGTGTTTTATGGATTCTTGGGTTGATTTTAATACTATTTTATCTCCTTTGTAAAAGAAGGATGACATTCTCTTGGGCATTCTCTTGGGGGTGATTTTAATATTGTTCATCATCTATTACTAAAGGCAATCTCTTGGTAGTGCGGGCATATTTACAGAGAAGAAAATTGGATAGCAGATAAATTAGTGAATTATGGTGTTGATCTTCATCTCGGTGAAGTTCAAATTTTAGAAGGCAATTGGCCAAGTGAGATTTTGTCTTAATCAAAATGATGTCAAGAAACTGATTGTAGAAACATAGCACTTCGAGGAAGTTGAAGAATATATTTAAAAGAAAAAATAAATGAAAAAATGTGATAAAAAGGTATGTTGTAACAAATGAAATATTTTGGTATTTTGATGGGAGTGGCCCTCGATAGAAGCCACACATAACCTATTAAAAAAAAAAATCTTAAAGAATGAATATTAATAGTATTGTAGCCTGGATAGGACCATTAGTAGCCACCTTTGCCTTCTAGATTTCATTGTTGATAGGTCTTTCTATCTCAGATACCAATAGACCTATAGAATATAAATTGTGATCCAATTCGTATCTTGCTTTTTCTTCTTCTCGTGTGTAGGAAATTATTATAATCCCTAGCCCATTGGGTAAAATTTTAGGATAAATCACGATATTTTGAAAGAGATCGTGCTCTCGATATCCTTTGTACTAGGGTTTGAACTTAGATCTCTTAGAAAACTTAAAAGTGTTTGAAAGGGGTTCTGGTTCTCTTGTACCAAGGTTTGAACTTGGATTACCTAGATGAAAACCCAAAGACATACCATTATGATGTCCCTCATGAAACATAAATTTTGAAATATAATGCAGGTTTTTCAAAGAGTCTCGATCTTTTGTGTAGTGGTTTGAACCTGGGTCTCGTGGATGAAAACTCAAAGGCATACCACTATGGTGTCCCAACATAGACAAAAAAAAAATAGGGTAAAGCATAGGTTTTTGAAAAGGGCCTCAACCTCCTTACACAGGTTTTGAACTTGGATTTATGGATGAAAATCCAAAAAACATACCACTATAATATCTTTTGTGAGAAATGTTTTTTAAAATAAAACACAAAATTAAAAAAAAAATCTACTTCCTTTATACTAAATCTTTAAAATAAAAACTCAAAAATATACACCAATAATATAAATGAATAATCATCAGTCAACTCTATATAGCACTAAACACAATAATAATCAACATATAAATAAGTACCGAATAACTCTAAGCAAGATAGTTTGCAAGAACATAATCAATTTATAAACTTTTCGAAAGAAGTTGTATCCATTGCTCATACGTTATTATCAGTGAGTAAGGGCATCCTAATGGTACTTCCATTAAAAATTCTTGGCACTATTTACACGTGCAATAATATAAAATTTTCATTTGTTTATGTGCCTCTAACTTCAAGTATAAACAAATATTATGAGGCATTAATATAAAATTAATATATATTATTTTTTTAATTTGAATTTTTAGTAAGTTTTTAGGTTACATTAACGATACTTAAATTCAAATTCAGAATAAGGAAATTAAAATCTTTATAAAAAAAATAAATGTTGAAAAACTAAAAACATTACGTAAAATAATTTCAATATATTTAATTTAAAAATAAATAAATTAATATACATTTATAAGTACATGGAAACTGGTTAAACCTACTTATAACCCCTCATATATAATCTTATAAGCATCTATAGACCTCTCCCATTAAAAACAAACAAAGAACGTTTTTGTTATAATCCTTACTAGTTAACTGCTTTGGCTAATTATCTCATATGCTTGTGAATAGAATTCTTTTTAAGAGATAAAATCATATATTTTTTTAAATTTTAATAATTTTTATATAATAATATATTTTCAAATTTTAATTGAATCAAATTAATTATATTCGCCAGGGTTAGGTGGATTGGTAAGTGTTTGGACCAGACACTTGCTAAGAAGACACCCAGGTTCAAAGGTTAAAACCACAGGTCAGCATGTTTGCAAATGTAGTAGTCTAATCTGAATCCTCTGAGTGTGTGTCTCATCGACGACGACGACGATGGTACGAATCTTGTGTGGCCGTCTCCTTCACGTTTTGGTGGAAGCAACTCTATGGTTTGAATGCGCTTATTAGTTACTAAAAAATAGTGTGATTGTGACCAACTCTCCTATGTAACCGAGAAAAAAATTATTATTTAACTTTTGTTTCAAGAGGTTCAAGGTTCAAATCGGAACGTGGACAAGTGTGTGAGGGGGTAGGTGTGTGTATGGTTATGTGTTTGGTCCCTATTAATAAGTTCATCTCCCCTTATTAAAGATCATGGTTGACATGAAGATGCCCAACTTCAACTTTAAAATTCATCCTAAAAAAATTTCACACTAACCTAATAAAAAAAATTAATCACTATTTTTATAATATATTCATTAAAGTGTGTAAAAAGCTATATTTTTTAATACACTTTCGCATATCTTATAATAAGAAAACTCGACAAAAACATGAAGAGTTATTTAATTGGTGTGCATACTAAAATAGGACCCATAACTTGAGTCAGAAATAAGTTAGTTAACATTGCGAATAAAGAAAAAACGAAGAATATGGCTGTTGAAATCTGAGCCCAGGTATACCTGTTCAAAAGAGTTAAAAAAAACTATTAATTAGTTGAGATTCATATTGCCCGTCTAGCTCAGTTGGTAGAGCGCAAGGCTCTTAACCTTGTGGTCGTGGGTTCGAGCCCCACGGTGGGCGTATTTGTTCGTTTAATTTCTCCGGACCTAATACTTCAGAGCAAGTGTTTATTTTTCCTCCTCCGTTTGCCGAGCACTATGTGCAAGTGTTTATTTTTCCTCCTCCGTTTGCCGTGGGCGTATTTGTTCTTTTAATTTCTCCGGATGTAATACTTCAGAGCAAGTGTTTATTTTTCCTCCTCCGTTTGCCGAGCACTATGTGACTTGTATGAGACAAACAGGATATTGGGCGTAATTTTTGTTCTTTTAATCTCTGACCTAATAGTTTAGAGCAAGTTTTTATTTTTCCTCCTTTTGCTCAGCACCATGTGACTCGTATGATGATAAGTTATAAGACAAACATGAAATTGGGACTTTAAAAATACATTTGGTTAAAAGTTGCGATGATAAGTTATAAGACAAACAGGATATTGGGATTTTAATAATAGATTTGGTTAAAAGTTATTTTATTTGATTTTTTTATTTGTGGAAAACATCCCAAAAGGGATGCCACTTTCGGGTAAGACCCAAGGAGGCAGGGGTATCCATTCCGCCAAAAATGCCCAGGACTCGGACCTGGCCTACCACCTTTGACATACTCAAGGAGCAAACAAACACACAAAACCAATTTAAAAATAAGTAAATAACAACAAAAATAATAAAATAAAATAAAAAACATGCTCCTTGAGTGTGTCAAAAACAAAAGCACAACCAAACACGCACAATAAGATAAAAGAAACCACAACACAAACCACATAGAAAAACACAAGAACCACATAACAAAACACAAACAAGACAAAAACAACAGAACACTACAAAGACATAACCCAAAAAAAACATGAAAAATAAACACAACCAAAACCTAAAAAATTAAAAAAAATAAAAATAAAAAACAACCAACAACAGACAATAAACAAAAACAAAAAACATAGAAAACACTCACACATAAAAACACGAAATAACACAAACAAAGAGAAACCCAAGAACAAGAACGAAAAAAACACAAGAACAATAACAAAAAACATAAAAAAAAAAAAAAAAAACAACAAAAACACAAGAACAACAAAAAACAACACAAAGAACACAAAAACAAAACAAAATAAAAAAACCCACCCACCTTAAAAAACTAAACAAAAAAAACAAAAAAAAAAAAAGAAATAAAAAATGAACAAAACAATGACCTATCTAGACCAAAAGACTATTAAGGCAAGAATCAACAGAGGAAACAAAATAAAGAATAGAATGAGCTAGGGAACTAAAAAAAACTGAATGAACCAAAGAGAAGCAAAAAAAAAACAAGAAGAAACTAGGTACCTTCAGAATTGGAGCCATCCAAAGAAATGATAGAAAGAAGAGCTTCCCTAATTTGAGAAGCCCACCATATAGGAGGGTGGCCATAACAAGTAAGATCACCTTTGTCCAAAGCCCAATTAGCTAAAGCATCAACACTCTTGTTTTGATCTCCGACCACATGATTGTAATCAACTTTCAAAAATCCCATCTGGATTAACCGAATCTTCTCAATAATTCTTTTTATTCTCCAATCCACCTTATGATTCTTAGAAGGATTCTTCAAGAGATTAATCATAAGTTGAGAGTCGGACTCAACTACCACCTTTTCCCATCCAACCTTAGTAGCCTCCTGAAGGCCTCCGAGGATACCATACCCCTCAGCAAGGTTATTGGAAAGAATACCCAAATTCTCAGCAAAAGTAAAAACCAGGGAGCCATCCGAAAGTCTACCAATTCCTCCCACACTCGGCTTTTCCAGGGTTCCCTCTAGAGGCTCCATCAGTATTGACTTTTCCAAAATCCTTAGGAGGAGGTTGCCAATTTCTATTCCTATCCATCTTACTAATACTCACATTCCCTTTAAGTTGGTTGCCCTTAGAAGGTTTAATCTTCAATCTTTGCATCACTTGATCCCATCTTTGGTGGGAGTTTTGGGGGTGATTAAGGAGATGATGGACTGATTCAACTAAGTTGGCTATGGTCTTTTGCCAAATATAGTGAATATCCTTCCTATCTTGATTAAAAATTCGGTCTGTTCCTTTCATTCCAAATATTCCAAAGAAGAATGGTAGAACCCATCCAAACTAACCGCCTAATAAAATGATCAACACCCTCTTGATTAGGCCAATCCCTCCAAAGCTGTTCAAAAGTAAAAAAATTGGACCACTGTAAGCCAAGTAAAGTGGCCATTCTCCTCCACAGCTCGGAGGCTAAAGTACACTCAATAAAAATATGGTTGATATTTTCTACATTCTCTTCACACATTTCACATCTAAAAGGGCCATGAAAACCACGCTTCATAAGTTGCTCACCAAGAAGCACCCTACGATGCAATAAAAGCCAATTAAAGAACCTCACCTTAGGCCAGAGCTTTTGAGCCCACAATCGAGAAAATATGTCAGAAGAATGGTTGGGATTATTATGGCATAAGGTCAAATAACCTTGAGCAACCTGAATACTCACCCTTAGTAGTGTTGTTCCATCCAAAACAATCTTTTTCATGGGACCAAGAGAGGGATCTCATATGAAGGATGCCTTGGATATCTTGTCTTTGCCTTTCTGGGATTTGAATAGGCCAGTCCTCAATAGGGATCCAATATCTACCAACCTTTGAATTACCAGTATGGTACCGACAATAATTAGCCACCTTTATCCAATTAGCTCGATGAAGCTCCTCCATCCAAGGCCTCCAATCGGGAAACTGAGTTATCAAAGGCTTGTGACCATCCCAAGAATCTATCCAAAAATTTGCATGTTGACCATTATGAATGATCCAAAATAATTTTTTCTTTATCAAATCCTCACCAGTCTTAAGAACTCCTAAAATGGGAGAACCTTTGGTAGGAAGTTGATAGCGAACAAGGTCTTCAAGACTTTTGTTCTCAAGCATATTTAGCACGGAGATTATTGGCCCAAAGAGCATTGGGGTTATGCAACATCCTCCAATATAATTTAGTAGCTAAAGCTTTGTTGTTATTAATTGAAGACCGTAATCCTAACCCCCCTTCACTCTTAGGAAGACATAAAGTATCCCATTTCACCAAGGCCCATTTTCTTTTCTCCTTAGTACCACTCCAAAGGAAACGATGACTGATTTGATCCAATTCTCGAAGAACAACCTTTGGGATATTCAAAATGAAAGAAACATAAATAGGAATAGCTTGAAGGACTGATTTTACCAAGGTGATTCTACCCCCAGAAGAAAGCCACTTGTTGGTCCACTTTCCAATTTTCTTCTTGACTTTGTCCAACAACCAATTCCAATATTTATTTTTTTGCCTTTGAATATTTATGGGAATACCTAAATAAGTGATTGGAAGAGAGGTCTTCTTATATCTTAGTTTATCCAAGACCATGGATTCCTGTCTAGTAGAGCAAGTGAAAGAAAATAACTTTAGATTTGTCTTCATTGATCAACTGCCCAGTAGCCTTAGAAAAATAGCTAATGATTTGCTTAATATTAGAAGCTTCCTTAACTCGTAGCTTTACCTAAAAGAGTAGAGTCATCCACAAATTGAAGATGAGAGATAGGTCTAGCTCCATGAGCAATGGTAACTCCCTCAAGGGTTTTGTTTTCCCTCTTTTTGGTTATAGTCCTACCCAAGCATTCAACAAGAATGATGAATAAATAAGGGGATAGCGGGTCACCTTGCCTAATACCTCTGGAAGCTGGGAAATACCGAGAAGGCCTCGCCATTGATAAGAACTAAGTAGGAAACCGAAGAGATACATCCCATAATCCAATCCATCCAATCCTTAGAGAAACCAAATTGCCTCAAAACTTTGATAAGGAAGTGCCAATCCACTCTGTCATAAGCTTTGGATAAGTCTAACCGAATGAACATGGAAGGAGAATTTTGCATATCCATGGAATGGATGGCTTCCTGAGCAAGAACTATCTCATCTACTATTTGACGTCCTTCCACATAACCCCCTTGCTCGGGGAAATAATCTTATGCAAAAGAGGCTTCAACCTTTCTCGCCATGATTTTAGTAATGATTTTGAGAAGAACATTACATAAAGCAATAGGTCTAAAAGCTGAGATATGATCAACCTCTTGAGCTTTTGGAACAAGAGTAATATAAGTTTTATTGATAACCTTCAAAATTTCTTTGGCTTTCCTGGCTTCTTCCACCACCTCTAATAAATCAACATGAAGGATATCCCAGAACTCTTGGTAGAACTCAATAGGAAAACCATCAGGACCTGGGGTTTTCCCTTTTTGCATTTTAAAAACTACTTGTTGAAGCTCATTGATAGTAACAGGAGCAGTCAAAATAGAGTTCTCCTCGAAGTGATAAGAGAAGGGATTGCTTGAAGAACATTATATTGTGAAGTTGAGTCAAGGGGAGTAGCAACAAAAATATTGGAAAAGTAATCAACAACAATAGAGTTCATGCCATCCCAAGTATAAACAACATCTCCAGAATCTGATTTTAAGGAAGAAATAAAGTTGTGAGATCTTCGAGCTAGAAGAGATTTGTGGAAGAAATTTGTGGAAGAAATTTGTGTTTCGATCTCCTTCTTTGAGCCATTGAATTCTAGATTTTTGCTTCCATAAGATTTCTTCTCTTTTTTCCCATTCCTCTAACTGAGTTGTGAGTTTAATTTCATCTGCACTTCTCTTCTCTCGTGAGGCCATCTAAATGGATTTTATTATTCAAATTTTCAAGATGAGCAATAACTTCATGTTTTTTTTTATGAACATCCCCAAACTCTTTCCAGTTCCAAGTCTTAATTTTGGATTTAATGTATTGCGCTCTTTTGGCAAAATAGAACATCTTAGTCCCATGCCTAGGTTTACCTTCCTTCCACCATTGTTGCACATGAGGTCTGAAGGAAATGTCTCTAAGCCACATTAATTGAAAATGAAAAGGAGAGAAACTCACATTGGTTTTCCACATTTCCACCATGACTCGCCAATGATCCGAACCAACATTATTAAGAGTCTTCACTTTAGGAATGTGACCATGGATTAAGAAATTTTCAGAGAGCAAAAACCTATCCAATCTCTCCATTATACAAGCTAAGCCTTGCCTTCCGTTAGACCAAGTCATAAGGCCATTATCTCGGTTGGATATCCACAAGATGGAGGTTTGCAATATATTCGCTCATGAGGTCGGTGCTTTTGTCCAAATTTCTATTTCCCCCCTTTTCTCATCCAGAGAGAGGATGGTATTGAAATCTCCTCCGATCAAGATCCAAGATTTAGGAAAATGAGAGATAATATGAGTAATATCCTTCCACTGTCTTCTTTTTTCCTCCAAAGAAGTCGGAGCATAAACAATAATGTAGAGCATAATCTGGTTGGAATGTCTACTTTGAATAGCTATAGCCAACAAACCCCAACTGCCAACCATATGGTGAATAACTACCTCTTTTGGATCCCAAAGACAAGCAATGCCACCCGAAGTCCCTTGGGAACTGAGGGAAACCACTTTTCCAGATGGCCAAATTTTACTGGCAATTAAGTCCATATCCTCCATTGACATCTTTGTTTCTTGAAGGAAAACAAGATGTGGATGATTTACTTGAATCATTCTTCTAATTTCATTTTGTTTTGAAAGACTCCCTTTGAGTCCTCTAATATTCCAAGTGATGATCTTCATTAATACTAGGGCTAAAAAATTTGGGAAGGGCATTAATCTTACCTTCCTCTACAAGCTTTTCACCTTCTTTTACCATATGATATTGATTGGTCTTGCGACCTACTTTTTGATTAGAATCCATCTTCAATTTTTTTTCCCTGTTTCTTGACTTATTCCAATTGAATCCGAGATGGCTTCTAACCTTGAAGAATGCTCGTACACGACCAAAATTTTACTAGATGGTTCAACGGAGTCTATATTGGGACCTGCATTATTTGAAGTTTTGACATTTGAAATATTGTTTTTCTTGTGTAAATTTTCTCCTTTTTTTTCTCGTTGAAAACCTTTGATTTGTTGGTTTGTCTCTCGAGTTCTTCCCTTCATATTTAAATTGTGTTTCTAAGATTTCAGTTTCCATTATTTCCTCTTCCTCACTTGGGACATCATTTGTGGAAAGGATTTCAAACATATTAGCAGATGACTTTGATTGATCCTTCATAACTGGTTTTTTCCGAGTGTTCTTCTTCTTAGGTATTTGGAAACCTGCTTGAGTTTATATCTTCTTTCTTTTGATCAAGAATTTTATTTGGGCAAGCACTGGCCAAATGACCATATTCATGGCAAATTCTACAACGAAAAGGAATGTTCTCATAGTCCACTACTTGCTCCCAAGTGTCTTCCCCAAATTGTAATGTGATATTTTTAGGTAGGGGTTTGTCAAAATCCATTAAAACACAAATCCGAGCATAAATAATATGTTCAAAATTTTGAGTACAATCAGCAGTCATCATAAAAGTTCCTAAAGAGTTTCCAATTGAAGAAAAAATAGTAGGATTCCAAAATTCAATAGGGAGGCCAAAGAGTCTAACCCACACGGGAGCTATAGAAGGCATCTCTTCTTCGGCTTTAAATTTAGTATGCCAGGGCTTCATGAAAAGCCCTGCCCTTCCAAAAAACCAAGGACCCCCTTGAAAATTTTTCTCTCTATCTTCATTATTAGCAAATAAAACAAGAAAATAACCATTTGGATAAATAGAGATTTGTAACTCACCTTTAGTTTTCCAGCTTTTTGCAGCCCAGACTTTGAAAGTAGATAGACTCGGACAAAAACCCACGAACCGACAAATTAGTCCTCTTTTTTCCAAATCTTCAATGCCAGTCTGAATGTTACCCATATCAAGCTTAACAATAGGAGTTCCATCACCGCTTTAAGACATCCCGACTCCATTTTCCGGGATCAATCTTAGGCATTCTTAGAGGTTTATGGGAAGCCCTAATATTGATATTAGCATTGGGCTGAGGCTGTCCACCATGAAGGGCATCCCTAAAATTCATTTTTGGGACCGAGTCTTCGAAATTCTTACCCTTGATAGGGGTTTTCATAGTAGAATTATTTTGTGGGTGCACCTTAGCACCAGATTCACTTGAGATATGAGCCATTTTTTGATCAACTGCTTGAAACTTGTTTTGTGATCTCTTTAATCCTTGCCCTAGACGCCGTGGAAAGGTATGGTTTTCACTTTTCTTTTGTGCAGAAAATTGGAAGCCGTTGTCACTCAAGTTCACAGTATGATCTATTGAAAGACAAATTTCTAACCCATCTTGTATCCCCTGCAACATTTCCTGCTAAAATATTGAGCATAAACCATAAAAATATTGGCCGCTAGGGCCCGAAGGCCCTAAAAACCAACCTCTGGAGCTGCTTGCACTCAACCCAGATGAAAACCTCGCATAGCCGCTTGCCAAATATGTCGTTCACACATAGGGATGTGCTAGGATCTGTGTTGCTCCAAATGATATGAAAATTGGTGGAGACGTTCTAGGGTTTTTCAGGCATCTACCCTCAAAATTTCTACTTTATTTTATTTTAAAGTTTAGGTAGATTAGTAGTTGTTTTTCTGATTAAGCATTTGTCAAGAAGATAATTAGGTTCAAGCCTTGGGAGCATGCCTGTTGCAAAGGCAGTAGTCTGTTCTAAATATTTTGAGAGCGTGTCGAAATGAATCTCAAGCGGTATTCTGTTATGAATCCTCTGAGTGTGTGCTAGACCAAATCTCAAGTGATTGATGATCCCCTTCATGTCAGGTTAACAATAATGAGGTCGTATAGACTTTTTGGGAGCAGCCTTTATGGTTTGAACTTTGTGACTAATGATCCCCTCACATCGGCTCAACAATAACAAAGTGGTATAAGCTTGTTGGGAGCAACCTCTGTGATTTGAACCAATAGTTACTAAAAATAGTATGGATGTAACCAACTCCTCTAGATATCCAAAAAAAATATTACTTTAAATATAAGATAGTTAAAATCCTATTGATTTTTTTTTTAACTGTGGAATATTAAGGTTTACAATGCAATCTATATATATATTTACTTTACCATTTCACAAAAAACAAAGTTTACAATGCAAAAAATATATATATACCATTTAAAAAAACATTGCTAAACTTAAACTTATTTTCACTAAAAATATTTGCACTCCAACGCATTTGATTTCCACTATTGGATACAAATTTAGATGGGAAGGACTCATCCTGTCCAAGCCTAACATGAATCTAAATGGAGAGAATGAATCTCCCTCTCCTGAACCTCCATGTTTTTTTTACTATTGGTTAGTAGAATCTAAAAAAAAAAGGTAATATATCATAAGTCATTGATTCACCTTACATCGAAAATGATGCCCTGATAAGATCTAAAACATGGTGACTAACACACACATTAATGATGTAACTTAATTTTGAACATAAAACTTTATTTCACAACCATCAATAAGATAGTGGATACTAATATATATTATCAACTTTTAATCATAGGAAATATAGAGTTTAATTATAGAATTGTTATGGAAAAAGGGGATAATTTAATTTATGGCGATCGAGTGACTATGGTTTTGGCGAACGAATCTTGCGACGAAACACAGGCCATGAACACAGAGAAACTGCGCATGGGAGAAGATAGTCGTGCCACTTTGAAAGGGTTTCCCATCTCGTAGATATCAGGAAGGCCCGCTGGGAGTGTGCCTGCGACTACCCATGGTAGCTCTCATACTGACATCGAGAGGGAAAAGGAACCCCCCGATAAACAAGGCAACTCAAACAACAACTGAGGCCAAGTTTCCTATGTAGAATTCTTGTAGCATAACACCAGACCTCCATTGAAGGGTTCAAAGGGTTTCATATTACAAGGATTCAATATTCTGTGTCCCACAAGTATTATATAGGATTTCGCATCTCGCGATTCCTACTCCTTGGTGGGGAAATTTGTAGGAGGACGCCCAAACATGGACACAATCCGATGATGGGCAAATTCCAAATGGAGAATCTTGGGAAACATGGTCTTGTCTGCCATGACCAGAGGCTTCTTCATGATACAACTGAATAACCGGGAGGACGTAGAACACATTCTTTTCGGTGGCCCTTGGTTCTTCGAAAGATGAAGTCTATTCTTGAAAAAGTGGGAACCAAGTTTCGACCCTGAATCTCAAAACATCAACTGCGCCCCTATATGGGTTTGCCTCCCCAACCTCCCCATGCATTTTTTCTATGAGGATGCTCTTCGTGGCCTGGCAAGGGCTTTCGGGGACCTAGTGGCCATTGATCCCACCACTCACGCTAGAACAAGGCTAACCCAGGCCTGTATTTGCATCAATGTAAATCTAGAGGTATAGCTTCCAGACCACCTTAATCTAATTTATGGAGACTTCAGGTGGAGACAACTAGTGATCTTCGAGAACAAGTTGGTGTTCTGTTCAAAATGTCAATCCCGGGGACATCTTCCAACCCAATGCCCATAGTGCAGATTCCCTAACACCGATTACTAGCCTATTGAATGCCAGCAACCCAACGTCAGCCAGAGAATAGCTTGTAGCAAAGGGCAAATCACAAAGGACACACAACAAATCCGATCACCTCCAGATCAAACCATCCACCAGGTAAGTACCTCTATTACTATTGCTAATCAATTCAGTTTACTTAATGATTCTAAAACTAATGAGGAAATTGAGGATGGTGAAATCCTCGGCTTCTCACCCCCGAACCCCAATGCTTCCACCCAGCCTTGCCCCAACACCAAAATCCCTTAGGAAAGCCCTTTCCCCCACCCCCAGGGCCAAAACCCTAAAACCAGTAAAAGCCCTAAAAACCTAATACCTAATCCCCCTTAGTCACCTGCTTCCCCAACCCCATATTCCCCCTATGAAGGAGCTACTCTCCCTACTTCCCCATCTATCTCCATTGCCACCAAATTCGATAGTGATGAAGACACCCTAGAATCCCTCGACCAGTGGAGCCCCAAACAAACCCGTAGTTTCAAAAAATCCCAAATCGATGTTGGTGCTGATAGAAAGAAAGGTAGGCCGACTGGTATAGAAAAATGAAATAGGGATACAACCGAGGATATCGCCAATGGGACGCAGAAAACCCTATTCCAAGAAATTGGAAATATCATTAAGGAAGAAAACCGAAGATCCAAACCCCCTATGCAACAAGGCAAAGGGGGAAAAAAACTAAAAGTTCCAAATGAAAGTCCTCTCCTAGAATGCGAGAGGACTGAATGGGGCAGCCAAGCAAAGACTAGCTACAACCATGAGGAAATAACATAACCCCACAATATTCTTCATTCAGGAAACCAAATTAGATGACCAAATTTCTCCTAGAATTGCCAAAATCATCTGGAAAAATTATGATTTCATTTACTCCTCGACCTATGGGACTGCATGAGGGTTATTGTGCCTTTGGAACCCCTCCAAAGTCGAAGGTCGACTTATTTTAGGCCAAAGCTGTACAACATTCTATTCCATGACCCCAACTCCCAGATGTATTGGATAATATCAAACATATACACCCCCAACACTGCTCAGGGAAGATTGACCTTGTGGAACACTCTCACCCAGTTGAGGCAGGCGTTCATCAACATCCCTTGGGTGCTGGCAGGGGACTTTAACTCCCCCTGCACTTCTATGACAAGAAGGGAGGGAATACGGTTACTCCTAGGGATACAAGTGATTTAAGACCATTTGTGGACTCCAATGCCCTCATGGATGTCCCACTACAGGGAACCCACTACACCTAGAGCAACAAACGAAGGGGAAATAACCTTATTCAGGAGCACCTTGATAGGATTTTCCTCTCTCAAGAAGCCCTTCCCATATTCGGTGATGCCAGCCTATGGGCCCTCCCGAAGATAGGGTCCGATCATAGCCTGCTCCTATTCGAAACAACTAGCAAACCCCAGTTCAAGACCCCATTCCATTTCGAGTCAATGTGGACTCATCACCCGGATCTCAAAAATCAGATAGCAGAATGGTGGGGAACCAATTTCCTTGGGTCAGCGGCCAACAAATTTATGTAGAAAATCAGGTGGGTCAAAGAAAACCTCAAAGTGTGGAATAGGGAAACCTTTGGGAACATCTTTGAAGCCAAGAAGAACATCAAGACCAGATTAGAACAAATCGAAGACAAATTTCAGAAAGGGCAGGGGGACGACAACCTCAGGATTGAAGAAAGGGTGCTACTCTCCGAGTACCACAACACCCTAGGTAAGGAGGAAACCTTTTGGCACCAAAAGTATAGTCAAATCTGGCTCAGGGAAGGCGATTCTAACTCTAAGTACTTCCACATCTCCACCCTCAGACACAGGGGAAATAATAGAATCAAAGGCCTCACTAAGCAGGATGGGACCTTTACTTCTGACATCCACCAGATTAGGGATGAAGCTGTTTGCCACTTCAAAGATCTCCTTGCTTCCCCTCCCTCTTCCTCCCCCTTGGCCATGGAGTCCCTCCTGGAGAACATCCCCAAAACCATCACATATGAAACCAAAAAATACCTCCTCAGTCCCCTCACTCATAAGGAAATTCACCAAGCCCTTTTTTCCATGAAGGCAGATAAAGCTCTCGGACTCGACGAATTCCCACCTAGGTTCTTCCAAACCTTCTGGGACATTGTGGGTCCTGAACTGTGCCTCACCATCTCTGAAATGCAAAATTCTAGCTCCATTCCTAGGGATATTAACTCCACCTTCTTGGCCCTGATTCCCAAAGGAACTAACTCCTAGTCCCTCATAGACTACCACCCCATCAGCCTATGTACAGTCATTTACAAAGTGATGTCCAAAGCCCTGGCCAATAGACTCACCGAGATTCTCCCTACCATCATCAACCAGAGCCAGGGAAGGACTATAAAGGGTTGAAATATCTTGGATGGGGTCATTACTATCCATGAAATGATCCACTCTACCCATAATTCCAACTCTGTCGCCTTCTTCTTAAAGCTCAACATGAACAAAGCCTTTGATAGGGTCAACCGGGAATTCCTTTCCAAAATTCTCCTCAAGTATGGTTTTCATGAGTCTTGGGTAAATCTGATTTTGAACTGTGTTTCTTCCTCTTGGTTCTCGGTGCTTGTGAATGGGTCTACAACCGGCTACTTCCCCAGCACCAAGGGGCTCAGACAAGAAGACCCTCTCTCCCCCATTCTATTCATCATTCTGGCTGACAGTTTAAGCAGAACCATCAAAAATGCTTGCCACAAAAATATGATTTCTAGCATCAGGGCAGCATCTGGTCTTCCCCCCATCATGCACCAACAATTCATGGATGATACCCTACTGGCTACTAAGGCGTCAGTATCTGAAGCTAAAACTATCAAGACCATCCTCAACCTGTATGAGGAGGCAGCAGGGCAAAAGATCAATTACACCAAAAGTAAACTCTACTTCATCAACACCCCCAGTAGACGTCAGATACCAAAATTATAGGTATTTTGGGGTGCACCATCATGAATCTCCCAACCACCTATCTGGGCCTCCCCATGTTCAAAGGAAGACCCCTTAAAAACATGTGGAACAATGTCATTGAGAAAATCCACAAAAAGTTGGCAAGATGGAAAAGGACCCTCCTTTCTAGTGCAGGTAAAGCAACCTTGGTCAAATCAGTCCTCCAGAGTATACCTACCTACTTATTATCAGTTTTTAGAATCCCTGTAGTAGTGGGAGAAGCCATTGAAAAACTATAGAAGCAATTCTTATGGGCTGGGAATGACAGTAAAAAAAGTTCCACCTAGTGGCGTGGGAAAAAGTGTGCTCCCCTAAGGATAGGGGGGCTGGGAATGCATCACATTAACATCACAAACCAGGCCCTCTTAGCCAAGCAGGCTTGGAAAGTGGTCACAGATGCCAAAGTGGAGTGGGTGTCGATTGTCAAAAGAAAATATCTACAACAACACTCCTTTTTGGACATGGAAACCTCCCGCAACGCATCCCACTTTTGGAAATCCATCAACTTCACAAAATAGATGATCAATCAGGGTTCTTGGTGGCAATTGGGAGATGGCAAAACCATAGACTTCTGGAAAGATGCATGGGCCAGAAAGGACCCCCTCATCAATGACACCAATCTTGATCCAATCAAACACCTCACTGACAAAAAGTATGGTACTCATATCGTTGAATTCATCACATCTGGCTAAGGCACCCACCAATAGAAAAAGATCAAGTTCAGAATACAAAATGACAACATCAGCAAAGGCTTGGCCACACTTGTGGATGTTTTTAAAGCTAACTTCATTCCTCAGACCCTAAAGGAGGATAAGTGTTGTTGGAAGAATACCAGTGACAGAGGATTCACAGTAAAATCAACATCGCAAATGCTTGAAAACAATCCCAGATGCCCCAAAAAAGATAACTCCTAGATCTTAGCCAAAAGAATATGGCTCAAGGTCCTAATACCGAAAGTGGCATATTTATGCTGGTTTGTTGCACACAACATAATTCTCACCACTGATAACTTAATTCGCAGAGGGGTGATGGTTCCCAATAGGTGTTATCTTTGCACCCAAGCACGGGAATTCTTCCAACACATATTGTTGGATTGCCCTTTTGCCAGGGAGGTGTTCTCAAATTTAGCCAACAAACTTCACGTTTATTGGATTCGTCCCAAGGTAGTAATGAACATGTTCATCCAATAGCCAAAATTTTTTAAGAACCCAAGACTCAGGTTCTTATGGAGGTCCATGCTCCATCATGCAGTCTGACAGATATGGTTGGAACAAAATAACCACATCTTCATAGAAGGCAATAAACACCTGAAAGCTATAGCCAATAGAGCTCTGTCCTTGGCCATAAAAAATAGCAGTCTCATCCCTTGTGGCGAGATACCTACCTATGGGCTAGAAGGCCAAATCTTTGCTTCCCTCAGGATTCCCACTGATGTCTGCAAAGTCCAGAACTTTGACTGCCTCCGAGCCATGACAACTTGGTCCCCCCCACCTTTGGGGTGGCTCAAAGACAACTTCGATGGGGCCTCCAAAGGAAACCTAGGACATGCTGGAGCAGGTGGAGTCATCAGGGATCATACAGAATGTATCATCAAGGTTTTCTAAAAGAACTTAGGGACTCAAACCAACAACTAAGCAGAAGCCAGAGCTTTGTGGAGAAGTATTGAGGAAAGCAAAGCCCTTCCCAAGCCAGTAATTTTTGAAGGAGATTCTGCTATGATCATTGGTCACATTACAAACAACATGACTGGGGGAAGAACATACACAACGTCATCCAGGACTATCAAAATTTTCTCACCAACAATCCTCAGAATCAGGTCAACCACGTATACAAGGAAGCCAACAAAGTGGTTGATATTTTAGCCAACAAAGCAGTCAATCAGTCTACCATGATCGTCTGGGAAGAAGACTTCCCACAAGAAGTCATCGACCAAGCCAATCATGATGCAAAAAAGTGAACCATTCGGTAGCCCATGCTACCTTCACACAGGTATCTTTTCAATACCCAGGAGTGCAGTACACTGCTTCACTTATCACAAAAAGGAAGGTTGTGCCATGTTGGCCAATGCAATGGACAAGCTTAGAGAATTTATAGACCTGATAAAAACCCTCCCGACTCTTGATGACAACACAAAGCAAGAAAAAAACAAGGAATCCCAGTAAATTGGGAAATAGTACTATGGCATCAGGGTTGCATGGTTTTTTGTTTCTAGTTACTATGTTGGTCCAGTTCCTTCGACTTCGAAGGGCTTAGGTCTAGTCAGGATCGTAATGTATTTGGCTGGTTTTGTTACTTTTTGGTTTGTCTGCTGCCAAAGTTGGCTTCAGTTGTCTTATTATGCTACTTATGTAACAGGGACGAGACCCTTTAACCCGTAAAGCAATAAAATATTTTCTACCTACCAAAAACAAATTATAGAATTGTTAATATTCAATGAGCATTGGAATTTAATAAATAAATCTAAAAAATAACCTCTATTGTAGAAGTAATCAAAAAAATATAAATGAAAATATATAAAATATATAGTGCTCTCTACATCTTGTACTATGACATATAAATTCACATTTAACATGATGAACTTTTATATAAACATGTGAAGTAAACTCTATTCTATAAACCAAGGGATTACAATAAGGTAGACTGATATGAAATATTCTTAGATGCTAAGAATTATTAAAAGATGAGATATTTTTTTAAGTATCTTTTAAAAATGTAAAATATACAAAGCTGAAATAGAAAATAATTAAAAAATTTTAACAATAGTTTTTTTTTTTGTTTTTTTTTTTGAATTTACATGGTGGAATCGATAGCCACCATGAATCGGGTAGGCTGTCCAACTTTTATGGCCGCCATAGTATTCTGCGTTGTCCGCTTTTTAACAATAGTTATAATGTAATAAGAATGATATACCATATTTTTTTGGTAAGTAGTGTTTGTATTTACAACCCTAGCCGGCCGGGAGGGGCGCAGATAGTGGAGAAGGATATCCCCCCAGGAGATCATCTGCAAACAACCACTCCCCGGGAGGGATGACCTGGGTTGAGCCAGGGACTGGGCAGGAACCAGGAGCCATGGGAGGGGGAGCAGGGGAGGGACCAGAGCCCTCCCCTCTCTACAACTCTATAATTATTGAATTAGGGCTCTCAAGAATGATATACCATATTATTGTAGAGATATATATAAGATTTTTTTTTCAAAATTTTTTATTACTTAAAGAATAAATAATACAATAATCACAAAAAAAATGTGGGTGGCAAAAAAAAACACACCTCGAAAAGTCATACTAAGTAACCACCTATAGGAGAAAAGAGCACTCTCTAGGGCTTAAAATAAAAGTCCAAAGTTTAGCAAAAGAACAATTGCACCATGGTGGATAACTCTAAGTGGTTATGGCACCACAAAAGGTGGGAGGATCCTTGTATTCAGTACTGCCCCAACCATGTTGGGGTGTTGGCTCTTATAAAATAGGCTTCTATCCAAAAGGAGCATCAAAAGGATGTGGCACTGAGATGTATTTAGTAGGATTTTTTTATGCCCAACCAATGGAAGAGGAATAGTCCTTGGAGCCCCAACCATACTACTGACTAGAAGTTCCTAAACATAGGACCTTAGTGGAAGTGTCCCACCCCTATCTGTGCTTCTAAGGGGAAGAGGGTAGAGTGGAAGACCAACAATTGATTTTAGCAAGAGATTAGGGTTGATGTGGTGGGCTACAAGATCTTCAGTTAGGATGCATACTACAATTTCATTGGGCTTGGGAACCATGGTCCTATTGATGCTCCCTTCGAGAAGGTTGATCTCGATAAGATGTCAGAGAAGGTGATACTTTGGACACTGAATAAGGCACATTAACCCAATGATCCAACAAAGTCTATAAGTGCTGAATTTCAACTGCCACCTTGTTGGAATGTGCTTGAATTTGTACCATAACATTAGAAAAAATCATGGCTTTAGCATAACTAAAAAATTTGTATAAACAAGTAGGCAAGAAAAATAGCACTATTACAATCCTTCCAGATGCTAAATAAACTTTTTGATCTAAAAAAGTGCTAGAGTTGGTCAATGCTAGTAGGTATGTCTATCTTATCCCTAAGAACGATCATATGCCAAGGGAATTGTCTAGGATAAAATGATTGAAATAAATCAAGAATCCAAGTCCAAACTACTTAGCTCTAGGACATAACTAGAATAAGTGGTTTATGGTCTCTTGACATTGACAAAATGGGTATCTGGGTTTCATACCCCCATGTGAACTAATCGGTCCCCAAATGATAAGCCTTGGATAAGCAAGCACTAATAAATGTAAGTCAGTTTGGGTTCTAGAGATGTATCCTAAATAGCAAACAATATATATTGTTAGTCCTTGTGAGAGAATTGAAGATGCCAACGAGCATTGAGTGCAAGATCCATGGGCAAATGATGGGAAAGCCAATGATACCCATTTTTTGGGTTTGTAATTTCTGAATGGGGTAGCTAGAAACCACTTCTAGTTTTTCCACCATGGGCACATGGTTCTAACCCAAGTTTTGTAAAGCATGTCATAATGGACTACTTCTTGAATTATTTTAAAGGTCTCCTTGTATTGATCCTACAGTTTGAACAAAGCTTTAGCTTTAGGCCAAGAAATCCAATCTATGGTGCAGCTAGAGAAAATGTTAGAAATGACCTTTATTCCCTTGTGAAAAAATGGAGCATCTTGACCCAGGGAAGCTTGGCTAAAGGTTGGTCCTTGTATGAAAAGGAAAATGTACCATTTCATTAACCAATATAAGAGATGTGACAAGAATTATTTTATTACAAATAACCCTCTTGGGGTTTTAATGATGGGACCTCCAAAGAAGAAGGTGGTTCTTTTACAAGACAACACAATGGTGCTATGAAATATTCTATGTCACCACGAGAGTTGGGTAGGTTTTTGAAGCCTTGTTTGCTTGATGGACCACCCTAGAAGGCTAAAGGCTCCTCAAATATCCCTACACTCAACCCACAATATGAAGTCAGTAGCATCAAGGGGCCTACCTTAGGCCCCAAACCTCATAATGCAAGCAATAAACTCTAATAAATTATATTTTAATTGAAAGGATGATGCCAAAATATTGCAAAATACTAAAAATATACCTTTTCTCATCTTGTTGCTCTATCTGTTGTTGAGATAATTACTAGTTTTGTCTTTGGTTCTTGACCATCCAATGGTCAACTGTATTCTCTATAGATTATTTGGAAATATGATGATGATTACTATAGGCCATCTAAGATCGAATGACCTAGGTCTCTGGTACTTTGATATTGATGAAACTTATTACAAACCTTATAGGGTGTGTGCTTAACCTTTGGTAGCGATTTGGTGATGAGATGATTCTATTTTTGTGTGCAACTTCAAAAATGGGTTGTGTACATGGCGGGGATTGAATTCATTTCCATGGCTAATTTTATGAATGGGCAAAGGGAGAGTTGATTGTAGATGGTGGATAATAAAACAAGGGAGGGCTGAGAGAATTTTGGCAGAGTTTTGGTTTGGGAAATCATCGGTTCTTGGAAATAGAGGAAAATATAGAGGTATTTATAGATTTTTGGCAAGGTGAGGGGGTAATGATTGGACAATTATATGGCATGAGGTGGCATCTAAGTGGCATTTGGGGAACCCAAAAAAACCTGGAGAATTCCATATAGAGGAATGTGCACCCTCAATATTAATGACCTTGTGTGAGGTGAGTCCTAAACCACCCAATTTTCATAAATTATCATGGCGATTAGAGACCTTGGGATGAGGTAGAGGAATTTTAAATTCCTATATGACTTGGAATTATATTTAATGGGATATTTTTCAAGGTATTTGAAGGAATTTTAAATTCCTAAAAAAGTGCAAGGTGGATGTAGGAGGATTGGTGGATTTATTAGGGGCATTTAACATGGGGGTTTGACCAAGGGTTTATGAATTTTAAATTGACTCAAAAATTGGAGGGAGGATTTTGGGGAGATTTGGGAATTTAATGTGGGCATTTCCTAGGAGATTTTATGGGGATTTTGAGGAATGACTAGGATTTTTAGGGATTTGTTTTAGGATTTGAGAATGTATTGTGGATCTTATCAGGGGTTTGACTAAGGGTTAAGCAATGATTAAAGCTTTTACTAGAGGATTTGATTAGGGATTATGTAACAACCCCAATTGTCACTACTCAACCATTCATTTTTTTTTTAATCAATTATATCTCATTAGTCAATCACGAGTGAAGGACATATTAGACAAAGATATTTCAAATGGATAAGTAAGTTTCCTTCATCAATTAAATAAAGTCTCATACCTTTATTAAATTTTCCATTCAACTTATTTATTAAGGCGTTAGTTAGGTTTACTTATAAACCAATCATAGTTAATCATAATACATATTTAATCAAACCGTAATCCATAATAGTATCATAATCTAGTTACAATATTAAGAAATAAGAATAACAATCTTAATTCATAACTCAATTTATCCATAAAGTCCATAAAGTGATAAGTAAACACAATTGCATTTGCTTGTAAAATTATTCCATTATCATTGCATGATTGCATAACACATTTCATCATTAACATTTATGATAAACCAAATACAACATTCATACATAGCATTGAAAGTAATTCTATATCATTCCATCAACATCATTTGCAAACCATAAAATATAGATACAACATTGTTGGCAATTTTGGGTACCTTGGGTACATTGCTCTTGCTCTAAGTGTAGTTGTTGTCATTGATGTCAAGAAGGTCTTGAAGCAATATGGTTTGATATCAAAGAATGTGTCTTGATGAAGGGTTCAACATGGACAGTGAATTTCCAAGAATATTAGGGTAGCCCAGTTGCAAAAAGTTCAAGAAAAAGACAAGTAAGAAAAAGTATGCAGGCGGCTGGAAAAACTGTCATGATTTCGCAACATGTTTGAGGAGAGAGAAAGTTTGTGCAAAACTGTCACGATTTCGTGACATGCGGGAAGGCAGAGTCGAAGGAGGCAAAACTGTCACGATTTTGCGACATGTCGCATTTTCACGACTCGGACAGTGCAAGAAGGCAGAGAAAGAAAAGTGTCACGATTTTGCAACAGGCTACAAAGAAGTTGTACGGATGCAGAAAGTGTCACGATTTCATGATAGGTTGAGTTTGTAGCTTTCAGTTGGTAGAAATGTTGCGATTTCATGACAGAAATTGATAGCAAGTCTTCATCAGAAGAAGCATCGCAATTTCGCAACGAAGTCAAGAAGGAAGAGCTTGAAGGCGAAAGCGTCGCGATTTTGTGACATGTTCTGTTTTCGCTAGTGCATGCCTCGAAGAAGGCCATGAAGACAGGAGTGTCGTGATTTCACGATAGAAATGATGATGACATTAGCAAAAGGAAGAAGTGTCACCATTTTGTGACAAAAGCGAAGAGGAAGGCCATGAAGACAGAAGTGTCGTGATTTTGTGATAGGAATGATGATGACATCAGCAAAAGGAAGGAGTGTCACGATTTCGTGACAAAAGCGAAGAGGAAGGTCAGGAAGACTAAAGTGTTACGATTTCATGACAGAAGTGAGATGACGTCAGCAAAAGGCAAAGATGTCACGATTTCACGACAGAAGCACAAAAGAAGTCATCAAAGGCCAAGGTGTCACGATTTCGTGACAACAGGCTACGGAAGGTGTACGACTGTAAAAATGTCATGATATCATGACATGTTGAAGTTTCACGCTAGAAGCTACAGGGAGGTAGTGGAGCCGACAGAGTTAAATCTGGGTCGATGCAACGTAGGTCTTTGCGCCGACATTGTTTTAGGGATGTGTAGCTGACTAAGATCAAGGTTCTAATCTTGAGATTGTAAGTATAAAAGGAGGGCTACTTGAAGATTTTGTTCATCGATCGAAGTGTGCGTTCGAAGAGTGATGTTCATAGATTTGGTGTGACAGTGAAGTTCGATCGTCGAAAAGCAGAGTGCGAAGATCGATAGCAGTATAAGAGTGCATTTCATCGAATATTCTAAGTGTAGGAGACTATAAGGAAATAGAGTGTGCGAAGACGATACTACCATGAATGCGTAGAAGTGCAAAGGTCGTTGTTCGATCGAGTGTAGCTGTGACTGCGAGAAAATAGTGAAGGACTGAATTTTATATAGAACAGAGAAAGAGGACAGACCTGTGCCAGATTGAAGGACTGTGTTTAGGTGTAGATCAGAGAAAGAGGAAGAGGGCATTTGTGCCAGACCGAAGGACTATGTTTTGGTGCAAATTCGAGGACCAGCTTTGCGGTGACAGAGTTGAGGATAGAGATCTCCGACCAGAGCAGGGAAGACAGGTGTCTTCTATGGATAGAGTTCCACTTGCTAAGGGCAGAGGAGGTAGAGGTCTTCTAGAGGATCACCAGCCAAAGCAGAATTAGGGGAAGGTATCTCCTTTGAGTCGAGGCTCATAAACATTGTAATCGGGAAGGATTCCTAGAGGACTTTGATATAACTTTTAGAGGAAAGTTTTATCCGTGGAGTAGCCCACCTTGGGTGAACCACGTAAATTGTTGTGTCTCTTTGTGGATGGTGTGTTGTGCATTGCTTTAATTGTTGCTTTTATTTTTGCTATCTCTACACTGCATAATACTGTTTTGAAAGTTGAATTAAAGAATAAGTTAAAAGTGGTCTTATACTGTTCACCCCCCCTCTCAGTATAAGCTTGTGTTCTTCAATTGGTATCAGAGCTGGTTTCTCTAGATAAAGCCTAACAGCTTGGAGAAGGATCTATCAGAAGAACATACAGTTTTAGAAAAGGATGAAGAGGTTAAGTTCGATCTCTAAAGTGAATTCTTTTGGGCTTTAAGGATTTCAAAAAATAGAGTTCTGTTCTCAAGCATCATGACAGGAAGAAGAGACAACAAGATAAATCTTTAGCTTGAAGAACGATGGATTCCAGTTGGTCACAAGAAGAACAATCATCCAAGGCATCAAAACAGGTTACATAATACTTTCCATGGCTACTATTTTTCTTGCAAGAAATTTGGTCACAAAGCTATACATTGCATTAAATCCATGAATAGCCATAGTAAGGAAAATGTTAACTCTTTTGCACCTCTTATGGATAAAAATGTCATGTGTTACAAATGCAAGAATGTTGGGCATATAGCAAGGATGTGCAGTTTGGATAGACCTAGCCTTAAATTCACTAAAAAGAGAAATGAGATCAAGTCTAAGTCAATGATAGTTCAAACTACTTTTCATGCACAAGACAAGGTTGAGAAATGGTATCTTGATAGTGGTTGTTCAAAACATATGACTGGTGAAAAGGAAAAGTTTTTGGTCTTAAAAAACACAAACAGAGGAACAGTAAGTTTTGGAGATAACAGGTCTGCTAAAATCTGTGGTAAAGGGACTCTTAGCCTGGATGGGAAATCTAAAACTAAAAATGTGCTTTATGTAGAAGGTCTGAGACATAATCTTCTAAGTGTGAGTCAACTTTGTGATCAAGGTCATATAGTATCTTTCTTTTCAGATAGATGTGAGATTCGTAAAGAAAAAAATGGAAAACTCATTGCTAGTGCTACAAGGACTCCAAACAATCTTTACATGCTAAGTGAGATAAAAAAGGAAAAGTGCTTTCTAACTCAAGAAGATGAGAGTTGGTTATGGCATAAAATATTGGGGCATTTGAGCTTTGATAATCTTGTCAACATTAGTAACAAGGAAGCAGTTAGAGACTTGCCCAAAATAAAAAGGCCCCATAACACCATTTGCGGTCCTTGTCAACATGGAAAACAGGACCAGAACCAGTTTTAAATCAAAAGGGTATACCTCTTCAAAACCATTAGATCTCATTCATACTGATTTATGTGGTCCCACCAGAACTCAGAGCATTCAGGGAGAAAGCTACTTCATGCTGTTTATAGATGATTATTCTAGAATGACTTGGGTGACCTTTCTCAAAGAAAAATCAGAAGCTTTTGAAAAATTCAAAGCTTTCAAAGAAATGATTGAGAATGAGACTGAAAAGAGAATCAAATGCTTGAGATCGGATAGAGGAGGAGAGTTCACCTCAAATGAATTTGTGGAATACTGTGAGCAACAAGGAATTAAAAGAGAATATTCAACAGCAAGAACTCCTCAACAAAATGGAGTAGTTGAAAGAAAAAATAGAACTATTGAAAATATGGCTAGAGCTATGTTGAATGAGTCAAAACTTTCAGATGGTTTCTGGAAAGAGGCGATCGAGTACATCGGTCTACATTATCACCAGGGCCCAACTTAGAGTAAATCATCATAAAACTCCTTATGAGTTGTGGAAAGGAAGACCAACTACGATAAAACATTTCAAAGTGTTTGGGAGTAAGTACTTCATCAGAAGGGAAGATCAAAATTTGGGTAAGTTTGATCCTAGGTGTGATGAAGGAATTTTTCTTGGTTATTCCAGTAGAAGCAAGGCTTACAGATGCTTCAACAAAAGAACACATACAGTCATAGAGAGCATAAATGTAACAATTGATGAAAAGACAGGGATAAGAGAACCTGTCAAGGAAATCAGTGATGAAATCTGTCAAGAAGAATTCAGAGAGGTTTCAGATGAAGAAGAGGAAAAACAACAGCTGCTTCCCAAAACTCCGTCACGATATGTTCAGAAACATCATCCCAAAGATTTGATCATTGGTGATCCAAACAACAGACAAACTAGAAGAAGAGTCATTCCATCACACGATTCTACAAATATTTCTTTATTATCTCAGATTGAGCCAAAAGATTTCAGTGAAGCATGTGCAGATAAATTTTGGGTAAAAGCTATGGATGAAGAGCTAAATCAAATAGAGAAAAGTGAAACTTGGGATTTAGTTCCAAGACCTAAGGACAAGAATGTCATTGGCACAAAATGGATATTCAGAAATAAACTCAATGAGGATGGAAAGATTGTCAGAAACAAAGCCAGGCTAGTTTGCAAAGGTTATGCTCAAGTAGAAGGTGTTGATTTCGAAGAGACGTTCGCTCCTGTTGCTCGTCTCGAAGCCATCAGAATGTTTTTGGCTCTTTCAAGTTTCAAAGCATTCAAGGTGTATCAAATGGATGTGAAATCAGCCTTTTTAAATGGAGTTTTGGATGAAGAAGTCTACGTAGAACAGCCAGAAGGCGTGTCTCTCTCAGATCAATCGGACTATATGTGTAAACTAAAAAAGGCCTTGTATGGGTTAAAGCAAGCACCTAGGGCTTGGTACTCAAGACTTGACGAGTACCTTCATGAGCAGGGTTTCAGGAAAGGTATGGCGGATAGCAATTTGTATATTAAGGATAAAGGAAATGATATGCTTATTGTAGTTGTCTATGTTGATGATATCATTTTTGGGGGAAATAATACCCAGATGTGCAAAGATTTTGCTAACACCATGCAGAAGGAATTTGAGATGTCTATGATTGGAGAGCTGTCATTCTTTTTGGGTCTTCAGATTGCTCAATCGAAAGACGGTATTTTTCTCTCTCAAGGAAAATATATCAAAGAGATGTTAAAAAAATTTGGGATGATGGACAACAAACCTGTATGTACTCCAATGACTACAGGGTGCAAGATGAGTAAAGATGATGAATCTCCAGTGGCAGATCAGAGGTTGTATAGATCAATGATTGGCAGTTTATTATATGTTACAGCTACCAGACCAGATATCATGTAGGTTGTTGGATTAGTAGCCAGATTTTAGGCAGCTCCGAAAGATTCTCATGTTACAACAGTTAAAAGAATATTTAGATATCTGAAGGGCACTATGGACTTTGGGCTTTGGTATCCCAAAGGTGATGATTTCACTCTCACAGCCTATACAGATGCAGATTGGGCAGGCAGTAATGATGACAGGAAAAGCACCAGTGGTGGAGCATTCTTTCCGGGAAAGAGTTTAGTTTCTTGGCTAAGTAAGAAACAACCTTCGATTTCCTTATCTACGGCGAAGCTGAATACATAGCAGCAATGGCTGGGTGTACTCAAGTTCTATGGATGAAAACCACCTTGGAGGATTTCAAAGTCAAGCATGAACAACCCATCTCCATATTTTGTGATAATACTAGTGCCATAAGTATTTCCAAAAATCCGGTAATGCACTCAAGGACAAAGCATATTTCCATCAAGTATCACTTTCTAAGGGAGAAAGTGCAAGATAAGCAGGTCAAGGTAGAATATGTGTCTACTAAAGAGCAGATTGCAGATATCTTCACAAAACCTCTTCCAAGAGATACGTTTGAGTATCTAAGGGAGAAATTGGGAGTTGTACTCCCACCCTAGAATTAATCACCTCATCAAGAGGTGGGGGAGGGACTAAGCTAAGAGGCTCATTCTTAGTCCCAAGCCCCAAAGGTGACCCTTTGCCATTGATGACAAAGGGGGAGAGATATGAGTAAGGGGGAGAGCTTCATAGTGAAGAAGAGAGCTTCAAGTCAGGGGGAGCAAAAACTTCAAAGGTAGATTCTCAGTTGTTTTCAGTTTTTGGCTCTTGAGTAGTGTTTTTCAGTTAAGGGTTGCCATCAATGACAAAGGGGGAGATTGTTGGCAATTTTGGGTACCTTGGGTACATTGCTCTTGCTCTAAGTGTAGTTGTTGTCATTGATGTCAAGAAGGTCTTGAAGCAATCTGGTTTGATATCAAAGAATGTGTCTTGATGAAGGGTTCGACGATGGACAAGTGAGTTGCCAAGAAGATCAGGGTAGCCCAGTTGCAAAAAGTTCAAGAAAAAGACAAGTAAGAAAAAGTATGCAAGCGGCTGGAAAAACTGTCGCGATTTCGTGACATGTTTGAGGAGAGAAAGTTTGGGCAAAACTGTCATGATTTCGTGACATGCGGGAAGGCAAAGTCGAAGGAGGCAAAACTATCGCGATTTCGCGACATGTCGCATTTTTGTGACTCGGACAGTGCAGGAAGGCAGAGAAAGAAAAGTGTCACGATTTCATGACAGGTTACAAAGAAGTTGTACGGATGCAGAAAGTGTCACGATTTCATGACAGGTTGAGTTGGCAGCTTTTAGTTGGCAGAAATGTCATGATTTCACGATAGAAACTGATAGCAAGTCTTCATCAGAAGAAGCGTCACAATTTCACGACATGTTCCATTTTCGCTAGTGCATGCCTCGAAGAAGGCCATGAAGACAGGAGTGTCATGATTTCATGATAGAAATGATGATGACGTCAGCAAAAGGAAGAAGTGTCACGATTTTGCGACAAAAGCAGAGAGGAAGGCCATGAAGATAGAAGTGTCATGATTTCACGACAAGAATGATGATGACGTCAGCAAAAGGAAGGAGTGTCACGATTTCATGACAAAAGCGAAGAGGAAGGTCAGGAAGACTAAAGTGTCATGATTTTGTGACAGAAGTGAGATGACGTCAACAAAAGGCAAAGATGTCGTGATTTCATGATAGAAGCACAAAAGAAGTCATCAAAGGCCAAGGTGTCACGATTTCACGACAACAGGCTATAGAAGGTGTACGATTGTAAAAATGTCATGATATCGTGACATGTTGAAGTTTCGTGCCAGAAGCTACAAGGAGGCAGTGGAGCCGATAGAGTTAAATCTAGGCCGACGCAGCGTAGGTCCTTGCACCAATGTTGTTTTAGGGATGTGCAGCCGACTAAGATCAAGGTTCTAATCTTGATATTGTAAGTATAAAAGGAGGGCTTCTTGAAGAGTTTGTTCATCGATCGAAGTGTGCGTTCGAAGAGTGATGTTCACAAATTTGGTGCGACAGTGAAGTTCGATCATCGAAAAGTAGAGTGCGAAGATCGATAGCAGTATAAGAGTGCATTTCATCAAATCTTCTAAGTGTAGGAGACTGTGAGGAAATAGAGTGTGTGAAGACGATACTACTGTGAATGCGTAGAAGTGCAAAGGTCATTGTTCGATCGAGTGCAGCCATGACTACGAGAAAATAGCGAAGGATTGTATTTTATGCAGAATAGAGGAAGAGGACAGACCTGTGCCAGACCAAAGGATTGTGTTTAGGTACAGATCAGAGAAAGAGGAAGAGGGCATTTGTGCCAGACCGAAGGACTATGTTTTAGTGCAAATTCGAGGACCAACTTTGCGATGACAGAGTTGAGGACAAAGATCTCCAACCAGAGCAGGGAAGACAGGTGTCTTCTGTGGATAGAGTTCCACTTGCTAAGGGTAGAGGAGGTAGAGGTCTTCTAGAGGATCACCGACCAAAGCAGAATTAGGGGAAGGTATCTCCTTTGAGTTTTGGCTCATAAACATTGTAATCGGGAAGGATTCCCAGAGGACTTTGATATAACTTTTAGAGGAAAGTTTTATCCGTGGAGTAGCCCACCTTGGGTGAACCACGTAAATTGCTGTGTCTCTTTGTGGATGGTGTGTTGTGCATTGCTTTAATTGCTGCTTTTATTTCTGCTATCTCTACACTGCATAATACTGTTTTGAAAGTTGAATTAAAGAATAAGTTAAAAGTGGTCTTATACTGTTCACCCCCCCTCTCAGTATAAGCTTGTGTTATTCAAACATATATTATGGGAACCCTCACAGGGAATAAACCCAGCCTCCAAAATATATATTTCTTCTCATTTCATAAATTTAAAGTGTCATAATTACAATTATTGAAAGGCATCCCCCGAACCCTTTACTAAATCAATTACACAATTAAGGAACCAAAATCTTCCTTTAAAAGGTCATAATGCAATTAAGGAAAACCCCATTTCCTTTCTTTAAGTCATTAATATAAACTTAAAAATCTCACAAATTCTTATACCTATTTATGAATGATCATCAGACACATATTAAGGAGAAATATTATCGACTATCAAAGGGAACCCCATAAATTCCCTCGAGAATAAATTTCTCATTCATTCTCCCCTTGCTTACATCCTTTTATACCAAGAGCATCTTTCTAGATTTTGATTATACGTAAACCTAATTTCCTCCATCTCTTTCATAAGAATGGAAAAAGGTTTATAAAGTTGTCTACAAATTTGCTATACTTGTACTACAAATTTGGACTAGAAGTTTCATCATTTTTTCTACCAAAAATTGCTTCCATACAGTCATTGAATTACCACCAAGTTTATCTTTGATGGTGATCATTATTCCTTCATATCATTCGGTGTCATCACATTTAATCAATTGTTGATCTACAAAATTTCCAAATGTTTGATACAATTCCCTTATCAATTTAGATTCATAATTTCCAATCATATCTCATATGTTTTTACCACCAAATTAGTCTTTAAGGAGCTAATTCTCAAAGGGTCTTAATTCAATGCTTTCATGCTTTCTACCCATAAAATATTCTCTCCACAACAATTATAATCTTTGTGTCTCCAAAGCACTAGACATCCATTAATATTAATATTAAACAAATATTAATATTAAACAACCATTATATTAAAAGGTGGGTTTTAATTGAAGGTTGACTATCAACCTCCTCAATCTCTTTCAACAATTGGATAGCAAATTTATCCAAAAATAAATTACATCTTACCTCTAACAGTTATGTCCTACCGTTTGCTCCAAAAGGTGTTAATTAATCAGGTGATTATGATAACCTTAATCCACATATGAGAGTCCAATTAGACAGTCAACCCTCGACCATGTTTAATCCCACTGCACCTCCAACTGGTGCTAGTTAGTCGTCACTCGATGACTAACCTTGGCCATTGAGTGGTGGCTACTCCTTAAGGGTGTCTATTCCCTTTTAAGCCCTATTCACTCTCTCATACATACAGTGTGGGATTAAATGATCTCAAGGGTGAAAAAATGGTTTTGGTTTCTCCTAACTACATAGGAGTCAATGAATAATAAGCAACCAAGTGGCAACATTGAATGAGATCAAATTGACAAGTGGCATCACTAGTCTATACCATGCGTTCTTCCAACTGGCACCACGTCGACCACCAATGATAACACATAATCTCTGTCATGTGTACCACCAACTGGTACTACATTGACCACCAAGTGGTTGGTCACATGACCACAACTTGTGGTCGATAGCCTATGGGATTATTACTCCTGTTAAATGGTATTATACCTCGAGCATATCCCATGTGGGATATTGCTCGAGAATCCGTTTCAGTGGCTTTCACCTGTACATAATAGTCACAATCTAGATCACCATGGTCGCTCAAAATATGGTTTGCAGGTGATTGAAATCCCAAGGAATACCACCAAAAAACCCTTCCAAAACTTCTACAACACTTCTATTCTGCTCTTTAGCCGATTGAATAGCTCTTTCATCTACTGGGTTTTGTAGAGGATGTCAAATTCATGATAGGTTGTCACCGAAAGGTTCTTAGAAGTTTCAAGAATAATATAGGAGAGATATATCATCCATACCAAACTCAGATACATTTTTAAGCTCAAACAAGTCAACATAAGAACTATCTAACTTGGGTAATCAATTTGGTTTCACTTGCCAGTTAAGATAAATTTATGCATTAGCATAGGGCTAACCATTTGTGGATTGTTATTGGAAATTTGATAGAGGTATTCACTAGATCAAGCTACAGATATACCATAGTACGAAATATGCACAACTTGGTTATTAGCAAGGGGGATTTGAGTTTTCTCTTAGGTCTACCAAGACAATCGTATTAAATGGATATTGGATAGATCGAACGTCTCTTGTAGCCGCTAATATATGCAAGGAATGTCTGGTTTAATGGATTTGATTATTGATCTAAAAATAAAATTTCATTAGACAAGCTATTGTCAAATCAACAATTACAGACGATGATCAAATAAGGGGTTTTCAATCTATTTGGGCTTATAAGCCTTGGTATAAATCCCGCCAGTGTTGCGTGGGGAAGGCAGTGTTTAATAAAGATACTTCCACGTGTTATAAGATGTAACCCACTCATGGTGGTTATGGAGACCTTGATAATAGTGATGGTTTACCTCTGTAACAGAGAAGTCAATTAGTTTAAATTGTTTAACAGTGTCCTAGCAATCGAAGGATTATGATGCCAGGTTGTGCTATCTATAGACATGAAGATTTGATTAAATCCAATGCCAAAATTTTGATATTTAATTCTAAGGTTCATTACAACCCACAAGGACCTATATCATAGGTCCGTATTATAACAATGAATACTTACAATATGCATAATTAAATCAAAGAAGCAAAATTCTCAATTTCAAAGTATTGATAAGAAAAAATAAGATCAATAGAAATAAAATATAACAATAATATTTTAATGGAGAAATTATGACCCCTTAATTAAATATAAATGAAGCTATAAAACGAGCTTTGACTAGCATAGTGATTCATTCAAATGGAGCATTCTCCAAAAAGAGAAATAAGAAACCACCAACCTAAAATGTTTGTAAGGTTGGCCTCCTTAAATTCTTTCTTGCTTGATTCCTTCTAATATTCTAAGATTACCTCCTTCAGCTAAGAAATCTCTCAAGCCTTCTGGTTTATGATCCACCAAGGTGGAGAGCATACTCCCTAGGTTTTCCAAGACTTCCTAGCCCCCTTCTCTTCCCAAGAGGCTCTCTATTTATAGGGAAACTCCACCTCTCATGAGCCAACTAGTGGCCTATTAAAATATTATGCAAGAGGTGTTATATTATACTAATTATATTCATTCCCACCACTCTCATGTGATTGGGAATAAATTTATTCATTCTTAACTTGGGGAAATTCCAAGATAGGTGGGTGCATGCCCCTTCTTGTTTTTGTGTCCTCCTTATGGTCAAAATCCTATATTCTTGACCATATTTTAAAAATAGAGAAAATAATATATCTTTTCTTTCCACTTGTATCGCTCCAAATTTTTCGCATCCCTACCTTCAGGCTATAGGATCCGTGCCCGGAAGGAGGATGGGAAAAGGATGGTGCGGTACCTCGGACTGAGAGGACTTTGCGAAGGTCCCGCCTCTCAAGGGAGGTGTATTTTGGTGATTTTTCGACGGATGGTGGGTTCACCAGGAAACATTTGGCGGCAATTTCCACGCCTAGGTTTTGGAATGTGTTTTGATGTGTTCGTTTTAATCTTAAGCATTCATGTCCTAGGTTTGGCCGAATGAATCTAAATTAAAATACATGAAAATGCAACTTTCATGAATACAGCAAACAGATTTGAAAGCAGAAAACAGAGAATTTTATAGAATGACAATGAAGAATACCTGATCCGGATGTCTGAAGAAAATTTTGACGTTTGAAGCAGTCTGGATCGCTTGTAATCTGACAGAATCGCCTACAATCTGATAGAATCGTCTGAAACTGATAGAATCGTCTGAGATCTGACGAATTCGTCAGACGAATTCGTCAAAGACCTGCAGAACAGAAAATAGATGCAAAATACAAGAAATTCTATTGTGCTAACAGAGGCAAATTACACCAAATAATAAAATGAATACTGAGCAATAGTTTAAAACAACAATCCTAGCCAATTTTTGTATTTTAACAACAAATCATGAACTTAATGTGCAATCTAAGCTAAATGGGTGAACTCCAAATGCAAAATAATATAAACACTGAGTAAATGATCTAATTTGCAGCATAAAATAACAAAGAAAAGGTTGAGAAAAGCAAACTCCAGGCACTGATTGCCTCGATGTGGACTGCAGTCGAGATCGTCTCGCATCAGTACAAAATCATCTCCAATTTGACGGGATCGCCTCTGATCTGAACAGGTTCGTCGACGATGATGGATGCTGGCTTCGGCTAAAAATTAGTGATGTACCTGCAACAAAATTGCTATGGGACTAGTGCAAAAGCAAGATTAGGATGTTTTGACGCAGAGGGAATCACTTTGCAAAAAATTTCAGCCAGGGGTTGGGGAGGGAAAATCTTAGAGATTAAATAGGCTTAGGGGGAGTAGTTAGGAGGTTGGAGATCATCCCAATTTGGGAGATCTCCAATGGGGGAGGGTCCCAACAGTGCAGACACGCTTTTGCCCAGATTGGAGACCCATTGGAACAGATTCCAACTATGCAAATTTAGTTTTGCGACAAGATCGTCTGGACATCCTAGTCCAGACGAAATCGTCAAATCTGGGACGATATCGTCTGATCGGCGACGATATCGTCAAACGGTCAAAACAACCTCTAAAAATGGCACGAAAAATGGGGAAACGGATTTCTCGACGGTTAACGGGCGGTTTGGGAGGTTAAATTTGAATTTAAATTTATTTACTAAGGTGAATGTAAATTTTATAATTTTACTGCACCAATTTTAGGGTGCTACATTTTGCCCCCTCTTTAGTGAATTTTCAGAAGAAAATGCGTTAAAGATGAGTTCTTCTCGATCTAAGAGAAAGCAAAAAATTATTCTCATTTTTAGGCAACGATTCTTGGTCAAATCGTACGACAGCTTACTATGGTGCCCCCTCCGTGTTTTTACCCAAATCGAACGTTTGAGGTAAAAACGCAAAAAAACAAAAAAAATTAAAATTATTGTTGAATAAAATTAAGAAAAATAGGGTAAAACCCTAATTCATTTTTACTGTTTTTAGAGCTCTGAAGCAAAATGGTGGAGACAACGCACAGATCGACAGAAGTTCGGCGCGGTCTACGGGTAAGAGTCTAAACTTAGTTTAGAATGCTTTAATTTGATTTTTACATGCTTTTTAGGTAGATTTTAGATGAATTTTGAGCATCACGACCGTTTTAGGGCCGTCGACGTCGTCGGGACGAAATCGTCCCGATTTCGATGAAATCGTCTCAATTTCGGCAATTTCGCCCGAGGGCGAAATCGTCGAAAGGGGGACAATTTCGTCAAATTAGAGACGATTTCGAACTACAAAATCGGAGACGATTACGCTCAAATTTGGGACGATATCGTCCAATAGTGGGCGATATCATCAATTGCACAAAATTGAATTTTTAATTTGCATTATTGATTACTTGAATTATTGATTAATGATTGTTTATTGTTTATGTTGCTTATGTTGCAGAGAGGATTGCTAAAAAATAGAGAATAGAAATATGGAGGATTGAGAGATGACTTGGCCGCTCTGAAACAGGCAGAGTGAGATCTGCTGGCACATGCCGGCTTACTGCATGTGGCAGAGATGCCACAAGTATCCACGGACATGGGGCTTCTAATAGCCCTAGCAGAGAGATGGTATCCGGGTTCTTCCTATTTTTGGTTATCGACAGGGGAGATGGCTCCCACACTAGAGGACGTATGGAGGATTATGAGAATCCCCATACAAGGACGGATGATCACTCCTATGGCCAATCAGGGCCACACTATGGGATGACTATGTGGTGACCCGAGCTTTGCCCTGGAGAAGGGCAGAGTGAATATCGAGGCACTACGCCAGATGCCTAAGGCATCCAGACTCACACGAGTACTAGCTGGAGTGGTTGGTGGACTTCTGCTATGCCACCAGAGCGGATGCAGGGTACCATGGATGCTCGCAGATGTGATCTACGATATGTGGGACCATGGGTACAGGTTTTGCTGGGGTAGCTTTGTTCTATGTCGGTTGTACAGGATCCTGTATGGGGTCGTGTACAAGGGCGGGCGATGTCTGGTGATGACATCGCTCCTACAGGTTTGGTGCTGGGAGCACATTGTAGTGCGGAGGCCGATAGGGCTTCCACTGACGGGATTGACGGGGAGAGGCCCCGAGTCTTCTACTAGTGGCTCCGGAGAGGGTCACAACGACGGATCGACCTACCAATGTCCCGGAGACTACTGGATGATTTGGTCCCAGACCAGATCACCTGGAGACCATGGAGAGGGCACCCAGGGTGGGTCGAGGACAGACAGGAGCTGGCTCGCATCAGGCGATTCTGTTGGCTATGGATGGAGAGAGGAAAGGTGGAGCTCCACCGCTATGATCGAGTTTTGAGATAGTTCGGTCTGCAGCAGGGGATCCCATATCTGAGGGATTACAAGTTTTCTTGGACTATCCGGGATAACACCACGGTTAGCGGGGCTCCTAACATGCAGCGCTTTTGAAGCCAGGACGCAGATGATGCCCCTATCCAGCCAGTGGATGGGGACGAAGCAGGAGTAGCCGATGGCTACGATGCCTGGTATGCAGGCATCCGCCCTCCTCGAATGACGAGGGCATAGGGTCCGATCCACGTAGTTGTGCATCAGATAGGGAGGCGGTGCCAAGCAACAATAGAGGCAACCCAGGGTCACGACGGGAGGGAGCAGAGGAGGCCATAGGCACAGGAGAGGCCACGACAGTGGGAGAGGAGGGAGGAGAGACCCCCATATCCATAGAGAGAGAGACCACCATCGCCCGATAAGGGCAAGGGTGTAGACATTAGGGAGAGCAGTGAGACAACGACTCTCCAAGCTGAGGTTGCCCGCTTGCGGGCTCAGGTGCAGACACTACAGGATGAGGCTACACGGCTTAGAGCTCAGGGCGGAGGAGCGAGCACTCAGGATTTAGCATGTGCTATCGTCCAGATCACTTTCTATCAGGCTCTATACTACCAGGCGGTGCCAGCGGAGCAGAGGGTGCCATTACCAGCACACATTGCAAATCCTGTCGTGATGGGGTCATCTAGGACATCATCACGATCGGCATCCAGGACTCACGACACCACACGGACTGCGATGGGGCCACCTCCTCCACCTCAGGGGGGGAGGAGATGAGGCTGAGAGCTCGAGGGGCTCTCGAGACACTACACAAAGGGTATTTGATTGAGGGGATTGAGTATGCCAAGATGTAGATTGTGGCATATCAATCCATTTTTGATATGATGTACATATATATTTGTGACATATATATATGAGATATTTTTGATCATATGACTTATATTGTGTTATGTATTTTTATGATGCTTTTAGATGTTTTAATTGATTGATTTAATAATTCATTGAGGATTCATGTAATTATGTCATTGGAAATATTATAATTTGAATGTCATGTTATAACATTATAAATGAAATAATCTGATGTAACAAAGTGGTTGTTTGTGATGCAATGTGATAAAAATAAAAAGACTTCTAACAATAATTTCAAAGGACATTGTTGCTATTATAGACCATTTCATGGAGTCGTTGCTCACTCGGTCATCAAGCTAATCCCATTTATAGAAATATTGTTAAAAAGGAAAAGAGTGCTTAAGAGACTGTCTTAAGACTTTAGTGCAATAGTGCAAATGATGATGATGATGATGATTGGTTTTGTTTTCAGATTTTCATGAAAAAATATTATGCATGAAATATTTTTGAATGATTTTTGCTAGGCATAAATTCCTAAGTGTGATAAAATTTGTGAATAATTCCTTAGGAATTATACCATCATTGCAAAGTTAAAGGTTGACATAATGACATGAAATAATGATAATGTGTTTGCTTTTGAAAAGCATAATTTTGTGTAAAATGAAGTCATATGGTTTTCATGATTTTGAAGAAATGGGGAATAAAAATTGTTACAATGGTTTGCGCTAGGCATAGAATATGTAGGTATAGACTTATACCATCATCACAAAAATCCAAAAAATATAGTTTTATTGCAAGGTTGATTTTTGATGAACAAAAAAGATGAAAATGAGGACTTGCGCTAGGCATAAAATTCCAATTTTGGTTTTGAACGTCGCGAAAGTCAACCAGATATATATGATTTGATTTGTGTAATTTGGAAGAAATTTTTGATTTTTCTAATTCTATAGTTGTCTTTGTGAAAAATAATTGTACTTGATTATTCCAAACAAGTTGCAAAAATAATATTTCAAAGTATTTTGAAGACAAAAGTTAGATTTATAAGGAATCCCATGTGCATATGTGCATTCATTTCCGATCTTGATTTATCATAATGATACACAAAATCTCTCAAATAGAAATGTGTGTGCAGTTGCATTGTTCATTTACCAGTTTTGAGCAAGATACTATGATACAAGTGATTTGAAGAAACCAAATAAGTGTTCATTAACCATGATGTAGATGCATATAACCATGCTAGGCTACTATGTAGGTCAGATTATCAAGAACTAGCTAATCCATAAGAAGACATAGGTCTGTACAAAAGAAGGTCGCTAATGTGACAGACATATCGCCATGCTAGGAGTTACCCAAGGCCAAGCAGGTTGGGCACAAACCACTTGTTATGGGGCTTACCTCACAGTTTTCGAATAATTGAGAATTCCAGGGATTCAAGCTCATCAACCCTTCTTTTATTTTCAAAGGGTAGGGAAAGGGATTTTATTGCTTTCTTGCTTTCTTTTGAACTTTTCTTATTTTTCTTTTTGTATTTCTTTTGCTTGATAATGCTTGGAACATTGCTGTAATGATAAAAGAACACATTTTTTTTTTCTTTTCTCTTTTCTTGAACTTTTATTTTCTTTTCTTTTTCTTTGCTAGGGATACTTGCTCGGATTAGCTGTAGAGCAAGGGATTTTTATTCTGGGTAGGGGTGAGCTTGTCCTTTTGCCAATTCTCAAAGATTCTAGAACATGTGCATGATAGGATAGCGGGGAAACTTTTCACTCAAGAAATCAGTTCTACTATGTAGCAAAACATGGAAATTACAAATATAATCATTTTATTGTGGAAAGATGTGTGTGGTTTAAGTAAATAACAAGATCAATTCTCTATGCTCAAACTTTATTTAATTTGAATTTTGTGGACTTTGATATAAGAGAGATTAGTAATCATGCCAAATAAAATCAAGATATTTATTGTTGTGAGTGTGCAAGTGAGGGATTCAAAATAAATGCTAATTTATCCAAAATAAGTTGAAACATATAACTACAATAATTGTAAGAAAATATATATAAATGATTTTTGAGAAGTTTGGAGAATGTTGACTCTCTCTTTCTTCTTTGTTTTATTTTGGTTTCGAAAGAGTCAAGCATATAGTTGTTTTTATATTTTTATTTTGATTTTTGTTTTTGAGCAAAAAGAACTTAACAAGTGCTTTAAATAAATGCAATAGATAGTTTTTGAAGATTTTTGGAGATTTATGAATGTTTTTGGTGTTTTTGAATAAATTGAAAGAAATACAAGATAGTAATTTTGAACAAATATATACATGGATGAAATGACCAAATTTATGCATAGTAACGTTTAAGATGCAAAATATTCATAGGTTCTTTAAGTTCTTTACCATCTAAGGTAGATAATTTGTATGCTCCTGATTCAAATTTAGCAGTAATGATGTATGGTCCGAGCCAGTTGGGCTCAAATTTACCTTTAAGGTCCTTAGTTGCATTTGTATTTTTTTTTATTTTTGAGGATTTTTATTTATTTTTTGTATTTTGATTTTAATTTATGAATTGAAATTGGTGGTATATACAAGATGATCTATATACACTATACAAGGTTTATTTGAGTATAGCATGTCTAAGGTTGCTTCAAAATCAAAGGAGGTTTTGAAGGATAATCTGGTTGAGGTGAAGGTAAGAATAGAAGGTGATGAATAAAAGGTAGTGATAACAAAAGCTTTGTTATAATGTAAAACAATGTAGCAAAAGATTTGACTTTTATATGTGGAAAATTGATCATGTTACAAAATAAAATGTAAGAAGGATAAGAAGGTTCTTCATTCTTATTATTATCTTCCAAGTCTTGATAATATGGAGAAAGTATATGTGAAAGATATGCATGAGTGTTATTTGGTAAACAAGGATGATCATATATGGATGAAGAAAAGTGATGGATAAAAAATAATTGTGACAATAGAGAGTGTATAGAACTTGATGTTTCAATCGTTAAATATTCTTCAAATGGTTTTGGGTCACCATGTATGGTAAAAATTTTATTTGTAAGTTCAAACTTCAAACATTGGTGAAGAGTGGAAGGGACAACCCTCATCGTATGAATCCAAGGACTCTGGAGAAGTGGTTTGTAAGGTGAAGGACAATATCCTACATAGAATAAAGTATCCGGGATCTTGGATCCAATATTAAGGGGAATAATTATAGTACCTTGAGGTTCTTGAATTTCATTGTTAAAAGATTTTATAATAACATTTGATTCATTACTATCTTCTTCCTTTAATTTGTGTTTTTGAAATAATTGATAAGTGCATAAATTAAGAGAAGAGTCATTATCTACCATGATAGTTCTAACAAGTGTTTCTTTATGAGATCCGGTAATGTAAAGATAGGAGTCTTCTTGTGGAGTAGAGGAAGGAATATCCTCATCATAGAATGAAATATGGTTAACCTCAAGAGGGTTTATACCATTAATTATGTTCTTAGAGAAAATATGATGAGGAACAAATTGTTGGCTAGGTATTTTGAACAAAATTTCCTTATGAGCAATTTGTAATACCTCTAAAAGGGATATCTTTGCTTGAGGATTAATCACTTGTTGTTGGTTATCAAAGTGGATTTCAGATTGAGAATTTTATTCTAAAGATGAGCTTTCTATGCTTACATTCCATTTTGGATCATTCTCTATAGCCAAAGATAGTTTTAAAGGTTGGTCAAATGAGGAATCCATCTCTTGAATATCGGATTGAGTTGATTGAACTTGAGGTTGCTCATTTGTAGTTTTTGTTACAATATTAATAATATCATCATGATGGGACACATTAACATGCAATATTTGATTGGTTTCTTGTTGTTGATAATTGAGTAGGGGTTCTTGGGAGATCCCCATGTCTTGATTGATTATTGGTATTTGTTGTGTAGGAGTTTGATAGTTTATTGGAGATTTATAATCAGTTGTAGATTGTAATTCCTTTATATTAAAAATATCCTTATCAATCAAATCTTGAATTGCACATCTTAAATCTTTACAATTTTGTGTCATATGTCCATCTACTCTATGATATTCACAATGTAGCTCGAGTTTAAACCAATCTGATGTGGTATCAAGGTTGTCTTATGGAAGGAAGTTCAATAATATTTGTGTCAAGTAAATACTTGAGAATTATATCCATTGGTTGATTAAGCCTAGTAAATTTACGTGATGAAGGTTTTTGAGAGGTTTTTGATAAATGCCTTAGGAATTTCGTCATAAAAGGACCTAATGGTTTCTCACCTCTACTTTCTTTACTATGGGTAGAATGATGACAGGAAGATTGCGAAGCATGAGGTGAGTGCATGGTAGAATTGGAAGAATAAGTATTTTCTTGTTGAAATGGATGTGTTGTATTGAAAAGGTGGTGGAGGATTATATGTGGATTGATAGACATAATATGGATATATGGGAGAATAGATAATATCGTTATGAAGAGGATTGGCAAAGGGATTGTTTTGTTGGGGTAAGGATGAAAAATAAGAAGAATGTGATGGAGGTGATGTTGAATAGGGATAAGGTTGGTCATAATCAACAAATGTATTTGGCTGAATTCTTTCAACATTACTGATGGGCTCATATGGATTTGAGTAAAAACTCATGGTTTCTTTAGTACTTCTAAAAGTAATATTTAGCATCTACTATTTAGGATTGAATATAAAACATACAAACTTGAAATGATGATTTTGTTTTTGTTTTTCTTGTATATATATATTTTTTTGTTTTTGTTTTCAAAAGGTTATGATGCATTCACGTCGGGTTCACCAAAATGTATCGCTCCAAATTTTTTGCATCCCTACCTTCAGGCTATAGGATCCGCACCCGGAAGGAGGATGGGAAAAGGATGGTGCGGTACCTCAGACCGAGAGGACTTTACGAAGGTCCCGCCTCTCAAGGGAGGTGTATTTTGGTGATTTTTTGACGGATGGTGGGTTCACCAGGAAACATTTTGCGGCAGTTTCCACGCCTAGGTTTTGGAATGTGTTTTGATGTGTTCATTTTAATCTTAAGCATTCATGTCCTAGGTTTGGCCGAATGAATCTAAATTAAACTACATGAAAATGCAACTTTCATGAATACAACAAACAGATTTGAAAGCAGAAAACAGAGAATTTCTGCGAATGACAATGAAGAATACCTGATCCGGATGTCTAAAGAAAATTCTGACGTTTGAAGCAGTCTGGATCGCCTGTAATCTGACAGAATCACCTACAATCTGACAGAATCGTTTGAAACTGACAGAATCGTCTGAGATCTGAAGAATTCGTCAGACGAATTCGTCAGAGACCTGCAGAACAGAAAATAGATGCAAAATACAAGAAATTCTACTTTGCTAACAGAGGCAAATTACACCAAATAATAAAATGAATACTGAGCAATAGTTTAAAACAACAATCGTAGCCAATTTTTGTATTTTAACAACAAATCATGAACTTAATGTGCAATCTAAGCTAAATGGGTGAACTCCAAATGCAAAATAATATAAACACTGAGTAAATGATCTAATTTGCAGCATAAAATGACAAAGAAAAGGTTGAGAAAAGCAAACTCCAAGCACGCGATTGCCTCGATGTAGACTACAGTCGAGATCATCTCGCATCTGTACAAAATCATCTCGCATTTTACGAGATCGCCTTCGATCTGAACAGGTTCGACGACGATGGATGTTGGCTCCGGCTAAAAATTAGTGATGTACCTGCAACAAAATTGCTATGGGACTAGTGCAAAAGCAAGATTAGGATGTTTTGACGCAGAGGGAATCACTTTGCAAAAAATTTCAGCCAGGGGTTGGGGAGGGAAAATCTTAGAGATTAAATAGGCTTAGGGGGAGTAGTTAGGAGGTTGGAGACAATCCCAATTTGGGAGATCTCCAACGGGGGAGGTTCCCAACAACGCAAACACGCTTCTGCCCAGATTGGAGACCCGTTGGAACAGATTCCAACTATGCAAATTCAGTTTTGCGACAAGATCGTCTGGACGTCCTAGTCCAGACGAAATCGTCAAATCTGGGACGATATCGTCTGATCGACGACGATATCGTCAAACGGTCAAAACAACCTCTAAAAATAGCACAAAAAATGGGGAAACGGATTTCTCGACGGTTAACGGGCGGTTTGGGAGGTTAAATTTGAATTTAAATTTATTTACTAAGGTGAATGTAAATTTTATAATTTTACTGCACCAATTTTAGGGTGCTACACCACTAAACATATTAGGCCATGAGATGATTAAAATAATCATTCAACATTTAAATAATACTAGTGCCTAATTTGATCCAATCATAATTGGACATCTAATTGCATTCATAATTAAATGCATTTAAATCTAATCCAACATGATTAGTTGAATTTCAAAACCAATTACTTTCTTCCAAAACCCTACAAAATCCCTTAATTAGAGTTTTGTAGTAATATTTAGGGTTAAAAACCCCTTAGATAGGTATTAATTGATCCCTTTTATCAATTAATATACTTTGAAAAGGGTTTAAGGGGAACACGCTATGACAGATTAGGGGTTGATTAAGATTTTAGGAATTTTGAGGATGATGTGGGGTATTAACGACAAATTTTAGGGGAATTAGGAGAATTAAAAAGGGATTAGAGGAATTTAGGAAGAATTAGGGAAATTAGGAGATTAGGGAGAATTAAGGAGGAATTAGAGGAGGTTAGAAGAATTAGAGAGGGATTAGAGGAATTATAGGAAATTAAAGGAAATTAGAGGGATTAGAGAAGAATTAGAAGAAATTAGAGAGAATAGAGATGAATTAGAATAATTAGGGGAGAATTAAGAGGATTAAGAGGAATTTAGAAAGAATTAGAAGGATTAGATAAAAATTAGAGGAAGTTAGAGAGGATTGGAGGGAAATTAGGGGAATTAAGAGAAATTAGATGAATTTGGAGGAAAAATTAGGATATTTGGAATAATTAAGAGAGATTAGAGAGATCATTAGGGATTTTGAAGGGAATTGGGAGGAAATTTGGGACTTTGGAAGGTGTTTTGGGAATTTACAAAATTAATAAAAATTTAGGTTTTTAGGGGATCATAACCTAACATGTTCTTGGTGTCTACCAGTCCTAATGTGTGATAACAGGGGACCACAAAAGCAAGATATTATTCAATAATAATATAGATCAAAGGCCGCTACAAATCCATTAGAGCCAAGGTTTGATGGAATCCCAACCCTTCCAAATAATTTTGGCTATAAATTTACCTTGGACCTTAATAGGCACTTTTATAACCAAAAGTGAGGGCAACCCAATCCCTTTCTAACATTTTCATCCATATGGGATGCTTAGGAATATACAATGTCAAAGCAACACTTTCCAAGCTTCATTGCCATACATAGATTTGATGATCCATTTGGCATAAAGAGTTGTTCCTTCCTTGGCATAAATATCTATATATAGCATTTTAGAAAGTGTTGAAAATGTATAATGTCTACATTATTGAATTATAAATTCTATTAAAAGACATGAAAATAAATTTCCAAACCAAAATTAGGGCATCAATAAGAGTTAGTTTCAATAATGATTCACCTAGTCTAGGTTATGTGCAAAACCAGAAGCAAAAATTATGGTATAGGTAAAATTGAGATACAGCATAATAGATGTAAATATGATTAATCAAATGATAGATGAAAATTAATTTATGAAGGTTTTAATATTTCTAAAGGATCTAAATGTCATGATAATCATAAGGACTATAACATGTTAATGTGCCACAAATTTTATCGGTACAATTTAGATAGAAGGAATCTATATAAAAAAATCAAATATTCTATACAATTTTTTGATGATTATAAATATTTAAATATTTGTTATGAATTCATGAGTTGTATTAATTAGAAAATATATCACACATATGTATCTTGAATATATTCCACTTAACACATGAAAATTTTCTAAGACTTGTTTTAAACATTAAAAGAAATAAAAAATATTTTATCAAATTGGTTCATCACCCATTCAAAAACATTAAAGTTATTGATAATGGTTCTATATAGTTTGTTGGTAATATTATTTATGTATCTAAGACTAGAAATCACCCCTAATGATGTAGGGGTACCACATTAGGGATTCAAAACAAGTCACCAAATCATGTCACAATCAATCCAATGAAAATAATGTTAAAGCCAACACCTATGTCTTTATGAATTCCTCCTATGCTTTTGTGCAAATAATTAAGAACACATTAAGACTCTAGAGAATGGGATTGGAATGCAAGCACAAATATTGGGAACTAAAATGCATATGTTTTAAGTGATTCAAAACATTGTAGACAATGAATCATATGGTGGAAACCTAAAATAATAAAATCACTCTTTCTAATAAAAAGAGCAACTCAATATTTGGAATATTGTAAAGAGGAATGGAATTTATGAGTGGGAAAAATGAACCTCTCTTTAATATATCTCAAGGAATTGAGCTTTTCAATTTTTATCAAGGATCAAAATTTAAAAATAATTAAGAGGTATAATTAAATAGGTATGGTGCATTTATAAATATGTATTCTTCTTTTATAGTATTGATCTAGGTATGGATTTGAGAGTCTAACAATATATATATATATATATAAATAAGAAAGAATTATGAAAATGATATTATATCCATATATGGATTAGAAATATATAAGGCCTATTTGACCAACTACAAGCATGATTGCACTAGGTATTTTCATAATCTTAAAATATTAGCTAACAAATTCTTCAAGCACTATTATTTTTGTCTTGAAACATGAAAATAACCTTTTATTTTCCGTGGTTCTTTGATGATATGACATTTTACTTAGATGAAAATTTTTACAATAATATTTTGGTTTTTATTTGATCCTATTGGTCTTTTGTGGAAAAGGGCAAGGCAATAGTTTTAGGAGGATGTATCTCAACTCAATGTTGTCTTATAAAGTTCTTTTAGCAAAATCAGACCTTTCTTGTAAAAATATCTTAATTAAATATGGAAATACATCAGTTCACATCCATTGGATCAAAGGCCTAATTAATCAATTTTATAAATGTTTTGTGAAAGAAAAATTTGTAGGAAAAATTAAATAAATAGGTTAATTGCAAATATATTCATAAAATATTTTTGAACTTCATAAAGCTTCTTCTTGAAAAATTCCTCTCTATAGTAAGCATGGTTGATGTCCAACATCATTATCTATAGAATATTATGCATAAAAAGAGGTTAATAGTTTTTTTAGTATGTCGGTATTGAAATGGGTTATTACATTATTGTGGTATTCCAATAAATAATATTATCATAAGCTACCTTATTATAAGAGTAATAGTTACAATGTAGTAACTTCAACTTAGATCATGCTCATATGATTACATCCCATTTACCATTGGTGTTAAATGCCTTGGACTAAATTTTTGTTGATAATATATATCTAGAATAAAAATTAATTTACTCTATTATTACTATTGAGAACCATGAATATCATATCATTCATAATATGTTGAAGAATGGATGAAATTAATTCCATTACTTAGCAAAGCATAACATATCACACAAAAGAACATAGATATGAAATATTTCCCTAGGCATCTATAATGTAAAGAATCTTGTTTGACCAATAAAGAAATGGTTGCACATTCTAGGGTGTAAATACAAATAAACAATATATGTAACTAATATCAGCTTAAAAATCAACCATTGGATAAATTTATAATTATAAAAATAATTTTTATTATAAGATAATTATAGGTTGATAGGAAGATATATAATGATTATAAAACAATTTTACTCATTGCCTTTATTAAAGATTAACACTTATTTAAACATCCCCATTAAGTTGAATAGAAAACACATAAAGAGACTCTTATGAGTCATCCACTCTTAAGGGATGCACTTCCACACCAACATGATCTTATAACCACATGATTGCCACCTTAATCATATCCTTGATTAGGATATCCAATGATTGCTTTGTTGAAGGTACATATACTAGCTCAACCATCCTTTGTGCATGAAGTTGTTGAGCATAATGCATCCATGTAACTTAAAATGTTATTTCTTGATGTAGTAATGTGTTGCAAACAAGCATTATGGTACTTTAATTATCACAAAAAAAGTAAGACAAGGACTATTTAAGGAAGCTCCATATACTTAGTAACCATCAACATCCAACTAAGTTGTTTAGTATTGTCATTACCAAGACAATATTTTATTTTTATAGAAGAAAGAGATATCATAGTCTATCATCAAGAACATTGAGTTAATAGTTCAAATCTAAGAGTTAGCATAAAACCATTAGTTGAGTAACATTGACTAAGACCATCTACCCATGTTAGGATTTATTACATCATAGAACATGTGATAAGTAAAGTGGTATAACCACCCCTCACAAGGTATATGCATGTAGTATAGGAAAAGGTACTTGCAAGTTTGTTTGAAGGGTTTTTATGCCTAAAATATGCATCCTATGTATTTAAATACCCTTGATTTCCATAATAAAATATATTGAAGCATTGAGTTCTAACTTATGGTATTATAGCAAGTACAAGGAAGAAATAATTGTATTTTTGGTCCTCCTCTAGCTTTGAAACAAAGAAAGGCAAAGGTGCACTTTGTTTGAGATTTTTTTCAATTTTGAGAAAATTTTGAAGTTTGAGAAGAGTTTTATAGGTAATTTACCCTGTATAAAATTATCACCATGAAGCAAAAATTCCACTATAGGTTCAAAATATTTAGGGTAAAAAACCCTTGCCAAGTACAAAATATTTCAAGTATAAAAAGGGTTTCAACACCTTTCAAGAACAAAGGTCATAAAGCCTACAAGAAACAACCAGGCCAAGCATAGGAAGAAAGAAAGAAATTGCTATTACAAAAAGGTAAGAAAAGAAAGCTATACAATATCCTTAAAAGGGTTAAACAATAAATAAATTTGGAAGACATTAAATATTCACAAAAATAATTACAATAAGTCCTTACCAAGTAGTAAGAAATATAATACTTTGAAACATTAAGGTTGCCAAGTGTTAGAAATATATTATAGTAAATAATTTGGATCATGTAAATGTACCTTTATTGGTACATACTTAGAACATTAGATTACTTTAGGGATAATTTATCTAGTTATTTCATGTAATGTAATAAATGCACAAGTGTCAATGTGCAAGCTGAATATATGCAAGTTGTCCCTTGCAGAGCTAGATAGAGTGTTGGCCAAGGAACCTATTTTACTATATAAAAGGCCCTAGACATAGAGTATGATATAGTAGTAGGAAGTAGTGCAGTACAGTGTGGTGTGATGTAATGTGATGGAGTGTAATTTTCTCAAAGCTCATTCTTGAATAGTAGATTTATTCATGGAGTGTTCATTTCCTCTATAACTACTTTGTCTACATTTCCATCATTTATATTTATAGTATATTTTAAGTCATCTCATAGATTTACTTTATGTCAAATTATTATGCATATTGTGATTGCTATCTCCCATTACTTACTACATCAAAAGCTAACAGTGGTATCAGAGCTACGGTAGATCAATAGGAAAATCACCATTATCATTGACCTTGAGTTTTTTGTCAACATGACGTGCCATTGGACTAGTCACTATCAAAAATTCTTAGAAGAGTCTAGGTGGTAGAATTAGGGAGAGCCACAAGTAAGGACTAAAATAAATCTCAGTTTCTATAATACTAAGATTGCATATGGCTAGAGTCTTTCCATAGAGTTACAAGGGAAAACTCGTGAAGACTAGGACTCAAATTTTGATCTATTAGTTTGATGAAACAACTAGTGAAGCTCATATAAGAGATATGGAGAAATTTAAATAAATTTTATTTTATTGTAGTAAATTAATTATCAGACAATTGGGAAACCTCCTACAATAGAAAGCTAGGATATTTCAACTTTGTTACCCGAAGGTCGGAGTACCTTCATAGTGCAGATTTTAGTTACTGCAAGAGAAGAATACTACAAAAGAGACTTTTGGAGAAGAATCATGGTGAATTTGGGAGATAAGAGATCTCCATTGCTAGATTAGAAAATTCACAAGAAAAAAAATGCCACAAAAGCCTTAATAAAAAAGGCCATAGAAGCCTTGATCCAAAAGAAAAGACCATAGTAGCCTTGATCCAGAAGAAAAGGCCATAGAAGCCTTGATATAAAAAAGACCACAAAAGCCTTGCTATTGAAGAAAATACCATAGAAGCCTTGATACTAAAAAATTCCATAGAAGCCTTGATCCTAAAGAAGACTCCAAAAAAGAGTATCTAATTCAAAAGCATATTTTAGTACTAATACTTTGTTGCAGGAACAGGGAGATTCAATGAGTTGGGAAAGCTTCCTAAAAGTAAGTTAGGAAGAATATATTCTTTAGAATCAACCAAGAACCTGAAGTAAAAGAGATCAGGAGAAGATATCATTGAAGAAATTCTAGACTTAGAAGAAGAAGTACTAGGAGAGTCCTGCTCAAATCTAGAAGCATCAAAATCTGATATCTAGGATAAGATCTCACCACCAACACTTCTAGAAGTAGAAGGTTGAAGATAAAGTATCAAGAAAGACCAAAAGAAGCTACAAGATCAAAGGCCTTTGAGAGGTCTCTATGAGCATCTAGCAAAAGGCTTAGAGAGCCTTACTGAAGATATCATCAAAGAAGTTCCAAGGAGAATTCATTGGAGAAATTCACTACTAGAGATAGTGAAATATTTGGGATAATTGTCACCATATGACAACAAGCCCAAGAAGACAAATTTGGCAAGGAGTGCCAAATCTCAGAAGACCTCAAGAAATTCAAAATCTTGAGATGAAGATCTTGTTTGAATTTAGAATTTGACAAGAAGCTTGGTGAAAGATTCAAATAGAAGAAGCCTACCAAATCTAGGAGATTTGGAGATTCCCTCTCACAGCAAGAAGGTACCACTTCAAAAACCAATATCTCTTCAAATCTATAACAAAATAAGGAGACTACAAGATAAGAACAAGCCACCAAAAACCTAGGCTCATAAAAGAGAGATCGAGACCATATTTTGGTGAATATGAAGCTATTCAGGGTAGCATACAAAGAGTTAAACGATCTTACTCAAGGAAAAAAATTGGTGATCTTAGACACCAAGATCTACATCCTCTACAGAAGCAACGAAAAGTGTTTTAAGAAAAAGGTAAGCAAATATTGGTGCAAGTAGATTCATTAAAGTGGATTACTTATCAAATTTGTTTAAGCACCTTAATTTGGATTAAAGTTGCAATAAGGAGAATTGAATTACAATATTCAAAAGTGCAAAAAGAGAAAGGTTTATTTAAGGTTCATTTGCACTTAGGAGTTGATTAGAATTTAGAATTCTAAACTATCTATCAACTACCTATCATCTACTTTGGAAAGCAAAAGAAGACTAGCTCCTACTACCTTGCTTATAAGAGAATTGCAAAATAATTATTGAATATTCATTTCATATTATTCTTGATTAGTTGTAGTAAATTGATTAAATGCATTATTTTTTATATTTGATTGGAGTGATAAGGTGAAATTGTTAGTGAATTAAAAGTAAACTATTATTAGATTCATTTGCACTATTATATTGCTCTCAAAAATATTATTGTTGTGTTTGTGAAAAGGGCACAAAAACAGAAATTTTCAAAGTGTCTAAAGACACTATTAGTGCACAAAAATATTCAACTCATAGTGGCCAATATATGCCATCAAAATTGGTTAGCACAAGTGAATAAAAACTAACCAAAAGAAGCTTCAAATATTGAGACTTGGTGAGTCTCAAATCCAAAGCATTATAGGGCTAAGTGTAGTAGAAATTTTTTTATATATACAACATTTATAAAGCTTGGATCTATCAGTAAATATCTAAGAAAAGAGGGCAAGGAGTATATCCAAAGGGATGTCCTCAAAACCCTCATTTGTGCATTCAAAATCTACTACAAAATCAAACTACAAGACCTACAATAAGGAGTGCATAAAGGGTGCAATAAGAATGTATTATTATCATAGAATATTACAAGGTATTGCACTATATTATTCACAAAAAAGGGTAGATTGAAGGTGCCACTAAGGGAATAAAAACTACAAGGAAATCCAGACAAGAAAGGTTGAACATCAAGAAAGAAAGGCTGAACATCAAGCACTTCTCATCCACAAAATAATAATCCATTTGAAGAGGCTCATACTTCACATCTTGGATGGATGAACCTGCAAAAGGCAATGCGCATATCAGTCAATCATCAACCTACATTTACATAGAAAAAAAGGGAACTCTCTTTTAAAAATAAAAAGGTGGTATATTCTACCTCAGTCAACATGGACAAATAACATAAAAGGAGCACATTGAAGGGAAAAAGGAATGAGGAGAACAAGTGATATATTTAGAGGTTGCTAGCTTGGTGAATATTTTCCACCAAAAGAATCACCTACAATGCCATTCAAAGCTCCAAAATTGCCTCAACGATCAACCAACAAGAGAAGAGGTTGCTTGCACTCCAAGAAACATAGCAAGCAAAGAAGAGGCATACAAAAAGGAGTTATACTCTCCTTGGAAGTGTTACAACAAAATAAATCCATGCAAAAAGGTTGAAATCCACTTGGAACAAATTCTCTAAGGCACCATCCCATTTCTTAACGTCCAAGAAAAATCATGAAGGAGTTACAAGCCCTCAGACAAGTGTTTATGCATTACAAGATGACCAAGAAGCTAGTAGAGCATTACTAAAGGATTGTTATATTAAAAAGGATAGAGCTCATACGTGACACTCAGTGACACTTGTCAAAGCCTTCACCACCTTAAACATGAAGTGGTAGAGGGTGAAGAAGAGAGAATAGAACAATGAAACACGTCCGAAGCACAATGTGGAAGGAAGGAAGGAAGTAGGAGCATTAAAGGTTATTAGAAAAGAAGGTCAAACTTTCTCAAATATGTAGCACTCTTCACTCCACCATTGAAGACAAGGCCAACCCAATGCACACTCATCATCTCAAGCACCAAAAGTTACATATTGCAGTTGTTATATATAGCCAAAATCTGATCCATTTAAGTGTGGTGATAAGGGATCTAAGGTAAGTAATTTATCTCATTTAATATTGCTTTAAAATAAAGGAGATATAATGTTTAAAATCAAGGATAAATTTTGAGATTATGAATGCAAAAGACAGAAGATAACTTATCAAGCTAAAATAATATTTATAAATTAATCTAGGAGATATAAGGGATTCCACTTGGTTAGATTATTTAATATTTTGAAAATATTATTGTGGTCTAATTTTTCCAAAAACTAGGGAGTCATAAGGGTTACTACATCAAATTAATTTATTGGAAATTAGATACACTTAGATTAATTTCCAATGGGTTGTTTAAAAGAGAGGTTTATAATAGTATTTAAAAGGATGGAAATTTATAAAATTATTGTCTCGAACTTCTCAAAAGAGGACAAAATATCCAACATTATAACCTCTTTAAAATTTGGGAAAAGTGCTTAGTTTAATAGGAGAAATAAGGGATAATAAAAGTTGATTTTTTACAAAACTTTACAAAATCAACCAAATATTGAACTATAATTTACAAAAGCACTATATATCATCCAGAGCATACTAGGGAGTGATAAGGCATTCTACAAAACTTGGTAATATAAACATTTATTAATTATTATGAAGTTACAAAATATAAGCTTTCTTCAAAACCTAAAAATCCTTAAGGGTATACCTCACATTACTTGGGAGTCATAAGGAAGCCTATAAAATTAAGGATTAGTAAAGGTTTTATCAAATCAAGATTATATTAATTGGGATTTTATAGATAATAAGTAGGGAGTTATAAGGTAGACTACTCTATCCCAAAGAATACTAGTAATACAAATGACTACTAGCATGCTAAGAAATACTCTTCAAATGGAAAAAGGAATGTTATATAATGAATGTGAAATTTGCTCCAATAGAAATCATTCTGATAGACATGAAAACATGTGGCATATTGACTCAGGGTCTAGTCATCATATGATAGAATATATACAATGGTTTGACTATCTTGAAAATGATAAAGGCTATAGACTAAGAATTACAGATAGCCAAACTTATCCCATACATGGATATGGATGTGTAACACCAAGCAGATCATTTCCAAATATTCTACTATAAAAAATATTGTATGTTCTTGAACTAACATTCAATCTCATCTCAGTAAGTAAATTAGTAGAAGATAACTATATGATCAAATTTAGATATATGGATGGAATCAATACATGTCTCATCATGAATCAAGGAGAAATAAAAGTGATAGAATAAATCCATGGAAATACATATATCCTGGATTCAATGAAAATATCATGAAATATTGTAATGTCTCATAATGATGCTAACATATTTTCAAATGAATAGGTTCAAGAAAATTAAGAACTAGTACATCACAAAGACATGCATAGAAGAATCAAAATCAAGAATATGAGAGGACAAGTGTACCATGCTCTACATAGTCATCAACATTCAAAACCAAATGAAGATACTTGTGAAGAAAACAATAAATGTGGTTGGATAGAAGATAAGGATGATGAACCAAAACAAGTCAAAGATCATTCAATGGAAGAAGATCCAAATTGAAGACTAAAGTATTCAATATACAAATAATGTGATACATGGGGGTGTTAGAAATATATTATATTACATCATTTGGATCATGTAAATGTACCTTTCTTGGTACATACTTAGGACATTAGATTACCTTAGGAGAAAGTTATCTAGTTACTTCATACAATGTAATAAATTCACAAGTGTAAATGTTCAAGTTGTACATGTGCAAGTTTTTCCTTGCACAACTAGATAGAGTGTTGGCCAAGGAACGCATTTTCCTATATAAAGGATCATAGACATAGAGCATGATATAGTAGTAAGAAGTACATTGTGGTGTGATGTAATGTGATGGGGTGTGATATGCTCAAAGCTCATTCTTGAGTAGTAGCTTTATTTATGGAGTGTTCATTTCCTCCAAAGCTACTTTATATATATTTCCATCATTTCTATTTATAATATATTTTCAGTCATCTCAAAGATTTACTTTGTATCATATTATTATGCATCTTGTGATTGCTATCTCCCATTACTTGCTACATCAAAAGCTAACATTAAGTCCTTCCAGAGATTTAAAGAAACATCCTTTGCAAAAATAAAAGCAAAGTGTAAAAAAAGGAAAGTGTTGAATAATTTTCTAATAAGGAATGCAAGAAAGCAAAAAGCAAGAAGAAAAAAGGGTAAATTGTTATTGTTTTTTCTAAAAGTATTGTTAGGAGAAAATATCTAGTGATAAGTGTTGTCCAAGTAAGAAAGACGCTAAACATCATGAGGTAAGATGTAGGTTGGTTTCTATTACATAGTTGAATCCAAAGAAATATGACTCTCAAACTACATGAAGAGTGTATATGGAGTACCCTAGCAAGACCACAATCCATCTAAGACAACCAAGCAGAGTTAACAACCTAGGAATAACAACTTTATCATTATCAAAGTAAATAAAGGATAGTTCAAATTGAAAAACAACAATTAAAGAGTGCATGAAAAGAATGGTCATCCAAATTTGGTAAAGCAACAAGAGGAAAAAAGAAATAAATAGAATTTTTAATGACATATACCTCATGAGTAAAATATTAGGTAGAGATCTTGTGTCTTAACAAAATGACCTCAAGGTTGAGGATACAAATATTTTTAAAAAGCATAAGCAATGGAGAGGAGATATTTTTGTAGAAGAGAATTTTAGGATAAGAAAGAAAATGGGCCCTTAAAAAATCCAAAACATCACCCTAGAACCATATATAAACACATTAGAAATTCATGGACAAAGAAAAGAATGTCATCCAAAATTGCATATGAGACCATTTTTATAAATGCAACTAAAATTTATAGTGAAAATAAATACTGTGAATAAAAAAATATATGTGAATAGTGAGCATCCTAAGGATAGAAAATTCTCACCCAAGTGGCTAAACAATGAATCATATTGATGACTTCATCTAGAAAAGCAATCAAATTCTAGCAGAGAAGGGCATTATAATCGAAGCACACAATCAAAGTGATTGAATATATCATATAAGAAAGTAGAAGAAAATTATTTAATTCCCATTAATTGTATGTAGACATCAAACTCAAAAATATTTCACATTAAATATTAAGTTGTAACAAAAGTCTCAAATGACACCAAGGATTAGCTGACACATTTTACAAACAAAAGAACACATACAAAAATGAATAGAAGTAAAAGGGCTTGTGGAAGGTTATTTTTTATTAAAGAGAAAATTTAAAAAGAATTATTTGAAAAGAGAGAAATATTATTTAGAAGGAGATAAGAAAAGTTTTTCCATCTCCATATTTCATACTTAGTGAACAATTATTTTGAGATTTGAAGCATCAACTAAAATTTGAGTAGCATTAATATTTTTTTTGAGGTAGATTAAGCAAAATAAAATATTCAAATTTTGTAAAATATCACTATGGCTAGTAGAGCATGGAATTTTTTGTTGCCAGATTCCCAATTGTTGAGAGGAAACAATAATGTTGCCTAGAATATCAAAATTATGATACAAATTGAGTTTGAGGAATTATGGAAACTAGTAGATGGAAGCATTATATGTCCAGGACAAGATCAAACAAATTTTTATAATGCATATAAAAAGGTAAGACTAATATTATGTTTAGAGTAGTAGATGAGGTCCAAGCATATATTCAAGATTTAATTATAGCCAAAGATACATGGAGAAGATAAAAATATTATTTGAAGCCAAGAATAAAAATTAGATTCTATTCCTCTAGAGCCAACTCCATTGTCTAAAGATGAAGAGTGGAGAAAATATAGAATAATTCATGAGGAGAATTACAAAGTTGCAAGCATCATTGCAAGCATTGGAAACTCAAGTATTTAATAAAATATTAGTTACTATTATCTTGAGGTCACTCTTATCAAAGTACACTAATTTTGTTGCATTAAATATTATTGAGCAAATGTCAATCATTGAAAAGCTAGTGAACCTACTTCAAAAAGTAGAGGCCTCACAAAATGTAGATGAGACCTCCATTCAAAAGAGGGAAGTAGCCATTCAGAATAGGTATGATGTCTCCACAATATTTCCAACAAAGAAAGAATTTTCAAAGATATTAGTATCATAGAAATGATTCTCAAATAAGTACTTTTCATATGCAAAAGATATGTGAACATTGCGGTAGAAATAGACACACTATGAGGGAATATTTTTATATTCCATTAGGAAATAGATCATCTTCATGAGAGATGAACCAATAGTAAGATAAATCATATTCAAAATAGCAAAATCAAACTTGGAGAAAGACACATCAAAGTAATATAGTTGAAGAGAATCAAGTTTAAAAAGGAAAAGAAGAAGTTAACTAAGAAGAAGAAGAATATGTGTTTATTGCATAAGCAAAGCTAAGACAACATAATAATATTTGGTAAGAATAAAAACATATGAAAGGCCAAGAAACATGGATGCACTTAGATCATACAAATTATTATTGGTACAATACAACTAGGTACATCAAGAACCAAGCACCTAAAAGTGAATATGTACACTTAGAAAATGAAGAATCAATGCAACATGCATTGAATATTCAACCATTAATAGTGCACCAAAGAAAACATGAATACATGGCTTACCCAAACATGTTATATAGTTGAATAATACCAATATGAAGTAGAATATGATTGATCTCACTCCTTCAAGAGACAAAAAAACTTGAAATAGAAACTAGTTTGAACATATGATATGACAACACATAAAAAGTATTGGTAACCAATCGATTCTATGATCAATACATGTTGCATGGTAATACATCACTAAAAATATCAAATAAATCATGAATACATCACACATCATGAGCAAATACTTAATCAAATAAATGAAGCCATTACAAAGAAGAAGATATAATAGGTAATTGATCTCACCACTATAAAAGACATTGATCAAGGTAAATATTTGGAAACAAGTCTACATGACATGAGAACATTTAATCTCATCAACAACTAATGTGTTTAATGAAGATCCTCTACATTAAAGAATATAATTATTTTGTAATAAATTTATTTGGAGTGTATAAGTGGTAGAATCTGACACTCTTAAGTATAAAAAATAGAAAGTCTACATTAAGGGGGATAATTTCTCTCTCAAATTCCAACATCACCCTAGATATTATTCTTTGATCATAAACAAAATAGAGCTCTTGAATATGATGTAGTTAATGGATTTTTAGCTATATTTAATCATAGGTCATGATATCCAGGATCAAATACTAATAAAAATATCAATACATATAAATCTCTCATCAATATGAATCAATATAACATTCATAACAATACTATAATATAAAATTCATACAAAAATATTGATCAAATATATAAGACTTGAATTCATATTGCATTGCCTTTGTTTGATACAATACATGGGGCTTTATCTCCATAATATAACCTTACAAGTGATCTTTCAATACTTTGACTATTGCTTTTCTCACATATCTAGGAGATACATCCTTTCATATTCCTCACATAAGACAAACCTCTCATATCTCTTATATTGATACATACACATATGACTCTTGACTTAGTTATATGATACTTGTAATATTTTTATGCATGGACACATACTTTAAAAATCACACTCCCTTACAACTATACAATACTACCAAATAATGTAATATCTCTAACATCCTCTCATATTACATTATTTGGTATGATGATATTTTGATGTACATAGATGACTTTGAAATGTTCTACTTGTTTCGTACAAGAGATTTTGTAAATATGTTTGCAATATATTCTTCAATGGGAACATGTTTTATCTGAATATGATGATCCTAAACATGATCTCTAAACTAAAATTGAGCTTCAATATGTTTTGTTCTCTCATGAATCACAAGATTTTTTTTTTAATTTGAGAACTCCTTGATTACCACAAATTAATGTTGTAGGAGGTCTTTTGATGCCCATATCTGACAAAATGTATTGTAACCAAAGTGCTTCACATATTACATCTCTTGCTACATGATATTCTACTTTTGTTGATGAAAGAGCCACTGCATGTTGTTTCTTACTATACCAAGAAATAGATCCTGATCCAAGATAGAATACATATCTTGATGTTGATTTCTTATCATCTATAGATCCAACATAGTTAGAATATGAATATCCCTATAAGTAAAAATTATTATTTCTTTTAAATTTTAACCCATATTCTATAGTTTTGTTGATATATTACAATATCCTCTCTCTAGACTTCTAATGACTTTATCTAGGTTCTTGCAAAAATCTATAGATATATTTTACAACAAAAACTAATATCAAGTCTAGTATTTCTTAAATATAGAAGACTTCCAATACACTATTGGTACCTAGTAACTGAGATTAATGGTGTCTTATCAGATTATAAACACCAAATTTTGACACACCAATAAGGCAAAAGACAATAAAACCAGTCACAAAAATTACAAAACTTCATTTAGACAACAACCCAAAATTTTGGCATCAAATTTTAACCTTTACCAAATTTGCCACCCTAACCAAATTTGCTAGTGGTGAATTTGGAAAGATCAATGGTGAATTTGGAAAAACTACAAAAATTAAATTATAAACAGTCAAAATTAGTTTTACCAAATTCACCACCCCTTACCAAATTTGACAGTGATGATTTTGGCAAGCCTAGTGGTGAATTTGACAAACATTCAAATTTCAAGATTTGAAAAATTAGACTTGGTTTTTGACCAAATTCATCACTTCAAGCCACCAAATTCGCTAGTGGAAAATTTGGTCAATAGTGGAAAATTTGGCTAACGATAAAAATATCTCAGAATAATTCTTAGGCATGTGGATTACTATCCTCCACTCTTTACTATGATCTCACATGCCCTAGCAATGCACCAAATTTATAGATTTTAATTTGATATTATCCAATTTTTTCCCTAATCCTTATCCCAAATCCTATTTAAGCAACCCCTTGTATAAGAATTTGGTATGATCTTGAATAGTAGTTACACTCTGCCAATAATTTCTCTAGCATTCTTCTTTCAACCCTTATTATTTAGCATTCTTCATCTCCAAGAATTTTCCAAACATTTTCAAGAATTTGCAAGCATTTTGGAGGCAAGTCAAGCAAGGCAAGGATGATTGTGGGGCAAGGAGGTCACCTTGGAGGCAAGGAAGATAGCTCTCTCAGTATTTTTCTCCTCTCCATTTATATTTGGTTCATTTTGTATTTTTTCCTCTAAGTTGTAGCCTTGCTAGCTTACATTCTCTCTTGACATTTCTACATTTCACTTTTCTAGTTCCTTTTGTAGGGTTCTAATCTTTGTTTGTAGCCATATAACACTGTGTTTGCAACCATATGAAACCATGTTTGCAACTATTTTTTAAGTATATCATCTTAATTTATCGTCTAACATCTCTTTTGTAGGTTTGTTGTGACTTATATTCATTTGTCACTTACATTTCCCTCATAATCCTCTATTTTGCAGTGTTTTATCACATATTTTTATTATATTTAATGTCATAATATTTGCTATCCCTGTATTTTTAGTTATTTTAATTACATAGGAAACATACTAACTCTTATATTTTCTTTCATATTCATCTAATTTTATGCTTCTTACATTTGCAGGCATAAATTTAACATAGCCTTTCTTTTAGCAATCTCTTTTTCATGCAATGCATGTAGTTATTCATTTTACTCATACATCATTCTTCTTTCATATATTAAGGCAAAGTGTTAAAGATACAAGATCATCATTGTCTTGTTATCTCATCATTTAGCAGTCTTCAATCATCCTCCATTGTAATCTCCCTCCCTTTCTTGCTTATTGTTGTATATTTTTAAGTCTTGGCTAACACTACCATATTTTAGCAATTTTAATAATATTTCATTACTTAATGCTAATTTTATTTTATTAGAAGTTATATTAGCTATCTTGTATCATTCATAACATCATTGCACACATTATTAGCCCTCTGCATTTTCATTTTAATTAAAATTTTAGTCATCTTTGATATTTTAACTCTCTTTACATGTCTTAGAATTAGTCATCAAATTGCATGATTATGTAGCTTAGATATTTGATTTTGTAAGTTACAGACCTAGAAAATCCCTCCAGTAACATTGTATTGATTTCCCACTGCAAAATTTCATCAAAATACCCTAAAAAAACCTTCAAAACTCATAAAATATCATCTTCCGATCAAATTTGCCACCCTACATAGTCAATGGCGAATTTGGCTTCCAAAAACACATAAAACTAAATTCACCATTGACAAAATATACTAGTGGAAAATTTGGTAAAACCTAGTGATGAATTTTGTAATTAGCTAAAATCCCACTCCAGGAGGTAAGCAAACTTAAAATTTTATTAACAGGGGGTCTGATCTACTATTTAGAAAATTATTCTAACCTATCCAGCTCTCAGATAGACTTTTAAAGAAGAAAACCTAATGTTTATGGTATTTTTGTGCAAATACCAAAATCAATAATCACTAATCACTAGTGGTGAATTTGGTAGTAGTGATGAATTTGGCAACAAGCTTCAAAAAGAGGTAATTCTACCACTAGACACTCTTTGAACTTTACAATTTTCATTTCTCTGAGTTTTGCTTTTGTATTAAGGTATTTTGCACTTGAAAATCATATTTCTTTTGAGGAATTAAGGAATATTAAATAGAAATCCTAATTTCTTTACAAAACACATATAAATCAATCAATCAAGGAACCTTAGTCTAAAATATTAGGTTTTCCTTCATTTCCAAGCACATAGGCAAAGAAATCAAAAGTTATTTAGTTGCATTTAGGCTAACTTATATTCTTGCATTTTCTCTTGTTTTACCTTGAATTATCAAAATATTAGTTAACTCATTTAAATTTGAAAATCATACAAGATAGCTCTTGTATTTTTGCATTTGTGTGATATAAGCTTAGCATGCATCTAGATGATATTCATTCTTAAGTCTTATATATTCATTTAGTCTCAAAAAAGAGTTGATATAGATAACGATCCAAAACCTTAGGTGTTTTATTTGAATAAACTCTGTATCGCTCCAAATTTTTCGCATCCTTACCTTCAGGCTATAGGATCCATGCCCGGAAGGAGGATGGGAAAAGGATGTCATGGTACCTCGGACTGAGAGGACTTGCGAAGGTCCCGCCTCTCAAGGGAGGTGTATATTGGTGATTTTTCGACGGATGGTGGGTTCACCAGGAAACATTTAATGGCAGTTTCCACGCCTAGGTTTGGAATGTGTTTTTATGTGTTCATTTTTAGTCTTAAGCATTCATATCCTAGGTTTGGCCAAATGAATCTAAATTAATCTATATGCAAGTGCATATTTAATGAATACAGAAAGCAAAATTAAGGACAGAAAATAGAGAAATTACAGAAGATTAAAAGCAGAATACCTGATCTGGATGTCTGATGAAGATTCTGATGTTGAAGCAGTCAGGATCGCCTCTAATTTGACAAGATCGTCTGAGATCAGACAAGATCATCTGAGATCTGATGAATTCATCAGAGACCTGCAAACAAAAAAATAAATGCAAAATACAGAGAATGCAACTATGATAACAGAGGGAAACAACACAAACTAACAGTATGAATACTAAACAATGGTTATGAATAGAAATTCAAACAAATTATGACATTCAAATGAGAAATTATGATCTTATCATGCAACTTAAACTATATGGGTGAACTCCAAATGCAAAATAGTACGAAATAAGGATAAAACTAATTAAAATGCAGAATAAAACAACAAAATGAATAAGAGAAAGCGCAAACTCTGGGCACTGATTGCCCCCAATGCAGATTGCAGTCGAAATCGTCTGAAAGCAGTGAAATCATCTCGAATTGTGACAGGATCGTCCGAGATTCGAACGAGATCATATATGATGATCTGAGCATGCTCCAGCTGAAAATCATTGAGGTCCCTGCAAGAAAACTTCAAAATAACAAATGCAAAATGATGCTCTGGGTATTCTAATGCATGCAAAATCAAGTCAGAGAAATTCAGCCAGGGGTTGGTAAGGGAAGGTCCTAATGATTAAATAGGCTTAGGGGAATAGTTAGGAGGTTGGAGATCATCCCTATTTGGGAGATCTCCAACGGGAGAGGGTCTCTAACAATGTAGACACGCTTCTGCCCGGATTAGAGGCCCGTTGGAACAAAAGCTAATTGTGAATAATCAGTTTTGCGACAAGATCGTCTGGACGTCCTTGTCCAGACAAAATCATCAGATATGGGGCGATATCGTCTGATCGACGACAATATCATCAAACGGTCAAAACAACCTCTAAAAATGGCACAGAAAATGGGGAAACAGATTACCCGACGGTTAACGGGTAGTTTGGGACGTTAAATTTTGAATTTAAATTATTTACTAAGGTGAATGTAATTATTACAATTTTACTGCGCCAATTTTAGGGTGCTACATTTTACCCCCTCTTTAGTGAATTTTTTGAAGAAAATGCGTTAAAGATGAGTTCTTCTCGATCTATGAGAAAGCAAAAAATTATTCCCATTTTTAGGCGACGATTCTTGGTCGAATCGTACGATAGCTTACTATGGTGCCCCCTCCATGTTTTTACCCAAATCGAACGTTTGAGGTAAAAACGCGGAAAAGCAAAATTATTTTTGAATAAAATTAAGAAAAATAGGGTAAAACCCTAATTCATTTTTACTGTTCATTTTATGGTTTTTAGAGCTCTGAAGCAAAAATGGTGGAGACGGCGCACAGATCAATAGAGGTCGGCGCGGTCTACGGGTAAGAGTCTAGACTTAACTAGAATGCTTTAATTTGATTTTACATGCTTTTTAGGTAGATTTTAGATGAATTTTGAGCATCGCGGCCGTTTTTGGGCCGTCGACGTCATCGAGACGAAATCATCCCGATTTCGACGAAATCGTCTCAATTTCATCAATTTTGTCCAAGGGCGAAATCGGCGAAAGGGGGACGATTTCGTCAAATTAGAGATGATTTCAGCTTGCAAAATCAGAGACGATTCTGCTCAAATTTGGGACGATATCATCCAATAGTGGGCGATATCATCAATTGCATAAAATTGAACTTTAACTTGCATTATTAATTACTTGAATTGTTTATTAATGATTGTTTGTGTTGCAGAGAGGTTTGCTAAAGAGTAAAGAATGGAAGTATGGAGGTTTGAGGGATGACTTGGCCGCTCTTACACAGGCAGAGCGGGATTAGCTGGCACAGGCCAACTTGTAGCATGTGGCAGACATGCCATAGGTGTCTACGGATATGGGGCTACTGACAGCCCTAATAAAGAGATGGTATCCGGGTTCCTCATGTTTTTGGCTACCAACAGGGGAGATGACTCCCACTCTAGAGGATGTATAGAGGATTCTAAGAATCCCCATACAAGGACGATTGATCACTCCTACGACCAATCAAGTCCATGTTATGGGATGATTGTGTGGTGACTCAAGCTTCACCCTGGAGAAGGGCAGAGTGAATATCGAGGCACTACGTCAGATGCCTGGGGCATCTAGACTCACACGAGTTCTAGCTGGAGTGGTTGGTGGACTTTTGCTGTGCCACCAGAGTGGGTGTAGGGTGCCGTGGATGCTGGTAGATGTGATCTACGACATGCGGGACCATGGGTATAGGTTCTCTTGGGGCAGTTACATACTATGATGGTTGTACAGGATCCTATATGGGGTTGTGTACAAGGGCGGTCGATGTCTGGTGATGACATCGCTTCTACAGGTTTGGTGCTAGGAGCACATTGCAGTACAGAGGCCGGTAGGGCTTCCTATGATAGGAGTTGATGGGGAGAGGCCCCAAGTCTTCTACTGGTGGCTCCGGAGAGGGTCACAGTGGCGGATCGACCTTCCTATGTCCTGGAGACTATTAGATGACCTAGTCCCAGACCAGATTACCTGGAGGCCATGAAGGGAGCATCTAGGGTGGGCCGAGGACGGACAAGAGTTGGCTCACGTCAGGCAAGTTTGCTGGCTTCGGATGGAGAGGGGAGAGGTAGAGCTCCACCGCTATGACCGAGTTTTGTGTCAGTTCAATCTACAGCAGGGGATCCCATCTCTGAGGGATTATGAGTTTTCTCGGACTATCCAGGATAACACCACAGTTAGCAGGGCTCTAGACATGTAGCGGTTCTGGAGTCAGGACACAGATGATGCCCCTATTTAGCCAGTGGATGGGGACGACGCAGGTGTAGCCGATGGCTATGATGCCTGGTACGCAGGCATCCGCCCTCCTCGAATGACGAGGGCTCAGGGTCCGATACACGTAGTCATGTGTCGGATAGGGAGGCGGTGCCAAGCGGCTATGGAGGTGGCCCAAGGTCATGGCGGGAGAGAGCCAAGGAGGCCATAGGCATAGGAGAGGCCGCGGTAGAGGGAGAGGAGGGAGGAGAGACCCCCATATCCACAGAGGGAGAGGCCACCATCACCCGATAAGGGCAAGGGCGTTGACACGGGGGAGAGTAGCGAGACCGCTACTCTCCGAGCAGAGAGAGATCATCTCCAGGCATAGGTGCAAACTCTATAGGATGAGGCTACATGCCACCGAGCTGAGGTGACACAGCTTCGAGATGAGATTGCACGCCTCAGGGCACAAGGTGGAGGGGCGAGCACTGGGGAGATGACACGGGCTATTGCCCAACTTAATTTTTACCAAACTTTGTACTATCAGCTGGTGCCAAAGGCGGATAGACTACCCTTGCTAGCCAACATCGCAGATCCGATCAGGATCGGGTCATCGAGGACCTCGTCCCGATCGAGGACTAGGACTCACAGTACTACTCAGACTGCGATGGGGCCACTTCATCCACCTCAGGGCGGGGGAGGAGATGAGGCGAAGAGCTCGAGGGGTTCTCGAGGCTAGAGGACTACACAAATTTGTATAGATTGACATGATAGCATTGTATTATCATTATTTTGTTGATAGAGGATTGAGTATGCTGAGGTACAGATTGTGCCATACCAATCCAGTTTTGATGATGTATATATACTGTTGACATATATATGTTATGTTTTTGATCATATGACTTGTGTTATGTGTATGTGTATGATGCTTTTATGTTGGATTGATTGATTTGATAATTGGATTGAGGATTCATGAAATTATGTCATTTTGAAAATTTATAATTTTGATGTCATGCGGTAATATTTTAAATGAAATAATCTGATGTAACAAATTGATTGTTTGTAATGTGATGTAATAAAAAATAAAAAGAGACTTTTAACAATAATTTCAAAGGACATTGTCGCTATTATAAACCATTTCATGGAGTCACTGCTCACTCGGTCGTCAAGCTAATCCCAGTATAGAAATATTGTTAAAAGTAAAAGAGTGCTTAAGAGACTGTCTTAAGACTTTGGTGCAATGGTGAAAATGATGGTGATGATGGTTTGTTTTTCAGATTTTCATGAAAATAGTATGCATGAAATAATGTTAAAATGATTTTTGCTAGGCATAAATTCCTAAGTGTGATAAAATTTTTGGAAATTTTTTTAGGAATTATACCATCATTGCAAAATTGAAGGTTGACATAATGACATGAAATAATGAAAATGTGTTTGCTTTTTAAAAGCATAATTTGTGTAACATAATGAATTAAGTCATATGGTTTTTATGATTTTTAATAAATGGGGAATAAAAATTGTTACAATGATTTGCGCTAGGCATAGAATATGTAGGTATAGACTTATACCATCATCGCGAAAAGCAAAAAGAGATAGTTTTATTGCATGGTTGATTTTGTAATAAACAGAAAATATGAAGATTAGGACTTGCGCTAAGCATAAAATTCCAATTTTGGTTTTGGAACTATACCATCGTCGCGAAAGTCAACCAGATATATGTGTTTTGATTGTTGATTTTGAAAGAAATTTTTGATTTTTCTATTATATAGTTGTCTTTATGGTAAGCAACTGTACTTGATTTATTCCAAACAAGTTGCAAAAAGAATATTTCAAAGTATTTTGAAGACAAAAGTTAGATTTATAAGGAATCCCATGTGCATATGTGAATTCATTTTCGATCTTGATTTATCATAATGATACACAAAATCTCTCAAATACAAATGTGTGTGCAATTGCTTTGTTCATTTACCATTTTTGAGCAAGATAATATGATACAAGTGATTTTAAGAAACCAAATAAGTGTTCATTAACCATGATGTAGATGCATATAACCATACTAGACTACTATGTAGGTCGGATTATCAAGAGCTAGCTAATCCATAGCGAGACATAGGTTTGTACAAAAGAAGGTCGCTAATGTGACGAGACATATCACCATGCTAGGAGTTACCCAAGGCCAAGCGGGTTGGGCACAAACCACTGTTATGGGGCTTACCTCACGATTTTTGAATAATTGAGAATTCCAGGGATTCAAGCTCATCAACCCTTCTTTTCTTTTCAAATGGTAGGGAAAGGGGTTTTATTGCTTTCTTGCTTTCTGCTTTCTTTTGAACTTTGCTTCTTTTTCTTTTTGTATTTTTGTTTGCTTGATTTTTGAGATAGTGTTTGAAATATTGCTGTAATGATATAAAAGAATATTTTTCTTTTCTCTTTTTCTTGAACTTTTCTTTTCTTTTTCTTTGCTAGGGATACTTGCTCGGATTAGCTATAGAGCAAGGGATTTTTATTCTGGGTAGAGGTGAGCTTGTCCTTTTGCCAACTCTCAAAGATTCTAGACCATGTGCATGATAGGATAGCAGGGGAAACTTTTCACTCAAGAAACCACTTCTACTATGTAGCAAAGCATGGAAATTACAAATATAATCATTTTATTGTGAAAATATGTGTTTGGTTTAAGTAAATAACAAGATCAATTCTCTATTCTCAAACTTTATTTAATTGAATTTTGTGAACTTTGATATAAGAGAGATTAGTAATCATGCCAGATAAAATCAAGATATTTATTGTTGAGGGTGTGCAAGTGAGGGATTCCAAATAAATGCTAATTTATCCAAAATAATTTGAAACATATAACTGCAATAATTGTAAGAAAATATATATAAACACTTTTGAGAAGTTTTGAGAATGTTGACTCTCTCTTTCTTCTTTATATTGTTTTGGTTTCGAAAGAGTCAAGCATATTGTTGTTTTGATTTTTATTCTTTATTTTTTATTTTTTTTTATTTTTTAATTTTTTTTAAAAATGTAACAAGTGCCATAAATAAATGCAACAAATAGTTTTGAATATTTTGATGATTATGAATGTTTTTGGTGTTTTTGAATTTATAAATTGAAATAAATAAAAAATAGTGATTTTGAACAAATATATACATGGATGAAGTGACCAAATTTATACATAGTAACGTTTAAGATGCAAAATATTCATGGGTTCTTTAAGTTCTTTACCATCTAAGGTAGACAATTTGTATGCTCCTGATTCAAATTTAGTAGTAATAATGTATGGTCCAAGCCAGTTGGGCTCAAATTTACCTTTAAGGTCCTTAGTTGCATTTGTATTTTTTTGATTTTCTTTTAAAACAAGGTCGTCGATCTCAAAGGATCGATGACGAAATTTTTTAGCATATGATCTTTTAAGGTTTTTTTTGTAGGCACAGAGATGCTCCAAAGAATTGATGCGTTTTTCATCTAGGAGTTCTAGCTGACTGAGTCTGCCAGCACAATATTCATCTCCTACTTCGGTATCTTGAAGTAGCAGAGCCAAAGAAGGAACTTCCAATTCAAATGGAAAAACTGCTTCAGCACCGTAAACCAAAACATATGGTGAAGTTCCAGTGGGGGTTCGAACACTAGTTCAATAGGCCCACAAGGCTGGATATAACTGGATGTGCCAGTCACGGCCAAATTTTAATTGACCAATCTTTTGAGAATTTTGATTAAGGTTTTGTTAGTTGCTTCTGCTTGACCATTACCCTAAGGATAATAGGGAGTGGACCAGCGATGTTGAATCTTATGTATTTGGCATAATTTTTTAACATCTTTATTTTTGAAACAAGTTCCATTGTCAGAGATGATATTTGCAAGAATTCCGAACCTACAAATGATTTGATTAAAAATAAATTTAGAGACTTGTGTGCCAGTGCAGGAAGCTAAAGGCATAGCTTCGACCCACTTCATGAAATACTCAATGGCGGTTATGATGAACTTGTGTCCATCAGATGACATAGGATTGATTTTGCCAATAATATCTAAACCCCATTTGGAAAAGGGCCAGGGAGATGAAATAGCCTACAGTTCTTGTGCAGGCGCATGGACAAGGTCAGCATGTTTCTGGCACTTGTCGTAATGGCGCACATACTCATGTGCATCCGTTTCCATGGTAGGCCAAAAGTATCCTATCCGAAGGAGTTTTTTAGAAATGACGCTACCACTAAAGTGTCCTCCACAAGATCCATCGTGGCTTCACTCAAGGCTGATTTAGACTCTTCTAAGTTTAAAAATCTTAATAGGATACCTTCAAAATATCTCCTATATAAAGTATTGCCAATTATTACAAATCGACTTGCTCGTCGACGTAATAACCGACGCTGGTTTCTATTAGAATTAGCAGGAAAAGTCCCATTTTGGAGAAAATAAAATATGTCCATATACCAAGGTTGAGGAGTAGTTTCATTGATTAGAAACACATACAAAGGCTCTAAGCATGACTTATTTGAAGCGGGTTCCTAGAGTCGACGAATAATGATAGTGGCATATTCATCATCTAACTCCAAGGGCAAGAGAGATGCAGTTGCGGCCATAGCATCAGCTGCACAGTTGCTAGTTCAAGGAATAGCTTCTAAGGTAACTTGATCAAATAGAGACATTAATTGTAAAACATAGGCCTTATATGGGCGCAGTTTATCATCTCTGGTCTAATAAAATTCATTAATTTGGTTTATAACCAGTTGAGAATCACCAAAAAATAACAGATGTTTAATTTTTAGCGCCAAGGCAGCTCGTAATCCAAGGATTAGAGCTTCATACTCAGCAGTATTGTTGGTGCAAGCAAATGTCAATTTGAAGGACGAAGGAATAAGATGTTTTTGTGAGGATATTAAAATAATACCCGCACCAGACCCCACTCATGCATCAGGCTTCGTCAAAGTATAAGAACCATTGTTCAATATGGTCTGCCTCTAATTGAAGGCATTCGTCAGGAAACTCAATGATGAGGGGATGGGTAGACTCTAAGGGTGTAGCAGATAATTGATCTGCTATGATTTGACCCTTAACAGACTTCTATCCTATGAATGTGAGATCAAACTCGCTTAGAGCAAGAACCCACTTGGTGCTGTGCGACCCGATAAATAAGGTCGACTCATGAGATACCTTAAGGGATCGTATTTGGCAATGACATGCATTTTTTTACTAAGCATATAGTGTCATAATTTTTGCGTAGCAAAAATGACTGCTAGACATAGTTTTTCTAATGCTGTATAGTGGGTTTCATAACTGATTAAGGTTCGACTAATATAATAATTAGCACGTTCTCTCTTTTCATCATCAAGTTGAGCTAACATAGCTCCTAAGGCAGAATCTGAAGCTGAAATATATAGGAGAAATGAGCGATCAGGTTTAGGTGGTGAAAGCACAGGTGGATTAAGGAGGTATTGTTTGAGAAGTTCAAAAGCTTCTCTACATTCGATGTCCCAATTAAAAGGGACATCCTTCTTAAGGAGTTTAAGAAAGGGACCAGTTTTGTCTGCCAGCTTATCAATGAAGCGACGGATAGCTTGAAGTTTACCTTGTAAACTTCGTAACTCAGATATATTAGTAGGTGCGGGCATATCAGTGATGGCCACAATCTTGAGAGGGTCGATTTCAATACCACGTAAAGAAACTAAAACCGCTAATATTTTACTGGACTTAACTCCGAATATACATTTTGTTGGATTTAATCGAATAAGATATTCTCGTAATCGATTAAAAACTTTTCTCAAATCATCTAAATGATTATCTTCAATAATAGAGCGAGCTATAATATCATCTACATAATCATGTAGGATATCATGCATCATATCATGAAAAATATAGGTCATAGCTCGTTGATAAGTTGCACCTGCGTTCTTTAAGCCAAATGGCATCACTTTCTAGCAAAAGGTACCCCAAGGGGTAATAAAGGCTATTTTAGCCTGATCTTCAGGAGCTATCCTGATCTGATTATAATTGGAGAATCCATCCATTAAGGACATCATCCCACTCCTGGCAGTAAAGTCAATGATTTGATCCATGTTTGGAAGAGGAAAGTCATCTTTAGGGCATGCGACATTAATATCTCTAAAATCTGTGCAAACCCTAACTTTGGTAGCTTCTTTCTTGGTGACTGGAACTACATTTGAGATCCATTCGGAATAATCAATAGCTTGTATAAAGATAACATTCAAGAGTTTTTCTAACTCCCCTTTGACTAGCGAGACCCACTTTGGGATGCATTTTTCTAAGTTTTTGTTTAACAGGTTTAGCATCCGGATGGACCACTAGATGATGCATGACTACAGAAGGGTCTAGACCTGGCATATCTTCATATGTCCAAGCAAAGACATCTTCATACTCTTTAAGGAATGCAATGTATTGTTCTTGTTTTTCTTGACTTAATTCTAATCCAATATTGATTATGTGAGGATTATCCTCAGTTCCAATATTAATTTTAATGATGTTTTCTACCTCCATGTGTAAATCTCTTTCAAAATTAGGTGGGGCGGGTGAAACACCCAATTCTTGTAATTCTTGTAAGGTTAATTTAGATAATTCATCTTGAGGATTAGTGGCCTCAAGTTGGGCTATAGTTGGTATAGAACCATCAAAATAAAATCCATTGTGTAACATCTCTTCAACAGAGACATCATGGAAGATATCTCCTTCCAACTCTTCATCGGGGTCAGCAATCATTTCAAGGTAAGCTATGGATAGCATGTTGCATGAAAACGACCGATTTTTAAGAGGAAAATCAACATGCCTATCCAAATAATCTTGATAACATATGAGTTGATCATCATCTTCAAAAGCAAAGGGTTGAACCTTACTAGGAAATAGGCCCACACCACAGCGGGTAGGCCATGGTTCTACCTCGAAAGGTTCTTTCATGCCATTTCGAAAAGGTCCCAAGCCTTTCCCTTTATATCCCATTTTAAGCATCATGGGTTTAGCTTTAATATAATCATTGGTAAAATAACACCGAGCGTATCCCTCATGATGAGTTTTGATATTTCGAGGGATTCTTCCCCAGTCATATCCTTTATAAATGAAGGCACAACTCCCAACTTGGTAAGTACTTCCCATAGGTTGTGGGAGGCCCAAAGTACGAGGAGATGGCGATAAATTATTCAAAAGAATTGAATCTTGCATGAAAGCATTTATTTTTTTTGAAATTAGGATTGTGGATAAATCTGGTAAAAGTTCATCAGAAAGAGCATAAGATGTAGAAGGATTATTCCCTATATCTTTAGATGTGGAAGGAATGATAGATGTGTCTATAGGTTTTGAATTTATAGGGATTGAACATGAAGGATTGGTTGTAGATTTAAGATCTTTTTGAGGTTCTAGAGTGATTTGTTTAGAAAATTGTTGATCTATATAGGAGGATGAAATTAATGGAGGGGAAGTAAGTGAAGTTATGGGTGTGTATTTCACACATTTAGATGAAAAATAAGAACTAGGATGTGTGGATGACAGAGCAGGGCAAAATTGCACTCCAACAGGTTCTGCCAAAGCACACATATCAAAAGGTCTAGGGTCACCATGGATAGTGACCAGCTAATTTTTAAACTCAAATTTAACACATTGGTGTAAGGTTGATGGGACCGCTCGCATGGCATTGATCCAAGGGCAACCCAAAAGTATATTGTATGATGTTGGGCAATGTATAATAAAAACGGTTGTTTCTAGGGTTCTAGGACCAACTTGCAATGGGAGGGTAATAACTCCACATGTTTCTTGTGTTTCGTCATTAAAAGCTTTGATAATCATATCGGTTTTCTTCATTTCATCACTTCTAAAGCCAAATCGTTGGTAGAAGTCAAAAGTGCAAATGTTTAGAGATGAGCCATTATCAATCAAGACTCGTTTGATGGCTACATCCCCAATTAGAGCAGTAATGTATAAGGGATTATCCTTATGTAAACTGTGTTGTGGGATATCTTTATCCCGAAAGTCAATACAATCAATCTCTTGAGTGATGATAGTATTGGCCATAGCTTCAGGTTGAATGTTTTGAGGTACCATCATTTGGCTTAATGTAAGCATCAACTCATCCCTATGGGTGGGAGAGGATCTTAATAAATCCAAAAGGGAAATTATGGCCGTAGTATTGGACAATTGCTCATTAATATTGTAAGGGGGTTTAGGTTGAACATTAGGAGCATGATTCCCTTTATTGGGGTTTTTCAGAATGAATGGAGCTGATCCATCGTTCTGGTTTGGTTCTTGTTGGGAATTTTGAGCTTGTTGTTGGGTGATGACTCCAATGGTACCCACAATGTTATAATGAGGACGTTGAACTGGTATCAGTCTAGCATTTATGGCTTGTTCATTAGAAAGGAATATATTAGAAGAAGGTCGAGTAGTAACTTTTCTAGGAAATGGTTCTTATGGAACCATAGCATCTGTGACGGGTTGAATAGGATCTGATTCATTTTCAGAACTATTCGATTGGTTTGAAGTAATGTCTACTTCACTTTCAGTATCCGATTCTATATCACTAGAATCAAAAGTTTGAAAATTATGTAAGGGCCTGGTCGTAACCAAGGATAAGGTTGTGTCAAATATTTGAGGATCTTGAACAGGTAATTGTCCGCTAATGGTTCCTACATATCGGGTAGGAGGGGGAACATTATGATGTTCGATTTGATTGGCTACCTATTTACCATGTCTTGGTAAAGGGTGTTGAAATATGTCTAATGTTTGATTAGCATTTTGATTTTGATTTTGGGGAATGGTCTTTTGAGTATTATTAGGAGGGTTTTGTTTAGGTTGGAAGGCTTGCACTTCCATTTCATTATTATCAATCAAATCTTGTATTTTATGTTTCAACCTTTTACAAGCGTTGGTAGAATGTCCAGGTCCTCTATGGAAATCACGAGTGTAGGTCGGCTCCGTATCCTGGTATAGTTGGATCGGGTTCCCGGATAGTCGGTAATTGGATCAAACCTCTTTCGAGTAATTGAGGTAAAATAGTTGATAAGGGTTGATTTAATCTAGTGAATTCTCGAGGAGGCTTATCAGGAGGTTTTAATATAAATTTTTCTGTTGTCTTCGTTGCATTGATATTAGCAACATTTCTGTTGTCAGTGACTCCGTCACCAACAACTTGTTTATTTTTATATTGATTTCTGGATGTTTTCTCATCATCCTTCTTCCTAAGTTGGCCCCTCCTAATGAGGGCATCTTCTACTCTTCGAGCTAAATCTATAGCTTGATCGAAGGTAGTTAAGGTAGTAGTTGATAGCTCATAAGATATTTGTTCTTGCAAATTATTGATAAAAATGTCCAACATTTCCCTATAAGGTAGCACAAAGTGTAGTTTTCCTGTCAATTGCCTCCATCTAGCTAAGAAATCGGAAAAACATTCATCTTTGTCTTGTTTTAATTTGTATAAATCTTTAATAGTTACATGCCTCTCGATGTAGGCACTAAACTGATGGACAAATGATTCAATTTGTTTCTTCGAAGTTTCTCAAAGAATGAGTGGGCAATTGATAGTACCACTCTAATGCCATTCCACCTAAACTTTTTAGGAACATTTTTAATAATAGCAAGTCATCATGTGATATGTCATGACATGCTATTCTAAACATGCGAAGATGCTCTATGGGATCTTCGGTTCCTTTATATATAGGCAGGATGGGCATGGGAAAATGCTTAGGGTATGGTTGAGCTACAACTATGGGATCCAAAGGTTGACTACAGATCTCTCGATAATTGTACGAGGGACGGTAGGGATCTATATGGTCCATACGTGAAGCTAACTGTTTCACCATGGCTTCCAAATTACTAGTTTGCCCACCATATTGGTTTGGTAGGGCATTGACATGGGTCTTATGGGCATATGATGGAGGAACATGAAGATTAGATGCCATGTCACTATTGTGTAAATTATTGGTAGGAAAAGTATTATGAAGGAATTTTGAAGTTGTATTATGATGTATTTCAGATTGTTGAAAATTGGTATTTGGCTTCGTTTTAGGTTTTTGTTTACTTGAAGCATATTGCTCAATAGTTTGGCGGAATAAAGTAGTGAAGGAAGGTTTCTTTTGTGTGGGAATGATTTTAGGTTGAATAATAGGTTCCTTAGGAGGTTGGATAGCCTGTTGTTTTGACATGTTTTGAATCATAGTGACCATGTCTGTATTGGATGGCCCAGCCTTGTCACTTTCTTGATCAATGAAAGACAAGGGATTAGTGCGTACATCAAACACATGTTCCAAGGCTTCTTGAGTGTTACTAATTTGCCCTTTATCCATACGAACTGCCACATTAAGGGCATCAATATTATCATTAAGAAAGTTCTTGAAATGATCTATGTTGTCAAAAGCAATAGTTCCATCTGGAGCTACTCTAGGGGATGAGGATCCATCCTCTTTAACACTTCCTTCTTGTTCATTATCTTCACCTAGGTCATGTTCCGATTGAGTTAGAGTTTTTCCTTCCGAGTTGGATCTTCGGGAAGGATATTTGGGTCTCTAGTTGTATCTTGTAACCAATCTTCTTCTTCTCCTAAAGTTTCTTTACCATTCCTAAGTTTAGGCATGGTGCTAAATTTTGATTTCAGCAAATATATATATATATATATATATATATATATATATATATATATATATATATGTAACAAAATTAAGAGGTATATATTTACTATATACCTACTACAATATTTGAAATGAAATGTTTAAGTTTTTGCTATGTTTTTTAGTTTTTTAGTTTTTAATTTTTAGTTTTTCTTTGTTTTTGAAATAATATTGTAAAGACAATCAACACAATAAATGCAAGAAATAATACTGAAAGTAATAATCTAGTTTTCTATAAACAATTTATAAATATCATTAATAGGCTCGAGTTGTTCGGGAGTCATGAAGTGTTCTTCAAATTGAAAGTTTTCTTTTAAAAATTTGATGAAAAGAGCTATAGTGATATTATCTGTCTTAGATGTTGGTTGATAGAAGTAAAGCTCATGGCAATACTCTCGATATAACACAGCTCGCGAAACTCTATTCCATATTTTCCTATCTGTAAGAACAACCTATTGGTCTTCTACACAACCTAGGAACTAGTGTACAATGGCTGCGTTCTCGAGGTATTCCTCGAAGGTGAACAATTCTGAAGATACTAGAGCTCTCCTATAAGCTAACCATCTATGGCAGGCTCTCTGAAGTTCATGATAAAAGACAAGTTGATGAGGATCCAGGATTCTATCTAGGACTAACCTCTTGATCTGTTTAAGTTCTGTTGACCTAGATGAAATGACACTAAGTATCCTATCAAGTTTGTTCCATAAGAATTGATTTCTATTTGTTTCAGGAACATTAAGCATAGAGTTGATTTATATGGCTGCTAATTGGTTTTCTACATTTATAGTAACTGCTAATATTTTCTTAGGAGCTACCATCTAAACATGATATTAAACTTAAATGATTTAAAATGCATCTATGTTTTAGTTGTTCTATTTTTTTTGTTTTGTTTTTGATTTTTTGTTTTCAAAAGGTTATGATGCATTCACGTCGGGTTCACCAAAATGTATCGCTCCAAATTTTTTGCATCCTTACCTTCAGGCTATAGGATCCGTGCCGGAAGGAGGATGGGAAAAGGATGTCGTGGTACCTCGGACTGAGAGGACTTGCGAAGGTCCCGCATCTCAAGGGAGGTGTATATTGGTGATTTTTCGACGGATGGTGGGTTCACCAGGAAACATTTAATGGCAGTTTCCATGCCTAGGTTTGGAATGTCTGATCTTGTCTGAGATCAGACAAGATCGTCTGATATCTAACGAATTCGTTAGACGAATTCGTCAGAGACCTACAAACAGAAAAACAAATACAAAATACAGAGAATGCAACTATGATAACAGAGGGAAACAACACAAAATAACAGTATGAATACTAAATAATGGTCATGAATAGAAATTCAAACAAATTATGACATTCAAATGAGAAATTATGATCTTATCATGCAACTTAAACTATATGGGTGAACTCCAAATGCAAAATTGTAAGAAATAAGGATAAAACTAATTAAAATGCAGAATAAAACAATAAAATGAATAAGAGAAAGTGCAAACTCTGGGCACTGATTGCCCCCAATGTAGATTGCAATCGAAATTGTCTGAAAGTAGTGAAATCATCTTGAATTGTGACAGGATCGTCCGAGATTCGAACGAGATCGTCTATGACGATCTGAACATGCTTTGGTTGAAAATCAATGAGGTCCCTACAAGAAAACTTCAAAATAACAAATGCAAAATGATGCTCTGGGTATTCTAATGCATGCAAAATCAAGTCATAGAGAAATTCAGCCAGGGGTTGGGAAGGGAAGGTCCTAATGATTAAATAGGCTTAGGGGAATAGTTAGGAGGTTAGATATCATCTCTATTTGGGAGATCTCCAATAGGGGAGGGTATCTAACGGTGCATACATGCTTCTGCCTGGATTAGAGGCCCATTGAAATAGAAGCTAATTGTGAACAATCAGTTTTGTGACAAGATCGTTTGGACGTCCTTGTCCAAACGAAATCGTCAGATCTGAGGCGATATCGTCTGATCGACGACGATATCGTCAAACGGTCAAAAAAACCTCTAAAAATGGCATGGAAAATGGGGAAACAGATTACCCGGTGGTTAACGGGTGTTTTGGGAGGTTAAATTTTGAATTTAAATTATTTACTAAGGTGAATGTAATTATTACAATTTTACTGCACCAATTTTAGGGTGCTACAAAACCCATATAAAATACTAATCGAATTACATCAAATTCTAAAAATGTGAGAGAAAACATTTAGTAGGAGTCTAATCATGTTGATAATATCCATATTATTGAGGTCTCCCTTGGAAAGAGACCCTCAATTAGGGAAGCAAATATTCCAACAAATCTCCCTCGCACACGCTTGACATTAATTAGACTTAAGAAGAAGGATAATATTTTTATTGACTACATATCTGGTGAACTCGACATGAACACTCATTTTTCCTTAATAAAGATAAAATTTTGTTAAACCTAAATGACACCTTGAGTAAGTTGAAGTATGAACCTTAGGGGAATAATCTTCTTTGGCTAGTATATCATAGTGGATTAATGAAAGTCACAAGGAGGTCTGATTTTCAAGGTGACATAAGGATTTCAAACATATTCTCTTATTTGCTATAAGCACTCTAAAAAAAACTTTAATAAATAATTCTCCTTCAAAACCAATATTTCAAACCATGTCTCAACATCTTTACAACATCCAAAGCAAGGGTTTTCCCTCCTCTTCTCATGATACATTTACTCATGAGCAAGAAGAAAATCCTTGGTCACAACAAGTGACTAGGGAACATGAACAAGTTGTCGAACAAATTTCTATTCAAACCATAGATCATGCAAGAGAATACATTAGAAGAAACAAAGATACATTTTTAGATGTTCTTAGAGATGAACTTAGAGAACAAGCAAAAGAAAAATGAACCATAATGTACAATAACCCTAAACATTCTAATTATCAATCAATCATTGATTAAATTAATAAAACTTGAAGCAACGTGGCTACTCTCAATGTGGCTATGGCACAACCTACTGATTCTACAAAATGAAGCAGAATAATATTAAAATAATTGTAAAATTATTACGAAGTGAAGAATGAGTAGTAATTGCCACTTTAGGAGGGCTAAGTCCTTCATCATTAAGGAGGGCTTAGTACTTTCGATAACATAAATTAATATTCAAATGAAAATATGATAAATTATAAATCAACCTACAACCATATATAATAATAAATCAATAAATTGGTGAACACTTGGAAATATAGCCGACTAGCTATATTGGTGTTGTAACATGGATCACCTCCTTGGAAATATTTGTCCTCAAAGCTAGAAATGACTCAAAGATACTTTTTGTTTCCCATGTATCATATTATACTAGTAGGTCCTACCATATGATTAGAAATTCTTTGATGTGATGGGATCGAAGAATATGTGATCTGCTTTGCAATACTATTTTTGGATGGAGATATATACGTCCTTAATTAAGTACTAGAAGTTCTAACTAAGAGTGTACTTTTTTTCCTATCACCTTCTCGAGACATGAAATATGAAATACTGGATGTATACGGGATGAGGAAGGAATCTCTAATTGATATGCCACTTCGCCTATGCGACACACTATCTTGTAAGGACCATAAAATCTTGGAGTCAACTTCTGACTGGTCTTGATCTTCAATGATAGTTGTTTTTAGGGCTACAAACACAGGAAAACCATATCACCTGTATTAAATTATCTTTCAAAATAGTATTAATCTTGTTGCCACTTCATGCGATTTTGTGCTTGGACCATATTGTCTTTGAGAATGTTGAGCATTGACTGTTGGTGCTGGAAACAATCATCTACTTGGGCCACTTTGAAAGATATTGGAACATTCTCTACTATTGTTGTGTTTTACTCCATATAATGCTTCGAATGGAGATATCTTGATGGAATAATGGTACAAAGTATTGTACCACCATTCTGCTAATGAAAGCCAATGACTCCATTGATATTGTTTATCTTGAGAAAAACATCTTAGATAGGTACCCAAACATTTATTAACTATTTCATTTTGGCCATCTATTTGAGTATGGTATGCAAAAGACATATTTAACTTTGTACCATTAAGATGAAATAATTCTTGCCAAAAATTGCTAGTAAAAATGGGATCACGATCACTTACAATATTTTTGGGCATTCCATGCAATTTGAAAATTGAGTCCATAAATACCTTAGCCACTTTGCTTTCTAAAAATGGATGTTGTAGAGCATTGAAGTGAGCATATTTGGAGAGGTGATCCACTACCATAAAAATTACTATTTTACCTTCCAATTTAGGAAAACCTTCAATAAAATCCATTGAAATATGTTCCCATTGGTGATACGAAATTGGTAGTGGTTGAAGAAGTCCTGGAGATTTGAATTTTTCACCCTTATTGCGCTGATATAATTCTCATTCAGCCATCCATTTTTTTACCTTAGATTTTAATCATTTCCAATAAAAATATTGATTTACCCGCATATATGTCTTCAAAAAACTTGAATTTCCTACTTATGGAGAAGCATGCAATTCTTCAAGAATCCTGGATTTGATGTTAGAATTGTGTGAAATATAAATGTGATTATTTATTCTTAATACCTTATCATAATATGAAAAATGAGTATGCTTGGATGATCCTAGCATCAAATATTGAATTATTTGAGTAGTTTCTGTACTTGATAACCATTCTTCTTGGAGCTAAGAAACCCATTGGAAACAAGGACCCGAAATGGCATTGATAACCACTTATATTCATATTTTTGAGAAAATGCATCTGCTACCACATTTTATTTCCCTTTATTATACTCAATAAAAAATCATATCCCAATAATTATTTTAACCATTTAATTTACTCTGAATCTAGAAAATGCTTGAGACTATTATGATCTATTTTTATGATAAAACAACTACTAATTAAGTAGTGTCTCCATTTCTCAAATGCATGTAGAATAACCAACATTTATTTTTCATATGTGGACCCTCCCAAATTATTATTCGAAATATGTTTACTCTCAAATACCAAGGGATGCCCTTATTGCATTAATGCTGCCCCAATACCTGTTCCCAAGGCATCACATTCAATCACAAATGGTTTGTAAAAAATTGGGGTTGCCAAAATTAGAGTAGTACATATTGCTTCCTTGAGTGCCATGAATGTGTGAGTGGATGCTTTAGACCAATGAAAAGTATCCTTATTTGTGAGAGCCATGGGAGGGACTGCAATTTTACTGTAATTGTGCACAAAATTGCAATAGTAACTAGTAAGACCCAAAAAACCATGAATTTTCTTGATGGTTTTAGGTAAAGGCCAATCCTGAATGGCCTTAATCTTATTAGGATCCACTTTAACACCTTCATGAGAAATTATATGACCCAAATATTCAACTTATTGAACACCAAAATAGCATTTGGAGTGTTTGAAAAAAGGTTTTTCCTTATGTAATATATGAAGAACCTTTCCCACATGCATCAAATGATCCTTCCATGTTTTACTATATACTAGAATGTCATCGAAGAAGATAAAAAAATTTGCAAAGGAATGGATGAAAGACATGGTTCATGAGACTTTAGAATGTGGAGGGGGTATTAGTGAGACCAAAAGGTATGACTAAGAATTCATAATGACCTTCATGAGTATAAAAGGTGATTTTAGGAATGTCCTCATCCCTTACTCTAATTTGATGAAAACCAGAGCGTAGATCCAATTTTGTGATGGTGATTTTATTGAGAGGACAAAAATCAGGACACATATTCCAAGAATTATCCTTACGACGGGCCAAAACCACTGGTGAAGAATAAGTACTAGTGCTATGATGAATGACTCCATGGTCTAAAATTTCTTGGACAATCTTTTCAATTTATAATTTTTGAGGTTAAGGGTAGCGATAAGGACAGATATTAGGAGGAAGACTTCCTGGGACAAGATGAATGGTGTGATCATGGGACCATTTTGGAGGTATCCCTTTTGGTTATTTGAAAACTTCATCATAATTAGCCACAATATCTTGAATACCCTTTGAGTGAATTTTAGGAATATCTTGTGTTTGTGCTTCCAAAAAATTGATTTGAGGTATGAATCCATAACCTCATTTCCTTAAAAAATTGTCCATGCTGTGAGAACTCACCACTTTTGATGGTGGAATTTGAGTTCCTTGGAGGCAAATAATCTTTTAATTTTCTTTCCATTCCACAAATAGTTTTATGAAATTAAAACTGACAGTGTCCAATTTTTCTAACCATTCAACTCCCAAAATGACATCTGAATTTTCTAAACTCGTGACAAAGAGAGTTCCATGCTAAGTATAACTTCCCATTTGTATTGAAATTGAATATATTCTACCAATACATTGAGAATTTCCTCCATTTGCAACTAATGCCTAAAACTTATCTTTATTGGAGGAGTGAATGTGTAAGTTCAATGTCTTAGCAGTTTTAAGATCAATAAAGTTATGAGTACTTCCTGAATATACCATTACATTTATCCTTTTTTTCCTAATAAATCTAGGTACCTTGATTGTATGGTGAGCTGTTAATCCCATAAGATCATGTACTAAAATATCCATAGTGTCTTCATCAAATTTTGCTTCATTATGGTCTATTTGTTCTTCGGGCATAGGTGATTCTTGTGGAATGATATCCTCTACTTCCTCTTCATCTTCCTTATTATCATATTCTATTTGAAATTTTTGTCTTGGTACACATGCTTGATCTTTTGGATGATGATTGCAATATTTATAACAATAATATTTTTATGGTTGGTCATTTATATGAAAGGAATTTTTGCGATATTGAGAACAATTATAGGAGTCACATTTATAAAATATCAAAATTTGCATCTTTTTCTTAGCAAGCTTGGAAATCCTTATAGTGTCATCCAGAGAGTATGGATCTTGTAAGTCTACTTCAATTTGAACATTATCTTTCAACCCATGTCTAAAGGCTAAAACCACCACATCATTTTGTAAATCTCTTGTATAAGCAAGAAGACTTGTGAATTATGAAATATAATCTCTTACCGACCTAGTTTGTTTAAGTGCCAATAGACGAACTATGTACAAGGATGAAATTCCTTCATCAAATCTATTGAGGAAAATATTATTGAATTTAGGCCATAAGAGGGGATAAATATGTTGACATTTTTTCCAAGCAAACCATTGGTAAGCTTCAGTGGCTAATTTGGAGGAGGCATAAGGAACTTTTTATATTCAGGCACATGATATAGTTGTAATAGACCTTCCATTTTAGCTATCCAACCTCGTGGATCTCCACCCTCAAATGTAGGTATATCAACATGTGGAATATTAACACATGTAGGCCATATTTCTTGTTGATAAAATTCCTCTATATCCTGATCCCCATTATCATTTTGTCTATGGCAGTTATTTGGGGAATGAGGAGCTTCTTGGTTCTGTTTCTTCAATAATTGTCCTAGCATTAAATTCATGTTGTTCATACTAGACATTAGTTGAGTTATACATTCTTGTACATCTTGGTTACTTGCATTGGGGTTTTCCATTTCCTCATGTGTAATATTTTCTTGGGATGAGTTGGGAGGAGCCATGAGGTTAATAATAGGATGGTTGGGGTTAAATATGTTAATGCGTAAAGGAGATTTGTATTGTGTACCGTTATTTCATGGAGGTCTTCTTGGTGACTTTGAAGATCCCTCATTTGTATTATTTGTGCTAGATAACCTTTCATTTGGTCCTTTATTCCACCTGTCGCTCATTCACTTGATTTATACAATTTGAAAAAATTACAAAAAATCTCACAAAATTTGGTTCGTTTCTTCAATTTTGCTCCAACTATGAAATATAGTTCAATTTGAATTTCCAATGGATAAGATTTTTCAACGGTTAATTATATTTGAAATTTTAAATAACCCTCAATGGTTAGCAGTGGAATATATGTGGCAGGCTAACGACTAACACGATGGCATGGAAAGGCTTATGTTTATGAGGGAATTAATTTATTAGCATGACACACGACTGTCCAACAAGCGGTCAAACAACATAGGCAACCAATGAACACAATGCGAAACTAAACATGGCTATCTAACAAGTGATCAATAATTCAAGGAATACGATGATCACCAAAGGGACAAACTAACAACAATGCACAAAATATAATGAGGACAAGTGGTCAAACAATCCACGAATACGAATGCAAAGAATGCAAAAAAGGGACACGTGGTATAAAAAAGGATTATAAACATGACTTAGTTTAGTACATAAAGAAATGGACTCAAGAGGATTATGAGTATAAAAAAAGAGAAATAAAATTTTATTTTAAGTTTTATGTGGATGATAGTATGTAACAGAGAATAGGTTTATTATTACAATGATGTGGCTAGTGAGTGAGACGTATAACATATGGGGGAAACGGTACGATAGATTGTGACTATCAAATTATTATGCACAAATAGGATTAAATATGTGGGAGGCTAAAATGAAGGTGAAATCAAATATTGGTAGTTTTGACAAGGTTTAATAAAAAAATTATATGGGTTAACGTAACATGGATAATCAAAAAATTACACTGTGGACACGAATAAAACTGAAAAAATTTAGATAGTAACGCGCTTGCTAAGGGAGACCATCCAAATGAATTATATTAATGTGATTTGGGTAATGTGTATAGTAGTTTGTATTAACCAAAATTTCTTCCAAATTTAAAGATAGAACATACTCGGTTACACAATCATAAATTGATCTTTGCAGTCGATGCTTTATTCCGTATTTGATTTACAAATATTTTGGAACCCTAAATTTTACCTTTCATTTTGCTATGTCCCATTTAAATTTATCACCTTTTATATATTATGTTGCAAACCACAATCTTCACAATAATGAGGAGTTATCACTATTTGGCACGTCAAAACTTCAAGAAAATTTCTCTTTTGAAACTAGATTTGTAGTCAAATCTGTGACACACGGTTTAGGATGGCAAAGACTAAAAACAAAGGCTTAATGAAGAATACAAATGGCTTAATCTTATTTTACATGATAGGATGGATGTTTTTGGTATATTGGATACGAAAGGAGGGAGATTATTGTTGTTAGTCTTCCAAAAACTGTGACTACTGAACAAATTCTATGCATTGATCTCTTCAGTTGAAATCAAAACAAACCAGAATATGAAATTTTTTGAAGTGAACTATGGGATTACAGAATGATTTTCACAAAAAAAATTATTCCACTTTACCAAAATCATCGCTCTGATACCACTTGAAGATGAGTAATAGTAAAATATATGTAAAACGATTACAAAGGAAAGAATGAATAGTATATGTCACTTTAGGAGGGCTAAGTCCTTCACCACTAAGGAGGGATTAGTCATTATTATTACGAAACTTAATATTCAGATGAAAATATGATCTATTATAAATCAACCTACAACCTTATATAATAATAAATCAATAAATCGATGAACACTTGGAAATATAGCCGACTAACTATATTGGTGTTGTAACACAACATCTCCAACCATATCCATAGGGATGCCCACCACGAGTAACCCATTTTTAATAGATCCTAATTATGCAATTCCCATCAATACTACAAATCCCTTTCTCACTTACAACATGGGACTTAATCAAGCCCCTCAAACTACAACATCAAATATAAACACTTCGACTCTCATGAATATCTAGTTCATATCTCAAGATTTTCCTCAATCACCTATGCAACCTCTAATAACGCTACCTATCTAACCAAACCCACCATCAAATGATATCCAAGATATCAACACTAAACTATTAGACTTAGAATAGAGGGATTCCAAGTTTGAATAACTTGAGCATCAAATTGTCTCTCTTTAAGGAACATCCAAGTTAAAGTAGTCTTTTGAAGAGTCTACAATGAACCATTAGATTCGATGATCCTTAACCATTCATTTCAAAAGAACTTTGAAACTCCCAAATTTCAAATGTACAATGGAAAAAAAGATATCATTAACCATATAAGTCTATTTCAAATAATCTATAGTGATATCAATCATGATGAAAAACTCCTCCTTAGGCTATTTTCTAAAAGTCTTAGTGGATTAGCTTTGGAATGGTATTTCCAAATACCTCACCATTCCATCAAAAATTTCACAAAACTTATGGAGGCATTTTTCAAACAATTTTCCATCTACATAGAAGACAAGGTTACCATAGATAACCTTTATCAACTAGAACAATCTAAAATTGAGAATTTTTAAGACTTCTTGGCCAAATGGAGGAGCCTAGTAGGAAGAATTCAATATATTTCTCCACCTAAAGAAATATTACATATCTTTATAAGTAATATCCATGAAAAATTATCATATCCTTTGGAAATGACAAATCTAACCTCTTTCAAAGAATTTTTTGACATGGCTAAAAGTGTAGAAGCCATCCTTATAAGGTGAGGGCAACTCAACTACAATAAGAAATAAGATAATAAACCCCCAAGCAAGGGATAATACAAGAACAAATATGTTGTAGGAGACAGTGTAACTGAATCTCATCAAAAAAATAATATAAATACTACCCAGAACATTCCTCAAAAATTAGTAATCCAAAGATATGAAAAATCCTAAAGATAGTATACAAATACTAGATAGAGTCAAACATCCATTTTAAATATGCTCCTTGACTCTAAATTGGTGGAACTTTTGATCATAAAACCTTGGGATAAAACCAAAGAATTGCTATTTTGGTACAAACAAGATGAATATTGTGAATACTATCACACGAAAGGACATACCAGAAAAAAATGCAAAACTTTAAAGAACATTATCCAAGACCTCATCGAGAAAGGAAAAATAATGTTCGATCGACCATAAAATACTAATAAAAATATGGAGATATTTTAATATACCTTACCAACACATAACAAAACATTATCTAAATTCATAGGTACTATATACTTGGCAAAACCTTCCTATGCTGTGACTAGACAACAAGCAAATAATCAATCTTATACCAATCTCCCATGGTTATCCCAAGAAACACCAAGATCACTATTCCTAATAAGTCACCATTGGTTCTTACACCTTCTTAAAACACCTTGCATACTTTTGAACTTCATCAAAAATTATATGAGATACCCACAAATATCTCCTAGAATTATTGAAAACATCACCCTATCATAGGGAAATATTGTTAAAAATTTTAAGTGAACAAGAAGTTCCTTAAGACATTCCTCCAAATGATATCACCAACATAGTTATATTTTTCGAGATAAATAATGCTATCCTAACATTCCATGAAGAAGACACCCCTCTTGAAATGATATAAGGAGATTCACCTCTTTACATCATAACTCAAATAGGTGATAAATATATCAAAAGAGTTCTAGTAGACAATGGGTCAACCTTGAACGTATGCAATATCAAGTTTTGCAAATTTTTGATTTGGATGTAAATGATTTGCAAAAATATGATCTCATAATTAAAGCCTTTGCTAATGAGGAAATATAATTAGTAGACACCATCACCCTACCTATCAAAGTAGGGACTCATGTCCTAAACACTCTCTTTTATGTCATATCATGCAACGTACCATATAACATACTCCTTGGAAGACCTTGGATACATGCCATGAAGGCAGTACCTTCTACCTTACATTAATGTCTCAAATATAAATATAAAGAAAGGATTATCTATGTTCATATTCCTAGAGATCTAGAACCTTTTGCCATGTGTAGCATGATCAACGTTCAAGAGACTAACCTTTATCCTTCCATACAAAAGGTGTTACCAACTAATCAAACAAAAGCAGAAAAGGAACAAGAAATACTAGAATAACCCCACATTAAATTGAAGAACACAAGCTTATACTAAGAGGGGGTGAACAATATAAGATAAAATTTTACTTTTTTTTCCCAAATAATATTATCCAATGTTATCAATTGCAATATCAACAACAATAACAAAAAAATGCACAAATAATCACACACATGAGAGACATAAATTTAGCGTGGTTCACACAATGTGGGTTACGTCCACAAAGAAAATATTCCTTCTAAAATTTCTCAAAAATTCTCTTGAGAATCAATTCCCTATTACAATTTTTGTGGACCTTTGTCCAAAGGAGATCTCAATCCCCAATACTTTGGTTTGTGGATATCTCTCCACAAGAGAACTCTATCCCTTCTTGATTTGGTTTGTGGAGCTCTCTCCACAAGATAACTCTATCCCATTTTTCTCTAGTTTGTGGATCTCTCTCCATAGGAGAACTCTATTCCCTCTGCTCTGGTTTGTGGATCTCTCTCTAAAGGAGAACTCTATCCCCTCTACTCTGGTTTGTGGATATCTCTCCATAGGAGAACTCTATCCCCTCTTATCTGGTTTGTGGATCTCTCTCCATAGGATAACTCTATCCCCTCTACTATGGTTTGTGGATCTCTCTCCATAGGAGAACTATATCCCCTCTACTCTGGTCTACTCTAAAGCTTGCTCTCAAATATATCTCAAATCTACACCAAACCTCATCACAAGGCTAGCGTAAATCTGCTCTAACTCTACTCACAAATCTATCTCAATATTGTTTCAAGGCTTCACAAGACTTCTTCTCACAAAAATTGCTCAAATCTACCTCAAAGCTACTTCAAGTATTCTCACAAGACTTTCTCAAATCTACCTCACTGTTGCTTCAAGTATTCTCACAAGACTTGCTCAAATTTACCTCAATGTTGCTTCAAGTCTTCTCACAAGAATTTTTCAAATCTATAACAATGCTACTTCAAGACTTCTCACAAGACTTGATCAAATCTGCCTCAGTGCTTCTTACTAAACCTACTCAAATATTGCCAAATATTACATACAACCAATGCTTATATCTCTTTCAAAAAATGTTTTCTACAACTAGGCAATTCAAACATATTATACGTAGAATTTGTTTAACCTCTAGAATATATAGAGAATGATATGCACTATCAAATACCCAATATGTTATTCACATTCACAAATTTTACATTCATCTAATCCAATATCTACCTCTTGCAAAATCCCTTTCAAATCAAATAAAACTAGTGTTGCTTCACAAAATTGGTCTATATTTCTTACAAATTTATTCTCAAGGATCAAAAACAATAATGCACAAATTTCCTTCACAAGATTGATCTCAAACACTTCACAATTACTTTCAATGTCTTTCAAATAACTACTCAAAATTTCACAATGATGTAAAAACTTGGTCTCAACCCTAACACAAGTATTTCAAATTTATTTCAACAATAGAGCACATGTAGGTATCAAACCCTAATACAATTATTTCCACTTTATTTCAACAATAATGCACATGTAGGTCTCAAACCCTAATACAATTGTTTCCACTTTCTTTCAACAATAATGCACATGTAGGTCTCAAACCCTAATACAATTGCTTCCAATTTCATCAATCAATAATACATAATTTGTTTCACAAATTCTAGCTCAAATATTTCCAACAATGCACACCAATCAACCCTTTTAACTCCACCTCAAAATTACTTTCTCAAAACACAACCACCTAGATAAAAAGTTGAACCACCATACCTCAAAATGCTTGATGAATATGTGCCCTCAAATACCTATCTCAAAAATAATATCTTTTGCAACTTCAAAATGGATTAGTACAACACCTCTTTATATTGGAAATCCTCTCAAAATGTGTGCACAATTATGTCCCAAACATATGCTTTAAAACTCTTTTGGTTTCTCAAAATAAAGCATCAAATTATAAACCAAACCCTTCAATACTAATGCAAGTATTACAAACAATAAAAGAACATTATACACCTTTCATATTCCACTTTATTTCAACAAAAATAAACATAAATTTATTAAACACTAATTACACCTTATTACTCCACAAATAATACTTCAAAAATAATTGCAATTTCCCCCTTTTTATTTCCTTCTAAAACAACGACCAGAATAAAATTTATTTTTCTTATAACTCCCTAAGTCCAATAGTGCGCACAATAATCAAGCACAACTTAGGCACTTAATAACTCAACCTTAGTCAATAATAAAAAATATTTTGCTTACCATAATTGTCGCAGGTGGGAATCAACCATGACACCTCCTGCATGCCAACATGCTAGCACCACTTGGGCTGCCACTAGGCCAACCGCCCACATAGAACCAAAGATGTACGTATTATAATTTAAAACCTTCGCTAATCCTCCTTGTTGATAAAGCAAACAAATAGTATCGCCATCGAGTTTTGACCCCAAGACCTATTGCCTGCACTGCACCTTAGCGCTGCCTAGACAACCACTAGGCCAGCTGCTCACTTGAGAATAAACTCCCACGATGATCTCTTTATTAAGTTTCCATTTTTTAAATTTGTCTTTTATTTTATTTTTCTCATGATCGTGCACGAGGGAAATCAAATACAATTGCAATTACTAAAACCATGCCATAGTGCATAAATTTAATCCATATTTATACTTTACCCCCCTTTCTTGATGTCGGTGCTTATTATAAGTTTTATTTGAAACCTTCAAAATTGTTGGTGCCAAACCCATCTTGGGTTTAAATTATAATATAAAATATTATAATAAACTTTTTAATATTTAACCCTTTGTCTTCAAACTTTTGTCCTTAATATTATAATATTAAAATATTATAATATAATTTATTTTTAAGCCTTAGTCACTTGCTTTCTTCATGGTCTTAAACTAGGGCCTTCAACCTTTTAACCAAACACTTAGAGCTTTGTCCCAAACCTCTTTGGCTTATAATATTTAAAGTAAATATTATAACCTTTTATTTTTATCAATTTCCTTGCATTGGGATGAAATTTGCCTTGCATAATTAACCAACTTATAAACCTTATATTTTTCCATGCCAAGATATCTTTGATATCAATGAAAACCAATGTCATAAACCTATGACATCAATCCTTTGACATCAATGACAACAATATACTTAAAATTTCCAACATAACTTAGGAGACATTCCTCAATCATCCTCTACAAACAATTGTGTTAATTTAATTTGTCAAAATTTAGAACCTTTCACAAAATTAATATGTTCCTTTCTCCTTGTGACATAGGTATGCCAATTAGGAAAGGATTAAAATTCTAAATAGGGGCTTGTACTTTCTTTCATGAAGGAACTACCTTTGATGAAAGTATTCAAGGACGTAACATTATGCCGAGTGAACGGACATACACTACATGCTACATGTCACCCTCCTTCTCTATAGCCAAATAAATATTAACCAACATGGGTTATCAAGGTAAAGGCTTAGGTTGTTATAAATAGGGTATCAAATAACCCCTAGAAGTCGAGCCTTGGCTAGCACGATGTGGGATTAGATTCATCCCTAACAAAAATGAACCCTCACCTTTGTTGAAAGAGGACAATGAAGACAATTAATCCAAGTCACCACATGACTCTCAATGGGGTGATGAGGATGAAGATCTATGGTCACTCCTCAATCAAGAACCTTGCAAAACCATACGATTTGGTATCATCAACATGATAGAATTGGTTCACATTGAATCAAATAACAATCAAAGAAAATCCTAAAAATTCTTCAAATAATCACCCTATCGAAGAATCTCTTAAGAAAATATTCAACTTAAACTTCGTTCAACTCCTCAAGTTAGAGAAAAAATCTATAGATCTATAAGAAATTAAAGAATAAAGGATAATAAATTCCCTCATTCATTTCGAGGATGAATCACAAGCCTTAATTGAAGAAACAATAGTGGCCAATATTGGTATGGATCAAGATCCTCATCTTATCAAACTCGGTAAAGTCCTTACTCAAGGAGAATGAACATAATACATAAAATTATTAAAATAATTTCATAACATATTTTCTTGGGATTATGATAATATGCCAGGACTTGATCCTTCATTAGTAGTCTACCACTTGGTACTGCACCCAGATGCCAAACCTATCAAACAAAAATTAAGGAAAATACATCCAAGAGTTGCCATTCTAGTAAAGGAAGAATTGCAAAAACTCTTAGATGTAGGCTTCATAAAGGCTATTGATTATTTGTATTGGATATCCAATATCATTCTTATCGCCAAGAAGGAAGAGTCCATCCAAATATGCATGACCTTAGATATATAAACAATTCTTGTCCAAAAGATGATTTTCCTTTACCAAACATAGACATGATAGTAGACTTTACCATAGGGTCCAAGATGCTATCTTTAATGGATGGGTTCTTGAGATATAATCAAGTTAATATTGCACTAGAAGATCAATCTAAAACAACTTTCACCATCCCTTGGGGTCCTTCTTCTATCAGGCATCCCATTTGGTCTTAAGAATGTAGGAGCAATATATATCAGAGGGCCATGACATACATATTTTATGACCTTATGCATAAAATAGTAGAAGACTATATGGATGCCATATTAGGTCGATCTCAAAAGAGACAAGACCATCCTCAATATCTTAGATTTATTTTCAAAAAATTACAATATTATAAAGTCAGGGTAAAATCCTAAAATATATATTTAGGATGAATTCAAGGTAAATACTTGGGTTCATATTATCTCATCGTGGGATTGAATTTGATCCTTCCAAAATTGTAGCTATAATAGGTATGCCACCACCTAGTAACTTAACTGAATTACCAAATCTTCAAGGAAAATTGTAAGCTATTCATAAATTCATATCACAAATTGTAGATAAATGTCAACCCTTTTCCAAATTACTAAAGAAAGGAATAAAATTTGAATGGGACGAAGAATGTCAATGAGCCTTTGAAGCTTTAAATACTTACCTCTTGACACCACCATTTTGCTACTATAAAACCTAAATCAGTTGCTATTTCTATACATAGCTACTACTAAACATGCCCTAGGAGCTTTACTAGCTCAATACGATGAACAACTTTGAGAAAGAGAAGTCTACTACATAAGTAGAACTTTGGTGAACTACGAAAATTTCTAAACATCATTAGAGAATATTTTCTTGGTTGTTGTATTCTCATATCTAAAACTAAGGCACTATATACTTAGTCAAAAGACCTACATCTTAGTTAGGGTAGATCCATTGCGCTACCTTATATCAAAACCTTACTTATCAAGAAGAACCACAAAATGGGTCATAGCCCTTAATGAATTTGACATAGAATTCATCAATAAAAAATCACTAGAAGGGCAAGTTATAACTGATCAACTTGATGTAGCTCCTTTGGAATCAAAGTATCCTATAAACATCTATTTTCTTGATGAAACAATATTTTCAATAGAAGCCCAAGAACCCAAAATATGGATCTTGTACTTTGATAGAGCTAAATGTGCTAAAGGTACAAGGGTAGGAATCATCCTAGTCATACCACAACAAAAATTCATCCCATTATATTTTAAACTTTGTTTCTCATGTACTAATAATATGGTAGAATACAAAGTATTAATATTAGATCTTAGGGCTATGTCAAAACTAAATATTGAAAACATAACGGTATATGGTGATTTATAATTGATAATAAACCAAGTGAATGACACCTATCAAACCAAGGATGAAAAATTAAAGCCTTACAAAGATATTGTAGATGTGTTGAAAACTCACTTCAACCAAATCACTATAGAAGCCATCCCACAATATAGTAATCATCACATTGATATTATGGCTACTACTGCATCTCTCATACCTTTATATTTTGAAGATGAAGAAGCTTCCATTATCATAAGATCAGTTAATAAATCATCTACACTTGAATCTTGTTTACAACCCCTCAACATATGTAATATTGAAATGTTTATACCACAAGAACCATGGTATAAAGACATTTAAATTTCTCAAAGAGGGAAAATTCCTCGAGGGATCCAACTCTCAAAAGTGAAGGTAATTCAAGTTAAAATCTTGTAAGTATGTGATCATTGGGGACATATTATATCGATACTCCTTTGAAGGTATACTTATTATATGAATAAATATAGATGAAGCCCAAAGTATCATAAAGGAAGACCATGATCGATCATGTGGTGGGTATTTTACCAGACTAGTTGTGGCTAAGAAACTCCTTAGGATGGGCTATTACTGGCCCTCCATGGAAAAAGTGCTCATGAATATATCAAAAAATGTGACAAGTGCCAATGACATGACAACCTTGTTCACGCTCCTTCTCAAAAGCTACAACCAACCACGTCTCCTTGGCCCTTCTCCTCTTGGGGGTTGGATATCATAGGTAAAATAAATCCTCAATCATCAGATAAACACAAGTTCATTATCACTATCATAGAATATTTCACAAAATGGATTAAGGCAATACCTCTATCCATGATGATAAGAGTTCAAGTATTTAAATTTATCTTCAATCAAATTATTAGTCAGTATGGCATACCCTCTACTTTGATCATTGATAATGGCACTCCATTTAAAAATAAAAAAGTTGCTAGAATATGCACCAAATACAAGATCCAACAAAAGTACTCAACACCATATTACCCATATGGAAAAAGACAAGCTGAATCATCCAATAAAATATTAATAAAAATACTAAAGAAAATAGTGAATAAAAATGACTGATATTGACACTTACAACTCTATCCAACCCTATGGGCATACCACACTAGTGTGTGTATGTTATAATATAATGTGCACTATGCCTTGTTTAACACTTGTCATGTTCCTTGATAAGTATCATGTTTTTCATATAGGCTTATACCTATATATTGTAATCTCATTCATGTGTAATATATCTCATCTATTCTTGATCCCAATATTTGGTATCCGAGTGCAGTTGCTATCCTACCCTATGTAAAACCTTGACCAGGGGTTTTCCTCATGGAAATCCCCCCTCATTTGTTTTCTCCCTCCCCAATTAACCATTTTATTTTTATTTTCAGTCAAAAGAGATTATCCTCTTTCCCTAGGCCATTTTTTGGTTCAAACACGAAATGAAAAATCTTCCCCTTATATGATTTCATCTTTGGTAATTTTTCATGGGAGTTTTGTTTGGTAGATATTTGAAGCTTGTTGAAGTGGATGATATGATTTACCCCGTATGTTTGTCTATTTTTGGTAGCAATAGTTACAAATTGCTTACAACAAAAGTTAGAGTTAAAATAGTTAGGAGAATGGTGCACCCGGTGGATAGTTGTGTTGTAGTATTTGTGTTGTCTACGATATTTATTAGCACATGCAACGATGGTTGATGCTTCTAGTGGATGATTAAGCATACCTAGTGCAGTCATTTGGACTACAAGCATGGGTGCTTTAGGTAGTGCTTTGTTGTCATGCAAGGTTAATTCTATTACAAATAGGATTATAACTACTGGTTGTGGGGCATTGGAGTGTCATGCCAGGCTGTGAATATCGTAGTCTCTTCTAGATGAACACAGGGTGCACAATATTGAGAAAAATATTGTTCAACGGGGTGACTTTTATCACTATGTAATATTCCATGTAATAGGGTGACTTTTCTTACTATGAAATCTAGGCAATGTAGTGAAAACTAGGTTGCATTCAGAGGGGATGAGACTCGAACTTCATTCACATTCATGATAAGTTTTTTCGACACGTTTCCAATATTGTTGATCGAATATTTTTTTAACCTATTATGCCTGGTGAAGAAGGTGATTTAATGGTGTTTGCCAATGATTTCCCATGCTAAGATGAAAAAGCCACCACTAGTTGTCAATGCATGGTAGAACATTTTAAATATTGAGTGACGAATGACAAAGTGCACACTGTGTTATTCTATTAGAAGTTGTTCGCACAACTAAATCTGCTGTAATTCTATTTTTTCTGTGACTAGATTGATAGTGTTCCTATTTCATTTTCTCGTAGAGCCAATTTTGATGTATTCTTCGCCTGTATTCCTACAAAATAATTTGAAAAGAGATGCGATCTTCTTATCTATTGCTTGTAGGTTAAAGGAGTGGCATAACGCAGATCGGGTTGTTCTGAACCTAAGGCTGTGCCTTTGAACTATGCACTATGATCATGATGGTAACTGTAGTGTGAGTTTAGATCCATGATAATCTATGGTGGGTGCCATTTGGCAGCACACTAGATCGAAGAGAGGAGAAACACATGTACTCATCATAATAATGGTGTTGGAGCTTCTGATCGTTATGTATCTGAGTTTTTTAGCTAGGTGGTAGTGTAGTTTGATATCAAGTGTGGAAGATTCAAAATTCCCTCCTGAAGGCACATTGATCACTATGATACAACTAGTCAAACTTTGCTATCTGAATATTTCTAAATGCATTGCACGTCAATCAGAAGACAATTGTGTGATAATCATTTTTTTGTGGAGGAGGTAAGGCAAATTTCATTAGGATTTACCATCATGATTGATGGTCTAGCACTTAGCAATCTTGCAAACATGGTAGTCGATTTGTGTCCATGAAATCGACAGTCTCTTTCTATTGTGGCCCATGGTCATTCACCACTGTCGCTCCCTATATTCATAAATGGCTAATTTTGGATCAGATTTCTTGTACATTTTTTGGATGCATGTTGTTTTACATGATTTTAAATAGCTCACATTAGTCCATAATCATGGATGCATGATCAAATTTTTTTTGGATGTCGTAGCCCAGCCGTGATCGGATACGTAAATATGAAGATAGATGGAGCCCCCATCGATTTTTTGCTAGATTTTTTAGCCACTTCATGCATCATCTTAGAATCTAGGGATGTTGACTACGAAATATCCATGGGACTCGATGGATTGTAAGGAAGATAACATGTTTTTCAATAGACAACGTGCCCTAGAAATTTCCTTGTTGGCAGCGGTATATTGTGTCTACAACATAGTTAACATCATGTGGCCTCCCATGCAACTATTATGGCCTTAAGTGTGGGTAGGTGTTTATTTTGGACATTGCCACTACATGCTCATGTTGGCAATTTTGGGTACCTTGGGTACATTGCATTTGCTCAAGTGTATAAGTTGTCATTGATGTCAAGAAGCTTTTGAAGGAATTTGATTTGATGTAAAATAATTTGTTTTGATGAAGGTTCGGCATGATAGGTTCGAAAGAAAGTAAGTTGGAAAAATGTTGCGATATCGTGACATGTCGCATTTTCGCGACTTAAGCAGGAGAGAGAAAGATTTTTAGAAAAGTGTCGCGATATCGTGACATGTCGGGTTTTCGTGACCCGAAGAAAAGAAAAGCGCTAAGGAGAAAAAGTGTCGCGATTTCACGACAAGTCAGAAGACAAAGTGGAAGCAAGATAAAGTGTCACGATTTCGCGACATGCTGCAGATGAAAATGTTCCAAGTAAGAACTGTCATGATTTCACGACATGCAACAAAGGGAAGAGTCTGAAATGAGAAGCATCACGATTTCACGACAGGTTGCAGAGAAGTAGTACGAAAGCTAAAAGCATCGCGATTTCACGATAGGCTGCAAAGAAAACGTACGGAAGCTAGAAGTGTCACGATTTCATGACAAATTCAAGGAGGAAGAGCTCAAAGGCGAAAGCATCGTGATTTCATGACATGTTCCATTTTCGCGGGCGTAAGGCAGAGAAAAACACAAGGCAGCGAAAGTGTCACGATTTCGTGACATGTTCCGTTTTCGCTAGTGCAAGCAGACAAGAGTGCAAGGAAGAGAAAGTGTCACGATTTCACGATAGATTGAGATGGCAGCGTTCGGTTGGAGAAAGTGTCGCGATTTCATGATAGAAGCAGAATGCAGGTCTTCTATAGGAGAAGTGTCACGATTTCATGACAAAAGCAGAGAGGAAGGCTATGAAGACAGAAGTGTCACGATTTCATGACAAAAGCAGAAAGGAGGTCGACGAAGGGAGAAATGTCGTGATATCATGACAAAAGCAAAGTTGATGCTGACTAAGTCAGAAGTGTCGCGATATCACGACAAGAGCTTAGTTGAAGTCGACAAAGGCTGAAGTGTCGCGATATCGCGACAAAAGCCAAAAGGAAGTGTGCGGTTGCAAAAGTGTCATGATATCGCGACATGTAGTTTCGCGGCAGAAGCTACAGAAGAGTTACAGAGGTAGTGAAGTGACAAAGTTAAATGTGAGCCAACGATGTTTAGGGTTTGCAACCGACGTAGTTTAGGGTTTGCAGTCGACATAGTTTAGGGTTGTGCAATCGACTAAGATCAAAGTTTTTGATCTTGAAAGTGTTAGTATAAAAGGAGAGCTATTTGGAGAGTTGAGAGAGCATCGAATGCATTGTTGAAGTGTGCAAGTTAAGTCTACGGTGCGCAAAGAGCGAGTCATGCCGAATCGAGCTAAGTGTGAAGCAAGAACGCACAGGGAGCAGAAAAGCGCAAAGTTGTTGGGTGCATCATTTTTGCGACGTTCAAAGATAATGGGCAAGCTTTGTGAGAGCTTGTGAGCAAGTTTTGGACAAGTCATTGAGAGGGATTGTTGGACAGATTTGAGCAAGCTTTTGTTGAGCTTGTAGAGCAGTTTGGGCGAGGTTCTAGTGAGAACTTGCAAAGCAGATCTGAGACAAGTCTTGGTGAAGACTTGGGTGAAGATCAAGCAAGCTTTAGTGAAAGCTTGTGAACCACTTTTGTGAACCAGATTTGAGGACCAGTTGAGGACAGAGATTGGTGCATATTTGAGGACATATTTGTACCCAGACCAGAGAAAGAGGATGAGGACATTTGTGCCAAATCGAAGGACTGTGTTTGGTGTAGATCAGAGAAAGAGAACGAGGACATTTGTGCTAAACCGAAGGACTATGTTTAGTGCAAATTCGAGGACCAGCTTTGGAGGTGATAGAGTTGAGGATAGAGGTCTCCAACTAGAGCAGTGGAGACAAAGGTCTTCTAGAGGATCACCAGCCAGAGCAGAGCTAGGGGATTGGTGTCTCCTGTGGGTTGGTGCCCACGAACTCGAGATTAGGGGATTGGTGTCTCCTTTGGGTTGGTGCCCATAAACATTGTAATCGGGAAAGGTATTCCCCGAATTTGGATTGATAAAATTTAGTGAAATATTTTATCCGTGGATGTAGCTCACATTGAGTGAAACACGTAAATTGGTGTCTCATGTGTGTGTGACGATTTGTACATTGCTTTGGTTTTTGCTATTGATATTGCCATTGATATATTGTATAATATTGATTGGGATAAGAAAAGTAAAAAAGTGGTCTTATACTGTTCACCCACCCCCTCTCAGTATAAGCTTGTGTTCTTCAATTGGTATCAGAGCGGGTGCCTTCGAAAAGTTTAACAACTTGAAGGAAAAGCTAGTAAAGAACACAATGGATTATTCAAGTGGCAATGCAGCACCTATTCTTGATGGGTCAGATTTTGGTCTTTGGAGTGCAAGGATGAAGGTTCATCTAATGGCACTTGGTAATGAAGTATGGGAAGTGATTGAAGATGAGTACACTATTCCTGTACATGGTCCAAATACTAAAGAAGAAAGGCTCCTACATCACAACAATTCAAAAGCAATGAATGCAATCCTGAAAGGCTTACAGAAAGTAGATCTCACCAAAGTAATTCATTGCAAAATAGCTAGTGAAATGTGGAAACAACTGCAGGTGGTTCATACAGGTGATACAAATGTCAGAAAGGCCAAGTTGAGACAATTCAAAGGTATGTTTGAACAACTCAAGATGAATGATGATGAAAATATTAGTGACTACATGCTTCGTATGGATGAGGTTGTTAACTCCATGAAAGACTTAGGTCTTGAGCTTGCTGAAAATGATGTTTGTGATAAGATTTTAAGATCTCTTCCTAATAGATTTAGTGAAAATATTTTTGCTATTGAGGAAGCTAAATATTTGGATAAGTTGAAAAAGGATGAGCTCCATAGTATACTTGCAGCATTTGAGTTGAGAACTCAAGTGAAGGTTGATGTCAAGAAAGAGGCAACTTTCAAGGCTACCAAGAAATCCAAGGGTAAACAGCTTCAAGAGAGTGATGAGTCTTCTAGTGATGAAGAGGCATATTACAGACAGAAAGGCAAGTTCTCTAGAAAGCACAAAAGCATGAAAAATATAAGATGTTTCAATTGTGGAAAGTTTGGTCATTATGCCATAGACTGTACTGTTCCCAAGGATGAAAGTGATGAAGATAAACAGGATTCTAAGAGCAAGGATTCTGAAAAGCACAAGCATCATAGGAAAAACAAAGATGAGCACAACAATCAAGGAAAGAGGTATTCTCACAAGCACAAGAAGAGTTTCTACCTAGACAAAGCAAGTAAGTGTTCTAGTAGTGATAGTGAAAGTTCTTCAAGTGATAATGAAAATGAGATGTTGTTCATATCAAAAAAAGAGGAAGAACCGAAACATAGATTCATTATCATGAAATGTCTTAGATGTGGAAATTTTGGTCACCTTGAGGATGATTGCACAAATAATGATTTGGTTTCTAGTATGTATGAGGATGCTTCAGAAAACTATAAGGAAGATGCGTGTATGGTTTTTGAAAAAGGTAGCACCTCTAGTGATAAGAAATCTGAAAAAGGCTTTGATGATTCAGAAAGCAAACAAATAAAGGATCTTGAAAGTGAACTTACTAACGCTCTTAGTGTTTTGAAAAAGGAAAGAAAGAAGAATGCTAGACTCAAGGATAAGTTAGATGAATGTTGTATGGAGAGATATGATCTTATAGAAAGTCTTGACTTCTCTATGGCTAAGACACAAGAACTCAAGGATGAGTTAGAGTCTAAGGTTCTTGAGTATAGTGAGTTAGAACAGAAAATGGCTTCTTTGAAAGAGGAAACTAAAGAGTACAAGGATAAGCTTTACGAGGTTTCAAGATAGCTCCAAAAAGGTTAAGTCACTCATCAAAGGTCAAAGAAAGACAATGGATAAAATAGGCCTTGGTTTTGTTAAGCCACACAAGGAACAAGCTGGAGAGTCTAGTAAGAGACTCCAAAAGGAAGAGAGTTTTGATGAGGAAAGTATTTCAGATCATGAGTCCTTGAATGATAGATGCTCAGAAATAGAAAACGAAATTCAGAATGAGAAAAAGAAGTTTTTAGGATCCAAGAGGTTGAATAAAGGAAAATTTTATGGTAGATGTTTTGCGTGTCACAAGTTTGGTCACATAGCTGCACATCGTATGGCTCAAGTGATGAAGGTAAATGACAATTTCAGAAGCGCTAGTTTCTTTCAAGGGTATTGCTACTCTTGTCAACAGTTTGGGCACAAGGTAGTCTATTGCAAGGTTAATTACGAGAACAGGTTTGATCAAAAAAGGTTCGGCCAAAACAGGTTTAGTCAGAAAAGGGTTAGTCAGAACTAGCGGATTCAAAGAACAGGTATGCCTAAAAGAAATAACATTGTTACTTGTTATAAGTGCAACAATGGAGGTCACACAGCTAGACAGTGTAGAGCTGAACTTCCAAGGTACAGGAACAGGAACAGTGGTATGAATAGGTCCAAGGATCAAGGCATGGATAAGAACATGAATGATAACAGGAACGAGAACAGTGATAGGAACAAGAACAGGAATACGGGCAAAGAGTTCAAGAGAAGGCCCGACAAGGAAATTATAGATGCTGATGATGATCAGTGCCTAATGGGAGTTTTACTCCCACCCCAGAATTAATCACCTCATCAGGAGGTGGGGGAGGGACTAAGCTAAGAGGCTAATTCTTAGTCTCGAGTCCCAAAGGTCACCCTTTGCCATTGATGACAAAGGGGGAGAGATATGAGTAAGGGGGAGAGCTTCAAAGTGAAGAGGAAAGCTTCAAGTCAGGGGGAGCAAAACTTCAAAGAAATATTCTCAGTTGTGGGCACAGTTCGTCAGTTGTTAAGCACAGTTGGTTTCAGTTTTGGCTCTTGAGAAGCATTTTTAGTAAAGGTTTGCCATCAATGACAAAGGGGGAGATTGTTGGCAATTTTGGGTACCTTGGGTACATTGCATTTGCTCAAGTGTATAAGTTGTCATTGATGTCAAGAAGCTTTTGAAGGAATTTGATTTGATGTAAAATAATTTGTTTTGATGAAGGTTCGGCATGACAAGTTCGAAAGAAAGTAAGTTGGAAAAATGTCGCGATATCGTGACATGTCGCATTTTCGCGACTTAAGCAGGAGAGGGAAAGCTTTTTAGAAAAGTGTCGTGATATCGCGACATGTCGGGTTTTCATGACCCAAAGAAAATAAAAGCGCTAAGGAGAAAAAGTGTCGCGATTTCGTGACAAGTCAGAAGACAAAGTGGAAGCAAGATAAAGTGTCACGATTTCGTGACATGCTGCAGATGAAAATGTTCCAAGTAAGAACTGTCGCGATTTTGTGACATGCAGCAAAGGGAAGAGTCTGAAATGAGAAGCGTCACGATTTCACGATAGGTTGCAGAGAAGTCGTACGAAAGCTAAAAGCGTCGCGATTTTGCGACAGGCTGCAAAGAAAACGTACAAAAGCTAGAAGTGTCACGATTTCGTGACAAATTCAAGGAGGAAGAGCTCAAAGGCGAAAGCATCACAATTTTGTGACATGTTCCATTTTCACGGGCGTAAGGCAGAGAAAAACACAAGGCAGCGAAAGTGTCACGATTTTACGACATGTTCCATTTTCGCTAGTGCAAGCAGACAAGAGTGCAAGGAAGAGAAAGTGTCATGATTTCACGACAGATTGAGATGGCAGCGTTCGGTTGGAGAAAGTGTCATGATTTCATGACAAAAATAGAATGCAGGTCTTCTATAGGAGAAGTGTCATGATTTCGCGACAAAAGCAGAGAGGAAGGCTATGAAGACAGAAGTGTCACGATTTTGTGACAAAAGCAGAAAGGAGGTCGACGAAGGGAGAAATGTCACGATATTGCAACAAAAGCAAAGTTGATGTTGACTAAGTCAGAAGTGTCACAATATCATGACAAGAGCTTAGTTGAAGTCGACAAAGGCTGAAGTGTCGCGATATCATGACAAAAGCCAAAAGAAAGTGTGCGGTTGCAAAAGTGTCATGATATCGTGACATGTTGTAGTTTCGTGGCAGAAGCTACAGAAGAGTTACAGAGGTAGTGAAGCGACAAAGTTAAATGTGAGCCGACGATGTTTAGGGTTTGCAGCTGACGTAGTTTAGGGTTTGCAGCCGACGTAGTTTAGGGTTGTGCAGCCGACTAAGATCAAAGTTTTTGATCTTGAAAGTGTTAGTATAAAAGGAGGGCTATTTGGAGAGTTGAGAGAGCATCGAATGCATTGTTGAAGTGCGCAAGTTAAGTCTACGGTGCGCAGAGAGCGAGTCATGCCGAATCGAGCTAAGTGCGAAGCAAGAACGCATAGGGAGCAGAAAAGCACAAAGCTATTGGGTGCATCATTTTTGTGACATTCAGAGATAATGGGCAAGCTTTGTGAGAGCTTGTGAGCAGGTTTTTGACAAGTCATTGAGAGGGATTGTTGGACAGATTTGAGCAAGCTTTTGTTGAGCTTGTGGAGCAGTTTGGGCAGGTTCTAGTGAGAACTTGCAAAGTAGATATGAGACAAGTCTTGGTGAAGACTTGGGTGAAGATCAAGCAAGCTTTAGTGAAAGCTTGTGAACCACTTTTGTGAACCAGATTTGAGGACCAGTTGAGGACAGAGATTGGTGCAGATTTGAGGATAGATTTGTACCCAGACCAGAGAAAGAGGACGAGGACATTTGTGCTAGACCGAAGGACTGTGTTTGGTGCAGATCAGAGAAAGAGAACGAGGACATTTGTGCTAAATCGAAGGACTGTGTTTAGTGCAAATTCGAGGACCAGCTTTGGAGGTGATAGAGTTGAGGACAAAGGTCTCCAACCAGAGTAGGGAGGACAGGTGTCTTCTATGGATAGAGTTCCATTTGCTAAGGGCGAGAGGAGGTAGAGGTCTTCTAGAGGATCACCGACCGGAGCAGAGCTAGGGGATTGGTGTCTCCTATGGGTTGGTGCCCATGAACTCGAGATTAGGGGATTGGTGTCTCCTTTGGGTTGGTGCCCATAAACATTGTAATCGGGAAAGGTATTCCCCGAATTTGGATTGATAAAATTTAGTGAAAGATTTTATCCATGGATGTAGCTCACATTGAGCGAAACACGTAAATTGGTGTCTCATGTGTGTGTGACGATTTGTACATTGCTTTGGTTTCTACTATTGATATTGCCATTGATATATTGTATAATATTGATTGGGATAAGAAAAGTAAAAAAGTGGTCTTATACTGTTCACCCCCCCTCTCAGTATAAGCTTGTGTTCTTCAGCTACTGCCAAACAAAAATTCCCATCTCCCATAACAAAGTTTTGAGTGCCTTTCTAGATCTATAATTTTAAAATTTCATCATGTATAATTGGATGATTGGAGTATCTGCACCAAATTTTACCACCTCTGCCACCCAATCTGTGCACCAGCAAACTGGACTTAACTGCATCGAGGGAGTTGAAGGCTCATGTTTTCCCATATTTGATTTGACATTCTAGTTATTCAATATTGTAGTTGTTGAATTTTTTTTGCAGATCCCAAACATTATTTCACTGCTCATCTCAGTGGGAAAATTGTTCACAGACCCCCCAAATTCAATCCTACCATTGATCATGATCCATCGACATTGGTGGATTAGAATGGTGTATTTTTAGGTTAATATTTTTTGCGAAGATAGCATATGTTTTTTTAAATGTAGTAAAGTTATCCACCATGTGTGGACACATGATGTCAATGTAGCAGGAATGGTGTATGGTGGAATTAAGAATTCTATTTTATTTTTTCACATAACTGGAGAAGTGTGCCATTAACTGAAGGTTAAATGAAGATTATTTTCTGTGGATAAACTGAGAAAAGCATTAGTATTTCAAGGTGGATGAAGATTCATTTTTTTTTGTTTGTTTATCGATCTGTATGCAATAGTGACAGAAGCTGATGCATATGGGTTAAAGTTTTTCTGCCACATCATATCATTGGGTTTCATAGTTCGTGATGGAGAACACAAAATATTGGTGCTAATTTTTTTTTATCTCCCCAAAATCTAGTTCAAACAACTTCAAGGGAATGGAGAGCAACCACTGTGGTGAATCCTACCACTGCCCATGCCATCATGTTTTACCAGTACCTCTACAGGCATGTTGCTATCATGTTTTTTATATTTTATTTTGTAGGTTTATGTTGCTCTCCATGCAGTCCAGTGTAGAGAGTTTTCTACATCAGCTTCGAAAGATCCACAATGGAGGTCTAAGAGGAGCATGCTAACTTTCCACTGGTGTTGGTGGAGTTCATGTTCAGTGTATTTTGTGTTCGTAGCCCTTTGATTTTACACCCAAATAGAAAAGGTACAGTGAACCTGTGTGGCTATCATCGGAGTCATATGAGATTATGACTATTTTTTTCCCACCTACACGGAGCTAGTCAGGCCGCCACCTGAACCATGCATAGGGAACCCGTACCAAGATATGAAGATGATATTTCCTATTAGATGGAGGCCCACAATTTCTCTCTCTACAATGAGTTTTAATGTAATTCTATTTTTTTAATGCTTTATTTTAATCTCATGGGGGGGCAATTTATTAGTGAACCAAATTTTATTTTATGGAGGAAGACGAGTGCCTTCACATCACACTCATTTTTGTTGAAAGTGTTATGGTATAATTTCAAAGGGGGGAAATTTATTTTAACTGGAAGGCACTCTTTATAAAGTGGAAGGGTACCACTTCATTTTTTCATTATATGGAGAATTTTTATTTAAAAAAGCAAAGGGAAAGGAATGCTCATGAAAACAGGCCGCGCATATTGTATTGGCAATTTTTTTTTTTTGTAAACCCACATATATCAAAACATAGATAGTGGGAGGGGTATATCCAATTTCAGGCATGCATTTTTAATTGGAAGGAATGTTTAAGAACCTTGGTGTGGTTTCGGCATGTGGTCAAGTACTCATGTGACGGCCACATAAAGCAAATTCTTAACATTGCCAACCAAAATTTTAACATGCCATTTTTTATTTTACCCACATGGCCCATGTAATTCCCTTGTGAGGGAACATTGAAGTTTGTATTTTTCACCAAAGAGCGATTCCAGGAATACTTTTAAAATTCTTGATGTGAAGATTGTTGTTTTTCTTGTATATGAAGACCCCATTAAACCCAAACATAGGGGTATTTATAGTCATCAAAAAGATTTTTTTGAGACATACACATTGGTGGTATCCAATTTATTTTTTGAGGTAGTCTTATATGCATTTTTTAGCCTTAAATTTTTGTACCTTGGAGTGCACTCTCGGTTGAACCCAACAATCCCAAGGTAAATTGTATGTGATCCTAGTATCTAGTTACCTTCTCTATATAACATAGCGGATGTAGTGGCTAGTTACCCATGCATTTCAGTAGGATGATATGGTCATCATAAGGACACTTACTCTAGGGACTACATACATAAACACCCTAGATTCTATCCGAAGTCTTTTCTGGATCTACTTTTGAAGACTATAGATGAAGACACTTTAGAAGATTCTATTTTTTTCTTTCTTCTTCTCCTTCACATCTAAATTTTGTCTATGGCTCATTTGGTTGTATTATTGGAGTTCATTTTTGACAGAGATCGACACTCTTATATGGCTTGTATTTATTTTGTATTAAGGTGCATTTTTGGTAGAGACTGATACCTTCTAGATTGAGTTCACCATGAGGGGGGATGATATTCATGGTGAATCTAGTTAGTGACCTACAAGAGGCAACATTCCTAGCGAATGACCTACTGATGTAGGATCAATAGTATGAAGCTATATTATTCATAATAATGCAAGTATATATAGAATTACAATGGATGTTACGTAGGTTAAGTGGTTGCAACAATCTACCAAACATGGCCAACCACTTAACTACTAGTTAACCAAATGCTAACTAGGGATGTCCATTTACTGCTAGAGGACAAAGGAGATCTCTAACAGTTAACAACCATCTAAAAACATGCTAACAACATGCTAACAACCTATTTCTAACATGGGCATACTATGCCTCACGTGAATACAAAGTGCAATGAAATAGGAATAGTAAATAATAATAATAATTAACTTAGGCTTAAGTGGATAAGCCTAAGTTATCTTCAACACTAATGATGTAGGATCAAAGTATGAAGCTATATTATTCATCATAATGCAAGTATATATAGAATTACAATGGATGTTACGTAGGTTAAGTGGTTGCAACAATCTGCCAAACATGGCCAACCACTTAACTACTAGTTAACCAAATGCTAACTAGGGATGTCCATTTACTGCTAGAGGACAAAGGAGATCTCTAATAGTTAACAACCATCTAACAACATGCTAACAACCTATTTCTAACATGGGCATACTATGCCTCACGTGAATACAAATTGTAATGAACTAGGAATAGTAAATAATAATAATAATTAACTTAGGCTTAAGTGGATAAGACTAAGTTATCTTCAACACTAATGATGTAGGATCAAAGTATGAAGCTATATTATTCATCATAATGCAAGTATATATAGAATTACAATGGATGTTACGTAGGTTAAGTGGTTGCAACAATCTGCCAAACATGGCCAACCACTTAACTACTAGTTAACCAAATGCTAACTAGGGATGTCCATTTACTGCTAGAGGACAAAGGAGATCTCTAACAATTAACAACCATCTAACAACATGCTAACAACCTATTTCTAACATGGGCATACTATGCCTCACGTGAATACAAAGTGCAATGAAATAGGAATAGTAAATAATAATAATAATTAACTTAGGCTTAAGTGGATAAGCCTAAGTTATCCTCAACACCTACAGAGACAACAAACCCATGAAAGTGGCTGACCTTGAGGCACCTAGGATGACCCTATAGGGTTCTTTTAGAGAAGTCAAAATTAAGGGGGAATTTTATCTAATATTGACTTATTTTTTTTTATAGTTAGGATAGTGCACATTAAGGGGGAATGTTAGAATATAATGTGCACTATACCTTGTTTGACACTTGTCATGTTTCTTAACAAGTGTCATGTTTTCATATAGGATTATGTCTATTTATTGTAATATCATTCATGTGTAATATATCTCATCTATTCTTGATTCCAATAGTGTAATACCATGGGGTAAAACTATATACCTTAGTTTACAACACTGAAGTAGTATTTCATTTTGAACTCGAGATACCTTCTCTAAGAGTCTTGTTTGAAGACTTTTTGGTAGGAGATGAATACCACCTAAATCACTTACAACAACTAGAGCTATTAGAAGAAAAGTGCATTCATGCTCTAGAACATCTCAGAATATATCACAATAGAATTTGACATGCCTATCACAAGATCCTTTGAGATTGGGGACTTAGTTTTCAAAGAGAATAAAAATTACCAATGCTAACATTGATCTTAAAGGAAATTTTGAACCTAATTGGTTAGGACCTTTAATCATCATAGATAAATATAGATCTAGAGATTACCTCATAGCCACACTGGATGACCAAGAACATAAATAGCTAATCAATATCATGCATCTTAAATTATATTAGCATAAAAAATTGGTTTGTATGCTTGCTCATGTGATTGAATGCATGATAAACATCATCATCATCATACACTATACCCCTTACGTGTTTGCATGACTTGCTTGATCATACCCTAGAGTTAGGAGGGTTTACTATTATGCAAAAGCAAATCCTTATTACAAATACATATGCATTGCATCCACATAGGCTAACCATGTGTTGAGTAAACTCTCTCAATCCAAAAATATTGTTTACAAATCTTCTTCTACATCCTGCTTTGCTACCTCATACTTATTCTCTTCTTCTCCCTCTTATTACGTGATTATCCATGGACTTGATGACCCAAAATTTTCCATTTCTTCTATCCCAACCTTGGGGCACTCGAAAATGAACAAAAATCAATTACTTTTACTCCTCTACCTCCTTATCTCTCATTCATCGTACTTCTTCCTATTTTTTGGAAAAAGTAACACATGGTCACTTACAATTCCAATGACCCACATTCATCTATTTCATACATAGTCACATCACTAATATCAATATTGTTTTATAAAAACAACATCATCAATATGTATCTACAATGTGCTTAAAACAATCCTTTTACATCACTACTTCTTCCTTATGAATTAGAAGAAGTTATTGCTTCTTGGAGCAACCTATAAAATGAATCATGATATCTATTTATCACTATCATTAAGTGCAATTCATTTGACAAACCACCCATGGATGGAAAACCAAATTCAACCAATATATCATAAATTCATGATTATTTGTGGATTTCACTAGTCACTGGTTGAATGGGGTTTTCTTCCCTAGTTGGCCTACCATCTAAGTTCGTAAAATTATACCTAAATATAAAATTCACCATCGAATTACTTATTCGTTAGGTTACATGAGCTTGTTAGAGTTAGAGTATATTACATCATTTAGATCATGTAAATGTACCACCTTAGGTACATAGTTAGGATAGGATATTACTTTAGAGGGAAGTTATCTAGTTACTTCAAGCAATGTAATAAAAACACAAGTGACATGTGCAAGTTGTAATGTGCAAGGTTTCCTCTTGTACAAATAGGTAGAGTGTTGGCCAAGGAATCTATATTCCTATATAAAGGGTTTAATAGTAGTAGATAGTAAGATAGCATAGCATAACAGATCATAGCTTCATATAGCATTTCTAAATTACTCCTATATGGAGTACAATGTAGCTCTTTAGCTCATATCAATGGAGTGAAAATTTCCTCCATATAACACTATATTTTTATTTTTTTTATTTAGAGCATATTTTAGTCATATTGCTATTTCACTTTCTTCCATATTTCCTATATTTCATTGGACTTGTGTTAGATCTCTCCACAATATATATTCTCAAAATCTAATAGTGGTATCAAATCTACAATGCTTAAAGATAGGAGTACCTACATCCATCATAAGAGAAGTTTAATAGGTCAAGAGGAATACAGAGAATCACCATTACTAATTTTAGCCTACATCTTTACAAACCAGATCTACCATTGAGTGCCACTACATGCAAAAGTTATTATTAGGATTAATTGATAGGAAAAGTCATAGTAGTCAACAATATTAGGAAAGTGAAGACTAAAATAAATCTTAGTTGTAGAAAATATGAGATTACATATGGCTAGGGTCTTTACGCAAAGTTTCAAAAAAAACTCGTGAAAACTAGGACTCAAAATTCATTCTACTAGTTTAATGGATCAACAAGTGAAGATCCTCTAAGATATTTGGAATTTTGTTAACTAATGCTCAAAGTTTCTTTTGTTGTAGAAAATTAATTCTAAAATTATTGGGACACCTCCTAAAATAGAAATTTAGGAGATTTCAACTTTGTTACCTAAAATTCGACGTGCTTTTCTCATGTAGATATTAGTTCCTTGTGCAAGAAAAGAACACTGCAAAAGAAGACTCTTGAAGAAGAGTCACGGTGAAGTTAGGAGATTGGAGATATCCATTGCTAATATTGAGAACTTCACAGAAGAAAAGGCCACAATGGCCTTAATCCAGTAGAATATTCTAGATAAGGGTTCCTAAACCAGAAAGAAGACTTTGGAAGTTGAGTCATAGGAGGAGATTGGTGATATCCATTCAAGATAAATACCTATAGAATGTAGAAGAAGAATATGCTAGAGAAGCTTGGAAGAAAAATAGGCGAAAGAAACCTGGAAGAAGAATAGGCTAGAGAAGCCTAGTTTACAACACTGAAGTTGTATTTCCTTTTGAACTCGAGATACCTTCTCTAAGAGTCTTGTTAGAAGAATTTTTGGTAGGAGATGAATACCACCTAAATCACTTACAAAAACAAGAACTATTAGAAGAAAAGTGCATTCATGCTCTAGAACATCTCAGAATATATCACAATAGAATTTGACATGCCTATCACAAGATCCTTTGAGATTGGGGACTTAGTTTTCAAAGAGAATAAAAAATACCAATGCTAACATTGATCTTAAAGGAAATTTTGAACCTAATTTATTAGGACCTTTAATCATCATAGATAAATATAGATCTAGAGATTACCTCCTAGCCACACTGGATGACCAAGAACATAAATAACCAATCAATATCATGCATCTTAAATGATATTAGCATAAAAAATTGGTTTGTATGCTTGCTCATGTGATTGAATGCATGATAAACTTCATCATCATCATACACTATACCCATTACATGTTTGCATGACTTGCTTGATCATACCCTAGAGTTAGGAGGGTTTACTATTATGCAAAAGCAAATCCTTATTACAAATACATATGCATTGCATCCACATAGGCTAACCATGTGTTGAGTAAACTCTCTCAATCCAAAAATATTATTTACAAATCTTCTTCTACATCCTGCTTTGCTACCTCATACTTCTTCTCTTCTTCTCCCTTTTATTACGTGATTATCCATGGACTTGATGACCCGACATTTTCCATTTCTTCTATCCCAACCTTGGGGCACTCGACAATGAACAACAATCAATTACTTTTACTCATCTACCTCCTTATCTCTCATTCATCGTACTTCTTCCTATTTTTTGGAAAAAGTAACACATGGTCACTTACAATTCCAATGACCCACATTCATCTATTTCATACATAGTCACATCACTAATATCAATATTGTTTTATAAAAACAACATCATCAATATGTATCTACAATGTGCTTAAAACAATCCTTTTACATCACTACTTCTTCCTTATGATTTAGAAGAAGTTATTGCTTCTTGGAGCAACCTATAAAATGAATCATGATATCTATTTATCATTATCATTAAGTGCAATTCATTTGACAAACCACCCATGGATGGAAAACCAAATTCAACCAATATATCATAAATTCATGATTATTTATGGATTTCACTAGTCACTGGTTGAATGGGGTTTTCTTCCCTAGTTGGCCTATCATCTAAGTTCGCAAAATTATACCTAAATATAAAATTCACCACCGAATTTCTTATTCGTTAGGTTACATGAGCTTGTTAGAGTTAGAGTATATTACATCATTTAGATCATGTAAATGTACCACCTTAGGTACATAGTTAGGATAGGATATTACTTTAGAGGGAAGTTATCTAGTTACTTCAAGCAATGTAATAAATGCACAAGTGACATGTGCAAGTTGTAATGTGCAAGGTTTCCTCTTGTACAAATAGGTAGAGTGTTGGCCAAGGAATCTATATTCCTATATAAAGGGTTTAATAGTAGTAGATAGTAAGATAGCATAGCATAACAAATCATAGCTTCATATAGCATTTCTAAATTACTCCTATATGGAGTACAATGTATCTCTTTAGCTCATATCAATGGAGTGAACATTTCCTCCATATAACACTATATTTTTATTTTTTTTATTTAGAGCATATTTTAGTCATATTGCTATTTCACTTTCTTCCATATTTCCTATATTTCATTGGACTTGTGTTAGATCTCTCCACAATATATATTCTCAAAATCTAATAGTGGTATCAAATCTACAATGCTTAAAGATAGGAGTACCTACATCCATCATAAGAGAATTTTAATAGGTCAAGAGGAATAAAGAGAATCACCATTACTAATTTTAGCCTACATCTTTACAAACCAGATCTACCATTGAGTGCCACTACATGCAAAAGTTATTATTAGGATTAATTGATAGGAAAAGTCATAGTAGTCAACAAGATTAGGAAAGTGAAGACTAAAATAAATCTCAGTTGTAGAAAATATGAGATTACATATGGCTAGGGTCTTTACACAAAGTTTCAAAAAAAACTCGTGAAAACTAGGACTCAAAATTCATTCTACTAGTTTAATGGATCAACAAGTGAAGATCCTCTAAGAGATTTGGAATTTTGTTAACTACTGCTCGAAGTTTCTTTTGTTGTAGAAAATTAATTCTAAAATTATTGGGACACCTCCTAAAATAGAAATTTAGGAGATTTCAACTTTGTTACCTAAAATTCAACGTGCTTTTCTCATGTAGATATTAGTTCCTTGTGCAAGAAAAGAACACTGCAAAAGAAGACTCTTGAAGAAGAGTCATGGTGAAGTTAGGAGATTGGAGATATCCATTGCTAATATTGAGAACTTCACAGAAGAAAAGGCCACAATGGCCTTAATCCAGTAGAATATTCCAGATAAGGGTTCCTAAACTAGAAAGAAGACTTTGGAAGTTGAGTCATAGGAGGAGAATGGTGATATCCATTCAAGATAAATACCTATAGAATGTAGAAGAAGAATATGCTAGAGAATCTTGGAAGAAGAATAGGCGAAAGAAACCTAGAAGAAAAATAGGCTAGAGAAGCCTAGCAGAATAATAGGTCAAAGAAGCCTAAAAGCAAAAAAGGCCTTAGAAGCCTTAATTTTGAAGAAAACTTTAGAAAAGGATTCCTGTTTTTGAAAATAAAATCTTGATTCAAAAGTAAAATACAAAGAAGAATTCCTGAAGATATCCTAATTCAGAATAAGAATACCTAAATTAGAAGAAAGACTCCAAATAAGAGTCCAAGAAATAGGATATTTGTGATATCCATTAGAGATTACAAATTGTAGAAGAAAGAGAAAGGACCAACAAAGTCCTATTCTAGAATTCAGAAGCAATAGGATTAGATATTCAAGAAGAAGATATCATCACCAACACTTCCAAAAGTAGAAGGTTGAAGATAAGGTCTTAGGTGGAAGACCATAGAAGCTACAATATAGAAGACCTTGGATAGGTCTTAAGAAGAAAAAAAAATAAGGTTTGGAGAGCCTTGTTGTAGAGCTCATAGAAGCATCGTCAAAAGAGCTCCTAGGAGAACTCGTTGGATAATTCCACTACCAAGGAAAAGTTCCTGATAGTGAAGGACTTGAGACAATTATCGCCATCTGACAACAAGACCAATAAAAGAAGAATTTGGCAAGGAGTGCCAAATATAAGAAGAAGAATTTGGCAAGGAGTGCTAAATCCCTGAAGAAGAATCCAGTGAAGATCTCAAGAAAAATATAATCTTGAGAAGAAGAAGATCCTGTTTGAAGTTAAAATTTGATAAGAAGCTTGAAGGAAGATTCACATAGAAGAAGCCTACCAAATCCATGATATTTGGAGATTAACTATCATAGCAAGAAGGCACAATTCAGTTGGTTGATAATCATAGGGAAGGAAAGAAACAACAATATAAGACTTCAAACCAAAGCCACGTGGACCACCAGATAGCCACCGCCATAAATCTAGCCAACAGGTTCACTTCTCCAAGGTTGATTGGCCAAGACAGTATGTGGTACCAAAGCATGTCATATACAAAAGAAAGCAATTACCAAAGAATTATTAAGAGTAATTGTCAATACAGAGTTTGTGGGATTTTTTTTAGTACTCTGCTATGTGTGTCTGCAGCTTTTTGTTTCTCCATTGTCTCAAGGAAGGGATCCGTGCCTGTTTCTTTTTTGTAATTATGATGCATGTGTGTTTTATCGGGGTATACCCAAAATGTTGTATGGAAAGTTTCTTTTTGATAACAGGCTATGTGCCTTACCGGATGTAATGGCTTTGGCGGCATGTAGATTTTACATATATAGGATCCTTAGTAAGGATATGTTCATCAATAACCTTGGGCTGATTTTTATAAAAGGTTTTGGGTCAACCTGTAAAACCCGGTATTAATGCTATAGTATCTTATCTACCAAAAAAAAAGAAGGCATAGTTCAAAGAAAGGAGTTATCTGAATCTACAATAGAAAGTAGAAGATCACTGGAAGGATTAAGCCACTAAATCCAAGGCTTAAGATAGAAAGTTTGAGGCTAGACTTTGGTGAAGGAGAAAGTTTTTCAGGAAAACCAACAAAGAAGTTGCATATCCATATACGACAAGGCAGTAACTTGGTAAATTAGAAGCAACAATATCTACATCATCTACTTTAGAAGCCATTAAAAAAGGTAAGCAATGTTAGTCTCACAATGACACTGAGAGGGGGGGTTAATCAGTGTAGCTATTTAAATTCAAATCTATAACTCTTAATACTGAAACAATGAAGATTTAAGTCAGATAAAGCAAGTATCACAAGAGAGCATTCCACAACACACGATGTAACGAGGTTCACCAATTTGGCTACTCCTCAAAAATGATTGCTTGGATTACCGTCCAAATCCAGCCTTTGCAAAATACCAATTTTACAATCAATTTACCAAGCACCAACTGGAAGGAGCACCAACCCCTGATTTATCTGCACCCAAAGAGAGCACCAAGGGGAGCACCAACCCCTAATTTATCTGCACCAACAGAAAGGAGCACCAACCCCTAATTCCAAGCACCTACTTGGACTGCAAATTTGAAGCTATAAGATTGACATAAAAATGCCTTCACTTATTCAAGACCCTGACTGGTCTATTGCTAACCCAACCTCTCTCGCTATTCACCAAAACACCACACACACTTAAGGCTCTGCTTACTGCACTTTTACGGCTCTCACGGCTCTGCTCAACGCTCTCTTACGGCACTCTTCCAACCCTCTTCTTGCAGCACTTTCTCTCTCTTTTAGCAGCACTTTAATTCTCCACGCAGACCTCCTTTTATAACAAAGTTCTGATTCTATTTTTAACTTCCATATTTTCGCATGCAACTTATTAATAGAAACTTCTATATGTAACTCCTTTATCTCACAGTATTCTCTCATGCATCCTATTAATAGTTACGGCTCTTTGTTTGGTCTTCGACTGATGACTTTCAGTTTAACCGTCGCTCGATGCTTTCACTCCGTAACTGGCCTTGTAACTGTCATTTTGACTTTAGTTCACTGTTCTTATTTTAGCTGCATGATTTTTCTCTGTAACTACACCTGTAACTGACGTACTGACTTTAGTTAACTCTTCTTATTTTAGCTACATGATTTTCTTCTACAACTGCACCTGTAACTGTCGTATAACTTCAGTTAACTATCACATATCTTATTTCAGTTGGGTTCTCTTCTTAGCTCATGCCAAAGTGACCTGTCATGAAATCGTGACACTTCTACCTCTTTGTCCTCTTCTCGGCTTTCACCCATGAAAACACATGTCGCGATATCATGACACTTTCGCCTCCTTGCTTCTCTTCTTTGCTTGTACCTACGAAAACACATGTCGCGATATCGTGACACTTTCGCCTCCTTGCTACTCTTCTTGGCTTCTACCCGCAAAAACACAACATGTCGCGATATCGTGACACTTTCACCTCTGTACTCTTCCTCTTTACTTTTGTCGCGATATCGTGACACTTTTGCCTTCTTACTTTCTCTCTCCTCCTTAAGTCACGAAAATGTGACATGTCACGAAATCGTGACACTTTCTCTCCTTTGCTCTTTCTCTTGCCTTCGGTTCACGAAAACCCGACATGTCGCGATATCGTGACACTTTTTCTCCTTAGCTCTTTCTCTTGCCTTCGGGTCACGAAAACCCGACATGTCGCGATATCGTGACACTTTTTCTCCTTAGCTCTTTCTCTTGCCTTCGAGTCATGAAAACCCGACATGTCGCGATATCGTGACACTTTTTCTCCTTAGCTCTTTCTCTTGCCTTCGGGTCATGAAAACCCGACATGTCGCGATATCGTGACACTTTTTCTTTGAACTCTCTCTCTTGCAATATGTCACGAAATCGTGACACTTTTTTTTTATACAATCTCTCTTGCAATATGTCACGAAATCGTGACACTTTTTCTTTCGGACTCTCTCTCTTGCAATATGTCACGAAATCGTGACACTTTTTCTTTCGTACAATCTCTCTTGCAATATGTCACGAAATCGTGACACTTTTTCTTTCGAAATCTCTCTCTTGCAATATGTCACGAAATCGTGACACTTTTCTTGCTTGCGCTTTCTCTCCGAACATGTCACGAAATCGTGACACTTTTTCTTTCTTGCTCTTTCTCTTCCAACATGTCACGAAATCATGACACTTTTTCTTGCTTGCTCTTTCTTTTCGAACATGTCACGAAATCATGACAGTTTTGCTTGCTTGCTCTTTCTCTTCGAACATGTCACGAAATCATGATAGTTTTGCTTGCTTGCTCTTTCTCTCCGAACATGTCACGAAATCATGACAGTTTTGCTTGCTTGCGCTTTCTCTCCGAACATGTCGTGAAATCATGACAGTTTTTCTTCTTCTCAACATGTCATGATATCGTGATAGTTTTTCTTTCTTGCTCAACATGTCGCGATATCGCGACAATTTTTCTTTCTTGCTCAACATGTCGCGATATCGTGACAGTTTTCTTCCTTGTGATTTTCTTTTGATTTTTAGTATATGGGCCACTTCTATCTTTTGGAAAACCACTGTACATACTCTGAAGAACCTCTTAACTCCTATCCACTGCATCAACCGATCTGTCTGACTGTGTTGACAACAATGACAATACTATTGCTGCACCTTGCTCATCAATCTCCCCCTTTGGAATTGTTGGCAACACACGTGCAATTTCCTGTAATTCTTCTCCCCCTTTGACAATAATACCAAAGGGCTGATGCAGACTCCCCCTGAGTCCATGCACAACATTCTCAGGCACACGTTATGACAGTTAGCAAAAATTACAAATATGAGCAAAGAGATAATCAAATATATAAATGCTCCCCCTGAGAATGTGGTTTCGATAGCTAGTCAGTTCTTGGGAAGCATAACCACTCCCAATTTATTGCGAAGGTACTCAAAAATTTCTTTGGGCAGCGGTTTTGTGAAGATATCCGCTACTTGCTCTGTAGTTGGGACAAAATCCAACTTTACCTCACCTTTCGCAACTTTCTCCTTCAGAAAGTGATATCGGATAGCAATATGTTTTGTGCGAGAATGCATAACCGGATTCTTTGAGATGTTAATGGCACTGGTGTTATCACACTTAACTGAAATTGGCTCACTGAAGTTAATGCCAAGATCTTTCAGGGTTTGTTTCATCCATAAGACCTACGTACAACACGTAGTTGCTGCAATATATTTTGCCTCTGTTGTGGATAAAGAGACTGACTCTTGTTTCTTACTGTGCCATGCAACCAACCTGTCTCCAAGATAGAATGCCCCTCCACTGGTACTCTTTCTATCATCGACACATCCTGCCCAATCTGCATCTGAATACGCAATAAGGGTGAAGTCCTTACCTTTCGGATACCATAACCCATACTCCATAGTACCCTTTAGATACCGAAGAATCCTCTTCACTGTTGTCACATGAGTCTCCTTGGGACTCACCTGAAATCGTGCTACCATGCAAACTGCCTGCAAGATATCTGGTCTGGTAGCTGTCAAATACAATAGGCTCCCAATCATAGATCTGTACATGGTTTGATCAACATCTGGAGATTTGTCATCCTTGCTCAACTTGCAACTCTGTCATCATGGGAGTGCTAACGGGCTTACAATCCTCCATTGTGAACTTTTTTAGCATCTCTTTCACATATTTAACTTGAGAAATAAATATGCCCTTCTCATTTTGATTAACTTGCAGTCCGAGAAAATACGAAAGTTCACCAATCATTGACATTTCAAATTCTTTCTGCATCTTAATTGCTAAATCTTTACACGAATCATCATTGTTGCTGCCAAAGATGATATCATCTACATATACAACAAGGACAATGAGATGGCCATTCTCTATTTTGACATACAAATTGCTATCCACCATACCCTTTTTGAACCCTTGTTGAGTAAGATAGTTGTCTAGCCTTGCATACCATGCTCTGGGTGCCTGTTTCAAGCCATACAATGCTTTCTTCAACTTGCAGATGAAATTGGGATTATCACCGAGTTGGAAACCATCTGGCTGTTCAATATAGACCTCTTCTTCAAGTTTTCCATTCAAAAATGCTGATTTCACGTCCATTTGATAAACTTTGAAATTCTTGTGAACTGCTAAAGCCAGAAACATTCTTATTGCCTCTAGTCTGGCCACTGGTGCAAAGGTTTCCTCAAAGTCAATACCTTCAACTTGTGCATAGCCTTTACAGACCAATCTTGCTTTATTCCTGACTACCTGTCCATCTTCATTCAATTTGTTTCGAAAAATCCATTTAGTACCGATTATATTTTTATTTGCAGGTCTTGGTACTAACTCCCAGGTTTTGTTTTTCTCGATCTGATCTAATTCTTCATTTATTGCCGTCATCCAACTTTCATCTTTGCTTGCTTCAACAACATTTTTGGGCTCAATGTTGGATAATAGAGAGTAGTTACTTACTACTCTTCTTCTTGTCTGAACACCAACTGTGGGGTCTCCAATTATTTGCTCTCTAGGATGATTTTTCTGCCAGCTGCCTGTTTTGAATTTCTTGTTTTCTTCCTCTTCTGAATCACTACTTAACTCATCTGAGTCAATTTTTTATTTCTTTTCCGTTTCCTTTTCATCATCTCCTTCAATAACTTCTTCATAAATTGGGTAGTTTTCTTTATAGCTTCTTTCTTGTTCCCTACCTTCATCAACTTTAACATCGGCACTCTCCACAATTTTCTTTAGCCTCTTGTTGTAGCATGTGTAGGCTTTGCTTTTTGTCGAATAGCCAAGGAAAATACCTTCATCAGCTCTATCTTCAAACTTTCCAAGATTATCTTCAGTTCTTTTGATGTAACACTTGCTTCCAAAAACTTTAAAGTATCTTGTTGTTGCCTTTTTACCGAACCACAGCTCATACGGAGTTTTGCTTTCATGCGTCCTCAACATGCACCTATTTTGGATGTAAACCGTAGTATGGACTGCCTCTTTCCAAAATCTGTCTGCTATTTTGCTCTCAATCAACATAGTCCGTGCCATTTCTTGCATTGTCCTATTCTTTCTTTCTACCACACCATTCTGCTGAGGTGTCCTTGCTATTGAAAACTGTCTCCTAATCCCATATTTTTCACAGTACTCTGCAAACTCTTCTGAAATGAACTCTCCTCCTCTATCTGATCTTAAACATTTAATCCTTTTCCTGTTTGATTCTCAACTTGTTTTTTGAAAATCTTGAACATTTCAAAGGCATCTGATTTAAGCTTCAAAAATAGTACCCATGTCATCCTGGAATAGTCATCTATGCACAACATAAAGTATTTGTCACCATTTATGCTTTGCGTTCTCATGGGTCCACATAAATCGGTATGTATTAGTTCTAAAGGTTTGCTTGTGAAGTACTCTTTTGTTTTAAATGTGGCTCTAGTTTGCTTCCCCTTTTGGCATGAAGCACAAATGCTATTTAATGGTTTACCAATGGTGGGAATATCTCTCACTACCCTTTTTGAGCTGATTCTTACTAGATTGTCAAAACTAATATGACCGAGCCTCTTGTGCCACAGCCAATTTTCTTCTTCCTGTCCAATCAAGCATGCTCCTTCTGAAGTCTCTGAGAGAGTATACAGGTTGCCAGATGTCCTTGATCCAGTTGCTATCAACTTTCCATAGTTTGTTGTTCTGACTTCACAACCCTGCTTCTTGAAAATTACTTCATGACCTCTGTCACAAATATGACTTACGCTTAATAAGTTATGCTTCAGACCAATCACAAACAAGACTTCTTTCGACTTGATTTTTTCATCACTGATCTTAACTGATCCTTTGCCAACTATCTTAGCTCCATCATTATTTCCAAATTTTATAGAACCACCTTCATATTTCTGTAACTTTTCAAATTTTTGTTTGTCCCCTGTCATATGACTGGAGCATCCACTATCAAGTATCCATGGTGCAGATTTGTTCTATGCTTTAAATGTTGTCTGTACAATCAAGGATTCCTTTTCTTCCTTGGGTTGCTCCTTTTGTTTCCACTCTGGTTTGATTGCAGTTTTGGTCACTTGTTTTGACTTTTCTTTGTCAGTAGCCTGTGCCTGTTTTTTGAGAAATTTTCTATTTTGTTTCCAACCATTTGGTTGAAATTTTCTTCCATGATGTTTATTTGCTTGCAAATGTACTTCGACAATTTCTTGCAATGTGCCCAAAATTATGACAGTTATAACATTCTACTGCATAATCCATCAATGGTGAAAAAACATTTCTACTGGAAAAGTTCCTTTGTCCTACTTTATACTTGCAATCAGAAATCTTATGTCCATAACCATTGCATTTAAAACAATAACCAGAAAAGGAATGAGTGAACCTGGGTGATGGTCTTTGCCATTTTGTAGTGGGAGCCATAAATCTTCTTCTCCTTTGATGAGTGACATTGGTGAATCCATCATTGTCAATACTCCTCTCGTGCCTGGCATTATTGCTTTCTTTAGCATGATTCATTTTTTCTTGATCAACCCTGATCTTGTCTTCATTCTTTATGGGTTCTATAGTTATGGCCTTTGATCCATTTGATGATTCTCCTTCGATGAAGCCTAACCCAAATTTGATGCCTGTAGTCCTTTGGTTATTTATAATCTTATCCAGCTTCACAGAACTTCCTTCAAGTTTGTGATAGCAACTCATTTTTTGATTCATCTCTTCTAGCTGCATCCTTAAACCAACAATCTCTTCTTCTAGCTTGTTGCACTCATCTATTTTCATGGTTAATTGTACTTTGATATCTTCAGATATTTTCTTAAATTTGTCTATCTGTACTTTCAAGTTGGTTATGATTTCATTGGCATCCTCAAGCTTTCTTGAAGTTTTCTTATTCTTTTTCCTTTCTATACTCAGCTCTTGAAGTGCAGCGACCAACTCACCTTCCAGATCTACTTCAGCCTCAGCCTCAAATTTTTTATCACCTTCCTATTTTTCTTCTATTTTTTCTTCTTCGAATGCCATGAAAAGAGCTTCACCTGTTTCTTCTTTAGAATCCTCACCAGAGCTGTCTTCTGAAGGACTGACATTCTTGGATATGAAACTTTTCTTCTTGAAGTTGCCTTTTCTAAAATTTGGTTTCTTCTTCCAGTCACTTCTTTCTTGATGTGAACCTTCATCACTTTTGTTTTTCTCATTAAGTGGACATTTAGCTGCAAAGTGCCCAACGCCTCCATAGTTGAAACACTTAAATGGTAGCTTTCCTCTGTATTTTCCTTTTCCCCTTATTAGTTTCTGAACAAAGTTTGCTTCCGTTTCATCTGATGTCTCTTCTTCCTCGGATTCTTGCTTTGCTTTTATATTTTTATGTGCTTTAAAAGCAGCTTCTCTGTCTATGGGTTTAGTTTTTCCTATTCTCATCTCATATGCAGTCAAAGAACCATGCATCTCATCCATACTAAAAGTATTTAGATCTTTAGCTTCTTCTATTGCTGAAACTTTAGAATCAAATCTTTGGGGAAGAGATCTTAGTACCTTTTTCACGATGACAACATCTTCCATTTCCTCGTCGAGTCCTCTAATCGCATTAATGATTCCATTAACTCTCAGCATGTATGCCTCTATGTTCTCATCGTCATTCATCTTTAATGCTTTGAACTGAGCTCGATGCGTTTGTAACTTGGCCTCCTTGATCTTGTCGTCTCCTTCATGAATGCTCCTTAGTTTGTCCCACATGTCTTTTGCCATTTTACAACTCATAATATTTATCAGTTCGTTGTCCACTAAACCGCACATGATAGCATTCTTTGCTTTAGAGTTATTCTCAAACAATTTCTTACCGGCAGCATCGGTTGGAGGAGTGGTGGGTATTGTGTATCCACTGTCTACTGACTCCCAAATGTCGTATCCCAAAGCACACAGATATGTCTGCATCCCGAGTCTCCAAAATGAGTAATTTGTTCCATCAAACAATGGTGCTTTGTTTGAAGAGAATCCTTCACCACCTGCCATTGTCTCACTTCCAAGATCACCTTAGCTGATTAAGCTTGTTCGGGAACTTGGCTCCGATACCAATTGTTAGTCTCACAATGACACTGAGAGGGGGGGTGAATCAGTGTAGCTATTTAAATTCAAATCTACAACTCTTAATACTGAAACAATGAAGATTTAAATCAGATAAAGCAAGTATCACAAGAGAGCATTCCACAACACATGATGTAACGAGGTTCACCAATTTGGCTACTCCTCAAAAATGACTGCTTGGATTACCATCCAAATCCAGCCTTTGCAAAATACCAATTTTACAATCAATTTACCAGCACCAACTGGAAGGAGCACCAACCCCTGATTTATCTGCACCCATGAAAAGGAGCACCAAACCCTAATTTATTTGCACCAACCAAAAGGAGCACCAACCCCTAATTCCAAGCACCAACTTGGACTACAAATTTGAAGCTATAAGATTGACATAAAAATGCCTTCACTTATTCAAGACCCTGACTGGTCTATTGCTAACCCAACCTCTCTCGCTATTCACCAAAACACCACACACACTTAAGGCTCTGCTTACTACACTTTTATGGCTCTCACGGCTCTGCTCAATGCTCTCTTACGACACTCTTCCAACCCTCTTCTTGCAGCACTTTCTCTCTCTTTCAGCAACACTTTAATTCTCCATGCAGACCTCCTTTTATAACAAAGTTTTGATTCTATTTTTAACTTCCATATTTTCACATGCAACTTATTAATAGAAACTTCTATATGTAACTCCTTTATCTCACAGTATTCTCTCATGCATCCTATTAATAGTTACGGCTCTAGTTTGGTCTTCGACTGATGACTTTCAGTTTAACCGTCGCTCGATGATTTCACTCCGTAACTGGCCTTGTAATTGTCGTTCTGACTTTAGTTCACTGTTCTTATTTTAGCTGCATGATTTTTCTCTATAATTGCACCTATAACTGACGTACTGACTTTAGTTAACTCTTCTTATTTTAGCTGCATGATTTTCTTCTACAACTGCACCTATAACTGTCGTATAACTTTAGTTAACTATCACATATCTTATTTCGGTTGGGTTCTCTTCTTAGCTCATGCCAAAGTGACCTGTCATAAAATCGTGACACTTCTGCCTCTTTGTCCTCTTCTCGGCTTTCACCCGCAAAAACACATGTCACGATATCGTGACACTTTCGCCTCCTTGCTTCTTTTCTTTGCTTGTACCGAAAACAACATGTCACGATATCGTGACACTTTCGCCTCCTTGCTACTCTTCTTGGCTTGTACCCGCAAAAACACATGTCGCGATATCATGACACTTTCGCCTCCGTACTCTTCCTCTTTACTTTTGTCATGATATCGCGACACTTTTGCCTTCTTACTTTCTCTCTCCTCCTTTAGTCACGAAAATGCGACATGTCACGAAATCGTGACACTTTCTCTCCTTTGCTCTTTCTCTTGCCTTCGGTTCATGAAAACCCGACATGTCGCGATATCATGACACTTTTTCTCCTTAGCTCTTTCTCTTGCCTTCGGGTCATGAAAACCCGACATGTCATGATATCACGACACTTTTTCTCCTTAGCTCTTTCTCTTGCCTTCGGGTCACGAAAACCCGACATGTCGCGATATCGCGACACTTTTTCTCCTTAGCTCTTTCTCTTGCAACATGTCACGAAATCATGACACTTTTTCTTTCGGACTCTCTCTCAATATGTCACGAAATCGTGACACTTTTTCTTTCGTACAATCTCTCTTGCAATATGTCGCGAAATCGTGACACTTTTTCTTTCGGACTCTCTCTCTTGCAATATGTCATGAAATCGTGACACTTTTTCTTCCGTACAATCTCTCTTGCAATATGTCACAAAATCGTGACACTTTTTCTTTTGGACTATCTCTCCTGCAATATGTCACGAAATCATGACACTTTTCTTCTTACGCTATCTCTTCTCAATATGTCACGAAATCGTGACACTTTTCTTTCTTACATCTTTCTCTCCAACATGTCACGAAATCATGACAATTTTTCTTGCTTGCTCTTTCTCTCCGAACATGTCACGAAATCATGACAATTTTGCTTGCTTGCTCTTTCTCTCCGAACATGTCACGAAATCGTGACAGTTTTGCTTGCTTGCTCTTTCTCTCCGAACATGTCACGAAATCGTGATAATTTTGCTTGCTTGCTCTTTCTTTTCGAACATGTCATGAAATCATGACAGTTTTGCTTTGCGCTTCTCAACATGTCGCGATATCGTGACAGTTTTTCTTTCTTGCTCAACATGTCGCGATATCGCGATAGTTTTTCTTTCTTGCTCAACATGTCGCGATATCGCGATAGTTTTCTTCCTTGTGATTTTCTTTTGATTTTTAGTATATGGGCCACTTCTATATTTTGGAAAACCACTGTACATACTCTGAAGAACCTCTTAACTCCTGTCCACTGCATCAACCGATCTGTCTGACTGTGTTGACAACAATGACAATACTGTTGTTGCACCTTGCAACTAAGGTGTAACTAGTTGAACTTTATATTAGGGTTCATTATCAAATTCCATTAAGCACCATATTTGGATTAAAATTTGTATAAGAATAAATTGCATTATAGTCTTCAAAAAGGGAAAGTTATTTTTAAGGATTATTTTCACATTAATTTGGAGTTGAATAGATTTTTGTTTTACAACTATCTATCAACTACCTATCATCTACTTTGGAAAAATAAAAGAAGACTAGATCCTACAACTTTGTTTGTAGTGAAAATTTATAGAATACTTATTAAGGGTTCATTACAAATTACTCTTAAAAGTTGTAGATATTATTAAGTGCATCTGAAATTATTTTGAGAGTTTATTGGAGTGATAAGGTGAGATTGTTAGTGCATTAAATTAGTAGTATTATTAAGATCATTTTCACTACACTAATTACTCTCAAAAGGTTAGTTTGTGTTTGGTGATTATTAAGAATCAAGAGCACAAAAACTAGAAGATTAATCAAAGTGTCTAGAGACACTATTTGGTAAATAGAACTTGCAATATTTTTTGGCCCAAAAAAGCCACCAAAATCAAATTAGATTCTCCTAACGAGTGGAGAAGAAAGCCACCATTAAATCAGCAAGAGAAGCTTCAAATCGAGACTTGGTGAATCTCAAGATTCAAAGCACACCAAAAAGGGGTGCAAAAATTACTTCTACAAATAAAAAGGAAAGCTTCTATCTACGTGGTTACAAGCTTGGATTCATTAGAAAAATATCCAAGAAAAAAGGGGAAAGGTGTCTAATCAAAATATAACCTCAAAATCCCCCATTTCCTTCAAAAAAGGTTCCATAAAAATTATAAAATGTAGATCTGCAAAAGGAGAGAAATAAGGGCATTATTATATACAAAATATATTATATATTGGTGCACCAAGCTAATATGTTCTACATAGGAATTAGGGCAGATTTTAAATTACCTCAAAGGTACACTATTCATGAAGTGCAATAGTCGAAGGCAACTAAAAATTAACAAACTTTGAGCAAAGCAAAGAAGCCTCTCAAAATGCTCATATCTTCTACGTCTTGGATAGCCAAATTTACAAGAAAAATACAATACAATACAAGGTAAAAGAAAGTATTACATTCAAGGGTGAAAAGGGTGAGCATAATAGGTTTGGAAAATAATAAAAGTAAGGCACATAAGACTACATTCGATGCATGTCCACGGAGCATTATATATCATTATTGGAGGTTCACTAAAGCTCCACCAAGGCTCCACCAAAGCATTGCTTGTCACTCCCGTTGGAACCAGCTTATAGGTAAAAACCATCAAACAAAGGAAGATACATGAATACTATAATGTTTAAAGGTTCTCTAAAGGTATGTTAAAAAGTGTTAGAGAAAAATCCCATGCATAAGGATAAAGTGACACTTGTTACTTGAAAATAAATTATAACATTCACTACATGAGCATCCATATTTCACATGTTCGAGCAAAGGGACTTTACCAACAAGAAGGATGGTATGTTAGAACAAGGAATACACCTGTCTTCAAAGGAAATAAGTGCTCCTCCAAGGTTGTAATGCCCAAATGTTACAAGCATCTTCATTCCCTCCAAGCACTCAATAAGTAACCAACATGACACTTGTCACATAGCACAAGAACTCTCTTCTATTAAAAGGCATCAAATATAAAGGAAGTCGATGCATTTAGTATTCTAGTATTTACTCACATAACAGGCTGAATCACAATGTGTAAGAAAGGTGAAAGAGCATTAAAATATTTGGTCAAGGAGGTCAAAGAAGTCCAACATTGAAGCCAAGTGAAAATCAATGCACATTATTCTCCATAAGCATTCAAAGGAAGGGCAAATAAGTGGATTGTCATATACATCCAAGATCTATGGTAGAAATGTAGAGAATACAACATCAAAGGTAAGGTCTCTACTTTATTAATATTTGCTTTCATTAATCAAGAGTTATAAGGTATAACATTAGGTTGAAATACTAAAGGAAATCATCCGTATTTGAAAGTAATATATAAGGGAGAAAACACATATTAAAAAGCCTAATATTTACAATATTATAATATAGGAGAAATAAGAAATTCTACTTGGAATTCAAAATTTCTATTATTGCAAATAATTGTTTTCTAATATTCCACATTAGGGAGTTATAAGGAATACTACATCAAAGTAGGAAATTGGAAATTAGAAACAATAAATATCAAATTATTAAAGGCTATAAAAATAGGTTTATTAAATAATATTAAGAGCTGGAAATTAATTGGCATATTTGTCTCAAAATACATTAAAGGTACAAAAGGAATTCAACCATTAAAACCTCATCAAATTAGAAAGTGCTAAAAGTTCAATAGGAGTAATAAGGTGTAAAATAAGTTGATTTTTGCTATTCTCAAAACTTTACAAAATCAACTCTAAATTGAACTATAATTCTCAAAAGCACTTTATCTATCATATAGCATTTCCAAAATAATGAGGGAGACATAATGCATTCTAAAAAACTTGATAAAAATAGCATTCATTAAATATTATCAAGTACTAAGGTCTCCACAAAGTCTACAAGGACTCTACTAAATATAATCTCTTAACTAGGGAGATATAAGGAAGCTTGCAAAAACTAATCTCTACAAAGGCTTTATCAAATAAAGCTCATAAATAAGGAGTTATAAGGTAGACCACTTAGTAGATTCTATCTCATAATATTCTATTCCAATCAAAGAATTTTTTCAAAGAAATCTATAAGATGTCTATCCCAAGTAATACAACAAACAAACAAATGAATGATCTCTCTAGAAAGGAAAAAACATGTTCCATAAAAATTGAAATCATGAATCTACTTATAAAAGGTGAAGTACATTTAGACCTTACTTCAAAAATGATTCATAGTGAAGCCTTAGATGATGAATTTGATACCATGGAACAATATCTATAAGCTCAAATCAAAGAAGCAATTTAGAATGAAAGGGATGACATTTCACTTTCTCTATATTTCATAAGATTTTGTATATGACCTAACTTACATACAAATGCTACAAGAATAAGAATGCAAAGAAACAAAGTTCAACAGAAGCTCATGAAAGGATATCTAAACAAAAATAATCATACTTAAAAAGGATATTTCAATCCTCATGCAATATTGACACTTCAAGATCCACTAATCCAAGATCTTATCTTTATGTCTTGAAAAACATTTTTGTACAGAGTAAGCACAAAGAAGAAGAACCATCCTTGTAGGGATCTAGTAGCAATACTATTACCTCAAAAAATAGACATGAAGGAAAAGCTAAATAAGAAGAAGGTTTAGATACAGGAGGACTCCAGAGAAAAAATAAATTGATGAAAGTACTTGATCAAATCAAAGACCATACTGAAGATAAATATCCATATTGAATATTGAAATATTCAATACCCAAATAATGTAATATAGGGGGGTATTAGAGTTAGAGTATATTACATAATTTGGGTCATGTAAATATACCACCTTAGGTACATAGTTAGGATAGGATATTACTTTAGGGGAAAGTTATCTAGTTACTTCAAGCAATGTAATAAATGCACAAGTGGCATGTGCAAGTTGTAATTTATAAGGTGTACTATTGTACAACTAGGTAGAGTGTTGGCCAATGAATCTATCTTCCTATATAAAGGGTCTCATAGTAGTAGATAGTAAGATAGCATAGCATAGTAGATCATAGCATCATATAGCATCTCTCAAGTACTCCTGTATGGAGTACAATGTAGCTCTTTAGCTCATATCAATGGAGTGACCATTTCCTCCATATAGCATTGTATTTTTGTCATTTCTATTTATAGCATATTTTAGTCATATTGCTATTTCACTTTCTTTCATATTTATTGTATTTCATTGGAACCTGTGTTATATATCTCTACAACATATATCCTCAAAAGCTAACAGAGCTAAGAAACCACTAATCATCCATTCTCCTATGGATTGATAAATAATTTTTAACTTTATATGGAAAAATACGATTAAGGGTAGTCTTTACCATTCAACATATCATCTAAATACACAATCAAAATATAAATCAAATTCACATGAATTGACAATAGATCATGAGAGTCGTGACATTCCGTTGATCATATATCTAATAGATTTTGCAATTACTTGTAGATCTCGTTAGGAAATGGATCAAGGGTCTTGTAACATTCTTATTGATTTATTGCACCAACATGCTATCAAATTCAAAATTACAAACTCATTGATTTACTTTGATAAACCATATAGACTATGAAGGTATCATTGATCCAATACCTTATAGATTTACAATTATTTATGAATCATACCAGACAATGGATCAATATTATATTCATATCCACATAGTTCATTTCATTGGTATTCCATTAAACAAAATCATAATCTCACAAACTATTATTCAAATAGGTTAGTTGTATTACGAGGCTTCCTGGATCCAATGCCTTGTGATCATACAATTACTTGTATGATTCACCAAACACTAGATTGATGTTGTCTTCATAACCACCTGGTCTTCTACAACAATATATCATCTGCAAATCATGCTCTCTCCACTAGCTATTTGCATGATAAGACATTGGATTAATAGATATTTTTTATCCGATTAACTTACTATGCAAACATGCAATAAAAAATGAATCCCATAATACATATAAATCATTTATCAAGATGGCTAGATATCCTCTATCTAGTTGTACAAATATTAGTCAATGGATACAAAACTTCTTCCTTCTTGATATACTACAAATTATCATTTATTATTTTCTTCAAAACAAGAACATCCATACTGACTAATGGACCCTTTGAAGACATTGGGGTTTGGTAGTCAACACTTCATGAACCCATAATATTTTATGAATGTGCCAAGTAGTCGATTACCAAACTCTTGTGCTTCCTAAAAACCTATGAGCTAGTACGGATGTTTTTTTTCCTTATGTAATAATATCCTCAAGAATAAAGACCACACTATCATATGGACCTCCTAGAAAAATGGATTTCATTTTTCTATATTCTAAGCATATACAATTCTATGTACACACATTGGGTATAGGAGAAGAGCTTCTTATTTCCTCAGATCATCCTTATGACCGCATTGCCCCTAGTTTGAAATATTTTATTTAATTCATAAATCTTTCAACATATACATCAAACCTCAATAAATTCTCACACATATTTTGAATGACAATGTTACTCTACACATGTGTAAACAAACTCTCCTAAACACATCAAATATGGAAACAAGTATTAAATATACTTCCTCACATACATGTAAATATTTGCATATGCATTAGGTAACAAACTTATATACTCTTGTTACCCTCTCTCATATGTCAAGAAAAAATTATGGTGTCACGTCATTATCCTTATGAAAGCATTTCATCACTTTGCAAAATATTTTGAAAATATCACAAAATCAATTACAAAAGCATTTCATCACTATACAAGAAATTTGCAAAGATCACATTAATTACAAAATCATCATAAACATTCCATTACATTGAAAAAATATTTGCAAAATATCATCACAAAATCATTACATTATCTTACAAAAAGTTTACAAGGATCAAATCATTACATTACTTTACAAAATGTTTGCAAGAATCAAATCATTACATTGCCTAGAAAATTATTTTATAAGAAATCGAATCATTTAAAAATCCTTGTGGAAGGCTTTACAAGCAAACAATTAACTTATCTATGCATTCAGGTGCTATCAAGGGTTTCACTTGAACATTGATAAGAAGCAAAGCATATCTCATCTATGTAGTTAAGTGCCCACTCCTTAGTTAAGGATATCACTTAAAAATTGATGAGAAGCAAATATTTCATCTACATGGTTAAATGCACACTCAGTCAAGGATATCACTTAAACATTGATGAAAAATAAAATATCTTATCTATGCAATTAAGTATTTTATAGAGCATGACACTTAAACATTGATGGGTAACCAAATATCTTATCTACGTAGTTAAGTGTTTCATAGAGCATGGCACTTAAACATTGATGGGTAACCAAATATCTTATCTACGCAATTAAGTGTTTCATAGAGCATGGAACTTAAATATTGATGGGTAACTAAATATATTATCTATGCAATTAAGTGTTTCATAGAGCATGGCACTTAAAAATTGATAATGAACAATTACTCCATCTATTTTGTTAAGTGTTTCATAGAGCATGGCACTTAAACATTGATAAGAAATAATTACTTCATCTATGTAGTTAAGTGTTTCATAGAGAATAGCACTTAAACATTGATGAAAAATCAAATATCTTATCTACGTAGTTAAGTGTTTCATAAAGCATGGTGATTAAACATTGATAGGTAACCAAAAAACTTATCTACATAGTTAAGTATTTTATAGAGCATGGCACTTAAATATTGATAAGAGAATAAATATTATAGATACCTCATCTAAGCAGTTAAGTGTTTCATAGAGCATGACACTTAAACATTAATGAGAAGGAAAATATACATCTATCATGTACATATCACAGGTACCTCATCTACACGGTTAAGTATTTCATAGAGCATGGCACTTAAACATTGATGAGAAGAATATATATATATATATATATATATATATATATATATATATATATCATGTACATATTATAGGTATCTCATTATATCTTAAATATTATATTGAATACGACTTCATAGTTCACCATTTAAGCATAGTGAGATTAGGGGTAACTCTTTTGCCTCTCAAATACATGAGTGTTCTCCTATATCAGGTCTAGAGACCATCGCTCATAGCATACATCTGAATTATTACCTATCATTTATAACTCAATGCATCTCTCAATAGGGAAAATTTCTTCCCTTAGCATTTAATCATCATCAGGTTCACAAGACCATTGCTAAGTAAGAACAATAAAATTCTAAAAACTAACACCATGTAAGCTCAACATATTAATATATAAAAACATCATATATTATATATCTAATGCAATTTTACATCATACAATCAAATCACAAAATATCAAAACATCGCATCAAGGCTCGAAAACAAATATCATTATTATATATATAGATATATTCCTCATATCATAAATACAACTAGAGAAGGTGTATCACAAAGAAAGGTAAAATGATACACTCAACTCATAAAAGAAGGATGTATCACATCCTAAAATTGGTATGCTCACTCCAAAACATGCCTAACAGGTATAACTAGTCTCTCCTCCATCACCTCCGAGTGGAGGGCGAGGTGACTGGAGGCTAACAAAACTCCAAGAAGTATCACTCATGGATAGTTCCATTGATCATGATATCAAAGGCGATGGTGCTTACCACTTCGTAGGAACCCTTTTATGATATATATACTAATAATACATGGTCCTCCCTCACTCCCTCTCAACTTGAAGCTCTGCATGCTATAATATTGCTAAAGCATTGGCAAGCACTACCCTCAAAGCCTACAACTCTACCCTAGAACCCTGTATCTCTTTCTCTAGTGGCTCCATAATTATGGATACTAGTGTAGCATCTGAGCCCCACCTAACTTGTGCTCAATCCTCATTCCTCTATCCTCACATTTGCTCCAACTTAGACCTCAAACCGAAAATTATTGTTTAATCCATGGCCTACTCCTCTCCAACTCAATCCAAAGTTGATTAGAGCCTAGAAATGGTCTCCTCACACATAGCCCTTATTTGGGCCATATCATACCTGAACCTGGTAACCTCCTCTACAAGAATAACCTTAGAATATACCAACTATCTCCTCACCTCCTCCAAATTATGATGAAGAGCCCCTAAATATATCATTGTAGCCTCATATGTACTAGGACCTACCTCCCCTAAAGCATACAATCCTACTCCACCAAATGGGGCACCTAATAGTGGAATTGTGACTAATGGAGGCACATCCAAGGGAGTTCTAGATGATCTCCCAACCATTTACCTAGCTACCAATATATACCATATCTCTCCCTAAGCAACACCTAATCCCTCTCAAGGCATTGGCCACATTCTAAAATACGTATCTCTGGTCTCTTAGCAATGGGCCAATTATAAATTGATGAGGCCTAAATCTCCCATACCAATCCATGTAATCCACCATCACCCCTACATAATCTCTCATAGGATTCAACACCATAGGGTCATCTACATCCATCTCTATGAAAGTATAAGGATCCATAAGATCCCACCACTTCTTATGATAAACTCATCGTATCCACTCCTTGCCTATGGATGGTATCTCTTACACATTCCCATGATGATGTAATACATGGTCATATCCGTATAACTCATAGGCTCAGCTCCTATCATCTAACCACCGTATCTAGCTCACTCTAGCTAGCTCCTTGTGATCATCAAACCACACATACCTCTCCCTCCAAAGTCACCAAATAATATGCATTGCCCTCAAATCATCAATTAAATATCATAACCAATCTAAAGAGCAAATGGAAGAACAAACACACTTTTCCCACCTATAAACTAATGGTCTCTCAAAATAACAATCTCGTGTTGCCAAAATGGTTCGATAGATCACTATATGCTCCCATGCCCAAACCTAGAGTAAAGTACAAAAAATTAGGCTCTTACCCTATCTATATACCACTCTATAAAAAGTATGGTATAACCTCACCAAAATAGCAGGATCCCACGCATAAGTAATTTACTCATATCTCAATCTGACAACAATCTATCCCCATCCCCATAACATGAAATACCTACTAGTATCACCCATCATCAATCTTGACACAACAAATTATAACAATGTAGTCAATCGATCAATATGACCTCCCATGTAGGTGTTATTGATCCTCAACCTTGAATCCATCCTTGTGAAGTCACCATGCTTTGAGAAGACCAATTTCCTAGTACCCACATCTATCCCTAAACAAATAGGAACACCCCAAACAGGTACTCTTAGAATACACCACACATCCTATAACATCATTGTCATATCCTTAATCGACAATATGAAAGTATTAGATGATGGGTACCACCTCTGTACAAGAGCTATGAAAAAAAGGCCATCAAACTATACCTTGGGTATATATATCACATGATATAGCCCAATTGCAGTCAATACCTCCACATCCTCCACCATATGCTCACTCACAAATTTGCTCTTCAAGAACTTCATGCGAGCTCCCAAATCACCAAAACATTCATCACCTATCAAAACCAAATCCAAAAATCAACCAAAAATCCTCTAAATAGAATTTTTGGGTCAATACCAAATTCACCACTGGTGCTAAATTTGGCATTGGTACCAAATTCACTACTAGCACTAGTTCCAAATTCATCGCTGATACCAAATTTGCCATAGATATGGAAAAATGAAAAAAATCCAAAAAGTAAAGTTTTGAGTTGGGACCAAGGATATACCTGTCAATATCGATCTGAAATAGGTACCATCCCTTGAATGATATTCCCATAATGCACCCATCTCTGATTATTTGCCATCTCCTCAAACAATTGTTTTTTTCTCTCTCTCCAACTTTCTAAAAGGGTTAAAGTGTAAATGAAGATACTTTTGCCTCCATTTCCTCTTTTCTACCCATCCACCTATCGTAGCCAATTCAATAAAACATCCCAAATTTATGGAATTCTCCCCTAATATCCCATTAGGTGTATCATTATTTAGAGGAATATCATACCATAGGTTAAGAAATTTTCACAAGGGGTAAAATTTCCTTCTCCAGATACCAAGGCATGCAAAATGAGGCATATATGTAATAATAATGTGAAACAATTAAAACAAATGCAATCACAATCATTTTTTCAAATAAAAAAAATCAATACAAAAACAATTCATAAAAGTATCAAAATTGAGTATCAACTAAACTTTTGATGCAATATCATAGACATCACATCAAAACTAGGTCAAATGTAAGCACCCAATTTTGACAAAATCAACAAGGCAAAAGACACAAAAATCGGTCACAAACATTACAAAACTTCAATCAGATAATAACCCAACATTTTGGCATCAAATTTTGACCTTTACCAAATTTTCCACCTTGACCAAATTTGCCAATGGCTAATTTTGCAAGATCAATGATGAATTTAGCAAAACTACAAAAATTGAATTCGAAACAGTCAAAATTAGTTTTACCAAATTCGCCACCCCTTACCAAATTCACCAGTGGTAAATTTGGCAAACCTAGTAGTGAATTTGAAAAACATTCAAATTTAAAAATTTGAAAAATTAGACTTGGTTTTTGATAAAAATTGCCACTCCAAGCCACTAAATTTTCTAGTGGTAAATTTGGTCAACAATACCAAATATGACTAATAATAAAAATATCTTGGAATAATTATTATGCACATGGATTACAATCCTTTGCTCTCTGCGCTAACCTTACATGTCCCAACAATACACCAAATTTATAGATTTTAATTTGATCTTATCCAAATTTCCCCCTCAGTCCTTCTCCCAAATCCTATTTAAGTAGCCCCTTGGATAGGCATTTGGCATGATATTGAATAGTAGTTACACTCTACCAAGATTTCTCTAGCATTCTTCTTTCAAATATTCTTCTTTAACATTCTTCATCTCCAAGCATTTTCAAGCATTTTCAAGCATTTGCAAGCATTTTAGAGGTAAGCCAAGCAAGACAAGGAGGATTGTGGGGCAAGGAGGTCACCTTGGAGTTAAGGAAGATAGCTCTATCACTATATTTCTCCTTTCCATTCATATTTACTTCATTTTGCATTTTATCCTCTAAGTTGTAGCCTTGATAGCTTACATTCTCTCTTGATATTTCTACATTTCATATTTCTAATTCATTTTGGAGGGTTTTAATCTCTGTTTGTAGCCATCTAATATTGTGGTTTCAGCCATATAAAACTATGTTTTTAGCCATTTTATTTAAGTATATCATATTCATTTATCATCTAACATCTATTTTGCAAGTTTATTGTGACTTACATGCATTTGTCACTTACATTTCCATCATAATCCTCTCTTTTGTGGGGTTTTATCACATCTTCTTATATTTCATGTCATAATATTTACAATACCTATATTTATAGTCATGTTAATTACATAGAAAACATACTAACTCTTCTATTTTATTTCATATTCATTTAATTTTATGCTTCTTTCATTTGTAGGCATAAATTTAACATAGCCTTTTTTTTAGCAATCTCTTTTTCATGCATTGCATGTAGTTATTCATTTCACTCATATCATTATTCTTTCATCTCTCAAGGGAAAGTGTTGAAGGTACAAGACTGTCATTGTCTTGTTATCTCATCATTTGGCAGCATTCAAGCATCCTTCATTGCAATCTCCCTCCCTTTCTTTCTTATTCCTATAGATTTTTAAGTCTTGGGTAGCACTGTCATATTTTAGCATTTTCATTAATATTTTATTACTTAATGCTAATTTGATTTTATTAGAAATTGGATTAGTTATCTTGCATCATTCTAACATCATTGTACACATTTTTAGCCCTCTACATTCCCATTTTAATTCAAATTTTATTCATCTTCAAAATTTTCACTCTCTTTACACATTGAAATTAGTCATCAAATTGCATGATTTTGTAGCTTAGATCTTTGATTTTATAAGTTATAGACCTAAAAAATCCCTCCAACAATATTGTACTAATTTTCCACTACAAAATTTCATCAAAATCCCCTAAAACAACCTTCAAAACTCTCAAAATATCGTCTTTAGACCAAATTCACCACCTTGCATAGTCAATGGTGAATTTGACTTCCAAAAATACACAGGACCAAATTCACTACAAACCAAATTTTCCAATGGTGAATTTAGTAAAGCCCAGTGGTGAATTTAGTAATTAGCCAAAATCCCACTCCAAGAGGTAAGCAAACTCAAAATTTCATTAAGAGGTGGTTTGATTTGCTATTTAGACAAGTATTTTGCCATATCTAACTCTCAAACATACCTCCCAAAGTAGAAAAATTAAACTTTTGGTCTTTTTGTGTAGATACCAATATCACCAGTCACTCGTGGAAAATTTGGTAGTAGTAGAAAATTTGGAAATAGGCTTAAAAAAGAGGTGATTCTACCACTAGGCACTCTCTAAACTCTACACGTTTAGTTTATTTATGTTTTGCTTCTGTATTCTGCTATTTTACACCTAAAAATCACATTTCTTTTGGGGAATTAAGAAATCTTAAGCAAAAATACTAATTGCTTTACAAAATGTTTTAATTTCTTTATAAAATACATCTAAATCAATCAATCAAGGAACCTTAGTCTGAAATCTTAGGTTTTTCTTCATTTCCAAGCACATAGACAAAGAAATCAAGTCATTTAGTTGCATTTAGGCTAACTTATCTTCTTGCATCTTCTCTTATTTTACCTTAAAATATCAAAATATTCTTAGTTAACTCATTCAAATTTGAAAAGCATGTAAGATAGTTATTGTAATTTTGCATTTGTGTGATATAAGCTTAGCATGCATCTAGATGATCTTTGTTCTTAGGTATTAGAAACCGTTAAGGCTCGAAAAATATTCAAGATAGTGATACAAAACCTTAGGTGTTTTATTTGAATAAACCCATATAAAACATCAATCAAACAAGCATTACATAAACTTATATAAAATGTGAGAGAAACAAATTTAGGAGGAGTCCAATCATGTTGAGATTATCCATATTCTCGAGGTCTCCCTTGGAAAGAGACCCTCAAGTGGGGAAGCAGAGATTCCAAAAAATCTTCCCCATGGACGCTTGACATTAATTAGACTTAAGAGGAAGGACAACTTTTTATTTGACTACACATATCTTGATAATTGTAGCTATTGCTCCATAGTATTATATTTAGATCTAAAATTTTCCATTCTATATTTTTTAAGTAGTGATTTTGTATACTTTGTTTGTGTTATTGTGATGTTATTGTCTCTTTAATATATTTCTAATGCAAGACAATAATGTAGCAGTGGGCATAAAAGGGCCAATCGTTCATGATTTTTGTTGGTTTCATTTCTTATTTTGTTACTATACCAACCTTTAATATAACATATATAAGCGATGGAAGGAAATGACCATAATGTATCACAATATTATTAAGCCTTTATTCATCATATTTTTAAATTTATGTTGTTACAAGTTTACTTATAGAGTCACATACACATATTTCATCATGGTTTGAATCTAGGTATTTTAAAAGAGATTCCAAAGCTCTAAGATTTTTTTATTAGGATAGTAAACATAGAGATGCAATTTTTTAGCTCTATTTATATAGTTTTTAATATATAAGGGAACTGTTAACAACATTAGGCACTGCCACCATAAATCCTAGCCTATTGGATTAGATGAAGTCAACAAGATCCTCTACCCTTGAGGGCATAGAATTATGGTAGCCAACTGGTAAATACTCTACAACTACCATCCAACCTATCCCCTTCTGGGTATGTCATGGTTTGAACCTTTGACCTCCCCAAAGAGAGGCCAAAGCCCTAACCACCACATTGTTCTTGTCAAACTAATTATTCATCCTTATTAACATCTCTACTATATGTATGTGGGAAAATTTAGCTCTCTTGATTTATGATCCTCTTTATGATCTTCTTAATACATATTATTATTTCCAATATCATATTACTAAGGCTTCCACTTTAATATCTAGTTCTTCATCATAAATTAAAGTGTCACTACTTGTACCTTTAATATATAATAAAATGTTATATATATATATTTGATCATAAGCACTTTTTGCTTTGAAGCAGGCGATAAATTTCAAACCATAGTACATCTTAACAAGGGCAATGATAGATTTTTGGAGTAGATTGGAGCAATTGATGGCAAAAAATATTTTTGGAGCAAGCAATGACGATGAATTTTTTAGAGAAAGTGACGACAATGAATTTTTTGGAGCAAGCAATTTTTTGAATCAAACTACAAATTTTTGGAGCAAGTGATGACACCGAAATTTTTGGAGAAAGCAATTTATTAAAATAGGCGATAAATTCTTTGGATCAAGTGAGGATTTTTTAGATAAAATGATAGAGATCAAATCATAGTATGAAAAAAAGAGAAAAAAACATAGCAATTCTCTAAAGTAGACGGTGGATTTTCAATCCTAGTACATTTCTTAACCAATATTTTTCTCTACTATTTACTTTTCTAGATAAAATTAAAAGTTGTTTTTGGAGTTATGTTTGTGAATTTTTCAAACACAAAGGTTTGGGTAGCCATAAAAATTTTCAATTTGTTAAAACTTCATGGTACTTATCTTTTGGGTAGGTGACAGTCTGTGCAAGTTAGAACTTAGTGGAAATACAAATGAAGAACAATAGTAGGATTTCATAGGCCTTAAATCCCAACCCATGGATTACTCATGAATGTAAAATAGAAGAACAATATATTATAGAAGAAGGCCATCAATAGTTTGAAGGAGAATCCAACATGTTTAAATATCTTAAAGTTATTGCACTTTTACTGAAAAAATAGTACAGGATGTTGCACTAAGGTGCAGATGGATGTCAGATATGTCTAAGATGTCAAATTTAGGATTGAAGAAGGGGTCAAAGGGATACAAAGAGGACAAGGAGAAATATGACCCCTACTACAACTACCATTACAACTGTCAGATCCGTCATACAACCCTTGGTTTCAAGATGTATCACAAATAAGATGTAGTAGCTCATTAGAGGGTTTGAAGGAGGTATTTGCAATGGGTTTGTTGGTATGTTCAATGCAAAATAGAGCAATGGTTAAGGATGGGAAATATGAGAAGAATATACTAGGGTTATGGTCACTAAGGTTGGAGTCATCATCACACAACATGTAACTTAACCCTAAGGTTGTAAAGACATGGGATAAGATGACAAGTTGTTAGAGTTATTTTTGGATAAGGTTGCCACTATGGTGAGTGAAATAGAGGGTGATAAAGAAAATAGGATATTATATATCGAGCCTAGTTTTTCTAATGCAAACACTAATGGAGATTCCCCCAACATTGAGGCTATAAGGAGAATGCAAGATTTTAAAAAGGAAGATTTGGGGATTTTCTAGAATATGGTCATAAAGAAAAAGTAGTGGAATACTAGATGGATCCTTATGAGGATGTATCCATATTTGATTGTGGAAGGAAGTTCAAAACAAGGAATTATCCTTTAGAAGTGTTCAATAATAGGCCTGGGCCAATGATGATTTTATAGGAAGACACACAACTCTTGGACAAGAGTGATGATTGGGATATGTCCTCTTTAGAGAGAGTTAAAAATAGGCTACAACTCTCTAATCATGGCTATGAGGGACAACATAATAATTTGAAAGGAGTAAATCCAAAGAAGAATACCTTGAAAGCACATAAAAATGCAACCAAGTACATTCGAAGGAAGAGTAATAGGGCAAAATTATTTCTAAGAGAAATGTAAAAATAGGGGAAGTCATTGAACTATCAGAGAAAATTCTTATTGGGAGGTTTTATGGGCATGCAATTTTTGAAAAATCCTTGGTAGATTGGATGTCCAGGGAATGGATGGAAGTTCTAGAGTATATACCTAGTTTTTTATTTCTAGTAAGAGGATGATTGTCATTTCAGTTTAGGACTAAGGAAGATGTGGAAAATATTATGTCAAAGAAATAGTTTTGGGGGTTAGCTTTGTTAATTCTCAAATTGTGGAATCCTTTTTTTGACCCTAGGACCACTTGAATACCTTCTCACCCTATATGGATAAATTTACCAGGATTGCCATTAAAATTTTTGTCTAGAGATGTTTTCCAAGCCATAGGAAACTGCATTGGTTCTTTCTTGGAGGTGGACGAGAGGTATCAGTCCTCGTGCATGAGGATAGTGGCTAGGGTTCTTGTTGATATGGATTAGAGAGATGTATTAGTGGGGGAAATTGTGTTGAAGTATAACAAAGGGATGCATGTTCAAACCCTAGACTATATTGGTGTACCTTTTAGGTGTGTGCGTTGTTAAAATTATGGACTTATTGCAAGGGATTGTTCTCTTAATTTTTCAAGGAAGGTTTGGTGTCATAAGGAAGATAGAGGGATATTTAAGGGTGAGAATGAAATGCAATTTTTCCTTCAAGCACATAACTTACAGTCTAATTATATTATTGAATCATTGCACAAGGAACACAAGCTAGATAGATCAAGAGAAAAAAAAATGTAGAGAAGGTGGAAATAAATATTTTTGTGCCAAATAAAGTGATGGATTCAAAATCATCTCACATTAAAGTAAGGCTAGGATTATTAGAGCTAAATTTGGATGTCGTGCTATATTTATTATTAATATTATAAATAAAATGGAACATATTTACAAAATAATTTTAAAAATCATATCCATAGACTAAAAGGTATTCTATATTGTGTTATTTCAAAGGGACAAGAAGAGTTTCCTCATGATAATAAAATCCTTGATGGTATAATGAATAAAACTTGGTCATTGATTATTAAAATATAAAGTAAATACTTGGATGAGAACATTTCTTCAAAAATAATCTAGGAAATGAACCCTCTTGGGGTATCTACAACATGAAATCTCATATATCTACAATTAGTCAATACGAGTATTAATAGTCCAATCAACAAGAGAGATTACAAATTTAGTAAGACTTACTATATTAGTTTTTATCTAAAATAGATACCATAATTTAAAACTTATTTGGTTTATATATATCCAAAATTAAAATTTTATATCGAAGCAAGGAAAAATTCCAAATATTAGATTTCCACCAGGAATTTGATTAAAAGATAGAATGTTAAACATGTTGTAAATTATATATAATTTATGCTTCTAGTATTCAGTCTACTTATTTTTCATCAAAGATGGAGGTCATTTTTTTAAGATTTATAGAAATTAAAGTTTTCAGTCCCAAGGATTTATATTTGAAGAAAATCTTATCACCTAAAATATTATCGAAGGCCTCAATCCTCATTTGGTTTCCAATATAGGAAAAAACCTTATTGATATTAGTTTATAAGGAAGAGAGTATCATATAATTTTTTAGACATATTTTTGCAAGAAGGGTTGATATTAATTATCTTTTTATTTTGTTTTTGGGAGGTTAAATCCTCAAAAAATGAGAATTTATTGGGTTATATCTTCAATACTGAAAGAGTTGATCAAGAGTATGACTCTTTTGAGATTCCAAGAGCACAGAAATTATATGAAACATTAGGTTCAACATATAAAAATAATGGGAAGTGATTATTAGTAATTATAATCTTCATGCATTCTTCATCATATTTCTTTTCACCTCTAGAAAGTGTAATATCTACCCTCAATACCTTGAATCTCACAATATAGTCCTTAACACTATCAAACTCTACCAATTTAATATAGGAGAGCTCCAATTATAAACAATATTTTTTAGTAGTATTAACTTTCCCAAATAACTCATAGAATTTTGACAATACCTTGATATGGTTGCTTTTATTGTTGATGTGGAAAAGTAATTTTGGTTCAGTCAACAAGAAAAATAGGTCAAAAATTGCTTCTTATTTTCGATGGTGGGTTTCTCCATTAATAATAGTTGCTTTATTTTCTTGAGAGATGCACCATAGGTTTTTACTACATAACAAACTAATCATTTGAGTTGACTAGATATTGTAATTTTATCCATTAAGATGAGTAACTAGGATTATTTTATCCATTTTATATAATTCAACCCCTAACACTGTCTATGAACTCTTTACACAGTGCATAGAGCTCATTAAGTTGTATGATTTTAAAAAAGGCTCAAAATGCTTTTGTATGCAAAATTTATGGCCTCTGAAATTCTACCCTAATGGACCACAAAAAATAAAAAAATAAATGCTCAAATATTAGGAATGAAGAAACAAATCCTAGGATACCATTGATTAGTGTTTGATCCATTGATGCACTACCCTTACTTTTTGCCACCTCATCTACTCTTGGATAGTGTTTTTTTGATACTTGCTTTCATTTGATTGGCCAAGTTGGTATAAATAGGAAAAAATGGTTTAACATGGTGTAAAAGAATGCCACATGGCCTCATATCTATAGAAGTAATTAACATATCAAAAGATGCTTGGAAGGGATCAAACCTTGGTCTCCCTTGTGCTAAGTGTAATATACTAGTTGTTAGCTACACCACTTATGAGAAGCAAAGTGTAGAAATATTATTTTATTTTCCACCCATTCTATTTTCACTATTCAAAATGACTATTATATGGTTAAAAAACAAGTCCACTACTCTAAAAAAAAATTACTATTTGCTTATACAGTTCCTACAGGCCCAAAAAGGCCACATACTTAGCCATTTTTGTAATATTTAGGTAAGTGTTGAGAAAAAACTTAGGAGTAGTGTTAAATTATGTTAAGGTGTAAAATCCATTGTCAGCGCAATCAAGTAGTACTCAGTGGAATCTGGAGTAGTAGAATTTAGAAGAGCAACTTCAGCCCGAGGTTAATTTTTGCAACAGAAGGCCACACACATGAAAAATTTGGTAAAATTGGCTAAGTGTTGGAAGTAAAAATTTTCTAAGTGTTGGCAATGTTAAAATTCGTCAGGGTACAAGATCCACAGTCAACATAGTCAAACAATGCATAGCAAAAATAAGAGCAACAAAATTTGACTAAGAAAGGTTGATGCAATGTTAAAGTCCACCAAGAACCCAACGCAATATCAAAATTATTTGGTCAACATGGTCAAATGATGCCCATAGTAGAGAAATTAAAACAAAATACTGAGAAAGACAAGGTAAAGTTCTGCAGAGGTTGCAAGGGTCGTTCGAATAATATAGAATGTTGAAATCTGTGGTCAAATTGGTCAAACCTAATCCAGTGAAATTCAAACTAATAGATTTTGTAAAATAATTCAAGTTGCTTTAGAGCTCCCATTCTATGGTCAAACTGGTCAAACCCGATCCAATGAAATTCGAAGAAGTGGATTTCAAAAAATGGTGCAAACAGCTTCAAAGCTCTCATTTCATGGTAGAATTAGTTAAAGAACCCAATCCAAAAAAATTTGAAGTAGCAAACTTCAAAGGATTGCATAGACTGATTTAGAGCTCTCATTTTATGGTCAAACTAGTCAAATCTAATCCAACAAAATTTGAAGCAACAAATTTTGTAATTGAAGAGAATGTAACCAATTGAAGCAAAACCTGAAGAGTATGAGCAAAAAATCTAGGGAAGACCAAGCATCACAAAAATCAATATTTACCTACATTTTTAGTTACAGATCTATGGATGAAATCTTGATTAAGAATAGGGGATGGACAAGATCAACCTACAACTAATGCAGCCATCAAATTCCATTGAAGGCCAAACAACTTGCAGAATTTAAAGTTGTAGAAGTTCATCGAGCGTAGCTCCCTTTATTTTCTTGTAAAAAAATAAGAGGCTGCCACCTTAGCATCCTGCTAATCTGGAAAGAAAATCCTTGTAATATTCCTATTATTTCTACTACCATTGTAAAATCTATACAAAGAGGTCGAGCCCTCATTTTTAAGGGTTGACTCTGGAGTTTTTTCCTGTCATATTACTGTAATTTTGTTGAGAATCAATAGAAGGAGCATTACTTGGACATTTGCCTTAGACTTGTGTCTTCATCTTTGTGAGTTTATTCTATGAATTTATTTTTGCTACTATTGTTATGGTTAGTCAATTCTTTTGATATTGGATTGCTAACTTAGGGTAAATTTGAATACTTCATGCTTAAACAAATACTATAGAGAAATCCTTTTTTTAGTTAGTCTGAAGGTTGATCTAATACTGCTATTTGGATTATTAACATTTTAGATGTTTGAAAAATTTCTCTTAGTGTTTTATTATTCTTTAATGATGAAGATTATTAGTTTTGATTATTGTTAGTGTTAAGTGTGGCATATTGGAAATGTGATTGATTAGAGGATTTTTCATATTAGTCAATGTTGTTAGATTTATCTAACCATTATTCACTCAATTTTTTTCTAACCCTTATCTCATTTCTATCCTTAAAATTACACTTTTAATTGATATTAATTGAGTCAACACCAATTAGTTGACAGGGTATACCAGTCTACTCTAGATATTGGATTGAAGTAATATTTGATCCATCCAATGTTAAGGTTTGAGCTGTGACTAGTGGGTGTGCACCACCTAGAAAGTCGTAGATTCATATTCACAATTCAATTTTTCCTTGATGTCAATTCAGACCCTAATAGTTTTGGCATGCTTGGTGGGACCCTAAAGACACTTTATCTTTTCCCCTACCCATTTACTTTTTATAATACCCGGTGGAGTCAACATTTAGTAAATTATATTGAACTCATTCAGTGGAGAAAGTAAATTTACTTGGTGACTCCCTAAGTGCAAGAATCCAAATTAGCCACCCTAGAAAAGTATCTTTTTCATGAATACTAGGTCATCTATTAAAAAAAATGAGATCATCATATCATGTTATATTCTACGAGCTTCCCTTAGGTCGGTCCAATATCATAATAAATTTATTTTCAAATTCATCGACCAAGGAATTCCTAGTTGAACCACCCATTGCGGTGCCTCCAAGACCAATTCCACCAAGAATATTGTCTACAATGGCTTAGTAGGTTAATTAAAATCAACCCCCATATAATATTTCTAGCTGGAATACTTCTAGGTCTCTGGGATTTGCTAATATGCATGACATTTCCCAAGTTGTTACAAAATCCATACCTACGTATGATGGTACAGGTAAGACTACATATGAACATTACCAAGACATTTTGAATTTGGTTGCTATTCACAATATCAAGAATCATAATGTTATAGTCATACTCGTAGCCCTTTCTTTTAGAGGAAATATCTTGCATTGGTTTAGAACATTGGAATATACAACCATTACCTCATGGGAAAACTTAGCGAGTCCTTTTGTAGAAGAGTTCAATGAGTCATATGATCTCTTTTCACTCTTGAACCAATTCACAACTATGAAAATATGCCAACATGAGTTAGTATCTGATTTTAACTTGAGATTCAATAGAACCTAGAAGAGGATCCTCGTTGAGGCTATACCAATGACATATTTAGCATATATGTATTACATTAGAGCTCATGGGTCAAACCTGGGGCTACAAACTCAAAAATCAGGTATAAACACCTTCCCATAGGTTTACCAGGTAACTTTCCAAGTAGAAAATATATTAATTGTTGTAGTAAGACTTTCATAAAAAATGGTAATGCCTTATCGCAATGAGTTTCCTCGGTTTCCACCAAAAGTAGCCACTCCTTCATATATGGATCCTCCATCAGTACCACAAGTAGCTCCATCATTTCCTCCCAAAATAGCCCCTAATGTCCTTTTTCCTCCTCTTCCATCTCAAAAATCCTAAGAAACATATGTGTTGTTGGAAATCCAGAGTACTCTGAAACTCCTCAACAACAAGGTCAATGCAATTGAAAAGAGGGAAATAGAGATATTTTAACCAAGAATATTCTCCTATATTAATAAAGATCAAAATATGAGTACAAGCGGTAGTGTAGGATCCAAAATCAATGAAAATCAAGTAGAGCAGTAATATGCACTTGAAGCTAGCTTGGTCAATGTTTAGTGCTTAGTTTGCAATGATATACATAATTCTAGGACATGTATGGTGTACCAACATCATGTGCAACAAGCAATGGAAAAGACAAAGATAAATTTTAAGGGGAGAGTTAACATGATGTGGTAGTACGATCAAGTCATGACTAGACAAGATTTTCCTAAAGAAGAGCAGGTATCTATCATGACCAGGTTTGGAAGGAAGTCCTTGCAAGTAGAACTGCAAAAAATGAGTATTTTTCAAGTGCCTTCTCAAAATAAAAGGGAATCTCCACGGGAATCACCACTATAAAGCAATGAAAAGCTCCCCATTCGACAAGCTATTGATAAAAATAATACAATACTGAGGAGACAAGAGGAAGAGATGAAAGCTCCAAGAGAGAGTGAAAAGAAAAATAGAAAAGAATAAGAAAGTGCCAGGAGGGAAGCCCAAGAAAATGTTAGAGTATATCATATCCTAAGTTGTTACTAGGATAAGTTTGAGTGGCTTAGATCAACTGAGTTAGTTATGATCCAATGGATCATATTGTATGCACTTGCTATTTAAGCAAGGCCTCTCAATAGAATAAACATGAAGTGTTTTATTTTCCAACATGGAATCAGAGCGAGCTATCCCTATCCTGTGAACCTGAGGGAGGATTTCCCTCATGGGGGGATTTTCCTCATGGAAATCCTCCCTCATTTTTTCCCTTTGGCCATTTTTTCAGAAAAATTGAGGGAGTATGCTCTCCATATTTGATGGATCAGAAACCAGAAGTTTAAGAAAAAATCACGACTGCCAATTTTTTATGGGGAAATTTTTAGTTAGTTTGAGTTTTTAGATGTAAGTTTTTTTTGGGAGGACATAGGCTTATGCTAAAAATAGCTGTTGAGAGAAGTATTTTTCATACCTGTGTTGGCTGTGGTAGAAGGAAATTTCCATATCAATTTGAAGAATATTGGCGGTCATTGTGTCAAATTTAGCATTTATGAGATCATTTTTTTAGAATAAGTGTAGCAACACCGAACCATGAAACCCATTGTACGTAGTGCTACTGCACTACTTGCATGCAATATATTTAATGTAGATATGATGGCCCAATATTTCTTATTTTGTTGTTTATAGAACTACCGACTGGTAGTGGTTCCTTCAGGAACAGGAAGGTTGTTTTTTTGGGATACATTTTGTGATCGATATGCTTTGGTAAAACAACAATGAAACCCAGCCAGAGAATATGTGATAGCTACTGCCCAAGCTACAACTACTATAGCTAGTTTAGCTTCAATAATGGCAGTTCAAGTGCACATATTGCTTAATGATGGAATCTCAAACCTATTGACTAAATCCATTGAAGGGCAAAGTGATCCAATTATTGGTTTGCATAGTGGTGCATTGCTTGGTGTTGCATATAGGATGCCTATGCGGATAAGCCCAAGGGCTATGATTGCTATTTCCACTGTGCAATTAGATGCTTTATCAGGTCTTGATCCAAATGATGGTATGCTTTTATCCTTTTCAACTAATTATAATGGAGCATTTGCATCTATAAGACCTTGAAGCACCGGCTAATTTCTAGCTTTACAATAATGATAGTCTGAAAGTTGATGTAGAAGATGGTGGAATGCCCAAAGAAATTGAAGAGAGAAGTAATGGTCATGGATGAGCTTGCAATGGTGCCTATGTTCTGGCATGGTTTTGTTTGTTGTGATCAACACCACTGTGTTCACAATTTTGGTATCATTATGGGAGTAATGCTGGTAGTGTGAATCATTGTTTGGAGATTCACCCTTAGAAAAAAAAAATAACAATGAAAAGCGTATGAAGGATGATATTTTGGCCCACAGGTTGAATCTACACTAAAAATTAAAAAATAGGCCCCTTTCAGGCGATCGTTGATATTTTCCAGCGAGGCTACAATGCCATTGTGAATGTACAGAACTGTATTATGCCTGATGATGAGCCACCCGCATCTGAAGAATAAATCATTAAGTACTGCATTGAAGTCTTTATTTATAGCTCCATGAGTGATGAGGTTTTTTTCCTACCACTGTTATCTATTGTTGTTGGTATTTTTTTTTATGTTGTCTCTTGGGCTATTCAAGATGGTGTAGACAACAAGAAAATTGGTGGAACACAATGCTATAATGTCTAAAATCACCTACGAGGGATATGCTTTTAGTTTTATTGTAGAAGGATTGGCTTGAAGCCCCTGCTGACTGGACTCCACGTCAATAGCAAATTTAACTTGGAAAATTTCCACCACCTACTACACCTGCAAAAAGGAATTCATGTGCCTTCTCTAGTGAGTACCGTGTACACCTCCACCATTGATTTCATGATCGTGTATCTCTGATATTGTGTGGCCATGTTTATCCAATTTTATGTGGTTGTAATTTCCAGATTATGCAGAGAAAAGTGACATCCTTTGAATGGAGGAGTCCCTCTCTATTATCCATTATTTGATAGGTTTGAAGAGAGCATAATATTGATTATGGTATGCAACAACAATGAGTCATCTGACGGTGGTGGATGTGGAGTCATAAATCACTATAAATTTAGGTTGCAGTTACAACTTAACTAGAATAATTTGGGATGAGCATATTATCTCTTGCTATCATGGACATCTCCTACTGATGTGGGTGCCTCAACTACAGCTACTTGATCTACAATGGAACCTAAAATGGTTAGCTTTTTCCATCCCCAATCACGGGACCTGCAATGGTCACTTTTTTGTGGGGTGAGAGATGTTGAGTTGAACTGAGTGAGAACACTATCGAGGCCCTCTCATCTGAAGTGCTAGAGCATGTGTTGGGGTTCATGAAATCTAGAAAGTACAAGGTAAAGGTGTTGGGTGTACATCAATAATTGCTTACTGAGTAAAAAGTGACGTCCACTTCGGATGTTGGCTATGCATTTGAGTAGAAGAGAAAATGTGTGATGGGGTTTAGATCCATTTTTTTGGTCCTTCGATCCCTCAACTTAAATTTTTATTTCTTTATATTTTTTTGGCCACGTGCTGAAAGTTAAATAGTTTTTTACAAATATTTCAAAGGATGGAATTTTTTTTATTATTCCTTTTTTTAAGAGAATAATTTATATCAAAGGAGGAATTTTTTTTATTATTCCTTTTTTTAAGAGAATAATTTATATCAAAGGAGGACCATGTAAAAATTTTGAAAACCATTTTTTATTCCAATTTTTAAAATATTCTCTTGTGAGGGAAAGGATAATATATTTCCTGCATATAAAGGCATCATTGACACTCGAACATAGGGGTATTTATAAACTTCAATTTTTTTTTTATGAGCTAGATACATTGGTGGCATCAAATTTCCATTTTGAGGTAGGTCATATATATATTTTGAGGCTCAAAGATTATTATATCATGGAGTGCACTCTCGGTTGAACCCGACACTCCCAAGGCATTTGTTTGTGATTCTAGTATCTAGTCACCTTCTCTTTAGCACCTAGAATATGCAGGGGCTAGTCACCCATGCATTTGGTAGGATGAGGAGGTCACCATAAGGCACATTCAATAGCTATATTGGTGCCCTTTATTTTTTGATTCCCTTGTTTTAAGTTGTTTGTCCACACAGTTTGGACCTTGTTACCATTCCATTATGTTTATATAGGTGGACTCCATATAAATGTACTTGTGGGGTTTATTTTTGGACTACCATTGCCATTATAGTGCTTTTTTTCCACACTATATTCACATTTCCTTTTGTGAGACACTTTGGTTTTTAGTGACTTTTCATGGTTCATAGCCTTGTTCATTGTCACAAGCACCAATCTAGGAGTGAAATTTCATTCATTTTGGTGATGAGGCTTCTCTATTTTTTTGAGACATCTCATGGATCCTTTGCAGAGCCCTTCTTTATGGAAGTTTTCCTAGGGGGGTTGAAGAGGACATATTCCTCTCCATCCTCCTTGCACCTCTTCCTTTTTCTTCTTTTTCTTCCTTATCTTCTAGCAGTGGTTTTTTATCTCTAATGGCATATAGTTATTTATCATCTCCCCAAAAAATTTTCTTATGGATATATTGTACATGAGTATCTTATCAAGCCTTGTTATAGGAACTCATATCTGTGGGTATACCACTTGTATGATTTTGTTTTTCACTACGTCCTAGTACCACTTAAGGGGGGTGTTAGAGTATATCATATCCTAAGTTGTTACTAGGATAAGTTTGAGTGGCTTAGATCAACTAAGTTAGTTATGATCCAATGGATCATATTGTATGCACTTGCTATTTAAGTAAGGCCTCTTAATAGAATAAACATGAAGTGTTTTATTTTCCAATAGAAAAATTGAGTTTACCTTCTAATACAAAAGGCCAAAGAATAGAGGCTACTCAGCAATACAAAAGAAAGTTTGGGGAACCAAAAAAAAGGTATGAAAGACCTCCCCCAGTTTTGGTTGAATATAATATAGCAAATTATTTGAAAAGAGTCCCATCTAGAGCAAGCTTGTATGATACACTTTTTCTTCCTATCCAAATAGATTTGTTGAAAGCTTCCCTACAAAAAAATACTAAGGAAAAAAAACCACCATAGTGTTAAATTTGACACAAGATAAGAAAAAAACATCTCTTGTCACCTTGAAGAACTAGCCTCTTCCATTATACATTTCCATAAGAATGGAGGGATGGGTAGTCCATAATTGTATGATAGACTTAGGTGTCTCAATGACTGTTATGCCAAAAGCAATATGTGATGATATGGGCATGGAGTACACAAGGTCATGTTAGGGGGTCTTGCAACTTGACAGTACCCTAGTGAATACTGTAGGAGTTCTAAAGGATGTATTGATAAGGTTGCATAGAGCTCTGAAGGTGACCATCATCTAAGAAATTATGGTAGTAGACCCCGAACCTTATTTTGGCATATGCATTTCAAGAGAATTTATTACCAAGATGGAAGGATATATGTATTTAGACTAATCCACTATGATAGTCCCCTAAAAAAGCAAAAGAATAAGAATAACCCCCCAAAATCCTGTATCCTTCTACATAAAAAAAATTGAAGAGTATTTATACAATCATTCAATTATGGAAGAGCCGAAGTTAGTAGAAGTACTAGAATATTTAGAAATAGAGGACAATTTGCCCTTCAAGGATGATTATAGTCTATCAAAAATAGGGTTGGATACATACAATAGCTCCTCAGAGGCCGAGAAGAATATTTGGACAATGCATTTTGATGGAGCAAGGTGCAAAAATGGAGTAAGAGCTAGTGTAGTGTTAAAGTCCCCTTCATAAGGGGTAAAGAGTTTTTATTTCAGATTCACCTAGGTTTGCACAAAAATACTATGAAAAATGAGACTCTGTGTTTGAGATTGGTGCAAGTGAAAAAATGGAAATCAAGATATTGGATATTTATGGTAACTCAGAGTTGGTGGTCAACCAAGTTACAAAGAAGTGCAACAGTAAACATCATTATCTGAAGACATACAAGAACAAAGTATGGGACTTGATGGAATCATTTGATGCACTAAATATCTACTCTATTCCTAGAGGATAGAATATAATGGTTGATGCTTTGGCTGTTACGGGCTCTAATTTCAATCCTTCCTTAGACCTTGGGTTAGCTACAAGTAAAAGAGTAAAATTAATCTTTAGACTTGTAGGTTCGGATAGATAAATATTTTTGCAGGTCTTTGAAAATGATGATTAGATAATCAAATTTCTAGTCAGAGAAGCTTGTTTAGCCAATGTGCAAGAAGAGCTTGCCTTGGAAATAGATCAATAAGATATCATACAATTGAAGAATAATCACATTCCTAAAGGCCTAATCACATCGAATAACTTATTTGATAACAAGGATGGAAAGAGGTCAAGGACTATAAAAGTAGATGATAAGATCTACAATGAGATTGAAATAGAAGAAAAAAAGAAGATTAATGTTGGAATAAGGTGTTCCTTGAAGGAAGTTGAGGGATTCAAGGTACTTTGTTTTAAATACCCATATATTATTTCCTAGTCATATGAGGACCTCAAGGTTTATAATAAGAAGGTCATTCAACATACCATTGAGCTAGAACCTGATGCAAAACATTTTAGAAAAAGACAAAGGCTTGTCAATCCTAAAATTGAAGCCATAATGAGGTAGGAATTTCTTAATCTTATTAAAATGAAGATAATTTATCCTATCAAGAATTCCACATGGGTTGGTAACTTGGTCCTAGTGAGAAATAAAAATGGAGACATTTGATTATGTGTGGATTTCAAGAATCTGAACAGAGCATAACTCAAAGATCGTTATATGCTCCCCCAAATGGATCATATTTTGTAGATGGTGTCAGGAGTGGAAAGGTGCTCCTTGCTAGATAGCTTCTCTGGGTACAATTAGATATGGGTTAAATATGAATACTAGTTCAAAAAAACCTTCACCACTAAGTCGGACACATTTTCATAGTAGATAATGCTATTTGGCCTATCCAATGCAAGAGCTACGTTCCAAAGGGCCATGGACTATGCTTTTAGTGAGATAATAATTAAAATTATTTTGATTTATTTGGATGATATGATGGTATTTTCTCATAAAAAGTAATCACATCTTGATAATTTAGATAAAGTTTTCCAAAAGTGTGGAGAGTTTGGTATCTCCCTAAATACAAAGAAGTCATTCTTTGTCATTCATGAAGGCAAGTTATAAGGACATGTAGTCTCCAAAGAAGGGATGCCAATAGATCTAGATAGAATAAAATCAATTATATCCCTTCCCCTCCCCCAAAATAAGAAAGACCTGCAATCCTTATTTGGGCAAATTAACTTTGTGAGGAAATTCATATCATATTTCGCTCAAGTAGTCAGACCTATATTAGAGTTACTAAAAAAGAACATGAGGTTTAAATGGACTAAGAAAAGAAAGCAATCCTTTGAGGCTATAAAACAAGCAATTGCAACTGCACCAGTATTGATAATTTTTTACTTTAGCAAAGATTATTTTATATACCTATGAATCTGAGGAAAGCTATGCATCAGTGCTCACACAAAAGGATGAGAATGAGGAAGGACACCCCATATTATTTCAGAGCTAAAATTTACATGATTACCATACCAAGTATAATTTTATCAAGAGGTAAGTATTCATAGTAATGAAATCCTTGAAAAAGTTTAGACAATACTTGATTTAAAGTAAGACTTGTGTCTATGTGGTTCATCAAGATCTAAGAAACTTTATCCTTCAAGGAGAACTGGGTGATAAAAGGGCTGGTTGGATTACTAAAATACAGGAGTATGATGTAGAGATTCATCCTACCAAGTTAGTTAGAGGAATAACATTATACCAGGAGCTTGCAGCTAAAGCAGATTCATAACAAACAATAGCTTTTCAGGGAGCATATGATGATCACAATGCCAATATTCTAGAAAGTTCAAATTTGGTAGATCAACTAACGACCTACTTTTGAACAAGAGTATGTCCTCAAGGCCTCATTACTTCACAAATAAGAGGATTCAGACTACAATATTTGAAGTATGTATTGCTTCCTAAAGGATTATACAAAAGGAACCTAGATGGAGTACTTCTAAAATATCTAGGAGATAATAAAAAATAAAAGGTCATTGAAGAATTTCATGGAGGCCTATTAGGAGGTCACTTTTCAAGAAGAGTAATTGCTATAAAAATAATAAGGGAAAGATACTACGAGTCCACTATATTTGCGAACACTTTCAAAGCAAATAGGTCATGTGATAAGTGCTAGAGATATATGGGAAGGACCAAGAATTCAACATTCCCACTCAAACCAATCCAAGTAGAAGAGACTTTTCAGTAATGAGGGCTTGACTTTGTCGAAGTCATCAACCCAAATTCATCAGTAGGTAATAAGTTCATTATTTCTTCTACTTATTACTTCACCAAATGGGTTGAGGATATACCAACCAAAAAGTCAGACCAAGAAGTAGTGATTGATTTTGTGGAAAACCTGATCACAACTTTTGGAATCCTAGAAGCACTAGTGAGTGAAAAAGTCCCAACTTTCATAGGTGCAAAATATATTGAGTTTACTAGTAGGTATAGCATAAACATAAAGAATTCCTCTAATTACTACCCTTGGGGAAATGGATTGGTGGAATCCACCAAAAAAAAATTTCTCAAAATTCTGAAAAGAGCACTAGAAGAGAACAAAAGGAGTTGGCATATATTATTAGATCAAGTTTTATGGGTAGATAGGATCACTATCAAGAGGTCTATCAAGACATCTCCTTACACATTAGTTTATGGTAAGGAAGTTGTTCTACCCACTCATATTGAGATACTAGCTTTAAAATGGGTTATCCAATATCAAGAGCTTGATCAAAATCCACTAGAGGCTAGATTGATGCATCTGCTATAGTTGGAAGAATAGAGGACTTAGACATATGAGAAATTTAAGAAATATTACATGAATACAAAAGAGTGATTTTATAAAAAATCAAAGTTTATAAATTTTAATGAAGGAGATTCAGTGCTAAGATGGAATGTTAAAAAGGCTAAACCAGACAACCATCAAAATTTTGATTCCTTATGGGAGGGACCCTTCAAGATTATGAAAGTTAAAAATAACAATACCTTTCAACTCCAAGATGAGGAAGGAAATATAAAGTCCATTCCTATAAATAGGTATCATCTCAAACTATATTTTAGTTAGAGAATCTTTCCTGTTGTAATATATGTACATATTTTATATTATATTTTCATTATTGAATCCCAAAAAAATTTGGTAGAAGTATGTCATTTTTCGCTTTCGAGATGAGACTATGCTATATTCCACAAGGAGGTAATGTAGTGCAAAATACATGGTCAATGTGGTCAAATAGTACCCAGTGTAAATCAAAAGATCATAATTTAGAGTCCAACAAATTTTTCCAAAGGGAACGAAACTGTTGGTGGTGCCTAATTTAAAAGTAGTTTCAAAATATATGGTCAAAATGGTCAATAGTACCCAATGGAAATTGAAGGAGTGGAATCTAGAAGAGCAAATCCAGTTTAAGGTTAGTTTCCATGTTGAAAGGTTTGTAGTGTTAAAATCCATCGAAGTACAAAACCCACGATCAACACGGTCAAACAACGCTTAGTGGAATTCAGAATAGCATAATTTAGAGTCCAATTTTTTTTTTTTAAATGACCATGAACCCACCAGTAGTTCCTAAAATAGATACAATACTGAAATTTATGGTCAACTTGGTCAAAATTGCCATTGCAGAAATGCAACTAGGAGAATTTCAAAGAAAATACCAAAAGGAACATGCAACTCTTAATGAGTGGAATTTGGGAAAGGAAGCATACTAATAAAATCCATTGAGTACTAGATTCTACCATGAAAAGAAGTAAATAAATATTCCTTGAGAAGTATACCAATGGATAGTTTACCACCATCTGTTTCTAATTCCATCCAATTAGTGATGTGAACTTCACTAACAAGCCACACTCCGTCGCATTTGATTCGCTCATTTGAAATCATGAGAGGTAACTACCCATTAATCTTCATTAATGGTGGAAGAGTGCTCAAATATCTATTTAAGTGACGAAATTCAAATTTTAATGATTTTATAACAATTTGAGCTAAAGAACCATAGCACTATCAAGAATGGTTTTTTGCATACTCCTAAGAGCAATTCATAAGGAGAAATCTACTTTGAAGATAAAATGATGTCATATTCAGCAAAGCAGATCAGACAATCTAGAAGGGTGGAAAGATCAAATTACACAAATAAGAAGGTAGGGGTCATAGACACAAATATGATATATGTAATCAGAGATCGTCTAAGGAGGGGATATGAGATCAAATTCTTCAAGGGGAGCATCTTCCAAACCAAGATATTAGAGCTATGCAATCTCTTCTCTCTTATTACATTTACGATGCAGTCCATCCTTACCCAAAATTAGTCTCTACCATGGCCAAGTTTTATGACCCTGCAACTAGGTTTGTAAGAACATCCCATGAAAAATTCTTGTTTCACATTACTGAGTAAGCTTGTCGAGATTTATTTGTAATGGAAAAGAAATCCATGTACTTCCCAAAGAGTTCAACCTAGAGTAGAATGCTAAGTATTACACCCTAAAGAATCATGCTCAAAATAGAAGGTATCTTAGGGCTTGGGTGTATAGCCAGTTTAAAACCATAAATTCTAGAGAATCCCTCCCAATAACTCCTATCCCTACTAATGAATTTGTATATTTGGAAATGTACTCCATGTTAGCTGTTATAGTTGATCTAGATTCTAATATGGATATAATATTCTAGCAATTGGCCACTACATACTGCATCTCAAACATAAAAATGTATACAATGTAGCCAGGGGATAGTGACAACACTTCAATTTAATTCAACTGGCCTACATTCCTTGCTAGGAGAATGCATGGGAAATTATTGGCAATGAAGAAAGATGAGGAGAAGTCATTTAAACATTGTTCCAATTTAGTTTGGATGTTATTCAGTGCCACTAAGGATGATTACCCTTGGGTATCAGTGGTGGACAAGGATGCAAACGAACACCCATTGCCAGTTTATTATTTGACCAAGATTTGGAGTAGAGCAAAGTCCTATGATACTTTCAACTATAAATTTCTTGGACCGACTTTGTGAGTTATGTACAATAGTTACCCTAGGCTAACCCCCAAAATATAGATGAAGATAAGATTCAAATGGGATGAAGAGGGATATTTGTACATCCTAATAGAGGGCACGATCATCAGATTGTATGGTTTCATAGAGAAGATATTCCTATTACCACATTACGTCACCCATCACATATTCACACTAGAATATTGCAGGCAGTTAGACTACATAATCTGTAATTTTAGCTCTAGGAAAGAGGAAAGCAACAATCGATTACTATTTCAAAGAAGGCAATATCACTGTTTGGAAGAAATGGCAACATCAACAAATCACTACAACCTTAGAAAAATTAGGTCTTTTCCAGATTTCGTAGAGGTAGTGATATGACCTAGATGATTTGTTTGCAAAAAGGATTACATATTTGCATGGAGAGAAAGCAACTAAATTAGAAAAATCAAAGCGCTCACACATAGATAAGCACAAAAATAATAGAGAGAAATCCCCTCTCCAATGGAATGTGAACACCATGGAATCACTTCCACCCTGGAGAGATCACTATGAGCATGTAAATTACTATGATCAAATCAAAAGTTCTCATCAACTCGATGATGCCAAAATGAAGGAAATGTAAGAAACTTACAAATGGTCTCAAGCTAAAATTTTGGAATGGTGGAAGATGAGAGAAAAAAAAAAACAATGAAAAGTAAATACCCTAAACCAATTGATGTTGAGTTTGAAAAGAGGTATGATGAACATGTTGCAACATGGAAGTCTAAGTAAAAGAAGAGCCTAGCATTGGTTCTTGGAAATATGGAAACAAGCAGAGCCAAAAAAAACAAAGCTAAAAGTAAGAAGGCTGAAGCAACTAAGAAGTAGCAATAATCGACACCACCATCCTCTACTCCTTTACAGTAAAAGGAGGACACCTCAAAAGAAATGGGTACAATGGAAAAAACCCCAAGAAGGAGAAGGTACGAGCGTAAAGCTATCAAGGTGAAGACCCCTTTAAAGGTGGAAGACAAGAAGAAGGTTAAAATTTTAGATCTTACTAATACAACCTCCCTTGAGAAGAAAGATAAATCAGTCCCTGTTACAAAATTTGCAAGAACACTTCCTCAATGAGATCCAAAGTAAACTATAATATTCAAGAGGAAGGCAGAAGGTGCAATGTGGGAAATTAACACCTTAGTTTATAAGAAGCAAAAGTTGAGTGGAGCAAAAGAAGTGATCCGGGTTCTTGCTACATCAAGCAAGCATAAAATATAGTAAAAGTAGCAGAAGAGTGCTAAGGAAGTTTTCAAATAGTCTATAGTGGTTGGATCAGGTATGAATTCTAGTCCCTCTCCTCCTTCTTCTTCTACTTATTCCCTGAATAATAACCTCTTCCCTTCTCAAGTTCAAAAGGTAGCAAAAATATCATCACCAGAGCATAGTTACCCACAACCATATCCACCTCATCCGCATTCATATCCTCATCCAAACTACTCTCCACCTCATACAATCGAGTGTCCTAACCCATCTTCCCACTCCTTCACCATAGGTTCCAGTATCATATCCTCCTCCAACTTCTATAAATCACACTCCTCCATTATCACTACCCCCATCAACGATGGCAATATTACTACCATTGACCCCACCATCAGTTGCAGCTATCAGTTCCATTACAACTACTACTTATGTTGTGGGCACAAAGTCCACTATTAACACTACCACTCCCCTCCTAGCCATGGTGTTCCCATTTTTCCCTGTAAATGTAACTCAATCCACTCCTATGGATCATACCATAGTAGCATATTTGTAGAAGGTCAAAAGTACTTTGTTTAGAGCATAAAGCTTATGGAGCAAGAAATTGATCCAATCATCCAAGTAAGCTACTAAGGTGAGAAAACAAGTGATGGTCGGCTATGTGTTCAGGTAGCGGAAAACGTTCAAGATGATCCCTTTAGTATATAAGCTAGAAGAATATATGACGGTGGAATATTATCAACTAGAAGAAAAGACTAAGGATATCTCTTAACTAGTAATGGAAGATGAGCTCATATTAGCCAAATCAAAGCTAGAAATGTTTGTCAAAATAGACATTTACAAAGAGCAATATTCCAAAATAGATGAAAAGGTTGCCAGGATTGAAGCCACCATTAAGGACCAAAATAAAGAAATGAAATATTTGGAGAATGAGGTAAAAAATACAAAAAAAATTAGAATATGATCACCTTCAAAGAGCAGGTTCAGCAGTTGCAGGAGGAAAATCAGGAATACGTGAAGTAGATAAATTCTTTGCAACAACAGATCCAGGTTGAAAGTATTAAGGTTTTAGGATTCTCTAGGAATAAGGTGAAACAAGTTAGAAAAGAAATATTGTCTAACATATTCAAAAAATTATTTGAGATCTAGCTCAACCTTGATTTCATGGATGAGGCTACTCATATGTTGCATAAGACCAAGGAAGATATAGATACCATCACCAAGAAAATACAACTAATAGCTCCTCAGGCTAGTGAGCTCCTCAATCTATCTGAGTCTAAGTGTAATCAATTTGGCAAACACATTCCCAATAAGAACTGGAGCAACTCAAGAATAACAACTAGAATTATCCTTAAGAAGAGTGGTTTACTTCAGAAGGGATGGTCGTTAATCGATATATTGGAGGACAAGCTTCGAAGGATCATAGATACCAATGAGGAAATGATGCAATATGGCTTCAAAAAATTTTGGGATGACAACAATATGATGGTATCAGAGGAGGATCTCTAGAACAACATACAAGCAATGATTAAAGATGAATCGAAGGTAGATGCATGACAAGAGCCAATTGACCAGGATAAAATACTGTTATGTCCATCGATAACTTTTGGAGATACAAAATCCTTCTCATGCATCCTAGAACAAGGCCATGAATACCTTGAACCAAACCACATAGATTTTAAAAGAAGATTTAAAACAAAAGGAAGCTAAATATGAGAAAGAATAAGAGCATGCAAAGGATGATCCAGAGGAAGAGGTGTAGGAAGAGGAAGCTGAGAATGATTAAGAACAAGAGGAAGACCAAGAAGGAGAAGGAAATGAATATGAGAAGTAGGAGGAATAAAAAGAGGATGCACATGAAGAGGTTCAAGATGAAGAACAAGAGGAAGAGGTTGAATACGAAGAGGAAGCCAAATAAGAGACACATAAGAAAGAGGATGATGTGAAATAAACCATAAATGAAGAGAAAGTAGAAGATACTGTAAAGGTCTAGGATAGCCAAGAGTAGAACCAACAATAAAGGTATGAGTAGTACCAATATTTTTGTTGTATAATAGCTGAAGAAGGTTTGAATGATAATATTTAGAAGAATAGTTGTAGAGGCAATTTTTGTAAAGAATTTTGGAATCTGATAATGTTAGAAGGCAAAAAAAGAAGCATGGTCCTGTTTAGGCATGTAAAAGCTATGAAGCTAATTTTTGATGAAAACATTTTTGACCAAGTCTATAAAGGAGTATACTTTCATACATTTTTAGCATAAAAATAACTGCTTCTAGCATGACCTCCATATGAACCTTTACTCTTTGAGTATTTCTACAACAACTTAAAAGAGTGAGGTTTATAAGGAAGTTGTTCCTGGAGGCATATTCTACAATCAGTTGGAGCAGATTCTACCTACCCATGAGGAAATTAGTTAGTAAAGCATAAGATAACGAATTGCTAAGGTACACGACTACAGTGCTAGATCACCCATTCAATTTTTTACTTTGATATCCAAAGGATAAGGATCTAAGTTTGTAAGCCTTGCTAGAAATTCTCCATAGGAGGCACCAGAATGTAGGTCTAAAAAGGCCACATACTTAGCCAATTTTGTAAAATTTGGCTAAGTGTTGAGAAAAACCTCAAGAGTAGTGTTAAATTATACTAAGGTGTAAAATCTATGGTCAACGCAGTCAAGCAGTGCTCAACAAAAATTGGGGTAGAATAATTTAGAAGAGAAAATTTAGCTTGAGGTTAGTTTTCATAGCGAAAGGTCAGACACATAAAAAATTTGGTAAAACTGGCTAAGTGTTAGAAGGAAAAATTTGCTAAGTGTTGGCAATATTAAAATCTATCAGAGTGTGAAATCTACAGTCAACACAGTCAAACAGTGTAGAGTAGAAATAAGAGCACTATATTTTGACTAAGAAAGGGTGATGCAATGTTAAAGTTTACCAAGAATCCAACATAAGATCAAACTTCTACGGGCAATACAGTCAAACAGTGCCCAACAGAATTTAAAGTAGCAAAATTAAAACAAAACACTATAGAAGACAAGGCAATGTTTTATAGAGGTTGCAAGGCCCGTTCAGATAATATAGAATGTTCAAATCCATAGTCAAACTAGTCAAACCTAACCCAGTAGAATTCAAACCAACAGATTTTGTAAAATGATGCAGGTTGCTTCAAAGCTCCCATTCCATGGTAAAACTAGTCAAACCCAACCCAGTGGAATTCAAAGCAACGGATTTCAAAGGATGGTGTAGATTGCTTTAGAGATCTCATTCTATGGTCAAACTAGTCAAACTTGATCTAGTAGAATTTGAAGCAACGGATTTTGAAGGATGGCACAGATTGCTTCAAAGCTCTCATTATGCAATCAAACTGGTCAAACCTGATCCAATGAAATTTGAAGCAGTGGATTTTGAAATTTAAGAGAATGCAACCAATTGAAGAAGAACCTAAAGAGTTGAGTGGAAAATCTAGGGAAGACCAAACATCGCTAGAATCAATATTTTCCTGCATTATTATTTTCAAATATGTGGATGAAAATCCTGATTAAGAATAGGGGATGGACCAGATCAACCTATAACTAATGCAACCGTTGAATTTTATTGAGGGATGAACAACTTGTAGAACTTAGAGTTGTAGAAGTTCATGAAGCATAAATCCCTTTATTTTCTTGTAAATAAATAAAAGGCTACCACATCAACATCTTGTTTATTTTGCAATAAAATCCTTATAATGTTCCCATTATTTCTACTACCATTGTAAAATCTATATAAAGAGGTTGATCCCTCATTTTTAAGGGTCAGCTTTGGAGTGTTTTCTTGCCATATTACTATAATTTTGCTGAGAAATCAATATGAGAATTATTTGGATGTTTGCCTCAGGCTTGTGTCTTCATATTTATGAGTTTATTCTATAAATTCATTTCTACTACTGCTATTATGGTTAGTCAATTTTACTGATATTGGATTACTAACTTAGGGTAAATTGGAATACTTCATGCTTAAACAAATACTATAGAGAACTCTTTTTCCTATTAATTTGAAGGTTGATCTAATTTTTTTATTTGGATTATTAAAATTTTAGATGTTTTAAATAGTTCTCTAGGTGTTTTATTATTCTTTAATGATGAAGATGATTAGTTTTGAATGTTGTTAGTCTTAAGTGTGGCATACTGAAAATGTGATTGATCAGAGGATTCATAATATTAGTCAATTTTGTTAGCTTTATTCAACCATTATTCAATCAATCGTTTTCTAACCCTTATCTCATTTTTATCCCTAAACTTACACTTTTAATTGAGCTTAATTGAGTCAACACCAATTAGTTGACAAGGTATACCAACCTACTCTAGAGGTTGGATTGAAATAATATTTGATCCATCCAATGTCGGGGTTTGAGCTGTGATTAGCAGGTTTGTACTTCCTATAAAGTCATAGATTCATATTCATAGTTCAAGTTTTTATTGATGTTAATTCAGAGCCCAATAGTTCCTACGATAATGAGCAAATGGATGATCCTCCATAGAAGAAATATATGTGTCCACTTTGTTTAAAAAGAAGGACTGACATAACTTAATATTGTGCCCTTTTCCTTCCAATGCAATTTTCACACCACCAGACCATGGCCATATTTTGACAAAAACAATTAGCTTCAAAATAATTATTAGAACTTAAAATTCCCTCAACAAAGCAAGCACCCATATTTATCAAAAAAATACCTATGATAGTTTGAACCCAGACCTTCAAGCTAGAATGCTTTCTGACACATCATTCTAGTTGTAATGTTCATTCTACTAACTAGGATAGAGTGCATCCTTTTTTTATAGAGAAATACAACATGTGCTTCCTATTATGATGGTGCTAAATGTTGGCAATTTTGGGTTTGAGATCCTAGCTCCTTGTCTATGAGTTGTCATTGATGTCAAAAGGAAATGGCATTAATGTTAAGAGGATGTGTTGGCTTCAAAGGTGAAAGATTCCAAGAGAATCTTCTTAAGAGAATCCGGAGAGATTCCATTGGATAAGGTTTTTGGATAGGGTTTTTATTAAAACCAAGTTAAATGGTTTTTATTAAAACCAATGGAGGTTCTCTTTATTATTTAATTATTATTTAAAACCCTTCAAGGTTTTAATTAATTAATTATTTAATTAATTAAGGGAGAAATTATTTTTAATTTATTAAAAATACTTAAAGGTTTTTAAAACTTTTTTATTCTTAATTTATTAAAATTAATTAAGGGTTTTTAAACCCTTTAGAAAGCAATTTCGATTAAATTCGAAATTACGTTTCTCCGTCGTCGACGTGTTCTAAAGTCCACGATTGGACTATAAATATGGGAAGGATCCTAAGGTTTAACTCCTCTTGAGAATTTCGAATGCATTAATTTTTGGCTGCGATCGATGCTCTGTTGACGCCGCGGAAGAAGAGAGCTCGCGTTTGAAAAACTTACGAAGTGCTTGTTCGTTGAAGTGGTAGGAAGTCTATCTTAGAATTCGTTAGCCCCTTGTGGGCTAGTGGTAGCATAGGCTGCGTTTGGGCTTTGCGTAGGCGGAGGTCTGCATTTCGATTCCCGCGGAGGGAGTTGTGCATGGATTAAGTCACGTTTTTGTTAAAACGTATTTTGTGCCACGTTTTTCAGATTAGTCAAAGGCAGCCATTCTGCAATTTTCAAATTCAAGAGAATCCATTCCGTGATTTTCGGATTCTTCAAGGGCAGCCATTCTAAGGTGTGATTAATTTCTTGATATAATTTTTGGCATTGTTTAGCATTGTTTAAAAGACATAGGAGAAATAAGGGGATATTTCTTTGGTTGTATTTTTGAGATTAGTCTTTTGCTATGCTAAAGTTTAAAATGGAGATATAAGGTGTAAGTTTTGGTTGTTGTGTTTTTGACTTCTTTGGTGGTTGTTTTCAAAAGAAGAGAAGCTAAAAGGTGTACTAAGGAAAGTTTTTATATGCTCATTTATCTTGGTTCTAACCCTAACTTGGTTGGAAGTTTGAGGGTTGTGTGTGGTGACAGATTTAAGGGTCAAGTTTCTTCTACTCCAATAAGGTATGGGCACATTCTTCTTATGAGTATGATTGGTGTATGTTTTCTGAAATAAGGTTGGAGTGAAAAGGTTTTCAACTAGGTTTTCTTTGATTGGGTGTAAATCCTATTTTCTGGTTTGTTGAAGACTACTTATGCATTGTTATCCTTAAGGAGAGTTTTTTGATGAATGCATAATTTTTGGTTTGAGATAGTGGAAGCTTTGTGCACTAGGGTTTGTATTTGTGAGTCTAGCTACTTGCATTGAGTTGGTGGAACCCTTGGTTGGCTGTTTTGAGTTTGATGGTTGAGTTGCTTCCATAGAGGTTGTTTGATCAAGTTATTGCTTTACTTGATTCATGATATTGGGCTTACTCCATTGAGTTGATTTGAGAAAGTTATTCTTTGCATTTGGTGATATTGTGTTGGTGGCTTATTTGTTCAAATATCTTTGGAGGGAAAAGGATTTCTACTTGTTTCCTTTTCTTATGATGATTCGTTGAATGCTTCAAGGTTAATGTTGAGTTGAATGATGTTGGTTAAACCTTGTCTATAAGCATTGTTGTTAAAGCCCTAATTGGTTGAGAAAAGATATTGGTTGAGAAAAGATATTGGTTGTGGAGAGAAAAGTTTTATGGACGTAGCCCAACCAGTCTGGGTGAACCACGTTAAAATTGGTGTCACTTTGTGGATGATTTTGTGCATTGCTTTGATATTGCTTTGGGTATATTGCTTTACTGTTTTGAAGTATAAAGTAAAAAGTAAAATGAGGTCTTATACTGTTCACTCCCCCTCTCAGTATAAGCTTGTGTTCCTCAATTGGTATCAGAGTGGGTGCCTTTGGAAATTTTAACAGCTTGAAGGAAAAGCTAGTAAAGAACACAATGGATCATTCAAGTGGCAATGCGGCACCTATTCTTGATGGGTCGAATTTTGGTCTTTGGAGTGCAAGGATGAAGGTTCATCTAATGGCACTTGGGAATGAGGTTTGGGAAGTGATTGAAGATGAGTACACTATTCCTGTACATGGTCCTAATACTAAAGAAGAAAGGCTCCTACATCACAGCAATTCAAAAGCAATGAATGCAATCCTGAAAGGCTTATAGAAAGCAGATCTCACCAAAGTGATTCACCGCAAGACAACTAGTGAAATGTGGAATCAGTTGAAGGTGGTTCATACAGGTGATACAAATGTCAGAAAGGCCAAGTTGAGACACTTCAAAGGTATGTTTGAACAACTCAAGATGAATGATGATGAAAATATTAGTGACTACATGCTTCGTATGGATGAGGTTGTTAACTCCATGAAAGACCTAGGTCTTGAGCTTGCTGAAAATGATGTTTGTGATAAGATTTTAAGATCTCTTCCTAATAGATTTAGTGAAAATATTTTTGCTATTGAGGAAGCTAAAGATTTGGATAAATTGAAAAAGGATGAGCTCCATAGTATACTTGCAGCATTTGAGTTAAGAACTCAAGTGGAGGTTGATGTCAAGAAAGAGGCAGCTTTCAAGGCTACAAAGGAATCCAAGGGTAAACAACTTCAAGATAGTGATGAGTCTTCTAGTGATGAAGAGGCATATTACAGCAAGAAATGCAAGTTCTCTAGAAAGCACAAAAATATGAAAAATGTAAGATGTTTCAATTGTGGAAAGTTTGGTCATTATGCTACTGACTGTACTATTCCCAAGAATGAAAGTGATGAAGATAAACAGGATTCTAAGAGCAAGGATTCTAAAAAGCACAAGCATCACAGGAAAAACAAAGATGAGCACAGCAATCAAGGAAAGAGGTATTCTCACAAGCACAAGAAGATTTTCTACCTAGACAAAGCAAGTAAGTGTTCTAGTAGTGATAGTGAAAGTTCTTCAAGTGATAATGAAAATGAGATGTTCATATCAGAAAAAGAGGAAGAACCGAAACATAGATTCATTATCATGAAATGTCTTAGATGTGGAAATTTTGGTCACCTTGAGGATGATTGCACAAATAATGATTTGGTTTCTAGTATGTATGAGGATGCTTCAGAAAACTATAAGGAAGATGCATGTATGGTTTTTGAAAAGGGTAGCACCTCTAGTGATAAGAAATCTGAAAAAGGCTTTGATGATTCAAAAGGAAAACATATAGAGAAAGGTGAAGTAGATCTTGAAGGTGAACTTATTAGTGCTCTTAGTGCTTTGAAAAAGGAAAGAAAGAAGAATGCTAGACTCAAGGATAAGTTAGATGAATGTTGTATGGAGAGAGATGATCTTATTGAAAATCTTGATTTCTCTATAGCTAAGACACAAGAACTCAAGGATGAGTTAGAGTCTAAGGTTCTTGAGTATAGTGAGTTAGAACAGAAAATGGCTTCTTTGAAAGAGGAAACTAAAGAGTACAAGGATAAGCTTCACAGGTTTCAAGATAGCTCCAAAAAGGTTAAGTCACTCATCAAAGGTCAAAGAAAGACAACAGATAAAATAGGCCTTGGTTTTGTTAAGTCTCACAAGGAACAAGTTGGAGAGTCTAGTAAGAGACTCCAAAAGGAAGAGAGTTCTAATGAGGAAAGTATTTCAGATCATGATTCCTTGAATGATAGATGCACAGAAACAGAAAACAGAATTCAGAATGAGAAGAAGAAGAAGTTTTCAGGACCCAAGAGGTCAAATAAAGGAAAGTTTCAAGGCAGATGTTTTGCTTGTCACAAGTTTGGTCACATGGCTTCACATTGCATGGCTCAAGTGAAGAAGGTAAATGATAGTTTCAGAAGTGCTAGTTACTTTCAAGGGTATTGCTACTCTTGTCAAAAGTTTGGGCACAAGGAAGTTTATTGCAAGGCAAATAACAAGAACAGATTTGGTCAGAACAGGGTTGGCCAAAACAAGTTTGGTCAGAACTGGTGGATTCAAAGATCAGGTTTACCATAGAGAAATAACATTGTTACTTGTTATAAGTGCAACAATAAAGGTCACATAGCTAGACAGTGTAGAGCTGAAATTCTAGAATACAAGAACAAGAACAGTGGCATGATCAGGTCCAAGGATCAAGGCATGGACAAGAAAGGGATGAGAACAAGAACAAGAAGGGGGGGGAACAGGAATATGGACAAAGATTTCAAGAGAAGGCTCGACAAGGAAGTTATAGATGCCGATGATGATCGGTGCCTAATGGGAGTTTTACTCCCACCCCAGAATTAATCACCTCATCGAGGAGGTGGGGGAGGGACTAAGCTAAGAGGCTCATTCTTAGTCCCGAGCCCCAAAGGTGACCCTTTGCCATTGATGACAAAGGGGGAGAGATTTGAGTAAGGGGGAGAGCCTCAAGACAGGGGGAGCTATTTATGTTGAGTTTTTTGTTGTTGAGAAGCATGGTTTGCCATCAATGACAAAGGGGGAGATTGTTGGCAATTTTGGGTTTGAGATCCTAGCTCCTTGTCTATGAGTTGTCATTGATGTCAAAAGGAAATGGCATTAATGTTAAGAGGATGTGTTGGCTTCAAAGGTGAAATATTCCAAGAGAATCTTCTTAAGATAATCCGGAGAGATTCCATTGGATAAGGTTTTTGGATAGGGTTTTTATTAAAACCAAGTTAAATGGTTTTTATTAAAACCAATGGAGGTTCTCTTTATTATTTAATTATTATTTAAAACCCTTCAAGGTTTTAATTAATTAATTAATTAAGGGAGAAATTATTTTTAATTTATTAAAAATACTTAAAGGTTTTTAAACCTTTTTTATTCTTAATTTATTAAAATTAATTAAGGGTTTTTAAACCCTTTAGAAAGCAATTTCGATTAAATTCGAAATTACGTTTCTCTACCGCCGACGTGTTCTAAAGTCCACGATTGGACTATAAATATGGGAAGGATCCTAAGGTTTAACTCCTCTTGAGAATTTCGAATGCATTAATTTTTGGTTGCGATCGATGCTCTGTTGACGTCGCGGAAGAAGAGAGCTCGTGTTTGAAAAACTTACGAAGTGCTTGTTCGTTGAAGTGGTAGGAAGTCTGTCTTAGACTTCGTTAGCCCCTTGTGGGCTAGTGGCAGCATAGGCTGCATTTGGGCTTTGCGTAGGCGGAGGTCTACGTTTCGATTCCCGTGGAGGGAGCTGTGCATGGATTAAGTCACGTTTTTGTTAAAACGTATTTTGTGCCACATTTTCGGATTCGTCAAAGGTAGCCATTCCACGATTTTCGGATTCGTCAAGGGCAACCATTCCACGATTTTTGGATTCTTCAAGGGCAGCCATTCTAAGGTGTGATTAATTTCTTGATATAATTTTTGGCATTGTTTAGCATTGTTTAAAAGACATAGGAGAAATAAGGGGATATTTCTTTGGTTGTATTTTTGAGATTAGTCTTTTGCTATGCTAAAGTTTAAAATGGAGATATAAGGTGTAAGTTTTGGTTGTTGTGTTTTTGACTTCTTTGGTGGTTGTTTTCAAAAGAAGAGAAGCTAAAAGGTGTACTAAGGAAAGTTTTTATATGCTCATTTATCTTGGTTCTAACCCTAACTTGGTTGGAAGTTTGAGGGTTGTGTGTGGTGACAGACTTTAAGGGTCAAGTTTTTTCTACTCCAATAAGGTATGGGCACATTCTTCTTATGAGTATGATTGGTGTATGTTTTCTGAAATAAGGTTGGAGTGAAAAGGTTTTCAACTAGGTTTTCTTTGATTGGGTGTAAATCCTATTTTCTGGTTTGTTGAAGACTACTTATGCATTGTTATCCTTAAGGAGAGTTTTTGATGAATGCATAATTTTTGGTTTGAGATAGTGGAAGCTTTGTGCACTAGGGTTTGTATTTGTGAGTCTAGCTACTTGCATTGAGTTGGTGGAACCCTTGGTTGGTTGTTTTGAGTTTGATGGTTGAGTTGCTTCCATAGAGGTTGTTTGATCAAGTTATTGCTTTACTTGATTCATGATATTGGGCTTACTCCATTGAGTTGATTTGAGCAAGTTATTCTTTGCATTTGGTGATATTGTGTTGGTGGTTGTTTTGTTCAAATATCTTTGGAGGGAAAAGGATTTCTACTTGTTTCCTTTTCTTGTGATGATTGGTTGAATGCTTCAAGGTTAATGTTGAGTTGAATGATGTTGGTTAAACCTTGTCTATAAGCATTGTTGTTAAAGCCCTAATTGGTTGAGAAAAGATATTGGTTGTGGAAAGAACATGAGTAGCATTGTTATATGAGATATTGCATGTTTGGCAATTGTTGGGTTGTGTTTCATGTTCTTGAGAAAAGCATACTACATCTATCTTATTCTTTTGAGATTGAGATTGAGTTGAGATTGATATTGGGAGTCAAGTATAGATCATATTGAGTCTCTAACAATTCTCTTTATGTTTCTATGAGATTTGAGATTGAGTTGAAGATTGATATTGAGAGTTAAGTATAGAACATATTGAGTCTCTAACAATTCTCTTTATGCTTCTATGAGGTTGATGAATCACATTGGGTCTCTAACAATTCTCTTTGTGGGTTCATGCTAAGCAAGTTTTTTCTTGGTGAACTTGTGAGTTGTTTTGGATAGGTTCCGTTGGGGACTTGTGAGCAGGTTTTGAACAGGTTTCGTTGGGGACTTGTGAGCAGGTTTTGGACAGGTTCCGGTGGGGACTTGTGAGCAGATTTGGACAGGTCCTAGCAGAGGACTTGTGAGTCGAGATTGATAGTTCTATTAGAGAACTTGAGGACATAGGTACATTGGTTCTATCAGAGAACCTGAGGATAGATTTGGCAAGTCTTTGAGAAGGCTTGTGGACAAAGGATTGATTTGTTCAAGAGTTGGACAGATCTGACAGACAGAGGAAGACTTGTACTAGACCGACTGACTATGTTTGGTACAGGTTGTTGAGCTGCTATGGACATGATCATAGAAGGCAGAGGTCTCTTAGGCTAAGCATTGAGGACAGGAGGTCTTCGGTGGAAAGGAGTTCCACATGCTGGCAAGAGGTAGAGACAGTTGATCTTCTGAGGGATCATATCCAGAGCAGAGGGGAAGGTATCTCCTTTGAGAAGAGGCTCATAAATTCAGATTGGGGGAAGGTTTCTCCTTTGGGTAGAGGCTCATAAATTCATATTGGGGGAAGGTATCTCCTTTGGGTAGAGGCTCATAAATTCAGATTGGGGAAGGTATCTCCTTTGAGCCGAGGCTCATAAACATTGTAATTGGGAAGGTTTCCCAAAGAACTTTGAGATAACTTTTAGAGAAAATTTTTGTGGACGTAGCCCAACCATTCTGGGTGAACCACGTTAAAATTGGTGTCACTTTGTGGATGATTTTGTGCATTGCTTTGATATTGATTTGGGTATATTGCTTTACTATTTTGAAGTATAAAGGAAAAAGTAAAAAGAGGTCTTATACTGTTCACCCCCCCCTCTCAGTATAAGCTTGTGTTCTTCACTAAAAAAAGGCTAAGGTGTGTGAAGGGGAAATATTTTAAATTTTAAAAAGGTACACATATGCTTACAAAGAGGTAACGTTGAACCAAGGTCCCTAAGTCCCTTTATCAACCATTTATTATAGTCCTTTGGATCTTAAATTCTAAATTTTATTTCTAAAAGCATAGTGGAATTCTTCCAAGAATTTTAGAAAAGCAAATAATAAATAATCTATAAATAATTTTTTTTTGTGTCTTATGCAAAACCAATGAATGGAACTATAAGGGGAGAATCATCCTTTAATTTGAAAGAAAATTTGAATGCTTTTAATAGTGTTTTCATGTGACCAAGTGAGGCAACTTCATACCCTCTCTAATACCATTTTGGAATTCACAATATTTTCCAAAAATGAACAAAATTAATCCATCCACTCTATATAATCAAATATTATATAGAAAGTGAAAAAAAAGATGAAAAAGAGAAATATATAATGGGTACATATTGGAATATATTACATTATTTTGTTCTTATTAATGTACCATCATGGATACATATTTAGATTAGGATTTTATTAGGATTTAAGTATTTTCTTAAAGCAATGTAATAAATGCACGTGTTAGAATGTGCAATGATGTAAATGTGCATGTAGTCCACATGTACATGAGTCCTTAGAATAGAATAGTGAGGTGTCATAGGAATATGGAAGGCAAAGAGTTGTGTCTCATTATAAATAGGCCTTATTAGAGTAGAAGAAGAGAGTATTTTTAGAGTGAATAGGTAGAACAGTAGATACAATGTAGAGAATTTTTGTAAAATGGAGAGGTAGTGACCTCCATTGAATAACATTATATATTTTTCTAAGATTTCATTTATGGATATTTATTGAGTACTTTAAGAAGCTTTTTATCATATTTTCATGCATATTAGTTAGCCATTATCATAGTTATAACATTGCATGCTTATTTCCATACTTGTGGTTGCATTTCCTTTAAATTTATAGCTTCAAAAGCTAACAGTGGTATCAGAGCACTAGGTAGATCGATAGGAAATAGAGAGATCCACAAGAGAGATTGAGATAAGATTATAAATATCATTTTCAAAATTTTTAAAATTACATTTGGCTAGAATTTTTCTACAGAGTTGCAAAAAAACTTGTGAAGACTAGAACTCAACATTGATTCCACTAGATTAACAAATCAACTAGTGAAGATTATTTTCTATAGATTCATAGAAATTTCTATTATCATTTCCTAATACTTTGTTGAGGAAAAAGAGGTTCAAATAAAGTTGGGAAGCTTACTATAGAAGCTAGGAAGAATATCTTCTTTGGAATCAATCCAGTTCCTGAAGCAATGAGTTAGAGATTGAATATTTGAAGACCTAAGGAGAAAGGTCCAATTGCAATATTTGTAGATTAAATACCCCATTGAAGGAAGAAGATACTATTGGATAAAAGTCCTTGTGAATGTTAGATATTGGTGATCTCCACTTAAAAATTGAAAACTTGACAATGAAGAAGAGACCCATAGGAGATCCCATTAAAGAACTTTCATCTTTGGAAGATTGAGGATAGAGAAGGACTAGCAAAGGTCCTATTCCAAATTTTAGTAGTAGCAAATTATCCTAGAGGGAGATATAATTACAACACTTCCACAGTAGAATTTTGAATAAAAGGTATCATTGGAAAGACTAGAGAAGTTGTGAGAGTGAAGACCCTAGAGAAGAGGTCTCAAGGAGAAACAAGGAGAAGGCTTGGAGAGCCTCATTAAAGGATACTTGAAGAAGTCCATTGGAGAAGATTTGAGAACTCAAGGATAATTTTTTGATAAAGATCTTGGGATAATTATTGTCACCTTACAACAAGCCCAAGAGAGAAGGATTTGACAAGAAGCTTGCCAAATTTTGGAGGAGAATAGTAAAGACCTAAAGATAATTAGAATATTGAGAAGGCTATTAGATAGGTCAAGATTGAAGTTAGAATTCAACAAGGAGGTATAAAGAGAAAGGAGATAGAGAAGCCACCAAATCTAATATATTTTGGAATTGCCATTGAAGGCTTGAAGGTCATTTCAAAGATAGGGGTTTTATGAATTTACAAAAAAATACTAAAGGTTTCTTGAAGAAAAAACTCAACTGTGATTTGGATTTCTCTACCATTTTTTTTAGATTCAAGGATAACAATTCAGTAGAGAGACCCACGTGTTGTAGGTGAGTTGGAGAGGGTAGGGCAATCCTCCAAGGAAGGTCACTGGTTTGAATTTCCACCCTACCAAATGTACATTAGGTATCCAAAATCTAGTTGATAATGCTGGTGCGATCAGGGTCAAGCATGACTCCCAGGTGATTTTGATGATGTAGAATCCCCTGGTCGTGGTTTCCCAGACCAAGGCAGGACTGCAAGGGGTTTTTGCTAAATTCAAAAAATAATTCTATAGAGAAATTTACTACTTTGCAATCTAAAATTTTTAGATTTGAGGATAGTAAGAAAGTAGTAATTTGGACAACATTAGTAGCTACTAAGTTTTAGTTTTCTAGGATATATCTTGAAGGAACATTAAAGGCACTAAAGTACAATAATGGGTAGCAATTTATAGGAGTTTCTAAGCTGCAAATAGGTGAGCTAAAGATATTTTTTGGACAGCCAAAAAGAGCTACAATTTTATATACTACAAGGCAGCATTTAGGTGATTCAAATCACCAACATCATCACCATATACAAAGGTATAAAAGATATGTAGCTAAGGTTCAAAAGGTTCATTAGTTGAACTTTTATATTTGGTTCTTTATTAAGTTTATTAAGCACAAATTTCAAATTTTAGAGGTTGTATAAATAGGTTTCAGTTTAAATTATTCAAGGTAGTGTTGAAGTTATAGTCTACAAGGTTCAAACCTGCACATAAAAATAGAAAATAGATATATTTTGAGAGAAATAAAAATTTCAACTTCCTATTGTCTATTCAAGGTAAAAGAAGACTCTACATATTTACATATACTATAGTGCAAAGTATTATTGGAAATATTGGAATTATCAGTTAAAAAGTAGCCAAGAAAGGATAGAGTTGCCAAGGGTTAGAAGACAATATTGACTCCAACTTATCTCAACTTACAAAGGAAGTAGAAGCCACCATTTCAAGAAGCCAAGAGAGTCAGTTTAAGAGTACAAGGAGGCAAGCATCTATACTATTACACTCTATGTTTTAAAAATACTTTATTAGATCCATTCATGAGATCTCTAAAAGTGAAGTATCTCCAAGGAATAGGGAGATAGTTTGGACAAAATCAACTTGCATTTTATCACCCAAGCATATCATATATTTCTTATCAAAAGAAATCAGTGAGAAAGGTGAAAGCAAAATGTAGGAGAAAAACTACACTAAGGACGTCAATTTAGGTACATATAGCATCTAAGTAGCCTTTTGTGAAGGAAATATAAGGTACGTCAAAAAGCCTTTGGTGAAGGCAACATAGGGATAATACAACAATACCTACCTCCAGGTAATATAATCAAAAGATGCATCACAAATGTGTAAGCATCATAGGATACTATCTCTATTATACCCATGTAATGGCATTGGTGCCAAGACTAAGCCTCCATTTTGCACATGCGATAACATAAACTTGCACCAAAGCAAGCATCCCATTCAGTTCACATATACAACATGGAAGTCTTTAAAAGTTGTAAGGCAAACTCAACAAAGTTTGAATCATCAAGATGAGGAGGAGATACATCAGATTACTACATATATCATCAATTTAATCTCAGTTTCAAGGAGTTACTCACTATTTTAAGCCATCACATATACTTGGTTAGCACTCAAGAGAAGCATTGGAAGAATAACTATAATTTCTTTGTCATTGAAGCATTGGAATAATCTCAAGAATTGTAGTGAATGAGCATTAATGAATTGAGACTAATACATTGAATAGCCTAAAGGAAGTTAAGGCACTTTGGTGAAGGATACACACCATGTGAAAGAAGGCATTTCATGCAAGAAAGAGGAAAGTCACCACGTCATTGAAGATAACTTGAAGCACAAAATAGAGAGGACTACTTGAGCATATAATATTATTTTGAATAATTCTCTCAAGGAAGTGTTGATTACAACACCTACCACCAAGCCATTGAAGATAAAGGTCAATAATCTTAATGCCACTTGGCATAGGCATTGAAAGAAGGTGCAACAAAGTTGTTTTGAAGAATTTTGGAAAATGCAAGTGCCACTTGGCACTATCCATCTTACACTACATTAGAATCCAAAGGAGATGCTTATAAAATAAGAATTTATATAACACATTTAGTGAAGACAACATTAAAAGAAGAGAGAGGAACAAAATTAAAGTAACACATAGGTCGAAGAAAGTAAGAGCACAAGGAGCTCATCAGTCAAAGGGAAAAAGTGTAAGCCAACATATTTACATAGAATAGGAACACACAAGGCAATTACAAATAGGAGTAAGAGGTCTAAGTAGCACCTCAAGTTGATAAGAAGGAATCAATTGCCATTAATACGCAGGAAACCAAGATGATTACAGTCAGTTTGCAAGTCAAAATTAAGCACTTGGAAGATAAGAATTATCCTCATAAATATTGCAAGTTCAAAGGTGAAATTAAGGTATATACATTAAGGTTGATATTGATTAAGTTTTATACTTTAGGGATATTGAAATATAGGAGTAATAAGGTGTTAAAAGAAATCCTAGAAAGCATATTGATTGCCTTAAGGAAGAAGTAGAAATTAGAAGCATTAAAATCTTTATTATTATTGCTTCAAACATTTGCAAATTATAAAACAAGGAGACATAAGTTTAATTTGCAAATACATAGTCTAAATTTCTAACTAGGGAGATATAAGGAATCCTACATCAAATTGAAATCATAGAAATTTAGAAACTTCATTATACAAAGGTAGAAGGAAGTCAAACTCTAGATTTATTTAAAATTTGGAAGATTGATTTTATTAGTCTCATACTCAAGTTGAAGATACATAAAGAATCCAACATTACAATCTTGAAGATATTGATAATTTCTATCTAATTACTTCATTAAGCTTTCTAAAAGGAGAGATAAAACAATTGTTTTAAAGAGTTTAACATTATATTGAGCTTGTCATCAAATTACTCGGAAGACAAATGGAATTCAACTCACATTTTGAAAGCTAAGCATTTTATCAAGACCATAGCATATTCTAATCACTAATAATTTATAAGGTAGTCTACAAGGACCATCATGACAACAAATAAATTTATCCTTATAGAATCCCAATTACTTAAAGGACCAAATTACTCCTCATGGAAAAACAAAGAGCAATTTTGTTGTTGAAAAAATTTGGGAAATTATCAAAGGAACAATGACTAAACCTACTACAAGTGATACATAGATTCAAAAATTTGAAGAAAATGATGCAAAAGCTCTCATGATAATAACTTTTGCAATCATAGATGAAATACAACCTTATATTAGTACAACAACAACATTTGCAGATGCTTGGAAAGCCTTAGCCAAAATATTTTAAGGGAAGAATAAAACCACTATCCTAAATCTTCAAACTCAATTACATTCTTTGAAAATGAATAGTGGTGAAAATATAGAACTATTCCTAAGGAAGGTAGCATATATTAAAGGAAAATTATTAACCTTAGGAGAAAAGGTTGAAGATAAATTTCTTGTTCAAGTAACTCTGAGGGCACTTCTAGATAGCTACAAGCATCTAGTTACATCTTTACAACTTCTAAGTAAAGATACATATTTTGATGAGTTAGTCAACATTCTTCAAGAATATGAGGTAGAAAATACAATTAAAGATGAAATGACTAACAATGCATTGGTTTCAAAAGATAATCCATAGGGAAATGTTGCATCATCCTCAAGAGGATGAAGACCTTGGAATAATAGATATTGTCAAGTGTGCAAGAAGAAAGGACATAGTACACATTACTGTAGATTCAATCCCAAAAACCAATATCAAGGAAATCAAATGAATATTGGAAGCCAATCAAATAGGCTATTCAAATGAAGGTAATATTAAAATTAGTATAACTCTCAACAACAACAATTTCAATGGTCATATACTTCTCAAAATCAACCCAATTATCAACAACTACAAAATAGAGAAGGAAATAAAAAAGAGCATGTGGTTCAAGAGATTCAAGAGATCCAAAAACATAAGAACACACAGATGATCATGAAGTCAAAGCCTTATCAACAAAGATATTATTTCATGAAGATACTAACTATCTAATTGATCAGGAAATAAATAAAAAATAAAACAAACAAGGCAGAAAAGAGGAGCTCGAATTTTAGAACCAGGGTAAAGACCTTATTGAAGACTAAATTATTCAATACCCAAATAATATAATACATGGCAATGTTGGAATATATTATATTATTTGGTTCTTACTAATGTACCATCATGGGTACATATTTATATTAGGAGTTTATTAGGATTTAAGTATTTGCTTAAAACAATGTAATAAATGTACAAGTGTTAGAATGTGCATGTAGTCCACATGTACATGAGTCATTAGAATAGAATAGTGAGTTGTCACAGTAATATGAAAGGCAAAGAGTTATAAATAGGCCTTCTTAGAGTAGAAGAAGAGAGATGATTTTGGAGTGAATAGGTAGAATAGTAGTAGATACAACGTAAAGCATTTTTGTAAAATGAAGAGGTAGTGACCTCCATTGAATAACATTGTATATTTTCATAAGCTTTCATTTATAGCTATCTCTTGAGTACTTCAAAAATTTTCTTATCATATTTTCATGCATATTAGTTAATCATTATCATAGTTATAACATTGCATGTTTATTTTCATACTTGTGGTTGCATTTCCTTTAAGTTTATAGCTTCAAAATCTAACATTACCATTAGGCACCATACATATTCACTATATTATCCATAGATAACATTACACACACTCTAATAAATTAAATGAGGAGTCATAGGGGTATTTATACCAATACAAAAGCCCCAATTACTATATACAACTTAACTTAAGCTGATATAACAAGAGGACTTAAGGTTAATTGCAAGTTGTTAAATGAGTTTAATAATAACAAGGTTATCCACACCCCATAAGGCTTATACGATAAAATATTATAATAAATTCAATACATTGTATGATGAATGCCCTTAGGCTTGTCAATATTACATCATAAAATATAGGCCTTGACCATGAATTAGATTACACTTTCAACATGTATAGAGTCTAACTTATTGGAATACAATGACAATGATGCCTAGGTTTATCTGCTAGATTCCAAAGTCAAATGTTCTCCATTTAGTTTATGTTCCTTTATCAATTTTCTTTTTATCAACCATTCACTAGAAAAATAAAATATCTTAATCACTTTATCTATGCTAATCCAAAATCCTTTCCAACCATTAATCACTTAATTATGTTCCACTTGAGGAGGTTCCTTAGCCTTGCACATTATAGAAGACCAACATCTAGACCCTTTGATTCTTTTCCTTTTTATCATATGTAATTTCAAAGTCATCACCTACATATATCGTGTCTAACAATTGATCAAAATTCCCTAGTCCTATTTTCCAACTTGAGGTATGTTCTATAGGTGATAAGTGCATCTTCAATATCTCATATGAATCATATTAAAAATATATGATAACATATGACAACAAAGGAAATATCTCTTCTTAATAGCATTTACCTTACATTCCTACTAGGTATAAAGTATCAAATAATAAAATTGCAAATCCTATGGATAATATTATGTAGAATTCCTATCTTCCTAAGGACATTATTCTTCCACTCTACACATAAGCACTGCAGAGGGCTTATTCTAATTATTTCACCTTTTATAGTGATAGTCTATGTATTTGAGCAATTCCTTTCATATTTATTATTCTATTAGGATTTATTTTAACCAAGTTTAAGGATTTCTTAGAGTATAAACAATTACCAAGTTTCATTTGGTCATTATTATACTATGAATTATTTTACCTTTCATAACTAGCTTTCTTATATTACATATTTAAGTGTTACTAGAAAATATTTTTGAGGTGTAAGATGAATTTTATAAATCTATCCTTATTCACAAAATTTATGATCTCACTTTATTAAAAATTGGATCAATTTATTGTTTACTACTTTGCTTAGCATTAGTTAATTTTATCTCTACCTTTTTTCTCTCTTATTACACTTCTATTTTTTATTTATTCTCTTAAGAGTACTTGCTTATTAAATCCAACCTAACCAACCTCATTGACTCACATTGCTCTTTTAGAGTTTTGGTTATGTTTGATTTGACCTTGTGTTTCCTTTTCTTATGAGTGATGTGACCTCCTTGGCTTATCCAAATCTAAGCAAAACATATTTCTTAATTTACAACCCAATATTATAAGTGATTGATTGTATTTCTAAATATTTTTCTGTAAAATTTGTATATGCACTAAGACTATAAAGAAAGTTAAGCATAATAGGTGATATTTTGTGAGAGAAATTATACTCATTATAACTATTGACAAACAAAAAAATTCCATAACCCATATTTTTAAAAATAAATTCATAAAAAATACCTTTACTTATTCTTTTACTTTAAATCATATATTTGATGTGAAGAGAATTGTAAATACCTATAATAAGAAAGGATCAACTAGGGTTTTTATTAAAACTTATAGACATTGTCATCATAAAAACTCATGTTATAACCACTTCTTTAAATTTGTTGTTGTAAGCAATTGAGAACCAAATGTTCAATTAAATAATGTAATTCACACATTCTTGGTGTTATAGAAACTTATAATACACAACAATGAACATGGAATCAATATGTTACTCATTTACAAAATATAGGTATGATGACCTAAGACACCAAATACTTTATTAACAAATAAAACAAATTTTAACAGATAAGAAAGATGATTCAAGATATGAAGCATGTGCATTCTCACAATGAAATGTAATGAATTCTAATATGCAAAAAAAATCTATTGTTGGTTATTATAATTACATTCACAAAGAGTGGTAGATAAAAATACATAATATATCATACTATACAATGTCAAGCATATCCAAAAATAAAATATTAAAATATTTTAATAAATTAGTTTTGATGTTAAAATCTTAGCCTATCAAACATGAACATAAAATTTTGAATCTTAAAAAATAATCCTTTATTTTTATATGCCATCTTTATGTTATAATGTCATTGTATAAATCTTTATATTAAATAGATTATATATAAATTTTTAATACTAAATTAAAATGTAATTCTATTTTTTAATTTAAAATATAATAATAAATTATTATTACTAAATAATAATTAATTATATTAAAATCAAATTCTTTAATAAATTTTAAATATTCAAACATATTTTATATTAGTCAAAACTCTCTCTTTATCCTAAACATTGTAGCCTTATTGTGTACTATTAAATTTACCTTTTGAGGATGGGTAGAATTTACATATATCATTTAAAATTGAGATTATGGTTTAGCTATTTAAATGGAATAAATTAATTGGTAGCCTATGACAAATTAAATCAGATCATTCTTAATTTTTTATGGACCAAATGGGATGGGAAGGTGGGAATGACTACCATCTCATGGAAGCTTTGTACTCAACCTAAGGCTTTAGGAGATCTAGGCATTATTGATCCTCTTACCCAGAGAAAAAGTTTGGTTGCTAAATGGGTTGCTAGAGCCATCACTGTTGATAAAAATTGGAAACACCTATTTCGTTACATAATCTTGCAAGCTCCTCACAAAGGTAAATGGAAAGAAACCTATTGGGAGGATAATGTCCTTTAAAAGATCTATTCTAGCTACCCAAAATTGGAAATCTTGGTAATCAATTTCTCATTTATTGGTTTGGAAGTCTGACTCCTTGAGACATGGTCTGAGCATCGGTCTAAATAGTCTTTGATCGAATAAAATTATTCTCCATAATTATACACCTTTAGCTTTATGCAATGTTTTTCAAGGTCTAACTTTTTTGAAGAAAGGTATTAATAGAATTAGAGATATCTGGGATACGGGTAGTTGCTCAATTCTTACTTGGAACCAAATATGCAATTATTGTTCCCTTCCCTCTAGGTTCAAAGAGTCTTATGGCCTAGTTGTGGCTTCCATTCCTTGTGAGGTCCTTATAAAGTTAGGAACAACTACCCATAATATATGGAATGAATGGAGATGGCTTAATGGTCATAGAATCTCTTCCATTACTTCTAGTTGGATTTACAAAAATCTTTTGTGTCCTCCTTCTCTAGACTCTAAGCTCAATGTCAAGTGACAAGTAAATTTTACCAATGTCCAATGGTAGTTTCTTGCTACTTAGATTTGGAAAGTTCCTGTTTAATCCAAAACTCAACTTCTTGGATGACGGATTTTGCATCAAAAACTTCCAACTTCTGAAATTTTGGCAACAATTTTACATATTTCCCCTCTTTGCAATTTTTGTAATGCTTTAGAAACTCTAATTCACTTGTTTTGGTTTTGTGGCATGGCTAAATAGTTTTGGGATGTCTTCTACTCCTTTCTTTTTCCCTCTTTCACTAGATCTTGGAAGCTCTCTCTGCTTGGTTTTTCTTAGCTGGATCAGTACCCCAAACTCTGGAATGTTTGTAGACTCATCCTTCTCAAGTAAATTTGGAAGTACAAATGAAAAAATGTGTTTACTGGATCTACTCCTCCATGGGATATAGTTTTAGCAGATGACCTTTGATATTTTATTACATGTGGGACACATTCATTCCCAAGTCTATGGAACTTTCAACACACCACGAGATGTTATTGACAGACTTCATGACTTTCTCATATGATTCAGGATCTTCAGAAGGTCCAACAGAAACTAAAAAGAAGGTTATTAACAATGATGAGCAGGTTCATGTTTTGATTACTTCTATTTCTTCTTTGAAGACTTCTAAAAATATCACGGAAGACACACCCAAAATTTCTTCATATAACATACTCTCCCAAATATGAATGCCGATATCTGATGTATTGCACCAAGATATAGCTATAATATTTTTGTTGATATTAGCTTCTATTCTTATGTATATTCAGTTATAGATGCTTTACTCGTGATCCACCTCATTTTATTTTTTAACTTGTGGATAGTACTAGCACAAAAATATTATAATGTCTGATTGATGAATAAATATAACCTAACTTTTTTTTCAACCAAAAAAAATTCTACTCCTCTTTGAGTTGATATTTAGCTTGCATTGAATTTTTAACACCTGTTTTTAGCCAAGAGAACCTATTGTAATGAACCTATGAAGATAGAAGTCCACAGGAAGGGGTTTTATTTAAGTGACCCAAGGAACTCAAATTAAACCATAAACTTTTTAACTATAAAAACAATTGAAATATAACATTTATAAGTTATAAAAATTTTATATATAAAATCAATTTTATAATTATATATTTTTAAATTACTGTCTTAAAAACCGTAGTCTATAATTTGATAAAGGAAATAAAAGCACAACAAACTTAAAAGATCAAAATTGATATAAAATATAAGAACAATTCAAATTACCACACTGAAATATTCACTTTGAAAATCAGGAGTTGTATAGATTTTATTTTATATACACAAAATCATAATAATTTGTGTTGATTTAAACTCAACCTTTTCATAAAACATATGAGAATCGATTAGGGTCTTCCGCTATTGCTGTTGCTCTTCTCACTTTTAGCCTACCAAAACTTAGATGCTTGAAATCGATTTCACCATGATTTGCTTTGATGTAGCAGGGCCATAAATTTCATTTCTATGTCCGCAGCTGAAATGCTTGTTCATAAGCACACATAATCATAAGCCTCCGCTTGTACATTCTGAACAATGCATAGGACGCACATATTTTTTCTGCAGCCCATTTTCTGCAGCCCATCAACAAGCCCACTCAGAAATCTTAAATGCGTGTTCCTGGCGGCACTTGCAGAGATGGAGGATCCTTCGGCCTTGCATGTTAGGAGTGATGGATGGCACACACGTACACGCTACCTTCTGAGCTTTTAGTGGAAATATATTTGGAAATCTTCCCATTGAAATCATGTAAGAGCTCAAATCTTCAACTTGAATATCTTGGATGTGAGAATCAGGTAGGTATGAAAACATGTGAGATACAAATTTATAGACCTCGTCTTCAATATGTTGGATGTGAGAATCAGGTAGGTATGAAAACATGAAAAACAGGCTGTAAAGTTTTATTCCATGCCTCTAAAGAAATAGTGCATACTGCATTGATCCATCTTCCTTACAACTTTATTATTGATGCCTAAGTTCACATTCATGGCAGTGTTTGAAGTGTTGAAATAGCTGTCTTTGCATGTGGCACAAGCTTAAACAAACTCAATTAGTTAAAGTATCATAGACTTTTCTGTTGAATATTGCTTTATGTCACCTCTGATGCAAAGTTGGGACGGAAGGAATATATGTGCTCTGTCTGTTTTATTTATTTGCTCTTTAATATTTTGGGTCCCGTGCTTAGACCAGCAAAGAATTTGTTGGAATAAATAAAAGAAAAGATATAAATAAAAGAAAAGATATAAATAGTAGCACCAAAGTAAGAGACACTCTATGAAGATGTTTGACAATAAAGCACCCATAAGGTAATTGTCATTTTTCAGTTTCTTCTTATTACTTCCTCGAAACCTCATAACTTTCAATCATTTAGTTGATGCCTTTGTCGACACCAAAGTTTATGTGGGCACCAAAGGGCCAGCCGTTGATGATTTTTGCTGGTTTCATTTCTTTTTTTTATTACTATACCAACCTTTAATATAAGGTATATAAACGATGGAAGGAAATGACCATTCCATTGCTATCTACCTCATAAGCTAAGTCTACGATAGTGAGCATAGTGAGCAAATGGCCGATCCTCCATAGAAGAAATATACGTGTCTATTTTGTTTAGACAGGAGGACTAACATAACATAATCTTATGCCTGTCCCTTCCAATGCAATGTTCACACCGCCACACCATGGCCACATTTTGAATTCATAATAATTATTAGAACTTCAAATACCCTCAACGAAGCAAGCACCCATCTTTATAAAAAAATATGATAGTTCGAACCAAGACCTTCAAGCTGGAATGCTTTCTGACACATCATTCTAGTTTCAATGTTCATCCTACTCACTAGGATAGAGTGCATATTTTTCTATAGGAAAATACAACATGTCTCCCTATTGTGATGGTGCTAAAAAAAGGGAAGTATTTTGAATTTTAAAAAGGCACACATAGGCTTTAGCAACAATTTATTATAGTCTTTTGTATTTTAAATTTTAAATTTTATTTTTAAAAGTATAGTGGAATTTTTTCAAGAATTTTAGAAAAATAGATAATAAATAATTTATAGATTTTTTTTTTTTTTATATCTTATGGAAAACCTAGGGTTATATATAATAGCTATTTATTGTTAAATTTATTAGAATTAGGATTTTTAAAATTTGGAATTTGTTAATATTTGGGAGTTCATTAGCCAAATTTTTTTGGGTGCAATTGTTTTTGATATATTCATCCCAATTTTATATTAATTTGACTATTTTAAGTTTGGTGCAATTTTTTTTTGATAGATTCGCCCCATTTTTATATTAATTTGACCATTTTAAGTTTAAATTTCCAACATCATCCCTAATAATAGTGAACCTTTTGCATGTGTTTGGACACTATTGGCCTCGATTCCAATTCCAAATTTTTATAAATACATTTTGGACTGATCCCTTATGCATAACCCAAATCAGTAAATGAGACTATAAGGGAAGAATCATCCTTTAATTTAAAAGAAAAATTGAAGGTTTTAAATAGTGTTTTTGTGTGACCAAGTGAGGTAGCTTCATACCCTCTCTAATACTAGTTTCGAATTCACAATATTTTCCAAAAAAATAACAAAATTAATCCATCCACTCAAATATTATACAAAAAGTCAAAACATAGAAGAAAAAGAGAGAGACATAGTGGGTACCAATAGGCACCATAAATATTCACTATGCTATCCATAGATCAGATTACACAACACTATAATAAATTAAATGAGTCATAAGGGTATTTATACCAATAAAAAATCCTCAATTACATAATAAAATTTAACCTAAGTTGATATAACAAGAGGACTTAAGGTTAATTACAAGTTATTAAATGGGTTTAATAATAACAAGGTTAACCACACCTCATAGGGATTATATAATAAAATATTACAATAATTTCAATACATTGTATGATGAATTCCCTTAGGCTTGTCAATATTACATGGCCTTGGCCATGAATTAGATTACACTTTCAACATGTAGAGAGTCTAACTTATCGAAATACAATGATAATGATACCTAGGTTTATCTACTAGATTCCAATGTTAAATGTTCTCCATTTAGATTATGTTCCTCTATCAATCATTTTTTCACAAACCCTTCACTAGCAAAATAAAATATCTTAATCACTCCATCTATGCTAATCCAAAATCCCCTCCTCCCATTAATAAATTAATTATGTTCCACTTGAGGAGGTTATTTAGCCTTGCACATTAGAGAATACCAACATCTAGACCCTTTGATTCTTGTCCTTCATATACAATTTCAAAGTCATCACCTATATATCATATCTAACAATTGTTCAAAATCCCTTAGTCCTATTTTTCAACTTGAGGTATGTTGTGTAGGTGATAAGTGCATCTTAAATATCTCAAATGAATTGTATTAAACATTTGATGATAATATGATAATATGTGACAAAAAAGAAAATATCTCTTCTTAATGGCATTTACCTTACATTCTTACTAAGTATAAAGGGTCGAATAATAAAATTGCAAATCCTCTTGCCGACACTATGTAGAATTCCTATATTCCTAAGCACATTATTCTTCCACTCTACACATAAGCACTATAGAGGACTTCTTCTAAGTATTTCACCTTTTATAGTGGTAGTCTATGTATTTGATAAATTTCTTCCATATTTCTTATTGTATTAGGATTTATTTTAACCAAGTTTAAGGATTTATTAGAGTATAAACAATCATCAAGTGTCATTTGGTCATTATTAAACAATGCATTATTTTACCTTCCATAACTAGCTTTCTTATATTGCATCATTTAAGTGCAACTAGAAAATATTTTTGAGGTGTAAGATGAAATTTTTAAGTCTATCCTTATTCACAAAATTTATTATCTCACTTTATTAATATTGGATCAATTGATTGTTTACTACTTTGCTTAACATTAGTTAAAAACTATCTCTAACATCTTTCTCTATTACTTCACTTCTATTTTTTATTTATTCTCTTGAGAGTACCTACTAGATCCAACCTGACCAACCTCATTCTCTCACATTGCTCTTTTAGAATTTTGGTTATGTTTGACTTGATCTTGTGTTTCTTATGAGTGATGTGACCTCCTTGGCTTATCCAAATCTAAGCAAAACATACTCCTTATTTAACAACCCAATCTTATGAGTGATCTATTGTCATTCAAAATTATTTTCTCTAAAATTTGTATATGCACTAAGACTATGCATAAATTTAAGCATAATAGATGATATTTTATGAGACCTTCTTGGCGTATCTAAATATAAGCAAAACATATTCCTTATTTAACAACCCAATCTTATGAGTGATTGTTGTCATTCTAAATCTTTTGCTCTAAAATTTATATATGCACTAAGACTATGCATAAAGTTAAGCATAATAAATGATATTTTATGAAAGAACTGGTACTCATTATAACTATTGACCAAAAAAATTCTATAACCTAGGTTTTTAAAAATAAATTCATAAAATACACCGGTACTTACTCTTGTTTACTTTAAATCATATATTTATTGTGAAGAGACTTGTAAATACCTATGATGAAAAAGGACTAACTAAAGTTTTTAGTAAAACTTAATAGATATTATCATCATAAAAACTCATGTTATAACCACCCCTTTAAAATTGTTGTTGAAAGCAATTCAGAGCCAAATTTTCAATTAATTAATGTAATTCACACATTCTCTAACACCGTATAGAAAATTATAATACACAACAATGAACATAGAATCAACACGTTATTTATTTACAAAATATAGGTATGATGGCCTAAGACACCAAATACTTTTTTTAAGAAATATAACAAATTTTAACGGATAAGAATGATGATTCAAGATATGAATCATGTGCATTCTCACAATGAAATGTAATAAATTCTAATATGCAAATCAATCTATTGTTGGTTATTATAATAGCAAGCAGGTTTCATTCACAAGGTATAAAGTGGCACATAAAAATATGTAATATATCATACTATACAATATCAAGCATAACCAAAAGTAAAATATTACTTTAATAAATTAGTTTTGATGTTTAAATTTTAGCCTATCAAACTTGAACATAAAATTTTGAATCTTAAAAAATAATCCTTTTATTTTTATATAAATGCATTTTTATATAACATTTATATAATAAATGCTTTACCATATTTATGTTATAATGTCGCTGTATAAATATTTAAATTAAATAAGTTATTTATAAATTTTTAATTCTATAAACCTATTTTTTAATTTAATAATAATAAAATCTAAATTATTATTATTAAATAATAATTAATTAATTATATTAAAATCAAATCTTTAATTTAAATTTTACTTATTTAAAATATAACCCTATTAAACATATTTTATATTAGTCAACACTATCTTTATCCTAAACATTGTAGTCTTCATTGTGTATTATTAATTTTTTTTAATGAAAAATTAAATTTATATTAATTTAAGATAACAGCCTTTACATTAAAAAAGTGTTTGGGTTAACACATTCCATGGGAAATCAAACTAACACTCATTGACAAGGGATAAGGGATAGTAAACAAAGCTGCCAACAAAACACTAGTTTACCTATCATGATCATTGATGATCATTACATCATAGAAAACATATCATATGGAGTAATGTGCCTTGGGGTATTATCCCCAAGAATCCATTCCTCTACATCATCCCACCTTCCATCCTGACGGGACGAACAAGCAATATCAACATAATGATGCTTTCTAATTAATAAGAGCTGAGACAATTGCCTGTCTGAAAGAGCACTTCTTCTTGCATGGTGAGAAGACTTACATTGAATTTTTAACACCTGTTTTTAGCCAAGAGAACCTATTCTAATGAAGTGCAATGGCAACGAGATTAGAAGAGAAAAGTCCATAGTAAGGGGTTTTATTTCAGTGACTCAAGGAACTGAAATTAAGTCATAAAATTATTTAACTAAAAAGCAATTGAAATATAACATTTTTATAAATTTTAAAATTGTTATATATAAAAATATATTTTATAGTTATATATTTTTAAAATACTGTTTTAGGCTAGAATTCGATAAAGGAGATAAAAGCAAAACTTGAAAGGATCGATATAAAATATAAGAACAATTCAAATTACCACTTTTAAAGATTCACTTTGAAAATCAGGAGTTGCAGAGATTTTAAACTTATATATACATGAAACATAAAATCATAATAATTTGTGTTGATTTAAATTCAACCTTTTCATAAAACATATGACAATCGTGTAGGGTCTTCCGCTGTTGTTGTAGCTCTTCTCACTTTAGCCTACCAAAACCTAGAAGCTTGAAATCGATTTCACCCTGATTTGCTTTGATGTACAAGGGCCTTAAATTTCATTTCTATGTCCGCAGCTGAATTGCTTGTTCATAAGCACACATAATCATAAGCCTCCGCTTGTACATTCTGAACAACGCATAGGACGCACCTATGCTGTTTTTTTCTGCAGCCCATTTTCTGCTGCCCATCAACAAGCCCACTCAGAAATCTTAAATGCTTGTTCCTGGCGGCACTTGCAGAGATGGAGGATCCTTCGGCCTTGCATGTTAGAAGTGATGGATGGCACACACGTACAAGCTACCTTCTGACCTTTTAGTGGAAATATACTTGGAAATCTCCCCCATTGAAATCATGTAAGAGCTCAAATCATCAACTTGAATATCTTTACATAGATATAAAAAATGTGAGACCTCAGGGTAAGATACAAATTTACAGCCCTCGTCTTGGAGGATGTGAGAATCAGGTAGGTATGAAAACATGAAAAACAGCCTGTAAAGTTTTGTTCCATGCCTCTAAAGAAATAGTGCATACTGCATTGGTCCATCTTCCTTACAACTTTATTATTGATGCCTAAGTTCACATTCTTGGCAGTGTTTGAAGTGATGGAAGTCCTGTCTTTGCATGTGGCACAAGCTTAAACAAACTCAATTAGTTAAAGTGTCATAGACTTTTCTGTTGAATATTGCTTTATGTCACCTCTGATGCAAAGTTTGGGACCGAAGGAATATATGTGCTCTGTTTGTTTTAAACTTTTATTTCTTTGCTCTATAATATTTTGGGTTCCGTGCTTAAACTAGCAAAGAATTTGTTGGAATAAATAAAAGAAAATATATAAATAGTAGCACCAAAGTAAGAGACACTCTATGAAGCCATATACATTTGACAATAAAGCATCCATAAGGAAATTGTCATTTAAAAAATTAAAACTTACTTTTTAAAAGTTTCTTCTTATTACTTCCTCGAAACCTCATAACTTTCAATCATTTAGTTGATGCCTTTGTGGAAACCAAAGTTTATGTGGGCACCAAAACCTCATAATTTTCAATCATTTAATTTTTTTTGAAAAAAAGGTAAAAAATTTATTAACTCAACAAAACATTCAAGATACAAAGAAAAAGAAGAAGCTATTCAGACATATCAACTCTCAATAAAGAGAGAGAGATTGAGAGCAATCAGAAGAAAGTTGAGACCAATTCTGAACATCCCAACCATACTAAAACTCAGAAGCCCATTTAGCTAACAAATCCGCTATCCCATTCCACTCCCGGGGAATATGCACAAAAGAAATGAACTCCAAGTGAACAGAGATATTGAGAATTTTTCGAGCAATCTAACTCAACCGCCAACTACCATGAAGACTATCCCCAAAATTCAACAAATTTATAACAATATGAGAATTAGATTCACAAACAATTCGACGCCAACCCAAATCATACCCTTGCTCCAAAGCATATAAAATCGCAAGGGCTTCCATGAAGTTATTAGAATAATATCCCTTAAAGCAAGCAAAAAAAAATCGGATAGTACCACTACTGTCTTGTCCCACACCACCAATACCAGCATTACTCGGATTACCTTGGGAAGATCCATCCGTATTAATCTTCAGCACTCCCAAAGGAGGCAGATTCCATTTACCAGCCCTCTGCACCTGAATACTCTGACCCATCCGTCTGTAAGAAATATTAAGATCAGGACCATTAACCAACAAACCTAATCTTTCCATGATTTGACATTCCACTTGGTCCACGGGAGAGATAATATGACATTTTGTAGACATAGTTTCTTGGATCATACGTAAAATCCTCTTCCAGACCTGAGAAGCAGTTAAATCCTTCCATTGGAAAATTCGGTGGTTTCGTTCAAGCCAAATCTGCCAAAAAATGCATGAAGGACCAATGCTCCACCCAACTTGTAAAAAGAAAGCCGTTGTAGGAGGCCTCCCCATACTCCTCCAAAAATCAACTATAGATGAAGCATGTGAACAAGGTTGATTCCACACTCCCCACCAATAATGCCAGAGTTGACAAGCAAAGTCACATTAGAGAAGTAAATGCCCAACAAAATCCTCATCCTTCCCACAGTTATAGCATATAGAGGGGCCAGTAAAACCAGGATTTTGAATATTATCCCAAGTGAGACACCGATTATGAGTAGCCAACACACTTAGACCAAATATACTTATTCTAAACTTGCTTCCACCACGAGACCACATCCTCCCCAAACCGCTGTCGATCCAAAACACAATAACCAACAACAACCAAAAATATCCCTCTATTATCCCTCTTCCATGCTAGCACATCATCCCCGGGCAGAGAAGAGTAGGTACGTCTAGCCAAAATATGGGCCATCTCTGTCCTCGCATCCATAGTGCCACCGATAGGCCATTCCTGAGGATCCTTCCACTAAAAACTAACCAGCTGACCAGAGGACTTAACAGTTTTGAAATCCGCCACCCTCACCCATCCAACATCCAAAAAGCATTGAGCAATATATTGAAGATGAGGAAAATTGCTAAGAATAGGAGAAAAACCATCCCAAGAATCATGCCAAAAAATATCCTGAGATCCAGTATAACAAATCCAGAACAACCCCTGCTTAACCAACTCTGCACCCTTCTTCAGAGTATTCCAAACAAATGATCCTCGACCAATCAAGTTGTATCGATGAATCTCAGAACCTTCCACCCACCTAAGATACTTGTAGGAGATAATCCTGGCCCAAGTTTGCTCTTTATTACTACACCAATGCCAATATAGATTAGCAGCCAAAGCAGTCCCAAAAATAGAACTTAGGTGGAGACCCAATCCCCCTGCTTGCTTCGATCAACAAATAGTCTCCCAATTAACAAGACTCCATTTTGAGGAATCAAGATTACCAGCCCACAGGAATTGCCTAGAAAGAGAATCCAAATCATGAAGAAAACTTGTTGAAGCAATCTGAATATGGCATCTATACATCGATAAAGCCTGACAACTGACTTTAGAAGTAAAACCCGACCAACAAAAGTCAACCATCTTGAGTCCAATGACTAAATTGACTATGGAATTTATCAAGGATGTTAGTCCAAACCGACCTAGATAGAGGGCCAACAGAAATAGGAATCCCCAAGTATGTAAGGGGAAGAGTCCCAACCTAAAACCTGAGAATCTAAAAAATTCTAGTTTGAATCTTGGGATCCGTATTGAAAAAGAAAATCGTAGACTTATGCTCATTAATATTCTCACCAGAGACAACCAAATACATATCCAGGGCGCATCTAAAGTTGGTTACTTCACGAATAGAGGCAACACCCAAGAGAGCAGTATCCTCAACAAACTAAAGATGAGAAATAGCCGGCCTACCAATCTCCCATTTCCACCCATGAATAAGACCCTGGTGAACCTGATATTTAAGCAAATGACCCAAGCCTTCAGCCATAATTATAAACAAGTAGGGGGATAAAGGATCCCCCTGCTAAAGACCTCAGGAATCATGAAATAGAGTAGATGGATTACCATTAATTAGGACAGAATATGAGGGAGTCGTAATACAACTCATAATCCACTCAATCCAGGAAGGGTCAAATCCAAAGGCCAAGAGGATTTTGTGAAGAAAAGACCATTTCACCCTGTCATAAGCCTTCGCCATATCCAAATTTATAAATATAAATTTATCCTTAGAAGTTCTCATAGAATGAATAGCCTCAGAAGGAATAGCCACCTCATCCAAAATCTACTGACCAACCACAAAAGCACCCTGCTCATAAGAAACAACTCTATCTAGCCAAGGCTTGAGACACTCTGCAATCAACTTTGTAATAATTGTATACACCACATTGCAGAGAGCAATAGGCCGAAACTGATCAGAAGAGCTAGCCCCCTCCCTTTTATGAATTAGAACAAAAAAAATTGGAATTCAAAGCTTTCAACAACTGATGGTTATGAAAGGACTCGAGAACACCAAAGTTATGGCTTAGTGGACACTAAAGTTTATGTGGGCACCAAAAGGCCAGCCGATGATTTTTGCTGGTTTCATTTTTTTTTTTTATTACTATACCAAAACGATGGAAGGAAATGACCATAATGAATCACATTATTATTAACCCTTTATTCATCATTTTTTAAATTAATTAATTTATTTGGTTACAAGTTTACTTATAAAGTTATGTATATATATTTCATCATAGTTTGAATTTAGATTTTCTAAAAGAGAGTCCAAAATCCTAAGTTCTTTTTTATTAGGATAGTAAATTTAGAGGTGTAAGTTTTCAAATCTATTTATATAGTTTTCAATACATAAGGGAACTGTAACACAATTTGGCATTCCACTATAAACCTTAGCTTATTGGGTTAGACGAAGTCAATAAAATATTCTACCCTTGAGGGTACCAAATTGGGGTAGTCAATTGGTAAACATTCTACCACTACCATCCAAATTATCCCCTTTTGGGTATGTCATGGTTTGGACCTTGGACCTCCCAAAAGAGATACCAAAGCCCTAACCACCACATTGTCCTTGTCAAACTGATTATTCATCCTTATTAACATCTCTACTATATGTATGTGGTAAAATTTGGCTCTTTTGATTTCTAATCCTCACTATGATCATCTTCTTCCTACACATGATTATTTCCAATAGCACATTCTTAAGACTTCACTTTAATATCTAGTTTTTCATCATATTTTAAAGTGTCACTACTTGTACCTTTAATATATAATAAAATGTTATATATATACACTATAAGCCCTTTTTTATTTGAAGCAGGTGGTGGATTTCAAACCCTAGTTCATGTCTTAACAAGGGCGACGACAGATATTTGGAGTAGATTAGAGCAAGCAATGACAAAAAAATTTTTAGGAGCAAGCTACAGATTTTTTGGAGTAAGCAATGATGACGAATTTTTTGGAGCAAGTAGTGGCGATGAATTTTTGGAGTAACCAATTTTCTGAAGCAAACTATAAATTTTTTGGAGCAAGCGATGATGTCAAATTTTTTGAAGCAAGCATTTTTTTGAAATAGGCGATAAATTCTTTGGAGCAAGTGGGTATTTTTTAGAGCAAACGATAGAGAGCAAACCCTAACATGAAAAAATGAGAAAAAAAGATAGCAATTCTCTAAAGAAAACGGTGGATTTGAAACCCTAGTACATGTCTTAACAAGTATTTTTCTCTACTATTTACTTTTCTAGATAAAATTAAAAGTTGTTTTTAGAGTTGTGTTTGTAGTTTTTAAAACACAAAGGTTTGGGTAGCCCTAAAAGAATAAATTTTCAATTTTTTAAAACTTCATAGTACTTGTTATTTGGGTAGGCAATAGTCTATGCAAGTTAGAAATTCGTGGAAATACAGATGGAGAAGAATAGTGGGATTTCACAGGTCTTAAAGCACAACCGAGGGCTTACCCATGAATGGAAAATAGAAGAGAAATATGTTCTAGAATAGGACTTTCAATAGTCTGAAGGAGAATCCAACATGTTTAAATATCTTAAAACTAGTGTACTTTTGCTGAAAAATAGTATAGGATGTTGCACTAAGACACAAATAGATGTTAGATATGTCTAAGATATCAACTTTGAGATTGAAGAAGGCATCACAGGGATACAAATAGGACAAGGAGAAATATGGTCACTATGTAATGTCCCCAACTTAGCACTAGCTCAGTGCAGAGGTTTGTTAGCCTAGACACAGGGTCCCCTAGGCTAGTCAGTGTGGTTAGGGACTCAGTTGGTGAGGATTTTATGTGCAGAACTCCACGACAGAGACTCGGATGTGATCCAGTGAGCCATAATTACCTTTTTCTGGGCATTTGCATCATCCAGAGAGCTTATTTTATCAAGTTGCAAGTGTTGACCAAGGTCGACAGTCGTTAGGAAAAGGGGGACACTTTTTAGTGTTATATTTTAACGTTGAGTTATAACTTAAAAACATAAAGTGGTTCGACTAGGACATGGTGGTCCCTTTTTATGAGTTGAAAGACATAAATTAAAAATTAAAAGAAATTCAAAATGGAGCCCTGGAAACCCTAATCGACCTCCCCTCATATTCTCACGTTGAGGGTCATTTTGGTTATGGAAGATATTATTTTTTTGTGGAGCTTTTCGCAGGGATTTTCACCAGAAGATCACAGGGCTTGTTGGGAGCTATCTCAGCAGGAATTTGTCAGTTTTAGGTGTGAGAGATCACCTCTAGCTGATCGGGATTGGAGCTTTCGCATCAGAGAGTTCATCTGAGCATTCACGGGGTAGACAAGGGTTTGCCAAAAATTGAAGTTTTTTGGGTCGAGAAATGGAGCATCTGGGTCTTCATATTTTGGCCATATTCCACCTGGGTAGGAGTCATATTTCACAGATCTGAAGGGTTTCAGTGATTTGCAGATCAGGTCGTACCATTTTGGGGCTTGGTGGCTTTTTCGATTCTTAATCCCCTTGGGGGAAAATTAGGGAAGTGCATTGGGAAGCATGCCAAAATTGTTGGGGGTTTCAACCTATAGTTTATCAGTTGGAAAAGGTGCACCTAGCCTCCAGGAGCAGTTAGCATCAGACGACATGTGATTCGGACACCAGACGATGAAGATATCAATGATTCACTATTTCAGCTTATCATCCGGGCACACCTAGAGCCATAGATGAATTTTGTAATTTGCTGATTTCAGGTCAGAATAAATAAAAAATTAGTTTTCTATCAGTATTATTTGATTTGTTGTGTTTTTACATTCTATTTTTAGTCCATTTATCTTTATAAACCCTCAATATGAAACACGAGCAAAACCAACATTAAACCCTCAAAAAAAAAATCAGATCAAAAAGCAAACTAAAATAAAACAGATCAGACCAGTGTGCAATCCGTTCATCAGATCGGGGTGTACATTTCAGTGGTATCAGAGCTCATATTTTTCCTACCAGCCAATGGGTGATAGTTCATGAGTGATAGGGAGATTAGATACCTTGAGCGGGAGAAGAAGAAGAATCAACCCATAACATATCATCAGGGTCATACACAATACCAGTATTATAAGGCACCTGAGGGACAGAGGGTATCTCACATTTTGGGCATATCCACAGACTCAGCCACAGAACCATCTACAACCATGGGTGATAGGAATGCACAGGATGATATGGACAGGTAGATGGTCGATGATATTAGATAGACCCAACATAGGATGCAACATAGTTTGGAACAACTGGTTGGGTTGATGACACAACAGGTGCACGGGATAGATATTCTAGTGAATAATGCACAAGGCACATGAAATCAACCACCTAATGCTGCACAAGGACCAGGAAATGAGGAGTCAGTGGCCAATAGAGCTGACACACACACTAGAGCAGAGAGAGCTACCAGTAGCTCTAGACCATTCATGCCTAAATTTATTGCTCGCCCTGAGCCTATAGTAGTTCCACCGATTGAGGAGGAACCAGAGCCTACTATGGTTGAACAATATCAATAGTATAGAGTAGAATGGGATGCACTCGGGCTAGACTTCTAGACTCTCATGTCTTTTTGAGACTTTGTGGACACCCAAAATAGACAAACTCCTAGAAATAGGGGGAGACCTGTTAATCAGGCACAGATTCTATAGGGACAGGGTGATCATACACAGGCCACATCACAGGGTCATCCTGAGATTCAGAAGAGGATTGGGAAAATACACATACCATTATTTGATGCTTCGGTAGAATGACAACCAAGGCATGGGTCCAAAAAATGGACACATATCTGCAGTTGAACCCGATGACAGAGGATGAGGCCATCAAATTTTGTACCCTGCATCTAGATGGTGTTGCTCATGATTGGTGGCACCATGGAGTGCATACTCTCGGACATGACAGGGTGAGCACTTATGCGGAGTTCACCGAGAGACTTATGCAGAGGTTTGATAGAAGAGAGCAGGAGTTGGAGTTGAAAGAGTTGACACATCTGAAGCAATGGAGCTCAGTCGACTCTTACATAGTAGAGTTCCAGAGATTGTCGGTGATGGTCACAGATTTGTCTGAGAGGTGGTTGATAGTTTTATTTATGGATGGGTTATCAGAACCACTAAGAGGTTGGGTCAAGGCCTTTAACCCAACTACCTTGCAGGATGCCATCAGACAGGCGAGGGATATGGAGGTTACTTCGTCTAAGTCCAAAAATCAATTCAAGGGGAAGGACTTCAAAAGGGACAAGGACCAAAAACCAGTTAAGAAGGATGCGGACCAGCAAAAGAGTACCTTTAAAAAACTTGATCCTGAAACCCTTCACGACCTCCGAAAGAAGGGGTTATGTTTCACATGTCACAAGTCATGGTCCTCGGGGTATAAGTGTGAGTTTAAGGGGAAACTGCAGTTGATTGAGTACATTTTGGATGAGGATGATAAGTCTAAAAATTCTGATCAGCAATCAGAAAAAGAGGACAACAGCGATGATTCAGCCCTAGAGGAGCAGGGAGACGAGCAAAAATAGGATGGTTTGGGGGAGATACTTTGGCGCACCTCCATAGTTTCTAGGGGGCACAAGCCTTGCGTATCCAAGGTGTTCTGAAGGGACAGAGAGTGGTGACACTCATAGACACAGGGGCTACCCACAACTTCATAGATGAGGGCCTAGTTGCACGCAGGGGTTTGCAGACAGAGGAGGTAGATGAGTTCAAGGTCATGATCGCAGATGGATTCTCCATTTCCTGCACCCGGAAGGTCCCACAGATGAGGTTGACTTTGGGGAACCATGAGGTTCAGGATGACTTCTATGTTGTCAGCACACAGAAGCTCGATGTGGTATTAGGCATCCAGTGGTTGCAGACATTGGGTGAGGTGACCTTCAACTTCCAGAAGATGGAGTTGAAGTTTCAGGTGAACGGGCAGCCAGTGGTACTCAGAGGGATGTCCAATGGGGGAGCTCGAGTAGTTTCCTTTAGGCGCATGGAGAGGTTCATCAGACGAGATATGGTGGAGTGGGCTGCACACTGCATTATACTTTCGGCCATCACTGAGGAGGAAAAACGAACCTATCCTCCGAACATCCAGGCTTTGCTCACCAAACACAACAAAGTCTTTAGCAGTATACCACCAGGGGTACCACCAGACAGAGGGACCGAGCACATTATAGAGTTGGAGGGGGGACTACTGCCATCATTACCACCCCATACCGGCACCCGAGGAGGCATAAGGATGAGATAGAGAAGGCCATCCGAGAGTTGATTGACATGGGACACATCAGATCGAGCAAGAGCCCATTTGCTTCATCTGTGGTATTAGTGAAGAAGAAGGATGGTACTATGCGTATGTGCATCGACTATCGGGCATTGAACAAGAAGACCATAAAGAATAGATACCCGATACCATGCATAGATGAGTTGATCGATGAGTTGCACGGTGTAATTTACTTCACCAAGATTGATCTGAGGTCAGGCTACCATCAGATCCATATGAGGGAGTCAGATGTGGAGAAGACTGCTTTTTGGTGCCACTATGGGCATTTTGAGTTCCTGGTTATGCCATTCGGGCTAACCAACGCACCTGCCACATTTCAGTCCTGTATGAACAGGGTGTTTCAGAGGCAGTTGAGGAGATTTGTGTTGGTGTTCTTTGATGACATCCTTATATACAACCGCACATGGGAGGAGCACCTGAGGCATTTGGATGAGGTGTTGAGTATTCTGGAGGTAGAGTCTCTTTATGCCAAAGAGACTAAGTGTGAGTTTGGGATGATCGAGCTATTATACTTGGGTCATATCATCAGTGCTCAGGGAGTCAGGATGGACCCTAAGAAGATACAAGCTATTTTGGATTGGCCGCCTTCGTCTACCCTCATGCAGCTTAAGGGATTCTTTGGGTTGTGTGGTTTTTACCATTGATTCATCAAGGGATTTTCTCAGTTGGCTGCACCCTTGATAGACTTGACCAAGAAAGGGGTATTCCAGTGGTCAGACACAGCTCAATAGGCTTTTGATAGATTCAAGCAGGTGATGAGCAGTTGCCTAGTCTTGGCCATTCCAGACTTCACCAAACCATTCGAGGTGGAGTGTGATGCATCAAGAGAGGGGATTGGTGTGGTGTTGATGTAGTCGAAGCACCCCATTGCTTATGAGAGCCAGAAGCTTCGAGGGGGTGAGATCAGTTACTCAATTTATGATAGAGAGATGCTAGCCATTATGCATGCACTGGCTAAGTTCAGACAGTATCTGGTGGGTAGGAGATTTGTGGTCAGGACTGATCACAATAGCTTGAGGTACTTCCTAAACCAGAAGGACCTCAATGATAGGTAGATGAAGTGGGTGAGTAAGATTCAGGCATATGACTTTGACATTGAGTACGTCAAGGGGAAGAGGAACATAGTTGTGGATGCACTATCTAGGAGACCCCATTTGTGCTCACTCATCGGGATATCAGAGGATTGGAGACACTGGATTACTGTAGACTATGCAAAGGATACCTTTGCTAGTAGGATTTTGGAGGGTGACCAGGATGATGACAGATATGAGGTCAGGGATGAGGTTATATATTACAAGGGTCGGATATGGATTGCAGTTGACTCCAAGCTGAAGGAGCAGATCTTCCGGACATTTCATGACACACCTATGGCGGGCCACCCGAGATACTTTAAGACCTATAGGTAGATCAAAGAGCGATTCTCTTGGAGGGGTCTTAAAGAAGATGTGTTGTAGTATATCAGGGAGTGTTCTGTGTGCCAGCAGAACAAACATGAGCATACATTTCCAGTCGAGCTCTTACAACCACTTCCCATTCCTTCTCAGAAGTGGGAGAGTGTCTCCATGGATTTTGTGATGGGTCTCCCCAAGGCGTAGGGGAAATATTACCTGTATGTGGTGGTGGAAAGACTGACTAAGTTTGCTCACTTCTTCGCCATCACCATTGGGTTCACAGCAACACAGGTAGCAGAGTTGTTTTTTAGGGAGATATTCAGGCTACATGGGTTGTCGAAGACTATTGTCAGTGATAGAGATAGTAAGTTCATGAGTCTCTTCTAGCAAGAGTTGTTTAGATTATGTGGGATAGAGCTGACCCTGAGTACCAGCTATCATCCTCAGACCGATGGACAGACAGAGGTAGTCAACAAGTGGGTCGAGGGTTATCTCCAAAATTATGTGTTCGAGAAGTAGAGGGCATGGGTAAGATGGCTACATTTGGGGGAGTACTGCTATAACTCCTCATACCACATGTCTATCCGGATGTCACCTTTCATGGCATTGTATGGGTATGAAGCTTCGAGCTTCATGGATCTGGTGTTGGGTGACAATCGAGTTCTGAGGGCCAGGGATCTCCTGTAGGAATCCCAAGACATCATGAGATCCTTGCGGGATCATATCAGGCAGGCACAGGACCAGCAGAAGAAGTACGCTGATCAGAAGAGAGTTGAGCATACCTTTGAGGTGGGGGACATGGTGTATTTGTGACTGTAGCCATTCAGACAGTCCTCACTAAAGAGGAGCGGAGCTGAGAAGCTCAAGCCTCGGTTCTATGGTCCTTTCAGAGTCACCAGGCGAGTAGGAGAGGTGGCTTATGAGCTAGAGCTACCAGAGAGTAGCAGGGTGCACAATGTGTTCCATGTATCATGCCTCAAGAAGGCACTTGGATAGAGTATTTCACCATCTACAGAGTTGCCTCCCTTGGATGAAGAGGGGAAGTTAGAGCTGATTCCAGAGGCAGTGATTGATACTAGGGAGCACACCCTTAGGAGGAGGGTCATCAGGGAGTATTTGATCAAATGGTAGAATCTACCGGATGAGGATTCCACTTGGGAGGGGGAACAAATCTTACAGCACCCAGGTCTCCAATTGCTTGAGGACAAGCAATTTCGAGGAGGACGGACTGTAATGTCCCCAACTCAGCACTAGCTCAGTGCAGAGGTCTGTTAGCCTAGACATAGGGTCCCCTAGGCTAGTCAGTGTGGTTAGGGACTCAGTTGGTGAGGATTTTATGTGTAGAACTCCATGGAAGAGACTCGGATGTGATCCAGTGAGCCAGAATTACCTTGTTCTGGGCATTTGCATCATCCAGAGAGCTTATTTTATCAAGTTGCAAGTGTTGACCAAGGTCGACAGTCGTTAGGAAAAGGGGGACACTTTTTAGTGTTATATTTTAACGTTGAGTTATAACTTAAAGTTATAACTTAAAAACATAAAGTGGTTCGACTAGGACATGGTGGTCCCTTTTTATGAGTTGAAAGACATAAATTAAAAATTAAAAGAAATTCAAAATGGAGCCCTGGAAACCCTAATCGACCTCCCCTCATATTCTCACGTTGAGGGTCATTTTGGTTATGGAAGATATTATTTTTTTGTGGAGCTTTTCGCAGGGATTTTCACCAGAAGATCACAGGGCTTGTTGGGAGCTATCTCAGTAGGAATTTTTTAGTTTCAGGTGTGAGAGATCACCTCTAGCTGATCGGGATTGGAGCTTTCGCATCAGAGAGTTCATCTGAGCATTCACGGGGCAGACAAGGGTTTGCCAAAAATTGAAGTTTTTTGGGTCGAGAAATGGAGCATCTGGGTCTTCGTATTTTGGCCATATTCCACCTGGGCAGGAGTCATATTTCATAGATCTGAAGGGTTTCAGTGATTTGCAGATCAGGTCGTACAAGTGCATTGGGAAGCATGCCAAAATTTTTGGGGGTTTCAACCTGCAGTTTATCAGTTGGAAAAGGTGCGCCTAGCCTCCAGGAGCAGTTAGCATCAGACGACACGTGATTCGGACACCAAACGGTGAAGATATCAGTGATTCACTATTTCAGCTTATCATCCGGGCACACCCAGAGCCACGGACGAATTTTGTAATTTGTTGATTTCAGGTCAGAATAAATAAAAAATCAGTTTTCTATCAGTATTATTTGATTTTTTGTGTTTTTACATTCTATTTTCAGTCCATTTATCTTTATAAACCCTCAATATGAAACACGAGCAAAACCAACATTAAACCCTCAGAAATAAAAAAAATCAGATCAGAAAGCAAACTGAAATAAAACAGATCAGACCAGTGTGCAATCCGTTCGTCAGATCGGGGTGTACATTTCACACTACTACAATGACCATTGCAATTATCAGATCCATCATACAACCCTTGGTTTCAATATGTATCACCAACAAGATGTGGTATCTCATTAGAAGGTTTGAAGGAGGTATTTGCAAAGGGTTTGTTGGAAAGTTCAGTGCAAAATAGAGCAATGGGTGAGGAGCAAAAATATGAGAAGAATATACTAGGGCTATTGCTGCTAAGGTTGAAGTCATCATCACACGACATGCATATTAACCCTAAGGTTGTAAAGATATGGTCCAAGAGGATAAATTTTTAGAGTATTTTTGGACAAGTCTATCATCAAGGTGAGTGAAATAGAGGGTGATAAAGATAATGGGACATTATCTATCGAGGCTATTTTTTCTAATGCAAGCACTAATGGAGAGTCCTCCAACATTGAGGCTATAAGGAGAATGCAAGATTTTTAAATGAGGAAGATTTAGGGGTTTTCTAGAATAAGGTCATGAAGAAGAAGCAGTGGACTACATGATGTATCCTTATGAGGATGTCTCCATATTTGATTATGGAAGGAATTTTGAAAAAGGAAGTCTCCTTTAGAAGCGTTCAAGAATGAGCCTTAGCCAGTGATGATTTTATAGGAAGACACACAACTCGTAGACAAAAGTGATGATTGAGATATGTTCTCTTTAGAGAAATTTCAAAATAGGCCACAACTCTTTGATCAGGGCTATGAGGGAAAACATTAGAATTTGAAAGGAGAAAATCCAAATAAGAATCCCTTGAAAGCACATAAAAATGCAACCAAGTGCATTCGAGGGAAAAGTAATAAAGTAAAATTAGTTCTAGGAGAAGATCTAAAAATAGGGGAAGTCATTGAAATATCAGAGAAAATGCTTATTGGGAGGTTCTATGGGCATGCAAGTTTTGAAAAATCCTTGGTAGATTGGATGGTCAGGGAATAAAAAGAATTTCTATGGCATGTGCCTATTTTTCTAATTTCTAGTAAGAGGATAGTTGTCATTTTAGTTTAGGACTAAGGAAGATGTAGCAAATATTATGTCAGAGAAATGTTTTTGGGGGTTAACTTTATTAATTCTAAAACTCTAGGACCCTTTTTTTGACCCTAGGACCACTCAAATACCTTCTCAACATATATGGATAAATTTACCAAGGTTGTCATTAGAATTTTGGTCTAGAAATGTTTTCCAAGCCATAGGAAATTGCATTGGTTCTTTCTTGGAGGTGGACAAGAGGTATTAGTCCTCATGCATGAGGACAATGGCCAAGATTCTTGTTGATGTGGACTGGAGAGATGGATTGGTGGGGAAAATTATGTTGAAGTATAACAAAGGGCCACATGTTCAAACCCTAAAATATATTAGTGTGTCTTTTAGGTGTGCACATTGTCATAATTTTGGGAATATTGCTTGGGATTGTTCTCTTAATTTTTCAAGGTTTGGCATCGTAAGGAATACAAAGGGATATATAAAGGTGCGAATGAAATGCAATTTTTCCTTTAAGCACATAACTTACAATTTGATTATATTATTGAATAATTGCATACGGAACACAAGCTAGAGAAATCAGGAGAAAAAACAAAAATTGTAGAGAAGGTGGAGACAAATATTTTTTTTCTAGATCAAATGATGGATTTAGAATAATCTCATATTAAATTAAGGCTAGGATTCTTAGATAAAAAATTGTATGTCATGCGCTTGGACCCAATTACAAGCTTTGAAAGCAAATCTATTACCAAATCTCATACAAAGTCTCCACTAGAAGAAGGTAAGGGTGCAATTGAGGGGTAAATAAGACCCTTAAATTCCTCTTCCTTGAAGGAAGTAGATCCATACCTTGAATTAAACTTTCATATTTTCTAATAATTCTTCACAAGTAAATATTTTTGAAATTGCTTCCCCTCTTCAATTTTCTTGTGGTCAGGAAGGTTCTTTGTCCCAAAGAACTCATAGGTATCCCCTACAATCCTTAGAAGGTAGAATATGACTAAGATAAAAAGGATTTGGGGGAGGCCCTGGTAAATATGTGGGGGATAAAAGTCTTATTGGTAGGAGAAAGCAAAGAGTTTTAACTTTATTGGCTAAGAATAAAATCATATATGAAGTTCAACAAGGCAAGCAACCATCCTTATAAAGGATCCTTAGAGCAAGGATGATCCTAGACACAATTAATAAATGAAATTACTTTCCTTTAATATTTGAGGGATGGGTAGCTATGCAAAAAAACCTGCTCTATGCAGGTTGGTAGAAATTCATAATCCAAATATTTTTCTAATTAAAGAGACAAAAGGCTTAGCTATGAAAGTGATGGAAGATATCAGTAAATTGCTTAAAGGATGGGATTTTTTGACCCTTGATGCTATAGGAGACTTCGGAGGAGAGGCTACATGGTGAAAGGTAAATTAGTTTAGGCCAACCAAATTTACATTTCTTGACTCAAGAGTAGGGACAAAATTCTTTTTAGTGGATATAGGGGAAACAATGATCGTGGTGAACATTTATGGCCCCTATAAAGATAGGATGTATTATTGGTATAAGCTTATAGATCTAAAGTTTTTAGAAGCCAATAATTTAATTTTAGGAGGTGATTTAAACTTAAATCTCTCGAGGAGTGAAGTATGGGATTTTGTTGCTAGAACTGATCCACTAGCTAATTACTTCATCCAAAATTTTGAATCCAAGTGGTTGGTAGACTTGGTGCCTATAAAATCTATCTCAACTTAGAGAGATATGAGGATAGGAGTTGATAAAATTTCTAAGAGATTGGACAGATTCTTAGTAGTAGAGAGTTTATTAAATGGCACTTTGAAGTCTTGGATTGAAGTTGGAGGTGACTCTAATCACTCCTCTATCATGATTATTTTGACAAAAGAGGGAAAAAAACCACATTTTACTTTTAAATTTAATTCCAAGTGCCTAAAAGAGGATAACTTTATAACTGTAGTTAAATCAAAATGGGTGAAGTTTGATTCTAGTCTAAGATAATATGCTAGTATACAATTTGCAAAAAAATTAAAAATATTAAGGTAGTAGTGTCTCAATGGGCCCTTAAAATAAAACTAATGGATGAGAAAAAACTAAGGAAGATTGAGGAGGAGCTTGTAGTGTTTCTAGCATATGACTTTGAAAAAGAAATGGATGAGGAAATAAGGCTTAAGTATAAAATATTGGAACAAGAGAAGAGAAAATTGTTGGCAGAGAGATAACCACAATGGGAATGAGAAAAATATTTTTTTTTATAGCTTTTCAAACTATAGAAAACAAAAAAATACAATTTGGGAGTTACTAGGACAAGATGGAAGTAAAGTATCCTCCTTTAAAGGAATAACAAATATGCGTGTAAGGAATTTTGATAAATTGTACAAGGATCCTAGTCAAGTTAATATAGCTTCTCTCTTTCCCAAATTTATAGATGAGTAAGCCCATGATAAATTGATTAAGGAAGTCTCAAAGAAGAAGCTCATAGTTGTTTTTACCTCCTTCCTAAAAGATAAGAGTCCAGGACCTTATGGGTGGACTTTGGAATTCTTTTTTTGGGCTCTATGATATTTTGGATTCTAACCTACTCAAAGTTATGGAGTAATATAGGCTAAAATAAAGGAAAAATATAGTTTTCAACTCTATATTAATTGCTCTTTTTCCAAAAAAGGATAATCCTTCTCGCTTTGATAATTTTAGGTCAATTTATTTGTGTAATTATGTGTATAAAATAATAGAAAAAATTATTTCTTTAAGAATTAAAATATTCTTATCTGCTTCTATATCTATTGAGCAATTTGGTTTCCTACATGGTAGACAAATTCGTGAAGCAATTGGTGTTGCTCAGGAAAGTATTCATACCATAAAATTAAAGAAACTACCAGTATTGGTGATGAAGTTGGATCTCTCCAAGGCTTTTGATAGAGTAAATTAGCTATATTTAAGAAATATACTCATATTGGGTTCTATGTGCAGATGGTGAACTCGATTATAGGACATATTTGTCTTGGTTTTTTGTAGTTTTGGTTAATAGATCAAATTCTAAGTTCTTCAAAGCTTCTCAAGGTATTATACAAGGCTAGCCCTTATCACCACTATTATTTATTTTGGCAGCTAAGGGATTAAGTGGGTGTATTATAGAATCCAAGAGGGAGAGATGCATAAAGGGAATTAAAATAGGTAGAACAATGGAAGTCACCCATCTACTTTTGCATATGATGTTATGCTTTCCATAGATGGAATAGTAAGAGATGTAGAGAAGCTAAAACAATCTTTAGATCTTATTTTTCTTGCAATAGGTATGCAGATTAATGTACACAAGTCAAGCATTTCCTTTAACTATGTGAATAATAATAAAACCATAATAATAGGTTAGATTTTTTCCTTTAACATATTTGATCTTCAAGAGGGGTTTAAATATCTAAGGTTCTTTTTGAAACCCACTAACTACACTAAACAAGACTAGAATTGTTTGATAAAGGTGGAAGAAAGAATAAATATTTGATGCAATAAATGGATCTCTTTAGGGGGGAGATTGACTTTGGTCAAGTCTATGTTGGAGGAAATACCAATATATTGGCGATCTTTGGCTCATATACCAAAAGAAGTTTTGGAAAAAAATAGACATTTAAGCTATAAATTCTTATGGACAGGGAAAAGGGAAAAAGAAGGTATTTCCTTGGTTAAATGGAAATCCTTAGCCAAGCCCAAGAAAAATGAGGATGGGGACTTAAGAACATCTTCCTATCTAGAAATGCTCTAGTAGCAAAGTGAGTTTGGAAGATAATATCAAAATAAGGCTTATGGAATAATATTATACATGAAAAGTATTTAGAGCCACTCATAGTTGAGGAGTGGATAAGGGCCCCAATTAAGCAAACACGTAATGTTTCAATCTATTGGAAGGTAATGATTCAAGCATTTTATATTGTTGGTGATTGGCTTACCTAGAAAATAGGGGATGGTTCAAGGATAAGACTAAAATTAGACCCTTGGATTGGTTGTGGTGATATTTATAGACTACCAAATAATATAATTCAGACCCTAAGAGCTCAATCACTTAGAAATTATGGAAGGCACACACATAGAAGATACCTTCTAACCTTTTAGTGGAAATATACTTGGAAATATCCCATTTAAAACATGTAAGAGCTCAAATATTCAACTTGAATATATTTACATAGATATGAAACATGTGAGACCTCAACATAAGATACAAATTTATAGCCCTCGTCTTCAATTTGGAGGATGTGAGAATCAGGTAGGTATAAAAACATGAAAAACAGGCTGTAAAGTTTGATTCCATGCCTCTAAATAAATAGTGCATACTACATTGGTCCATATTCATTACAAATTTATTATTGATGCCTAAGTTCACATTCATGGAATAGTTTGAAGTGATGGAATTTCAAGTCTTTGCATGTGGCACAAGCTTAAACAAACTCAGTTAGTTAAATTATCATAGAATTTTCTACTGAACATTGCTTTATGTCACCTCTCATGCAAAGTTGAGATGAAAGGAATATATGTGCTCTATTTGTTTTATTTATTTTCTCTATAATATTTTGGGTTCCATGCTTAGACTAGAAAATAATTTGTTGGAATAAATAAAAGAAAAAATATAAATAGTAGCACCAAAGTAAGAGCCACTCTATGAATATGTTTGAAAAAAAAGCACCCATTAGGTAATTTTCATTTAAAAAATTAAAACTTAGAATTTTTAAGTTTCTTCTTATTACTTCCTCGAAACCTCATAACTTTCAATCATTTAGTTGATGCATTTGTGGACACCAAAGTTTATGTGAGCACCAAAGGGCCAACTGTTGATGATTTTTGCTGGTTTCATTTCTATTTTTATTCCTATACCAACCTTTAATATAAGGTATATAAGCGATGGAAGGAAATGATCATAATTTTGCATCTTGTGATTGCCATATTTCATTGCTATATACTTCAAAAGCTAACTTTACGATACTGAGAAAATGGATGATCCTCCATAGAAGAAATATACGTGTCTATTTTGTTTAAAAAATAGGACTAACATAACATAATATTGTGCCTGTACCCTCCAGTGTAATGTTCACACCACCACACCATGGCCACATTTTGAATTTAAAATAATTATTAGAACTTCAAATACCCTCAACAAAGCAAGCACCCATCTTTATCAAAAATAAAAATAAAAATAAAAAATTGTCTATGATAGTTTAAACCTAGACCTTCAAGCTGGAAGGCTTTTTGACACATCATTCTAGTTGCAATGTTCATCCTACTAACTAGGATAAAGTGCATTATTTTTCTATAGAAAAAGGTGCTAAACAAAGACAAAGGCTAGGGTCTGTGAAGGGGAAAAGTTTTGAATTTTAAAAATGCACACAGGCTTTAGCAACCATTTATTATAGTGCTTTGTATCTTAAATTCTAAATTTTATTTCTAAAAGCATAGTGGAATTTTTTCAAGAATTCTAGACAAGTAGATAGATAGATAGGTATTAATGTGAATGGAATTTCAATCATGGAATATGTCATTAGACTTGCATCATCACATTAGCCGGTTAGAAAGCAAGAGGGCCACTTTTTTCATTAATGTCTTGTGCTTCTACTTCCTCTTTGCTATTTGATTTCTATTGTGCTAAGGTACTGTTGTGAAGTATTTCTTTCTTTTTGAATATCCAATTGAATTTTTCAATTTGATGTCGCACGCTGCCATAGTTATTAAAAATTTAGAAGATGATCCCTATTTATTTTGTGAAGGCTCTCTTGTTTTGGAATCCACTAGATCCACTCAAAAGAGACCTAGAATGATGCTTTCAAATATTAAAGTTTCCCTTCATGTGCAGAATGCACTCACATGCGGTCCTGCTCTTCTGTTCCTGAAGCGGTGCAACCCTCGATGTGCATTCCAGATCTATCATAGAATATTAATCTCAACTCAAAATTCTAGGAAACCTTAACATCTATGTTCATCAAGTCCACAAAAATGAGAACTTCATCATGAAAATCTAGAAAGGCATCATCGATGGCAACATGCCAAACAGTTTGCATATAAAACTCTAGGTCTTTGGATTCTAGATCCTGCTCTTCAAGAAGAGATGGACAAGAAATTTGTCGAGCTCACCTTGAATTTTTAGAAATCTTGTTCGAAGGTATATCTTTCGATAGAAAATAAATGACTTGAGAGCTTGAAGGTTCAGAAGGAAGTTGTTGTCACGTAGTTCGATGCACAAATGGAGCAAATATTTAGTAAAATGATAGATCTCTAGATTGCATCCTATTGGAAATCACAAACTAGGAAATACTTCATTGTGAAGGTCAAAGCTCTTGAAATGGAACTATGTGTGGATCGTCAGGTCCAACAAGAAGCAATCGACATTCGAAAAGCTATTGAGAAGCAACAACAAGATATTGGCATAGATGAAGCCAACACTTCGATGACCTCCCTCATCAAAAAGGAATGCGCATCACTTTTTTTTGAGATACAAGAACTCAGAAAAATTATCATAGATCTTATCATTTTCTCCTAATCTAACTCCCACAATCCCTCACCCTAAAATAGAATAAGGAATAGAATCTAGAGTCGTGGTCACATTAGACAACAATAGCAACAACAACAACAACCTCAACAGTCGAGATTATAACAACAGTAGCAGACTCACCCCGATAGACAATACCAACGATCTTAATCAAAAAATGGGTCATGGGACCGATCCTAGAGTAGAGTTCGCTAGCAACAACTAGAGAAAGAATTAATATCCCTTGCATAGCAGCAGTCGCAATGGGGCTCTAGTGGAACTTTTCAAATTTTTGGTTCCCAAAAAAATTAGGACTCTGTAAGATCTGTTCCCAGGAAGTCAGGTCTGGGATTGCAACAAATCCAAGGTCATCCTCACGGTGATAGTGTAAACCGCTACTGAATTGTTGAAGTGCCATATTCAGCCCTACCAATAAATTCCTGCTCTTCTTTAGCAAGAGCATGGTAGGTGTTGTTTATGGCATGATAACAAATGTTGTTATTCATAATTTCTCTAATAGACCTCTCATAGTGGCAAAAAAAGAGCTTCTTGGACTAGGATTGAAATATATCCCTGTCCCACCTCCCATGGCCCATGATGATGTTCATGCGATGTATGTTCTAATTTTTAGGCTTAGAAAGATCTAGTGGTTTTTTTGGTCCAAAAGGAAGGAACATCGCCAACTAGAAAGAACCTACCTACTCTCCCTTCTATATTTTAAATTCTGCATGGAAACCTTATTTGAAATACCAAAGAGTATCTTTTAGATCCATTGCCTAGGCATCTGGCAAGAGCATCAAGTTGAACATCAAGTTGAACAAAAACTTGCTTCCACAAAGAGCATCAAGTTGAACAAAAAATTGCTTCCACAAAGAGTATCTTTTAGATCCACTGCCTAGGCATCTGGCAAGAGCCTTGCACTCTCTCAGATCTGATGATTCTATTGTTATCAGGTTTGCTGACAAAAAACTCAGCCTCACTGTTCTGAGCAAGGCATGGTACCTAGAAGAAGGGATTATACAATTTTCATATCTGAAAGTTTATCAAGAGGTTATTTTTGTTCCCTGGAATTCTTTTTTTTCTCACTTGGAGTCCATTGTCAAAAATGCACAAAGAAGTCTTCTCCTCGATCATAAAATAGTGGATTATCTTATTCAAAATAACCCCATCATTTCTTGAGTCTATACTTTCTACCTCATTCCTCGTATCTTTTAATTTATTTATTTATTTTGTTACAAGTTTACTTATAGAGTCATGTACACATATTTTATAATGGTTTGAATCTAGGCTCTTGAAAAGAGAGTTCAAAGTCCTAAGCTCTTTCTTATTACTGATAACATCATTGGGTATTATCATTATAAACCTTAGTCTATTGGGTTAAATGAAGTCAACAAGACCCTCTACCTTCGAGGGCCCAATGCCACTATCATCCAACCTATCCTCTTTTGGATATGTCATGGTTTGAACCTTGGACCTCCCCAACCTATCCCATTTTGGATATGTCATGGTTTGAACCTTGGACCTCCCCAAATAAAGGCCAAAACCCTAACTACTATATTGTCCTTGTCAAACTGATTATTCAATCTTATTAACATCTCTATTATATGTATGTGGGAAAAGTCGGTTATATGTATATTCCTAAGACTTCCAATTTAATAACTAGTTCTTCATCATATTTTAAAGTGTCACTGCTTGTACTTTTAATATATAATAAAATGTTATATATATATATATATATATATATATATATATATATTTAAAGGTCATATAATAAAATGTTAAGAACTAGGCAATGTATATAGAAGAATTAATTTTCAATTAGTTAAAACTTCATAGTTCTTGTGCGATAGTCTATGCAAGTTAAAATTTAGTGGAAATACTTATGAAGAACAATAGTGGGATTTCACATGTCTTAAAGCACAACCCAGGGATTGATCATAAATGAATAATAGAAGAATAATATGTTCTAGAAGAGGGCCTTCAATAGTTTAAATGAGAATCCAATATGTTTAAATATCTTTAAAATATTGCATTTTTTCTGAAAAAATAGTCACTACTACAACTACCATTGCAATTGTCAGATCCATCATACAACCCTTGGTTTCAAGATGTATCACCAACAAGATATAGTATCTCATTAAAGGGTTTGAAGGAGGTATTTGTTGTTAGAATATTATAATGTGCAGTATGTCTCTGCTTCTATTTGACACTTGTCTTCCACCACTTGTATTATATCTTCAGTTTGAGTTGGAGTTATGTGTCTTCTACATGACACTTGGAGTGCAGATTATGACACTTTTCAAATCTCACTCATAGGCTTCATGCCTATATATTGTAACACATTTGTGAATATATTTGTACCTTTTGCTTATGTCCCAACATTTGGTATCAGAGCAATGAGATTCGCTTGTGAGGACTGGTCTATGAAGTCACTGAGTATGCTCTCCATAGAGGATCGAAAACCAGAAGCTCTGTAGAAAGAGTGCTCAGTGTGAGAACAATTTTTTCACTGGTTTGAAAATTTTATGAGAGCAATTTTTTAAGAGATCCTGGTGTCTATTTTTTTCATTGTTAGTTTTTTTTTTGATCAACTTTAATTGTTTGTGATCTCTACAAGACAAATAGGTGCATTACTGTTGGGTCTAATTTCCACTATTTCAAGCCGATCTTTCTAACAGCCCCATTTTTGGCCTCCAAAGTTTCATATGCGAAAGATCTGCGATCTATGAGGGTGTCTGTTTATTTTTTATCCAACGATATGATTCAATTGTGCGTAGCTAAATACTGTCTAGATCCACTGGATCGTTTTATGTGGGTTTTCATTTATTTCACTGTGGTAACTATTTTTTGGTGATATCTCAAACTTTCGCTTGTTCTTGATTCCCGACTCTTAACGACTGTATAAAATCCTGATAGACTGATGTGCACCACGTCCCTGTGATTTTTCGTATATCAAAGGAGAACATCGTAAAGAAGATGATGTGCAGGGCCAAAATTTTGAGAGGCACAAGCAATTTGATAGAGCGTGAGTTCGTAGTTTGAAGCCTCTAGACTACGGCGCCCGTAACCCCCCACCCTCGGAGATGTTACGCCTTTCCCCTGATGAGCATTCTGAAAACTGTAGCCTCTGAGCGTAGTTGAACCCGTCAACGTTGCACTGTAAATGTTTCCAGATCGCTAGAACCACCTGAGACTATCTGACTTTATCTGGATAAGTGTTGTTGAGATTGTAGGGAGACCTGCTGCTAACCTTGTTGATGTGTTTGATTGGCTAGCTGAAAAAGAAATTATTATTATTTTTTAAATCTGAATCTTCCCATTCCAACTGAACCTGCGATTCATTGACGCAATCATCGGCCGATTAGCACCTACGGTGATAGATTCAATGGAGATCTCGCCTATTTCAATTTTTAAATATTGATGCGAAAGGCCGATTTAATTTAAATCCACCACTTCTGATAGCGCACCTATTTTTTGGTCTGCGTAAATACTTCACCATTGCTTGTTTTTCGTAGTAATATTGAGATCGTAGTCACCTTGGATGAGTGCGGATCATATCATTTCGGTGGGCGATATTTCTTATGCGCGTCAAAGGGACAGATGCAATGAACTTGGATTTTCCTGTAGTGGATTTTCTCAATTCACGAATCTTAAACCTGTCCAAGAGATGTTCGCATGGACGACAATAAAACAACGAATTCTCCTGTTGACCTGGCAGCCCCACGAAATAGTGGCCCTGCCTGCGTCCACTTTTGTGCCCCCGCAACACCCCCATTCAAAGAAGAACCCTCCCTACCGACACTGCTCCTCCCTGAAGATTGATGCAGGTTCTATGTCTTTATTGGCCAAATAGGTTTAATTGAATTTAGCCCATAATTATATGATGTTTTGTTTATACGACCTCCCTCAAATAAATTTGGCATGTGCATTTCAAACAACTAAAGCTTGAAAGGTACGAGGTACGGATGCCCAGCTAGACACCACGTAGCACGCTAGGTTGTTACGCACTTAAAAAAAAATTTAGTGCACGGTTCCAAGGTTGGGAGCATTGCATTGAAGATAGAGATATCCAAGGAAGAGGTCGTTTTTTGCTTCACCCAAACATATGGACCATACTCCATCTACATTAAATTTTGATTGATTGTACGGTGGTGAATAACTAATTGGTTGTGTTGTACCAATCAATATGCTTCACTTGAATCAATATTGAGTCTATAGGGCAGCGAAATAAGGGTTTGTTAAATCGATAAATATTGATTTCAAGGCAATATTGAAAGTTAACACCACAGTTGGAAGCACCCATATGGCAGGGCCCTCACGGTCCACGAAGCATAGAAAGCTCAACATTTACTCGTACCCAAAGTTTCAAATTTTGCCTGCCTATTGGAAAGCTCATGCCAAAAATTCCCGCAAATTTTCAAATTTAATTTCCTGCTGAAATTGCCCGCCAACAATTCAAAATTGGAAATATCAAATTTCAAAGTTGTGAAGGGGAATCAGCCCCAATTTTTTTGTCTCCTAAAGTGTTGTTCTTTGCTTTATAAATTGAGACTCAATTTGTATCCGACTATAGGCTTATATATAGTCGTTGGAAAGAGTTTTTCGAGGGGGATCTATTGGTGCAATCATTTTTCAGTTTTGGAACCATTTGCTATGCTAAAATTTGACTTGAAGTTCTCATTGTAAAACAGAGTGCATTTTCGGTTGCATCCGACACTCTTGGGTAAAAATTTGGCAAACTTGTGAGGGGCTCAAATTTTAAGTCATTGGGGAGCATGTTTATCTTTGAAGGCATTGATCTTGTATCATCTTTTGAGGCACATTTGGGGCTATCTTTTAGCCAAAGTTTCTAATACAATCATCAACTCAAGGGGTGATTTAGGGCCCCTTGTCCCTTGTTGGTGGAGTCATTTTGTGGCATTCTCTTGGCCACTTAGTGTTTGGTGTTTGCCTCTCTTCATTTGGGCTTGTTCTTCATTTTGATGCTTGCTATAACCCTTGCATGTTTTTTGGGGTTCATATAATTGTAATCAAGTGTAGTCCCTTTGCATATACACACTTGACACTATGCAACATATACAAGCAAGCAAACACACAAGCACCTTGTCATAAAGCACCTGAAACTTTGGCACATCTATTGTAACAAATTCTCAAAAAGCAAGCATCACATTTTAATAACCGCCTATGTTCCACATATCGTTCTCCTCATATACCTATAGTCTCCCTCACGTAAGGGCGGGTATATTGAGAAGTTTGGTATAAAGGTCTGGTAGGTTATTCTCTTTCAAAAATGCCTATGTTCCACGTATCATTCTCCTCATATACCTATAGTCTCCCTCACGTAAGGGCGGGTATATTGAGAAGTTCGGTATAAAGGTCTGGCAAGTTATTCCCTTTCAAAAATGCCTATGTTCCACGTATCGTTCTGCTCACATACCTATAGTCTCCCTCACGTAAGGGTGGGTATATTGAGAAGTTCGGTATAAAGGTCTAGCAGGTTATCATAAATTCCCATTTCAATTCTTACTCTCTTTGGGTGGAAAAGGGCACTTGTGTTCAAGTTATCCCTCCCACTATTGGAACCACTTGAAGATTTAGAGTGGAAAAACTAGGTGAACCCTCCTCTGGATTTTAAGTGGTGTACCCTAGATTTTTTTGAGGGCTCTAATTTGGCATTTGTGGTTCTTATTTCATCCTTTGTTGAGCTCCCTCTTCTCTCAATCCTTTTCTAAATCATGGCTACTACAAATCTACTAAGTGGTCTCACTAAGAAGCTTGAAGGAGCTCAAACTTTTGCAAATTGGAAGTATGAAATGGAATCTATATTAATGATGAATGACATGTGGGATTTTGTGAGAGATAGGAAAGTTGATGAAGACCCACTCACAACACCTGAAGACCCTAAAGAAAAAGCACAATTTGAAAAGAATTCCAATATAGCTTTAAGTCTCATCAAGCTAGCTACAAGAATTCAATGCAGAGAAACTGTAAGGGCTACAAAAACACCTAAACAAGCATGGGATGCTCTAATAAGATTGTTTGATAGGCCAAGTCAAGATAATATTTTGTATCTCAAACAAAAATTGCATAATCTATGTATGAAAGGCTCACTTACCGATTACCTTATGGAAGTGAAGTCTATTAAGAATGATTTCTTAGTTGTTGGTAAAACTCTTGAAGATAATGAGTTGATTCCTATAATGTTGCATGGCCTTCCTTCAAAATTTCACTCCTATGCTACAATGTTAGATCTAAGTGGTAAAACAATGAATTCCACACTTGAGGAGATTGAGATTCTACTTAAGAAACATGAGCAAGCCCTAATCAAAGATGAAGAAATTGAAGCCTCATCAGTAACTTTTGCCACCAAGGCATCCTTACAACCTAGACAAAACAAGGGTCCAAATCAGAAAAATCAGAATCAGAGAGGTAGACAACATCAGAGATACCCACAACAGCCACATTAGTAGTACCAACAACAACCACATCAACAAAATCAACAACAACTACATCAGCAACAACCACAACAGTATAATCAATAACAAAATTAGCAGCCAAGATGGCAAACAAGACCTCAAGGGGGTCAAAACAACAATCAAGGGTGTGAATATTGTGGCAAATGGAATCATAATGTCACTAATTGCTATCAGAGGCAAAGAGATCAAAGGGGTCCACAAAATAATAATCTCAACACATTGTATGCAGCAAACCAAGTTAATGTTGAAGATAAATATTGTTGGTATATTGATTCTAGAGCAGCAAAGCACATGACAGGAAGGCAAGATTGGTTGACCAAGGTTCAACCTACTTCTAATCAATTCATTACTTTTGGTGATGAAAGTGCCCTTCCCATTGAAGGTGTTGGGGAGGCACCACTTGCTTTGCATGATGGGAATAATGTTCCTGCAACAGATGTTTTGTATGTGCCTGGTCTTAAAAGGAGCCTTCTTTCTATTGGGCAGCTTATAGATAAGGGCTATACTATCTATTTTGAAAAATATAAATGCTACATTCAGGAACCCAATGGCAATGTCAAAGCCATGGGAGTCAAAAAGGATGGTGTTTACTACCTCCTTACAAAATCTGTAACACAAACATCTTTGCATACAACTACTACTTTTTCTTTGGAGTACATGTGGCATGAAAGAATGGGGCATTTAAATTTTAATAATCTTCAAATGATGGCAAGGAAAGGTTTAGTAAAAGGACTTCCACATCTTAAGGATTCAAAATATTTTTGTGAGCCATGTGTAATAGCCAAACACCATAGACAACCTTTTGAGTTAGGAAAGGCTTGGAGAGCCAATAGACCTTTGCAATTGGTTCATTCAGACATTTGTGGGCCAATGTCTATTCAATATTATACTAGGGCCAAATACTACATCACTTTCATTGATGATTACAGTAGAAAGGTATGGATCTACCTAATTCAATATAAGTGGCAAGCCCTTGATAAGTTCAAAGAATTCATGGCACTTGTTGAGAGAGAAAGTGGCTATCAAATCTCCACCTTAAGATCATATAATGGTGGAGAATATGTCTCCAATGAATTCTTCAATTTTTGTAAGTACCATGGGATAAGGAGGCAATTCACAACTCCTTATACCCCCAAAAAAATGGAGTAGCTGAGAGGATGAATCAAACAATCACAAATAGGGCAAAATCAATGTTACATGTTGCTACATTGCCTAACTCATTTTGGGGAGAAGTTGTTCTTACTGCTGCATACTTGACTAATAGGTCCTACACAAAGGCCTTACATGAAAGAACACCTGAAGAAGCATGGAGTGGAAGGATGCCCTATGTGGGCCATTTGAAAGTCTTTGGATGTGATGCCTATGCTCATATTCCTCATAAGAAAAGGAAGAAGTTTGATGATAAGAGCCAAAAATGCATCTTTGTTGGCTATAGTGATAGTGCCAATGCATATAAGTTGTATGAGCCTATTTCCAAGAGGATCATTCTATCTAGGGATGTTACCTTTCATGAGTATCCCCCATCTAATCCTCCTCCTATGGCCCCCACTTTGGAATTAACTAATGAAATAGTTGCTCCCTTGATGCATACAATATCATCTAGTCCTTCCCCTTCACTCATAAATCAAGAAATTCCTCCACATGAAGAACTTCCCATAAATGATCCATGTCCTCCATCTCCTCCTCCATATAATGATCAAGCCACATCATCCAATCCTTTACCTAAGTGGGTTCAAGCCACCATAGATGAAGCCCAAAGTCATTTGCCCACTTATACAGGTAAAAGGCCTTCAGCCCTAAGACACCAAGTGAATTATGCCCTCATGGCCAAAGTCCTTAGCCAACCTGAACCTTCTAATGTCAAAGAAGCACTTGGTGATCCTAAATGGGTTCTTGCCATGGATCAAGAATTGGATTCCATTGAAAGGAATCACACTTGGGAGTTAGTTGATTTACCCCAAGGTAAATATACCATTGGCACAAAATGGGTGTACAAGGCAAAGTATAAAGCAGATGGCTCACTAGATCACTACAAGGCTCGCCTAGTAGCTCAAGGCTATAAGAAACAAGAGGGAATTGATTATGAGGAGACTTTTTCTCCTATGGCAAATATGACTACAATCAGGACAGTTATTGCTATGGCAGCTCAAAAGCATTGGCCTATATATCAAATGGATGTCAAAAGTGCATTTCTCAATGGTCACTTGAAGGAGGAAGTGTATGTGAACCAACCACCAGGGTACATAGTTGAAGGCCAAGAAAACAAAGTCCTTAGATTGAAGAAAGCTCTATATGGGTTGAAGCAAGCACCCCGAGCTTGGTATGCAAAGATTGACTCCTATTTCATCAACCTTGGTTTCACTAGATCTGTAGCAGAATCTACTCTCTATGTGAAACATTGGAGGAACCACATCATTTTGGTTACATTGTATGTGGATGATCTTCTCATTACAGGTGATGACACAGAAGGAATAAGGTTGCTCAAGGAGGACTTATGCAAGAATTTTGAGATGACAGATTTAGGCCTCCTCCACTATTGCTTAGGCATAGAGGTATGGCAACAACCTGGTAAGATTTTTATCTCACAGGCTAAATACATTCAGTCTATTTTGGAGAGGTTTCGCATGGAGGAGTGTAAGCCCTCCCTCACTCCCATGGAAACCAGGTTGAAATTGGTTAATAGTGATGATGAAGAAAGGGTTGATGGCACCCTTTATAGGAAGCTAGTTGGAAGTTTGATCTACTTAACTTCAACTAGACCAGATATTTCCTATTCAGTTGGCCTTATTTCCAGATTCATGCAGGATCCTAAGAAGAGCCATTGGATAGCAGCTAAGAGGATTGTGAGATTCCTCAAGGCCACCCCTCATCATGGCCTTATGTATACATCATGTGATGATTTTTATTTGATTGGCTACATAGATTCAGATTGGGCTAGTTGTCCTGAAACTAGAAGATCCACATCAGGTTATTGCTTTCAGTTGGGCCAGGGCTCTATTTCATGGAGCACAAAGAAGCAGAACACAATATCATTATCTTCAGTAGAGGCTGAATATAGAGCAGCAGTTGAGGCAACTAAGGAGGCTATTTGGTTGAGGCAATTACTTCAGGACATTGGGCTATTCATAGATGGTCCAACTTACATATATTGTGACAATCAAAGTACCATCAAGATGACCAAGAATCTAGTTTTCCATGCCAGAACAAAGCACATTGAGATCCATCATCACTTCATCAGAGAAATGGTCCAAGAAGACATTATACACATGGAGTATGTACCAACTCAATATCAAGTGGCTGACATCTTCACCAAGTCACTTGGGCAAGACAAGTTTTCTCAGTTTAGCAAATTGCTCTATGTATGTAATAGAAGTCAACATTAAGGGGGAATGTTATCTAATGTTGACTTATTTTTTTCTATAGTTAGGATAGTGCACATTAAGGGGGAATGTTAGAATATTATAATGTGCACTATGCCTCAGCTTGACACTTGTCTTCTGCCACTTGTCTTATATCTTCAGTTTGAGTTGGAGTTGTGTCTTCTGCATGACACTTGGAGTGGAGATTATGACACTTGTCATATCTCCCTCATAGGCTTTATGCCTATATATTGTAACATATTTGTAAATACAATTGTGCCTTTTGCTTACTCATAGGCTTCATGCCTATATATTGTAACATATTTGCGAATACATTTGTTCCTTTTGCTTATGTCCCAAAATTTACAAGGGGTTTGTTGGCAAGTTCAGTGCAAAATAGAGCAATGGTTGAGGAGGGGAAATATGAGAAGAACATACTAGATCTATGGTTGCTAAGGTTGGACTCATCATCACATGATTTGTATCTTAATCCTAAGGTTGTAAAGACATGGGCTAAGAGGACAAATTTTTAGAGTTTTTTGGACCAGGCTACCACCATAGTGAGTGAAATAGAGGGTGATAAAAAAAATGGGATATTATCTATCGAGCCTAGTTTTTCTAATGCAAACACTAATGTAGAGTCCCTCAACATTAAGGCTACAAGAAGATTGCAAGATTTTGAAAAGGAAGATTTAGGGGTTTTCAAGAACAAGGTCATGAAGAAGAAGTAGTGGACTAATCGATGGATCCTTATGAGGATGTCTCTATCTTGGATTGTAGAAGGAATTTTGAAAGAAGGAATTCTCCTTTAGAAGCATTCAAGAATGGGCCTGAGCCAGTGATGATTTATAGGAAGACACACAACTCTTAAACAAGAGTGATGATTGAGATATGTCCTATTTAGAGAAAGTTAAAAATATACAACTCTCTGATCAGGGCTATGAGGGACAACATAAGAATTTGAAAGGAGTAAATCCAAAGAAAAATCCCTTGAAAGCACAAAAAAATGCAACGAAGTGCATTCGAAGGAAGAGTAATAGAGTAAAATTAGTTCTAGGAGAAGATATAAAAATGGGGGAAGTCATTGAACTCTCAAATAAAATGCTTATTGGGAGGTTCTATGGGTGTGCAATTTTTAAAAAATCCTTGGTAGATTGGATAGCTAGGGAATGGATGGAAGTTATAGGGTATATGCCTAGTTTTTTATTTCTAGTAAGAGGATGGTTACCATTTCAGTTCAAGACTAAGGTAGATGTGGCAAAGATTATGTCAAAGAAATGATTTTGGGGTTCAGCTTTGTTAATTCTCAAACTGTGGGATTCTTGTTTTGATCCTAGGACCACTCGAATACCTTCTCACCCTGTTTGGATAAAGTTACTAGGATTGCCATTAGAATTTTGGTCTCGAGATGTTTTCTAAGCCATAGGAAATTGCATTAGTTATTTTTTAGAGGTGGACGAGAGGTATCAGTCCTTATGCATGAGGACATTGGCAAGGATTCTTGTTAATGTGGACTAGAAAGATGGATTGGTGGGAGAAATTATTTTAAAGTATAACAAAGGGACGTATGTTCAAACTCTAGGCTATATTGGTGTGCCTTTTAGGTGTGTACATTGTCATAATTATGGGCATATTAATTGTGATTGTTCTTTTAATTTTCCAAGGAAGATTTGACATTGTAAGGAAGATAGAGGGATCTTTAAGGATGAGAATGAAATGTAATTTTTCCTTCAAGCACATAACTTACAGTTTGATTATATTATTGAATCATTGCATAAGGAACACAAGCTAGAGAAATTAGGGGAAAAAACAAAAAATGTAGAGAAGGTGGAGATAAATATTTTTGTGCTAGATCAAATGATGGATTTAGAATAATATCATATTAAATTAAGGCTAGGATTCTTAGATAAAAACTTCTATGTCATGTTCTTGGAACCAATTACAAGCTTTGAAAGCAAATCTACTACCAACTTGTATGTGATTTGCATGATTTTACCACCCTCTTTCTAATTCATGACATAAACTAGTACCAACTTTAAACAAGTTCTTATACTTTGCTTCTATTTGTATTAGAAATATGGCTTATCTTCTCAATGTATATATATTTGAACATTTTTTGTTCATTCCAATCAAAGTAGCATTCAAAGAACACTAGTAAAATGTAGTGATATCCTAGTACCTAAATATAATATTGTGATATAATTTGGATAAGAGTATCTTTGAGATCAAGTGATAGATTCATAATCATCTCATATTAACGTAAGGCTAGGATTATTAGAGAAAAAGTTGTATGTCATACTCTTGGACCCAGATACAAGCTTTGAAAGCAAATCTACTACCAAATCTCATACAAAGTATCCACTAGAAGAAGATAAGGGTGCAATTGAGGGGCAAGGAGGACCCTTAAATTCTTCTTCCTTTAAGGAAGTAGATCCAGGCCTTGGATTAGGCTTTGGTAATTTTTTAATAATGGTTCACAAGTAAATATTTGAAATTGCTTCCCCTCTTCAATTTTCTTGTGGTTAGGAAGGTTTTGTGTCCCTAGAAACTCATAGGTATCCCCTACAATCCCTAAAAGGCATAATAGGACTAAGAGAAGAAGGATTTGGGGGAGGCCCTAGTAAATATGTGGGGGATAGAAGTCTTACTAGTAGGAGGGGCAAATTTTTTTTTACTTTATTGTCTAAGAATAAAAACCTATGTGAAATTCAACAAGGCAAACAACCATACTTAAAAGGGATCCTTAGAGCAGGGATGATCCCAGATACAATTAATCAATGAAAGTGATTTTTTTTAATATTTGAGGGATGGGTAGTTATGCAAAAAAAGTCTCTATGTAGGTTGGTAGAAATTCATAATCCAATGATTTTGCTAATTCATGAGACAAAAGGGTTAGCTATGACAGTGATGGAAGATCTTAGTAAATTGCTCAAAGGATGGGATTGTTTTGCCTTTGATTTTGTAGGAGCCTCAAGAGGAGAGGCTATAGGGTGGAAGGTAAATTAGTTTAGGATAACCAAATTTGCATTACTTGAATTAGGAGTAGAAACAAAATTCTTTATAGTGGAGCTTGGGGAAACAATGATAGTGGTGAACATTTATGGCCCCTATAAAGATAGGATGAAATATTGGGATAAGCTTATGAATCAAATTTTTTTAGAAGCTAATAATTTAACTTTAGGAGGTGATTTAAACTTAAATCTCTCGAGGATTGAAGTGTGGGGTTTTGCTACTAGTACTAATCCACTGGTTAATTACTTCATCCAAAATTTTAAGTCCAAGGTATTGGTAGACTTGGTGCCTATAAAATCTATCCCAAATTGGAGAAACCTGAGGATAAGAGTTGATAGAATTTCTAATAGATTAGACAGATTATTAGTAGCAGAGAGTTTTGTAAGTGACACTTATAGATTGAAGTCTTGGATTAAAGTTGGTGGTGACTCTGATTACTTACCTATAATGCTTATTTTGATAAAAGAGAAGGAAAAACCACATTTTCCTTTTAAATTTAATTCTAAGTGGCTAAAAGAGGATAACTTTATAACTCTAGTCAAATCAAAATAGGTGATTTTTGATTCTAGTCTAAGGGAATATTCTAGAATACAATTTGCAACAAATTTAAAAAAGGATTAAGGTAGTAGTGGCTCAATGGGCCCATAAAAAAAACTAATGGATGAGAAAAAACTAGGGAATATTGAGGAGGATCTTGTAGTATTTCTAGCATATGACTTTGAAAATAAATGGATGAGGAAATAAGACTTAAGTATAAAATTTTGGAACAAGAGAAGAGTAGATTGTTGGCAGAGAGAGAAGCATGATGGAGGCTCAAAATTAGAGCACTATGGATTGCAAATGGGGATGAGAACACTAATTTTTTTCATAGCTTTGCAAACCATAGAAAACAACAAAATACAATTTGGGAGTTATAGGGACAATATGGAAGTAAATTCTCCTCCTTTAAAGGAATAGCAAACATGGGTGTAAGGTATTTTGGTCAACTGTACAAGGATCCTAGTCAAGTTAATATAGCTAAAATAGTTAAAATAGCTTCTCTCTTTATCATATTTATATATGAGAAATTCAATTATGATTTTATTAAGGAAGTCTCAAAGGAGAAGCTCAAAGTTGTTTTAACCTCCTTCCAAAAAGATAATAGTCCAAGACTTCATAGGTGGACTGTGGAATTATTTTTCAGGATATATGAAATTTTGGAGTCTGGCCTAGTTAAGGTTGTGAAGTAATCTAGGCTAAGAGGAAGGGTAAATGCAATTTTCAACTCTACCTTCATTTCTCTTATTCCTAAAAAAGACAAGAATTATTCCTTTGATGATTTTGGGCACATTTCTTTGTGTAATTTTGTGTATAAAATCATAGCAAAAATAATTGCTTCAATAATTAAAAGGTTCTTCTTCGCTTCTATATCTATTGAGAAATTTTTTTTCCTACATGGTAGACAAATTCATGAAGCAATTGGTGCTGCTCAAGAAAGTATTTATACCATAAAATCAAAGAAAATACCAGAAATGGTGATGAAGTTCGATATATTCAAGGATAGAGTAAATTAACTATATTTAAGAATGATACTTTCTTATATTGAGTTATGTGTGCAGATGGTTTTTGTTCTATTTTTTTGTAGTTTTGGTTAATGGGTCAACCTCTCAGTTCTTCAAAGCTTCTCAAGGTATTAGACAAGGTTACCCCTTGTTACCATTGTTGTTTCTTTTGGTAGTTGAGGGATTAAGTAAGTGTGTTATAGAAGCCAAGAGGGAAGAAGAAATAAAGGAAATTAAAATAGGTATAACAGTGCAAGTCACCCATCTAATTTTTGTAGATGATGTTCTCCTTTTCACAGATAGAATAGTAAGAGCTACAAAGAAGTTAAAACAATCTATACATTTTTTTGTTTGATAGTAGGTATGCAGATTAATGCAAAAAATTCAAGCATTTCCTTTAACTGTGTGAATCAAAATCAAACCATAATAATAGGTTACTTTTTACCCTTTAACATATTTGATCTTCAAGAGGGATTTAAATATATGGGGTTATTTTCAAAATCTAATGACTACACTATACAAGACTATAATTGGTTGATAAAGAAGGTGGAAGGAAGAATTAATATTTAATGCAACAAATGGATATGTTTACAGAGGAGATTGACTTTGGTCAAGTCTATGTTGGAGGAAATACTAGTATATTGGCAATGTTTGTCTCATATACAAAAATGAGTTCTGGAAAAAAATAGATAGTTAAGGTATAGATTCTTATGGATAGGGAAAAGGGAAAGGGAAGGTATTCCCTTGATTAAATAAAAATCCTTAGCCAAGCCCAATAAAAATGGAGGATGGGGACTTAAGAACATCTTCCTATTTAGAAAGGCTCTAGTAGCAAATGTGTTTAGAAGATAATAGCAAAGGAAGGCTTGTGGAATAAGATTATACATGAAAAGTATTTAGTGCCACTCACAGTTGAGGAGTGTATAAAGGCCCTAATTAAGCAAACACATACTATTTCAATCTATAGAAAGGTAATTATTCAGACCTTTTATATTGTTGGTGATTGGCTTACATGGAAAATAGGGGATGGGTCAAGGATAATATTATGATTGAACCCTTGTATTGGTTGTGGTGATATGCATAGACTGCCAAATAATATAATTCAGACCCTAAGAGCACACGATATTGGAATTTTTTTCTAAGAAGCTAACCCTGAATCTTCTACAAATTGGAGTCAATTATAGAAGGAAGCAACAATGCTAGAGATTCAAGACCAAGAGGCACACCAGTGGGAAGAATATGTGGGGAGACTTAAAGTTGAACATATCAAGTTGTAATAGGAAATTGATTAATTGGTTTAGACAAGGAATGGAGCTACGAGGGAGTACACTCCAAATTTGGGGTAAAAAACTCCATTGGAAGATAGCAATGACAACCCAACATGGTGGTGTAAGACTCTTTGGAAGTAGAAAATCCCATTGAAGACAAGACTATTCTTGTGGCTTACCATGAAAAATAATGTTCTAACATGGGAGGTTTTACAGAAGAAGAATTGAAATGGTTTAAGAAGGTATCATTTATGTAAGTCAAACAATTAAACAATTGATCATTTATTGGTTGCTTGCTCCTTTACTAGACATGTTTGGAGAGAGGTTATACCATAGTTAAAGCTTCCTATAGAATGGCAAGAAGATTCCTTAGGAGAGTGCTTAAAATATTGGTTTGAAAATATGTCTTACAAAGGTTTTATATCTCTCCCATTGTTCGTGTCTTGGGAAGTATGGTTAACTAGGAATGCAATAATTTTTTAGGATCAAGAGAACCCTACTTGGTAGGTCTCCTCCCAAATCATTGGAAGTTTCAAAAATTGTAAGGTTTCGGAAACAACAAAGGTAAATAGATAAATCATCCCTCCAAATATTGATAAATTAGGGGTCTAAGATTTTTTTGATGGGGCTAGATAGGGGGTCCCTAGAGTTTGTGGAGTAGGAGGATTACTATATATTTTTGACTCATTATTTTAAATTCAAGGTTGGATTGGTAGAAGGTTTTAATGGTTATGTAGATATTATGGCCCTCAAATTGTTGGTTCAGTTGGTAGAATCAAAAGTAATACAAAAAATTCAAATTTATGGAGACTCACAAGTGGTAATAAATTGGATGCTTGGTGTTTTTAGGATGGAAAACATGATTCTACAACCCATCTTATCTCAAATAAAAGAAGTTGTGGATCAAAGTTGGCATATTCATAGAGAAATAAATAGGGAAGTAGATGAACTCTCAAAAGAGGCACATCAGATTGATCTGGGTATGTGCTTAGTACAAGAATTCAATGAGGGAAATGCACTGTAGCTGGTCCAAATTTCTATCTGGGAGGATTAAAACACTCTAGTTAAAGCAAGCATAGATAAAGAAACTTTTTCAAAAAACTCAAAAGTTACTGATTTAAAGGATATTGTTTCATAAATTGGGAAGGTGCCTAAGGATAGAACTTAGCATGATAGAGATATCTAGTTATGATGTATAAATGACCAATATTTTAGGTCACTATTGATATTTTGAAGAAATGTCAAAGAGGCATATGAAGAATGTAATTTCATATTTTCTTAATATAAAATTACGATTGTTTTACATATATATATATATATATATATATATATATATATATATATATATATATATATATATATATATATATATATATATATGTGTGTGTGTGTGTGTGTGTGTGTGTGTGTGTGTGTGTGTCGTGTGTGTGTGTGTGTGTGTGTTATTTGTAATATCAATTAGGTAGAAAAATATTAATACATTAAGTGTTATCAATATCATATTCATTGCATCGCTATCTAAGAAATATGATCTAAAATATATTGATTATTAACCTTATAAGCCAACTCAAAAATATTTTAAAATATTATATCCATAGACTAAAAGATATTCTATATTTTGTTATTTTAAAGGGACAAAGAGGATTTGTTCATGATAAGAAAATCCTTGATGGTGTAATTATTATACAAGAGGCCATACATTCACTTGAATCTATTAAAAAATAAAGTGTGCTTATCAAATCACACATAAATAGATCATATAAAAGGATTTACTAGAGTTTTTTAATAGTGTTCTTTAGAAATTGTTTATATCAAGATTGGTATGAATAGATTAAATGTTACAATATTTAAAATATCTAAACTTGATTAAAGGATAAGCCACTAGATCCTTTAGGTCATCTTGTGGACATGTCTATTGTGAACCATTAAGCTCTTAGGAAAAACACTCTCAAAGGCAAAATAGGAAGAACAAATCAAAATTTTTATCATAAAATTCCCTTTGAATAGGGGTTAAATATTCAAATCTTAGTGAAATAGGGTTGTACACCATGCTTTGGTAACCATAGTATGGTTGGATAACCATATATTAGGTAAAATAACATCATATATGAGGGTTGTCTCATATTTCCTATATCCTTTTTGATGTTAAAAACTACTTTACCTTTATGGTACAACCTAATTGGGCCCAATAGTGGAGGCTTTGGAAATTTGAATAAAGGTCCAAGGCTAGAATCCTATAGGGGTAGGGTTGTACACAATTCTTTGATAATTGAAGTATGGTTGGATAACCATATATTGGGTAAAGAACATTCTATATAAGGATAATACCATATGGCCTATGGCATCTTAGATGTTAAAAACTACTTTATTTTACTTGAATCTCTCATCAAATTTGTTAATGACACACTTATTCTAGATCATCCTTTGATTATGAACTCCATGAATTTAAATTAACCCAATCATGCATAAGTTAGTTGGATGTTGGTAAGTAACTAAAAGTTTATGTTCCCTTTTTAACACTACTTTTTACATACAATATATTACTTTCGTAAAGATTTTAGGTTAGTGTAAGAAAATTACTATAAACATAATTAGGTCTACCCTTTCATAATAAAAGAAATAAGATGAGAATTTTGCACTCAATTATGGATAGGATGAAATAATATATAGGTAATAAAAAAAGTAGGTCCTTAAACATGGCTAGAAGAAAGTCTACACTTTTATCTTTCATATTATGTGATGTCACTTATGATATTAATAAGAGGTTAACCTTTAAATTCACCAAAATTAAAAGAGACTTTTGTTGAAAATGTTATGAGGGGTAATTTTGATTTCTTCTCTTCAACTGCAATAGGGTTTGTAGAGAAAATAGTATAGAGGATATAGGCCTAAAAAATTATGCATATTTATAAGTTTGATATAATGGATAAAACTTGGTTGGTTATTATTAACATATTAAGAAAATACTTGGATGAGAATTTTTCTTCAAAAATATAGAGACTTTGTGGATGCAAAGAAAGTTTTAGAAAATGAGACCTATCTCAGGTATCTACAACATAAACCTCATATAAAAAGTCTATAATTAGTCAATAAGATTATTAATAGTTCAATCAATAGGAGAGATTACAAATTTAGATAGTCTTACCTTCTTAGTTTTTATCTAAAATAGATATCATTATTTAGGGCCTATTTGGATTATATATATCAAAAATAAAATTTTTATATTGAAGTAAGGAATAATTTTAAATATTAGATTTCCACTAGGAATTCGACTAAAATATAGAATCTTAAAACATGTAATAAAGTCTATCCACTTATCTTTAATAAAAGATGGTGGTGGAGGTTCAATGAAGTTGATTTTTTAATATTTAGAAAAATTAAAGTTTTCCACTCTCAATGATTCATATTGGAAGAAAATATGGTCACCTAAAACATTATCTAAGGTGCCAATCTTCATTTGGTTTACAATATAATAAATAAAATCTTATTAGTGATAGTTTACAAGGAAGAGAGTATAAGATATTTTTAATGTGTAATTTTGTGAGAAGGGTGTGTATTAGTTATATTTTGATTTTATTTTTTGGTACATTATATTTTCAAGAAATGATAATTTTTGGGTTGCATCATCAATATTTAAAGAATTAATGAAATATTGGAGTAGTAGTTTCAAAGCAAAAGCAGTAGTCATTTTATATAAAATTTATCTAACTAGCATTTGTTAAAATAACTTAATTAAAAAATAATATAGTCTTTAAAACCAAATAGTAGAATCATATCCATGTGTAAATTCATATTATTGCCTCCCATCAAAAGTGTTTGTAGGTATAGTTAACATCATTTGGTTCGTCGTGTATTAAGTTGGTTATAGGATTTGAATGTACATTATCTAAATATGATCATTAAAGTACCCATTTCCAACCATCAAATCATTCTACTCATCATTATACTTGGTTCCATTAATTCTTAATCTAGTATTAGAATATTGATTCCTATAACTAGTGGGCACCAATTCTTGATAATAAGCATCAATGCTAATGCCTCTAGAACCTAACAATGAGAGATATCATAAATATATACCAACCTATAGGTGCTAATAGGTCTAGGTGCAAATCCATTGCTGTGAACCAATATGTAAATTATTATAATTACTATAACTTTCATATCTTATCTTGTAACCATTGAAAAATGACCCGATTGATATTCTCTATTTTCACTTCACATTCTTCTTGCATATAAGTAACTTATGTATTTATTTCTTAGAGAGATTCTTAGATAGATAATCATAAAGTACAACATTTATATATTATAGTGTTACAAAGGTTTATTCTCATAAACATAAATCATCCACATATATACTAAAATACCAAATAATCTATCCACAAAGTAATAAACAACTATGCAATAATCTAGTTAATGAGATATAAATAAAGATAATTCCCTTAAGGTAGGGAAGCAACAATGATACTCCTAAAGGAAAGAGTAACTCCATAAAACATCCCAATATGAGAGGTCCACTCTATGAAAAAGATCATTATAAGGAATAATTGATACGATCATTGAGTGATTATTACAAGGACACGATATTTATTTATACACCCATTATCTAATTATATATTAGGAAGGATATAAACATAACCCTAGTCAGCTCCACTCTATGGAAAAATACTATTATAAGTAATATCTGATATGATAGTTGAGTGATTATTACAAGGACAATATATTTATTTATATACCCATTATTTAATGCTATATTAAGAGGATATAAACATAACCTTATTTGGATATTAAAACTATAACCCACTTATTATAAAAATATAATATCCCAATATAATAGAATTTGGGGTATGTGTAGCCCATACCAACTATTTTTAATACCCATGGATATTACAATGCTATATCTATAGATACCTAATCCTCAGCTACCATACAATTCCATGCCCTTAAAAATGTTTCATCCTCAAAGCATGGGAAGCAACCAATAATATGATCTTCAAAGCATTTCTGACAAGTGGTATCAATCTTAACCATCCATACATATAAGTGAATTCTTGATTTGTGATGGTATTTTATGATGCTATGTTTAGGTTGTGTCAAATGGATATTTATTGGTTCTTATTTGGTTACATATATTTACTATACCACTCCAATATCAATAATGATTGTTCCTCTAATTTCATATACTCTTGCACCACTTTGATATCCCTAATTACTGCTCCTTTGGTTCAATGTTGTCATTGTGCCACTATAATTTACAAATTTATTAATATTTTTATATCATGTGTTACTATACTTAATGAATTTCTAATTCAAAGTAGTTCCATAATAGTTTCTTTGATGCTCTATGCCATGTATCTATAATTATTTTTCTCATAGTGACATGGTGTCAATATGTTACAACTTTATCTAGATGTTCTACTTCCTTTGGCTTTTCAACCTTTTATTTCTCTATTTTAAATTCTTCCTCTTGATATTCTTGATTGTGCCCTTTTGTCTCTTCCTTGTGCTTTTGTAATGATGCTTTTTTAGACTTTGCTTCTACTTATTTCTTAGACTCTACTTATGTTTCTTCCTTAAACTATGTCTTTGACTCTTTTACTAGTTATTCAAAATTTTCCCCTAAAATAACTTTTTGTTGCTCCTTGGATCATTTCTCCTTATGCTAAGAAATATATTGCAATGTTATTTTCTTTTTCCTATACCATATTTTCATGAACTTATTTTGCACATTAGGTTATCGATACTAAATCAAACGAAGGATAACTATGAATAATATTTACATCATCCATACCTCTACCATAAATATGAATTTGAAATATATTTATCTATCATGATCTTCAAATTATCAAAAGTCTAAATATTCTCAACCTCAAGTTGTATGGCATTAACATTTTTTGCTTGAACTTGAAACCTCTTAGTCAAATGAATATTGATCAAATTATTTAAGAACAAATAAAATATCTAACGATTAGACGTTATGAATTCAAAGACCCAAGTTAATCATATATCATATTTTCCCTCTTTTAATGTTAAATTCATAATATTTTCTAGAAATAAATAGAAGCAATCCATCCACTTAAATATTATACAAAAAGTAAAAGTAAGAACAAAAAAAAGAGAGCTATAAGGGGCACCCATAGGAACCATAATCCATAGATAAGATTATATAACACTCTAATAAATAAAATGAGGATTCATGGTGGGTATTTATATCAATACAAAAATCCCAAATACATAAAAAGTGTATATAAGTCAACATATCAAGAGGGCTTAAGGATCAAGTGGAATTAGCTCAACCAGATAAATTCCTTAACATTTGAAGGAGGAGACTCAGGTTCGAATCTTGCCAAATGATACATGGATAATATCCAAGATTTTTTTAATACCACTATGTGGTGATAATGTAATACAAGTACGAACCATTTAAATCCCATGCAACCCATTAAAAAAAACCAAGAGGGCTTACGAAATTTGTAAGCTTACTGTAGTGGTAAGGGTTTTGGTAGAACCCAAAGGTTCTAGAAATATATTTAAATAATAAATAAATAATAAATACCTAAATTAAGAGAATTGCTTTTGCACTGGAATAGGGAAATCCCTCCAATGGGTCAAATAATCAAATATACATTCTTATTCTTATTATTCATGGATGATTTGTGTGAATGGCCAACCTAATATATATATCTACCCTAAAGCTACGTTGGTGAAGATACATGATGGTTCACGTTATGAAGAGACATGATGGTTCACGTTATGAAGAGATGTGATAGTTCACTTTATGAGTTAATAATATAATAATTAAATGATTAATAATACTAACTAATAATGTTAGGATGGAGGATCCTAACATGCCACCCTCCTTAAAAAGAGCTTTGTCCTCAAAGCTCAAAGTGAGGAGCTTTGTCCTTTGTTTTCCAAGAAGGATTTGTGTAAGTTCTTGGACTCTTTTAATGTCATCCTTCCATAGGTAGGGATATCAAGAAGGATGAAGCGTTAGTGAGGGGTTGCCAAAAAAAATAGTAAATGTGTGATGATGAGGGAAGGGAAACCCTTGGGGTTCTTCAAACGCCTTAAAATGATGCATAAAAAGAGGTGGTAAAACTTCTAAATTCTCTTGTTTTTCCATGGGAGAGGCAATGGAGGAGTGTGCAGTCACCTTTCTGCCTTGTTTTTGAATAGGTTTGACCCTATGGTGATAACTCACTATTGGAGAGAAAATTGAGTGTAGTTCTTGTAGAGTGCATGTTTGGCCATAATGAGTCACTTCGGGAATGTCTACCTCATCCTTACCTGATGCATCGATCACTTCTACTATATCGACCTCATTGTCTTTATTGTTGTAAGTAGGTGCATCAAACACTTCAGACACAACTACCTCATCTTCACTTTTTAGGGATTGACAAGGATCAACTTCCTTCAATAAATACAACTTTAGTGTAGCGCATTTATGATGGGATCCAAATTGCTCATCACAAGTGTCGTAGAGGAATTTCGCTCGTCGTTCCTTCATCTCCTCAAAGCTAAGATGTTTAATTGGTAAAGTTCGTTTAGGTTTGGGGGTGGTGTAAGTGGTTTGTGATTTTCCCATAGATGGTTTTCCTAATCGATGTTGAACATTGAGTTTGTCTTCGACTAATATGGAAAATCCATAGGCCTACATCATGGTATAGGGATTGAACCTTGTCACCTTCATTCTAATTTATTCTTTCAATCCACTAATGAAGCTATTGATGAGAATTGATTCATACAACCTTGTGTTGTGTTTGGTGATATACTCAAATTGAGATTGATATTCATGCATGGTAGTGTTTTGGCGAAGATCCTTGAGCAATTCCCACATGGTTGGGTCCCACATGGATCTGATATCAAATGGTAGAACCCTAAGGTTCTAGCAATATATTTAAATACTAAATAAATAATAAATACCTAAATTAAGAGAATCACTTTTGCAATGGAATAGGGAAATCTCTCCAATGGGTCAAATAATCAAATATACATTCTTATTCTTATTATTCATGGATGACTTGTGTGAATGGCCAACCTAATATATATATACCCTAAAGCTACACTAGTGAAGAGACGTGATGGTTCACATTATGAAGAGACGTGATGGTTCACGTTATGAAGAGATGTGATGGTTCACTTTATGAGTTAATAATATAATATTTAAATTGTTAATAATACTAACTAATAATGTTAGTATGGAGTATCCTAACAGCTTTTGGCCTCTCTTTTGGAGGTCCAAGGTTCAAATCCCACTTAGTGTGAGGGGACCATGACTCCTCATAAAAACTAGTGTAAAATTATAAATATTTGTAAGTTTACTACAATGGTAAGGGCTTTGGCCTCTCTTTGAGAGGTCCAGGGTTCAAACACCACCACATAGTAAGAGGGGACAAAGACCCCTTATAAAAATATGTGTAAACACAAATTTATCAAGTGGCATTAGCTCAATTGGTTAGATTCCTCAAGATTTCAAAGAGGAGACTGAGGTTTGAATATTTCAAAACAATATATGGATAATATCTAAGCTTTTTGGTAATACCACTATGTGATGATTATGTAATATGTGTGGGTCACATTTCAATCCTATACAACCCATAAAAAAACAAGAGGACTTAAGTTTAATTGCAAGTTATAAAGTAGTTTTAAGCATAAAAAGGTTAACCATGTACTATATATATTATATGATAAAATATTACAATAAATTCAATATATTATACAATGAATGTTCTTAGGCTTGTCAATATTATATCATAGAATGTTAGCATTGGCCATGAATCAAATTACAATTTTAATCCACCCCACAATCTAAAATAAGGGTCCAAGGAGAGAAAACATGAATGATGATAATCTCCACCCCATAATTATGCTTTAAGGGTCTCTATATTAAAACAAATCCTTCATAATCTTCCTCATCATCGAGAATATATTCATAGATCTTAAAACATAGTTTCAATTCCTTGTAATTTTATCAAGCAATTCTTTATAGTATGTACCTCTCTTTTATAGGATATATAAGTTGTATTTGAATTTTTTAAAGGCTTAGCATAGCCCTTGAGCCCCTAAGTCTTAGCCTCATTAGATTTCAATTCTTTGGCATGAGCCTATATTCGTAGAGTTCCATCATAATTTTGCATTTCCACTTGAAAATGGTCTAGGAAAATAAAATAGTTGATCAAGAGTAAGAGTATTTTGATATTCCAAGAATATAGGAATCATATTAACCATTAGGTTCAACATCTAAAATGAAGGAGAGAGATTAGCAAGGATAATGTTCATTCATTCTCTATCATATTTCTTTTTTTCTCCAAAATATTTATTATCTACCCTCATTACCTTGAATCTTACAATATAATCCTTAACATTATAAAGCTTTGCCAACTTATGAGATGAGAGCTCGAATTGCAAGTGACTTACTTTAGTAGTATTAACTTTCCCAAATAAATCATACAATTTTGATAATACCTTAAATAGGGGTTGTTTTCTTGTAGATGTCGAAAAGTAATTCTAGTTCAATCAACAAGAAAAATAAGCTAAGAGCATATTATTCTCTTTTATGATGAGTTTATTTATCTTATTGAAATATGCACCATAGGTTCTTACTACATAACAAGCCATTCATTTGAGTTGACTAAATATTATAATTTTTTCTATTAAGATGAGTAACTAGGATTTTTTTCATCTATCTTACATAATTCAACCCCTAACACCATTTGTAAACTAATGCCATTAAATTTGTAAAGCTCAAAAAATTGTGTGATTTAAAAAGTGGGCTCAAAATAATTTTGTATGCAAAAGTTATGGCCTCCAAAAATGTTCCCTAATGGAGACCCCCCAAAACAAATTCAATGCTCAAACTTTAGGAATGAAGAAGCAAATCCCAATTATAAGTTAGTCTTTGATTCATTGATGCACTTCACTTTTTTTACACCTCATTTTCTCTCAAATAGTGTACTATTGACACTTGCCTCCATTTTATTGGTTTAGCTGGTATAAATAGGCAAACAAATGTTTAACATGGTGCAAAAGAAGGCCACAGTGGCTTTATATCTATAGAATACATTAACATATTCAAAGAGGCTTGGAGGGTATCAATCCCTAGCCTTCCCTACACTAAATGAAACACGCTAGCCATTAGCCACACCATAGATGAGAAGTAAAGTGGAGAAACCAACTTTTATCTACCACCCATTCCATTTTCATCGATGAAAAAGACCATTGTATGGTTTAAACACACATGGACTGCTCCTAAAAATAAGTTTGTTATATACTCAAGTAGTCTTTGTAGTGGTGAGCAAATGGATGATTCTCTATAGAATATAATGTTTCCATTATATGCAAAGGGGAGATTGGCATGACTCTATCATGTGCCCTATACCTTCCAATGTAATTTTCACACCATCACACCATGGCTATCTTCATACACAAATGATTAGCTTCAAAATAACTATTAAAACTTCAAACACCCTTATCAAAGTAAATGCTCATGTTTATCAAAACAACTTGCTTATGATAGTTTGAACCCAAGAAATTCAAGCTAGAAGGCTTTAGATGTGTTAGGCTAGCTATAATGGCCATCCTACTCACTAGGACAAACTACTTCCTTTACTTAGTAGGAAAAAAACAACATGCATTCCTAATCATGATGGTGCTATGTCAAGGCAAAGGTATGCAAACATACCAAATTTTGAATTTGAAAAATATGCACAAAAGTGTAAAAAAATAGAACTTGAACCAAGGTCCCCAAATCCCCTGAGCAGCCATTGATTGTAAGCTTTTAACATTTAAATTGTTTAACTAATTTTTAAAAGCATAGTGAAAATCCTCCAATTTCTTTTTAAAAAAACAAATAATAAAAAAAATCTGTAGATAATTATTTTACCTCTTATTAAAAAAAATTACTATAAGAGAAGAAAACATTGAAAGACTACTCTATTACTACATTGAAATAAACAATATTTTTCAATAAATAAAAAATTATAAACACCACAGATATTCACTATATTATTTAAGATTATGCAACAAGAAGCCCATTCTCCATGCTTGTTACTAACGGTACATGCGGGGATGGAAGATCCTTCGGCCTTGCATGTTAGAAGTGATCACACACGTACAAGGTACCTTTTGAGCTTTTAGTGGAAATATCCCTAGTAATATCACGTAAGAGCCTCAAATCCTGAACGCGAATATCTTTACAAATTTATACACGTCGACTTCAATCCGCAGGACCTGAGAATCAGGTAGGTATGAAAACATGAAAAACAGTTCATACTGCGTTCGTCCACCTTCCTTACAACTTTATTGATGCCTATGTGAAACCTCAACGTATGATACAAATTTATAGCCCTCGTCTTCAATTTGGAGGATGTGAGAATCAGGTAGGTATGAAAACATGAAAAACAGCCTGTAAAGTTTTATTCCATGCCTCTAAAGAAATAGTGCATACTGCATTGATCCATCTTCCTTACAACTTTATTATTGATGCCTAAGTTCACATTCATGGCAGTGTTTGAAGTGATGGAATTCCTGTCTTTGCATGTGGCACAAGCTTAAACAAACTCAATTAGTTAAAATAGACTATACTTATTGCTTTATGTCACCTCTGATGCAAAGTTGGGACAGAAGGAATATAGGTGGTCTGTTTGTTTTATTTCTTTGCTCATTAATATTATGGGTTCCGTGCTTTGACCAGCAAAGAGCTTGATGGAATAAGTAAAAGAAAACATATAAATAATAGTACTAAGAGACTCTTCATCAGGATAAAGACAAATATTTATTTATTTATTTGACAATAAAGCACACATATTACTTCGTCAAAACCTCGTCATTTTAAATCATTTAGTAAAAGTTTATAAGAACAGCAAAGGGCCACCCCGGGTGACATTTGCTGGTTTTAATTCTTTGTCGTTACCATGCCAAAACTTTACAATAACATGTATAACCAATGCAAGGAAACGGAGATAATGTATATATCTAAGATGTGTAAGATCAACTAGGTAGTTCTCCGTCAAATTTTTAAGTCTCACACTGCATGTAGCTTTAATTTAGAACAAAATGTTTTGTATATATGTGTAAGATCGATTAGCGATGAAAAATAATAATATATTAAATATTAATATCATTTTTTTTTATATTTTTTTTGAATGAAGAAGCAATATATTAAATACAGCTTCTAAACATTTAAAGGTGGGTGGATTGCCATGTCACACCCCAATCACTAGTCGAATCGGCTGAGAAAAACAGCCAGGATAAATGTCATCAGGTACAACAAACCCCAAGCAAACCACACACTGGCTTTATAAATAGCCAGGACAAAGATCAAAATATCAGCAGTAGAATACTAGAAATAGGTAGGTTTAAGTTCAAAACTAGGTGACACAAGCCATTAGATATTCCAACCCGACCCAGGCAGGTTGGCAGACTTATCAGTTGCAGGCTGAGCAAGAGCCTCAAAAGGAGTGGTCCATCCATCTGCATCACCAGCAGTGCCCGAGCTCCAACCAGTATTAGCATCACCATCACTACCCCTCAGAGAACCGACCTGACCAGAAGAAATTGGGGGAGTTCCCCATCCCTGATGAGCTCTCCAACCATCCATACAATGCAAATGGTCAGGCTGAGGACGATCATCCCAAGCAGAAACCTTCTGAGCAGAGTGGGAATGCAGCAGACCCTGTGCTTGATCTCTAGAGGGTTGAGAGCGAGCCCTAGAAGGTGGTGAGTCCCTATAGTCCTGCAATGGGCGACGACGTTGTCTGGATTTGTATTGGTTGTGTTGCTCATGCTTTGGAGGGACTCTACTCACAGCACATGGGGCATTACCCCAATGATCAATCAACTCCTGCAGATGATTAAGCTCCATTGCAACCTTATTATCTTACACCTGAATTTGTAACTAGGCATCATGAAATACTATAAGCTTATCTGAGAGGGAAAATATAATAGAGAGTTTTATCTGAAAAAACTATATCATTCCTTGATTTTCATGTATGAAAAAGAATGCTAATTCATAAAATTTTCTAGAATTCTAGCAAAGTTTGAGAAAATTATGGCAGATCTCCCAAAAAATTGTGAAATCAGGTTAAAGGAGCATGCAAAAAAGGCCAAAAGAAGGACTCCATCCACTCCCAGGCCATCTGAGCTCTATGACAATTCCAAAAAATATGCAAAGTGGATTCTACTTCCCCACAGAAAGGGCAAGTGGGAGAATCAATGCCCAAATGCCTAAGCCTTGAGCCAAGCGGCAGCCCCTAGTACAACAGACTCCAGACAAAAGAGGCCTGCTTAGGTTCAATATAGGGTGCCCAAGTGAGCTGAAAGTGAGCTCTCCATCTGGATTTGGAAGAGAACAAATCCCAGCATGCATTGAGCTTGGGCACCATGGGCAAATTGGGTGAAAGCCAGTTGTATCCCTGCTTAGTACTGTAATTAAATAGAGGGACATGTTTATACCATTCCCACTCTTTCCACAATGGTTGCTGAAAAACCTGACCAAGCTTAGGCCACAAGGAAAAAGGTGTACTATTAATAACCACATCATATGTATCTTTGTCAATGAACTGTAACCTATACTATTGTTGAAAAATCTCCCAAGGGATCCAATCGCCAGACTGCCTGTAATAAAAATTAGAAAGGGACATAATGCCCTTTTTAATTTTTTTTTAGCATGGATCCATTGAACTTGAGCAAGTGGTTGTCCCTGATACTGAACCATAGGGGACCACCAAACATTCAAATCAACAATAGATGACCCTTGTGGCGACCAATTCCTTTCCAACGGAGCCAGGGCTTAATTGACTTCCAAGCTCACCAAAGACTTTGAGTCACAAAGGAACCAACAATTTTACAAGAAACAGGGGCTACAAGAATGGAAGGGAAATCCAACCCTTGCCAACATTTCTTGCCAATGGGTAACCCTGTTGCCACACAATTCCTAATCAGAACTTTCCATGCTTCATCCCCTTTAAGAGATCTGATGATCCATTTAGCGCTAAGAGCTAAACCTTGATGGAAACAGTTAAATAACCCCAATCCTCCTGAATTTTTAGGGAGGCAACAAAATTCCCAGGCTACTCTATGAAAGCCATTTTTTGAGAGGAATTAGCCCATAAAAAATCCTGCAGAAGCTTTTCCAACTTCTTATAACAAGCTTGAGAAGGAACCCAACAAGAAGAATAGTAAACATGTGTACTGGCAAGAATTTTAGAGCATATTTGGAATTTTCCCGTAAGGGACAATTTCTTGGTGATCCAGTAATTGAGCTTGTTCTCCACCCTTTGCACTACAAACTCCCAAAGCTGAGAGGGGGTGCTTTGAAAAGCAAAGGGAATGCCTAAAAATTTGAACATCTCCCCTGATTGTATCCACCTCCATTGGTAATGTTCCAACCAAGGTGGAAGGGGATGTGAGGATTGTCTATAGCAAGCAAGTTTTATAAAAAATGATTTAAAATATATTGATTATTAATCTTATAACTAGAACATATTTATAAAATAATTTCAGAAATTATATACATAAACTAAAAGACATTTTATATCGTGTTATTTTAAAGAGATAAAAATGGTCTCTTTATGATAAGAAAATCCTTGATGGTGTAATTATTATGCAAGAGGCCATACATTCTCTTGAATCTATTTAAAAATGAAGCATGGTTATAAAATTATACACAAATAGATCATACTGAAAATTTTGCTAGAGTTTTTTTTTAAATGTTCTTAAAAAATGGTTTATATCAAGATTGGTATGAATAGATTGGATGTTACAACGTTCAAAATATCAAAACTTGATTAATGGATAAACCACTAGATCATTTAAGTAATCTTGTGGCCATGTCTATCATGAAATATTATGTCCTTAAGGCATTAGGAAAAGCACTCTCAAAGGCAAAAGAAGAAAAAAATAAAAAAAATAATCATAAAGTTCCCTTTGAATAGTGAGGTCTAAGGTTCAAATACTAAGGAGGTGGGATTGTACACCATGCTTCAATAACCAAAGTATGTATTGATAATCATATATTAGGTAAAATAACATCCTCTATGGGGGTTGTCTCATATAGCCTATAGCTTCACAAATGTTAAAAACTACTTTATATTTATGGTACAACTTGATTGGGCCTAACAATGGAGGCTTTGGAAGTTTGAATAGAGGTCCAAGGTTAGAATCCTCTAGGGGTTAGGTTTATATACCATGGTTTGGTAACTAAAGTATGGTTGGATAACCATATTTTGGGTAAACGACATCCTCTACAAGGATTGTCTCATATGGCATATGACCTTGTGGATGTTAAAAACTACTTTATTTTACTTGAGTCTCTCATTAAATTTGTTAATGGCATACTTCTTATACATCAACCTCTAATTATAAAGTCCATGGAATTTAACTCAATCCTATCATGTATAATTTAGTTATATAGTTGGTAATTAAAGAATTTAATTTTGTCTTACAATAGATCATTTTTGTAAAGGTTTTATGTTAGAGTATGAAAACTACCATAAACATAGCTAGGTATACCATTTTATGATGAAAGAAACAAGATAAAACTTTAGTACTCAATTCTGGATAGGATAAAATCACATCTAGCTAATAAAAAAGAGTTCCTTAACCAAGGCTAGAAGATGTCAAATTATAAAGGATGCATTTTAATCTATCATACTATGTGATGTCACTTGTGAGAGTAACAAGAGTTTAACCGATCAAAATTAAAATAAATTTATGTTGAAAGTGATGTGAGGAGAAATTTAGATTTCTTATCTTCAAATGGGATAGGTTTTGCAAAGGAAATAATATGGAGGAGATAGGCCTAAAAAATTATGCATATGTATAAGTTCAGTGTAATAGATAAAAAATGGTTGATGACTATTAACATATCAAGAAAATACTTGGATGAGAATGCTTCTTAAAAGATATAGAGACTTTGTGAATGGAAAAAAAAAATGTTTAGGAAATCAACCCTAACTAGGGTATCTACAACATGGAACCTCACATCAAAAGAGTCTACAATTAGTCAATAAGAATATTAGCAGTCCCATCAATAAGAGAGGTTATATATCTAGCAAGCCTTACCTTCTTAGGTTTTATCTAAAATAGATACCATTATTTAGGGCCTATTTGGTTTATAAATATCTAATGTCAAAATTTTATATTTAAGCATGAGATAATTTCAAATATTGAACTTATTTTAGAAATTCAATTAAAATATATATTCTTAAACATATAATAAATGAGATATAAATTATGCTTCTAGTATTCTATCTACTTAGTTTTTCTAAAAAATGGTGGTGGATGCCCGCTCAACTTAATTTTTTAAGATTTAGAGAAATTAAAGTTTTCCACTCCCAAGGATTTACATTTGAAGAAAATTATGACGAACATTATCAAAGGCCTAAAGGATTACAATTTAGAAAAAAATCTTATCAGGGATAGTTTACAAGGAAGAGAGTATCATATAATTTTTAAGTGTGATTTTATGAGAAGGGCCTATTATTGATTATCTTTTGATTTTATTTTTGGGATGTTATAATTACAAGAAATGAGAATTTATTGGGTTGCCTCATGAGTATTGGAAGGGTTGATGAAACATTGGAGTAGTTTTTTCAAAGCAAACACATTAATCATTTTATGCATGATTGATTTGACTAGTGTTTGTTAAAATAATTTAACTAAAGAACAATAAAATCTTTAAAACCAAATAGTAGATTCATATCCATGTGTACATTCATATTGGTGTCTCCTTTTAAAATTATTTATAGGCATAATTAACATCATTTTATTCCTCAAGTAATATATGATTTGAATGCATATTGTCTAAATATGATCACAAAAATATCCATTGCGAACCATCAAATCCTTCTACTAATTATTAGACTTGGTTTCATCAATTCTTAATATAGTAATAGAAAATAATTGCCTAGAACTAGTTTTCTTAATATTAAGTACCACGACCTTGAAAAGTGATATGATACCACTTGTTAGAAATCTTCTAGTTAAAAACAAGCACATCCACATAACATTACAATAAAATCAGTAAATCATGAAAGAAAAAATATTTCAATACAAAATAGAAATGCAAAAATCTATATTAATATCACGGAATCACAATATAGAATTGCTAGAATATTTGAGGGAGAAACCTCCTAAATAGAATGTTGATTCGATATGTAGAAAGATACATCTATCTATTGAACATTGCCATTTAAATACTATTAATTACCCTAAGCTAATTCTCAATGGTCAACTTAGATGCAAGTGGCCACCCAAGATAGAACTTTCTACCAAAAAAATAATTACCTTCTTGATAATAATTACATAAAATGATCCCTTTTGTCTAGGCACCTCAAGTGCCTCACCATTACAAAACATTACAAAATATCATTAGGATGGATCCCCACATTGGAAAGGGGGTCATTACATAATAATATTAAAATTACATAATGATGTTAGGATGGGTTCCTAACATCCATTCTATTCTACAAATCATCTCATATACTTATTTAAGATGATCATACATATCCTTATATCTTAGTTACTCTTGGTAAGGAATTTGGTAGTTCACTTTAAAATATTATTTAGGAATACATTTAAATTACCTCGAATAATCCATTTAAAGCACATATCTAGATGTTGATTATACTTTTATTTTAAATATCCTGCAATTGATAAGGTTATGGAATTTACATCAATCCTAGCCTTGAACGAGAAAGAAGTTGGACAATTGGTAAGTATAATAAAATCTAATATCCTTTAATCATTAGCACCCTTAAATTACAATGGATTATGATATATTTTAGGTTCTTGTAGGAAAAAGTACCACCAACATATCTATGTATTCCCTTGTCCAAAAAACATAAGAAGCCTTGGGATATTATTTTGGATATACATAATTTTTGTTTGAATTGTTGGAAAGGTACATTTTTAATAATGGATGGAATAATTCAATTCATAAAGGCTATATTGTGATGTGTTCCAACATATATTATGATATTTTTGACATTATTGACGAGTATATTCTCCAAGTTTCATAAAAGTTAAAGATTTTTCTTTTCAGAGCAAGTACGGAGAATGTTATATTTTATCTTTGCAAATGATAAGTGTTGTCATCCAAGAGTTTCTTGGATATTTACAACAATGGCCTATTGCACTTGGACATGTGCCCCTTGCATTGATAAAAATAGTGAAAAACTCTATGAGCAGTGTGAGTGCTAGTGGTGAAACCTCTAAGATTTTTCTAAGGCCTTCTCCTCATCAGATGTGATCTTTAGCATGCCTTATTACTATACTTGTTATGTTAATTATATTCATAAAGGAAAAGGGAGAGAGATTTGCAAAAAAAAATATAGAAAATAAAACTTAAGCTAAAGAGGCAATGCACCAAGATCAAAAGCTCTTCTATGCACAATGGACTAAATGAAAACATTTATCATTTGTTAACAACCAGAAAATGACCATAATTTTGATCTAACACCCAAGCATTAAAACATACATAAGAAGTAGGATAGAGCAAAATTAGTCACGAATTCTTCTCTCTCTCTCTCTCTCTCTCTATATATATATATATATATATATATATATATATATATATATATATATATATATATATATATATATATATATATATATATATCATATGATTACAAATATGCAAGACCAAAAGAGGTTCAATGCTCTTTAGCAAAATGACTCAAGACTTAAGTCTAGCTTATACACAAAAGAAAAGGTGAAAGGAAAAGGATATAAGACTAAATACTAGGAACAAGCAGATGCCTTTCAAAAAAATGAAACCCTTATTTATGCAAAAAAATTATGGTTTCCTTACCTTAAAGACGTAAATTTTCTTCTCAAGTCAAACAAGAGATAGGTTCACATACAATGCTTAGCGTGAAGCTTGAGTTCTTGAGGTTTAGATCAACGCATAAGGTTGAGGGGCCTGTGGATTTTAAAGCTCTACCACTATTATAAACCACTTTATCAAGGACTCTTCCTCTAAGACTAATCATGTGATTCATATGAAATCAATGTCATTAAATTTGAACTCCCTCACACTTGAATTTTTATTTTCATCTACTTTAATACGCCAACTATTTTCTTAGGGAGCCACTCATGGTACTATTGCTAAATTATAAAATCATGGTTGGATTTTTCTTCTTCATAAAATCTTCTATATATGTCCACATGTCTCTTATTGGACCATTTATAACTACATTTGGACCCTACAACCATTGGATCCTATTATTGATTAAGATAAAAAATGGATATATTTCTAAACATGGGCTTAGATGGAATGACTTTTTATTCTTTTGTGGGGTTCTAATGTGATTTCCATGCATATAGCTATAAACCCATGACAAAATTATCCTTTCATGATTCCTTTGACATCTTTGGGAAATAGTGTAGGCCATCAGATGAGAGATCAATAACTTGTGGAGCTTTCAGTTCTTTGTTTATTCACCTTCCCTAGGATCAGTACCTTCCATAGATTAGGAACATCAATGATGCACGTTCATTTTCTCCTTTCAAAACTCAATCTTTTTTAAAAATTAACGTCCATCATTAGATTAACTTAATCAATGATGCATGCAATCTCAAGGAAGTCTTTTGGATTCTTTTATTTTAATTTAATGGTTGTTGTTGATCAAAGGATTAGACAATTATTGATTCTTCATAGACTTAGCAAAGTTCTCACCTTGCAAAAATAACACCCATAATTGATTGTAAAAATTGACAATGCACTTTTGATATTGCCTTCTCCCAAGGATCTATGTATACTGAGGACATCCTAGAAAATAATTCAAAGAAAATTATTTCTTGGTGTAGAGATTTTCATAGTAGTTTTTGTAGGTCACAAGAGATCTTTTGCTTGTTGAATATGAGGAAGCCCTAGATAAATTATCACTTTATGTTGAAAATATCTTGAATATTTTCCATGTTATTCTAGTGGGGTTAACTCCAAAAGGTATTGGGCACTCTTCATGTATCCTCATTGGGGTTCAACATTGGGCAGGGATTTTAGGGTGGTAGTCCACAAAAAGTAGGCATCCAAGGGTGGCAACCCCTAATAAATGTTTTAGGGTTTCTTAAGCTATTTTTAGGCCCATATGGGCTATTTAGGGTTAAGTATTTGAACCCATTATTTTTTGCCCATGGTATTGTAAAATGTATTCTTGTGCTATTGTTATTTAATTATACTTACATTAGGCTTTGAAGTGAGAAAAGAGATGGCCATTATTCTATTGGAGATGGTTAAGTTTATACAAAAAGGAAATATTACTATGCCAGGTTTTTTCTGTAAGGGTTTCCTAGGTGAAATATTATGTTATGTGTGTATTTGGTAGCTTCTTATTTTTTCCTTTGATTATCCATTTACTATTTTTTAGATTTAGTTTATTAGGGTCTTTTGCTCTTCATTTGGTATTAGAGCTAGGTTTTTTAGCTTTGTTTGAGTAAGGGTTTCAACCCTATGATAAATTAATTCTTGAGTAGGAGCCATAAGCAAAAGAATCTAGGTGAAGGAAAATGACAAGAAGCACATAGGTAGAGATTGAAAAATTTAATGGATAAAATTTTGAGTTATGGAAACTCAATATGAAGAATTTGTTAGTCGATAGAGATCAGTGGAGTGCAGTCTTGAGAATAAATCCAACTTCAATTATAGATGAGGATTGGATAAATATTGATAGGAAGCTAACGAGTTCTATAATATTGTGCTTATTTAATTTGGTATTGTTTAATTTATGAACAAAGATCACGACAAAGTTGTTATGGGATAAGCTAGGAACTTTCTATCAGATAAAGTCACTGGTAAATACTCTTTCTCTTAAATAAGTTGTATTCAGTTTGGATGAATGATGGTGAATCTATGGCTGAAAATTTGAATAATTATAACACTGTACTAAGTCAATTAAACTTTGTTGAAGTAAAATTAGTTTAAGATGAAAAGTGTATTAATTTATTCATTATCTAATTCATGGAAAAACCTAGTTATGGTTATCATCAATACTACTTCTACATTGAAAGTAGAGGATATAGTAGGAACATTACTGATATAGAAATCAAACGTGAAGCTAGAATTTCCATTATGTACAATTACATAAATAATACATGAAAATAAATTAATGTATTTTTAGGGGTTGTAACAATATGCCATGCAAGGCCAACCACCTGTAATAATATACTATGCAAGGATAACCACTTGCAACCAACAAGGATGCAAATAAAATAACAATATGCTAGAAGACAAGGGAAATCCCCAACAACATAACCATGCATCCTAACTACTAACAAAACATATCCAACATGGGCATACTATGCCTCACATAATACAATATAATAAAATAAGAAATAATATCTTAGGCTTATAATTAAACCTAAGGTACAATAATATCCTCAAAACTCCTCCCAACCATAGAAGCATTAGACCCCATCGATTTCAAAAAATATGGAATATCATGATCCATTTGATGGTGAGAGATCTAGCAAGAATGGTGTGGAAGCTGATCACAATGGAAAACAAGATAATAAGTGGAAGAACCCTATCTAGTGTGACAAGTCTTCATATCAAAAACTCTATCTATATTGAGTGAAAGATGAAATTCAAATATCACATCTACTAGGTGGCTAATGATAGGCTCAGTATCCAAGGTGGAGTCCTAATATATCTTCTCTGGAAAATATCATTTGTCCAAGGGATGCCAAACTCTATCTCTAACTTGAAATGGATGAGGACTGCAATGCTTGTCCATTGCTCTCTTTTAATACTACTGAGTCTTCTACAAGATCTGTGGTACTATGGATTGAAGGCTCTACAGGTGTTGCATGAAAGAAGTTACCTTGGATTGCTCCTTCTTCATATGTGCAATGGTGGGAGATTTAAAGGCTAAAGGTAACTCCTATGGAGCAAGTGGTTGTTTATTCATAGGTGCTTTTGGAAGAGATGCACCCAAAATGATGTCAATGGTATGATTGATATCTCTCTCAAGAGTGATGGGTTCCTTAACCACAAGCTCATGTGATTGTACAATATTTTGAAGTGAAGCTTCTTTGTCATGGATCTTTGGAGGTGTTTGTTCTTTATCATGTGCTTGACTTACTGTCTTGGGAGCTTACCTACAACTTAGCATCAAATTTGATGTGGGTGTAGTGCTTTGTACCAAATATATTTGATTTTATAAATCCAAGGTTTATGTGTTCATTTTAGCATGATATACTGCATTCCTATCAAATTGATAGGGTCTACCAAGCAACATTCCACAACAATCCATATTAGTGACATCACATTTCACCTTATCCACAAATTTATCACCAAAAGTGAAAGACACGATGCCAGTGTATGTGATGTAGACCTTGTATCCTTCCACCCAAGTGCATAGGGTTGAGTATGTGGTTTCAAGATAAGCTTCAACTTCTCTACAATGATCCTCGCATTTAGATTGTTTTATGACTCGTTATCTATAATACAATCTACATAGAAATTATGTGTAAGGTGGGCTCAAGTGAAAAACAAATGGTCACAACCCCCTTGTACATAACCATTTGTCATGAGGGTAAATTTTTTGAGTTTACCCTTCAAATCAGGATATTCTTATTCTATCCATGTAGCCACAATGGGACCATCTTGTGGGTCCTCATTTATAGGATGTACAAGTAGGTACTTCTTCATTCTTTGAAATGTATAACATCTATATTTTGTATGACCATTCTTTTTACAATAATCACAATACAATGTTGAAGAAGAAGAATTTTTAGAGTAAGAAGAAGAAGAATGAAATTTTGGTGAAGTAGAAGGAGAAGAATAAGGAGAAGAAGAAGTGTGAGAGGAATTATTCATCCTTTGTTGTTGTTGATTTGATCCCTTGGAAGTGTGTTCCTATGAAGAAGATCATGATTTGAAAGATGCACCAACTTTCTCCTCCACTAAAATGGTATGTTTGAATTTGACCTCCCTAAAAATCTGATCTTGCAAGCCCCTAGTGAATTTATTGATCAAATCCTCTTCTAAATATTTTACACCAAGAAGAACCCTTAACCTATTGAATTGAAAAATGTAGTCTAAAACTAACATATTGTATGCTTACCTCAACCTATACCATTTGGTTGTGAGGTCACTTTGGTAAGTAGGTGGGTAAAATGTGTTCTTCAAAATTTGGATAAGTTCCTTCCAAGTCATGGAAATATTTTGGATTTGTTTTCTATGATCAAAACTTTTGCTAAACCTGTGAGTTTGACTATGGCAAAAGCAACTTGTTCATCCGTAGGGACTTCTGCATAGGAGAACCAAGTCTCCAAATCTAGAATCCAAGTAGATAAAACATCCAGATTCCTTGATCCATCATATAATTTGACCTCACATTTTGCCTTGTTGGAAAATTTGTTGTTATATATCTTGACATTAGAAGGGGATAATTGTATGGTGATTTCTTTCACTTTACCTACCAATTCTCCTACTATAGTGGTAATATTTGCCATATTTGTTTGGAGGTTAGAAGCCATTTGATATCTTGTATATGCCAAAATAGGATATATAATGTAGTTTCAAGAACTATCTAGGTACTACTAGGAATGATTTGCTAAATTTCCTAATGCACAATGAGCCTATATTTACAAAATTTCCTTCTAATTACAAAAGAGGTAATTCTAGTGTTTTTATAAAAGTGCAAATATAATATTTTTACCCTTCAATTTGAGTGATCAAAAAACATAAGCACTGAATTTTGATGATTTTCCCTTAATGAAAAAAATTGACTCTATGGAGCATAATTGATAAATTTTGCAAAAAAAATGTGATTTTTTTTGCAAAAGTTTATTTTACCAGCAAAAGTTGGTGGTCAACTCAAATATCAACCAGTTAGCTGTAGAGTACTACTAACAAGTCAATAAAAGTCAACAACGCATAAAAGTCCTACTAACAAGTCAACATAGCAAGTCAAATGGGTGAAACAAGTTGATTGATCGGTTTGCCATGGTGCAAGGTGACCGAAAAAACTAACATGTGGCAATGTACCTACCACTAGCACGATCATGCATGAAAGTGACCAATATGTGACCATCAAAGGTCACCTCTCTTATTGCACTTCGGTGCTTTTAGGATTTTTTTGGCCTGTCATAGGATGCATGTGGGACTAAAGTCCGCATTTTTTTTGAAATTTTGGTTCCCACAAAAATATCAAAAACCTCTTTGGATGTTTAAAACTATCAAAAATCATTTAGAATGTGCCGAAAACCTGCTAAAAACATCAAAAAGTGATTTGCTCACTAGAATATGCCACATGTCTCCCTTCTCTTGGTTGTTTGGAAAATTTTTGAACTCTCCTAATACAACCACATGTCATCCTTCAATTTGGGGAACCAATTAGGGTTAAATATTTGTTGTGATTGGTTGTGTTTAAAACCTTAGAAAACTTTTAAAAAAAATTTCCTTGCACTGCAATTATCGTCTGCTTGCACTACGATGGAAGTATCTACACCACAATCATATATGATCGGTTTTCATTATATGACAATTAGGAGAGATACTCTGGTAGTATGGTGGTGGTGGTCAAGGTCGTTGTCCTACATAGGGGGATCACCTGGTTAAGTGATGTCTGTGCATTCATTGTTATTGTAGCATTATATAAGCGAGTTGTAGTGTGTTTAAGGAGTCACCAATAGGGGGAAGAAGTCAAATAAAAGGAGGGATGGAATATGAGGGGGGACAAGGGTTGTCTGAACCTCTACCAATTGGCAGGGAGGTCGATCGACAGGGTGGCCAATTGGTAAGAATAGTCAACTGATTCAAATAGGAGTAAAAAATGGGTAAGGGGGAAAAGGACATTTATTGAGCCTCCACCACCTCAAAGGACCTTGTAGATATTCCAACTCTTCCAATAAAATATCACCCTTAAGGATATGTCTTCCCTTGCTATACTTAGACCCAAGCTCACTCAGACATTTGGATTTAAAGTGATAGATTTCATTGAATAAGTGGTTGGTATAAAGAAGTGGAATGATATTAGGATTTCTTTTTGAACCAAGATGATGCAACATCCTTGAAGACCCTTGCTCTCAAGTTGAGAACCCAAGCAATTAGAAACTATGCTTGTGAAGATTCTATAATATGGAGGGAGGATGATAAGGGTGTCTTCTCTGTTAAATTTGCTTATCATCTTGCAACTACAAACAAGTATGTTTGGTTCCCTTGCTCTAAAATTTGGTCTAAAGAGATCATTCCTAAGGTGAATTTATTCCTATGGATCGTCCTTCAAAACAAATTTTATCCCTTGATAATCTTAGAAAGAGAGGACTTATTCTATCCAATTATTGTTATCTTTGCAGTTTGAATGAGGAGACCACACACCACCTTTTTTTGGAGTGCCTTTTCTCCCTTGAGATCCTCTCCTTACTCTTTTCTTCCTTTGATACCTATTTAGTGACTTATAATTCTCTATTATACATTTTTGAAAAGTGGTCCCTTTCTCCTTTTTGTTCCCCCTTTTGTCATGCACTATGGAAATTCTACCTTCCCCATTTTTTCTTGGGGGTCTAGAAAGAGCATAATAATAGGGCCTTCAACAATATTTCTAGAAACCCAACCTAGGTTAGTTCTAGAATTTGTTATGCTCTTTTTAAAAATATTTCCAATATCCCCTTTGGCCCTTCTCCCACTCCTTCTAAAGCTTCCCTAATTGCTAGCCTAGGCCTATCTATCTCAAAATGCCCCCAAGCCAATCCTCCTAGATGAAAAACCTCGTGGACTCCTCCTCCTAGGGATTGAATCAGGTTTATTTTTTATGGAGCTTCTAAAGGAAATATTGGCCTAGAAAGGGTTGTATATGTCATTAGAAATGAGAAGGGGGAGATTATTTTTGCATTTGCTAAAAATCTTAGAACTCAAACTAGCCATTTTGTTGAGGCTAGAGCACTCTTCCAAGTTTTGGTCCTTCTTGCTAATATGGATGTCACCAAAGTTCTTATAGAATGAGATTCTCTTAATATCATCAATGACATAAATGGTTTATCCTCCACTAATTGGAATATAGCTAATATTTTGGATGAATCAAAGAGGGTCCTAAGTAACTTTGAAAGCTTTCAATGCTAGCATATTTATAGAGAAGGCAACTCATCTGCAGACCTTCTTGCTAACTTGGGTACCCAAATTGAAGGACTGAAGGTGTGGAAAGAGAAATTTCTACATGAACTCATTATGGTAGCAAGAAGAGACTATGAGCCTCTCAATGAAGGTTTATAATATGTTATCTGTTGGGAGTCTTTGGGTCTCCTCTACCTCTACTCAAGAAGTTGGTTTATTTGGACTTGGTTCTTGTTCTTGTTGTGATCTGATCTATCCTATCTATCTTGAACAATGATTTAATTATGTAAAAGGTTTGGGGATCCTTTCAAAATCCTTTATTAATATTTTATCAAAAGTAATAATTTGAGCTGAAATGTTTATTTACTATCAATTTTTAGTTGGATAGTTTTTTTTTTGTTTATGACTATAATCATACAACTACAAATCTACTACATCCTTTAATGGCTGATTGTAAATTGTCTCGTCTCCCTCTAAAATGGATATGTTACAACAAGCTTTGATACTCTAGTTTAATGACATTAGTGCTCCAACTTGAATCTTTAGAATTTTTTTTGTCAACATTCTAGAGTAATAGAATGTCATGAATCATTATCTTATCACTTACATTTGTTAACTTTTAAATGACTCATGCATTGATTAGATGAAAAATTCATAATAGATAACCCTTGTGCATATTTAGATGATCAATCAATGGATGACAAGATTAATATTTACTTCAAATGACTCTTTTATTAGATGGAAAATTAAATTCATCTTAGACAGTAATATTTTATGATGGCAACTACATACAAATATTTCAAGTGGTAATTTATGTGATGCAAAGTTTTCTCCAAATTACATATCTTATCTATATGGTAGGTTTAAATGACATCTCTATGTGGAAACTCTAGACAACAACTTTAGATGACAACTTTAGATGGCAACTCTATATGGTAGCTTCATATGATAGCTCTAGATGGAAGCCCCATATGACAACTCTAGATGGAAATTACAAATGATAAATCTTCTCTAAATGAAGATTGTTTCTAGATGTCCCAATTTTAGGATAGTATGATCTTTAAATAATAGCAAGCATAGTTGAGAAAATCTACAAAAAATCCTAATTTTAGCCAATTTTTCTCAATTCATAATCTAGTTAATTTTTGTTGATTTTTTTCAAAAAATTCTGATATGCATGAAAGGGGGCTTTTTTTATGAAAATTTGCATTTATTTTTATTTTTCAATGAAAAAATGTTGATTTATTGTCATTTTTTTCCTTTTTTTTTTAATACCCAAAATTTTCCAATTCTTTTTCCATACCAATTCTGATTTTCTCAATTATGATAGCAATCATGTTTAATTATATGATATATTAAATTTCAAACAATAACATGAAGCAAAACACCAAGTTCCATAAAAAAATAGTGATTATGAATATAATAAAGACAAAGAGGATCAACCCTAAGATTAGAATTGCAAGCAAAAAAAGTCTCAAGATAAGAACTGCCAAGGGTCGATGGGGGTAAATGGTGCAATTATTATAATATTTATTTAGAAATAGGGGCAATTGGTATAATTATCATAATATTTATTTTGCAATAGGGACAAATGGTATGCTCAAATTTTTGATATGGTAGTAATTTTGAAATATCAAAGGAGATAGTGGGATAAAAATGTAGGTTAAAACATCCAAATTTTCTTGAAAAACAACTTTAAAACTTCAAAAACCATCTAAGACATTCAAACATAACCTAAAGTATCAAATTAGAAATTTAGATGCAAGGGCATTTTCAAGTGGATGCATACATTTTTACCATTTTCTAAATGCTTATAAGACAAATTTTATATGCTTTTGAATGTTTTGAAATGGATTTTGCAAGATTCCAAATAGTATATTTTAGTTTTGAATCTCTCAAAATACATTTTTCTTTTTTTAATGGCTCAAGGTGCATTCTCTATGATGATTTAGAATTATGTAGTTTGCATGCTTCTAAATGATGCATTTTGCATGGTCTAAATAACTCAAAGTGCATCATGCTTTCAATGTGCATTTTTCATATTCTTCCAAAGTGATTTTTGAATACTTTTAAATTGCATTTTTCATGTTTATGAACCATGCAAGGTGCATGTTGCATTTTCTATATTGTTCAATGGTGAATTTTACACCTCTAATTTTCTTCCAAATGGTTTATTTTTGTTGTTTTTGAATAGTTCAAAGTGCATTTTGCATGTTCAAATTGCATATTAAATGCTTGCAAAGCACACAAAAAATTTTGTATGCTTATAAAGCAATCAAGGTGCATTTTAAATTTGTCTAAACCAAAATATATTTTTCTTGAAAAGTGCTCATTCCAATACATAGAAAATAGGAACAATCATCTTAATAATTGTGTGACATCTTAAGGACATATTTGTTGACATCAGATTTCCAAAAAAGTACAACATGCATACAAGGAATAAAAGAGAAGAGAATGACAAGTAAATTTAGCAAAAGAGTTACAAATGCAATTCTTCTCTTAAATGCCGATTTGTTCGGAATTACAAATATCAATGCATAGTTGCAAAATACATCAAAGTAGAGATTAAATTAGAGCCTAAAATATTTTGTAAAGATCTTCATTAAATAATCAAGACTTTGTATCTTCACAAATAGTACTAAAAATATGTTGCACTAAATTAAAAAAAAATTATTAAGCATGAGCATTATTGCATAGCATCCATGCTACATAGCTTGTATTTGCTTTTCAATATAAATGGCTTTGGTTATAATACACAACATTTAATTTGGTATTAGGTGTTATTTTGTAGCAATACTTTGCAAGTAGACATTTTGTAATCTATAAATTGGTCCTTCGAGCATAGAAGTAGCAAGGATTCATTTCTTAAGATTAGTTTTTGGTAGGAAACTCCTTAATGGAGCTTCATTGTATGTGGATATTGTAAAGGGAGAAGCCATTTTGTAAAATTGATCCTTTTTATCTACACTGTAAATTTACATATGTTCTCATCTATAAGTCTTTAATTTCTACTTAATAATGTGTATGGGTCTACTATGTTTCAACCATGCCAATGAATTTTAGTGTTATGAAGCACCTCTTAATGGTATAAAGGAATTGTGTATTGAAAGTATTATAAGATGTCACTTCCTTTTATTAGTCTTCTCTTAGTAGATATAAGCAATAAGTATGCCAAATAAGTAGTTTTCTTCTAAGATTTGAATTTTTGGATGTGATTGTGTGTGTATGCATTAGTCCTATTAGGACTATGCATTAGTAGAATTAAGTGCCATGATATGCCTCTCATAGTAAGAGTACCAACCACTATTAGTCCTCTTTCTAAAACATGTTTAGCTTATGATTAATTATTTCATTATTTTATTTCTATATAATTGTGGTCCCTACTCTTTTATAATCATAATTTCATTAAGGGAAATTTGTACATCCTTATCATCTTTGAGTGTTATTGTAAGTTTCCTTTCATTTTCCCTTTGAAAATCCATGTACCATATTGTACACTAGCATTGATGGAGTTATCCATCTCTAGAGATTGTTTGCGGTAAAACCCAAACATTCAATAAATTGGTGTCTAGGGTGCAAGTGATTATATTAGAACCCAATTAATATTGTTTGGTCAAAACTTCCATTGTGTGTTTTAGACCTATGTTCACATTTTATGGTTCTTGATTGCTTCGCATATATTGTTTTATGTATTGTCATTCTTTTCTTTCTTCCCTTAAATATTCTTGTATTATTAATACTTATTTTATTAGAATTCTATTAGCTTCTTCCAAATTTTGAATTATATCCATGATTTATTGAATCTTGCAGTTACTCTCTATTTGTCTAGTTTCCATGTCTTCTAATATACTCTTTAAGTTCATCAACTCTTGAACATATAGATTTAATAACCATATAATAGGATTTGATGTGGGGTTGTAACCCTATTCCTCTTAGACACTTCCCTTTGTTTTTCATCTACTTGATATACCTCTTTTCATGTCTAATTATTCAATTTTGATTTTATAGATTTAAATCAATCTTTTCTTTGTGTGTATTTTCTTATGATAATTTTTCTTTTATATCTATTTTAATGTAACATTTTTCTCCATTTGTATCTATTTTTTGCATGCTTGGCGTTTACTAAGGATAGTCTATAGTTCACTATCCTATGCTTTTGTTTTGAATTCATCCCAATGTACTTTTTCATATATTATTCTTTAGTGTTATTTTTAATTGGAGTGAGCCATAGTTTAAAGAGCTTTGTATATCCTTTGATGTGTTATGATATCCTGTAATTATTCTATTATCCTTCTATGAAAGGGTTTTGAGCATATCATTATATGTTTTTTCTATAAAGTATGACCCTCCCACATTGGTTGTTCTATTCATATTCTGTCCATATACCCCATTGGATATTTCTAATTTGATTGTAGTTGTTTTATTATATTTTATTGTGAGTAACTTGTTATTATTTTGGATTTTTTTTCTTGATTTGCTTTAATTATAATTTTATTTTATTTTAAGTTTTCACTCATTACAAGTAGACATATGCAAAACAAAAATTATTTATATAGTTAGTTAGTTAGAAAATACACCTAGAGTTCACCATTGTCACTGCTATATCCCTTATTCATTGTTATTTTGTTGTTCAAGATGTGTTTTATTCTCTCACTTATATGTTCCTTTAGATTTATAAGGTAAAAAAAGTTTGAGATCTCTTTTACAAATGACATCTATTAATCTACTCTCCTTTTTATCTTTGTTAAAAATTTACTATCTATTATGGAATGCTAACTCCATTGATTATCAATTGTTAGTTGTCAAAATATTCTATTAACTATAGACTATAAATTTAAGGATGTTATGGTGATATGTCATGGTTGATACATAAAAAATTAAATACCCTACTATCTTCTACCTTAATCACAACTGTTGAAAAATATTACATTATTTGGTACATTGTCTAGATTAGGACTTTATGCAATGGAATAAATGTACAAGAATGTACAATGATGTAACTATGCATGTTGTCCACATGTACATGAGTCCTTTAGAATAGGAAGAACAAGTATCCTAGTTAGGTATGCATGTGCACACATGTCTATCATGCATACATCTATAGGAAGATGAAGAGTCATAGGAATATGGAAGATCAAGAGTCATAGCCATCCAAGAGTCATTGTAGAAAGGCTATTTAGACATGATATAGCCTTGAGTTATGTGATACTTATTGGATACTTTTCAAAGTATTGTACTATTTTTGTGAGATATCATTAATAGCAATTTTATTAGTTCTTGTAGAAGTTTTCTATGAGCTTTACTTGCTTAGTATATTATCATTATCACAGTTATAACATTGTATGCTTGTTTTATTACTTGTGATCTTAGTTATAAAATTCGTCGAATTTTCTATATGAAATTCGAACATTGTCGAATTTAAAATGTCGTCGAATAAATTCAGCGAACAAACCCTAAATTCGACCAAAAAAATGGGTAAAAAATAAGCATTAAAAATCCTAAAATCAGTTTTTATCTTAAAAAAATACAAATGAAGCACTATAAACACATCAGCTATGAACAAACCCTCCTGCAATCTCCCTCCTACAACGTGCAATTTGGAAGCTTGAAATTTTTCGAAGCAACAATTTTCAATCTATTGGGATGCTATTTTCTTTATTTCTTTATCATCATTTGAGAGAATGGATAGCTCTGAAAGTGCAATTGACAAACAAATATTCCATTTGGAGGTTTCATTATTCCTGCACCTGCTATTTAAAATGCTCCTTGTCTTAATTAATCTAGAAGTTCTTCAAAATAAAAGAAAGAAAAAGCATTGCTCTTTAACCCTAAAAAAAAAAACATTGCTCCTTTAAACCTAAAAGAAAAGAAAAAAAAACATTGCTCTTTAAAAAAACATTACTCCTTAACCCTAAAATAAAAGAAAAATATTGCTCTTTAACCCTAGCTTCTAATGAAACCTAAAATTAAAATTTTTACTTTTTAAACTTGAATGATATAAGATATTTTAAGTGCTTTCTTTTATGCATGATCTAACAATTTTTTATTTTTTATGATTTTTTATTATAATTGATAGAAAACTTATAATTTATATTTCAAAAAAAATATTGATTTAACCTTTAAGAATCTTCTCATGTGTTAAAAAATTATTATATTTACATAAAGTTATAAAAATGTTTATATATATATATTGTATATTTGATTTTTAATTTTTAAATTATGTGAAAATATATATACATTTATTATATATCGAATTTTATGTCAAATTTTATTACGAATTTTTAAACATCTCAAATTTCTTTCAAACTTGAAAAGTATCGAATTTGAATACGAACTCGAACTTGATAACTAAGCTTGTAGTTTATAGCTTGAAAAGCTAAAAGTGGTATCATAGCACATGGTAGATCGAGAAGGAGCCATAAGAAATATTGAGAAGACCCAAGGAGAAGGTTTTTATTGAAGATTGCAGATTGAAGAGTCCTAAGAAGATAAATTTGGAAGATTGAATATTGAGGACTAGAGAAGGTCCTATTGTAGATAGGAGCAATTGATTGTGGAGATCCAAGAAAGATATCACATTGAAGAATTTATCATGGTTTAAAAATTGAAGAAACCAAGGTAAGGTTTCATTAAAGTCTTGGCTAAGAGAGTTTAAGGCTACATGATTAGAATACTCAAGAGTAGAGGTCTCAAGAATATTTTGAAGAAGGAAAATAATGCTAGAAAACACCTTATTTCATAAGCAAAAGGAGCATCTGATAAGAAGATATTGAGATAATTGTCGCCATCTGAAAACAAGCCCAAAAGAAAGAAATATTTGGCAAGAAGTTTTCCAAAACTTGGAGGCATTTCCAGGCGGATTTTAGAGATTCAAAGACAACAAATCAAAGGAGGAATTCGCTACATTAGAATATTGGAAAAGTGCATATTTGAGGGTAGCATTTAGGCAGCATCAATAGCTGCAAATTTTTGAAGTTTGAGTAGGCTACTTAGAGGAGAGTTGAAGCCACCAAGCTAAAAATTAGAAGAGTCTAAGAGCTATTTTTCAAAAAAAAAGGAAGAGCTGTAAAGTCATCAAGATTGGGGTAGCAATCAGGTGATTCAGATCAATAAGACATTCATTATCAAACAAAGGCTAGAATGTTATGCAACTTTGGTGTGAAAAGTTCATTATTAAGTTTTATTAAGCACCAAATTCAAGGTTTAAGAGTTGCATAGATTATAGTGCATATTTAAAGTTATTTTTAAGAGATCATTTAAAGGAGAAATAAGGAGAAAATTAGAGTGCACTATACTAGTTATCCTTAAATATTATTAAAAGTACATTGAGTTAATATTAAGTGCACAAATCAAAGTAGAAGTAAAGTGTCAAAAGACACTATTGAACACAGATCTGCAACATAGTGTGGCAAAGAGAAGCCACCAAAAAGTGATATAATTGGAGAAGAAAACTGCAATTTGGAAAAGCTTTGGGGAAGCTTTTTGGACAGCCAACTAAGAGAAGACTTGACAGTGAAAGAGAACAACATTGAAAGAGTAAAGCCAACTGCATTTTGGAGTAGCCTTGAGCAACGAAGCACTAGCAGATTTAGCAACATCCAAGAAGGAGATTGATTGCATATTTGGATAGCAAAAGGGTAGCATTTGCAGCTGCAAAAGCCAAGAGATAGAGAGCACACATTTGAAGGTAAAGGAAGCAAATTTTGGACAGCAGCTTAAATAATCTATAAGCAGTAAGAGGAAATGAGTATTGTTGTAAATTTGAGAGAGCAAGCTATCAAGAAAATAGCTACAAAAATGTGTGTTAAATTGATCCATGTAAATTATTATTTGAGAACCCTTGAAAGTGCATATTAAAATTTTTCAAGAACATCAATTATAGAACTATTGAGAGCTACCAAAGAGAAGTTTTTAGAATGCCATTAAAATAAGGAGAAGACACCATTGCACACCATCATTCTTGTAGAAATATTCATATCATTACGTATAGAGTTAGAACATAAAAGAAGCAATAAGAAGATTGATATATGTTGTTCATAATAGTAAACATAGAGCAGATTTATTCTAGTTAGTGAGGTAGAATAACCGTCAAAGCACAACAGATTTATTCCACGTTAGTGAGGTAGAATAACCCTCAAAGCAGAGCAGATTTTGAGGCCGAAGAGTCCTCAATTTAAAGGCATATATAAGGTGTTTAAAAACACCAAAGTTGTAGAAGATATAGAATATTTTGGTGAAGGAAATCACCAAAAGTGTGGTGAGACTCACTACCAAAATAACCACCATTTGCAAAAGAGTAATAATAGAACATGGGGGTAACATCCCTAACAATTTTGAGGAGAATAGCCATCAAAAGGGCACCCAAGTAAGGAAGCGGTCGTAGAAGGATTGACCTTACTAACAACGGTTATCAAGAAGAATAGTCGGTCATTGTCAAAATCTTACACTTGCAAAAGAAGTAACGCATACATTAAAGCTAGACAAGACCTGAATAGCACGCACAACTGTTTGAGAAAAAATAACGTGTCGAGCAATACTAGGTATCCATTAGAGCGATTGTCATTAGAAACACTTGGCAAAAGTAGAATAATTCAAGGTTTGAGAGCCGGTACAGTCTACTAATTCACACGCGAAGGAGACATAAACCAAGGTAATTGACCATTTTTTTAAAATAAAGTGTAAAGTCCACCGTTGGGACAATATCTTTGATGAACTTCAGTATAGCAGAATGTTATTCGAAGTAGAGTCAAATGTTTTGATAAAAGACATGTAGACATTAACACACAGTAGATTTGAAGACAATTTTTTTCAATATTCAAAAATTACAGTACAGTAGAAGGAACTAGCTTGAACACAATCACTGACAGATTTAAGTGAACCATTGGATAGCACAACTATTGTAGAGGAAACGTCCAAGCTATGGATGGAGAAAAATTAGACAAATTGGTAACAATACAACACCGAGTTAGAAGGACGCAACTTAGAGACCATCATAATCGCACGCACTTTGAAAAGGTGAAAATGAGATCATATAAGTCTTTGATCACACTCTGAATGTAGACACCAAAATAGCACCAATCCGATTATGTGACGACAAGCACTGATCGAATTGACATACATAGCCCCTAGGGCAGCCCCTAGAGGTTAAACAATGGTCCTAACCACTCTCACAATAGTTTTGGAAGGTCAGAGGTCAATTTGGCACCTTTCAGGCACTCTGCTCCCTACTCGTTCCACCCTGGGATGATTACAAACTGGTATTCGTCCCACCCCGGGATGATTAGCAGCATTCGCTCTAGGGTGGGGCGAATAGCAGGTTTGATGGGAAAAAGGTCAAACCTTGACAAATGGCAGCTCAGATCCGCCACTCAACTCCACCTTCAATGCATGGGAGTGTGAGTGAGCATTTTTGAGCTCAAAGAGGTAGTCATAGAGGCAGTCATGGAGCCCTTAATCAGGGAGGAATCTTCTCTCCCCTGGGAAGGCATGATGGCCAAGTGGCGCCCCTGCATGCACATTCACAAGAGACCCTCAGGTCTATAAAATGGTGAGTCTTCTCACCCCAAAAAATGATAGAGCAGGAGCATTTGGAGCAATGGAGTGCTGTCGAATTACATCCTCACCCCTCACTTGTGCTTCTTACATCCTTGATCTCTCTTTTGGAAGGGAGGTTATTGGGTGAACATTGGAAGCGCAATCTGGACCCAAAACCTAAACATTTGGCCACAATACCCCACCCAATTTGTCGACACAACCCCCTAGGAGGTTTTGGACCCATCCCAAGTGGATTGGTGTCGAAACCAAGCCCCAAACGGTGGGCGTCCTGCCCTCGGGCGCCCTCGCACTGTTGTAGTCCTAATCGCCCCACCCCGGAGTGATTAGAAATATGTAGCATATTTCTTCACTATTTCTTTTGCATTTTATTTTATGTCATTCATATATGCTTCCATTCAAATTTCATGCCATTCTGATGAGTTTTGATTGTGTTTTCATTGTTTTTCGCTTTCACTAACATACAGGGAGCATCTTCGGATATAGGGTGATCGGGGCTGAATATGCAAAATCCGACCTTTTGGGTCATCTCAAAATGCCCCATTTTTCCTAACCCCAACTTTTCAGGTGTTTTGGAGGCCTCTGGATGGGACATTTAGGAGGTTGATTTTGACATTTTATGACAGTCCTAATCGTCCCACCCCGGAGTGATTAGAAATATACAATAGATTTCTTGACTGTTCCTTTTGTAGTGTGTTCATGATGGTGTTTTCATGCTTCTATCCAAATTTCATCTTATTTTGACATGTTTTGATTACCGTTTTAATTATTTCATGCATGCATTAACCGGAGGCCTTGGGGATTGCATGTTTCCCTCCATCCGCAGGTGCTATTAATCGTTTGCTATTTCTTTGAATGTAGGATATCGACACCGGAGGGGTAGCAAGGAACTACAGATGCATTCACGCAAGCGGCGATGACGTTTGGCCCACCCATTTCAAATGTGGGCACGCGAAAGATCCCGAAGGGAAGCGTACCATCCGTGGTGTAACAAAACTATATCTAACGCTCCTAGCCCCTAAAAAGGAAGGAGACATATTGTAACCTGATCTCAAAGAAAAATTAATAAAAAAAAGGGCTGCACTTTACATTTGCTTTATATCTCATTTCAGTTCATTTGTTTTCCCTTTTCATGCACTTTAGTCCTTTCTTCATTCGTAGGACTTAGCGTTACGTTTGCTTTTGTTTGCATCACACCCGGTATACCTATTGCTTCCGTATCCTCGTGATTTCAGTGGCGATCATGGTGGGACTCTGTCCCCTGATTTTGGGATCAAATTTCTGATCAAAATTTTGTGTTTTTGCTTTCAGGTGTTAATCCTTCAAGCACTGGACTGCTGCTCGTGCCACCCTGTGATGAATATAGACTGGAATTCGTGCCACCCTGGGATGAATAAGGCATTCATCCCACCCTATGATGAATATAGATCTGCTATTCATCCCACCCCGGGACGATTAGCTCTCTATGCATTTTTTGAGCAGAAACTCGGAGGCATCTGGTGTGGGCAGAGAAGAGGTAGGTTGTCTGAACACTCTCTATAATTTTTTGTCTCTGTTTCTATGATTTTTCTATTTCTTTGCTTGCATAGGAAATTTTACTGCATGTTTCCTTTCTTTGCGCAAGTAAAAATAACCCCACACACCACGTGATAATATAAACATCAAGGAGTTGGTCGTAAAACCCCAACACTTGATCAAGACCAACGGTGGATTTCATCACCACCTTGGCTTGAATTTTTGCATACATAACCCCGATCGCTACTATTGCTAGACGTAAATCCTGATGAAAGATGACCAAGTGTAGCTGGGGTGATTCCCAACGCATGAGGATAAGTCTTCTATGGTAGGTGTCAAAAATAGAGTGATTCCCCTTCCATACCGCCTATGTTCCACGTATTGTTCTGCTCTCGCGTACCAATAGTTTCCCTCACGTAAGGGCGGGTATATTGAGAGGTTCGGTATAATGGCCTGGCAGTGGTATATTGAAGGGGTGACCATTTTGGGAGACATAAGAGCCCTCATATTGCATGTACAACAAAATTTTCTTTACAAGGCTTTCAAAACAAAAATCAAAACACACTAAACCAGATCTAGGGCACACCTTTAATCTATAAACGAGATAATCACTTCTTTGTTTGTGTGGCTCCTATTTGTTTAGTGTAGCATAAAAAAATTGTAAAGAAGATAAAGACCTACATATCTTGTAGAGAGACACCACCATGGTGTACACCCGTAGCCAAGCCCAATCACGGGCAGAAGCTGCGAAAAGTGTACAAGGGGGCACAAGTCACCTCCGCTATAGCCCCAAGGACTTGGTCATACCACCTTGGTGGCCTGACCCACAAAATAGTCCACATCATACCATGATGGAACGGGACTATAGAGGCACCCCTTCGAGGGGCACTCCCATTCAACATAGACCCTTTCAGGAGGAGTCCATACACGTGGCACTCAACATAGATGGGAGGGCTCCCTTAGACACTCGTTATGAGTGGCCACCATGCGATGAAGCGCTAGAACAACATAGGGTCCATAAGGAGGGGCCACATGATTACATCATCCCTCCTCTACCCCTTATTACTATCAGAAACAATAGGCCAAATCCAGAGCGCAAGGCTCTTCAGACAGGGCGAGCCAACTCTGCCCGCCCCTTTCACATATACGAAAGGGAGCATGAGGAAAACCACTACATTCCTCAAGAGCAATACATAGCGTGGGAGCAATGCGCCTCCGCACCTGCTATTTATCAGGATCACCTACTGAGGCCAGAGCCTCGGGTGAATGTCGCTAACCTCGATAGAGGGAAGCGACCTATAGAGATCTCGGATCACCATGACCGAGATAGATATGTAGGGGAGGCATCTAGGCCTCCTAGACTTAGGACGATGGAACAAATCGACTTGGCATTTGCCAAACATGCCACCCACCAAGCACAACTCACGTAGCTTGAGCAAGATCAATAGTAGTTAGAGCAACTGTATCATCTTAAAAAAGAGCGCATTCAGCGCCAGATGGATGAGTTGCTCCAGAACACTATGCAGGCGAGGACTCCAACCCCTCACATGCATAAGACAAAACTTTATGAGAGGCACAACCCCTTGGTGTGAGACAGGTCTCCATGACCTTATCAAGCGTTGCCCCCAACACCCCCTAGACCTGAGCGGGAGGCCACTCCTAGAACCAATGACGGGCGCCTTCCTCGGGCACCCACCCATGTTTATAGGCCACACCCAAAAACTCCTCAAGAAGCCTATGAGGAATTTGAGCGCGAAGAAGAGCGGGCTGAAATGCCCTACCAAGGCAAGGGGGGTGCTATCCGGCTACCCCTCCATAGGCCTCAAGTTCCCCGAAATCCACAATGGGAACAAACCAAGGAGGAGGAGATCAAATCCTCCGATACATACAAAGCGCTGCTAGGGCGCTTAGAGTCTATAGAGACCAATATTTTGGGGCCCCAAAAGCCCAACTTACGTGAGGCTCCTCTCGAAGACGATCAACCTCTGACCGTAGAGCTACCCGATGATGGGGTCTTCCATGTCTCAGAATCGCCAGATTTTGATGAGCCTGAGTCACAGGCCGACATAACCCTATTTTTTGATGGTTCTAAATGTGAGCAAGGGGGTGGCATGGGAATCGTATTCTTCACACCGCAAGGGGCTCCAATGCCTCTATCATTTAAACTTGATTTCCCATGCACCAACAACAATGTCGAATACGAAGCCTTGCTCATAGGTCTTCAGACAACAATCACCATGAACATCAAATGCTTGAACATCTTTGGTGATTCGTTGTTAATTGTCAACCAAGTGAAAGGGGTATTCCAATGTAAATGCCCAGTTCTGCAGGCCTACAAAGCCCTTGTGGATAAATTCTTGGCAAAGCTTGAATGGTATGACATCGAGGCACTCCCTCGATCATCGAATCATTTTGCAGACACTATGGCCTCCTTGGGGTCACTAATCCTGCAAGACCCTTTCGGTGAGATGACAACCATTCAAGTCAAAACATTATCGCAATCCGTGATGGAGAGTGCAAGATTCGACCTTACGCCAAAAATCCACCTGATCCAGATTGAAACATCTCAGCATAGGTTCTCTCAAATCCATGATATCCTGAATCATGCCAACTAGGGGTCCTTGTTCTCCCTGACCCCTCTTAATAGCAACACAACGCTATTCTTACAAGTTCGTTCCCGCTCAGCTTTTGCTAGGGATGAACTTCAAGAGGGATTGGCAGTTCATACCATCGAGGTTTTTGATCAGTAGGATTGGTACACACCCATAAGAGACTACCTCAAGCTAGGTAACCTCCCACTTGGATTGATGCACACCGTGAAAAGATCATTCAAATAGAAAGTGGAAAAACATGTCTTGCTAGGAGACATTTTGTACCGTCGAAGCTACGAAGGGATCCTCCTCCATTGCTTGGACCAGAAGGAGTCCACTTGGGTGATCACCCAAGCGCACGATGGTACATGCGGTGGCCACTTCAGCGGTATGGCCATCGCAAAGTGCATTCTTTGCATGGGCTATTATTGGCCATCTTTAGAGCGAGATTGTTGCGCGTATGTGAGGAAGTGCATGAAGTGTCAACACCATGCTAACTTGACACACGTACCTTCTCGGGCCTTGCAGCCGATCCAATCGGCTTGGCCATTTTCGTAGTGGGGCTTAGATCTAATCGAAAAGATCTCCCCTGCATCATCAGGCCGTCACACGTTTATCATAACGGCCACCGAGTACTTCACCAAGTGGGTGGAAGCAATTCCGCTTACCTCTACGACTGGGACCCGCATTGCGGAGTTTATTTTACATAACATCATATGTCATTTTGGTATTCCATCCAAGATCATCTCGGATAATGGGACGTCATTTAAGAACAAAGATGTGCGTGCTTTGACAACAAAGTACAAAATTCAGCATAATTTTTCGACACCCTATTATCCGTAGGCAAATGGGCAAGCGGAGGCGTCAAACAAAATGCTAGTTGCCATCCTTAAAAATATGGTCACAGATAGTCATAAGGATTGGCACATTCAAATCCCACTTGCTCTTTGGGCTTATCGCACTAGCATTCGGACGCCCATGGGGGCAACTCCATTTTTGTTGGTGTATGGCTCCGAGGCAGTCATGCCTCTCGAGTTGGAAATACCTTCCCTACGCATATCAATGCAAGAGTTCATCGATGATGACACTGCACGGTAGGCCCAGTTAGACCAGCTTACATTGCTCGATGAACGATGCATCAATGCTCTCGAGCATTTACGTATCTATCAAGAGTGACTTAAGAAAGCATACAACATGAAAGTTCACCTGAGGGACTTTCAGGTTGGTGACTTGGTCTTAAAAGAGAACCAACAAAATTCTAACTTGCCGCCCCATTTAAGGGATAAGTTCATAGCAAATTGGTTAGGTCCTTATGTAATTGATAGTAAAATAGGACCTGGAACATACCGGCTCACCTCTCTTGAAGGAATCAAGGAACTAGAACCCTTGAACATCAGTCATTTGAGGCCATTCCACATTTAAAGAGCCATAGCCCACCCCAAAAACTCCAAGGATTCCAACAATCGCTTGGTCAACCCAAAAATCCCCAAAGGTATCCATAATACCTTTGGTCAAACCAAAAGCTCCAAGGATTCCAACAATCGCTTGGTCAACCCAAAAATGCCCCAAAGGTAACCATAACCCTTTGGTCAAACCAAACTCCAAGATTCCAAATCCTTGGTCAACCCAACCCCAAGGTCCATACCCTTTGGTCAAACCAAAGCTCCAAGGATTCCCACAATCGCTTGGTCAACCCAAAACGCCCCAAAGGTACCCATAAACCCTTTGGTCAAACCAAAAGCTCCAAGGATTCCCAAATCGCTTGGTCAACCCCAAAAATGCCCCAAAGGTACACATAATCCCTTTGGTCAAACCAAAACGCTCCAAGGATTCCCACAATCGCTTGGTCAACCTAAAACGCCCCAAAGGTATCCATAAACTCTTTGGTCAAACCAAAAGCTCCAAGGGTTCCCATAATCGCTTGGTCAAAAACAAATATTCAAAAACAAACAAAAACAAAAGATAATAAAAAATAACAAAAAAATTGCATCTCACTTCCATGCATACTCTTAAAAATCAAAACACAAAAATATAATAAACTGCATTAGGCATCGCATCCATACATTGCATATTTGTTGGTCATACATGTCATAAGCACCATAGACTGTAATTGCTAGGCAATTCCATCATTTTCCACATTCAGTCCATTTTGTAAACACATCCATCCAGAATAACGCCATCCACATTTTTTATCATAGTCAGTTGTTTGCTAATGTCTTTAGGGTTTTTCATCATTCAACTATCTTTAGATTTCTAGTCAAAAATTATACAAAGTCAGACAGATTTTACAAAGGTAGAGTTTTACTTGGATCACACCTTGTTACGTAGCATCCCCACACAAGTTAAAACACATAAAAAATTCCCAAGTTGTGTGAACGCAAGAGAAACCTACAAAGCAATCTAGGGTACCATAGGTGAAAGGTTAGCTTGCTCATCCCCCTATGTGAATGGTTCGAGAATGCTGAGAATTGACAAAAGGACAAGCTCTTCCCCATCCAATTCCCCATAATAAATAGTGGTCTTCAATCCACTATCAAAAAACCCCAAACACCTTTGATCCCCAAAGTCATAAGGATTCATACTACACGCCCCTGACAAGGATGGGTAGTCATCCCCAAGGCCTAAAAGATCAATGCCATTACATAATCAGATCCCCAAACACCTTTGATCCCCAAAGTCATAAGGATTCGTACTACACGCCCCTGACAAGGATGGGTAGTCATCCCCAAGGCCTAAAATATCAATGCCATTACATAGTAACATCCCCAATCACCTTTGGTCCCCAAAGTCGTAAGGATTCGTACTACACATCCCTAAACAGGATGGGTAGTCATCCCCAAAGCCAAAAGGGATCAATTCCATTCACAAGCCAAAAACCTACGAGCTCAACTTTGAAACCCAAAATGCAAAATCAAATAATAGTGGTTATCACCACTATTCAAACCCCTTGCTCAAAAAAAAAAACAAAAGAGAAAAATAAATAGTGATTTTCATCACTATGTATGAGAGCAAGTATCCCAACAAGTTGAGCAACCGAAAGACGCCTGAGCTTGAATCCCTAGAATTCTCAGCATTTGAAAAACCATCTAGGTGATCCTCATTACGGGTTTGGTGGACAGCCTACCTGGCAATGGCGGTATCCTAAACGCATGACGATATGTCTATCACATTAGCTTTGCATGTGAGTAGACCAATGTTTGCATGTGGATGAGCTAGCTTATGGTACCTTAGATTGTCCTATGGATTAATCTTACTAAATACAACAAAGGAGTTAGTGGAGCTAATTAGGTGATCCTCAGTACAGGTTTGGTGGACAGCCTACCTAGCACTAGCGGTATCCTAACAAATACCACATAAACAAATTCAATCGCACACACAGGGATGTGAAATAACTTGGTCAAACTCAAGTCTGATTCGTACCTTGTTCAAAAGTCTTGTAAGATAAATGTACAGTCTTGGCTAGTTAGTTAAAACATCTGAGTCTCAAAAAAACCTTAACTACATTCTAAAACAAATGTTGTACATTCCATTCTTGCATCACCATCAAAAAATACAAAACAAAAATATTTACACATGCAAAGTCATTCCACAAAGCAATCACATAGTACAGAAAGCCAGTAAATCCTGTACAGTCTATGGTGCCACCGACAAGTTATCAACAAATCATTCCATCCATTCCATATGCATACATCATATAATTAGAAACATCGCATTCATAATAACACATGCATACATCAACATAAATAAATGTGCATAAAAGTAACAATAAATCACGACAAGTGTATAATAAAAAATAAAGTCATGTATATATATCACCAAAAATGCCCGTAGGCTACAATAAGTCGGTCCTCTGACCTCACAAAAAAATCAAAAAATCAAAAACCCCAAGCCTAGGGAGTCGGCCACCATGATCACGTAGGATCGGTGTGACTGGAACTACCCCTAGTGGTGTGGGTCCTATGGGACCTCTCGCGGGCAGCTGCTGCCAGCCCCCGCATCACGCCCACTAGCGCTACCCTCACCCACCCGCTTGCGACGAGAGGAAGCAGACTACTCAGTCTCACTGTCTCTCGTTCGGTGCAAAGATCCACCTCTAGTGAGCTCAGGTAACTGTCCACCAAGGCGGATAATCTCGGCCTCCAACTCCACCCGAAATCGACCCCACTCCACATCCCACCGGTGGTATGTAGCCAATGCTTCATCCCGCTGTGCCAACTAAGCTCGAAGATGATCCCTCTCCATGTTGTGCTCCTCATCCCGTCTCCGCAGTAGCTCCTCCAATCGTGCTATCTCAGCACGATACCTAGCCTCCATGTCCCCTGGGACTTCCTGGGGCATGGGCATCTCTAGGACGATAGGCTGCTCCGACACCCACTGCTCCGGAACGTCCTGTGTATCCGACTGTTTTGAAACCCCTAGGTCATCCCTAGTCAAGTCGTCAACCTCCACCATATCTGCATCATCAAGCGGAGCTCCCCAACCCTCCCTTGATGCCTCTGCATCCTCACCACCTGCTGCTACTGCATCCATGCCTCCTAGAGGCCCCTCACCCCGCCATCATTGCATCGTCCACCATTGGTCGTACTCTATAGTCGCCTCGACATTGTCCATGTTGGGGACATCAATCATTGCATTCGACTCCTCATCCAACAGCTCAACGATTGGCCAAGACAAAGTCCTCTTATCGCCCCTTCGTCGATAGATCAAGAGCTCACCAGGAAATCCTTGGTGCACCCCAAACTATCAAGTCACTTGAATGTATGTGAAGTACTCCTACTCGGTTTCGTGCTGCCCGATCAACCACCTCCCACTACATGCCCATCGGAGCAACTCCTCAACCTCATGCCAGGCTGGACAATCTTGGTATGGCCGACAACACACCTCTCCTAGAGCAAGACGTGAGAAAGCATCAGCATAGTGCCCCATGGCACCTGTCCATCATTGACTCAGCCCCTACTCCTCGGACCTCCGCCATAGGGCAGCATAGCCAATATCCCTGTCCACCATCTCTCCCTGAGTGGTCCAAGGCAACCCCTATGGCTACTCCACAACTATGTGCTGCCATCCCCAGCACTACAACAGATAGCTGCACCCAATCCCCTTCTACCTCTGACAGCGGACCTCGTACAGATCGTCATATAACTATGCTAGTAGCGTCTGACCCCACCTCATAATTAGTGGTGCTGCCATCGAAAACTCCACCAGTCTAAACACTACCTCAAGCAGTTTCCAAGGGAACCTCGTACCTGAGGAGTCAGGAAGCAGCATGTTGGAGATGAGGGTCATAAGCAATGTATGCCTCACCCCCAACACACCCTTCTCAAACCACCATCACACTAGAATCCCGCCAATTAGGTAGTCCCCCTCTGCCCTCTCCACTACCCCATCCACCCCCATATCTATCGCATGCCCAAAGCACCGTATCAGCATCATCATTCGTTGATCCCAAGGAGTCATCTAAATGGGCAGCCCATCTATCAGAATCCATAGAATTCAATACACATCCTCCAGAGTCACTGTCATCTCCCCTGTTAAGAGATAAAAGGTGTTGGTGTGGGGATCCCATAAAATGATCAAGGTAGTCATATATGCCTGATCCCCCACAGGCTCCAGTCGAGTCACCTACTTGAGCCCAAGGGCATCAAGCCAATCCCAGTCTGCCATAGTCAGCACATCCCGTGTGTCAGAAAATACCGTCGGCTGACGGTACCGACTCTTCACCACCTACATAACAAAACAACACAAAAACATTTGTAGACACTAAAATCCAGCCACTTGTAAGTCATCTATACCTTCCTGTCAGCCACGTGTCAGTCATCCAACCTTCCCGCCATTATTTGGCCCAAATCCACACTTTCCTGCCATTATTTGGCCCAAATCGACACTTTCTCGCCATTATTTGGCCCAATTTCACCTTTCCCGCCATTTTTCATCCCCAAATTTATTTAAATTAATATTTATATATATATTTTAATATTTTAATATATTTTAATATATATATAAATATAGTTTAAGTGATTTAATATGAGCCGTCCATCCTTCATTTAATCTCATCCAGTCCATCCATCTTAATCCGTTTCACAACCTAGATTTATTCTCTACCCTTGGATCCACTTTAATCTTAGCCACACGTTCAAAGTGTCGTTAAAACCCTAAAGTGTACCCTAAGAGTAGATTATAAATTGAGTCACCTTGATGGCTCAAACCCTATCTTTTCTGCTAAACCTACCTATCTTCCCTATCTAAGTTTGGAATTTGCTATTCTTTGTTAATCTTGAGTCTTCTGAGTCTTTTGCGGCCCTAAGTCTGAACTAAACCCTTTCGCCGCATCCATCGCCAACTTCGCCGCCATCCCTTCTGCAACACTCTTTCTGCAGAATCCCTCATCCTTGTCGCCAGCGCTGTCGGGCGTTTACCCGCAGCGGCAGACGTAGACCGACATCTGCAACCCCGATCCAGAAGCACGCGGGCGCTCAGCGGATTCCTCGAGATCACACCAGGGCACCTTCTGCAGCCGATCTGACAGTCACATCACTTCCAGGTGCCGCCTGGTCTCGCCGCGTTAATAGGAAAAGGTATAGATTCATCTAAAGCAAGTAATCTTTCTTTATGTATTAATCTGCTGTTAAATTCTGCATTCCATTTTATTTCATTTCATAAATCTAGGGTTTTAGACTGTTTCTGAGGGCTCACATAGTGGAGCCCTCTTATTAGTTTCTAACTCTTTGGTAATTTTAATGTGTGCAGGATTCTAATGGTAGATCTGATTTGTTGATAGCAGTTGCTTAAGCTGGAGTGGTCCGAGCCAAAGGATACAACGAAGCCCACTCATTCTGTTGAGGTTAAGGATACATCTTCGGAGATGCCACCACATTGTGCCAGCTAGGGTTTCAGAGAACCCTAGCACAAATTGTAACTTTGTATCACAAAAAGGGTTACAGACCCTGTTGTACTTAAAAGGAGTTTCTAAACTCCATTGATTAATAAAAATCATTCACTTTGTACAACTGTTCTGCATTCCTTTATTGTGATTTCTTTATTTATGTTTGGCGTTGTATCTTTAATCTACAACATTAAAACAGGACAAAAAAAAATTGTACAACACTAAAAAAAATATACAGCAATGTATATACAATCTGTACAACAAAAACATTTAATAAACTATACAGAAACATTAACAAAAGTACAGTACAAACATTAAAAAAAAAATCAAAAAACACAAAACAAAATTTTAACCTAGGGTTTTTAACTCTAGTTTAAACTAAAAAAACAAAATAACAAAATAACAGTAAAATTTTTAACCTGGGGTTTTTAACCTTAGTTTAAACTAAAAAAAAAAAATAACAAAATAACAGCAAAATTTTTAACCTAGGGTTTTTAACCTTAGTTTAAACTAAAAAAACAAAAAACAAAATAAAAACAAAATTTTTAACCTAGGGTTTTCAGCCTTAGTTTAAACTAAAAAAATAAAAAAATAAAATTTTTAAACTAGGGTTTTGATCTTAGTTTAAAAAAACGCCACACAAAATACAAATACAAAACAATTAAACTAGGGTTTTGATCTTAGTTTAAACGAAAAAAATGAAAATAAAATAATTACGATTTTGAACTATAAAATAAAAACACACAAAAGAGAAGGAGCACCTACCGATCTTCCCTCGGCTTCACCACTCGAATATCTGGTTCATGCACTCATGGTATCCATGGAATCTCAACAGTGCTCCGCTACGTAGACTTGAACTCCTCATCACAGCTCCAAATCGCCAAAAAAAAACAAATGCAAATGAGCCCAAAACCTAGTTTTGGCCCTTAAATAGGCTCTTAGGCCTGTAAATCATTCCACCCTAGGATGAGCACTCTAGTTAGCACTCGTTCCACCCTGGGACCATTACAAAAGTGGTATTTTTCCCACCCTGGGACGATTACAGAGTAAGAAAATAAAAAACAACCAAAATTGCATCCAAAATGCACCAAAAACAATAATAAAATTGCCAAACAAAGGCACCTTTGCGCCTGCGATTCTTGGCATCCAAAACCGACGTTGGGGTCACAAATCCTCACTATCCTACTCCCTAAGAATGCTACCATAGCTAGACCACTCCACGGGAGGAGGTATTTTCGAGAATGTCATCCCCAAAAGGCATCACAAAAAGGGTCCAAACCCACCCAAAAACAACAATAAAACTGCCAAACAAAGGCACCTTTGCGCCTGCGATTATAGGCATCCAAAAATGATTTTGGGGTGAAAAATAATCACTATAATACTCCCTAAGAAGGCTACCATAGCCAGACCGCTCCACGGGAGGACGGATTTTTGAGAATTTCATCCCCAAAAGGCATCACAAAAAGGGTCCAAACCCACCCAAAAATAGCAATAAAATTGCCAAACAAAGACACCTTTGCACCTGCAATTCTTGGCATCCAAAACCAACATTGGGATCACAAATAATCACTACCATACTCCCTAAGAAGGCTACCATAGCCAGACCGCTCCATGGGAGGAAGGATTTTCGAGAATTTCATCCCCACTAGGCGTCACAAAAAGCATCCACAATGCACCAAAAACAACAATAAATTGCCAAACAAAGGCGCATTTGCACCTAACATTCCTGGAATGCAAAAACGACATCAGGCCCACAAATTATCAATATCCTACTCCCTAAGAAGGCTAGCATAGCCGGAACGCTCCATGGGAGGATGAATTTTTGATAATTTTAGACCCAATAGGCATCATAAAAAGGGTTAAAACCCACCAAAAATAGGTTAGATTGTTGGGAAACTGCATAAGCATTCAATGGACAATAACTAAAGGCACCCTTACCATAATTTATCTTGGGTCAAGCGACTCATCACTTTTCTCATGTCGGTCATTCTCTCATCTATTCGTCGCTTGAGGTGGTAGTCACACTTCGTCACCAATCAACAAATACACATCCAATCAAGGAAATGGCATGCATTCAAAGAATCATTGACAAAGACAATCACGCTCCTACTTGGGGAAACAAACAAGCAATAATCACAAGTTGATAAAGCACTTGGCATTCTAGAATCATGAACTCAAGGTTCCCATAGACAAAAGGTTGTGCCCTTTTCCTATTCATGACTAAACAATGTCTAAGATCAAGTAACACCTCACCGAAAAATGTTAACACTTGAATTAAGCTCCTTAGCTCGTTAGAAGCAAGGATTCAAGAATGCGTGCCCTTTCCATACTTGGGGCATCAAAAGTTGGTTAGGTTACTAAGAAACCCTAATCATTAGTTCTTTGGTTATCTATTTTTTCTTAGCACTGTGCCACGCACAATGCATCCCAAAAAGGGGCATCTGTAGACACCAAAATAGCACCAATCCAATTATGTGATGACAAGCACTGATCGAATTGACATACATAGCCCTTAGGGTAGCCTCCAGATGTTAAACAGTGGTTCTAACCACTATCATAGTAGTTTTGGAAGGTTAGAGGTCAATTTGGCACCTTTTAGACACTCTGCTCCCTATTCGTTCCACCCTGGGACAATTATAAACTGGTATTCGTCCCACCCCAGGACGATTAGCAGCATTCGCTCCAGGGTGGGGCGAATAACAGGTTTTATGGGAAAAATATCAAACCTTGACAAATGGCAGCTCAGATCCACCACTCAACTCCACCTTCAATTCATGGGAGTGTGAGTGAGCATTTTTAAGCTCAAAGAGGCAGTCATGGAGCCCTTAATCAGGGAGGAATATTCTCTCCCTTGGGAAGGCATGATGGCCAAGTGGCACCCCTGCATGCACATTCAAAGTAGACCTTAAGGTCTATAAAATGGTGAGTCTTCTCACCCCCAAAAAAGAATATAGGAGGAGCATTTGGAGCAACGGAGTGCTACCGAATTACATCCTCACCCCTCACTTGTGCTTCTTACATCCTTGATCTCTCTTTTGGAAGGAAGGTTATTGGGTGAACATTGGAAGCGCAATCCAAACTCAAAACCCAAAAATTTACCTACAATACCCCACCCAATTTTCTTACAGAACCCCCTAGGAGGTTTTGGACCCATCCCAAGTGGATTGGTGTCGAAACCAAGCCCCAAACGACGGGCATCCTGCCCCCGGGCGCTCCCTGCACTGCTGTAGTCTTAATCGCCCCACCCGGAGTGATTAGAAATCTATAGAAAATTTCTTCACTGTTTCTTTTGCATCTTATTTTATGTTATTCATGTATACTTCCATTCAAATTTTATGCTATTCTTATGAGTTTTGACTATGTTTTCATTGTTTTACGCTTTCACTAACATACAGGGAGCATCTTCGGATACAGGGTGATTGGGGCCGAATCTACAGAATCCGACCTTTGGGTCATCTCAAAATGCCCCGTTTTGCCTAAACCCAACTTTGGAGGTGTTTTGGAGGCCTCTGGATGGGACATTTAGGAGGTTTCTTTCTGACGTTTTATGACAATCTTAATCGTCCCACCCCAGAGCGATTAGAAATCTACAGTATATTTCTTGACTATTCCTTTTTTAGTGTGTTCATGATGGTGTTTACATGCTTATGTCCAAATTTCATCTTATTCTAACATGTTTTGATTACCATTTTAACTATTTCATGCATGCATTGATCAGAGGCCTTGGGGATTGCATGTTTCCCTCCATTCGTAGGTGCTATTAATCATTTGCTATTTCTCTGAATATAGGATATCGACATTGAAGGGATATCAAGGAACTAAAGGTGCATTCACGCAAGCGACGGTGACGTTTGGCCTGCCCATTTCAAATGTGGGCACGTGGAAGATCTCGAAGGGGAGCGTACCATCCGTGGTGTAGAAAAACTATATCTAACTCTCCTAGCCCATAAAAAGGAAGGAGATGTATTGTAACCTGATATCAAAGCAAAATTAATAAAATAAAGGGTTGCACTTTACATTTTCTTTATATCTCGTTTAAGTTCGTTTGTTTTCCCTTTTCATGCACTTTAGTCCTTTTTCTTCATTCGTAGGACTTAGCGTTTCGTATGCTTTTGTTTGCATCACACTCGGTACACCTATTGCTTTCGTATCCTCGTGTTTTCACTAAAAAACTATGAAGAATCGTAGATGATAATTTGAAGGAAGAAGCACATGCTGAATAGTTCGACAGTCGATTGCAAAAATATTGAAGGAAGAAGCACATGCTGAAAAATAGCATAGCATTTTTAGAAATCACATATAAATTTTAGCGAGCATCACTAAAGGAAGCATGCAATATTGTGTTCATAGGTTTTGCAAAATTATTTTGGTCATCAAATCTAGTTAACGATGAGCAAAGGGAGACGAGGAAGTCAGAGCACATGTTAGTTTGTCAGCAGCGAGGCAGTCATAGCATCATTAAACAGAGGGATCAATTCTCAACTCATTCATTGGAAAAGTATACACACAAAGAGCCAACATAGTAGAATTAGAACATACAGTGAAAGTTGAAGATTCACTTCATAAGGAAACTATTCAGCGCAACATTCAGATGTTTGATCATTTCTCAATAGAGTCCTACAACGTAGATTCTGGAGAGTGTCATTGGAGGAGATACATTTGAAGCACTATCCAATTAACATCAAAAGGAAAAGGTGTTACGAAACGATAAAATATTCTGATAGTGCCAACATCATCTTAAGTGTCGAAAAGCAAGAGTGAAGATTTTTTGGCAGAATCACTAATCGTTAGCAAGATTGTGTGCAAGATAGTTGTTGGAGGGCGTAGACTAAAAGACCGTCGGATAGAGTCACAAGCACTTTCAAGGAGGTAAATATTATCAGCAAGTGTTATTAATTCAATTTTTAAGGTTGATTAAAAAGGAATAAGGGAGATATAAATGGATTAGAACAAAGTATTACCTAAGATTAATTTACTAACGCAAGGAGCTTTAAGAGTTATTTTTCAGAATATTTCATTCAAATAATTATATTTGCAAATAATCATAGAAGGAGATATAGGTTTTCAGCATTTACTAAATTTTGTAAATATTATTATTTTTTAAATTTTTAAATTAGGGAGATATAAGGACTATTACACCAATTTTATAGATTTTTTAAAATTAAAAAACTCTTAAAAATTATTAAAGATTGATTTGGGAATAGAAATACTACTTTTAGAGTTTTGTAAAATTACATCCTTGAGTTTACAAAAATCGCAAATATTATTTTTAGAATTTATAAATTTCTAGAGTTGGAGGTATAAGGAATTCTACATCAAATATAGTTTATGAAATTTAGAATTAAATATTATATTCACAAACTTAGGAGATAAAAGGAAATCAACCTCAAAGGATTAGAACCTCCAAAGTAAATAAATTATGGATTTAGGAGCAAGTAACCAATTATGGATTTAGGAGCAAGTAAACTACAATGGTTTGATCGTCTTAAAGTCTTAAATATCTATGGTTTGAAAGAGCTAATTACAAACCTCAATTCAGTAACAAAACTAATTAAAAGTAGAAATATGGTTGAACTCAAGGACAAAATAGAAGTTATAGGACCTATTAATAATGGTACATATGCTCAAGATTTATTTGGGTTCACACAAGATATTATTGTTCAAGACAACACTAATGGATTTTCTGAGAAATAAATTATAGGGAATAAAAAAGGAAAATGGATCAATTGTGATCCAAATTTACCTTCCATATTCATACACAAGAATCAAAGAATGGAAGTGATGAAGCAAAAGTTTCTAGATAGGAAAACAAAGGATAATATGATTCTAGGAACAAAGGAAAAATAAAAATTCTTATACAAGAATTTGATGACTATGAAAGAGCTCAAGAAACTTGTAATATTGAAGCCACAAAGACTAAAATATACTAACTATTCATTTGATCAAGTATATAGAAAGGTAGTAGATTGGAGAAAGCAAAAAATATCACATCAACAACAATTTTAGTGTCAGTGCAATCAACCTCAACTACAATACAGAGAAGAAAGTCAAAAGAGGTGCTTAGTCCAAGAGATGCAAGAAATACAGGAAATAGAAGATACTATAGAAGAACATGAAGCAAAATTATTTTTAACAAATACAGTACTTTATAAAAATACCAATAATTTACTTGATCATGATACAAACATGAAGCAGGACGAAGAATGCAAAGAACAAGAAGAATATAGGTTTAAGAAATAAGATGATGATCCAGATTGAAGACTAAAGTCTCCAATAACCAAATAATGTAATAGTAAAGTCTCGAATAACCAGTTAATGTAATGCAGGATAAAACAAAATATTATTTAATTATTTAATAATCGTGATAAAGTATTTTGTGGGATGGCCCAAGGATGGGTGAGAAGTGGGATCTTGTTATTTGGGATAAAATATGTTAGCCTAAAGCTTAAGGAGGTAAGCTTTAAACAATAAAGATCTTGTTGGGAAGCTTTATTGAAGATGGATATCCAACAAGGAGGCTTTCATTAGTAGAGTCATCACTAGTAAGTTTATGGATTATATCCCTCATGAACAAGTTGGCTGAATTTCTCTAAGGGACCCTGGATACATTATTTGGAAGGTCCTGAAAGCTAGTGAAAAATTGGTAAAACCTAGACTTTTTTGGAAAGTAGGTATAGGAGACAAAGCTAACTTTTGGAGTGATTCTTGGGACTGGCATCCCCCTAAATCTATGAGTTTCTAGAGTTGTAGCCCTTGCAACAAAACCTCGAGGGTAGAGGATGGATAAAAATGGCTTCATACATTACTTCTAGGTAAATTGGATATTTCTCTTTCTTTTAATGGAAGAGGTTATAAGACTAACCTATTCCTATCCCTCTTCATCAAAAATTTCTTATTGATAAGATCCTCAAGCAAAGGTGCCTTATAGGGAAATAGGAAGAGGATAGAATTGCCTAGGACCTTGGTACTCTAGGTTTCTTCACTGTTTATGATGGTTATAATGCTTTGCTCCCTCCTCCATTGATCCTGTAGGATGCCCCATGGGATAGAGTTTGGGTGGCTAAGAGTTGGCCTAAAATTAATTTATTTGCTTGGGAAGTGATGCATAGGAATTGCCTCACCTATGATAACCTTATGAAGAGAGGTTTTTATGGCCCTTCCAACTTCATCATGTGTAACTCCTAGGAGGCGAAACGGGATCATCTACTTTTCTAGTGTGTATTTGCAAGAGAGTTGTGGAAAATGTGGTTAGACATCTTTAAGGTTCACCTAAATATTAGGTGACTCTTTTTAATATCTGGGAGATTTGGAAATGTAGAAAATTCAAGAATACCTCCATTCAACTAGGTTGGTCCCTAGGCTCGAGTTTCATCTAGTGGCACATTTGGCTAGAAAAAAATTCCAAAATTTTTAGAGAGGAGTTCAATCCGATGGAGTTAATTTAGCATAAAATTGTTACCCAAATTTTTAAAATAATCAAAGCTCACTTTAAGAATAAGAAAACTCAAGTGAATGAGGGGACTCTCAAGCCATAGAAGTTGGTACCATGGAATCCCCTTCCCATAGGTTGGGAAAAGATTAATTCTGATAGTGCAGCTAAGGATAACCCAAGGGCTACAGACATTGGTTTTCTCAAAATATATTTCAATGGGAAGATCCTCCATTGGGATCTAGAGGGTCTCGAAAGGGTTACTAACAATGAAGTTAGAGGACTGGCTATCAAACACGGTTCTATCAATGCTTGGGAGAATGGGGTTAGAAAGATCATAGTTGAGTCTGACTCACAAATTATGGTGGGACTTCTGGATGCTATTAGAAATTTTATACCAAAGTCTTGGAGGATATGAAACATTGTGAGCCAAATTAAGTCCATTTGGCAGAAATTTGAGGATGCCATCCCAATCTACGTTGAAATACAAAATAATGCAATGGCTAATTTTTTGGTTAAACATGGTAATGAAAGTCCGGTTGGATACATGCTGAATCAGGGTTATGCATGATAACTATTTATCGTCAAATTGACTAAAATTAGTATTTTAAAAATTTGGAATTGGCTAATGTTTGGGACCCTTGATCGAGGTCCATTAGACAAAAATTTTGGGTGCAATTTTTTGGGTAGATTCACCCCAATTTTATAATAATTTAACCATTTTAAGTTTAAATTTTCAACATTACCCCTAATAATAATGAACCTTCTACATGCGTTTGGACATAATCAACTGTATTTCAAAACTTATTCGCCAAATTTTTATAAATACATTTTGGGGCTGACCCCTTATGCATAACCCTATGCTGAATTCTAATCAGGATAGAGACACTTCTGAATGGTTGGAGGTGAACGAAATGATTCATAATTTGTCCAGCAAAGAATTAGGTAAGGATGAGGATAGGTTTAGAGTCCATTGAGCCTTGTGGATCAATGAAGAATGAATAGTTATTTGTTGGGTTTTTTTCTACTTCTTGTAGCACTCTGTGGCCCTTTTTGGGATAACATTGGTAGTGTTCGCAGGACTGTCAAACCTACTATGTTACTTAGGATCAGTGGAAATCAAAAATAGGACCAGGTTAAAAGTTTTTCTCTTTATATGGTACTCAATTTTTTGTTATTTTTGAAAATAATAAGCTTGCCAAAGGTGATAGACCTATGACTATAATTTAATTCTTGTTATATCAATATAATTATTTTACCTTTTCAAAAAAAACTTTTCGTCATATAATATTAATTTATATTTTTAATTTTTTTTGGTCAATATCTCTTCATTGTTAAACTATACATTATAATAAATGAACTTAAGAAGTATAATGACCTTAAAATTAAATGATCCTTTCAAGAAAAGGAAAGGTACAAGTACCATGAGTTCACTACAAGGTGAAAGTGATCCTAAATAATAATAAAAAATGCCACTCAATCAACTAGTTTACTCCATTTAGAAAACTTCCTAATGATTTCCATTTTGATGAGTATAATTGTAATTTCTCCCACTTTTTCTATCAAATGAAGTGCAGCTAATTGGTTAGCAAGGAAATAATAAATGCAAGAAGACCATAAAGTTTTTTGTGGTGATTATTAGTTATATATAATATTACCATCTTAAGTTAATATCATACTCTTATTATAAGAGGCCTAACTATCATTCAAAATTATAAGTTTGAATTTTGAAATGAGAGACATTCAAGATTACATTATAATTTAGTATCAAACCATACATGCAAATTAATTTTCTAAAAGACAAAATAATGAGATTTTATCTAAAATATATTGAAGTACATACCATACATCTTGTAGTCAAAATAAACTTACTACATTCTAAGATATAAGAAATTGTGTAATAATTTAATAGAGTGTAATAAATTGACATAAAATCTAATTCCATTATGATCTCTTACTACACAAAGTGAGGTACATCTAATCATATCTTAACATATGGAAATTGTCAAGAGAGTAAACTCTTATTGTTTACAATGTAAAAATAAATATTATAAAATATTCTTAATGATTATATTAACAACTAGAAATTTCATGTCAAATAATAATATTATAAATATTTCAAGGTTCCAATCCAACCTCCATGTAAAACATAACAAATTCATAATGTCAACTAGCTTTTAATTCTTATATATACATACAAAGTTATTATAAATATCCATTATCCATAGAGAATTATCAACATAGTATCCCTCCATGTCATTCCTGAGATACATAATCACACCACATAGAGAAAAAAATTGTAAGAATCAATCCATTTAATAAATTATGTATTTTTAATTATTTTATAAATACTTTATATAATTAAAGCATAGAAAAGAGAAGAAATTTAATTTAGTCCTCATGTAAACATGAATAATTATTTTCAATTTAAATGATTTTAGATACATAACACATTTAAGGATGTTTTTTTTACTTATTTGAATAGATCTAAAACATATTTATAATTATATGGTATTTATTTGATACTGAAATTGGTTAATTAGCAGCAGCGAAAGACATCCTAGCAATAAATTGGATTGGAAATAAGTGAGTTTTTTTAAACATGGTGGTGATGATGGGTAAATATTTTCATTCATTAAAATTCGAGTTTCCCTTGATAGAAAAGCAAAAAATAATAGTTGATCAAATTTTAAATTAATAAAATAGATCATTTATATATGTTTAAAATAGGACATAAAATATTATATTCTCAAGAGATTTGTTCCCATAAGGTTTCTTTACGTTACAATAAATAGATATGTTACATCAAAATCAAAGAATTTATTTATTTACAATTAGTTTTTTAATCCTAGTTCAAACAAAATATATGTGCATGTGACATAAAAAAAGAAAAAATCAGATGAGTTAATACTATCAATATTTTTATATTTTATATATAACAAATTTCTATGATATACACATAATCAATCAATTTCAAGTACCTCGGTTTATAATTTTTGAAGAAAACAAAGTGCTCAAGAAAAGAAGTGATTACACTTTATACAACTTATAAATCTATTTTTTTTTTTTGAGGTTAATGTAAATGACAGAATTTTACAGATAATTTTATGACAAGGATTAAAGTCAAAAAAATAAAGTTCCTTTATTGAGAAAATTTTTCTTGTTAGAATTAAACATGTACGCTTTATACTTATGAAGATGGTCCTTAACCAAAAGCCAAATTAGGAGCCATGGAAATGTACTCATGTTCCACGTTATTTATACAACTTGCTAATAGTCTTGCAAAGGCATATCAATATTGATAATAGAGGGAATCCAATGAAAGGAATGGTATAGTAGTAAAAATGGTGCTGGGTTCAGAGGATGTAATGGGATCAAATCACTACATCCTTTTTAAATTAAAAATTAAGGTTTGTGGTTGGCAAGAAATTCTATGTTGTTTGACAGCAAGAAAAATTCACCTACACAAGTTCAAACTTAGATCAAATATTCTTGTGAAGGTATATAAAGTTCCCTAAAATTAAAGGTTGTAAGGCAAGTTGGTAGTTTAACAATGGATATTATGATATCTAGGGTTTTATTAGATCGAGCTTGTCAAGATAGTCGAGGTAGATGTGGGGTAGGAGGAGTGTTATATCAAGATGAAAATCATAAATTAAATTTCAAAGCAGACCTTGGTGAAGGCACCAATAATGCGGTAGAGTGGAATATTTTGATCTGTGTCATAAGAATGGTAGTGGAACAAGGAATAACCACACTTCAAGTTTTTAGTGACTCAAAATTTGTGGTGGATTGGGATTTCATATTAGTAGGGATGAAGATTTTGAAATATAGGTCTTATTATGAGTAGGTGAAATTGCTAGAAGCAGCATTTGCAAATATCTCTTATAAACATATTTATAAAGAACTAAATGAGAAAGTGAATGGTCTATAAAAAGTTTCCTTGGATATTATAGTTAGTACTTGGTTAAAAGAGTAGTGTGTGAGACTATGATTCTAATGTAGTTTTCTCCCTTTCGATATAAGTCATGGTCTAGGATATTTTTGTGTTCTTTTTTACATTTTTGGATAATTAAGATCATATTCGTAAGATGACTAATGACTACAAGGCTGAATTACCAAAATGGCAAGCTATAATATTTTTGAAGGCTTGCACGAGGTTGTTCATAGTTTTTATTTTATCAATCTAACAAAAAGTTTAGAAAAAATTGAGTCATTATTGGGGGATTCTAGAGTAGCTCTTAATGGAGATTTTTAGTAAGACCTATATGAGGGTAATGTTTCTAAACTCTAATGAAAGTTACTAATTTTTTTTAGGGAAAACAACATTGAGAATAGATGGAATCAAACACATATACTTGTACTTGTGGATATGGATCCCTAACTAAAATACCAAACTAGGGTCCACGGAAAGGGATTCACTTTAGAAGTTATATAAAGTGATTATTAATAGACTTGCAACACCATAGCAATGTCTAAACCAAAGAGAATCAAAAGCTTAGCCTTGTACTTCTAGATATGGGTCACTAACCAAAAGCCCAAAGCAATTAAGAGAATTTGAACACTAACACACAATGGATTAGACTAATATAAATTAGCCTAAGGATAAGAGAATAACACATGTTTTTTATTCAATTAATAAAATAAAAGAAAATTGCAACAAATCACCTACATATTTTAGGTGGTTATGAACAAGAAAGGTACCATATATAGTTATATTAATAGAGACTCAAAACATGGATTGAAAAATATATGGTTGATAATACTATATTATTTTTAATCTAAAAGATACTTTTTGTGTGTGTAAGAAGTTATTATATATAATTCATTGAAGTCCTATAATATGAAATGAATTTAATCTAATAAATATAGATAAATATTAACCTATCCAAACTCATTTTCTTGCTTTAATATTAATAGTCACTTGAGGCTCCTCTTAGAGTCTTTGTAATTATATAAGGATTTTCTAGTATGTCCTGCATGCATTAGATGCTACCACAATGGGTTCAATGGATAAATATTGAGTCAAAAATAATTTGGAGACCAATCTCGATGTCAATCATCTCTTATTAAATCATCACAATGGATAACTTAATTTATTCTGGATGATAATACATACAATCCCTTTGATATTGTTTATAGAGTTATTTCATTCTTCCAATAATTGCTTGAACACATTTGATTTCATGAATATCATATCCTTATCATTGGATTACAAAATCCAATCACATAATTACCCCTCTAATGGTTACTCCATGATCATTGTCTTCCCACTAAATTTTATGCCACTTCAACTCCAACTATTGTTCCTCTTCCAAATATTGAACCTACTCCAATACTACATTTGCTTGCATTTGTCCTTACCAACTATTTACCTACTACTGTATAAAATTATAAATAATATCAATTTGCTTCTTAAAGGAAGCATATTAATTGATTTTTGAATCAATGAATAGGAATAGCAATCCATTGTCATGTTGGTCTTTTAATATAGGCAATAGTTATGTATTTTATATTTAAAAATATACATAATTGTTATACTCTAAAGATAGACATCAACCAATGTGGATACATTCCTTATATATTGCACATATAGTAATAAGCAAAAGGACTATTTCAACCATTGACATAGTATAGTCTTTATCCTAACATCTCCTCTTAATGAAAAACCTAAATTTAGTCCAAGGTTTAGTGATTAAATACATTTCTAAGGATAGTGTGTTTCTCTATCAATTGATTGAAATAAATAGGATCAACTTTATGATTAAGTTTTTCCTCATTTTTAACAAATTCTTACTTTGACATGCATATTGGAATGAACTTTTATTTATGATTGGATTTTTTCTAGGACCTATTCTACATAAACACATATACTTTAAAAGGTCCTATTGCCAAATATCTTTCTTTGTAGATCTTATAACATAAAATGCATATCACCATTGGATTCATGTACACATAGTTAGTGTTATGGATCTTATAGTCAAATATCTATCTCTATAGGTCTTACAATGACAATGCTTGTCCCTATGATCATCATTAAAACTAACTAGGTTGTATACGTAACCAACCTATGTGACTAATAAATGTACTAGGTAACGATATTGAATATAGGGTTCTCTTAAATACATGTAAAGTATACATAATATACTCTATTTTGTTTCTCTTTTAGAACACTCTCATTGATTATATAGGGTTTGGTATGTCTCCTTGCAACAACTGAATTGAGTGTAGAATGATGCCTATGTCTTCTTTACATCACTCAATTGAGTGCAAAAGGACACTTATATATCCTTGACACCACTCAATTGAGAATATAGAGTTGCATGTGTCTCCTTTGCATCCCATGGTTGAGTGTATGGAGTTGTCATTATCTCATTATCATACTCAACTAAGTGGATAGAGTTGCCTATATCTCCTTACCACTTAGCTAACTATATAGAATTTTATGTTTCTTCTTTCCATAATTCAATTGAGCATTGCTTGTAGCTCCTTTTCACTATTGTACTAAGCATGTAAAGTTGAATGTGTCTCCTTTCCATACTAAAGTTTCCTTTTGTCTCCATGCCATCACTTGATTGAGCTTATGGAGTTGACTATTTCCTTCCCACCACTCAACTAAGTGTATGGAGTTGCCTCTGTCTCCTTGTGACCACTCTACCAAGTATATTAAAAGCTACACGTATGGGTATTTATTTTCTTTGTTTGACCCTCAATAAGTTAAGAAATGTACTATTGGTGTATCCTCAACCAGTCACCAAGATCGCTATTATAGGATTTTCCTTCGTTTACCCTTTAAAAAATATTAAATGGAGTTTTTGAACAAGTAGTTTATCCTTAACAAAAAAGAACATGATATTTTGTATGGGTTTACCCTCGACCATCTCAAAAAACGTGGGGTTTATGCTTAAACTCACAATAGTTTTTTCAACTACTTATTTGGACTTGCATGGTCTTTTAGTGTTGACAATGCAACAAAAAATGAAAAATTGAAACATGTAATTCCTTATATCTTTCATCATGAATTTATGCCAATTGTTTAAAAATATTAGATATCCACACTTCCATAATAGCACTTGCATATTCTGATTAAGCTCTAGAGTAATCTAATTAAAGTCCATTTCAAATATGCTTAGGTGGACAATGCACAAATAATCCTTCTCATTGTCAACTCTACAAAATTTATAGGTTTAACATCAAAAGTGAAGGAGATCATGGATGTTATACAACCACACTAAACTCAAAGCTGATTATTACTTCCAAGATGAAGAAAAATTCTTGAGAAAGAATATAAGAGCACACTAGACCATATGAATGAAGAGAACCAAGAAAGATCAATGTGTCATCAATGAGAAGTTAATTAATCCCATTAAGAAAAGAGATGTAGAGAGGCCACTACATGAAAAATAAGATGATATATGTACCAAACATAAAATAAGGGTGTCAAACAACTTATATCTATAATGTAAAATAGATATTAGCCAAGTAAAATCTAACATTGAATCTAAGAGACAATGTTGCTAATAATAATTATTGTCCTTATTTAAACAACAAAAATATCACTTTTCTTGTAGATCACTTTGAAACTAAAATTAAGATTTAGATCTATAATTTCAATGTTCAAATAACTATGCCAAGTTACCTCTAGAATTTTTAAGGATCTCGAGATACCATGGTATGCTTAAAATTCATTAAAAAATACTTGTTTATAACCTAGATAAAAAAGATAACCTCTTTTGCAAAACAAATTTATGAAAGTATAGTAAAGGCACAAAGAGAGAGGACTAGAGCTTCTGTTAGGGCAAAGAGCTTTTTTTTTTATAAATGGGTTATATGGGATTACATTTGGGATAATTAATAAATTCCAACCATAACATAACATAGTGGTATTACATCATTGCCACATAACATAGTGGTATTACAACAAAACTTGGATATTATCTATGTATTGTTTGGGAAGATTTGAACCTAAGACTCCTCTTTGAAAGGTTGAGGAATTTAATCAGTTGAGCTAATACCACTTAATGTAATTTGTACCTTTTTATTTGTTTAATTGAATGTGTTCTATTACTTTCATGCGTAATTTAAAGTTGTATCACTTGCATTATTTAGTTTTGGACTTGTATAATGTTAATTAATTGTGATGTGACCCGGATTCAATCCTCATAATGGATATGTATAAAAAATATAACTAAAAAAACAAACAAATTGTGAGGTGTTTTTCCAAAAAAAATTTCGAATCTAAGTGCAATTCCCGATTCAGCCTTGCCGAATTTTGGCCTAATCCGAGGTTTTCTACTATAATTCAACATACACATTAGAATAGGCCCAACCTATACCCATTAGGTCCTGAGAAGTGCATAACCATAAAAACTGACATAATAACTGGCAGTAAGTCCATAGGGTCGAGACTCAAACCCAACACGTCTCAGACTTGACAAGGCTATGTTTTTGACATGGACTAGCTCAATAAGAAAATTTAACAGTGACTCAATAAATAAATAAAATAAATATAACATATACTGCATTTCATAGAAATATAAAAGAAGCCCACCAAGGATCAAAATGATTCACCCAAGGTCACTCATCTCATAGACTTGCGAGTTTCCATAGATTAGGCGAAAGTTTGGACACTATGATGCTCCCTAAACCCCATTTGATATCTAATTTGATATCTAATTGTTGGGACTTCTGCCACATCCATAGTCAAGTTTTCAAAACAACAGATGTCCTAAAGCTATTAGTAAACCCACATGCCATTAAGACCCACTTGACCCAATAAAGATCAAGTGTATACCCATTTTATCTCAGACCAGTGTAAAAGTCATCCATTTTTTAACAAACGAAATATGTAATTTATTTATGCAGATGAGTAACTGCACCTTTCCATGTTGACTGAAACTGTTCAACATCCTTAAGCAGCAATGGTCCTCGAATCCACCTGTTCCAGAGCTTTCTCAGGTTTCAAGAATTTGTTGACACGCCCAACCCTCTTGCCTGCTCCATAATTAACAACATTATAAATGCAACTCCTTTAATTAAATCCTAATCTAAAGAAAAATCCTATTGACATAGCAGTTAAACTCTTCGGCTTACAAACTAAAATGACAAGAATGTGCATGAAGATACATTCAAAATCTCTGGAATTTACCTACTAATGAAGCAAATTCTACAAGGGGCAGCTTTCTTTTATAACTATGCAACTCGCCCTCACCTTACAAGCATGTTATTCAAGCATAATTCCTGAGCTAATGGAAAAACCCTATTGACATTGCAGTTAAACTCTTAGTTTACAAACCAAAACAACCACAATGTGGATGAAGATGATTTCAAAATCTCTGGGGTTTACCCGAGTAATGAAAGCCAGCTCTATAGAAGGCAGATTTCTTATGTAGCTATGCAATTCACCCTCCCTTCCCTCCATCAAACATATTATTTAATATATTGCTATGTTGGTGGCTGGCTTATCTGACTCACAGCTAAGATCACCATGCATTGACTTGCAATTTCTCAGAATGCTAGAACCACACATATTGCATAAGTATTGAAAACAATAGTAATATAAAATTATAAGAAAAAGGCCCCTATGTTCATGGCAATTAGTCAGAAGAAGAATTTCAGAACATATATAATCTTATGGATAAATTTTAATATAGGATTGTAAATTTGAAACAGACAGATTTTAATTTCATAAATAAAATTCAAACATTTTATATAAACTGGTTAAACACCATTACTTTCACTTTGCTTTCACTAAATTCAACTGGTTAATTACCCCTACTGTCACCAGGTTTGACATGCATAATATTTAAAAAATTAATAAAGTGTTTTAATATCATTATATGTGTATTACATAATATCATTATGTCACTTCATTTTAATTCCATATAATCAATTTTAAAAAGAAAAAGAAAAAACAACCATCATCTGATAGTTGAACACTGGGTGCAGATTTCCTGAGGACTTCTGCTACAGCAGCCACAGTTTCCTCGGGACATCATGAGGTCCTGCATTTCTTTCCATTCCCAGATACTCTTTCATTCTATAGAACGAACAAATCAAAGCAAGGCTAACGCCTGTTTGTTAATTATTTTCAAGGAACAACACATACACAAGTGCATAATGACCAGATGTTAGATCAATCCCCCCACCTCCCACTGCGAAAAAAATTAAAAGGATACTTCCATCCACGCTTTCTCGAACACGATGTTGCAGAAACTTGTCCCTTCGAAAATTAGGGTCGCTGAAGTAATACTCCACCTGTTTGCAGCCTCATGTTCAAATCCAAAGCAGTTGACATGGAAGTAATATCAGAAATGTTAGAAAAATTAACCCAGATTTCACGCCTCCGCCCAACTGCGCTTAGAACCTTGGACGAAACCGGATTGCGCTCCAGACATGGGCGAAGTCGGACTGCGCTCCCATAGTCCGGGATCCCGGCAAAAGTGTGACATGATGTCGCACCTACCTTCTGACAGATTTGACACCTGACAGATCCGATCTCCGTAGGAGTTAATGCCAAGTCGGCGATTAGTCAGAAACCCTAGTTGAGGGCCTGTCAGAGGATAACCCTTATCTGAACCTGTCAGAGGATAACCCTTATCCTCCTCTCCCCGCAGCTATAAAAGGCAGTTCGGGTCTTCAGACAAGGTGTGTGTGTGAGAGAAGTTCGTAAAAGAGGAAGCGGAGAATAGAGCAGAGAAAGGAGGGCGAGCGATTCAGTGAGCAGTGTGGCTCAGCTGATTAATGTCCGAGCAGCAGACTCAACATTTCCCCTTTTAGTTTATCCTGCAGCTTAGCCTGCAGATGTTGTTATTTCCTCGGTTGAGGAATTTTGTAACCCTAGTTTCATATGAATAAAGTTTGTTGTTGTTTGTGGCATCTTTAGGGTTTGCAGTAGTTTATGTGCTAAATTTTGTTGTTCTCTGCTCCGACGTTTCTCTCCTCTCATACGGGTCTTGCCAAACCGGGCAAACCCAGCGGCAGCTGCGGAAGACAAAGAAGTCGAAGGCTAGAGTTGGCCAAGTCTGAAGCAGCCTTCCCACTTTGTTGTCGAAATCCGACTGCGCCCGAGTTTCGAGCGCAGCCTGAGTGCCAGCAAAGTTCGCACTTCGCTGCCGACTGGCGACTTTCGCCCTACACCGTGCAAAGCTCAACTTCAGCGTCGTCCGCACTTCGCCGTTTCAACCGTGCGCAGTTCGCACTGCGCAACGACTAACGAACTTCGCCCCCAAAACGGGCGCAGTCCGCACTGCGTTGTGACTGACGGTGACGACCGCACTTCTCTCAAACGAGCTGTTTCTCCTCCTGCGCTCGGCGACAAACGCACTTCGCGTGCGACATCTGTTTCTCCTCCTGCGCCCGGCGCAGTCAGTACATCGCCTCCTGACGGCGACTGGAAATTAAAAATCATTCTTTCAAATTGGTATCAGAGCCACTGATCCCTTGACGCGGAGACTGAAGCAGAATGGCTTCCACCAGCAACAATTTACAGTTGCAGATCCTGTGCTTTAACGGGAAAAATTACGATTACTGGAGCATCCAGATGAAGATCCTGTTTGGATCTCAAGAGTTGTGGGAGTTAGTCGAGAACGACTACCCAGAACCGGCAGATGCAGTAGCATTGGCCGCCCTCTCTCAAGCAGACAAGGATCTGTTAAAAGAGAACAAGAAGAAAGACCAGAAGGCCCTCTTCTACATCATGCAAGCGGTTAAGGAGACCATCTTCCCGCGGATTGCATCAGCCACCAAGGCCAAATAGGCCTGGGAAATCCTGGCAAGTTCGTATCAGGGCACCAACAAAGTGAAGTTGGTGAAACTGCAGATGCTTAGGAGAGAGTTTGAGAACCTGCAGATGAGCGAGTCCGATTCGATGAGCGACTTCTTCACCCGGATGACTGACATTATCAACCAGATGCGGTTGAACGAAGAAAATGTGCAGAGCCAGAGAATCGTGGAGAAGATTCTCAAAAGTCTGCCTGCCAAGTTCGACTCGGTTGTGATAGCAATCGAAGAGTCGAGGGATTTGAAAACCCTCTCAATAGATGAACTCATGGGTTCCCTGCAGACCCATGAACAGAGGCTGAGCCACTCAACTCAGTCTTCTTTGGAGCAAGCCTTCAAAGTGCAAGTCTCAGTCCGAGACAACGGCAGACAAGACTCCCACCACAGCACTTCTAGTTCTCAATGAGGAAGAGGCAGAAGCAGGCGTGGGAGAAGTAACAAGCAAGGAGGGAGATCAAACCCTCATGACTTTGAGCCAAGTTGCAACTTTCATCAGCAAGGAGGAAGAGGCACTGGCAAAAATCAGCAAGGAAGCTCTCGGCAGAAGAAGGACATGTCAAAGGTCCAATGCTACTACTGCAGCAAGTTCGGTCATTATGCCTCACAGTGCAGGAAGAAGATGGCGAAAGAGAATCAGCAGCAAGCCCATTATACGGAGGAACCCGAAAATGCGATAGGAGGAAATGTGTTGCTGACTTGCAGTATTGAAGAGGAGAGCAAGAAAAACATCTGGTATCTTGACAGTGGTTGCAGCAACCATATGACTGGGAACAGGGAGATGTTCTCACAACTGGATGAAACAGTCCATTCCGAAGTCAAGATGGGGAACAACTGCAAAGTTCCTGTGATGGGGAAAGGAAAGATCCTCATCCGAACCCGGAACGGTGAAACAAAAAAAATTCAATATGTTTTTTATGTGCTTGGGTTGAAGCACAATCTGCTAAGTGTTGGATAGCTTGTGCAGAAGGGGCACACTGTACTGTTCAAAGATGGTGTATTTTCCATCAGAGACAGTGCATGGACAAATCGCAACAGTGTCCATGACGAAAAAAAAAATGTTTCCGCTGCAGATTCAGAATGAATCTTTGATGTCTCTGAGTGCAGTTGAGAAGGATGCTACCTGGCTGTGGCATCTCGGATTCGGTCACTCGAGTTTCGGTGGCTCTGAATCTGCTGCACAAGAAGCGAGATGGTGAAGGGTTTACCCCTTATTGAGCAACCGAACCAAGTTTGTGAAGGTTGCCTGGTCGACAAGCAGCACAGGGACGCATTCCCTGTAGGACAGTCTTGGAGAGCATCACAACCATTGGAGCTAGTGCACTCAGACATTTGTGGTCCCATGCAGACCACCACACTTGTCGGCAACAAGTTCTACCTGACTTTCATTGATGACTTCAGCCGAAAGACTTGGATTTATCCAATCAAGTTGAAGTCAGAGGCGTTTGCAAGGTTTAAGGAGTTCAAGGCTCTGGTTGAGAAACAGAGCGGTTATTATGTGAAGACTCTCAGAACTAATGGAGGTGGAGAGTACATCTCCAATGAATTCCACAACTTCTGCAAGCAGCATGGAATTTGGAAGCAGTTCACTGCCAGATACACGTCGCAGCAGAATGGCATAGCTGAGAGAGAACATAACAATCATGGAGATGGCACGGAGCATGTCGAAGGCAAAAAGTTTGCCACATGAGTTCTGGGCGAAGCTGTAAGTTGTGTAGTTTATCTGCTGAACCGGTGTCCCACCAAGAGTGTGAGGGACAAAATTCCAGAGGAATCCTGGAGCAAGTTGAAGCCAAGTGTGGCTCATTTGCGAGTTTTCGGGTGCATAGCATATGCACATGTTCCAGATGAGAAAATGCAGAAGCTGGATGACAAAGCTGAAAGATGCATCTTCACAGGGTATAGCGAACCAGCAAAGGCATACAGGCTGTACAATCCTGTGACAAAGAAACTTGTCATCGGTCGAGATGTGAAGTTCCTGGAGGATGAAGCCTGAAACTGGAATTCAAAGATTGGTCAGTCTGAACCAGCAAATGTTGAACCTGTAAACTTGGAGGAAGATAGTGCGCAACCACCTGTACCTTCAAGCAACAACAGTGGTGCCAGCAGCAACACAGCCTCATCATCCCAGTCACCTCCACTTGCAAGCAGAATTCAAAACCTGAGGACTCCTGCGAAGACTCGAAGCTTGCAAGACATTTATGAGGTAACCCGTAATCAGTTAGATGAAGATTATTCTGATTTTGCTCTCTTTACTTGAATGTGATCCGGTGGAGTTTGAAGAGGCAAGTCGAGAATCGCAAATGGGTGAATGCGATGGATGAGGAGATAGCGGCCATTGAGAAGAATGAGACATGGCGGCTAACGGATCTTCCGAGCATGAAAGAAGACCATTGGGATCAAATGGGTATATAAAATGAAGTTTAATGCCCGGGGAGAAGTTGACGAGGCATAAGGCCGGATTAGTGGCGAAAGGCTACAAGCGGAAGTCGGGGAGTTGACTATCATGAGGTGTATACATCCGTAGCCCAACTTGACACGGTCGGAATGATTCCGACATCGGCGGCTCGGAAAAGATGGAGCGTGTACCAGATGGATGTCAAGTCTGCCTTCCTCAACGGAGTGTTGGAAGAAGAGGTCTACATAGACCAGCCGCCCGATTATGAAATACAAGGGTAAGAAGGCAAAGTCCTAAAGCTGAAGAAGGCCCTGTATGGGTTGAAGCAAGCACCCAGGGCATGGTACAGCCGTATTGACGACTATTTTTAGGAGAATGGGTTTCAAAAATGCCCATATGAGCACTCACTGTACATGAAGACAAATGCAACAGGTGAGCTCATCATCGTCTGCCTGTACGTAGACGATCTGATATATACTGGCAATAGCGACGACCTATTTGCGCGATTCGAAACAGCCATGAAGTCTGAGTTTGAAATGACGGACGTGAGGCTGATGAAATTTTTTCTCGACATTGAAGTTGACCAATCCGTAGATGGCATCTTCATTTCTCAGGGCAACTATGCGAAGGATGTCCTGAAGCGGTTCAAGATGGAGGACAATAAACCTGCCATCACACCTGTAGCCACAGGTTTGAAGCTGAGCAAGTTGGATTTAGGGAGGAATGTAGATCCAACCCTATTGAAGAGGCTAGTTGGCGATCGATGTATTTGGTCGCAACTCGGCCAGATCTGATGTTCGGAGTCAGTCTGATCAGTAGTTTCATGGAGACTCCAAAGGACACGCACTGGCAAGCAGGCAAGAGGATCTTGCGCTATGTCAACGGAACGCGGAACCATGGCCTATTTTACGCCAGATAGGACCAGCTGGAACTGGTCGACTTCACAGATAGTGATTGGGCTGGTAGCACCGACGATCGGAAGAGCACCTCCGGGTATGCTTTCCATCTCGGATCAGAGGTAGTCTCATTGGCATCCAAGAAACAACCCATCGTTGCGTTGTCCACAGCTGAAGCAGAGTACGTTGCTGCCACCTCAACCACCTGCCAGGTAGTCTGGATGAGATGAGTCTTGTGTGAACTACATCATCCGCCCGAAGCAGCGACAACAATATTTTACGACAATAACTTTGCAATCGCGCTGTCAAAGGATCCCGTCTTCCACGGTCGGACGAAGCACATAGACATCCGGTATCATTTCATCAGAGAGCTGGTGAAATTCGATGAAGTACAATTGCAGTTTTGCAGGTCCAAGGAGTAGCTGGCAGATATTTTCACGAAGCCTTTGAAGGAGGAAGACTTCAGCAGATTGCGAGAGCAGCTTGGAGTCAAAGCGCTCGTGAAATTAGGTTTAAAGGAAGGTATTAGAAAAATTAACCCAGATTTCATGCCTCCGCCCAACTGCGCTCAGAACCTTGGGTGAAGTCGGACTGCGCTCCCGTAGTCCGAGATCCCGGCAAAAGTGTGACATGACGTCGCACCTACCTTCTGACAGATTTGACACCTGACAGATCCGATCTCCGTAGGAGTTAATGCCAAGTCGGCGATTAGTCAGAAACCCTAGTTGAGGGCCTGTCAGAGGATAACCCTTATCCGAACCTGTCAAAGGATAACCCTTATCCTCCTCTCCTCGCGGCTATAAAAGGCAGTTCGGGTCTTCAGACAAGGTGTGTGTGTGAGAGAAGTTCGTAAAAGAGGAAGTGAAGAATAGAGCAGAGAAAGGAGGGCGAGCGATTCAGTGAGCAGTGTGGCTCAGCTGATTAATGTTCGAGCAGCAGACTCAACATTTCCCTTTTTAGTTTATCCTGCAGCTTAGCCTGCAGATGTTGTTATTTCCTCGGTTGAAGAATTCTGTAACCCTAGTTTCATATGAATAAAGTTTGTTGTTGTTTGTGGCATCTTTAGGGTTTGCAGTAGTTTATGTGCTAAACTTTGTTGTTCTCTGTTCCGGCGTTTCTCTCCTCTCATACGGGTCTTGCCAAGCCGGGCAAACCCAGCGGCAACCGCGGAAGACAAAGAAGTCGAAGGCCAGAGTTGGCCAAGTCTGAAGCAGCCTTCCCACTTCGCTGCCGAAATCCGACTACGCCCGAGTTTCGAGCGCAGCCCGAGTGCCAGCGAAGTTCGCACTTCGCTGCCGACTGGCGACTTTTGCCCTGCGCCGTACGAAGCTCAACTTCAGCATCGTCCGCACTTCGCGCGTTGTTCACAGTTCGCCGTTTCAACCGTGCGCAGTCCGCACTGCGCAGCAACTGACGAACTTCGCCCCAGAATGGGCGCAGTCCGCCCTGCGCTGCGACTGACGGCGATGACCGCACTTCGCTCAAACGAGCTGTTTCTCCTCCTGCGCTCGGCGACGAACGCACTTCGCGTGCGACGTCTGTTTCTCCTCCTGCGCCCGGCGCAGTCCGTGCATCGCCTCCTGACGGCGACTGGAAATTAAAAATCATTCTTTCAAGAAATGCTTAATAATATAATGAGTACCTGATCAACGACTTTGCTCGCGGTCTGCTCATCCAAAGCAGTTGACATGGCTGTGATTCGCTGCTGCCCTTCTTCTTTTTCAATAGCTTTATGGCAAAATATTCTTTGCGCAGGTCTAATGGGATTTTGGGTTTATGCTCTGGGACAGAAGCATGTGGAGTTCAAACTTGGCAAGTAATCGGCATAGAGAGTTGTGAGGTGGCAGAGGAATTTCCGTCCCAAAATAGACAGCTTTATTTGAGATATGCTAAGATTTGGAGTTGGACCTCGTCCTGCTTTTATTCTTCTTTTTTTTCTAATGGGATAATGGGTTTATGCTCTCGGACAGAAGCATGTGGAGTTCAAACTTGGCAAGTGATCGGCATAGAGAGTTGTGAGGTGGCAGAGGAATTTCCGTCCCAAAATAGACAGCTTTATTTGAGATATGCTAAGATTTGGAGTTGGACCTCGTCCTGCTTTTATTCTTTTTTGTTTAGTCAGGCTTGCTTTTATTTATTTATTTATTTTCAGGTTGGAACGAGTGATTTTTTATTACATGAAAATCAAAGTTTTAATCGATGTTATGGTTTGAACCTTAAACTCCAAAAAGAAGGTAAAGCCGTCCTGACTTAAAAAATATTTTTAAATTCAATTCTTATAAATATTATGATGTCTATAAGATTTTTCTTCAATAGTTGAGAGATATATAATTGAAATGGTTGAGAGATATATGATTGAATCTTAGCTGCACCAAAATGAAATATTTTTAAATTCAATTCTTATAAATATTATGATGTCTATAAGATTTTTCTTCAATAGTTGAGAGATATATAATTGAAATGGTTGAGAGATATATGATTGAATCTTAGCTGCACCAAAATGGTTGTAGAGCAAGATGTTATAGTTGATTGACCCATTATGCTAAGGAAAAGGCATTGTTTCAATTTTTTTAATATATATATATTAGGATAAAGATACAGGCTTTTTTTTTTAAGGGTCCATACCTATTATCAATTGAGGAATATAAGGGTCATTTTGAAAGATCAACGAACATTTCAATTTTATATAAATACTTTCAAAACCCTACCTTATCATTAAGATTAAAAAACATTATAAATTTTATAATACAAATATTTAGGTTATTGAAATTTTTTAAAATAATTAAACATAATCTATAAATTTATCATCCAAATGATGAGAAAGTTTAGCTACATAAAATATTTTTGAGGTTCAACAATACTTCTAAAAAATAGTATACAATCCTTCAAACTCTCTAAAGTTCATATCTTATAGTAAACAATATTTTTCATAAGAATATTTTCATATGGCCTTGGACATGGTGGACCTATAATATATTTTACTTTTATTTTTATTTTTTTATTATAAATGTTAGAATGCAATTAAGTTTTTTATTGACTATTGTGGTAAAGGATATTAATTTGATTTTGTATAGTCAATTTTTAAATATTTATTAAGGAAAATGAAGGAGCGATGGTGGAGACGGAAGATAGCGAAGGCGACACTAGGAACCGATAAGTAGGAACGGTGCAAAATTTAGGACTTGATCCAGGTAAGGAGGATGATGGGGATGCGAGACCCAGAGAGTAGCCCCATGTGGGACCTCAGGACAAGGAACCCCTTTACAAACGATTGGACGAGGGCCCCATTGCTAGGAGCCCTAGCTATTCATCTTATGCACAGTTCACCTCAAGCGAGATGGTCCCTCCAAAAATGTTGGGCTCCAATCTATCCTAGGTCGAATCTGATACTATTTTTTTGACAGAGGTTTTCTCAAACTATGTTTTTAGAGCTTCCTACTCCCTAATCGGGAAGTTTGTCGAAGGGCGTCCAGATATGGAGACCATAAGGCGATGGACCTTCTCCAAATGGAAGACCATAGGAAACATGGAGATCATAGCCCTTTCAAGGGGTTTCTTCATAATTAAACTTGGTAACCATGACAATACAAGTCGTATTCTAATAGGAGGGCTATGTTCTTATGCAAGAGGAGTCTATTTCTCAAGTGATGGGCGATGGATTTCAATCCAACCACTCAAAGTATAAAATTTTCTCAATCTGGATCTAGCTCCTAGACTTGCCCTTCCATCTTTGGAAGGAGGAAGTTCTAAAAGCTATAGTGGGAGCAATCGATGATTTGGTAGCCATTGACTCGGGAATCAAAGGAGGCTCCAAAATAGTCCATAAGCGCATCTATGTTAATGCCAATCTTGAGTCTGAGCTTCCATACTTTATTAACCTAATATTGGGGTCCTTCAACTTGTACCAATCACTAGAATACGAAAATAAGCCAGCCTTATGTGCCCAATGTTACATGCAAGGGCACCTCCAGAACCAATACCCTCTCCTCAAGTAGGCAGAGAAAACCAAGGGTGGTGACTCTTTCCCAAAGGCTCCCCCTAGGACCTAGAATCAATTTCTCCTACCCAGACCCTTCTATCCTAAGAATAGGTGACATGCTCCCCAGAGGAACAACCGCCTAGCTCAGTCGACTCCTGGGCAAAAGAGGGGTCACCCCCTAGAGGAGAAGGGGAAGCAAAAAGTTGATCCTCCTCCAATCCTGAATCCTAGGCAGGTATGTCCTAAATCTAACCCTAGTTTTGTTGAGGAGAATACAAACTCCCCTTTGGATTATCCTCCTCCCCCTCCCCTCTCTAATCCTCACCAAACATAACTAGAAGTAGGGATTCCCTTGGAATCCCTATCCAAATTAGGTCCCTCCCTTCCCCCTCTTGCAATGTTTGAAATTTTTTCTGGCCAGTTCGATGGCGATGAAGAAGGAAGTCCCACCCCATCTTAGTCAGCCCCAAAAGTCTTCAGCCCTAAGAAGACCCAAAGTAAAAAATTCAATATCGACTTCAAAAGTGATAAAAAGAGAGGACGAACAACCCTAGGTGAACAAAGAAGAAAAGAGGTGGAATATGACATAGAAAATGGCCTCCAAACCACCTTATTGGATGATGCTCTTAACTTGACAAAAGATGAACATAAGAAGCCCAAACCTCCTTTCCATTAGGAGAAGGGAGGTAAAAAATCTCTCAAAAATTGTTAAATGAAGATTCTCACTTGGAATGTGAGAGGGCTTAATGGATCCCCCAAGAAGCAGATAGTTGCACATATTAGGAAAGAACACAATCCCTCAATCCTCATTTTGCAAGAAACCAAGTTGGATGAGATTTTATCTCCCAGAGTTGCCAAAGCCATATGGAGTAGTGGTGAATTCATCTTCATCCTAGCCCAATGAACTTTTGAAGGGTTGTTATGTCTCTAGGACCCGTCTATAGTTGAAGGGAGACTGATATCCTCATCCAACAAAATTATCAACATGTTGTTTCACTATAAAACTAGCAACCTCAATTAGATACTTTCCAATGTTTATGGCCCCAATAACCCACTGAAAGAGTCATGCTTTGGGATTCGATAAGCCACATGAGGAACTCATTCAAAACCCTCCCCTGGATCTTCGCAGGAGATTTCAACAACCCCCTACTCCCCTTGGACAAGAAATGAGGCAACATTGTGATATCCATAAGCATAGAGGTATTTGGGGCGTTCATAGATACAAATGAACTCATGGATGTTCACCTGAAGGGGGCTAAGTACACTTGGATTAACAGGAGAATTAAAATAAATCTCTTTCAAGTCAAATTATATAGGGTCCTGCTCTTGAAAGAAGCCATCCTTGTGTTTGCATATGCCACCCTCAAACCCGTTCCTAAAATTGGATCTGACCATAATCCCCTTCTCTTTGAAGCTGATAAATCTCCCTCTTTCAAGAGCCCATTTCACTTCAAGACAATGTGGTTCGACCATCCAGAATTCAAAATCCAAGTCACCCAGTGGTGGAAGCAGCCATTCAAAGGATACCCATCTAGGCAATTATATCAAAAGCTTATATTCTTCAAGGATAATCTCAGGGTGTGGAACAAAGAAATCTTTGGCAATATTTTCAAAAATAAAAGGTTGGTCAAAGATAAGTTAGAGCTCATATAATAACAATTCCAAGAAGGCACTCAGGACAACAACTCCAGGGTTAAAGAGGGCAAGCTGCTAGCATATTTTCACAACATCCTGGCTAGAGAAGAAATGTATTAGAGGCAAAAATCAAGATCCATGTGGCTCAAGGATGGTGACTTGAACACCAAATTATTCCATGCTTCTACCCTAAGAAATAGAAGTTCCAAAAAAATCTCATAACTCACCTGTAGTGATGGCAGGATCACTAGGGAAGCCTCTGAGATCTGTGATGACACAGCCAACTTCTTCCAATACCTTCTAGGCACCCCCTCCCAGTCCTCCCCCTAAGAGGCTAAGGTTCTCTTAGAGCACATCCCTCACTCCATTTCCATTGCTACTAACGAGATGCTCATTAGTTGTCTATTGGTTGTAGAAATCAAAGAGGCTCTATTCTCCATGCAACCTGACAAATCCCTAGGTCTAGATGGTTTCCCTTCATGCTTCTTCCAAGAATTTTGGGAATTGATCGATATCGAGGTGTGTGCTACTATGAGATATCTTCAGTTTGCCAACGCTATCCCTCGTGGCATCAACTCCACCTTCATCGCCTTGGTTCCCAAAATCCAAGCCTCCAAATTCCTTTTCGACTTGTATCCCATTAGCCTTTGCAATATCATTTATAAAGTCCTAACCAAAGCTCTAACTAATAGGCTTAAGGGGGTCCTACCCCTCATCATCGATCCATGCCAAGGGAGTTTTTCTTAAGAGAGAGTCATCACTGACATGGTAATTAAAATTCATGAGGCTCTGCACTCTTCCACCTTGGCTAAGAAACTAAATTTCATCCTCAATATGGACATGAATAAAGCTTTCGATAGGGTCAGCCAGGATTTTTTTTATCGAGGCCCTCCTTAAATTTGGATTCCACCCAACCTGGGTTGATTTAATCAAATGATGCATATCCTCTTTGTGGTTATCTGTTCTAGTCAACAGATCCTCTATTGGGTTCTTCCCTAGCTCTACAGGGTTGAGGCAGGGAGACCCCCTATCCCCTATCTTGTTTGTCATCCTTGTCAAATCTCTAGGAAGGACTATCTCAAGTTCCAGCAAGAGCGGGCTCATATCTACGATCAAAACAACCTATGGTCTCAACCCAATTATCCACCAGTAGTTCATTAATAACACTATATTGGCCACTTCAGCATTTGTAGCTCAAGACAAGACCAATTAGCACATTATCCACCTTTACAAGAATGCTGCAAGGCAGAAGATAATTCTCCTCAAAATCAAGATCTACTTCATCACCCCCAAGTCTATGCAAGTAAAGATAGCTCAGATCCTTGAGGGCTCCCTAGAGGTTCTCCCCTCTTCCTACCTTGGGCTTCCTATGTTATTGGGTAACCCTACTAGAACTATATGGAACAATGTCATCGAAAGGATCCAGATGAAGTTGGCCTCTTGGAAAGACCACCTCCTCTCCCAGGTGGCCAAAGCAACTCTCACTTCAGCCTGGCTACAGAGTATCCTGATTTACTTCATGTTTGTGTTCAGGATCCTCACCTTGGTGAGTTCCAAGATAGAAAAAATCCAGAAGATATTTCTATGGTCTGGGATTGAGGGGAAGAAGAGGATCCCTTTGGTAGCCTAGGACTTGGTCTACCACAATAAATGTGATGGGGGAATTGGTTTTAGGAAGGTCTCCCAAATGAACCTCACCCTACTAGCCAAGCACGTGTAGAAGGTTTAAACCAGCAGTGAGACTAAATGGGTCTAGATATTCAAAAAGAAATACCTACAACACCACCATTTCCTAAGTGACCAAGGACCCTTGGATAGTTCTGTATTTTGGAAGTCCATCTCCCTAGACTAGAAGTCTCATCTAGAAAGGCAATAGATAGATTTTTGGGAATGGGAGTACTATTTAGTTCTAGCACAACATGTGGCTTCAAGAATAACCTTTAAGTGAGGATAGGGATTTGTGGATCCTCAAACCATCCTTGGATGCCAGTAGGGGAGGCAAGGTCATAAACATCATCTCTAGGCATAATGGCAACCCCATGTGGAGGCCCATTGATGAGGATAAGTTTCCCCACCAAGTCGCTGACCTCTCTAGCTTACTTAACACAACCACCATCCCAATGGGAGAGGAGGGGGAAAGGTCCATCTAGAAAAGAACTGATGAAGGGTCATTTTCTATTAAGTCTTCCTAATATTTATAAGAGACAACACAGGTAACCAACATCCCCTTAAACCTTGTTTCGAGGAATAAACTCAACCCCAAAATCAGTTTCTTCACTTGGATTGCCATATAGAACAAGATACTCATGATTGAGAACCTAGCCAAAAGAGGTTTCATGATCCCAAACGGATGCTACCTATGCCTGTCAATCTGGGAATCCATGAACCACCTGTTCACCAACTATGCTTTCTCTTCTAAAGCCTTTGGTCACTTACTAAAATCCTCTCAAATTCAATGGGTCCAACCCAATTTCATTATTGACCTGTTCTTCCAATGGCCGAATCCATTTTGGTATCCAAGGATTTGTACCCTTTGGTCCCTCAACCTCCATCATTTAATCTAGAAAATATGGTTAGAGCACAATAGCAGGGTCTTATCGTCCTCCCCAAGGGAATCCATAATTGTAGTGGGTAAAGCCATTGTCTATGGCATAAAAAATATTCGAATATGTCCATCCTCCTCAGTCCCTCCCCAGGAGAGTGAGTGAACCTTGTTCAAATCCTTAGGTATCCTCGAAGAAGACCCTAAAGCCCATCCAAGGCCCAACCCCTGAGTCAATATAAGATGGAGGCAACCCCTCGAAGGATGGATCAAGCTAAAATTTTATGGAGCCTCCAAAGGAAATCATGGGCTAACAGGTACAAAAATCCTAGCCTATGCTGAAATCCTTGGGACTCAGACCAATAATTTTACGAAGGCAATGGCTTTGTGGCGTGGTCTAGTCCTTCTCCAAGAGGACCCCAAAAGGGATATCATTGAGGGAGACTCCCAAAACATTGTCAACTACATAACTAGCAATATAAATCCATCATGGAAAGCTTTCAACACCATTTAGGAGTCCAAGAAAATATTCCATAGGCTCCCTCATCCATCCATCCACCACACTTTTAGGGAAGCCAACCAACTAGATGATATCATGGTCAACCTGGTAGCCTCGTCAAATAGTCTCAGATTCTGGAGAGAGAACTTTCCCAAGTAAATAGCTAAGGTAGCAAGCAGGAAAAAAGCAAAGTTTGAGATGGTAGGTACCACAAAGTTGATACTTAAGCCATTGACAAGCGTAGGGTCTATCTCCACCATGGGTAAGCTAGCTAGACCTTAGTCCCAAGCTAAAGGGTTCAACCATGTGTGGACATATATGTCTAATAGAATCATTTACTAGGGTGGAAAATCATGGGAAAAGCACACTTCCCACCTTGTAAATTAAGGCATTATGCAAGATTTCAAAATCCTTGACATGTGGGTTCCCCAAGCTGTTGCTTCCCAAGTATTTAGTAGTAGGTGCTCCCCCTACTACGTGGTGAAACTCTACAAGTCATATAGATTTTTTAGCTCTTGTTCCATAATTCATGGCATTCCTTCCAAATACTTGCTCCCTCCCTAAGGCACCATAAGCTTTTCTTAGCATTCACCTTTCCTCGTGGCAGATTTACTTCTAGAAATTTCCTTGGAACCGTGTGTTACTTATGCCCTTCGTATCATGCATTGATTAAGAATGATCTACTCTCGGTTGGTAATGATGTTTCTTACTCATCCTTTGTCCACCAAGGCTCCCATCACTATATTATCCAATCCACTCCTTTTGGTGATTGTGGCCTTAGCTCCCTCATCCTCCATTTAATCAGCATCAACCCCAGTCCTTTCACCTATTTTCCTTCTGGTGCCCTCACTTCGACTCTTCTACCGTTGTATCGAACCTACTGGCTATCCTGTCTCTGTCCTCCTCCTTCCTTGGTAGTATGGCTTTTGTTGAGCCCTTCTAGATTAGCCTCAACCCCACTTCCAAAGTCTTTATGAATTCCAAGGGGTTTACCCCATTCATGTCAAAATTATCTGGACATGATGATAACATTACTAGAGACTTTGTTTCCACCTAGAACCAAGGTGAGGTGACAATTGAGCTGCTTGTGGAGATTATTGGTTTTCCTTTGCTTGGACGCTTCATCTGGTGCGACAGGCACAATTGGGAAGAAGAGATAGACCAATCACCTGACAAAGAGAAGTGTTTGGGGTGGTACAAGTCCACCCTACATGTGGAATCCCTTCCACCCCCGTGGAACGTCACCATTGTCTCTATCATGCAGTTTGTTACTTGCGATGACCCAAAGAAGCCATTGAGAAGCTTCCATATAGCTTTTGTTAACCATATTCAGGATGGGAAACCAGTATGTGTCCTCGACTATTTTTTATATTCCTTATTCCTTACCCTGGACAAGTGTCAAAAATCAGGAGGTAAACTGATGCACCTGGGGATGTTAGTGATTATTTACAGGCATGTTGTGGCCAATAGACCTCCAGTACAAAATATTAAGCCTATTTCTGTTAGCCCCCCTGGAGAGGCTCCTCTATCATCTAGCCACCCTAGTTCCCCTAGAGGCCCTAGGGCAGCGGGGGGCACCCCAAAGGCTCCCATCCTAGGAGCGCAATATTGAAGATATGAGTAGTGGCTTCACATTCAACCCCAATGGGAATATCTTCAGCTAGACTCAAGAAACGAAAGGTGGAGCCATCTTCGTCCTCCACCCATGTCATCTATGACTCTATGAGTGGCAGGGAAGAACAAATATCCTATATGCTACTGGAGCTGGTGGCGTCCACCATCCGCACCTTGATCAAGTATCTTGAGGAAGCATCTAAAATTTTGACCCACTATGCGAAGAAGGAAGACAACAAAAACTAAGAAGCGGGACCCTATTCCCAAGATGCAGATGGATGGCTTTGGGCGGCTGGTAAAGTGCATTTGTCTATTAGTAGTCTAGTGGGTTTTTTTTGTTTTTTGAAACTGTGTCATCCAATCATTAGGGTTTACCCTTTGCTGATAGTACTTAGGACCCCTTTGATGGGATTTTGTCTATCGGATTTTCTCCTTTCCTGTTAATTTTCTGGTTTAGTAGCTTCCCCTCTGTAGTGGTGGGGGTTTTGTAGCAGGTGTGTCCATTGGTTTCTAAGTGTGGCATTCTTTCCCAGATTGTATCATCGTTTTGGGTTCCTTTCAAAACCCGTCTTGTAAATATATTTCAATTTAACAAAAAATATATATTTATTAAGGGATACAATTAATTTGATTTTGTATAGTCATTTTAAAAATATTTTTTAAGGGATACAATTTGAAGTAGTTTAAAATTACTATTGTAAAATGATCCAAGTTCAAAGTTTGTTGGGTTCCTTTCAATCTCATATAACCATTTAAAAAAATAAAATAAATATAAATAGTAATTTTAAAATTATAATTTTCTAGTTTTAATTAATCAATCAGGCTTTAGTTCAATGGTTGAGACATATGGATAATGTAATTCACACCAAAGTTAAAATATCAGTGGTACCAAAAGTATTATATAGCTCAATATAACTAGTGGTACCCAATATGGGGGATTTGTAACTATTTTAATGACAAAGTCAAAAACTCGATTCTTTAAATCAAATTTTAATTATATTAAATTAGAATTAGAATTTATCCTTTTGAGGCGATGGTGTGAAAGTATGAAGGTAGAAGAGAAGATTATTGGCAAGAGAATATTAAGGGCAAGATGAGACTTGGAGAAGAGGAGATTACCGAAAGAGAAGATTACCAACAAAGATAAGCAAATTAGAGATTATTGACAAAGAGAAGTGATTTGAGTTTTAGGTGCAATATTATTTTTACTGGTATAACAATTTTCTAGCATTTTTTTGTCACCATCAAGAAGAACCACGCCATTAGCAAAGTCATCCATAATTCTTCGTAACAACAACAATATGCACAACAATATTGAACCCTTTGTAGGAGAAGCTTGTTAAAAGATTGATGCAAAGTCATAATGGATGGTTGCATTCATTTTTTATGTCAATTATTTTTTATTTAAATTGTTCTATCATTGATAGTAATGGTTAGAGGAGATTTTAAGAAATAAAAATAAAAATAAATTAAGTGAAAAACCTTAGCTTTTTACAAATCCCTGGCTACTTTTAGATTTTTTAGGGGTTGATATCATGGAGTTACCAATTCTCACTACAAATAGAAAGGATGATGTTGATGCTTGAGAATGGTGGATGAAGTATAGATCTCTATATTCTAGTGTGTTTTTTTTGGAATTACAAACTTTTTAATATTTTAAAAGAGGAAGCTTATGATTGGTGGACAATTCTTGCTAAGGAATTTCACCTAATATGAAATGGAGCATGCATTCTTGAGTCAATGAAACCCATATAAAAATATAGCTAGTTTGAAGATCACCATCAAAGGATATGAAGAAGAAATAAAAAGGCTTTAGAGGAAATTGAAAGAAATGAATAAATATGATATAATAGAAGAAAAAAATACAGATGATAATGTGCAAGTTCATTGTCACATTTAGAAGAAAAAATTTAAGAAGCAAGGATTCAAGGAAAAGCAAAAAGTACTTATAGCAAGGGAACAAGTTGAAGAATCATTAGGAAACTCAAAATTTGATTTATGATAGCAGTAGCAATAGAGTCCATGGAATAAGAAGCAACAAAGTCCAAAGAAGCCTTGTCAAAAGTGCACAAGGATGCACCAAAAGAAATGTATAAGAGAAAAGATTGTGAAGAAGAATTTAAAATAAATAAATAAATAAATATTGAAGAATTAAAGGAAAAAAATGTCAGGTTAAGGTTGTAGCATATCACCACCCACACCACCTTGACCAACAATAATCTTGGAGGCATGGCATAAGGCACCAATATTTTAGATCCATGGAGTCAGAAAAGCACCATGTACGGTAGTATTTGGTAAAAGAAACACAAAGTTAATGTCTCTAAATTTCAAAGGGGTGTAGTAGCATTAGGTAACAACATGATCAACTATTCAAAATATCAAAGTAAATCAAAAAAATCATGGATTCAACATAACAGTTATGGGTATTCAAGTAGCACAATGGTAGATTTGTATCATAAAATACCATCACTAATCAAGATTTCACTTGGATGGATGGATGAACAACATTGGAAATTGTCAAGAAAAAGGATATTAAATATTTGTATTTATAAAAAAATTAAGAAGATTCAAAACATGAATATAAAAAATTGTCTTTTTGTGAAAAAGGATGTAGGTATCTAGGTATAACATCTCAATTGAGATGAGAATTGAATATGTTTGTAAAATATCAAGATTTATAGAAGATATTTGTGACTTATCAAATGTAGGAAACCTCAGTACAATCCATTTTTCAAGAAAATTATAATAATAATAATTAGAAATTTAAATATATTGTTAATCATGGATAATAATATTTTTATTATTGGAATGAGGTTAAAGTAAATTAAAGTGTTTTTTGTGTACATAAGGCCATAAGACACATAGGATGATGTGATTATCCAAGTTTTTATTCACTCATACTAGAGTATAGTGTCAAATTTGAACCTTAGACCCCCTATTCGAAGTTTCAAAGTCTTAACCATTAGGTCCATTAAAGTTGTACTTTTATTGTCCCAAATATTTATAGAAATTTAAAAAATAAAAAACTATTATGAAGAAAAGCTAGGTAGAATGATAAAATATCTTTTGTGGAAGCCCTAACTATAACAATGATGTCCTAATTAACTAGAAGTGTGAATGCCATAATTAGAGATAAGAGAAGATAAATTTATTACAATTCTTATTCAAGGAACAAATATTACACTAGAAGTGATTATCAACTATGAGATGATTGAACTTAATAATATGGTTCTTAAAAGAATAGGGTTAATATTTCCATGAAAATTGACCGAGTTTTTTGGATATTCAAAAGTGGATTAAATGGAACTTAGTATTGGATTCAGATTACCACATGAATTTTTTCTAAAAACGATCCTTGTTATTTTCTCTAGTTATCAAATTGGAGATAATATATTGGGTGGTAGCCCATGGCTTAAGAGGAGAGATGGTATCTATATAATACAATGGAGAAAGAGTTTTTTATAGGGATAAAAGATATCAAAAGTAATATAATATGGGTTAAGATTTTTTGAATTCCCTATCAACTTATCAACAAGGAGGTTTTGGACAATACCGATAGTATTCAAGGGAGTTCATCTAAGAGAAACCAACTACTAAGTAGTAAAAGCATGTTGAATATATTTGGATATGTGTTGCCATAGATAGTTCAAAAACTTTACCAAAATACATTAAGATTAAATATGGATAAGAGAATGGTGTCAATAACTGAATTATGAAAATATTACATTTTGATACCATAAATGTTATTAGACTAGACACATACCTAGATATTACAAAGTAAATATGATTGAAAAAAAAGATAAAAATATTTAATCATGAGAGAATATTCAAGATGAATTAATGAGAACATAATAGAGTATAAGTTTTATTAGATCAAGGACTTTCCACTCCCCATAAAGTAGCAAACAAATTTCATAGCCCCTTTCTTTATGTTGAAAAATAACACTTCTTTTAATATATTATTTAGAAATCATTTCATTCTCATCATTGACTAGCTAGCCAAGTCTAGTCATCACACTCACATAAAAAATAGTTTTAAAGGATGTTAATACAAATAATGGTAATAATAGACACCAATAGTAATTCAATCATCAATTGTATTCAAGATTTGAATGTTAGCAAGTCAAATCACTATAGTTGCTACATGATATAATATCTAATCAAAGACCCTTCACTATAAATTCCACATGGACTAGTAATTTAACTTCTCATTAAAGCAAAGTTGAACTCTTTTACTTCTTCTTATATAGGGTTGATTACTTAAGAGAATACTTACTCATACATGTTGTCCTCCTTTAGTTGAAGCCAACCATCTCCTATTACTTTCTATAAGATATTATATGATTGAGCTATTCAACTTGTTCCATTCTATTTTTTAGTGTTGATGAAATGGTATGGATGTGTTAATGCATAGTTTAGGAATATTTTTAACTCAATCCTTTTTAATTTAGAATAAATAAAATATTTTTGTCCAAATGAGATGGTCTCCTATCATCCTTACAAGCATATAGACTCTCTAAAGGTGAGAATATCTTACATAAGACAAGCATAATCATGATTGTCAAGGGAAATTGTATCCCATGTGTAGACACCAAATCCCAGCCATTAATCCTTCATCCTAACCATCCTACCACCCACATGTCTACCATCCACATTTACAGCCATCCATGTAACCATTTCATACCTTTCCTACCTTCAAAAGGCCCACTTTAGCCCTTTCCTGCCACTTTTCGACCCACCTGGGTTTATTTTATATTTTTTTATATTATTTTATATTTAAATATAATATATTATATTATATTATATTATATTATATTATATTTAATATAAAATACATATTTATAAACTCAATTAACTACAACCATTAGATTTAATCTAATCTCAGTCGTCCATATTTATTAATCCATGCCACACTTAAAGTATAATCTCAGCCTTAGGATTTGATTTAATCTTAGCCACACGATCAAAAGTGTAAGGGTAAAGCCCTAAGAAAAATCCTAGGCTAGATTATAAATAAGAGCATTCTAAAATGCTCAACCCTTGGAATGTTCTCACCCTTGGAGAGATTGTTGAATAAGCCCTTGTGAGGTAGAAGGATTGCAAAACCCTAAAAATCCAAACCCTAGCTTGTTGTAGGACTTCCACCATTCTAGCCATTTCCACATCCATTCTCCATTGTTGTCATAATTCACCATCCATTTTATATCATCGCTGCCATATTCCATCTATCGTATCCTTCACATCATCGTGATCTACTATTGCAGATCAAACCCTAACCCACAGGCTCATTGCAGAGCCTTCCAGGTGCCCTTTAAAGCTTGCCAAGCTCACCATAGAGCCTGCAAAGCGCCTACTAGAGCCTGCCATATCACAGGATCATTCCAGAGCGTATCAAGCTCACGCTATATCCTACCAAGTGCCCGCAAGAGCCTACCATAATCATCAACGTGAACCAGAACTTGTCGCATCAAATCATCAAGTGCTATTGGAGCACCCTACCACCAAATCTGCAATAAAGCAACAAATCATCAAAAGTAAGGTAAATCTAAATTTCTATATTATTTATTGTTATTGTATTTTACATATTCAGCTTACATAGATCTAGGGTTTTAGTTTTCATCTTTGAGGGTTAACATTGTGGAAACCTCCTTTTATTTACTAACAACTTTGTTGTTTGTTGTGTGTAGGGTTGGATAACACCAATCAAGAGAGCATTGGATAGCTGTTGAAGCTGGAGTGGCCCAGAAGCAAATAGCAACAAAGCCCACTCAATCTGTTGGGAGTGAAACACATTGAAGACACTCAAATCTGTATAGCTAGGGTTTCGAATAACCCTAGCAGTTGTAATTTCTGTATCAAAATATTTTTTTTGGATAGAATAATTGTAACAAGGAGTTTCTCAGGTCCCCTGCATTATTGAATAAAATATCATTTGTGCAATTATTTTCTTTCTAGAATCATTTATTTTATTATCTATTTTAGTGTCATTTTTTTTAGCTCTTCAAATTGTGATCACAGTGGGACCCCACAAGGCTTTCATTTATTAATATGATTTACTTTTCTAATTTCATTATTATTTTTTTCTATTATAGGTTTTTTATAAGTGAAAAATCATTCGAATTCATCGATTAGGGATTCTAGAAAATTTTGTAATAGTTGCAAAAGGTGTGCATGTGCTCTATAACACCTACTAATCATCATAGGTGCCCTGATACACCTATAGAGGTACCCAACTATGCCTATGACAAGTTGAAGCAGAGCGAAGGATTCTGAGTAAGTCCTATAGCCCTTGTTTCAAATTTTCAATTTACGTATTCTATTTTTCTACATGATTTTTTAGATTCTGAATATAAAATGAATACAAATTAAGTAATATGGAAAGGAAATAATTTTAGATTGCATCTAGGGTGTTTTGTGCATGCATTCATCACACACTTTGAAATTTCTTGTTTTAAAATCTACAAATTCAAGTGATTACTTGCATATTTTGTTTACATTTGAAACTAAAGAGCATTATTAGAATATGTATTTTTAGGATTTAAAAACTACTTTATTTTGCATATCTAAATAGGAATAATATTCATATGCAAAAAATAATCCTACCCTAAGGTGACTCCTTTGGCAAAGAGGTGGACGAACCCTTTGGTTGCTATTTAGGCAAGGGGTCTTGAGAAGTGTACTCCACTCTCTTTAGGTGAATTTTAATTTTTGATGATTGGATTCTAATTTAGATGAGTAAAATGATTTTAACAATGGTTGCAAACGGGAGCACAGATTTTTTGCGAGAATGAGCTCTGGCAATTTTTTCCTCTGAACTAGGGTTTTTGGAACTTCGAAAAATCTTAGGCATCAGCTGGATTGCATAAGTTATTTCAGGGTACGGTGGATCTGAAGGCTATATTGGTGCCCCAGGAGGGTCCAATGGGGACTTCTCTAGCTCCTTTTCTAGGGAGTAGCAGCTTATACACATATTTGTTTAAAGGAAAATCTCCTCCAAAGGATGACGAAGCTAAAAAAATGGCATATAAAATGCTCTTCACGACTGCTGGGAATCGGTCGACAGCACATCGTGTGAATGGATGTTTGTCGCAGGCCGAAACCAGGCCAAAAATTGTCATCGATCCAAGTATGGTTGAAGAATCGAGTCATCTACAGAGCTAATCACGATTTAATCTGCAAGTTCATGGGTATACGTCCTTCCCTGAATTTTTTGCACTCTTGGATCCACCAAAACTGGGAGCCTCACGGTGAGTATTCATTATGGTTTATTAGCAATGGATATTTTATTGTTAGCTTTTCATATTTGGCCGATAGAAATAAGGATTTCAAGTTAGAGAAGAAAAATCATGTCTCGACAGGGCTATTTGTTCAACCATGGAGAGTGGGATTCGATCCCTGAGTTGAACCTACTGTTGTACCAGTATGGATCTAACTATATGCCCTTCCAATGGAATTCTGGAGTGAGTAGGTGTTGGCAAGGATTGACAATTATATTAGAAGACATCTGGGTGTTGCTAGAGACACAATTGAAGGGAGCATGGCGGTGTATGCAAGAATATATGTGGAGATGGATCTCAGCCAGCCTTTGTCGATAGAGATGGAAATTGAATTGGCAGTTCTCTCCTGGATTCAACAACTGGACTATGAGGCCCTACCCTTTAGATGTAGGGTTTGTCACAAACATGGACATTTGGCCTATTTTTGCCCTAATAATATGAGTGCTAAAATGGAGGCCCCTTTAGGTATGCCAAACCAGCCTAAAGAGGATAAAGCAACACTTAATAAATATTCTAATAGCACCGTTCAGAGCCAGGAAGCTTAGAGAGAGGGTTTTGAACAACCCATAAGAAAAAGATGGACAAAGAAAAAAGAGGGAAAGGAGCATTCCCATATCAGACCTGCCAATAGGTATGAGATATTTAAGTCATTAGTTGACGAAGAGGAACAATTTTTGGAGGGCATGGAAGGTATTAAGGAAGATTCTAATATTCCCGGGCAACTTCCCCTCTCATCTCCTCCCATCATACAGCAGGTAGTTGAACCCTGTGAGGTATCACAGCCAGTGTGTTCAGGGGCTTTAGTAGTGCATAACCAAGAGCAGACAGTATCTCAGGATGTCAACATGGGAATACCAGAGAAGAACAGGGAAAGGCCAATTTTGGGGATAACCCAGGTAGAAAAAGATAAAAAAATAGCAATTCTCAGGGAGTAGGTAGAAGATCCAATAAGGAGTTGCTAGCAGCGCAATGAGACAAACTGATCATGGGAGGATCGGTGAGGTCAATAGACACTTATTGCTCCCAAGGTAACCAATGATAATACAATCATGGAATGTGAGGGGTTTAAACAGAGAACCCATCAATCTGCTATTCGAAGACTTTTAGAGAATCGTAATTCTGATTTTTTGCTTTTACAGGAGACTAAGATGTCATTAGATCTTATGTCCAAAATAGTTAGCAGAATTTGGAAGGGTGTTGGTCATATGGATGTGGCTACCCAAGGTGCCTCAGGGGGGATTGTTACTCTGTGGAACTCTATTGAATGGTCTGCAATAGAACATATTTCCTGGAGGGGTGTTCTCACTTCTCTTTTTGGGAATAATGTCACTACAAAACATGTTCTAATCATAAAATTTTATGGGTCTCAAAACCTAGAGGGTCAGAGGCGGTAGTGGAAGGCTGTGCATACCATGCGAACCTCAAGGGAAGATCTAGACTGGATTATAGCGGGGGACTTTAACGCTAAATTATCTTCTAGAGATCAGGAAAGGGGAACTCCATTTTTGGACTCAGGGGACCATTTCATGATTGCCCAAGTCCAGGATTTGCACTTAGTGGACATTAAATGTCCTGGCATTAACTACACTTGGACTAATAAAATGCGGGAGCCACATAGTAGGAAGGTTAAGCTAGATCATTTTCTTGTTTCTGAGGAGGCATTTGTAAAATGGAATATAAATTTTTAGATTTTAGAAGGCCCAGTTTTAGATCACTGTCCCATTTTGTTGGAATGCGGGACTAGGATGGTGCAGCATCACAAACCTTTCAGATTTGAGAATTTTTGGCTTTAGAAAGAAGAACTTCAGGAGAAAATTCCACAATGGTGGGAAGAAGGCTGCCCAGCTTATGGGAGAGCAATGTTCAGAATCCACAAACAACTGCAATATGTCAAAACTCAATTGAAGTATTGGAGGCGTGCTCATAAAATAGACTTCCAGGCCCAAAGAGCTCCTTTGGTGTCCAGATGGGATGAGGTCCAAAAATAGTTCAGATAAGGAGTAATTACAGACCAGCTCAAAGCTGAGGATGATGCCCTGCACATAGCGGTTGAGGACATTGACAACTAGGAGGAGACCTATTGGAAGCAGAGAGCAAGAACCACCTGGTTATTAGAAGGGGACAGAAATACAAAATTCTTTCATCGGACTGCTTGTTCTCGAAGACAGATGAACAACATGGAGGCCCTTCAAGATGAGAACGGTCATTCCTTTGATACACTTCCTAGAATGCATTCCCATGCTATGGATTATTTTTCTAAGATTTTTAAGGAAAGTGTGGTACAAGATGTAGAGGCCCAAAATGAAGTTATCTCTGTCATACCTGCTGTTATTTTTGAGGATGAATATCAAGCCCTCCTCAAACCCATTGATAGAGATGAATTGAAATCTGCAGTCTTTGGTATGAGCATTGGTAAAACTCCAGGTCCATATAGCTTCCCAATTGAGTTTTTTCAGGATTTCTAGGACTACTTAGAGGAAGATGTAATGGTTGTTGTAGAAGAGTTTAGAGAAAATAATAGAATGCTTAAAGCTATAAACCACACTTTCATTACCTTAATTCCAAAAGGGGAGGAGGGGGTTCATATTTCAGATTATAGGCCTATTGCCTTATGTAATGTGTTGTACAAAATAATCACAAAGGTAATGGTTGAGCACCTAAAACCTCTTCTTCACAACATTGTCTCCTCTGAGAAAGGGGGTTTTGTTGAGGGACGACAAATTCTGGATGGGGTGGTCGTGGCCCAAGAAGCAATCCATTCAATGCACACTTCTGGTAATAAAGGGATGTTCATAAAACTAGACATGTCAAAGGCTTATGACAAGGTTAAATGGAGTTTCCTAGCTAAAATGATGGCAGCCTTTGGTTTCTCTTAGGACTGGATAGAGTGGGTCATGAGCTATGTCTCTACCCCAAATTACTTTGTGCTAATCAAGGGCCTTCCTTCGCAACCTTTTGGAGCTACTCGGGGACTGCGCCAGGGGGATCCTTGTTCTCCTTATATTTTTCTCATTTTGGCTGAAGGTCTTGGCAGACTTTTCTTGAGGAGAAGACATCAAGGTAGATTATTGGGTATTAGGGTGGGTGACGAAGTTTTAATGCACCTGTAGTTTGTGGATGACACCGATTTGGTGGGAGTGGCCAGCTACAGGGAAGCAAGAATTATTAGGGATACTCTTAATGTCTATCTCAGGGCTACTCAATAGGTCATTAATGACAAGAAATCCAAAGTGGTTTTTTTTAATCTGGAGCAAAGGCTTTAGAACATAATTTTAGAAATCCTGGGATTCATAAGGACTTCTCTCCCAGTGGTTTACTTAGGGGTCCCCTTGCACTTTAAGAAGCTAAAATTAGACACATGGAGGAATCTGCTGGAGTGTATCAAGGACAAAATTAATCACTAGTCTCACAAGTGGTTAAGTTATGGTGGCAGATTAACATTCTTACAGTCAGTCATTCAAGCCATGCCAATTTACAAATTCTCTATCCTGGCTGCCCCGATTACAATATGGAAAGAGTTGGACAGGATGGCTAGAAAGTTTTTATGGGAAGGAGCAAAGGGAGAGAGAAAGTTGGCCTTAGTGGGATGGGACAAAGTCACCTAGCCCAAGGTTAAAGGAGGTCTAGGTTTGAGAAAATCTAAGCTGAATAATAAAGCTTTGGCTAGAAAGTTGTACTGGAGATGGATATCCCAACCCACCTCCCTTTTCAGTAGGATCCTAACTAGCAAATACCTGGGACAGGCCAACCCAAATGATGTAGCTCGCATCCCCTTGGATGGTACTGGGTCCCTAGTTTGGCAGGCTCTCAAGTTAGGGTCTCAGGTTGTTAAATACTGCTTATTTTGGAAAGTGGGAAGAGGGGAGAAGGCTCATTTTTGGACAGATTTTTGGGATCAGTTCCCACCCATCATTGCTGAATTTCTAGAATTACAGCTAATAAAAGAAGCCATTGAAGCCAAGGGATGGATCTGTATTGAAAGTTATTTCACAACTACTCAGCTGGGGGAGTGTAAGTTTAAGTAGTTCAAGAAGTTGGATGAGTGGCCTATTTCAATCCCTTCGGATTTGACTCCCATCATGACTAAAATTCTGACATAAAGATTTCTTACAGGGGGAGACATGGAGGATGAATTAGCCTGGGGCTTTAGGAGTCTTGGCTTCTATACAGTAAAGGACGAATATGATAGCATTCTCCCAGAGCCCCCCCCTCATACTTTTCAGGTTGAGGACTGGAGGAAAATCTGACACTCTAAAGGCTGGCCAAAAGTTAACTTTTTTGCCTGGCAGTGCATGCACAATGGAATCCTCACTTTTTATAATCTCAGATCAAAAGGTATCATCGACCCTTCTCAATGTGTACTATGCTACAAGAGCAAGGAAATTGCTGACCATTTGTTGTTTGGTTGCCCTTTCACCCAACAGATTTGGCTGCGTTGGTTTGCATACTTTAAAATTCAAGTAAGTGATGACCTGAATCGGATGAATATCTAGGAAAAATGGCAGAAAGGTAGATTCAAATCTAAATCTTTTCGTATTGGCTAGGAGCTCGGTTTAAGCTTTATCTGGTGGCAAGTTTGGCTAGAAAGAAATACCAAAATTTTTAGAGAAACTTTTACTGCTCTAGACGGGGTTTGGCAAACCATTTGGAACAAGGTTACCAAAATTGTGGCTGTTCATGCTGAGTAGGAAGCTCAAATTGACATTGGAGCTATGGAAGAATGCATTGAACTGCAAGAGGGACAGGACAAAAAATGTTGGAAACCTCCCCCTGAAGGTTGGATTAAAATCAATACTGATGGAGCTGCAAAAGGCAATCCGGGTAGAGCCAGAATTGGAGTGGTGTGCCGAAACCATGCAGGGACTGTGCTCTATTTGGAATTGCAAGTCCTGGGAAGAACCACTAACAATGAAGCCGAAGCCATTGCCATCAAATCTGCTTCTGTTTGGGCAGTGAAACATGGCCACCGTAGGATTATTCTTGAATCAGACTCGCAAATAATGGTTGGAGCTCTAGACTACATGAGGAACTTTGATCTAAAATCTTGGAGGTTGAGGGCTCTTGTTACCCAAATTAAAGAATTATGGAAGGAATTGGAGGACGTGATCCCAGTTTATGCGAGTAGAGATTTGAACAAAGTGGCTGACTTTCTAGCTAAGATGGGTGCGGAAAAGGAGGTTGGAGTTCAGTTGCATAGTGACATGAATATTGAGGATGAGGTGATTAGGCAGGGTCTTGAAAGGTCCTTGAGCTAATGATCAAAGAAAAAGTAAAGGGAGGAAAGTTATGGCGATATCGCAACATGTTGCATCGTCGTAGCCATTGGAGGAATTTTTTCACGATATCGTGACATGTTGCACCGTCGCGGTCACTGGAGGAAAGTTGTCGTGATATCGTGACATGTTGCGCCGTCGCGGTCACTAAAGGAAATTTGTCACGATATCATGAAATGTTGCATTGTCGCAGTCACTGGAGGAAAGTTGTCACGATATCACAACATGTTGCACCGTCGTGGTCATTGGAGGATAGTTGTCACGATTTCACGACATGTTGCACCGTCGCAGTATCTGGAGGAAAGTTTTCACGATCTCGCGACATGGTGCTCCATCATGGCCAAGGGAGGAAAGTTGTCACAATTTCATGACATGTTGCTTCGTCGTGGCCTAGGGTGGAAAGGTGTCACAATTTTGTGACATGTTGCTCCATCATGGCCAAGGGAGGAAAGTTGTCATGATTTCACGACATGTTGCTTCGTCACGGCCAAGGGTGGAAAGGTGTCACGATTTTGCGACATGTTGCTTCGTTGCGGCCAAGGGTGGTAAGGTGTCACAATTTCGTGACATGTTGCTTCATCATGGCCAAGGGTGGTAAGGTGTCACAATTTCATGACATGTTGCTTCATCGTGGTCAAAAGAGAAAAAGTGTCATGATTTCGTGACATGTTGCTTCGTCGCAGCCAAGGGGGGAAAGGTGTCACGATTTCGTGACATGTTGCTTTGTCGCGGCCAAGGTTGATAAGTTGTCACGATTTCGTGACATGTTGCCTCATCGCGTCCAAGTGAGGAAAGGTGTCGCGATATCGCGACATGTTTCTTCGTCGTGGCCAAAGGAGAAAAGTGTCGCGATATTGCGACATGTTGCTTCATCGCGACCAAGGGAGAAAAATGTCGTGATTTCGTGACATGTTGCTTCGTCGCGGCCAAAGGAAGAAAAAGTTTTGTGATATCACGACATGTTGCATTTTTGTGGACAAAGGAGAAAAGTGTGGCGATATCGCGACATGTTGCATTTTCGTGGCCAAATGAGAAAAGTGTCGCGATATCGCGACATGTTGCATTTTCGCGGCCAAAGGAGAAAACTGTCGCAATATCGTGACATGTTGCATTTTCGCGACCAAAGAAGAAAAGTGTCATGATATCGTGACATGTTGCATTTTCGCGGCCAAAGGAGAAAAGTGTCACGATATTGTGACATGCTGCATTTTCGTGGCCAAAGGAAAAGAAGGAAAGTGGGTCGCGATTTCGTGACTAGTTGCATCAACTGATCTTGCCGATCCCCCTGTTAGCTAGTTAATGGTTCAAGAGATTTGGCTCCATTGCAAATCTTCTTTTACTATTGTAAGCATGTGTTCTCTCTGATTTTTGTTGGGAAGTGTCTCTTCCCAAATTGTAATTGTTCTTTGTTTTAATACAAGTTTTTTCAAAATTTTCAAAAAAAAATTTAGATGAGTAAAATTGGTGATCTTTAGCATTGTTTGAACATAATAAAGAATAGGAAAACTTTAAAATCAATAACACACTACATGTTTCACTCTAAAATAGTAGTGGTTGGATTTCATCACTAGCCATTTCTTGAGATTTGATGACAGTGGCAGTCATTTCCATCCACCAATCTCTGCCTTAGACACCATAGGTTACCCCCGACCAAACTTGATGGAGGTCATTACCAACAAGAATCTCGTTGCCCTTGTCAGCCTTAGTTTTTACTTTTGTTTTCTTAAGCAATATTAGAACATCAAAACACACTAACCTATCACTTTAAAAGGAATTCACATTAATAAATAAAATAATTAATAAATGAGGTAAGACACAAGGTCTAAAGTTAGCTTTGGTTGTTTCTTTAGTTGTTAATTCCATACAAGTTTCAATTTGGTATTTATTTTGACAAGTTTTAGTTACTGGTTTATTTACTTTATGGTATTAACAAGAAATCAAAATAAAGTAATAGACAAAAATAGCTTAATGGAAAACACTTCTAATTTCCTTGTTACTTTAGTGGCAAACTCATCCAATGTGGTACAAACTATTTTGTTTGGGCCTCCATACCCATCCCTACCACAAGTAGGTTCTCTTCCACACAATGTGGAACAACATACCACCCACATAGACATGGACAAGGTAGAGGTTATTTACAAGGCTTCTAATTATGTTCTTGAGCCCCTTAGTCAATACTAGGTTGAACAACCAGACTTGGATACAACTTATCTATCCACCACCACCCAAGGATATCATAATTCTACCTATGAATATGGTATACCTTCTTCTTCCAGCCTAGCCTAGAACATAAGTGTTTTTAACACTTACCCTTCATCTAGCCATATCCAAACCTATTCCAATCTATTGTATGAGGATTATGTGAATGCTGCCTCACAAGCCCCAACCTCCCAAGTTGCCACATCAAGTGTAACTTGTGCCATGCCCATTTCTTCTAATCCATCTCCTTCACTTCATTCATCTTCCAATCTAGCCGTAGCTATGTCAATCTCTACCATGTCCAAAAAATATTTGTAGGATATATCAGGTTACATGAAAAAATTGCTCTTAAAGCTTAGAAATGCTAAGCAATAAGTTCACATAGCCACATAATCCAGGTGGCTTCAACACAACCCATCATCGATAATAAAAATCCAACATGGGTACCCTAATATTCAGTGGTTTCCATCCCCAATACTCCACAAATTCATACCCCAACCTAACCCATCATAGCCAATCAAAACCCAACATGGGTACCCCAATATTCGATGGTTTCCATCCCCAATCCTCCATCAATTCATATCCCAACCCAACCAATTACCATTTATTCTAGCCAACCTCTCCACCAATTCTTCCAACATCCTCCTCATCAATCATCTCCTTCTTCCATTCATAAATATTCATCCCATGTTCAAACTAATCCATTCCACAAAAATTAGATAATCACTCCACAACATTTTTCTTCCAGTCCATCTCCCAATCATCAAGTAATCCAAGGTTTCCAAATTCTTGGGGAAGATCCAAGTATACAGGCCATGCAGAAATAGATTGATCAGTTGATGCAAAACACCCTAGGCATGTCAAGCCAGAAAATAACCTTGAGTCAACTGATTTACCAACCAATTCATCCTTCGGTGCCATCATCGCCATATCTGGCAGATTTCACACTACCAATGTTTGATAAATAGAGGGGAACCGAGGACCCTAAAGAACATGTGAGCTCATTTTTTCACGCATGTTTTCAAATTTAAACTAACGATGCCCTCATGCTTCGAAATTTTCCTCAAACATTAGGGGGAGATGGCATAGAGTGGTTCAATTAGTTGCCAGCACATAGCATCTATACTTTTACTCAACTTATGGATCTATTCTTGGAATATTTTGCCCTAAACATTAGAAAGAAGGTTTCATTATCAAAAATTTGTTCTGTAAAACAATGGTATGATGAACCTATCTACGAATTTGGAAACCGTTGGAGGGTAGTCATAACCAAATTACCATTCTCCCTACCAATGGATGAAATTATCAAATTATTCACCAATATTTTCTTAAAACCCATCTCTTGGATGCTTCAGCTTAATATTTATCACACATTTGAAGAAGATTTAGCACAGGCTAGTGTCATTGAGGAAACCAAAATCCAAGAAGGTGTCATCAAGCCTAAGAAGAAAGAATGGCAAAACAAGGGCCAATACCAAAGTAACCAATTTGGCCAAAACAAATCATCATAAGCCTCTACAACTAATGCACCTAATCAAGTTAATCAAGTGGTGATGATCCAACCTAATGATCTAGCCTGCAATGGATCAACAACCTGTGCAACAACCAATTTCTTATCATGCGGTCCCATCAGTCACACAAGCACCAACGGTGTAAAACACAATGCCAGTTGTGGAACAACCTCCCCACCTCCAACATACCTGACCTCAATGTCAATACACTCCCTTAGCAGAGTTGTATTCTTCTATTTTCCAAAGGTTGTATGAAACACACAAGCTAGCCTTACCTAAAGTTAGGTTCGATGACCCCAAAAAACATCCTAGGAATTACAGAGAACATCTATTTTACCCATACCATAGGCAAAATTGTCACGACATCAACTCTTGCCATGTTTTTAAGAATATCATCCAAGACCTTATAGAGTTAGGGGCCATCAATGTGGGTAATACTTTAGCTCCATAAAATCAAAATTTGAAAATTTTTTAGACACCTCTCCCTAACCATGGAGAGACCTAAAATAACATAGGAGGTAACAACCATAAAACACCTCCTAACCAAGTCAAGCATGTTTAACAACACTAAAATTTTGTAGGAGCAGTCCATGTGGTCACAAGAGAGCAAAGGCAAAATCAACAGAATGTACAACAACCTTTAAATCCACCATCCATCCAAACATCGCCAAATCCATCCCCACCAATCCATCTATCCAATCCATCAAGTCAGCCTGCCCTTTGTACCATAAGGCTAGCGGTAACCTTAACTAGTCGGTTGACTACTAGTTTGAAAATGGCATTAGCTAAGTTGTCTATATATGAGCTTATCCAATAGTCCCCTAGGCATAGAGAAGCTTTAATGGAGATACTCAAATATATTGAGTTAGAATCCCAAGACTCTAATGCCTTCAACAGTTTTATAGGGAGTGTTAGGACATGCATGGAGCCATCCATCACCTTTTATGACTTTGAAATTAATTCAATAACTTTAGAATCCATGGATCCTCCATTGTATATCATGGCCCTGATAGATAAGAAGCCATTTAAAAGAGTTATAATCGACACCGGCTCATCCATTAACATCATCACGATCGTTGCCCTTCACCACCTCAAGCTACCACCTTCCCACATTTCCAAGTCATCATTCACCCTCAAAGCATTTAACGATGCTTTGTTGTTTTACCCATTGAAGTAGGGACCAGAATGTTGCACACAATATTTTATATTTTGGAAGGAACTATGGCATACAATGTACTCCTTGGTAGACCATGGATGAGTAAAATGAAATGTGTTCCTTCAATACTCCATCAATGATTGAAATTCGTTCATGATGGACAAGTCCATTGCATCCCCACAAATGTAGAACCTTTTAAGTATTGTAATTTTATTTCAAGTCCTTATGGATCCATGTTGTCTTTCACTCATTTATTTTTATCACCATATTCGTCCAATCTACCTTCTTCGTATTCTCATATGTCTTCTTCTAACCCATGCACATCTTCTTCCAAAGCTCCTATTCTAGAACTCTAACTCCATTGGTTATCAATTGTTAATTGTCAAAATCTTATATTAGCTATAGACTATAAATTTAAGGATGTTATGGTGATATATCATGGTTGATACATAGGAAATTAAATATCCTACTATCTTCTACCTTAATCACAACTGTTTGAAAATATTAGAGTATTTGGTACATGTCTAGATTAGGACTTTATGCAATGGAATAAATGCACAATAATATACAATGGTGTAAATGTTTATGTTGTCCACATGTACATGAGTCCTTTAGAATAGGAAGAGCAAGTGTCCTAGTTAGGTATGCATGTGCACACATGTCTATCATGCATACATCTATAGGAAGATGAAGAGTCATAGGAATATGGAAGACCAAGAGTCATTGTAGAAAGGCTATTTAGACATGATATAGCCTTGAGTTATGTGACACTTACTGAACACTTTTCAAAGTATTATACTATTTTTCTAAGATATCATTAATAGCAGTTTTATGAGTTCTTGTAGAATTTTTCTATGAGTTTTACTTGCTTATTATATTGTTGTTATCATAGTTATAATATTTTATGCTTATTTTATTACGTGTGGTTACATTTAGCTTAAAAGATAACAAATTATAACTTCTTCACTATAAATTAATAATAATAAACCTCTCCCCTTAATAAGGAAATTATTTACAATTATAAAAATATTTTATTTAGACAATAAAATTTTTATACTAAGTTAAGTGAATGCAACTGCAATGTTAGGCCATAAGTCTAAGGTGGCAAATATAGATATCTTTGATGAAAATATAGATGTATTTCTTAATAATAACTTAAGACTATGGATGAAAATTTGGCAACATGATATTTTGGTCCCATGGGCAATGGGAAAAGTACTTTCATGGAAGATAAATTAATGGGAAACGTTAATCCGAGGTCAATATTGTTATATTATCCTCGTTTCTTTACGTACCTTATATAAGGTATATTAGTGGAAGGAAAATGGACAGGCCCTTTGGTACCCACCATATCAGATGAGTGATGGATGCTTCATAAAGTATCTCTTCCATTGATGGTATTAATTATTTCATTAGAACATACCAGAGCAGGCGGGAGAGCACGTATGTTCTTCTTGTCTCAACTTTGCATCACATATGATGCAAAGCAATGTTCACTCCAAAAATATTTGATGTTTTTTAAGTGATTGACTGTGATTAAGAAGTTGACATATCCAAAGATCGAAATCACATCTACTTCAAAAGTAGAAACATACATTTAACCATATAAAATTATCATTAGAAAAATGTTATTTTATTATTTATTTAATTTTATTGTGTATAGTTTAAAATTTTTAATTCAACTTTTAAACATTTAATTTTAATCTTTTTAAATTCAAACTTTAGATTTTGTATTTAGAGTTTGCTTTTAGATTTTGATTAATTTCAATAATATATTTCTTTGACTTTATATTTTATTATAAATGCAATTATTTCTATACATACTTTTATAATTCATTTTGATCCATTGTCACTTATATGTTTAAATTTGTTACAATAATAAATTATATTTAAAAAAATATAAAACAAAATATTATTTAATAATAATGATAAAGTATTTATGTTTAATTTTGTTTAAAGTATCTAATATTGAAAGGTAACATTGATATTAACTTTTCATCATATAATTCAATCAGTAATCTAAGCCATGTCTATCTATAAATTCTTCATTCTATGTGTGCCCCTATGAGAGTCCTCAAAGAGTTGGATTCGCTTATGAAAAAAAAATTGTGGGATGGTCCAAGGATGGGTAAGAAGTGGGCTCTTGGTAGTTGGGATAAAATATGTTCGCGTAAAGCTTAAGGAGGCCTTGGTTTTTGTAAAGCAGCTTTAAACAATCAAGCTATTGTTGGGAAGATTTATTGAATATGGATATCCAACAAGGAGGCTTTCATCAGTAAATTCATCACTATTAAGTATTTGGGTTCTATACCTCATGAACAAGTTGGTTGCATTCCTCTAAGGAGCCTTGGATCCATTATTTGGAAGGTCCTCAAATCTGGTGAACAATTGGTAAAACCTAGACTTTTTTGAAAAGTAGGTATAGGAGACAAAGCTAAATTTTGGAATGATTCTTGGGACCAACATCCCCCTTTAATTTATGAGTTTCCAGAGTTGCATCCCTTGAACAAATATTCGAGGTTAGATGATGGATAAATATGGCTTCATACATTTCTTCCAAACAGATTGGAGATTTCTTTTTCTTTCAATGGAAGAGGTTAGAAGAATGACTTATTCATGTCCCTCTTTATCAAAAATATTTTATTGATAAGATCCTCAAGCAAAGGTACCTTACAAGAAAATAAGAGGAGGATAAGATGATGGTTATAATAATTTGCTCCCTCCTTCGTTGATCTTGCAGGATGCTCCATAGGATAGAGTTTGGGTGACTAAGAGACACTGAATCATCTACTTTTCTAGTGTGCATTTGAAAGAGTCATGGAAAAGGTGGTTAGACCTCTTTAAGGTTCACCTAAATTTCAGGTGACTCTTTTTAATATCTAGGATATTTGGAAACGTAGAAAATTCAATAATACCTCCATTCAGCTATGTTAGTCCCTAGGCACGAGCTTCATTTGGTAGCACATTTGGTTGGAAAGAAATTCCAAAATTTTTAGAGAGGAGTTTAGTCCAATGGAGTTAGTTTGGCATGAAATTTTTATCAATATTTTTGAAACTATCAAAGCTCACTTTAAGGATAATAAAACTCAGGTGAATGAGGTGACTCCCAAGCCATAGAAGTTGGTACCATGGCAACCCCTTCCCTAGGTTGGAAAAATATTAATTTTTATGGTGCAACTAAGGATAACCTAAGGGCTGCAGGCATTAGTTTTCTCAGAATATATTTCAAGGGGAAGACCCTCCATTGGGATCTAAAGGGTCTTGAAAGGGTTACTAACAATGAAGCTTGAGGACTGGCTATTAGACAAGGTTATCTCAATGCTTGGGAGAAAGGGGTTAGAAAGATCATAGTTGAGCCTGACTCACAAATTATGGTGGGACTTCTAGATGCTATTCAAAATTTCATACCAAAGGCTTGGAAGATATGAAACATTGTGAGCCAAATTAAGTCCATTTAGCAAAAATTCGAGGATGCCATCCCAATATATATTGAAAGAAAAAATAATATAGTGGCTAATTTTTTGGTTAAACATGGCAAAGAAAGCCCAATTGGATACATACTGAATTCTACTTAGGATAGAGAATCTTCTAAATAGCTGGAGGTGAATAAAAAGGTTCTTAATTTGGCCAATAAAGACTTAGGTAAGGATGAGGATAGGTCTAGAGTCCATTGAGCCTTGTGGATCAATGGAGGATGAATAGTTATTTATTGGGTTTTTTGCTACCTCTTGTAGCACTTTGTGGCCCTTTTAGGATAATATTGGTAGTGTTCGCAGGACTGTCAAGTCTATTAGGTTACTTAGTATCAGTAGAAAGAAAAAATGGGACCAGGTTAAAAATATGGTACTCAATTTTCTATTATTTTTGAAAATGTTAATCCATTTTTTTCAAATTTTAGGGCTTGCCAAAAAAACCTATGACTGTAATTTGATTCTTGTTATATCAATATAATTTTTTTACCTTTTAAAAAAAAAATCATCATATCGTATTCATTTATATTTATGTTTGTTTTTGGTCAATATCTCTTCATTATTAAAACATACATTATAATAAATGAACTTAAGAAGTGTGATGACCTTATAATTAAATGATCCTTTCAAGAAAAAGAAAGGTACAAGTACCATGACTTCACTACAAGGTGAAAATGATCCTAAAGAAATATAAAATAGACCACTCAATCAACTAGTTTACTCCATCTAGAAAACTTCCCAATGATTTCCATTTTGATGAGTATAATTGTAATTTCTCGCACTTTTTCTATCAAAAAAAGTGTAGCTAATTAGTTAGCAAGGAAATCATAAATGCAAGAATACCATAAAGTTTTTGGTGGTGATTACTAATTATATATAATATTACCATCTTAAGTAAATATCCTACTCTTACCAATAGGCAGTTTCCCTAGTGGCTAAGATGATGATTGTTTCTTAAGTGGTCTTGTGTTCAAACCCCTTGAGGGTGGTTGTTGATGTAATTTGTAAACGTTATCCTACAAAAAAATATCCTACTCTTATTATAAGATGCCTAACTATCATTCAAAGTTATAAGTTTAAATTTTGAAATAAGAAACATTCAAGATTATATTATAATTTAGTATCAAACCATACATGCAAATTCATTTTCTAAAAAGACAACATAATAAAAGATATTGAAGTACATACCCTGCAGTCAAAATAAACTTACTAGATTCTAAGATATAAGAAATTGTGTAATAATTTAATAGAGTGTAATAAATTGACATCAAATATAGTTCCATTATGATCTCTTACTACATATTACATCTAATCATATCTTATCATATGGCAATTATCAAGAGAGTAAACTCTTATTGTTTACCATGTAAAAATCAAGATTATAAAATATTCTTAATGATTATATTAGCAACTAGAAACTTCATGCCGAATAATAATATTATAAATATTTCAAGGTTCCAATCCACCCTCCATGCAAAGCATAACAAATTCATAATGTCAACTAGCTTTTAATTCGTATATATACATACAAAGCTATTATAAATATCCATTATCCATAGAGCATTATCATCGAAGTACCCCTCCATGTCATTCCTGAGAAACATTATCACACCACATAGTTAGAAAAAAAAAATGTAAGAATCAATCCATTTAATAAATGATATATATTTTTAATTACTTTATAAATAAGAGAAGAAAATTAATTTAGTCCTTATGTAAACATGAATAATGATTTTCAATTTAAAATTGCGTATTTGAATAGATTTAAAACATATTTATAATTATATGGTATTTAGTTGATACTCAAATAGGTTAATTAGTAGCAATGAAAGACATCCTAGAAAAAAATTGGATTGGAAAAGAGTGAGTTTCTTATAACATAGTGTTGATGATTGGTAGATATTTTCATTCTTTAAAATTTGAGTTTCTCTTGATAGGAAAACATAAATCAATAATTGATCAAATTTTAAATTGATAAAATAGATCATTTATATATATGTTTAAAATAGGACACAAAATATTATATTCTCGAGAGATTTGTTCTCATAAGGTTTCTTTATGTTACAATAAATAGATCATGTTTTGCCTTAACAACAAGATCAAATCATTTATTTATTTACATTTAGATTTTTAATCCTAATTTAAATACAATATATGTGCATGTGACATACAAAACAAAAAATCAAATAAATTTATACTATTAATATCTTTATATTTTATAACCAATAAATTTCTATGATATACAAATAATGAAGTAATTTCAAACACCTTGGTTTATAATAACCGGAGAAAACAAAGCGCTTAAGAAAATAAGTGATTACAATTTATACGACTTATAAATATATTTTTTAGGTTTATGTAAATGACATAAAATTTTATAGATAATTTTATGACAAGGATTAAAATAAAAAATAGAGTTCCCCTTAAATTGAGGAAAAGTTTCTTGTTAGAACTAAACATGTACATAACCTTATACTTATGAATATGGTCCTTAAAAATTAGGAGCCATGGAAATGTACACATGTTCTAGGTTATTTATACAAATTGCTAATATACTTTCAAAGGCATATCAATATTGATAATAGAGGGAATCCAATGAAGGGAATGGTATAGTAGTAAAAATGATGCCTAGTTCAGAGGATGTAAAGGGATCAAATTACTACATCCTTTTTAAATTAAAAAATAAGGTTTGCGGTTGGCAAGAAATTCTATATTATTTGACAACAAGGAAATTCCACCTATACAAGTTCAAGCTTAGATAAAATATACTTATGAAGGCATACAAAGTTCTCTAAAATTAAAGGTTGTAAGGCAAGTTGGTAGTTAACAGTGGATATTAAGAAGTCTTGGATTTTCATAGATTGAGATTGTCAAGATAGTCAAGGTATATCTGGGGTAGGAGGAGTGTTATATCAGGATGAAAATCATAAATTCAATTTCAAATCATACCTTGGTGAAGGCACCAATAATGTGGAGAGTGGAAGGTTTTGATATTTTTCATAATAATGGTAGTGAAACAGGGAATAACCAAATTTTAAGTTTTTAGTGACTCAAAATTGTGGTGGATTGAAATTTCATATTAGTAGGGATGAAAAATTTGATATATAGGCCTTATTATGAGTAGGTGAAATTGCTAGAAGCATCATTTGCAAATATCTCTTATAAACATATTTATAAAGAACTAAATGAGAAAGTGAATGGTCTATTAGAAGTTGCCTTGGATATTATAGATAGTACTTGGTTAAAAGGAATAGTGTGTGAGATGTGATTCTATTATAGTTTTCTCCCTATCGATAGAAGTCATGGTTTAGGATATTTTTGTGTTTTTCGTACATTTTTGGATAATTAAGATCCTATTCTTAAGATGACTAATAACTAAAATTCTGAATTACCAAAATGGCAAGCTATAATATTTTTGAAGGCTTGCACTAGGTTGTTCATAGTTTTTATTTTATGAGTTTAATAGAAATTTTAGAAAAAATTGAGTCATTGATGGATGATTATAGAGTAGCTCTTAATGGGGATGTTTAGTAAGGCCTATATGAGGGTAATTTTTTCCAAACTCTAATGAAATTTACTATTTTTTTTTAATGGAAAACAACATTGAGAATAGAGGGAATGAAACACATATCCTTGTACTTGTGGATATGGATCCCTAACTAAGATTCCAAACTAGGGTCCATGGAAAGGGATTCACTTTAGAAGTTATATAAAGTGATTATTAATAGACTTGCAACACCATGGTAATGTCTAGACCAAAGGGAATCAAATGCTTAGCCTTGTACTTCTAGATACGGGTCATTAACCAAAATTCCAAAGCAATTAAGAAAATTTGAACACTAACACACAATAGACTAGAAAAATATAAATTAGCCTAAGGATAAGAGAATAACACATATTATTTATTAAATTAGTAAAATAAAATAAAATTGCAACAAATCACCTAGATATTTTAGGTGGTTATGACCAAGAAAGATACCATATACAGTTATATCAGTAGAGACTCAAAATATGGATTGAAAATATATGGTTAATAATAGTATATTATTTTTAATCTAAAAGACACATTTTTTGTGTGTGTAAGAAGTTATTACATATATTGCATTGAAGTCCTATAATATAAAATTAATTTATTCCAATAAATATAGATAAATATTAACCTATCCAATCCCATTTTATTACTTTAATATTAATATTCACTTGAGGCTCCTCTTAGAGTCTTTGTAATTATATAAGCATTTTCTAGTATGTCCTACATGATTTAGATGCTACCACAATGGGTTCAATGGGTAAATATTGGGTCAACAATAATTTAGAGACCAATCTTGATGTCAATCATCTCTTATTAAATCATCACAATGGATAATTTAATTTATTAGGAATGATAATACATACAATTATTTTGATATTCTTTATAAAGTTATTCCCTTATTCCAATAATTGCTTGAACATGTTTGATTTCATGAACATCATATCCTTCTCATTGAATTACAAAATCCAATCACATAATTACCCCTCTAATAGTTGCTCCATGATCATTGTTTTCCCACTAAATTCTATGCCACTTCAACTCCACCTATTGTTCCTCTTTCAAAAATTGAACCTACTCCAATACTACATTTGCTTGCATTTGTCCTTACCAAATATTTACCTACTACTATATAAAATTATAAATCATATCAATTTGCTTCTTAAAGAAACCATATTAATTGATTTGTGAATCATAAATAGGAATAACAATCCATTGTCATGTTGGTCTTTTAATACAAGAAATAGTTGTGTATTTTATATTTAAAATATACATAATTGTTATATTCTAAAGATAGGCATCAACCAATATGGATACATTCCTTATATAATGCACATATAGTAATAAGCAAAAGGAATATTTCAACCATTGACCTAGTACAATATTTATCCTAACAAACATAAATATTGTTTCAACTATTGACCTAGTCGTTATCCTGATAAATATAAAGACTATTTCAACCATTGACATAGTATAGTCTTTATCCTAACAACTCCTCTTAATGAGAAAACTAAATATAGCCCAAGGTTTAGTGATTAAATATATTTTTAAGGATAGTGTGTTTCTCTATCAGTTGCTTGAAATAAATAGGATCAAATTTATGATTAAATTTTTCCTTAATTTTAACAAATTCCTACTTAGACATATATATTGGAATGAAATTTTATTTATGATTGGATTTCATCCAGGATCTATTCTACATAAACACATATACTTTAAAAGGTCGTATTGCCAAATATCTTTCTTTATAGATCTTATAACATCAAATGCATATTGCCATTGGATTCATGGACAAATATAGTTATTACTATGGGTCTTATAGTCAAACATCTATCTTTATAGGTCTTACAATGACAATGCTTTTCCGTATAATCATCATTACACCTAACTAGGTTGTATAGGTAACCAACCTATGCGACTACTAAATGTACTAGGTAACGACATTGAGTATAGGGTTCTATTAAATACATGTAAAGTATTCTTAATATACTCTTTTTTTTTTCTCTTTTAGAACACTCTCGTTGATTGTATAGGGTTTAGTATGTCTCCATGCAACAACTGAATTGAGTGCAGAATGATGCCTATGTCTTCTTTCCATCACTCAATTGAGTGTACAAAGACACTTATATCTCCTTGCCACCATTCAATTAAGAATATAAAGTTGCATGTGTCTCCTTTGCATCCTTGGTTGAGTGTATAGAGTTGTCATTATCTCAATATCATTGCTCAACCAAGTGGATAGAGTTTCCTAAGTCTCCTTGCCACTTAGCTAACTTTATAGAATTTTATGTTTCCTCTTTCCATAATCCAATTGAACATAATAATTACTGTCACTATTTAAACAACAAAAATATCGCTTTCCTTGTAGATCACTTTGAAACTAAAATTAAGATTTAGACCTATAATTTCAATGCTCAAATAACAATGCCAACTTACCTCTACAATATTTAAGGATCTGGAGATACCATGGTATGCTTAGAATTCATTTAAAAAAAACTTGTTTATAACCTAGATAAAAAAGATAATTTAAAAAAAAAAAATTGAAAGTACAATGAAAGTAGGGTAAAAAGTTTTTTTTTAATGAGTTATATAAGATTATTATATGAACTAATATCACTTGATACAATTTGTACTTCTTATTTTTCTAATTAAATGTGTTCTATTACTATGCAATTTAAAGTTATATCACTTACATTATTTATTTTTGGATTTGTATAATGTTAACTAATTACATTATTTTGGATTTGTATAGTGTTAACTAATTGTCACGTGCATAAGAAAACTTTTGTACAACCAAAGAAAAATTACATTTAATTTTTTTTTAAACTAAGTGCAATTCCCGATTCAGCCTTGCCGAATTTTGGCCAAATTCGAGTTTTCCTACTATAATTCAACATACACATTAGAATAGGCCCAACCCATACCCATTAGGTCCTGAGAAGTACATAACCATAAAAACTGACATAATAAGATGCAGTAAGTCCATAGGGTTGAGACTTAAACCCAACCCGTCTCAGACTTGACAAGGCTATATTTTTGACCTGGGCTGGCTCAATACAAAGCTTAAAGAAAATTTAACAGTGACTCAATAAATCAGAAAATAAGGATCAAAATGATTCACGCAAGGTCACTCATCTTAAGTTTTCATAGATTAGGCAAAAGTTTGAACACTATGATGCTCCCTAAACCCCATTTGATATCAAATTGTTGGGACTTTTGCCACATCCATAGTCAAGTTTCCAAAACAACACATGCCCTAAAGCCATTAGTAAACCCACATGCCATTAAGACCCACTTGACCCAATAAAGATCAAGTGTATACCCATTTTATCTCACACCAGTGTAAGAGTCATCCATTTTTTAACAAACGAAATATGTAATTTATCTATGCAGATCAGTAATTGTACCTTTCCAAGTTGACTGAAAAACTGTTCACCATCCTTAAGCAATGGCCCTCGAATCCACCTGTTACAGAACTTTCTCAGGTTTCAACAAATTGTTGACACGCCCAACCCTCTTGCCTGCTCCATAATCAACAACATTATAAATGCAACTCCTTTAATTAATTCCTAATCTAAAGAAAAATCCTATTAACATAGCAGTTAAACTGTTCGGCTTAAAAACTAAAATGACAAGAATGGGCATGAAGATAAATTCAAAATCTCTAGAATTTACCCACTAATGAAGCAAACTCTACAAAGGGCAGCTTTCTTTTATAACTATGCAACTCGCCCTCACCTTACAAGCATGTTATTCAAGCATAATTCCTGAGCTAAATGAAAAACCCTATTGGCATTGCAGTTAAACTATTAGTTTACAAACCAAAACAACCACAATGTGGATGAAGATGATTTCAAAATCTCTGGGGTTTACCCGAGAAATGAAGCCAGCTCTACAGAGGGCAGATTTCTTATGTAGCTATGCAATTCACCCTCCCTCCCCTCCATCAAACATATTATTCAATATATTGCTATGTTGGTGGCTGGCTTATCTGACTCACAACTAAGATCACCATGCATGGACTTGCAATCTCTCAGAATGCTAGAACCACACATATTGCATAAGTATTGAAAACAATAGTAATATAAAAGTATAAGAAAAAGGCCTCTGGGTTCATGGCAATTAGTGAGAAGAAGAATTTCAGAACATATTCAATCTTATGGATAAATTTTAATATAAGATTGTAAATTTGAAACAGACTGTTTTACACAATAAAGTAAGATTTTAATTTCATAAATAAACTTCAAACATTTTATATAATCTGGTTAAACACCGTTACTTTCACTAAATTCAACCAGTTAATTACCCCTACTGTCACCAGGTTTGACATGCATGATATATAAAAATATTAATAATATGTTTTACTATCATTATGTGTCACTTCATTTTAATTCCATATAATTTAAAAAAAAAAAAAAAAACAACCATCATCTGATAGTTGAACAGTGCGTGCAGATTTCCTGAGGACTTCTGCTACAGCAGCCACAGTTTCCTCAGGGACATCATTAGGTCCTGCATTTCTTTTCATTCCTAGATGCTCTTTCATTCGATAGAACGAACAAATCAAAGCAAGGCTAACCTCTGTTTGTTAATTATTGTCAAGGAACAATACATACACAAGTGCATAATGACCAGATGTTAGATCAATCCCCCCACTCCCCACCGCGAAAAAAAATAAAAGGATACTTCCATCCACGCTTTCTCTAACATGTTGTTTCAGAAACTTGTCCCTTGAAAAATTACGGTCGCTGAAGTAATACCCCACCTGTTTGCAGCCCCATGTTCAAATCCGCTAATAAAATAGGGTATAGTTAATGTCTATATCAGAGATGCATAATATAATGAGTACCTGATCAACGACTTTAATCGCGGTCTGCTCATCCAAAGCAGCTGCCATGGCTGTGATCCGCTGCTGCCCTTCTTCTTTTCCAATAGCTTTATAGCAAAATATTCTTTACGCAGGTCTAATGGGATTTTGGGTTTATGCTCTCGGACAGAAGCCTGTGGACATCAAACTTGGCAAGTGATCGGCATATATAAACAGTGAGAGTTGTGAGGGCGCCAGAGGAATTTCCATCCTGCTTTATTTTGAGCTAATGCTAAGATTTGGAGTTGGACCTTGTCTGCTTTTATTCTTCTTTTTTTCGTCCTGCTTTTATTTGAGATATGCTAAGATTTGGAGTTGGACCTTGTCTGCTTTTATTCTTTCTTTTTCTCGTCCTGCTTTATTTGAGATAATGTTAAGATTTTGAGTTGGACCTTGTCTGCTTTTATTCTTCTTGTTTTTACGTTTTGCTTTTATTTTTATTTTTTTAATGTGAGAATAAGTGATTTTTCATGATGCATAAGAAAATTAAAGTTCCAATCCTACTTACATTTGAATTTGAGATTTTTCAAAAATAGATTAAAGTCCTCACTTAAGAAGTATTTATAGGTTCAATTATCATAAATATTTTGATGTCTATAGGACTATGCTTCAATGGTTGAGATATGGTTGAATCGTGGTTGCACCAAAAAGGTTGTATAGGAAGATGTTATTAGTTGATTGTCTCATTATACTAAGGGAAGGGAAAGGTAACTGCGTCATTTTTTTTTAATATATATTAGGGTAAATATAGGTTTCTTTTTTAAAGGGTCCATACCTATTATCAATTGGAGGATACAACAAGGGTCATCCTAAACTTGGATCTTTTGGATCTTGTAACACCTTAAATTTGACGCAGTTCAATTTACCCTAGGTTAATAATTCAAATTTTAACCTCGAAACCATATTTTAACCACCTGCCTCAATTTTCGCACCAAATATAGAGACAGTTATGGTAGTTGGACAATATCATCGTTGATTTGACGATATCATCCCTAATTGGACGAAATCCTTTGGAACCGAACGTCCAAACGATTTCGTTCAAAAACCGAATTTTCATAATTAGAAACAGTTCCAACTCTCATTCCCAGCTTAGCAAAAGCATGTCTACGTCGTTGGAGGATGTTTCGCTAGAGATCTCCCAGGTTGGGATGACTCCCAACCTCCTAAATCCCCCCCTCAATCCTATTTAAACTATGAATTTCATTAAATACACCCTGGCTGATCAATTTCCTGCAACCTCAGCTCCATTACCTGATAGAACACTCTGAAATTCAATCATTTGCATAGTTTTTCTAGATCCATTTGCACGTTTTTGTTTTGCATCAGTCGGAGGAAGCTTGGATCGTCGCAGATGATCCTGTTCACAACCGAGACGATTTCACCTCGATTGGAGGCGATCTTGTACCATCTCAGACGATCTTGACTGTACTCCTCTTGGGGGTAATCAAGATCTAATGTTTGTATTTTATGTCAATTCAATCAATCAAATTGCATTAATTTAGTTTATATTCTGTATTGCATCTGGTTCACCCCATGCAAACATAAAGGCATTATTGATATTCTGCATTTTATGATCAATTCTATTTTAGAACATAAAGGCATTTCATTTACTTTAGATTGAATTTGATTTTTAGGACCTATTAAGCATTTAATTAGAGTTTTTGTGTCCATTAAATTATATTTTACATTATATTTCCCCTGTTTTGACATCCATTTGTTTCAAGATTATATTTATGCTTTCCATTCACTAGTAGAAAATCTTGGTATTCAAGATATTGAAAGTTATCGAATCCTCAAATGTCATATTAGGTTATAATGGCATACTTAAAATGATATGGACATCTTTAGATTCAACACCGTGGGAATGGTATGTAAATTTTGAACCAAATTGGAGTAAATCATAAAAATAAAAATAGTAAAGAAGGAGGAGGATGTAAATTTTGGACCAGTTTGGTTTGAACAAAGTTTTATTAATAAAAATATGAATATATACAATGAGTATGAGGTGGTTGATTTGGATAACTAACTATAAATCATCTATTCTGATGCAACTCTCTAATATATACCCTAACTATACTACATGATGTAATAAATTCCTAAAATTCCTAACCTTATAATATTATATTTTAAATAGGGGATATAATTAACAAGCTAAATAGTTCAAAAAAATAATGGACTAGAATAAACACATTAGTCCATGATTTACATCATTGTGAATCAGGATAAACTCAACTACTCATCTTACTAGTACTAGCCATACCAGGCTCAATCAAGGATAGTGAAAAATATAACTATCCAATATTACACATCATAAGGGGATAGGGACACACACTAGGCATATACATTGTTACAAATAAGGATAAATTCATCTGTCTACAAACCCTTATGATCAAGAATGTATCAACCAATCATAGGTACAATATTTCACTTGTAAATAGGGATATACGCAACCATTCACAATAGCCTATGTGAATATGGTTACACTCTAATATCCATAAAATACAGAGTTTTAAATTCTCTCAAATGAAGCATTATCTTTCGTAGACAATGCAACATAATTTGATCTTCAAAATGAATCACACATGTGTCGACCATATGAACCCCCTCAAATTGGAAAAAAAAATTGAACACATGGTCTTTTAAAGTCCTCAACATATTTATTCAATAGGATAGTTGCATTAGGCTCCAAATATACCTTTGATGAGTATAAATATACCTATACTCGAAAAAGAGTAAGTTCCTTAAATTGCTAGAAATAGTAAAGTGTATGAAATTCAAGTTAGATGCTAAATCAAGGAATATTATTTAACCATGGTCCTCACACATCAAGCATTAAACTATGGCGCACAAGGTACATGTAAACATGAATCAAGGTTCAAAATATTTGTTACAATACATGAGCACAAATACTAATTTTTAAATCATAATATAACTACCATAAGCTATTATGAGTAACCAATATGGGATAAAAAGAATAAGTGGGCTCCAAATTAAATGTGTTCTCCATTAGTCAACTTGAGTTAAAATATTTTTTAATATCAATTTTAAATTGGATAGTTTCTTTGTTGTTTATGAGTATAATTAGACAACTACGGATCTACTCCATCATTCAATGGCCAATTGCATATTGTTGCATCTCCTTCTAAAATGAACATGTCACAACAAGATTTGTTGTTCTAGCTTAATGACATCAATGCTCCAACATGAATTATTAGGGAATCGTTTTTCAACATTCTAGAGTAATAAAAAATCCCAAATTATTGTCTTATCATTTAATAATAATAAAAATAAAATTAGGTTTCAAAGACTTTAAAGGGCCTTCCCATGAAGCATGTACGATTTTCCATTTATTTATTTAAATATATTTTTGTTTGTTTTCTATTTTTTATGGCATGTTTATTGCATATAGTAGATTAGTGCTTTCCTCCTAGTAAACTACAAGTAACAATATATAATTTGTGTATGTATATATATAATTTGTAGCACAAGCCTTCATCCAACAACACTTCACTAGAAAATAAACTTCAAATGGCACATGCATTGATTAGATGACAACTTCATAAAATATGACCTTTGTGCATCTTGATATGACCATTCAATGGATGATAGGGTTAATGTTTACTTTAAAAAACCCTTTTCTCATATGGCAATATTAAATTAAACTTAGAAAGTAATATTTTGTAATGGCCACTCTAGGCAAATATTTCTAGTGGCAAGTTATGTGATGAAAAGTTTTCTTCAGACTATATCTCTTCTCTAGATGGTAGGTTTAGATGGTATTTCTATGTGGCAGCTCTAGACAACAACTCTATATTATAATTTTAATTAGAAACTCCAAATGACAAAACCATATGGTAACTTATTATGATAGCTATAGATGTCAACCCCATATGACAACTATATATGGAAACGTCAAATGATAACTCTTCTCTAGATGTTCCAATTTTATAACAACATGATATTTAGATAATAGCAATTATGTATAATTAATCTCACTCTACTCCTATGTATTTTTAGCATAAGCAACACACAATAAGATGATAGCATTGTTGGAAAAGCAGGGTTTTGAATAGAGTTTCATTAATAAAGATATAAATATATACAATGAGGATGAGGTGGTCATTTTGAATAACTAACTATCAACAACCTATTTAGGAACAACTCCTGAATACCTACCCTAGCTATATTACATGATATGATAAATTTATAATAATAATTAGAATAAAAACACCAAGTGTCATCCAAAGAAATATAAGAGTGACTATGCATAGAATCAAGACAAAGGGGGTCAGCCCTAATATTATAATTGCATCTATAAAACAGTGTCAAGATAAGAATCCTCAAGGACCAATCTAGGCAAATGGTGAAATTAGCATAATATTTATTCTACAATAGGGGCAAATGGTGTAGTTACCATAAGATATCTTTTGCAATCGGGACAAATGGGATGCTCAAAATTTTAATATGGTTGTGATTTTTAAAGAAAAAAGAAGATAGATAAAAATGGAGGTCAAACCATTCAAATTTGCTTGAAGAACAATTTCAAATCTTCAACAATCATTTATGACATTAAAGCATCGCCTAAAGTATCAAAATAGAAATTTAGATGCAAAAAAAATTTCAAGTGGATGCATACATTTTGCTTGTTTTATAAATGCTTACAAGACAAATTTTACATTCTTTTGAATTGATCAAGGTGCATTTTAGATATCTGAAATGGAATTTTCAATCTTCCAAAAATTGTTTTTTTAATTTTGAATCTCTCAAAATGCATTTTCCATTTTTTGAATGGTCAAGGTGCAATCTCTATTATGCTTTGTAATGGTGTAGATTGCATGCTTCTAAATGATGCACTTTCCATGATCTAAATAAATCAAAGTACATCATTATTTCAAAGTGCTTTTTGAATACTTTTGAAGTGTATTTTCCATGTATTTTTCTAGATTGCTCAATGATGCATTTTACACCTCTAATTTACTTCAAAATGGTTTATTTTTTGTTGTTTTTGAATAGTTTAAAGTATATTTTGCATGTCAAAAGTGCATGTTAAGTGTTCGCAAAGCACCCAAACTTTATTTTGCTTATAAACCACTCAATGTGTATTTTATATTTTTCTAAACCTAAATATATTTTGTTTGCAATCTGCTCATTCCAATATGTAGAAAATAGCAACACTCATCTTAACAGCTATGTGACATCTTTAGGACAGATTTGTTGTCATCAACATTTCAAAAATACACAATATGCCAAACATTTAAAATTAATGTATGGGAAATAAAAGAGTAGAAAATGATAAGTAAATATAGCGAAAGAGTAACAAAGGTCATTCTTTTCTTAAATGTTGATTTGTTAGGAATTACAAATTACAATGCATAGTTGCAAAATCCATCAAACTAGAGATTAAATCAGACCCTACAATATTATGTAAAGATTCCATTTAATAATCAAGATCGTATCTTGACAATTAACACTAAAAGTGTGTTGCACTAAATAAAAATATTTATTAACCATGACATTATTGCACAACAATTATGCTACATAGTTTTTATTTGATTTTCATTGTAAATAGCTTTGGTTATAATAGGCAACATTTACTTTGGTAGGTAAGTGTTATTTTGCATCTAGACTTTGTAACTAGATATTTTGTAATCTATAAATCAATCCTTTGAGTATAGAAGTAGTGAGAATCCATTCCTTAAGACTAGTTTTTAGGAGTAAAATGCTTTGTGGATTTATTCTATGTTGTTGTAAAGGGAGAATGTATGTTGTGAAATAGATCCTTTTTATTTAGACTATAAATATACATATGTTCTCATTTGTAGGTCTTCAATTTTTGCTTAAAAATATATATGGGGCTGCTATATTTCAACCATGCCAATGAATTTAAGTGTTATGAGGTACCTCTTAATGGTGTAAAGAAATTGTGTATTGGAAGAAGTATAAGATATCACTTCCTTTTGTTAGTCTTATCTTAGCAAATATAAGCAATAAGAATGCCAAATAAGTAGTTGTCTTCTAATATTTGAATTATTGGATGTGATTGTTTGTGTGCATTAGTCCTATTAATAATATGAGTTAATGGAATTAAGTGTCATAATATACCTATCATATTAAGAGTACCAACAACTATCAGTCCTCTTTCTACAACATGTTTGGCTTATGATTAAGTGTGTCATTATTTTATTTTTATATTATTGTGATCCCTAAACTTTAATAATCATAATTTCATTAATGAAAATTTGTACATAATTATCATCTTTGAGTGTTACTGTAAGTTTCCTTTCTTTTTTCTATTTGAAAATCCATGTACCATATTATACACTAGCATTTATGAAGTCATCCATATCTAGAGATTGTTTTGGGTAAAACCCAAACATTCAATAAATTGGTGCCTAGGGTGTAAGTGCTTAGATTAGAACCCAATTAATATTTTTTGGCCAACACTTCATTGTGTATTTCAAACCTATATTCACATTTGTTGGTTCTTGATTGCTTTACATATTTTGGTTTATGTATTTTCATTCTTTTCTTTCTCCCTTTAAATGTTCTTGTACCATTAGTACTTATTTTCTTAGCATTCTATTAGCTTTGTCAAACTTTTGAATTATCTCCATGGTTCATTGAAGGTTGCATTTATTCCCTTTTTTCTAGTTTCCGTGTATTCTACTATGCTCTTGAAGTTCATCGACTTTTGCACATCTATTTAATATCCATGTAATATGATTTGGTATGTGTCTATAACCCTCTTCCTCTTGGAAATCAAAATTTTCTTTGTGAATATTTTCCAACAATAATTTATATTCTATGTCTATTTTTATGTAATAATTTTCTCCCTTTGTATCTATTTTTTGCATGGTTGACATTTTCTAAGGATAGTCTACACTTCACTATCCCATGATATTGTTTTGCATTCACCCCAATGTAATTTTTGGTGTATTATTATTTAGTGTTATTTTTGCTTGGAGTGAGCCATATTTTAGAGGGCTTTGTATATCCTATGATGTGTTATGGTATTCTCAATTATTATTCTCATTATCCTTCCATGAAAGGGTTTGTGTATATCATTATATATCTTTTCTATAAAATATGATTACCTCACCTTGGTTGTTCTATTCATATTTTATCCAAATATCTTATTGGATATTATTGTTTTATTGCATTTTATTATGAGTGACTTGTTTTTTGAGGGGTTTTTATTCTTGCTTTTACTTTCATTTTCATTTTATGTGATTTCAAGTTTTCATAATCCTCTATTATAATTAGAAAAATGCAAAACAATAAAATTATATATATAATTATTTAGTTAGCAAATATGTTTGAAGATTTACCATTATCACTACACACCTTATTTTTTTTATTCAATTTGAGTCCTATGCATTCTATGCTCACAATACTATATTCCTTTAGATTTATAAGGCCAATGAAATTTGAGACCTCTTTTACAAACGCTATTTATTTCTCTACATGCTTTTTTATCTTTATGAGAAATTTATGATCTACTATGAAACCCTAGCTCCATTGGTTGTTAGTTGTCAAAACCCTCTATCAATTATAGGAAACAAATTGTTAGGAATGGAGCCTAATTATGAGGAGGCTAAACAGAGAAAGTTTTTGGATTTACTGCAGGACGGGCAGGGAAAGTTTCCGGATTTACAGTCTGTTAGTCTACCAGAGAAAGTTTCCGGATTTACAACAGGACAACCAGGGAAAGTTTTTTTTGTTTTTATCCCAAAATTAGATGTTGGGAACTCAATGTTAATCTTGGAATGTATTAAGAAAAGCAGTTTGTTTTTTCTGTTTTTTTCTTATATATAGTTGTGAGGAAAAACAAAGATGAGTATGATGACAAAGAAAATTACTGTGTTGATTCCTTGGAAATATAGAGAGGAAATTACAGCAGATGTTTGCTGTAGGTTGTAACCCTCTATTGCTTGGATTGAGAAAATGAAGGACTGAAAATTCTCGGTGGATGTAACCCACATTGGGTGAACCACGTTAAAATCGTTGTCTCTTCTTCTGTGTGTGTTTGTCTAATTTTTCTTTAATTCTGCCGTTAAAGTTTGAAACACTATAATTGCTTTTCTATATAAATATATTTTATATAGTGATTTACTCTAACAAGTGGTATCAGAGCGGTTGTTTTGTTGGGTGCACTTGACAGAAGGAGAATTTCTGGATCAAGTGGGAGCAATGGCGGAAGAAGGGAGGTTTAGAGTTCAAAAATTCAATGGCCAAAACTTTCAATTCTGGAAGATGCAAATGGAGGATTACTTGTACCAGAAGGATCTTTACTTACCTCTTGAGGGGGAAACAGAGAGACCTTCATCTATGTCTGATGAGGAGTGGAGTCTCCTTGATAGAAAGGCATTGGGTACCGTGGAGGCCGTGCTTGGGAGCCACCGTAGCCTTCAACATCTCTCGATGAAAAGACTACCAAGGGAGTCATGGATAAGTTGGCCAAGATGTATGAGAAACCATCAACATCAAATAAGGTATTCTTAATGAAAAGGTTATTTAACATGAAAATGAGTGAAGGAGGATCTCGTGCATGATCATTTAAATGAATTTAATACTCGTCACTAATCAATTGCATTCAGTAGGATTGGATTTTGATGATGAGCTTAGGGCCTTATTAATCTTATGCTCTCTTCCGAAAAGTTGGAACAATTTGGTAATGGCGGTAAGTAACTCTGCTTCGAGTTCAAATAAATTAGAATTTGATGATGTGGTTGGTGTGATACTCAGTGAGGACATGAGAAGAAAAACCACAGGAGAATCATCTAGCACCGCCTTAACTATTGAGAATAGAGGAAGAGGAAGAGAAAGAGGCAAGAGTTCACATCGTGGCAAATCCAAAGGCAGATCCAAATCACGTGGAAAAGGAAAGCTACAGTGTTGGCACTGTGGCAAAAAGGGTCATCTCAAGAAGGATTGTTGGCAAAGAAAGGGTGATGGAAATGAAGGTAATGATAATAATGGTAACACTTTAGAAGCCAATATTACTGGACAAATTCTACAAGATGCTTTAATCTTATCTCTTGATAGAAATAGTGATTATTGGGTAATTGATAGTGGTGCTTCATTCCATGCTACCTCACATAAGGAATACTTCATAGATTATGTTTCCGGAGATTATGGACAGGTTCTATTGGGAAATGACCAACCATGTAAAATCGTGGGTATTGGAAAGATTTTGATTAAATCCCCAAATGGATGTCAATGGGCTCTTAAAGAGGTGAGACACATACCAGATTTAAAGAGAAATCTTATATCGGCAAGTAAGCTTGATGGTGAAGGATACACGGTTGCATTCGGAGAAAATGCTTGGAAAGTTACTAAAGGTTCATTGATAGTAGCTAGAGGTAAATTGGTGGGTACTCTTTATTTACTTACCGATTTTTCTCACTCGCTCCATGAATTTAGTTTCTACAGGTGAGAGTGCATCTTTGTGGCACCAAAGACTTGGCCATATGAGTGGAAAAGGTATGGAAATTTTACATTCAAGAAAGTTATTGCCTAAGTTAAAAGAGATTGATTTGGAATTCTGTGAGGATTGTGTTTATGGTAAAGCAAAGAGAGTTAGATTTCTCAAGGATGGCAAGGAAAGGAAGAAAGAGAAATTGGAGCTTGTGCACTCGGATGTTTGGGGCCCAATCTCGTGTAACTTCTCTTGGAGGTTCCTCTTACTATGTACTTTTTATTGATGATGCAACAAGGAAAACATGGATATATTGCATTAAGAATAAAAGTGATGTTTTTAATACCTTTAAGAATTGGAAAGCATTAGTTGAAAATGAAACTGGAAAAGGTTAAAGTGTCTAAAGTCGGATAATGGTGGAGAATATTGCAAGAGAGAATTTGATGTGTTTTGTTCTAAAAATGGAATTAGAAGAATCAAGGTAGTTCCAAGAACACCTCAAGAAAATGGGGTTGCAGAAAGAATGAATAGAACCATCATGGAGCGTGCTAGGAGCATGAGAATACATGCAGGCTTACCATTATTTTTATGGGCTCATGCCGTTGATACTGCAAATATATCTGATTAATAGAGGACCGTCTAGTGCCTTGGATGGAGGAATTCCGGAAGAGCTTTGGACAGGTAAACCAATAAATTATTCTTTCCTTAAGGTATTTGGATGTGAGGCTTTTATGCATATAGACAAAGAGAACATAAATAAGTTAGATGCTAAGGCCCAAAAGTGCTATTTTATTGGTTACGGTATTGATGGCTTGGGTTACAGATTATGGGATTGTGATAACCGAAAAGTCATTAGAAGTAGGGATGTCATATTTAATGAAAAAAACTTGTATAAAGATCGGTTGCAGTGAAAGAAACAGAAAGAGGAAAATGCTGAATACATAGACCTTGATGGACACATAGAAAAGGTAACTCCAAAAGTGGTAGAAGATCAAAATGTACAGCAAGCAACAACAAGCACCTCAATCTCCAGAAAGTGTTGTTAGACGTTCTACCAGGATAAGTAAAATTCCTCAACGTTTCTCTGATTATATTTTGTATACTGATGCTGGTGAGCCGAATGTTTTCAGGAAGCATTACAGATGGATACCAGGAATAAGTGGGAGCTTGCAATGAATGAAGAAATGGACTCTTTATTCCACAACCAAACTTGGGATTTGGTTGAGCTACCCAAAGGTAAAAGAGCGTTGACCAATAAATGGATGTACAAGGACGAGGAGGTGAGCATAACCATGGTGGGCCACAGCCTCGGCGCAGCCCTGTCGGTGCTCAGCGCCTTCGACATCGTGACGAACGGGATGACCTCATCTGTGCCTGGGAGACCGGCCGTGCCGGTGGCGGCGTTCGTGGTGGGGTGCCCGTGCGTGGGCAACGCGGGAGTTCAAGCGCCGCTTCGAGGCGCTTCCGACGCTGCGGGTGCTGCATATCGTGAATGTGATTGATGTGATCCCTCACTACCCCGGCAAGCTCATGCATTACGAACATGTCGGGGAGAGGCTGGAGATCGACACGCGGAAGTCGCGGTACCTGCAGGATTCAAAGAATCCGAGCGACTGGCACAACCTGCAAGCGCAGCTGCACATCGTGTCCGGGTGGGAGGGCCCCGAGAAACCCTTCGAGCTCCGGGTGAATCGTAGCGTGGCGCTCGTGAACAAGTCGTGCGACTTCTTGACGGATGAGTGTCTGGTGCCCGGGTCGTGGTGGGTGGAGAAGAACAAAGAGATGGTTTGGTTGCAAAGATTAATGGAAGAACTGGGGAAGAAGCAAGAGGATAATAGGTTGTGGAGTGATAGCCAGAGTGCTATACACCTTGCAAAGAATTCAGCATTCCATTCAAAAACTAAACACATCAAACTCAGGTATCATTTCATTAGATCAGTAGTGGAAGATGGATCTTTGAAATTAGGGAAGGTTCACACATCACAAAATCCTGCTGATATGCTTACAAAAGTGGTGTCAAGAGAAAAGTTGAGCTTTTGCTCAACTTCACTTGGCCTTAAGGAATAAGAGGCCATGATGAGAATTTTTCAGTCCTTGGTTGCAAGATGATGCAATGGAATTAGTCTCCAAGTGGGAGATTGTTAGGAATGGAGCCTAATTATGAGGAGGCTAAACAGAGAAAGTTTTCGGATTTACTGCAGGACGGGCAGGGAAAGTTTCCAGATTTACAGTCTGTTAGTCTACCAGAGAAAGTTTCCGGATTTACAACAGGACAACCAAGGAAAGTTTTTTTGTTTTTATCCCAAAATTAGATGTTGGGAACTCAATGTTAATCTTGGAATGTATTAAGAAAAGCAGCTTTGTTTTTTCTGTTTTTTTTTCTTATATATAGTTGTGAGGAAAAACAAAGATGAGTATGATGACAAAGAAAATTACTCGTGTTGATTCCTTGGAAATATAGAGAGGAAATTACAAGCAGATGTTTGCTGTAGGTTGTAACCCTCTATTGCTTGGATTGAGAAAATGAAGGACTGAAAATTCTCGGTGGATGTAACCCACATTGGGTGAACCACGTTAAAATCGTTGTCTCTTCTTCTGTGTGTGTTTGTCTAATTTTTCTTTAATTCTGCCGTTAAAGTTTGAAACACTATAATTGCTTTTCTATATAAATATATTTTATATAGTGATTTACTCTAACACAAATCCCACAGGTTTACTCTTGCACAGACAGTAGCCCAGATCCGATTCCTCTGAGTGGTGCGCCAGATTGATGATGACGATGCAACCCCTGTGCGTCCTACGGTCCCCATCTCACACCGGGTTACCATGTACCGAGACGGTAGAAGTCCTGGGAGCCTTCGTAGATAGTTTAAACCCTACCAGCTGTGCTGGTAGTTACTAAAAATCGTGATTGTAACCCTTGCTTCTATATATCAAAAAAAATTATAGGCAACAAATCTAAGGATGTCGTCGTGGTGATCTATCATGATTGATAGATAGGAAATTGAATGCCGTGCTGTCTTTTAACTTTACTATAAATTAATAATAAACTTATCCTTTAATGAAGAAGTAATTTATAGTTATAAAGACATTTTATTTAGAGAATAAAAGTTTGAATCTATGTTAAGTGAATGTAATTGTTAAGTGAATGTAATTGCAATGTTAGACCATAAGTTTAAGGTGGCACATACGGATATCTTTGATGACAATATGCATGTCTTTCGTAATAATAACTTAAGACTATGGCTGAAAATTTGACAACATCATATCTTGGTACCATGGACAATGGGAAAAGAACTTTCATGGAAGATAAATGAGTGAAAATACATGAATCTGATTTGAACATTGCTGTATTATCCTCGTTCTACTACATCTGTTATAAAGGTATATTAATTGGTCTGGAAGGAAAATGGCTGGCGCCCACCGCACCCATAAAAGGCACCAACTGAGTGATGGATGCTTCATAAAGTTTTTTGTATTATTTATTTCTTTTACTGTTTTTTAATTTGTTCCTGGCAAAGTGTTTATGAGTCCGAGGAGGGAATAAATATATTAAAAAAAATAAAGTTAAAGTACAAACAAATAAAGCAGATTAAAGCAAGCAGCAAAGCATGTATGTTCTTCGTGTCTGAACTTTGCATCAGATGCGACACAAAGGAATGTTCATCCCAGAAATGTCTGATATTTTTTAAGACGATGACATATCCAAAGATCCAATCACGTCGACTTTGCCATGGATTTGAATAGGTAGCAGCATACATCTAACCAAAGTTTATCTTATTTATTTAATAATATAAATAAAATAAGTTATTAGTAGTTTTTATTGGGGTCACTTTTATTAAAAAACAAAATATTATATTGTGAATCTTACGGGTTATTTTAGAGGTAGGAGCAAAAACAGCAGAGGAATGGCTGAATAGCAGGGGGTTTGAATGATAAGCAAATATTGTCCTTCCAAGAGGCCCTAATGGGTTCCGGCCTTTTTTTATTGAGGGCATGCATCTGGAGAAAAATCATCAAGTCCAGTTGGAGCTGTTCTGGCTGGGGTTTTTAGAGCTACAAAAGTGAATGGTTGTCTTAAAAGAACTTTGTCTAGTCTTGGTGATTCAATCGGATTCAATTGCAGAGGATGATGAATACCTAGTTAATCATGTCCTAATTTGCAAATTTTAGGAATTCGGGTCCCTCTCATTTCATTGGAATCTTGGGCTCGAAAAGTATGGAACCTGGTTGGAGATATGGAGATCATGTTGGGGGCAAATTATTTTTTCATGGTTGTTTTCTCTTGCATTGAGGATCAACATAAAGTTTTTGAATGAGGGCCTTATTTTTATAACCAGGTTGGCTTGTTAAGCCCTGGCATGTGGGTTTTAACCCTGCGGAAGAAATTTCATTGCGGGTACCGGTATGGGTTCGGTTCCCTTGGTTACCTTTGGACTTCTAACGGACCAATATTCTTCACATGATTACGTTGTTTTTGGGGAAGCCAGTGGGTCCTTCTCAACAAACGATGGATAAAAAAGTAGTTTTTTGTGCTCGTGTTTGTTAAGCCTTTGCCAAATTCTATGGAAATTTGTGTTGGATAATCTTCTTGGATTCAACAATTGGACTATGAAACCCTTCCATTCCGATGCCGTTGGTGTCATGCATATCGACACCTTCAGAGAAAATACCCAAAATTACCTAGGAATTTATCATCTAAGCCTCAGCCTCCTAAGCAGGATAGTGGGATAGATAAAGGAAAAGATCCTAAGTAGGTTAATGGGTCTATTGAGGGGAAAGCTCCAATGCAGGATAGTGGGACTAATAAGGAGGGTTTCATTCATGTTAAGTCCCGCAATAAAGGCAAGGGTTTGAAGAGATCCTTTAATGAGAGGCCAATGGATGGATTACATAATAGATTTGATGCTTTGGATGACTTGGACCAACCTAATGGGGTTAAATTTTGTAGACAGATCTATTTTTTGCTCAGATGGACACTGATCAGTCTTTGGGTAATGTGATTATTCCAATTTTGGGGAATTGTACGACACAGACTATTGAGGGGAATCAAATTTCTATTCCTTATGGGGAAAATATGGTTGTTCAAGAGGATGGTGTGGCAGCAAATGATCCGTTGCTGGCTGATTTGGTGGGTTTCGATCATGGAAAAGCTTCTAAGGTGAGCTCTATGCTAGGATTGCATCAAAAGAATTTTAAAAAGGGGGTACCTAAAAAGTCTTATAAGGTGGGCAGGAAGAAATATGTGGAGAAAATAAAATTTGAGGGGGAGTCCTTGGTTGAGTCAGGGTTGGTTAGGCCCCTTGAATCTCACTTTTCCATTCCTTATAAATGATTGTTTTATCTTGGAATGTGAGGAGATTGAATAGCACCTCTCAGTAAAAAGCTATTCGCGAGTTGATTAAGTTGCATAAGCCTGCTATTGTTTTTCTGTAGGAGTGAAAATTAACATTTGATTGCTTGTTTAGTATTACTTCCAAATTGTAGGCTCATGGGCAATGTCAGTGTATTGGTACCCAGGGTAGTGCTAGTGGTATTGTTAGCTTTTGGAATCCTTAGAAGCTCTCTCCTATATGGTGGGTTGCTGATAAAAATTCTCTTTCTATGGTTTCTTCTTGTAAGGAATATGGTGAAGTGATCTTATTAACTAATGCTTATGCTCCCTCTTATCTTGTTGGGAAAATTTGTCTTTAGAATCATATTCGGGTGGTGTGGTTAATGAATCCTCACTATCCTTGGATTGTTGCTAGAGACTTTAATGCTATCACTAGTTTGGAGGAGAATATTAGAATTATAAATTATATCCTAATTTGTTACTAGTATAATTTGTATGGCTGAGATTAGCTCAGTTAGTTATGATCCAATGGATCATATTGTACACCTTTGCTATTTAAGCAAGGCTTGTTTCATTCAATAAGATCAAGTATTCTATTTTTCTAACATGGTATAAGAGCAAGCCTTCCCTGCCTTGTGAGACTGAGGAGCTTTTCCTCGTGGGGGGATTTCCCTCATGGAAATTTCTCCCTCTTTTTTTTCATTTTTCCTCCAAATTTTTTTACCGACGGAGTATGCTCTCCATATTTTTATGGATAAAAAACCAGATGGTTTAAATTTTTTTGGGGAGGTTATTTTAGTTTTTTTTAGAGTGTTTTTGTAGGTGTCAAAGGAATCTGGTGGCTATGAAATGTTTTTGTAGTTCATAACTTCGGTGGATCCAGATCTTGGGCAGCCTATCGTCGTGAGTTGATGAGTGACGGTGAATGATTTTTTTGGACCCTTGTAGTAGATCTATGGGATGGGTAGTGACATTGTATTTTATGGAGGTTTCATGGTGGCTGCCTACTGCGAAAGATTTTATGCCCAGATATATGGAGGTTTTCCCAAGTTGGAGGTTGTTCTCTACTTGTATTTTCACAAGTCTGCGTATGGCCACAACTCCAAACAATTTCTAGTACACTGCCTACAAATAAGAGTGGAAGTAGCGGTAGGAATTCGTGCTTGTCCATGAATGATGCACCATATTTGGTGCTATCATGTAGAGTGGCTGTGGATAAGTATATGGTGTTGCAGTGGCGCCACTATGGTAGGACTAGATTTTATTGCACAGTAGAGGGAACCCAGCAAACACAAAATCCTTCTGGTTTAAAACTATCTAGGGCTTGCTGAAGAGAGTGTTCATTTAATCTACAACTCTGTGATCTGATCAAGCATCCTAAACCAGAAAATGGCATATCGTGTGGATGTTTGCGTCCTTCCAAAAGTTTTGGGATTATTTTTTGTGGTAATATTCAAGTTATAGGTGATATTCGAAGCAGGTTATGCTGCTATTGTTACTGGATTTTCAACGCAAGCGACAAACACATTTTTTCTCTAGAGATACCAAGATCTGTGTTAATGGCAGACGCTGCCTCTTTGCTCTTGTAAACAGTAATGGTTTATTCCACTGATGATTTCAGCATGGAGTTGTGACTGGAGGAGAGATGTTTTATTCCCACTTGTGATTCAACAGTATGCACAACTAGGGTGTTTTTATTTCGTAAATCAATTTGAGTGAATTTAAATGTAACTGCCATAGACATCACAGATGTTAGGAATTCTAGATTCAAATCAATTTTACCATTGCTATTTTTTGTTGATGAGCACCATATTCACCGATAGCCCAATGGGAGATCTGATAAAGGTATTTGCTAGTAGTGTTAGTTGATTAAATATTTCAGGACTGTCAGTTGCCATCACACGCCGCGGTTGGACCGTTTGAGGGCATAACTTCCAAAATATATGAATAATTTTAGTTTGGAGTGGCAGTTCTATTGTGTGCACTCTCATTCTCAGCTACCATAACTGCATCTCGTGCTCCATTTTTAAAAATATTTCCAAGGTAGCTCACCGAATATCGAAGGAGATCAGACGCTAGAAGCCACGAGTCGTCATATTTCTCTTTAAACTGCTGACAATCTGGGTGCGTCAGATCGATGCAATCTATTGTGGCTCCATTGAGAGGGAGTTGACCCATGATCACCACACGTTCATGTTGTATCAATGTCACAAAGGATTTAAGGACGACAAATCAGAACGCGTTGTGCGCGGAGAAAATGATAGTTGAGTTTTTTTACTATGCGTGCAGATGTTATTTTTTTATGCTACAACATGAAGTGGCCTAGTCCATGTTGATTTCCATAGTCAATTCATATGGTGCTACCATCCACGACGGGCTCAAAAATGAAAATGTGTGGCATGTGTGGCTTGTTTTTTTCAAAAAATTGAGGTAATTAGGGCAATCGGGAGAGTCGGTAAGGTCTTCAAGGGGAATTACTAGTTCCCGAGGTTCCTAAAGGTGTTGACGTGGATATGCCCACAATATGGAATTGCAACCAAGCAGTGCTTGGTTGTATTTGCCATAGTTTGCCATAGAAAATGGCGTGAAGCTTGAATAATTCTAGTTATGGAAACATAGACATTCATGCTCTGTTCAATCGACGCTTCATAGTGTAAACTGTTGTTGAAAATATCGTGCACACAGGTTACATTTTGTTTTTGATCTATATTATGTGAGTGTAGGGTCTACTTTTGGGTTGTTTTTGTTGTGCTGGAATTATGCGCACAGGAAGCCGCTATTTTTTTTAAACACCTATGTCAGACAAATATTTATGTGAGCTTATTGTTCATGATGTTACTGTTTTAGAAAAATATCACAACATTTACACCTTTGAGTTCCAGATCATCAAAGCTACCTTTTCAGATCGCGGTAACGACGGTGGAAACTTTGTGTAGAGGCACCAGATCACTACCCATGGATGATTTACTATTTATCCTCTACAAGTTATGTTGTGGTGTATTTAGTCTATGCCCAAGAAAGGCTTGCCCCAACAATAGTGGTTTGTGGCGGATGCATTAAATCGACAATAGCACATATTTGTCGACGATGCCCAAGAGACAGAGATGTGAATCTATATTCGTCTCAAGCGTGCAGGAGATCTGTTTTCAACCCATTGTGTGTTGCTATGGTAGAATTTCTATATTAGCATAGGCAGTGAATCTCTCAATTTGATCGCTACCAAAAAAGTATAAGTGCTTCTAGCCTTTTCAATCAAACAAAGATGATGGTTTTTTTTAAAACAGAAATGGGGTAATATTTTAAAGAAGGGATGATTTTTATTGCCATAAAACACATGATTTTTTTAAAATATATTCTTAAGTGAGGTAACTGTTTTTTTTTTTAATTTATGGCCATGTATTCCCTTTTAAAAGGGTAGTCATATTTATCCCACAAATAATGTTTTAAAAAGGGTGGGCCCATGTGACTTTGATTAAAATACCCTTTTTTGATTTCAATTTCTTGGAATATACCATTGTGAGGGAAAGAAGAGGTTATAGTTTTTCCTGTAGAAGAAGGTCATTTAGACACCCGATCATAGGGGTGTTTATAGTCGTCGAAAAGGTTTTTCTGAGACGAACACAATGGTGGTGTCCTTTTTCAGTTTTGAAACTATTTTCCACACTTTTTTGTGGTTCAAAAATTTTGTATCATGGAGTGCATTCTCGGTTGAACTTGACACTCCTAAACTTTATAAGTAATCCTAGTATCTAGTCATCTCCTCTATATCACCTAGCGGTTGCAGCGGCTGGTTACCCATGCATTCTGGTAGGATGAGGAGGTCACCATAAGGACACGTTCAAGAGCTACATTGGTGCCCTTTCTTTTTTAGATTCCCTTGAAGTAAGTTGTTTGTCCACTCATTTTGGACCTTGTTATCAGCCCATAGTGTTCATATAGGTGGAAACCACTACTTATGCTTGTGGAGTCAATTTGGACATCCCTTACAATTCTTGTGGTTCTTTCCACACTATCTTCACACTCTTATTTTTGTGATACACTTTGGTTTCAAGGGGTTTTCTTTAGTGACCTTTTTTCATGGTTCACAACCTTGATATGTGTCACAAGCACTAGTATGGGAGTATGATTTCATTCAGTTCAACGATGAGGCTTCTCTATTTTTTTGAGACATCTCATGGGTCCTTGTAGGCTTCCTAATGGAAGTTTTCCTATGGAGGGTTGAAGAGTACATCTTCATTCCCCTCCATCCTCCTTGCACATCTTCCTTCTTCTTCTTCTTCTATTATGGCAAGTGGTTTTCTCCCTTGTGGTTTTTCATCATCTCTCCAACAAGGTTTTTGTGGATATATTGTATATGAGTACCTTATCAAGCCTTGTTGTCGGGACTCATACTTGTGGGTATGCCACTTGTTTGGTTTTATTGTTTTTCACTACCTCCTAGTATCCTTAAGGATAGGTGTTAGTACATCCTAGTACCACTTAAGGGGGGTGTTAGAATTATAAATTATACCCTAAGTTGTTACTAGGATAATTTGTATGGCTGAGATTAGCTCAGTTAAGTTCTGATCCAATGGATTAGATTACACCTTTGCTATTTAAGCAAGACTTGTTTCATTCAATAATATCAAGTATTCTACTTTTCTAACTGAGAAAAGAGGTGGTGTGGGTTCTATTGGATAGGCATATTTGGCCCTTAATGATAATATCATTTTCTTAAACCTTGTGGATATTAAACCTGGTAATGGTATATTTACTTGGAGTAACAGGAGATATGGTACTGAGGCTATTTTTGAGAGATTGGATCATTTTTTGGTTTCTCCTTAATATATCAGTAATAATTAAAAAACCAGCTTGGAAATTTTGGATTGGAGAGGTTCTAATCATTGGCCTATAAAGATAAATTCTATTCACCATGGAGTTTATAGGAAAAAATGCTTTAAATTCCAGTTAATATGGCTTTGGGAGCCTTATCTACATGATTTAATGAGAGTATGGTGGTTACATTGTAGGTATGCTCAAGGAACTACTATGTTCTCCTTTGTAAAGAGGCTTCAGTATGTGAAATATCAGCTTAAGAAGTGGAATAGACAGATTTTTGGTAATCTTTTTAGGGTGAAGTTGGATGCTCAAGAGAAGTTAGATACTATTACAAGAAAAATTAAGGATTATGGCCTCACAAAAAGGAATCTTAAAGAGGAATCTGATGCTCTTAAGGAGGTAGCTGAGTGGGAATTGAGGGAGGAAATTTATTGGAAACAGAAGGCTTGAATTGATTGGTTACAGGAAGGAGACAAAAATATTTTTTTCTTTTTCAATTCAGTTAAATCTAGAAGGTATGGTAATGCTATTTCTTCTCTTATTTCTTCTCTTGGGGTCCAATTGACTATTGCTCAGGATATTTCAAGGGAGGTTGTAAGGTTTTTTCCTCTTTGTATTCTAAGGATTCTCCCTTGGCGATTTTTGAATAAAATAGTATTTTGGATTGTATTCCTTCAATTGTCACTGCAAATATGAATTAGTTGCTCATGAGACTAGTTTCAATTGAAGAGTTGGAGGGTATTGTTTTCCAGGTGAAGAAATGGAAAGCATCGGGGCCTGATGGTTTTCCTGTGGAATTTTTCCAAGAATTTTTGGAGATTGTCAAACTGGATCTTTTGTCTGTTGTGCAGGAGTCTTTAGAAAATAAATAGATGTTGAGAGCAATGAATTCTACCTTCTTTGTGCTTATTCCTAAGTGGTAAGGAGCCAATTATTTGGATATTTTTAGACCTATTGTACTATGTAATGTGGTGTACATTATTATCTCCAAGTTGATTGCTGCAAGACTTAAGCCTTGGCTCAATAAGATTTTTTTTTGATGAATAGGGAGGTTTTGTGGTGGGTAGACAAATCATTGATGGTGTGGCTATTGATGTTGAGGTCATTCATTCTATGGGAATTTCTAAAGAAAAACTATGTTTATAAAATTGGATATGGCTAAGGCTTATGACATGGTTAAATGGTCTTTCTTAATTAAAATTCTCCTTGCTTTTGGTTTCAACTCCAACTAGGTTAGTTGGGTGATGAGTTGTATTACACATTCATCCTATTATATCCTTATCAATGGTGAGCCTTCTACTTTGTTTCAAGCTTCGAGAGGTCTTCATCAGGGGGATTCTTTGTCTCATTATTTATTTATTATTATGGCTAAGTGTTTGGGTAGACTTATCAAATCACATTTTAGTCAGGGATTGATTCATGGTTGGAGGTGGGATAATAGTTTACTTGTGTCTTCTCATCTTCAATTTGTGGATGATACTGCTCTGATGGGTCTTGCCTCTATTAGGGAAGAAAAAAAATTTAAAAGATCTTTGGATATTTATTTTTCTACAATAGGGAAAAATATAAATGAGGATAAATCCTCCATATTATTTTTCAATACTGATCCTCTTATATAGGCCAAAATTGCTCACGTTCTTCGATTTTAGATTGAATCTCTTCCTTTAACTTATTTGGGAATTCCTCTTTCTATAGGTCGTCTACCTCAAGATATTTAGAATAATATTTTGGATAAATTTAGGGCTAAAATATATCATTGTACTGTTAAGTAGCTTTCATTTATTGGTAGATTGTTGCTTCTTAAGTCGGTGGTTCAAGCTTCATATATTTATCTATGCATAATTCAGATCACTCCTACTAGTTTTATTCATGATTTTGAATCTATGTCAAGAAGATTTTTATAGGATGGAAATTTGAAGTCTTTAAAATGGAGTCTGGTTAAGTGGGAGACTGTTTGTAGACCTACACAAGATGGTGGATTGGGTCTTCGTTTGACTTCTCTTTCTGGTCAGGCATTGACAACCAATTTTTATTGGAGATGGTGCATTTCTCAAGACCATGCTTGGGCTAAAAATATTTTCTTTAAATATCTTAATGGGGTTGCAAACTCTAAGATACCTACATGCAGTTTGTCTAGTAAAGGTTCTTTGATCTGGAACACCTTTAAGAAGGGGGCATCTCTTGTTAAGCAAGGTTTGTTCTGGATTTGTCTTAAAGTATCGAAGGCTCTTTTTTGGCATGATTCTTGGGATGGTTTCCCTACAATTTTATCTATGTTTCCCCATATTTAGGATCTATGTAATTATTTCTTGGCTGCTGATTGGTATAGGGTAATGGATTATAAAGTTTCCAAAAGAGTTGTACAATTGGAAATAGTTCATTGGAAAGATCCTAGAGATTTGCAAATGGGTGGTTCTATTCAGGATAGAGAATATTTGACTTGTATTTTGGCTACTAGGGAGTGCTCTTCTTTACATGATGATGATTTCTTAGCTTGGGGTCTATATACTAGAGAGGTTTTCTTGGTGGATTTTGGTTACCATGTTTTAGATAGGTAATATTTTGGTGATGAGGAGGTTCCTTAGTAGAAATAGGTTTGGAATAAGTTTTCCTAGCCCAAATGCAATTTCTATTTGTGTTTGGCTACTCGGAATAGATTTCCTACGTGGTATAATCTCCAAAAGAGAGGTTTTCAGGGCCCTTCACTTTGTTTCCTTTATGAGAATAGTGATGAATCTATAGGAAATTTGCTTTTACAGTGTTCATTTACACAAGAAATTTGGCATCTTTGTTGGAGGGTGTGGAAACAATATTGTTCTCATACCTCTTCTCTTGTTGAGTTCTAGATGAGTTTAGGAAGACTTCCTGCTAAGGCTTTCTTTCTTCAAGTTGCATGGAGTATTGGGCCCTCATGTATTATATGGAATATTTGGCTTGAAAGAAATCAAATAATTTTTTAAGGTAGGAAGTTAACTATTTATTAGACTTGGCAGAGGATTATTGGTATGATCCGAGAAACTATTTCTTCTAAATGTGATATCATTCTTCCTTTGGAGCATTCTAAGATTTTGATGATGCAGGATTTGGGTCTAGTGGATAATGACCCTCGTCCTTCTGTATCAGTCAAGAGGTGAGGCCTTAATCAAAAAGTATAGAGAGATGACATATGTCTTCCTCCACCTTGAGGGGTGTTTAATATTAATATTGATGGCTCATCCAGAGGGAATACTAGGCATGCAGGTATTGGTGGTGTTGGGAGAGATAGTAGTGGTACAATTATTTTCATTTTTTCATTTTATAATGGGAAGCAGACTAATAATTATATGGATACCCTTTCTATTTGTTTTGCTTTGAAAAAGGTTATGCTCTAGGATGGTAGAATATAATTTTTGAGTCAAACTCTCAGATTATTATTAATTTATTGAAGACTCATAACATTTCTAATGTTCATTGGTAGCTGGCGATAGTAGCTTGGTAGATATTTTAAATTTATCAACATCTGGAGCTTATTTCCTTTGTTCATATTCCTAGGGGATGGAATGGTGTGGCTGATTACTTGTAAAATGGGCTTCTAAGTTTTAGGAAGACTGGAATTTTAGGGAATGGGATCAACTTCCATTGAACCATTCTCAACCTCTTACTAATTTTCTTATTGTGGATATGTCTGGTTGAGGTTGTTGTTTTTTGGATGTCTTATGGTCGGGTTCTAGGTGGTATTGGGGTTTTATTTCTTCTGGCCCTTGTAAGGGTTGCTATTATGGGAGTCTCTATTTCTTGTAAATCTTGTTGATTCAATAATTTTTTACCATTTAAAAAAAAACAAAATATTTTATTGTTCTCATTACATTTCTAACAAGTTAGTTAAAGCATACTTATCTTTGCCTTTCTATCCAATATATTTTCCATCTCAAACTCCTAAGTTTTTATACTTTTTTTTAAAGGAACTAACAACAAGAACAACCCTTACATGATACATAACTCCAAAATATAGAAGGAAAACAGAAAATCAATTCAATTATTTTTCTTCTATATTAGGGTTTCTTCGTCCTTTAGAGTGGCAAGATCTAAGAATGCATTTTTGCACTTCAATCTCCTAAGGTAATATCTAATTGTAACACATTTTGCAAGATCTTCATTTACAGAGAAAATTGGTTGTTATAGACTGTTGTTTCATAATTATATTCAAGAATACCGTTTGAGGTGCTAATATTTTCCATGGAACCATATGGAGGGTTAACCATTTGGCTTTTATCAATGATGATTCAAATTCTCCTTTTGGGGTTGAGTCTTTTGTTGCTCACATGATTCCTACTAGACAATTGGTGCATATGGATGATGAGCTTCTTTCTTTTGAATTGGAACATTTGAAAGTTTCAAATCGTTCCTATGTAGGGTCTTCTCCTAGACCAAGGAGTAATTAGAGCATGATCCAATGACTAGACATCTCTTCTTTAGGTTGCCATATTGCTAACAACCATAACATATTAGGGAGAATTTTTCATATTCAATATTTTGGATCCATTCCCCTTTGCTTGAGGAGATAGTAATGGATTAAGACCCATGAACTAAAATATCCATCCAAACAACCAAGCTTGCTTTACTCATTAATTTTACTAGACAAATTTTCCTCTATTTGGGCATCCATATACTGGAATGCATCAATGGTATTACCAAATTTTGTGAATATCTCCTCTCCCAAAAACTCCATAGGGAGAGCTTAAAGATTCACCCACACTGAGAAGCAATTAAATTATTCTATAAAGGGGTTGAAACTAGAAGTTCAAGGTCTTATATACACACCTCTTTGTCCATTATATCTATAATATATTACCCTATAGACACTTCTTTGTCCATTGTATCTATAATTTATTATCTTATCTCTATTAGCTAAATTAGAAAAGGAAATAAAAAATATTTTTTTAGGTAGCAGAGTTACTTGAAATTCTATACTAGTCCACCAATCTTTAATGTATCCTTCAAGTTCCTCCAAGCCTGGTATTTTGCCCTTGAGTTTGCAAATAATTGTGTGGACTTCATATAGGAAGCTCCAACCACTAACCTAAAGATCCTTGAGAGATATTTCTTCTGATCAAAGAGGTTTTCTTATAGACTAAGAAATAGTGTGCAAACGACCCTCTTCCTTCAATGCTTGACTGCACCTAGGATGTGCGTGAAGACTATAACCAAGTGTGTTTGTTCCATAGCTCGAGTATACCTAGGGTTTACACCCCTTTCTCAAAGACTATAGTCGCAACCTAATGCTATTTTAATTTTTTTATTTAACTATATTTTGATTAATGTGTATATTTTTATTCTTTTAAATTTAAATTTTAAACCTTTTTTTTAGAGTTGAATTCTACTTCTTTTGGATTCAAACTTTAAATATTCTATTTTAAACTTATTTTTTAGCTATATTTATTTTTTTTTAAATTTAAAATTTACATCTTTTGTTTAGAGTTGAATTCTACTTCTTTTGGATTCAAACTTTAAATATTGCTTTTAAAATTAATTTTTTTAGTTTTTGATTAATTTTATATGTATTTTTTTATTATAATTTTTATATTTACTTTTCTAATTATTTTTATCCATTGTTGTTTATATGTTTAATTTTTTTTTAAATAATATATTTTTTAAATATTATAAAATAAAACAATAAATTTAAAAAATGTTATTATCTAATTATTTATATAATTTTGATAGAGTATTTATGTTTAATTTTGCTTAAGCTATTCAATATTGAAAGGCAACATTAAAATTAACAATTTCATCATATAATATTTATTTATATTTATGTCCTTTTTGATCAATATCTCTTCATTAATTGGTATGTCTTTTGAGAATCCTCCACTATAAACCTTAGCTTTTTGGGTAAGACATATTCAAGTGAACCCTAACCCTCCAAGGCATCAAACTAGGAAATCCAACCAACAAACACTTGACCGCTACCAACCTAGCCTATCCTTTTCTAGGTATGTCATGGTTTAGCAGGGTTTGAACTTGGGTCTCCTTGATGAAAACCCAAGAACTTATCATTAAAATATCTCTTTATTATTATATTAATTTATTTATTTTTGTACTAGACCATTTAATCAATTGGTTTACTCCATTTAGAAAACTTCCAAATGATTTCCATTTTGTTGAGTATTTCTTCCATTTTTTATCAACAGAGTGTAGCTAATTGGTTGTCATACCAAGGAAAAAGTCATTGGGATCTCTTAACATAGACCCAAGTTGAATTCATGGGAAGGGTGATCCCTTAAATGCCCTTACTTTTTAATTTCTTCAAAAAAAAACAAGTGTAGCTAATTGCTTAGCAACAAAATCATAAATGCAAGAAGACCACAAAGTTTTTGGTGATTAATAGTAATATATAGGTCTGAGCGCTTGGTCCATTGGTCAAAATGCTCTAGTGGGAGCGGAAATCATGGTTTGCAATCCCTCAAGACTTGTAGTATTAGAGGAGCTTATACCACCAGCATGACCAGCTTCGTTAAAAAGTTTACCCGATGCAACCGGAGGTTATAGTGGCAACAAACAAGATTTGAACCCATGAAGAAGAAACATAGAAAATTGTACATTACTTTAGTATACTAATTATATATATATATATATATATATATATATATATATATATATATATTGTATTTATTGTCATATTAATTAAATATCCAAGTCCTATTATAACAGGGCTAACTATCATTCAAAATTTTAAGTTTAAATTTTGAAATGAGAAAAATTCATGATTACATTATAATTTAGTATCAAACCATACATGTAAATTAATTTGTTAAAAAGATAACATAATAAGATCATATCACATAGATATTGAAGTATATGCCATACATTCTCATAGTCAAAATAAACTTACTATATTGGACGGCCAAGATGATGGTGGGCGGGAAAGCTTCTGCGGGAGAGCACAGGAACGCCAATAGACTGAACCAAGGGCACAGCAGGGCGAAGGGAGGGCAGTCAGATATTGAGGGCACTAAGGAGTCCTCTCCAACCGAAGAGGATGTAGGTCATGACAAGGATCCACCAGACAAATGGGGAGGTGGACCTCAGAAGTCGTACGCTCGAGCAGTGGCTTCAGAAACCCTTAGCGGTCTGCTCTCCAAGGAGTTGTTTCTGTCGAGGACGAGTTGGACATCCCGGCAGAAATTCTTTCAAGCTTTGTGGAATTCAAAAAATTTACCCTCATCGGTAAGTTTATTGGCGGTCGTCCCGACATGGAGACCATTCGCAAGTGGGTGGCAGGTAAATGGCGAACCTCTGGTCACATGGAGTTGGCGACCTTATCCCAAGTTTTTTTCGTGATTAGACTGAATAACAAGGAGGACTACTATAAAATCCTGGTTGGTGGTCCCTGGTTCCTAGGTCTCAGAAGTCTCTTTCTAAGGAAGTGGGGTATGGACTTCAACCCCGAGACCCAAAATATCAACATTGCTCCAATATGGGTTAGACTCCCGAGTCTCCCCCTCTTCTGTTGGCATGAAAATGTAATCAGAGGAATTGCACGCTCCATTGGTGATTTGGTTACCATTGACCCTCCCACCAAATATCGAACCAGATTTGTTCAAACTCGGTTCTATGTTCTGGCGGATTTGGAGGCTGACCTTCCATCATCCATCACTCTCCAATCAGGAGATATCATTCTTCACAAGCAAGCCATTGTGTATGAGAACAGACCAGCTTTCTGCCCCTAGTGCAGTTCTCAAGGGCACCTCTAGTCCAACTGTCCTCTTCAAAATCCAGGGATGAAGAAACGGGATTCTAGCAACCCCTTGGAACACGATGAAGGTCAGACAAAGCACCCTACTGCAAAAGGGCATGAATCTCCAGGCTTGTCTGGGGACCATCCCGAATCCTCCCACCCAGTGGAAGCAGTCTCCCCCCAAATGATCTCTGAGCCGTGTGGTGCAAGCCCTCACCTTGGACCACAAGAGGAGAAGGACCAGTCCCTTCCCCAAATCACCGCATAGGTAGATTCACCCAAAATCCTGGACCATAACCACCCTGAGTCCCAAAATGTGCTGGAAGATTACCTACTATGAAGAAGGGGTGAGCAGTCTGGTAATATCAGCCCTCGTAATACGAGAAGCCGAAAGCAAGGTGTTGATTTTGGTAGCGAAAGGAAGCAAGGTCGTCCCCCCAACAAAGACAGGCGGGACAAGGAGACGATGACAAATGTTGCAAATGGTACTCAACGGCTGTTGTTTCAGGATGATTTTGATTCCCAGATGGGTGACTCGTCTATCCCAAAACCTCCCCTCCAGCAAGGAAAGGGAGGTAAGAAGAATATCAAACTGTTGAGATGAAAGTCCTCTCATGGAATGTGAGAGGGCTTAATGTAGCTGCCAAACAGAGATTGGTGGCTGATCTCAAAAAGAGGACGAATTCGTCCATCCTAATTTTGCAAGAGACTAAGAACGATGCTATCTCTTCTGCCAGAGCTGCTAAGGTCATTTGGGCTAAGGCAAAATTCCTCTCCAGTCCTACGGTGGGAACGTCAGGTGGTCTCATGATTCTTTGGGATCCAAAGATTTTTGAGGGTAGCCTTCTCTCAACTTCCAGCAGGATTATCAATGTTTTGTTTCATTCCAAAGCCATTAACTTTTCTTGGATCCTGTCTAATGTGTATGCCCCAAACTCTATCTCGAAGAGAGCAAAAATGTGGAAGGCTATTTCCCAGATGAGGGAAACGTTCTGTAATTTCCCTTGGGTTCTAGGGGGAGATTTCAACTATCCTCTTCACCCATCTGAAAAGAAAGGAGGATCGGACCACTCTAGCCACAGTCTGGAAGACTTTCGAGATTTTGGTTCTACCAATAACTTGCTTGACATTGACCTCAAGGGGGCATCCTTCACTTGGAGCAATAGGAGGATTGGGAGCAATCTTATTCAAGTCAAGCTTGACAGATTCTTCATATCCCAAGAGGCTATTCCCATACTCGGTGCGGCAACTCTCTCGGCCTTACCGAGGATTGGGTCTGATCACAATCCTATTGTCCTGGAGACGGTTGATGGGCCTGTTTTTAAAACCCCCTTCAAATTTGAGTCCATGTGGATTTCTCACAAGGACTTTAGAGGGTTGGTTACAGCCTGGTGGCAACAGAAGGTAGCAGGTTTCGCTTCCAAGAGAGTGGCCTTAAAACTCAAGTTAATCAAAAGGAATTTGAAAACATGGAACAAGGAGGTGTTCGACAACATTTTTGAGTCCAAAAGGTCCATTTCTACGAACCTAAAATTGGTGGAGGAGAGAATGGAGCTCGAAGGTTACACCGATTGCCTCAGGGAGGAGGAAAGGAGGCTCTTCGTGGATTATCATTCTATTCTTGCAAGGGAAGAAACTTTTTGGCACCAGAAATCTAGGGACCTCTGGTTGAGAAATGGAGACTCCAATACGAAGTTTTTTCACGCATCAACTTTGCAGCACAGAGGGGCTAACAAAATCAGGGAAGTGGTGTGCAAGGATGGACGCGTTACCAAGGATATTGAGGAAATCCGAAGTGAAGCGATTGACTTCTTCCAGGATCTGCTCGGTGTTCCTCCCGACAGTGATCTCCAGGTTCGAAATCTCTCGTTGGATAACTTCCCGATCAAAGTTCCTCCTGAGGTAAGCTTTAAGCTTCCGGAGCCTTTTTCTATGTCTGAGATTAAAGAAGCTTTGTTCTCCATGCAACCAGACAAGGCCCCTGGGCCTGACGGTTTCCCCCCCCCATTTTTTTCAAGTTATGTGGGATGTTGTGGGCTCGAATGTGTGCGAAGCAATTCAGGAGATTCAAGCCTCCAGATCCATCCATCCAAAACTAAATTCTACCTTTCTTGCTCTCATCCCTAAGTCTTCCGCCTGCAAAAGTTTCTCTGATTATCATCCCATTAGCCTGTGCAATGTTTTTTATAAAATCTTAACCAAGTCCATAGCCAACCGTCTGAGGTCCCTTCTTCCCTCCTTGGTTGGTCCTTCTCAGGGAAGCACCGTGAAAGGCAAAAACATTCTCGATGGTGTCATCACCATCCATGAAACCCTCCATTCTGCTCACCGCTCCAAAAATGCTGCTCTTTTCCTCAAGCTGGACATGAATAAAGATTTTGACAGAGTTGACAGGAGGTTCCTCTGTGTTGTCCTCTTCAAGTTTGGCTTTCACCCTCAATGGATTGACCTTGTCAGTAGTTGCATATCCACTCCCTCCTTTTTTGTTCTAATCAACGAATCCCCTGCTGGGTATTTCCAAAGTGCCAGAGGCCTTAGACAAGGTGACCCTCTGTCTCCTATTCTATTCATCCTTCTAGCTAAGGTTCTGAGTTGGTCTTTGAAAGAGGCTCTTCGCCAGAATAAGATCTCTAGCATTTTTCCCACCTCCAGAGTCGATCCTGTCTCTCATCAACAATTTTTGGATGACACCCTCATCTCCACTGGGGCATCCGTCACTCAAGCCAAATCCATCAAGCGAATCCTCTCCCGTTATGAAAAGGCTGCCGGATAGAAAGTCAATTACATCAAAAGCAAAATTTATTTTATTAACACTCCTATGCGAAGGCAGCTCCGCATAGCCAAAATTTTGGAATGCACTATTGATTCCCTGCCTGCGTCTTATCTGGGTTTGCCTCTGGCTTGTAATGGCCGGGCCAATGGAAGCTTGTGGGACATGATCCTAGAACGTCTTCACAAAAAGCTGAGCACTTGGAAAGGCAAATTCCTGTCGCAAGCTAGGAAAGCCACCCTTACGAAAGCTTGTCTCCAAGGAATCCCAACTTACTTCATGTCTGTGTTCATGCTGCCTGTTTCTGTCCATTCCAAGATTGAAAAGATTCAGAGGACCTTTCAGTGGTCTGGCAATGAAGAAAAATCCAGAATTCCTCTTGTGGCCTGGGATAAGGTTTGCTTGTGAAAGGACCAAGGCGACATGGGAATGAGGATATCAAGACTCATGAACACTGCTTTGATCGCTAAGCTCGCTTGGAAGATCCTGACTAATGACCCAGCAGAGTGGGTCAAGCTGGTTAAGAGGAAGTATCTTGGATCGAGTTCTCTTTTTGATGTCGGGATTCCTCCTGAAGCGTCTGCATTTTGGAAATCTGTGCTTCAAGCCCACTCTCTGATCAGCTCTGGTGCTCGCTGGATTTTGGGTGATGGCAACTCCATTCTCTTCTGGAAGGACAGGTGGGTTACTGATGGAGCTCTCGAGTTGAGAGCGGACCTTGTTGGCCTGAAAGCCCAGGTGGATCCAAATTCCCAACTCAAGGTTGCGGACTTCATTGATCGAAGCTCTCTTCCCCCTCGGTGGAATTTGCCAGTCCTGGACGGCTTTAACAATGAAATGACTTTTTTGTCTAATATTCTTCGGTCTATTTTAATTCCATCTATTAGAAGAGATGACAGAATCATCTGGCATGGCACGGAGGATGGTCTGTTCTCTGTCAAGACCACCTATGACCTTCTTACTTGCGAGATTGCCATGGATCATCGATGGAAAGTGATTTGGAGGAAGGGTATTATTCCTAAAGTTAATTACTTTGTGTGGATTGCCTTTCATAATAAAGCCTTAACCATCGACAACCTCCATAAGAGGGGTTTTGCTATTCCCAACAGGTGCTTCTTGTGCTTTGCTGATTGTGAGATGATAGACCACTTATTTTTGCACTATCCTTTTTCCCATTCTGTCCTCGACATTGTCCTGTCTTCCTTTCAAATCCTTTGGTGCACTCCCCGCTCCCTCAAAGATGCCTTCCACCAATGGCCCAATCCTTTCAAGAATCCTAAACTTCGCTTCCTTCTTGAGGCCTCTTTCCACCACTCCATTTGGCAGATTTGGCTAGAGAGGAATTCCGGAGTCTTCGACAAGGTCCCTAGAGTACCTCCCTGTGTCGCTCAGAGAGCCTTATCCTTCGCCATTGAGAATTCTAAAGTTGTTCCTAGTTCCCGTCCCCGCCTTCCTGGTGAAGCAGCGATCTTCAAAAGTTTGGGCCTCTTCCCTATTCATGATGGTGTTTCTAAGTCTCAGCGTGGGGATGTTATTTGGACCAAGCCCCCTGTGGGCTGGATTAAATTAAACTTTGACGGTGCGGCCAAAGGCAATCCTGGCCCTTCTGGTTCTGGTGGTGTGGTTAGAGATCATAACGGGAATCTCATGCTGGCTTATTGTGAAGATTTGGGTGTCCAGACTAATCACTATGCTGAAGCCAGAAGTGTTTTGAAAGGTATCTAGATCCTCTCCGAGGATCCTCGGCCTTTGATAGTCGAAGGTGATTCGTTCAACATAGTCAACTATCTTCTAGGCTCTAAAGACCCGTCTTGGAGGGTCTACAACATCATTCTTGAGGCTAGGATGCTCCTCTCTCAACGTGACAGGTGGAAGGCGTGCCATATTTTTAGGGAAGGAAATCGCATGGCAGACCACATGGCCAACAAAGGGCTTGCGACCACGTGTCTTGTTGTGTGGCGCTCATGCTTCCCTTCTGAGGTGGCAAGTTTGGCCAATGCGGATATCCTCTCATGATGTTCTCCTCGCTTCAGAAGGTCATTCGTTTGGTTTGGCTGTTTTTGCTTTCGATGGTCAAATTTCTCCGACTAGTATTTTTGTTTTCCTTGGTAAAATGTGGTTTGTTTCCAGGATATTCAGGCATAAGGGCCCTACTTGTAGCCTTCGGGCAATTAGCAGTTTTTGGTTTCGTCATCGAGTTTATTCCTCCAGCCACAAGGCATGATGCACATTCCAGCCAGGCTGATTTTGTACATAAGGTTTTGGGATCCTCTATAAAAACCCACTGTTAATCTATTAAAATAATTACCAAAAATAAAAATAAACTTACTATATTCTAAGATATAAATATTGTGTAATGTCTTAATAGAGTGTAATAATTTGACATCAAAATCTAATTCCATTATGACATTTTACTATAAAGAGTGGGGTACATCTAATCATATCTTTACTTATCGTAATCATCAAGAGAGTAAGATCTTATTGTTTGCATTGTAAAGTTTAATATTATAAAATATTCTTATGATTGTAGTAGCATCTAGAAATTTCATATAAAAGTATAATATTATACTTTTTTTCTCATCTTCCATGTAAAGCATAACAAATTCATAATATCAACTAGCTTTTAATTTCTATAAATAAATTGAAAGCTATTATAAATATCCATTTTTCATAGAGAATTATCGATGAAGTATCACTCCATGCCATCCATGCCATTCTTGAGAAACATAATCACACCACACACTTCAATAACATGTAATGTATTGCCTTTCAACTATATATTTTTTTTGATATATAGAAGCAATGGTTACAATCACGATTTTTAGTAACTACCAGTAACTACCAGCACAGCTGGTAGGGTTCAAACTATCTACGAAGGCTCCCAGGACTTCCACCATCTCTGCACATGGTAACCCGACGTGAGATGGGGACCGCCAGAAGTAATTGATATCATAATAAAAACATGAATATAAATCTTAAGATTTTAAGAAAATAAAACTATAATGATCAATCCATTTAATAAATGATGTATTTTTTAATTACTTTATGAATACATTATAGAATGAGACCATAGAAAGAGAAAAAAAAATCATGTATTCCTCGTGCAAATATGAATAATGATTTTCCATTTAGAATATATTTAGACTCATGACACATTTAAAGATATTTTTTTTACCTATTTGAATAGATCTAAAACATATTTATAATTATAAGGTATTTAGTTGATACTAATACTCATCATCATCAATTCATAGTAATGATTGATATTCTAATAGTAAATTAGATTGAAAATAAGTTTATATAAAAATGGTGTTGAAGATTAATATATATTTTTATTTACCCAGGTGTTGTGTTGGAGAGGAGAGGGAAATCCTCCAAGAGAGGTCCCAGCTTCAAATCTCCACCCTACCAAAAAGCTGAATTGGTTATCCAAAATCCAATTGATAATGTTGGTGCGGGCAGGGTCGGGTGCGACTCCCGGGTGACTTTGACGGTGTAGAACCCCCTGTTTGTGGTCTTTCAGACCAAGGCGGCCCCACAAGGGTTTTCGAGATATATATATATATATATATATATATATATATATATATATATATATATATATTAAAATTAGATTTTTTTATAAAAATACAAAAAATCAATAATTAATTAAAATTAATAAAAAAATATACTTTGTTTAAAATGGGACACAAAACATTATATTCTGAAGAGATTTTTTCATTCCCATAAAGTTTCTTTAGATAGAAAACAAAAATCAATAATTAATTAAAATTTAAATTAATAAAAAATATGCATTTTTTAAAATAGGACACACCTAGGTCTTGTAGGTGAGTTGGAGAGGAGAGGGAAATCCTTTATCTCCACCCTACCAAAAAGTTGAATTGAGTATCCAAAATCCGATTGATTATGTTGGTGCGAGCAGGGCCGAGCGTGACTCCCATATGACTTTGACAGTGTAGAACCTCTTGGTCTTGATCTCAAACCAAGACAGTGTAGAACCTCTTGCTCTTGATCTCAAACCAATACATCTCCTCAAGACTGTGTACAACCTCTTAGTCTTGATCTCAAACCAAAATGGCTCCTCAACAAATTTTTTGCTTTAAAAAACAATATACAACACAAAACATTATATTCTCGAGAGATTTGTTCATTCCCATAAAGTTTCTTTATTGTACAATGGATAGATCCTTAACATTAACATTAAGAATCAAATCATTCATTTATCTAAAATTGGATATTTAATTCAAATTAAACAAATTATAGGCACATGTGAACATTGCTTTATGTCACATCTGATGCAAAGTTGGGGCAAAAGGAAGAAGGAATATATGTGCTTTATTTGTTTTATTTATTTGCTCTTTAATATTTTGGTTCCGGGGTAAAGAGTTTGTTGGAATAAATAAATATTAAATATAAATAATAGCCCGACACTTTATGAAGCTAGAGAAATATTCTGACAAGAAAACACACATTAAAAAAATGGCATTTAAACAAAGTTAAAATTTTAATCTCTTAAATTTCTGATTATTACTTCCTCCCAACCTCATACTTTTCAATCATGTAGTTGATGCCTTAGTGGACATCAAAGATTATGTGGGTACCAAAGGGCCAGCCGCTGATGAATTTTGTTGGTTTTACTTCTTTTTCATTACAATATAAACCTTCGTTATAACATGTATAACGCATGAAGGAAAATGGGATAATGCGATACAGTATCACTAAGTCTTCATTCCATATATTTTTAATTTATTTTTTAATAATATTTTATATAACTAATATTATTTAATTTGTATTAATTTTTAAAGTATTCTTGTAAAATGTTTGTTTATGTTTATAGAGTAATATTACTAAAACTGTATATTTAATTATTTAAACTTTTTGTATTGGGATAGTAAGTTTAGAGATGCAAGTTTTTACCTCTATTTATATAGGATTCTTTATTTATATTAATATTTAGTCCCTACATGTATGTAAGGAAAGTTAACTGTATTAATTTCTAAGATCATTGTCATAGTCTTTTTTATTCTACAAATTATTATTTACAATTATTTACAATAGCTTATGATCATATTTTTCCTATAAATTATTATTTTCAATAGCATATTCTTAAGATAAAATTTTCTCCCACTTTAATATCTCATTCTTCATCGTATTTTTAAGTGTCACTACTTGTACCTTTACTTTGGTACAAAATATTATATATATATATATTTGTAAGGTCAATTAGTGAAAAAATAATAATATACTAAGTGCTATCAACATTTTTTCATTGCTTCACTATCCAAGAAAGATTAGTTAAAGATATTGATTATTAATCTTACAAGCCAAGTAAATAATTTCAAAAATTATATCCATAGACTAAAAACATTCTATATTGTATCATTTTAAAAGAACGGGGTGGGTTTCTTCATGATAAGAAAATCCTTTATGGTGTAATCATTATGCATGAGATCATACATTCTTTTGAATCTATATGAAAATAAAGTATGCTTATCAAATTATACATAAATAGATCTTATGAAATGTTTTGCTAGATTTTTTTTTTAATGTTATTAAAAAAATGGTTTATATCAAGGTTGGTATGAATAGATTAGATGTTGCAATATTCAAAATATGATTAATGGATAAGCCACTAGATCCTTTAGGTCATTTTGTGGACATGTTTATTGCAGACTAGTATGCCCTTAAGGCATTAGAAAAATCACTATCAAAGGAAACAAAGGAAGGAAAATTTAAAAGTTTTATCATAAAGTTATCTTTGATACAATATGAGTAGGTCTAACAGTAGATACTTTGGAACTCTAAATAGAGGTCCAAGATTCAAACCCTGAGAGTTAGGGTTGTATACCATGCTTTAGTGACCAGAGTATGGTTGATTAACCATATATTAGGTAAAATAATATTCTCTATGAGGGTTGTCTCACATGGCCTATTGTCTTGCAAATGTTAAAAACTATTTTACATTTATGGTGCAACTTGAGTGGGTCTAACGGTGAAGGCTTTGGAACTTTGAATACATGTCTAAGGTTAGAATCCTATAGGGATAGGGTTATACACCATCCTTTGGTAATTGAAGTATTTTTGACAACCATATATTGGGTAAACAACATCCTCTAAGAGGATTGTCCCATATGACCTATGGTCTCATGGATGTTAAAATACTTTTATTTTATGTTACTTTACTTGAATATCTAATCCAAATTGTTATTGACATGCTTATTCTAGATCATCAATAGATTATACATTTCATGGAATGTAACTCAATCCTATCATGTATAAAAAGTTAGTTGAACAGTTAGTAAGTAAAGAAAAGCCCATGTTCTTTTTTAACACTAATTTTGACCTCAAATAGATCATTTTGGTAAATATTAACCATAAACAAAGCTTGGTATACCCTTTTATGATCAAATAAACAAGATGAGACTTTGGCACTAAATTTTGGATAGGATGAAATCATATATAGGTAATAAAAGGTAGGTGTTTAACCATAATTTGTTAGAATAAGTGAATATTCTCTTAAGTTCTACTAGGATAGACACACTTGATTTTCCACTCCTCCATGTGTTAGGAGAACTCTCAATGGTGTCTTCATCAGGTTTGATGAGTTTTTGTAATCCAATGGCTCTTAATGATCAACTTTACTATTTATACAAAGTTGATCCTTGGAATAAATCAATCAGTTCCACTCTTCTCTTCATATTTTGTGTAATGTTTTGCATGTCTATTATTGGAAAATTCTAACATGGTACCAGAGTAGGATAGATTTTGCTAGCATTCTCTCTTGAAGGTTCTAGGATCTAGTTCATTTGCTTTGGATAATTTTTTTTGACTAACTTGCTTGAAAGTAATGCAGTAGTCACTTTTTATCCATAGGTTTTCTTTCTTTCAACAAAATCTTTATTGTTGAAAATATATGTGTTGCAATATTAAAAAAAAAAAAAGGTTGTGTTTGAATTCATGCTAGAGGGTATTTTTTTTATAATATTAAGAGCTCTTCCTTTACTTTCAATACAAGGTGTTCACTTTGTGTGCCTGGCGCTATTTTTTAGCCCATATTCTAGAAGGAAAGAGCCTCTTTTTCAAAAATCTCCTCCCTCTTCGATTCAAATTAAGAGCCCTCTCTTTTTCATAACAGGCGATGCGATCCTATTTGAATTTTGAGGCTCCGCAGTTTGCTTTTGGCCCACTTTGATTGGGATAAATATATATTTTTTTCTTTAAAATTTATGAGATTATCGTGATTATTTATTTCTAACCAAATCTCTTTTAAGAATCAGCTCTGTGTGTGGTGGTTATTTATTTGTGTGAGATATTTTTTTGATCTTCATCTGCGAAGGGACTCCTCGCTCCCATTAAATCTTGGCACGTGCGACGTACCTCTCTGGATGCTACGTGGATCACTCACCTCATCGTGTCCTCTCTGGATGCTACGTGGATTATCCACCTAGTCCTTGGTGATGTTCCTCAACGTATCTCCATTTTTGAAGATTGTTGTCCTTGTCTCAAAGATCTATCTCTTTCAAAAATCAAAGATCTAATTTACGTCAAAATCTCTCGATGCTCTCTCAACAAGAGTCCATAAAATCTCCACACCCTACACAGGATTGTATTACGAAGTTCTGCTATTCTCAAGGATTCTGGTTCAAAATCATAGCTTGATTCATGATAAAATATAGCAAATTTTTTTATAACATGTTTTACAAGGATAACTGGATCGTCAGTAGTCACGACTCTTAAGGTGCTCTCCATAGTGACCTCTATCGACCAGTAGTCACGACCTTAAGGTGTTATTGCTGAAATATTCCTTACATATTTCATAAAGAAGATAATCTCTACAATTTAAACCTCTTCAAAAATTTATTACACTTTTTCATATATTATTCTTTATTATATATGGTTAAAGTTTTGGTTTAAATTATTTAGAAAGGTGTTTTTTTATTTATCTTTTCTAAATATAAATATCTTCACTTAAAAGAAAACTCTATAATTTTCCAAATCTTATAAGTTTTCCCTCAAAATATATTTGCCTACATTCCATGTATCATTGTCTCTAAACACTTATAGTTTCCCTCAAGTAAGGGCGGGTTTTGGAGGCAATTGGTATAAAGGCCTGGCATATATTTTTCTTCATCAACCTTACTACAATATTGGATATCTCTCTTACTTATAGTTTCCCTCTAGTAAGGGTGAGTATTGAGTTATCCATATTTATATCTGGTTGATAGCTCTGCATTTCAAGCCTACATTCCTTAAAAAACTTCTCCTTACTTATAGTTTCCCTCAAGTTAGGGCGGGTATTGAGAAGAACATAAAAGGGATTTGGCAATTCAAAGCAAATATATATCAAACTCAATTACTTATAGTTTCCCTCTTGTTAGGGTGGGTATTTTGAGATTTGATATTTTGAAAAGCTTCATATCTTCTTTAAAATCAATTGCATTAATCCAAAAATTGAAGTTCTAAGGGGGGATATATTGGTTAAAACTTCAACTTTTCTTTTGTGTCAAAATTATGAATTCAATTGAACCTCTCACCCCTCATAACTTTCACACTTGGAAACCTAAAATTTTAATTCTTATCTCTCAAAAAGGTCTTACTCATTTGCTAGAAGAAAAACAACCAAAATTTGAGAAAGAATATGAAATTTTTGTTCATAAAGGAAAGATGCATGAAACAATGGGTATTATTAGCTCTAATGTTCATGAAAGTTTGTGGTTTCACATTACATATTGTAAAACTCCTCATGAAATTTGGAAGAAACTAAGGAACTTGTTTGGAAAAGTAGACCAAATGAGATCAATGCAACTAGAAGCAGAACTAACATCTTTGTCTCTTGAAGATTTTAGTAGTATTGTTGACTTCCTCACCAAGTTCAAAGAAGTCCTCACTCAATACAAAAGTAGTGGGAAGACTAAGAGTGAAGAATAATGCATTTATCTAATCCTTTCTAAGCTAAATGGTGTTTTTCAAATCTTTGCTACCACCTTTATATCTACCAAAGATGCTCTTGGTGCAACCTTTAAAATGCCCTCTTTAGAAGATTTTTTTGATAGATTAACTAGGGAAGAAAAAAATATTGCTAGATATGAAATCTCTTCTTCTTCCTCTTCCTCAAAAGCCTTAGTAGCCTCCACATCTTCTAAATAAAAATTCAAAAAGAAGGAAAAGAACCCCATAACTTGTGCTCACTGCAAAAATAATGGTCACTCTACAAACAAATGCTGGAAAATATTACAACAACTAGAGGCAGCTATGAAGGATCAAAAGATAGACAATAAAAAGCAAACAGGAAAAACCCTTAATGTTCAAGGAAAAACCTCTAATTCTTCCTCTAATTAATGGGTCCTTGATTCTAGAGCTACTCATCACATAACTACTTCAGATAAGTCATTATCTTCTATCTTAAGCTCTATACAACATAGAAGTGGGTGACTCTTCCTTTATTCCTATAAAAGGAAAGGGGGACATAACCATTGATGGTGGCTCTATAAATAATGTTCTCTATGTTCCAAATATTGCCATAAATCTCCTCTCTGTCTATCATATTTGTACTTCTAGAAAGGGGAAAAAAGTTCTCTTCTCTCCAATAGGATTTGAGATAAGAGACTTTCAAGATCCCCATTCTCTTATAGCCAAAGGAAATATTGATCATAACTCTCACCTATTTCACTTCAAAGGATTCCAAGATCCATAAGGAGCCTCCGATTTTATGGCTCATGGAGATCTTGAAAGTAAAAATTGGCATGAAAGGTTTGGCCATCTTAGTTACAACTATCTAAAGGATTTGAGCACCCATGATATGGTAATAGGTTTACCCCAAGTCTCTTATATTGATGGAGTTTGTCCTGGATGTGCTCTTGGGAAGCAACATCAAGATCCTTTCCACCCAAGTAGTTCTCTAAAAGCCTCATCCCCTCTAGAATTAATCCATAGTGACTTAATGTCTTTTCTAGAACCTTCTTTCAAAGGAGAAAAGTATGCTCTAACATTTATTGATGACTTTTCTAGAAGATCTTGGGTCTACTTCTTGAAATATAAAAGTGATGTTCTATCCCACTTTAAAGTTTTCAAAGCCTTAGTTGAAAATCAGGCCTCTTGCAAGATCAAGAAAAATCATACAGGGGAATACTGCAGTAATGAGTTCTCCATATTTCTATCAAGTCATGGCATCATTCATCACTATTTGTCTCCCATAATCCTCAACAAAATGGCATTGCAAAAAATAAAAACATGACATTAAAATAAATGGCAAATTGTATTCTCCATTCAAGAGATCATCCAAAATATTTTTGGGAAGAAGCTATTAACTGTGCCAATTATATTCAAAATCGTACACCTCATAAAGCTCTTGACCATTTAACTCCTGAAGAAGCATGGTCTGGATCAAAACCAGATATTTCCTACTTCAATATTTTTGGGTGTACTGCTTGGGCTCACATCCCAAAGAAGAAAAGAAAGGCTCTATATAAGAAAAGCAAAAAGATCATATTTATTGGTTATTGTGAAGAATTGAAAGCTTACAGGATTATTTATCCCTCAACTCATGAGGTCTTATTTCATAGGAATGTCCAATTTGATGAAATATTCCCTTAAAAATATCCTCAAACACCCTCTTCCTCCATTGAGCCTTCTCCTATAGTAGAACCTCAATATTATGAAGAGCCAACTCTTGAAGTTAACTTGGTAATTGATAATCAAGATGAGGAACCTCTAACTCCAACTCAATGTCTTTCAACTCCTTCCACTCCTTCCACTATGCCAAAATGGGCCCGCACCATTGTTAAAGAAGCTACTCCTTACATCCAAAATCTTCCATCAACCAGATCATCCAACCCCATAGGCATTGGTCTTATCTGCAAGTCTATTTCCTATGATCCTCAATCCTTCAAAGAAACCTTAGGTATTAAAGAATGGGATGATGCCATGGAGAAAGAATTCTCTTCCTTAATCAAAAACAAAACTTAGGATTTAGTTCCCTTTCATAAAGGAAGGAAGTTAGTTCGTTGTAAATGGATCTTCAAAACAAAATATGGGCCTAATGGAGAAATAGACAAACACAAATCTCATCTAGTAGCCAAAGGTTTTTCTCAAATTGAAGGTATTGATTATGCAGAAACCTTTGCTCCAGTTGCTAAAATGGATTCTGTTAGACTGGTTCTTGCTCTGGTTGCTTTCCATAAGTGGCATGTCTATCAAATGGATGTAAAAAGTGCTTTCTTACATGGGGATTTAAAAGAAGAAATATTCATGGAATAACCTTCTAGTTTCACTCAAGACTCCTCTCTTGTTTGTAGGCTAAAAAAGTCTCTCTATGGCCTCAAACAAGCCCCCATAGCTTGGTATGAAAATATGGACTCCTTCCTTCTTTTCATAGGTTTTTCTCATTGTGAGTCTGATAACACAATATACATTTGGAGAAATGAAGGTAAAATCACCATTCTTGTTCTATATGTTGATGATCTTCTTCTCACTGGTAGTAACTTGACTCACATTTAGACTATAAAAGACTCCCTCTCTAAAAATTTTGAAATGGTTGATCTAGGTAAAGCTCATTACTTCCTTGGGATCCAAATAAGTCAAACAGATGTAGGAATTTCATTGTGTCAACAAAAGTACACTCTAGATCTTCTTCAAATATTTAAAATGACAGATTGTAAACCTTATCCTACCCCCTTCCAATCTGGCATTAATCTTAGTACTTCCTGCTCATCCCCTCTATGTGATGCAACTCTATACTATCAACTTGTAGGAAGTCTGTTATACCTTACTCATACTTACCCAGATATCTCATATGTTGTTGGCCTCATATCCAGATTCTCTCATCAACCTCATTTCAGTCATTGGCAAGCAACAAAAAGAATCCTCCATTACTTGCAAGGCACTATGCACTTTGGGCTCTTCTATAAGGGAAATTCCATGGATATCATTGGCTACACAGATTCAGATTGGGTAGGTTCAATAGAAGACATATGTTCAACCTCAGGCTATGTTTTTTGCCTTGGTTCTTCATCAATAGCCTGGTTATGCAAGAAACAACAAGTAGTAGCCTTATCTTCTACAGAGGCAGAATATAGGGCACAAGTTTTAGCTAGTTAGGAAGCTCTTTGGCTTCATCAAATTTTGAGAGAATTTGGTTTCTCCCATGAAAAGCCTATAACTCTTTGGTGTGACAATTAGAGCACAATTCATATTGCATGCAATCCAATTGAGCATCAGCGCACCAAGCACATTGAGATACACATGCACTTCATATGGCAACATATTCAGAATGGGGATATATACTTGGACTATATTCCAACTGAGAATCAAATTGCAGATATCTTCACCAAGTCATTTCCTTCTCCGTGTTACCTTCAGTTGTGAGATAATCTTGGAGTAAAACAACTGCATTGATTGGAGGATGATTTTTTCCCTTGTGGTTTTTTTATCATCTCTCCAAATAGCATGTATTTTATGAGGACAATATTCACCATACGAAGACAAGCCTCTCTTCTTCTCATAGTTGGTTTTTCCCCACAGGGGTTTTTTCACCAACTATATATTGTATATGAGTACCTAATCAAGCCAAGTTATCGGGACTCATCTTTATTTTTTATTAAGAGGAAAATCTTCGCCATACGAAGATAAACCTCTTATTCTCATAGTTGGTTTTTCCCCATAGGGCTTTTTTCACCAACTATATATTGTAAATGAGTATCTCATCAGGCCATGCTGCCTGGACTCATATTTATTTTTGTAAAAAGAGGACAATCTTAGCCATACGAAGACAAGTCTCTCTTCTTCTCATGGTTGGTTTTTCCCCATAGGGGATTTTTAACCAACTATATATTGTATATGAGCACCTAAACAGACCAAGTTGCCGAGACTCATCTTTATTTTTGTATTAAGAGGATAATCTTCGCCATACGAAGATAAGCCTCTCTTCTTCTCATAGTTGGTTTTTCTCCACATGGATTTTTTCACCAACTATATATTGTATATGAGTACCTAATCAGGCCAGTTTTTGGGACTCATCTTTATTTTTGTAAAGAGAGGACAATCTTCACCATACGAAGACAAGCCTCTCTTCTTCTCATAGTTGGTTTTTACCCACAGTGGTTTTTCACCAACTATATATTGTAAATGAGTACCTCATCAGGCCATGCTATCGGGACTCATCTTTCTTATTGTATTAAGAGGAAAATATTTGCCATACGAAGACAAGCCTCTTACTTCATTTTTGATATATGGTTTTTTCCCATTGGGTTTTTACCATATCTTCAAAAATAAGTCATTGTACATGAGTACCTCATTAGGCCTTGTTGTCGAGACTCATTTGAATGAATCTTCCCTAGTATCACTTAAGGAGGGGTGTTAGAATAAGTGAATATTCTCTTAAGTTCTACTAGGATAGACACACTTGAGTTTCCACTCCTCCATGTGTCAGGAGAACTCTTAGTGGTGTCTTCATCAGGTTTGATGAGTTGTTGAAATCCAACGGCTCTCAATGATCAACTTTGCTATTTATACAAAGTTGATCCTTGGAATAAAGCAATCGGTTCCACTCTTCTCTTCATATTTTGTGTAATGCTTTGCATGTCTATTATTGGGAAATTCTAACAATAACTAGAAGATGTCAAATCACAAAGGATCAATTTTAATGAATTATAGTATGTGATATCACTTTCAACATTAAAAAAATATTAACCTTCAAATTTATCAAAATTCAAAGACATTATTTTTCAAGATGATGTGAGGAGAAGTTTAGATTTCTTCTCTTAAAATGGGATAAGGTTTGTAGAGGATAGAAAATTGAGGAGGTAGGCCTTAAAAATTATGCATTTTTATAAGTTTTGCATAATGGATTAAACTTGGTTGGTGATTATTAACATATCAAGGAATACTTGGATGAGAATTTTTCTTCAAAAATATAGAGACTTTTATGGATGGAAAAAAAATGTTTAGGAAATGAACCCCACCTAGAGTATCTATAGCATGGAACCTATTATAAAAATATTTTACAATTAGTCAATAAGACAAAATTAGAAAGCCTTACTTTCTTAGTTTTTATCTCAAATAGATGTCATTATTTTGGGCCTATTTGTTTTATAGATGTCCAAAATCAAAATTTTATATTGAAGTAAGAAATAATTCCAAATATTAGACATATAATCTTAAACATGTTATAAATGACATATAAATTATGCTTCTAGTATTCAACCTGCCTATATGGTGGTGGATGTTTGATAAAGTTGATTTTTTAATATTTAGAGAAATCAAAGTTATATTGGAAGAAACTTTGGTCACTTGAAAGACTACTTAATGTCTCAATCCTTGTTTGGTTTACAAGAGAGAAAAAAATCTTATCAATGAATATTGTGTTGCCAATGAGGTATTCAAGAATCTTAGGTGGATGTTCATGGCTTTGGAGGAGACTGATATTCCTTAAAATTTTATAGTCACTTTTTGACTAGATAATCAAAACATCATCAAACTCATAAGTAAAATCCACTAAGATTCATTGGAAATTGAATGTCCAACATGCATTTTACTTATGAGGTTTGTGTATAATGACCATTAATGTTGTGGAATCATTAGGGAGTGATCAAATAATCTATAGATTTAAAACTTGGCTTCCTCATGTAGCTTTATTTATCATGACTGTAATTTTTTTTTTTATTGGTGAAAAAGGGTTTTGAAAGGGTCCCGTAACCTTTTACAATACTATCAAAAACTAAAAATCTCCCTAGAGGCAGACAAACCTCAAGGAGGACATCATACCAGATAATAGGAGATGCTACTGCCACAGACCTAGCAACACTTAAGGCCAAAACTAGGCTAACATATCTATATATAAAATAAAAAAATCCCATGTAGGGCCAAATCATCTAAAAACAAAGGCCCATGCAGGGGTAGATCTCGAGACATAACAACAAAACTCCCTCTGCAGGTTAAATGAAGACCAAAAAGAAAAACAAACTCCCATATGAACCCTAAAACTGGACCAAAACTAGAAAATATTCTCTGCTTTAGCTCACACATTGGGTCCATAGTTATTGTTAGTAGGGTTCTCCCTCACCAAGCTCTTGAAATCTTGGATAATCTTGAAATGACACTTGTACTCCTCAAGGAGGAAGTCCACCTACGTAAAAAGAGAAAAATGGTTCTGGTCGCTTACCCTAAAGTTTTCAACATGTCCCGAATCTCTTGGACATGCTCATGGTCGGTGAGGCTCGAGAAGGTCGTCACGCATGAGGTCTGTAGGAGAGCTTGCATTGAAGTCCCTTCGCTCTAGGCCAGGAACTTCGTTAGTTTTTATTGTTCATATGGAATGACATAGAGTCATCAAATGCATCATCGATAACCAAAATAGGCTTTATCTTACTCCTTCCCCCTTGGCATGAATAGGGTAACAACGAGATCCAATATTCTAAGAAACTAGGGTGTCATCCACTTTGATTGCTATGCTCAAAGTTCTAGTGAACAGGGGGGAGTGTTAGTTCCTACATTTTCTCTAGGATTGGTTGGCCCTTCGATGAGGAGGGGAGGCTCCACCAGCCCTTTGGTGAGGGGGGCCCAATTTGATCACCGATGAGGGGAGACCCTATCGATGGCACCGTTGCATGGTTCTGCTCTGCCATCACAAACCTGATAAAGACATAATGCAGACCCCAATGGAGAGGGGAGGAGGAGGCCCCCTCTTAATATTGAGAACCAAACATTCCATCAAACTAAATATATATTCAAATATTAATGGTTTTCTTTCCTTTGAGGTGGTTTAAAAATGCAAGGTGGATGCTCTACAAAATAGCCGAGGGATTGCCAAGGGTGAAGTACTAGAGGAATATAACCATCACCATGTCCCATGAATTTAGGAGTGTCTCCCTGACAATCCCCCCATATCCTTCCCCAATAATTCTCCTTTATCCCTAAATAATTCTAATTCCCCTTGAAGGGAGTGCTTCTCCCGATTAATAATTTTACCTTCATTCGAGAGACCAATCACCGCTGCTAGGGTATCCAATGTAACAATGAAACCCAAACCTCAGAAAACCACATGCCCTCCATTCCATGAATGAAAAAAATCCATGGACAAGTCCATCTCAGCCCCATGAAACTATTGCAAAAAAATCAAGAGGCCATGGTCATAGAAAGTATCCTCAACCAGGGGGGTTAATTGGAGGGATACGGGTTTGATTTCGGCCATGATGGCAATGCTCAAAGGATAAAACACATGTATGCAATATCAGATAGAAAGTGATAGGGTGATGAACATGGTGAGGAAGAAAGGTGGTGGAGATAAATAATGGTCAAATCATGGGAAAATTCCCCCTCCCAATGTGTCTCATGCTCAAAATATCCTTAATTGCTCAAAAATCTGATGGTACAAGTGGAAGGGCACACCAAACAAAGGAGTGGTAGGTGGAGACCTAAGGAAGAGATACCATAGTAGGTCGATGAGGACAGGTGAGCACAAGTTAAGATGATAGAGATTATCTTTCTTGGTGATACAGTGAACGTGGTGGAAAGGAGTAAGGATGATGATGTGGTAGGGTGCCATGAGGTAAAATGGTCGAGAATCCACCACCATACTAGAACTGACAACACAAATTGACAAAATGACACTGAAAGGGGCATGAAGAGTTAGCATAAGTTTGCTAAAATGGGGGGAACCCTAGAAGAACTTCGAGGGTGTGGAAACTGCTACAATGACCCGATCGATGGATCGGGTACCAAGGACCAACATTCCCCATGTTAAAATGACCTTGGTGCCATCTAAATCATCATTGAAGTGAGTACTAAGATGGTACCTATTAGTGTGGTAAATATTATGGTTCCTATGTGGCCTAATCCCATGGATGGCCCTCCACTTTTGACAAGATAAGTGGCTCCGACTATAAAAAACACACTTGTGCACAAGATAGGAAAAATCACATGGGGAAGTTCACCCAATAGGAGACTACACATGAGAAAAAATAGAATTTGATCTCAAGGTGTCATTGCATGATTGTGGAACATTGGAACTTGGATGATGAATTATTCCTCAAAGGTAGGTACAAGCGTGAAACTTATGATTTTCCATGTTGGACCTCCTCGCTCACTGATTGGTGTGGTCTATAATATTTGCATCAGTGATGGCTTGGGGAAAAGAGTCAGTCCATACTCGAAGACCTGACTCTGAGATACCAGTGTTAGCTAGTTGGTTAACCATGCGATTACCTTCTCTGTAGGTGTGGGTTGCCATAACAAAAGAGGAGTGTAGTAAAATCTTGGCTTCGTCAATCATGGCAAAGGTGTTCCATGATGAAGAGAGAGATCCAAGGGACAGACTAGAGATAATATTCTTGGAGTAACTTTCAATAACCATGTTGGGGATCTAAAAGTTGGAGGCTTCTACAAAGTGGTTGGAGTTGAAACCCAAGTTCTTCGCATACACCAGGATGATGTTGCCTTTGTGATCTTGGATGAATCCCTCGGTATTAGTAGCTCCAAGATTACCTTTCACTGTGCCATCAAAGTTGAGCTTGATGAATCCTGGAGGTGGAGGAATCCATTTTACAAGGGAGTGATCATCCTTAGGGGGGCTCTAGATACGGATGCCATATGGGATGCCGAGGGTGGAGGCTAAGAATCCTTCAAAGTGAGGCTCTAGACCATATTTAAATTGGGTGATAGACACGTTCTCGGCTTTTGTAGAAATAATCCGAGCCAAGACATGGCTAATATTACGAGATGAATCTTCGAAGGCTCGAGCATTGTTTTCTCTCCATATCTCCCACAAGAAGTGTATGAGACAAAGAGAACAAAAGGTTTTTAATAAGTGTCCCTTCAACGGGTTTGGTCATTGAACATAGAGATCACTGAGCAAAAGGGGTAGGGCCTAAGAGATGCTAAATGAGTCAAAAAGGGGGGACAAGATGGAATGAGTGAAGGGACAAGAGGAGAAGATAGGCTGGGTACACTCACAATTCACATAACACAAGTAGCACCGATTAGGGAAGGGTAGGCCACGATGGTGGAGGTTAGGGATGGTAAGAATGTTCTCTTGAATGGACAACCACAGGAAACATTTTACGTTGGGGGTGAGGTAAAGCCTCTAGATGAACTTGGACAGGGACTAAGGGGGACCAAGATTTTTAGATAGGACGTAAGATGACTTGATGATAAAAAGGCTAGAAGGGGCAGGAGCCCAAAGGATGGAGTCCTCCAATGGGGATGAGGGAATGGCACAAAGGTATAGGAGATTAGATAAGGTAGCAGAGGTAATTTTATAATCAACTGAGAGGCCATTGGTCGGTATGGAATTCCATGAAGAGGACTATAGGAGGATGAAGTCACTAACTTTGGAATCTAAGAGGGATTCTGTCACTGGTCGAAGGCATACTAGATCAACTCTATCCTGAAGAGTGCCGCTCTTCAACCAAGGGCCACTCTAAAAATTTATTTTGGCTCTGTTATCGAGTTTCCATTTGATGCCCTTCATGATAATCTATCTTGCTTTGGATATAGAGTTCCACACTATAGATCCTTTGATTAGGTTAGGGTCATCCAAAAAAATTGGATTGTTCCAAAGGTACTTTCTTTGATGATGGAGATCCACAGAGAGTCTTTGTTGGTGAGGAGTCACCATCCTTGTTTGGTGATGAGCACTAGGTTCATGTTGCGTACATTATGCAATCCAATGCCCCATTGATCCTTCCATACATATACCTGGTTCCATACCACTAGGTGAATCCTTTTTTATCCTTTGATTTGGACCATAAGAATTTCCTTTGAAGTTGTTCGATGCATTTGCAGACTTCGGTAGGGATCTAGAAAACTGACATGAAAAATTAGAATGCTCTATAGGATGGCTTTCAAGAGAGTGGTCTTCTCGGCTTGTCTAAGTAGGCTGCCATTCTAGCTCACCAGATTTTTTTGAATATGCTCGATTATGGGGTTCCAAAGGGATTTTTTTTACTAACCATTGAAGAGAGGAATACCAACTATTTTTGTGGGAAGGCACCAATGGAGCATCCAAGGGTGGCAAAAATGCAAACTTGACATCTCACCGAATGTTACAGAAATAGAGCTTGATTTTGTAAAAATTCACCTTCTACCCTATGGAATCCTCAAAGAAGAGGAGGATGAACTTGATGCGTTGGGCTTGGGGAACCAAAACTCAGGTAGCTAGGATAGTGTCACAAAAAAACAATTGATGGGACACAACATAAAGAGATTAAGCTGATTTGATTCTAGAGATGAACCCATCATGATAGGCATGGGTGATGGTTTTTCCAAGTGCTTCTACCACAATGATGAATAAAAAGGGGGAGATAGGGTCTCCTTTTTTTAGGCCTTTGAAATTCTTGAAGTAGCCCACAGGGGAGCCATTGACCAAGACAAAGAATTTCACCAAGGTAATACACCCTTTTATTAATTAAACCTAGTCTGGGTTGAATCCAAACCTATGAAGGACCGCCATAAGGAAATACCAGGAGATCTTTTCAAAGGCCTTATTCATGTCAATATTGAGGAGGAGGATCGCTTGATCACTCAAGAAAATTGAGTGGATGAGCCCATTGATAACTATAATAATATCAATGATTTATCTTCCATGAATGGAACCACCTTGATTGGGAGAAATGATGGAGGGTAGGATGAGCTTAATCCTAGTGGATAGGGCTTTGGTGAGGGTGTAGGTCTAATTTACTTTAGGAATAAGGGCTAGGAAGATAGAGTTGATATATCCTAGGATTACCTTATCTGCCTACATATGTTGGATTATCGAAAACACATTTGGACCAAGGATATCCTAAAAGTGCTGAAAAAATATTGGGGGGAAACCATATAGACCCAAGGCTTTCTCCCTTGCATGGAAAAGACATCATACCTAATTTCCTCAACAAAATGAGAAGCGAGAATAATTCGGTTCTGGTCCTTAGTTACTAACCTTGGGATATGCTTTAAGGGGCTCTCAAAAGTATAATGATCACATTGGGAGAGGGCCCTATAATCTCCTCAAAGAAAGAAACAACCATAGATCTATCTATCTTGCTGAACTAGCTACCTGATTCTTTTGTTGCCTATGTGCCTCACTGTTGTGGCATGAAAACACTTGGTATTCAAGTCACCTTCTTTGAGCCAAGTTACTATTTACTTCTGCTTCTAAAAAACTTCCTCATTCTTTAGAATGTTGTGATAATTAGCGATGAGGACTCATTCAGTGTATTAGAGGGTGGTTTATGGGTCACTGTCATAAACAATGAGTTCAATGTCCTTGAGCTAGGATTGAATCTCCTGCTCCTTCTAGAAGATATTTCCAAAAAATTCCTTATTCCATATTTTGATATTATATTTTACATGTCAGAGCTTGTTACTTATCTAGGAAATTTTGGGCTTGTGGAATGGCTTGGCCCACCACTAAGCCATAAGATATCTGAGGTTTGGGTCATGAAGCCACATTGCTTCAAATATGAAAGGGAATTTGAAGGATGAGGTGTGAAGATGGCTATCGAGGAGGAGGGGATTATAGTTAGATTCAATCCTCAAAAGAGAGCTCATAACTGCATCACTGAATAGGGAATGGTATTGAAAATAATGAGGATATGGTCCAGACGCATCTGTATAAGATGGTCACCCTTTCTACACTTAGTCCAAGTGAATCTTGGCCCTCAGAGGTTAAAATCCATTAGTTTCTTATTGTCCACAAAGCTAGAAAATTGCTTATAAAATATCTCTGTGATAGGAGTCCCTTCTTTCTTGTCTAAGGGGAAGAGAGGCGATTTGAAGTCCCTAGCCAACATCTAAGCCTCTATAGTAAAGACCTCTCACAATTGACTAAGAGAATTCCATAAAGAGGATCTTCGAGAGGGAGAATTTGGGGCATACACATTTATGAGGACCCATTGGGACCCATCATATTTACTGGAGAACATGATATTGATGTAACTTTCTACCATTGATGACATTGTCCCCTCGATATTGGTTGGGTCCCATAGGCATAGAAGGCCTCCTAAGGCACCATTTTCTGAATTGAAATAGGAGGCAGAGTCCATCCATATGTAGTTTTATATATAAGAAATATTTTGGGAATTGAGTTTTGTTTCTTGGAGAAGAAGTATTACCGATCGATGTTCCTTCCTCATGGACTTGACCAAGCACTACTTGTTTCACCCATTGAGGCCTCTCACATTCTATGAGAGTATCTTCATTTGGATAGTTTGGTCGAAATGCACTTCACTCTCCCGATTTGGGGGTAAGATTGGTTATATTCTAATATTGTTTTTTTGAGAGCTAGGACGACTTCCTCAAGGTGAGTTGGGTGTCATTTGTGACATTGTATAGAGATTCCCTTATTATGATGTCCTTAATGGAGGTGCAACCCATCTTCTTCACTGATACCACATCCACTAAAGCTTTCTTAAGGGGAATGACGGTAGTGGATTGGAGGGAAAGGAGATTGGAGAAGGGGGAGGGGAGGATGGGGATTTCAAAACTCGAGAATGGGAGGGGGGAGGATGATCGAAGTAGATAGTTGAAGGTTGGTTCAATAAATTCTATGGGGGTGTCATCATAAGATAGAGGGGAGAAGTGGTTGGAGATGATTATGGTCTGGCTATAAGGGGGAGGGGTCTGGTCAGGGGAGACCAGGGGGATATCCTCACTACTCCTACAAAGGTGGGTCGGGATGGTTTAGGGTAGGGATGGAGCCCTAGGGGAGATGGGTTTTGGAAGCTTAGTGATTCCTTTAGGGGGAAGCAGTAGGGGCCTGATAGGGGCACTAGGAGGACAAGTGGCCTTGATTGGAGCAAAGATTGTGAAAAGCAGATTTATTATCATATTCAATAGTTTGGTAAAGGTATAGATCTTGGAAATGATATTTATTGATAATTGTAGATCAGAATCCAGGATAGAGTTAACACACATGCGAGCCTAAGTCATTTGGGTCCCAACATGTGTTGGCAGGTCGAAGGATATGAACTCTCCAATGCTTCTCGCTATCCCACGAAGGATATCCTCATGCGAGAATTAAAAAAGAAGACCATGGAGGTGAAACCAAATTGGATCAAAATTGATGCTTTGGGTTTTTGTGTGGAAATCCATTTCCCACTTCCAGAGGAATATTTCCCTTAGGTCATAGAACCAAGGCCCTCTAGAGAGAATTTGCTAGGAATATACAAGGTCGCTCAACTGGATTAGAAAGAAGCCTCTGGTGAGGGTAATTAGCTTCAAGGATCCCTTTGGGTTCCAAGAGATGTTGTCCCCCTTAAGGATAGATTCCATATCGGGCCAAGACACAAGGAAATTTTTGACCAACAAATTTGAGTCTCGATCAAGCACACTGGACATGACCTTACAGGGGATCTTGAGGTTACTGTTATTGGGGAGCAGCTCCACTTTGGACCCAATCATAAGACTAGGATTAGGATTTACTATTTCTATGTAATATCAAAATAAAATATTTTTCCCATATTCTACGATCGAGACTTTCTCTTCCTGACTAGGGGGATTTGCTTAGGATTCAGGATCCAAATTTCCCTCTGGAGGTTGAGATTCTGAGACTAACCTAGTTGGTGGACCAAGATATTTCGATTGAACTAGGTAGGAGTGTGCAAAAATATGTTCACTTCCTCCATATTTGTACAATTGATCTCTACTTGCATTGGTGATTAAACCCTTACTCATGCTCAAGATGTTGTGTGTCTTGCTGGCTTGAACGGGGGAGGCTTGATTTTCTTCTCTTGTTTTTCCTGTGTTGGGGTCCCATTTCTCATCCGTCGCTGATGCTTTCCCTTCAAAAATTTATGTATCCACCATCTTCTTGATTGATTATGCTATGTTTGTTATGGTAAGTCGCTCCTCGATCACCATAGAAGGTTCCTCTCATTTTGAATTTCTCCTTCTCATGACCTACCAAACCATCATGACTATAATTTTCTTTGTACTACATTTTTTAATATAAAAATAATTTGTTATTGGCTAAATTCTTCATAAACATGAATTGATATTGTGCTTATAGAGCACAACATAAATATTAATCTTATGCATGTAAAGCTAATTACTCTTGTACAAAAATTGAGTTGTGGGATAGTTTCAAAACTAAAAACTAGTTTGTCATCTTATTGAGTTTTATCTTGATATCAAATTTGTGATATATCCTTTAGTTGTAATGGTTAACATACAAAAAAGTGTTTAGATTATCTTGAGAAAATTATGAGTTTAAAACTAAAATGTTATTTCAATGTATGATTTTCATAGATTGATTATAAAATGAGTAACCTTTTAAATCTAATGAAAAAATATCTATGTATGCCTAGATGATAGAAATATTTTCTTTATCTTGTTCTAAATAACTTATGATGACTTATCCTCATATAACTCCACCTGCATACATACATATATGCATATGTGTGCACTTATAACCTTGATATCTTTTTGTGCTAATATAATATCATTTGTTTAGATTTTATCTATGAAGTTTATCAATTCAAATTTTTTATAAGTTGTCCTATTATTGATCAACATTATAAATAGTTGTTTCATTGTTGTTTATGAAGTTAAAAATCTGGAAATGTATGGTTAATTATATGTGTATTGACATGATTTGATTAAAATTTTATTATATTATTTGAATGGATTACACTTTTATACATCATGTTTGGATGGTTAGTGTAATTGATGTAACACAAATTTGTATTCTTTTAAAGGCTAGTGTGGTAAATGTATGTTTTAAATAGCTTGTATGCCTGAGTCATGGATGACATTATTTTTCTTGCTTCATGTTCATGAATTGAACTAGACTTTAAGTTTTATGTATGGGATACAATTTCCCTTGACAATCATGATTATGCTTGTATTAGGTAAGATACTCTCATCTTTAGAAAGCTTATATGCTTTTAAGGAAGGTAGGAGGCCATCTGATTTGGACAAGAATATTTTATTTATTAAAAATTAACAAATATTGAGTTAAAAATATTTCCAAACTATGCATTAACACATTCATAACATTTCACCAATACTCAAAAATATAATGGAACAAGTTGTATAGCTCATTGATCTAATATATTTTAGAAAGTAACAGGATATGGTTTGCTTCTACTAAAGGAGGACAATAGGTATGAGTAAGTGTTCTCTTAAGTAATCAACCTGAGATAAGAAGAAGTAAAAGAGTTCAAATTTGCTTTAATGAGAACTAAAATTACTAGTCCATGTGGAATTTATAGTGAAGGGTATTTTATTAGATATGGTGTCGTGTAGCGGCTATAGTGACTTGACTTGCTAACATTCAAGCCTTGAAGACAATTTATGATTGAATTACTATTGGTGTCCATTATTACCATTATTTGTGTTAACATTCTTTGTAACTATTTTTTGTGTGAGTGTGATGACTAGACTTGGCTAGGTGGCAAGTCAATAATGAGAATGAAATGATGTGTAAATAATATATTAAAATAAGTGCTATTTTTCAACCCAAGGAAAGGGTCTATGCCATTTATTTTCTACTTTATGGGGAGTGGAAAGTCCATGATCTAATCCAACTTATACTCTATTATGATCTCCTTGATTCGAAAATTATCTCGTGATTAAATATTTTTATATCTTTTTCAATCATTTTTACTTTGTAATATTTAGGCACGTGTCTAGTCTCATAATATTTATGGTATCAAAATGCAATATTTTCATAATTGAGTTATTGACACCATTCTTTTATTCATATTTAATATTAATAGATTTTGGTAAAGGTTTTGAACTATCTATGGCAACACATATCCAAATATATTCAACATGCTTTTACTACTTAGTAGTTGGTTTCTCGTATATGAACTCCCTAGAATACTATCGGTATTCTTCAAAACCTCATTATTGATAAGTTATAGGGAAGTCCAAAAATCCTAAACCATATTAGATTACTTTTAATATATTTTGTCTCTATAAAAAAATCTTGCTCCATTGCCTTATACAAATACCATCTCTCCTCCTAAGCCATGGGCTACCACCCATTATTTTATTTCAATTTTTTTAACTAGAGAAAATAACAAGAAAATTTTTTAGAACAAAAGTCATGTGCTAATTTGAATCCAATATCAAGTTCCATTTAATCCACTTTTGAATCTCAAAAAAACTTGGTCAATGTTCGTGGAAATATTAACCCTCTTGTTTTAAGAGTCGTTTTATGATGTTCAATCATATCATAGTTGATAATCACTTCTAGTGTAATATTTGTTCCTTGAATAAGGATTATCATATATTTTTCTTCTCTTGTCTGTAATTAGGGCATTCATACTTATAGTTAATTAGGGCATCATTGTTATAGTTAGGGCTTTTACAAAAAAAAATTGTATCATTCTACCTAGCTTTTCCTCATAGTAGTCCAATAATTTTTAAATTTCTATAAATATTTGGGACAATAAAAATACAAATTTAATGTACCTAATGGTTAAGACTTTGAAACTACAAATAGGAGGTCTAAGGTTCAAATTTGACACTATACTCTAGTATGAGTGGATAAACACTTGGATAATTACATCATCCCATGTGGCCTATGGCCTTGTGGACACAAAAAAACATAATTTAATTTATCCTCCTTCCAACAATAAAGATATTATTATCCATGATTAACAATATAGTTAAATTTCTAATTATTATTATTATTATTTTCTTCAAAAAAAGGGTTGTACTAAGGTTTTCTACCTTTGATAAATCACAACTCTCTTCTATAAAGCTTGAGAGTTTACAAACATATTCAATTCTCATCTCAATTGAGATGTTATAACTAGATACCTACATATTTTTTCACAAAAAGTCTAAATTTTTTATATTCATTTTTTGGATCTTCTTCATTTTTTTGTAAATACAAATATTCAATATATTTTTTTCTTGACAATTTTCAATCTTGTTCATCCATCCATCCAAGTGAAATATTGACTAGTTATGGTCTTTGATGATGTAAATCTACCATTGTGCTACTTGAATATCCATAACTGTTATGTTGACTTCATGCTTTTGTTGATATGCTTTGATATTTCGAATATTTGGTCTTCTTGTTCCCTGATGCTACTACACCCATTTGAAATCTAGAGACATTAACTTTGTGTTTATTTTACCAAACACTACCATACTTTGTGTCTTTCTAACTCCATGGATCTAAAATATTGATGCCTTATGCCATGCCTCCAAGATTATTGTAGCTCAAGGTGGTGTGGGTGCCGATATGCTACAACCTTAACCTAACATTTTTTTTTTGTGCACTTCTAACAAGGCTTCTTTGGTCTTTGTTACTGCTTCTTCAATGGACTTTATTTCTACTACTATCATAAATCAACTTTTGAGTTTTCTAATGGTTCTTCAACTTGTTTCCTTCCCATAAGTACTTCTTGCTTCTCCTTGGATCCTCGTTTCTTAATATTTTTCTTCTAAATGTGACCATGAAATTGCACATCGTCATCTATATTTTTTTCTTCTATTATATCATCTTTATTTATTTCTTTCAATTCCCTCTAAAGCATTTTTATTTCTTCTTCATATCCTTTGATGGTGACCTTCAAACTAGCTATTTTTTTATATGGGTTTCACTGACTCAAGAATGCATGCTCCACCAATCATGAGCTTCCACAAAAATTCCTTTCCTTAGAAAGAATTATCCACCAATCATAAGCTTCCTCTTTTAAAAGATTAAAAAGTTTGCAATTCCAAAAACATCTTACTAGAATATAGAGATTTAAACTTCATCCACCATTCTCAATCATCAATGTCATCCTTTATATTTCTAGTGAGAATTGATAACTCCATGATTTCAACCCTAAAGAAATCTAAAATTAGCTACGAGTTTTCACTTTATTTATTTTTGTTTTTTAAAATCTCCTCTAACCATTACTATTAGTGACAGAACAATTTAAATGTAAAATAATTGACATAAAAAGGAATGCATCCATCCATTATGAATTTGCATTAATCCATTAACAAGCTTCTTATTCAAAGGGTTCAACATTATTGTGCAAATTGGTGTTGTTACGAAGAATCATGGATGACTTTGCTAATGACATGGGTCTCCTTGATAGTGATAAAAACAATGTTCGAAAATTATGTTACCACTAAAAAGATATTGTAGCTAAAACTCAAATCACTTCTCTTTGAAAATAATATGTAATTTGCTTCTCTTCGTAATATTCTCTTTTGGTAATATCCTCTTTTACAAGTCTCCTCGTGCCCTTAATCTTCTCTTACTGATAATATTCTCTTCTACCTTCATACCTTCACACCATCGCCTCAACGAGATAAATTCTAATTCTAATTTAATATAATTAAAACATTTTTAAAGAATCTAGTTTTTGGTTGGGTGTTCAAACTAGTAACAAATCTCTCACATTGGGTACTACTAGTCACATTGAGCTAAATAACCATTTTGGGACCACTAAGATTTTAACCTTGGTGTGAATTACATTATCCATATGTCTCAACCATTGAACTAAAGCCTTATTGAATAATTAAAATTAAAAATTTATAATTTTAGAATTATTATTTATATTTAATTTATTAATTTTAAATGGTTATATGATATTGAGAGGAACCCAACAAATTTTGAAATTGGATCATCTTAACAAAGTAATTTTCAACTACTTGGAATTGTATCCCTTAAGAAATATTTTTTAATTGACTATACAAAATCAAATTAAGGCCCTTTACCACACTATTTCATTAAACAACTTAATTACATTTTAACATTTATAGTAAAAAATAAATAAAAACATGGGAGGTCCAAGGTTCAAACCATGGCGTGGGTGAGTGTGTGAGGGGGTGGGTGTGTGTCTCCCTGGTGAAGTTGTTGTAACAGGTTGGGGGATTCCTGGCAAAACCCCCATTTCTTAATATTACCAAAAAATAAAATAAATAAGTAAATAAAAACAAAAGTAAAATAGACTTTAGGTCGACCATGTCATAGGCTATATAAAATGATCTTTATGATATTTTTTGTTTACATGCTTATCCAACCATTATTTTGATTAATGAAGTATGGTGTACAACCTTACCCTTATAAGATTTGAACTTTAGAGCGTGGGGAGGATTGTATACTATTTTTTAGAAGTATTGTTGAACCTCAAAAACATTTTATGTAGCCAAACTTTCTTATCATTTGGATTTTAAGTTTATAGACTATATTTAATTATTTTAAAAAAAGTTCAATAATCTAAATATTTGTATTATAAAATTTATAATTTTTTTAAAACTTAATGAGAAGGTAAGGTTTTGAAAGTCCTTGCTGGAATATCAAATTGAAATGTCTTTAGCTTTCATCCAGAAGATTTGCAGGTTTAAAAATTTTGCACCCCTTTCCTCTAGGCTAATGGATCCACGCCTTAGAGGGGAATGGGAAAATGGTAAAGCTACACCTCGGACGAGGGACACTTGAGTCGTGTCCTCTTTGGTGATTTGTCGACAGATGGTGGGTTCACCAGGAAGCGTTTGGTGGCAGCTTCTGAGCCTAGGCTAGAAATGAGTTTGATGTGTTCATTTTAGTTTAAAATCACTCAAATACCTAGGTTGGCCAGGATGAAATTAAACTATTCTATATGCGAATTGTGATTTATATGCAGACAATAAACAAAAATGAACTCTAAATGCAATGCTTGAAAGAAAATGGAATGATCTTACCCGGTTTCGGATGTCTGATGAAGATTCAACTTTTTGAAGCAGTCCAGATCATCTTTGATTCTACAAATTCATCTTCAATTGAACAGAATCGACTACAATTTTGTAGGTTCATCTGTAATTGCATAGATTCATCCGAAATCGGACGAGATCATCTAAAATTAGATGAAATCGTCTGAGCCGATTTCATCAGAAACCTGCAACTGAACAAATGGATGCCAAAACAAGGGAAATATAATGCAAAATACAATTTAATGGACACAAAAACTCTAATTAAATGCTTAATCGGTCCTAAAAATCAAATTCGATCTGAAGTAAATGAAATGCCTTTATGTTCTAAAATAGAATTGATCCTAGAATGCAGAATATCATTAAAATGAGGTGAACACCAGATGCAATACAAAATATAAACTAAATTAATGCAATTTGATTGATTGAATTGACAGAAAATGCAAACCTTAGATCTTGATTGCCCCCAAGAGGAGTACAGTCAAGATCATCTGAGATGGTACAAGATCACCTCCAATCGGGATGAAATCATCTCGATTGTGAACAGGATCATCTACGACGATCCGAGCTTCCTTCGACTGATGCAAAATAAAAACCTGCAAATGGATCTGGAAAAACTATGCAAATGATTGAATTTCAGAGTGTTCTAACAGGGTATGGAGCTTAGGTTGCAGGAAATTGATCAGCCAGGGTGGGTTTAATGAAATTCATAGTTTAAATAGGATTGAGGGGGGAGTTAGGAGGTTGGGAGTCATCCCAATCTGGGAGATCTCCAGCGAAACGTCCTCCAACGACGTAGACATGCTTTTGCTAAGCTGGGAATGGGAGTTGGAACTATTTCTAATTATGAAAATTTGGTTTTTGAACGAAATCATCTGGACGTTTGGTTCTAGATGATTTCATCCAATTAGGGATGATATCATCAAATCGACGATGATATCATCCAACTACCATAACTGCCTCTATATTTGGTGCAAAAATCGAGGCAGGTGGTTAAAAGGTGGTTTCGAGGTTAAATTTTGAATTATTAACCTAGGGTAAATTGAACTGCATCAAATTTAGGGTGTTACATTTTGCCCCCTCTTTAGCGAATTTTCCATGAAAAATATGTTAAAGAAGAAATTGGCATGCTTTACGAGAAAGCAAAAATTTATTCCAATTTTTAGGTGATGATTCTAAGTCGAATCATGCAACTGATTACTATGGTGCCCCCTCCGGTTTTTATCCAAATCGATCATTTGGTAAAAATGCGGAAGAGTTAAATTATTTAAAAGTGCATTTTTAATATATATTTTTAGAAAATAGGGTAAAACCTAATTTCATTTTTATTTTTACTTTTACCATTCGAGAGCTCTGAAGTAGGAGAAATGGTGGAGACTGAGCATCGAGCGACTGCGATGCGGTGAGGGATGCGGGTAAGGTTTCTAATATTTTCTAAAATATTATTAGCTTAAATTTTTAGGTTTAAATTTAATTAATTTTGGATTTTAGGGCATCACGGCCGTATTTCACCATGTTGATGAAATCGAGGTGATCTTGATGAGATCGTCTCGATTTCGACAAGATCATCCCGATTTTAGCAAGATCGTACCACTCAAACTTGATGAATTTGGGGTGATCATGTCCAATGAGGGACGATTCGGCTATTAGGGCTGAATCATACAGGGTGGGATGATTTCATCGAAACAAGGATGATCTCATCAAATTAGGGATGATATCGTCCAATAGTGGATGATATCAAAAAATTGTTAGGCGATTTTGATTTGTTGATTTTATTGATTTTTTTATGATGTACTAATATTGATTTTTGTTGTTTGTTTTGGAGGAGTTGCTAAAAAGTCGAGAGTGGAAATATGGTGGTTTGAGAGATGATTTGGCCACACTGACCCAGGTGGAGAGGGATACCTTAGAGGTAGTGGGACTACAGCATGTGGCAGAGATGCCACAGGTTCCTACAGATATGGGGCTACTGATAGCCCTTGCAGAGAGATGGTATCCAGAGTCATCCTACTTTGGCTACCGATAGGGGAGATGACTCCCACTTTGGAGGATGTATGGAGGATTTTATGGATCCCCATCTAGGGTAGATTTATTGTTGCTTCGACCAGTCATGGTCGAGTGATGTTGAGGTTAGATGGTGATGCTAGCTTCATCCTGGAGAAGGGCGGAGTGAACATCGAGACTTTGTGACATACAGACGGAGTATCCACCTTGACTAAGGTGTTGGCTGGGGTGGTGGGTGGCTTATTGCTATGCCACCAGAGTGGATGCAGAGTACCATGGCTATTGTCAGATGTCATCTATGACATGAGAGAGCATAGATATAGGTTTTCTTGGGGGTCGTATGTTCTATGCCGCTTGTACAAGATCCTCCATGGGATCGTGTACAAGAGAGGCAAATGCATGGTGTTGACTTCGCTCCTCCAGGTCTGGTGTTGGGAGCACATCATAGTGAGGTGACCTATGGGGCTACCGCTGATAGGGGTTGACCGAGAGAGGCCTAGGGTGTTCTACTGGTGGCTACATAGAGGGTCATAGAGGTGATCAGATTTACCTACCTCGCGTAGGCTTATTGATGATCTTACTACTGATCAGATTACCTAGAGGTCATGGAGGGGGCTTCCAGGATGGTAGGATGATGGATATGAGTTGGCTCATATCAGATGAGTCATTTGGATGAGGTTGGAGTGGGGTGAGATAGAGCTCCATCGATATGACCGAGTCCTCCATCAGTTCGGGCTCCAGTAGGGGATTTCGATGATGAGGGATTACGAGTTTTCTAGGATAGTGTGGGATGCCACGACATTGAGTGGGACCCCAGACATGTGGTATTTCATGAGCCACAATGAGGATGATGCCCCCATCCAGCTAGTATATGGGGATGATGCAGGGGTTGCTATGGGTTACGATGCATGGTACGCTATGATTCACCCACCATGCATGACTCGATTATGGGGACCGATGCACATAGTCATGCGATGGATGGTACAATGGTGATAGGCTATGGCATAGGGAGGGAGAGGATAGAGAGGATGGGCACCTCCTATATAGAGGAGGGTTAGGATGTGGGGTGGACATGTGATCCCCATGGGTGCTCGTCAGACATAGAGGGTACAACCTGGGGAGAGGCAGAGGAGAGAGCAGAGGAGGGAGAGATCTTCTCCTCCATAGGTAGATAGGCCACCTTCACCCGATAAGGGCAAGGGTGTGGAGGTGGGAGAGAGTAGTGAGATGGTAGCTCTTCGGGTGGAGAATGCCACACTACGGAGGTAGGTGCAGGGTCTCCAGGTGATAGACACTACACTACGAGGATAGGTACAGAGCCTACAGGCAGAGGTCCTATGGCTCAGGGTGAGAGGAGGAGGAGCTAGTGCCTTAGAGTTGGCATGGTCTATGTCATAGACCACATTTTATCATGGGATGTACTATGCGCTTGCCCTCGAGGGCCGTAGAGAGGAGTTGCCTATAGACATAGCAGGACCTATTCGGGTTGGATCATCATCCAGGAGTTCATCGAGGATGACTTCGAGGACTCAGACTATGGAGGTATTTATGTGACCACCTCCTCCAGCTCTTGGAGGTGGAGGAGATGAGGCGGAGAGCTCGAGAGGCTCTAGGGGATAGATAGATGAGATGTATATAGTTTTTGTAGATTTTGTATGATGATTGAGTATGTCGAGTCATATATTGTGGCATACCAATCGAGATGATCGATGTATATATTTTGATGATGATATATATATATATGTTTTTGTGATGTGACTTATGTTTGTAATGATGCTTTATGGATTTGTATTTTCATATGATTGCATGTCTTGAATATTTATGGTTTTCTCATGCTATAAAATTAAATGAAAGAATGTGTTGTGACAACAAATGTGTGGATAAAAATGAAGATAGAAAAAGACTTTTAACAATAAACCGTGAAGGATGTAGACGTTGTGACATGACCATTTGATGGAGTCACCGCTCGCTAGGTCATTAAGCTGATCCTGTTATGGGTAATATTGCAAAAGTAGTTGTTTTTGCTTAAGAGTAATTCTTAAGGCTTTTGGTGATGAGAAAGTAATGATGTTTTGATGTTGTTTTGGAACAGGATTTCAAATAACTTTAAGCATGAAAACGTGAGAGAATGATTTGTGTTTAAGCATAGAATTCCTAAGTGTGATGGGCAATTTAATGTGTACTTAGGAATCACAAATCGAAATGATAAATATGGTAAGATGGTATGAAAATTTCATTTTTCGCTGAAGCATGTTTTTGCAAAGAATAATTAAGTCACATGTTTTTATAGGTTTATGAAATGCTTGTGGGCACAAAAAATTAAAATGATGACTTGCGCTAGGCATAGAATTCCAAATTGTGGAATTATACCATCATCGCGAAAATCATAATGAAAGAAAATATGATGTTTTATTTGATAATTTTATGATGGGTACAAAATTTGTAAATATGACTTGCGCTAGGCATAAAATTCCAAATTGGTTAGGAATTATACCATCATCGCGAAAGTCGAAACTGCAACAGTTTTATTGCATGGTTTTTTTATGAGAAACAGAAAATAAGATAAAGATGACTTGCGCTAGGCATAAAATTCCAAGTTGGTTCAGGAACTATACCATCATCGCGAAAGTCAAAAATTTTGATGAAATTTTATTGCAAGATTTTGAAAGATTTTGATAAAAAATAAAATTAAAGTTTTTTTTTTAAAAGATTGCGAAATTGACTTACACTAGGCAAAATTCGCAAGTATGAAAGTTTTGAATTTATAATTTCTTGAAAATGATGCCATCATAATGAAGTCAATGTTTTTGTAAGAAATAACTATTTTGAAAAGAATAATGGATACTTTTTTAAAAATTTCAAAGTCATATTTTAATTTATTTCAAAGAGAAATTTAAATTTATCAAGAACCAGTGTGTGCAAATGTGAGTTCATTACCCATTTCGATTTAACATAATGACACAAAATCTCTCAAAGATCAACTGTGTGTGCTTTGTAATGTTCATTTACCAATTTTGAGTAAGGTATTTTGATGCAAGCAATTTGAATGAACCAATGTGTGTGCGATTGAAGATTCATTAACCATGATTTTTGTGCATGTAACCGTACCAAACTACTATGTAAGTTAGGTCATCAAAAGTTAGCTAATCCACAAGCGGACATAGGTCTGTACAAAATAAGGTCGCTAATGTGACAGACATGTCACCACGCGAAAAGGAATTACCCAATGTCAAGCAAGTTGGGCACAAATCACCTGTTATGGGGCTTACCTCATGATTTTCGAATAATTGAGAATTCCAAGGATTCAAGCTCATTCACCCTTCTTTTCTTTCAAAGGGTAGGGGGGATTTTATTGCTTTTATTTTTCTCTTTTCGTGTTTTTTCTTATTTTTTTAGATTTTTGACTTTTGATATTTGATATTTCTTGGATATTGCTTGGATTTCTTTTGCATATTTCTCTTTCGCTTTTTTTTTCTTTTCTTCTTCTTTTTCTTTCTATTCTAGGGATACTTGCTCAGCTTAGATGTGGAGCAAGGGATTTTTATTCCGGGTAGGGGTGAGCTTGTCCTTTTGCCAATTCTCAAAGATTCTAGACCATGCGCATGATAGGATAGCAGGGGAAACTTTTCACTTAAGAGACCACAACTACTATGTAGTATCATTTTTCGAATTTGCAGCAAATCATTTTAATATGTAAAAGTGGACTTGATTCAAGTAAATAGTGAGATCAGTTCCCAAAACTCAAAATATTATTTATTGCAATAGTGCTTCGATATAAGAGAGATTTATAGTCATAGTGCTAAGATCAAAATATTTATTCATGTGAATTTGAAGTGCATGGTCCAAGATAACTTCTAAATTTATCCGAAACAAAGGAAAATATAACTGCAAAATTTCAGAATTTGGTAATGCAAATGAACATGTTTTTGATTGTTTTTATAACTTTATGATTTTTATTTGATTTTTAGAGTTTTATATGAATTGCTGAAATGAGAAAACATATACAATTATGTACAATGATGAGACTTTGAATTTAAGCATGATATCATTTAAGATGCATAATGTTCATGGGTTCCTTGAGATATTTTCCATCCAAGGTTGCCAATCGATATGCACCCGATCCAAATTTAGCAGTGATGATGTATGGTCCAAGCCAATTGGGCTGAAATTTGCCTTTATTATCTTTAGTGGCATTAGTGTTCTTTTGATTTTCTTTTAAGACTAGATCACCAACTTCGAAAGATCGATTATGAACTTTCTTTGAATATGCTCTTTTGAGCTTGTTTTGATAGGCACGAAGATGTTCCAGAGCATTGATGCGCTTCTCATCTAGAAGTTCCAGCTGACTGAATCTGCCAGCATGATATTCATCTCCTACTTCAATATCTTGAAGTAGCAGAGCCAAAGAAGGAACTTCTAGCTCGAAAGGAAAGACAACTTCAGCACCATAAACCAAAACAAAAGGTGAAGTGCCTATGGGAGTACGAACACTGGTTCGATAAGCCCATAGAGCAGGATATAATTGCATATGCCAGTCACGGCCTGATTTGTTAACCAATATTTTGAGAATTTTAATCAAGGTTTTATTAGATGCTTCTGCTTGGCCATTACCCTAGGGATAATAGGGAGTGGACCAACGATGTTGAATTTTATATTTTTGACATAATTTCTTAACATATTTATTTTTGAAACAAGTTCCATTATCTGAGATAAGATTTGCAAGAATTCCAAACCTACAAATGATTTGATTGAGAATAAATTTTGAAACTTGGGTTCCCATGCAAGAAGCTAAAGGCATAGCTTCTACCCACTTTGTAAAGTATTCAGTTGCGGTTATGATGAATTTGTGACCATCAGATGATATAGGATTGATTTTCCCAATGATGTCTAAACCCCATTTAGAGAAGGGCCAAGGAGATGAAATAGCTTGGAGTTCTTGCATAGGAGCATGGACAAGGTCAACATGTTTTTGGCACTTGTCGCAATGGTGCACATAATCATGGGCATCCTTCTCCATGGTAGGCCAAAAGTATCCTATTCTAAGGAGCTTCTTAGCAATGGCACTACCACTAAAGTGTCCTCCACAAGATCCATCATGGGCTTCACTTAAAGCTCTTCTAGATTCATCTAGGTTTAAACATCTCAATAGGATACCTTCAAAGGATCTCCTATACAAAGTATTGCCAACTATTACAAAGCGAACAACTCATTTACGTAATAACCGATGTTGGTTCCTATTAAAACCTTTAAGGAAGGTTCCCTTCTAGAGAAAATTGAGGATGTCGATGTACCATGGTTTGGGAGTAATTTCATTGATTAGAAATACATCCAATGGCTCTAAATAGGATTTGGCGAAAGCAGGTTCCTAGAGTCGATGAATAATGATAGTAGCATACTCATCATCCAACTCCAAGGGCAATAAGGAAGCGGCTACAACCATAGCATCAACAGCGGTTACTAGTTCTAGGAATAGCTTCTAAGGTGATCTTATCAAATAAGGATATCAACTATAATACATAGGCTTTATATGGGTGAATTTTATCATCTCGAGTCTGATAAACATCATTAATTTGATTTATTACTAATTGAGAATCATCAAAAACTAATAAGTCTTTAATTTTTAGTGCTAAGGTGGCTCGCAATCCAAGGATTAGGGCTTCATATTCGATCATGTTATTAGTGCAAGAAAATGTTAACTTAAATGATAAAGGTATTAGGTGCTTCTAGGGGGATATTAGGATGATACCCGCACCAGCCCCACTCATACATCGGGCTCCATAAAAATATAAAGACCATTGTTCAGAATGATCTTCCTCTAGATTGAGGCATTCATCAAGAAACTCAATGATGAGGGGATGAGTGGCTTCTAAGGGTGCAACAACTAATTGGTCTGCTATGATTTGACCCTTAATGGATTTTTGACCTATGAATGTGAGTTCAAACTCACTCAGAGTGAGAACCCACTTAGTTGTGCGATCGGATAGATAAGGTCGGCTCATGAGATACCTCAAGGGATCAGATTTGGCAATGACATATGTCTTTTGACTAAGCATATAATGGCACAATTTTTGCATAGAAAATACGACTGCCAAACATAACTTTTCTAGTGATGTATAATGAGTTTCATAACTTATTAATGTTCTACTAATATAATAATTAGCTCGTTCTTTCTTCTCATCATCAAGTTGAGCTAACATAGCTCCTAAGGCAAATTCTGAAGCGAAAATGTACAAGATGAAAGGGCGATCAATTTTGGGAGGAGCAAGCACAGGAGGACTTAAAAGATATTGTTTTATTTGTTCAAAGGCTTCTTTACATTCATCATCCCATTGAAAGAAAGTATTTTTCTTAAGCAATTTGAGAAAAGGTCCAGTTTTGTCCGCCAGCTTATCAATGAAACGATGGATAGATTGAAGTTTACCTTGTAAACTTCGTAACTCAGATATGTTTTTAGGAGCTGGCATATCAATGATAGCCTAAATTTTAAGAGGGTCAATTTTGATGCCATGCAAAGAAACAATAACCCCCAACAGTTTACCTGACTTAACTCCAAATATACATTTTGTTGGGTTTAAACGGATATGGTATTCTCTTAACCGATCAAATACTTTTCTCAAATCATCTAAATGTTCATCTTCTTCAGTAGAACGGGCTATAATATCATCCACATAATCATGCAGAATATCATACATCATATCATGAAAAATGTAAGTCATAGCTCATTGATAGGTTGCACCTGCATTCTTTAATCCGAATGGCATTACTTTCCAACAAAAGGTTCCCCAAGGGGTAATAAAGGTTGTTTTGGCTTGGTCTTCAGGAGCTATCCTGATCTGATTATAACCTGAGAATCCATCCATAAGGGATAGCATCCCACTTCCAGTAGTAAAATCAATGATCTGATCCATATTAGGAAGAGGGAAATCATCTTTAGGGCATGCAACATTAATGTCTCTAAAGTCTGTACAAACCCTAATCTTGGTTGCTTCTTTTTTAGTTACAGGGACAACATTAGAAATCCAATCAACATAATCAATGGCTTGAATAAATGTAACATTTAGGAGTTTTTCTAACTCACCTTTGACTAGTAGGGCAACCTTAGGATGCATTTTTCTAAGTTTTTGCTTAACTGGTTTCGCATCCGGTCGTACTACTAGATGATGCATAACTACAGAAGAGTCTAAACCAGGCATATCTACGTATGTCCAAGCAAAGACATCACTATATTCTGTAAGAAATGCAGTGTATTTGTTTTGTTTTTCTTCATTTAATTCTGATCCAATGTTGACTATGTGAGAATTCTCTTATGTTCCAATATTAACTTTTATGACACTTTCCACTTCCATATGTAAGTCTCTTTCAAAATTAGGAGGGGCGGGTGACACACCCAATTCTTGTAATTCTTCTAAGGTCAACTTAGATAATTCTTCTTGAGGGGTTGTGGCCTCAAGATGAGCGACAGGTGGTATAGACCCATCAAAATAAAAGCCATTATGCAATAAGTCTTCAATGGAAATATCATGGAAAATGTCACCCTCTAATTGTTCGTCCAACTCAACAATCATTTCGGGGTAAGCTATAGATAGCATATTACAAGAAAATAACTTACCCATAGACTTAAGGATCTCTTGTTCGTCTAAATAATCTTGATAGGGTATTAAGTGATCATCATCCTCAAATGGAAATGGTTGACACTTACTAGAAAATAGGCCTATACCGCATCGGGTAGGCCATGCTTCGACCTCAAAAGGTTCTTTCATGCCATTCTAGAAAGGTCCCAAACCTTTCCCTTCATATCCTAATTTAAGCATTATAGGTTTAGCTTTGATGTATTTATCGGTGAAATAACATTGAGCATATCCATCATAATTAGTTTTAATATTTCTAGGTATTCTACCCCAATCATATCCCTTATAAATGAAGGTACAACTCTCGACTTGGTAAATACTTCCCATAGGTTGTGGCAAGCCCAAGGTGCGAGGAGACGGTGGTAATTTGTTTAAGGCAAGGGAATCTTGTATAGAAAAATCTGTTTCTTCTGATGTTATGAGAATTTTAGACAAATCAGGTAATAGCTCATCAGACAAAGCATATGAGGTAGAAGGAGCCTCTTCTACGGCTTTAGATGCAGAAAAGATAAATTTAGTAGATGTGGATGGAATAGAGGTTGTGGTAGATGGATTTATTGTGGATTCAGATGGTGTAGGGATAGAACAAGGAGAAATTATTGTGGGACTAGTATTAAATGTAGATTTTGGTGGAGATTCCTTAGGAGAAGGTTGAGGAGATGGGGATGTAATTGGTGTAGATGGAGGAGATGATATTTTAGGTGTGAGTTTCACATGTTTAGAAGGAAAGGCAAAATTAGGATGAGTAGAAGATAATGCGGGGCAAAATTGAATCCCAATTGGTTCTGCCAAGGCGCACATATCAAATGGTCTGGGATCACCATGAATGGTGACCAACTGATTCTTGAATTCAAATTTGACACATTGGTGTAAGGTAGAGGGTACAACTCGCATTGCATTGATCCAAGGGTGACCCAAAAGTATATTGTATGATGCAGGGCAATGTACAATAAATACGGTCGTATCCAAAGTTCTTGGACCAACCTGCAATGGGATTGTAATAACTCCACATGTTTCTTGTATTTCATCATTAAAGGCTTTTATGATCATATCTGTTCTCTTCATCTCATCACTTCTAAATCCAAATCTCTGGTAAAAGTTGAAAGTACAAATATTTAGGGATGAACCATTATCAATTAAAACTCTTTTGACAACTACATCTCCGATTAATGCAGTAATGTACAAGGGATTGTCTTTATGTAAACTATGAAGTGGGATGTCTTTATCTCGAAAGTCAATACAGTCGACTTCATGAGGTATAATGGTATTCACCATAGCTTCAGGTTGTATGTCATGTGGTACCATCATTTGACTTAATGTATGCATTAATTCTTCCCTATGTGTGGGAGATGATCTTAGAAGGTCTAAGAGGGAAATCCTTGCTGTAATATTAGAAAGTTGTTCATTGATATCATAAGGGGGTTTAGGTTGAGCATTTGATGCATTATTTCCTTTACTAGGAACCTTCAAAACAAATGGGGCTGATTTATCATTATGATTTTGATCTTGTTGAGAATTTTGGGCCTGTTGTCTAGTAACGGCTCCGATGGTACCCACAATATTGTTGTGTGCATGATGAATGGGTCATGGTCTAGCATTTATGGCTTGTTCATTAGGGAGGATTTGTTGTGAGGATGGTCATGTCATGACCCTTCTTGGAAATGGTTCCTCTGGAACCATCTGTGTTGTGATAGGGAGAATAGGTTCTGACTCATCTTCAGAGCTATTCGATTGATCGGATGTAATATCCAGGTCACTTTCTATTTCACAATCCGTATCACTTGGATATGATGTTTGAATGTTGTGTATGGGTCTAGTTGTGACCACAGATAATGTTGTCCCAAATATCTCAAAGTCATGAGAAGGTACATGTCCACTAATGGTTCCCACATATCGGGTTGGATGGGGAACATTATGATGTTCGACTTGATTAGCCACTTCTTTACCGTGCTTGGGTAAAGGATGTTGAAAAATATCCAATGTTTGATTTGCATTCTGATTCTGATTTGGTTGTGTATATTTTTGGGTATTTTTTGGAGCATTTTGTTTTGGTTGGAAATTTTGTACTTCCATCTCATTGTTATCAATCAAATCTTGTATTTTATGTTTTAATCTCTTGCAAGAATTTGTTGAATGTCCAGGTCCTCTATGGAAATCACAATGTAGGTCTGCTCTGTATCCAGGTATGGTTGTATCAGGTTCTCGAATATTAGGTAATTGTATTAAACCTCATTCTAATAATTGTGGCAAGATAGTGGATAAAGGTTGATTTAACCTAGTGAATTCTCTTGGAGGTCTATCAGGAGCCTTTAATACAAACTTCTCTATGGTTTTCGTAGCATTAACATTCATAGTATTTCTACTATCGGTGACTCCATCACCCACAACTTGCTTATTCTTATATTGATTTTTAGATGCCTTATCATCATCCTTCTTCTTAAATTGGCCTCTCCTAATGAGGGCATCTTCCACTCTTCATGCTAAATCTATAGCCTGATCGAAGGTTGTCAAGGTAGCAGTTGAAAGCTCATAGGACAATTGTTCTTGCAAGTTATTAATAAAAATGTCCAACATCTCTCTATGGGGTAATGCAAAGTGTAATTTCCCTAGAAACTGTCTCCATATTGCTAGGAAATCGGTAAAGCATTCATATTTGCCCTGTTTCAAGTTGTACAAATCCTTAATTGTCACATGCCTCTCTATGTAGGCACTAAATTGGTGGACAAATGATTCAGTTGTTTCTTCAAAATTTCTCAAAGAATTAGTAGGTAACTGATAATACCATTCCAATGCCATGCCTCCCAAGCTTTTCGAGAACATCTTTAGCAATAGCAAATCATCATGAGATATATCATGACATGCTATTCTAAACATACGAAGATGCTCTATGGGATCTTCGGTTCCTTTGTATATAGGGAGAACAGGCATAGGAAAATGCTTTGGGTATGGTTGGGCAACAACTATGGGATCCAAAGGTTGACTACACATCTCTCGATAGTTGTATGAGGGATGGTAGGGGTCTATTTGGTCCATGCGGGAAACTAATTGTTTCACTATGGTTTCAAGATTACTGGATTGTCCACCATGTTGGTTTGGTTGCATGATAGTGTTGGATCTTTGAGTGTAAGATGGTGTAACATAAGGATTTGATGCTAGATTACTGTTGTGCAAAGTATTACTAGGAAGGGTGTTGTGAAGTGGATATGGGACAGTGTTCTGTTGAACTTTTTGTTGTTGATAGTTGACATTTGTTTTTGGTTTAGGTTTCTACTGATTTGAAATTTGTTGATTAATAGCTTGAGAAAATAGAGCAGTAAATGATGGTTTCTGAGGTGGTGGATTGTTTTTTGGTTTATTGATAGGAATTTTAGAATGTTGAGTTGTTTGTTGTTGTTGCATGTTTTGAATCAAAGATGCCATATTTGCATTTGATGGCCCTGCCTGGTCACTTTCTTGATCTATGAATGAAAGAGGGTTTGTATGCATTTGAAATACATTCTCTAAAGTTGCCTGTGTCTCACTAATTCCATATTTATCTGCTAGTGCTGCTAGAGTAAACCCCTCAAGGTTAGTTTTTACAAATTTTAGAAGGTGTTCCATAGATTTAAAATTAACAGTTCCTTCTGGAGTCACTCTAGGTGATCCAGTTTCATCTTCCCTATCAACTTCTTGTTCATATTCTTCAGTAGGACTCCCATCATGGTGGTCCTGAGCAACTTCCTCCTGATCTTGTTCTTCAAGAGGGGGATTTTGAGTAGGTGGTTGTCCTACCCACTCATCATCTATCTGTTTACCACTCCTTAGTTTAGGCATTATGGTAGATTTGAGTTTTTGCAAATATATATGTTCTTATATATAAATGCGGTGGAATTTAAGGGGGTATATATTTTATATATATACCTAATTAATGTAGTATATTTATATATATATATATATATATATATTTTAGATTTTTATGGCTTTACTTTGCAGAAATTAAAGGAAAATAGGGAATACAAAATATTATAATATAAGTATTATAATTTAGTTCTCCAGAAACAACTTGTAAATATCATTGATAGGTTCAAGTTCATCAGGTGTCATGTAATGCTCTTCTTCAAATTGAAAGTTGTTTTTCAGAAATTGGACAAAGTGTGCTATAGTGATATGATCAACTTCAGAATTAGGCACATAAAAATAGAGTTCGTGACAATATTCTCGGTATAATACGGCCCTAGGAACTCTGCTAAATCTTCTTCTATCAGTCAAAACAACCTCTTGGTCTTCTATACGTGATAGAAATTTGTGTACTACAACAACATTTTCAATATAATCTTCAAAGGTGTATATGTCAGAGGAAATGAGCACTCGTTTATCTGCTAGCCATCTATGGCAAGCTCTCTGAAGCTCATGGTAGAAGGATAAATTATCGAAATCCAGGATTCTGTCTAAATCAAACCTCTTGATTTGTCTAAGTTTGGGTGCTCTGGACTCAATAATAGTTAACCTTCTATCCAATTCATTCCAATGTGCTTGAGATCTAAATCTAGGACCTCTAACTAGAGTAGAAATTTCTATGGTTGCTAGTTGAACACCAACATTAATCAGAACACCACGTCTTCTATTGTAATCTACCATCTAAGGGATTGATAGATCAAGTGACTTAAAATTTTAAGTTCTCTTTTTTTATATATATTTTATTTTCAAAAGGGTATTTAATGTGTTTCACGTCGGGTTCACCAAAGAATGTAGGTTTAAAATTTTTGCACCCCTTTCCTCTAGGCTAATGGATCCGCGCCTCAGAGGGGAATGGGAAAATGGTAAAGCTACACCTCGGACGAGGGACACTTGAGTCGTGTCCTCTTTGGTGATTTGTCGACAGATGGTGGGTTCACCAAGAAGCGTTTGGTGGCAGCTTTCGAGCCTAGGCTAGAAATGAGTTTGATGTGTTCATTTTAGTTTAAAATCACTCAAATACCTAGGTTGGCCAGGATGAAATTAAACTATTCTATATGCGAATTGTGATTTATATGCAATAGTAAACAAAAATGAACTCTAAATGCAATGCTTGAAAGAAAATGGAATGATCTTACCCGGTTCTGGATGTCTGATGAAGATTCAACTTTTTGAAGCAGTCCAGATCATCTCTGATTCTGCAAATTCATCTTCAATTGAACAGAATCGACTGCAATTTTGTAGGTTCATCTGTAATTGCATAGATTCATCCAAAATCGGATGAGATCATCTGAAATCAGATGAAATCATCTGAGCCGATTTCATTAGAAACCTACAACTTGAACTACTCTTTACTTTGACATAGTTGATACCATCACATAAATTGGTTATCTTAAGATCCCACAAGATTATCCTTCTTTTATGATATTTTTGAAATGATCCTATATGACTCCTTTATAATTATTCTTCTCTTTAATCCTATTATAATATACTTTCCATCAATTTAAAATAGATATTAAAACTTTTAAGAGTTTTAAAGTGATCTTCTTATTATCAATGGATTTATCTATAGATAAGAATAATCCAACCAATATTTTATTGCATCAAAATTATTTTTCCTTTTAGAATAGGAAGATAAAATTTAAATGCATCTCAAATGGTGTGGCTATAGGTAATGATAGTCTATATGGACAAGGTTATTTAATTCACATTTATGATTTATTAAAGAGCTTTAATAAATTGATCTACCATCTCATTCATCTATTGTGATAAACATCTTCTCAATAGGGTTGAGTGTCTTAGTGTTATTTGTTCTATTCACCATATTAGATTATTTAGAATGGAAAGGGAGGTAATAAGAGGGATCTCACACTTGATACCCAAGGTTTCAATAGCTAAATATCATATTCATGGACATACACTCAAAATATAGATTCTCTAATATAAATGATCTAAAAATTAACATTCCAAGTAAAGGAAAACAAAAAGAGCAAAGTTTAAACAATAACATAATACATAAAATCAAAACATAAAAACATATAATAAAAATAATAGAATGATTTTATTGCTAAAAATGGAGTATAATGTGAGCAATATTTAAAAGATATGTGAGTGTATGATATTGCATACATTAATTATGCTTGTTACAATTAGGGGTACATCTTTGCTTATACAATATTTGGTCGGTTAGAAATCCACCATATTGAAAATGAAAGGTCACCTATATGGAAATGTGGTAGCTCATCTTTAAATTTTCAAATATGCATAAATTTTTATGATTTGAAGAGAATGTTTGACCTCATATATAATGTTTATACTATAATGGTTTTACTTATCAAATATAGATTCTTCTTCTTGCTTGAGATAACAGAGTTTAAAATGTCTTAATTTTTTGTCATTATTTTTCAAACTACTTTATAAATCATATTACATAGGCTTAGGAGAGAAAAATTATCAAAATATTTTCTCGCCTTTCCTTAAAATAAAAATGATAAATTTGGTAATGATATTCAAAATTATTTGAAAAGGCATTAAAAGAATCTATTAGGACCAATGTTGGAAACAAAACAACTTCTAGAAAAAGAAATGACAAAAGTCAAAAATATGAGAACAAAAAATAATTTACTAGAACATACTTATGATTTTGCAACTCTCACATTAATACATCTATATTTCAAGTTACATAAAAATATAGCCACTAGGAGAGGGCAAAGTCACTTAACCACATAGACAAGCTAAACTTGCTTACGCATGCCAAAGAGGACAAAATATTTCAAGTATGAATTTTAGAATAACTACCATAGAAATTATTTATTTGTAGTTTAAAGCAATAAATAAAACCTAATTGTAATGCTTAATGAATGACTAACCTAACATAATGCCCAAGCCAATAATAATAAATATAGTCATCATAGTTATATCGGAGCCATTATATGTCTCCCCATTAGAAAGCTTTGTCGTCAAAGCTAGAAAATAATGAAGAATGCATTTTGGTTCCTACATCTAGAAGAGTTTGCTACTTAATGAAGAACTCTTAAACCTTTCAAGACAATAAATTATAAATGCAAATTGCAATACTGCTTCCATTTGGAGATCAATCCATCATTCTTCATCTAGTACTAAATAATATCAAACCATTTTAACAATTTTCTCAAGTGGTTTAGAGGTCATTGCATGCCTATGTAGCAAAAAATTCATCATACAATGTTAGTAACTTTTTCAAATGGCTTAGATGTCTTTCTCATCTACAAAATCCTTCTATTAATGTTTCTAGCACCAGTGTCATGACCCTTCCTGGCAGGATTTTGGTACAAAGAAAAATGTACTAATTTTTGATGCTTTAATACTTAGTTTGGGTAATTAAACCAACTATGTGATGTTTAGTTGATTTGGAAGAACATGATACTACTGACATATTTCCAAATGTGCAGGATCATGTACACTCATAGGTGGAAGAAATAAAATCATCTACTAGAAGTAGGGGTACTTGAGGTTGGGGAAGTTATGACTAATGTAACTTGAGGGTAACATGGTTAGATACCTTCATGTAGGCATGCATTCAATTAGGGATAATTGTCAATATCTAGCTACCTCGAGCCCCAATAGATAGCCTAGTAGCTATCATAAACTCTCGGGCTAAGACAGATGACTATATTTATGGAAATATTCCCTCTTTATCTATTGCATATGGTCGATTATCTTTTACTTCATCACTATCTTCATAAATGGTTTGGAAAGCATTCAAGATTTGATTGTTTTGGAAGCTCCTTGTTTTTCTTAAAAACCTATTACTCTCTATTTTATGGATAATAGAAGTTTTATTTTAAAATGATAATAGAGTTTCATTTTATAAATAATAGAAGTTTTATTTTAAAATGATAATAGAGTTTCGTTTTATAAATAATAGAAGTTTTATTTTAAAATGATAATAGAGTTTCATTTTATAAACAATAGAAAATTTATTTTAAAATGATAATAGTGTTTTATTTTAGAAGTTTTATTTTAAAAATGATAATAGAATTTCATTTTATAAATAATAGAAAATTTATTATTAAATGATAATAGAGTTTATTTTAAAGTGATAATAGAGTTTCATTTTATTAATAATGAAAGTCTTACTTTAAATAATAATAAAATTTCATTTAGAAGTAATAAAATTTAAATAAAAAAATTGAAAGAAATTTCATTAATCCTATGTTTAATAGAAAAAGTTATCATTTATTGGAAGCATTGCTAGTTGCATTTTTGGGTGAGTGGAAGCTTCTAAAAGCATTGGGAGAGGAGCTCCATTTATGATTCAATATTGGAATAAGATTATTATAACAAAATATCTGTTGATATTATGAGAAGGGACAAATGAACCATCCCCTGGGTGGTTGATTGGAAGGAAGAATTAATGGCGATTGATGGAAAATTAAATGGAGGTTAGACCTGGCAATGTAAAACTGGTGGACATATCCCTCAATTAGAAAAATAAAAGGGAGAAGGAGGATTTATTCTTGTTTCTGAAAAGAAACCAAGAAGGGATAGAAGAGGAATAAAATGATTGGCAAGCGGATGCTTGAGGTACAACAACTATGTATTGACATCCAGTTGAGCCACGTTCAAGTAGTGACAAAGGAAAGAGGCCAAAGGAGAAATATAATGTAGGAGAAAATTTTAGGTTTCAAAATATAATAACCTCTTGCTTATTAAATTTTTTTATTCTTCAACACCCCTCTTATCCGTCAGCATCGTATAGCTCAGGTCCTCCAATGCTCGATTGGTGGTTGGACAGATAGTGAACTAAGCAAAATCTTCTTCATCAACACCTCCCTTGCCCACTAGCATCATATAGCTTGGGTCCTCTAGTTCTTGATCGATGAAATGCCCTCGTATTACCTTGGCCTCCCTATTTTTTGATATCTCTTATAACAATATGTAGAACAATTTCCTTGACAGACTCTTCAAAAATCTTGTAGGATGAAACGTATCCCTCCTTAGCCAAGCAAAAAAATCTATCCTTGTCCATGCTTGTATCCAAAGCACTCCCGTTTACTTCTTTTCAATATTCAAATCCCCTGCAGCTATTTGTTCCAAAATTGAACAAATCCAAAATATATTTTTATGGTTAGGATCAAACAAAAAGAAGTTCCATCTGGTAGCTTGGGACAAATTTTGCAATCCCAAATCATAAGGAGGACTTGGTTTTAGAAGAGCTGGCAAAATGAACTTAGCCCTCATTGCTAAGCAAGCATGGAAAATTTTCACCAATGCAAATTTTGAATGGGTCTCTATAATCAAGTGGAAGTATTTGTAGAACTATGGTTTTTTTGAGGATGAGATTCCTCTTTTTGGTTCAGCCTTTTGGAGGTCTGTCACCAAAGCCAAGGATATCATTAAAAATGGCATCATATGGTAACTCGATAATGGGTAGAACATCAATTTTTGGTTTGATATTTGGGTCCGTGATCACCCTCTTATTGATAACCCCTCCCTTGTTACCCTTAATCCCATTACTAACTACCTCTTTGGTAGTAAGGTCTTCCACTTCATCACAATTACCCTCGACAAACCCTCATAGAAATCTATTTTATTGTCATCCCTCCTTACTGACCTTACCACCACTACAAATTCCCTATTCTCCATCCTCAATCCTTTCATCATACTCACCTCTGTTGACTTGCTAACATTCCCATTTGGAGAGATAGTGGTGATAGCCTTTTCTCTATTATACCGTTTGCAGGACCAATCCTTGTCAAGAAAATCTGGCACAAGCACCTTATCCAAAAAATTGATTTCTTTTCCAGGTTGGAGTTGCAAATTAAAATCTTGATACTTGATAATATTATGATCTAAGGATTAATGTTACCCAATTTTTGCTACCTCTGTAAGTTCATATGGGAGTCCATTCATCATATCTTTGTAGAGTGCCTCTTCTCTGATTATATCTTTAGCTTCATCCTCGACACTTTCAACATTTCTTAGGCCCACCCCAACTCTATGGTTGACCTTTTCACTCAATGGCCTAACCCCTTTAAAAAAACTAGAATAAAATCCCTCTCGTTCATGTGCTTGCACCATTTTCTATGGTAAATTTGGCTTGAGCAAAATAATAGAGCATTCTCCAATTTGTCTAGAGATCCTACCTCTATTGGTAACATAATCCTCTATTTTACCATTAAAAAAGCTTATCTATACCTCTTATTTAGGCCTTATGATCCTAGAATTACATCCTCCATAGCCTCATCCCTTCAACTTTCTATGGATCCTTTTAGACTGCCCATTCACACTAATAATAGATATAATGCCAAGTGGACCCCATGAAAGGATGGCTAAAGTTAAACTTTGATGACTCATCTAAAGAAAATATTAGAATGACTAGTGGTGGAGGAATTGTTAGAAATCATGAAGAAGGAATCATCTTATCCTTTGCATAAAACATAAGCCCTCTCACCAATCACATTGATGAGGCTAAAACTCTTTTTCATGGCCTTTCCATTATAAGCAACTTCCATGCGAGCTAGTTGTTGAAGGCGATTCTCTAAATATCATCAATTACATCAAAAACAACAAGTATCCTAATTGGATATTCAGAAACATCATTTTTGAAGTTATAAGACTTCTTCTCATACATCTAAAGACCATAGTCTAGCATGTTTTTAGGGAAGCCAATCGGGTGGCTGACTCCCTCACCAACCTAAGCCCCACATAGTAGTCCCTCAGTGTGTGGCACAATGATTTTCCCTAATCCCTTATTGATGTAGTAGCCCATGATTTTCCAATACCCCTTTGAACCCCACTACCCATTCACTCCCTTGAGTCCTTTAACTCTCAATCATTCCCAAATTCTTACCCATATTACTAGCCTAAACACGTGTCCTCCACCCCATCCCCTACCCTTTGTATCCCATACCCACCATGTCCGCCTTGTCAGCTTCACCCCTCTATTTTCTTTTACCTATCATCCCTCACCCTACCCCACTATCCACCACATTCCCACCATGTGAACCCATACCTTCTCTCCATCTCCTTTTGCTTCCCAATAACCCCCCATCCTCGTCACCAACCCCTTCACATGTTTGGCCTATAGATATTACTTGATTTCATCAATCCAATCATTATTTCCACCTGTGACCTTTCCAACCAAATTGTTTCTCACAACATTAGCCTTTGGATTATGCTTGGTCATCCCTATGTGATCATTTGTTCCACCTTGGATTTAAGATCCTACTTGAGTCTCCTAGTGTGATCATTAGTGCCACCTTGGAAATATTTAGTAGATTCACCAACTTGAGTGATGCTCATTTCCAAAGTGGTATTTTATCTTGTGTCACCATTGCCAACCCTACCTCCCTAACTTCTTCCCAATGTGGAAATTTTCTTTCACTGGTTGGCACACAATCCAAGCACCACTTTCCTCCAAAATTAGCAATGGTCCCTAGAAAATATTTGACAACCTTCTTTAGCATGTGAGATGAATTCCCTTTTATTCCCAATCACTTTTTGAGGTCAAACCACACCACTTACCCCCTCATCCTTTTCTCCCACTTTATGTTCTTCAATTCCCATCCATATTCCTTCATGGCTTTGCTTGAGCCCTCTTCGCTTCAGCCTGATACCATTATTGAGGAGATTTTAAGGAGCCAAAAATATTTACCCTTATTGAAAAAATTTATTGGTAATGATGCTGATGTTTGTGATGAAATAATAAACTCCTAGGATGAGGGCCAAGTCACTATTACGGGCTTCAACTTCCTGATTGATATCCAAAATAATAGAAGTTTTATTTTAAAATGATAATAGAGTTTCATTTTATAAACAATAGAAAATTTATTTTAAAATGATAATAGTGTTTTACTTTAGAAGTTTTATTTTAAAAATGATAATAGAATTTTATTTTATAAATAATAGAAAATTTATTATAAAATGATAATAGAGTTTATTTTAAAGAGATAATAGAGTTTCATTTTATTAATAATGAAAGTCTCACTCTAAATAATAATAAACTTTCATTTAGAAGTAATAAACTTTAAATAAAAAAATTGAAAGAAATTTCATTAATCCTATGTTTAATAGAAAAAGTTATCATTTATTGGAAGCATTGCTAGTTGCGTTTTTGGGTGAGTGGAAGCTTCTAAAAGCATTGGGAGAGGAGCTCCATTTATGATTCAATATTGGAATAAGATTATTATAACAAAATATTTGTTGATATTATGAGAAGGGACAAATGAACCATCCCCTGGGTGGTTGATTGGAAGGAATAATTAATGGCGATTGATGGAAAATTAAATGGAGGTTAGACCTGGCAATGTAAAACTGGTGGACATATCCCTCAATTAGAAAAATAAAAGGGAGAAGGAGGACTTATTCTCATTTTTGAAAAGAAACCAAGAAGGGATAGAAGAGGAATAAAATGATTGGCAAGCGGATGCTTGAGGTACAACAACTATGTATTGACATCCAGTTGAGCCACGTTCAAGTAGTGACAAAGGAAAGAGGCCAAAGGAGAAATATAATGTAGGAGAAAATTTTAGGTTTCAAAATATAATAACCTCTTGCTTAGTAAATTTTTTTATTCTTCAACACCCCTCTTATCCATCAACATCGTATAGCTCAGGTCCTCCAATGCTCGATTGGTGGTTGGATAGATAGTGAACTAAGCAAAATCTTCTTCATCAACACCTCCCTTGCCCACTAGAATCATATAGCTTGGGTCCTCTAGTTCTCGATCGATGAAATGCCCTCGTATTACCTTGGCCTCCCTCTTTTTTGATATCTCTTGTAACAATATGTGGAACAATGTCCTTGACAGACTCTTCAAAAAGCTTGTAGGATGAAATGTATCCCTCCTTAGCCAAGCAGACAAATCTATCCTTGTCCATGCTTGTATCCAAAGCACTCCCGTTTACTTCTTGTCAGTATTCAAATCCCCTGCAGCTATTTGTTCCAAAATTGAACAAATCCAAAATATATTTTTATGGTTAGGATCAAACAAAAAGAAGTTCCATCTGGTAGCTTGGGACAAATTTTGCAATCCCAAATCATAAGGAGGACTTGGTTTTAGAAGAGCTGGCAAAATGAACTTAGCCCTCATTGCTAAGCAAGCATGGAAAATTTTCACCAATGCAAATTTTGAATGGGTCTCTATAATCAAGTGGAAGTATTTGTAGAACTATGGTTTTTTTGAGGATGAGATTCCTATTTTTGGTTCAGCCTTTTGGAGGTCCGTCACCAAAGCCAAGGATATCATTAAAAAGGGCATCATATGGTAACTCAATAATGGGTAGACCATCAATTTTTGGTTTGATATTTGGGTCCGTGATCACCCTATTATTGATAACCCCTCCCTTGTTACCCTTAATCCCATTACTAACTACCTCTTTGGTAGTAAGGTCTTCCACTTCATCACAGTTACCCTCGACAAACCCTCATAGAAATCTATTTTATTGTCATCCCTCCTTACTGACCTTACCACCACTACAAATTCCCTATTCTCCATCCTCAATCCTTTCATCATACCCACCTTTGTTGACTTGCTAACATTCCCATTTGGAGAGACAGTGGTGATAGCATTTTCTCTATTAAATATGCTTACCGTTTGCAGGACCAATCCTTGTCAAGAAAATTTGGCGCAAGCACCTTATACAAAAAATTGATTTCTTTTCCAGGTTGGAGTTGCAAATTAAAATCTTGATACTTGATAATATTATGATCTAAGGATTAATGTTACCCAATTTTTGCTACCTCTGTAAGTTCATATGGGAGTCCATTCATCATATCTTTGTAGAGTGCCTCTTCTTTGATTATATCTTTAGCTTCATCCTCGAAACTTTCAACATTTCTTAGGCCCACCCCAACTCTATGGTTGACCTTTTCACTCAATGGCCTAACCCCTTTAAAAAAACTAGAATAAAATCCCTCTCTTTCATGTGCTTGCACCATTTTCTATGGTAAATTTGGCTTGAGCAAAATAACAGAGCATTCTCCAATTTGTCTAGAGATCCTACCTCTATTGGTAACATAATCCTCTATTTTACCATTAAAAAAGCTTATCTATACCTCTTATTTAGGCCTTATGATCCTAGAATTACATCCTCCATAGCCTCATCCCTCCAACTTTCTATGGATCCTTTTAGACTGCCCATTCACACTAATAATAGATCTAATGCCAAGTGGACCCCATGAAAGGATGGCTAAAGTTAAACTTTGATGACTCATCTAAAGAAAATCTTAGAATGACTAGTGGTGGAGGCATTTTTAGAAATCATGAAGAAGGAATCATCTTATCCTTTGCATAAAACATAAGCCCTCTCACCAATCACATTGATGAGGCTAAAACTCTTTTTCATGGCCTTTCCATTATAAGCAACTTCCATGCGAGCTAGTTGTTGAAGGCGATCTCTAAATATCATCAATTACATCAAAAACAACAAGTCTCCTAATTGGATATTCAGAAACATCATTTTTGAAGTTATAAGACTTCTTCTCATACATCTAAAGACCATAGTCTAGCATGTTTTTAGGGAAGCCAATCGGGTGGCTGACTCCCTCACCAACCTAAGCCCCACATAGTAGTCCCTCAGTGCGTGGCACAATGATTTTCCCTAATCCCTTATTGATGTAGAAGCCCATGATTGTCCAATACCCCTTTGAACCCCACTACCCATTCACTCCCTTAAGTCCTTTAACTCTCAATCATTCCCAAATTCTTACCCATATTACTAGCCTAACCACGTGTCCACCCCATACCCTACCCTTTGTATCGCATACCCACCATGTCCGCCTTGTCAGCTTCACCCCTCTATTTTCTTTTACCTATCATCCCTCACCCTACCCCACTATCCACCACATTCCCACCATGTGAACCCATACCTTCTCTCCATCTCCTTTTGCTTCCCAACAACCCCCCATCCTCGTCACCAACCCCTTCACATGTTTGGCCTATAGATATTACTTGATTTCCTCAATCCAATCATTATTTCCGCCCATGACATTTCCAATCAAATTGTTTCTCACAACATTAGCCTTTGGATTATGCTTGGTCATCCCTATGTGATCATTTGTTCCACCTTGGCTTTAAGATCCTACTTGAGTCTCCTAGTGTGATCATTAGTGCCACCTTGGAAATATTTAGTAGATTCACAAACTTGAGTGATGCTCATTTCCAAAGTGGTATTTTATCTTGTGTCACCATTGCCAACCCTACCTCCCTAACTTCTTCCCAATGTGGAAATTTTCTTTCACTGGTTGGCACACAATCCAAGCACCACTTTCCTCCAAAATTAGCAATGGTCCCTAGAAAATATTTGACAACCTTCTTTAGCATGTGAGATGAATTCCCTTTTATTCCCAATCACTTTTTGAGGTCAAACCACACCACTTACCCCCTCATCCTTTTTTCCAACTTTATGTTCTTCAATTCCCATCCATATTCCTTCATGGCTTTGCTTGAGCCCTCTTCGCTTCGGCCTGATACCATTATTGAGGAGATTTTAAGGAGCCAAAACTATTTACCCTTATTGAAAAAATTTATTGGTAATGATGCTGATGTTTGTGATGAAATAATAAACTCCTAGGATGAGGGCCAAGTCACTATTACGGGCTTCAACTTCCTGATTGATATCCAAATGCTCACCAAGGTTACAAGTTTCCTAATTGATGGTAAAATCATCAAGCACAACACACACACTATGTCGATGGAGAAGGAATTCTTTGTTGATAAATATAACAAAATGGTTGTAGTTGATGGAGGAATCGATAGAGCTTCCCTTGCTCATACCTAGGATCGTGTTATGATCCCAAATTTACTATATATCCCCATCAATAAAATTGATGTACCCATTTGTAGTTTCCATCTATCCTTCCTGAATCATCTTAGGGGCATAAAAAATATCAACATCCTCGATTATCTATTTAGGTCCCTTGAACTATTGATCAACAATATCAGGAATAGAAAATATTCACATCCCATCCATCAAGACCTGCACCTTCTCTTGTACAAGCATGCTCTCAAATTTTTCTCCAATAAAATTGTGATCACTACCTACCCTACCCCTCTCAATCCCACTCAAAGCCCCAATCACCCCACCCATCTTGAATGCACTAAAATCAATATCCATGAAACTCCTATACATAAGGTCCCTAGTGATGATAATGATCCTAATTTTTTCTCCTCTTCTACTTTGAAAAAAACCCTTGACTCTAAGCTTAAGGAAGGATATCCATATACTAATTTCAAGTTCAAATGTAGGCCTATCAAGTGCTCTTCATCTATGTCCAAATGGAATTCCAACCCTTATTACATTTTTGCTTCCCCTTGCCTAAATAAATTCAATATGGAAGCGCCCTCCCCTAGAAATACCAGCGAGTTGATTCCCCCTAAGCTTCCAACATCAGAGTGCACTGATCCTTCATATGTTTTTCTTCGATGCTCTATCCTCAGCCACATCACCAACATGATGGTAACCTTGTCAATAGATACCAATTCATCTAATTGATTGATTTGACCAAAGGGGTGTCCTCTTTGGAGCCTTTTTTATTTGAATTGACCATAGGGATTTGACTCCTTTGGAGCGTTTTTGATTGATTTGACCAAAGGGGTGTCCCCTTTGGAGCATTTTGGATTTTGAATTGACCAATGGGATTTGGTTCCTTTGGAGCATTTTTGATTGATTTGACCAAAGAGTTTGATTCCTTTGGAGCCTTTTGATTTGAATTGACCAAAGGGATTTGGCTCCTTTGGAGCGTTTTTGATTGATTTGACCAAAGGGGTGTCCCCTTTGGAGCCTTTTGGATTGAATGGACCAAAGGGGTTTGTTCCTTTGGAGCTTTTCGAATTGAGTTGACCAAAGGGGTATCCCCTTTGGAGCCTTTTTGATTGATTTGACCAAAGGGGTGTCCCCTTTGGAGCCTTTTGGATTGAATTGACCAAAGGGGTTTGTTCCTTTGGAGCATTTTTGATTGATTTGACCAAAGGGGTGTGGTTCCTTTGGAGCCTTTTGATTTGATTTGACCAAAGGGGTGTCCCCATTTGGAGTGTTTTGAATTGAGTTGGCCAAAGGGGTGTCCCCATTTGGAGTGTTTTGAATTGAGTTGGCCAAAGGGGTGTCCCCATTTGGAGTGTTTTGAATTGAGTTGACCAAAGGGGTGTCCCCTTTGGAGCCTTTTGGATTTTGAATTGACCAAAGGGGTTTGGTTCCTTTGGAGCATTTTGAATGAAAATTGACCAAAGGAGTGCCTCCCTTGGAGCATTTTGAAATGATATTTGACCAAAGGGGTTAAGTTCCTTTGGGGCCTTTTGAATTGATTTGACCAAAGAGGTGCCCCTTTGGAGTTTTTTTTTATTGATTTGACCAAAGGGGTGTCCTCTTTGGAGCATTTTTTATTTATTTGACCAAAGGGGTGTCCCCTTTGGAGCATTTTGAATTGATTTGACCAAAGGGATGTCTCCCCTTGGAGCATTTTGAATTGATTTGACCAAAGGGGTGTCTCCCCTTGGAGCATTTTGATTTGAATTGACCAAAGGGGTTTTGTCCTTTGGAGCCTTTTGATATGATTTGACCAAAGGGGTGTCCCCTTTGGAGCCTTTTGATTTGAATTGACCAAAGGGGTTTTCTTCCTTTGGAGCCTTTTGATTTGAATTGACCAAAGGGGTTTTGTTCCTTTGGAGCATTTTGAATTGAGTTGACCAAAGGGGTATCCCCTTTGGAGCCTTTTTTATTGATTTGACCAAAGGAGTGTCCCTTTTGGAGCCATTTGGATTGAATTGACCAAAGGAGCTTGTTCCTTTGGAGTATTTTTGATTGATTTTACCAAAGGGGTTTGGTTCCTTTGGAGCCTTTTGTTTTGATTTGACCAAAGGGATAATCCCTTTGGAGATTTTTTTTTTTTTTGCATGTGGAAGGTGATTCAGGTGAAATGAGGTGGCAAATGTGTATTTATTTAAAATGTGATGCAAATGAAAAGAAAATAAACACAATCAATTAAGCCAACAAATGTTTTCTAAGTTTTTTCAAATTTTGTTTTCGATGTTTGATTTTTTTATTGTTTTTGGATTTTTGAAGTTTTTGACCTTTTTTGTAATTTTGAGGTTTTGTGATTTTTTTGTTTTGAGTTTTAGTGTGTTTTGATGTTGTTGGAATTTTGAGGAAGTTTTTTTTTTGGATTAGAATAAAGAAACTCGATTAAGATGGTGATTAGGAACAATAGTGCCAATCATGATTTCTCAAAAGAGTCTAGGGTACACCGCTTAAATGCCAGTGGGGGGTTCGCCTAGCTCTTCCACTCTAATTCAACAATCGTTCCAACAGTGGGAGATAACTTGTACACAAGTGACCTATACCAACTTAAGGACTTCCCTATTCTGTCTAAAGCATCTAGGGGGCAAGCTGGTGGAAGAATATGAATTCCAACTTCACCGGTCTGAATTGGAGGTTGGTGATTAAATCCAACCTACCAATGTTATTGCAAAATGTGCAAGTGTGTGAAGGTTTTTCGTTTTCTATTGTTTTTGAAGCAAAGTGCGAAAATAAATTCTAAAATGCAATCTATGATGTGATTTTACTTTCAATGCACACAAATGCAATGTAACACAATTTGACAAATTTTGACATTTTTTTAACATGTTTTTGATAATATATATATATATATATATATATTTTTTGTTGTTTTTGTGTATTTTGATTTTTATTGTTTTTGTATGCCTATGTATAATGCAAATGTTTATGTAGAATGCATATGCTTATGTAGAAAGCAAAATGGAAGCTAAGAATACAAAATTCAATGTAAACAAATATTATACCTTAAATGTTTGTAAGATGAAAATGCAATATTGTTATTCTTTTTTTTTTTAATACTTTCTAAGTTGATTTTTTTTTTTGAATTTTTTTAATGTTATATATATATATATATAAGTTTTGATTTTCCAAATATATATATATATATATATATTTTTTTTTTTTTTTTTTGAAATGCGGGGTTTTTAAGTTTCTTTTTGAATTTTTAAAGTTTTGTTTATTTTTTTAAATGTTTATTTATTTTTATTTTTAACTTATGTTTTATTTTGTATATATATATATATATATATATTTAATAATGTAAAAGCCGCAGGCCTTTGTCATGGAAGCCTGTGAATTTTTGTGCATGTAGGCCTAACATAGGCCTACGCAGGCCGCGTTGCCTGACACAGGTCTACACGTTAGGCTTGTGCAGGTCACGTAGGCCTGCGTGGCCTGACTCAGGCCTACATATTAGGCCTATGTAGGTCACGTGGCCTGACACAGGCTTGCACGTAGGTTTGACACAGGCCTGCATGTTAGGCCTGTGTAGGCTGTGTGGCCTGACATAGGCCTGCATAGGCCTGCATTGCCTGACGTAGGCCTATGTAGGCCACGTGGCTGGACACATGCCTGCACGTCAGGCCTGTGTAGGCTGCATGGCCTGACACAAGCCTATGTAGGCCTGCATGGCCTAACAAAGGCCTGCACAGCCTAACATAATACTGCACGTAGGCCTATACACAAGCCTGTGTAGGCCTGAAACAAGCCTACACGTAGGCAGGTCTGTGTCAGGCTTGTACGCAAGCCTGTGCAGGCCTAAAACAGGCCTGCACATAGGCCTAAAATAGGCCTAACCGGGGTTTGTTGGGAGGTGATGCAGAGCTTACAATCTATGTCCCTCTGCGGCTTGTTTGGTGACCCTCTTTCACAAACCTCGTTCCATTTTTTTATTCAAATAATTTTGAAGGTTTTTTTTTTTAATTAAAATAAATTTAAAATTAAAAAAAAAAAATGATTTTTTTTTTATTGTATTATGAAATCAAAATAGATAAATATTTTAAAAACATAATACAATTTTTTTATTTTTTTAGAAACTAAAGAACACTTACTCGGATTTCCCGCTTTTGAGGAGGCTTCTAGTACGAAATTCAGACCTTGTATTGCTCCTTTGTGAAAATGCGTTATGGATTTGCAAACCTTGCAATTACACAAAGAGATACAAAGTTAGTATTCTAAAAATAAAAATATGGAAAAGGGGTAAGAAGACCATGATCGCCAATTTTTTATACATAAAAACACAACACCATTGCAATAAAATGAAACATTTTATTAAGTTCGGGAAAGTCCCTTTTGATACACTTTGACCATTTTAGGGTGCATTTTACAAATAAATGTGCCAAAGGGGAATCCCTTTTACAGATCAAAGATGGTGTCTTCGTCTCTTCATGCTACAACAATGTGAGAGGTGGGTTTGTCGTGACCACCATGATGAGCTTTGAGCTTGTTGAATCTAGAACCTGTAATTTGCACACATGTAAATAAACAAGGGTTTAGTAGCACCTATCACAATGAATATGATAAATGTAAATGAAGATTGCATAAAAGAAAATGATTATTGCATATTGAAAATGAAAGATGATTATTGCTTACACAAGTCACGATTAGTCACAAAGGGTTAGTAGCACATAACACAATTTGGGCAGCATAACATTAGCATTTTCTCCTCCTCATTTTCTTGGAAATGTGATGGTGCCTTTATAGGCCTTTGAGGGTTTTGGAGGGAAGGATAGGTGGCAATCCAGTACTACCAAGTGGCAAGGACTGGGTAGCCACCTATCTTAGATAGTTGCAATGAGTCATTAGAAGTGTCTCACTTAACTAGGGAGATGTGGCAAGTGGATAGTTGGAAGTGGAGTGAAGTGTGGAGTGAGGTGTAATATGTGGCAAGTGGGTAGGTGCAAGTGGAGTGAAGTGTGGAGTGAGGTGTAAGATGTGGCAAGTGGGTAGGTATAAGTGAAGTGAATTGTGGAGGGTTACCCCATGTGAAGGGACAAAGGGGACAATAGTGTATGAGAGGTGGCAAAGGAGTAATGGTGATGTGTCCAGGACACATGTCAAGTGAGGAGAGAGGGTATCCTAGGAGGATATTTTCTAGATTTAATAAAATCTAGAAAATATAATTATGTGTAGGATTTTATGCCTAATTCAAAACTTAGGCACATAATGTTATGTAGAACTGAAATGTGCAATGTGAATGAATAATGTGCAGGAATTATATGCCTATGTTTAGATTTAGGCATATATTATTATGCATAATTGTGATGTGTAATGCCAATGAATAATGTCCAAGGATTATATACCTAAGTTTAGACCTAGATATATATTATTATGTAGAATTATGATGTGTAATGCAAGTACCTATATTTTAGTGTCTACATATATAATCTAAGCATTGTTTCCCTTAGGATACATTGTAGAAGTTGATTTGTCAAAGACAAGCAATTGAACAATGGAGATTTACAATAGCTCATATTCTATGTTAGAGTTCAGAGTAGTTTCTAGAAATAAAGAGAATAAATACATTATCTAGAATTATTGGGAAGTAACATACATAAAATAGTACAAACAATATAATAGGATGTCCATAAATATCAAATTATCTCACTAAAGAATAAAATAATACACTCCAATTGATAATCAAATGGTTGGTATGATTAGATATTTATACCTAATTAAGGTTATCTTTAGGTCAAAGTTAAGCAACCAACCTTTAGCTTAAATAGTTACAAGAATACCTTTATAATTTTTACAAGGGCCCAAAGGGATTATAAATACAATACGATACAATATTGATTGTGGTCTCAAATGAAGCTTAACCACCAAATATATCAATATAACCTAAAAAATGATTGCCAAGTGGATCTAGAAGGAAGATGACATCGATGTGCCTTATGCCTATTTAATTTAGAAATTGCTAGATCTACTTTCTAGGTGATTATAATGTTATTAAACTAGTCAATAACATGACATCTTGACATTATTTGGGATTTATGCATTTATGCCAAAGGGTTTTATATCCCACCCATTGCTTTTTTTAATATTGGTTGGTGATCATTGTTTCTTTTTTTAGTGATATATTTTGTGTCTATGGGAACTTAAAATTCATATTTTATATCTTTTATTTCTAGTTTGATTTGGGCAATGTGTTGTTCTTGTTTGTTCCTCTCTCTATATTGTATAATTATACATGTTATTAAAGTAGGTGTGAATTTTCATTGCATAATTTGAAATTGTTTTTAGAAACACGATGGTACTAGTTATTTCAATTGCACATATTCCAAGGGAGAGATTATGGCTGCTCTTTTGAATAAATTTTTAAATCCCTTTTTGAAAAAATCTAAAATTTTCATCTATTTATGATTATCTCCAATATTTCCATCTTATTAATGATCTTAATACTCCTCGACATGATTATGGTGGTTAATAGAAGTTATTATAAACTAAAACTGATGATGTTCTCCCTTTTTTAGTGTATCTTCAAGTTATAATCAAAACATATGATGAGTTTTCTATTGAATAGGATCATGTGAAGTGTGCACTAAAATATATAGAGGATAAAGCAGACAAACCTAATGGTGACAAATAATATGATTCCAAGTCCTTTAATAAAATGCATTACTTCAATGAGTACAATTAAATTTAATGTATTTATTCTAATAAATATCATGTATATCTTTAGAAGATATAAGTAGACTTTAAAAGGATAAGTAATAATGATAGCCTTATTGATCATCAAAATGAAAGGAGAGGATATTATTTATAATATTTGTACTGTAGTGCATCATACTTATTGGAAATTTCATTGCTTATAAAATTTTATTACTAATTCTAGATCCATTCACTACATCACCAAATACTTCCATCTTTATTATAAATATAACCATTATTATAGAGTGAAACATGCCCTCATTGGTGATTATTCAGCCCTAGATGTCTTAAGAAACAACTATTTTTCTAATTTTGATGCCAAATTTAGAGAATTTATTTACATTCTAGGAGTTTATGTTTATCTTCTCTCATTTATTGTATCAATTACATGAATACAAAGCATTAACTTTATCTGTATTATTAGGCTATAAAGAAAATGAAGTATTATTTTAAGGTTGCTATTTAGAGTACTATGATGAGATGGACTATATGTATAATATTGGTTATGCCCCCTCTTCCTTTAATAAGAATAGTTTTTTAATTTGAATTAATTCTTGGGCACACAAGTCATCTTAAAATGGTACGAAGTCTTCCATTAATAGAGATTCAATTAGATACTTATGAAGGATGTATTTGGAAAACATCATATAGAGTATTATCTAAAGTAGAAATATTAGTGAGATTATCATCTCTTGAGGTTTATATAGAATAATATATATGGTCCTATGGTTGTTTTATCCTTATAGAGTAATAAATAATTAATAAAATCTATTTATGAATTCATTAGACTTGTTTTGATTATCAACATCAAATCCAATGATGAAAATATTTTTGAGTTCAAGTGTTTCAAATATCTTGAGTTCTTGGGGATCTTAAGAAACGAGAAGTTGATAACTAGCAAGTGTAAGGTTTAATTAAGGATACATGATACCTATTAAAATAAATTATAGAGGTGAAGATATTACATATATATTGGGAAGGAAATGTTGCAGTTGATTGTTTTGTGAACATTGGAGTTCATTTTGATCAAAGGAAGATATGGGATGATACTTTTTCCTTATATCTTTTAAGGATTACCTCATTAGAGGTAGAAGAAAATTATATTCCATATGGTGTTATATTTTTATGTTGTTAGTATTGTTGTTGCTTCTGGGGTCTTTTGGTGCTTCCAATGTGAATATATGGTGTTGTTATTACAACTATAGCTGTAGAGAATGCTACTATAGTATGCTTCTATTTTTTGTTGCTATTTCTATTACATGTTATTGAGAATCAGAGCAAGTGATGCTATTGTTGGTGTGGAAGGAAAGAATAAACAAGAATCATGTCAACCTTTGCCCCTTTTATAGAAATAGTTTTCGATATCAACTAGAGTGATATTTATTGTTTGTTTATGTTTTGTGACTTTTGCTGCAACTTTTTTTTTATCTCATGCTATCCAAGGAGGTTGATGTTTATCTTATAACCTTGGAAAGCTTAATTCTATAATAGGGTTGGGGCACCTCCAAAACCCACTTTTTCACCATTACCAAAAAATATATATCTTATGGAAAGTTGATAAGAAAGGAAGAACAAATTCCTTTGTGCTAATAAAGATGAGGAATATTATCAATAAGTTAAAGAAGTGTTTAATTATCCATTGTTTCTCTTGCCAATACATTGTTTCACTACACTCCAAAAAAGAATGAGATGATTTATTCCTTATTTTCTTGCTCTATCCTAATGGAACCCTTACCTCTTCTAGCTTCTATCTATTTTGAATTTTTAGGCTATTTAGATGATAATATTGGGACTTCTTTCTATAATATTGGGACTTCTTTCTATAGAACACTTATAGAGAATTGTGTGTCTTGATATCCAAGTGATTATATCATGGATACCTAGTCTCTAGTTTTTTATGGTATGTAGGATCGTGTTAGCTTTTGATGCTATATATTTAATGAAATAACTACCACAAGGTATATAATGAGCATGCAATACTAAATATATGAAAATGTTGGACATTTTGAGTCCTTAAGCCAAAGTTGTCATTGATGTCAAGATGCCAGTGATAGTTCTTCTCCATTTCGAGTGCAAATTTAATTGGAAGTTATAATGGGTTAAAATATTTTTATTTTACACCCAGAAGAATGGGTCAGAAAGTGGTTTCAATTCTCCTTTGGAAGCAAATGTATGCAAAGTAATGGAAGTATATAATATTACAATCTTTATTATAATGTTTATCCAAGGTGGTGAAAAACCCAAAGAAATTATTATAATTTTAATTATAATATTATTTGGTTTACAAAGGACAATTAATTATTTTTTATAAAACCCTAAGGTTAATTTTTGGAGAGAAAAATATTTCAAAGCACAAATTTTAATTAAAGGCATTCAAAGCCTTTACTATCGACGTCATCAAAGGAAGCACGGTGAATGTTGATATTGAAAGCCATGAAGGCTTGTGTATATGTACACCAAATTTTACATTCAAAAAATGATCAATCGCTCCTAATATTTTTGAAATAGCTCTACACCGAGTTTATTCATTCGTGCATGCAATTTGAGGAGAGGACAAAGCATTTTTTCCTTTAGCCCCAAGTGGAAGGTTATATGTAGAATTTGAAGGCTCATTTTCATTGGGCACGATCGCTCGGTGGTAGCGCTTGGCTTGTAGAAGCATGGAGATAGGAAGGTCCTGCATTCAATTCGTGTGAGGCATGGTTCGTGCTTGGTTTTTGAGCATAAAATGAGGTACCATTTTTTTCACCAAAAATTACTTATGGAGGAAGTTTTGGAGCACATGGTACTTGTGGGTTTTAATCGTGTGCCTAGCGCACACGGTTGGCAGCCATGGCTAGGGCACACGAAGGGATATTGGCGTGGGAAATATAGTATTTAAACCTATGCCCAAAGGGCATTAAGTTTATGAAAATTAATTAAGAGGAGCTCGTGAGAAGAAAGCAATGAATTTCATGTTTGTCCTACCGTCGAAAGGAAACAAAGGGAAAGCGTTGAAAGTTTGAAAGCCAACTAGGCACCTTGGCCTAGTGGCAAGTGGGCTTGTAGCTTACGTTTTGTGTGCAAGGAGGACAGTGTTCGAATCTCGACGGAAGCGCTTTGGTGGGTGTGTTGAAAGCGCCAAACGTGAGGTGCACATTTTGCGAAGCAAGGAAGGGATAAAGGTTTTGAAGCACGTGGTGCTTCTTCCTCTCCAACGAGCGTGTAGCTCATGTGGTGGTTTGCACCATGGGTAAGACGTTTGTGTGGGCTGCATTGAGAGTTCGAAACTCTCCAAAGGCAAAGGTAACATTTTTAATTTTAATTTTAATTAAATGCCTAAGTTGGAGGTATAAGGTTGTTTGGTGGTTGAAGTTTGGAAAGGTTGCTTTGTAATAAAGTTGTGGTAGTTGAGAACTACCTTTAGGAGTTATAAGGAGAATTCTGTTTTTATTTTTAAAGTCTTAAAATTGCTATTGTGGAATATTGAAAGGTTAAGACTTTGTGGGTAGTATGTTATTTTGAATTTAAGGGTTTTTGTGACTATTGTGAGGATATTGATTATTATTTAAGTTGGAGTGATAAGGTGTAATTTTGATATTATTTTTGTGATATATTTTGTTGAAGAAAATTATCCTCTAACCCTTATTGAGATTGTCAAAGAAGTAATTGTGAGTGTGGCATATTTGTGAGGTCAACTACTCTTCAAGAAAAGGTATGGGCAAAATTCTTCTTTGTTGAGTTGGTTGATTGGATTTATTGAAAATTAAGTTTGGAGTGAAAAGGAATTGATTAGGGTTTCCTTTTCGAAAGTGGTTGAGTTAATGCTTCAAGGTTTTCTGGATTGAGAGTTGTACCTTGTTTGATAAGCATTGTTGTTTAGACCATTGGTTGAGTGAAGTGTTTGAGTTAATGCTTCAAGGTTTTCTGGATTGAGAGTTGTGATTAAAACCTTGTTTTATAAGCATTGTTGTTGAAGCCATTGGTTGTGTGAAAAACCTGAGTTAGGGTTTGAAAAGAACATGAGTATCATTGTTATATGAAGAATGTTTTATTAGCATTGTTGTTGAAGTGAGATGTTATGCAAAGAACTTGAACTAGGGTTTGAAAAGAACATGAGTATCATTGTTATGTGAGAGTTGTTGTTGAACATTGTTGGAAACATTTTGAGTTGGTTGATATATGCTTGGACTAGGGTTTGTGAGAAAGGGTTGTTCCTTGAAGTGATTGGTTGAGTAGAGTTGATTGAGCCTAGTCAAGTGGATGTATGAAGTGGTTGTTCAAGTTCCATAAAACAAACTATTCTATATTTTGATTTGAGTTGAGATTGAGCTTTGAGAATAGAACATATTGAGTCTCTAACAATTCTCTTTATGCTTCTATGAGATTGAGTTGAGAAAGTGATTGAGCATTGAGTATAGAAATATATTAATAAGAAAATTGAGAATAGAACATATTGAGTCTCTAACAATTCTCTTTATGCTTCTATGAGATTGAGTTGAGAAAGTGATTGAGCATTGAGTATAGAACATATTGAGTCTCTAACAATTCTCTTTATGTTTCTATGAGATTGGACAAGTTCTATGTGGACTTGTTAAGCAGATTTGAGGTAAGTCTTTGAGAAGACTTGTGGACTGATTTTGTGTGAGATTTTGTGGAAGCTTGCAATACAGATTTGAGCAAGTCCTAGAGAGGACTTATTGAGAAGATTTGGACAAGTTCTATGTGAGCTTTTTGAGCATATTTGGACAAGTTCTATGTGAGCTTGTTGAGAAGATTTGGACAAGTTTTATGTGGACCTATTGAGCATGATTTAGTTCTAGTGGACTATTGAGAGAGTTGGCAGGTTCGAGTGGACCTATTAAGAGATTTAGAGTTATGGACCTATTGAGAGATTTGAGAAGTTCGAGTGGACCTGTTGAGTAAATTTGAGAAGGTTTTGAGTGGACCTATTGAGCAGATTTGAGAAGGTTTTGAGTGAACCTATTGAGAAATTGAGAAGGTTCTGAGTGAACCTATTGAGAAGATTTGAGAAGGTTCTGAGTGAACCTATTGAGCATATTTGTACTAGACCAAATGAATTATGTTTAGTGCAGATTTGAGTGGACTTGTGCTAGACCGATTAGACTATGTTTAGTGCAAGAGTTGAGCAGATTTATGCTAGACCAAATACTATGTTTAGTGTTTATTAATATTTGTGCTAGACCGAATGTACTATGTTTAGTGCAAGATATTGAGTAGAGTTATGCTAGACCGACTGGACTATGTTTAGTATAGTATTGAGATAGAGCTTTGGAGGTGATAGAGCAGAGAGGATAAAGTCTCTAGTGGATAGAGATCCATCAACCAAGACATTGAGGATAGGTCTTATGAGTGAGGACAAGAGTCTTCAAGTGGAGAGAGATCCACAATCAGTGTAGTGGAGGTAGTGTCTTCTAGAGGATCACCAACCAGAGTAGAGGAGAAGGAGTTCTCCTATGGATAGAGATCCACAAACCATATTTAGGGGATCAACATCTCCTTTGGACAGAGGTCCATAAACATTGTAATTGGGAAGGATTCCCAAAATATTATTTGAGAAATATTTAGAAGAAATATTTTCTCTATGGATGTAACCCACATTGGGTGAACCACATTAAAATTGGTGTCTCTATTATGTATGGTGTTTTGTGCATTGCTTTGATTACTACTATTGATACTGCTATCTATACATTACATAATATTGATTTGAAAAGAAAAGTAAAAAGTGGTCTTATACTATTCACCCCCCTCTCAATATAAGCTTGTGTTCTTCAATTGGTATCAGAGCGGGTTCCTTCAAAAGAGTTTGATAGCTTGAAGGAAAAGTGGTCAAGAACACAATGGATCAAAAGGATCAAAGGGATGGGTCCATCAATAATACAGTACCAGTATTTTATGGAAGTGACTTCTTGTATTGGTGTATGCTTGATGAGATTTCACCTGATGGCACTTGGAAATGAAGTTTGGGATGCAGTGGAACTTGGATATGATTCAGCAGTCGATCCTCCTACAGATAAGGAAGGTAAGCTTCTAATGCATGCAAATTCAAGAGCTATGAATGCAATTATAAAAGGATTATGTAGATCAGAATCTATGAAGGTTATGGATTGTAAAATAGAAAAATATATGTGGGAACTATTGCATAACATATATGAAGGAGATAAAGGTGTCAGGAAAGCTAAGATCAAAAATCTCAAAGGAGAATTTGAGAACTTAAGAATGCGGGATGATGAAAACATTCATGACTATCTCAGTAAGATTGATGAACTTGTACATGAGATGAGAGGTCTTGGAATGAAGGTTGATGAATCTGATGCTTGTGATAAGATCTTGAGAACTCTTCCAAAAAGGTACAGTGAAAAGGTCTCTGCTATAGAAACATCAATTGATAGTGATTCTCTGACAAGAAATTCTTTGCTTGGCATGCTTACGACTTTTGAGATAAGAACAAAAGATCATATCCCTCTGAAAGAGGTTGCATTCAAAGTGAACAAGAAGATAAAGGGTAAGAAGACAGAATCAAGCAGTGAGTCATCTAGTGATGAAGAAGCTAACTATGGTAGAAGAGATAAAGGTTCCAGAAGACCCATAGATCTAAGATCTGTTAAGTGTTTCAATTGTGGAAAGTATGGACATTTTGCAATAGATTGTAAAGAGCCAAAGAACAACAATGATGAAGAAAAATAGGATCACAGGTACAAGGAATCTGAAAGATACAGGTACCAGAAGAAAAGCAAGGATGGATAAAACAGACAAGGAAAGAAGTTCTTCCAAAGACAAAAGAGAAGCTACTATGCAGATAATGCAAGTAAGTACTCAAATGATAGTGATGCTAGTTTTTCAGAAAATGATAGAGATGAAGTCCTATTTATGATTGAAGAAAAAGAACCAGTTAAGAAAAGGACTCCAGTTATTCTCAAGTGTTTTAGATGTGGTAAATTTGGACATCTTGAAGATGATTGCACAAGGGATGGTTATAGTTTCAGTGATGATGATTTTGAAGATGCACTTGAAAGACCAGATGAAAATATTCTAATGGCATTAGAAGAAGAAGTGAGTGATCCTATAGAAGACAAGCCAAAAGAAAGTAATGATGTGGACAAAGGTAAACAAATAGAGGATTATTCAGTAGAGAATGGTTATGATCTCAAGGGAGAACTTATCTATGCCCTTGACATGGTAAAGAAGGTAAGAAAGCAACACTCTAAGCTTGAAAGTCAGTTTCAAGAATGTGATGAAGAAAGATTATTGCTCATAGAGGATTTAGAAAAATCAAAGGCTAAGGCAAGCAAGTTCAAAGATAAGTTAGAAGCAAAGATTTTGGAATGTGAGAAGTTAGCACAAGAAGTGGCACTACTAAAGGAAGATTTAGAGGATTCCAAGAATAAGTTATACAAGTATGTAAACAGTGCAAAGAGTGTGGATAAAATAGTCAAGATACAAAGAGGAGCAACAAACAAGATAGGTCTTGGTTCTAAACAGGTTCAAAAGAAATGGGAAGAAGAGTCTACTTCAAGTCTTGAAGAAGAAGAAACTTCAGATGAAGATACATCAAAAGAAGACAATGTAAGTGGGAGTGAGACATCAGAGGATGAGTTGGACAATAAAGGGTTCAACAAAGATAGGAACAATGCACAGAGAAGGTACAGATGGAACAACAATCAGAATAGGAGACCAATGAGGTCAAGACAAGGAAGCTTCAATGGAAGATGTTTTTCATGTCACAAGTTTGGGCACATGGCTTCACAGTGTAGGACACATGAAAGACAGGAATATGGGAAAGGATAACTTTTCCAAGGGTATTGCTACTCATGTAATGAGTTTGGTCACAAGGCAATGAATTGCAAGATTCATGACAGAAGAGGATATGGCTTCACTAGGAGAAATCCTAAGACATTTGCACCTCCAAGGAATAATAACATTAAGTGTTATAAGTGCAATAATGATGGTCACACAACAAGATGGTGTAGAGAAAATATTCCAAAAATAGGTATGAACAGAAAAAGAATATGAATAGAAACATGAACATGAACAGGAACAGAATATGAACATGAATAGGAACAAGAACAGGAACATGGATGAGAACAGGAATAGGAACAAGAACATGGATGAGAACAAGAACAAGAATAGGAACAGGAATGATGACAGGAACAGGGATGATGACTTGGATAGAAATAGTCAGAGGATTCAGAAAACTCAGAAAAGAAGGGAAAAGGATAAAGGTAAAGAATAGTGCTTTCGAGGAGTAGAAATACTCCCACCCCAAAATTAACCACCTCATGAGGAGGTGGGGGAGGGGCTAAGCTAAGAGGCTCATTCTTAGCCCCGAGCCCCAAAGGTGACCCTTTGCCATTGATGTCAAAGGGGGAGAGATTTGTGTATTGGGGAGAGATTTGATATGAGGAGAGATTTGATATCTGAGAGAGCATTGAGCCAGGGGGAGCAATGTCCCAGGGGGAGTAGAATAAAAAGGAAGGTCAAATTTTGGTAAGAAGAGTATGGGTTGCCATCAATGACAAAGGGGGAGATTGTTGGACATTTTGAGTCCCTAAGTCAAAGTTGTCATTGATGTCACCAGATGAAGTCATCATTAATACCAAAGATTTCAGTAGGAAATAAAGGGGATAAATATGGTTATTTGATATCCAGGAAGAAGGCCAAAGATCAAGTGAAATAGTGCAAAAGATAGAAGTTAAAAAGGAGTTATAATATTTATTTTATAAATTATTTAAATTCAATATGAATTTAAATTTTATAAATAAATATTAAAGGTACTTTATCAAAGGTATAATATTATAATAGTGGTTATTATAATATTAAATGTGCCATGGTGAAAACCCAAATAAAATATTTATAATCCTTATTATAATGTTTTATAAGGCAAAAGTGGGTTTTATAAAGTCTAAAGATATTTTAATAAACCCAAAGGTTGGGTTTAAAGACCAAAGGCATTTAAAGCCTTTATAATTCTCGCCGACGTCATGTGGGTTAATTGCAATTTGAAGCACCGACATTCTAAAGCAAAGGAGGGAAATTTAATATTTAAACCTATGCCCAAAGGGCATTAAGTTTATCCTTGCTCGATTTAAGATTGCATGTGAATTAATTAAGAGGAGCTCGTGAGAAAGAAAGCAGCAAATTTTATGTTTGTCTTGCCATCGAAAGGAAACAAAGGGAAAGCATTGAAAGTTTGAAATCCAACTAGGCACCTTGGCCTAGTGGCAAGAGGGTTATGGCTTACATTTTGTGTGCAAGGAGGACAGCGTTCGAATCTCGACGAAAGTGCTTTGGTGGGTGTGTTAGCGCCAAATGTGAGGTGCACTTTTTGCGAAGCAAGGAAGGCATAAGGTTTTGAAGCACATGGTGCTTCTTCATCTCCAATGAGCGTGTAGCTCATGTGGTGGTTTGCGTCATGGGTAAGACGTTTGTGTGGGCTGCGTTGAGAGTTCGAAACTCTCCAAAGGCAAAGGTAACATTTTTAATTTTAATTTTAATTAAATGCCTAAGTTGGAGGTATAAGGTTGTTTAGTGGTTGAAGTTTGGAAAGGTTGCTTTGTAATAAAGTTGTGGTAGTTGAGAACTACCTTTAGGAGTTATAAGGAGAATTCTATTTTTATTTTTAAAGTCTTAAAATTGCTATTGTGGAATATTGAAAGGTTAAGACTTTGTGGGTAGTATGTTATTTTGAATTAAGGGTTTTTGTGACTATTGTGAGGATATTGATTATTATTTAAGTTGGAGTGATAAGGTGTAATTTTGATATTATTTTTGTGATATATTTTGTTGAATAAAATTATCCTCTAACCCTTATTGAGATTGGCAAAGAAGTAATTGTGAGTGTGGCAGATTTGTGAGGACAACTACTCTTCAAGAAAAGGTATGGGTAAAATTCTTCTTTATTGAGTTGGTTGATTGGATTTATTGAAAATTAAGTTTGGAGTGAAAAGGAATTGATTAGGGTTTCCTTTTCAAAAGTGGTTGAGTTAATGCTTCAAGGTTTTCTGGATTGAGAGTTGTGATTAAACCTTGTTTGATAAGCATTGTTGTTTAGACCATTGGTTGAGTGAAGTGTTTGAGTTAATGCTTCAAGGTTTTTTGAATTGAGAGTTGTGATTAAAACCTTGTTTTATTAGCATTGTTGTTGAAGCCATTGGTTGTGTGAAAAACCTGAGTTAGGGTTTGAAAAGAACATGAGTATCATTGTTATATGAAGAATGTTTTATTAGCATTATTGTTGAAGTGAGATGTTATGCAAAGAACTTGAACTAGAGTTTGAAAAGAACATGAGTATCATTGTTATGTGAGAGTTGTTGTTGAACATTGTTGGAAACATTTTGAGTTGGTTGATATATGCTTGGACTAGGGTTTGTGAGAAAGGGTTGTTCCTTGAAGTGATTGGTTGAGTAGAGTTGATTGAGCCTAGTCAAGTGGATGTATGAAGTGGTTGTTCAAGTTCCATAAAACAAACTATTCTATATTCTGATTTGAGTTGAGATTGAGCTTTGAGAATAAACATATTGAGTTCAATTCTTAGCTTCAATATTGAGCATTGAGTATAGAACATATTGAGTCTCTAACAATTCTCTTTATGCTTCTATGAGATTGAGTTGAGAAAGTGATTGAGCTTTGAGTATAGAACATATTGAGTCTCTAACAATTCTCTTTATGCTTCTATGAGATTGAGTTGAGAAAGTGATTGAGCATTGAGTATAGAACATATTGAGTCTCTAACAATTCTCTTTATGCTTCTATGAGATTGGACAAGTTCTGTGTGGACTTGTTAAGCTGATTTGAGGTAAGTCTTTGAGAAGGCTTGTGGACTGATTTTGTGTGAGCTTTTGTGGAAGCTTGCAATATAGATTTGAGCAAGTCCTAGAGAGGACTTATTGAGCATATTTGGACAAGTTTTGTGTGAGCTTGTTGAGCAGATTTGGACAAGTTCTATGTGAGCTTGTTGAGAAGATTTGGACAAGTTCTATGTGAGCTTGTTGAGCATATTTGGATAGGTTTGTGTGGACCTATTGAGCAGAGTTGTACAGGTTCTGAGTGGACCTGTTGAGTAGAGTTGAGTAGGTTCTGAGTGGACCTGTTGAGCAGATTTGAGTAGGTTCTGAGTGGACCTATTGAGCAAATTTGAGCAGGTTCTGAGTGGACCTATTGAGCAGATTTGAGCAGGTTCTGAGTGGACCTATTGAGAAGATTTGAGAAGGTTTTGAGTGAACCTGTTGAGCAGATTTGAGAAGGTTCTGAGTGGACCTATTGAGAAGATTTGTGCTAGACTGAATGAACTATGTTTAGTGCAGATTTGAGTGGACTTGTGCTAGACCGACTGGACTATGTTTAGTGCAAGAGTTGAGTAGATTTGTGCTAGACCGAATGTACTGTGTTTAGTGCAAGATTTGAGAGATTAGTGGTTATAATACTTGTTTAGTGCAAGAGATTGAGCAAAGTTGTGCTAGACCGAATGGACTATGTTTAGTACAATATTGAGACAGAGCTTTGGAGGTGATAGAGCAGAGAGGATAGAGTCTCCAGTGGATAGAGATCCATCATCCAGGACATTGAGGATAGGTCTTCTGAGTGAGGACAAGAGTCTTCAAGTGGAGAGAGATCCACAGTTAGTGTAGTGGAGGCAGTGTCTTCTAGAGGATCACCAACCAAAGAAGAGGAGAAGGAGTTCTCCTGTGGATAGAGATCCACAAACCAGATTTAGGGGATCAACATCTCCTTTGGACAAGAGGTCCATAAACATTGTAATTGGGAAGGATTCCCAAGAGATTATTTGAGAAATATTTAGAAGAAATATTTTCTCTGTGGATGTAACCCACATTGGGTGAACCACATTAAAATTGGTGTCTCTATTGTGTATGGTGTTTTGTGCATTGCTTTGATTACTGCTATTGATATTGCTATCTATACACTGCATAATATTGATTTGAAAAGAAAAGTAAAAAGTGGTCTTATACTGTTCACCCCCTCCTCTCAGTATAAGCTTGTGTTCTTCAACCCGTTGAGTAGATTTGAGCAGGTTTCGAGTGGATCTGTTGAGTAGATTTGAGCAGGTTCTGAGTGGACCTATTGAGCATATTTGAGCAGGTTCTAAGTGGACCTATTGAGCAGATTTGAGTAGGTTTTGAGTGGACTTGTTGAGCATATTTGAGTAGGTTTTGAGTGGACCTATTGAGCAGATTTGAGTAGGTTTTGAGTGGACCTGTTGAGCAGATTTGAGCAGGTTCTAAGTGGACTTGTTGAGAAGATTTGTGCTAGACCAAATAAACCGTGTTTAGTGTAAATTTGAGTGGACTTGTTCTAGACCAACTGGACTGTGTTTAGTATAAGAGTTGAGCAAATTTGTGCTAGACTAAATGGATTGTTTTTAGTATAGATTTGAGTGAGCTTATTGAGAAAACTTATGCTAGACCGAATAAACTATGTTTAGTGTAAGAATTGAGCAGAGTTGTTCTAGATCGATTGGACTGTGTTTAGTATAGAATTGAGACAGAGCTTTGGAGGTGACAGAGCAAAGAGGACAGTAGTCTCCAGTGGATAGAGATCCATCAGCCAGGGTAGTGAGGATAGGTCTTCTAAGTGGGGATAAGAGTCTTCATTGGAGAGAGATCCACAAGCTAGTGTAGTGGAGGTAGTAAGTCTTCTAGAGGATCATCAACTAGAGCATAGGAGAAGGAGTTATACTATGGATAGATATCCATAAACAATATTTAGGGGATCAACATCTCCTTTGGTTTATATTTTTCTCCTTGATATTATTATCTGTAATTGCAAATGTTATTATCATGAGTGATTTTCCTTGATCTTTTTTTTTTAATTTTAAATATCTCTAGCATCTACAATAGGTTTAGATTTTTCTCCTTTAAAAATATTCCAAATCTCTTCAACTATCAATATTACCTTTACTTTATTTTTCCAAGAAGAATAATTAGTTCCTTTAAGAAGTTGGGATTCTATAGGAATAAATTTATTTGTTCTCATGATGGTACTTGTAGACTACCTTATATCTCCCTAGTTTTGAGTATGCGATCAAATACTATCTTTCAATTCTTTAACTTTTATAGTATGCTTTGTAATTTATTATTTATAATCTTTCAAATGTCTAGGTTGTGTACCTTTTAGCTCCCTAGTGTTAAACTACTATTCTTCACCTTATTTATCCCTTTTTGTGAATAGAAAGCTAAAGATATATTTGATGCACTTTCAATTGATATAATTTACTATCTTCAAGGATCTATAGTTGGATTCCTTATGTCTCATTAATTTTAGTAAGAGACTAATTCCAATGTAGTTTCCAACTTAATGTTTTTCTTCCTCTATCCTATAATTCTCAATAGTATAAATTCTAAATTTCAAGATTTTTAAATTGGTGTTGAAATCCTTATAACTCCCTAATTAAAAATTTAGAAAACTAATGTATCTACAAATTCAATATTTCAAGTTTTGTGTAGCAATACTTATACCTCCAATTTTAAAAATTTGTAAATATTTTAATGCAATATGAATTTCAAAATTGAATAAAGTAATTTCAATGCTTCTCACTTCAAATATCTTGTAAGACATTCAATACTTTATCTAAAGTTATGATTTATCACCTTATTTCTCCTATTATTTAAGTAACCTTAAGTATAAAAGCTTAATTAATTTTATCCTCAAAATATGCCTTGTACTTCCTTTAAAATTTTTAAATGTTATGAATTAAATAATTCTTTACCTTCTTGTGTATGAGATGTGCCAAACTTGACTTGTTTCAACTCTACAACCTGCACTCAAAACATAATTCTATCTTTCTGCAATTAATGTGTCTCCTTGCTCATTTAATTTGATCTCTTAAATTTGTTGAGCAAAGTGCAACAAACAGTATTAAGACAGAATTGAAACTGACTGGGATGTCTTTTTGGATGAGGATCTATTATTCTTAGCCATTGTGTACTAATCCAAGATCAACCCTGACTGATTTAGCTAAAATTGGGAACCTGGCTCTGATACCAATTGTTGTAATCACAATGAAACTGATTCACCCCCCCTCTCAGTGTCATTGTGATTACAACAATTGGTATCAGAGCCAGGTTCCCAATTTTGGCAAAATCAGTCAGGGTTGATCTTGGATTAGTACACAATGGCTAAGAAGAATAGATCCTCATCCAAAAAGGCATCCCGATCGCTTCGGTCCTTGTAGAAGAGAAATTTGAACCGAAAAAGGTAGAAGTGAATCCTGAAGTCTGTGATGAAAATCTTGAGGCTGAAGTAGATTTTGAAAGAGAGTTGATATCTGCACTTGAAGAGTGGAGTATAGAAAAGAAAAAAAACAAAATACTGTCCAAGAAGTTAGAAGAATATGAAGATGAGATTAAATATCTCTTCCTACAAGTTCAAAAGGCCAAGAAATCAGAAGAAGCCTTGAAGACATACCTGGATAATAAGAATGATGTATACAGCACAAGTGAAGAGGAATATAAAAAGGTTATTGTTGATCTAAAGCTGCAAGTAGAACAGAACAAAAGGATTGAAAATATTCTTAGGTCTCAGATCAATGAGAAAGAGACTGTATGCTGCCAACAAGAAGAAGAGATTGTTTCATTGAAGAAACAACTAAAAGAGGCCAATATAAATCTCAAATTTGAGAAGAGCACAGAGTTGCTAGATACAATGATAAATCAACAAAGAAGCCCCACAGCTAAGTTTGGTCTTGGATATGAAGCTGAACAACCTTCATCCTCCAAATATGCAGAGAAGAAGAAGTCCTCGGTTGAAGGATTGAAACAAGAAAAGTCTGAAGTCGAATCCTCAAAAGGAAGAAAATATCAAAGAAGACCTACAACAAAGCAACCACAGCAAAAGAGGTTCTCTCACTCTCACTCTTTTAATAATAATGCTTTTTATAGCTATTCTTCTAAATGCAACCACTTTGGTCACAAGGAAATTTATTGTGGACTGAACAATAGATCAAAGAGTTATGTTGATAAAAATACTTCTATTTTTTTGAGTGAACACCCTGTGCAATGTTTTAAATGTAATGGCCATGGGCACATAGCAAGGTTTTGTTCAAGCACTTATGTATCCAATCTAAGGCAATACCATATATTTCATCATACACATAGAATGCAATACAGACAGGGAATAAAACATGTGCAATGTTTTAAATGCAACGGTCAAGGGCACATAGCAAGGTTCTGTCCAAGCACTTCTATATCTAATCTAAGGAAAAACCCTAGATTTCATCAGACACAAAGAGGACAACACCGACAAGGAACATATCATGTGCATAAAAGAAAAGAAAATAATCATCCATCAAGAATGCACAAGAGACAACCCCACAAGAGAAATGTACAAGTTCATGAATAGGAGAAAAATAGGGATGTTGTTGAAAAACCCAAGACCAAGTTCAGGAAAGTCTGGAGAAAGACAGAAGAAAGGAAATTGTGTCTCCTTGGACTGAAGGAGGCTACTCTGCCATTGCTTTAAGCAACTCCGGGTGGCACATCCTCAGGAGGAGCAATATTAAAGTTTTATTTTAATGCTCCTATGTATTTGTCTAGGTATCTGAGGATGAAAGGTAAGCAGTCGGGTTAATGTTGTATAGTTTTTAAAGTGTGTTTTTTAGTTTATATAGTGGTTTTTGGAAATTCCGTGAAGTGTGGTGTTTAATTTGAGAGCTGTCACCATTGGTAGTTTTGAGATATGTCACTGTTTTACTGTTGATGATTCTTAATACCACTGTTCAAAATTATGAATCATAATAGTCCAGATAATTTTATCAACGAAAGAATGCTTGCCCTAGCTGTGTATCTGTGTTTCAAGAAGCATGTATTTGTTTTTACTCTTTGATGTGAAGATTGCCAGATCTTTCATGACACCTTGGTGAATATATTTAATTCACAGATAGTTTTGTTTTAACTATTGATTTAATGCCAGTCCAAGGATAATAAGCTTGAGGCTGAGTAAGGTGCACTACGGTTGGCCATAAAGTGTTTGAAAAAATGTCTTCTTCCGACATGCATAGTTGAAAGTAAGAGTTGGTAGTAAAATTTTAGTGCTGGACAAAAATTGGTACAGATGTGAGTCACTTGTCAATTCTGTTGACAAAAGTGAAATCAACATGTTGAATGGGAAGATTGAAGAAAAAGTTTTTTAATGAGCAGCCAGATGATTTCCAACCTGGTGATGAATAGTTGAGTTTCTTTCATAGTGGTTGTTTTGATCAAGTTAATGCTTTTCTTGATACATGATTTGGGCTTACTCCATTGAGTTTGATTTGAGCAAGTTATTCTTTGCCTTGGTGATTTATGTTGGTGGTTGTCTTGTTCAAATACCTTTGGAAGGAAAAGGATGTCTACTAGTTTCCTTTTCATGTAGTGATTGGTTGAATGCTTCAAGGTTAATCTTGAGTTGAATGATGTTGGTTAAACCTTGTCTATAAGCATTGTTGCTAAAGCCCTAATTGGTTGAAAAAAAAGATGTTGGTTGTGCTGTGGTACAGTGTTTGGTACTTGCATAGAGTTGAAAGTGGATTGAGGTAGCCTACTGGATTCTCACTGCAGAGAGAGACAAACAATTGTCATTAGGTTCAAGCTTGTTGAGAATATATCCAAGATGCATGGTGAAGTTGTATGCAGATGTTGTTGGCATTGCAGAACAAAAAGTTGGCTATATAAGATTATTGTATGCCTTCACTAACAGTGGAAAAGTTTGAGTTTGCAAGGTAACAGAGGGTAGTTGCACAGAAGACAGTGGTTCAGTCATGTTCTTACACATGTTATATTGGTGAAGTTGACGGTGATGGTGTCATTCATCGGTTATTGCTGCTATTCACATTGTTGATTTTATTGATGCCTATTATGCTTATCATGATGTTGTCAATCGGTGAAATGAAGTGGTCTTGGACTCAGGGGGAGCATTTGTGTATTTGTTTTTCTTATTGTTCATGCTTGGAATATTTGCTAATTGTAATAATTTGTGTCTAAGAATATTGTGCATAGACTCAGGGGAGTCTACAGCAGCCCTTTGGTATTATTGTCAAAGGGGGAGAAGATTTATAGGAAAATTGCACGTGTTGCCAACAATTCCAAAGGGGGAGATTGTTGAGAAAAGTGCAACAAACAGTATTGTCATTGTTGTCAACACAGTTAGACAGATTTATTGATGCAATGGACAAGATTTTATTGAACAGCAAGGTGCAACCAAAGTACAATGGATAGGAGTTCAGTGTTGAGCAAGGTGTTGCAGGAGGATTGTCATTGTTGTCAATACAGTCAGTTAGATCTAATGATGCAATGGACAGGTAGTTCAGAAGTCACTCAGATGCAGAGGATAAAGTTCAAAAGTTAGTCAGATCATGAGTCCTTAAATGATAGATGCACAAAAATAGAAAACATAATTCAGAATGAGAAGAAGAAGTCTTCAGAACCTGAGATGTCAAGAAGCGAAAAGGTTTTTTGTGAAAACCAAGGCAGTCAAAATAAAAAGTTTTATTTAAAATCATGGATAACATATTTGAAATGGGTTTTTCTTAAAACCCAAGTTGGCTCTTCGTTTTGTTGAAAAAGATGCCCCGATGATGAAGATATTTAATTTTAAATATTTAGTTTAAATTTTATTTTATTTAAAATTTAAATTAAAATATTAAATTAAATTAAAAGGGCCGACGTGTTGCTATTTCACGGCAATAAGCTACAGGAAGGTGATGAAGGTGGTAGAATGTTTTGAGTCCGACAAAGTTAAATTTGGGCCGACGAATTTTAGGGTTTGGCAACCGACAATTTCTAGGGTTTTACAGCTGACATTCTTAGGGTTTCTCAGCTGACGTTCTTCTAGGGTTTGTTCCTGAAATTTCTTCTATAAAAGGAGGGCTTCTTCGAGTTTGAAAAATGGGGTGTTAAGATAAAGTGCGAATGCGAGCATAGTGTTTGTGAAAGTGAAGTTCATGTTGAGCAGAGAGCAGAATGTGAAATGACACAGAGTGTGCGAAGCGTGTGCGCAAAGAAAGCAGAGTGTGCAGAGAAGCGCAAAGGGCAAAGTTGATTGCAAAGTCTGGCTGTAGCAGTGCAGCAGACTATGTGAAGTGATTGCGCAAGAGAAAGCAGAGTGCACAAAGATTGCAAAGGTGATGTAGACCAGTTAGAGTCTTGCAATAACAAAGGTATATGTCAAACATTTTTTTCAATATTGAAGTCTAGTTGGTGCTGGCAAATTAAGGGGTTGATGCCTCATTCTAGTAGGTGCTAGTAAAATAGGAGTTGGTGCTCCATTCTGTTGAAGCAGATAAAGTTAAGGGGTTGGTGTTCCTTCCAGTTGGTGCTGGTAAACAAATTGTCCAGTTGGTGCTGGCAAATTAAGGGGTTGGTGCCTCTTTCCAGTAGGTGCTGGTAAAATAGGAGTTGGTGCTCCATTCTATTGAAGCAGATAAAGTTAAGGGGTTGGTGCTCCTTCCAGTTGGTGCTGGTAAACAAATTGTAAAGTTGGTGCTTTGCAAGAGGTTGGATTTGGATGGGAGTCCAAGTAGCCATTCTTTTTTAGGAGTAGCCATTTTGGTGAACCTCGTTAAAAATCTGTGTTGTGTGATGTTCTCTTGCGGTACTTATTATATTTGTTTATAAGTTTTATCTGCTGCAAATTTTTTTTAGAGCTGTCTATTCATGTTTTGGAATGCTACACTGATTCACCCCCCCTCTTAGTGTCATTGTGATTACAACAGAATTTTGACTCTCTTCTACACTTTCCAAGCTTCTCCAATGTGCTCAATTCTAATTTCATGTGCTCTCTTTATTGTACTAAGACTATTTTTGGCCCATGCACTAATAGGCACCCTTTAGACATTACACCTTCTTTCAATCATGATTGGTTTTTTGAGTATCAAGTGTTAAGTTGCACCAACAATCTTTGCACTTCTTTTTAACATCTCCTATGGTGATCTACCCAACTTTATCTTTCTTAAATATTGGCAAGAGTATTATAATTCATGGGAATGAATGTATTATGACTCCTTTAATATTGTAAATGGAATTTTTCTCTCATACAATGGAATATGTAACATCCTCCATGTGGCATATGACTTCTTAATGCTTGAACTTCCTTATCATGCACCTTATGTGCCCTAATTTTGCTTCTTTTATTTATTGGCCTTCAATCACTCGTAAATACTTTATGCTTACCAATGTTCATTAGGTTCTTTGGATTGTTACTTCTTCAATGCTCTTCTTATAGTGGATGATTACTTTGTAATGGAGTTTGATTTAGATTTTATGGCACTCACCTTGCCCTAACTTCCTTCTTCAAGGTGGTGGCTCTTTGACTTCTTTGTTGTATTATGGTGGTGCTAATGATGCTTGTATTTACAACACTTGCTCTTTTATGTTGTCTGTTCATATGTCATAGTTTGTGATATTATTGGTGGTAGTGAGACTATGCTACTTCTCCTCACATTGGTGGTGTAACCTTGGTGGCTCAACCTTGCAATTTGTGATAGTTTCCAATACTATGTGTTGGTGAAACAATTATTGTTTATCAATGCTCTGCATTGCCTTTCTTGCTACAAATGGTTATCTCCTTCAATATGATGGCATTGCTTATGGTAGTTCTTGTACACATTTGATAACTTACCTTTACCAAAGGATTTTAAATATTTAGCACACCTCTTAGTGTTTTTAGATAATAGAAATTTGTGTTGCATCTGTTTACTATTTATTCTCATTATTTTGCTCAATATACCTTAGAAAAATATGCACTTCGATGACTCTATAGCATTCTTTGAAAATAATAATTTATTCCCTTATAAATCCTTCTTTATGCAATATCTAATTTGCTTTATGATGTTTAAAACGTGCAGGTTTGAAGATAACAAAAATGCCTCCTTTCTCTCCTTGGAAACACTAAACTTTAGAGCTCTATTTTTCCAATTGTGATGGCTCTAATATGGTGCTATTATGACCTTAAAATAAACTATCTTAAATGATTAAATAACAACCTATATAGCACTGATGTAGCATACCCTTTTTACAGCTAATTCTTTTCTGATATTTGAAGATGCAAACTTGAGACCTTTCCTTTTTCCACTCAAATATGGTGTCAAAAAATAAATAATACTTGGATAATAAAACTTTAATAACACCAATTTTCAAGCCTTATTTTGGCCTCCTTTGTAGCAATATTTCTTGGTGATTTGGTTTACCTATTTGCTGCCCTAATTTTTTGAATTTTGCAGCTTCAATTCCTTGTGCTTTGCTTCCCTAAACATGTCAATCTTACAACTCTCCTTTACACTTAAATGTTGCCTTAGATTTTTAGTTTTTTATACTTTAGTTTGCTGTATAAAAATCTTATTTTTGTGGCTCCAATTCTCCTTCAAATTTGCTTTCTTAGGATCTAAAATTTGTAGGTATTAGTGCTTCCTAGATTGTTGCCCTCTTGTTGTCCTAAACTATATAATTTCCACATTTTAATGATGCTCAAAAAACATCTTCTTTGGTGTCCAATACTTCTCTTAAATCTGGTGGCTTATTCTAGGTCCTTTCACATTCAATATCCTTTGTTTAATTTTGACATCAAATTGGGCCTCTCTATTGGACTTCTTCTTAAATCTCCTTCCAAATTTTCTTGAGATCTCTTCTTTTGGGTCTTCAATTATGTAGCTTCTCATTCTTCAATAGGAATTTTCCTAGTCCTTCTTGTGAATATGCTACAAATTTAAAATCTAGATCCATGATTGGTCAACCTCTTGAAATATAATTGAATCTTATCGTTATTGGGAGGCTTAATATTTGACAAGCAATATTGACCCCATCAATGGAGAAATAATGCTCATCTGGTAACTTTGATCTAAAGCAAAAATCTAAGAGGTGTAAGAATCACTACCCCTATAGAATATCATGACTGAACAACATTATCCTTAGTGGAATGATGCAAGCCCGCTCAATATGCAACATCTACATAACATCGCCAAAGTTACCCTAAGTTACTTGCCTAGCATTGATAGTATAGAAAAAACTATATTTAAGAACTATCAAGATGTGGTTTCTATGGCCACCATTTATAATATTACATATGAGGATGTGATGATCAGGCTTCTTGCTCTCTCTTTCAAAGGGAATGTATTTTTTTTTATATAGATATTTGGAAAATGGAAGCATCAACACATGGGTTGATCTGGTGAAAGCAATCATTGATATATTTGATGACTTCGTAGACCCCTTCTTGTTGCTTACCTAGTTCTTATTAATCAAATAGACCCATTATAAAAATATATTTGACTTCAATGTTTATTTTATAAGAATGTGGAGAAGGATATCCCATGAGTTCCAACCATCACCTGCCCAAGCATATCTATATTATACTCAGGATTTCCACCCTAATATGAGCATTCTTATCCAACAATCTAGAGAAAAAAAATCCTACATATTTTCAAGGAGGCATTCATGCTCAAAATATGTTTATCCAAGCAAGAAAAATTCCATATCGAGAAGTTGCATCTTGTCTCCAACCCTTTATAGCTTCATCCCTCAATGAGATCAGGTCCTTCTTGTATAAAATAATAGGGAGTAGCCTCCCCACCAATTATCATGAGGAAAGGTACCAAATAGAGTGAGAACTAGGATTCAAGATCCTATGGTTGGATGAGGACGTTACCAGCATGTAACAATAGCTCATAGAAAACAAATAACAATATCCAAAAAACTATTTGCTAGCTACATGGTGACCCCAACCCACCGCTTGTCTTCAGTCACCAAATCCAGTAGTGAAGATGTAGCAGGATGATACTATGACACACAAAGAGATAAAATATCAAAATTAGTCTTGTCCATATTCCACAGTAATTTCATTCTTAAGGAGAAGGGTAGTCATCATAGAGAGAAGTGAGATTTTATATAATGAACAACTGATTGCTCACAGTACAATGTGAATATATGAACATTGGGAAGATACAAGCTTGGTGATCTCTCTTTATAGATAGCATGTAGAAGATAGTCTCTTAATCCCACCAAAATAGAGCATTAGAGCAAGGATTTGTATGTCTTCATAATTTTATTCTCCATAAATCCCGTCATTGAACCAAAAAATGCTAAGGGTATACAAGAAGCTATATTTCCTAGCTATCAACATCAATCAAAGAGTAAAAATGATGGAACAATTGCACAAATTATGCAAAAACTCTCTACCTGCATCAATTTTTGGCTTTTGATATAGTGTGCAATGGGATATAGCAATCAAAATATGCAGAATAATATGAAAGAAAGTAAATCTACAATATGAATAGAGTATGCTATAAATATAAATAACATAAATGAATACAATGTAGTTATGGAGGAAATGTACACTCCATTAATAAAGCTATTGAACTACATTGCACCCATCACCAACATATGGTGATCTGCATAACATTGTGCTGCTACCTATGAATATGCTCTAAGAAACTCTATCTATCTATGTCATCGACTCTATATATTTATTACAATTAGGCCCTTATTATATAGGAAAATAGGTTCCTTGGCCAACACTCTACCTAGTTGTGCAAGGGATAACTTGTACATATACAAATTTCACGTTGATATTTGTGCATTTATTACATTTCATGAAGTAACTAGATAACTTCCCCCTAAATTAATATAATGTCCTAAGTATGTACCTTGTAAGATACATTTACATAACCCAAATTATGGAATATACTTTATTATAAACACCCCCTGTATTACATTATTTGGGTTTTGAAGACTTTCGTCTTAAATATGGATCTTCTTATTCATATTGAGATTTGAATTCTTCCTCTACATTCTTTACAACATGTTCAATCAAACAATTAGTGTCTATATAATATGTAATATTTCTAGAGAGAGCTTTGACCTCATAGTCTTTTATGGGTTCTTCTAGTTCTTCAATTTATTCTATCCTCTGTACCAAGTATCATTTCTAATTTCTCTTGTAATATTCTAGTTGATTGATAATTGGTTGGTCACTGAGATTTTTTTTTATGAGGGTTCCTTTGATATTGATGAGGTTGAAATTGATTCCTATTATTCATCTGATTTCCTTGGTTCTAGTTTTTGGGATTGTATCTGCAATAGCTAGTACTATGACCTTTCTTTTTGCATATCTAACAATACCATATTTTTTATCCTCTTGCCGATGAAGCAATATTTCCATATATATTATATTTTTATGCCAATGCAATTTTATTCATCTCATATTTCATAGTGTTTTCTACTTCATATTCTTGAAGTATATTGACTAGGTCATGAAAAGAAGTATCTATACATAAAAGCTGTAAAGATGTTACCAAATGCTTATAGCTATCTAGAAGTGCTCGCATGGTTAATTGAGTAAGAACTTCATAATTTGTTTCTCCTAAGATCAAAAATTTATTTTTAATGTTTACTAACTTCATTAGGAATAGTTCTATGCTTTCTCCACTATTCATTTTTAATGAGTGAAGTTGAGTTTGGAGATGAAGAATAGTTGCCTTATTATTTCCTTCAAAAATTTTCTCTAGGCGTGTCCATGCATATGAAGATGTTTTTTATAAACTAATATAGGGTTGAATCTCATCAGTGATAGAAAATATTATTATCATTAGAGATTTTGAATCACTTTCCTCAAAATTTAGGATTTTAGTTTCACCTGTGGCAGGTCTCTGTGTTTTCCCTTTGACAATATTCCAAAGTTTTTCATATACTAAGATTGCTTTCACTTTATTTTCCAAGAGAAATAATTAGGACCCTTCTAGGAATAATTTATTTGATGCCATTTAAATATCCCTAATATCAATCCTTAGATTTTATGGACTTCCTTATGTCTCCCTAGTGATTTTTGGAATATGATATAGTGCTTTTGTAAAATATAGTTCAATTTTGGTTGATTTTGTATAGTTTTTGTAAAGATAAAAAATTAACTTTTTAACACATTATTACTCCTATTTAACTAAGCACTTTTCAATTTTGAAGAGGTTTAAATGTTGGATTTCTTTTGTCCCTTTTTTAGAAAATTTTGAGACAAGAATATTATAAATTTTCAATCTTAACAAAAAATCTTAATAACCTTTTTTTGTATCTCTTAGGATTACATTTAAGTGTCTCTAATTTCCAATAACCTATTTTGATGTTGTAACCCTTATAACTCCTAAATTTGAAAAATTAGAACACATTAATATTTGCAAACATTAAATGGATTAATTCCAAGTAGTATTCCTTATTTCTCCTAGGTTGTGTTTTGCAAATATTAGTCTACTTTGATATTTAATTTTCTTAAGTTTTTATTTCAAATAAATATTGATTTTATTTAATACTTCAAACTTAAAATATAACTTTATAACTCCATTTTTAATGAAAGCAAACTAGATGGGGGAAATATTACCTTAATAAAGATTTACAACTTTATGAAATCGATGGTAGTTTGTCCTTGTTGGATGCTGAGTAATGACATATTCTCCCACTTGCTATTGGTTTCAACACTCTATTTAATGCTTCCTTGACTCATTTGACCAAGAGTACTATTCTTTACCACTTTTGAATACTCTTTAATTGCCCTCGAATTGATCTTCAAGTTGCTAGTGAGTTGTTATTGTGTTGTTTGTTGAGTTGTTATCGAGTTGCTTGTCGAGTTGCTTCTAGTTTTATTGCATCATCCAAGTCATATTTACTAGGATTTCAATAGAGTGACAAGTATCACAACTATTTTTAAAATAATCTAAGAGTTCTTCAGGTGTTTGGTGGAGACACCAATCTTGTCTCAACGCATGTGACAAGTGTCACATTTTCTTGAAATATTTTTCTTTACTATTGCTTCATGCGTTGTCGAAGAGATGTTTTGCTTCAATGTATATCTTGCTATAATACTTTTGGTTGTATGTAAATCCTCTACCACGTGGAGTATAGATGCCAAGATAATATTTTAACCTCTCCTTCATAGGTATTTTTTGGGTTTCTTTTAGATAATGACAAGTGGCACCATATTTCTTTTGCATACCCTTATATTATAAACACCTTCTTGCAAGCCTTTAAATGTATTCTTCCACCTTATTCTTTTATGTACTTCATTGGTGCTAAGATGTTTCCAGCCAAGAAATGCTTATGGTGGAGATTTTGTGGAGATATGGAGGAGCTTTGGTGGAGATATGGTAAAACTTTGATGAAGACTCTGTGATGCTCTACTTATGGTAGGAATGCTCCTTTATTGGATTTATGCTTGCTACAATTTCCTTTGCTTATCAACTACTTGATTTATCTATAGCTTTATACCTTTTCTTTTGTGGGTTTGGATGTCCAAGATACATAGAATATGAGCCTATAAGAGTGGATCTTTGCTATCCTTTGGATAATTCTAGCATTTAGTCAGCTTTGGTTGGTTCAACCTTATTATATTGTACCTTTGAGGTACTTTCTATTATGTCCTTTTTCTTGCATAGAATGAGTTAGATAAGTGTAATACAATGTAAAAATATTTGTAAATAATATACCTTTTGCACCCTTTATTGCACTCATTTTTTTAGGTTTGATATTTTGGTTTATATGGCAGAATTTGGAATGCAGTGTAGGGGTTTTAAGGTTGCCTCTTTTTCTTATACACCTTCCCATTTTTGCTTGGATATTTTGATGAAAAATCCACGCTTAGATAGAAGTAGATAGAATCCCCTTATATGATGCAATTTTTTACACTTTTCTCCTTGCAACTAACCCTACAATGCTTTGGATTTGAGACTCACCAAGTCCTAATATTTGAATCTTCTATTTCTTATTTTGATTATTCGTATTCTTCTCCAAGATTTTGGAGGATTATAACCTATTTTTTTGGCTTCACTTGGCCACTATATGTTGCATATGTTTATGCACAAATAGTGTCTTTAAAAACTTTGACATTTTTTGATTTTGTGCCCTTCTCGAGAACACAAACAAGAATCCTTTTGAGAGTAAAAGAATATTACAAATGAATCTCATAATATTTATTTTAATGCACTAGAAATTTCACCTTATCACTCCAATCAACTCTCAAATTAATGCACTTAATCAAGAATAATATGAAATGAATCTTCAAGAGTTATTCTATAATTTCACTACAATTAATATTATAGGGTTTAGTCTTCTTTTTTTCTTTTCCAAAGTAGATGATAGGTAGTTGATATATGAAATTCTTAAATCTAATCAACTCCTAAAAAATGTGTAAGTAAACCTTAAAAATAAATTTTCTCCTTTTACACTTTTTAAGACTGTAATCCAATTTTTCTTCTTACAACTTTAATCCAAATTGAGCTTTAACAAATATGATAAGTAATCCAATTAATGAATCTACTTGCACCAAAAGTTGCTTATATTTTTTTATTATTTTTGTAGCTCTTTTTTTTGTTTCTATAGATGATGTAGATCTTGGTGTCTAAGATCACCAAGTTGTTGCTTCAAGTAGGATATTGTAGCTCTTTTTAGACTGTCCTAAACATCTCCTTCTTCACCAAAATATGGTCTTAAACTTTATTTCATAAGCCTAATATTTGGTTGTTTGTTCTCCTCTTGTGGTCTCATCCTTCTGCTATATATTTGAAGAAGTCTTTATCTTTGAAGTGGTGCCTTCTTGCTATAATATGTAATCTTCAAATCTTCAAGATTTGGTGAGCTTCTTCTATCTTCAATTCTTCTTGTAAAATTTTGACTTCAACCAATTTTTTTTTCTCAAGATTTTAAATTTCTTGAGGTCTTCGTTGGATTATTCTTCTAGGATTTTGCACTTCTTATCAAATTCTCCTTCACATATTTGGCACTCCTTTCACAATTCTCCTTCTCTTAGGCTTATTTTTGAATGGCGATAATTGTCCCAAGTCCTTCACTATTAGGGGCTTCTCCTTGGTAGTGGATTTCTCTAATGAGATATCCTTTGAGGATTTATTTAGTAAGTCTCTCCTAGCCTTTTACTAGATGCTTTATGAGAAATTTATAAGGTATTTGATCTTCTATATTCTACTAGTCTTCCTTGAGACATTTTCTTCAACCTTTTGATCTTGGAAGTGTTGGTGGTGAGATCTTCTTATGGATCTTTGATTTCGTTGCTTTTGGATTCAAGTAAGACTCTCCTAGTCCTTCTTCTTCTAATACTGGAAGTTCTTCAATGATATCTTCTCCTATTCTCCTCAATTTTGCTTCAAGTACTGAATTGATTCTAAAGAAGATACTCTTTGTAAATTTCTTGTAGTAAGTTTCTCAACTCACTAAATCTTCTTTCCCTACAACAAAGCATTAGTACTAAAATATTAATCTACTTCTAAATCAAATACTCTCTTCTAGATTATTCTTTATGATCAAGGCTTATATGGTTTTTATTTAGTATCTAGGCTTCTTTGGCTTTTCCAATATTAAGGTTTATTTGGCCTTTTCTAGTATTAAGGCTTATGTGGCCTTTTTAGTATCAAGGCTTCTATAGCCTTTTTAGTATCAAGGCTTATGTGGCCTTTTATTCAAGGCTTATATGGCCTTTTCTTATGTTGTGAAGTTCTTCAATATAGCAATGGATATCTTTAGTCTCCTAACTTCACCACTACTCTTCTCTAGAAGTCTTCTTCCACAATATTCTTCTCTTGCACAAGGAACTAATATATGCACTATGAAGGCACATCGACCTTCAGGTAATGAAGTTGAAATCTTCTATATTTCTATTGTAGGAGGAGTCCTAATAATATAAATATCATGAATGATCTTCACTATATTATCTATCAATATTTAACAAATTCTAAATATCATGAATGATCTTCACTATATGATCTATCAATATTTAACAAATTCTAAATATCATGAATGATCTTCACTATATTATCTATCAATATTTAACAAATTATAAATATCATGAATGATATTAACTATATGATCTATCAATCTAGTGGATTTAATGCTAAGTCATGGTCTTCACGAGTTTTTTCTGCAACTCTATGGAAATAATCTAGTCAAATGCAAACTCAGTATTTTTAGAACTAATATTTCTTTTAGTCCTCACTTTGGCTCTCCCTAATTCTACAACCTAGATCTTCTAAGAGTTTTTTATAGTGGCTAGTCCAACAGCGTGTCAAGTTGATAAAAAAACTTAGGCTCAATAATAATGGTTTTTTTCCTATTGATCTAATATGGCTAGATATACCATAGCTTTGATACCACAATTAGATTTTTATATAGTGTGCAATGGAATATAGCTATCATAATATGCAAAATAATATGAAAGAAATTAAATCTACAAGATGATTGAAGTATGCTATAAATAGAAATAGCATAAATGAATACAATGTAGCTATGGAAGAAATGAATATTCCATTAATAAATCTACTGAACTACATTGTACCCATCACCAATATATGGTGATCTACACAACACTGTTCTACTACATACAAATATGCTCTACGAATCTCTATATATCTATGTCCTCGACTCTATATCTGTATTATAATGAGGCCCTTCTTAAATAGGAAAATAGGTTCCTTGGCCAACACTCTACCTAGTTGTGCAAGGGATAACTTGCACATATATATATTTCACATTGAAACTTGTGCATTTATTACATTGCATGAAGTAACTAGATAAATTACCCCTAAATTAATCTAATGTCCTAAGTATGTACCTTGGAATATACATTTACATGACCCAAATTATGGAATATACTCTATTTCTAACACCAACAGGATAGAGAGAATATTTATTAGCATTCAAAAAGATCAACCTGATCAATAGTTTCCTTGGGAATATATCGGTGGCTAATGGTACTCATGCATGCACAAAGAGATCTCTTTTCTACCCTTAGAATATCATGTTACTCCCTTCTACTTATACCTATATTTGGATAAGCACATGTTTCATAACTATGTGATAGATCCTAAGGCCTTGGTCTTAATCATGCCCCTGGAAATATATAAACATTTAGGCTTGAACATTGACATGTAGAAGCTAGAGGTATTACATATCAAGGGATAGCTTATAAGAAAAATGGGAACACTCTATCATGTCCCAATGTTAGTATGTGGGCATCCAAACCTGGTGGTCATTCAGGATATAGAAATAGTGTATGTTCCCTCACTATTTAGCATATGTTTATCCCCATATTTTTTCAAGCATATGAAGGGATGTATAAATCAAGAATATGATCAAATGTTGATCCTGATTGTTGGGAATATTATCTTGGTACTAAATCAAGGACCACACCCATTTTGTATCAAAGGGTATGATAAGCAAGAGATGATACCTACCTACAAGACCACATGTAGAAAAAGTGCAAACTCAGATGACATGCCAAAATCATGCCAGTCTAAAGAAACTTATTCACCCACAAACTTGGTACTTAGTAAGATCCCAACCACTGGTATTTAAATCCAATTGGATTCTAGGGATAGCAAATATGAGATTTGGATGTTGACTCAGAGCATGGCAATGGCAAAGGAAAGAGGAGTTTGGGTGTTAGAGAAACTGGATTCTAGGAAGATGCAATGTTGGTATCTATCTCTATCAATACTAACATTAGGATTTTAGGAAAATATAGTAATAATGAGTTCTTTACTAACCACTTGTGGCCTAAATATAGATACTCCAACGTAGAGCATAGAGCCTAAATGGATTTTTGCAAGAATTGATGACAATTATGGATTGCACCTAGTAAAAAATCAAGAAAATCTCAATTTTGGTACTATATGATCTGGTTATTATAGATTCATAGGATAATATACAAAAATATCTCTAGGCTCAGTATGTCATAATATTGTGTAAATATTTAGCTAGTATATAAGCAAATATGGTTGGCACATAATCTCTCAGTAGTTGATATCATCTTATACAAATATTACAAGGGGAAGTATTCCAAAAATTTATTCTAAGCTAACCAAAACACCAAGATTTATGGAATAAGAAATGCAAAAAGAATCCCAAGTGTTCTCAATGGTTTTCAAAGAAGCATTTTTCTCCCAACTCCCCATTGTCTTCCTTTTTGGGTTTGTTTTTGTTTTTTATTTTTTTTCTTTTTGTTGTAACTCCATAGCTCAATGGATAAGAGCAAGATAGTACAAAATTTGTAGATCTATAAATCTACGATCGCATGCAGTGGGACTATCAAGGCTCATGTAAGCAGCACAATACATCATTCCAAATAAGGATATGAAATCATGAGACACAAATGTGCTCAAAAATAAGGATTTGTACTTTCCTAATAAGGGTACAGACTGATGATTCATGTTAAACCAAATATTTTGAGAAAAGTGTCCATATTATCAGCTAGACAAATTTCCCTATATATAGAATACCTTTGATGTAGTAAATGACCCATCATTTGGAAAGGAGGATGAATAGAATGGTGCATCTAAAATTTCTCATGACATATTTGGTCCATAATGGAAGTTCTTGCTAAATAATGTAAGAAAGAAAGTATGATGCAAAGTAGAAAAGTGTCTTTGGTAGTCTGTTTATTCTTGAAATAGTTATGGGCTATAGTAGAGTATGCTTATAGGAGTATGGTTCTTAGGAATATCTCATTAACCAGGTGATTTAGTTCACTACTATGTAGGAATGTCCCATGGATCCAATGGGCTTGTTTTCTTTTTTATAAGGTATTCTTGGTATTATTTTCCCTCATACTTCTTTGTTTTTATCTTGTTTTCCCATTTGTCTCTTATTCATTTTCTAAGTGGGTCACTAACTCTTTTATTTGATGACACTTTTAGCCCTTCTACTACTATCTCCTTTCTTCATTTTCTCTCCTATCAATTTTTCTCTTTGTCTCCTTCTTTTGTCTCTCTCCTTTTGTATTTTTTCTCTCTCTATGTGTCCCCCTTTATTTTTCTCCATGATGTTCCACCTTGTTGTGTGAGTAGCTTCCACCCTATCGTCTTCCACCCTTCTTTCTTGTATCCTCTTCCATTTTTTTTATTTCCACCTTCTTCATTTTTTTCCCTTCCTCCTCTTATTTCCCATTAGAAAGTGCTTTTTACAAAATATGACCACCTGGGTTCCATTTTACACAAAGTGAAAATCCCTTGTGATTCACCAAGAATGTGGGTGAATTTTTTGTTGTATTCACCCACTTGTTATTTTTTTATAAGCAATATGATTAGTAGAAAAGTATAACTTTTGGTCTAGGTGCAACAAGCAATAAATGATTGTTACTACAAATAAGAAGTTGAGCATCAAATGTGGTAGAAAATTGAGCTACTAGGGGACTCTAAAAGATTCCCAAAAATCTACCATGTAGGATAGTGGAGAGAGAAAAAGGATTGGCTAAGTATCATACCTAGTAGAGAAATGGGTTAAGATAGGCCTAGCAAAAAATCAGGTCGCCCCTCCAATTATGAAGGAATATCGAGAGTCCACTATGAAGATGCAAAAAACTTGGCTAATTATCACAACTGGTAGAAAAATTAACCATGAACCCTGTATGAAACACAAAAGTCTACCATAAGATCACTTGGTAGAAAAATAGGACACCGATAGACTCAAAAATATTTCTAAAAACCCGTCGCATAGGCAAGCAAGGAAAATGACTAACTATTAAGCCTAGTGAAAAATGGGTGATCGAGAATTTTAGATGGATCCCAAAGATCCATCATGAAATAATTTGGTAGAAAAATAGGTAGTTTTTGGAATCTATATGATTCCTAAATATCTGTTAATAATGAGGACTTTACACAAGTTCCAAAAGCCCTCCAATGCCTAAATATTGGTGTGGATACTAAAATATCATAAAGAAGCATTTGGTGAAACTTTGGATCACCATCAGATTTCAAAAGATTCCCAAAAGTTTTCAATGACAAAAAACTTCATCCTTCATGAATAACATCAGAATCCCACTAAGAAATAAGGAACTGCAATCTTGCAATAGTTGATCGATAGGAAGGAGCTTGAGACTTGTCCAATAGGGAGTGGATGAAAATGTAATCCCATTGAAGTATTCAGCCTTAAAATTTGACTTACATAAATTAATAATCCTTTACCAACAACCATGTGTGGACAAATATGATGAACTAACATAATTATCATATGATTCAGATCGATTAAAGGCTCAGATGCACCCAACAGGTCCTATCTTGCTTGACAACCACCTTTGATCGCAAAGTGTAGAGGGATATAAGGGACTTACAACTTGGCCTTCCCCTAATGCAACCACCTTCTCTAACTGAATATCATACCCCTTTGTAACAAAATTCATTGTAAAGGTTATTTATACTTGAATGGAAGGTATTCAAACTAGTTAGCTCTTACGCATTTACAATTTACATGTAAACTAGGATTTTGTACATTAATACAAAGGAGTTATTATTTGACCTCTGGTTCAATTTAGTTGTAGAATGTGAATGTATGTGTGACTAATTATTTCTAATTATAGCTTTTTGAATATTAATGGTGTCAATTTTACTTTCTAGATTCACGCTAATGATGCATTCACTTGTTCTGGAATTCATAGTCTGATAAGATATATCTAAACATTAGTAAAATATTCTACAATTGATGAGAAACAACTTGGTCTATTAGGCCCTTTTCTTTGTTTTATTGTATGGTCTCTTGCATGTATTTTGATACTACCTAATTTGCATCACCATAAGTTCTAGCTTTGGCTATATTTAATTCCTTTCAACACACTTTTCCTACACATTTAGGAAGTATTAGGTTAGGGCAATCTAAGGAACCAACCTTATTCAAATATTGACCTGAGAGCCTCATAGCCATATTGTCATTTAAAGTTGGTAGGGATCTATGGGCACAAAATCCTTTCTGTGAGGTAGATTCCAAGACCAACACTTACATTTTTCATCATACTTATCATTTTTTGGGCCCTAGTAAATAACTATATCTCCTTCCATAAATGGCTTACCTCTGGCTTTCTTATTGAACAACTATACTATTTTTTTAGTTTTCTTTGTTATCATGTTGAAGGCTTATTTTCTCTCCTTTTGTAGCTATGCAAACTAATCTAATATTATTTCTAGTGCATTTGGATTGTCATGATCTTGGAGAAATAGAGATAAAGTGTTTCTCTCTATCTGAGGAATTAATATATCCTTTTCACCAAACACCATCTCATAATAAAATTTTCTTGTGTTTATCTTGATAGACAACCTATCTGCCCATAAAGAAAATTTTAGCTCAAAGTCCCAACTTCTTTTATTTTTGCCTAGCGACTTCTTGGTCTTGGTAATCAAATTTTTATTTTAAGACTCAACTAAGTCATTTTTCTATGGGTAGTAATTTTCTACATGAGAAAGCTCTATGTTGTGAAGAACATAAGCTTATACTGATATGGACATGAACAGTATAAGATAAAATTTTAATTTTCTTTCCCAAACAATATTTATCCAATTTTATCAATTACAATATATTTTCTTAGTAGTACTAACCAATATCATCAATAGAAATAATAAGGCAATGTACAAATCATCACACACATGAGAGACACAAATTTAATGTGATTCACCCAATGTGGGTTACGTCCATGGAGAAAATAATTTTTCTAAATTTCTCAACAAATATTTTGTGAACCAATTTCCTATTAAAATGTTTATGGACCTCTCTCCAAAGGAGATATCAATCCCTTATGATCAGGTTCGTGGACCTCTATCTACAGGAGAACTCTATCCCCTTAACTCTAGTTCATGGAACTCTATCCACAGGAGAACTTTATCCCCTTACTATAGTTTATGGAAATATATCCATAGGATACACCTCTCCTTTTCTTTGGTTTGTGGAAATATATCCATAGGAGACACCTCTCCTCTTTGATATGGTTTGTGGAAATCTATCCACAGGAGACACCTCTCCTTTTCTCTAGTCACCTCAAAAGTTGGTACACACCTTTGCTTAACTTTACTCCAAATTTGTACATATTACATGCACAACTCTATCCCAAATCTGCACATATTACATGGACACATATATCTCAAATCTATCCCAAATATGCACATATTACATGCACAAATTTGTCTCAACGTTATCCCAAATATGCACACATTACATGCATAAATTTATCTTAACTCTTTCCCAAATCTACACACATTACATGCACAAATCTGTCTCAACTCTATCCCAAATATGCACATATTACATGCACAAATCTATCTCAACTCTATCCCAAATATGCACATATTACATGCATAAATTTGTCTCAACTCTGTTCCAAATTTGTACGTATTACATGCAAAAATTTGTCTCAACTATGTCCTAAATTTGCACACGTTTCATACACAAAATTGTCTCAACTCTATCCCAAATCTACACATAAACCTACTTCAATTCTTCTCACAATACTTGCTCAAATATACCTTAAACCTACTTCAAGTCTTCTTATAAGACTTGCTCAAATCTGCCTCAAACCTTCTTCAAGTCTTCTTACAAGAATTGCTCAATTCTGCCTCAAACCTACTTCATGTCTTCTCATAATACTTGGTCAAATTTACCTCAAATATCTCTGCTCTACTCTTCTCTAATACATTCTCAAATATTGCTCATAACACATACTCAAATATTGATCATAATACATACTCAAATATTTCTCATAACCCATGCTTTGATCATAATACTTCAGACATATTCTACCCAAAATTCTTATTCAAGAACATATAGAAAATGATATGCAATACAATTTTCACGATATGTTCTTCCAAATATCACTCAATTCCAATGCACAAATTTCTTCACAAAACTACCCTATAACCTTTGTAAATTTAGCTTAATATCAATCAAAGCCAGTGCATAAATTTTCTTTACAAAAATGGTTTCTTAAAACTTGCTCATCCACATTCAATGTCACTCAAACCAATACCCAAAAGCTTCACATATTCATTCATAAAATGAAGCACAATTTGTTCATAAACCCTAACAAATGTGTTTCCAATCTCATTCAACAATGATGCACAATTTATTTCACAAACCCTAGCTCAAATATTTCCAACAATGCACATATATAATCCTTATTTCTCCACCTTATGATTTAGAAATATTTGCTCAACCAAACACCTTAAAGAAGGAATAATATCACCATACCTCTTAACTTGCTTTGATGAATATGTGCCCTCAAAAATCTATCTCAAAAGAATTTCCTTTTCAAAATGCCACTTCGAAATTGGTTAGTAGATTTCTCTTTCAAACCATCAACATTAAATTTCTTCTTAAAAATATGTGCACAATAAAATTTTAAAATAATGTTCAATGACTCTCCTTTTGTTCTCAAAATATAGGGCATTAACAATTTTTAAAACTCCTCAAACTTTATTTTCACCATACAAAAAACATACCCAAAAACAAACCACAATAACACCTTATAACTCCTACTGGTAAAAGGCACAAATAATTTTCAATATCAATAATGTACCTTATAAACATCCAAAACTCTAAGTCCATAATACAATTTTAATTTCACTTTCATACACCTTAAACCTCCTATGCTCACATGCAAAAATATCTCCTTTGTATTTCCCCTTTATACTATTTGCAAAATAAAATCTTTATAAAACACACCCTTATGATTCCTATTTGCAAAATAGAAAGCTTTTATAACACATCCTTATGACTCCGTATTTGCAAAAAAAAGCTTTATAGCTCACACCCTTATTATTCCCTAACATAATAAAACCAACACATACCTTATAGAAAATTTAATTAAAAAAAATTGCGCCCTTACTACTTCTGCTGCCGAAGAGAGTCAAATGCGAAACCTCACGGAGCCCACGCTCTAGTGCGAGCTAGAGTTCCAACTAGGTTGGCTGTTAGGATACTATCCTAACATTAATTAATAATAATAATACATGTTATCCTATGGTTATATTAATAAATAATATAATAATTAATTATATTAATTATTATATTATTATAAGATTAGGGTTAGGGTTAGGAAGCATGGTGACTCTTCACTCATAACCCTAAAGGGGTATAAGACACTATGTGATTCTATCATTTAATATATCCATGAATATGAAATATAATACAATTTATTGAAGGGACTTCCCGACAATACAAAAGGTGATTCTTTTAGTTTTAGGTCTATTTATTATTTATTTATCATTTTATGTGCTAGGAACCTTAGGTTCCTACCATCTGGTATCAGAGCCTTATGGATCCAACCATATTGATCAAGGAAATGAAAAATGACATTGTAGAAATTAGAAGAATGATTGAACAAAAATAAAAAAAAACAAATGGAATGTTTTGATCGTATTATACAATATTTAATGGAAATACAAGAGGAGACCCTAGCCATGGAATCTCAAGTAGATGAGGATACCATAGCCATGGAATCCCAGGTGGAGGAAGAGCCCATAACCATGGAATCCCAGAGGGTACCCATTGCACTCCCCAAGAATGAAAAAAATCCAAACCCTAAAAATATCTCCAATATTGTTTGCAATATCTCCAATGTTGTTTGCAATGTTCTTTTTAATGCAGAGGAAGAAATGAAAGTTTGTAAAAATTACAATGCATATCAAAGTGGAAGCCAACCTAGTATCACCTATGCAAACAAAATAGAGGCTCAAGGTGCTTAGTATCATAAAGTTATTTCCATTGCACTAACATCCACTAAAGATCCTTATTTCTCTCCTTCACCTGGTGCTACTAAAACTGTTTCTCAAAATTTAGGAGGTCCAATCCTCATGAAGGACATCATTCCCAACGAGGTTACATTTGAGTATTCTCAAGCTTCAAATTAGTTGCAGGTGAATTTTAGATTGCAAAAGCAAAAGAAACAAAATCTAAGGAATGTAGCCATGCCCTTCCGCCTCCATGGCCACCTCCACCATTTTCCATTTCCTATGTAGTGTCAATGATCCTTCTTTGTGGAATTGTCTGGATGCAGTTGAATTCATATTTAAAAATTATAAAGTAACATTACCATCCTTTCTATTTGATTGAAATAGTCGCTCGGTTTGGTGGTAATTCAAACAATTGGGCACATAAAGTGAAGGACTTGTTAAAAAAATGTGAATCTACATGTGAGGACCAATGCCATGCACTGTCATTCATTCTTAGTGACATTCAATATGAATCCTTTCATCATCAATTTTTTGTTTTGAAAAATGTGGACAGTATAAAACAATGGTTCACGTCTTTAATTTGGTTCACAAAAACTTGGAACAAATCATAGATAATGGATAGAATATAAAGCTTTGTGAGCGTCCATATCAAATTCAATGCCATATTTTGGAGTTTTGTTGGGTAGATTTTTGTCAGTAACTCAAGCTTACTCTTCTTCGGAAGGGAAACGAGCCTGAAATATAACAAAACATATGTGTTTAAAAATGTGAGGAAACACAGGTTTTATGGGAATCACATCATCGAAGCCATGTTCAAAACCTAAGCCCACTGTGACCATCCAAACCAGGAGACCAGTGATGATGAACGATCTCTCCACTTCAAATATGAAATCTAGCCGCAACTCGGTCCAAAAATTGTAGGCCAACTGCATACCACGCCAACCACACTGCCAAGCTAGATGACTGCACAAATGTAAAATAAGAAATTAAAAACAAAAATACAATTGGCTTCCCTTAAATTCTAAGTGCCATGAAAAAGTTCTTCCTTACAAGCTCTCACACTCCTGTGTTGCGAATGAATTTCAAACACAGTAGTCGGTTCTAAAACACATCAATTAAGTTATGGGTGATAATATCTATTGTGCGCATACTCTGCCAGACTTGGAGAACGAATGAGGGATTTGTCTATTAAAAATATTTTTTCTATCTATCCATGGATTTCATCCTAGGGATGTCTTTTTGCAGCATCTCGTGATCATTGAAAATTTTGAACGAGTTTGAGAAGAAAAGATTAATGGAGGTGCCAATAGAGCATTAGTTCAATGATAACATATAAGTTATGGGATACACTAAAGTTGAATCAAAATGACAACAAATTATCTCAAAAATAAACAAGACAAATATATCATAGCCTACGTGCAGAAAAGGCCACCCTTTTTCGTTGTGGTGAACATTAGTTATTACCGGTGTTCATCAATAAGATTTAATATGGACTCTTATATCACTAGCGGTTAAAATCAGTAAAGTTAAAAGAGAAGCTTTATAACTGTTGTCTCTTCTTATAAGGTTCAAATGGAAGCTTTTTGTATACAATTTAGGACAATTAGGTATCTATATCATATTTTTTCTACATTCAAAAAAAAAAAAACTGAAGTGAAAACTGTTCCATTTTTTTTGGATATGATATGAACTTCAAAATAAGATGATATAAATACTACTGAGTAGTGACTACTAATGGAAATGATGATTTTTTATAGATGGGTCTGTTTTCATTTCATTGAAAGTGTACATAGTTTGCAGGTATTATGTGTACAGCTTACCGACATGTAATCTTACAAGCATCGAGCCACATTGAAGAAATTCAGAGGCACATGGCACTCAAGTTGGTAACAGACACTTGGTATATGGACACACTTAACGAATTCATAGAGCCCTTTTATTTCATCAAACATACTATGGAGGAAAATCTCACAATCAAATTCACCAACTATCACGATCACAACTTAGAAGAAAGACCATCTCCATAGAAGATTGCACATCGTGTTTGTCCTATGCACTAAAAAATATAGAGCACTGTTATTCTAAAAAATATTGGGAATTCTTAGATCCCATGGTATATAAAAAAAAAAAAAAAAAAGGTATTTCTTTAGAAATTGTTATCGAAACGAGAAAAGAAGAATATGGACCATAAATAATACAATATAGCATTAGGAGAAATAAGGCATTTGCCTCGTTAAGGATTTTCAAAGGTTTAATTAACCAACTATTTAGAGAAAGAAATTGTGAATAGATGAAAATTGGCCGATGTTAATGTGCATTATAGTGTGACAATTGAGTTTTTTTAAAGACAAACTTAACTACAAGAAGCCTGTGATATTGAGATTTGCAAACTTTGTAGAAGCATATTTCCAAAAAAAATTAGCTTTGAGGACAAAGCTCTTCAAAGAGGGATGGCATGTTAGGATACTATCCTAACATTAATTAATAATAATAATACATGTTATCCTATGGTTATATTAATAAATAATATAATAATTAATTATATTAATTATTATATTATTATAATATTAGGGTTAGGGTTAGGAAGCATGGTGACTCTTCACTCATAACCCTAAAGGGGTATAAGACACTATGTGATTCTATCATTTAATATATCCATGAATATGAAATATAATACAATTTATTGAAGGGACTTCCGACAATACAAAAGGCGATTCTTTTAGTTTTAGGTCTATTTATTATTTATTTATCATTTTATGTTCTAGAACCATTGGCCCACCCACTAGAACCAAAGGTGCATCAAACAAATTTATCAACCTTTCTTCTACCCAAATGTAACTCAAAAACCAAACTACCATTGTGACTCAAACCTGAAACCTTCTCACTGTCAATGTCTTGCATAGGGTCTTCCTACCACCTGGGCTAGCTACCCAGTTGGAACCACTCGAGTGTTGCCTCCTATCTTGAGGTTCATGTGTCATCCTACTTTTTCTCTACCCTTCCATTAAACTTTGTGCACTCTCCTTACTTCACTCTACCCTTGTGTTAAACTTTGTACGCTCACCTTACTTCACTCTACCCTCACGAATGGAATGAATGACACTTATCCTTAATCACAAAAACCTTTGCAAATGAATTTTATTTCCTCCTTATATATGCAATTCGAAACTTTATGAATATGTCAGATCTCTTTTCACTTGCCACCATTTGAATTTGAATTTTGGCACCATTTAAAATTCAAATTTATTTTTATTATAATATTTAAACCTTGGTTTAAATATTATAATTTATCTTTTAATATTTTGTCTTTTGCTCTTGAAATATTTTTCAATCTTGCAATAAACAAATATTTTTTTATAGAACCTTATCTTTTTCTTGCTAACATAACCATAGAGAACCTTGTATTTTTCTTGCAAACTTAACCATGGATAACCTTGTATTTTTCTTGCAAACATAACTTTGGAAAACCCTTTTAACCAAATAACACCTTGTCCTTTTCTTGCACACACAACCATGAAGAATTCTTTTACCTTGACAATTATTATACCCTTGAAGATATTGTCCTTGCACTTTAATATTTCAATTTTGAAGATGATTTTCAACCATTTTATTTTTGACATCGATGAAAACCAATGTATTCAATATTTCCAACAATCCCCTCCTTTGTCATTGATCACAACCCTTTCTAAAAATTTATTTTACACCCATTGAATTCCAAATCTACTCCCCCTTATTGATTTCTCTCCCCTTATTGAAACTCTACCCATTTTACATCAATGGCAAAGGGACTCCTTTGGGGCTAAAAATAAGACTCTTAGCTTAGCCCCCTCACCACCTCCTATCCTTGAGGTGATTAATTTTTGGGTGGGATTAAATATACTCCCAACTTACAATGCTCTTCTTCCTTTTCAACCTTCTTTTTCAACACCTTTGTAGTGATACCCTTTTTATCCTTTTGAGTGCCCCAATTCTTGCTTGACTCTGGAAGATTTAAAAAATCTATTCTACACCACTTAGCCTTATACCCAAAATTATTCTAATTGTAACACCTGATGTTGTAGTTCTTGGAAGGTGTAAATGATTTAAATTTTCTCATGGTGAAGTCATAATCATTTCTATCATGAATACTACAATGTATAGCTTTATGACCAAAGTGATCATATGAGTATCAATAACCTTGAAAGAAATATTGATCTTCAAATGATTTTAAGTTACTCTTAGAAAAGCCATGCTCCTTTCCATGAACCCTATAATGCATACCTTTGTGACCAAAATGATTACATGAAAACAATGCCCTTGGAAGAAATATTCATCTTTTCTTGAAAATTTTGGTCTCTTAGTCCTTTCTTTGCCTTCTCTATGATGATCCCTATTTCTTGTTTGTGCATTATTTTATTTCTTAATGAAGCTCCCACTCTTCAAATTATCAGCATAGGTCTTAGGTTCTTCTTCAATCTCTTCCACTGAAACTTTCTTTTCTTTTGAGATTGACTCCTCTTTTTGTACTTCTTATCCTTTTTCAAAACCAAGTCATGTTTTGATAAATGAATATCTTTGTGCTTTGATATTGGTATCCAAATTTATTGAGATTTTTACAAACCTATGCAACTTATCCTTAGAATATTTCACTTCCATTCTTAAAGAAACCAGTTCATGTTCTAATATTTCACATTCTAACTCTTTTACCTCTAAATTTTCAATCATAACGTGTTTAAATATCCTTACCTTAAACTTTAAGTTTTTAAGATTTTGTAGAAGTGTTTCTTTTATTTCCTCATCTTCTTTAACTTGAGACTTCCATATTGAGTTCTTATTTCTAACTCTTTTCAACTCCTTGAGAGCAACAATAAGTTCCTCTTCTAGATCAACTATGGCTTCTTATTCTTTTTTTTAACCTTCCTCTAGGTCTTCAATTATAGGAGCATCTTCTTTTTTTCTACTTGGTCTTCAATAGGAGTGTCATCTTCCTCTTCTATTGCCAAAAATAAAATCTCTTCTTTTTCACTTTCTGAGAATATTTCATCACTATCACTTGAAGAATTTATTGTTTTTTCCACATAAAAACTCTTCTTGTGCTTTTGAAAATTCTTCTTTTCATTATTACCTTGACCATACCTATTTTCTTTTCATACCAGAATTTTCTTTATTCAATTTTTTTATAATCTTGTTTCTCTTCACTGCTACTACCTCTAGCTTGTGGATAACTAGATGCATAGTGACCAAAGAAACCACACTAAAAACATTCCACAATATTTATATCTATGTGTTTTCTTGAGTCCTTATTTCTTCTCACATAGTTAGCTTCTTCATCATTGCTTGAATCATCACTTGATTAAGGTTTCTTATATTTTGTCTTCTTTGAAACTTTTAATGCTACCTATTTCTTGGAATTTTGATATTTTTTTATCCTCATCTCATAAGTTGTGAGAATTCCATGTAACTCGTCCATTATCAACTTATCGAGATCCTTTATCTCTTCTATTTCTAAAACCTTTGCATCATACCTCATAATGAATTATCTTAACACTTTTTAAGCAACACTAGAGTCCTTAATTTCGAATCCAATTCCACACATGGTATTAACAACTTCATCAACATGAAGTAAGTATTTAGAATATCTTCCTTATCTTCCATCTTCAACTCTTCAAACCTCCTCCTGTGAGTCTAATTTTTTCCAACTTAACCTTGATATCTCCTTCATATGTTTGCTTCAATTTATCCCATATTTATTTTTCTAATTTGCATTACATAAATTTCACAAACTCTGATTCACGTAATCCTCTTAAGATTCCATTCAAGCCTTGCCATTATTTACATATAATTGCTTGCCATCCTTATCTGTGGGAGGAGTAGTTGTAGGTATGAACCCATACTCAACATATTGACATGTTTTATATCCTTGTGCCATCAAATAAGTCTTCATCCTCATACTCTATAAATCATAATTATTCCCATAAAAAAATGGAGCCATATATGTCGAAGATCCATTCTAATAAGCCATTTGTGTTCATGTAATACCTTGCTTCAAGATGTTAGATTTTTTCAAAGGAAACTGCTCTAATACAAATTAAAGAACATAATCTTATATTGAGATAGGAGGTAAATAGTATAAGATAAAATTTTACTTTTCTTTCCCAAAAAATATTATCCAATGATATCAATTGCAATATATTTTCTTATTATTATTAACCAATATCATCAATAGAAGGTCCGAGGTGTAGACAAATTGGTTCATCCAAACCCCATAAGGGGGCGGAGGTCCAAGGTTCAAATCTCGGGCCTCGTTGGACTAAACGCTTGTCCCTTTCCTGGTGCTTTCAGTGGCATACAAGGTTTAAAATGATTGTGACATGGTGGTTATAGGGGTGTACTGCATGAATATCTGTGTGGTGGCTTTCGAGGTGGATAGCACAAAATACTGTGGCAGCCATAAAAGCTGGACAACCTGCCCAAATTCGTGACAGCTACCAATTCCACCAAAAAAAATATATCATCAATAGCAGTAATAAGGCAATGCACAAATCATCACACACATGAGAGACATAATTTTAACATGGTTCACCCAATGTGGGTTATGTCCATACAGAAAATATTTCTTCTAAATTTTCTAAACAAATCTCTTGGGAACCAATTCCCTATTACAATGTTTATGGACATCTGTCCAAAGGATATCTCCATCCCCTATGCTCAGGTTCATGGACCTATATCCATAGGAGAACTATATCCCCTTACTCTAGTTTGTGTAACTCTATCCATAGGAGAACTATATCCCCTTACTCTAGTTTGTGGAAATCTATCCATAAGAGACACCTATCCTTTGCTCTGGTTTGTAGAACTCTATCCACAGGAGACATATCTCCTATTTGCTTTGGTTCATGGAACTCTATCCATAGGAGACACCTCTCCTTTGATTTGGTCACCTCTAAAGCTAGTACACACCTCTACTTAAATCTACTCCAAATTTGCACACATTACACACACAAATATATCTCAATTCTATCCCAAATATGCATACATTACATGCATAAATCTATGTCAACTCTATACTAAATCTATACACATTACATGTATAAATTTGTCTCAAATATATCCCAAATTTGCATACCTTACATGCACAAATCTATCTCAAATCTGTCCCAAATATACACATATTACATGCACAAATTTATCTCAACTTTATCCTAAATCTAGACACATTACATGCACAAATTTATCTCAACTCTATCCCAAATTTGCACATATTATATACACAAATATATCTCAACTTTGTTCCAAATATGCACACATTATATGCACAAATATATCTCAACTCTATCCCAAATATGCACATATTACACGCACAAATCTGTCTCAATTCTATCCTAAATCTACATACAAATCTACTTCAAGTCTTCTCACAAGACTTGCTCAAATCTACCTCAAATATTGTTCAAATATTCTCACAAGACTTGTTCAAATCTACCTCAAACCTACTTCAAGTATTCTCACAATACTTTCTCAAATATACCTCAAATATCTCTACTCTACTCTGCTCTAATACATGCTCAAATATTTCTCATAACACATACTCAAATATTGCTCATAACCCATGCTTTGATCATAATACTTTAGATATATTCTACCCAAAATTATTGTTCAAGAACATATAGAAAATGATATGCAATATAATTTTCACAAAATATTATTTTCAAATATCACTCAATCCCAATGCAAAAATTGATTCACAAAACTTCCCTATAACCTTTTTAAATTTATCTTAATAGTAATCAAAGCTAGTGCATAAATTTACTTTACAAAATGGGTTTCTTAACACTTGATCATCCACATTCAATGTCACTCAAACCAATGCTCAAAAGAGTCATATATTCATTCAAAAAATGAAGCATAATTTATTCACAAACCCTAGCACATGTGTTTCCAATCTCATTCAACAATGATGCACAATTTATTTCACAAACGCTAGCTCAAATGTTTCCAATAATTCACATATATAATCCTTATTTCTCTACCTTATGATTCAAAAATATTTTCTCAACCAAACACCTTAAGGAAGGAATAATATCACCATATCTCTTAACTTTTTTTGATAAAGATATGCCCTCAAAAACCTATCTCAAAAGAATTTCCTTTTCAAAGTACCATTTTAAAACTAGTTAGTAGATTTCTCTTTCAAACCATCAACATTAAATTTCTTCTCAAAAATATGTGCACAATGAAATATGAAAATGATGTTCAATGAATCTCCTTTTGTTCTCAAAATATAGGGCATTAACAATTATCAAAACCCCTCAAACTTTCTTTTCACCATACAAAAATTATACCCAAAAACAAACCATAATAACACCTTATAACTCTTACTTGTAAAAGGCACAAATAATTTTCAATATTAATAATGTACCTTATAATCATAAGTCTAGAATACAATTTTAATTTCACTTTCATACGCCTTATACCTCCTATTATCACATGCAAATATATCTCCTTTGTATTTGCCCTATATACTATTTGCAAAATAAAAACTTTATAAAACACACCCTTATGATTCCTATTTTCAAAATAGAAATACTTTATAACACATCCTTATGAATCCCTATTTGCAAAACAAAGCTTTATAACTCACACCCTTATGACTCCCTAACATAATAAAACTAACACATATCTTATAGAAATTTTAATTTAAAAATTATGTTCCCTTACTACTTCTACCACCAAAGAGAGTCGAACGTAAAACCTCACGGAGACCACGCTCTAGTGCGAGCTATAGTGCCATCTAGGCTAGCCCACATGTTGGAACCAAAGGTGCATAAAAAAAATATCAAATTTTCTTCTGCCCAAATGTAACTCAAAAACCAAACTGCCACTATGACTCGAACTCAAAACCTTCTCACTGTTGACGTCTTGCACAGGGTTTTCTTGCCACCTGGGCTAGCTTCCTAGTTGGAAGCACTTGAGTGTTGCTTCCTATCTTAAGGTTTGTGCACCATCCTCCTTTTTCTCTACCCTTGAATTAAACTTTGTGCACTCTCCTTACTTCACTCTACCCTCATGTTAAACTTTGTATTCTATCCTTACTTAACCCTACCCTCACGAATGGAACGAATGGTGCTTATCCTTCATCACCAAAAACCTTTGCAAATGAATTTTATTTCCTCCTTATATATGCAATTCAAAACTTTATGAAGACGTCAGCTCTCTTTTCACTTGCCACCATTTGAATTTGAATTTTGACGCCATTTAAAATTCAAATTTATTTTTATCATAATATTTAAAACTTGATTTAGGTATTATAATTTATCTTTTAGTGTTTTATCTTTTTCTCTTGAAATATTTTTCAACCTTGCAATAAAAAATATTTTTCAATAGAACCTTGTCTTTTTATTGCAAACATAACCATGGAGAACCTTGTCTTTTTATTGCAAACATAACCATGGAGAACCTTGTCTTTTTATTTCAAACATAACTATGGAAAACCTTTTTAACCAAATAACACCTTGTATACACAACCATGAAGAATGCTTCTACCTTGACAATTATTGTACCCTTGAAGATATTTATCTTGCACTTTAATATTTCAACCTTGAAGATGATTTTCAACCATTTCACTTTTGACATCAATGACAACCAATGTACTCAATATTTTCAACATGTTGTATTTGGCACAAAATTATATCATATCAGAGGAAGTAAAATAGTTACCATTATCTGTAATTATTTTTTTAGGGATCCCAAATCTGGTTAATATATTTTCTTCTTAGAATTTAATCACAACCTTTGTGTTTGAATTCTTGAGAAAATTTGCTTATACCCACTTTATAAAATAATCAGTTGTTATAATCCATTTTTTGCCTACAAAAAAATTGGATTCATTTTACCAATAAGATCAATTTCCCACTATATGAATGGTGCTTCTATGATAACTAGATTTAAAGGCATGGCTGCCAAATTTTTATTTCCTACAAAAACCTGATAGCTATGATAAATTTTGACCAATTGGTAAACGTATTTAAAGAGTGTGGGTGAATAATAGTCAGCTCTCATTATTTTATTAGTAGTAGCCTTTGGTGCAAAATGACCATCATAGAATCCTGAGTGATATTCTTTTAATACCTGATTTATTTCTTTTTCAAATAGATAGAGTAGTAGTATGCCATCCGGGTGTCTCCAATAGAGCTTACCTTCTTGCACATAATATTTTTGAGCTTGTTGTTTGACAAATATCATATTATTCTTTGACATACCTCTTGGGAAATATAGTGTTTGAAGGTACATTATCAACATACCATTTGCACTCAACATTATCAATTCTTCTAATTTCATGCATTTCATCAACTGTGGCAATATTTATTTATATCTTATCCTTCTCTATTATCCGTATATTTTACCAAACCCTATCCTATAATAATTTGCACTAATTTGAACTCTACATCATACTGTAGTAGTTTCACCATTGACCTAGCAGGATTACTTATTGTTTCAGACCAAGTAAGGACATCTTTTACAGTTTTGTAAGGAATATAGGCTATAACGTTTCTTGACCAAAATATGCTTTTAAAATACTCCAATGCTCTTATTAGAGTGTAGGCATGTTTCTCTATCATGAAATATTTCAATTGAGCTCTTTTTAGTCTTGTAATCATAAATTCTATGGGTCTTTCATTATTTTCATTATATTTCTAAGATAGAACTGCAGGAATAGTGTGCTCTAAAGCAAAATAATATATGTTGAAATCTTTTGAGTAATCAGGGTAGTTTAATATAGTGGTTGTAGTGATAGCATGTTTAATTCTTTGAAAGACTAATATTTTCTTCTATCTTATATGTTCATATTTTTTTATCATGCCATTATTAGATTTTGCAATTTTGAAAAATTTGGGAATAAACCTCCTTACAAAGTTAATATTTCCAAAGAAATATCTGACCCATTTTATATTTTTGAGAGGTGGTATTTTAGCTATTTATTCAATTCTTATGGGGTCAATGCTAATCCCTTATTTTAATACCACAAGCCCTAATAATTTTCCTTGAGTTGCCCCAAAATACACTTTTTTAGATTATGATATATTCCATATTCCTTACATCTGGAAAAAATAGTAGCTAACTGCTCAAAATGATCTTTTGGATTCTTTGAAAAAACAAATGATATCATCAAGATAAACAATAATAATTACCTATCTCTTCTAGCACTGCTTATCTATATTGTTTGAGTCTTGGATGCTTAGCCTGGTATTTTACTTTAACATACTGAATAATCAATTCTGCATCTCCACTAACAGTAAAGAAATTTATGCACAAATCTTTGGATTTCTCAAGTCTTAACAATAGAGCCTCATATCAGCCACATTATTGGTGCGTGAAAATTCTAGTTTGTAGGGAATACCTAAGTAGTTTCCCTTAATATATATCGTATTTATTCCTAAACCTACCCTAGACTATGATTTAGCACCACCAAAAGTCATGATCCACGTTTCAAAAGTCAAAACCCTAGTAGATTCTACATCAACTTTTTTCTTATTTCTAGATCTATATATTTAGCATTAGGAACTTCCATTATGAATGGAGTATGCCAAATTAAATACACTCCCATTTCCTTATCTTCAATAAAATTAACTAAATTAATCATATTATCATCTAATGTTTTCAATTCCATAGAATACTTGTTAAATGGTTCTCTTCTAAGAGTAACATTTTCTTTTCCTGACAATGGGATGGTAGCATATGACCAATCTAGTTGGATAAATCCACCTAACTATTTAGCCTAGTGTCTACTCAAAAACAAAGAGAAGAAAGGGTTTACATCTACAACTACCACATCCATCACTATGCCTTTCTTTGGATATTGATCTAAAAATATAAGCAAACCAAATATTATTCCTACACATGGTATCTTTCTATTTTCCATTACTAAAATAGGAGGAGAGTCTCTTGTGAAAATAAGTCCTAGATAATATACTATATTTTTAGGTATAATATTGTGCAAAGAACCACTATCAAGCATATAGTTGTGGATTACATATTGATCCCCTAATTTGGATTTTTCTATGAGGGACACATAAAAGGGTCTAACTAAAGAAGGTGTTCTAGTCTCATGGGTCTTTGACCTAGTAGAATTACATGACTAATTTCCTATCTATTCTATCAACCCAAATGCTTTGCAAACTTGGTCTTTATATTTAGGATCTGTCATTAATTCACCAAAAGTTATGTTGAGATTTTATCTAGTTATCTCTGAACCATAGTCAAATTTAATATTCTTGACATCTAATATCTTGATATATTCTTCTTTTTATAGTTCTTCATTCACTTCAAACTCTTCAAGTATAAATTGTTTATTTTTTTGATAACCTTTATAGGTAAATTAAAGTGGGCTTGCCTACACTTTATTTTCACTAATAGATGCCTTCTCTACCTTTCTTTGCACTATTTTGTTTCTCAAATTTATAGCATAAATTATTTCCAATTTCTCTACCTCTTCTACTGTTGGTATAAGCTTTCCTTGCTTCATTTTATCATATCTAGAATCTTGTTACTTTTACAAAATATTCACTGTTATAATCACAATGACACTGAGAGGGGGGGTGAATCAGTGTGTTCTTTAAAAACTTAAAACAATTTAGACTTTTAAATAAACTGCAACAGATTAAAATAGAAATAATAAAAGTACTAAGAGCATCACACATAACATGGCATTTTAACGAGGTTCACCGATGTGGCTACTCCTCAAAAAGACTGCTTGGACTACCATCCAAATCCAGTCAAATGCAAAGCTACAACTTTACGTAATCATTCACCAACACCAACTGGTAAGAGGCACCAACCTCTAAATTTTATCTGCTACAATAGAATGGAGCACCAACTCCAATTTTTCCAGCTCCAACTGGAAAGAGGCACCAACCCCTTTTTCAAGCTACAACTTGAAGATAATAATAAAAATTGCAGAATGTAAACTTTCACCTCAATTATCACGATTTGTTGTTTTTCTGCGATTTGCTTGCTTGTCGGCATTCGATCTGTCTCGTGAAAAATGATTCACACTTTTTCAACCACTCCTCTATATCTCTCCGCGTTCTCTGCTGCAACTTCACAGAAATATCACTTCTATAGCCAACACACTGTCATTTCACACTCAGAACATGATTTTTGCATACCGCGTTCTTATCTTCTCTTCGGACCACTCACTCTGCTGCACATGAACTTCATTCACATATTTCCCATCTATCGCCCACTCATAAATCTTGCAACAGTCTCGCCTTTTTATAGAAGAGAATATCCCATCAAAACATACTCAAACACGTCGACTGCAACCCTAATTAGGTCAACATGAAACCCTAGAATTTTTCGGTTGCTTAACCTTGCTTTGTCAGCAGGAAACCCTAATTGATCTATTGCAAAACCCTAGCAACGTCGGATTTGAAAACAAGCCGGTGAAAAGCTTTAATTTAATTTTAAAATATTAATTTAAATTTTAAATAAATAAATAAAATTTAAACTGGATATTTAAAATTAAATATCTTCATCATCGGAGCACCTTTTTCAACAAAACGAAGAGCTAACTTGGGTTTTAAGAAAAACCCATTTCAAAACTGCTTGTCCATGGATTTAAACAAAACCTATAATTTAGTCTGCCTTGGTTTTCACAAAAACCCTTCCGCTCTTTGACATCAATGACAACATCAACACTTGAGCAAGGGCAATGTACCCAAAATTGCCAACAATCTCCCCCTTTGTCATTGATGGCAACCCTTTACTAAAAACACATCTTCAAGAGCCAAAACTGAAATCAATCTCTTTGAAGTTTTGCTCCCCCTGACTTGAAGCTTTCCTCTTCACTTGAAGCTCTCCCCCTTACTCATATCTCTCCCCCTTTGTCATCAATGGCAAAGGGCCACCTTTGGGGCTCGGAACTAAGAATGAGCCTCTTAGCTTAGTCCCTCCCCCACCTCCTGATGAGGTGATTAATTCTAGTGTGGGAGTAAAACTCCCATTAGGCACTCGATCAACATCAACGTCTATAACTTCCTTGTCGGGTCTTCTCTTGAACTCTTTGACCATATTCTTGTTCCCTGTCATTGTTCTGATCCTTGGACCCGATCATGCCACCTGTTCCTGTTCCTATATCCTAGAATTTCAACTCTACACTGTCTGATAGTGTGACCTTTATTGTTGCACTTATAACAAGTAATAGTGTTGTTTCTTTTAGGCATACCTGTTCTTTGAATCCACATGTTCTGACTAAGCCAGTTCTGACTAAACCTATTTTGACCAAGCCTGTTAGTGTGATGTTATTTTGTTTTAAATAAAACTCTGGTCTGTTTACCCTTCTGACATGAAGCACACATACTATTTGCAGGTTTTTTAATGATTGGAATATCTCTCACTGCTTGTTTAGCGCTAATTCTTACCAGATTATCAAAACTTATGTGTCCAAGCCTCTTATGCCACAACAAGTTCTCTTCTTCTTGTCCCATGAAGCACATACCTTCTGAAAATTTTGAGAGTGTGTACAAATTGCCAGACGTCCTTGAGTCGGTTGCTATTAATTTCTCGTTCTTTGTTTTTCTGACTTCACAACCATGCTTCTTGAAAACTACTTCATGTCCTTTGTCACATATTTGACTCACACTCAATAGATTATGTTTCAAACCATCCACATATAAAACTTCCTCTGACTTGATCTTTCCTTCACTAATTTTGACCGTTCCTTTACCTATTATTTTGGCTCCGTCATTGTTGCCGAATTTTATAGAACCACCCTCATGCTTTTGTAGATTTTCAAATTTTTGTTTGTCACCTGTCATATGACTTGAGCAACCACTATCAAGAATCCAAGGAAAATGTTTATTCTGAGCTCTAAAAGCTGTCTGCACTATTAAAGAATCATGTTCTTTCCTGAAGTTCATTCTTTTTGTTTCCATTCTGTTTTAACTATGGTATTGGGTTCTAGCTGTGACTTCCCCTTTTTAGAATTTTGCACATATCCTTCAGTATAAATTCTATTTTGTTTTGCTCTATATGGTTGAAATCTGCTTTCCTGAGGTTGATATGAAACAGACATACTACGACAATTTCTGGCAATATGACCAAAGTTGTGACACTTAAAACACTCTACTGCATAACTCATTAAAGGAGCAAACACATTTCTACTAGTGAAACTTCTTGGACCTACGTTGTATTTGCAGTCAACAATTTTATGCCCATAAACATTACACTTGAAACAAAAACCATAGAAATAATGATTAAACCTGGAAGATGGTCTTGGCCAGGTTGTTGCTGGAGCCTTGGATCTTCTATTCTTTTGATGTGTTACCTTAGTAAAGCCATCATTGTCAGCTGCTATTTCGAGTCCGGCATTATATCTTTCTTTTGCTCGATTCTTGTCTTTGTTCTTTTCACTTTCAACATTGCTTGCTTTTGGTCCAGTTGATGATTCTCCTTCAGAAAAGTTGAGACCAAATTTGATACCTATGGATCTTTGATCGCTCAGAATTTTGTCCAATTTCATCGAGCTTTCTTCACGTTTTATATGACAGTTGATTTTTTGATCCAGCTCTTGTATCTGTATTCGAAGACTCACATTTTCTTCTTCCAATTTGCTGCAGTGGTATATCTTCATGGATACCTGTATTTCCATATCTTCAGACATTTTCTTGTATTCTTCAGTCTGTATTTTTAAACTGGCAATAATGTTGTTTGCATCCTTAAGTTTCCATGATAGTTTTTCATTCTTCTTTTTCTCTAATTCCCATTCCGTAAGAGCAGACACTAGCTCACCCTCTAAATCAACTTCAGCCTCAACATCTTCAATAGATACTTCAGAGTTCATTCCTTCTACCATTTTTGGTTCAATTTTCTCAACCACAGGAACTGAAACTGGCTGGGATGCCTTTTTGGATGAGGATCTATTCTTCTTAGCCATTGTGTACTAATCCAAGATCAACCCTGATTGATTTAGCCAAAATTGAAAACCTAGCTCTGATACCAATTGTTATAATCACAATGACACTGAGAGGGGGGGTGAATCAGTGTGTTCTTTAAAAACTTAAAACAATTTAGACTTTTAAATAAACTGCAGCAGATTAAAATAGAAACATCAAAAGTACTAAGAGCATCACACATAACACGACATTTTAACGAGGTTCACCGATGTGGCTACTCCTCAAAAATACTGCTTGGACTACCATCCAAATCCAGTCAAATGCAAAGCTACAACTTTACATAATCATTCACCAACACCAACTGGTAAGAGGCACCAACCTCTAAATTTTATCTGCTACAACGAAATGGAGCACCAACTCCAATTTTTCCAGCTCCAAGCTGGAAAGAGGCACCAACCCCTTTTTCAAGCTACAACTTGAAGATAATAATAAAAATTGCAGAATGTAAACTTTCACCTCAATTATCACGATCTGTTGGTTTTTTGCGATCTACTGCTTGTCGGCATTCGACTGCTACTGTGAAAAATGATTCACACTTTTTCAACCACTCCTCTATATCTCTCCGTGTTCTCTGCTGCAACTTCACAGAAATATCACTTCTACAGCCAGCGCACTGTCATTTCACACTCGGAACATGACTTCTGCATACCGCGTTCTTATCTTCTCTTCGGACCACTCGCTTTGTTGCACATGAACTTCATTCACATATTTCCCATCTATCGCCCACTCATAAATCTTGCAACAGTCTCACATTTTTATAGAAAAGAATATCCCATCAAAACATACTCAAACACGTCGGCTGCAACCCTAATTAGGTCAACATGAAACCCTAGAATTTTTTGGTTGCTTAACCTTGCTTTGTCAGCAGGAAACCCTAATTGATCCGTTGCAAAACCCTAGCAACGTCGGCTTTGAAAACAAGCCGGTGAACGACTTTAATTTAATTTTAAAATATTAATTTAAATTTTAAATAAATAAATAAAATTTAAACTGGATATTTAAAATTAAATATCTTCATCATCGGAGCACCTTTTTCAACAAAATGAAGAGCTAACTTGGGTTTTAAGAAAAACCCATTTCAAAACTATTGTCCATGGACTTAAACAAAATCTATAATTTAGTCTGCCTTGGTTTTCACAAAAACCCTTCCGCTCTTTGACATCAATGACAACATCAACACTTGAGCAAGGGCAATGTACCCAAGGTACCCAAAATTGCCAACAATTCACATTATTAGCAACTAGGATTTTAGGATGATGATTTGCAGCATATAAATCCATATTTTCCTCAAATAATTTTTTTCTAGATTCATCTTATTGAGTCCAACAAACATTTATTCTAATATCATCTTTAGACTCATCATCAAGGTGAACATTATTAAGCATACTTAAGTAAATTCCACAGTCAGATGAATTATGTGGAGTATCACAAGTAGAGCAATAAAACAAAAAATCTATTGTTACATTTATAAAAAGAATGTGATTTGGAACAACATCTACATCTTTCCCAGTTTCTCTCTTTGTCCAACCATTTTTATTATTCTTGTTTTTGTTACCTTCATTTAAGTTGTGGTTATTATTCCAACCTCTATTGAGGTTCCTTCTAAATGAAGGTATGTTATCAGTCCATTTTTTTTCTCCCTATGAATGTGAATATTTTGCATTATTCTCTTTACCTCTTTCTATTTTTTCTAATTTGTTATTCATGGTGTTAAACATTTTAGTCATCTTATTTGTCAAAATTTCCATTGTATCTTGCTCAATTTTTTTTAACAGATTGAATTCTACCTTTTTGGGTTTCTTTTTCGATTGATTTACTTCTAATGAATGTGAATTCATTTTACCACTTTCAATTATATTCCTTTCAATTTCAATGACTTTTTACATACATAAATAAATAGTAGCTACATGTTATTTTTCTTAACTCATAATTAAATTACCCTGGGAATGCATTCTTATAGAAACAAATAGACTACACATCATTTGGTCTTAAACTAGAAAGGATATTATTTCAAATTTTGATAAATATTTTGTTAAAATGACTTATAGACTCATTATCTTTCTTTTTCATGGTAGTCAATTCTTTCAGAAGGGATTGTTCGTTTTCTCTCATCGTACTTCTTGAGAAAACTTCCTTGAATTTGGTGAAAATTTAAAATAGTGTCGGTTGTTATACTATTAAACCATTCCTTGGCATCTTTTTCTAGTGTTAGTAGAAATGGCCTAAGAACTACATCTTCTTCATTCACTTCCAAGATATCCATAACATATAATAAATCTTTGATATGATCTGTTCCACATATGACATTATTTTCTTGGAACATAGGTAAGTATTTATGAGCTTTTGTAGGCAAGGGATGCAATACAATAAGGTAAATGTGATATATCTATTGGTTCTCCACTTATACAATTGGGTTTGTGTATTGGCCATGTTAACTACAAAAGTAGCTTTAACAATATTAACAGTAATATCATGGGGAGTAAGAGTCAAATTATTAATAAAACAAGGGAAGTAACAGTAAATTAATATCTGTAGGAGTAGAATCTAATTTTTTTCTAGAAATATGACTTCTTGATGAAGGACTAGAATTACAAGACCAAAAGAATACCTCTAGGTTTGAAAATTTTGGTAGTAGTTCTCGAGTGGTTCTTCTTTTTGATACCAGATAAATTTACTTCTTCTTTCATCATTTCTTGATTTTTAGGCATCAACTAGTCAAAGTTACTAGTACTATACACGTAGAAAGAAAACAAAACCCTCTAGTCAAGATTACTCGACATTTTTCACTCTCAGTCTCACAAGGTGTTATACTCTTAAGGAATGGGTAATGTAGTAAAAGAGAAAAAAATACAAAACTAGCATAACCCATGATCATTGTATTTTAAGTTTTTGAAAATAGTATAGCAAAAACCGTGAAAGAAAAAATAAAGACTTCAATTATCCTTGGTACAAAAAACTGTTGAATGACTGTTTACTAGTAAAAATTCTTTAATTGTTCTTGGGAAGTAATTTCATAGATATATAATATTTAATAAAATAATAATTCATTCCCCAAAAATGGTGCCATAATATGTTGGAGAAATTTCTTATATCCTTAAGAATGTGTCATGCTACAAGAATTTATAATTCTAATAAATATCACAGGCTCTAGTCAACCTACCTCTTTAACTTGGGAAAATATTATCTCATTGAATCTGAATAGATCAAGTTTAGTTAGGAAACACCAGAAGTGAGTTTATAATATTATTTTATATACTCATGTTCACTCAGATAAAGAAAATGTAAAATTTAATGTTCATTGACCAATATTTGCATTACTTTGTAATTGTAACTTAGTATGATCGATGCCTTATCCTTAGTTAATTGTAGTGGAGTTTGTAAGCACATTCATGTATTAATAAATAAAGAGAAATAAAGTGTTGAGTCAATTATGTTTGTTCAAATAATGTAACAAGAATAACTAATTACTAATGAAATAAAGCATCCATTATACGTTCAAATAATGTAACATGTAAAAGAGACAAACACACAAAATTGACACGGAGAATTGATAAAGGAAAGAAGCTTGTAATTGTACTTATAAAAAATATTTTTACAATGAGAGCTAGCTTGAATTGTCATGATGCTCTTTTTCATATTAATACAATAAGAATTTTCATTCAAATTATATTACAATAATTCTTCACCCTCCCATTCCAATCTGGTAACAATTGGGTCTCCAAACCTCTGATTCAATAGATGGAAATGATATTAGTTTTTGAATGCTTTCCTATCAAAACCTGTAAAAAAATAGGAGGAATAAGAGAATGAAGACAGGACACATGTAGAAAATACAATCAACAAGACAAGCGCACTCAAGTACACCTCTAACAAAAATGTCTATGCAAAAAATTTGATCCTTTTTTTGACCATAGCAGTCCTTATTATAGTTTTGGTAGCCCTAAAGCTATAATAATTACCTTCATCTAGACCCTCTACCTGTCATCCTATTTTTCCCTTGATTGGATGGGTGTGTTTGAGTCTAATAATAGGTGTCTCAAAAATTTGTAATTGACTGCTTATAAATTCTAGGCCTCCAAAAAGGGGTATAGTTGTATACCACTTTGTTCTCATGACTGGACTATCCTTGTGTCCTTATCTTTTCCTTTTGACTCTTTTTTCTCATCTACTATGAGTCTCACATTGCTTGTTGCTTCTAATGAACCTTGGATGGTTTTTCTATTTTTGTCTTTTTTTGCTTGACTTATCCCAATCAAGTTAGCATTTTGCACCCAATATTTATTACAAAAGAGCATGTTGTTACAATTTTGTTAAGTACCCTCAATGTTTTTTTTCTGCTCCTTTAGTATGACCTCATTACTTTTGAAAATATTTATTATTTCTTGAGTTGTATTTGACAGAGTAATAAGTTTCTCAGCCTACTTCTCTTCATCGATATCATAATATTTTAATTATTCTATTATTATAATAATCAATTTTTCAAAGCTCTCTATAGTGTGAATTTCCTTGAGGGTAATGCCTTCCTGTTCTCGTCTTTTTTTTTTTTTTTTTAATTTAGCGAAAAATCTCCAACTCAGACACCAAAATTGAAGAACACAAGCTTATACTAAGGAGGGGGTGAATAGTATAAGATAAAACTTTTACTTTTCTTTCTAAAGTAGTATTATCCAATATCATCAATTGTAATAATGAAATAATGCATAGATCATCACACACATAAGAGATACATATTTAATGTGGTTCACCCAATGTGGGCTACGTCTTATAATTTTTTCTCAACAAATCTCTTGGTAACCAATTCCCTATTACAATATTTATGGGCACCAACCCAAAGAAGACACCAATCCCCTATGCTCAAGTTTTTGGACCTCTATCCATAGGGTATACCAATCCCCTCTACTCTGGTTCATGGACCTCTATCCACAGGAGACACCAATCTCATTTGTTTTGGTTTTTTTACCTCTATCCATAGGAGACATCAATCCCCTTTGTTCTAGTTCATGGACCTCTATCCACAAGAGACCTCAATCCCATCTACTCTGGTTCATGGACCTCTATCCACAGGAGACCTTAATCCCCTCTGCTCTAATCTTATTCAAAAATTTATACAAGGCTTGCTCAAACCTACTCCAAGCCTACACAAGGCTTGCTCAAATATTTTTCAAAACCTACTCTCAACTCTTCTCAAAACTACTTAAATATTACACACAAGGCTTTCTCAAATTATCTCATCAAAACCTACTCAAATATACTCCAATCCTACATACAAGTATTGATTAAATCTGCTCACAAAAACCTACTCAAATATACTCCAAGTCTACACACAAGGCTTGCTAAAATTTGCTCACCAAACCTGTTCAATCTGGCTCCAATCCTACACACAAGACTTACTCAAATATTCTTACCATACCTGCTCAATATGCTCAAATCCTACACACAAGGCTTACTCACAAAAACCTGCTCTCAACTCTCCTCAAATATTGTATACAAATAATATTCATCTATTCCCAAATCTTACATGATTATATCGTCAAGTACTTTATCTAATATTCAATGTGCTTTCTTCAGTTAAAGCAGTTTAGACATATTCTACCCAAAAAAAAATTAACCTCTTGAACATATAGAGAATAATATGCACTAAAAAATACTTGATATGTTCTTCACATTTATTAAGTTATTCACTTTCACATATCTCACATTTATTGCAATCTAAAGGTAGCTCTAGTCTAGCACTTGATAACTGAACTAGTTATTGTTGAGTTGCACCTTACTTCAAAACCAATCACAATGCACAAGTCCTTCTCATCTACTCATAAAATCAATCATGAATAATGCACAGGTTTATTCTTTTCATCTACTTACAAAGTCAATTATGAAGATGCATAAATTTAATTTCACAAAACTGACCTATAACTCTTGCACTTTCATTTCCAATATCACTCAAAACCAATGCACAAGTTTTCTCTCAAAACTAATTTATAAGTTTCATAAATTTATTTCCAATTTCAAACATAACCAATGCACATACTTTATCTCAAAAACTTGCACATATATTTCTAATTTTATTCAAGCAATTGCACAATCAATCAATCCTTCTACATCCAACCTCATGACGATAAAATGTTTCCTTCAAACAAAACAACCTTGAGAAAGAATTAAATCACCATACCTCTAAATCTGCCTTGATGATGATGAGCTTCTCAAACCTGTCTTGACAAAATAATTTTCTTTTTGATCCTTCAAAAATATGGTTAGTAATTTTCTATTTCTTGCATAGATAGTAAATCATCCACAAAAACCTTCCCAAAAATGTGCACAGTAAAGCTTGAAAATAATACCTTATATCTCCTTTTAAAATGTGTAAGATTACAATTTTTAAATAATCCACAATACACCTTATATCCACTTTTCTAACATGCAATAATCACACTTTTCAAACAATACCAAAACCACCTTGTATCTAATTTTCACATGCCAAAAATTACACTTTGAACTAGTCCTTAATACACCTTATAAATCCTTTTATTAGATAAAATAAAAACAAATTTTTTCCTTTGTTTAATCAAAAACTAACCATCAACTATTTTCTTCTCTCACAGTTTTTTATTCTTATTTTAATCAACATAAGGCCAGTGAACTATATCCTTTCATAAAAATTTAAATAAAAATTTTGGCATCCATACCTCAACCAACAAGCCCCATGAGCACAAGGATAATTGAAACCATGCCCTCTGCTAATGCAGTGCCCAATCCAAGGCTTGGTAACTAGCTAGGATACCCCAACAGGTAGTAACCACAATGCACGACGTCAATTTTAAACCTTCATTTTTTCTTGTGCTCAAAACAAGGTCTCTACCACCAAAATGGAACCTACCCAAATTTAACCCTATGATCTTATTGCCCCTAGTACCTTAGCACTATATCAGTGACCAATTGGACTAGCCACCTGATTGAAACAAAATATGTAGCACTACTAATTTGTCTCCTTCGTAATGCTCTCAAAGACAATAAAACACATCAAAAACTAACCCCAGTGAGTTTTGAACCTCACACCTTATTCCTCGTCGCAACTTGGCACAAGTAAAACCACCACTTGGGCCACCTCGGTGGATGATGTCAAGGGCTACGCTTCTTATTTTCTGCCATTCGCACTCACTGCAATAAATTATATTCGAATGCATGCTGTTGGCATTTTTGCCATATTGTTTTTGTTGTTACTGTTAATGTAAAAGAATGCACAAGTTGTAGAGATACTAATTCTTTTGTTTATCCCTCCATGCACTTTGAAAGGGAAAATGTAAAAATATCTATAAGTTTTGTGTTAGAGCAAAGTAACTGTAACTTTCGCGATATCGCGACCTATCGCAGTTTCGCGCTGCCAAATGTAGAAATCAGCTAAGTATGAAAATTGTCGCAATATCGTGACATGTCGCATTTTCGTGACCTGTCGCATTTTTACGGTCAAAACAGTCAACGAAAGCAAAGAAGTCAAGTTGTCGCGATATCGCGACATGTCGTGTTTTCACAACTTGCGATGGCCACAGAGCAGAATGATAGAAAATTTCACGATATCGCCACATAAAGCAGCAAAGGGCAATGTCAATGAAAAATGTCATGATATCACGATAGAAAAGTGAGAAAGGAGCAAATGGTATGGACTGGCACGATATCACGACATGTCGTGTTAGCGCAGAAGAGCTGAAAGATAAACACAAGGCAAGAAAGATGTCACGATTTTGTGACATTTTTTAGGATGAAGCTAAGAAGGAGAAACTTGTCGCGATATCGTGACAGGAAGCGACAACGACAGAGAAGGCAAGAAATTGTCATGATTTTGTGACATGCTTGACAGGAAGGACCAAGTGTGGAGAATTGTCACGATTTCATGACATGTTCCATTCTCGCGAGGCAAAGGCGAAAATAAGGAGAAGATAGAACCATGTCGCAATTTCGTGACTTGTTGAAGGTGAAAGAACCAAATGGAAAAATGTCGCATTTTCGTAGAACGAAAGTTGACAAGTACAAGGCAAAAAAAAATTTTCATGATATCGTGACATGTCACGTTTTCACGATGAAGGAGCTCGAAATAAAATGCTAAGTACGGACTGCCGTGATTTCACAACATGTCCCATTTTCGCTCCTTGCAGGAAGATGAAGGCCAAGGAAGAGAAGATGTCACGATTTCGCGACATGTTGCAGTTTCATGGGTATACAAAAGAAAAGGACACAACAAGAAGAAGATGTCGCGATTTCGCGACATGGTGAGTTTTCGTGACTTGGAGTAGCAAAGAAGGCAAGTTAAGGAAAATGTCACGATTTCACATGTTGAGGAAAGAAGCCCAAACACAGGAGAATGTCACGATTTCATGACATGTTGAGGAAAGAAGCCCAAACACAGGAGAATGTCATGATTTCGTGACATGTCAGGAAGACAAAGCTAAACTAAGAGAAAGTGTCACAATTTCGTGACATGTCGCATTTTCACGATTGATGGCAGAGAGAGAAGGCAGCAAGGTAAAAGTGTCACAATTTCGTGACATGTCGCATTTTCGTGACCTATCACGTTTTTGCGACCAAAGCAATAATAAATGCTCGATACAGTTCTGTTTGCATTTTCCTTTAGGATTGCATAGGAGAGCATGAGGAGAAGATAAGGATCAAATAAAATCTCTCCAATGGATTGTGATATCGTGGTCAAAGAGGCTCAAAGATTAAATTTTGCTGATTACCTAGGTGCACAAGATAGAAGAACCTGAGGCAGTTTTCGACGCCACCAAAATTAAAGATGCCTCCAGTATTGAAAGCTCCTATTTGTGATCTCCTGCATGCCCCGAGAACGGTCATTTAATGAAGAAATATGGTCCCTTATTTCTGTTTGATTTTTAGTTTTGATCCATAAAAATAGGGACTATCATTTCTCCGAGGCAGATTAAGGTTGATGGTTCTCTCTTTTCAAGTGCATATTTTGCGGACCTCTTCTTTGAAATATGTTGTATGTTTTAAATGTTGTGATGCAAAAGAGAGAGGGAAGACCTCTATAAATATTCATGTATATCTAAAGCAAAGGAGGTTAGACATTTTCATAAGGAAACTCTCTAAGTTCTCTGCATCAATAGAAGTGACTCGGTTTCTAAAATTTGCAAGCATTCTTATGTGTGTGATGTCCCTCTATTTTAAAATTCATTTCTATTTGTGCTCATGCTCTTGTTGTTAGGTTTTGAAATTTGCATTCTAAATTCGAACGTTGTTGGTTAGCGAGTATATTTTGAAATGTGATCCAAAGGTTATCTCGACAAAGGTGTGAGTTCAATTCTGTTGCTTTCCCTTTATTAGATGTTATCATAAAACTTGGTGGAATTCTTGCTATTAGTCTACCCCAAATTATACACTTCGGCCTGTGGCCATATTTCCATCTCTTTCTTGTTATTTCCCTTTCTTTCTGTTATCTCCCATTTCTTTCCTACATCCTTATCTTCAAAACCAGTTTAGATTAGTTTGGGAGCCAGCCCTCTCTGGATATTGGCCTGGGAGACTTCTCTTTCTCTCGACCTTTCAATGTTGGCCAAGTCTAGGGCACGTATACGTATAGAATCCTTTCCTGTGGCAGATTTGTAACCAATAGTTTTTGGCACGCCCGACGGGACACTGAAAGTTTCACTTCCATAGTATTAAGGTTTAATGTTCACCTTCATGCTATATAATTAGAACATTTTGCGACTTAGCACTACCCAGAAGCCTCTGAACGTGGATACAGTGAGATCTGTACTTCATGATCACAAGATCGAAGGTCGAAAAATCTAAAAATCTTGTTGAGTTTTTTGAACTTGACAACCAAAGATTAAGCGAACACCCTAAGTTGGTCTCCCCACCACTTATATCCTCTGCAACATCCTCACAAATTTTTGGTGTGTTCTCTATTCCTTCAAATTCATCTAGTACTGCTACTAGTTTTCCACCTCTACAGCCATACGCACCAGTCCAAATGGCCCAACATCCTCCACCAAGGAAGTTCTTAGCATGGAATGATTTGGGAGCCTTGAATTTACCGACACAGAATCAAGTCCCTCAAGCTTCTTTGAAAGCTTTGTCGACCTATGATGGTACTGGTAAAACTGCCTATGAGCATATTAATGATGTAGCCTCTTTGGCGGCTATCCATGACATAACCGACGAAGACATGATGGTAAAATTGTTGGTGTTATCACTGAGAGGGAAATTGTTGTATTGGTACCGAACGTTGCAACCAGGCACCATTGCATCATGGGATCAATTAGGAGAACTATTAGTCAAAAACTTTCATGAACAAGCTGATCCATACTCCTTGTTGCATCAATTTAATGCAATTCAAAGGCACCCGCAGGAGGAGATAGCCGACTTCAATGTCATATTTACCAAAAGCTGGCAGAGAATTCCTGATGGTCTTCAGCCCGCTCATGAGCTAGCTGCATTTTATTATCTCAGAGCCTTTAACATAGACATCGGCTTGGCTATTCGGTAGTCCAACGTGACTACATTTCTAGAGTTGTTTGAACAAGCGCAAAAGGTAGAAGCTGACTTGATTGCCATAGGTAGGCTTCCTCCAAAGGTAATAATGCCCATCTTACCTGATCTTCCTAAGCATTTGTATTCTGGTTCATTTTCATAGCCTATGCCTTCCATGTATCCTATTCCATCATGGAGCTCAAGTGCACCTCAGATCGCACCCATTCCAGTTCCCCAACTCCCTGCTCCAACTATTCCATAGTTTCTTGCACCAATCATTCCACAATTACTAGCTCCCACTTCATTCCCAGCATTGCCTGCACCGCCAGCACCTCTACCTCTACCGGCACCTCTTGCGCCCTCAAATCCTGATCCTTTCACAATCCTATTACAAGAGGTACAATCGGCTAATTCAGCTATAAGAGTGATGGGAAATAAAATCACAGTTCTTGAAAGAAAGCAGGCTGAGAGAGATTTCCAACCCAAGAGATTTCAACCTCCGCCAATCACTAGAGAACAAGCGGCTTCAACAAGTAAAGTGCCTAAAAAGAACCTGACTGTGTTGACGAATGAGGAAGCTGGCCCTATAGAAAGAACATATTGGTGCTCTACATGTAATGATCCACACTACGAAGACACTTGTATGGTTCATCTAAACTATGTGCAAACATTGGCCACAAGCTCTTATGGAGGACAAGTTAATAAGATTTCTGAGGTGGATCATAATTTTATGGTTCCATCTGAAGAACAAGTCTCAGTTCTCACGAGAACTGGGAAGAAGCCAGTCACTGTAGATCCAACAGAGATGGAACCATTAAGGGTACCGACTGATCCGAAGATGTAGAATGAAAGAAGACAAGTACAAGTGAAAGCTCCTATTTTAGTACCAAAGCCAGATTCACCTATTCTATTGAAAGATATTTTGCCACCACGAGCAAAGGAAAGATTGCAAGAAAAAGCCTCAACTTCGCAGGCAAGAGCTGAAACAGAGGACCGAGCCAGAGAAAATCTCAAGTACCCATCTTTGACTAAAAGACTAAGGGTAGAAGCCACTCAGCAATATCGAAGCAAATATGAAGACATTAATGAAAAGAGGGAGTCTGGTGCATCTGCATACAATATTGTCAAAGAATTGAAGAAGATTCTAGCCAAGGTTAGTCTCTATGATGCATTACAATTACCTAGGCAAGTTGATCTGTTACAAGAATCATTGAAGTCTATGAAATATAGTGAGAAGAATCCTACCTAGATGATTTTTGCTCAAACATTAACTACTTCAGCCACTAGAAAAAATAGACCACCCCCATTTTATTTGTCACTCAGGATGGAGGGTTGGATAGTGCACAATTGCATGATTGACTCTGGTGCTACAACAACTGTCATGCCAAAGGCAGTTTGTGAAGTCATGGGAATGGAGTATACAAGAAGTAGCCCTGGTGTCTTGCAATTGGATGGGACTCCCATGAAAATAGTGGGTGTAATCAAGGATGTTCCTATTGTTCTACATAGTATGCCTCAGATTACAGTAATTCAGGAGATAGTTGTGGTCGATTTGGAACCATATTTTAGTATGTGTTTGTCAAGAGAATTTACTGCCAAGCTAGGAGGTTATCTTTCTCTGGATTATTCTCACTTGGAAATTCCTTTCAAAGGAAGAAGAATCCAGATCTCCAATGAGAAGCCTTCTACTTTTCATATAGAGAAGATGGGAGAAGAAGAAAAGTCCACACATTCTGTTCACATGATAACTGAAGAATTGGAAGATTCTGATTTTATGGATGAAGTCCTGGATGAGCCTCGCTTAGAGGATGAGTTTTCAATGCTCTATTTTAATGCCATGGTGGAAACTAAAATTGGTTGTTACTCTATTACAAATCTCGAAGAGGTTGAAGTAAAACTGCCTCTTGATCAAGTTGGTCAAGACTCTATGCCCGATCAATTATGGAAGTTGTATTTTGATGGAGCACGATGCAAAAATGGTGTGGGAGCAGGGATTGTTCTTATTTCTCCCTCTAGCCTATAGAAAACATATTCATATCGACTGACCTGGAGTTTTATACTAAAAATGCTACTGAGTATGAAGCATTGTGCCTAGGCTTGAAAAAGGCAAAAAAATTGGGGATTGAACAATTGCATATTTATGGTGACTCTGAATTGATTGTAAATCAAGTAACAAACAAGTGCATCTCCAAGAAGCATTATCTAAAGGTGTATCGCAACAAAGTTTGGGACCTGTTTGAGGCTTTCATAGCATTGAATATTCAATCCATTTCACGAGAGATGAATAAGCATGCTGATATTCTAGCATCTCTTGGAGTAAAATTATCTCTGATTGAGCATTTAGTGAGGAAACCTAAGACTGTAAGGTTATTTTACAGACCTTTGGTCCCAGACAAGAACATGTATTGGCAAGTATTTGAAAGTGATGAACAGATTGTAGATTTTTTGATAAGAGAAGTGAGAACTGTGGAAGAGAGAATGCTTGATGAGGAAGAAGCCAAAGGGCTTATTCAATTAAGGAATAATCATATCCCCAAAGGATTGATTACACTTGAAAGCCTTTTTGATCAGAATGATAGGGCAGAGAAGCACAGGATCAAAGTAGATGAGAAGGAGTATACTGAACTAGAGATAGGTCCCCAAAAATTGATAAATGTTGGAATGGATTGCACCCCCGAGGAGTTAGAACAAATCAAAGATTTATGTCATGAATTTCCTGACATAGTTGGTTGGAGTTACCATGATTTGAAGGGATATAACAAAGATGTAATCCAACATACTATTGAGTTGCATGATGGGGTGAAACCCTTCACACAAAAGTAGAGACCAGTCAATCCCAAGATTGAAGTACTGATGAAGGTGGAGCTTCTTAAAATGTTGGATTCTAAAATCATTTACCCCATCAAGCATTCAACTTGGGTGGCAAATCTAGTCTCGGTACGGAAAAATAATGGAGATATTCGCCTATGTGTTGATTTTTGAAATTTGAATCAAGCCTCACTGAAAGATCATTATCCTCTGCCTCAGATTGACCAGATTCTTCACGTTGTTGCAGGAGTTCAGATATTCTCTTTGTTGGATGGATTCTCTGGGTATAACCATATTTGGGTCAGGGATGAGGATCAACATAAAACAACGTTCACCACAAAATGGGGAACCTTTGCTTACCAGTGAATGTCGTTTGGACTCTCAAATGTTGGCGCAAATTTTCAAAGGGCAATGGATGTGGCTTTTGGTGAGTTGTTAAATCGCATTATTGTGATTTATTTGGATGATATGACTATTTTTTCTCACAATAGGGAGGACCATGGATCTCATTTAAGGCAGATATTTGAAAAATGTTGAGAATTTGGCATATCTATCAATCCAAAAAAGTCAATTTTTTTTGTAAAGGAGGGAAAACTCCTAGGACATCTAATTTTAGAAAATGGCCTAGTTATTGATCCAGCTAGGGCCCAAGCTCTTTTAAAGCTTCCATTGTCGGCCAACAAGAAGGATTTGCAGTATTTTTTTGGGCAAATTAATTTTGTTCGAAAGTTTGTTGTAGATTTCACTCAAGTAATAAAGCCAATGACAGAGCTTTTAAAGAAAAATGCTGAATTCAAATGGACCAAGCAGAGGAAGCAATCATTTGAGGAGATCAAAGAAAGGATCACTCAAGCTCCGGTCCTGGTGAATCCTGATTATTCCAAGGATTTTATCCTTTATGCCATTGGTGAACAAGAAGCTTATGCCATGGTGCTTACACAGAAGGGAGATGATGAAAATGAACGTCTGATTGCTTTCCTAAGCCAAGTCATCCAACCGCATCAAGAGAAGTATAACTTCATTGAGAAACAAGTGTATGCGATAATGAAATCTCTGAAGAAGTTTCGGAACTTTGTTTCACAGAGTAAAATGATAGTTTATGTTGTTCATCCAGATGTCCAAAATTTTATCATACAAGGAGAACTTGGGGATAGGAGAGCTGGCTGGGTTTCTAAAATTTAGGAATTTGATGTTGAGATCCGACCGACCAAGCTTGTTCTAGGTCGAGCATTGTGCCAAGAGCTTGCAAATAATGCTTCCTCTGGATCCACAATTCATGAATATGAGGATGTAGTAGATAATTGTAATTTTGAAAATCATTCTATAGTGGATCAAGAGTGGACAGAGGAGCTAATGGAATATTTTTATTCTGGAAAATGTCCTTCACATCTGAATGCCTCACAAAGAAGAAGATTTAGACTGCAAGCTCTCAAGTATGTCTTGCTACCAAATGGCTTGTTTCATAAGAATATTGATGGGGTTCTTCTTAGATGTGTCAAAGAATCGAGAAGGAGAAAGTTTTAGAAGAATTCCATTATGGATTATTAGGAGGTCATTATGTAGGTAGACCCATGGCATTAAAGATTATTCGAGCAGGTTATTTTTGGCCAACTCTTTTTGCAGATGCCTTCAAAGTTAGTCAAAAATGTGATAAGTGCCAAAGATACATCGGTAGAACCAGGAATGCATCATTACCTCTTCACTCGATTCAAGTAGAAGCACCATTTCAGCAATGGGGCCTAGACTTTATCGGGGTCATTGATCCTAACTCATTTTCTGGTCACAAGTATATCTTGATTGCAACTGACTATTTCACTAGATGGACTGAAGCAATTCCAACTAAACAAGCGGATCAAGCCACGGTCATCACTTTTCTTGAGGGGTTGATCACTCACTTTGGTATCCCAAATGCGATTATAACAGATAATGGAACTCCTTTCATAGGGGCCAAAATCAATGAATTTGTGGGTAAGCACAAAATTTATTTGAAAACTTCATCTAATTATTACCTCCAGGGGAATGGCTTGGCCGAATCCACAAATAAGAACTTGCTTCGAATTTTGAAGAGGACCCTTGGTGATAATAAGCGGAGCTGGCACATACTTTTGAATCAAGCATTGTGGGATGATTGCATCTCTGTGAAAAAATCTATCAAGACATCCCCTTATTCATTGGTATACGAAAAAGAAGCGGTTTTGCCAATTCATATTGAATTACTGACCCTCCAGACTTGGCATTTGATTGATGATCAAGATGATGAATCTGATTCAATGAACATGAGATTAGCTCAACTCTTGCAGTTGGAAGAAGAATGGGAGAGATCCTACTAGAATTTTATAGAACATGTTGAGATGACAAAGAAATGGTTCAATAAAAAGGTCTCTGAAAGGACTTTTAAGGTTGGCGATCTTGTATTGAAGTGGAATGAAAAGAAATCAAAGCCTGGCAAACATCACAAGTTTGAGGTAATATGGGAAGGTCCATTTCAAATCATAGGTTCCAATCAGGTTAATTATTTTTATTTGTAAGATATGGATGGTCATGCAATGTTAATTCCAGTTAATGGTCTTCATTTGAAGGCCTATTATCAGTAAAGAAAAAAAAAGAGGAAAAAAAAAAAAATTGTCAACTTCGGCTCCTTTTGCACACGAGCCCGTAGGTACGTTTCTTTCTCTTTCTTTTCTTTTCTTTCCCAATAGTTAGTGGCTTTCCTCTACTTCTTTCTCCACTTCCTCATTTTCATTCCCTTCCCCTTTTACTCCTTGTTCCTCTGTACATAATCAAGCCACTGTTGTTGTTTCTACTCCCCTCTCTGATGTTCCCATTTCTACTTTCCCTTTCTTCTAGTCCTTTGTCTTGTGAGTACTTCGTCACAACCATAGTTTCTACTACCATCTCCATTCCATCCACTTCCATTTCATTATCTATTTCATAGCATCCCAGTAGCTGGTAGCACAGTAGCACCCTGTTGTTGTATCTACCACTTCCATTCCTCCACCTTCCATCATTTCATCATTCCCCATTCCCGTTCCACGACCTGCACATCTATCGGTCATCACTCCATTCATTTCCATTTTTGCAATTCAGGTGCTTTTCACTACTGCCATGGATATCCTTGCACAGCACCCGGTGATTACCTAAATCATCCGAGCTAGACAAAGTGTAGTAGTTCTAAATAAATAAAGGAAGTTATGTTCTTCCACAAATTTTTGTTGAAGGTCCTATTTTTTAGAGTTGAGTACTAGCAAGAGCTTGTTGTACCAGCCCACAGAAATGTCCAGCATCAACCAACACTCATTATTTCTACCCCTTCAGCTTCTTGACTCTATTGCCCAATGGATAAAGGCTTGAGGTTCGTGCATACAATAGAACTGTATACCCCGTGAGCCGCCAATAATGTTGGCATTTTTGCCACATTGTTTTTGTTGTTCTTGTTCATGCAAAATAACGCAAGTTGTAGAGATACTAATTCTTCCTTTTAAACCCCCCCCCCCCCAAAAAAAAGAAAATGTAAAAATATCTATAAGTTTTGTGTTAGAGCAAATTATCTGACATGTCGTGATATCGCGACCTATCGCAGTTTTGCGATGCCAAATGCAGAAAAGAGCTAAGTATGAAAATTGTCGCGATATCACGACATGTCGCATTTTTGTGACCTATCACATTTTTGCGGTCAAAACAGTCAATGAAAGAAAGGAAGTCAAGCTATCACGACATTGCGACATATCGCGTTTTCGCGACTTGCGGTGGCCATAGAGCAGAATGATAGAAAATGTTGCGATATCGTGACATAAAGTAGCAAAGGGCAATGTCAATGAAAAATGTCATGATATCACGATAGAAAAGCGAGAAAGGAGCAAATGGTATGAACTGGCGCAATATCGTGACATGTCGTGTTATCGCGGAAGAGCTGAAAGATAAACACAAGGCAAGAAAGATGTCGCGATTTCACGACATTTTTGAGGACAAAGCTAAGTAGGAGGAACTTGTCGCGATATCACGACAGGAAGTGACAATGATAGAGAAGGCAAGAAATTGTCACGATTTCGTGACATGCTTGATAGGAAGGACCAAGTGCGAAGAATTGTCGCGATTTCACGACATGTTCCTTTTCGCGAGGCAAAGGCAAAAATAAGGAGAAGATAGAACCATGTCACAATTTCGTGACTTATTGAAGGTGAAAGAACCAAATGGAAAAACATTGTGTTTTTGTGGAACGAAAGTTGACAAGTACAATGCAAACAAAAATTGTCACGATATCGTGACATGTTGTGTTTTCGCGATGAAGGAGCTTGAAAGATATTGCTAAGTACGGATTGTCGCGATTTTGCGACATGTCCCATTTTCGCTCCTTGCAAGAAGATGAAGGCCAAGGAATAGAAGATGTCGTGATTTCATGACATGTTGCAGTTTCATGGGTATACAGAAGAAAAGGACACAGAAGGAAGAAGATGTCACGATTTCGTGACATGGTGAGTTTTCATGACTTGGAGTAGCAAAGAAGGCAGGTGAAGGAAAATGTCATGATTTCGCGACATGTTGAGGAAAGAAGCCCAAACACAGGAGAATGTCACGATTTTGTGACATGTCAGGAAGACAAAGCTAAACTAAGAGAAGATGTCATGATTTCATGACATGTCGCATTTTCACGACTGGTGGCAAAGAGAGAAGGCAGCAAGGTAAAAGTGTCATGATTTCGCGACATGTCGCATTTTTGTGACCTATCACATTTTCACGACCAAAGCAATAATAAATGCCCGATATAGTTTTGTTTGCATTTTCCTTTAGGATTGCATAGGAGAGCGTGAGGAGAAGATAAGGATCAAATAAAAGCTCTCCAATGGATTGTGAGATCATGGTCAAAGAGGCTCAAAGATTAAATGTTGTTGATTACCTAGGTGCGCAAGATAGAAGAACCTGAGGTAGTTTTCGATGCCACCAAAATTAAAGATGCCTCCAGTATTGAAAGCTCTTGTTTGTGATCTCCTGCATGCCCCGAGAATGGTCATTTAATGAAGAAATATGGTCCCTTGTTTCTGTTTGATTTTCAGTTTTGATCCATAAAAATAGGGACTATCATTTCTCCGAGGCAGATTAAGGTTGATGGTTCTCTCTTTTCAAGTGCATATTTTGCGGACCTCTTCTTTGAAATCTGTTGTATGTTTTAAATGCTATGATGCAAAAGAGAGAGGGAAGACCTATATAAATATTCATGTATATCTAAAGCAAAGTAGGTTAGACATTTTTACAAGGAAAATCTCTAAGTTCTCCACATCAATAGAATTGACTTGGCTTCTGAAATGTGCAAGCATTCTTATGTGTGTGATGTCCCTCTGTTTTAAAAGTCATTTATGTTTGTGATCATGCTCTTGTTGTTAGGTTTTGAATTCTGCATTCTGAATTTGAATGTTGTTGGTTAGTGAGTATATTTTGAAATGCGATCCGGAGGTTATCTCGACAAAGGTGTGAGTTCAATTCTACTGCCATCTGGAAGGGGAGGGAAGATGCACATGACTCATAATGCAGGGTGCATTCCCCCAATGATCCATGAGGGTACACAAGTACTGCAGCTCCACATGTACTTTTTTAACATGTACTTGAATCTGTAACCAACAATCAAATAATATATCATATTTATCAACAACAGAGAAGACATGTCCAACATCTTGCTGAGAAAAAATATTTGTATTCTGGGACTTCCATAGATAACACAAGGTACCAATTCTAAAAATATTCCAAACAACATCCAAGTTGAAGGAAAAAGCAATAGGGTCACCCAAAATATCATGCACCCAAGTAAAATCCTCCTGCATAAAAGGTCTGAAAAATTCAAGAAGCCACTCCCAAGTCGACTGAGCCCAATCACAAGACCAAAAAACATGCAATAAATCTTCCTCTTGTCCACAAACCAGGAAAATGATATTATGAACACCCAGATGCTTGAGCCCACTGCCAACATGTAACCCTTGATGTAAGATACTCCAAGAAAAAAAACTTTGTTTAGGTTCAATATAAGTAGCCCTAGCAATCTGAAACATCTTATTCCATTGGGATGAAAGAGAGACTAAATTCCATCTCGAAGTGAGCTTATCAACCATTGGAACTTGTGGAGTGAGCCATTTGTAACCAAGATGAGCTTTATATTGCAAAATAGGAACCTCCCCAGGCCAACACCAATCTGACCACCAAGGTTTTTGAAAATGCTTATGTAGTTTGCTCCAAATAGAAAACGAAATACTATCAATAACCACCTCATAAGTGTCTCTATCGCCCAGATTTAAATTGTGAATTTGATGAAAACTTTCCCAGGGTATCCAAAACCTGGCATGTCAGGAGAAGAAATAAAAAATGGAAGCAATACCACGCTTATAGAACCGCTGTGCTCTGACCCACTGCACCAGATCTAAGGGAGAACCTTGCCAAGTGATAACAGAAGACCACCAAATATTCATGGAAGACAAAGAGGCACCTAATTTGTGAAAACTCCCTTTCCAACTAAGCCAGGGTTTGAAGGCCTCCCAGGGTTTTATTTTTATTATAATATTTTAAATCTAAAATACTTAAATATTATAATATTTAAACCTTTGGCCCTTGGAAATAAATTTATCTTTAAACCTTTGCCTCCTATTATGGTCTTTATATATTTTTCAAGCAATTATAACAAAACCTTTTAAACCTTGACCTTCTTCATAATATTTAAATTTAACATTTAAATATTGTTAATACCTCTCTTAGAAATTTACTTTGAAGATATACATTGCTTTTGAATTTTATCCATTGCTAGTTATTCATCAAATCCATGGGGAATATTTTTGCCTTGACTATCATGCACCTTTGACATTAATGACAACTCAATATTTCCAACACTTTATTGTGACTTCATTAATTTTGAAAAACTTGATTATTTCTTGAGTTGTCTTTGACAGAGTAATAAGTTTCTCAACCAAATTATCTTCATATATATCATATTATTTTAATTCTTCTATTCTTCTGATAATCAATTTGTTAAAGCCCTTTGTGGTGGGAAGTTCCTTGAGGCTAATGCCTACCATTTTTTTTTTTTAATTTAGCAAAAAATCCCTTGTGGGACTACCTTGGTCTGAGAAACCACGACCATGGGGTTTTACACCATCAAAATCACTCGGGAGTTGCGCCCAATACTGATCGCACAAGCATTATCAACTAGATTTTGGGTACCCAATGTTTGGTAGGGTGGAGATTTCAAACAAGGACCTCTCTTGGAGGATTTCCCTACCCTCTTCAACTCACCTACAATACGTGGATAAATATTATGTTTTCAAATTTCTAGTTCCTTGATTATACCCTTCAATCATGCCCTTTCATTCACAAAAGTGGTGACTTTATCAAATTCTATTTTGCAATTGTGAATCTGACCATCTATTGTAGTCACTTGCCTAGTATTTATTTGATCATATTTGTCTCTACATTTTTTGTGGACTAGAATGATGGTCATTGTCCTTTTATCTATTTCTTCTAGAAGGGGCTTTATTTTCTTGTTCCTATTCATTTTTTCTTCAATATCCTTGCCACTATAACTAATTGTATTCATTGTTTCTTATGTAATAATTTTTTCTTTGTATTTCCTTATGAATAGAGAACTATCAAACTACTTGCTTGTTTATGGTATTTGCTTTTTGAGTTTATCAATTTTAGCTTGCATCTTCATATTTTTTGCTTGCAACTTTTATCTATTTACAATTGATCATTTCTTGCTGCTTTGACCCTCAATTTTACCATTTCCTTTTCTAAAGAAAGTTTCATATGTGCTTGTGCATAGAGTCTAGATTTAATTAGGCTAATTGTATCCCTTATGACCTCTCCATCCCTTATTGTCGGGTCAGCTTGAAATCCTTCTATACCTTGTCTACAAATTCTAATTATTGATATTGATGTAGGGACTGAGATTTCTCCCTTATCGTCATGCTAATTTTCAATCATCCTTCCCTTTATTATGGTTTGAATGTGTTCTTCTTCTAAAGGAGTGAACTAAATTGCTTCTCTTGCCTTGGTCAAGGTGAAATTTTTGGGAGCATTAGGATCAATTTACATCCTGGTTCTCTTATATTCTAGAGAACTAGGAGGAATTTGGATTCTAATTTGATGCACTTTGAGGAAGTTAGCCAATCCATTACCCTCTTGTATCCTTTTTGATATTATTGTAGATATTCTATTTTCTCTGTTGTTTACCCTTAATATAGTGGGTATCACCTTGGGTAAACCTATAGCCAGTTGTTTCTTGTGTTGTGGTAACATCAATGCTTTGGCAAAGTCTTCAACAACATATTGATCTAAGTATGAAATAAAAATATTTTACTTACTTTTTCTAATGTCTATAATATTGTGGGAGGTTTGAGAAACAAGGGAATTTTTTATTTTCATTGCAGTGTGATAGACTACTTCGATCAATATTTCTATTTGTTTTGGCTCTTGATTAACAATTTCTAATATGAGGTCTTGATAGTTCTTCAAAGATATAATAATAATTAGTGGGGCAATTGTCTTAACTATGGTCCCTCAATCTTATTAGTTTTATAAAGTAATTGCCCACCATTTTAATTTGAGTGTATGGCCTCTTCAAAATTTTATTTTTCCTTATGGGATATAGAGACCGACCCTTTATTAAGGCTAGTTGAATCGCTTCCTCAAATATATCTCCTTGATGAGTCATGGGCTTCCTCTTAGAAGTATGTTTTTCATAGTATCCATATGGATCATATTGTCACCATGTGATTTCAACAAAATTGTAGGAGTCCATTTTCTGCAAGGATCCTAATAATATAGGGTATCCTCTATATACATAGTGTCCCATATTACATGGAACAATGACCCATTGAATTCTATCTTATTTTCTTATCACCCTCACTTTGGATTTCTCTATAATTTATCTTATAATTTCTAAAGTAGCTATTTACATGGGATAAAAAATAGGCAATGTCTTGGGAGGTACCTTAGCCCCATATATCGTGATATAAGTGAAGTATTTGATGAATAAGTAATATCCTGCATTATTATCATGTAAAAATTTGGCTATCCCTAGGATCATTTTGTAAGGAACCCTGTTACAAAGGTAGTGATATATTAATCGGATAAATATACAAAAGAATTTAGTATAGTTTGATGCCTCTGCTTGTATCCAAGAAAGTTTCTCTTAAACCAATTCTTCATAACCTCCACCAAAGTTAGCGATTTTACTTTTGCCAAGGTGTCCCACTATTAGGTATACTAGAAAGGAATAGTGTGAAAAATGGGGCATGGTTTCCCTATGCTCGGTTATGGCCTTCTATAACTCTCTAAATTCTTTGTCTATAGTATCGATGATTAAGTTTTCCTATTTATATATGGTAAGTTGTCTTATCTTGTTGTATTAGACTATCAAAAACATGACTTCCTTTTTGACCTAGTTTAAATCCTCAACCCGTATTAATATGTTGATTATATCCGCATAGTCCTTGGTCCACTTACCTAGTGAGCATTTATGAATTGGAAATTGAGTTGACACAAGTTAATTATAATCAAATATATGGGCATAATTAGTTATTATCTGTATACTTATTAATAATGTGAATGTGAACTCAATTATTACTTTCTCCAGTGCAAAGACTTTGCTAATATCTTTTTATGTTATTCTAAAAAGGACCTAGTTTGTGCTACACTTATTGATCTGATTATCGAGTTGTACGACATTTCCAATCATGACAAGAGATAAAAATATAGTATACCCTAGGGTAAATTAATTTGGTAAGGTTACCTATCCAATTGTTAGAACACAAAATTTAGCTATATCGATATTTGTACATGTTAGGATCCTCAATCCTAACATTATTAATTAGTATTAGTTAGTATTATTAATCATTTAATTATTATATTATTAACTCATAAAGTGAACCATCACATCTCTTCATAACATGAACCATCATATCTCTTCCTAATGTGAACCATCACGTCTCTTCACCAAAGTAGCTTTAGGTTAGATATATATTAGGTTGGCCATTCACACAAATCATCCAAGAAGAAGAATAAGAATCATAGATTCCAAGGAGAGAGCCCCCTATACAGGAAAAGCGATTACAAGGGAGCCTCCTTTTAGTGGCTTGCGATTACATTTTACATTAATTTATTAATATTTTTATAGTAATACCTTAGGGTCTTACCATTTGGTATCAGATCCATGTGGGACCCAACCATGTGGGAATTGATTAAGGTTCTTCATCAAAACACTATTGTGCATGAGTATGAAATTTGATTTAAGGATATCACCAAACACAACACAATTTTGGATGAAGCATTTCTTATATATTCCTTCATAAATGGATTGAAATAGGAAATTAAAAAGGAGGTGACAAAGTTCAAACCCTATACCATGATGCAAACCCTTGGATTAGCAAAACTAGTAGAAGACAAATTAAATGCTCAACGTGGAATAAGAAGGAATGAAAAATATTATAAAAGCAAAAACACTAAAATTATTGATGGTATTTTGAGCGATATCGAGTATATAATAAATTCCAAAGTGGAAGCTAAGAAATATGAGCAAGATGTAGAAAACAAGGACAATGAGCAAGAAATACTCGAAATACCTAATCCCACCAATGTCAGCAATCGGTTTGATATGTCGGGGAGTGATCGATGCATCACGTAAGGATAAGGTAGACATTCCCAAAGTGACTCATTATTGCCAAACATGCACTCTACAAGAACTACACTCAATTTCCTCTCCAATAGTGAGTTATTACCATAGGGTCAAACCTATTAAAAAACAAGGCAGAAAGGTGACTGCACACTCCTCCATTGCCTCTCCCAAGGAACAACAAGAGAATGTAGAAGTTTTACCACATTTTTTTATGCATCATTAAAGGGTGTTTGAAGAAACCCAAGGATTTTCCTTCCCTCATCATCATACATTTATTAATATTTTTGGTAGCCCCCCGCTAACACTTCATCTTTCTCGATATCCCTACCTATGAAAGAATGACATTAAAAGAGTCTAAACTTATGCAAATCCTTATTGAAAAACAAAATATAAAGCTCTCACTTTGAGCTTTGAGGACAAAGATATTTTTAAGGAGGGTGGAATGTTAGGATCCTCAATACTAACATTATTAGTTATTATTAGTTTGAAGAATACAAGCTTATACTGAGAGGGGGGGTGAACAGTATAAGACCTCTTTTTACTTTTTCCTTTATACTTCAAGACAGTAAAGCAATATACCCAAAGCAATATCAAAGCAATGCACAATATCATCCACAAAGTGGCACCAATTTTAACGTGGTTCACCTAGAATGGCTGGGCTACGTCCACAAAAATTTTCTCTAAAAGTTATCTCAAAGTTCTTTGGGAAACCTTCCCAATTACAATGTTTATGAGCCTCGGCCCAAAGGAGATACCTTCCCCTAATAAAAATTTATAAGCCTCTGCTCAAAGGAGATACCTTCCCCTCTGCTTTGGAAATGATCCCTCAAAAGATCAACTACCTCTACCTCTTGCCAGCACGTGGAACTCGTTTCCACCGAAGACCTCCTGTCCTCAATGCTTAGCCTAAGAGACCTCTGCCTTCTATGATCATGTCCACAGCAGCTCAGCAACCTATACCAAACACAGTAAGTCATTCTAGTACAAGTCTTCCTCTGTCTGTTAGATCTGTCCAACTCATTGAACAAATCAATCCTCTGCATACAAGCCTTCTCAAAAACTTGCCAAATATGTCCTCAGGTTCTTCTCATAGAACCAATGTACCTCTGTCCTCAAGTTCTCTGATAGAACTATCAAACTCAGCTCACAATTCCTCTGCTAGGACCTATCCAAATCTGCTCACAAGTCCCCATTGGAACCTATCCAAAAACTTCTCACAAGTCCCCACTAGAACCTGTCCAAAAACTACTCACAAGTCCCCACCGGAACCTGTCCAAAAACTGCTCACAAGTCCCCACTGGAACCTTTACTTTGATGAAGAAGGAGGACTCAAAACCTATCACAACTCTTGGCCAACCTTAGTTCTCCAACCTTTGGAGAAAAAGAATAACACCACCACACATGCTAAAGTGCTTTCATTGTTGTTATCCTCGTGCATCATGACCAAAACAAAATTGCCCATAACATGGGTCAAACTTGGCACCTTTGCCCAACAATTCTTCACTCAACACACCACCACCATTGGAGCACAAGTGCCCAATGAAAAATATAATGTAATCCTATGTGTTGTCTTCCTTCAATCTCCAAGGATCTTAAAATGTAAACATTTTCCTCAAACCACCACAATCATCATGAGCGTTGTCCAAAAACGTAACTCCCCGAAAACACAATTCGCAGTCTTATCAAATGTCAGAGAAACGCAATCTTCCAGACGTCAAGTGCAAGAAAATCTTGAGCAATTCTATATGGATGGACAACGAAATATAGCAAAAAACATCACTTTTACGGAGGACACAGAGCTACGAAATTGCATCGATCAAAGGTACATTACTTTAGAAAATCATCCCCACTTATATAGCCATTTCTCCTTAATTGTTTGACGTTGGTGCTCCTCCAACGATGGCAACACATCGGCGAATGAAATCTTTATCTGCGTCACTTAAGGGTTAAACGACCCTTTAATAATAATTAAAATAATTATTATTATTATTGTATTAATAATAAATTAAACTTAGACCTTTGTCAAAGGTTTGAGTTAATTTAATTATTAATAATAAACATGGACCTTCAAGGTTTTTCAAGAAAAAACCTTTGCATTAAGTTAAGCTTGGTTTTAATAAAAACCCTTAATGAGTCCAAGCTGGTTTTAAGAAAAACCGTCACCATGGTTTTAATAAAAACCCTTTAACATTATGAAGCTTCTCAAGATATTTTTGACATCACACTCTTTTTGATATCAACACAAAAATGCCTTTTGACATCAATGACAACTTATACACTAGAGCAAAGGCAATGTACCCAAAGTACCCAAAATTGCCAACAATCTCCCCCTTTGTCATTGATGGTAAACCTTTACTAAAAACACTTCTCAAAAGCCAAAACTGAAACCAACTATGCTAAAAACTGAGAAACTGTGTCCATAACTGAGAATCTTCCTTTGAAGTTTTGCTCCCCCTGACTTGAAGCTTTCCTCTTCACTTTGAAGCTCTCCCCCTTACTCATATCTCTCCCCCTTTGTCATCAATGGCAAAGGGCCACCTTTGGGGCTCGGGACTAAGAATGATCTTCTTAGCTTAGTCCCTCCCCCACCTCCCCGATGAGGTGATTAATTCTGGGGTGGAAGTAAAACTCCCATTAGGCACTGATCATCATCAGTGTCTATAACTTCCTTGTCGGGCCTTCTCTTGAACTCTTTGCCCATATTCCTGTTCTTGTCACTATTTTTGTTCTTGTTCTCATCCCTGTTCTTGTCCATGCCTTGATCCTTGGACTCGATCATGCCACTATTCCTGTACCTGTATTCTGGAATTTTAGATCTACATTGTCTGATTATATGACCTTCATTGTTGCACTTGAAATACTTGACGATGTTGTTTCTCTAAGGTAAACTTGATCTTTGAATCCACCTGTTCTGACCAAACCTATTCTGACCAAACCTGTTCTGACCAAATATGTTCTGATCAAACCTGTTTCTGTTATTTACCTTGCAATAGACTTTCTTGTGCCAAAACTGTTTACAAGAGTAGCAATACCCTTGAAAGTAACTATCACTTCTAAAACTGTCATTTACCTTCTTCACTTGAGCCATGCAATGTGAAGCCATGTGACCAAACCTGTGACAAGCAAAACATCTACCTTGAAACTTTCCTTTATTTGACCTCTTAGATTCTAAAAAAAATTTCTTCTCATTATGAATTATGTTTTCTGTTTCTGTGCATCTATCATTCAAGGACTCCTTTCCTGAAATACTTTCCTCATCAGAACTCTCTTCCTTTTGGAGTCTCTTACTAGACTCTCCAACTTGTTCCTTGTGTGGCTTAACAAAACAAAGGCATGTTTTATCTGTTGTCTTTCTTTGACCTTTGATGAGTGACTTAACCCTTTTGGAGCTATCTTGAAACTTGTAAAGCTTATCCTTGTACTCTTTAGTTTCCTTTTTCAAAGAAGCCATTTTCTGATCTAACTCACTATACTCAAGAACCTTAGAATCTAACTCATCCTTGAGTTCCTGTGTCTTAGCTATAGAGAAGTCAAGAATTTTTATAAGATCATCTCTCTCCATATAACATTCATCTAACTTATCCTTGAGTCTAGCATTATTCTTTCTTTCCTTTTTCAAAGCACTAAGAGCACTAATAAGTTCACTGTCAAGATCCTTTATTTGATTTCCTTTTGAATCATCAAATCCTTTTTCAGATCTCTTATCACTAGAGGTGTTACCCTTTTCAAAAACCATACATGCATCTTACTTATAGTTTTCTGAAGCATCCTCATACATACTAGAAACCAAATCATTATTTGTGCAATCATCCTCAAGGTGACCAAAATTTCCACATCTAAGACATTTCATGATAATGAATCTATGTTTCGGTTCTTCCTCTTTTTCTGATATGAACATCTCATTTTCATCATCACTTGAAGAACTTTCACTATCACTACTAGAACACTTACTTGCTTTGTCTAGGTAGAAACTCTTCTTGTGCTTGTGAGAATACCTCTTTCCTTGATTGTTGTGCTCATCTTTGTTCTTCTTGTGATGCTTGTACTTTTCAGAATCCTTGCTCTTAGAATCCTGTTTATCTTCATCACTTTCATTCTTGGGAACAGTACAGTTAGTAGCATAATGACCAAACTTTCCACAATTAAAACATCTTACATTTTTCATACTTTTGTGCTTTCTATAGAACTTGCCTTTCTTGCTGTAATATGCCTCTTCATCACTAGAAGACTCATCACTATCTTGAAGTTGTTTACCCTTGGATTCCTTGGTAGCCTTGAAAGTTGCTTCTTTCTTGACATCAACCTTTACTTGAGTTCTCAACTCAAATGCTGCAAGTATACTATGGAGCTCATCCTTTTTCAACTTATCCAAATCTTTAGCTTCCTCAATAGCAAAAATATTTTCACTAAATCTATTAGGAAGAGATCTTAAAATCTTATCACAAACATAATTTTCAACAAGCTCAAGACCTAAGTCTTTCATGGAGTTAACAACCTCATCCATACGAAGCATGTAGTCACTAATATTTTCATCATCATTAATCTTGAGTTGTTCAAACATACCTTTGAAGTATCTCAACTTTGCCTTTCTAACATTTGTATCACCTGTATGAACCACCTTCAACTGTTTCCACATTTCACTAGCTGTCTTGCAGTGAATCACTTTGGTGAGATCTGCTTTCTGTAAGCCTTTCAGGATTGCATTCATTGCTTGTGAATTGTTGTGCATCACGGCCAAAATGAAATTGCCCACAACATGGGTCAAACTTGGCACCTCTGCCCAATGCTTCTTCACTCAACACACCACCACCATTGGAGCACAAGTGCCCAATGAAAAATATAATGTAATCCTATGTGTTGTCTTCCTTCAATCGCCAAGGATCTAAAAATGTAAACGTTTTCCTCAAACCACCACAATCATCATGAGCGTTGTCCAAAAATGTAACTCCTCGAAAACACAATTCGCAGTCTTATCAAATGTCAAAGAAACACAATCTGCCGGACGTCAAGTGCAAGAAAATCTTGAGCAATTCTATATGGATGGACAATGAAATATAGTGAAAAACATCACTTTTACGGAGGACACAGAGCTACGAAATTGCATCGATCGAAGGTACATTACTTTAGAAAATCATCCCCACTTATATAGCCATTTCTCCTTAATTGTTTGACGTCAGCGCTCCTCCAACGATGGCAACACGTCGGCGAATGAAATCTTTATCTGCATCGCTTAAGGGTTAAACGACCCTTTAATAATAATTAAAATAATAATTATTATTATTTTATTACTAATAAATTAAACTTAGACCTTTGTCAAATGTTTGAGTTAATTTAATTATTAATAATAAACATGGACCTTCAAGGTTTTTCAAGAAAAAACCTTTGCATTAAGTTAAGCTTGGTTTTAATAAAAAACCTTAATGAGTCCAACTAGTTTTAAGAAAAACCATCACCATGGTTTTAATAAAAACCTTTTAACATTATGAAGCTTCTCAAGATATTTTTGACATCACACTCTTTTTGATATCAACACAAAAATACCTTTTGACATCAATGACAACTTATACACTAGAGCAAAGGCAATGTACCCTAAGTACCAAAAATTGCCAACATAGTTAGTATTATTAATCATTTAATTATTATATTATTAACTCATAAAGTGAACCATCACATATCTTCATAACGTGAACCATCATGTCTCTTCCTAATGTGAACCATCACATCTCTTCACCAATGTAAATTTAGGTTAGATATATATTAGGTTGGCCATTCACACAAATCATCCAAGAAGAAGAATAAGAATAATAGATTCCTGAAAACACGAGATTCCGGAAACAAAAGGAAATACTAAACAAAATTGTATTAAAAGGAAAGAACACAAATGAATGAACACAAGATATAAAAGCAATATAAACTATGGCCCTTTTTATTGATATTCTTTTCAATTCGTGTTACAATGCGTCTCCTTCCTTTTTAGGGGATAGGAGCATTAGATATTGATCTCTACAACTTGTTCGCAAAGATTTCCTCTTTCGCGTGCCCACATATAACATGGGCGAACCAAAACGTTGTCGCCGCTTGCGTTGATACAGGTCGATTCCTTGCTGCTCCTCCAATGCTGCAGATCTGCGTTCAAAGAAACAAACAAAGCATCAGTAGCACCTGTGTATGAAAAATAAAAGATAAATCTAACTATGACTAAAATGAATCTAAATGAAATGAAAACTTGACAAAAGCATAAACATGAAACTAGCTAAAATACTATAAAAGAAATAAAGCGGGGAGGTGCCCGAAGGCAGACCACCCGCAGATGAAACTGCCGACACCAATCCGCTTGAGATGGGTCTGAAACCTGATGTGATGTGTTGTCAGCAAATTGGTAGAATATTGTGGTCAAAAGAATGGCGTTTGGGCACAAATCGCAAGTAAGTGATTTAGCAGCACTTCGTCGCTCAAAATGCTCCTGCTCGGTATATTTTTTGGGTGAGGAAACTCACCGTTTTATAGACCCAAGGGGTCTCTTTGAATTAACATGCAAAAGTGTTTCTTTGCATGAATGCTTTTGTTTGTGAAGAGAAGACTTCTTCTTGATCAAGGGCTTCTTAACTGCCTCTGTGCATGTCTTTGTATGTTTTAGAAAAACTCACTTGCACTCCCATGCAATGAAGGGATAGCTAAGTGGCAAATCTTTTTTAAAATACCAATAATAAACTAGTTGAGTTGTCTTAAAAAGCTTACTCTCATTCCCATGCAGTGAAGGGAAAGTCAATTGGCAGATGTGTGTTGTCAAAAGAACTCACTCGCACTCCTATGTCATGCATGAAAAGCTGAGTGGTAGTTCTGAGTTGTAATATGTCGAGATTTGACTTTTTTCCGGTCAAACCTGACAATCGTCCCACCCCGAAGCGAGCACTGGTAATCGTCCCTGGGTGAGACGAGTATCAGTCAGCACTCGTCCCTGGGTAGGACGAGTAAAATTTGCACTCGTCCCTGGGTGGGACGAATAAGCAATAAAGTGTCTAAAAGGTGCCAAATTGGTTTCTGACTTGCAAAACTGCTGTGTGAGTGGTTAGAACCACTGTTTAACCTCTGAGGGCTGCCCTAGGGGCTATGTGTGTTAGTGCGATCAGTGCTTGTTGTCACATAATCGGATTGGTGTTGTTTTGGTGTCTATAGATGCCCCTTTTTGGGAAGCGCTGCACATGGTGCAATGCTGAGCAAAAATATATAACCAAAGCACTAATGATTAGGGTTTCTCGGTAACCTAACCAACTCTTGATGCCCCAAGTATGGAAAGGGCACGCATTCTTGAATCCTTGCTTCTGACGAGCTAAGGAACTCAACTCAAGCATTAACCTGGTTCGGTGAGGTATTACTTGAACTTAGACATTGATCAGTCATGAAGAGGCAAAGGGCGCAACCTTTTGTTGTGGGAACCTTGAGTTCATGATTCACGAATGCCAAGTATATGATCAGTTTGTGATGATTGCTTGTTTGCTGCCCCAGCAGGGGCGCGATTGTCTTTTGCAATGATCCTTTGAATGCGTGTCATTTCCAAGACTGGGTATAATGGTGTTGATTGGCAACTAAGTGTGACTACCCCCTCAAGCGACGAATCGATGAGGGAATGACCGACATGAGAAAAGCGACGAGTCGCTTGACCCAAGATGACTTGTGCAAGGGTGCCTTTAGATGGTTTACCGCTAAGCATGCTCGAGCAGTTCCTCGACTGTTTTGACCTATTTTTGATTTTGTTGGCATTTGTCATTTTTATGTTGTGGTTGTTTTTGATGTTTTTTTTTTTTTTTTTTATTCGTCCGGGGGGGACGAGTGCCAGGTTGGTAGTCATCCCGGGGTGGGACGAGCGCGTTTCCGATGGTACTCGTCTCGGGGTGGGACGAGCGCGCAGAAAAGTGCTCGTCCCGATAAAGGACGATTACCGGCTGACAAAAATTATAAATATGCGAAAATGACAGATTTGGCTCATTTGCACTGTTCATCGATTACGATTTGGAGCTCTGGGAGGAGGAGGTAGATTTCTGACGCGAAGCGCTGCCGGATCATCCAACCACCATGAGTGCACAGACCGGGTCGTCGAGCGGCGGAGCCGAGGCGAGACCGATAAGTGCACTATCTCCTCGATTGTGAATTTGAAAAATGCAAATGTGTTTTTATTGTTTTTCGTTTATTGAAACATGAAACCCTAATTAATTAAATTAAAAGGTAAATGAATGAAACCAAAGGAAACATGGATGCAAACCTATGGAAACTTAGATGGAAAACCGGATGATAAACCCAAAATGAAACTTAGAGTAACACCGGATGATAAACCCAAAATGAAACCTAGAGTAACAACTTAGGGTAACCATGGTTAAAATGTTTTTTTTTTTATGTGAATGGTAAAACTTAGGTCGAAACCATAGGTAAACCATGCCCATATTTTTGTGTTATGTTTATGGAATTAAAAAATGGAAAATGAATGAATGAATTTTTGAAGGTACACTGGGTAACATGTTGAGTGCTATTAAAATAAAGATGAATTTTTTTTTTTGGTTGAAATGGTAAACTTAGGTAAAACCGTAGGTAAACCATGTCAAATTTTTATTGGTTTTGATGAAATTAAAGATGATTTTTTTTTGGTTGAAATGGTAAACTTAGGTAAAACCGTAGGTAAACCATGTCAAATTTGTAGTGTTTTTTTTTTTGATGAAATTAAAGATGCAAAATTGATGAATTTTTTTGTTTGAAATGGTAACTTAGGTAAACCGTAGGTAAACCATGTCAAATTTTTATTGGTTTTGATGAAATTAAAGATGAATTGTTTTGGTTGAAATGGTAAACTTAGGTAAAACCGTAGGTAAACCATGTCAAATTTTTAGTGTCTTTTTTTGATGAAATTAAAGATGCAAAATTGATGAATTTTTTTGGAAAAAAAAAAAAAAAAAAAAAAAGAGTTGTTGAAATGGTAAACTTAGGTAAAACCGTAGGTAAACCATGTCAAATTTTTGTCATTTTTTATGAAATTAAAGATGCAAAATTGATGAATTTTTTTGTTTTGAAATGGTAACTTAGGTAAAACCGTAGGTAAACCATGTCAAATTTTTTGTTGTTTTTTGATGATGAAATGAAAAATGGATGAATTTTTTTTTTTTTTTGATGTACATGTGAATGAAAGATGTTACTATATAGTTATGCATTTTTGTACATGTGATGGTAATTTGATGCATGTTTTTGATGTTTGTTGTTTTTTGTGATGTGCAGGTGGTGAAGAGTCGACATCGAGTATCGACCATTTTTTCTAATGCCCGCGAGGCGTTGACTGATGATGACTGGGAGTGGCTTGATGCCTTAGGGCTCAAGCATGTGGCTCGGTTGGATGCAGTTGTGGCAGATCGGGCGTACATTACAACTTTGATCGGCCTATGGGATGTTCGTACGAACACCTTTCATCTTTCGATAGGGGAGATGATTGTCACCTTAGAGGACGTGTATCGGATTCTTCGGATTTCGATAGACGGGGTTCCCATTCGGACGACACCACGGGGCCAAAGGATGGCGGTACTGACGCGATACTTTGGATACGGAGCGGATGAGGATGGGATGACCTCGTTGGAGAGGGCGGAGTTGGATTGCCATATTGGGGTGATCTTGGTACGGTATTGGTACGCGAGGGGAATGTTGGGAGTGAGGCATGCGGTGCTCATGAGCCTCATTTCCAACATGCTCCTGCCAGACTCGTCAGGAGCGAGGTTCCCATGGAACCTATTGGAGGTGGTGTGGCAGTTGGTGGATTGCCCGATGATAGAGCCGGTTATTATGAGATGGGGTCAGACACTGTTGGCGCAGTTATATGATGAGTTGTACGAGGTCCACTGTCGGAGGCGAAAGGGGATGGGGTGCAGTTTCTTGTTGCAGTGTTGGGCATGGCAGCACATAGCCATAGAGCGACCACGAGGGTTGCCCTGGACTACCCGAGCTGAGATGGTGGACAGGGATATTGGGTATGGTGCCCTATGGTATCGGTCGGAGGAGCGGGGGTAGAGTCGACGGTTCACGGGAGACGTGGACCATTACAGAGATGCACTGGCACGACTGACTCCTAGAGATGTGATATGGAGGCCATATCGGGATTGTCCCGCATGGCCAGAGGTAGATGATTGGCTTCGACGGGTTCGAGGGGGAGATGGGTGATTGGACGGCATGGGACAGAGCAGGAGTACTTCCATTACCTTCGAGTGACGTGATAGTTTGGGGTACGCCAGGGGTTTCCTGGGGAGCCCGTAGCCTACCGGCGTCGGAGTGATGAGAGGACCCTAGCTGCACCGATCCTCGAGCCATTGGGGGAGGAGTCGGATAGCGTACTAGACATTCCGGACGTGGATGACGTCGGAGTGACGATCGAGTACCAGGAGTGGTGGACGCTGCGGCAGTGGCGAGGTGAGGGACCATTGGGAGGAGAGGAGGCAGCGGGAGGCGGAGAGGGTGCAGAGGCACCAGGAGAGGGTTGGGGAGCTCCTGTAGATGTGGAGATGGTGGAGGTGGCAGAGGTGGGAGATGACGTTGAGGAGGAGGAGCAGCCGGAGATGCAGGGTGCTCTAGAGCAAGCTGGCTCAGGGGAGATAGAGGCGGGGTTACGCGCTGAGGTAGCGCGACTGACGGGAGAGCTTGCAGAGATGACACAGGAGAGGGATCGCCTGCGGACACAGTTGGTAGGGCAGGGGAGCGCAGGGGCTATGGCTCACCAGCAGGAGGGTGATACGGATGCTTGCACGGGAGAGGGATCTCCTGCGGGTGCAGCTAGCACAGCGTGATGACGCCATCGTGTACTACCATAGGCGAGAGGCCGAGTTGAGGCTACGGGAGGTAGATTGGGGGCGGCATCAGGCAGAGATGGAGGGTGAGATTATTCGCCTAGGTGGGAATATACCAGAGCCTCCGGCCAGTGGCTCATCGTACAGGATGAGAGATAGCAAGACGGAGCAGTCGGCATCATCCCGGCGAGGCGAGAGGAGGGCGGTGCGAGTGGTCAGGATGCAGGCGGTGATCGCCCTGAGAGATCTCAGAGGACGGATACCATAGGGGGTAGCTCTCGTCGCACCGATCCTGCGTGATCATGGTGGTCGACGCCCTAGGCTGGGGGTTTTGGGATTTTGGATGATGGGAGGGAGGTCTGAGGACCAGTTTTGTAGCCTACGGGCAATTTTGTTGTGATATATATACAGATGATTCTTTTTGGTGTTTATCATTTTTTGTGATTTATTTTTATGTGCATGTTTTTACATTGATGTATGCATATGCGATTATGAATGTGATGATTCTATTTGGTATGATGTATGCTTATGGAATGAATGAAATGAATTGTTGATGGTTTGTCGATGCACCATAGATTGTACAAAATTGGATGGACTTACGATACTAATGGGATGACTTTGTGGAATGACTTTGCATGTGAAAACTTTGTTTTTGTATTTTGCATATATTTTGATGGTGATGTACGAAATAAAATGTGACAGGTGTTTTTAAAATGTAGTTAAGCCTTTTTGAGATGTAGATATTTTTAACTAACTAGCCAAGACTGTTCGTTTATCTCACAAGACTTCTGAACAAGGTCTAAATCTGACTTGAATTTAACCAAGTTATTTCACATCCCTGTGTGTGCAATTGAGTTCATTTATGTGGTATTTGTCAGGATACCGCCAGTGCCAGATGGGCTTTCAACCGAACCTATATTGAGGATCACCTAATTAGCTCCACTAACTCCTTTATTGTATTTAGTCGGATTTGTCTGCGATGTTATCTAGGATACCATAAGCTAGCTCATCCACATGCAAACATTGATATGCACACAAGTTAATGTGACAGATATATCGTCATGCGGGAGGTTTACCATCAGTGACCAATAGGCTATCAACCAAACCGATACTGAAGCTTGCCTCATGACCTGTCGAAATGCTGAGAATTCCAGGGATTCAAGTTCGACTCCCTTCTTTTTTTTTTTTTAAGGGTATTGGGATACTTGCTCTTTGGTAGTGATAAAATCACTGTTTATTTTTATGATAGTACTCATCTTTTTTTTTTTTTTTTTTTTTTTTTTTTGAGCAAGGGATTTGAATATGGAGTGATGAGAATCACTATTGTTTGTGCCTTTTGATGTGTGCCATGTAGGATGTCAAATTTTAGTGTTTTGACGTTTTGCAAATGTTTGATGTTTTTGCAACTTTTGAGAACTTGGGATTCATGGGGAATTGGGTAGGGAGGATGCTTGTCCTTTTGCCAACTCTCAGCATTTCTAGGGTCAATTGCACAGGGGGATAAGCAAGATAGCCATTTCGCTTATGGTAACCGGGATTACGGTGCGGGTTTCATCTTTCGTTCACACAACTTAGGAATTATTTTATGTGTGTTAATTTGTGTTGGGATGCTACGTACCAAGGTGGGATCCAAGTAAAACTTTCCCATGTAAAATCTGCTTAGCGTATGCGGTTTTTGGCTAGAAATTTAAAGACATCTGAATGACGAAAACCCTATATACATTAGGCGACAACTGACGATGCTAAAATAAAAGGGTGATATGTTGGATGTAGGCGTTTATGAAAATGGATCTGAGGTGGAAATGATGGAATTGCCAAATAATGACAGCCTATGGTGCTTTTGACTTGTATGACCTAGCGAAGTATGCAATGTATGGATGCAATGCTTAATGCAACCTATATTTTTGTATTTTGATTTTTATGAGAATGCATGGAATGGAAATGCAAATGTTTTTGTGATTTTGATTGTTTTTGATTTTTTTGATTTTTATTTTTGATGAGTATGCATGGAATTGAAATGCAATTGTTTTTGTGATTTTTGATTTTTGTGTTGTTTTTGTTGATTTTTGAATATTTATGTTGACCAAGCAGTTATGGTAACGCTTGGAGCTTTTGGGTTGACCAAGCGATTGTGGTAATCCTTGGAGCTTTTTGGGTTGACCAAGCGATTGTGGTAATCCTTGGAGCGTTTTGGGTTGACCAAGCAATTGTGAGAATCCTTGGAGCTTTTGGGTTGACCAAGCGATTGTGGTAATCCTTGGAGCTTTTTGTTGGACTATGGCTCTCTAGCTGTGGAATGACCTCAAATGAATGATGTTCAAGGGTTCTGTTTCCTTGATTCCTTCAAGAGAGGCAAGCCGGTATGTTTCGGGTCCTATTTTATTGTCAATGATGTAAGGACCTAACCGGTTTCTTTGCGAACTTGTCCCGTAGATGGGACGACAAATTAGAATTCTGCTGGTTCTCTTTTAAGACCAAGTCACCAACCTGAAATTCCCTGAAATGGACTTTCATGTTGTATGCTTTCTTAAGTCGCTCTTGATAGATACGCAAATGCTCGAGAGCATTAACGCATCGTTCGTCAAGCAACGTCAGTTGATCTAACCGGGCCTGTCGCGCAGTGTCATCATCGATGAACTCTTGCATTGAAATGCGTAGGGAAGGAATTTCCAACTCAAAAGGCATGACTGCCTCGGAGCCATACACCAACGAAAATGGAGTTGCCCCAGTGGGCGTCCGAATCTTGGTGCGATAAGCCCATAGGGCAAGCGGGATCTGAATGTGCCGAGTATTTATGATTGTCCGCAATTGTCTTTTTGAGAATGGCGACTAGCATTTTGTTTGACGCCTCTGCTTGCCCATTTGCCTGTGGATAATAGGGTGTCGAAAAGCTATGCTGAATCTTGTACTTTGTGGTCAAAGCACGCACATATTTATTCTTGAATGGCGTCCCATTATCCGAGACTATTTTGGATGGAATACCAAAACGACATATGATGTTATGCAAAATGAACTCCGCAATGCGGGCTCCAGTCATAGTGGTCAACGGAATTGCTTCCACCCATTTGGTAAAGTACTCTGTGGCCGTTAAAATGAACGTGTGACGACCAGACGACGCAGGGGAGATCTTTCCAATTAGATCAAAGCCCCACTGCGAAAAAGGCCAAATCGATTGAATCGGCTGTAAGGCCTGAGAAGGTACGTGTGTCAAATTAGCATGGTGCTGACACTTCATGCACTTCTTCACATATGCGCAACAATCTCGCTCTAAAGATGGCCAATAATAACCCATGCGAAGAATGCGCTTTGCGATGGCCATACCGCTGAAGTGGCCACCACATGTACCATCGTGAGCTTGGGTGATCGCCCAAGCGGACTCTTGTTGGTCCAAACAACGAAGGAGGATTCCTTCATAATTTTGACGATACAAAATGTCTCCTAACAAGACATGCTTTGCCGCTTTCTGTTTGAATGATCTTTTCGTGGCTTGTGTCAATCCAAGTGGGAGATTACCTAGCTTGAGGTAATCCCGAATGGGTGTATACCAGTCTTGCTGATCAAAAACCTCGATAGTATGAACGGCCAATCCCTCTTGAAGTTTATCCCGAACAAAAGCTGAGCAGGAAAGAACTTGTAAAAACAACGTGGTGTTGCTAGTAAGAGGGGTCGGGGAGAACAAGGACCCCCAGTTGGCTTTAGTCAAACAATCTCGAATTCGAGAGAACTTATCCGGAGATGGTTCAATCTGAATCATGTGGATTCCTGGCGTCAGATCAGAGCTTGCACGCTCCATCACAGATTGCGATAATGTTTTAACCTGAATGGTTGTCATTTCACCAGAAGGGTCTTGCGGAATAAGTGACCCCAAGGAGGCCATAGTATCCGCAAAACGATTTGATGATCGAGGGAGTGCCTCGATGTCATACCATTCAAGTTGTGCCAAGAATTTATCCACAAGGGCTTTATAAGACTTCAAAAGTGGACATTTACATTGGTATATCCCCTTTACTTGATTGACAATTAACAACGAATCACCAAAGATGTTCAATCATTTAATGTTCATGGTGATTGTTGTCTGAAGACCTATGAGCAAGGCTTCATATTCTGCGTTATTGTTGGTGCACGAGAAGTCTAATTTAAATGACAAGGGCATTGGAGCGCCTTGTGGAGTGAAGAATACAATTCCCGCACCACCCCCTTGCTCACATTTAGAACCATCGAAGAATAGGGTTATGTCGGCCTGTGACTCAAGCTCATCAGAATCTGGCGACTACGAAACATGGAAGACCCCATCATCAGGTAGTTCAAAAGTCAGAGGCTGATCGTCTTCAAGAGGAGCCTCGGCTAGTTGATCGGCGATGACTTGACCTTTTATAGATTTCTGTCCAATGAACTCTATGTCAAACTCCGTCAACAACATGATCCATTTCGTCGTGCGGCTACTATGATAAGTACGACTCATCATGTATCGCAATGGATTCTCCTTAGACACAACATACGTCTTATTACTAAGCATGTAGTGGCATAGATTTTTGGTAGCAAACACCACTGCCAAGAGAGTTTTTCAACATATGCATAGTTAAGTTCATAGCCCGACCGGGGTGCGGCTAAGATAGTATGTAGCTTCGTTCTCTGTGAAGTTCATTTTTTTGGGACAACATGGCGCTCAGTGCCACCTTAGTGGCTGAGATGTATAAGTAGAACCAAACTCCTAGTCTAGGTGGTGCCAATGCGGCGGCGAAGCCAAGTACTATTTAATGTCGTCAAAGGTCAACTGGCACTCGTCATCCCAATGAAATGTGACCCCTTTATGCAATAATTTATTCATGGGTCGGCATTTGTCAGATAACTGCGCTATGAAGCGCTTGATCGACGCAACATTTCCCTGCAGACTCTTGAGCTGCTTGATGGTGGTTGGGGGACGCATTTCAAGGATTGCCTTGACTTTGTTTGGATCAACCTCAATTCCTCGTTTGGAGACTATGAAACCCAAGAGCTTTCCAGAGGTGACGCCAAAGACGCACTTCTTGGGGTTTAGTCGACTTTATGCTCAATGAGGCGATCAAGGACCTTACTCAAGTCACCGATGTGATCTGGGCGCAAAAGAGATTTGGCCAACAAATCATCCATGTAATCTTCCAAAGTTTTGTGCATGTAATCGTGAAAGATGTATGTCATGGCACGTTGGTAGGTAGCTCCGACATTTTTAAGGCCAAAAGGCATGACCTTATAGCAAAATGTCCCCCAAGGCGTTGTGAATGCCATTTTTAGTTGGTCCTCAGGATTGATACGAATCTGATTGTATCCTGAGAAACCATCCATAAGGGAAAGCATTTCGTGGCCCGTTGTAGCGTCTACCAACGCGTCGATGCTCGACAAGGGAAAATCATCCTTAGGACTCGCTTTGTTAAGATCTCAAAAATCAGTGCATATGCGAATCCTCCCATCGGGTTTCTTGATAGGAACCATGTTAGACAACCATGGCGGATAATCCACATAGATGACAAACTGGGCATCCAACAACTTTTGTAACTCATATTTTACCATTAAGGCCACTGTTGGATGCATCTTGCGTAGTTTTTGCTTTACTGGCTTGATTGTTGGATCAAGCGTTAAATTGTGCGTGACTAGCTGTGGGTCTAGTCCCGGCATATCCTTGTATGACCATGCAAAAACCTCCTTCTTTTCCTTAAGAAGGGCAACATAATCGGCTCGCTCTTCGGGGGAAAGACTTACCCCCAGCTTGAGAATCTGTGGATTCATTGGATCTATGCCGATGTCTACATCAGTCGTTGCTTCAACTGACATATGGGATCCGTCTTCCAACTGGTGTGGAATTGGGATCAGATGGATATCATTTGCTGAATTAAGATCATCATTAGGAACGTCAAGTTCCTCTTCAGCATGGAAGACATCCTGAGTCTGTCCTAGAGTGAAATGAAACATCCCACCGCAAGGCCAATACTCTGATGGAGATGGTGGTGTGTCAGCACGATCCCAATCAATAGCTTCTATGTCTAGATGCAATAATCATGTTGGATTGGATGGATCATGGATGGGGGCGGTCAAATCAATGGAGACCATGTTGATGAAATGATTGTAATCTCCATTACCGCAAATGTGACAACTTTGACATTCTGGATGTTCTTGGTGCTTTGGATCTGGCTCTGTAGGCACTGGCACAAAGGGATCAGCCCTATGCGTGGACCTACAAACAGGGTCTACCCTAGGCACTGATGGTTTGATAGGGTCTCCAGGCGAAAGATGTTCATTGTATTCCTGGAGTGGCGGATGCAGTAATTGCTATAACTACGCCAGGTTGAAATGCCTCCTAGGTCTTGGATCTATGTGTAAGTTTTCAAACATGTCGTCTATGTCCAAAGGATTTTGTTGTTGTTGAGGTAGCCTATGCTCACTAGGATCATTCAATGGGAACATCATCAGGAAGCTGTCCTGATCGTCATTCATTTGATATTCATGCGAATGATCGTACTTCGACTCATCTTCAGAAGACCCTTCTTGGTCTTGTCCATCTTCCCCTTGTGGGTGAGTCCATGAGGTTTCTCCTTGTTCGGCCGTAGGGAAAGGGTTGTTGAGGTCAACAAGGTTATTTGTTTGCAATGGGAAATAATCCCCCAATGTATAAGTTGTATTTGGATTGGCATATGGATCTGATGCCAACCCATCCTTGTTGCCTATCCCTAGGCCTTGCATGTTTTCGACCAAGATGTCGAGGGGCAAAGGGTGATTAAACCCTACTCCTGACTTGTCATAAGGCATTTGGTATCTTGGTTGACACAAAACATGCATTCCTTGTTCATATCGGCCTAACCCGTATCCATGCCAATTGCATTGGCTAAGATATCGTAATGCGAAGTCCGGGTTAGCCAGATAGTTGACATCTTCCACAAAGGGATCTTCATCTTCTTCTTCTTTTCGAGAAGGTTCAACGCCATGATCTAGGCCCCCAAAAATAAAGTTTGTCTGATTAGGTGGGTAGCCTAAAGGAACCACGGAGCCTATGGGGAGTCGAGGTCTTCCCATGTCTTGCATAGACTGAAGTGTGGGCGTTGCAACAACATTGCGCACTATGTACTCCCCCATGCCTGTGTTAGACATCTCAACAATAATCGTTGGTGATTGAGGGGAAGTGAATGGGAGTTCTCCTTGAGTCCACTCCATGTGGGGTGAACTAGGCGTCTCAACTTCCATTCGATTAGGCGTCTCTCCTGTAGAGATGTTGGAGACTAAAGGTGGTTCCGTTTCCAGGGGCTTCTTTCCTTTGTCCGTTGGAGTGGCCACCGTAGGTGGCATCGTTGTGGGAGGACTGGATGAAGAAGATGATCCCGCATGAGAATTTGATTGATTTGGTGATGAAGATTCTTGCTTAGTCGAACCCTGTTTAGATGGATTTAACTGGAAATCCACGTGCGTTGAAGGAAGGGTTGACTGCGGCATGATTTGCACTGAATTGCAATACTTAAAAGGTTCCAAATCTACGGGGACCACGTGCACTTGTCCTTCAAATGTATATTTCAAACATTGATGAGCAATTGAAGGGACACACTTCATATCTCGGATCCAAGGCCGCCCAAGCAAGATATTGTAAGCCATCTCACCTTCTAAAATGTGGCACAACGTATGAATGGTCTTTTGTCCCACTTGTATGGGCAGGACAATTGTGCCAACTATCGAGCATATCGTATCATTAAATGCTCGAAGGGTATAAGTGGAAGGTGCAATGTGAGAGGCTGGTAGTTTCAAATGTTTTAGTGCAGCGGTTGTAATAAGGTTACTGGACGAACCAGTGTCTATCAACACCCGTTTGTATGGAGTCCCGTTGACCCGCGCAATAACGTGCAGGGGTGGATCCGTTACATCTCCAGTCACCGTTTTTAGCTCATCTTCCCGGAAGGTAATGGCTGGTTCGATACACTGTTTGACATGCCCCACAAAATTTTTGAACGAATCCGCTTCGTGGGGTTGCAATTCAATTGCCTTTAATATCTCCATAAGAGCTTCCCGATGGGGCGCTGATTGTTGAATAAGCTCATAAATGGAGAGCCTAGCCGATGTGGTCCGTAGACTTTGGGTAAGTCTAGTTCGAATCGTGGCCACTGGTCTAGGTGGGGGCAACTGTGTAGGATTTGGTTGATGTTGTGACGTGGATGAAGCTTCCCTAGTGGCTGTCGCGGGGACAACTCCTGGGTGTCTCTTGTTTCTTGTCACAATGCTAATCATTCCAACATACCCTTCCATGGGGTAACTCTGTTGCACTTCATTGACATGCAGAGGTTTTGTTTGTGCATCATGTGTAGGTAAAGGATCTTTGAAAACACCCATTTGTTGGTTGTTGGGTGCGATGGGGTTATCCACTACCAATGTGTGATTATCAATAAGATCTTGCACTAAACCTTTAAATGACCAACAGACATTAAGGTCATGCCCTTTCCTTCTATGGAATCTACAAAAAATATCCTCTCTGTAGCCCTTAGGCTTTGGCGCATTGGGATCAATTGTTGGAATATCCGGTAGATTAATCAAGTTTGCCAGCTGACAAACGGTCAAACAAGGAATCTCTAGACTCAGTGTATGGTGTAAATTGTCGCTTAGGGCGACGCTGCTGATTTTGATCCTGCTTCTTGTTATCTTTCTCATAATTATTGTGAGGCACCGCCTGATAGTTAGCCTTTGAAGGCTGTGTTTCTTGGGCAGGCGTAGGGGCATTAATAGCAACTTGATTGACCATGGTGGGTTTCTGTTGCGTATTCCCTGTTTTGGTGCTCTTGTTCCACTCTTTTTTCTTAGGCTTGGCAATTTCGCCATCCTGTATCTTGATCTCTTCGATACGTCTAGCTTGCGCCAGAGCTTCTTCTAAAGTGGCGTATTGCTTCGTGATTGCAATAGCACAGAGATCGATCGCAAACAACTCTTTGCGAACATTTGAGTTAAGTCGGACATAGGAGGGAGGTAGGACAACTTTGAAAGCACTGTCCTCCATCGATTCCCATATGCTACCATAGACTCCTCCTCATATTGTTTGAGGCTAGCTAGATCACTGAGTGACGCCTTTTTCTTTGTATTGAAAGCAAAACGTTCTAGGAACGCGTCCACTAGTTGATCCAAGTTGTAGATGCTATGCTTCGGTAGATGGGTAAACCAATCCGAGGCAGATCCTACGAATGTGGTTATGAATGTTCTCAATAATAATGCATCATTGTCTTGTATACCAAAGCACCGGCTCAAAAATCTTGTCACATGCTCTTGAGCATCCTCATCCCCTTTAAAGAGTGCCAACTGGGGCAGCTTGAAATGTTCGGGGTATGGAGGTGCTGGCACTGACGGATGTATCGGATGACTACGGAGTTGGTGTAAGGTAGGCTTTTGAGGCCCACCAGTCTTAAGTTCCATATTCTCCAAGCATTCTAACAACACTTTGTAGGCATCGGAGGATATAATTTCCTCCTCCTTAGTTTGTTCCCGTTGTGGGTTGCGGGGAACTTGAGGCATCGGAGTCCCACCGTGATCGCCATTGAAAACACGAGATTTCAGAAACAAAAAGGAAATACTAAACAAAATTGCATTAAAATGAAAGAACACAAATGAATGAACACAAGATATAAAAGCAATATAAACTATGGCCTTTTTTATTGATATTCTTTTCAATTCGTGTTACAATGCGTCTCCTTCCTTTTTAGGGGATAGGAGCGTTAGATATTGATCTCTACAACTTGTTTCAAAATTCCTTCTTTCGCGTGCCCACATATAAGATGGGCAAACCAAAACGTTGTCGCCGCTTGCGTTGATACAGGTCGATTCCTCGCTGCTCCTCCAATGCTGCAAATCTGCGTTCAAAGAAACAAACAAAGAATCAGTAGCACTGTGTATGAAAAATAAAAGATAAATCTAACTATGGCTAAAATGAATCTAAATGAAATGAAAACTTGACAAAAGCATAAACATGAAACTAGCTAAAAAACTATAAAAGATATAACGCGGGAGGGGTGCCCCAAGGCAAACCACCCACGGATGAATCTCTCCGCCACCCAACCCGCTTAGGATGGGGCCGAAACCCGAGGTGATGTGTTGTCGGCAAATTGGTAGAATATTGTGGTCAAAAGAATGGGGTGTTGGTTCTTGTCTGCTAAAGTACCCAAATCTCTTTCGATTAAGAGATTATGGATGTTGAAAACACAAATCGCAAGTAAATGAATTAGCAGCACTTCGTCGCTCAAAATGCTCCAGCTCGGTATATCTTTTGGGTGAGGAAACTCACCATTTTATAGACCCAAGGGGTCTCTTTGAATTAACATGCAAAAGTGTTTCTTTGCATGAATGCTTTTGTTTGTGAAAAGAAGACTTCTTCTTGATCAAGGGTTTCTTAACTTCCTCTGTGCATGTCTTTGTATATTTTAGAAAAACTCACTTGCACTCTCATGCAATGAAGGGATAGCTAAGTGGCAAATCTGAGTTGTCTTAAAAGATGAGTTGTCTTAAAAAGCTCACTCTCATTCCCATGCAGTGAAGGGAAAGTCAATTGGTAGATATGAGTTGTCAAAAGAACTCACTCGCACTCCTATGTCATGCAGGAAAAGCTAAGTGGCAGTTCTGAGTTGTTATATGTCGAGATTTGACTTTTTGTCGGTCAAACCTGACATTCGTCCCACCCCGAAGCGAGCGCTGGTAATCGTCCCTGGGTGAGACGAGTATAAGTCAGCACTCGTCCCTGGGTAGGACGAGTAAAATTCTGCACTCGTCCCTGGGTGGGACGAATAAGCAATAAAGTGTCTAAAAGGTGCCAAATTGGTTTCTGACTTGCAAAACTGCTATGTGAGTGGTTAGAACCACTGTTTAACCTCTGAGGGCTGCCATGGGGGCTGTGTGTGTTAGTGCGATCAGTGCTTGTTGTCACATAATCGGATTGGTGCTGTTTTGGTGTCTACAATTCCAAGGAGGGAGCCCCCTATAACGGCAAAGCGATTACAAGGGAGCCCCCTTTGAGTGGCTTGCGATTACATTTTACATTAATTTATTAATATTTTTATAATAAGACCTTGGGGTCTTACCAGTACATCCTTTGAAACAAGCCTCTCAATAGGTTCAAGTAGCATTGCCTATCCTTTGAGTTTAATTTTAAGCTAAAAATGGTTGTGTTTTCAATTTCCTATTCCTGTTCAACATCACTCTTATTGGAAAATTTTTGATATGGTGAATCTTCATCTAATTTTTGGCCTTGCTCTTGGTAATGGGAGTGACACTTGAGGAATTCATTTTACTACTGTAAACTCTATTAATTTGCAAATTCTTACCACACTTTTTCTCGAGTCAATATCTCGACTCTATATTTACTATGACTATCAATTGTGGTTATAATGAAGCTCTAATGTATTTTTAAATCATCCTCTAACATGTGCATTAAATCTATACCAACTACCTTTTCATTGTTGTCATATTTAGGTTGATGTATCACCTCCCATAACAGTGTGACTTGTCATTAATTTTTCTTTTTGTCATTGGCTTGTATCAAATGGTCCTTTTATTGGGCACCTATTCAAATATGGATTGTAGGTGCCACCATGTCATATTAAGGTATGCATGTGACACAATTTAAAAAGATATTTGTACTTTAACCTATACCTATAACTCTTTTGGTTGGTTATTGTCTCTATTGCTTAAGTTCCCATTAAAGTATGTGTTATCATTGTTTATAGCTTTCTCAAGTAGGGGCCTCACCAAATATTCTCATTAATTGTGAGTCAATGGAAGGTGATAATTTATGTATTACCTAATTTTTTATTAAACTATTCTAGATCGTTGATCCAGCTTCTACCGAATATTTTGGGCCATCTGGATCCATTCGACCAAACATTTTTGGTCCATTGATTTGATTTTGGCTAATCGATTCTAACTACACATCCCCATTTAGCCGAATGATTCTTAGCCACACATATCCATTCAATTGAATGATTCTTATCCACGTATCTTGTACTTTATAGAAGGGGGTGAGTGAGAATGTATAGCATTTGGGTTTAGGTATTATTTTGGTGGTACTTGAACTTAAGAAAATTGTTGGTCCGGCTTTCATACGCACCCCACGAAAGGATGGGCAGGAAGCCCCGGAGACACCCACGGGACGGATCCCACTCACTTTAGGATCTAGCTGGTTATCCAAGGTGCGAGTTACAGAGTTGGGTCGAATGGCTATTCACTCTTTTCCACTTTTGGAATAGATTTCAATATGGACTGCTCTGTTACCTTACAGGGGGTTCTTGAACTTGTTCAGTAGTTGCAAAAGTTGTTTATCAGATTTAACTTGAATTCTTGATCTAGCTCTCATGGGTCAGTAGATTTAAATAAAAGACAAACAAAGAAAATAAAAATGGATCATTCACCGAAAACAAAGAGAGGGTAGGGTAGGGGCGAGAAGAGAAGTTTATCAAACATCAAGCTGTAAAACCCTAAACTATCAATCTTATCTATGCTACTCGACTTCACAACGAGAACAAATCAAAGAAGAAAGTGTCCGGTCAGTCTAAGATCACTTTCAACTAAGAGCACAAGGCAGAGTGAAACAGATCTAGCAGAAAATTATAAATCCAAGGGCAGCTGGTTAAAACTGGTATCTTTCACCGGCAGCCTAGCTCACACAGTGAAGACAGAGCAATTAGAACAAACTTACACCTCAAATCTGTAATTTCCCCTAGCAGACAAGAGAACAACTGAAGCCTAACAACATATTTAAACTTGATAACTCAGATTCACAGCATATATCTAACAAACTTTAAATGGAACGGATAACAAAAGAAGATACACTTATCACACTCTGCAAAAGATTAGGCTCCTGGCCATGCTATCACAGAAAAGCTAAAGCACATCAACTCCAAGTCCAGAAACAAAGGATTTCACAAAATTTGCAAGAAATTGCTTATAAGCCTTTTATTTCTAAGTCTCCGCCTCTCGCAATTACATTGAGAAGAAGTATTTATAGACTCAGGACAGACCCTGATCTTTTCAGAAATATCTTCTTCTCCAAACTACAAATCTTATCTTTCTAAACCCTAGGACCCGGGTTTTACAATAAAAATCCATTTAAAATCAAAGTCCAGATAGAACTTAACCCTTCGGCAAATCGGTGAGTCACTGCCATAAATGGAGAAGATAAAATCTAAAGCCACTTGCATTCATCCGCAGCTGCAAATAAATGCCTCCATTAATTCTGTTGGTGAGCCGGATGAGTCACCACTTCTCCATCAATTTGATCTCCGTAAAGCCATCCCTGAGTTGAAATTGTCTTCATGCTATTAATTCTGCAATAAATTTGTCATTGAATGCTTTCACCGGCATCTTCTCCTCTAGCATGGCGGTCCTTGATCAAATCTGCACTTTAACTTTGACTTTATGGCCTTTCTCGGTTGTCCCGCAAGTGCCAGATGGAATCCTGCATGAAAGACAAAAAGATTATATTAGCACTTTAATAAACATTAAATCAAAGCTTTAACATTTAAAACAGATTAAATCAGCTAAAAAGCTTGCATGTCGGCTTCTGTTTGTCTGCCTCACGCTTTGACACGTGTCGCTACCCCAGGATGCCTTCTGTTTCCCGTTGGAATGCACTTCGGTCACTTTGAGGACTTTCTCTCTCCTATCGCGATTCTGCGACATGTCGCGATTTCGCGACATGTCGCGAAATCGCGACGTCCCGAGCGCCATGCAACTTCTTCCCCGTCGGCCGCGAAAACGCGACATGTCACGATTTCGTGACATGTCACGAAATCGTGCCTCCTGCCAGCTGTCGCACAACTTTTTCAAGCATGTCACGATTTTGAGACATGTTAGCGACGCGCTGCACCTTTTGTACTTAAGCATTTTTCCATCAACAACCCGCAAAATAGAACACGTCGCGATATCGCGACAGTTCCGTACCTGTATGCGTTGACCACGATTTTGCGACACATTTGCGACTTAGCCGATTTTCATTCTACAGCCCACTTTCTCTCTCCTACCGCGAAAATGCGACATGTCACGATTTCGCGACATGTCACAAAATCGTGCCCTTTCGTACGTTTTCTTTCTCTCTCCTCCGGTCGGCAGCGATTTTGCGACACTTTCCAAAAATGGAAATGTCGCGATATCGCGACACTTCCAAAAATGGAAAGTGTCGCGATTTCGCTACACAAAAATGACTTAGCTGCTTTTTGATTTCCGTCGCGATATCGCGACATTTCGAAAATGGAAGTGTCGCGATATCGCGACACTACCAAAAATGGAAAGTTTGATTTTTCATGAATTTATGCAACTATTTTCTGGATTTTTCTCGTACCGGTGCAAGATTTTATTTGTGCATGAATGATTCTAGCATGTAAAAAGTGAATTCTTGGATAACACAGCTGGAATGCAAGAAAAAGCACAACTTTAAAAAGGAGGCAAGCAAATTTGGATTTAAAACCTGAAAATTATCAAGAGGGTCCCTACTGCAAAAATGGAAGTTCAAGGTTTTCTAGAGGATGGAATCTCATTTTTCAGTGGGGGTGTGTTGCTTCTCAACAAATGGCGATATCTGCGGGTAAAATAGTAGCACTATTTTAGAACCCAAGACTACGGTTTCAAAACAAAAAGACCATGCATCATGCCTTGCCACGAACATTCTTCACAATAAATTGACTGCTAGCTGCCAGTTGTTAAAATTTCCCAAGGACATACTAGGCTGGATTACTTCAAGGAAGATTTCGATGTGCAATTTCAAAGGGTATAAAACTTTCTTCAAGGATGAGTGGATTGAATGATGAACTTTGGATTGATCAACTTTTCTAGATTGTAAAAGGGGAAACCGAGTAGAGCTCTGTTTACTAGTTTAGCCTTTTACGACCTAGACAGAGTTACCCTTTAGATTTACACGACCCAAATTTACAAGCTGTAGGGAATCAAGAAGAAAATATCTTTGGAAGTATTGGCTGCCTCTTTTAATTGTTCAACTCTTTTTTCTCTTTTTTTTCTCTTTTTTTTTTATATCTCTCCCTCTGAAATATATCAATATCTGAAATGCTTTTAGGGAAATCACAATTTTCTTTTATCATTTGATCAATCTGGAACTATTTCAGTCTAGGCATTGATAGCCTCTGGTGACACCCAAATAATTGCATGAACCATAGTCCCCTCTTATAACCAGCTTTTCTTGGATTCCCCAGGAGTTCCTCCAACTAAACAACATAGCAGTTTTTCTATCATTAAAACAACTATGGCAAGTAAGACACAAGATCCAATCATCTCTCTACCTTTGTCTTGAATAACAAAATAGTTCTACTATTCGAGTGCAAGCAGACTATCTCAATTAGAATAATGAACAGCATGGGCATTGGATTATGGATTTATCAGCTCAGAATAAAACAATTTTAGAGGCTGACTTTTCATTGATTGCTCAAGCAAAGGTAAAGAATAGAATATTAAGAGCTGAAGGACTTTGTACAGGCTTTCAAGGACGAGACGAGGCTTTAAAGCAAAACAAAATAAAATGCAGACTAAAACAACCCAAAGAATAAAATAAACGACAGAGACAAAGAAAAGAACTGAAACAAAAGACTGTACAGACTTAAAAAGCAAGCTAAAACAAAAGACACAACAACTAAAAACTACAGGCAACTAAGAAGAAAATAAACTAAAGAAACTATAGACAACTGCAAAAGAAAATAGAACTAAAAACTAAAGCAAAATAAACTTGGAGAGCTATTCACAATATGTACACATGTTACAACTTCTTCATAGCTTACTCAAATGATACATTGGATGGAACAACGGAAAAATAATGTTTCAAGTATTGACCATTAACAAGGAGGTCCAGAAAATTACCATCCAGGTCTTGCAAGCGGAAAGCATTGTTACCCAATATTTCAGCAATTTGGTAGGGGCCTATCCACAGTGGCTGCAACTTTGTGTGCTTACCCTTCTTCTCATGGGCCTTGTCCCACAGAAGCACTAAGTCTGCCAGCCTGAAAGCCTTCACCTTGGCTCTCTTGTCAAACCACCGCTTGACAGTTTCTTGGTGCCTACTGAAGTGCTCCAGGGCTTGGAGTCTTTCATCCTGCAAGTTAGTCAAATCTAAAACTCGGGCTTCTGCATCATCATGATCTTCAAAATAATCTAAGGCAAATTGGTAGGTGGGCAACTTCAAGGAGATGGGAACAATTGGCTGGGTACCATACAACAAAACAAAGGGAGAGGTCTTAAGAGCCACTTTGTGTGTTATCCGGTCAGCCCACAGTGCATATTTCAACAATGTATGCCACTTCCTGGGTTTATCTGCTGCAGACTTTTTGATGGCATTCATTAAGTTCTTGTTTGTTGACTCAGCCAATCCATTGCCTTGGGGATAGTAGTTGGATGAGAATCTGATAACTATCCCCATATGGTATGCCCAATCTGCAAACTCCAATGATTGGAAGGCTGGCCCATTATCACAGACCAAATTCAAGGGAACCCCAAATCTAGTTATGACATTTGATTCAAGAAATTCAATCACTTCTTGAGTTGTACTTCTTGTAGTGGCTGCTGCTTCAACCCACCTTGTGCAATAGTCAGTAGCTGTCAGCACATATTTATGTCCTGCTGAGGAATTTGGATTAATGACTCCCACAAAATCAAGTCCCCACTGCATGAAAGGTTTGTTTATCACAACTGGTTGCAATGGCAGAGCTCGGTTTGCCTCTTTGGCTGCAAAAGTCTGGCATTGATGACAGGTTCTGACATGTTGATGTGCATTCTTAAAAAGTGTAGGCCAGTAATAGCCTGCTCTCAGTATCTTATGTGCAGTGGCAGATCCTGATGAATGTCCTGCCCCTAGTTTTTCATGAAAACTAGCCATGACTTCACTGACTTCACTGGGAGAAATGCACCTTAGAAAGATGCCAGCATAATTCTCCCTGTACAGAGTACCTGCCTTGAGGAGATAGTGAGCAGCTTTTAACTTTAATGCTCTCCTTTGAGTTCTGTTCAAATGGGATGGGCAAACTCCAAACTGTAGCAGATGAATGATATCCCCATACCAATCATCAGATTCAGAGTTTAATTGATTAACTTCCTGCTGTAGAGGTATTTCAGCAATGTGCCTGGACAAGCCAAGTCCTCTGATCAGTTTAGCAGGCCTAATCTCCAAGTCATATTCTTGCAGCCTGGTGACCCAATTGCCCCTCAGTTCACCCAACTCATTTTGACTTAGAAGATACTTCACAGCTGGGTCTGGCACTATGGCATGAGTTTTGCTTCTGAGTATATAATGTCTGAACTGTTTCACTGCCCTTACCAAAGCATAGGCCTGTTTATCTAAACGGGAATATTTCAGTTCAGCTCCCTTCAAATTAGTGCTCTTAAAAGCAATTGGATGTTCTCCTGTATCTCTCCGTTGAGTCAGCACTGCAGCAAGTGTATGTTCAGAAGAGAATGTGTACAGATAGAAATCTGCACTGAAATGCGGGCTTACTAAGGCTGGTGCTTGTTTAATGGTTGTCTTGATTTCTTGAAAAGCAGTCTTAGCTTCAGTGGTCCAGGCAATCTGGGCAGTTTGCTTTAACATATCATTCATTGGTTTAACTATCTCTGCAAAGCCTGAGATAAACTTTATGACAAAGTTAATCTTTCCAAAGAATGATCTCAACTCTTTCTTGGAGTTGGGAAATGGTATGCAGAGATATGGCCTCAACTCTGCCTGGATCCATAGAAATGCCATCCTTTGTGACCAAATGCCCAAGCAGTTTGCCTTATGTTACACCAAATATGCATTTCTTTGGATTCAGAGAAATGCCAAACTCTCTGCACTTGTTAAACACAGACTCTAAATGCTTTACATGGTCAAACTTAGATTTGGAAAAGACTGTTAGATCATCCATGTAAACTACAATACATTTGCCCATAAGCCCCTTGAAGGCATGGTCCATTGCTCTCTGAAATGTTGCTCCTGCATTTATTAAACCAAATGGCATCCTCTTGTAAGCAAAAGTCCCCCACTTGGTTGTAAAAGCAGTCTTCATTCTATCTTCTTTCTCCACCAATATCTGGTTATAGCCTGAGAAGCCATCCAAGAAAGACATCATCTCTGATCCATTAACAATTTGCAGGACTTCATCCATAGAAGGCGGGGGATAGTTGTCCTTTTACGATGCCTTATTTAAATTCCTGAAATCCACACAAAGGCGGATCTCTCCATTCTTCTTCCTGAGCGGCACCGAGTTGGCCACCCGAGTAGAATGCACGATAGGAAAAATAATTGCTGCACTCAAGAGCTTCTCCACTTCTTTACGAATAAGGGGTTCCTAACAGAGCATTAACATGCCTCTATTTTTGTACGAAAGGCTTGCAAGATTCTTTCAAAGGTATGATGTGGGTGTAAACTTTTGGATCAAATACCTTTAAATCCTTGTATGACCCAGGCCATTACATCCTTAGACCTGTGCAGGAAATCAATCATATTTCTCTTTATCTCTGGATCACAGTCCTTTGCCAACTTGATGTTCCTTGGATCCTCTTCAGTTCCTACATTCAAATTTTCAGTCTCATTGTCTGTGGTGCCCACATAATCTTCAGAATTCACCCTCTGCCTGATCTTGTCAACATCAAATAGCCTCTCCAGCTCTACCATTCCCTTTGGGATTCTGTTGTCCTTCAATCTCATGATTCCCCTGTCATCATCTAACTGTTCCATCAGGGTGTCCCTTTGGCCCTCATCAATTATAGCATTCTCAAAGGTATTGGTACTATGCAGAAAGTTCACAATCTGTTGATCATCTGAGAAAACTTGAAAGTTATCTATATTGTTTGGAGCCGAAGGACGGGGGACTAACTCAATTGAAAACTTATCCCACTTAAAATCTTCCAATGGCTTTAAACTTGCAGCTGAAGATGCCAAGACATCTGCATGTGAATTTTGTTCCCTGGGTATATGTGTTAAGTTAAAGGCATCAAAGCCTTCCACCAGGTCCCAGGCTCTGTGTTTGTATCCTTTCAGATAAGAGGCTTTACATTGAAACTTACCCCTGACTTGGCTTGCCACTAATTCTGAATCAGTGAAAACTTGAATGTTTTTCACATTTCTATCCAATGCAAATTTTAAACCTAAAATCAGAGCTTCATACTCTGCTAAATTATTAGTACATGGGAGCTGCGAGCGGTAAGACATAAAAAATGTCGACTTTGAGGTCCTTTGAGGATCTGCCCCTATTCCAGAACCACACTTACATCTTGCTCCATCCACATGAAGTGTCCAAACTTCATTAGTATGTACAGGATGAGCTTTGTTAAATTTATTATTCTGCCCAGTTGTTAAATTGTAGACTCCAATGTCTACTTCTGCAACATTGACAGTTTCATTTGCAGCATTGTACTCTGTAATCGTGTGCTTGTACCTGGGTTCTCTGTCAACCCGCAATTGATTAGCCACACCCTTCCATGGCAACCACATGTGTGAAAAGTCAGTTGCCAGATATCCATTTAGAGACTTAGACCAATCCCTACTCAACAACATTCCATACCCCATTGGGATATCCACAACTTGGATTTCGATCTTATGTTGAGCCCTTGGCTCAGATGCCAATTGAATGTGAATGTTTTGCAGCTCTCCCACAACCTTAACTTCTGACTTGTCCAATTGGACAACTCTCCTCTCAGACTTCATTGGGGTCAGCCCCAACTGCTGACAAATTGCCGGTGGCATGACATTAGCGAGATGCACTGAATCTACCAAACAATTATGTAAATTCTTCCCAAAAATTTTGATGATCAGTAAAAATGGGGGAACTTCAGTCTTTTCCTTGTACATGGCCAGATTGGCATTGGCTATTTTCTTCCCTTTATCCACAGGTTTAGCAGCAGGGCCAGAGTATGTCTTTATCAGATTATCTCTCTGCTCTGAAATCTGTGCCAACTCATGCAAAGTAATGTTAGCCTTAATATTTTTCATATCCTCCACTATGTTATATCCTTTGTTAAGTGGAGGAATAGCAACATCTGGTACTCTTTGAGCTCCTCCCTTTGGTGGAGGTGGATTATTGCTTGGAGAGGGGTCAGGAGGAATATTGTGAGAGTTGTCAGGAGGAGTTGATGTGGTATTAGGCTCAGGATTCCTGTTTCTCAGGTTGTAATTATCTCTTAAATCTGTACTGTTGGAAAGCTCTGTACTTCATCCATGGGCATTTCAACTACATTCTCAGATTCATCCGGGAAAGAGAAAGAATCCAGGACCATGGCTGCACTGTGGCCAGATGAACTTGGGCCATCAGCAGTTCTTTGATTTTCAGGGGAGATCAAATCTCCAGACAAGGCTTCAAATGCATTGCAAAATTCCACACAATCTAACTCTCCATGCTGAGAAGTGGCATGAATTCTACACCAGTTGGGCAGGGCTAAGTCACAAATGTTCACATCATGAGCTTTACCCTTGTAATCTTTATTAGGTTCATATGGGGGCCTGTTAAATCTGTTTGGTTGATATGAATATCTGTTGGGGTTGTCTCCAGTAGAAGTTTGCCTTTTAAAACTCAAAAAATCATTGGCCAACTTTTGAACAATCTTTGAGACTTCTTCAATCCTAGCATTGTCAGCCTCTTTCACCGGGTTACGTACATTCTCAACAGGTGCAGCGACCACTGGTGCTGCTGATGGTAAAGTCTGACAAACTGGCAGCATCATCTGATGTGGGATAGGATTGAATACGGGAGCGACTTGAGTGATCGGAGGAGTTTGTTGAAGATTTAAAGGTTGGGGTCCCAAGCTGTCTTTCCGGGATTAAAGCTTCTTTATAAGCTTCGTCAAGTTAGTAACAGTGGCATCCCTCTTCAAGAAGACAGAGGTCATTGGGTCTAGAGAGTTCCTGAAGATCTCTAATGCCAGGTCAGCATTCGGTACATAATAGCCGGTGAGTCTACCATAAGCTTTCTGGAATCTGACATTATAGGATCTAATAGACTCATTCAGTTCTCTTTTGATGCTAGAAAACTGTTGATATAAAATGCTGGGATCTATCACTTCTCCGAACTGTGACACAAAGACTTTTTCTAAGTCATTCCAACTGGTGATGGAATCATTGGTAAGATTTAGAAACCAATCATAAGCTCCCTCCTGGAGAGTAAACGGGAAGAGTCTGCAGGCAACATCCTCATGTTGTACATTTAATAACTTCAGTGCATTCTTGAATGCAACTAAGTGTTCCTCTGCAGTTCTTGTCCCATCATGTTTATACCTAGGGAGGTATCTTTCTGGATTTCTGGGCAAGTCATGGGCTATACCCGGAATGTTCAAAGCTGTGGAGCCCAACCAATTTGCCATAGCTAATGGATTAACAGGGATATTCTGAGCTCTGGTTGGAGTGACTATCAATGGTGATAAAACTATCTGTGATAGAGATGTGGCCCTTATGTGGCTACTTCTTCTCGGAGTTTCTAATTCAGGGACAAGGAGCTCTCCAGCTCTGGGGTGGGACCTTGTTACCCTGTATGTAGAATCCAGTTTTCACAAGCACTTACAAACTTTGCAGTTCTCAACAGGTTCTGAATTTGGAAATTTAAAACACTGCACTGACAATTTACAAAACTGTACTGACAATTTACAAAACTATCCGGAGTTCACTGTGGGTCCTTACAAATGTTGTTGTTATGCCCTTACAATACTTGAACTGAGTTCATAGCCCTCCTTCTAGCGCCAATTAGGTGTTGGTCCGGCTTTCATACACACCCCGTGAAAGGATGGGCAAGGAAGCCCCGGAGACACCCACGGGACGGATCCCACTCACTTTAGGATCTAGCTGGTTATCCAAGGTGCGAGTTACAGAGTTGGGTCGAATGGCTATTCACTCTTTTCCACTTCTGGAATAGATTTCAATATGGGCTATTCTGTTACCTTACGGGGGGTTCTTGAACTTGTTCGATAGTTGCGAAGTTGTTGTATCAGATTTAACTTGAATTCTTGATCTAGCTCTCATGGGTCGTAGATTCAAATAAAAGACAAATAAAGAAAGTAAAAAATGATCATTCATCGAAAACAAAGAGAGGGTAGGGTAGGGCAGAAGAGAAGTTTATCAAACATCAATTGTAAAACCCTAAACTATCAATCTTATCTATGCTATAGACTTCACAATAGAACAAATCAAAGAAGAAAGTGTCCAGTCAGTCTAAGATCACTTTCAACTAAGAGCACAAGGCGAGTGAAACAGATCTAGCAAAAAATTATAAATCCAAGGGCAGTTGGTTAAAGCTGGTATCTTTCACCGACGACCTAGCTCACACAGTGAAGACAGAGCAATTAGAACAAACTTAACCTCAAATCTGTAATTTCCCCTAGCAGACAAGAGAACAACTGAAGCCTAACAACATATTTAAACTTGATAATCAGATTTACAACATATATCTAACAAACTTTAATGGAACGGATAACAAAAGAAGATACACTTATCACACTCTGCAAAAGATTAGGCTCCTGGCCATGCTATCACAGAAAAGCTAAAGCACATCAACTCCAAGTCCAGAAACAAAGGATTTCACAAAATTTGCAAGAAATTGCTTATAAGCCTTTTATTTCTAAGTCTCCGCCTCTCGCGATTACATTGAGAAGAAGTATTTATAGACTCAGGACAGACCCTGATCTTTTCAGAAATATCTTGCTTCTCAAACTATAAATCTTATCTCATCTAAACCCTAGGACCCGGGTTTTACAATAAAAATCCATTTAAAATCAAAGTCCGGATAGAACTTGACCATTCTGCCAATCTGTGCAGTCAGCTGCCATAAATGGAGAAGATAAAATCTAAAGCCACTTGCATTCATCCGCAGTTGCAAATAAATGCCTCCATTAATTCTGTTGGTGAGCCGGATGAGTCACCACTTCTCCATCAATTTGATCTCCGCAAAGCCATCCCTGAGTTGAAATTATCTTCATGCTATTAATTCTGCAATAAATTTGCCATTGAATGCTTTCACCGGCATCTTCTCCTCTAGCATGGCGGTCCTTGATTAAATCTGCACTTTAACTTTGACTTTATGGCCTTTCCCGGTTGTCCCGCAAGTGCCAGATGGAATCCTGCATGAAAGACAAAAGGATTATATTAGCACTTTAATAAACATTAAATCAAAGCTTTAACATTAAAACAGATTAAAATCACTAAAAACCTAAAGAAGCTTGCATGTCGGCCTCGTTTGTACGCCTCACGCTTTGACACGTGTCGCTACCCCAGGATGCCTTCGTTTCCCGTTGGAATGCACTTCGAGTCCTTAGGGACTTTCTCTCTCCTATCGCGATTCTGCGACATGTCGCGATTTCGTGACATGTCGCGAAATCGCGACGTCCCAGCGCTATGGCAACTTCTTCCCCGTCGGCGCGAAAACGCGACATGTCGCGATTTCGCGACATGTCACGAAATCGCGCCTCCTGCCATTGTCGCACAACTTTTTCAAGCATGTCGCGATTTTGAGACATGTTAGCGACTGCACCTTTTTACTTAACTTTTTCCATCAAAACCCACGAAAATAGAACACGTCGCGATATCGCGACGTTCCCGTAGCTGCATGCGTTGACCGCGTTGACCGCGATTTTGCGACACATTTGCGACTTAGCCGATTTTCATTCTGCAGCCCACTTTCTCTCTCCTACCGTGAAAATGCGACATGTCACGATTTCGCGACATGTCACAAAATCGCGCCCTTCCGTACGATTTCTTTCTCTCTCCTCCGGTCGGCAGCGATTTTGCGACACTTTCCAAAAATGGAAATGTCGCGATATCGCGACACTTCCAAAAATGGAAAGTGTCACGATTTCGCTACACAAAAATGACTTAGCTGCTTTTTGATTTACCCGTCGCGATATCGCGACATTTTCGAAAATGGAAGTGTCGCGATATCGCGACACTACCAAAAATGGAAAGTTTGATTTTTCATGAATTTATGCAACTATTTTCTAGATTTTTCTCGGTACCGGTGCAAGATTTTATTTGTGCATGAATGATTCTAGCATGTAAAAAGTGAATTCTTGGATAACACAGCTGGAATGCAAGAAAAAGCACAACTTTAAAAAGGAGGCAAGCAAATTTGGATTTAAAACCAGAAAATTATCAAGAGGGTCCCTGCTGCAAAAATGGAAGTTCAGGGCTTTCTAAGGATGGAATCTTATTTTTCAGTGGGGGTGTGTTGCTTCTCAACAGAAATAAAATTATATAATAAAAATGGGGAGAACATGGTTGGACCCTCATGTAATTCTTTGGCTAAATAACTAAAATTTAGTTATAATAAAGGGATTAGACTCGTGGTAATTATTGTTCTCGAGGGAGGAAGATCTTGAGTACTAGTATGATCCTAGACTTAGGTAAAGGAAACTTTTTAAAAGCACAAGGTGTTAGCTAAAGTGAAATGATAAAGGGAAAAATAGAATTTTACGTGAATCATACCCTGAAACCTTAGGGAAAAATGTTAGAAAATGAAATACTTGATATTATTGAATGAAAGGAGACTTTCTTAAATAGCAAAGGCATACAATATGATCCATTGGATCATAACCAACTGAGCTAATCTCAACCACATAGATTATCCTAGTAACAACTTAGGATATAATTTATTATTCTAACACCCCCTTAAGTGGTACTAGGATATACTAACACCCCCTTAAGTGATACTAGGAGGTAGTGAAAAAACAACAAAACCAAAAAACAAGTGGCATATCCACAAGTATGAGTCTCGACAACAAGGTCTGATAAGGTACTCATGTACAATATATGCATAAGAAAACTCTGCCAGAGAGATGAAGAAAAAAACACGAGATAAAACCACCTACCATAATAGAAGAAGAAGAAGGAAGATGTGCATGGAGGATGAAGGAATATTCTCAACACCCCTTAAGGACAACTTCCATAAAGAATCCTGCAAAGGATCCATAAGACGTATCAAAAAATTAGAGACTTGTCATCAAAATGAATGAAACCATACTCCCATACTGGTGCTTGTGACACAGATCAAGTCTTTGAGCCATGAAAAAAGGTCACTAAAGAAAAAAAATCCCTTGAAACCAAAGTGTCTCACAAAAAGAAGAGTGTGAAGATAGTGTGGAAAGAACCACAAGAATCACAAGGGATGTCCAAAAATGACTCCACAAGCATGAGTATGTGGTTACCACCTAAATTAACACAACAGGATGATAACAAGGTCCAAAAATAAGTGGATAAACATCTTACTTCAAGGGAATATAAAAAAGAAAGGGCACCAATGTAGTGTTTAAACCCATCCTTATGGTGACCTCCTCATCTGACCAGAATGCATTTATAATCAGTCGCTGCAACCGCTAGGTGATATAGAGGATGACTAAATACTAGGATCACTTAACAAATGTCTTGGGAGTGTCGAGTTAAACCGGAAGTGCACTCCATGATACAATATTTTTAAGGCCAAAAAACACATGTTAAACTACCTCATAATGGAAGATGGACACCACCAATGTGTTCATATCAGAAAAATATTTCTAAAGACTATAAATACCCCTATATATAGGTGTCAAATATCCATTATTTGCAGATAAAAATAATAGGCTTCTTCTTCTCTCACAAAAGAATCATCCGAAATCTTAAAAAATATAGCATGGTTATTTTTTTTAATTTCTCTCACAGGAGAAAAAAAACATGGGCCAAATTTTGAATATAATGAAAGGTTTAAAAAAGCTAAAAAAAAACTTTATTTTGACCCATATTCATCATTTAAAAGAGTTATACCTAAAAAACTTTATTAAAACCCATAAAAGAAAAGTGGGCCCCTCACTTTTTAAAGAGTTTTATAAATAAAATAAAGTAAAGTTCTCTTATAAGTGATCTCTCCATGCCATTATTAAAATTGGGCTTCCCTTGTTTGAACTAGTATAGATGGGAACATGTTGAGCGAGGGCTCAAGGGCTTCATGTAGACAATAAAACATCCAACAATACAAAGTTATCATCTCAAGTTTCTCAAGGTGCATTGATATCCAACACGTAGATTGATGTCCATGTTGATCTCAATTGGTGCACGTTCACTTCAATGCTTAACACTGCAACATACATGGTGCATCGTCCTCATTTAGCACATAATGAAAAAAAAACTCAAGAACACACCCACACAAACTAGATTCATCTCGTAATCTTGTTGGATACTCTACATGATCATAAACTTGCTTTCTAACTTCTTCTGCAATGATTCAAAAACCTGGAACTTTAGACCAAAACTGGTGGAGCTGTAAATCAATGCTTCTCTACATTCAACAACACTCCGCAATATTTGTAAATCAAAATCATGAACTATCGTTAAACAACACTTTGAACACCACTATCACTGGAAAATTTATCTTTAGCATATGAATTTTAAAAAAATAGCTCCCCATTGAGCTCAAACAACTAATGCTCATTCAGGATGCACACCATTATCCTCGGGTATGCACAAAATGCATTTCATCTGAGAGAGCTATACAAAACTATGTCAACTTCCTTTCACCGTTCAATGATGAGGCCAGGAATTGCCTCATCCATGGACACTTTTTGATACATTATAACTATTTGACTCACCCTTTTTACTATGTTTTTATGTTAATTATGGGTAAAATGCATTATATAATGGTGTTTGCATATTCTGAAATGACAAAGTGCATATACTCTGTTTTACTATTTTTTTTTGCAATTTCACCTGTTTTCAGTTAATTAATCAGTAGTATTGTAGTAATTCAGAATCATAATATAGACCTTGTTGAATATCTGGTGCTTAACAATATTGTGTTCCTCTGTTTAAACTGATTCAAATGGAAAAAGGTGCCAAGAACTTGTCCACTGTAGCTGACTGTGCAGGAAAACAGGTTGTGACTGTGACAGTTCCAGCCAGCTGTACATATACAACAGGGCTTGGAATCAGTCACTCCAGCACATGCCACCAATGCAGAAGGGTGTACAAGATAAAGGAAAACAATCCAAATGGTCAACAACTTCCTCCCTATGCATTTGGAGCACAGATAAGCAACGAATTGTCACCTGCCTGTTATTTCGGAGCAGCGTAGGAATAAGCGGCGCAGGAATAGGGAATAGCGTAGGAATAACAAAAAATGGTCAAAATGCACCAAAACCATGGAAAGTATGATTGGAAATTGACCAAGCAGTTAGTCCACCCTATTTGGACTCCGTTCCTTCACCATAGGTGGACCAGCTAGGATAAAGGGATAAAGGTTGACAAATTATAACCCTGCATTCCAGGAAACTATTTTGTAAACAGTTGGAAATCCCTAAAACTCAACAAACAGATATATCAACTTTGTCTTATAAATAAAGCTCCCAGCATGGTTGAGCATAAGAGATATATAGATAGATATATAGAGGAATAGGAGATAGTTATTAGCAGAAGATAAAGTCTTTGTAGCATTATAGTAAATTGCAGATTTTTCCTGCAATACTGTAATGCAGTTTTAGATGGAATAAAAGGTGCATTCTTCAGATTTTATTAGCATTTGATGGTTGATAGTGCACATTTAATTTACCTAGTATAATTCTTCACCCTCTTCTAGTTCTGGAAGCAAGGGCCACTTGCAGGATCAGAGGAAGGGCAGCACAGTGACAGAAAATTCTTGTTGATTTCTTGCTACAGCAGATCAGTAGAATTCTATCAACATTTATTTGTAGAATTAGTTTCATTTTAGAATTGCACCATAGCATCTAGAACAGGTTCAATCATGTGTTAGAATAGTATTTAGCATTTGACCTGTAATGGCATCATTTTCAGCATTTTTTGCAATTTCTAGAATTACATCATTTTCAGTATTTTTTGCAATTTCTAGAATTATGTCATTTTTAGTTTTACTGCAATAAACATTAATTTGGTTCAACTTATGTTCAGAAAATTGTGAGTTTTATCATTGGTTCAATTTTTGCAAGTGTGTGTGTGAATTTCCATTATGTAGTTTACTTTCCTGCAATTTTGCTTTTTGGTCAATTCAGCAGCATTTTATTTCTTGTCAATTTTAGATTCTGCAGTTTCATTTTCCTGCAATTTAAATTCAGCTTTAGATTATGCAATTTGATTTCCTTTGTTAGAAATTAGGAAGATACAACAACCCCCAACACTGCTAATAGACCTACCAATAAAATCCTATTCTTGGATAAACTGAACCTGCAACTGTGACACCTCCTATCGTATACAACCTTTGGACACCGCCATGGACTGACATATAATTACTAAATGATGAATGATCAATGACCCTCATCATTTTTGGCACCATTTCTAGGGAACAAATGGTGTTGTTAGGAAAAGTGAAACAGGTCAAGAATTGTGTTACAATTTTTGAAATACTGCATTTCAATTTATTTAGTGAATAGGCATGAATGCATAGGCCAAGAGACGAAAGAGGGAGGTTTATCAGAACTAGTTCTGAACCACCAAGGCGTTCTTCATGATCAGATGAAGAATTGCCTATGCAAGAAATACCTTCTTCACCAACTGAAGCTTTGGAAAGATTAGAACAAGAGCTTTTTGAAGCACTTGCTGCTAAACATTCCCCTAAGCCTGAACAATCCACATCAGACTCAAGAAAGAAAACAACTATGGCAGCAGCACCACCACCACCAGGTGGGTATGCTGATGATCCTCCTAAGACTTTTGAATACCCCATACAGTTGGATCCAGCTCTAGATGCTCCCATGAAAACTATTTCTCCATCCATATTGCCAATTTTTAGGGGAACTATTTCAGAAGATCCTGATCAATTTTTATTTGAATTCAAAGTGTTATGTCAGACTTATGACTACATAAATGATAATCAAAAATTGAAATTGTTTCCTTCCATGCTTAAGGATGCTGCTCTTCGATGGTTTATGAGTAATCTTGAACCTAATTCAATCCATACTTGGGATGACATGGAGTCTGCATTCTTACATAAATATCAAGATTATTGTAGAGTACGAAATAGGAAAGATGAGTTGTTTCGGATCAAGCAAGAAGAAGATGAGAGTTTAGAGGATTATCTTGATCGCTTTGCCTTTGTCCAAAAGAGATGTGGTCCTGTAGAACCAGATTTCTTAAAACCTATCTTCTTAAGAGGATTGCAGGATGAATCTAGGGAAGTGTTAGATTTAATGGGAAAAGGAGACATAGATCAACTTGACATTGAAGATATTGTGGAGTTATGCAAAAATTATTCCCGCACTCACCAACGAAGAAAGAAGCGAAATTATGGCAATAGTGACATAAAGGAGTTGATGGAGGAAATGGCTAATTTAAAAATTGATATCCTTGTTCAACTTAATTCTGCATTAGGTGAGAGAAACATAAAACCCAATTCTACACCACCTTTGGCAATTTATTGCCCGAGATGTAGAAATAAGCATGCCTTGCAGGATTGCCCTTTAAACAAAACTTCTATTTGTGGAATTTGTTCCAAGGAACACTCAACAGATAAATGTCCTTTGTTGCCTCATCTAAAATCTATTTTGGGCACCCAAACAGAAGAACTTAATGCTATTGGGCAGAGATCCGGTGGTGGCTATGCACAATATCCCAATGCTCCTCGGTTTCCAAATTGGGGACAACCTCCTTGGAATATGAATATGCCATGGGGACATGCAGAAGTCTCTGCACAACCTTGGAACCAACCTTGGACAGCTCCTCCAGATTGGTCACATTATGGGTGGATGAACCCACCTTGGCATACAATTCATCCACAATGGACACAACAAGGACAAATATGGGGACAACAATATCCACCATATCAAGGACAACAAAGGTATCAAGGGCAAGCTCAAAACTTGTTGCCCGCTCCTAATCCAAATTTTTAGGGAAGAGCACAACATCAACAAACACAACCAGTGAAACAACCTCCACTCCCAGCTCAGCCTGTGACTAACCCAAATAATACCAGACAAACAACCCCTATTTATGAGGTTGAGTCTGAAGACTCTACTGCAGTTCATGTACTTGACTGTAGTAACATCCAGCTGCGTTCAGGGAAGGTTTTACCTGAACCTGTTCCACCCACCATTGAAGAAATTAGTGAGAAACAAGAACCTCCAAATCAAGAGACAGTGCAACAAAAACAAAAAGAAGAAATAACAGAAAAAATGCAGGAATCTTCTCCAGTAGCATTACCATACCCTAAAATATTTGATCATATTGATACTGCCCCTGAATCAGAATTAGTGACAGAACTTAAAAAGATGTCAATTTCTCTCCCTTTGTTGCAAGCAATAAGGGATGTGCCTTTAATCAAAAAGACTATTCAGGAGTTATGTATCAAGAAACCTGGTAAAAAAAAGAAGGCCTTTCCTAAAACTATTCAGGTAGAAGGAAAATTAGCTGATTTATTATCTGGGAAACTAGTTCCTCCCAAGTATAGTGACCTAGGTAGTCCAATAGTTACAATTACTATTGGGTTAATGCAAATTCCTAATGTGCTAATTGATCTTGGAGCTGCAATTAATGTAATGACTAAGGACACAATGCAAAAACTGTAGCTCAAAAATCTCAGTCCTACCACCACAGTTTTGGAAATGGCAGATAGGTCAGTTGCTAAACCAGAAGGTATCCTAGAAGATGTAGCCATTGAAGTCTCTTCTTGGGAATATCCTGTAGACTTCTTAGTGTTGCAGCCTAGAAATTCAGTCAATGGATACCCTATCATTCTAGGACGACCTTGGCTGGCTACTGTAGCTGCTTTTATAGATTGCAGGTTAGGGGAAATGACCATTTCTAATGGTGTTGACCTGAAGAAAATTTCTTTGTATCCACCAGCTCAACCTTCAACTAAATTTTTTGGACAAATTTGGTATCCTGAATATGATGAAGAACAAGAAACCATTGCCACTTTGGCTACAGTTGTAGTGAAGGAACATATTGAGGAAATCACTACACCAGAAAGAGAAATATTCGAGAATGAAACTATCCTAATTGAAACATTACAATCAGAAGGACTAACTGATGATCAAATTCTTGTTCATCGGTTGTTGTGGAAAGAGGAGGAACAAATTTTAGAACCTCTATCATCCATGCCTAGTCAGGAAAGATCATTCATACTACCACATGGATGGCATCATCATCTCCTTAACACCTTCAAATGTCCTCTGATTCCATCAGGTATCATCTCTGAGACAGATTCTAGAGTATTTCATACTCTGCAGCCACATCATTGTCCATTAAATGCATTAATCAGTAACTATGAAGCAGCTAGTTCTATCCATCCAGGGATCAAACAAATTGAAATACAACCAGGTAAATTTTTGAACATTAATAGCTGGCTAACTGAGGACCAAGAAACCAAATTGTTTGCAGTCTTACAGAAACATGTTCAAGCTTTTGCATGGAACTATAAGGACATGACAGGCATTCATCCTGAGGTATGTACACATAGGATATACACAGAAGATGTAAAACCAGTAAGGCAACCTCAGAGATGCTTGAATCCTGCTCTGAAGGAGATTGTGAAAGAGGAAATTGAAAAACTCTTAGATGTTGGATTCATTTATCCAATTTCAGACAGTAAGTGGGTTTCACCACTGGTCATTGTTCCAAAGAAAAATGGTAAAATGAGAGTATGTGTGGACTATAGGGAGTTAAATAAGGTCACACATAAGGATCATTTCCCATTACCATTCATAGACCAAGTATTGGATACCCTTGCTTGGAAAGAAATTTTTTATTTTCTTGATGGTTTCAGTGGGTATAACCAGATACAAGTTGCGCCAGAAGATCAGGAAAAGACTACCTTTACATGTCCTTGGGGAACCTTTGCTTACAGGGTTTTACCCTTTGGGTTATGTAATGCTCCAACAACATTTCAGAGAGTTGTTTTAGCAATTTTTTCTGATTTAACAAATGAAAGTGTTGAAATTTATATGGATGACTTCACAGTATTTGGAGATACTTTTGAATATGCATTAGAACAACTTGAAAAAGTGTTGATTTGCTATGAAACATACCACCTCTCTCTTAATCCTGAGAAATGCTTCTTAATGATGGAGGAAGGAATTGTTCTTGGACATCATATCTCTTCTTATGGAATCAAGGTTGATCCTAAGAAGGTTGAAGTCATCAAAAACCTCCCTCCTCCACAAACTCAGACTGATGTACGCAGTTTCTTAGGACACATTGGTTTTTATCGTAGATTCATTGCTAATTTTAGTACCATAGCGAATCCCATGTTTGCATTACTCATGAAAGATTCTGAATTTGTTTGGTCTTCTGAATGTCAAAATTCCTTTGAAGACTTAAAGGAGAAGTTAACCACTCCACCTATACTAAGAGGTCCTAATTGGGAGTTACCCTTTCATATTCAAACTGATGCTTCCAATACTGCTATTGGAGTTATGTTAGGACAGATTGAAAATGGGGAACATTATGCTATTTATTATATCAGTAAAAACTTGACAAGAGCTGAGAAAAACTACACTACCACTGAAAAAGAATTCTTGGTTGTAATCTATGCTATTAACAAATTTCGACACTATATCACAGGGTACCAAGTATTCATCCATACGGATCATTTTGCAATCAAATATTTGATGAATAAACCATTGGTTAGTGCAAGAATTATTCATTGGTTGATTCTATTGCAGGAATTTGATGTTACAATAGTGAACAAACCTAGGAAATCTAATGTAGTCACAGATTTCTTGTCAAGAATACCAAATGCAGATATAGGAGAAGTGGTGGAAGATACCTTTCCAGATGAAAAGTTGTTTGTTGTCTCTGTACAATCTCCATGGTTTGTAGACATAGCTAATTACTTAGCTACAGGGAAGATTCCTCTTCACTTTACCCCTAAACAAAAGAAATAGTTAATCAAGCAAAGCTCTTCTTTTAAATGGATAGAAGGATTACTATTTAAATGCAATCCTGATCATGTTTTACGTAGGTGTATCCGCCAGGATGAAGTATATGATATCCTACGAGCATGCCATGATGAACCATCAGGAGGGCATTATTCGATCAAAAGCACTATTCACAAAATTTTAGGAATCGGATACTATTGGCCATCTTTGCACAAAGATGTAAAAAGGTACATTAGACATTGTGATGCCTGCCAATGAATGGGAAAACCTACCTTTACTAATGAAATGCCATTACAACCTCAAATAGGAACAGAACCATTTGAAATATGGGGTTTAGATTTCGTAGGACCCATTAATCCTCCTTCCCAAGGCAAAGTGCATATCTTGGTATGTACTGATTATGTTACCAAATGGGTAGAAGCTCGTGCCTTTAAGCATGCTCGAGAAGAAAAAGTTGCTGATTTTCTGTATTCATAGATTTTTCTGCGTTTTGGAGCCCCACAATCCATCACCACGAGATCAAGGACCCCGAGTTTACTTCAAAAGTTATTGAAGCCTTCACTCAACTCTATCAAGTCAAACACAGAAAGTCCTCACCTTATCATCCACAAGCCAATGGCCAAGTTGAAGTGACTAATAGGGAATTAGAATGAATTATGACCAAAACCATAGCAGTCCATAGAAGAAATTGGTTGGACAAGTTACCAGAAGCTATTTGGGCTTATAATACCACTTGGAAATCTACCACTGGATTTACGCCATATGAATTAGTTTATGGAAAAAAACCTCTTTTGCCTATTGAGTTTGAATTACTAACTCTTCGAACTACTTTGGAAGTAGGTATTGATCTATCACAGGCACAAGAAGATCGCATTATGCAACTTGATGCATTGGATGAACTACGCATGGATGCACTACATCAGACAGAGATAATCCAAGCACAACGAAAGATGTGGCATGATAGTCACATACAGCAGCAAAAATTTTAGCAAGGTGACTGGGCCTTGTTGTTTGATTCACAATACAAGGATTTCCTTGGAAAGTTGCAGACCAGATGGCTTGGACCATACCAAATTGAGGAAGTGTTTGACAATGGAGTTGTTCGCCTTACACCTATTGATGACTCACGATGCAAGTTGTTGGTGAATGGACATCGTCTTCGTATGTACCACAAACCACACAACAAGGAAGAATTTCTCAAGCAAGTGGAAAATTTGGATGTACACATTTGGGAAGAAAACACTTCTTCCATACCGAATTCAGCAGATTGACACAATATATAAAAAAACAATAAAAATTCAGGAAGTGAAAACCTCTTTGAGGCGCTCCTGAGTTGGGTTTACATGAAAATCGGTGTTTCGGCATGTTTACCTAGTTGGTTTCACCATCATTGTTCGGTCTTGTCTCATGACCATTGTTTCATCTATTTTCAGATTGCACCTACCTTAGTTCAAAGATTGATTAGCTGGAAATCTCAGCAGGAGCACCCCGAAATGTAGATAAAATGGTTATAACAGGTATGTGTCTTTTTCATTTTCTGAATAATGTAAATCATTAGTATATAGTGTATATATCCTTGATTAGTATAAAAGCATATAAAAAGGGGAATAAAAAATGGAAAGTTCTTGTCAGTGTTTCAAAAATGCCTCTGCCTAGTTCTGCTCTAGAATGAAAAAACAAAAGTGCATCGGAATCAAAAAGGGAAGCGCAGGAATAAACTATTTATATTCCAAAGCGCAGGAATGATTCATCAAGCACAAGAATAAGTTGTTTATGTTTTAGGCACAGGAACGAGCTATGTATAAGTGCCAGAATAACTTATTAAGCATAGGAATAGACCAGTTTACTCTATGCTCCGAAATAAATCACTAAGCGCAGGAATGAAGTTTTGTGCAATAAATTCTATGACACGTGGCCTATAGTGATTTAATTGGTTTTGAAAAAGGACAGGTCTCAGATTCAAGGTGGCATGTGATAGCTGGCATCCATAACAAGAACGAGCAAAATTAAGGGTTGACAACTTCACGTACGCTGCCACGTCACCTATCCTGATTACTCTGCAAGTTTCGAAGCAGTTCCTGCATTGCTATAATTATTCCTACTAAAATGATTAAAACCCTAAAAATAGATGCAAGCTCATACTGTCCAAAAATTCACAAAATAGAAGGCAGAAGACTACACCATGGGGGGAAAGAAAATCAGAGCCGAACCCAAAAATATCAGCTACCTAGAGAGCGATCCTGCATCTCTGCAAATATTTACTGATGGGGGATTTATGTCATTCCTACAAAAATTTGATGGTTATTCAGAGGGCTTGGTGGCAGAGTTCGCACGCACCTTCCGCAACAACCGAGTACACATTAGCGGGATGACCATCCAGGTAACTCCCGAGATACTCAGCCAAATCACTGAATTACCCCTTCAGGGTTTGCAGATTGTGAAAACTGGGAGAAATATTTTAGTTGACCTAGTTAATCAGTTTAAGGAAGAAGGGGATGGAAAAATTGAATTCTTGATGCATAGGAATGTTTGTAAGGGGGTAAAAAGACCTAGTTTACCATCCCCTTGGGATGAAGTTGCAATGTGGGTTATGAGATACATTACTTGTGATGGCCAATTTCCTATTGTATCTGGCCCACACCTTCGTATTCTCAACCATCTATGCCATGGATCAGTCAAACCAGAATATAGGGTCAATATTCCCTTATATATTTATCAGGAGCTAAAAGCTATGGCCCTAAAATACCAAGCAGGGAAAGGAAGCCCTAAACACCATGGGCTCATCAAACTCATTTGCAAGTATCACTTTAGGGGAAACCCTAGGAATTTTGACCGCTTCTTCTCTCCTTGGGCAGAAACAAATGATTCTAACTCTACACCTGAGGAAGAGGAAACAGAGGAAGAATCGAAGAAAACCCTAATCCAGAGCCCTCTGAGAGCAGAATTTCTCCTTCTCCCGACGGTCCCCCATCTTCACGAACTAGAAAACAACAAGCATCCACATCTGGTTCCTAGTTAAAAAGAAAAAGGGTAACATTTGCAAAAACTGTACAACCTAGCAGAGAAATTGGGAGTTCAAGTGAACATGTATCTGCTCCTAAATCAACAACAAAATCTATAGTTGCTCCAGAACATCCAGAAACTACACCTACTAAGGAATATCCAGGTTCTACAGGGTTAAGAAGGTCTGCTAGACTTCAAAAAATTAAAACCTTGTCAGAAACACCAATAAATATCATAGACCCAATCAGTCTATCAAGTGAAGGAGAAGTTAGAACAGAAGATGCACAGGAAAAAGACATTGAAATAGAAATTACAGACAAAGGGATACAACCAATGGAACTGGACACAACTATGGAAGAAACTCCAATAAGCCCTATACGTCCACTAGTTGATTATACTGACTCTGATCCTGAGGAGCATTTGAATTCTGATTCTGAACCAGCTGAGGTTGATGTGCACACTCGAGTGCATGCTGAGTACGAAGAAATATTTCTGAGTCTAAGTCTGAAGAAGAAATTGATATCCACACTCAATTGCATGCTACAAAGAGTGTTATTAAAACCCAGACCCATTGGATTGAACAGGCTGAAGAAGCCATAAAACACAAAGATCAACAAATTTCTCTACTTCAACAGCAAATTCAAGATCTACAGAACAAATTGTCTCAACTAGAACATCAATCTATAGAGTTAGCAGAGGCATCACCTGATGAATGGGCACAGATCCTCTTGGATTTAGCTGAACAATCAGAGGCTAACACAACACCTGCACAAAGATCACCTATTGGAGAAGAAGCAAGAATAGAAATATCGATAGTATGATTCAGCATGAAAATCCATCAAGAATTTTGATGAAAAATGACACTGCCCTTCAGTAGGAAACACAAACACTTTCTATGGAGGAACAAGAGGTTGCAGCTCAAGACCAGGTATCCACACTCTCTCCTCTTGTTTCTACTAATCCAATTATTACAATTATATAGAACAAGGAACACAAACAGATTTGCCATTTGTAACACCAACTATGGAAGTTGGTGTACAAGTAAATATAGTGGCACAAATGCAACCCATTGTAAGGCCCCTAGACATAGTGTCTTTAACTAGGTACAATGAAGACCTAGCATATTGGATGACCCAGTGTCATCAGTTAGAGGGAAAGGTTGCCACTTTGAACTCTGTAATAGCCAAATTAGCAGAGAAGGAAACAAAAATTAATAGGTTAAAAGCACAGGTGTAGGATGTATGCCGGATTGTAGAATATGCAATACAATGCAGAAGACCACCTAGGTTTTATAGCCTCCTACTCAAGGAGAGATACCTTCATTGGCAAATCATGAGACTTGCTTCTGAGCTGCCTCATCAGTTGAAAACTCCTAGAGAGTTTGTGGAGGCATTTGTGTAGAGTCCAGCAGAGCAACAAAACCTATTATGTGAGTTATTTTTGCATAATTTCTTTTTGCCAATAGAAAGTATGTTTATGCCTCATATTTATACAGGTGACTTACAGTTGAGAGCCTTCATCTCCACTCTACAAAATCATATCTATTGGGACACAGAAAAGAAATTAACTAAAGAATTGGAATCACAAGTTGTTTTACTTATCAGGCCTGCTCCCCTGAATCACAGGGATTGTACAAGTAATCATTATACCTTCATGCGGAATACCAGAATGAAACAACTCTATCTAGGGAACCTTCAAAGATGTATAACTCAGTTTCAGAGTTTTTGTGCAGACTTCTTTGATGATGCTTTGGCAGCCTATAAAAATAGATGGGGTGAGTTATCTATCTCTCTACAAAAATGGGAGCCAATTTCTCCCACTAATTTGTTGTGGTCAAGGAGAAGGGCAGAAGGCATTGTCCAAATTATCTTAGAAATCAAGGAGCTTTGGATAGGTCTAAGATACAGGATGCCTATAATTATCACTCATGTCCCCTACTTCTTTGATAATGACCCACAACTTGATATGCACTTCCAACAGTGGTTTCAGTCCATAAAAGCAATCAGAGGATTCTATAAAATTGGTGGCGCATGGTTAAAATTTCATGAGAGATATCTAGACCTGGATCTGTGTGCCTCTGTAGCTGCACAGAATGCATGAGGGCATGCATTACCATAAGTTGGGGGAAAATGATGAGGCCGGGAATTGCCTCATCCATGGACACTTTTTGATACATTATAACTATTTGACTCACCCTTTTTACTATGTTTTTATGTTAATTATGGGTAAAATGCATTATATAATGGTGTTTGCATATTATGAAATGACAAAGTGCATATACTCTATTTTACTATTTTTACTGCAATTTCACCTATTTTTAGTTAATTAATCAGTAGTATTGTAGTAATTCAGAATCATAATATAGACCTTGTTGAATATCTAGTGCTTAACAATATTGTGTTCCTCTATTTAAACTGATTCAAATGGAAAAAGGTGCCAAGAACTTGTCCACTGTAGTTGTTGTGCAGGAAAACAGGTTGTGGTTGTGATAGTTCCAGCTAGTTGTACATATACAACAAGGCTTGGAATCAGTCACTCCAGCACATGCCACCAATGCAGAAGGGTGTACAAGATAAAGGAAAACAATCCAAATGGTCAACAACTTCCTCCCTATGCATTTGGAGCATAGATAAGCAACGAATTGTCACCTACCTATTATTCCAAAGTAGCGCAAGAATAAGCGACGCAGGAATAGGGAATAGCGCAGGAATAACCAAAAATGGTCAAAATGCACCAAAACCATGGAAAGTATGATTGGAAATTGACCAAGCAGTTAGTCCACCCTATTTGGACTCTGTTCCTTCACCATAGGCGGACCAGCTAGGATAAAGGGATAAAGGTTGACAAATTATAACCCTGCATTCCAGGAAACTATTTTGTAAACAGTTGGAAATCCCTAAAACTCAACAAACAGATATATCAACTTTGTCTTATAAATAAAGCTCCCAGCACGGTTGAGCATAATAGATATATAGATAGATATATAGAGTAATAGGAGATAGTTATTAGCAGAAGATAAAGTCTTTGTAGCATTATAGTAAATTGTAGATTTTTCCTAGTACTGTAATGCAGCTTCAGATGGAATAAAAGGTGCATTCTTCAGATTTTATTAGCATTTGATGGTTGATAGTGCACATTTAATTTACCTGGTATAATTCTTCACCCTCTTCTGGTTCTGGAAGCAAGGGCCACTTGCAGGATCAGAGGAAGGGCAACACAATGTGAGAAAATTCTTGTTGATTTCTTGCTGCAGCAGATCAGCAGAATTCTGTCAACATTTATTTGTAGAATTAGTTTCATTTTAGAATTGCACCATAGCATCTAGAATAGGTTCAATCATGTGTTAGAACAGTATTTAGCATTTGACCTGTAATGGCATCATTTTTAGCATTTTTTGCAATTTCCAGAATTACATCATTTTCAGCATTTTTTGCAATTTCCAGAATTATGTCATTTTCAGTTTTACTGCAATAAACATTAATTTGGTTTCTCAGATTCAACTTATGTTCAGACAATTGTGAGTTTTATCATTGGTTTAATTTTTGCAAGCGTGTGTGTGAATTTCCATTCTGCAGTTTACTTTCCTGCAATTTTGCTTTTTGGTCAATTCAGCAGCATTTTATTTCTTGTCAATTTCAGATTCTGCAGTTTCATTTTCTTGCAATTTAAATTCAGCTTTAGATTGTGCAATTTGATTTCCTTTGTTAGAAATTAGGAAGATACAACAACCCCCAGCATTGCTAATAGACCTACCAATAAAATCCTGTTCTTGGATAAACTGAACCTGCAACTGTGACACCTCCTATCGTATACAGCCTTTGGACACCGCCCTGGACTGACATATAATTACTAAATGATGAATGATCAATGACCCTCATCATTCAACTCATGCCAAAAAAATTTGAAAGCATCCAATAGTATTCCACTAAAAATCTATGGTCGAAAACTCCAACTGACTTGGATCGTTGGAAAAGGGTCATTTTCATAGAGGCAATTCCCAAGCATGCCTATGTCAGTCATAGATAAGAGCAATAATCCTGAAAAGCATTATGGATTGACACTGTTGCACAAAAATCTAGTTTATCAAAACTAGCTCACCACAAATTTTCAACTTTCCAACACAGTTTTTTTCATTTCTCACATCCCAAAAAACATCTTTGCCATTGCAAATTTGTAACTGTCACTCCAATGACCATTCTAATGCATGCAAAGGCATCAAAAATGGGCGATGATTTCATTTTCTAAAAATTGTCATATACTATTATACTATTTAATAGTGGATCATATGCACGATTGCCTTGACTTGTACTATATCTAAATCATAGAGAGATTAGGGCATCACATCAAGCTATTTTCGCTTTTAAAATTAGAGGAAACCCCATGCAGGCAACACCAGTCAAGCATTTGTACCAAATTGTTTGCCTATGAAGTACAATGTTCCCCCACAAGAATGAACCACTAGTTGTATGTCCTCCCTGGAGTAGGCCTCATAAAATCATGGCGATTAAAAGCCACCTAAAACCATGGCATCCAAATTGCACTGCAATCTCCACTCACAAAATTTTATAGACTGCCAAAAAAAAATGACTACAATACAGGAAAAAATAATAGTCTTCATACAGGTGTAGTGCACTTTCTTAGGTAAAAAATAAATGCCCATCAATATTTTATCATTGAAGCTGTTACACTTGTCTGCTTAATAACATTCCTTGCAGCAAAAAAAACATTGCACTTCGCTACCACTAGTACAGTCTCAGCTGCCAAAATGCCCAGATAAAAAAAAAATAGAAATGGGTCTAGGTTGCATCCAAAGCTACCAGCACACAAAACAAAAAAAAATGTGGCTACATAGTAACTCATTTGACCCCCGCAAATCGATCCATGCTCCTGAACCTTTAACCTTTGAAACTTACTTTTTGGTTGATGTATCTCATGGTGCTGAAAGAGCCTAAAAAAAATGTGAGATATATCACAGGGGTTGGTGTATATGCCTTATCCTACAAAAAAATATGAAACAACATGGGCACCATCAAGTATTAGGAATAACAATGTCTCACTATAGTACACAACAACGATATTCATATAAACAAGGTAGGAGGTGTTGGTGAACAACATCGGGTCCTACAAACTATGAATAACACCATTTTTATCCTTAAAATATCCTCTAACTAAAACTCCAATGGCTATACTAGAAAAAATGAATATGCAAAACCACAAAAGACAAAAAAACTAAAAAAAAAGACCTCCAAAAATACAATTTTTTTCTTTAATCATCTGGTTTATGATCCATCAAAATATATGGAGAGCATACTCTCTTGATTTTAGAAAAAAATAATGGGGAGGAAAAAAATATGAGGGATTTCCATAAGGGAAATTCCTTACGACGAAAATCTAGTCAGGATCACAGGGTAGAGAAGGCCTGCTCTGATACCATGTTAGAAAATGGAATACTTGATATTATTGAATGAAATGAGACTTGCTTAAATATCAAAGGCATACAATATGATCCATTAGATCATAACCAACTGAGCTAATCTTAGCCACACAAATTATCCTAGTAAAAAATTATAATATAATTTATTATTCTAACAGAAAATAATGTACCTTGCTTTTGATAATATCATTTTTCTAAGTTCCCCTTTTTTCGGTTGGATCATTTTGAGTTGTTAATTGTATTTTGGCAAAATTACCCTAGTTTATTCATCTCACATCGATCAAATTTCTCCACACCATCCATATTTTTCAGTCAAATGATTCTAAGCCACACATCCTTCTCTGGCCAATTTGTTTTGGACCATCAATTTGATTTTGGTTGATTCATTCCTAGCCACACATCTGTTTTCAATTGATTCATTCTAGGTCATCCATCTTCCTTTAGTTGAACATTCTCAGTTTTCCATCTTCCATCGATCGAACTTTTTTGGATTGTCCATTGTGTTTCAATAATATTATTCTAAGTTGTCCATTTTATGTCGAGGAAAACCTATGGTGGAAAATAATAATTTTGTTCTATGGTATTGTACTTAGGGTTTTAGGAATGAAATAAAATGGGTAAGGGGAAACATAGATGATGAGGGACTTAGGAAAATAATGTACAATTCTAGGCATATAATTTAGGGATGTTTTTGTCTTTGCAAATGATTAAATTTAAAGACTTAAGGGTATAGGCTCAAACCTTAAAATTATGAATTTACAACTACATGGAATATTTGAAGGGGAAAGATGATGCATGAACAACCTAAGGCTTATGACTTAGAAATATCTATTCAATGGAATTAGGCTAAGGGATGAATGGAATTTTTTTATGGGGCCTTAGAGAATTATGAAGGGGAAAATGATGGACAAACGAATTTAGGAAATAAAATGGGGGTCTTAGACCTAGGGGAAGATAATAGAAAGTAATGACTAAAGAAAGCATAGGTACCATGGGTAAAAAATGGATGGATGATGATATTTTAGGATCTTTTGATGATGATATCAAGGAAATAAAATAATATCATTTGGAGGACTAAGACTCATGACCTTTGCAAAAGAATAAAACTTTGAGGATCCTTTTGAGGACAAACATGCTTTGGACTATAACAAAAATTTTAAAGGACTACCAGACACAACATTTTGAATTATGCCACTTTTTTTAATTCCAAATTTTGAAAAAAATTATTCTTTAATTTTTGATAAAAATTACCTAAACCTAGGACTTTACAAGACCCTTCAAAATTTGAAATTAGGGGTCACTCTTAAGTTGGATTTTGAGGATCCAAAAAGTATTCCACCCTTGAGAGACCCTTAAGGTAGGTTAGAATTAGATACCCCCACTCACAAGGCTTCATATAATTCATGAGTAAGTAGTTATAGTTCTTTATTGAACCCTCCTAAGGGTGAAGTAAATACTCGTTTGACCTACACAAGTCTTATATAATGTTACCTCTTCATAAGAGGTTTATATTCCTCCTTTTGGTTACCCTTAGCCATGTCCATCAATAGATGTTATTGGCCCATTGTTGTATAGTTACCCCTTATGCACCTTTAGGTGTTGTAAGAAAATGTGCTTTGACGTACCCTCTTAGCATCCATTCACCACCAATTTTCATTATTTTAGTATTTTCAAATTCATTAAAAACACACAAAAATAAAGAAAAAGCATTGTAAAACAAGAAAGAAAACATCCACTAATTGCATAGTTAGTTCAACAATACCCACAAAAATGCAAAAGCAATTTATTATTGTTCACCATAATATTTTGGTGTTATTAGGTGATTTATGTTAGAAAAAATGTCACAAAACTACAAAAAAAATATTTCAACACACTTTTTAATCTGTAAAATTTTGTTCTTGCACAATTCAATCTAGATTACCTATTTTGTATGGTTTCACACATTAAGCTACAAATATTTTGATTCATAGAGTAAGGTGTGAATCACAAAATCATTACACAAATAGGTGCAAAAACCTCCAAAAACCCATATAAAAGTAAAATTTTCACTTGAACTTCTATGTTAGCTTCATTCCATCACTTTTTAATCATAATAATGGTCTTGACCCATAGTCAAGCATGAAAGCAAGCACACCTAGCTACAAAAACTTTACATGTTGTATCATATCAATCCAACAATCCACCCATGCAATCAGAGGAAAAAATCTCTATTATCCCTCAAGATCCACCCACTTGTTCTCATACACAAAATGAAGGAAACATGTCATAAGTTGAATCATCAACTTTAGGATAAATTATGATACACAAGCCATGGTTACCCTCCAACCTGATAGTCCTACAATACAAAATTTACACATAATGTTCTATCAACATGTCATATATGTTGCACCTGACAACTCTCAACCTTCTATTTCTTTCCATTATCAATCATCCCCTTCTTTTCCCCCTTATTCTCCCACTTATTTGCATCCATTATTACAACACCATTCTCAACCTATTCTTGGTGGTAATGACTCAATAGTTTGCCAAATTAATCCAAATACTACAAATTTTGAAGCTGTGGGTATGATATCCACCAACTACCTTTCTTATTATGATAACAAAGCATCTTCATCACAAATATTGTGCAGTAACAAAAAATTCTACCATAACAACAAATGTTACATCAACAACAAATGTTACCACAACAAAATCCACAACAACATGAAGAACACAAGCTTATATTGAGAGGGGGTGAACAGTATAAGAACACTTTTTACTTTTATTTCTAAATCAATATTATACAATGTATAGATAGAAATATCAATAACAGTAATCAAAGCAATGCATAAATCACCACACACAATAGAGACACCAAATTTATGTGGTTCACCCAATGTGGGCTACTCCACGAAGAAAATATTTCACTAAAATTTTCTCAATCAATCTCTTGGGAATACTTTCCCTATTATAATGTTTATGGACCTTTTTCCAAAGGAGACACCAATCCCCTAATCAATTTCATGGATCTCTATCCATAGGAGACACCAATATCCTAACTCTGCTCTAGATGGTGATCCTCTAGAAGACCTCTGTATCCACTGCCCTTAGCAAATAGAACTCTATCCACAAAAGACACTTGTCCTCCCTGCTCTGGGTGGAGACCTCTGTCCTCAAATTTGTCACCTCCAAATATCTATCTCAAATCTATACTAAACATAGTCCTTGGGTCTAGTACAAATCTATCCTCAATATTTTTCTCTCTTCTGGAACAAACCTATCCTCAAATTTGCACCAAAATATATCTTTGAATATATACTAAAAATAATCTTTCAGTATAGCACAAATATGTCCTTAATATCTATCCTCAAGTCTTAACTCAAATTTTGACTCAATCTCAAATCAACTCTGCTAGATCTACCCCAAATATTAACTCAAGGTTTGAACAAATCAATCAATAAATCAACTCTGCTCACAAGCCTTCTCAAATACTTGTCTCAAATATGCCTTGTAAGCTTCCACAAAATCTCACACTAAATTTTTCCTCAAGTCCTCTCTATAACTTGTCCAATCTAATCAATAATTTCTCATAATAACTTATCCAAATCTTCTCTCAATATGTATTGTAAGCTTCCACAAAAGCTTACCCAAATCTATCCACAAGTCTTCTCAAAGACTTGTCTCAAATCTTCTCAACAAGTCCACACTAGAACTTGTCCAATCTCATAGAAACATAAAGAGAATTTTTAGAGACTCAATATGCTATACACTCATCACAATTTTCAATTAATTTCAATCACTCTCTTAGAAACATATAGAGATTTTTTAGAGATTCAATATGCTTCACATTCACCTCAATACTCAATCACTTTCAATCACTCTTTTAGAAACATGTAGAGAATTGTTAGAGACTCAATATGCTTTGCATTCACCTCAATAATCAAACACTTTAAATCACTCTTTTATCACAGAAACATATAGAGAATTGTTAGAGACTCAATATGCTTCACACTCATCAATACTCAAACTCTTCCTCAAAATAGTTTAAAATATAGAATAATTTATTTCATAGAACTTGAACAATCACTTCAAACATTCACTTGACTAGGCTCAACCAAATCTACTCAACCAATCACTCAATGAAATGATCCTTGCTCACAAACCCTAGTTCAAGCATATGAATACTCACTCAAATATTTCCAACAATGCTTTATCAACCAATATCACATAACAATGATACTCAAGTTCTTTCCAAACCCTAGTTCAAGTTTTTCACTCAACAACTCACTTAAACAACAATGCTTATAATAAAATCTTCACATAACAATGATATTTATGTTCTTTTCAAACCTAGTTTAAGTTCTTGACTCAATTCAAACACTTCAACAAAAATGCTTATAAACAAGGTTTTATCAACAACTCTTAATTCCAGAAAACCTTGAAGCAATAAGTCAAAACACTTTCAACAATGCTAACCAAAAAATTATTTTCACTCCAACCTTTCATTCACAATTTTCAAAAATCACTCTCTAGGAAGAATATGCCCATACCTTTTTTTGGATGTCAAAGTGCCTTTGGAAAAACCTGTCTTAATCACAATTTCCTTCTTTCTAATTTAAATGGTTAAACACAAAAATATCACTTCAATACTCTCTCAAAAATAATCCCTTAGACACAAAATAATCACAACTCAATTTATGCCTTATTTCTTCCTTTTAAAAATAACACTCATCATTACATACATAAAAATAATTTCTTTGATACACCTTATAAAATCCAACTTAAAATAATATTCAATACCATAAAATATCAACCAAACACCTTACAATCCTTTCAAAAAAATTTGAGAAAATAACGTTAAAAATTTAATTTTACAAAACCTCTATAACTCCCTTGCAACCTTAGAACCAAATAAAAATATGCAAAAATTAATTTTTAAACGCCCAAACTATATCCCCAAAATTTTTAGTGACCAATTATCAAAGAATACCTCTTTCTTCCCAAAAGGGGATTTGACAATATTTGATCCACCATTTTCCACTTTCCTAAGCACCTTAGTGCTTGGGAGCCCACCGCATGGGCTACAAAGGCCCATGTGAAGGAAGGATAAAGTCCTTCCTCTTATGCCTCCGTCGTCGTATCTTTTATTACGAATTTCACACACTTTCTCTCTTCCTTGGACGCAGCACAAATTACAAAGCTCACATTCAATTTCAAAGGCATGGTGATTTTTTGTAATGTGAGTGTTCCTCCTTTTATACACATTTTCAAACTTCTCCTTACATCGATACTATGAAATTCAAATTTTAATTTCAAATTTTCTTTTTAACAACCCACCTTAGGGTTTTTAACCTTAGCTTAAATTAATTTATAATTAATAATTAATTTAAATAAATTAACTAATAAATTAATCTATAATTAATATTAAACTTCCTTTGTATAATATTATAATATTATTTATTTGGCTTTTACTTGCACTTTAGACCTCATTTGACTTCCTGGAGTCGTGTCTTTAAACTGAAACTGAAATGGATACTACCAACTGAAACTACCATTGACTGGTGTTGTAAGTTCTAAATCAATGACCACTTCCTCTTGACATCAATTAAAACTTATCAATCAAAGTCCAACACAAAAAATATCATAGCAACAAAAAATTTCATAACAACAACAAATATTACCTCAACAGTAAGTCTCACAACAATAATAAATGCTACAACAATAACAATACATTCAAAAATAACAAAAAACTCCTCTTCGTCAATAATTCACTTCCACCTTCAATTCTACCTATCCTCACACATCCACATTTTCAATTCTTCCTCCCTAATCTACTATACTCAATCTCATGTCTTATTTCTCACATCCCCCACATTCAAATTCTTTTTAAAATACCACATTTATCCATATTTAGCATTCCATATTCCCTAACCTCCTCCCTTTTATCCATCTCTTTTGACTCCCTTTCTTCTTACAATTCCAACTATCCATCCTATCTCCAAAACCCATAATTCTATTTTTCTCAACCTAATACTTCTATTTGACCATCTCCTTTAAAAATCAATTTATTCACCTCATCATTCTATGAGTAGGATTCTTCTACTCAATCACATCCCCCACCACCACAACAGAATCAAAATTATTTCTTCACTTCTCCCTCTTATTGGGCCTCCACTCCACATTCTCAACAACAAATTCCATTGCATCATAAAACATCTTTACCACCAAAACAACCTTTAAATCAATACCTAGATTCTTTTCAACAACAATAGGTACTAGTCCAACAACAAAAAATGTCGATCCAACAAAAGATATTGGTCTAACAGCAACAAACACTAGTCCAACAACAACAAATATTGGTTCAACAACAATAAATATTTGTCCAACAACAACAAATCCTTTAGCTGCAATAGGTGTCCATCCAACATCAACACATTCATGTTGCTCAATTTCATATTCATTCAATGTAATATCAATATTCATCAGTGCCAAATAAACCTCTAGTTGCTTTCAATAATCAATGGGCTTGTTGGATCCTCAAAATACAACTTGAAAATTACCTGTAGTTTCAAAATTTTGAAAGGGTCATATAAAGTCATTGGACTAAGTGGTTTTTCATTGAGTCAAGTTAAAATGATCTCCTAGGTTTTATTTCAAAAAGGTTAGTCAAAAGTACTGCAATATATTCCTTTATTGTGGTCCTTATCAATATTCCCCAATGGTCTATTGTGGTTAAAGAATATTCATTCCCAAGAGATCTCTAAAATAATATTAAACACCCTTCACCAAGTTTCCTAAATTTCAAGGTCCATATTTAAATTGTCAAATGTTTCAAGGTTTAAAATGATAAGTTCCCCGAGCTAATTTTCCTTGTCATTCTTTAAAGTCTCGAAAGTTTTCTCTAAAATAAAAATTAATTTTAATGCTCCCTATTGGGGCTAAAACTCATGCATCTCCCACATATTTGATGGCACACGTGCACTAAAATAATAATAATAATAATAATAATCCAATGGAATACACACATACCTAAGTGAGCAACTTGATTAGGATTTAACTTCAACTTAATATTCTATCCAAATCCTAAGTCATTACTAATTCTATAAAAAATAAATATTTCCTAAGTAAAACATGTGTACACACCCCATTACGAATAATTTCCATGCATATTTTTCTAATCTAATGGTATGCCTACATCCGAATGAAATATAACGATATGCGTGTCCACTCAGAAGTCATATCTCCCCTCGCATGAGTGTTAATAATTTATTTATCAAAGTTTAAAAAAACTAGAGTCTTGTAACACATGTTTACTTAAATAAGCCTCAATTAATATGCATAAGGGAAACATGTCCATGTGCCCCCTTGCATTCAAATCCTTGCATCTTAGCCAAACTTGATGGTACACACATGATCTTTAAAAGGCTACTTCCTCGTACTTTAACATTAGAATATTATTTCTTAATTTCAATGGCTTAGATCTCATAAAATTTGTTTAAATTAAAATGATATAAGTTTTTCCTAAGTCTTTTCAAGTCATGCCCCCCCTTTTTTCATTAAAACTCGAGCACCTTGTCTAAATCATAAATCATGCCTACAGCCATATTGTGATTTAGTGACATGCACATAATAAAAGAAGGGCAACTTTCTCAAGGTTTAAAAAATATATATATTATAAGAGGGGGGTACATCTAAGTCAGGAGATCAAAAATGTTTTATTAAAATTTTCTCTAAGATAAAATTTTCCCCTTCAATTCATGTCTAATGCAACCCCTACCTGCAAGTGGTATGCACCTTTATAAAAATAAGTGATATGCATACACCGTTGATTCAATCTAGTAGCATGCACACATAAAAAAGGACCGCTTTTCCTGAGGTTTATAAACAAGTCATTTATTTTTTATCTACCCCTAAGTCAGGAGGTCAAAATTTTTTATTAAAATTTTTCTAAGATTATCTTTTCCCCTTTCCCTATGCCTAATGTTCCCCCTTCCCATAAATTTTGTGCACCTCTGAAGAAATGAATGGCATGCACACATCACTAACTTGATATAGTGGTCCACACGCGATAAAAGAGGTCTAGTTGCCCAAGGTTTAAAAGGAAATCAAGTGCATTTCATAAGCATACCTATCCCTAAGTCGTAGAGTCTTGATCACTATTGATATTCTCTAAGGTTTGCTTCCCTCCCTTCATTTTATAATCAAATAGCCTCTTTTTTTCTAAAGTTTGAGCATCTTCCGTCAAATAGACGGTATGCACATATCATGAATAAATCTAATGGTATGCCTAGATCAAATATCATCGAGCTTTAAATCAAAGGTCATTTTTTTCATAATGGTTGTGTGGTTCTTTTAATAATTATTTATTTAGACCATGAAGGATAAAGCCAAGATTTATCATAGCATTCCATATTTCTCCCTTCTCCCCCTCTTTTACTTATAATGGTGCAGGTTCCAAAAATCTAACGGTACATACACATCACGGCTAGATCTAAAGGTATACACAGATCCATGTTAAGCATTTTTCTAGAAACCACATTGCCAAATGGGAGGTTTGTATTATTCAACTAGAAATTTGATGATATGCATGAATCCTTGATAGATCCAATGGTACACATTATTCTAACGACACACCCTTATCATCCCTAGATATAATGGATTACCAATTAGCAATAGGGCAAAAAATCACCAACCAGGTGGCACATCTTGAACTACCTCGCGGGTAGACATCCTAGAGATAATTTAGACAAAAGATACCAGGAAAATGTGTTATATTGCACACATGATTAAAAGGGCATACCAAATAAATTATTGTAAGGAGAAAATATGCTTGAGGTGAATCATTCTCCAGTTAATACAATTAAAGGATGGTGAAGTGGGAGTCTTCAACTAGTGAGTTTGAAATCAAATGACTGGTATACATAAAAGCACCTCATGAAAAAACCAGCCCTAAAATCTATCTATGGCCCATGTGAAGGCTTACAAAGCATGAAACTAAACTTGAAGAGTTACAGTAGAAGAATTGTGAAGCATTTGTAAAATTTTAGAAGCTATAGAACCTTGATGCCTAGAGAAAAGAAATGAGAAGAAGACAATTGAATCTTTGAGGACCTCTAACATTCCTCAAGGTGTTGTGGTAGACATTAAAGTGGTCATAAATTAGTACCTATATGTAAAAATAGGCAGGTCAGTTTCCCTCACAAAGAGCGTTATTGTCTACTAAAAAAAGTTAGGTCTAAATAGATGCCTCTCCTCTACATAAGAGTGGAAGACTAAAAACACAAGAGTAATTATATTTGAAGAAGCAAAAGAAGACCAACAGTGTAGTGCAACATTGCTTATAGGACTTTTTAAGAGGGCACAAAAATCATAGTGGCAAGGAACCCCCTGTAGTAATAGATGGAGTAGTAATTTGAGAAAGTTGGTATGCCCAAAGGTATACTTCTCTTTCACTTTGTTAGCATGGCTAGCAATGGCATTTTATGTGGGAGCAAATGCCTTCAAGGTTTTCAACAATCGATTAATCTTCAAGATAACACCAAAGAGTATACAAAAGGTTTTTCAGCTTAATAGAGTCGATACCAAATCAAATAAATAAGTAATTGGCCACCAATCCTGACACATTATTTTCACTCATTACTATGCTACTCTATTTGAACCATATGAAACTATCATACAATTTCTTGATATGGAAGGCATCATTGAGGTCTTGGGTCAAAGATTACATGGATATAATCAATATATTTTTGGGTGTGAAATACTTGAGTGTAGTTGGAAGGAAGGTAATTCATCTGGCCATGCAATGTAATAGGGCCTTTTATTCCCTAATATAATCATGGGAATATGAAATAAACAATCAAATGCACTTAAAATTAATTGAATTAACAAGGGCCATCATAGAACAACAGGAAAAATACCTCCTTTATCCCATTATTTAATTTAAGTACATCTCATAGTAGGACAACTGAACCACCAAACCTTGGAGATATTTGTACAAATAAATGCCTAGGATATACAAGTAAAACTTACATTAATACATGAAGGATGCTCCTACTATGGCTAGTTTTGTGATAATATTTTGACATCAATTCATAATGTGTTATGTGATTATCTCCCAGTAAGGATAGGTTCTGGAGTTTCATCCTTCTTGCAGGAAAAACAAGTAGCGGATTACTTCCTAACAGAGGATTTCACATAGATAAGAATATATGGTGCAAATACCCCCCCTAAAGCAATGCTAAAATATTACTTGATGTCCATGGCTACACTAGAGATAGCTAAACAAATTGGAGAGGAAGCAAAAATATGTCTAGGTAAGAAGACAAAAAATTTCATGGTTGACATTCCCTTATCAATTTGATCACTATATTTTCAAAGGATATTTGGCTATGTTTAAAGACATTTGGGACTAACTATTTATTTTAGAGGTGACATGGAGGCCCTATGACCCAAAATGGGTTCATGGTAAAGTGGTACAAAAATGGTAGTATACTTGCGTACAACGCATGATTGATAATTTTGAGGATGAGCTCCAAAAGGCCATACAAAATAGCCAAGACCTAAAAAAGATATGGTTAGATTTTGCATAAGATAAGAGATATAGTACTCAAATTGAGCAATTAGACACTACTCCCATGTATTGGTAATATTGATAAGAAATTATGTGGAGTCAGTAGCCCCTCTTATCCCAGTGGTCACTCCATGAGAGCTTCAGGATCCTATTTTTGATATCGTCAATCAAGACATAGATCAAGTAGAGAGAGTGGTTGGTGTAGAAGATATCATATAGGTTACAATGAATAACCTTGATACAACTCAGTTAGCATACAAACACTAAACAAATGAGAGGTAGTCACAATGTCTCAACTTGCTTCTTAGGCCCCTACTAGAACAGAGATAGTGGCTAATAAATCTACATAAAGGTAGGCAGTCAACCCTTTAAAAATTAAATTAAATTTAGAAACTCATATGTCTAAGCTAGCATCAAAAGCAGTGCTCGAGGAATTGATCATCAATGATAAAGAAATATAAATATTTGTAGTCATACAAAAATAATGATAAAATTTGGAGGATTTTATGATTTATTGAGAGAGAACTAAATAAAATTAGCAAGTCCAACTTCATCCCTAGAACATAAAGGGCCAAGCTACCCTCCCATCTAAAAAAGAAACTCAAACTAGAGTAACCTTAGCAAAGGTTGTGGAAGAGATTATAGTTGACAATATTAGAGAAAAGGAGGTGTAGGCCATAGAAAGGGGAGAAGACCCAAGGAAAATCTCTACCACAAAAGAGGATACTTCGGTGGTAGTGATCACAATCCCAGTACCAAAGAAAACCACTATCATCCAAGTGAATCAAGAGATAGACGATGTGCAAATATTTGGGGATACAAAATATTTATTGGAGATAGGGAAGCAAATACAAGCATAGGATACATAAATGCTAAGGAAAAATAATATGGAGTTGAAGTTAAAGTTGAAAGTAGCCCAAACATAAAGGAAGAATTTACAGATTGATGTAGATAACTTGAAGGGCCAAACATCCCAAGCTGAGATCCCACAAGTAGAGCCCCAAATAATAATCAAGAGAATTGATTTTTTTAACTTCTCACCAAATTCAAAATAGAGATGACTCATAAGATACAAAGCAAGATGAAAGAAATTACTAAAATTTTTAAGAAGATGAATCTGATAAAAGCTATAGTGGGAAATATAAGAAATATCCTAATGCATGGTGAAAACAAAGTAAATTTCATGCTCCCTGTCTTCCAATAATTTGAAGTATATTACAATATATTAAAAGAGAAGTGGTTTCTCTAGGATATGGCACTGAATTAGAGTGTATAGCAAAATTCATCAAAGTATTCATGTTTATGTTAAACAAAGTAGGATGGTATGACTAGACTACAGAAATGACCATATTACAATAGAAGGTAAGGGATGACATGGTAGAGTCAGGTTTTTCCTCAAGATTTTAGAAGTGTCTAATATGAAGAACCTTATCATCTATAGAATCCAGGAGTTTGAGTGTGATCAAGAAGACAACTCAAAGCTGGCCAAGAAAACTACATTCCTAGTTGAGGTAGTCAACTTTATGTGTTCTATGTGTGAGAAGAATAAGACATGGATAAAGCAACAGAAGAACAAAACCCTTCAAGACCTAAATGCAGTAAGGTTTACCATATCCTTTTTTGAGGAAGCATGGGAAATCATACATGCAATGATCAAAGATATTCAAAAAGAGTAGGGCAACAAAAATAAAGGTATTAGATCTAAAAACTTGGAAATGACAACCAGAACATATCAAGGTCTTGAAACAAGAATTACAAAAGTGGGACATGACTTAGGAAAATATAAGATACCAGATATTGACTCAAGTATTGAGGGGCCCATATCATAAGTAGAATAAGTGTCATAAAAGGTAATTGTTGATTAGGGGACCAACCCATAATAAAGTGTCATACAGTTGTGAGCCACCTTTTTGAAAAATCTAAATATTCAATAAGGAACAAAAGACAAATTTTATAAGCAAATATAGCTCAAGACAATTGTCGTATATTCATCCAATCAAAGGTAGGATAGGATAACAATTGTAAGGCTCATATTCGAATAGTTATAATTGATTCAAGTCACTCAAGGCTATATAAGAAGTTGTTATAGCTAGAATAAATATCAAGCATTGCATAGAAATTTGTTGCAAGAGGTATACTTGAGTGCCATATTCTTTTGGTTAGTTGTATTCCCTTAGTATATATTTTCTTAGTCCCATCCAAATTCTTGCCCTCCATTTGTGCAGGAATTACAAAGGATGCATTCAGTCAACTGAGATCATTTCCAACAATGAAGTCATAAATTGGAGGCTCTTTGTCACTACTCTTAGGATGAAGAGTTAGAATTCCTCTATTACATTATTTGAATAGAGTGAATCATTGTATTAAAATTTCACAAATATCTGCGCATTTTTCCAGACTCAATTTGTAATATCATACAAAATTTAATACAAATATTTAATTTCTTCCTTCTTGCAATCATATGTCTTATGCATGTATGTTGCTCATTGATATATTACATTATTTGAATGTATGAATGATGCCTTCTTTCACTGGTTTAACCACTTATGCTTATTACATAATTTGAATGAACATAAATACACCAATTATCTTTTTTTTAATATTTTTCATTAACAATCTTAATTCTTACTATAATCTCCCAATAGATAAAGCACTGATCCACTTTCTAAAATCTTAGGCTAAGAGATACTATAAGGTTTGGTAAAAACAACTAAATTCTTAATGATTTTGTTATCAATATGGATGAGCATGAACTTAATGATATACATTTAGTATCACCTCAAGGGTATCCTTACCATACCCAATCTTTCTAGTGTTATAGAAAATTTATTCCTAGATTAAATAGGTTGATCAACCACAGCCAAAAGTACTGATTATGAATCAACAATTTTCTTGTGGAGTGACAACCCCAAATTCTTAAGGATGCAAAAAATCACCACAACAGTAAAAGGTACCATTGCTGGGGAATTAATTATTGAATCTATATATTCTTCTCAATGACAATTTTGAATATTTTTACTGGAAATTTTTAGCCTACATTAAATAGAGAACGTCCAATTATACAATAAAATTTTCTAAGATAGTTTTCCCTGTACGTTCAATATTTCCAATAATTCAAGAATTCAATAGTCAGGATTTTCTTTATTTTTTGTTGTTTATTGAATTAAACATATCCCAATAAGTATACTCTATGAGGAAGATAGTGAAATAGGTTGAATAATATTGACCAGAATATTTGCTCTTTCGGCACCTACCTTGATGGTGACTCTAAATAGCTGAGACCTAGAAATAAAGAAAGAAGGAGAAGATTGTGTTGGCGTAAATAAGAAGAATTTCTCGAGAGTTACTTCCAAAAATTTTAAATCCACAAGTATGCTTCAAAACTCGTCCTTCTAGTTCATCACTAGAAAGTTCTATTTCTAGAGAAAATTCAAATATTACTCTTGTAGAAACTAAATTTGTTACACCCCCTTTTACTGTTAGTAATTTTACTACTACACCGCCTATTGTGGTTACTTTAAAACCTATTAAATTACTCCCATAGCTACCATGGCCAAACCAAATTTGAATTTTCAACCTAATTTGAATCAATGGATAACTAATACATACCTCTTGTTTTCTCTACCTCCTATGCTACATGATTTACCTACCAAGGCTCACAAATGTCTTCCAAAATTCCAAGGTAATAATGTTGTTTCTAGAAATAACCACAATAGATATTTCTTATATGCTATGGATAACCTTGAGGTGAATGAGGAAGATGTATTTCTCAAATTATTTTTACAGACTTTAGAAAATTATGCTAGGGAATGGTTTAACACTATTACAGCTGGTACCATAAAAAAAAATATCAAATCCAAGAAAGCTTTCCAAAAAACTACAATGAAATGAGGAATGAACAATCTCTTCTAACTGAGTTAGCCACCATGAAAAAAGATGGAAAATAAATTTGTAAGTGGTTTTAATAGGATATTTACCAGAATAAGGAATAAAATCCCTATTGGCCTAAGACTAATCAATATTTAGTCCATCCATTTTTATAAGAATTATTTTCCAAGAGAGTTTAATTATAAATTAAGGCAAGAACAAGTACCTTCTATTGATTTATCCATGGATAGAACAATGAAAATTGAAAGGAACATGCTAGAAAATGGTAAAATGAAACCATATTATTTAGAGTCAAATTATCTTAATAAAAAGCCCAAGAAAGTAGGATTTAACCTGTTAAGAAAAACAAAAATAGACCCTATGTAATAATTGGTAAATCAAATGACAAAGATGTTTAATACAATGAATAATAGGCTGACCAGAATAGAAAAAAAATAAAGAAAACAATGGTGAATCCTCACACCCTCAAGGAGATAAACAACAAGGTAATAGTAGACCCCTATTTAAGAGAAAATTTAAATAGAAACTAGTGAAGTAATAACTCCGAGGAAAACATAAACATAAATAATGGAAATAGTTGGAAAAAGAGAGAAATTGATAAAGACCAAGATGTTGTCCCAAATCCTATCCCTTCTATAAATATAGTAGTAGATTTTCCTTATTTTTGTTCTACCTATGATGTCCCACATAATCCTATTGATTATGGAATTTACCTAAGCATGCATAATATTGTAGACGTAGATGATGATTCTCAAGAAGATATTAGAATTAATATTTGGACTAAATAAGATGAATCTAGAGAAAACTTTTTTGAAGTAAATATGGATTTATATGCTTCTAATCATTTTCCTAAAATCTTAGTGGTTGAAAATGTAAAAATTATGTAAATACCACAAGATTCAAGATATAACAGAATGAAACAAGGAAAATTAATACCAACAAAAAAGAGGTAGAAGAATTATAAGCAAACCATGCCTTAAATTTGAGAAACAAAAAAATGCCTAGTAGAACAAAAAAGGCATCAACTAGTGAGGTTAGAGGACAAACTGTTACAAATAAAACCTCATATAAAGAGAAAAAATAAAAGAATAAAAAAGATAAAAGGGTTGTTCCTGAAGTAGTAGAAGTAGAAGAACTATTACAATAAAATGATAATGTACTAAAATATTGGATGTTAGAAAAATAGAATTCGATGCTGGTTCAGAACTGTGTAGAAAAAATTTAATATAACTTTTAGTGAATTAATGAAAGTTTAGAACTACAAAGAATGAGTCTATAAGACCTTCAGTCTAATGGAACAAAAAGAAAACCAATCATGTAATGCTGCCAAACCTCAAAATCAAGAAACTAGAACACCCTCATCAGTTACACCATTCTATGTTTCTCTTAGATATAAGTTAAATTTAGGAGAAAGATATGTTATTCACAATTGTATGCTTGATAGTGGTGATTCTCACAACATTATGCCTAAACATATAGTATATAATTTAGGACTCATTTGCATAAGGGATTCTCCACCTATTTTAGTGATGGACAATAGGAAAATACCATGTGTAGGGGTAATTACTAGCTTACTTGTATATTTAGATCAGTATCCAAAGAAAGGTATAGTGATGGATATAGTAGTTGTAGAGGTGGATCATTTCTTCTCCTTACTTCTGAGCAGACACTAGACAGAGTAGTTAGGAGGTTCTATTCAATTAGATTGATCTTATGCTACCATTCCTATATCAAGAAAATAAAATGTTACACTTAGGAGGGAGCCATTTAACAAGTATTATATGGAATTGATAAAATTAGATGATACTATGGTTAATTTGGTAAAATTTGTAGAAGAGAAAAAAAAATAGAGTATATTTAGTTTGGCACACTCCATTTCTAATGAAGTCCTTGATGCTAAAAACATGGATTCAAAAACTAAAGAATTATTGATGCAAAATCCACTAGAGTATTTAATCAAGAAATGTGGACCATGATCTTTGATGGGGTAAAGTTCCAATCTGGGGTAGGTGCTTCTCAAGCTCCTGCTACAACGTCTCAACTTGCTTCTCAGGCCCCTGCTAGAACAAATATAGTTCCTACTAAATTTACACAAAGGAAAGTGGTTGACCCTTTGAAAAGCTAATTAAATTTAACAATGTATACACCTAAGCTAGAATTGAAAGCAATTCCCAAGGTATTGATCATCAATGATAAAGAAATACAAATATATGCAGTCATACAAAAAATAATGATATAAGCTGGGGGATTTGATGACTTATTGAGATGGAAATAAATAAAATTATCAATCCCAAATTCATCCCCATACCATAAAATTGCCAAGATCACCCTCCCTTATACAAAATAAACTCATACTAGAGTAACCTTAGCAAGAGTTGACGAAGAGATTCTAGTTAGCAATATTGGAGAAAAGGATTTGTAGGCCATAGAAATGGAAGAAAATCCAAATAAAATATAAACTATGAAAGAGAATACTTCAATGGTAGTGATTACAATCCCAACACCAAAAAACCCCACTACCATCCAAGTGAATCAAGATATGGGCGATGTGCAAATGTTTGGGGATACAAAAGATTTATTAGATATAAGGTAGAAACTATAAGCACAAGCTATAGAACTACTCAGGATAGAGAACAGGGATTTGAAGGTAAATCTGAAAGTAATCCAAACAAAAAGGAAGAATTTACATATTGAAGTAGATAGCTTGAAGGGCCAAACATCACAAGCCAAGATCCCACAAGAAGGGCCCCAGATAATAGTCAAGAGTATTGATAATTCTTACTTTCTCATCAAAATCAAAAGATATATGAATTACAATATACATAGCAATATGGAATAAACTAAAATGTTCAAGGAGATGAATTTGATTAGATCCATAGTGGGAAATATAAGAAATCTCCTAATGTATGGTGAAAATAGAGTAAATGTTATACTCCTTTGTCTTCCAATAATTTGAAGTATATTATAAAGAGATTGAAAGAGAAGTGGTTACTCTAGGAGATGGCACTGAATTAGAGTGTGCAACAAAATTCATTAAAGTATCCATGTTTATGTTAAACAAAGCAAGGTGGTATGATTGGACTGAGGAAATGGTCATATTACAACAGAATGTAAGGGATGACATGGCAAAGGCAGGCCTTTCCCTCAAGGAATTATTAGAAGTGTCTAATATAGAGAACCTTATCCTACATAGAATCCATGATTTTGAGTGTGATCAAGAAGATGATGCATAGTTTCCCAGGAAAACGATATTACTAGTTGAGGTAGTCAACTTTATGTGTTTCTATGTGTGAGAAGAATAAGACTTGGATAAAACAAAAAAAGAAAAAAACCATTAAATATCCGAATACAGTAAGGTTTACCATATCCTTTCTTGAGTAAGCATGGGAACTCATACATACAATGATCAAAGATATTCAAAATGAGGAGGGTATAAAAAAGAAAGAGATCAGATATGGCAGCCTAGAAATGACAACCAGAATGTTTGAAGACCTTGAAATAAGAATTATAGAAGTGGGGTAAGGCTTAGGAAAATATAAGATAGTAGAGATTGACTCAAGTACTGAGGGCCCACCTCAGAAGCAAAACAAGGGTCAGATAAGGGAACTGTTGAAAAGGGGACCAGTCCATAATAAAGTGTCATACAGTTGTGAGCCACCTTTTTGAAAAATCTAAAGATTTAATAGGGAAAAAAGGATACATTTTGCAAGCAAAGACAACTCAATATAATTATTGTATATTTAGTCAATAAAAGGTAGGATAGGATGACAAGTGTAAGGCTTAGATTCAAATAGTTATAACCGATTCAAGGTACTCAAGGCTATATAAGGAGTTGCTACAACCAGAATCAGTATTAAGCATTGCATAGAAAAATTTTGCAAGAGGTATACTTGAGTGCCTTATTCTTTTGGTCAGTTGTATTCCATTAGTATATATTTTCTTTGTCCTATCCTGATTCTTTCCCTCCATTTGTTAAGGAATTACAGAGGATGCATTCAATAAACTGAGATCATTTTTAGAAACTAAGTCAGAAATTGGAGGCTCTTTATCACTAATATTAGGATGAAGAATTATATTTCCTCTATTACATTATTTGAATAAAATAAATCATTATTTTAAAATTTAAAAAATATTTGAACATTCTACTAGACTCAAGTTGTAATATCATACACAATTTAATATAAATATCATTTTTATTCCTTCTTGCAATCCTATGTCTTATGTGTGTATGTTACTCATTGATATATTACATTATTTAAATGTATGAATTATACCTGATTTTGTTGGTTTAATCACTTATGCTTATTACATAATTTAAATGAACATAAATGAACCAATTATCTCTTTCTTTTTCACTCTTTTTCATAACAATATTAATTCTTGCTATAATTTCCCAATAGATAAAGCATCGATCCACTTTCTTGAAGCTTAGGCTAGGAGTTACTATAAGGCTTGGTCAAAATAACTAAAGTTTTACTTATTTTGTTATCAATATGGATGAGAATGAACTTAATGATATACATTTAATATCACCTCAAGGGTATATTTATCATACCTAGTCTATCTAGTGCAATAGAAAATCTATTCCTAAGTTAAAGAGGTTGATTAACAAAATTCAACAGCACTAATTATGAATCAATAATTTTCTTGTGGTATGACAACCCCAAATTCTTAAGGATGTAGAAAATCACCACAACATGGCTGACCAATAGCAACAACATTCTCCCCATCCAAATTATTCACCTTCTACATCACAACCCTATAATCTGCTCTACCAATCAGAACCACCTATTTTGACACTCTAGTCTATCCCACACAAATACCACATGATCATTCTAATGAGTTCTAGATTTTGAGAGAACAGATTAAAAACTTGGTCTTACACACAAGTGGTTATGGGCCTCAAATCCTACTTATAGTCAATTGTGTAATGATCCTATCAATCCATTTGTTGTTTTTCATCCATATCCTTATAGGTTTGAAATACCTAAATTTTAAAAAATATAAAGTAAGGAAGATCCAAGATAACACATCAACAACTAATGGTTTTCCTACTACCAAATCAATGATATCGACCCCATAATGCTTTGCATGTTTTCTTTGTCACTCAAGGGTTAGGCTCTAGATTGGTATAATAATATTCCTCGACATAGTCCATTCATAGTTGAGTAGTTAACTAATATATTTTTAAAACGCTTCTCGATCAATATTAAGAAGAAACAATCATTATCAAACTTGTATATCTTATGACATTTTTATGAAGAGCCTATTATAGATTCTAGATGGCATGTCATCATTCACAATATAACCTTTTCTATACCACCTATGGAACTGGTCAAGTTTTTTGTAAGGAGTTGCATCAAACACATATGGACAACTTTGAAAATACAACAATATGGCACATTTGAAGAGGTTATTGCTCAAGCTAATGTGATCAAAAACATCAAAATACAAGAAAGAAAGATTAAAATTTGTAAGAAGTGTGATTACCCTACCAACATCAAATTCAGTAGGAATCCTACCAATCCTAGCATGACTAATCCATCGTATATGAATCAAGTGGTCTTGAGGGCATACCTCATCTCGTCATCCCAACAATCTCAACCTCCACAACAAGGGCTTTTCAAAACCAATATGTCCCCTCCACAAAATCAACCATTGGTTCACACTCTACATCCTCCTCGTTAGCCCCATAACTAGACTCCCTTGTTCAAACCGTTGCTCAATCTATTTCAAAATTTGTATGATGTTAGACATGTTGCTCTACCTAATATAAAACCTGATGGTCCCAATCATCCTAAACCATGAAGCTAAAATAAGCATGTATTTTGTAAGTATAACTTACAAAGGGATCATGACATCAACACCTATTGTATTTTTTAACACCTGGTACAAAACCTAATTGATCGTAGAGATATACATGTTTTAAACACTCTAGCTCCCCAAAATCAAAATTTGGGTATCTACCAAAATCCCTTGTCCAAATATGGAGCACCACATACTCAAACCAATACATCCACATCACAAGTTGAACCTTGACAAGTCAATTATGTCAATCATAGCCCATCTCAACAAGGTTTTGTGGACATGATTACTATCACCACACACAACCAATGCTATCCTTTGCATGTTGACCCACAATTAGATCCTCCTACCATACCAATTTCTTCTCACATGCTACCAATATCGAGTTCCCCTCATGCCATAACACACAACGTTATTACTATTCATAATAGTCTATTACATCAACTTTGTACTACCCCTGCATAGTTTTTCATATACAACCTCTTACAGCAAATACAATCTCATCGTGAGGCTCTAAATGATATTCTCCACACCAATGATATGGAAACAAGTGATACTAACAATTTTATCAACTTTTTTAGCAATATCTAAACATGTATGCAATTGTCTATAGTTATCTATGATCATGATATCACCACTATTGAAGGTGACGGGGTTGATTGCCCTATGTATATCATGTCCTATATTAATGATATATAAATTTGTCTTGATCGACACTGGATCATCCATTAGCATCATATCCACAGTCATCCTCAATCATTTACACATTCCACCCATTCATATTACTACTCCCACCCTCAATTTACAAGCTTTCGATGGATCTATGCACGCCATAGTAGGTTCTATCATTATACCCATCCAGGTAGGTGTTAATACCATCTCTACACTATGTCATGTTATTGAAGGGGAGATACAATATAACATTCTCCTAGGGAAACCATGAATTAGGGGCATGCAATATGTTCCTTCCAAATTACACCATTACAATGTGTTCCTTCATGATAATGTGGATAACAAATTGGAGAATTTGTCCAAATATGGATCACAGCTTTTATGAATTGAATTATTCCATCCGTTATTGAAAATGTAGCTTTCCAACAATTCAAAAAAGATTTTATTCTATCCAAAATAAAATCCCAAGGCTTCTTATTACGTTTGTTGGACAAGAATATATATATATATATATGTGTGTGTGTGTGTGTTAGTGATATATTTTCCTCCAATAGAACCTAAAATATATAATAATCATTGTAATTTAAGGGTACCAATGATTAAAATATATTGGGTATTAACATACTTACCAATTGTCTAACTTTTTTTATTCAGGGCTAGGATTGATGTAAATTCCATAATCTTATCAATTGAAGGATATCTAAAATAATAGTATCATCAACATCTAGATATGAACTTTAAATGGACTATTTGAGGTCATTTAAATGCATTTCTACATCATATTTCAAAGTGAACTACCAAATTCCTTACCAAGAGTATCTAAGATATAAGGAGATGTAAGATCATCTTAAATGTATATGAGATGATTTGGAGTATAGAATGGATGTTAGGATCCCATCCTAACATTATTATGTAATGACCCCTTCGCAATGTGGGAACTCATCCTAATTTACGGGTATTGTGGATCGAATATTTGATAGACCCAAAAAGGAAGACGAAAATGTTAATAGGGTTGAACCCTCGAATACGATTAACAAGGACAATGTGAAAACTAGACAGGGGTTTGGCAAGGTCATCAATAGTCAAATATTGAAGGATGTGGATGTGATTATTTTAACCATAACATTTCTAAGTGGTATCAAAGCACTTTCCAGGTCGTGAAGCTTAGTATTAAGAAATTGTGTTAACTAGTTCCAGGCAATTATATTCTAGTACTAGATTAAGAATTTATGAAACCAAATCTAATGATTAGTAGAAGGATTTGATGGCTAGCAATGGGTACTTTCATGATCATATTTATAAAATATGCATTCAAATCCCATAGCCAAGGTAATACTTAAGGAACCAAATGATGTTAATTATGCCTATAAACACTCTTAAAAGGAGATAATAGTATGAATGTACACATAGATATGATTCTAATGTTTGGTTTTAAAGATTTTATTGCTCTTTAATTAAGTTATTTTAACTAATAATAACTAGATAAATCTTGGATAAAATGATGAATTTTTTTGGTTTGAAAAAACTACTCTAGCATTTCACCAACTCTTCTAATATTGATGAGGCAACCCAATAAATTATCATTTCTTGAAAATATAACCTTCCATAAAAATGAAATTAAAAAATAATTGCTATATACCCTTCTCATAAAACCACACTTAAAAAATCAAATACTCTCTTCCTTATAATCTTATATTGTAATCCAAACAAAAAGTGAAGCCTTTGATAGAGATTCTTTTGACCAGATTTTCTTCAAATTTAAATCCTTGGGAGTAGAAAAGTTTAATTTCTTTAAATCTTGAAAAATTAACTTAATTGAACATACACCACCATTTTAAAGGGAAAATAAGTAGATAGAATACTTTTTTTGGTAGATAAGGTACTATAGCATTAATATCGGGTTTTACAGGTTGACCCAAAACCTTTTACAAAAATCAGCCTAGGGTTGTTGATGAACATGTCCTTACTAAGGATACTATATATGTAAAATCTACATGTCGTCAAAGCCATTACATTCGGTAAGGCACGTAGCCTGTTATCAAAAAGAAACTTCCCATACAAAATTTTGGGTATACCCCAAGAAAACACACCTGCATCATAATTAAAAAAAAGAAACAAACACGGATCCCTTCCTTGAAATAGTGGAGAAACAAAAAGCTACAGACACACATAGCATAGTACTGAAAAAAACTCCCACAAGATCTTGATTGATAGGTACTCTTAATAATTATTTGGTAATTTCTTTCTTTCGTATATGACATGATTTGGGACCACATCTTGTCTTGGCCAATCAGCCTTGGAGAAGTGAACCTACTGGCTAGATTTATGGTGGTGGCTATCTGGTGGTCCACGTGGCTTTGGTTTGAAGTCTTATATTGTCGCTTCTTTCTTGCCCTGTGATTATCAACCAACCTCAAATTACTAATATGACTAGGAGCCATGTTATCTGACATGTGATTGTCCCCATTAGTATTTGTGGTATTTCCAAGCAACATCCATGAAGACTGACAACTCGTATAATTTTTATTGTGATTCCATTTCAAAAAAGATGCGGGAATACTCCTAGCCTTCAAACTTACAGTGCCTTCCCTGTTGGTAAATTCGACTATCATTCTTGGAATTCTTGTTGAATAAGCTCCTCTACTTCTCTCGGGACACCATGTTCCCATTTGAAAAGTCCATCACCATCGACACCCAAATTGGCCAGCTTATCAACAATTTTGTTAGCTTCTCGAAAGACATGTTGGGCTTTTATGTCCTGTCTTCCTTGGAAAAGGATCCTATACTCTTCAACAATTGTTTTAATCCTCCAAGGAGGTGTTTTCCAATTATTGAGGAGATTTATAACATGCATAGAGTCTCCTTCTACGATAAAATTGCCTTTTAAGTCTTGAGTAATTTGAAGGCCTCTCCACATAGCTCTAGCTTCAACTTCGTTGTTCATCCTTGTTCTTAAATATTTGGAAAATGCAAGCATCATATTCCCATTATGATCTCACACAATACCACCAGTGCCTACTCTTCCAGGATTGTCCTTAGACGCTCCATAAAAATTAAGCTTAAACCAACTCGTAGGAGTTGGGGACCACTTAACATTGGCTCTGGGGTTGACTACCCTAGGCACAGACTCATCTAACAAGGTTAAGCTTAAATATTGAGCAATTGTGGTCTCCTGCAGATGAGGTTTATGACTATCAAAAGGGATAAGGTTCACATTCTCGTTGGCAAAGGATAGGATCCTGGCAATGATATTTTGATGATCATTGATAGACTCATTAAAGACTCTATGGTTCATTTCTAACCACACCTACCAAATATAGTGATTGAGACAAATTTTCCACATGTATCTAAGTCTTTGGCTTTAAAAGGGGTAAGGCCAATGGACGAACAAATCAAGTACGATGGCTAGTTTAACCCAGGAAATATTGAAGGCCTGAAAAACCCCACTTAGGACAGTCAAGGAAAAAGGGAACTTAAGGAAAATGTGATAAATGGTCTCCCAATTCGCCTTGCATAGATAACAATGATTAGTGATACAAACTTTACGCAACATATTATCAATGGTTAGAATTATTCCTTGGATAACCAACCATGAAAAGATTGTAATTTTTGGAATTAAATTTTTTATCCAAACTAAGTCCTTTTGGAGGACAAAATCCTCGTCATCACACAAAAGCTTGTAAGCTAATTTAACAGTGAACTTCCAGCTCAGGTCACTTGATCTTCCTTAGGTCTCATGGGGATAAACTGTTGCCCAAGAATGTTACAAAGATCATTTGATTTCACTTGAAATCCCTGAATCCTTATTTGTTTCCACTTCATTATGCTTTTGTCCTTAACCATATAATCGAATAATTTTCTACCAATGAGTTCTTTCGTCATATCTCTGATTCGGGCTAAGTTAGGATATTAAGTTAGTGGTTTGTCCTTAGCCTACCTATCATTCCAGCAATTTATCCTCTCACCATTGTCTAAAACCCATCTTAAACATTTTTTGATGATTTCCTTACAATTGAGAATTTCTTTCCAAAAAGCAGAACCTTTGATTGAAATTGAGTCACTTAGAAATTCCATATTTTGAACATACTTTCGTTTGATGATAGTTGTCCATTCATTTTCTTCACCAGAAATGAGGCGCCATGCCTGCTTAGCTAGTAAATCTAAATTCATATGATCAATTCTCCTTAGAACTAAGCCCCTATTTTCCCTAGGTCTGCACACTTTGGTCCATTCTAAAAGATGTATCCTTTTTTTATCCTCTGATCCAATCCATAAAAATTCTTTTTGGAGTTTCTCAATTTTTTGGAAAATCATCACAGGGGATTTGAAAACGGAGAGGAAATAGACTGGAATGCTTTGAAGAGAGGCCTTAGTGAGGGTCAACTTTTTTGCTTGAGATAGAAGATGACCTTTCCATCTAGCAAGTTTTTTTGAATTATTTCAATAACCCTATCCCACATTGAATCTCTCGGAGAACCAATGAAAAGAGGGAGACCAAGATACAAAGTCGGGAGGTTTTCTTTATCACACCCTAAAATTTTTGCAATCATTCGTTACCTATGAACGGAGGTGTTCAAGAAATATAACTTGCTTTTACTGAAATTAACTTTCTGACCAGCAGCATCCTCGTAGAGTTGTAGGATGTATTTAATTCTTTTGGCCTCAACCATCAATGCCTTAGTCAATAGAAGGGTATCATCGATGAAATGTTGGTGAGAAAAAAACCTATTGAGTGATGTTGTCTTGATTCCCAATATTAGCCTTGAACTGCAAGCATTTTTTATGGTTCTACCTAAAGCTTCTACCATAATGATGAATAACATGGGGCTGATAGGGTCCCCTGCCGAATTCCTCTGTGACTTTGAAAGTAACCAGCAGTTGTTCCATTAACCAGAATCGAGAACCATGCTTTAGAAATGAATTCTTTGATAAAATTAACCCATTGGTGGTGAAAACCAAACTTAAGGAGGACAACAATTAGAAATTCTCAATTTAGCCTGTCAAATGCTTTGTTCATATCAAGCTTGAGGGCAAAAATAGACCTGTTAGTCTTATGAGCAGAGTGCAAAGCTTCATGAACTATGATAACTCCATCCAATATTGAACTACCCTAGAAAGAGCTTCACTAGCATGGATCTATGATGCGGGATAGAACATCTCTCATTCTATTTGCAATGGTTTTAGTTAGGATCTTGTAAGAAACATTGCACAAACTGATTGGCCTAAATTCAGCCATAGATTTAGGGGTTTGCTTCTTAGGAATTAGAGAAATAAAAGTAGAGTTGAGACCTTTTGAGATATGATTTCTTGCTTGGAATTCTATGACAGCAGAAATTACATCCTCACTTACGATATCCCAAAAATATTGATAGAAACGAGGGGGAAAGTCGTCAGGTCTTGGGGCTTTATCTGGCTCCATGCTAAACAATGCTTCTTTAATTTCCTCATCAGAAAAGGGAGCTAGAAGCTTAAGGTTTATATCCTCATTTATTATGCTAGGAATGGATTGCAAGATAATATCTTTGGTCTCATCATTGCACTACGATTTCTGACCAAGGATAGAATTGAAATAAGTTACTGCCTCCATTCTGATTTATGTTAAGTCCCGAGTAATAGAACCATCTAATTTTAAAAAAAAAATATATTGTTATTGCTTTTGTTTCTAAGCGTGGTGACGTGAAAAAACTTAGAATTTGAATCTCCATCTTTCAACCAAAGAGCCCTTGATTTTTGCCTCCAATAGATTTCCTCACAAGCCAAAATGTTATGAAACTCTACTAGTTTTGTCCATTCCTCCTGCCTAGTAGTTTCATCAACATCACCATGTTGAATCCTCTGATCAATTATCTTCAAACTTTCAACAACCTATTTTTTATTTTCAAAGAGGTTTTCAAAGGCCTCTTTGTTCCAAGTTCGAATCTTTTTCTTAACAAAATTTAATTTGCCAACAAGTTTAAAAGTTGCAGTACCCTTGACAGGTTGCTGCCACCACTGAATTAAGTTATCTTTGAAACTGGAATGTTTGATCCACATAGATTGAAATCTGAAAGGTTTCTTGAAGGACAAAGAGTTAGGGATCTCCAAAAAAATGGGATTATGATCAGAGGTAATTTTAGGAAGGGCTTGCAGGGTAGAATCACTAAACAGAGTTGTAGCCTCCTTTGATAGAAAAAACCTGTCAAGCATTTCTTAAATGAGATGACACCCTATCTGTCGATTGCTCTAGGTATAATTTGCTTCCCTAAGTTTTACATCCATCAACATGTTGGAGTTCACAAAGTCATTGAACTCATCCATGCTCCTGATAGGTGGTCCATTTCCATCCATTTTGTTTGAAGCGTAAAGAGAAGTGTTAAAATCCCCAGCCAAAATCCAGGGGACATTATGGAATATTTCACTTATATTGCCTAAGTACTCCCACAGTAGAGATCTCCCTTGAATTGAAGTCGGGGCATAAATATTTGAAAGGATCCACGACATATTGTTGTTTATTTTCTTAAATAAAAAACTAAGAACCCTGTCATCTTTCTGAATAATGGTGCCTTCTACTATCCGAGGAACCCACAAAGTCATAAGGCCTCCAGACGCTCCTCTGGCTGATTTGCAAACCATCTCCCCTTGATTCTATATTTTTTTTGCTACTTTTTTGACTAAATCTCATTAGTTTTTGTTTCTTACAACATGATAATAGTTGAATTCACTTGATTTCTTATTGCACTGACTTCCCTGTGTCTAGGTAGGCCATTGAGGCCTCTCACATTCCATGAGAGGAAATTCATTTAGATTGTTTGGGATTTCTTCCTCTCCCCCTCCTTTGAGGGGGTTTTCCTAATTTGTTGTCTTCAGAACCCGGAATAACCTGTTGAAACAAGGTTCTCTGTTTTCCATTGGCAATGTCATTATCAGTTTTAATTTTTTGATGCTCAACATTTGATATTCTCCCTCTTCTTTTTTCACTTCCAAAATTTATAGGAGACTTCATAGTGCTCCTGGTTTGTTTAGGAGCAAACTGTGGGGAGGCAATTTATTGTAGAACTGGACTACAATATTCCTCAGTTTGAAGAGTTTCACATATCTCCACCCCTACATCCAAATATTCTCCTTTTTTCTTGTATTCCCCTGGTCTGCAGGATGACCCCTCAATAGGATTCACCTAGCTCCTAGTGATGATGTTAGGGAGATGATATTTTTTATTTTCCAATGCCTCAATTTTCTTCCTAAGTTCTTCAGCATTAGGGTTTGGCTTTGGGATACCCATTGGGTTTGAATTATTTTCAGCATTGGGGTTTAAGGATCCCGACTTGGATGGGGATTCTATAGATTGGGCATTAAGGTTTGGCTTTATGATGCCCATAGGGCTTACAGTAATTTTAGCAGTAGGGTTTGAGGATCTTGACTTGGATGGGGATTCTCGAGAGTCAGAAAGGTTAGTCTGAAGGTTTTGGGCTTCCATGTCTTCCGATAATCCTCCTACTCCCTTATTGGATAGAATTAAAAATTTATTTGAAACTAGAGGATTGAAACTTACCTGAGTATTTTGGTTGCCAACAACCTGTTGTTTTCCTTTGTCTTGCTGGGACCCTGCACCCTCTTTTTTTTTTTGACAGACATAGTTTGCCTGATTGAAATCACCTCTACAATGGAAACTCCTCAAATTTCCTCTATCTAGCATTCCCTACTTCTGCTTTTCTCTATCATTGCCAGGTTAGGGCACTTATTGCATAGATGTCCTTGATTTTTGCATTCTACACAGAATTTTGATCTGTTCTCGTATTCTATCGGCTATTTTCGATAATATTTTCCATACTCTAGCTCCACAAACCTTGCAAATCATTATCCAAATTAGCATTTATGCATATTCGTGCATGAGTCATCCTTGTCCTCGCCAAGATCGCATGGTCAATGGAGATCAGGTCCCCTATAGTTTTGGCTATGCCCTGCAGCCAATATTCATTGAAGAACTGGGCAGGTAGACTCGGAAGACGAACCCAAATAGGGGTAATGTTAATATTTTGCTTTTTAGGGTTGAAATCTTCACCCCATCGTTTGAGAAAAAAGCTCCTTTTACCCAGAAACCAAGGATCTCCTATTAAAATGTGGTTAGCATCCTCCATATTGTTAAAACGGATAATGAAGAACCCTAGAGTTAGAGCTACCAACTCCAAGCTGCCTATCGGTCGCCATTTACCTGTCGCCCAAGCCCTGATAGTGTCCATGTCCGACCTACCTCCCAAAAACTTACTTACCAGGGAGAATTCTTCCATTAAAAGAAAAGGGCTCATGGAACTTATTAGGGCTAAAATTTTATTATTTACTGGAACTAGAGGCGGAAGAGAGAGAACCTCCTTTATTTTTCCTCTAAGAGTCTCAGCAAAAGACAACCACTTCTTGGGCCCCACATTGTCCTTCGTATATTTTTTGTCAAGGTATTTTTGAGGAGGTTTGGGCCCCCACGTGATGCCCACCTCCAAATCTGCCGTAGCCTGACCGCCTTCCTCTAGATCCTTGCTTGATCCATGCTCGAGGTTCCCACCTGTCCCTTCTGTACCTTCTCTACCTTTGCCGCCTTGGCTGACATTCTTGCCCAAAAAATTCAAACCCTCACTCCCGCCACACCCGCTAAACCTCAACTCACTCATTCCTCTTGGTAATAATCTTTACCACTAAAATTAAATTAAAATTAAAATTTTAAAGTTCCTAAAAAAAAAGAAAAAGTTACAAGTAGATAGAATACTAGAAGCATAGTTTATATCTCATTTATTATATGTTTAAAATTCTATATTTTATTGAAATTGCTAATCAAAATTCAATATTTGATATTATCCCTAAATTCAATATAAAATTTTGATTTTGGATATTTATAAACCAAAGCCCTAAATCATAATATATTTTTAAATAAAACCTAAGAAAGTAAGGTTTGCTAAATTTATAATCTCCCTAATTGATTAGACAACTGATACTCTTATTAACTAATTGTAGATTCTTTTCATATGATTTTTACCTCCTAGATTTTTTATTGACTAATTGTAGATTCTTTTCATATGATTTTTACCTTCTTTCTAGATTTTTTTGATGAAGCTTCTTTTACTTTCGCACTATTATTTCTTATTGACTAATTGTAAATTCTTTTCATATGATTTTTACCATCTAAATTTTTTAATGAAGCTTCTCTTACTTAGGTACTATTATTTCTTATTGACTAATCGTAGATTCTTTTCATATGATTTTTACCTTCTAGATATTTTGATGAAGCTTCTCTTACTTTTGGTACTGTTATTTCTTATTGACTAATTGTAGATTCTTTTCATATGTTTTTTACCTTCCAGATTTTTTATGAAGCTTCTCTTACTTTGGCACTATTATTTATATGTTTTCAATTATTTATTCCATCAACCCTTTGCTAGTCTAAGCACGGAACCCAAAATATCAAAGAGCAAAGAAATAAAACAAGGAGAGCACATAGATTCCTTATGTCCCAACTTTGCATGAGAGGTGACATGAAGCAATGTCACATGCAAACACCGGAATTACATCACTTCGAACAGTGCAATGAATGTGAACTTAGGCAGTATGCACTGTTTTTCTAGAAACATGGAAGAAAACCTTACAACCTGTTTTTCATGCTTTCATACCTACCTGATTCTCAAGCCCTTCTAATTGAAGTAGACATGTATAAATTTGTATCTTGCGCTGAGGTCTCACAAGTTTGATATTTATGTAAACCTGTTCACATTCAGGATTTGAGCTCTTACGCGATTTTAATAGGGAGATTTCCAGGTATATTTCCACTAAAAGCTCAAAAGTAGCTTGTACGTGTGTGACTAAAATCTGTTCACATGCAAGGCCGAAGGATCTTCCATCTCCGCATGTACTGTCAGTAACAAGCATTTTAGATGTCTGAGAATGGGCTTCTTGTTGCATAATCTTACTTACAAATTATATTTCTGGTGTTTATAGATTATTTTTATTCATTTTTTAAAATATTATTAATCTCAACATAGTAATAAAGCAGTTATGGAGTCGTCTCATTCAATTACAATAAAATACGGTTCAAAGACTTCGGTTTTTATTTTGAATTAAAGGATTGTTTTCCCCTTTAGTCTTATTTGTTAGCTTTGAATAAGAGATAAAAAATGATTATTTAAAAAAAAAAAATTATTGTCTTTCAAAGTTTTTATAGGTTTTTTATTATACTTTCAGAAATCAACAATTTAAGAGTCAAAAGGATTACAATCAATGGCTGCTGAAGGGATTTGGGACCTTGGTTCAAAGTTCCCTCTCTCTACACCTATGTGCACCTTTTTTAAATTCAAAATTTGACACCTTTGCACACCTTGGTCTTGACTTGGCACCCTCACCAATGGGAGTAGTGTTAAAAATATTAAACTTGACCCTCATTTGACCCTCATCTCGCCATCGCTCGAAACAAGCACTAAAGATGGGAAAAACTCATTTGCGATGGCGATTTCGGGATACGCCGACCTTCAGGTAACAAAGTTAAAGTCTCATAGTTTTTTGTTGTAGGAGGAATACCAATCTTATGAGAATTATATTTTTGCAACAAAAGAAACTTTGGGAAATGGTTAAGAAATTCTAGATATCCTGAATTATCTTCACTAGTTGATTTGTCAATCTAGTGGATTGAATGTTGAGTCCTAGTCTTCATGATTTTTTTTTGCAACTCTATGAAAAGACTCTAGCCAAATGCAATCTCAATATTTTTGAAACTAAGATTTATTTCAGTCCTCACTTATGGCTCTCCCTAATTCTGCCACCTAGACTCTTCTAAGATTTTTTGATAGTGACTGATCCAAAGGCGCATCAAATTGAAAAACAAACTCAAGTTCATTGATAATGATGGTTTTCCTATGGCTAGATCTACCATACCTTTTATACCACTCTTAGCTTTTGAAGTTTTATGCAATGGGATATATCAATCACAAGATGTAGAAATAATATGAAATAAAATAAATTTGCGAGATGACTAAAATATGCTATAAATAAAAATTATGGAAATGAATACAATGTAGCTATGGAGGAAATAAACACTCCATGAATAATGCTACTGGACTATATTTCACCCATATCACTATGGGTGATTGTATTTATGCTCTATGATGTTGTATATGATGCTCATTGTGATGCTCTTTGATATATGACAAGGAGGAAATTATATAGTAAAGATAGGTTCCTTGGCCAACAATCTATCTAGCTATGAAGGGATAACTTGAATATATACAACTTACATATTGACACTTGTGCATTTATTACATTGTATGAAGAAACTAGGTAACTTCCCCCTAAAGTAATCTAATATCCTAATTAAGTACCTTGGTAGGTATATTTACCTGACCCAAATGATGTAGTATACTCTATTTCTAACATAGACAGCCATCCAAGTGGAGAAATTGGTCAAATCTCATAAAAGTACCATTAGTGGAGTTTATTGGTCTCATTTATCGTCCTCATGTTCTGGCATGAGGGTCTATCCATGATAGAGGTTATCCTCTAGGGCCCATAACACCTCGAGGGGGATGTTTTCCTTCCTCATCCTTTAACATTTGTGAACCCATGACATAACAATTTAACTTCTAATTTTAAAATGCAAAAGATCAGTGTACATATGCCTAGTGTCTAATTGATTATCCCTTACCTGAAGCTAGCTATATCCATGTCAATACCTTGACCTTGGTCTTGAATACTCATGCTCATTATGACTCATGTACTTTTTTGCATACCAAACGACGTGGTAAAACCCACAAAGCCAAATGAACATGGGATTTATCACAGTACTTACCGAGAAGCAACCTACTGACGGTGTCACATATCACCTCTCATTAATAGATCTGACCTAGTCACATTTTTTGACCAATTCTATCAATCTACAGTTGCTCTTGAAATATTTTTAGTACATACTCATACCTCAACATTTGGGTAATTTCGGTTAGTCATCCCTTCTTGGAGACCCTTACAAAAATTTTCTTTATTTTTCTCTCATGATTCAGGGTTTAAAGGTTTAATATCAAAGGAGGTTTTTCCTTTTCTAAGTCTTTGAAATAGAGGAACTCAATTTTCATCAAAAGTTCTATACTAATACATAGAATTTTCCTTATTCAAATATGTAAATATAAACATTCTTCATAAGCACTTAAATACTTAAGAGAATAAATCCTATTTATAAATTTACTTATACATATCTCTCTCTCTCTTGTTTACGGTAGTAACTCATTGTCAAATAACTCCTTGTAATAATTGAAGGGTTTCTAAGTTTATTTCAAGTTCTAATAAAATTATAATTATTCTCTAGAAGGAAGTCGAGTTTTCAGATATCCCAAAGATCTCTTACATAAGCTAATAAAAGTTTCTTTTCCATAAATATTTAATTAATATATTTTGCTTCCTATATGTTTCTTGCTACGAAATTAACTTCCACATATCACATAAAACAAGCCACAAATTTATTTAATTATTTTTCTCATTTATGAGGTTTATTTAATCAATCGGGTAAAGCAACATATGTCTTAACAACATATTATTTCATAAACCCTCACATGGGTGATTTAGTTTTCAAGTGAAGAAGCCGCTCTAACAAGGCAAGCAATGAACTTCTTTTCACCTTAAGTAATGGTTGCTGATGTTAGGGATAACAAATAGATCATTGTTACAAAAGTTTGTTCGTTCATGGTTGGTTAATAAAACCACTATATAACATAATATTTTTAGTCCAGTTTAAACGTATACCAACCTAATACAGTATTTGTGTCTGGAAATCAAGTTTAGCCATGAATACCCTATCTCATAATAGTGTTTACTCTTGTTTTGGTTCTAACTGACCATTAAGCATAGAAACTTTACCCGATTTCCAGTTAATAAAGAGATTAGCAACTTATGTCATGTTTTCATAAAACTTGACCAATTTGTACTTCTTGTTATATATTTATAAAAGCTTATTTATTGAATGAACCATCTATTACCAAATGTATGTAATATTTTCTTATTTTCTAAGATAATCTAAACATTCAAATTTATCTTATATTTAAAGGAAATACTATGTTTTCTTTTCTTGAAGTCAATTGAACCAAAAATGAAAGCTTACATAATAGCTCAAACAAAAAATATTTTTCCACTCAGCCCCAATAATGCCATGCTAGAATTTATTTCTTTACAAATATACAAGGTAACTTGGTAATAAAATATATCATTCAGGTTGTAACCCAAATGAGGACGTTCTCTACAAAAATTAACACTTTTCTCACAATGAAAACGTTCATAGCTACAAAGGTCAATTAATTAACTTTACAAACAATATGGTTGGATACATAGAATGTCTATTCCAGGTTTTCATAAATGTTTTGTTTAGCTAGCTTCACAATATTGCAAGTTGTTTCTCCATATTGGTTTTCAAATTACCCATCTTCCACTATTTTCAACAAGTTGACTCTCTTAGTGTGCTATAAGATAGCAACACTATTTTCTATAGAAATTGTCTTATATCAACATAATAACTATTTGTTTAAAGATGAAAAAAATAATATCATTGTAGACATCTCCACTACCAATTTTCTATAGGTTTTATTGACTGCTCTCATCTATTATGCACAGAGCTTCAAGTGGTTTGACAGTCCTTATCTCCATCAGACCAAATTTTCTAAATAATGGGGATCAGAATCAGCTTTGTATTGCATGTATTCTATTTATGTAATTAAACTAATATGTCACACAACAAATATTTGCAAAGACATATAACCAAAAAAAATATAGCTGAATAATTTACATGCACATAACCATTATAGAATTCAAACGTTTAAAATAATAACGATTTTAGCTCTGGGCTTTATTATCCAATTTAGGAATTGAGCACTCGTTTTGAATTCATTTTCACAGACAAAGCTCAAGCCAAAACATAAAACACACAACACTCATGTTTGCATTTCATTATTTTGAACTAGGATTTAAACTAAAAGTAAAACCAGTGGAACATGCACATTGAAGTTGCTTTTAGTTTTTCAGGCAATACTCACTAAAATAAAAATTGAACTGTCATAGTTTTCATACATTATTTAGATTCCAAAGAAAGAAAATAACTGCAAATCATTTCCATATCATTTACAACCATCTCAACACGTGGAAAAACCAAAACCCAACCTGAAAATTAACGTGCAGTCTCATATATGTTGTGTCTTCCAATTGTAGATCTCCACAAGCTTTTCTTGTTAGCGTCATGTGATAAGCTCTCTTTTTTTAGAAGATAGAAATTTTAAAAATGTATATCTCCCTTCTCTCTTTATTTTACCGACCCACCTATCTTCTTCCCATGACTCCCTAAAATCTAGGCCTCTTATCCAAAACAAAAGATATGCATAGCTCCCATTTGGAAAGACGTTAATGCTTCCCATAATCACACGATCATCATCATCATGACAGGGTATTAAGACATGAAATTTCAGCTTATACTCCACTTTATTCTTACATATTCCTTTACCACAAAGCAACCACCAGTAAGGCATGTAATAAAACTATATTCTATTTACCCAATCCTTATGCATTTCATTTTTTTAATATATTTTATAACATGCCTCTCTATCCTAATATTTGTTACTTTCCAAGGTAGTTTACACATAATGCATTCAATTCATCACAACTTTATAAAAGGTGGCTCCCATGACATAGCATATTCATTGCCACATAAAAAAACAACATATAACTATAATTCAATTCTATACAAACAATGTGCAACATTAGAACAAGACTTATAATTAATGCAATCCATTTCTTATGCACCTACATGAAATATTTCATTGTGAACTTCCATGTGTTCATGAGTTGAATCATCATTTCTCCAATTTACCTTTTTTTGATGACTTGCTTCCATTCATCGACAACTTGAATCTAGTCTTGCACTCACAAAGACTATCAGTAGTACCACAATTCACAAAAAAAAGGTAAATTTATTATCTATTTACTTATTAACCAATAATCATGTGAGGAGGATCGTTACAGAAGGATCCTTCCAATGGTGGATCACACATATAAAATAGAGCTTAAAACAAAAGTTATGAGCTTTTAAAGTGGACTACAAGTTTTAGAAAAATAGGGACAAGTATGTATTTCACAAATTGAATGGAATAAAATATTGTTTTGCATTCCAAATGAACTCAAAAGTATTATAAAGTTTTTTCCACTATGTTATGCATTTACAAGAGATAAATTGATGTTACAACCCTTAATTTCACATTTAGAAAGTCTAAAAATCATAGTGACTCTTCAAGGACTATAGAAACTTTTGGGCTTCTTCAAATTTTGTGGGAGAACTTTTGGTTTTGTCTTTTTCTTAATCAACATGAATCTCCAACATAAATTCAGCCAACAGAATGAAGGCCATTCTCCCTCATATTAATGATCCCTACCAAGGTGATTTTATTAAAGTAAGGTAAATCTTGGATGGTGTGATTACTATTTGTGAAGTTTTTCACTCCATAGGTAAAAGTGGTAGAGATTGATTTTTGTTGAAATTAGACATGAACAAGGCATATGATAAAGTATATTAGGAATTTTTGTTTAAAGTTATGGGTAGATTTGTATTTCACCCTACTTGGATAGACCTCATCAAAGAATGCCTATGCTTAGTCATGAATTATATATTTATTAATGGTTCTCTAGCATATTATTTCAAAATCCTATGAGGTGTAAGACATGGGGACCCTCTGTCTCCTTATATATTTCTTATTATGGCTAAAGCCTTGGGAATATCTATTTAGGAAGCCCAGTATAAGGGGTTAATTTTAGGGGTAAAGCCTACCTCCTCCTACAATCCCTTAATCCACCAATAATTTGCAGATGATACTCCTCTTGCTTCAATATTCTCTATTTTGGAAGTAAAATAGATTAAGTTTATTCTATTTTCTTATGAGGTTTTCTCTAGACGGAAGATAAATTTCAACAAGAGCAAGGTATTTTTTTTAATACCCTCATTCAAAGGCAAGTAGAAATTGCAAAAATATTTGAATGTTCCATTGGATATCTCCTTTCTATTTACTTGGGTTTACCTCTTTTCATTGGTAGGTTACAAGATTCTTCTTGGCTTCCTATGGTGGAGAGTGTTAGGAAAAAGTTGACAAGCTAGAAAGGTACCCTCCTCAGCCAAGCTAGCAAGGCACAACACATTAAATACACCCTCCTAAGTATCATTGTCTTATTTTTGTCATTGTTCAAGATGCCACAAAAAATCTGCCAAAAGATTGATAGTATTCAAAAGATCTTTCTTTGGACAGGTATGGAAAAAAAAAAATTCCCCTAGTGGATTGGAAGTGGGTTTATTCTAATAAAAAAAAGTATTAGGCCTTAGAAACTAAAATAAATAAATTTGGCCCTTATTGTAAAATAGGGTTGGAAGTTTTTCAAAAAAAATGAATCTGGATGGGTAGAGATTTTTACAGCTAAATATTTTGGTAGAGATGATAATTTCCTTGATATTCAAGCCAATCCAAAGAGCTTTGATTTTGTAAACATATTCTTTATTATAGGTTTATTATTAAAAAAGGCTTGAGATGTAAGATTGATGATGGGAGGAAAGTTAACTTTTGGGAAGATAGTTGGATTCATAATGAGCCTTTGATTAGAGATCAACTTCTAAAATTCTTAGAGCCCTTTACTACACAATATTATGGATCTAGAGTTGTTGAATTTCTTGAGGTAAGGGATGGAAAAAGGGCTTGGAATAATTTATCTCTTGTTAACTCCTCCCCTAGGCAAATTTGTGCTCTAAGTTATTTATCCAATATTTTTAAAATTCATCTTCTAAATCCTAACATGTGAGTTGATTCACTTGTTTGGAAAGTAGGTAATAAGGGTCTTTTCATGGTTAAATCTATACTTTCTTTAATTTTATGATGAATAGGACTAGTTTCTTGCTAGTAAGATATGGTTCAAACACCTCATACCTAAAGTTAATTTTCTTTTTTGGTTGGTTGTCCAAAATAAAATTCTTACTATTAAAAACCTTCATAAAAGAGGCCTGCCTACTTTGAATAGGTGTTATCTATGTGAAGTTGCTTGGGATAATGCTAATAATTTATTTCTTGAGTGTTCCCTCTCCTTAGAATTTACCCACCTTCTTCTCTTCAAATTTAATTTTACCTATATCATGCCTAATAATATTTTGGACCTGTGTTTGCAGTGGGTTGTCCCCTTCCATCATCATTCGCTTAAAATTTATTGGTCATTCCGTTTACCTCATTTTTAGAAGGGTATTTGGAATGAAAGAAACAAAGAATCCTTCAGGAATGTAAAAAGCATCCCCTGCATATGGAAGCTAAAATTTTCAATTTCTTGAAAGAAAATGTTTTCATAATCCCTACCAAAGATGAAAATGGTCCCATAGTGAAGGTATGCTTGCCAGCCAGTTGGGTATCCTAATCAAGCTGGAAGGTTTTTTTAGTCTCCCTACCTCCAATCCTAGACATCTTATCAAAGGGAAGCCTCCACCTCAAGGTTGGATAAAACTGAACTTTTATGGAGCAGCTAAAGGTAATCTAGGCATCGTAGGGACTAGAGGAATCATCAGGGATGACAAAGAGGTTATTTTTTTAGCTTTTGGTAACTTCTTAGGTGTTATGTCTAATTTTTTTATCGAATCTTAAGCACTTTATCAAGGGGTCATGCTCCTAGAAAATTTGAATTCAAAGAAGGTGGTGATTGAAGGTTACTCTCTTTTTTCATTAATATTTCCATAGGAAAATATTTCCCCCACTGGTCCATTGCAGATTTAATAGAAGATATTTACCATTACACTAAGAATTTTGAGTATGTTAAATTCAGACACACCTTTAGAGAAGAAAATAAGGAAGTTGACCTACTAGCCAACCAGGGGGTCAATTAGAATGCTCTTCAAATATGGATGAAGGATTTCCTTAACTTTTTTACTTAGTGTGTTTTGATTTTGAATTTTGATCTCTTTTTATCCTTGGATGATAAGGTGCTCTCTCTTGCTTTTTTTTTAAGGTATTTTTTTCATTCTGCCCATTTATGATTTTTTTGTTGTATCTCCTTGTCCCTTGGAATTTTTCTCCTATTAATCTACTTACTGTTCTTGTTTATATTATATCTCATTGTAAAAGGGTAAAAATCCTTTTAAAATCCCATGCTTTTCTACCTAATAAGAAAAAATACATTAATTAAAGGCTTAGTGATAAATGTAATATTAAATATTGGTATTGGAATGAAAAAGAAGTGAAACCACCAAAATATATGAGCAGTTGACCCTTTTGTGTCCACTAAGGCATCAACTAAATGATTGCAAATTATGATGTTTTTAGGAAGTAATAAGAATAAACTTAAGATGACATATACAATTAAGGAGGTAAAGGATAATGGATTACCCATATGGTTAGGAGAAAAATAAGAGGAGTGATGTCGAATGAATTATCGAGTGGCATCTCAGCAGCAAGAAAAAAGTAGAACAAAGCTATTGATCGGTTGGGGAGTTGTGCGCAATCATGCGACAAACCCAACCCCAAGATGGTGGTGAACGAAGCAACAGATAATCCACTTGCCGAGAGAGGAATTAAATAAAATGGGAACATCAAAGGGAAAGATCCCACTAAAAATCCAGGTGATACTGGAGAAAAATGAGGTCAAATCTCCTATGTAGAGCTCCTCCAAAGTAAACCTAGACAGACTACAACCACATTGAGTAACTTTGTAACCCAAGGATGTGATGTTTTGTGTCCTAAACAACTCATGGATGAGTATGACACCTGATATTATTTCTACCTGGTAGAAAAATTTGTTGGGGGATGCTTGAACATGGACTCAATCCAACGTTGGACGATATCCAAATGGAAAACCCTAGGAATTCTGGAGCTATCTACAATGTCTAGGGGTTCTTTAATGATCCAACTCAACACATAGGATAATGTAGAACTTATTTTTTTTGGGAGTCTGAAATATAAAAATGCAAAGCCTAAACTCCATACCATGGTTTTCCTAGACCAAGATGATAGACATAAGACTAACACCAGTATAGGACAGAGCCTGAACCTCAAGAGCAAACAATAGATTCGACCACCGTCAATCGGAGATGCACAAAAGGCAAGTAGTTTGTTCTCTATCTCTAACAAATTTAATTTACTCAATGATTCTGGTTCCATTGAGATGATTGAGGAAGGAGAGCTCCCTGTCGAGGTTTTCCCTGGTCCAAACCTAGTCCCCCAACCATGCCCTAGCGCCAGCTCTTCCCAAGAAAATTCCTTTCCCCCTCCTCCTCCGCGCCCGTCACCCCCCTCTAACAGCACCGCCCATCGAAGCCCACCTCCCAGACCACCTCGGCCCTCCACCCCCCATCCTCATCACCCCCACCTTCTGGGAATGAATCTCCCACCTCCTTGGCCAAAACAAACAATGTTGAGTCCGACAACGAGGAGTCTGCCCAAGAATCCCCATAACACTAGAGCCCAAAACAAACCCGAAGCTTCAAAAAGTCCCAGATTGATGTAGGAGGTGATAGAAATAAGGGCAGGCCTTTCGACATAGAACGGAGAAGTCGTGACACCGTCGAGGACATAGCCAATGGCACGCAGAAAACCCTATTCCAGGAAATTGGAAACATCATCAAGGAAGAAAGCAGAAAACCCAAACCCCCCATGCAACAAGGCAAAGGGGGAAAAAAACCCTCCAAAAGTTCCAAATGAAAGTCCTCTCCTGGAATGCGAGAGGACTGAATGGGGTAGCCAAACAAAGGTTGGCTGTCGCCATGAGGAAAGACTCTAACCCCACAATATTTCTCATCCAAGAAACCAAATTAGATGACCAGTGGTCACCAAGGGTTGCCAAGATCATCTGGAAAAAATGTGACTTCATCTACTCACCGGCTTTCGGTTCCTCAGGTGGTCTCCTCTGCCTATGGAACCCAACCAAAGTCGAAGGCAGATTCATCTCAAGACAAGACAGGCTGTCCAACATCTTCTTTCATGATCTCAGTTCCCAGCTCTCCTGGGTCATGACCAATGTTTACGCCCCCAACACACCGCAGGGTAGATTGGCTTTGTGGAATACCATCACTCAGATGAGGCAAGCGTTTGTCAACATCCCGTGGGTTTTAGCAGGGGACTTCAATTCTCCCTTGCACTTTTCAGAAAAGAGAGGAGGGAACGTCATAACCCATAGATCAACAAATGATTTGGGGCAGTTCGTAGATTCCAATGCTCTTATGGACGTTCAGCTGAGGGGGTCCCAATTCACATGGAGCAATAGAAGGAAGGGAGATAACCTCATCCAAGAGCGCCTTGACCGATTTTTGCTGTCACAAGAGGCTCTTCCCCTCTTTGGAGATGCCAACCTTCAGGCTCTCCCGAAGATAGGGTCTGACCACAACCCGCTCATTTTTGAAACTGTAAGCAGGCCTCAGTTCAAGACACCTTTTCGGTTTGAGTCAATGTGGACTCAACACCCTGACCTCAAAAACCAGATTGTTGAATGGTGGAAAAGAAAATTCCCTGGGACTGCCACCAATCAGGTAATGCAAAAACTTTGGCTGATCAAGGAAAATTTGAAAGTGTGGAACAGGGAGACCTTCGGGAATATCTTTGAAAATAAGCATAACATCAAAACCAGGCTTGAACAGATCGAGGATAGATTTCAGAAAGGGCAGGGGGATGACAGTCTCAGGGATGAGGAGTGGAGTCTGCTTTCAGACTACCACAATACCCTGCACAAAGAAGAAATGTTTTGGCACCAAAATTCAAGGCAGCTTTGGCTCAAGGAAGGCGACTCCAACTCCAAGTTTTTTCATATCTCTACTCTCAAGCACAGGGGAGCTAACAGGATAAAAGGTCTCATCAGACAAGATGGGTCTTTCACCTCCGACATCCACCAGATTCGGGATGAAGTTGTCTGCCACTTTGAGAATCTCCTTGCCCCCCTCATCCCCCAATCAGGCCATGGATTCCCTCCTTAAGAACATCCCCAGATCCATCTTCGAGGCTATGAACAATATGCTCCTCAACCCTCTTTCTCACAAGGAAATCCACCAGGCCCTATTTTCTATGCAGCCTGACAAAGCCCCAGGTCCCGATGGTTTCTCCCCTAGGTTCTTCCAAACCTATTGGGACATTGTTGGCCCTGACCTATGCCTTGCCATTGCTGAAATGCAGCACACCGAAATCATTCCCAGAGATGTCAATTCTACTTTCCTGACCCTGATTCCCAAGGGGTCGAATTCCTAGTCCCTTTCTGACTATCGCCCCATCAGCCTGTGTAATGTCATCTACAAAATTCTATCCAAAGCCCTGGCCAGCAGACTCACTGAGATCCTCCCCTCCATCATCGACCCCTGCCAGGGTAGTACGATCAAGGGGTGGAACATTCTTGATGGTGTCATCACGATCCATGAGCTTATCCATTCAGCCCACAACTCCAACTCCTCTACCTTCTTTCTCAAGCTTGATATGAACAAAGCCTTCGACAGAGTTAACCGGGAGTTCCTGACTAAAATCCTCCTCAAGTATGGCTTTCACGAAAACTGGGTTAACCTGATCTCAAACTGCATCTCCTCCTCATGGTTCTCTGTCCTTATCAATGGGTCAATAGTCGGGTATTTCCCTAGCACCAGAGGACTAAGACAGGGGGACCCCCTCTCCCCCATTCTCTTCATCATCCTGGCTGAGAGTCTGGGAAGAGCCATCAAATGTGCCTGCACCAAAAATCTGATCTTCGACATCAAGGCGGCCACTGGCCTCCCTCCTTCCACTCACCAATAGTTTGTAGATGATACCCTATTGGCCACTGCTGCCTCAGTTTTTGAGGCCAAAGTCATCAAGTCCATCCTCAACCTCTACGAGGAAGTTGTTGGATAGAAGATCAACTTCACAAAGAGTAAACTCTACTTCATCAACACCCCCATCAAAAGGTAGGGCAAAATCATAGGCATTTTGGGTTGTACCATTGCTGAACTCCCGACCACCTACCTGGGCCTCCCAATGTTCAGAGGAAGGCCAGTCAAGGCTATGTGGAACAGTGTCACAGAAAAAATCCACAAGAAATTGGCAGGCTGGAAAGGGGCTCTCCTTTCCCAAGCAGGCAAAGCAACCTTGGTTAAGTCGGTTCTCCAGAGCATCCCAGTGTACTTCCTGTCCATCTTCAAAATCCTAGTTGTTATGGGAGAAGCTATAGAAAAAATACAGAAGCACTTCCTGTGGGCAGGGAATGATAACCAAAGGAAGTTCCACCTGGTGGCATGGGACAAGGTCTGTACACCAAAAAATAGAGGTGGGCTGGGACTGCGCCGAATAAGTCTCATGAACCAGGCCCTCCTGGCCAAATAGGCATGGAAGGTTGCCACCAATGCCAACCTGGAATGGGTGTCTATTGTCAAAAGAAAGTACTTGCAACATCATTCGTTCATGGATGAAGGGATCCCCTGCAATGGCTCCCACTTTTGGAAATCCATAATCCACACCAAGCAACTTCTCCAACGCGGTTCAAGGTGGCAGCTGGGAGATGGTAATGACATAGACTTCTGGAATGACTCTTGGGCCAGAAACGATCCCCTCATCAAAGATCCTAAAGTGGCTACCATCAAACACCTCACAGATAATAATTTTGGTCCTAGAGTAGCTGATTTCGTCACCACAGAATAGGGGAGCCGACGATGGAAATAGATCCAGTTCAGAGTGAGAAATGCAGTCATTGACAGAGCCATGGCAACTCTTCAGGCTGTCCTCAGGGTAAACTTTGTTCCACAATCCCAAAAGAAAGACGAGTTGTGTTGGAAAGGGTCCAACGATGGGTGGTTCACCGTTAGATCCGCAACACAGATGATGGACTGCTCCCCTAAGAATCCCAGGACCATTGACAACCAGGCCATAGCCAAAATTATTTGGCTCAAGCATCTGATCCCGAAAGTGGCACACTTCTGCTGGCTCATAGTCCATAACAGAATCCTGACCATGGACAATTTGATTCAAAGGGGTGTCATAGTTCCCAACAGATGCTACCTATGCACCCAAGCGTGGGAATCCACCCAACACATCCTCCTTGAGTGCCCCTTCGCATGGGATGTTTTCTCATCCTTGATCAGTAGATTCCAGGTCAACTGGGTATGGCCCAAGTCTGTCTTGGACTTGTTCATCCAATGGCCCAGGGTCTTCAAAAATCCAAGACTCAGCTTTCTATGGAATTCCCTGCTTCACCATGCGGTGTGGCAAATATGGCTGGAGCGCAACAACCACATTTTTAATGAGAACCCAAGAAATTTGGATGTTGTTGCCACTAGAGCTCTATCCTTTGCCATTGAGAATAGTAGCCTCATCCCCTGCACTGACATCCCAACCTTTGGGATTGAATCTCTTCTGTTTGGTTCTCTTGGGATTTCATCAGAATGCACCAAAGCTCAGAATTCCCCCAGCTCCAGGACCAATGCCAAATGGACCCCTCCTCCCCTGGGATGGCTCAAGGTCAACTTTGATGGAGCATCTAAAGGCAACCCAGGGAATGCATAGGGGCTGGAGGCATAATCAGAGACCACTCCGGCAGCATCATCCTAGCTTTTGCCAAAAATTTGGGGTCCCAAACAAATAACTACGTAGAAGCCCGAGCACTGTGGAGATGCATTGAGGCAAGCAAAGCCTTGTCCAGACCAATCATCTTCGAAGGAGATTCGGTTGTTGTAGTTGGCCACATCACCAACAATAGCAAAGGAGGATGGAACATCCAGAACATCATTCAAGAGTGTCAAGCCTCCCTTAGTCACCACCCCCAAAGCACGATCAACCATGTGTTTCGGGAAGCGAATAAGGTAGCTGACCTCCTGGCCAACAGAGCAGTCAACCAAACCACCCTGATCATCTGGGAAGAAGACTTCCCTCAGGATGTCATCACAAAAGCCAATCAAGATGTGGAACGCAGCCACAAAATGCAGCGTTAGCTACCTTGAAGGTATTTTGTCAATACCAACGGTGTTTGTTTTTAACGCCAACCCACTTCGAAAGAAAACCACAAAAGGTGGCTCTTGCCACCACTTTGGTGTTTCGTCAACACCAGGGGTGTTTTCTCTTAACACCATAAACCTTTGGAACTCCACCACTTCCATCATTCTCCGGATCGATGTCAGTACGGGTTTCAGTGCAGGGCGCTCGGCTCGTGTCATCACCCCTGCCAGCCCAATGGGCCACCTTCACCATCGACCACCAGCTCGTGTTGCCTCATTTTCACTCCTCGAGCATTGCCCATTTGCCCCACTTCCTTCATTTTCCCTCCGCCCGCTCCTCACGCCACCCATTTTGACCACTCCCCCACTCCTTTCCATTTTGGCCCATTTTTCACGAGCCATGCCAAAGAAACTATCATCGCCTCTATTCCCCATTTTTAGTCAGTAATCCCCGTGACCTTCGGTTGTCGCTCTTTTCGCCTCCCTCGGCCTTTTAATCTCCGCTTTGTGGTTTTGGAGAACATTCGATAGAAGAAAATCAAAGATGACGATAGAAGTTGGCCCTCCAACTCTGTTTACCCTGGTCTGAGCAACACCATGGCTTACATCGAGCCAACTAATTTGCAGATCGAGCCAGGGACCACGACCCTGCTAGACACCAAAAAATTCATCAACTTCTTCAACTTGTTCTCTAGGATAGACGAAGAAGTCACTAGAGACTTCGTTGAATCATGGGACGAGGGAGAAGTTCAGGTTCGAGGACTACGATTCGAGGTGAGTGTCCACTCTATCGCTCAGGTCTCTGGTATCTCTCCTGTTGGTAGGGTAGTACGTAGGGATAAACACAATTTTAAGGAAGAAACAGACCAGTTCCCCGATAAGGGAAAGGATCTGGTCTGGGAAAATAAAGGTGTTCTGCATTCATCCTTACCTCGGCCTTGGGACACTGCCATTGTCCCTATCATCCAATATGTCTCTGTCGACAACCCCAACAGCCCTCTTCGCGCCTACAACCTCACCTTTGTTAATCACCTCCATGACGTTAGACCCATTAACGTCCCTGATTTCCTCCTCCGTTCCATCATCATTACCATCAACAATTTTAGGGAGCATAAATCCTCGAAGCCACCTCACCACCAGGGTCTCTTTCTCATGCTTTATAGGCATGCTCTTGCCCACCAAGTCAAGGGGGGAATCCCTTCCCAATCCCCTAGCCCTGAGCGCTCTTCTGAGTCCACCCGCAATGTTGCTCCCAGCCCTCCCCCGTCCCCCAACCCTATTGATCCCCCCACTATTACCAAGCCCCCTGCTAGCCCCCCATCACCCCCTCCAACCCAAGACCATGGTAAGGAAGAAGTGCCCCCTACCTCCGCTCCCAAGGACGAAGTTCCCACTGGTAAGCGTCCGAGATTCAAGCAAAAATCGGTCAGGCCCTCCCAAAAAAGAAGAAAATCTAGCAGGCTGAAGCCTCAGAAAATGAGCGACCAACGCCCGTCTCTAGAGATAATCAGTGATGAAGACGAGGACCAGACCATCAAAGCCGAGGCCAAGCTCCACTCTGTGGCCCTCAACCGAGTCAACGAAGTGATAGACCACCTGCAGTCGATCGCTAACATCTATCGGGAAGGTAGTACCCTCCTCGCCAATGCAATTACCGAACTGAAGGATCTCCCTGCTCTGCTCAATGTCCTCCTGTCTCATGACCAGAATGACAAAGTTCAGTAGGAAGAGAACAAGGATTCCCAGTAGTCCTGGGAAGTTGTCCTGTAGGCAGCTGGATTGCCTGTGACTGCAGTGTTTTTGTCCTAGTTATGTTTTTGTTGGTCCCGGATTTGGATGGGCTAGATAGTAGGGGGATAAGTCCCAGATGGTTTTTTATTGTTCTTTTCGGTTGTGTACTACTGGCTCTAAGTATGCCTACTATAATAGGGACGAGACCCTTTAACCCAAACAGTAAATAAAAAAAATTACCTACAAAAAAAAAAGGTAAAGTTTAAAGAACAAGGGATTCAGAGATCCTGGTCAGATAAAAGAAAATAGAAAAACTACATTTTGAGCCTTGCCAAGAAAGGTAGGATATCAAAATGGATTTGTATAAGCTAATCAGTTTTTTTTAATACAATTTTTACCTTTTACTCAAAAAAAAGTAGGGTTATGCACACTGACGAATATTCACAAATTGGGTGAATATTAGATTTCCAAAATTGGAACTTGGCGAATATGAGGACCCTCGGCATTGTCCCATTCACCTAAAATTTTTAGGATCAATTTTTTCTTAGGGTCAATTCACCATAATATATATCCAAATATAAGCATATTTGTACTCGTTGGAAAGCGCTTTTCGAGTGTGATCTAATGGTGGTGTTTTATAAAGTTATAAGGTGATTTACTAGGTCAAAAAGTGCCCCAAAGATGACCTTACTTTTTATATCTTCAGATGCCCTTAAATGTGGGTGTGAAGATGACTGATTTGATTTGCTTAAGATTCGTCTCGATTTTGATTAGAATTCGCCATTTTTTTATAAGTACATTTCGGATCCTACACTTTATGCATAACTTTAATCTGTTTTTAAATGACCTAGGATGCTTTCCTGTCAAACATACATGGCTTCGTAAAGTGTCTCTTACTTTGGTGCTATTATTTGTATCTAGGCTTTTATCTATTCCAACAGATTCTTTGCTAGACTCTTTGCTAGTCAAGCACAGAACCCAAAAATATTAAAGAGCAAAAAATAAAACAAAAAGAGCACATATATTCCTTCTGTCCCAACTTTGCATCAGAGGTGACATAAAGCAATTTTCAACACAAAATTCTAGTCCATTTTAACTAATTGAGTTTGTTTAAGCTTGTGCCACATGCAAAGACAGGAATTCCATCACTTCAAACACTGCCATGAATATGAATGTGAACTTAGGCATCAATAATAAAGTTGTAGAGAAGATGGACCAACTATTTCTTTAAAGGCATGGAATAAATCTTTACAGCCTGTTTTTCATGTTTTCATACCTACCTGATTCCCATCCTCCAAATTGAAGACCACATTTTATAAATGTGTATCTTACGCTGAGGTCTCACATGTTTGATATTATGTAGAGATATTCAAGTTCAGGATTTTAGCTCTTTCGTGATTTCAATGGAGAGATTTCCAAGTGTATCACTAAAAGCTCAAAAGATAGCTTGTGCGTGTGTGACATCACTCCTAACATGCAAGGCCGGAGGATTCTCCATCTCTGCAAGTGCCGCCAGGAACCAGCATTAAAAATGTCTGAATGTGCTTGTTGATGGGCTACAGAAAAGAACAGCATGGGTGCGTCGTATGCATTATTCAAAATGTATAAGCGGAGGCTTATCATTATCTGTGTCTATGAACAGGTATTTCAGCTGTGGACATAGAAATGAAATTTAAGTACGACGTGTTCTTTTGCAAGTGTAGCCACACAACATTCAATGAATGCAGAGTCGGATTCAAACTGTCAATACTTCTCTGTTGCAAGTAGGTTTGGTTTCTTATTATGGTCCTGATACATCAAAGTAAAGCCTAGTGAAATTGATTGCAAGCATCTTGGTTTTGGTCGGCTAAAAGTGGGAATGTTCACAACCCTCTCAACATGAGCAAGAGCAACAGAGAAAACCCTAGTCGATTGTGATATGTTTTATGAAGAGGTCAGCATTTTATGTTCTAGATCTCATATATAAAATCTATAGAACTCCTGAATTTTCAGGACTGGTAATTAAAATTTTTCTTATTATTTATATCAATTGTGATCTTTTTAGTTAAGTTTGTTATTAAGTTTTGTTTTTATCTTCCTTATCAAGATTCCAGACTGCTATCTCCTCTGAGTGTACGTCATTTCACTTGACTTGCATTATCGGTAATATGACCTGGGTTCAATCTTTATAATAAATATGTATAAGAAGTATTACTTTAAAAAAAAAATCTAAACTACTTTAAAAACAGTATTTCAAAAATATATAATTATAAAAATAAATTTTAAATATAATAATTTTAAAATTTATAAAAATGTCACTTTTCAACTGTTTCTATAGTTGAATAATTTTATGGTTTAATTTTAGTTCCTTGACTTACTGAAATAAAAGCCCTAACTATGTCCTTATGTCTTTTATATTAATTTGCTATTTATTTTATGTTGAATTAAATCAAAGAAAAAGATATGAAGGAGCAACAGATACCAGAAAATATGGGTACCTAGCATACAAAAACACAGGAAAAGTCTCTGAAAACTCGGAAAGCATCAAAGGCCTAAAGCACTATATCAATTTGCTATTGCACTTGCATTAGAATAGGTTCACTTGCCCGTTGCATCGACCTTAGAATGGATGACCCTCACTAGAAGTGTTATAAATTCAATGCTAGTTGAAAATCAACCCAAAGGAGAGGGAGTAAACCATTCAATTAATTAATTTATTTCATTTTTACATATGGGATATAATCTTAATTTTAAATGAGATCATTTTAATTCTTCCTATCCTCTGTAACTTGCATAAGGTAAATTTAACAATAAACAATGAGGCTACAATGTTTAGGATGATGGTTAATGGTACTCCATAGCTGAGAGAGATAGTGTGTTGTTTAATATAATATAGTTTTATTTTATATAATAAAAAATTTATTAATAATTACGATTTTAATATAATAAAATGAATTATTAATTAGTAATAATACTTTAAATTTTTATTTATTATTTTTTAAATAAGCAGTTAAAATTATATTTTAATTTAGTATTAAAATTTTACATATAATTTGTTTAATATAAATATTTATATAATAAAATTATAACATAAAAATAATAAAACATTTATTATTTGTTATACAAGATTCATAATTCTATGGTTAAGATATTGATATCAAAACTAATTCATTAAAATATTTTAATATTTTACTTTTTGGTCATACTTGATATTGTATGATGTAATATAGAGTGTATTCTTATTGGCCACTCTATAAGTTGTGAAGGTGAGCTATTATTTTAACTAAGAATATATTGATTTGAATTTATTGGAATTTATTGCATTGTATTGTGGGAATGCAAATGCTCCATATCCCAAACCATGTTTCTTAATAGTTTAAATTTGTTTCATTTGTGAATGAAGTATTTTGTGTCTTGGGGTATTCTACCCATCTTTCGTCTATTTATCTATCTTAATTAAATGAGTTATGTGTTAATTCCTTCTTCATTGCTTTGTATTATAAGTTTTTATATGTCAAAGAATGTGTTAATTTCGTCTTCATTGCTTTGTATTATAAGTTTCAACATTGTTCTTAGTTAGTAGTGTGGTCAAGAAAATAGATAGGAATGTAGGTTAAAAAGAGAACAAGACTTCACTATTTGATATTGGAATAGATGGACAGTAGAATCAAGATAGCTCTAAATGTAGACAAATTAGTAGTTAGAAAGGATAAAATTTCATAAAATAGTGTGTCATTGCTAAACAATGAAGGTATTTGTTTGGAATAGTCTATAGTAAATAAATAATCAAAGAACGCAATGCCTATGATGAAACATGCAAAATAAAAATGCATTAGTCTAGAGGCACAATTTATGACATCACCACTATAAAAATTACTCTTCCTCCCCCTTATCACCCTCATGATAAATATCCCCTTTCCTTTCTTCTCCTACCACTTTTGTTTTTCATATACTTCTATTTCTATTTTCTTGATTTCCTATACTTCTTTTACTGCACTTTCTTCTCCATAAAGAAGTGCAGTTGTTGGATCTCCATGGGGTACATCACCTCCCATTTATGGTTAAATATATGGTATCTCCACTTTACCCATCACCTCATCCTTTTTGCCATAACATACCATCGAAATCATCATTACATATTCACTTGCTTTACAATCCAAATTACACACTCATCTCCACTAGTATCACTACTCTCCACTAATTTGATATAAATTCTATTAAATTTTTAGTGTCTACTATATTTCCCTCCATATCCACATAATTTATTCTTCCTACTATGTCATCTCACACACCTGAATAACCAAGCACATCATCCAAAAGATCCCATGGAAACATGATGATATCACCAAAAAGTGTTCTTCCAATTAACTTTATACACATCACCTATGAGCAATAAATTACTATAAGGTCTAACTATACATTTATATGGTAAATCATTAATGCATCAAGAGTACAAGAAACAAAATAAAGTATTTTATGGGATGAATAAGAAAAATATATTCCTCAAGAAGAAGAAATGAACTCTTAGGGAACTGGTGGTCAAACCATTATAGTTGATATAAGGTAGTAGAAATATCCAAATCGTAGAGGCTCTTAGGAAAGATCTCATCAAGCCCTCTAAAGCCTCAACTAACTTTATCACTATAATGTATGAGCTAGACCTGACCAAAAATGATCTATACTAGATGTTATAATTGATTTTTTAATCATAACTTGAGACAATCGTGAGATATAAAAATTGTAAAAAAGGATTAGTCCAACAAGAAATAGGTATAAGATAATGTATAAACAATATAAAAATAAATTAAGCAGGAAGTAAATATCCTAAGAAAGTACACAACTAAGAGGAAACAACTATTTAAGCAAGTTTAGAAATTGTAGAACAAACTTATCGAAATGGAGAGTTAAAAGAAGTAGCTAGATGATCTACCAATGTAGCCTACATAAGGACAAAATCAGCTTAGATAATATTATAAGCAAGAGAAAAAAAAATAAGCTATAAATAAATTGCATGTAATCTATGTTCAATGAAAAATATCAAGAAATTGACCAACATAAAAAGAGAACAATGAATTAATGAAAGGGGTAAAACAAAAATAAGGGTGCATCTAAACATGGAATAGGTTAAGTCCTAATGAGATGACATCCTAAACAAAGCACCAAACACAAAGTCTACTTTAGTTTTGTTGGAGTAGAAGTCATCCTAGATCAAATGGCCAAAGTTATTTAGCAAGCAAAGGATAAGCTCACTACCAAGGAAAGATCTCAAGAAGTTATTAAATAATTGGCACCAATGATGACAACATAGGTATAACAACTTGAAGTGATAGATAGAAATAAGGTGGTCAACCAATTGGAGGTGATCCTTGATGTCAAGTAATAATTGTAGATGTGTAAGGATACCCTTACCACTTTGAAATATTCAATTGTGAAAATAATTGACAAAATCCATGGGTTGATAAGTGTTAAATTACTAGAGGTTTTTGATAAATAGGAGAGACTCTTTAGTGAAGATCAATTCTAGAAAACCTTCAAAGAGGAAAAGACCAAAGTTGAAGATGACACGTCTTTGAATCAAATAGACAAGTTGAGATCATTATTTTACAAGCTAAAGGATATGGCAAAACAACAAGAGAAATTTTTTTAAAGTCTAATTGTCTATGATAGTGAGACATTCAATGAAGTAGTTCAAAAATACCATACATAAAATAAAGAGCTCCATGCAAATGTCCAAGCACATAAATAGTAGAAGCTCTACATCTTGGGTATTGAAACCATCATCCACATAGATCATAGACCTTTTAGTTCATTCAAATGCAAAGTAAGCTAAGGAATGAAAGACATTAAAAGTGGTCACATATTTATAGCAGTTTTATTTCATCATCAAGCATAATAAAGGGAGTGTAAATTTAGCAATAGTTTTTTTGAGTTGACCACCAATCATAGCACTCACCACCATTTTTAATTCCTTTGAGCGTGATACTTTCAATTGGTCCACCTTATATCAAGTAGATTCTAATTTTACAAATGCATATAGATCTCTTTGTGTGGGTAAGCATATTTCTTATTTTTATTTATGATATAACCTCCGTAAGGGACATTTTTATGTACTAGCTAATCATGAATCAAAAAGAGGTATTAGTAATTTATTTTTATAAATTTATGTTTAAATAGTAGAAAAATATTACAAGTTTCTAGATAAATTTCTAAAAATGAAGAAGTGTGAAGAATTTAATTGTTCCACCACTCAATCCACCCATTGTCTCCAAATGGATGGGAAACAATATTTCAAATATTCTTTATATACAACATTATGGGGTCATGGTGGATAAAATAGGTATTTAGAAATGATTTATATTTGAACCAATATTGACATTGTGGTAGGTGCTCAACATAGAATAAAATTTGAGAATGAGCACAAAGCATAATATCTAAGACAACCACAACCACAATCAGGCTTTAAAAAAGAGAAATTTTGCCTAGAAATCATGACTCAAGCTTCACTACTATGCTATCACATTATTGTTGGTTGGCCTAGATAAACCATAAGTGGTTTTGAAAACCATTTAAAAGAAGTGTCTAATAAATCTAAATTATTTTCATAAAGAACCACACATATTTTTTCAACATATTTCAATGCATGGGGTTATGATTAAGTTTTTCAATAGGCTTTTCAATCATATTAAAGTCATTATAAAGAAACCAAGTGCTTAATGGAATGTTTATCCAAGCATGTGACCTTTTTACAACATGGTTGTATGATCAAAAATACCCAAAAATCATTTTTTTAATCCTAACTACATTGTTAGGGGCATAACTTTGTGCTCGAAACTCTGTTTTGATCCATTCAAGAACAATTTGAAAGACTTTAGAGAGCAACAATTTTTTTAGTTAACTATGTCATAAATAGAGTTGCCAACATGGTTATAGAAAGAATACTCCATAGACCCTCAAAATGTAAAATAAAATACTTACTAAAAATAATAATTTTCTATTTTTATATTTTCATACTCAAAGTGCATCTCTAGCTATGCTAACATATCATTTGAAGATAAAAAAAAAACAAAAGGATATGTCATGTGTATGTAATTTTTATTTAATATGTACTTTGTGACTCATGGATGGTGAATCACCACATTTCCATATGGGTGACCTTCTAACTTAGAGAAGGTGAACCACCATATTTCCATATGGGTGACCTTCCATATTCATTATGATGAATTTCTAAAACAATAATTCTAACTTAAAGAGATTTGCACCCTTGAACATAGAAAGAATGAGTAATGGATGTAATATTATAGCCTCACATCTATTCTTAGAGATTGTTTGCATTATACTCTATTTTTGGAGCAACAAAATCATTCTATTATTTTTCTTATACATCTATATTCTAATTTGTTATGCTCTATTATTTTCTCAATTACACTCTTTCATGATATTCCTTAACATAAAATTCTAAGTTTTGAATTAGTCAAAATTATAAGTTTTGGTTTAGTGGTATTAGAGCAATTTGTCTTCTGAGTGTATGTCTATAAACACAAGATCAAGATATCCAAAGTTTTGGTATCATATGTGAGATCCATCTTATTGACCCCCTTGTTTTTCCAAATAATCTTAGGTGAGAAATGGACAAAATTAAGATAGTTTATCCTTTCAAGGATTTGTTGAATGAAAACCTCATGAAATAGAAGGATGAGATGATAGACCAATTTACCCAAATTCTTTAGTGAGTTCTTATTGCAAGTTCTACAACCTCCTCTATGTAGCCTCTCATTTCCCTAGAACCATTTAGTGTTCCCGCACCTTTTAAGGTGTAGGTGAATTTTTATATTCCTATTTTTGAAGGAAAAACTAATGTTGATGCCCTAAAAATTTGATTGGGTCAATTATCTTTATACTTCTCTATAAACAAATTCATCTACAATGAGAAAATTAGTTTTGCATTCTTGAAAGATTCACTACTGATTTGAAACTGATGGGAAGTATATTGTCATTGTGTTATAGAAGATAATGAATATGAAGTAATTTTCACATTGGGATAATTTCATGGAGGCCATCAAGAAAGAGTATTATTCAATGTAATTTTATCAAGATAATGTATGTGATGGCAACAACTATGTCAAGGTAAATACCAGTTTATACAAAATTATACTAATGCTTTTCACTCCATGGAAGCAAATCTAGTATTCAAGATACCAAAAGGCATAGAACCCTTAAGTACCACATTCAAGTGGACATGGACCTATTCAAATTCAAGATATTGGAAGAGACATATAAAGTTATTGTTAAATTATAGTAGAAGCATAAAAAAAAAAGGAGGAGAAAATAACAAAAATCAAACACTAAGTACCATCCAAAGAAAGGAAATAGTAACTCTCCAAAGAATCATGATAAAGGGGGTTAGCCCCAAAATCAGATTTGAAAGTAGAAAAAGACTCCCAAGAAAATAATACATCAAAGACCAAGAGTGGAAAATGATGTTATTATCAAAAGAGTAACCAACATTTGAGGGAAGAGTGTTGAGAAATTCAATTGTTTTTGTTGGGTTGCAACTCTTTGCATTTGCTACACCACAACCTTCACATCATGAAAACTGAATAAAATATGACCATTACCACCACACATATTACATTAGAGGAGTCATAAGAGGAGAAATACCTATTTCACTTTTATATATACAGACATACATATCTATATATATATAGTCAAGGGTAAGCCATTGCATTTCATTGTTTATAGTGGGAGTTAAAAGAATCTAATTTTTGCTTAGATGATGAAGAATTTGAATCTACCTATCACACCATACCCACAACCATATAATATTGTATTATTATAATAGGAGAGACACATTCATGTCACTCAACAATACCTCCTCTCTTATGCAATTAAACCCTCAAAAGATAAAATTTTATGTGATGTTGTGCCCTGGGATGTTTGTAATGTGATTTTGGGGCAACCATTTATGTGGAAGAGGTACGGTGTATATGAATCTATGTCTTGAATTATCATCATCACTATTTGAGGTCAATAATTTAGGATATCAAAGGTATCTCCTCATACCTATGTTTCCTTAATCGATGCTAAACAATGCACAAAGATTATAGCTGAAATAAGAAAATTCATATTGTTAATGATCAAGTCACAAACTAGGACCATTACTACATCAATTATAGATCCTAAACAATAGAAATAGATGGACTAGAATATAGAAAAATATGATGACTTGTTCAAGTCACCAACTAGGGTTCCACTTCATTGTGAGGTAAAGCATTCTATTGATGTTGTTCCTAATTCTCCTTTATCTAATACATCTATTTATAATAGATCAATCCTTGAGAATGATGAAATTGGGAGGTAAATCCATGAATTAATTAAAATGGGACACATAAAACCAAGTGCCTCACCATGTGGTAGTCCATTTGTCTTAGTTTCAAATAAAAATGGAACATGAAGACTCTATATTGACTGCAAAGTTATGAATAAAATCATTATGAAGAACCATTACCCACTCCATTAGATAGATGACTTGCTAGACTAGCTATTTGTCTTCACCAAAATTGAATTGAAAATTTGGATATCATCAAATACCCATAGATCCCATAAATGTATAAAAGACTATATTTAAAGCCAAATATTTATTTGAGTGGTTGGTTATGTCTTCTGGATTGACCAATACACCTACCATATTCATGAGGATGACATCCTACATACCTACACCAACTCATTTATGGTAGTCTACTTAGATGGAATTTTCATATATAGTAATACATAGGATAATATTTTTAACATGCTCACATGTACTTTATATTCTTCGAAGAAACAAGCTATATGTTAATTTGGAGAAGTGCTCATTTGGCATGATGAAGATTTACTACCTTGGGTATATTATTGGAAAAGTGATAGTTCATATGATCCTAAGAAATTTTTGGAAATCAAATATTGGCCTACCCCAAAGACTAACAAATCCTTACAATTTTTTGGTTATTGTCGATTTCTATTGAAGACTTGTATTGGGGTTCTCACACATAGCTTGGCCACTACACCAAGTTACCAAAGGAGGTTCCAAATCCAATTTCCATTGGGGACATACATAATAGACGATATTAAGATGTTGAAGGACCAATTATGTTTAGCTCTTACATTTTTCCTATCCTAAATATCAATATTTTGAGGTATTGACTAATGCATTAGAGTAAAACTAGGAGTTGTTCTCACATAATATGGGTATCCAATTATCTATCTTAGTTAAAAATTCAATGAAGTAGTTCAAAAATAGCCCACATATAGAAAATATCTCTATGCAACTATCCAAATGCATAAATATTAGAAGCACTATCTTATGCAAGAAAACCATCATCCACATAGATCACAAATACTTAAGTTCATTCAAACACAAAGTAAGCCAAGGAATGAAAGACATCAAAAGTGGGCCATATATTTACAACAATTTTATCTGATTACCAAGCATAAGAAAGGAAGTGTGAATTCAATAGTAAATTTTTTTATTTGACCTCCAATCATAGCATTCACCATCATTTTTTATTCTTGTGAGCATGATACTTCCAATTGGTCCACCTTGTATAAAATTGATTTTGATTTTACAAATGCATATGGATATCTTTGTGTAGGGTAAGCATATTTATTATTTTTATTTACAAGATAACCTCCTCTACCACAAGGAACATATTTATGTAACAACTAGTGAGTTCTCAAAGTTGATTTGGGAAGCACACCTCAGCAAAGCAATAGGTCACTTTGATGTGAAAAAATATTGGCAATACTTAAAAAGTACTTCTATTAGCCCAAGATGTAGAGTAATGTTGAGAGGTACATGAAGTCATGTATCTTCTATGCTATTTCTAAACCAACCAACAAGAAGTAAGTATTATATACACCATTGTCAGTGTTATCCTATGTATCTTCTACCTCTATGGATTTTCTCTCAGCTTTACCCACATCTAAACATGGTAATGATTGTGTTTTTGTAGTAGTTGATCATTTTTCAAAAATTCTATCATGATTTCTTGTAAAAAAAGTGTTTCAACTAATGATAATGCTAAGATTTATTATAGTCGTGTGTGGCTCAACTTTTGTTTGGCAAAGTACTTTGTTTTGGTAGGTAAAGTAAAATTTATTTACTTACGGGTTGAAGGGACCCGCCCCTATTTACAAGAATATCATCTGAATTTGAAATGCAAGCCAAAAATACCAATTTACAATAGTTCATCTGCATTCGTAATGCAAGGTAAAAACACCAGCATCACAGTTGAAAACCAACAAAAGCTAACAGTCAAGCTGAACCAAAACAAACTGACTGATAGTGTCGAAGAGGCACCTTTTAGGTGGTTAGAACCATCGATAAAATTTGGCCACTAATTATTGGTCTTTGTGAACATTCTAACAGTGTTAGAGAAGAGGCAATATCCTGCTTCGCCAGATCTAAGTGTTTGATCTTTTGTCATTATCCAGGTTGACTTTCTCGATGACTTCCATGGGAAATTTGTCTTCCCAAATGGTGAGGGATCTATCTTTGATTTCTCTATTTGCCAAGGTGTCGGCCACTTGATTGGCCTCCTTGAACACATGCTTGATCTAGGATTGCTCGTTGTTGCAAAGGCCTAGCTAGCATTCATGGATAATGTTCTCTATATTTTTCCCACCCTTGCTATTTCTTTGGATGAGTTTGACAATGATCTCTGAGTCCTCTTCGTAGATGACAGGGGCTGCCAAGTTTTTGGAAATGTCAATACATCTCTAGAGGTCCCTAGCTTTCATTAATTTATTAGTATAGGACCCTAGAATTTCAAAAAATGCCTTAAGGATTTTTCCACTATGATCTCTGAAGACCCCTCCTACTCGCACTTTGCCTGGGTTCCCTTTGGAGGCACCATCGAAGTTACCCTTGAGCCAACCTTGGGGGGGAGGGACCCAAGTGACCTAAGATATTTTTTTTTCTGGGTTTCTAAGACTTACTACGATCCTGGGGAATCTTGAGGGTGGAATAGAGCAATTCTTCAATCACCGAAGCAGGGTTGGCCTGACAAGGGATGAGTCCAAAATTTTTTATGGCATAAGCAAGGGCTCTAGAAGCTACGGCTTCATGGGTTCTGGGGCCTTTGTTGAAAACTCGCCTATTGCGCTCTAACCAGAGCTACCAGAAGATGTGATGGATGAGGACTTCCCACAAAAATCTTAGCCTAGGATGCTTGAAGGGCTTAGGCCATTGGAAAATGAACTCTTTGACAGAGTTTGGCCAGGTCCAACTAACCTGAAAACTTTGGGTGGCTAGGGAGAAAACACTTTCTGGAGTAGGGGCAATCCATCAGGATTTGGTGAACATATTCCCAGGCCTAGAGGCATAGGAAACATCTATTCAGCACCATGATCCCTCACCGTATGAGATTATCCCCAGTAAGGATTTTGTTGTGGATGTTCTTCCAGCAGAAGTGTGTAATTTTGGGAATAAGGAATTTGATCCACACCTTGTTAGCGACCACCTTCTTGCAGCTGGGGGTGCCCTGGGAACCCATCTTCTCAATAAGCTGGGTTGTGGTCTTGATAGAGAAACTCTTGTCATTGGTTCCTTTCCAACATCTCTCATCTCTCCTGTTGACACAGGGCAGAAAATTTGATCGCTAGATCTCTTAAATCCCTTTCATGACTTCCCTAATGGGTTCATTTCTTATTCTGAAATTGATTTTTTTTCAATCCTAGGCTTCCATGCTGGAGCAAATGAATTCTGCAACCCTGAGCTCGAATCTACTATCAGTAAAATTCCTAGCAGGGATCAAAACCAAATTACTAATGAGGGGGGAATTCTTGACCCAGGTATCTTCCCAGAAGTTGATGTTGGCCCCATTCCCCAACTTCTAGGAAGACCCTTCGAGGATGATGTTCTGGGTATGAGTGATGGATTTCCATAAATGGGAACCGTTGCACGAGGGAGGCACTTGGAGGAAGGCCTAGTGCTGAAGGTACTTTCTTTTCATGATGTTTACCCATTCAATATTGGCCTTAGTAACTACTCTTCAAGCCTGCTTGGCTAGGAGATCTAGGTTGGCAACTGAGATTCAGCGTAGACCAAGACCTCCTTGATCTTTGAGGAGAAAAATTTATGCCAAACTACTAGGTGGAGCTTTCTTGAGGCTTCTAATCCAGACCAAAGGAAGTGCTTTTGAATTTTTTCAATGGATTCTCCCACCGAGGCCAGGATTTTGAACACAAATATGAAATATGTGGGGATGCTCTGCAAGATGGATTTGACCAAAGTTGCCTTCCTTACACTAGTGAGCAGGGACCCTTTCCACCCAACTAACTTGTTACGGATCTTATCCACCATGTTTTCCCACATAATTGGTTGGGCCCTCCCATGGAACATGGGGAGCCCGAGGTAAGTGGTCGGGAACTCATAAAAGGAACATCCCAAGATTTTGGTGATCTTACTTTGTCTTTTGGTCAGGGTATGGATGAAGAATAGCTTACTTTTAGTGTAATTGATTTTCTGGCCAGTAGCTTCCTCAAAGTGGTTGAGAATATCCTTGATCATCTTGGCATCTGCTATCGAAGCCTTAGTATCCATCAATGTGTCATCTACAAATTGCTGGTGAGTGGTGGTGGGAAGCTCGGATGTTGCCCTGATCTTGAAAAGTTGACTACAGGAGCAGGCATCTTTGATAGTTATCCCCAAACTCTCTACCAAGATGATGAACAGAATGGGGGACAGAGGGTCACCCTGCCTCAGGCCCTAAGAACTCGAGAAGTAACCCATAGTAGAACCATTTACCATGACAAAGAACCAAGAAGAGGAAATGCAGTTGTAGATCAGGTTTACCTAGGACTCATGGAACCCAAACTTGAGAAGGATTTGGCTGAGGAATTCCCTATTGACTCTGTCAAAGGCCTTGTTCATGTCCAGCTTGAGGAAGAAAGAAGTCATGTCTGAAACCTGGGCTGAATGGATCAATTCATGAATTGTGATGACCCCATTGAGAATATTATATCCTTTGACTGTGATCCCCTGACACGGGTCAATTATGGATGGAAGAATGTTGGTTAGCCTAGATGCCAGGGCTTTGGTGAGTATTTTGTAAATGACATTGCACAGGCTGATGGGTCGATAATCAGAGAGGAATTTGGAATTGGCCCCTTTGGGGATGAGATCCAAGAATGTGGAATTCACATCTCTGGGAATGGACCTGGATATTTGCATTAGAAATATCATGCTCCACGATGTCCTAGAAGGTCTAGAAAAACCTAAGCGAGAACCCGTTCGGCCCAGGGGCTTTGTCGGGATTCATGGAAAAGAGGGCCTAGTGAACTTCATTCTGGGAGATGGGGCTAAGGATAAAATCATTTTATTATTGGGATATGATGGTGGGGATGATGTCCAGGAGGGATTCCATGGCTTCGGGGGCTTGGGGCAGGCTGGAACCTAGGAGGCTTCTAAAATGATTGATGGCTTCTTCTATGATTGCATGGATATCTTAAATGGTTGCCCCATCCTGCAAGACAAGGCTTTTGATCTTATTGGCACTCCTATACCTCAAGGTTGAGATGTGGAATAACTTGGTATTGGAATCACCTTCCTTAAGCCAAAGTTTTCTTGACTTCTGGCACCAAAAATTTTCCTCCTTGGTGAGGATATTGTGGTACTCAGACAATATGGTGCTCTCCTCATCCCTAAGATTGTCACTACCTTCACCTTTCTGAAAGGACTCCTTAATCTAGCTGATTCAAGATTTGACTTGTTGTTTTTCTTTGAAGATGTTCTCGAAGGTTTCCTTATTCCACTTTTCCAAGTTTCCTTTGATGAACTTGAGTTTCTAGGTTACCTGGTTAATAGCAGACCCTGGGAATTTTTGACTCCACCATGACTGTATCAATCCCTTGAGATCCTTGTGGTGAATCCACATTGCTTCAAACCTGAAAGAGGCCTTGAACTACGTTCTAGAATCTAATTCCAAGATGAGGGAATTATGATCAGAGCCTATCTTCGGGAGGGCTTGCAAGTTGGCATCCCCAAAGCAGGGGAGGACTTTCTAGGAAAGCAAAAATCTATCTAGGTGCTCTTGGATCAGATTGGTTCCCTTCCTTCTGTTGCTTCAAGTGAAGATGTACCCCTGAAGATGGACATTCATGAGAGCATTGGAATTAATGAAGTGTCTTAGGTCTGCAATGTCTCTATGAGTGATGATGTTCCATCATTTTTGTCCTTGAGGTGCAAAGTAGAATTGAAGTCCCCTTCCAGGATACAGGGAGTTCCTTCGAAGACCTGCCTCATTGAAGTGAGCATTTTACACAGAGCTTCTCTGCCCATAGAGGTGTTCGGGGCATAGGCATTTGACATCACCCAAGAATTTTGGAATTCAGTATCTTGGAACAGAATGTTTCTTACCCTATCATGGCCCGAAGTAAGGTTTCACTGGAGCTTGGTAGGATTACAGAGACACAGGAGCCCTCCCGACATCCCAGAAGTCGAGGAATGAATGAAATCGTAGTTTCACCAAATATTTCTAGCAATGTTAGGGGACCATTGATCACCCAATTTTGTTTCCTGAATGAGAAAAATGGTTGGATTATGTTCTCTCCTCATGGCTACAACCAGTATCTATTTGGATGTCCCATTTAGGCCTCTCGCATTCTAGGAGAGGACTTTCATTTCAAACTCTTGGAAATTCTCTTGCCCCCTTTTCCTTGTTAAGCAGGGGGTTTGGATCTTCGACTTTCATCTTTGGAATTGTTTTTTGTTTCCTGAAACAAAATTCTCTGGGTTCCATTGGCTATATCTTCAGTCGTATTTTTGTTCCTTATTTCTGAATTAGAGGGTCTTCCTCTCTTTTTTTCCCCTCCTACATCCATCATGGATTTTTTAGGAGCTCCAAGTTATCCTAGGACTACTTTTCTTAGGGGATGACTGGTCCTCGGCTTCTTCATCAGTAGAGAGAGTCTGAGTACACAGGAGAGACTGGGTCTTCAGGACTCGGGCGGGGGGACGAAGGAGGAGAGAGGGGAGGTGATACTTGAGAGATTCTTGAGGAAGTGGGGGCACCGAGGACGGGAGGATGATTATGGATGGGGGCGGTAGGGGGGCAGACCAAGGGAGGTCAAGGGGGTGAGAGGATAGTCGTTGATTCAGAGGTGGTCGGGATCTCACCTTCCTCACAATCCTCACTGATAATAGAACTATGCAAAATATTTAATTTATTGATTAGAGGAATAGAGGTACTTGCATTACGATTGAGCGGGCCCGGAGGGGTCTGGAAACAGCTTTGTTGACCATCAAAAATACAGGCGGGGGTTGATGTTGCATCTTCTTTGACTGGTCCCTGGCGATTTTTTACTATGGCAGGATCTGGAGTTTGGGGTACTGCGACTGAATATGGCCCTGGGATTGGCACTCAGGGAAAAAATCTAGCTTTTGGCAAAGTACATTGTATCTAATAGAGATTATAGATTTTTGACCATTTTTGGTCCATCCTATGGAGCATGATGAGCACAAAATTGACCAAGTCCACATCCTACCATCCTTAAATTGATGGCTAGACAAAATTTGTGAACCAATTTATTGTACATCTTCTTCAAGTCTATAATTCCAAGCATCCATGCACATGGTATGAGATCCTCATCTATATTTATCTTGGGTACAATTTAGATCTACTTATCTATGCAAACATAACCCATTTCATGTCTATTTTGGGTTTCAATCCTTGGCATCCACTTATGTAGCTTTCACTATGCAACTGATGGATTACTCACCTCATGGATAAAATAAGTAAAAAAGGTAAAATAGTTTGTAGAGCAAATTTAGAACATCTAGCAAGAGGTCCATGACCTCTTGGAAAATATAAAAGAAAAATATAAGCAATGCCATGACCAGCATCAGGCCCTACATCAATTCAAAATTGTAGTTAAGGTAAGGTTACATTGTCAAAAAAATACACATGCAAGACCCCATAGGAAGATCATACCTCTTTTTTACTATGGATAGAGCATCATCACCAAGAATATGGGAGAAAATTCCTTTGAATGGAATCTTCCATATTATATTGGTTTGTATCTAATTTGTAATATTGAACTTCTTTGGTCATATTATCCATCACTATTGGACATTTCCATATTAGTTGGACATTGAAGAACTCAATCTAGACAACTTAGCACCAATAGAGGAGGACTATATTGTTCAAACATAGACTGGGGCCATTTGAAAGAAGCTCATTTAGGCATATAAAGTGGTCAAGGTGGGAAAACATAGTCACCGATGGGAATGATACAAAAAAATAGGTTATAAATAATGTCAAAAGTTGATGCAATGAGGACCATTTCTTTTTAAGAAATATTAATGATCCAAGCATGTGACCCTTTTACAACATAGTTTTATGCTAAAAATACCTGAGAATATACCTTTTTTTTTATCCTAACTAACCTTTGATCCATTTAAGAATCACTGGAAGGATTATATAGTAAACAAAAAAATTTAGAAGCAACTCTTCACAGACAACGTTGCAACATGTTTATGGAAAAATGCTCTAGAGACCTTCAAAAATGTAAAACAAAATACTTACAAAAATAATAATTTTCTATTTTTAGATTTTTTTTGTAGCCAAAATATATCTCTAGCTATGTTGACAAAAAAGGACAAGTTATATATATGTAATTCTTATTTATTATGCACTTTGTAACTCATGGAAGGTGAATCATCACATTTCCATATGGATGACCTTCTAACTCATAGAAGGTGAACCATCACATTTCTATATGAGTGGCCTTCCATATTCGCTATGATGGACTTCAAATACACCAAATATTGTATAAAGAGAGTTGCACCCCTAACTATAGAAAACATAAGTAATAGGTGTAACATTATAGCCTCACATCTCTTCTTAGAGATTGCTTACATTGTATTCTATTTTTTAGCAGTAAAATCATTCTATTATTTTTTGTTCTAATTTTGTATACTCTAGTATCATTTTAACTACACTCTTTCATGATCTTCCTTAATATGAAATTCTAATTTTTTAACCAATAAAAATTTTGAGTTTTGGATCACAAGTTGAAAGTGATCCATCAACATAAAGTATATTTGTTAAGAGCCTAATTTGAAGCATCAATATTAACTACTTCAAAAGGATACCTAGAAATATCAAATAATTCCTAGACCACATGATTAGATGGATCTACTATTTGAGTATAAAAATAAGAATACCATTGTGAATAGAAGAAATAACATGATGTTTTCCCTTTCAGGCTCATGATTAGAACAATAGATTTATTGGACCAAATAAATTGACATGCATTCTACAAAATAAAACCTACAATCTTAACTTCATGATATGAGAAGTTTGTGGCTTAGCGGGTTGAAATTTTTTCTAGTGGAAGGATGAGAATTCCTAGTAATTTAGATACCTTTGCCTTTATGATTTAATATAGTAGTCCACCCATCTTCAAGATCATTAACCTACAATATATAAGTCTAGATTGGCAAGGCTATTAGCTTAAAGTGGCCATCCATTAGAGTAAATATTTTGATTTTATGAGATAAATATTAACAGTTATAATAGATGTTAGGTAGACTAATGTAAACCACTCAATGTTTAAACCATTTATCTCAAAATTGGATATTGAAAATTGTATTTAAGTCTCAAGAGAGATAAACCTCTATAGACACCTAAAAATATCACATTATCCCTTGTGTAGTGATAATGGTTAGTTAATTTGTAAATATCCTAAAAATTTGCTTAATTTACCAAAAATCACTATTCATCCCCTTTAGCCCCTTTTCCTCTTGAATACCCCTCCTACGCTTAGCCCCTAGTCACCATGTAGTCATCCCTTTAGCCTAGTCTAGGGCCACCTCACACTAGTCCTCCCTTTGACTAGCCTAGTCTCCACCTCACCCTAGACTACTCTACTCCCTACTCTCCACATACCCATGCCCATTAAATGCCTTTAATGCCATGAAGACTTTGCACCATTAATGCATTTATGACATGGATGAATTTGCATCCACATGCCATAATGAGGGTGAGGACTTTCTTCACCCCATGCATTTATGAGGTATGGTGCACCCATTCCCATTTAATGCATGTGGGTGGATGAAGACTTTCCTCCACCCAAGGGAATTCATGAGGTATGGTGCACCATGCCACCTCATAGGCCATCTCATAGGATACCTCACCCCCTAACCTTAGCTAAATTCTATATATATACATTAATTAATCTCATTAAAAAGAATCATGCATTTGCATAGTAAAACTCTGCCAAAATCACTCTAACCTTATTGTATACAATCTCTCTTTTGTTTCAACCCCCATGGATGCTTGTGTGTGCCTACTTTTATCCTTTTTTGTATTATAAATTGCTCATAGGTGTGGATTTGAATGGCTACTAGATTCAAACTAAAACCTCTAGAGATCTAGAAGTGCCTCCCCTCCAAAGAAATTGTTTTTCTAATCAAGCCAATTTCAACCACATGGTGAGTTATGACTAATATCTTGAACTACACCTCAGGGTGCAATTCCCATTGGAAACCTATTTCAAACATCCATAGTCCATCAACTTAGAAATTTAGGTGGCTATGATTTTTTCCTTGTTTTTAACTCATTTCATTTTTGTTATCATGCAATAGAGTATATTTTCATTTCTTTTATCTTTTATCAATCAAGGTCTAAACAAGATAGACCCACAATTACTACTAAATTATTGTTTTGGGTTTTGTAGGTTCAAAGGATCTATTCAACTAGTGATGGTACATGAGTAGTAAACCCATCCTCCCTTGAGGTGATCAGAAGAAGATATAGAGTGCCATAATTAGTTCACTGGAAAGAGGGATTCCTCATTGGAATATCCCAATGGGAAAAACTTGTAAAAGAGAAACATCTTGTAACCTCTCTTTATTTATCAATGAAATGGTAAAAAAATTTATGAACACATTTGTTGGTATGATCAATCTTGTTACCACCAATCTATAACATTCAAGGTAATCTTTCCCAACAACATGACCCTCTTAGTCCACACTCAGTATTTATATCCTCTTCTTCAATTCAATTTCATGACTGGGGGAGTCCACCCCTATTCAAATAATTTTTCATGATTGAGATACTCCACCCTCTTTCAAACCATTTTATTACTAAAGAAGTTTCCATTCCCTCACACTTTATCACTTCTTATTCATTCATGTTGATATCACCAAACATTTGTGCTTCTCTCATCATTCTTTTACATTAAATTCATCCAGTACATTCGTGCACTAACACAATAAGGCTCCTTACATGATAATTTGGTCACCTTTTAGATGCATGGATACAAGTTGACCTATCCTAATTGGCATAATTAATCAATGACATGTTCATCACATATTTTTCTTTTTGTTTATATGCATTCTATTTTGTAGCATTATCATGTGTCTAAAAGTATCATTTTATCCTTTGTAACATCGTCTTGTCCATCATGTTGCATATAAGCACATTTAATATTTCACAATATTAAATATGCATGCACTAGTTATCACCATTGTCATGATGTCTTGTTCAATCCTATTCTTATATTGATTGGTAATAGAAGTATTTTTTGTTATTCAACAATTTATAGTTGATCTAATCAACTTTTGTCAAAATTCATTATGTTCTAAATGTGATTTTAGGCTTCCCTTGAATGACTTCAGTTCTTTCTTGGACCAATTACATATCAAACATTAAACAAGGTTTGAGTTTAGGGAAGACAACACCATGCATAGTCTTGCCATAAATTAAATTTTTTCTCCCTCATCCTATAATTTGCATGATCCAAACCTAAGGATCCAACCAAGAACAAGTTGTAAAAAATAAAAGAAAAAATAAAAATATCACCAAAGAATAAAACATAAAATAGAAAAGAATGAAAATATATCCACAAACAACTTTTTCTTGGTCTCCTAAGTTATTTTAGACACCTCCATCGGGGCTATAGATGTATGTATGGTAGTGGAGCAACACTGATAGATTATAGGAATAACTTCCATCGGGGCTATAGATGCCTTTTTGGCAATGGAGTATGCCTTACGAGTGGTGATATGTTTGTCATATTAACTAACTTCTTTTGTATAGACCATTGTGCGCTTATGGATGAGCTAGCTTATACTGGCGAAGTTTACAATTGGTTAGTATAACCTCACTCAAGATGGAAAATGAATATCATTGTACAAACTCTAGTCCATGATAGGCTTAAGATTATTTAGTATGGTCTAGATTTATAAGGGATATTAATTTACTATTAGATGATTTTGATTGTTCAAACTACGATGTTTGACTTTATAGAACTTCTACCATCCAAAAAGCCTTGGAAATATGAGTGAACTGCATCACAACTAGCCTCAACATTACTAGTTATATCTTCAATTTATTTATCCAATCTTCATTCACTTTTTTATGATAAATACATTGTTTTCCTAGTCTACCTATGATCACTATTAGAGTTGCATTCATCATTTTCGTTACATGTTAGTTTACCTTATATTATGTTAATATGTCATTGTAACTATTAACTTGTCATTGATTAATTAAACCATTTGTGATTGTGAAATTCACATACACACATCCAAATATTGATTAAACCAACACATGTGAGTCTAAATCATGTAAATAAATAGAGGACTCATCATCCATCACATAAGCATAGTGCATCCATATCATCCAACATGTCATTTCTATCTACTGACATAAATACATCCATCCAAAATTTAAAAAATCATAAATAAATAAAAAATACAAATCACAAAAACAAAACATGAAAATTTTCAAAACATAACAAAAAAATCAAAAACATAAAAAATACCGTGAAAAATTATAAAGCATCCTATCAAATCTGCATCACATCATCCTACATATCATATATAACTCCTACATTACAACATCCATACATCACATCATATCATATCAACTATATAATAATCATGTGTCTATATCATCAAAGAATAAAATATAGTCCATCACATATCCAATACATACATCATCCTAATATCATCAAAAAGATGATCCAAAAATATGGTAAATCTTCCACTCCAAACATAGACTCACTATTGTCGATCCCTAAATGTCTCTCAATTTCCCTCTTATTAACCATATCTGTAGGCACTAAGAATTGATCCATTTTTCATCAATTTTATTTAGTTCACCCTCATCCATCGACCCTCTAACCAACCAAGCCAAATTTACCTTTTAAAGACCTAAAATTGAGCATTTATCACTCAAAAAAGTAAGATATATTGTGATCCAACTTTTCCCCTATAAAATATTCTCCAAATTTCTCAAAACCATCACCATTGGATCAAGCTCGAAAATATATTTTTGACAAGCATAGGTTTGCCTATATTCTGACATCATTTGATCTCCCAAAATGCAAAAACAAATTACACATGGGTCACATCTTTCTGGGACTACACAGACCCTTGCAACCGGTAACCATAGGGACCCCTACGATCCACAATTGCATCTCTCCCTATGGTTACCAATATAGCTAATTTTTCTTAATACCCCCACAAAATTTCATCTTTTCCTTCATTCCTTTCACTCCCTTGGTTGCACAATGACATATTTTATCAAGTGTTTCACTATTGTGTTCTGCTTCTTCACTCATAAACTCACTGCTTGAGGGGTTAGATATTACCCATGAATGCTTCCTTGAGCATGATCAATATCCAACACTCAATCTTGGAATCATATTTTTCCAAGAATTTTGCTTGAAACTATCACAATCCCTCCTTTGTTGAGGTAAGCAAAAAAGCAAAATTACTCTTCTGAATCAAACACTAATCCAATCAAATTTAGTAAGCCTCATGCCAGTGTACAGTTAATCATGAATTCCCTTCATTGAGATGGAAATTTAAATTTATTTATGATCAAAGCATCATGAGAATACCTACAAATGGTTGGTCACGTTACTCAATCAATCAAGCTAAACAATCTATCAAATTCAAAGTTTCAATAATATTGGTCCCTTCCACAATTGGGGCATATTACATTGTTCATGATTTGAGACAATCTTTCTTCTCCATCAACAATCGTTACAATGTGCCAAAATTCATAATAAATCATGGGTCAACCATAACCATACATCATCAACTCATCCTTCTAATATTCATTCACTAATCTAGTGTCATGTATTTTTTTACTGCATCGTGTTTTCATACACCTCAGTACAAAAAGGAGTAAATTTAGACACCTAAAAAAGTCACATTATCCTTTGTGTAGTACTAATGGTTAGCTAATTTGTAAAATCCCTCAAGATTTTTTTAATTTATCAAAAAACACTATTCATCCCCTTTATCCCATTTTCCTCTCTAATCCCCCTCCTATGCTTAGCCCCTAGTCACAATGCGAGCACCCCTTTAGCCTAGCATAGGGCCACCTCACCCTAGTCTACCCTTTGATTAGCCTAGTTTGCACCTCACCATAGACTACTCTACCCCCTACTCTCCACATCCCCATGCCCATTAAATGTCATTAATTCCCTAAATACTTTGCACCAGCAATGCATTTATGACATGGATGAATTTACATTCACATGACATAATGACGGTGAGGAATTTCTTCACCCCATGTATTTATGAGGTATGGTGCACCCATGCCCATTTAATGCATGTGGATGGATGAAGACTTTCCTCCATCCAAGGGCATTCTTGAGGTATGGTGCACCCTGCCACCTCATAGGACACCTTAACCCCCTAACCTTGGCCATATTCTATAAATAGAAAACCATTTCCCTCATTTAAAATAATCACACATTTGTATAGCAAAGGTCTATGAAAATCACTCTAATCCTTTTGCATGCAAGCCCTATTTTATGTCAACCCCATGGATGCTTGTGTGTACCTACTTTTATCCATCTTGTATTGTAAACTACTCACAAGTGTGGATTCATATGGATGCCATATTCAAACTAGAACCTATAAACAACTAGAAGAGCCTCCCCTCCAAAGGAAGTTTTTGTTTGATCAATCCAATGCCAACCATAGGGTGAGTTGCGACTAATAGCCTGAACTACACCTTGGAGTGTGTTTCCATCCAGGAGCCTATTTTAGAAATCCACAGTCTAACACCATATAAATTTAGGTGACAATGATTTTTTTTCCCTATTTTTAACTCATTTTAGTTTTGTTGTCATGCAATAGAGTAGATTTTCATTTGTTTTATCTTTTATCAATCAGGGTCTAGTCAAGATAGGCCCAAAGTTGCTACTAACTTATTATTTTGGGTTGTGTAGGTTCAAAGGATCTACTCATCTAGTGATGGTACATGTATAGTAAACCTACCTCCTTTGAAATGATCAAAATAAAATAAAGTGTCATAATCAAATCACTGTAAGAGGGCTTCCTCATTGGAAAATCCCAAATTGTAAATATGGTTTATCAATATACCTTTTTTTGTGGAAAACATCCCAGAAGGGATGCCACTTTTGGGTAAGACCCAAGGAGGTAGGGGTATCTCTTCCACAAAAATCACCCAGGGCTTGCACCTGGCCTACCACCTTTGACATACTCAAGGAGCAAACCTGAAACAATAAAAAAAGAACACACAAACACAAACACACAAGAAGATTAAAAAACATGCTCCTTGAGTGTGTCGAAAAGATAAAGCACAACCAAACACACACACAATAAGATAAAAAAACACAATAAGAACCACACAGAAAAAACACAAGAACAACATAAAAAAAATAAACATGACAAAAACAATAGAAAGATACAAAGACAACCAACAAAAACATGAAAAACAAAAACAACCAAAACCTTAAAAAATAATAAAAAAATAAAAAAAAACAACCAACAATAGACAAAAAACAAAAACATAGAAAACACTCACACACCAAAACAAAAAAACACCAATTAACACAAACAAACAGAAACACAAGAACAAGAAAAATAAAAACACAAGAACAATAACAAAAAAACACAAAAACAATAACAAAAAAACACAAAACAATAAAAACATAATAACAAAAAAACAAATACAAAACAAAACAAAACACACACACACACACACCTCAAAAAACTAAACTACCCATACCGAACCAAAGAGAAGAAAAAATAAAGCAAGAAGAAACTAGGTACCTCCAGAACTGGAGCCATCCAAAGAAATGATAGATAGAAGAGCTTCCCTAATTTGTGAAGCCCACCATCTAGGAGGGTGGCCATAGCAAGTAAGATCACCTTTGTCCAAAGCCCAATTAGCTAAAGCATCAGCACTCTTGTTCTGATCTTTGACCACATGATTGTAATCAACTTTCAAAAATCCCATCTGGATTAACTGAATCTTCTCAATAATTATTTTTATTCTCCAATCAACCTTATGATTCTTAGAAGGAGTCTTCAAAATATTAATCATGAGTTGAGAGTCAGACTCAACTAGCACCTTTTCCCATCCAACCTTAGTAGCCTCTTGAAGGCCTCTAAGGATACCATACCCCTCAGCAAGGTTATTGGAAAGAATACCCAAATTCTCAGCAAAAGTAAAAACCAGGGAGCCATCTGAAAGTCTACCAATTCCTCCCGCACTAGCTTTTCCAGGGTTCCCTCTAGAGGCTCCATCAGTATTGAATTTTCCAAAATCCTTAGGAGGAGGTTGCCAATTCCTTGTTCTATCCATCTTGCAATTGCTCACATTCCCTTTAAGATGGTTTCCCTTAGAGGAGTTAATCTTCAATATTTGCATCACTTGATCCCATATTTGGTGGGAGTTTTGGGGGTGATTAAGGAGTTGTTGGACTGATTCAACTAAGTTGGCAATGGTATTTTGCCAAATATAGTGAATATCCTTCCTATCTTGATTAAAAATTTGGCTGTTCCTTTCATTCCAGATATTCCAAAGAAGAATGGTAGAACCCATCCAAACTAACTGCCTAATAAAATGATCAACACCCTCTTGTTTAGGCCAATCCCTCCAAAGTTGTTCAAAAGTAAAAAATTTGGACCATTGTAAGCCAAGTAAAGTGGCCATTCTCCTCCATAGCTCAGAGGCTAAAGTACACTCAATAAAAATATGGCTGAGAGTTTCTACATTCTTTCCACACATTTCACATCTAAAAGGGCCATGAAAACCATGCTTCATAAGTTGCTCACCAGTAAGCACCCTACGATGCAATAAAAGCCAAGTAAAGAACCTCACCTTAGGCCAGAGCTTTTGAGCCCACAACTGAGAAAAGATGTCAGATGATTGGTTGGGATTATTATGGCATAAGGTCAAATAACCTTGAGCAACTGAATACTCACCCTTAGTAGTGTTGTTCCATCCAAAACAATATTTTTCATGGGACCAAGAGAGAGATCTCATATGAAGGATGCCTTGGATATCTTGTCTTTACCTTTCTAGGATTTGAATAGGCCAATCCTCAATAGGGATCCAATATCTACCAACCTTTGAATTACTAGTATGGTACCGATAGTAATTAGCCACCTTTATCCAGTTAGCTCGGTGAAGCTCCTCCATCCAAGGCCTCCAATCGGGAAACTGAGTTATCAAAGGCTTGTGACCATCCCAAGAATCTGTCCAAAAATTTACCTATTGACCATTATGAATGATCCAAAATAAATTTTTCTTTATCAAATCCTCACCAGTCTTAAGAACTGCTAAAATGGGAGAACCTTTGGTAGGCAATTGATAGCGAACAAGGTCTTCAAGACTTTTGTTCTCAACATATTTAGCACAGAGATTATTGGCCCAAAGAGCATTGGGGTTATGCAACATCCTCCAATATAATTTAGCAGCTAAAGCTTTGTTGTTATTAATAGAAGACCAGAATCCTAACCCCCCTTCATTCTTAGGAAGACATAAAGTGTCCCATTTCACCAAGGCCCATTTTCTTTTCTCCTTAGTACCACTCCAAAGGAACCGATGACTGATTTGATCCAGTTCTCGAAGAACAACCTTTGGGATATTCAACATGGAAGAAACATAAATAGGAATAGCTTGAAGGACTGATTTTACCAAGGTGATTCTACCCCAGAAGAAAGCCACCTATTGGTCCACTTTCCAATTTTCTTCTTGACTTTGTCCAACAACCAATTCCAATATTTTTTTTTGCCTTTGAATATTGATGGGAATACCTAAATAAGTGATCGAAAGGGAGGTCTTCTTATATCTTAATTTATCCAAGACCATGGATTCCTATCTAGCAGAGTAGTGAAAGAAAATGACTTTAGATTTGTCTTCATTGATCAATTGCCCAGTAGCCTTAGAAAAATAGCTAATGATTTTCTTAATATTAGAAGCTTCCTTAACTGTAGCTTTACCTAAAAGAGTAGAGTCATCAACAAATTGAATATGGGAGATAGGTCTAGCTCCATGAGCAATGGTAACTCCCTCAAGGGTTTTGTTTTCTCTCTTTTTGGTTATAGTCCTACCCAAGCATTCAACAAGAATGATGAATAAATAAGGGGATAGCGGGTCACCTTGCCTAATACCTCTGGAAGCTGGGAATGACTGAGAAGGCCTGCCATTGATAAGAACTAAGTAGGAAACTGAAGAGATACATCCCATAATCCAATCCATCCAATCCTGAGAGAAACCAAATTGCCTCAAAACTTTGATAAGGAAGTGCCAATCCACTCTGTCATAAGCTTTGGATAAGTCTAACCGAATGAACATGGAAGGAGATTTTTGCATATCCATGGAATGGATGGCTTCCTGAGCAAGAACTATCTCATCTACTATTTGACGCCCTTCCACATAACCCCCTTGTTCAGGGGAAATAATCTTATGCAAAAGAGGCTTCAACCTTTCTGCCATGATCTTAGTAATGATTTTGAGAAGAACATTACATAAAGCAATAGGTCTAAAAGCTGAGATATGATCAACCTCTTGAGCTTTTGGAACAAGAGTAATATAAGTTTTATTGATAACCTTCAAAATTTCTTTGGCTTTCCTGGCTTCTTCCACCACCTCTAATAAATCAGCATGAAGGATATCCTAGAACTCTTGGTAAAACTCAATGGGAAAACCATTAGGACCTAGGGTTTTCTCTTTTTGCATTTTAAAAACTACCTGTTGAAGCTCATTGATAGTAACAGGAGCAGTCAACATAGAGTTCTCCTCATAAGTGATAAGAGAAGGGATTGCTTGAAGAACATTTTGTTGAGAAGTTGAGTCAAGAGGAGTAGCAGTAAAAATATTGGAAAAGTAATCAACAACAATAGAGTTCATGCCATCCCAAGTGTAGACAACATCTCCAGAATCTGATTTCAGGGAAGAAATAAAGTTGTGAGATCTTCGAGCTAGAAGAGATTTGTGGAAGAAATTTGTGTTTCGATCTCCTTCTTTGAGCCATTGAATTCTAGATTTTTGCTTCCATAAGAGTTCTTCTCTTTTTTCCATTCCTCTAACTGAGTTGTGAGTTTAATTTCATTTGCACTTCTACTCTCTGTGAGGCCATCTAAACGGATTTTCTTATTCAAATTTTCAAGTTGAGCAATAACTTCATATTTTTTTTATGAACATCCCCAAACTCCTTCCAGTTCCAAGTCTTGATTTTGGATTTAATGTATTGTAGTATTTTGGCAAAACATAACATCTTAGTCCCATACCTAGGCTTACCTTCCTTCCACCATTGTTGCACACGAGGTCTAAAGGAACTGTCTCTGAGCCACATTAATTGAAAATGAAAAGGAGAGAAACTCACATTGGTTTTCCACATTTCCACCATGATTGGCCAGTGATCCGAACCAGCATTGTTAAGAGTCTTCACTTTAGGAATGTGACCATGGATTAAGAAATTTTTAGAGAGCAAAAACCTATCCAATCTCTCCATAATACAAGCTAAGCCTTACCTTCTGTTAGACCAAGTCATAAGGCCATTATCTAGTTGGATGTCCACAAGATGGAGGTTTGCAATATATTCGCTCATGAGGTTAGTGCTTCTATCCAAATTTCTATTTCCCCCAATTTTCTCATCTAGAGAGAGGATGGTATTGAAATATCCTCCGATCAAGATCCAAGCTTCAGGAAAATGAGAGATAATATAAGTTATATCCTTCCACTATCTTCTTTTTTCCTCCAAAGCAGTCGAAGCATAAACAGTAATGCAGAGCATAATTTGGTTGGAATGTCTACTTTGAATAGCTATAGCTAAAAGACCCCAACTTCTTATCTATTAGGACCTGTATTATTTGAAGTTTTGACATTTAAAAGATTGTTTTTCTTGTGTAAATTTTCTCCTTTTTTTCTGTTGAAAACCTTTGATTTGTTGGTTTGTCTCTGAGTTTTTCCCTTCATATTTAAATTGTGTTTCTAAGATTTTTGTTTCCATTATTTCCTCTTCCTCACTTGGGACATCATTTGTGGAAAGGATTTCAAACATATTAGCATATGACTTTGATTGATCCTTCATAAGTGGTTTTTTCTAAGTGTTCTTCTTCTTAGGCATTTGGAAACCTCGTTGAGTTTATATCTTCTTTCTTTTGATCAGGAATTTTATTTGGGCAAGCACTAGCCAAATGACCATATTCATGGCAAATTCTACAATGAAAAGGAATGTTCTCATAGTCCACTACTTGCTCCCAAGTGTCTTCCCCAAATTGTAATGTGATATTTTTAGGTAAGGGTTTGTCAAAATCCATTAAAACACAAATCCGAGCATAAATAATATGTTCAAAATTTTGAGTACAATCAACAGTCATCATAAAAGTTCCTAAAGAGTTTCCAATTGAAGAAAAAACAATAGGATTCCAAAATTCAATAGGGAGGCCAAAGAGTCTAACCCACATGGGAGTTGTAGAAGGCATCTCTTCTTCATATTTAAATTTAGTATGCCAGGGCTTCATGAAAAGCCCTGCCCTTCCAAAGAACCAGGGACCCCCTTGAAAAGTTTTCTCTCTATCTTCATTATTAGAAAATAAAACAAGAAAATAACCATTTGGATAAATAGAGATTTGTAACTCACCTTTAGTTTTCTAGCTTTTTGTAGACCAAAATTTGAAAGCAGATAGGCTCGGATGAAAACCCACGAACCGATAAATTAGTCCTCTTTTTTCTAGATCTTCAATGCTAGTCTGAATGTTACCCATATCAAGCTTAACAATAGGAGTTCCATCAGCTGCTTTAAGACATCCTGACTTCATTTTCCTAGGATCAATATTAGGTATTCTTAGAGGTTTATGGGAAGCCCTAAGATTAATATTAGCATTGGGCTGAGGCTATCCACCACGGAGGGCATCCCTAAAATTCATTTTTGGGGCTGAGTCTTTGAAATTCTTACCCTTGACAAGGGTTTTCATAGTAGATTTATTTTGTGGGTGCACCTTAGCACCAGAATCACTTGAGATCTGAGCCATTTTTTTATCAGCTGCTTGAAACTTATTTCATGATCTCTTTAATCCTTGCCCTAGACATCATGGAAAGGTATGGTTTTCACTTTTATTTTGTGCAGCAAATTGGAAGTCATTTTCACTCAAGTTCACAACATGATCTATTGAAAGATAGATTTCTAACCCATATTGGATCCCCTGCAACATATCCTACTAAAATATTGAGTAGAAACCACAAAAATATTGGTTGCTAGGGCTCGAAGGCCCCGAAAACCAACCTCTGGAGTTGCTTGCACTCAACCTAGATGAAACCCTCACACATCCACTTGCCAAAAATCTCGTTCACACATAGGGATGCACTAGGATTTGTGTTGCTCCAAATGATCTAAAAATTGGTGGAGATGTTCTAGGGTTTTTTAGGCATCTACCCTCAAAATTTCAGCTCAATCCGAGTTTGGATGAGTGAAATATGGTCAAAAGTTCGATATTTTGGGAAGTCCTATGAAAAACTTCCCTCTGATAAAATCTAAATTTAATTGACAACTATCAAAAATGATTATTTTTTCAATGAGTTTAGATAAGTTTTTATAAGGGGTCTCGGTCCCCTTATGCTCAGTGGGGTTTGAACCTTGGACCTCCCAAAGAGATTTCAAATCCCTTACCACTACAATAAGCTTGCATATATTATCCTAAATCTCCCCTATTCATATTATTTTAAATCTCACCTTATAGATATTCCCATCTAACCTCCCTCAATAGCTCATAATTCTATTTTTGGTGAAATGTAAATAATGCAAGAACAACTCAAGAATATTGACTTATGGACAAGTGGATATGGGTACAAAAACCCACTTATAGACAAATATTCAATGAGCCTATTAACCCTCTAGTTCCTATGCATATATATCCCTACCAATTTGAGTTTCCTAGGTTTGAGAAGTTCAAGGGCAAAGAAGATCCAAAGGAGCACCTATAAAATTACAAGTGTGCATGCTACCATATCAATGCTAGCTACCCTCTCATGCTTCAAATCTTCCCTTTGTCCCTTTGTGGCCAAGCCTGGACTTGTTCAACAACCTTCCCTAGCACAACCTCTTTTTGTTTGAGTAATTGACTAATATTATCTTGGAATATTTCTCAATAAACATCAAAAATAAAATAGTGTTGCCTAACTTTTATAGTCTATGACAATTTTATGATGAACCAATTAATAATAATGTTTCCATATGGTGTGGGGTAAACAATTATTTAACATTCACTATTCCCCAATGAGTTGGTCAAAATATTCCCTAAGAGTTTCACCAAGCATATCTCTACAACTCTACAAATTCAACAACACCACTCCTTTGAGGATGACATTGCTCAAGCAAAAGTTATAGAGAATATCAAGATCCAATAAGGTGAGGTCAATCTTCATAAGAAGATTGATTTCCATAATAAGTTCAGTAAGGGCAATTCAAAACCTAACTAGTATAGAGCTCCTCAAATTAATCAAGTCATGTTGAATACAACAACTCCATAATAACAAAACATTCAACCACAATGCTAGGGTTATAAACACCATGGGCATGCTTATCCCCATTCCCATTCTAACCCACCTTTTGCTTACCCCCAATGCCCTCATTATTTGTTGTGTAATTAGAATCCTGATCAACATCTTCCAAAAAATGCACAACATTGGGACTATCACCTTGCTCAACATTAGACCAAAAGATCCAAATCGGATCAAAACAATCTGAGACAATTAGCATCACTTTTATGTCTATCATTGATAAATAGAGCATGTCATTAGCGATTGTCATAACGTTAAGTACCTAGTTCAATATCTCCTTAATCATAAAGCTATCCAAGTTGATAACCCCCTTGCTCCTCCTAATCAAATCCTTGGAATTTTCAATTATCTTTTACCCCGACATGGGACCCATTAAGCACAAGTTAGCACCTCAACATCTCAACCCATGCTTAGATAGATTAATCATGTCAATGGTGTCTTGTCCTACCAAGGTTTCATTGGGATTATTAACATCATAACCAGGAACCAAGATTATTAGGATCGACCTCCTCAATAGTGTGAACTTCCTCCTATACCATCATCTTCCATTGTTACCCCTATGCAAGGTGCTCCTCCTTAGTGACCTATCATAATTATAAGGAGTATCTTTGAGCACCAACTTAGAACAACATTGACAAAACTATCAATCTATGACCTTATACAATAGTCTCAACCTCCTCGTAAGGCTTTGAATGATATTTTATGATCGATAGATCTTGAGAATAACAACACCAATGCCTTTGCAAACTTTGTGGACAATGTAATAACCTACATGCAACCCTCAATTGTGTTTTACTATCATGAGCTCATAAACCTTGAGTAAACAAGGTTTTATCCCCCTTTGCACATCATGGCATGTGTTGATGGCACCACATTCAAGTGTGTGTTTATCAATAGTAGTTCCTCCATCAACATAATCTCCATAATTACCCTGAAACATCTTAACCTCCCATCCAACTATCTTGCCACTCCAACCCTTGACTTGTGGTCCTTTAATGGCACCTTGTGCTCAACATTGGGTAAAATAGTTCTACCTATTCATGTAGGAATAAAAACCATACCCAATTTATATCATGTTATTGAAGGAGATATGGAATGTGTACCTTCCACCCTCCATTACTACTTGAAGTACATTCATGACGGACAGTTACACCGCATCCCTACTGATGATGATCCATTTAGATTTTGCAACATGGTAACCCTCCCATAATGTTCCACTCTTTCCTTCACCCACCTTACCCCTACATTTTTTTAGCCCATCACACTCACTAAATCAACATCCTTACCTCCAGATCAACCAATCCCTCTAGTGGAAATCCCTTCATCTCATTCCACTCCTTCGATAGATCCTTATCCCTAATTATTCACTCTTCCATAATGCAGCTCTCTTTTGTTTCCTAGATTCTTCTCTTCTTCTTCTTTGATAAATCCTCCACCTCCTCCCTTATATTTTACTCGTATTCCTCCTCGATCGTCACCTTATTATGTTTCTAATTCCAGTGCTCCTCTTCTTTCTACTCCTAATTTTATCCTAATCCATAGTTGTTCTTGGATCCTTCAGCCCTCATTATCCCTACTCCATTGAGTCCTCTTGACCTATGTTGTAATTCACCCATGTTGCATTTGCTCACTCCTCTACTCTTGGAGAGTGTCACTCTTGGGAATGACGTATCGCTCAATTTGACTCTCAACTTTTTGAGTATGCTCCATCCATTTCTTCTCTTCCTATCAACCTCTCTCTTGAATCCCAACTGTCCTCATCCTCTTCTTCCCCTATAATATTATAAAACTAGGGGTCTTCATCATAGCAAGCACATCAAGGGATGCCCCATGTATTTGTTCTTATGTCTAGTCTTGGTCTAGGAGAGTATATTGCACATAATTCTTGTATCTCCCTCCTAGTATTCAGTCAATATGAGATTTTGGTCATCCTTAGGATGTACCTTTAACTATGTTAGCATTTGATGTTATATACTTAATTAGAATGCAATATTGAAACTATGATAATGGTAATATATTAAACATGTAAAACTCATAAGAAAATTTTGAAATAACTCATAAAACTACCATTAATGATGCTCGTGAAAATAGAATCTTCATAAAAAATATGAATATCTCAAGTACTCCATGCTTCATACAAGTTCTACATTGTTTCAAACTTGTATTCTACTCTACTCCACTAAATGATAAAATGATATGGAGTTCTATTTCTACTTGCTCACACCAAGGCCAATATATAGTGTGAGATGACTCTTGACCTTCCATCTTCCTATGACTCTTCACCTTCCTATCCTATGGACTCATGTGCACATGGACTATGATGTACATTTAAATTATTGAATACTTTACACATTCTAATATTACTTGTGCATTTATTACATTACATAAAGTAAATACTCATACCCTAATCTAAGACAAACTCCTAATCTAAAGATGTACCCATGGTGGTACATTGGCATGTACCAAATAATTAAATATATTCCAACACCCCCCCTGTTTTACATTATTTGGTTATTGAAGAATTTAGTCTTCAATAAGATCTTTGTCCTAGTTTGTTCTGGAACTTAACCTCTTCTTTTTTTGGTTTTTTTAGTGTACTCTATGTCTATATCTTGATCAATTAAATAATTAGTATCTTCATCTTGTTCCTTTAGTTCACTTTGATCTATATTCAACTTGAAAGTATTTTCTTTTATCTTCATATTTTCTTTTATGTCATGCTTCATCTTCCTTCTTTTTCTTCTTATTCTTTTTTTCTACATTTTTACTAGAAATATATATTCTTCATGATTATTTAGTATATAATCACAATATTATTGACCAAGATTTAGTAATTCATTGCTAATATGTTCATTTTGTTTCATTTTTTAAAATAATTCAAAAATAATTAATGATAGATATATCATCAAACATTCTTCTAAAGAAAATATAACTATGTTTTGAGTATTACACCAATATTTGAAAAGTACTTCATGAATATAACCAATTAATGTCATAAAATTTCCTTCTTTTGCTTCCTTGAGAAACAAAGAGAATATTTTTTTTTACTAGTAGACAAATACTTGTATCCATCAAAAGTATCTATTAAGTTTTGTAGATAAAATTTTAATTCATGAAATAGTTCATTATTGAATACATTCCTTTACTATTGCATACATGCTTCTTCTAATTTAATCTTTAAAGTGAAATTCCTTATAGCTCCCTAGTATTATGTATTGAGAATAGTTTTGATAGAATCTAAAGAACACAAGCTTATACTGAGAGGAGGGTAAATAGTATAAGACCACTTTTTACTTTTCTTTCCTAATCAATATTATGCAATGTATCAATAGGAATATCAATAGCAATAATCAAAGCAATACATAAATCACCACACACAATAGAGACACCAATTTAACGTGGTTCACCTAATGTGGGCTACTCCACGAAGAAAATATTTCACTAAATTTTTCTCAAAAAATATCTTGGGAATCCTTTCCCTATTACAATGTTTATGGACCTCTATCTAAAGGAGACACCAATCCCCTAATCAAGTTCATGGATCTCTATCCATAGGAGAACTATTTCTCCTTTGCTTTGGTTGGTGATCTTCTAGAAGAACTGTTACCTCCACTACACTGGATTATGGATCTCTATCCACTTAATACTCTTGCCCTCACATAGAAGACATGTCTTCACTACCCTGGCTAATGGACCTCTATCCACTGGATACTATTGTCCTGTACACTTTGTCACCTCCAAAGCTTGTTATTAACTCTATCTCAAATTTACACTATACACAGTCCTTTGATCTAACACAAATCTAATCAATATTTGTTCTCAAATCTGCACTAAACACAGTCCTTCTATCTAGCACAAATTTACTCCTATCCTCAAATCTTTACTAAACATAATCCTTCAATCTAGCACAAATCTGCTTAATCTCTATCCTCAAATCTGCACTAAACATAGTCCTTTGGTCTAGTACAAATCTTCTCAATCTTTGTCCTCAAATATGCATTGTAAGCTTCCACAAAAGCTCACACTAACTTGTCCATAAGTCTTCACCAAGACTCGCCTCAACTCTGCTCAACAAGTCCTCACTAGAACTTGTCCAATTTGCTCAACAAGTCTTCACCAAGACTTACCTCAAATTTGTATTGTAAGCTTCCACAAAAGCTTACTCAACTCAACTCAATCTAACAAAAAATCCTCTTCAATCACACAAACAAGCTTCACATAGAATCTTGTTCAATATCACAGAAACATATAGAGAATTTTTGGAGACTCAATATGCTTCATACTCACAATAATTCTTAACCACTTTCAATCTCTTTCTCAAATCAAATTAGAATATAGAACAATTTGTTTCATAGAATTAGAACTATCACTTCAACACTTCCACTTGACTAGGCTCAATCAACTCCACTCAATCAATCACTCAATGAAATACTCCTTTCTTACAAACCCTAGTCCAAGCATATGAAAACTCACTCAAATATTTCCAATAATGCTTATCAACCAATCTCACATAACAATGATACTCATGTTCTTTCACAAACCCTAGTTCAAGATAGTTCACAACATCACATAAAATGATACTCGTGTTCTTTCACAAACCCTAGTCATGCATATGATGGTTCATTCAATGTTCCCAACAATGCTTATAAAACAAGGTTTTTGTCATCAACTTTCACTCAAAAAAACCTTTAACAATCAAACTCAAAAATGCTTATCAAACAACCCTTTTCACTCCAATTTAGCATTCACAACATCCAACAATCACTCACAAGGAAGATGTGCCCATACCTTTTTGTTTGATGAAGAAGTGCCCTTAAAAACCTGTCTCAATCATAGTTATTCTCTTTACCAATTTTAAGGGTTAGGTAGTAAAACCCTTCTCAGAATTTAACCAATAATTTCCTCACAAATTATTTTCACCATACACAACATGAGAACTCAATTAACCTTATTACTCCTTTCAAATATTAAACAAAATAAAATTTTATTTTGAAATAACATTCAAAATTATATTTTACCTTATCACTCCATTCAATATTCTAATCACCAAAAATCACAATATAAAAATCAACTTTCACAACCCTTATATCTCCCTAAAAACCTTATGCCAAACAACCTTAGGACAAAAATTAAATTTGAAAAATTTAAATACCTTTTGCCCTTGGTGGGAATTGAACCCATGTTGTGCTTCCACCAGTGCCCTAGTCATGGCTCCAACTGCCACATGATCTATGCGCTAACCTTGTGAGAAAATAGTACCATGTGTTCTATATCCTTCCCTCTTGGTGCCTAAACCAAAAAGAGTGTGTTGCTTCCTTTGGTACCCAAACAAAACTCTCACCAAAATTGCTGCCAAGATTTGATCGCAGGTCCTCCCGCTTGCCAAAGCCCTAAGTCACAACCGCTTGCCACCATGCCAACCCGTCGGATGGATATGAGGCTTAGAGCCTTGCCAAACTTATTCCTTCGCTGGCGCACACAAGACAAAAAAAAAATTGTCTTCTTCCTCGCATGATATCGCATAAATCGCATATATTGCAGGCTAGAGTAATTCAAACAAAGGTAAGGTTTTTGCCACTAAGGCATATGTTATTTATACCATTATGCCACCACAATTTTTAGACGTCGGAAGGTATTTTATTCATGACGTCAACACATTTATTTTTGCCTTGCAACCCTAACTTTAAGGTTAATTAAATTATCTTATAATTTAATTAATAATAAAATTATTATAATTAATTTATAATTAATTTAATAACAATAGGATTAATTAAATTAAATTACAAATTAATTTATAATGAAATTATTATAATTAATTTAATTACTTTAGGTCTTTCCATTAGATATTTAATATTATAATAAATTATTATAATATTATTTTTCTTGGGCCTTCTAACTTCTCCTGTAGACTTTATCTGATCACCTTCTTATTTCTTAAACTCACTCTTGAAATCCTTCCTCTTGCATTGCTCACGAAACTGAATTTTCACATCAATGACAACAAATCTTGTCCATATTTCCAATAAAATCTTTAATCTTTCAAAGCCTTTGAAGTTGTCTACCTTATGACTCCCTAGTTTTGAGTTTTTTTTTTTTTGACTCGAAATTTGAGTATATGATCAAATTTGATAAGATCTTTCCAATTTTCAAGTTTTTTAGAATACCTTGTATCTACCAAATGTTTTGAATATAGTATGGTCTTGATAGTATGCTTAGCTTTCTTAGTTTTCCTTTGAGTTGAATCCCTTTTATCTCCCTAATGTTCAACTTCTATTCTTCACCTTATTTCTCCCTATTAATGAATAGAAAGCTAAAGATAGTTTTGATGCACTTTCAATTTTGATAAGGTTCTCTCTTCAAGACCTTTTAGTTGGATTCCTTATGTCTCATTAATTTGAGCAAGAGACTAATTCCAATGTAGTTTTCCAACTTTCTAGCAACTCTATGTTTTGCTTCTAGTACCTTTCAATTCTCGATAGTATAGTTTCTAAATTTCAATAATTTAATGTTGGTGTTGAACTCCTTATAACTCCCTAGTTGGAAATTTAGAAACAAAGGTATTTGCAAATAATATTTCTATTTCAATATGGAAATCCTTATTCCTCCAAGTTAAACTATTTGCAAAAATATTTCTATGCAATTTGAATGAGGTAATTTCAAAAACCTTTCTAAATACTTATTTCTTCAAAAACTTTCAAGGAATTCAATAATACTTCTAAGGTTGCAAATCTATACCTTATTTCTCCTTTTATTAAAACAACCTTGAGTATAATAAATTAATTAACTTGACTTCAATATTATGCCTTGTAACTTTTGCAAAGGTTTTAGATTATACTAAATATTTCTTACCTCCTTTAATATAGTGCTCCAAATATTTATCTTACTTGCTTTATACTCCAACCTGTGCTTTTAAGATGCTCCTCTTCCACTGTGATGCATTCAATGCACTTTGACACAAATCTTTGACTCTCCAAACTGCATCTTTCTCTTCCCTTCGACATAGCACGTATGCATTGATATTTCATGCTTTACTCTCTCCACTTCACTATGTTCAATGCACTATGACACCAACATTTAATGCTCCTTCTTTTAGTGCCTTCTAGCCTTCTACGATGTTGACTCTTCTTCTTGTGTTGCTAGTTTTAGTGACCTATGTAAATGTTGTGCTAACTTCACCTATGTTACACTCTTATCTTAAGAGTGATCTTGTATTACTTGTCTAACATGCAACGTATGTGTTTCTCTTCCCTTGCACTGTGACACTTGTCAATAAAACTCTTCACTTCTCTAATTCCTTCCAACTAGTGGTGCTCCTTTTCCAAGCTACATCTACTTCTTTCTTTGTAATGCTTGCTATGATCTCCTCTGCTTAGTAACACTCTAGACACCTTAATGTAGCATGATTCCCTTCATTCTCTTCTTAGTAACGCTCTTGTCCTTCTCTCCTTTACGTAGCTTGATAATATATTGCTACACCTAGCAATATCTTGACCCTTCTCCTCAAACATCTCTACTTGATTCTTCTACACCTTTGTAACAACAAATGGTGTTAGGGTTTCTTTCAACACCTTATGAATTTAGGTATTCTTCTCTTTCTTGGTAATGGTGCTTGTTCTTGCTTTGGTGGTGCCTTCTTCAAGGTGGTGGCTCTTCAACTTCTTGGAGGTATTATGGTGGTGCTAATGGCGCTTAAGCTTTTCAACGCTCACTCTTTGATGTTGTCTATTTGTATGTCATGGCCTATGATGCTATTGGTGGTAGTGAGACTATTCACCTTCTCCTCATGCTAGTGGTGCAACCTTGGTGGCTCAACCTTACAATTTGATGATGGTTTCAAACTCTATGTTGGTCAAACAATGATTGTTTATCAACACTCTATGTTGCCTTTCTTGGTGCAAATGGCTATCTCCTTGATGGTATTGCTTATGGTAGTTCTTCTACACCTTTGATAACTTACCTTCACCAAAATATTTTCAATACTTAGCACACCTCTTGGTGTCTTTAGATACTAGAAATTTGCGTTGTCATTATTCACTATTGAGTCTCTTTATTTTGCTCAATAGGACTTAGAAAAATCTACACTTCGTTGACTCTATAGCATGCTTTGAAACTAATGCTATCTTCCCTTATAACTCCTTTTATGCAATATCTAATTTTCTTTATGCTATTGAAATGTGTAGGTTTGAAGATAACCAAGATGCCTCCTTTCTCTCCTTGGAGACACTAAACTTTAGAGCTCTATTTTGCTAACTTTAATGGCTCTAATATGGTGCTAATATAACCTTAAAGTAAACTGGTTTAAATGCTTAAATAATAATCTTTATAGCACCAATGTAACTAAATCTTCTTTTATATTTAAAGATATAAACTTGAGACCTTTCCTTTTGCTACTCAAATATGGTGTCAAAAACTTAAATAATGCTTGGATATAAAACTTTAATAACACCAATTTTCAAACCTTATTTTGGCCTCCTTTGTAGCAAGCTTTCTTGGTGATTTGGTTCACCTATTTTCTGCCCTGATTTTGTGAATTTTGAAGCTTCAATTCCTTGTGCTTTTCTACCCTAAACTTTGTAATCTTGCAGCTCTCCTTTCTACTCAAATGTTGCCTTAAATTTTTAGCTTTTTAGCCTTTAATTTGTTGTCCAAAAATCTAATTTTTGTGGCTCCAATTCTCCTTCAACTTTACTTTCTCGGAATCTAAAATTTGCAGCTATTAGTGCTGCCCAAATTGCTGCCCTCTTGTTATCCTAAACTCTAAAATTTTTAGCTTCTAATGCAGCCAATTTCTCCTTCGTTTTTGTTTTCCTTAACTCTCAAATCTGGTGGCCTCTTCTAGCTCCTTTCTCCTTCAATCTCCTTGTTGAATTCTGACTTCAAATTGGACCTCTTTGTTGGCCTTCTTCTCAAGAATCTAAATGTCTTGAGATCTTCAAGAATATCTTCCAAAATTTGGCAAACTTCTTGCCAAATCCTTCTTCCTTTTGGGCTTGTTTTTGGATGGTGACAATTGTCCCAAATTCTTCTTTTTATCTAGAGCTTCTCCTTGCTAGCAATATTCTCCCTTGAGCTTTCTTCAAATCTCCTCCAATGGCCACTTCTTCAACTTCTTCAATAGGGCTTCTCTAGCCTTCTTCTTCTTTCTCCTTTCAACTTTTCTTGAGATCTCTTCTCTTGGGTCTTCAAATTTTGTAGCTTCTCAAATCTTCAATAGGACTTTTCCTAGTCCTCCTCTATCTTCAATATTCAATCTTCTATCTTCCAAATATAGAAGTTCTTCAATGAGACCTTTCTCTTGGGTCTCCTCTTTCTCAATTTGTAGTCTTCAATCTTCTATGGGACTCTTTTTTCTTGAGTCTCCTCTTCCTTCAATATGGAGTCTTCAATATTCTACTTTTTCTGCAACAAAGAACTAATCCCTGCATGAGGAAAGCACATAGACTTTCAGGAAATCGAAGATGAAATTCTTCTCTATCCATTGTAGGAAGCTTCTCAACTTCTAAGAACTAATTTTTTGTAGCAAAAAACTTTAGATAGTAGCAAGAAAATCCATGCAAATCTCTAGATCTCTATAAATCAATAAACATCACTAGTTATCCTTCAATCTAGTGGAAAAGAGATCTATGTTGAGTCCTAGTCTTCACGAGTTTTTTGCAACCCTGTGGAAAGACTCTAGCCAAATAGTAATTTCAGAAATTCTTAAAATTCTAAAAATGAGATCTCCTATCTCCTCTCAATCTCTCTTGTGGCTCTCCCTATCTCCTATCAATCTACCTTGTGCTTTGATACCACTGTTAGCATTTGATGCTAGATACTTAATGAGAAATCAACCACAAGATATAAAATGAGCATGCAATATTGAAACTATGATAATGGTAATCTATTAAGCATGTAAAACTCATAAAAAACTTTTGAAATAACTCATAAAACTACCATTAATGAATGCTCACGAAAATAGGATCTTCATACAAAATATGGAGATCTCAAGTACTCCATGCTTCATACAAGTTCTACATTGTTTCAAACTTGTATTCTACTCTACTCCACTAAATGATAAAATGATATGGAGTTCTCTCTTACTTTCTCACACCAAGGCCAATATATAGTGTGAGATGACTCTTGACCTTCCATATTCCTATGACTCTTCACCTTCCTATCCTATGGACTCATGTGCACATGGACTATGATGCACATTTACATTATTGAATACTTTGCACATTCTAATATTACTTGTGCATTTATTACATTGCATAAAGTAAATACTCAAACCCTAATCTAAGACAAACTCCTAATCTAAAGATGTACCCATGGTGGTACATTGGCATGTACCAAATAATGTAATATATTCCAACAAACTATTCATGCAGTTGTTTCCATTGGGCCCCTGTTAAATCAAAAAAAAATTATCTATGGAGGTATTAAAACCTCTTTAGAAAAACTTGAGCTCAAGGATCCTGAGGCTCAATTTTCTATCAATATTAATTATATGTCCAACCCTTCTTTTGCCATGAGATATTTTCAATGTTTCTAATGGTAAGGATTTGGCCTAGGTCGTTATGAGTAAGGTTTGAGGTACCTTATTGATCTACCTTATCAACAACCTAGAGATAAATTTGGATTAGGCTATCATCAAGACTACACAACCTCCCTCCTTGTAGAGGAATTCAAAAGCCTCAATCTTAACTCTACAAAGAATGATACTAATGAATGTGTAGATCTTGAGTCTGACTCGCTCATCCCTCCTAAAATTTTCCAAGTTTCCATGATCTAAATCATGCCATATAACACTTCTGAAGATGAGCTCTCTAATAACTTCAATGATATCTCGAATGCTTCTAATAGCTTAGAAGATGTGTCATACCATTTCGTACCCATAATAGATAATCTAGATGATCAACCATCCTATATCATTCTACCTTGCTGACCCTCACATCAACAAAAATCCCTTCCACCTATCCTACAACAACTCTTACACCAACGACAAGGCCCATTAGTGTCAAATACAATCTCTAGCATATCTATCATCCAACCTCAACTCTTACCTTCCTCTATTTCGTTCTTAATATTATTTTATGAACCAATCTAAAGTCATTCATAATGATGAAGTCCTTGTTGAGAATATAGTGGATGATATGCATATCATCTCCATTCTTGCCTAGCTAGAGGATGTCTTCCACATGCTTATGGAGGAGATCATTGAAGTTGATCTTAGTTTTGATCCTATTGTTACTCGCATCATTAAGCTTAGAAAAATTTTATCCCCTAAATAAATAGAGAGCTTCACAAAGCTCTTGAAATAATATAAGAAATTTTTCATTTGGTCTTACACAGATATGCTTGGCCTTGATCTGAATCTAGTGGTATACAACTTAACCCTAGATAGCAACGCAAAGTTGATCAAGCAAAAACTCATAAAAATGCACCCCACCATTATTTTAATGATAAAATAAGAGTTTCACAAACTCTTAGATGTGGAATAAATTCAACCAATCGGTTATCTTGAGTGGGTATCAAATATGGAACCTATTGGAAATTCAAAGGGGGATACACATATGCACTGATTTTAGAGATATCAACTAGGCGTTTCCCAAGGACAACTTCCTATTACCTAAAATTGACACATTAGTTTATTTCAAAATTGATCATGAAATTCTCTCTTTGATGGATGATTTTCAGGTTATAACCAAATTTGGGTTAATATTGATGATCAATACAAAACATCCTTCACCATGCCTTGGGGAACATTTTGCTATAATATCATGTTATTTGACCTTAAAAAATAGATGTTACATATCAACACACTATGAATTACATATTTCATGACTACATGCATAAAATTATGGAATATTATGTGGAAAACTTATTGGTAAGATCCAAGAAGTGCAATCGACATATCGACATTCTGTGCAAATTATTTGACCAACTTCTAGAATATAATGTGAGGTTTAATCCTAAGAAATGTGTCTTTTATTTTACCTTAGGAAAAAATCTAGGGTTCATCCTCTCTCAGTGAGGTATCGAAGTGGACCCTCAAAAGTGAAGGCCATCACAAAAATTCCACCCTTGACAAACTTAAAGCAATTGCATAACTTGCAAGGAAAGATTCAAGTGATTCATCACTTTATTACCCAACTATCCAATAAGTGCAAGTCATTCAATAATCTCTAACAAAATGGGATCACATTCTAATGGAATTGAGTGTTAGGATTATTTTTCCTCAAAAAAGCAATACCTCATACCCCCATCAGTTTTATCCCCACCTAGACTAGAATTTCCCTTTCACCTATATATTTTTTAAACCAATTTTACATTAGGAACTATGTTGGCCAAAAATAACGAGGTCAGTCAAGAGCAAACCATATATTAATTAGCCAAACCTTGGTCAACTACAAAACAAGATATGTATATATGGATAAGTTATGCTTAGTTGTAGTTTTTTCTACCAAGAAACTTTGACATTACATGTCTAACCACACCACTTATCATATTACCAAGAAAAGCCCATTATGATACATGATGGGTAAAACCTATAATAATAGCAAAAGTGCAAAATAGATAATGCTTCTAACATAATTCAATCTCAAATTCATCAATAAAAATCCATAAAAGATCAAGTTATCACATATCAACTTGTGAAAGCTCCACTCATAGATTATAATCCTCTCATCATTGAGCTTCTTGGTGACTTAGTCCTCAACACTACTAAAATCAAAGAGTATGTTGAACCCAAAGACAAAGCTGACCTAATACTCTTTTTTGACGATTCTCGATGCAAGCAAGGGGTAGGTTCTAGAGTAGTTTTCTTCACACTACAAGGGGCTCCACTCTTCCTTTCCTTTAAACTTGACTTCCACTACATCAACAACAATATCAAATATGAAGCTCTTATCCTTAGTCTCAAAACTGCAATCTCTATGCGCATTAAAAAACTTCAAATAATTGGTGATTCTCTTCTCATTATCAATCAAGTAAAGGGTATCTATCAATATAGATGTGAAATACTCAAATAGTATAAGAAAATTGTAGAAGAGTTGCTGTCACAATTCAAGTGGTATGATATTGAAGCCTCTTCAAGGTTTGTAAATAACTTTTCTAACACCATGACCTCTCTTAGCTCCCCTATTCCTCAAAACCAACATGATAAAGTAATCCATGTATATGTAACAACCCTCCATAAGTCTTCTATCTCTCAAAAAACCTCTCTTGATGATGTGGACATAAATTTTTTCCAAGCAGAGCCTTATGATTTTTGGTTTTCACAAATCAAGGATTACCTTAACCTAAGTGTACTTCCCCTTGATCTACCTCATGCTAAAAAGAGAAACTTCAAGAAAAAAATTGTGATGTGCACCCTATTGGGGGATATCCTTTACAAACATAGCTACAATGGCATCCTCCTTTATTACCTAGAATCATATGAAGCCAACCATATCATTTTTGTACCTCATGATGGTATTTGTGATGGTCATTTTAGTGGAATTTCCATCACCAAGCGCATGTGCATGGGTTATTATTGTCGTACCATGAAATAAGATTTTTGTGCATAATGCATTAAGTATAAAAAAAATGCCAATTTAAACCATTTACCCTCACAAGCTTTGCAGCCCATTCAATCCATATGTTCATTCTCCTAATGGAATATTGACCTTGTAGGCAAGATCACTCCAACTTAATGAGGTAAACTTAAATTTATTATCACTGCAATGGATTACATCACCAAGTGGGTCAAAGACATTCCTCTTATCCAAATAACTAGTCTTAAAATTGTTGAATTCACCATACCTCATATCATATGTTGTTTTGGCATTCCCTCTAAAATCATCTTTGATAATGGTACATAGCTTCTCAACTCCTTATTATCCCCAAGAAAACAACCAAGATGAAGCCACTAACAAAACCATTTACACCATGCTTCACAATATGGTTGTCGAGTCTCATCGTGACTGGCACAATCAGATTCCTTTAGCACTATGGGCATACAGAACAAGCATTCACACACCCACTAGGGTAACTCTATTTTCATTAGTCTATGGTTCTAATGCCATTATGTCCCTAGAGTTGGAAATATCCTCTTTATGAATCACATTGCAAGAGTTCATTAATGATGGGACTACACAACAAGCTCATTTAGACCAACTTACACTTCTTGATGAATAGTGAATAAATGCTATCGAGCATATTTGGTTTTATCATATTGTGTTTGACATGTATACAAAAAAAAAGTCTATTAGCATTAATTCCAAATAGGAGAACTTGTGCTTAAATAAAACCAACAGAATCCAAATCAACCATGTCACTTAAGGGATAAATTCACTCCCAATTTGCTAGGTCATTATATTGTCAAGCAAAAATTTGGTTCTAGAGATTACAAGCTTGCCAATCTCAAAGGAATAGAGAAACTTTAACCCCTCAATATCATCCATTTTCATGCTTTCTATGCGTAATCATATCGAATAAGGCTCTCAAATTCTTGTATATTCTTATTCAAAAACAACAAAAGAATAAAAATAAAATAGAGATAAATTCAACATAAGCAAATTCAAGGCAATATATTCAACGACAATGTTAAAATCATTCTTTCATTCCTTCAATTCTTTATTCAGCCACTTAACCAAAAGTACCTCAAGGTTTCTCAATTCAATTAGCTCCATCCTCGTTTCTACTTCTCTTTTATCCTCTTCTTCAACCTTCCTCCACTTATTCTCCCATATTTCTTACTCTCTTATAAGGTTCCCTATCAATGTTGTATGATCGCCTACAAGTGGATACATACCTTTGGTTGGTCCTATTTATTTTTTCCATTTATCTTTCTCATTTTTTCCTCCTTAAATTTCTCTTCTCCCTTACTCTCTTCCTTTTCATTTTCTTCTTTTCCTAGGTCCCATGTCAATTTTGTATGGTCACACATGAGTGGTTAGATACCTTTGATTGGTCATTTATCTTCTTTCCCATTATTCTTCCTTTCTCCAACCTCTTCTTTCCCTTATTCTTCCTCCAATCCATTTTTTTTCTATATTTCTCTTCTCTCACAAGCATTTTTACTTCTCTCACATCATCATTTTTTATATCATTCATCATGTATTCATGCATAAATAACATTCAAATCATAATGTACTTATTTGGTCACCTTTTGGATGCATGAATACGTATTGACCAATCCTAATTGGAATAATTAATCAATGGCATGTTTGATTACACTTTTATTCTCATTTGCATGCATCATGTTTTCGTATCATAGTCATGTGTCTAAGTTTTGTTTCATCCTTCATCACATCGTCTTTTAAATCATGTTGCACATAAGCACATTTAAGCTTTCACAAATAGTCAACAAGCACACACTAGTTATCACAACTATTGTGATGTCTTGTTCAATCATATTCTTAGGTTGCTTGGTAATAGAAGTATTTTCTGTTATTCAACCATTTTTAATTGATCCAATCAACCTTTGTTGAAAGTCGTTATATTCTAAATATGATTTTAGACTTTCCCTAACTGACTTGAGTTATTTCTTGGACCAATCACATATCAAATATTAATAAAAAAGTTGAGTTTAAATAAGACAACACCTTGCATAGTCTTACCATAAAATGAATGTTTTCTCACTCATCCTATCATTCGCATGATTTAAACGTAAGGATCCAACCAAGGACAAGTTGCCAAAAATTAAGAGAGGAAATAAAAAGAGCACCAAAGAATCAAAAGCAAAAATAATGAAAAGAATAAAAAGAGAACCACCAAAAGTTTATCCTTGGTTTCCTCAGGTATTTTAGATGACTACATCGAGGCTATAGACACTTGATTGGGAGTGGAGCAACATTGATGTATTATGGGGCTAATCTCCATTAGGGCTATAGACACTTGTATGGTAGTGGAGTATGCCTTCCTAGTGGTGATATATCTATCAAATTAGCAACATTTTTTATAGACCATTGTGTGCTTGTGGATGAGCTAGCTTATACTAGCTAAGTTTATAATTGGTTAGTCCAACCTCACTCAAAATAGGAAATGAATATCATTGCACACACTCTAGTCCATGATAGGCTTAATATTATTCAGTATGCTCTATATTTATAAGGAATGTTGACTAGATATTAGATGAATTTTATTGTTCAATATAAGGTGTTTGACTTTCTAGAAATTCTAGTAGCCAAAAACCCTTGGATATATGAGTGAACTGCATCACGACTAGCTTTAATTCACTCACTATATATTCAAGTTATTTGGTAACATTCATTGTTCCTTGTCATTAGGTTCATGATAAATCCATGGTTCTCCTAGTCTACTCATGATCATTATTCACATTGCATTCATCATGTCCATTACATATTAGTTTATCTTATGTTAATATGTCATTATGACTCTTAACTTATCATTGACTAATTCTATCAATTTTTATTATGAAATTAAAATAAACATATCCAAAATTTATAAAATAAACGCATGTGCATCTAAACCATGTATAAAAATATAATCATCATCATTTATCACATCAAGTATATTAAATCAATCACATCTACCATATCATATCACATCTATCCGTAGACACCTAAAATGCGTGTTCACAAGGAGACTCTCCAAAAGACCTCCTTCTAACCCATCTAACCCACCTAGGGTAGCCTCAGGGCTATTTGGTGCCTTTTCACATAAAAGGAGTGCATTTTTCCCTCATGGGAAGCAAGGTCATCTTTATTGAGATGATCTCAAAGTCCAGGTCATCCCCTGTGAGACGGTTGCATACCCATAACTAAAAAAAGAATAATTAGGCAGTGATATTACCTGTTAGCATGATGAGGGATTTTCCTCCATCCTAATAACTTATAATTACCCCTGTGACCTACAGTTATCTCTGCAAATTGCAAAATAGAAATCAAGGCTATCCTTGATTGCCACTTGTCTCTTTGGCATTTAGCCAAGAAGGCTATAAAAGAAGGGGTTCCCTCCTATTTTAAATTTTTTATTTTTATCAACCTAAACAACGAAGTGCTACTAAAATCTCTTCGCACATCCTCATTGTCTAAACCAATGTCACTGGTCCACACCGTAAGCTTTACATTGCATCCATAAACCTTGTTTGATCAACACTACAGTTTTGGGATGCTCAAATCTATGCACTCATCTATCGATCACCACCAATTCATTGATAAAACCCACCCTCGGATCATCCCAACATCACCTCGACCTAGTTTCAAAAAGTTGTAGGTCCACGGTAGAGACCATCTCTACTGAGATGGTCCCACAAGCAAGACCATCTCACCCAAGATGGCTAGGGTTAGGTGATCAATTTTTCAATATTTTTTGCATTTTCCTTTAGATTTACACTTGCATGTTAGTTTTAATAGTAGATCTTTCATTTTGAGCATTTTACTTTCTTGTATTAGCTTAGATTTCTCATTATTTCATGCATGCATTCTCTCCTCTCCTAACCTAGGTAGGACCTTGTAGATGCTACTGATCTCTTTTGTTGTTTCATTGCATGCAGGTGATAGGATTCAAGGTAGTGAAAGGATTTGGATCTCACCCTTGCATCATGGTATCAAGGAAATCCGCTTTCAAAGATATTGTTGTGGGTACAAAAACCACTTGGATTGCACCAAGAAATCATTGTAAAATTGTATCATGGGTAAAATCCCTGAAGGGGATCATATGTAACACATTTTAAAGAAATCAATGCAATATTAATATAGCTAGATTCCATTGTCATTTAGTTTCTCTTGTTGCATCGTGTTGCTTTATCTATTTTATGGTGCATGCATTTTCATGCTTTCAAATGGTGATCATGGTGGGACCCCTTATGGGTCCCCTTTTTCATTTTCTATTATTTTTATGAATTAAAATGACTTATTTTTATTTTGCTATTTATTTTGTAGGTACACAGGAATGATTGTCTCAATCAAGATGGCCCATGTTCTAAAACCATCTTAGTCAAGATGACCCTTATTCTAAAATCATCTCAAGTGAGATGACCTTGAACCAGAGGAAAAAGTGTAGGGATCTACAAGATCGACATCAAATGAAAGGATTCTAGGTTATTCCTTTACATCTTAGGATAGCTTGATTTCATGTTTTAGATAGAAAAACTAAGAAAATAACAAAAATATACATCTTGATTGCATGCATGCATCTGTATTCTTAGTTTTCAATCTGTCATACCATGACCATCTCGATCGATATGGTCTTGGATCTATGGTCATCTCATTCGAGATGGTCTTGCTATTTTCACTATTTTCTCCTGCATTGTTGATTGATGAAAGGTTGAGCATTGTTAAAGAAAGATAGATGCATTTTACCTTACAATTTGCATTTTTTATATAATCATTGTATGCTCTCTGTTTATTTTCTACAATAAAAGGAATCCACACACGCACGTATCACATAAACATTGGTAAGGTTGGCCTTCATCACCAACCCCCAATCGAGACCAATGATGTTGGATTTCACCTCCTTCCACTAGCTCACCCCCTACACACCATAGTAGCCCCCATGAGTGGTTTCTTGGACTTCATCACCAAGGAATCCCCTACTTTTGGGTGCATCCCAAAGTAGGTTAGGATTAGATGCCCCTTAACCATAGGGCTTAATAATTTGTGGAATACAACTGTCATTTATATCCAAGCATACCCGAGTGTGAAGCAAAAGCTCGACTAGGCAAGTAGCAAGATTTAGACAGCATGACCCCTCCTTGGGGGGTATTTTTCTTCCTATAGTGTTACCCATTTGCCAATTTATCCTTATAGGAAGCCACTTTTATCATTTGTGTCACATTCCTTGATAGAGGAGGTGCACAAACCACCTTTTTATAGAGTTCTCTTCATCTCCTTTTAGTCTTTTAGGAATAGAGGTTCCAAAAATAGAAACACACAAAATCAACTCAAAAACAAAACAAAAATCAAATAAAAAATAAAAAAAACAAAATCAAAACAAAGAGTGCTTTCTTATTTGTTTATTTGCTTTGTTTGCATAGCTTAGATAGTGCTCATGAGCATAGTCATGATTCTATACAACTCATCTACCTAGCAGATGGTCGTAACATGCAACCAAGCTCATTCATGAGCTTACGCTATTGAGCCATCACCTAGAGCAATGGATCATCTTCGGATTGATCCATAGGATCTCATTATTCTTGAGTGGTGACATGATCGTTATGGCTCAAATGCCATCCACCACTCCATGAACCTCGAGACATCGAGTGCCCAAATGCACAATTCACCCATGAGTACTAAATATGATCAAGATATGGATTATCCTGATCAAGATACCTTGCATACCTTTTATAGGGATAACTACAACCAAGCTGAAACATCTAGAAAACCCCTACCATGCATTCATATCCTAACTCAACCTATGACTCCCCTAGACCAGGATCAGGGGTACATCTCATAACAAGATAGGGACATTCAAGCTACTCTAGTTGATCATCCTTGGATGAGTTATAAGTATGATCATTTGAACATATACGATGATCAAGGTAATCATAATGCTACCACATTAGCTCATGGGCCCAAGGATGATGATCTTCATCCTCTCGCTATACCTTATGATATGTAGTATGGTCAAGGATGGTGCACTTTAACACCTCTTGATTACATAGAACCTATATTTCGATAGTAGTACCAAGTTAATGTAGCCTCTCATGACCCTAGGAAATAAATCATCGATATCTCTAGGGTTGAAGCGCAACAAATGCCTATTCATTCCACTCACACATGTGTGAATAGGCCACACACAACTAACCTAGAAAACCAAATACCAGTACCCAAGATGACAATGGACCATCAAATGCAATGGGTGATGCATCAGAGGTTGCCTACACCCACACAACAAAGGCAACCAACCCAACATCACCTAGGGCACCAAGCACAATGGCACAACCTTCCACCATGCCCAAACCAGAATCTTCCACCTTACCCACACCCAAATCCAATTCATCATCAACATCCTAGACCACCACCCATCCATCATCATCAACCCCACTCACTAGAATGCTATCAAGCATACCCCTACCAACAGGATAATGAAGCCTATGAGGAACAACAACCTGAGTATCAAGAACCACTTGATACGTATCTCGAGGTAACCTATGATGACATTCCTATTGGTACCACTCACCAACCACATCACCCACATCAAAACCTTCAAACCAATCAAGGCCAAAGGTGAGTAGATACCATCATCTCACCCAAAGCCTACAAATGATTGATAGAGTACCTTAACACATTAGAAAATCAACAAGCCTCAGGTTCAGGTTATCAAAAACCTACCTTACGATAGCTTACAAATCAGCCTCTACACCCATCAGTTCCATCATCACCCTATCCTAAACACTTTGAAATGCCAAAGTTAGATAAGTTCAAGGGTGATGAAGATGCACAAGAACATGTGACAAGCTTCATGAACACATGCTTCCATCTTCAAGATAGCGACCCCCTCATGCTATGAATATTTCTCATAACACTTGTTGGGGGTGCTTTGGAGTGGTATAATCATCTACCATACCATAGTATCTTAACCTTTGAACAATTGGTAGATGCTTTTCTAGAATGCTTTACCTTTAGTGTCAAGAAAAAGGCCACCATGACTGATTTATGTAATCTTCACCAATTTGAGGATGAACCAATCATGGATTATGGAAATAGATGGAGAGTAGTAATAACAAAATTATCTTTCACTCTACCCATCATAGAGCTAACTTGAATGTTCACTCAAAGTTGCACCAAGAAAATCTCATTACTATTGCAACTTCAATAGTATAGAACCTTCGAGGAAGCCTTGGCCCAGGCAAAGGTAATAGAGGACATCAAAGTCCAAGAAGGAGAGATTAAACTCTAGAAAAAGGAGTGGCCTAATAAAAATGTAAAAGGTGGCCAAACTCAACCTAAGGTAGCTTCGATAAACTAGGTTGTCTTAAGTGCCCTTGGACCCTCAAATTGGGCTCCAATACCACCACCTAACTATCAAGCCCAACCTCCACCGACACAGTACACTACTCAAGCGGCCAATCCACCATAACAACAACAACAACTCCAAACTCAACCTCATAAGCCACCTCACCAATATACACCATTGCTAAAGTCTTTGGCATCAATATTTAATCGATTATGTGAGGTACAAGCTATTACACTCCTTGAGATCCGACCATTGGATCCTAATCATCCTAAAACCAAATCTTATAGGGAGGATCAATACTACAACTATCATCAACAAAAAGGGTATGACATTCAGTCATGCTATGCATTCAAGAATATAGTGCAGGATATGATCGAGAGGTAAGAGATTCAGATCGATAATCCTCTTGCCTCCAACAACCAAAACATAGGTGTCTTCCAAGACCCCTTACCCCAACATAAAGCAAACCCGATACCTACTATCAAAATAGAGCAACCAAAGTAGGTTAATCAAGTGCATGCCACCCCACCTAACCAAGGTTTCATGGGAATGATTAATATTGTGATGAGAAATAGATGGTATCCAATGCAACCCACACAACCTATGGATCCTACTAATGTTCCATCAATATCATAGGCACCACCGATTTCAAATCTGGTTATGCCTACTCTACCTCACCTAGTGCTCATGCTAAGGAGCAGACTTACTCAAAGTCTTCGAATGTCATCGATGAGGCTCTCCATATATGAGCTAATTCAACAATCAAAGCCACATCGAGAGGCTCTGATGGAGATCTTGAGATCCATTGAACTACAACCACAAGACCCAAATTCTTTCATCAATTTTGTGGGGCATGTTCAAACATGTCAAGATCCTATAATTACATTTTAGGATCATGAAATTTAGATGATACCCATTGAGATACCTAATCCACCATTGCATATCATCGCTAGCATGGATGGGATCCCCTTCAAATGTGTCTTGATTGACATGGGATCATCAATAAACATCATCACCTCTACCACCCTCCAACATCTCAACCTTCCACCATCAGCCATCATAACCTCCACTTTCACCCTTCAAGCTTTTAATGATGCCCTATGTTCCACCATTGGCACAGTAGTCCTTCCTATCCTGGTTGGACAAAAGACTATTCATGTACTATGTCACATCTTGGAAGGCACCATGCAATACAACATATTGCTTGGTAGGCCCTGGATTCGAGACATGAAATGCATACCTTCGATATTGCACCAATGCATAAAGTACATACATGAAGGCCAAGTTCACTGCATCCCTATAGACTTGGAGCCTTTCAAATATTGCAATATGGTTGTGCATCCTTAGGAGTCCACCTTACCTTCCACACTTCTGGACATTCGGCCCAACAACCCCATCCAACCCACAAAAGCCACACCACAATCATCCATCACTTCACCACCACCACCTCCATCAAAACCCTCACCATCGATTTCATCAGAGATACCTTCATCATCATCTGATCCTCCACCTCAAAATCTGGAGAAGGCACCTATCACATCACCCTCATCTCCACCTCCACCAACATACACATTCACAGCTCAACCATCCAACACACCTCCCACACCTTCAATTTCAACCATTTCTACCACTTCCACCCATGCTTCTCCCATCGAGGAGGAACCACCCATCATCACACCATTTTCATCACAACCTTCATCTTCTTCATCATCTCCCCAATAGAGTCACCACAAGTCACCATTAGCATGACAAATCCGAGTATAGGTGAATACCAAGTGCAAGATGTCACATTCACCCCACTCGTGGAGTCAATCAAAGACTTTGGTCACCCGTACAGCACACTACTACCCATAGGTACCATAGTCCCTCTTGGGTCTTACCCAAGGCAAACCAATTTTATCTATGGAGGTATTGATACCACCATAGACACACCACCTATAGCAGAGGATGAAGAGTCATTTCAAGCAAATATCAATTATCTTTCAAATCCATCCTTTGCTATGAGGTATTTCCATCACCATAATTGGCATGGGAATGGCTTGGGGTGATATGAGCAAGGCCCCCAAACTCCTCTAGAACCACACTATCAGCTACCCATAGATAAATCAAGTTTAGGCTATAATACACACATGCCTGATGAGCTCCTTGTTGATTCCCTACAATACCTTAACTTAGGCTTGGGGGTAGACATCGATGGCAATGAGTATGTCGATCCTAGTAATGCTCATCTACTTAGAGATCATCTACATATCGCTACCTTAGCTATTGTTGATAGTGACTCATCAGAAGAAGAGTTTGAAGAAGATCAAGAGTCAGAGCATGACTGGGGGTTAAAAGCCGATTGGGAAACCTTATCCATTCCCTCTTTCAACTCAGAAGAGGAGTCCACCCCTATTGAGCCTCTTGTGGATCTAGACAAATTCTATCTTCATATTTTTCCAAGATTACCCCTACCCCTCTAGCACCAGCTCCTTCCACCTAAGGACCCTATTATCCCTGCTCCCCATAGAGCTCCCCTCATCATCCCAATTCCACCTCAACCACCCCCTAAACATTTGTACCCCCCATATTTGATCATCTCTTCCCATAGTATGGAGATCATCCACCATCCATCAATATGATCTCCATTGATCTCACCACTCCACTCCATTATCCTAGTAACCCTTCTCTATCATTACCTCTCAATCCTAAGGCTATTGATTTTGATCATCACCTTTCTACCCTCACCATATGAGTTTCTCCCTTCTAAGGACATGCTACAATCATACCATCTACCATCACATCCAATATTAGCTATCCTCCAAGCTAAGATAGAGTTTGATAATGCATCTAACTCTCTTAATCCAACTAATGACATTCACTTGATTCCTACTCCTCATCAATTGGAGGAGGGATCACATATGTTAATAGAAGAGATGATTGATATCGATGTCAACGATGATCCCAAACACCCTCAAATTCTCAAACTAGGGAAGGGTCTTTCAACCAAAGAACGTAAGGTATTTTTCACTCTTCTAAAGAAGTACAAAAGGTTTTTCTTGGTCATATCAAGATATGCTTGGTCTAGATCCAAATCTAGTTATCCACAACTTGACACTAAATCCAAAAATTAAACCCATCAAGCAAAAACTTTACAAGATGCATCCAACAATTGCTATTATGATAAAATATGAATTACAAAAATTGTTGGATGTAAGATTCATCCAACCTATTGACTACCCCAACTAGGTGTCCAATATGGTTCATATTCAAAAATTGAATGGGGGTGTGCATATGCACAAATTTTCATGATCTTAATAAAGTGAGCCCCAAGGATGAATTTCTCCTATCGAACATCGATACATTGGTAGATGCAGCCATAGGCCATGAAATGCTCTCTCTCATGGATGGCTTCTCTGGATACAATCAAATCTGAGTCAATCCTGAAGATCAGGCCAAAACAACTTTCACTATGCCATGGGGGACCTTTTGCTATAAGGTCATGCCCTTTGGCTTAAAGAATGTGGGTGCTACCTATCAACGGGTAATGACATATATTTTTCATGATTACATGCACAAGATTATCGAAGATTATGTCGATGATCTTGTGGCTAAATATTTATTGCATCAAAGACCATATTGGTGTTCTCAAAAATATCTTTGATCGCCTCCTAGAGCATAATGTACGCTTGAACCCTAAAAAGTGTATTTTTAGAGTAACATCCAAAAAATTTTAGGTTTCATTGTATCTAAATAGGGCATCAAATTTGACCCTAAAAATGTTGAAGCAATCACAAGCATACCTCCCCCCACTAACCTCAAGCAACTTCATAACTTACAAGGGAAGATACAAGCCATCCAATGGTTCATCGCACAACTATCGAACAAGTGTTAACCATTCAATCATCTTCTCTAGAAGGGGGTGACCTTTAATTGGAATGAATATTGCCAAGCAACCTTCCAAGATATCAAACAATACTTGGCTTCCATACTAGTATTATCTCCATCGAGACCTAGTGCACCTTTTCTCTTATACATCTCAACCACCAATTTTGCCTTAGGGACCATGTTGGCCCAAAATAATGAGGTAAATAAGGAATAAGCTATCTACTACATTAGTCACACCATGGTCTCATACAAAATAAAGTATACTTACATCAAGAAACTTTACTTAGCGATGGTCTTCACCACCAAAAAGCTTCATCATTACATGATAAATCAGACAACATACATCATATCTAAAGAGAACCCTTTGTGATACATGATGAGTCATACTTATCATAATAGTCAAACCACAAAGTGGATCATGCTCTTGATGGAGTTCGACCTAGATTTCATTGGACAAAAGTCTATTAAAGGTCAGGTCATCATAGACCAGCTAGTAGAAGCATCACTTCAAGATGATAAGCCTATCATATTTGAGCTACCTAATGATGCAATATTTGTAGTATCTAGCTCAGAAGAACCAGAAGAACCAGAGCATAAAGAATATCTTACATTGTTCTTTGATGGTTCAAAATGTGAGCAAGGGGTGGTGCAGGAATCATGTTTTTCACACCACAAGGGGCTCCTATTCCCCTTTCATTCAAACTTGATTTCCCATGCACTAATAACAATGTTGAATATGAAGCCCTCCTTTTAGGCCTTCAAACAACTATCACCATGAATGTCAAGAGACTCAAAATATTTGGTGACTCCTTGCTCATAGTTAATCAAGTAAAATAAATCTACCAATGTAAATGCTCAATCTTGAAATCATACAAGACCATCATGGACAAGTTACTTACAAAGTTTGAATTATGGTATATCACCTCCCTTCCCCATATTTTAACCTAAAAATACTATTCATGTAAAAATGCTTACACAATCCACAATCTCATGGGATGCCACTATAGAAGAGCAAAGCATCCACATGGTAGACATTGAACCACACCAAGATTGGTTCTTACAAATTCAAGACTTCTTGAACTTTGCTTCTTGGGGATCCCTAATCCCTCAGGTCCCTTATGATAATGTCACAACCATATATCTTAAGGTTCTCTCACAATCTGCATTCATGTGAGATGAGACAAGAGAGGAGCGAAGCATTCATTTAGTCCAAGCTGAGCAATATCAAGACTGGTTCTCCTAGATCAAATATTTCTTGAAACTTGGTAGCCCTCCTACGGGCTTGTCGCATGCCATAAAATGAACATTCAAGAAAAAGTGACTAAATATGTCTTACTAGGAGATATATTGTACCATCGAAGTTATGATGGAGTTCTTCTTCGATGTCTAGAGCCCCAAGAATCTACTTGGGCCATTTTGCAAGCTCACAATGGTACATGTGGTGGCCATTTTAGTAGCATGGCTATCGCAAAGTGCATTCTTCGAATGGGCTACTACTAGCCTACAATGGAGAGGGATTGTTGTGCATATGTCAAAAGGTGCATCAAGTGTCAGCATCATGCTAACTTATCACATGTACCTTCACAAGCATTGCAACCAATTCACTCATTATGGCCTTTTTCTCAATGGGGTTTTGATCTAATTGGAAAAATATCACCCCCATATTTGGGCTAACACACATTCATTATAATGACCATTGAGTATTTCACAAAGTGGGTTGAAGCTATCCCACTTACCACTATGATAGGTGCATGCATCATAGAGTTCTTACTCCATAATATCATCTATCATTTTGGTATCCCATCCAAGATAATCTTGGATAATAGACCATCATTCAAGAATAAGGATGTTTGAGCTTTGTGCAAAAAGTATCATATCCAACACAAATTTTCAACCCCTTATTATCCATAGACTAATGTCAGGAGGCATCAAACAAAATGGTTATCGCCATCCTCAAGAAAATAGTTAACAATCATCACAAGGATTGGCATATTCAACTACCTCTAGCACTTTGGGCTTATAGGATGAGCATTCGAACACCAACAGGGGTAACTCCATTCTCACTAGTATATGGCGTTAAGGCCATTATGCCCTTGGAACTTGAAATCCCTTCATTATGCATCTCACTACAAGAGTTCATTACTGATGATGATGTGCAATAGGCTCACCTCGATCAACTTATGCTTCTTGATGAAAGATGAGTTAATGCTCTCAAGCATATTCATGTTTATCAAGATCGTATCAAATGAGCCTATGATACAAAATTTCACACTAGGGAGTTCCAAGTTGGTGATCTTGTGCTCAAATAAAATTAGCAGAACTCCAACCTACCTAGCCATTTACATGATAAATTTGCTACAAAATAGTTAGGCCCATTCATAATAACACAAAAGGTGGGACCAAGAACATATCGATTAGCTTCACTTGAAGGTGTTGAGGAGCCTAAACCCCTCAACATTCTCCACCTACAAGTATTTTATGCATAAAAAAAATAACAAAAACAAAATAAAATCACAAAAACAAAAATACATCTTCTCATTTCACCATGCATCACATCTCATTGCACATTACCATTGCATTGCATATCATCATTTATTACACCATGCATTTAGAAGTCTTCATTTTTGCATTTCATAGTGTTTAGCTACACTTATCATCATATTGCATTAGGCACTTGTATCACTACACTTGCATTAGTATTTTCTTGTAAGCACTAAGAATAGCACCATGTTTGTATGATTATCATTTATCTTTGATCAAAAACTTTATATTATCATCACATACACCTTTTATTTATGATATTTTGATTATTAAGCAATCTGCATAAAATAGGATAGATACCATATGACCATCAACAATGATGTTCTTACAACCACTAACTATTTTACGTACACCTCTTAATTTTTGAAAGTTCATAAGGAAAGCACCCATTTTCACTTATCATCACATACACCCCTTTCTTTATGGTCTTTTGATTATTAAGCGGTCCACATAAGATAGGATAGATACCGTATGACCATCAACAATGGTGTTCATCCGACCACTGACTATTTTATGCACACCTCTTAATTTTTGAAAGTTCACAAGGAAAGCACCCCATCACATTGTTCATTACCATCCACATCTCCCTTTCTTGGTATTTGTATTTTTCCCAAGTAAGTTGTCACAAGGTGTCCAATAGGGTCTTTCGATCATTCAACCATCCCTAGTTTTCTTTTCAGATTTTGTAGAAAGCCATCTTGATTTTTGATAGGTAGAGTCTTGCTTTGATTGTACCTTGCTTATCTCAAAATCCCAACACAAAATTCACACTCTTAAATACGATTTTTGAACAAGGAAATATGAAACTATAAAGTGGTTCTTGCCTCAAAAGTGAAAATTTTCCCTTGCTCTCCTATCATGTGCATGGTCTAGAAAGCTGAGAATTGAAAAAAGGACAAGCTCTCTCCCCATCAAAAAAATCCCCTTGCTCCTCTCCAAAATGAGCAAGTTTCCAAAAAAATCAAAGCAATAAAATCCCTTGCTCTCCTTCAAAATGAGCAAGCCCCTAAAAAAATCCCTTTTTCCTCCTCAAAATGAGCAAAACCCCCAAAAAGCAATAAAATCCCTTGCTCTTCCTCAAAACGAGCAAGTATCCCCAAAAAAAAAATCCGCAAAGAGCTTGAATCCCTAGAATTCTTAGTTTTTCAACAACCATGGGATGATCTCCATCACCAACAATGGGCTATAGATATCAACCTAGTAGTGGAGTAGTCTTACACGTGGTGACACATCTATCACATTAGTGACCTTATCTTGTATAGACCAATGTCAGCTTGTGGATGAGCTAGCTTTTGATGGCTTGCATTACAGAGTAGTCAAGTCCAACCACGTACAAAATTAAGGTAATGATGACCATAGGGTGATCTCCATTACAAAAATGGGCTATAAATATCAGCCTAGCAATGGGGTAGTCTTATATATCACATTAATGAACTTCACTATGCACACATAAGGATATTGAATATCTTGGTCTTCCTAGTAGATTCTTATCTCTCAAGTTCTTGCATGGTCAGTATACAACTTTTGATTGGTCAACTAGGGTGTTTGAGTCTCATGAAAATCTTATTGTTCCCTTGTGACTTCTTGTTGATCACCATCCATTACATTCACACATTGTCAATACATATTTTATTTTCATTTGGTGTAGGTTTCAATGTATCCCTTAGAGGAAATTGTTTTAACTTTGATTCATGACTTTTATACATTCTATGGTGCTTATACTTAGTTATTGCATCTTATATTAATTCATTTTATCATTCATACATTCACATTTCATATCATCATCACATATCATTAGTACATCACATACATATCTAGGTCTATGCACAAATAAATCATATATCTAGGCATCCATCTCACATATATGCATCATCATATCTACAAGTCTAGGCATAAATCCATAATCATCCATCATCTCATAATCACAATCATCACATCCATAAATGCACAATAAACACATGATAACCATCAATAAACATCATGTCATATATATAACAAGTCATAAATACATCATGATACAAAAATACTCATAGGCTACAATAATAAGTGGGTCCTCAGACCTCACATCCAAAAATGAAGCTAATACAATATCCCTACTCAATGTGGCCCTATACCACGACTCTCACCACTACCCTCAACCTCATCTCTATGAGGCTTCTTGGATCCACTAGCTCCTGATGTCTAAGAGGTCCCTAGTGCTAGAAATAGTGGTACTCGAGGTCTCATGGATGGCTCCCCTATAATCTCAATATGATGGCTTTGATGTGACTAGGAATGAGATGACCCTGATCATCATGAGGGCAATCAACCACCAAGTCTATCCACCTCATCCTCTAAGCTATGGATGTAGGCTCACTCAACCTGATACCTAGCCTACTCCTCAACCAACCTAGCCCTCAGCTAGGCCACCTCTATAGCCTATCCCATTGATGCTCCTCCACCCTAAGCCCATAGAGCATCTCACTCTACCATCACTCTATCTAAAGCCTCCTATAAGCTCACCACCTGAGCCTATAATATCTCTCTCCTCTACCTAACTCTACCATCTCTATCTATCAATATCCCACTAGCTCTATGTAGTGGCATGAGCTACATCCCTATCACTAAGCTAACACTAGAGGATCTAAATATACTCCCTCAATGCACCCATCTACTCCTAAGGATCATCTAGATTTTATCCCTCAACTCTCTCAGGTATCCTAATCTCCCTTGTACCTCCCTACAAGGTGCCTACCTCCCTCTCTATCCAATGATGTACCCATCATTGCACAAGATCTATAGTTTCATATCCTCCCCTATCTACTACTCCTCCATGGGCCCATTGAGTAGTCCACCAAGCATCATAAGTAGTTGTAGTCCCTAGATCAACTATATCTAGGTTAGCCAATGGTGCATCATCCTCCTCTCCTAGAGGCTCAACCTATGCTACTAGTAGTCGAGTCTCCCTAGTCCTCCACCTATAAATCATTGGGTCCTTAGGTACATCCTATATAACTCCCAACTAGTGGGTCACTCTCGAGTACTAGAAGTACTCATGCTCTATCCCATGGTGCCTTATCAACCATCTAGTATGCCTCACCCACCTCAAGTGCACCCCATCCTCATCCTAAATTGAAGCTCCTAACCATGGTCACCATGTCACATCCTCTAATTATAGTCCATCAAAGCTCTCAATATAGTGCCATAGTGTGCCCTACCATGGATGGCTCCTACCTCACTCTCGATCATGTATCCAATGCATGGCATAGGGAATATTCCTATCTATCATATCACTCCTCATAATCCATGGTAGTCCAAGAGGTCGATCGATGCTAAAGTACTCCCAACCCCAAACCTGTAGAAGGAAGTTGCATCCCAAGCCTAGCCTCTTGCACTGATGGATCTCATATAACTCTCTATAGAGCTATACTAGAAAGGTGGGACCCCATGCCATAATCTATGGCTGCTCCACTAGGTCCTAAACAAGATCCAATAGGTTCCAAGGGAACCTATAGCCAGAGGAATCAAGAAGAATAAAGTCAATATGAGTGTCATCAACACCACATGTCTAGCTATCAAGATATGGGTGTTGTATCCTATCTCCATGCGCACCCCACCATTGGCAACATCATAGTCTATAACATCCCACTAATCTTTGTACACTCGATGTAGCACTATCTCTCTCTCGATCATCGTAGATGTAGTGATGGGTGCCCCCTCGATAGGAATATGCAAGATCCGATAGATATCCTCAAGGGTGATTGTGACCTCTCTAGTGGGCATATGAAAGGTGTTAGTCTGAGCATCCCACCTATCAATCAGGGCCATCAGGTAGGCCTGATCGGCATGCATAGACTCTAATTGCACTGTATGCTGAAGGCTCAAAGCCTTCAACCAATCCCAATCATCATTATCATTGAGCACTACAGCACATACTTCCTTATAATGGTTTGGGAAGTGGTGTCATGCTCTAATAAGCTAATAAAACACAAAAAATTAACATCAAAATCAAAATCAAAAATCAAAATCAAAGTCAAAAATAATAATACTAATAAAATCATATTTATATATATATATATATATATATACACACACACACATGGTCGTCTCGTTCTAAACGACCATGGTACACAAGTCATCTCGATTAAGATGATCACATCACAAAATCATCTCGATCAAGATGATCACAAAATAGAGTTGTCTCAATTCAATACGACTACAAAATAAAACATAAAAAAAACAAATCATCATTACCCAACCCATATTTCATTTTTTTACCATTAACATCCATCATTTTGCCCACCCCATTCATTTCATTTCCATTTAATTTAATTAAGGTTCATTTTTATTAAAATAATGAAAGGTCAAGATTTTTCATCCTTACCTTTCTCTCTCCAGCTCCACTAATCGTGGAAGCGCCACTCGGGTCCATGGTGTTGGTTGGTCTTCAATTGGGCAGCACTTCATTGCACACAACTAACTCCTCTCCTCCTCATCTCCTCCTCTCCTTACTTTGTACGATGCACAAATGAGGGTCCCTTTGTGAATTTTTCTATTTATAGTGAAAATCATGGTAAGGCCATCTTAGATGAGTGCACCACATGGCACACTCATTTGATATGACCAATGTTTTGATCATCCAAGACTATCTCACATAAAAACAACATCTAAGATTATACCTTTTTAAAATATAATCATGCTAACAAGAGTCATATCTTGTCAAGTGCCTTGTCGCTATCATCAATTTTCATCTCCTCCATCGACTCATCACTCGAGGGGGTAGTCAATAATTGTAAAATTTTCATTTCAAAATCAAGTCAACAATCAAACACTCAAAAATAGAAATTGCATTCATTCAAGAATCATTGCCAAAAACTATCATAAGCCCTCTTTGCTGGGGCAAATAACAAGCAAAATTTAAACTAAACACATAACATGACAGTTGAAATTGCTTGTTCAGTATACCTAAAACCATCACATGTAGAATATTGGCTTAACAGATGAAGCTGCTCTACCCATCGATCAAAAGGTTTACTAAAATCAAATTCATCAATGTGTTGGAAGCAATGATTCAAAGACGTGCACCCTTTTTATGATTGGGGTATCTCACATTGAATTTTTCAAATTAACATCATCCATCATTTTTTTTAATTTACATGGTGGAATCGATAGTTGCCATGAATCCAACCAGGCTGTCTAGCTTTTATGGCCACCACAATATTTTGCATTGTCTACCCCAGAAGCTACCACACAGATATTCACATATTCCACCCCTATAACCACCATGCCATAATCATTCTAAACATTTTAAGCCATTGAAAGCACCAAGAAAGGGACAAGCATTTAGTTCGATGAGGCTCGAGATTTGAATCTTAGACCTTTTCCTACCTTACAAGGTTTGGACGAACCAATTGGTCTACACCTGGGATCTACATCATCCATCATTAATTCAACCATTTTAGATCATTTATTTTTGCTCTGCATTGTGCTTAGGCACAAAGCATCCCAAAAAAGGGTATCTATAGACACCTAAAATGTGTAATCACAAGGAGACTCTCCAAAATACCTCCTTCTAATCCATCTAACTCACCTAGGATAGCCTCAGGGCTATTTAGTACCTTTTCACAAAAAAAGAGGCACTTTTTCTCCACATACAGTAAGGTCATATTGATTGAGACGATCTTAGAGTCAGGGATATCCCTATGATACAATCGCATACCCATAACTACAAAAAGAATAATTAGGTAGCAGGATTGCCTATCAATATGAAAACATATTTCCTACCACTCTAACAACTTGTAATCACCCTTAGCAACCTACACTTGTCCCTACCAACTGCAAATTGGTAATTAGCGCTGCCCCTAACTACCACTTGCATCTTTGGAATTTAGCCAAGAAGGCTATAAATGGAGGGGTTCCCTCCTGGTTTAAAATTTTAATTTTTGTCAATCAGAGCAACGAAGTGCTATGAAATCTCATCACGTATCCTTGTTGTCTAAACCAATGCCACTACTCCACACTGTAAGCTTTGACATTTCATCCATGAAACTTGCTTGATCAATACTATGGTTTCAGTATGCTTGAGTCTACGTGCTCGTCTGTCGATCACCACTAATTCACCAACAAAACCCACCCTCAAATCATCCCAACATCGCCTCGACCTAGTTTCAAAAAAATGCAGGTTTGCAATAGAGATCGTCTCTACTAAGATGATCCCACAACCAAGACCATATTTCCTAAGATGGTCAGGGTTAGGTGATCACATTTTCAATATTTTTTGCATTTTACTTTAGATTTATACTTGTAGGTTATTTTCAATGGCAAAGCTTTCATTTTGAGCATCTTACTTTCCTATATTAGCTTAGATTTCTCATCCTTTCATGCATGCACTTACTCTATTTTCATCTAATCTCATGATCGAGATGGACCCAACCTGGGTAGGCCTTACAGATGCTACTAACCTCTTTTGTTATTTCATTGCACACAAGTGACAGGATTCAAGGTAGCGAAAGGATATGGATCCCATCCTTGCATCATGGTATCAAGGAAATTTACTTCCAAATATATTATTATGGGCACGAAGATAATTTAAATTGCACCTTATTTTAATATTGTATCATTTAGAAAAATTCTTGAAGGGGATTCATTGTAACACATTTTAAAAATAGATCAATGCAATTTATATAACCATATTTGTTGTCATTTGGTTTCTTTGTGCATCATATTGCTTCATCTATTTTATGGTACACGTTTTCATGCTTTCACTATCTAATCACATGCATTAATCAATCAAATACATCATATCATAATAACACAATAAAAGCACATCACATCATGACACAACCAATTCCTCATCATGTATATGTTAATATTAATGAGTACATCATCATAGATACATGTAGATCACATCATATATACATCTATATCTATGTTGCATTGCACATCATCATACTCATCTCATCCAAAAAAAAGCTATACAAAAGTGGTGGTCCATATGCCACACCAAAAATAAATATCATGACTACTAACCACTAGTATTCTCTCCATTACCCTCCTATCTTCCTGACCTATGTCCCTTGCTCATCCACTGTCTCTCATTACCCTAAGACTGTGTTGCTCTTAACATCTATGACAACATTGGATCTATGAATTAAGGCACTATTAAGGCCATATATGTTGTGATCCTATGGCTATGATGAGATCTAGAATTTGATCAAGAGGGAATAGCTAAACCATGGATTATCAATAAGTCATTTAAGGCTATCACTTTATCCTTCTACAAATATGTTGTCCTATATTCCTCCTTATCATGCCTTAGTCGAGCAACCTCTTCCTGTAAATATGTTGTGTCCTATCTCTATAATAGTGGTATCTCTCTCCATCTACAACCCCATCCACTTTAATGAACATGCAGTCTCTTGATCTATCTGTTGTGACTCTAGTTTTCAAACCCATGATCTCAACCTTGAGCCTCCTTAATGCTATCCATAACATCATCCCACTCCATGGTATCATCAACATTACCATCCCCAAATATCGCTACTAGTACTTGCTCTAATACCACTCTCGATGGGTCTAGTCTCACCTCTATCCTACTATGTGCTCATCATCTTAGTATCTTATCTAAATCCTTGTTTTATCCCTCTTCTCCAAATCTAGCTCCCTCTCCTCTAACTATCTCTCCCTATCCTCTAGCTTTCTCTCCCTCTCCTATTATCTCTTTATCCTATGCCCTATTTGCATCTTCATCCACCACCAATCCTCCCCACCATCACTATCTAGCCCATTATCTATTGTACTTTGATATAGTTCCAGTGTCAACTACATCGGATACTATAATCACCTCATCTATTATTGTGTCTGGTGGGTCTACCCATGGTGCTAGTCCACCATCATCCTTAAGCCTTCGATATACCACTAGTGCATCTGGAATTTCCTACCTTGGTATAAAGTATTACATCACTCACGTGTACAAAAATTACTCTATCTGTGTGCCTCTACGACCAATCACCCATATATATTTCCTAACCTGACATAGGTGTTGTACCTCCTCTCTCCATATTGGCACTCCCCTCTATAATATTCATATAATAACTTGAGACCTCAAGCTCATGAATGTGTCATGATAGTGATATTCATCACCCTCATGAGGCCTCCTCACCCTCTTGTATATATCGATACACCACCTCAAGGCGTATGGATACTCCACTCCCATAAATTTGTGTACATCATATGGAAGACCTCCTGGATGGTCCACTGTTATATGCTACCATGCATATACCACTGATCACTTTACCATGTCATCCACAATTCCTAGTAGATTCTATGGGAACCTTGATCTTGATGAGTCTAATAGTATGAAGTTGGATATCACAACCATGGCTAGTGCCTACCTTCATCTTAATTTACCCCCATCATGCCACTGCTCGTAAAGCACATAACTAGTGTTTCTCATCCCAACCCTCTCCAAAAATCCTCTACATAGCAGTTCCCTTTTACAACCATCCTATAGCTATGATGGTACAACTCTCAACTGGTACCCCAAAAATCCTATAAATATCTTCCAAGGTGATGGGTATTTCCTTTATAGGTAAATAAAAGGTACACTTGTCAATATCCCACCTCTCACACAGGGTAGACAAATGTGTATGATCACAATGGATGGTCTCCATTTGGACCACCCATTTAATTCCTATGGCTCTTAGCCACTCCAAGTCATTCAGATCTAAAATGTTTTGAATATGATAGAACAATGACCAAAATACATGTTAGGGCTAAAACATCTTCATCTACCAAGTTTTTTCCCTATCAAATATAATTTCCCACAAAAAAAGAAAAAAGAAATTGCAAGAAACCTTGCAATTGACACCAACCATTGGGTTGTTGGACATTTTGAGCTCATTTAGTTGTCATTGATGTCAAGGTGAAAAGTCGTCATTGATGCCAAAGTGAACATATGAAGACATCATTAATACCATGGAGCACACCATCAATAACACCAGGAACAATGCGAAGAGTTGAAGAAAAAGTTGGCAAAATAATGTTTTATGAGGGTTTATGGTAAACATCATGGTGGAAGATTAAATGGTTTTATTAAAATCATTATGACGATATAAAAGTCTCTACACATTGAGATGGCTTAGAGTTTTAAAAGACCCACGATGGAGAATAATTTACAAATTGAAGGTTTAAGTTTAATCCCAAGGAAGACTTTAATTTTATTAAAGTCAAAGGTTTATAAATATAATTTATAAAATTTAAATTCTCTTAGAATTTAAATAATTTATAAATTATAAAAGGTTTTGAAATGCGCCGACGTCATCAAATAAAATGGAGCACCGACGTCTAAGGCATAAGGTGAAATCGTGTATAAATAAGATGCCAAGAGGCATTCAAAAGTATCCCTCTTCGAATTAATTTTCATGCGACCAAGCTAAAGGAATTCGTGCAAATCGTTGAACGTTGAGGAAGAAGACAAAGAGCTTATTTGTCTTATTAGCGCAGGCAGAATAAGAAAGGTGTAAGTGCATGGTCTGACCCACATTGGACATGGTGGTCCAATGGTACAATGCATTTTTTGAGAGCGTTGGGAGTGGAAAGAGTCCACGATCGATTCACGTGGATGATTGGCATGTTCGACTTGAGCGCCAAGGGAAAGTTTTGTTCACGTTCAGTTTGAGCGCTAGGTGTGGTAGAAAGAGCACGAGGTGCTCATGGAGTATTAAACGTGCATCTAGCGCACATGGTGGTAAAGTCCATGGCTAGAGCGCTCATGGAGGCAAAGATTGTGGGTTCGAATCCCACTAGTGGCAAAGGTAATTTTTGATTAAAATTTTATATTGCCTAAAGTTTTTCTTAAGGGGTCATTTGGAGTTATAAGGGTTTGTGAAGAATTATTTTATTGATAAATGATTTGTGTTATTTGGAGTTATAAGGGTTTGTGAAGAATTATTTTATTGGAAATTGATTTGTGTTATTTGGAGTTAAAAGGGTTTTTGAAATATTGTTTTATTGAGAAGTGATTTATGTTATTGGAGTTTTAAGGAAAGAGGATTTGATTTATGCCAAAGTTCTTCTTGCCATTAAAATTGATTAAAGAGGTTTTGAGTTATTTTGGTGGATGTTGAATTTATTTTTAGTTGGGAGTTTATAAGGTGTTATTGGATAAATATTTTATGTATGTTGATGGTTGTTTTTGAAAGGTGGAGTGATAAGGTGTAATTGAGTATTTACATTATATTGTGAGAAATATTTATCTTCTAACCTCTTTGAGCTTGGCATAGAAGTGTTTGTGGTTGTGACAGATTTATGAGATCCCTTCATCTTCAATAAAAAGGTATGAGCACATTCTTCCATAGTTGAGTTGATTGATTGGTTTTCTAGAAAATAAGTTTGGAGTGAAAAGGACTTGATTAGGGTTTCCTATTGAGTGTGTTGAGTTAATGCTTCAAGGTTTTTCTGGAATAAAGAGTTGTTAAAACCTTGTTTTATAAGCATTGTTGTTGAAGTGAGTTGTTGTGCAAAGAACTTGAACTAGGGTTTGAAAAGAACATGAGTATCATTGTTATGTGAGATTTGTTGTTGAGCATTGTTGGAAATATTTTGAGTTGGTGGTTATATGCTTGGACTAGGGTTTGTGAGAAAGGGGTGTTTCATTGAGTGATTGGTTGAGTAGAGTTGATTGAGCCTAGTCAAGTGGATGTGTGAAGTGATTGTTCAAGTTCCATAAAACAAACTATTCTATATTCTGATTTGAGTTGAGAAAGTGATTGAGCATTGAGTGTAGAACATATTGAGTCTCTAACAATTCTCTTTATGTTTCTATGAGATTTGGACAAGTTCTATGTGGACTTGTTGAGCATATTTGGACAAGTTATGTGTGGACTTGTTGAGCAGATTTGAGCAAGTTCTGTGTGGACTTGTTGAGAAGATTTGAGCAAGTTCTATGTGGACTTGTTGAGCAGATTTAAGCAAGTTCTATGTGGACTTGTGGAGCAAAATTTGGTGTAGATTTGAGGATAGGTTTGTGCTAGAACAGAGATAGATATTGAGAAGATTTGTGCTAGACCGAAGGACTAAGTTTAGTATAGATTTGAGATAGATCTTTGGAGGTGATAGAGTAGAGAGGATAGTAGTCTCTAGTGGATAGAGATCCATCAGCTAGGGTAGTGAGGATAGGTCTTCTGAGTGGGGACAAGAGTCTTCAATGGAGAGAGATCCACAAGCCAGTGTAGTGGAGGTAGTAGTCTTCTAGAGGATCACCAACCAGAGCAGAGGAGAAGGAGTTCTCCTATGGATAGAGATCCATGAACTTGATTTAGGGGATCAACATCTCCTTTGGACAGAGGTCCATAAACATTGTAGGGAAAGGATTCCCAAGAGAATTTATTTGAGAAAAATTTATAAGAAATATTTTCTCTGTGGAGGTAGCCATCATTGGGTGAACCACGTAAAAATGATGTCTCTCATGTGTGTGATGCTTTGTGTGATGTTTACTACTTTAATAATGTTGATGCTACTATTTGGATTAAAAAGCAAAAATTTTATTGTATATTGTTCACCCCCCTCTCAGTATAAGCACATGTTCTTCAATTGGTATCAGAGTGGGTCCCTCCATGAAAAGACTAACAACTTGGAGGAGGATCCATAAGTAGCACACATGACTTCAGAAAGTGAAGAAGAGACTATGTTTGACATAAAAGAGGAATTCTTTGTTGCTCTCAAAAAGTTGGAAAGACTTAGAGAGAAGAATTCAAGCTTGAAGGAACAAGTTCAAGAAGATGAAGAAGCAAGGATGGAACTTATACAAAATCTCACAGAACTCAAGATTAGAGTGGAAGAAGGAAAGAAAATTGAGTAGGACATGATAGATCTATTGAGATCCAGGGAAACAGAATGTGAGATATTGGAAGCAGAAATTTTCCACCTAAGGAATGAAGTCAAAAGGACCAAGGCACTACAAGATGTAGAATATGAAAAATAGAAAGAGGAATCAAGTCTTCAAAAGGCAGAAACTTCAAACAAGGATAAGCAAGCAAAGGATATAAGAAAGGAAGAAAGCAAAGGAGAACCCTAGATAAGAGTTAATCACAAGAGGAATATTACTTCACCACAAACTCCAAGACATCCAAATAGGTTACATAATTTCTTCCATGGTCATTGCTTTTCTTGTAATAAATATGGTCATAGAGTTGTACACTATATTCATCATGCAAGAAACAATGTCAATAGAAATCTCAATTCCTTTGCACCTCTCATGGATGATGATATTATATGTTACAAATGCAATAATTTTGGGCACAAGGCTAGATGGTGTAAAATGATATTTCCTGAGTCTAGAAAAACAATTTCAACAACTAGGAAAGATGAAAGGAAAAATGCTAAGACTAGATCAATGTTAGTTCAAACAACCCTTCATGCTCAGGATAAAGAAGAACAATGGTATCTTGATAGTGGTTGCTCTAGTCACATGATAGGAGACAAAGACAAATTCATTGTTCTAAAAGAAACAAATAGAGGATCAGTAAGTTTCGGTGATAATGGATCAACAAGGATTGGTGGAAGAGGAACTCTAAGTTTAGATAATGGGAAAACAAAAATAGAAAATGTATTGTATGTTAAAGGGTTAAAACACAATCTAATGAGTATAAGTCAACTTTGTGATCAAGGGTACATGGTTACTTTCCATCCAGATAGATGTGAGATAAGAAAATCAAAAACTGGAAAAATCATTGCCAATGCAAGAAGAACCCCAAACAACTTATACATGCTCAATGAGATCAAAGGGGAAAAGTGCTTTCTATCACAAGAAGATGAGATTTGGTTATGGCATAGAATATTGGGTCACTTGAATTTTGACAACATAGTCAACATAAGCAATAAACAAGTGGTCAGAGATTTACCCAAAATAAGAAGACCTCAAAACACAATCTGTGCACCCTGTCAACATGGAAAGCAAACTAGGACAACCTTTAAGTCAAAAGGATATATGTCATCTGAGCCATTGAGCCTAATACATACTGATTTATGTGGTCCTACCAGAACACAAAGCATTCAGGGTGAGAGCTACTTTATATTGTTTATAGATGATTATTCCAGAATGGTTTGGGTAGCCTTCCTAAAAGAGAAGTCAGAGGCCTTTGAAAAATTCAAAGCATTTAAGGAATTGGTTGAAAATGAAACTAGCAAAAGGATTAAGTGTCTGAGATCTGATAGAGGAGGAGAATTTACTTCAAATGAATTTGTAGAGTTTTGTGAACAACATGGGATCAAGAGAGAGTACTCAACAGCAAGAACTCCTCAACAAAATGGGGTAGTTGAAAGGAAAAATAGGATTGTTGAAAACATGGCTAGAGCTATGTTAAATGAATCTAAGTTATCAGATGGGTTTTGGAGAGAAGTTGTAAACACAATAGTATACATAATCACTAGGGCTCAAATGAGGGTAAATCATCACAAGACTCCATATGAGCTTTGGAAAGGAAGACCTGCCACTATAAAACACTTCAGAATTTTTGGAAGCAAATGTTACATAAGACGGGAAGATCAAAACTTAGGCAAGTTTGATCCAAGATGTGATGAGGGAATTTTTCTTGGTTATTCCACAAGGAGTAAAGCCTACAGATGCTTCAAAAAAATAACATGCACTATGGTGGAAAGTATAAATGTAACAATTAATGAGAAGATAGATTCAAGAGAACCAGTTTAGAAAATTGTGTATCAAGAAGATGGATGTTGTCAAGAAGAATTTTGTGAGGAATCAGATAAAGAAGAAGAAGAAACACGAAGACTTCTTCCCAAAACTCCATCCAGGTATGTACAGAAACATCATCCAAAAGAGCAGATCATCGAGAATCTAGATGAAAGACAGACAAGGAGAAGAATAATAAAACCATCTCAACAAGCAAATTTTTCTTTGCTATCTAAGATTGAGCCAAAAGACTTCACTCAGGAAAGTGAGGATAAATTTTGGATTAAGGCAATGGATGAGGAATTAGATCAGATAGAGAAAAGCAAAACTTGGGAACTTGTTCCATGACCAAAGGACAAAATGTGATTGGCACAAAATGGGTATTCAAAAATAAGTGAGAGGGTAAGTAAATAAAGCAAGGTTAGTATGCAAAGGTTATGCACAGGTAGAAGGAATTGAATTTGATGAGACTTTTGCTCCAGTTGCATGACTTGAAGCTATAAGGATGTTTTTAGCTTTCTCAAGTTTCAAGAACTTCAAGGTATATCAGATGGATGTCAAGTCAACATTTCTAAATGGTGTTCTAGAAGAAGAAGTTTATATTGAACAACCAGAGGGATTCATACTAGCAGATAAACCAGATCATGTATGCAGATTGAAAAAGGTATTGTATGGTTTAAAGCAGGCTCTGAGAGCATGGTACTCAAGATTGGATAAGTATCTTCAGGAACAAGGTTTCAGAAAAGGAATAGCAGATAGTAATTTATATATCAAAAATGAAGGGAGTGATCTACTAATAGTGGTTGTTTATGTTGATGACATAATATTTGGGGGAAACAATGATAAGATGTGTAAATAATTTGCTAAGAACATGCAAAATGAATTTGAGATGTCTATGCTTGGTGAATTGTCCTTCTTTCTTGGACTTCAGATTTCACAATCAGAAAGGGGAGTGTTTCTCTCACAAGCCAAGTATATAAAAGAAATGTTAAAGAAATTCAGGTTAGAATATTGTAAACTGGTAAGTACTCCCATGGTCACAGGATGCAAGTTGAGTAAGGATGATGAATCTCCAGAGGCAGATCAGAGATTATACAGATCTATGATTGGTAGCTTATTATATGTTACAGCTACAAGACCAGACATAGTACAGTCAGTGGGATTAGTGGCAAGGTTTCAAGCAGCACCTAAGGAAACACATGTGGTAGCGATAGAAAATAATTTTTAGGTATCTAAAAGGGACTATGGATTTTGGGCTTTGGTATCCCAAAAGTGATAGTTTCACACTAACAACATATACAGATGCAGATTGGGCCGACAACATTGATGATAAAAAAAGCACAAGTGGAGGAGCATTCTTTCTTGGAGAATGTTTAGTCTCTTGGTTAAGTAAGAAGCAGGTTTCAGTATCTTTATCTACAGCAGAAGCAGAATACATTGCAGTAGTAGCCAGTTGTACACAGGTGTTATGGATGAAGAGAACTCTAGAAGACTTCAAGATAAAGCATGATCATCCTATTCCCATACTATGTGATAATACAAGTGCTATAAGTATTTCAAAAAATCCAGTAATGCACTCCAGGACAAAGCACATTCTGATTAAGTACCATTTTTTGAGAGAACAGGTGACAGATAAACAGGTCAGGTTAGAATATGTTACCACAAAGGAACAGATAGCAGATATTTTCACTAAGCCACTTTCAAAGGAAAATTTTGAGTATCTACGAGGAAAATTGGGAGTGAGACTCCCACCCCAGAATTAACCACCTCAAGAGAAGGTGGGGAGGGGCTAAGCTAAGAGGCTCATTCTTAGCCCTAAGCCCCAAAGGTGACCCTTTGCCATTGATGTCAAAGGGGGAGATATTTGAGTAAGGGGGAGAGATTTGATATTTGAGAGAGCATTGAGCTAGGGGGAGCAATGTCCCAGGGGGAGAAGAACAAAGGAAAGGTCAAGTTTTTGGTAAAAGGAAATTGGGTTGCCATCAATGACAAAGGGGGAGATTGTTGGACATTTTGAGCTCATTTAGTTGTCATTGATGTCAAGGTGAGAAGTCGTCATTGATGCCAAAGTGAACATATGAAGACATCATTAATACCATGGAGTACACCATCAATAACACCAGGAGCAATGTGAAGAGTTGAAGAAAAAGTTAGTAAAATAATATTTTATGAGGGTTTATGGTAAACTCATGGTGGAAGATTAAATGGTTCTTATTAAAATCATTATGAGGATATAAAATCTATTAAACCATAGAATAATTTACAAATTAAAGGTTTAAATTTTATCCCAAGGAAGACTTTAATTTTATTAAAGTCAAAGGTTTATAAATATAATTTATAAAATTTAAATTCTATTAGAATTTAAATAATTTATAAATTATAAAAGGTTTCAAAATGCGTCGACGTCATCAAATAAAATGGAGCACCGACGTCTAAGGCATAAGGTGAAATCGTGTATAAATAATATGCCAAGAGGCATTCAAAAGTATCCCTCTTCGAATTAATTTTCATGCGACCAAGCTAAAGGAATTCATGCAAATCGTTGAACGTTGAGGAAGAAGACAAAGAGCTTATTTGTCTTATTAGCACAAGAAGAAGATGAAAGGTGTAAGTGCATGGTGTGACCCACATTGGACATGGTGGTCCAATGGTACAATGCGTTGTGTGAGAGCATTGGAGTGGAAGGAGTCCATGATCGATTCACATGGATGATTGGCATGTTCGACTTGAGCGCCAAGGGAAAGTTTTTGTTCATATTCGATTTGAGCACCAGGTGTGGTAGAAAGAGCACGAGGTGCTCATGGAGTATTAAATGTGCATCTAGTGCACACGTGGTGGTCAAGTCCATGGCTAGAGCGCTCATAGAGGCAGAGATTGTGGGTTCGAATCCCACTAGTGGCAAAGGTAATTTTTGATTAAATTTTATATTGCCTAAAGTTTTTCTTAAGGGGTCATTTGGAGTTATAAGGGTTTGTGAAGAATTATTTTTTAATTGATTTGTGTTATTTGGAGTTATAAGGGTTTGTGAAGGATTATTTTATTGAAAATTGATTTGTGTTATTTGGAGTTAAAAGGGTTTTTGAAAGATTGTTTTATTGAGAAGTGATTTATGTTATTGGATTTTTAAGGAAAGAGGATTTGATTTTTGCCAAAGTTCTTTTTGCCATTAAAATTGATTAAAGAGGTTTTGAGTTATTTTGGTGGATGTTGAATTTATTTTTAGTTGGGAGTTTATAAGGTGTTATTGGATAAATATTTTATGTATGTTGATGGTTGTTTTTGAAAGGTGGAGTGATAAGGTGTAATTGAGTATTTACATTATATTGTGAGAAAGATTTATCTTCTAACCTCTTTGAGCTTGGCATAGAAGTGTTTGTGGTTGTGACAGATTTATGAGATCCCTTCATCTTCAATAAAAAGGTATGAGCACATTCTTCCATAGTTGAGTTGATTGATTGGTTTTCTTGAAAATAAGTTTGGAGTGAAAAGGACTTGATTAAGGTTTCCTATTGAGTGTGTTGAGTTAATGCTTCAAGGTTTTCTAGAATAAAGAGTTGTTAAAACCTTGTTTTATAAGCATTGTTGTTGAAGTGAGTTGTTGTGCAAAGAACTTGAACTAGGGTTTGAAAAGAACATGAGTATCATTGTTATGTGAGATTTGTTGTTGAGCATTGTTGGAAATATTTTGAGTTGGTGGTTATATGCTTGGACTAGGGTTTGTGAGAAAGGGGTGTTTCATTGAGTGATTGGTTGAGTAGAGTTGATTGAGCCTAGTCAAGTGGATGTGTGAAGTGATTGTTCAAGTTCCATAAAACAAACTATTCTATATTCTGATTTGAGTTGAGAAAGTGATTGAGCATTGAGTGTAGAACATATTGAGTCTCTAACAATTCTCTTTATGTTTCTATGATATTTGGACAAGTTCTGTGTGGACTTGTTGAGCATATTTGGACAAGTTATGTGTGGACTTGTTGAGAAGATTTGAGCAAGTTTTGTGTGGACTTGTTGAGAATATTTGAGCAAGTTTTGTGTGGACTTGTTGAGCAGATTTGAGCAAGTTATGTGTGGACTTGTGGAGCAGAGTTTGGTGCAGATTTGAGGATAGGTTTGTGCCAGACCAGAGATAGAGATTGAGCAGATTTGTGCTAGACCGAAGGACTGAGTTTAGTGCAGATTTGAGATAGAGCTTTGGAGGTGACATAGCAGAGAGGATAGTAGTCTCCAGTGGATAGAGATCCATCAGCCAGGGTAGTGAGGATAGGTCTTCTGAGTGGGGACAAGAGTCTTCAATGGAGAGAGATCCACAAGCCAGTGCAGTGGAGGCAGTAGTCTTCTAGAGGATCACCAACCAGAGTAGAGGAGAAGGAGTTCTCCTATGGATAGAGATCCATGAACTTGATTTAGGGGATCAACATCTCCTTTGGATAGAGGTCCATAAACATTGTAGGGAAAGGATTCCCAAGAGAATTTATTTGAGAAAAATTTATAAGAAATATTTTCTCCGTGGAGGTAGCCATCTTTGGGTGAACCACATAAAAATGATGTCTCTCATGTGTGTGATGCTTTGTGTGATGTTTACTTCTTTAATAATGTTGATGCTACTATTTGGATTAAAAAGCAAAAAGTTTTATTGTATACTGTTCACCCCCCTCTCAGTATAAGCACATGTTCTTCATGGGTCCCATGTGATAGAGGTTTAGAGGGTATTTTAATATACCCTTTATCCCAAATATCCCTTAGAAATTTAAAAAAAACAAAAAACTCATATAAAAAAGCTTAAAAAATAAAAATAAATAAACACTATACGCCATGCACACACATTGAAAAACGTGCAATAACAAAACCAAAAATAAAAACACATGCAAACACGCAAGCCTCACAATCAAGCATCAATAATTATCATTTCATCCTAAGCTATCATATTTTTCTAAGGTTTCATTCTTCTACAAATTGGGCCCTATGGTTCATTTTATTCCAAAAATGAAAACATAAGAGAAAACAAGATAAAAGACCAAATATTCGGTCTTGCACTCCCTCCTTTGCTTGGTTTTGCCTCGCTATCGGCCATCTCGTATGTCTCATAAATATTATAGCACTTCATGTCACAATTCTTAACCTCACATAGGGTATTTTAACATACCCTTTATCCTCAAATATCCCTTAGAAACAAAAAAAATCAAAAACATCATCTCAAAAGAACTCAAAAATAAAAAATTAAACACCACATGCCATACACACACATTGAAAAACATTCAACAAAAAAATAAAAACAAAAACACATGCAAACACACAAGCCTCATAATCAAGCATCAATCATTATCATTTTATCCTAAGCTTACATATTTTTTCTATGGTTTCATTCAGCCCTAGGGTTCATTTTATTCTAAAAATGAAAACATAAGAGAAATATGGATAAAAGACCAACTAACTGGTTCTTCACTCCCTTCCTTGCTTGGTCTCACCCTGCTATCAGCCATCACATAGGTATTTTCAATTCAACAATGCTTCATGTCATAATTCTTAGCCTCGTAACTCTCTCTTCTCTCAATTTTCATGAGTTGTATCACAAGTGTAGCCTACCCTGCAATTCCTATTTTTTTCCATTTAATCCATTTTTCTGCATCCCTCCAGAACATATACTCATTTGCTTTATTTTCTTCACCATTTTCTTCAATTATTTCATTTTCTTGATCAAGCAATGACTTTTTTGTCAAGCACTTTACTATTGTGTTTCATTTTTTCACCCATCAATTCATTGCTTGAGGGGGTATAAATTACCCACCAATGCTACTCTAAGCATGATCAATATTAAAACACTCGATTTTGAAATTGTGTTTATCTAAGAACTTTACCCAAAACTACCATAAGTCCTCCTTTACTAGGGCAAGCAAAAAAGTAGAATTTCTCTTCTAAATCAAACTCTAACCCAATCAAAATTAGTATGCACCATGCTTATGATTGCAGGGTTACTCATGAATTCCCTTCATAATTTAAAACCACTTACTATTGATCAAAGCATCTTGATGATACCTAACACTAGCTATTTAGCTTACTAAACCAATCAACCTCAAAAAAAATTCAAAGGTAAATTTTCAAATATATTTGTCCCTTCCACAATTGGGACATCTTACATTGTTCATTATTCAAGATAATCTTGTGTCTCCTCCCTCAACAATCATTGCAGCACACCAAAATTCGTTATCAACCATAATCAATCATGGATCAACCATGATCATCCATCATCAACTTATCATTCTCATAGTTAGCTACCAACCAATGTCATGTGTTTTTTATTGCATCATGTTTTCACACATTGCAGTATAAAAAGTAGTAAATGTAGACACCTAAAATGTCACATTATCCCTTGTGTAATGCTAACATTTAGCTAATTTGTAAAAGCCCTCAAAATTTTCTTAACTTTCCAAAAAACACTATTCATCCCCTTTAGCAAATTTTCCTCTCTAAGCACCCTCCTATGCTTAGCCTTGGTCACCATGTGACCATCCCTTAGCCTAGCCTAGGGCCACATCATCCTAGTTTACCCTTTGACTAGCCTAGCCTCCACCTCATCCTAGCCTATTCTACCCCTACTCTACACATCCCCATGCCCATTAAATATCATTAATACCATAAATATTTTGCACCATAAATGTATTAACGACATGGATGACTTTGCATCCACATGCCATAATGAGGGTGAGGAATTTCTTCATCCCATGCATTTATGAGGTATGGTGCACCCATGCCCATTTAATGCATGTGGGTGGATGAAGATTTTCCTCCGTCCAAGGGAATTCACGAGGCACGGTGCACCCTACCACCTTATAGGCCACCTCATTGGACACCTCAACCCCCCTACCCTTGGCAAAATTCTATAAATAGAAGGTCATTTCTCTCATTTAAAAATCACACATTTGCATAACGAAACTCTATAAAATTCACTCCAGTCCTTATTACATACAAGCCCTCTTTTATGTAAACCACCATGGATACTTGTGTGTGCCTAATTTTTTCCTCTTTTACGTTATAAAATACTCACAAGTGAGGATGAATAGCAGATTTGAACTAGATCCTCTTGAGAACTAGAAGATCCTCCCCTCCAAAGAAATTTTTTGTCTAATCAAGCCAACACCAATTGCAGGGTGGGTTGCGACTGATAGCCTAAATTGTACCCCAAGGTGTGGTTCCCGTCGAAAACCTATTTCAGACATACATAGTCTAACAACTCAAAAATTTAAGTGACTATAATTTATTTTACCTTTTTTAACTCATTTTCGTTATGTTATCATGCAATAAAGTAGATTTCCATTTGTTTTATCTTTTATCAAATCAGGTCTATTCGAGATAGGCCCATGATTGATACTAACTTCTTTTTTTGGGTTGTGTAAGTTCAAAGGACCTATTCAACTAGTGATGGTACATGTGTAGTAAACCCACCCCCTTTGAAGTGCTCAAAGAAAGCCTTAGTTCCATAAAATTCACTAAAAGAAGGGTTCTTCACCGAAAGACCCTTATTGTAGGCCATGGGGCAAAAATTGTAAAAATATTTATTTTGTAACACCCCTTTTTTTCAATGAAATGACACTCTTTTTAGGAACACAATCTCAATACATAAATTTTTTAGGATGAAAAACATAAAACTCAATCTTTTTATGGGAAATAAATTTACCAATGAGAACCACCTATTGTTTCAAAAAATTCTATAGTAGTGGGATCCTCAAGAATTTCATCCCTAAATCGACACATTAAGAGTAGCATTCTTAGAGACTACAAAGTCTCTAGTACATAGATGCAATATGAACAAGGTAATATGAATATATAAGAGGCCATTGCCAAGGATGGATACCACATGCTATGTCAAACCAATAAAAATGAAAAAAAACTTTGTGAGGTTTTGGATGGACTCAACTTTAATAATATGATATTTTCATGCAGTCATAACCCATGCACAAATAATAGTATCACTTGAGATATGGCCCCAAAAAATATCCAACAAGGGTATGGTGCACAAGATAATAACATGAATTATTAAAATCACTTAAATGAATAACAACATAAAAATCAAAAGTACTATCTCATGAAATATTTTTGGGATAAATTTCCAGGGATGCTTTCCCCAAGCTATTGGTGTTACCTACAATGGATTCAATAATAGTAGAAGCATCTCTTAATGAACTCATTTAGAAATATAAAAGCACCAACTTAAGGATGGAGTATTTATTTTTGGATTTGGATAGTGTGAGACATCCCTACAACCAATGTTTAGGATTGAGAATTCCCATCCTAGCCATAACCCCTCATAAGGCCGAGATCTAAGCTTATCAATAGGGGATTAACACACACACAAACACATATATCATGGTTTGAACCTTGTACCTCTAGAATAAGAGCCAAAGCCCAATTTGTTGCATTATTCCCTCGAGACAAAACTCTTGGGTAGGGATAAAACCTCTAGAATCACTCTTAGGTGGTCGATTGTGTTGTCCCATACAGGTATACCATTATCTAAATGGAATCCATAGGAGATTTTTTTGTGTCTACAAATATAATATAGGGGTGGTTCGAACACTATATCTTCCATTAATTTTGATGCCATGTCTTGAAAACCAATTGCACAATGAAGAGCAATGGGGGTGGTTTGAACACTGGATCTCCCATTTATTAATTTTAGAGTCATGTCCCAGAAATCAATTGAGATACAATGGTGGGATTATAGTTATAATTTTTTTATTTGGATAGTGTGAGAAAACCTTATGACCAATGCTTAGGGTTGAACATTCCCATACCATCCATGGCCCCTCATAAGGCTGAGATCTAAGCTTATAAATAGGGGATTAACACACACACACACACACACACATCATGGTTTGAACCTTGAATCTCCCAAATAAGAGCTCAAGTCCAAACCATTGCATTTTCCTCTCTGTGACAAAACTCTTAGGTAGAGAGAAAACCTTTAAAGCCTCTCTTAGGTGGTCAATAGTATCGTCCCATTCGAGTATACCACTACCTATAGGGAATCCACAAAAGATATTTTTGTGTCCGTAAAGATAGTATAAGGGATGGTTCAAACATTGGAACCTCTAATTCATTTTGGGGTCATGTCCCAAAAAACAACTGCACAACAAAGATACATAGGAGGTGGTTCAGACACTCAACCTCTCATTTACTAATTTTAGGGCCATATCCCAGAAATGAACTTCACTACAACGAAAAATAGAACCTTTTTATTAGAAAGGAAACTCACTACTTCAACCTTAAGGCCTATCAGCAGTCCCATCCAGGTATACCCCTAAGGCCTACTTTTGTGTTTACAAAGATAACAAAGGGGGTGGTTCAAACACTAGACCTCTCGTTCATCTCAAGGTCATGTCCTAGAAACCAACTACGCTACCCACAATACAAGGGGTGGTTTGAACACTAGACCTCCCATTCATTAATTATGGGTCCATGTTCAAAAAATCAACTTTGTTGCGAAGGCGAAGAAAACTACTAGGTAGAGAGAAAACTTCCATAGTTGCTCTTAGATAGCCGACAATGCCATCCCATCTAGGTGTACCACTATCTAGAGGGAATCCACAAGAGATATTTTATGTGTCCACAAAGACAGTACATGGGTGGTTCAAACACTGGACCTTCCATTCATTTCGAGGCCATGTCCCAAAAACCAATTGCACAATGAAGATGCATAGGGGGTGTTTTGAACACTGGACCTCCCATTTATTAATTGTGAGGCCATGTTCTTATGAAGAATGTAGAAGGATAAATTGTTGGTAAATCCCTTGTATAGAAAATTTGGTATTAAGCAATTATTCTAAGCATCTATATTTGTGTTATATAAAGTAGTTATTTAGCCTAATAAAATAGTGTGAGGTTTGTATTTTTTTGGTATTATTTATTGTTAATAGAGGGATGCTTTTTTTGGATAGTGTGAGAAACCCCTATCATCGACACTTAGGGATGAGCATTCTCATATCATCCATGACCCCTCGTAACGTCGAGAGTTAAGCTTATTAATAGGGGATTAACATAGACACACTTCATACTCATTAGGTCTAAATGAGTGAGTAGTACTATCATAAATTCAACCTATGTGATCCATGAATGCATATCTCTGATAGACAAATTTAAGACAAATTATATCTCTGATCCATGATTACATTCTTCCATGCATACTAAACCTAAGAAAATATTAGATGTTGTGATATGATCAATTTTTATGAACCTTAAAAATTAGTTAACTTAAATTTAATAGAATAGACAAATTTAATATCTTCAAATATCTACCCCTAACACTTCTCGATGAAAAAAATACTTATTATTATATTTTTATATTATAAACACATTTTAATAATCAATTAATTAATTTACAATTATATAGATATATATATATATATATTATATATATATATATATATTTGATTAGATATAGAAGGGGTTTTGAAAGGGTCCCCAAAATTTTTACAATAAGAGAAGTCCAACAAAGCATGACCTAAGACCAGCAATACTAGGACAAGAACAACTATAAAGTATTACAACTGGCCACTATAATATATATATATATATATATATATATATATATATATATTTGATTAGATATAGAAGGGGTTTTGAAAGGGTCCCAAAAATTTTTACAATAAGAGAAGTCCAGCAAAACATGACCCAAGACCAACAATACTAGGACAAGAACAACTATAAAGTATTACAACTGGCCACCCATCACCAAGTGAACTAGCTACAAATTGATATAAAAAATAAAATTAGAATAGTGCTAGTGAGCCCCCCAACCAACCAACACTCCCACCTGGTTGTGCACAAAACCTTTCTTCATAAATAGTAAAAGCTTACAGAGCATTAAGAAGCATGCATCGCTAAATCCAATTGAAGAAGGCCTTCAAGAAAATTGTCTCTCCAAATAGATAGACCATTGAGACTTATACCTAGGTTTACCATAATGTTAGCATAACAGTTTCCTTCTTTGAAGATAGGCTTTATCTCCTTATCCTCTCTAGCCTGAAGAATCCACATAGATTCCATAATCACAGCTTCAATGTTCCAACTGAGGATTGAATCACTTTTGACTAAGTTTATAATATTAAGCGAGTCTCATTCAATGCAAACTTTTTGGTACCTCATATTCTCCACAAATAGGAGATCTTGGTAAAGGGCTCTAGCCTCTGTAACATGATAAGTTTGAATATCTAATAATTTGACATACACGAGTAGAAGCCCACCTCTGTCATCCCTAAGCGTCCCACCAACACTAGCATTATCGAGATTACCCTTTGAAGATACATCCAAGTACAGTTTAACCCATCCTGGAGAAGGAGGTTCCCACCTCATAAGTGCCATGGGGATTAGGACCAAGAAGACCAGCAAACCTATTGCTCTGTTGAAAGCTAAATTTCCTTTCGAGATCAGTCTCCTCAAATTTTCTCTCCTCCAAAGCTAGAGAGGACACATTCTCTAAGGTGGAAGCCAAGGCTCTGGCACAAACAGAGGCAGGATCTCTTGGGAAGTTTATAAAAGTTCTACTATTCCTCTCCTTCCACACCCATTAGAAAAGATGTGGAAAATAAAAATTCCAAAAAAAATTTAGCCTTGGAGAGTAAAGAGGAGAAGACCATTGAGCGCAAAGATCAACAAGCGAACTCAACACCACCCAACTCAGTCCCAGAAAATTAAAAATATAGTTAAGAACTTCCACAGAGAATGGACATTGAAAGAATAGATGGCTTGTATGTTCCTCATTAGCACCATAGAGGCAACATCTGTTCGACATCAACCAACCTTTTTTTTTAAGATTCTCAATGGTCAAAATCTTATTGTGAGTTACCAATCAGATAAAGATATTCACCTTTGGCATTATATCCTTAAGCCAAACTTTGAAAGGTGGGATTCACGGAGGAGTCCTGACAGCTAGTAGATTATAGGTAAATTTGACTAAAAAGAATTTGTTATTTTCTCTTTCTGAGAAGATCTCATCCTCTTCATTTCTCTATTTAATGACCTGAAACTTCAACTTATTAGAAATTAGAATCCAAGCTTCAAGTTTAGCATTGTTGAAAATAGACTCGTCTAATGATTTCCAAACCTTGAACCCATTGACCACCTCAATAAAATCAGCCACCTTAGACCCAAAGATCAATTTGGTCCTAGGCTCCAAACACACCAAATTTGGAATCTACACAAGGGGCTAGTTCATCAGCCAAGTATCTTTTCAACAATAAACCTTGAGTCCATCACCTAACCTCTACTTGCAACCTTTGAAGACTAGTGCATCAACAATTGTATTAAATAAATAAAAGAGGTTACAATAAAAAAGGAGTTAGAGAGATCATAGCTTGGGGTCCAAGGCCACCCACACAATCAAAATAAAAAAATAGCTAGAGAAACCAGAATACAAATACAAAACCAACCCTTAAAAGGGTAAACAAACAACATAACTAAGCACAAGGAGCCGCTCCTAGAGGAGGAGGAGGATCATTATTTGACCCAAAATAGCCCAAACCATGAGGATTGTTTGCAAGTGGATCGACAAACCAACAGTTATTAGGAGCAATAGTGTTCATCAAAGGAACCATAATACCCCAACCAAGGGGAGTAGAATTGATCAAAGTTGAAGGCGACAATGGAGTAGAATGAGCAGGAGTAAGAGGAGAAGTAACCAACCAAGGAGATGGGCCAGGGCTCCAACCAGTACCATAATCAGTTGAGCGATGCATAGGACTTCAACCATGTTGTGGAGAGCATGAACGTGAACAATGCTTGTTGTGAGAGCTGGGAGGAGACTGATCCCTACTATGAGCACTAGAAAAACGACCTTAGGTCAAAGAATGTCGTCCCCTAAACCTACTACATCGAGGTCTCAGAGAAATTGAGGGACCTTGAGGTAGAGGGAGGTCAAACGAAACTTGGCTGATAGTGCATGGAGCCTCGCACCGATACTCGATAAGATTCATCAAATGCACCAACTCATGCGCCATCTTGAAAGCCTATGAATGGATCTGAGAAGTAACAACAGAAATCACCGCAGTCTTTTCATTTATAGAAAACTGAAAGAAAATTAAATCTCCAAAATAGATAACAATATTCCTAGCTTTCCAAAACTGAAAAAAAATAATTGCACCAAAGAAATTCCACAAAGCAGCAATACAAGTAAACCAACAACTATTATCACCAAAAAAAAACATTCGTCATCTAAAAATATCGGAATGAAAAAATTTAAACAACTTGTAATTCCAAACCTAAACAAACTGAACACAAAAACAAAACCAAAACAATTACTTAAATATTTCAAAACAACCACAAACAAAATACTTAAGATTAAGAAGACCAATATATATTTCAGTTTTATTTTTAAATCTATTAGTCATTTCATTTAAAAGTTAAAAAAAAAAAAATTCTAGATGAACTTTTGATTCATAATATTTTTGGCATCATTACACTCTTAAATCAAGGTGTTAAAGGTTATCTGCTTGTCTTTTAAAGTTTATTTGTCAAACATAAATTTGTATTTTGTATCCCATTTTTCAGACATAGTTTGTTATATTTTTTATATTAATATAAAATAATATGTAACATAACAACCACCAAAGAAACCTGAATGATAACCTTTCTTACATCCTAAGGAAACTTCGTCTTATTTTAAAATAAAAGAATGTGTAACATAACATCTGTCTATTCAATCAGCCTGTTGCGGTTAGAGTATAATATATAATTCTATCGAACCTTAAATTTATGGAGTCTTTGTCATTATACCTTTCAAGCTGTAAAGCATAAGACACGTATTCCTTCGGTTGCAGCTTTCCATCAGAGGTGACATAAAGCCATGTTCATCATGAAGATTCTGATATTATTTTTTTGACAATGGGGTTTGCTTATACATGTGCCACAGTAGATTTGCCATGGAAGACGGAAGAATGGCAGATGTCGTACTTCTTCTAGACTCATGGAATAATACTTCATACCACGTTTACAATACTATCCAAAACCGCTCTTCCGGGGCGAGCAGATCCAGATTCTATGCAATGGCAACACCAAATTGAATATGACATCTATAAATGTCTAGGTTAAGCGGAGCTCTTACATGCCTGATATTTGTGTCTGCTTTTATGAGAAGGTATTCAGTCTCAGTGTTTGATTTCTTACTTGACCTCAATGGGGAGATTTCTAAAGTACCTGTCGACTGCAAGTTGTGATGTGTATGAAATCGCTCCTAACATGCAAGGCCGAAGGAGACCCCATCTCTGGAAGCGTCGCCCCTCAAAAAGCCTTTGAATGAGCTTGTTGATGGGTCTCCTTTGCGGTGTTCAAAATGTACAAGCGTAGGCTTATGGTTCTCTTTGTTCATTACAAGCTTTTTTTAGTGGAGGATACAGAAATGGAATCCAGTGATGGCTTGGGCTGGCAGATTTCATGGTTTGGGCTTCTCATTTTGAACCCAAACGGTTTTTATTTTTATTTTTTCCAATGCATGGTGTGTATTATTTCAGGGTTCCTCTGAGGTTACTTTTAGGACACTATCTTAATCCGAAATTGTTAAGTTATTCCAAAATAGGAGTTTCTTTTCAACTTTATATCATAAATTAAAATATAAATATTTTTCATCAACTCTTTATTAAAAAGGAGGGATACATCTATCTTAAAATTTTGAGATAGTTGTAGTAAAGCAAAACTCTAATGTGAGTTGGCATCTTCTTAGTCCATGTATATGGATGAGTCTCGGTTTTCTTTTCACTTGTTGTCTTTTTATGATAAGTAGATGAGATTTTGGGTTTATAATAGATATAAATCTATATTATATATCTTAAGATGATTGAGGCTTTTTTTTAATAATGTAATGTTTTTAAAACATTTGATTGAGAAGAATATTTGAGCTGAATTATCCTTGAAGTATGATCAATAGAATCAATTTTCTAATGTAAAGTATATTCATATTTAATAAATATTAAAAATAATTTAATTTATAATAATTTTGAAAAAAACACTTAAATTAGGTTAAAAATAAAAATACATACTTGTAATTTTTTAAATTGTTATATCTTTTATAAATAAAAATTAATTTATTTAATCTTCATCAAAGATAATGGATATAGTTAATTTAATTTAAAAATCAAAAATTAAAATAATTAATCTTAAAAAAATTTGAGAAATGAAGATTTGTTTATTTTATATATTTTGTACATATTTTACCCTTTCACATGTTTTTTAAATTTTATCACATATACTTTACAATTTTATTAATAATTTACAGACCTTGGAGAAAGTCTTGTTGCCATCATAAGTATTAGATAAGTTAATGAGTTTCTATCACTAATACCGCCATTTTACACACAAAGACTTTAAATATGCAGCAGAAAAATACTATAAACATATTTTTTTAAAAGTTTCTTGTATCACTTACAAAAATAATAGTTTTATTTATTAAAAATTATAAATATGAAAGAAATGTAGGTTTGAATTTTACAAAAAAATATATACAAAATTAATTAATTGTTATAATACTACTGCATAATTATAATAATGATTGCTAATTTTTTTTTTTTTAAGGACAACCTTTACAAATTACATCAACAACCACCCTCAAGCGGTTTGAACACAAGACCACCTAAGAAACAACCATCATCTTAGCCACCACTTAAGAAACAACCATCATCTTGGCCACTAGAGCAACAGCCTATCCCCCATAATTGTTAAATTGATTTATACTACTAAATGATTATAATATATAATATAAGTAAAATTTATTATAATATCATTTTGCAAAGTACATTCACAAATATCTATTTAATTTTATATTCAATAATATAATAGAATAAAATTTTAAATTTTATTCTATTTTTTAAATTATTGTACTTATTTATTTTTCGCTATATTTTAATAAATAATTATTTCTGCAGTAAATAACCACACAACACCAATTGACGCCGAATGCTGGTTATGCTTTCTTTTTAACTTAAATGCATCTAAAAAGTAAAATGAAAATTAGAAAATAAAATTTAATCATATAATATAAGTGGAAACCATTTTCTCACGCCAAGTACGGATAGAATCGATGCAATGTTCAGCATAGATGTTGCCCTACTCCCGTACGTTGGCCGTGCGGAATCTATCACACCGGACTTTGACATTTAATAATGGATGACAATCCTGCTGATGCTAGTTATTAGCCTCTTCAATATTTCACAGATCGAAACATCATCTTTACAGCTGTAACGAAAGTGACCGCTACGAGCTTTATCTTTTGCCGACAAAAACAAAGTCCAATGGCTTCTCTTGACTGTTCCTCAACATCTTCGTCAAAATTGCATCTATCATTTTGGACTTGAAGAAGCCACTCTGGTTTTGCTAGGCGCTATTAGCCTCTGTTTTCCATGGGAGTAAAGGCTGTAGCAAAAGAAGAATCACTTCTAACATCGAAGGCCGAGAAATCTCTGTGGCCATGATAATGTCATATTTCTTATTCAGAATGTGAAAAAAGAGGTTTCTGAGTATTTGTTAAATCGTGTTTAGAGTTTCTCATAAGACTGAAATCCGTGCAAGGTGTATTGTGGGGATCTCTAATGTCTTTTGTCCAAAACTCTCTGCTGGGAATTTCGTTGGGATCCTCGCTAGCATAAGCCCATAAGTCTTTTCCATGAGCCTTTTCGAAGGCCTGGCAGCCTTCAAGCACGCATTCATTAAAATGGTGCCATGCCTTCATAAGAATCTCGTGAGTCTGCATCAGCACGAAGGGTACGAGACTGAAGGGATTATTCTCGCTAACATAGAAATGTTTTGTTGGTGTCGGTGAGGGCATAACGAACATCTGAGGGATCATTAGTTTTGGATTCGGCGGAAAGATATGTGAGAATGCGGAAAAGGCATTCGCTATTTGGGGTTTGGGAGGGAAGGCGGGCGGCGATTTGATGGAGAGAAAGAGATGCGTCAGGGCCTGCGCTTGCGATAATGTCTAGAATTTTGAGGAGCACGGCAGATTTCAGGAGGAGGGTTGGCACAAAAGAAAAGATGGTCTCTAAGGCCTGGTGAGCGCGTCCCTGCAACTCCTCCTTGTTTTGCTGTAAGTCACCGCTATTCATTTCGATTGAAAAACAATCAATGATGTATAACAAGAAAAATTATGGATTGGTAATTGTTAGTTTGGTTGAATATTTATCAAGAGAAGATTTAGGTAGATTTAGGTACAAATCTTGATGGTGACTGGTAGTAAAGGTAGTAGTATGTTCTGAATTTTCTAAGTGTAAAGTAGAATCCAGAGCAACGGGTGGTCCCCATCTCATGCCCCTAAACCTTAACAAAACAAATAAATTTGTTGGATGCAATATTAAAAATAATGGCTGTTACCAATTCTTATATAATAAAAAAACTAAAAAAAAAATTATGTAGGATGAAAAGTTTCCATTCCTATACTTAGAGCAGACTGAGGATGAGTAGCTGAGAACCCTTCCCAAGTTTTAGGAGTGGATGGAAACCCTGCCGACCTTGCATTTTTTAGCCTTTAAGATTATAGTCCCAGTCTATGATGATGACATGGAGATCACCATGACAACACATGTGCTTGGTGTGGGCATGGGAAAGCCCACATCACATGATTCTATAACATCCTTAAATTGAATTGTGATTTAAAATGTGTGGTTTTTATTAGGTAATTCTTATAAAAATAAAAATATATATATTTAGTTGTGTGGTAATTATATTATTTGTATTATTAGTGATGAGACTTGGGTTTAACCTTTATAGCATAGCAGATGTGGAGTATTGATCAATATATATATATATATATATATATATATATATATATATAATTTTATTTTACTTTATTGTTATATTATTATCAAGTTAATTATTTTATATTTAATTTTTTTTTATTAAAGATATTTTTTATTTGTTTTTTCTATAAAAAGATATTTTCATCTTGTTCAAATTGTTATGTTTTTACATTCAACTTTTTAAATTATTTACTTTAAAAGATAAAATCTCACTTGATCAATTACTTTTTAAATTTTAAATTTTGTTAAGATGAAGAACAACATTAAGAACTATCTAGTATTTAGATTATATTGGAATTCATAATATTTTTTAAAAACATTCTTAAACATACATTCACCGTAATAATATGCAAAAAAAAATAAATAATATAAAAAGAATAAGGGGTTGATGCCCATAGACACCTCACAATATTTTACATATATCACACAAATATAATGGATTAGTTATTCAGGAATATTTATAGTGATACGAAATCTCCAATTACATGTTAACCTCAAGGGGACATAACTTGCTTGAAAGTTAAATTATAATATAATAAATATATTAGACCCTTTAATTAAGATTATTCATGGAGGTGGTGTAACGACCCTTCTCGCACGGTTAATGAATGAAAGTAGAAAAACAATATTTACCTTTTTCTTGTGAAAACATGGTACTGCTGACAAATATTGTGAGTGCAGGACAACTGCAAGGTGTCCAAGAAAGGAAATAAGCCAACAAAAAAAGGTAAGAAAGGGAAGTGATGATTCGGCTCACGAGCACATGGAAACTCGCGCTTTGCATATCATTTAGGTGCATTGCAAAATTACATCTTTGCATGAGTTAAATTTATTTGAATGTTGCTTGTTGGTATGGAATGGGAAATGCTTTTATGTGGCAATGATGATGAGAGCCACTTTCTTGTTGTGTTTGTATGCATGTGATATTGGAGTTTTCTTTTAAAAAAAGTGAAGGTCTTCTATGTGATGAAGCCTATATTATAAATATTATTTTATTTTAAAAATAAAAGAAAATGTTCCATGCGTTGGAAGCTACAATGTTAATAATGTGTTGTGTTAAAAGGCAATGGTTGACCATAGAAGTTTGATTATATGTTAAATCAAAGATTATTAAAAGTATGCTTGTGAAACACACTCCTCAATGGTTAATGTTGAGCATAAGCCAAAGTGGTGAATTTTGTTGAATGGACATGATGTCTAATTATTGTGTGCGAAGTGGTGGGGAGGAATCTCGGTCACTTGGCACAATGCATGAAGAGACAAAGGAACTAATTACCGAAATTATCGTAGAGTGGAGGGAAGAGCGTAGGGAGCGATAAGTCTAAAAAAAAGGAAGAGAGAGAGGGGTTTGGAGAGGGGGAACGACGACAACTGAAGGAGGAAAAGAGAAAAACAAAAAAGAAAGCAAAAACACCAGAGAAGTGGAAAAACCTGCAAGTTCAGGTTGGTTATATTGTTTTATTCCGTATTGAATGGGTTGTTAATAAAATAGAACAAGGAGAAAACGTTTGGATTTCTTGTGGTAATGAATTGAGTCATGTTGATCATTTGTGTTGTATTTTAAAGAAAAGAGAAAGCTATTGTGTTTGTATTTTAAAAACAATGACTTACTTGTGAAGTGGTAAGATAAAGTTGTGTTTATATTTTGAAAACCATGTTTTACTTGTGTAGTGGTAAGAGAAAACTGATGTGTTTGTATTTTGAAAATGATGACTCTCCTATGTAGCAGTAAAGGAAACAAAATGCTATTTATATGTTTTGAAAAGTGGTACGTTGAGTTGTGGTGTTACTATGTTGCTGAGAGCATTATGGTTGGTTAAAAAGTAAATTGTTTTCGAACCCTATGTTTCCTTTGATTAGTGAAACAGTTTCATTGATAAATAAATAATTTCAAGAAAAACTGTCGGGATGGTTGTAGGTGGTAGTTAAGAAGAAATCTATTTGGAACTTTGTGAGTTATATCTCAAGCAAGGGGATTTGTAGTTCTTATGAATGTTAAAGTTACATTATTGCATGTATGGATGCATAATAGTTGCATATCATTTTTTTTTAGTCGTATATGATCCATGTTGGAGCCCCTTAAATATCGAAACTCCTTTATGTTGGTTGTTGATCAGTTGCTCAGCTAGACAACGTCAGGTATAATTAATAAAGCAAAGTTATTTATGCAAAAGCGTTAAAGGAGGAACCTAAGAGTTTGCAGAGGAATGGTTGTAGGCTATGAGCTTGCTAAATAATCAACATCAGTTACCAAAATTACAATTTGAAGTGAGGTTTATTACACGGTTTCAAAACTATAGAGAAACTTACAGCAGTAGATTCCTTTTAATGTATCATTGGAGGGAAGTGGAACATCCCATAGTTAGGAGATGGAAAACTTCTCCATGTTAAAAAGGGCACGACCTTGTGTAGATTGTCTTTCCTGGCTTTACTGTGTAATAGTATTGATGTCGAATTCCCAAGCAATACTGAATGTTGAAAAGAATAAGATATTATCTGCCTTACATTTTGGTCAGTTTGCTTAAGTGTATAATTTATGAAACTCTTGATTTATTGATGATGATGTATAATAATGGAACACTGCATGACTATACAATAGTTTTCAAATGTGTTGTGATGTAGTTTAATCGTTAACTTAGCTACTGTAGATAGCATACCTCTAGATTTTTGGGAAGCATTGCTTAACTTCATTTGAAGAGAAGTGGGCATTCGCAGTGATAGTTAGTCAAACTATTATACTTTTCCTATAATGAATATGTCTTGCATATAGTTGAGAGCATAAGCAATGTACTTTTAGGAGAAGTATTTGTCCAAGATTCGTGTGTTTATCGAAACCTATTTAATTACACTCATCGAACCAGTGACAATAATGAAATATTTTTTGAGGAAGTTGAATGTATTTAAAAACAATGATATTATGAACTATCTTGTCATTTGAATTCAAACCATTTAGAAAATTAGTAAACAAATGGTTTCCTTTTTTTTCAGAGAATGTGGTTAACACCAAACGAGTATGCCATGGCTAGCTCCTCATTGTTCTATGAAATGATTTGCTTAAGCAAAGTTAATGAATGCATAGTCTTAAAACTTAGACAACTTGGCTTTATTTGCATCCACTGTTTTAAGGCATCTTTGAAGATGTTTTGATAATAAAATAGAAAGGTAAATAAAGATAAAAAGTATCTATAATATTAAGGTGGTACCTCGGGAGTGTAGTTTTGAACTTTATAATATGTTAGATTATACCCATAATGATTCTAGTTAGTGTTAAAGGAAAACTAGAAAAACTCTTACCTAAGAAAGAACTGAATGCTCCTTATGGAAGGATAGATTAGTTTAATTAATCCAGTGGGTTTATCCGAAGGTTATAAATTAAGGTAAAACTTATGAATACCCAATGTTGTTGAGGTGTGGGAATGCACACAACAAGCTTCAGGGAAGTCGATGACTGACAAAATTGGTCATATAATATGACTCGATCAAGTCGAAAATAGGTGGTGGTATGGGACATCTTTTTCAGATTGCTACTCGAAAAGTGTTGTGATAAAAACCATGCTTATTAAACTTAGCTGGAATGGCCATGGGGTTTGGTATGGGATGGACTACTATGGATTCTAATGAGTATGTTTAATGAATTTCAAGGTCAGGATATTGACATGGCACTAACTAACTCTGAAAAAAGGGAATATCAAGTTAGTCACATGGACGTAAATACACTACTCTCATATATACCTGTTTCAGATAAGTTGACTAGTTAGTTGAAGGTTCAGTATGATTAGGAAAGTGAAGAAAGCGTCCACCCTCTAGGTGTTATGGTCCCTAGAGGATAAATATTATCATGGATCGATCCTCATGCCAAAATTCATGGATGCAAATGAGGGCAATACAATCCATAGAATGACATCTCAATGGGATTTGGCCGATCTCGTCCACTTGGATGACTGGCTGCAGTAGTTCCAAACCCAAATGTGGTTTGTTATGCCTATGCTATATTGCCAAAATACGAATTTAAAATTATTGGGTAAACCAAAATGATGTTAGCCTGTAACAAAACTTGGAAACCTAGGAAAACATTTAAGTGTTGGGTGGTTAACTTTTTGAAAAAATATATTGGGTTTTTTTTTATTCTTTTAGTCGTGCAACCAAGTGAGTAGTAGACCTGGGTTGTTACAGGTGGATTAACAAATATCACTAAGTACAAGAGGGGTGCCCTTAGGCTTACGTGAACATGTACATAAGCTTACATAAATAATGTCTAAAGACTTACAAATGATGTCTAAAGGCTTACATAAGTAATGCTCATAGGTTTACCGTAAGAATTACCATAGGGTTACATGTACACTTGAAAATAGGCTACATAAATAATGCTAATAAGCATTTTTTACACTTTTATCCTTGGCTTAATAAGATCATATTACACATACTTCAATACCCCCCATAATCTGAGTTGAGGGGCCAAGGAGAGAAGACATTAGAAGTAATATCTCTCTATAATGGATGCTCTAGTGGGTCTTTGCTTTGTCATCTTCATCCTCTTATTCATCATTAGAAAGCTTGTTTGACACTCAAGAATTTTCTCTCAACCTTCTTCAATCTTGTTATGCAATTTTTGGAGTGTCCATCCCTTTTACAATAGTCACATGCACTTGCCTTCCTTGAAATATTATACTTACCTTAGACAACCAAACCTTAAATTCCACTTATTTAAAATTCTTTGGATGAGCCTGTATATGACAAAGACCTCCACAGTTCTTCACTAGAACTTCATAGTAGATAAGAAGATTGAAAAGTTCTTCAATAGAGATAGGTTGTGGCTCCTGAATAGTCATAACATTGGCATAAAAAAACCAAACCAACTATATAAAAAAGAGGCGTAAGATTGAAAGTGCTAAATTTTGTATACACTCCATTAGCCTTTACCTTGTCTCTTATCATAGCTAAGTCAAATTTTAGGGCCTTGAAGTAAGATATAGTCTTCAAAATTACCAATTTTTTAAATTTTGAGTTTGAAAAAGCCCTCTTTTTTGTTAACTTTCATATATAGATCCTTAAATAATGTCCATACTTGAATAGGACCAGTCTTCTCTCTTATGTCGAAAAGTATATTTAGTTCACCTAATATGGAAAAGAGTATAAGGTTAGCCTATTTCTTAGAAATTTCATGATCATCGAGACCTTATTTTGTTTCATCATTAACGATAAACCAAAGATTCTTACTTCTAACTAATTCTACCATTTAAATTGATTGGGTAATTTTAACCATTGAGGCAAGTAACATAATCCAAAGAATCGATTTCATATAAAAGTTCATACAATACTTTAATAGATCTATAAACTAATGTCATTATTGCATAGAGCTCAAATATAATGTGATATGAAAATTAGGCCCCATATACTTTTGTATGCAAATTTATGGTCTCCAAAAGGATAGATAGATTAGCACTTAAATTAGAAAAAATTCAATGCCAAATCATATAAATATTTTGTCAAATCAAGTACTGTCGCATGGCAAAATTCGTAGCTAACACTTATCCAAAAATAATTGTTTATTGCCTCTTTCTCATCGACAAATGATAGTTTAACAAGTTGACTTATATGATTGGCTAGAAGTACTCTTCATATATAGAGTGTTATTTTTAGGGGGCTTGAACCTGTGACCTTGTCCAAGTAAGCGAGCCAGCTTACCAATGCACTACATATGCATTTTGAATAATAAGAACTATCCTCCTTTGTTAAACATGTTATGTCTTGAGTGAGAAGTGAAAATGAACATGACCAGGACTCGAACCCCTCACTGTTTGACTCTCATTGAGTTATCCAATTGTTGCACCATCCATTTGATTGAGGTTGGAAAAGAAAGAAACGTATCTTCAACTAATAATTAGGCAAAGTGTGTACATCTATCTCTTCATAACTTATAACCACACGTTTTATGCTTCAACTTGTTCTCCAAAAAGGTTCTTTGAGGGATTTGAACCGACAACCTTATCATAATAAGTAAGGTTACCAACCATTGTGTCACATGTGTGGTTTGGAGCTAGGAAGAAGGAAAACTAAATAGACTCATACCTCTTGAAAATGTTTCAAAAAAATAATACAAGTTTTTAACTAGTAACCTCTAGTGCCCAAAATATAATTCCAACCATTGTGTCATAGTGTTGCTTTAGTTTTGATGAGTGTGACCATCATATTAAATGTCAAGGAGAGATTATACTTGTTAGAACTCAATGCTTCAAAGCTTTACATAATGAAAAGGTAGATATTTAAATACATATAATACCTCTTTTAGGCATAACAATATCCTAATTAATCTTGTGACTACCTTTATATTATAGTACATGCATAGTCCTTGTAATGGGTGTTTATACCACATGCCACTTCACATGGGTTATGATGTAATAACTCCTAACATATCCCCCCTTATTATGTCATAGTCACAGCTTTGGATCTGTATTCAAACTTTGGCTCTTAGATTTTGACTTGATAAAATATTCTAGGGTGATGTTGGAATTTGAGAGAGAAATCCCCCCCCCCTCAATGTTGACTTTCTACTATGATCCTTAGGAGTGTTGAGTACCATTGATTATGGATTCTAAAAACACACTTATTACAAATATTTAAAAGAAGAATGAGTTTATTTTTTTAATTTAAATTTTAGTGCTTACAGTTTGGAGGAAAAACATGTGTACACCTTGTCAATATAATTTATGTATTTTGATGACACATTGTTTGTCTTTATGGATAAGGCAATAAATTAAGCTTCATCAGAAGCAACAAGGGAACATATTAAAATCCTAGTCAAAGTATAACGTGGATTCAATTCATAGGGTTGCCTTTACTCGCTAAGCTCCTAAAATGAAGGTAGAAAAAACACCTTTGTTCCTTGGTGACAAACATAGAAGAATAAGATCCTAGTCATCAAAACTCTTACTTGGGTGTAGGGGAGTAAAGGTCTTGATTTCAAAGCTCCTATTTTTTGCAAAGTTTCTCTTACAAATATTGAAGAAAATCAGGGTTATGCATAGCGGCTAATCATAATTAATTAATGAATATTTTGATTTTTGAAATTTGGAACTGGCTGATATTGGGGACCCTTGACTAGGGCCCATTAGCAAAAAAAAATTGGGTTTAAAATTATTTTTGGGAAGATTCGCCCCAATTTTATAATAATTGGACCATTTTAAGTTTGAATCTCCAATATAACCCCTTAAAATAGGGGATCTTTTCACCTTAAAATTATAAATAATTTTGGATTTTGAAACTTATTCACCTAATTTTTATTAATAAATTTTAGGGCCAACCACTTAACGCATAACCCTGAAGCAAATAATGGTCTTCAAGGAGATATTTCAAGAATAAACAAGCATGTGGTGGTTGTTGTATTAGCTAGAAAGAGCATCTTAGGAATAGGAGGTTCAAAGGCCAAATATTGTTTAAGCAATTTTTTATACGTTTAGTCCATGGGCTAGAGGAAGGTTAATATTTAGTCATATATCTTGCATGATAAGTCCTCAATATCTTTGGTGACTTGGATAGAGCGATGGTCTTATGATTGAACCCACCCATGTTTGATTATGGTAATCGTAATTTACACAATGAGGTTGACTTGACTCTGGCTCATGTGTCAATCAATGTAGCACCATAATATGCCATATATTGTACCTTTTTTAGTATTTATTCATTCTCATCCAATTAGAAAATAGTAAGTGGCAGGTTCCAAGTTGTAGATTGGGATTCATTACTGTTATTTTAGGCTCATGATTAGAACAATAAATTTAGTTATTAAACCAAATAAATTGACATTCATTATACAAAATAAAGCCTACAAGCTAAAATTCATTCTATGGGAAGGCTATGAATTTATTGGGGGAATTGTTACTAGTGGAATGATGAGAACTCCTAGTAGCCTAGGTGTCTTTGCCTTTACAATTTAGTACAAGAGTCCATTCATCCTCAAGATCATTAGCCTACAAAGTACAAGTCTAGATTAATGAGGTGCTTAGCTTAAAGTGGTCATCCATTAGAGGGAATTATTTAATTTCAAGAGATAAATATTGATACCTAGAATAGGTGTTAGGTAGATTAATGTAAACAACCCATTGTAAAGACCATTTATCTCAAACTTGAATATTGAAAATTTCCTTTAAGTCTCGAGAGAGGTCAATCTCAATTTATAAATGTTTTTGAGAATGACCAACATAAAAACTTAAGTTGTTTGTGACAAATGAACTTACCCATGAGAACCACCAGTTGTTTCAAAAAATTCTAGAGTAGTAGTCGGATCCCTAGGAATTCCACCCAAATTGATACTTTAAGAGTAGAATTCTTAGAGACTACGAAGTATATAATACATGGATGAAATATAAACAAGGTATTACAAACATATCAAGGGCCACTGCCAAGGATGCTACCACATGCTATGGGTCAAACAATAAAAAAAAACCTTGGTGAGATCTTGGATGGACTAAACTTTGATAATATGAGGTTTCCATGTAGACAAAACCCATGCATAGGTAATAGTGTCACATGAGATATGACTTAAAGAATATCCAAGAAGGGTATACTGCACAAGATAATAATATGCATTATCAAAATCATTCAATGGATAATACATCAAGATCAAACGTACTACCTCATAAAATGTTTTTGGGAAGAATTTCCATGGATGGTTTCTCAAAGCCATGGGTATTACCTACAATGGCTTAAATAATAGTAGGAGCATCTCTTGATGAAAAAATCGTTTAAAAAGAGAAAATGCACCACCCTAAGGGTGGAGTAATTACTAAACTACAAAAATAAATTTAGGCTAGTAAACACTTCTTCCAAGATTTCAATGAAAAATGGTTTGAAACTTGGCGAAAGAGAGGGAACATGCAAATCTCAGTTTCGATCTATCTTTAAACTCTTAATAGCTTTTGGGTAAATATTAAAATATTTATCATCAAGTTTTTGTATATTCTAGATTATACTCTTTTCATTTTTTATTGTGGCAAGTCGAATGTTCTTTTTGGTAATTTTTCAACCAATATCATATGAAGGATGTATATTGCAATGTTCTAGATCAAGCAAATTTTTAGTGTGAATGCCTTTGAGCATAATTTAAAAGACTAGTATCGAATAGGTGGTGGATTTCATGGACTAAAGTTAGTATTTGGGAATTTAAAGTATCATTTTCGTATTTTTGAATTTTTTTGAATTTCTTATAAAAAGTGATCTTAATAGTTTTTCAATTGTCAAAAAAAATTGAATATTATTATTATTAATTTTTTTATTAGGATAAAAATTAGGTTTTTGAAAGGGCCTGGACCCTTTTACACTTTTCAACTTGCATCACTAGTCCTATTACACAAAACATATTTTTAGAGGACTACAAAATTTTGGATAATTTCCATCAATTTTCAAACATTTTCAATTTATTCCAAACTACCATCCTAATTCCAAAAATATATATGAGACCAGAGATGACACTTGGGCCTTAGCCAAAGGTTAAAAGAGCTACAACCCTCACCCATAGACCAATGATATATCCCTCAATCCAAACCACCATTGAACCACACCAACTACCATCCCTTAATATTGTCCCTGATTTCAATCGTTTGTAGGGACTTCCCTCAACCAATTATTTGTTGGAAACACTATTCCCTTCAAATCCTTCCCTTATTACCACAAATCATTGATCATTGTGCCCAAAATGTCTACCCAAGTCTTTGAGTGGTTACCACATGTCTAGATGGGGCAGTCCATGAGTTTACTATTCATCGAGGGATGTCTTAAGTAGACTACCACTACATTTGCCATGTTGCAAATGACTACCAATGATGAAACTTTATGTTAGTAAATATGTCACTAGGATTTTTCAATTGCAAAGGCCACAAAGCATCTAGATTGAGAAAATAAGTCCCAACGCATTTCCATGTGATGCCATATCTGCCAATGGTGGGTTTAACTCCTGGGAGTTTACTTCTTTGACTTGTGAAAAACTATAGGCCATTGGATTAACCTTTGATCAAATCATAAACAACTTGTTTACGCTTCTTCCCTTTCTACTAACTATTTTCTATATAGATGGACATTACCCAAGGGAATCCACCTCTTGTCCTTTTCACAAAGAGCCCTCTAGTAAGTGAGCTAATTTGCCATCCTATTGCCTTCTCTAAAAAACATGATTCATCTCCCAATGCTCTAGTGAGTTAAGGATCCTTAGAGTTTCTATTATTATACTTGACACCCGTCAGCTCTCTATAGTCCTCATGTTAAGGTGATTGATAATGTTGAGAGAGTCTCCCTCCACTATTATCTTTCTTACTCCCAAATTCCTTGCCAGTTTTTCTCTAGCCAAAGCTGCTTTCACTTCTACTTGATGACTTGCCATAGAGCCTAAAAACTCATTGATAATACCAATTAGGATCCCTTTGCCATCCCTTATCATTGTTCCCCCTACCTTCCCAGGGTTCCTCTTAGAAGCTCCATAAAAATTGAACTTTAGCCATCCCTCCATAGGCAGATGCCATTTTACCCTCCTTATATTTTCTTGGGCGGCTTTCTCTGTCTCAATTGGGCTAAGGTCTAAATGTTTACTAATCCTCGCATCCTCTACTAATTTCCTAATTTCTCTTATACCTAAGACTTTAACATTTTTGATTATAGTTGTTGAGATCGTCTGCCTAATTTTTAAAGAGGCTCTCTTTTCCTCCTTAAATAATTATTAAGTAAATTTATTTCAAAAATATAGTTCAACCTTTACTTTATATTAAGGCATTATAAATATAATATCTTTTAATTAATTAATTAATATTGATAATTTTGATAAACCTACTTAAATTCTAACTAATAACACTTGTCCATTAAACAAAAGTTCTTATTAATATATTTTTTAATCTTATAATCATTTTTAGGATTTAACTAGTTAATTCCTTATACAATATGCCTACATTGATTGGCAAGTATAAAGAACTTGTCCAAACAAAAAATTGGGTTACTCCGTTGGTTACATTATGTGTACATTTGGTATCCTCATCCACAAGTAGATTATGAACTATTTGTGTTTGCTTTTATTACAAGGTGTTCAGTCTCAATGTTTTATTTCTTACTTTACCTCAATGGGAAGATTTCCAAGTATGTGTCCACTACAAGTTGTGATGTGTATGAAATCACTCCTAACATGCAAACCGAAGGAGACCCCATCTCTTGAACTGTTGCCCGTAATAAGCTTTAAAGATAACTTTGAATGAGCTTGTGTATGGGCCCCATATAACTTCAAGGCAGGTAGCCCACTGATGAGCATTCACCCGCTAAAAATCAACCTATCCTTTTCTAGGCAATACATGGTGTATATTATTTCAAGGTTCCTTTTAAGAAACTCTTTAATATCTTGGATGATTAATCTTTTGGGATGGTTGAAAAATTTGTTTTAAATTAAGACTAATTATGGTTAGTCAATAATGAATTGATATATAGTCGTTAAGTAATTGTAATATTATTATATAGTTACAATGTAATACAAGCGAAGCTCATTTCAATCTTATATAATCAATTGCAAAATATAAATGAACTTGTTCTCATTTTTATTAGAAATAAGTGTTTCATCTATATTAAGATTTCAAGGTAGATGTGATAGAGCACAACTCTACATTGTGAGTTAGCATCTTCTTAGCCCATAAGCATGAGCCCCAATTTTTTTAATTTATTTTGTTTTTATGATAAGTAGACTTTCATCTATTTTGAGATTTTGGGGTCTATACTAGGTAATAAATCTATATTATGACTTGAAATCCTTTAAAAGAAAATTTGAGATGATTGATGCTTCTTCTTATGATATAATGTTTGTAAAACATTTGATTGGAAAGAATGCTTTTTCTATTCTGCAATGTATTTGAGTTGAATATCCTTGAACTATGATTAATAAAAATATTTTATCTATGTAAAGTATAATCATATGTAATAAATATTAAAAATAATTAAATATATAGCTGAAAGTAAAAAATTTAAATATGTTAAAATTCAAAAAAAAAATACTTATAAAACCTTTTAAGTTGTTACATCGCCTATAAATAAAATATAATCCATCAAAACTTCTTCAAAGATGATGGCTTCTTCAAATATGAGGATAGGATCAATTTGTCTTAAAAATCAACAATTAAAAGGATCCGTCTCAAAAAAATAGAAATGAGAAATTATTCACATTTTTATTGCTTTAGCCCATTTTGTACATATTCTACATTTTCACATGTTTTTAGAAATTTATCACATGTTTAAAGATTAATTATGATTTACAACCAAAATTCAATATTGAGACCCTCGACAATTTTTTTGTGCTATCAAAATATCAAGACTTAAGGATTATGATAAATTAATAAGTTTCTATTAATAATACCCCGAACTATCCAGATAAATATTAAAAGCAATATTTGATTTGATTTTTTTATATAAATAATTTTTTTTATTTGGTTAGTATAAGAAACCTCTACGACCAATGCACAGGGCTAAGTAGTCTCCTCCAAACCATAATCTTTTGTAAAGTCGAGAGTTATGCTTATCAATAAGAAATATCAATAAGAAATTTAACACAGCCACCACACACCCACCCCCTCACACACTCGTCCACGTCGCGGTTTGAACCTTGAACCTCCCGAAGAAAAGCCAAATCTCGAACCGTTGTGTTGTCCTCCTTGGGACTATAAATAAATTTAGACCATAAGGTAAGGTTTATGGTCATAGGTATTTTTATGTAATATCTTCCTAACACTTTAATTTTAAAATATAATTTTATATTATATTTTATTTTAATAGTTTAAATTACCAATTTGTTTTATTTGGTTAGTGTGAGAAACCTCTACGCTGGGCAGTCTCATCCCAACCATGACCCTTGTAAAGTTGAGAGTTATGCTTATCAATAGAAAATTTAACACAACCACCACACACCGATGAAGGGCTACTCCACCCAACACTCACACAATACTCAAATCACAGAAAAATTTAGAAGAAACACAACATCTGATATTTTTTCAATGAAATGAAAATACATAATTAGAGTTACAATGCTACGACCACAAGGCCGATTTTATCACAAAGAAAATCTCTTCGAAATCTGCAAGCTGGAGCCACGATCTGTCTTCCCCGATCGCCTCTTGGTGATCCCTCTTCCCTCTTTTAATAACTCCCATAGAACATTCTGGAAAGCGTAACTCCCCTTTTCCCACCCAAGAAGATATTCATCTGAAATTTGAATTTTTCATTTTCCGCCCAAAAAGATATTCAAATTTGAATTTCGGTGGCACAACTTCCCGGACCCGTAACTTTTGACTCGGGTTTGGCTTTTATAAGATATCATTGGAAAGCTTACGAAGAGATCTACAACTAGTGAATTTTCATCCTTCTTCAGGGCTTCTAAGGTCTTCAAATTTTATTTTTAAACCTTCTTGGAGAGATTTCTCGAGATGAAAACTTTAATATCTCTCAAACCATTCAAGCTATTGGGGTGATTCTTTCACCACGGATATTTTTCAATCCCGCTCCTTGGGGTAAATTTTCAAATCCACATGTGTCCATTTAGGCTGACTTACTAAAAATAGTTGATGACTATTTTTTACCTTTTTGGACTTTTGACTGACTTATACCTCCCAAGTGTCATCATGGACTCGAAAACCACTAAAGAAACTTACAACCAAAAGAGAAAATGCAATTTCTTTCTTTTTGGTGATGCAAGATTGCCCTTACACCATTGGATGCTCCTGCATCAGACACCCAGGGTAAATTGAGAAGTGACCTTCACTTCTCTAGTGTTGGAGGAAAACCGAGATGGTCAACCTCTGCCTTAGAAAGCCATGAGGAATCTTCAACTGGCCTTCCTTTCCACTTAACCAGGTATTCTTCATACTACCTATTTCTTGTACTTCTACCCAGATGACTATCCAAGATTTCTTCTATCTCTTCTTTCTCTGGAGTAGATGTTGGAATGTTCCACCGTTCTTCTACTGGTCCATCCTCATTGTCCCCTTCATGATACTCTGTCAAGTCAAAAATGTTAAACATAGGTGATATGTTAATTTCACTTGGTAATTCCACCTCATATGCATTTCCTGAATCATGTTTCTTTATGATCCTGCATGGTCCAAACTTCTTCATTTTCAACTTGTTATATGTCTTAACAAGAAATCTTTCTTTTCTCAGGTGAACCATAACTTCATCTCCAACCTGGAATTCCTTAAACCTCCACTTCTGGTCTGCCTTTACCTTGTACTGAGTATTCATCTTATTAATATGCTTCCTTACCTCTTCATGCAAGTTCTTCAGGTGCTCTACAAAGTCCTTGACTTTGGCACTACTCTTTTCTCCTTTGTCCATCTACCTCAACTCAGAAGCATTCCTTGGGCTGCTCCCATATACAATCTGGAATGGGGATTTACCAGTACTCCTATTGATAGAATTGTTGTAAGAAAATTACACCTGTGGTAAAATCAAATCCCATCCCTTGGGCTTATCTCCTACTAAGCATCTCAACAAGTTGCCCAAACTCCTATTCACCACCTCTATTTGTCCATCAGTCTGTGGATGGTGTGCAGAACTGAACTTCAAATCTATCTTCAACTTCTTCCATAAGGTCCTCCAAAAATAACCAACAAATTTGGTATCTCTATCTGAAACTATACTCTTTGGTAGACCATGTAGTCGTACCACCTCTCTAAAAAACAACTCTGCAATGTGTACTGCATCACTAGTTTTATGGCAAGGAATGAAATGTGCCATCTTAGAAAACCTGTCAACCACCACAAATATTGAGTCATGTCCTCTCTGTGTCCTTGGTAAGCCAAGAACAAAATCCATGCTAATATCTTCCCATGGTTTCTCTGGTACAGGTAATGGCTGATATAGCTCTGTTTTGTCTTACACCTTTGGCCATCTGGCATACTCTACAAATCTGTACAAACTTCTTCACATCCTGTTGTAACTATGGCCAATAATAGTTCTCACTAACAAGAGCAATGGTCTTATCCCGACCAAAGTGTCCAGCCAATCCTCCACTATGCTTCTCCTTGATCAGGTTCTCTCTCATGGAACTCCTTGGAATGCACAACTAGTTTCTTCTAAACAACATCCCATCTTGGATTAAGAAATCCAACCATTTTATTCTATCCAAAGTAACAGGTTCCAAGCAGGCTCTCCAGGCTTCTGCAAAATCTGGATCTTCAAGGTACAAACTCTTGAGTTCATCAAACCCAACAACCTCCACCTTCATCTCTATCAACAAATTTTACCTTCTACTTAAGGCATCTGCAACTCTGTTTGACTTTCCACTCCTATGCTTCAACACAAAAGTATAACTCTGCAAAAACTCAACCCATTTTAAGTGCCTTTGATTTAACTTTCCTTGACTATTAATATACTACAAGGCCTGATGATCAGTATATAAAACAAACTCTTTTGGCAACAAATAGTGTCTCCATTTCTTCAAAGCTTGAACTATGGCATAAAACTCCTGATCATAGACAAAATACTTTTTCCTAGCATCATTAAGCTTCTCACTAAAATAGGCAACGGGCTTACCTTCTTGACTCAAAACAACTCCTATGGCGCTACCACTAGCATCACAATCTACCTGAAATACCTTATTGAAATCTGGAAGTGCCAAAATAGGTTGCTCTATGACTTTCTTCTTCAACATATCAAAACTCTTGGCTGCTCTTGTAGTCCACTTAAACTCCTTTCTATCCCCTCTCATTGTCTCCGTTAGGGGTGTACAAATACTACTAAAATTCTTAATAAAATTTCTATAAAAACTTGCTAGACCATGGAATGATCTTACCTCTATAATACTCCTCGGTGTAGGCCATTCAATGATAGCCTTCACTTTTTTTGGGTCCATTTTAAGACCTTCAACTGAGATAACAAATCCTAAATACACCAACTCTTTCTTCACAAAACTGCATTTCTTCAGATTAATCAACAATTTCTCCTCCCTTAGCTTCTCAAAAACTCTTTGAATATGCATCAGGTGCTCCTCCAATGTCTTACTAAAAATCAAAATGTCATCCAAATAAACAATAACAAATTTTCCAAAAAATTCTTTCAATACCTCATTCATAAGTCGCATAAATGTGCTCGGTGCATTAGTTAGCCCAAATGGCATGACTAACCACTCGTACAAGCCCTCTTTAGTCTTGAAGGTTGTCTTCCACTCATCTCCTTCTCTGATACGGATCTGATGATACCCACTCTTCAGGTCAATCTTCGTGAAGTACTTGGCTCCACTCAAACAATCCATAAGGTCATCCATCCTTGGCAATGGAAATCTGTATTTGATTGTAATCTTGTTAATGGCTCGAGAGTCTGTACACATTCTCCATTCTCCATATTTCTTTGGTGCTAGTACTATAGGTACTGCACATGGACTCAGACTCTCTCGAATCAATCCTTTCTTCAATAGCTCTTGAACTTGTCTATTCAGCTCCTCATTCTCTATAGGAGTCATTCTATGGGTTGCCTTATTTGGTAAACTAGCTCCTGGTATCAAATCCATCTGGTGACTAATCTTCCTCACTGGTGGTAACCCTTCAAGTACATTATCTGATATAATATCTTCAAATTCTCCCAATAGATCTAAGACTTCTACTGGTATATCTTCACATTCTTCTTTATTAACTCTAGGAATCAATGCATAGCACATATGCTCATGCTTCATACCATCCAAAAACTTTCTACCATCAACTAAACAAATTCTTGCACTACTACATACCTTTTCGTCCACCTCCTTCAAGGGCTTCAACTTGTGGTGAACTCCATCCTTTGTCAGGGAATAAGTGTTGGCATGTCCATCATGTACTGCACATCGATCAAATTGCCATGACCTCCCCAATAGCACATGATAAGCATCCATAGGTAGGATGTCACACAATACCTCATCATGGTAATTCCTAATTTTGAACTTCACTAAACATTGCTCATTGACCAAAGCTCTATGGTCCTTCTATAGCCATGCAATCTGATATGGATGTGGATGTCTCCTTCTCTCCAACTGTAATTTATTAACCATCCCCTATGAAACTAGATTATCAGTGCTACCATTATCAATGATAACATTACAAACTTTACCTTCACATTTGCACCTTGTGCGAAATAAAATCTTCCTCTGAACTGGATCTTTCTCCTCATTTAGCAAGGCTCTCCTTGTGACAAGAACTTCTCCTCCTTCTACCTCTTCAGAATGGTCAGATTCAACATCTTCATCTTCATCTACATAGGCAACTCATGCATTACCTTCAGGTCTCTTATTCATCCTTCCTTGATGTTGTGGACACTCGTATGCTCGATGTCCCTCTTCTCCACATTGGAAATAGGTTCCATGAAATCCTCCTCTTCCAGGTCCTCATCCAAACCTTCCTCTTCCTCTTTGGTCACCATTATTTTGCTCACAGGGGTGGTAGGCATTATCCCCTTTTTGGTTTTGATTGTTGCTAACTTCTTCATTCTTCTTTTGGTCTTCATTTCATCCTCCATATGGTCTTCCACCAGTCCTTCCACCATGACCTCTTTCTCTCTGCTTGCTTTCAAACCTTCTATTCAGCTTCTCTTCTACCTTCAGGGCAAACTGATAAGCATCTTCTATGGTAGTCATTCTGACCAAACTTAGCTCATCTTGAATACTTGGCTTCAATCCATTTATATAATGGGCTACCTTCTCCTTGTTAGCCTCAGAATGGCCCATTCTGATCATGACCTTGTAGAACTCTTCTGTATACTCTTTGACAGATTTACCTATCTACCTCAAACCCTGCATTTTCTTCAGCAGATCTAACTCGTAATCAAATGGAATGAACTATCTCTTCAAATTTTCCACCATCGATCCCATCTTGTTATTCTTTCTTTTCCTCTTCTATTTCTATCTAGTTGTACTTCCCTCCACCAGATATTAGTGTGACCCTTCAGCTTGGTCTTCACAAATTTGACCCTCTCAGGATCTTCCACTTCCTCATACTCAAAGTACTCCTCCATATCATTGATCCAATCGATCAACTCTTCTAGGTTAAGATTCCCAAAAAATGTAGAAACATCAATCTTCGACCTTTTTCCAATCTTGGAGATGGCCTTAAATAATCTGGCTTGCGTAGGATCTGTGACCTCCTATTCTTCTTCGAGCTGAGATTCTTCTTCAACATCATCTTCACTTTCCTCTTCTCTTCTTGGCTCAAACCCTCTACGCAACTCCTCTTGTAGTGCTTGAACTTGTCTCTGTAGGGCTCTAAAACCCTCTCCTGTAACCATAGTATTTCTTCATGGAGGCATTTTGATCAAATTTGAGTTTCGGTGGCACAGCTTCCTGGACCCGTAATTTTTGACTCAGAGGTCCAATTGGATTCCATAAGATATCGTTGGAAAACTTACGAAGATATATACAAGGTGATTTTTCATCCTTCTTCGAGGCTTCTAAGGTCTTCAAATTTTATTTTTAAACCTTCTTGGAGAGATTTCTCGGGATGAAAAATTTAATATCTCTCAAACTGTTTAGGGTATTGGGGTGATTCTTTCACCACCGGATATATTTTTCAATCCCGTTCTTTGTGGTAAATTTTCAAATCCACATATATCCATTTAAGCTGGCTTACTAAAAATAACCGATGACTATTTTTTGCATTTTTCAATTTTTGACTAACTTATACCTCCGAAGTGTCATCATGGACTCGATAACAACTAAAGAAACTTACAACCAAAAGATAAAATGCAATTTCTTTATTTTTGGTGATGCAAGATTACCCTTACACCACTGGATGCTCCTGTATCACACACCCACCCCCTCACACACTCGCCCACGTCGTGGTTTGAACCTTGGATATCCCGAAGAAGAGCCAAATCCCAGATCATTGTGTTGTTCTCACTGGAACAACATTTCCAAATTAGGTTGTGACCAAATCCCCTATGTAACCAAAAAAAAAACATTTAAAAAAAAAATGATATTAGCTCCATAGTCTTTTAAGGAGGAGATTAAGGTTTAAATTTTGCATATGATTGTCAAGTTGTTGTAGTACTACTACATAGTCATACATTAATGATAGCAATTTATTGTCATACTACTATATAATCAATGATATAATATAAGCTTAGTTATCAAATTCATTGATTTTTTTAGACAAAGTTCGAAATTGGTCAAATTTAAAACCCTAGCGAATAAGAAATAAAACTGGGCAAAAAATAGGAATGAAACACACGTGAGAAAGAGAAAATGCATGCGGGAAATATTTTGCGTGTGTTTTCAACCCTAAATTCAGAAGGAAAAAAAATTGGGCAGAAGGGAAAATGCACGCGAAAAGGAGAAAAACACATTTGTTTTCCCCTTATATATTTGATTTTTGGAAACATTTACAACATCTAAAATTTTTCAAATCAAAATTTGAGTTTGGAAATAGCTACGACTGGGAGTTGTAACTTCTACAATTGCACTACATTTTCTTTATATTGTAATTTAGTAGTTTTTCTAGTTTAAATAAATTTGTTGTGATTTATTGTAATAAATTTACTATTTTTATATGAATTTTTTCATATTTTTACTTTATATATATTTTAAATAGAAAGTAAAATTAAATAAGATATTTTTACATTTAATTTTAATGTTTTTATATTAATTAATCATATATATATAAAGTTCTATATTAAAAATGTAGAAAGCAAGTTTACATTATTTTAATACATTTAAATAAAATTTTATATTTAAATGTTGAAAGTAAAATTAAATGACATTTTAATAACTAAAAATATAAGTGAGATTTATTATATTGTCATATAACCTATTGAAAAAATCACATCAAAATTATTTATTTAATTTTGTATTTAATAATATAGTAGAATTATAACCCGGTGTTGTAGGTGAGTTGGAGAGGAGAGGGCAATCCTCCAAGGGAGGTCCAGGTTCGAATCTCCACCCTCCCAAAAAGCTGAATTGGGTACCCAAAATCCAATTGATAATGTTGGTGCGGGCGGTAGTGGGTGCGACTCCCGAGTGACTTTGACGGTATAAAACCCCCTGTTCGTGGTCTCTCAGACCAAGGCGGCCCCGCAAGGGGTTTTTCGCTAAAAATATATATATATATATATATATATATAGTAGAATTATATTTTATTGTATGTTTTTTTAAAACATTTTACTTACAAATAACTATTTCTTATATATATATATATATAATAAATAACCTCAATTAATGATAAGTATTAATTATGTTTTTTTAAGTTTATTTAAATGCATCTAATTAAAAAATCAAATAAAAATTAGAAAATAAAATTTTATAATATAATATAAATAAAATTCATTTTAATCTTATATAATTTATTTTAAAAAATTACATTTAAAAATATCTATATAAATTCATATTTAATTATATAATAAAATTATATTTTACATTTTATTATATTAAATATATTTGTTAGAATAAGTAATTATTATTTTAAGTTCTACTAGGATAGACTTACTTGAGTTTCCACACCTTCATGAGTTAGGTGAACTCTCAGTTAAAGTCTACATCAGATTTGATGAGTTGTTGTAATCCAAGGACTCTCAATGATCAACTTTGTTATTTATACAAAGTTGATCAATGGAATAATCAATCAGTTCTACTCTTCTTTTCATAGTTCTTGTAATGCTTTGCATGTCTATACGTGAGGAATTCTAACATGGTACCAGAGCAAGGATAGATTTTGCATGTGTTCAAGTATTTAGAAGATCTGGTTCATTTGCTTTGGATAAGTTTTTTTTGACTAACTTGCTTAAAACTTGTGCAGTAGTCAGTTTTTATCCATATGCAATTTTTTAATATATGGTTCTTTGCTTTGGATAAGTTTCTTTTGACTAAAATTGCTTGAAACTTGTGCAATAGTCAGTATTTATCCATAGGCATTTTTTTCTCAACATATTTTTTTTGTTGGAAAAATATTATTTACCATATTTTTAACTTTTTTTCTTCTCAGCTATGCTTGTTTCCATAGTTCTTAATCTCATTTTTTATGGTGCTACTTCTTAGTTCCTTTCTTCTTATGATATAGGGCTACCTCCATTTTGCATGCCTAGTACCGTTCTCAAAATACGTTCTTGTAGCCCATATCATATTAAAGAAAATATTCGTTTTTGTAGCTTGCTTCGTTCGCATTTTAATTTTGTAGTAGGTGTTGCCTTCCTGCTCTCTAAAATTGCGAAATTATTTTATTTTTGTTTCGTGGATGTTCAAATCGCCGTTTTCGAGAATCCCACTTTTCAAAATTTTAAAAACAATTTTTTTTCGTGTTTCTCTCGATTTGTAGATGCATTAATTCATTTTATATATGCTATTTTTCAAGCTCGGTGAAACTATTGTTGTGGCTCGCGTCTATTGTTGTTGAGGTCGCTTTCATAAATATCTTCATATTTTCATTGAAGCTCAACGTATTTGTAGATGCATTAATTATTTTTATATATGTTATCTTTCAAGCTCGACGAAACTATTGTTGTGGCTCGCATCTATTGTTGTTGAGGTCGCTTTCAAAAATATCTTCATATTTTCATTGAAGCTTAACGTTAACATTGTTATTCTAGTTGTTTGACCTCTGTATAGCTCGATGTATCCATCCACGTGTTGCCTTCTCTCCTCAGTGCAACAAATCCCTTCTACCATTGACACTATAAACTCCTCTCTCCTACTTCGAAGTTCTAAAGTTCATTTTATTGCTCTCTTCGAATCATCATTTAGAGTTTAGAGCGCCTGGCTCTCCTTCGGGTTCCACCCTGGTTCACTTGCGGGTTCAAGCGCCTCGTTTGTTGCACTCATTGTTGTCTTCTTCTAAGAAGACGTTGCGCTGGCCCTCGCCATCTTCTATCATAGTGATATCTCACCTTTCATTTTTCGTAAAGTTTTACTCTTAATTTTTTTGACATTTTACATTGAAAGTAGAGAGTTTATGATATATCTTATCTACTCATTTTCCTATCTAACTTGTGTGTCTACAACAAGCGTTGATTGAAAGCAAACATAAGTTTTTCATAGTAGTTTTCTGGTTGCCTCGGATGAACCCTCTTCTATTTTTCGTAAAGTTTTAAACTGTATTTAAAAAAAAAAATTGTGTTGACATTTTAAATTGAAGGTAGAGAGTTTATGATATATCATATATGTTCGTTTTCCTATCTAACTTGTTAGTCTACAACAAGCACTGATCGAAAACAAACATAATATTTTCATAGTTTTTTTTTTGTTGCCTCGGACGAAAGAAGTTCGCTTTCTGCATATAAAATTGAATCTTTGATCGTCTTGTTCACGTCATTGAATGTAGGCACTCCTTATTGTAGATTCCTCTCTCAAGCTCTGAAGGCAGCAGTCATAGCAATGTTATTGTCATTAAAATTCCTTTTAAAAAAAATTGTTTACTTCTTCAATTCAATAGAGTGTTACAAACTACTAAGAGTTTGTAGAGTCCTCTCAGAGGACTACATTGTAAACAATCTCTCTATGTTTGTAGGTCCTCCGATCTGTCTCAACGAAGTCGCTCTATACAAATCTTAATTAAAAAAAAAAATTGGGGGGTTTTTTTAAAGGTGCCTAGGCACATTTTATAAAAGAGAAAGGGGGGTGTAATCCTTTTTTGGCTTTGTCTCATTCCTCACTTTTTTCTCTTACCTATGTTTTAATTTATTTTAAACCTAAATCTATAATATAATTTACTTTAATGCTTTCTTTAAAATCAACATGAATTTAAAAAAAAGTAGACCAAAGTTTTTAAATTTTTAAATTAATGAATGCTTTGTTAAAGACCTATTTTTTATAAATCAACATTCATTTATATATTTATAAATTCCAAATTTTTGTCATTCATGATATTTTTTATTTTTTTTTGGTAAATAAAAGTCTTCATTAATTACCGGGTTTTGCAGGTTAACCCAAAACCTATTACAATATCCAGTCTTCTGTTGAGAGTGTAGATCCTAGTCATCCTTGAAACTTTCTTACCAGAAATTGTGTTGAATTCCCTACAACACCTTAATAACAAAGCACACCCATACCTAAACATAACTGTAAACATTACTTACATTGACAGGAATTGAATTTTGGAACTTTGCACTTGTGAAACCTGTTGCTTGCCAATTTCCTATTCTCTGTCGGAATCTTCCAAGGCTTACACCCTATTACCTTCATTTCCAATTTGGTATGATTTAGAGGGAAACCCCATAGTTATTACCGACTCCATGGGGAAAGAACACCCATTCATCTTTCTCCTTAACGGTAGGTTTCTTTTCATGACTAATAATGTTTTCCACTTCGCGTGGCACACCTTGTGTCCATGTCACCAAACTACCAACATCAACACCTATGTTGGCTAATTTGTCAGCTGACTTGTTGGCCTCACGATACACGTGACGAGCCCTTCTGTTCTGTCTTGCCGCAAAAAGGATCCTCACTTCATGGATGACTCCCTCGATTCTCCATGGAGGTGTTTTTCCATTGGTTAACAGGTTGATGATGTTCATAGAATCACCTTCAATCATCAAGTTACCTTGAGTTGCTTCGGCTACTTGCAACCCTCTCCAAAGGGCTCTAGCTTCTTCTTCGTTATTAGTTTTGATTCCCAATGGTTCAACGAAGGCCTTGACCAGATTTCCTTGATGATCCCTGGTTATTCCTCCAACTCCAGATCTTCTCGAGTTCTCCTTGGCTGCACCATCAAAATTTATTTTAAACCAACCCTAGGGGGTGGCTCCCAAGAAATCCCATTTCTGGTATTGGGCAAAGGAATGGAAGGTTTGTCCTCAATACCTAAGGCCCGAGCTAATTGTTTTTCTTGAGGAAGAATTAAGTGGTTCTCATCCACTAAGGTTTTCTTTCGAAAAGACAATAATCCTGTTGAGGATGGTTTTTGGGTTGTGAATGGTATACTTAAAGGCTCTATGGTTCCTTTCTAGCCAAATATGCTAGATAAAATGATGCCAACAGATTTTCCATAGGTACTTAAGTTTTAGGCTAACAAAGGGTTGAGACCATTGATTGAACACTTTGGATATAAGAGCAGGCTTAACCCACGAGATCCTAAAGGCTTGGAAAAGTTCATCTAGGATGGACTCCGCTATCGGACACTCTAAAAACAAGTGTTGGGTTGTCTCCCATCCTGCCCTGCACATGTAGCAACGGTTATCAATAACCATACCTTTGGATAACATATTGTCCATAGTGAGGATTTTTCCTTGAATCACCAGCCATGAAAAAAAGGATATTTTAGGAATTGAGCCTTTGATCCAAACCAAACTCGATTGAAATTGTTGACCTTCCACATTGAGAAGCAAATTATAGGCAGAATTAACTATGAAGTCACCACTTTCAGTCTCAGCCCAAGCAATGTGATCTTCATCCTCTCCAGAGGGAATAATTTGTTGAGTTAAAATGTTATAAAGCTCTTCAGACTCCGCTTCAAAACCCTGTACTCTGATGTGTTTCCACTTGTTGATATTTATATCCTACCACATATAATTTGCAACCTTCTTCCCAATATGTTGCTCCATATGCTCTTGAATCCTAGCCAAACGAGGATTCTGGGATAACTCCTCATCTCTCACCCACCGATCCTTCCAAAAGTCTATTGTTTGCCCATTTCCTAGGATCCATCTAAGACCTTTCTTGACAAGATCCCTGCCCGTGAGGATTGCCTTCCAAAAAGCAAACCCCCTGCTTGCTAAGTTGTCATTAAGGAAGTTCACACCTTGGAGGTATTTCCTCCTAACTATGGCAATCCATTCATTATCGACCTTAGTCAATAACCGCCACGCTTTTTTGGCTAACAGAGTTGTATTGAGATGAGCAACTCTCCTCAATCCTAACCCCCCATCAACTTTAGGTTTGCAAACCTTGTTCCAACCTACTAAATGGATCCTTTTCTTATCCTTAGTCCCTGACCAGAGAAATTTTTTTTGAAGCTGCTCAATTTTGTGATACACCTTGCTGGGAGCTCTGAAGACCGATAGGAAGTAAATAGGTATACTTTGAAGTGAATCCATAGTTAAAACATCTTTGCTTGCTTGAGATAACAAATGTCCTTTCCAACCTGCTAGATTTTTTTGGATCCTCTCCAGAACTATGTTCCACATTGATCCTTCAAGTTTCCCCGTAAACAGGGGAAGACCTAAATAGGAGGTGGGAAGGGATGCAATCTGACATTCCATGATCCTTGCTATGATGTTTTGCCTAGGAATGGGGGTATTGATGAAATAAAGTTTGCTCTTATCAAAATTCACTTTTTGTCGAGCCACTTCTTCATACATTATGAGAATATTTTTAAGCCTTCTTGCCTCAACCATAGAAGCCAAAGTCAGTAGCAATGTATCATCAACAAATTGTTGATGTGTCACCGAGGTAGTTAGCAACGTGGCCTTGATACCTGATATGAGTCCAGCTACCGTTGTTGCCTTAATGGTTCTTCCCAAGGCCTCAACTACAATGATGAACAAAATAGGACTTATGGGATATCCTTGTCTTAGACCACATTTGCTTTGAAAAAACCTGCAGTAGACCCATTAACCAAAACTGAAAAACAAGGCTTAGAAATACACTCTCTTATTAACTTGACCCATTTCATGTTGAAGCCAAATTTTAATAAAACTGCCTTTAGGAATTCCCAATTTATCCTATCATAAGCTTTGTTCATGTCTAACTTTAAAGCCATGACTGCTTTTTTGGTCTGAGCGATTGTATGAAGATCCTCATGAACAGTGATAACTCCATCTAAGATTGATCTTCCTTGTACAAAACTTCCTTGACTTGGATCAATGATAACCGGTAGAACTTTCTTCAAATGATTGGCTAAAACTTTGGAGAAATTTTTATAGGATATATTACATAGGCTAACCGGCCTAAATTCAGCCATAGTCTTGGGGTTGGGGCCTTTAGGGATCAAAGCAATGAAAGTTGAATTGAAACCCCTTGGAATATGATTTGAACTTTGGAACTCCTTGATTGCAGCAATAAATTCTGCTCCAATAATATCCCAACAAACTTGGAAAAACCGCGGTGAAAACCCATCTGGACCAGGAGCTTTGTCAGGATCCATGTTAAACAAAGACTCCTTGATATCTTCGTCTGAAAAAGCTGTTGTAAGAGACTCGTTAATCATTTTATCAATGAGTTATGGAATGAATTGAAGGAGAGAGTCTTTTGCTTGGGCATTACAGGCCCGTTCTTCACCCAATAATGAACTGAAAAAATTAACAGCCTCATCCCTGATCTCCTGAATGTTTTGAGTTGAGGATCCCTCCACCTTAGTTAAATTTCTAATATTATTGTTGCTTCTATTGCTCAATGTGGTAACATGGAAAATTTTTGAATTAGAGTCCCCTTCCTTTAGCCATAATGCCCTTGATTTCTACCTCCAATACATCTCTTCACAAGCTCAAATATTATAAAACTCACAAAGGGTTTCCTTCTCTTCAATCCTTATCGCCTTATCATAGGTTCCATTTTGGATTTTGCTTTCTATTATTCTCAGTTTTTCCCCCACTGCTCTCTTATTCTCAAAAATATTTCCAAATACTTCTTTATTCCATATTCTAAGGTTTTTTTTCACCATATTAAGTTTTTGAGATAGTTTGAAGGAAGCACTTCCCTGGATAGGCTACTGCCACCATTCCTTTATTCATTTCTTGAAGTCCAGATGTTTACCCCACATTGACAGAAATCTGAATGGTTTTTTAAAGGAGTTAGCCTGAAATGCCTCCCATAGAATAATATTATGGTCTGAAGCGCATTTAGGAAGGGCTTGTAACGCTGAATCACCAAACATTGTTGTAGCTTCCTTGGATAAAAAAACCTATCCAACCTTTCTTGAATCAACTGACTTCCTATCCTCTTGTTACTCCATGTAAATTTGGCTCCTTTTAGTCTTACATCCATCAATTCATTTGTGTTAATGAATTCATTGAAGTCCTCCATGCTCCTTGAGGGTAACCCAAATCCTCCCTTCTTATCAGATGGGTAAAGGGGGGTATTGAAATCTCCCCCAATCACCCAAGGAATGTCTTTAAAATCTTGGCTCAAATGCCCCAAAAACTCCCATAGTTCAAACCGCCCTTGGACAGAGGTGGGGGCATAAACATTTGACATAATCTAATTCTTATTAGTATCAAAATCATGAAATAATATGCTTAAGACTCTTTCATTTGTCTGAATAATACTTCCTTTTATTTTAATAGGATCCCATAAGATCATGAGGCCCCCAGATGCTCCTCTCGCCTGTTGAAATGCCACTTCCCCTTGCTTCCAAATCCTTCTAGCTATAAGTGTTGATTGTGCCTCATCTGTTTTGATTTCTTGAAGAAAAATGATAGTAGGATTCCAATCCTTCCTTATAGACTTCACCATCCTTTGTTTTGGTGGGTCGTTTAGGCCTCTCACATTCCATGAGAGAACCTTCATTTATACTGTTTGATATTTTTCCCTGCCCCCTTCCCTGATCCAAAGGGGGTTTGTCAATTTTGCTATTATCTTGGCCAGGAATAGCTTGCTGTAACAATGTTCTTTGCTTTTTGTTTGCAATTTCTTCATTGATTCTCATTCTATAGTGCTCTGCTGTAGATATTCTCCCTTTCTTTCTTTCACTTCCATAATCTATCGAAGGCTTGGTAGTGCTTCTAGTCTATTTTGGACTGAAATGAGGGGGCATATACTGTGATAGTCTAGGGCTTGAACCTTCTTCCTCATTTTGGGGGTTTTCAATTCCCTCTTCATCCTCAGCCTTGTTTTGGTTCACCTCTCCTGTTTGGTTCCTAAACATGGGGCTTTCCTTCAAGGAACCTTTTACCGTTGGGCTCGTCTGATAAGGGATAATTTACTCCACTACTGGATTAGGAGCTACATTCCTGGCTCTTGTTTCCACAACTTCGACTCCTAACTCTATTTTTTCCATGTTTAAACTGAAATGACCTAGCAATTTTTCTTCATTTTGAGCATAGTTTTTGGGGCTTTTTGTCATAGTTGTGGATGGTCTCGATTTGGATGGGGAGTCTAGGGTTTCAGGAAACTTGACACTGATGGTATCATCCTTACTGTTTTCTTTTTCAACTTCTAGATTTGCTAGGATATCAAACATGTTCAAGCCGAGATCTTTATTACATACCTTATGATTTTTGCCTCCCTCATTATGTTGCTTTCCTTTCTCCTAGATTTTTTCCAGTTCTGTGTTGGCTTGGTCAGCCTGGTTATTCTTAACTTATCTGTATCCTTCCAAGTTAAGACGCGGTCCTTGAAACTTTGGGATCCCTCTCCCATTAGCTTTCCCTAGAAAACCTTCGCTCGTGGCTTCCTTGTTTGCAGTTATTGTCAGACATTGGGCTTGAAGGTGGCCCTGCGTTTTGTACACTCTACAAAATGTCGGCTTGTTCTCATACTCCATAGGCTGAATCCTTAGAAACTCTCCATATGCTAGTTCCACCTGAGAAGGTAGATCAGAATCCAAGTTTGCATTTACACAGATCCTAGCATGCGTCAATCTAGTCCTTGTCAGGGTTGAATGGTCTATTGCCATGAGCTCTCCTATCATCTTTGCTATCCCACTAAGCCAGTACTCATTAAAAAACTCGGCTAGGAGGTTTGGTAAACGGACCCAAATGGGTGCTATATTAATGTTCTGCTTCTCAGGGTTGAAATCCTCCCCCCACTTCCTCATAAAGAGGCTACACCTTCCTAGAAACCAGGGTCCTCCTGTCAAGATGCACTCTGCATCATCTTTGTTGTTGAGTATTATCATAAAAAACCTCTTGAAATGGCTACGATTTCTAAGCTTCCTAAATTTTTCCACTTTGTCGCAGCCCATGAGCGAATAGTCTCAATGTTCGGCCTTCCTCCCAAAAACTTGCCAACTAAGTATAATGCCTCCATATCCAAGAATATTTCCATAATCTCCACTGGTGCAGTTAACCTGTTATTTTTTGGTATTAGGGGCGGTAGTTCACTGACTGGATCCTTCTTTTTCCCTTTTAGCATTTCCAAAAAGGTTGGGCCCTTGTTGCTAGCTCCCGAACCCCAGTGGGACCCTTTGTTTGAGGGTTTATCTGGAGGATCTGTACCTTTAGCCTTTTCAAACTGAGCTGACAAGGAATCCTTTTCCTTTCCATCTACAGCATTCTGCCCTACCTCTAGATCTTCTCCTTCCGTTGGTTCAAAATTTTTGCCTGTCGTTTTTGCTCCTCCTCTGCTTCCTCCACCGCTCCTCATCTCTCTCCTTCGTTTGGCCTCTTTTCATGATATTTTTTATTGCTTACTTAAATATATCCATTAATTTCTAAATACCTTTTAAACTATCTTCTATTATTTCTTTCAACAAAAGTACAAAATTTTCTTCTCATCTATATCAACATATTAGACTTCTCAACAACTTATAGTTTCCCTCTCGTAAGGGCGGGTTGTACGGAAACTCTAATATCAAGTATAGCTGAAAGCACTTCATCAAAAACCTATGTTCCATGTATCATTCATCTCATAATACTTATAGTTTCCCTCTCGTAAGGGCGGGTATTTGAGAAGAATAGGTATAAAGGCCAGGATTTTTTTTGAAGAATTTGCCTAATTCAACATATCAAATCTAATAATTTACTTATAGTTTCCCTCTCGTTAGGTAGGTAAATTGAGAAGATTGGTATTGAATCAGGCTTCTATACAATTATTAATATCTCAATTGTAATCTCTTAAGCACTTGAAGTTAAAAGGGGGGATTCTGGTTCACTTCAATTATATTTAGTAAAATGAATACAATTGAGCCTCTCACCCCTCATAACTATCACACATGGAAACCCAAAATTTTAAATCTCATTTCTCAAAAAGGGCTCACACACCTGCTAGAAGAGAAGCAACCTGAATTTGAAAAAAATATGAAAAATTTGTTCATAAAGGGAAGTCGTATGAAACAATGGGTATTATAAGCACTAATGTAAATGAAAGCTTATGGTTTCACATTACGGATTGTAAAAATCCTTATGAAATTTGGGAGAAACTAAAGAACTTATTTGGAAAAGTAGATCAAATAAGGTCAATGCAATTAGAGGTAGAATTAACAACATTATCTCCTAAAGACTTTAGCAATATTGTTGACTTTCTCACCAAATTTAAAGAAGTCCTTACTCAATTTAAAGGCAGTGGCAAGGATAAAAAAGATGAAGAATGCATTTATCTAATTATTTCTAAATTAAATGGTGTATTTCAAATATTTGCAACCACCTTTCTATCTACAAAATATGCTCTTGGTGCAAGTTTCAAAATGCCCTCCTTAGAAGAATTTTGTGAGAGACTAACTAGAGAAGAAACAAAACTTGCAAAGTATGAGATCTCTTCCTCTTCCTCTAAAGCCTTAGTAGCATCCACCTCCACTAAAGAAAAATTCAAAAAGAAAGAAAGAAGTCCCATAACTTGTACTCACTACAAAAAGAATGGTCATTCTATAAACAAATGTTGGAAAATATTACAACAACTAGAGGCAGCTATGAAGGATCAAAACATAGACAATAAAAAGCAGATAGGAAAAGCCCTAAATGTTCAAGGTAAGACCACCAATACTTCTTCCAATTATTGGGTACTATATTCTGGAGCAACTCATCACATGACTGCTTCATATGAGTCATTCTCTTCTATCTCCTCAAGTTCAACATGTAGCATAGAATTTGGTGACTCCTCCTTTATCCCAATCAAAGGAAAGGGTGACATATCCATTGATGGTGACTCTATCAATAATGTTCTCTATGTTCCAAGCATTGCAACAAATCTTCTCTTCGTCTATCATATTTGTACTTCTGGAAAGGGGAAAATTGTTCTTTTCTCTCCAACAGGAGTTGAGATAAGAGACTTTCAAGACACCCACTCTCTTATAGCCAAATGAGATATTGATCACAAAACTCGCCTATTTCACTTCAAAGGACTCAAAAATCCAAAAGGGGCCTCCTGTTTTGTGGCTCATGGAGATCTTGAAAGCAAAATTTGGCATGAAATGTTTGGTCATCTCAGTTATAACTACCTAAAATAATTGAACACCCATTAAATGGTTACAGGTTTACCTCAAGTCTCTTCTATTGATGGAGTATGTCCGGTATGTGCTCTTGGAAAGCAACATCAAGATCCTTTCCACCCAAGTGGTTCTCTGAAATCCTCATTTCCTCTAGAGTTAATCCATAGTGACTTGATGTTTTTCCAAAGCCTTATTTCAAAGGAGTAAAATATGCTCTAACCTTCATTGATGACTTTTCCAGAAGAACTTGGTTCTACTTCCTAAAATACAAAAGTGATGTTTGATCCCACTTCAAAATCTTCAAAGCCTTAGTTGAAAATTAGGCCTCTTGCAACATCAAGAAAATTCACACAGATAATGGGGGGAATACTGCATTAATGAGTTCTCAATATTTCTATCAAGTCATGGCATCATTCATCAACATTTTTTCTCCCATAATCTATAGCAAAATGGTATTGCAGAGAGGAAAAATTGAACATTGAAGGAAATGGCAAACTATATGCTCCATTCAAGAGATCTTCCAAAGGTTTTTTGGGCAGAAGCTATTAACTGTGTAAACTATATTCAAAACCGCATAGCTCATAAAGCTCTTGACCATTTAACTCCTGAAGAAGCATGGACTGGCTCAAAACCAGATGTCTCCTTCTTCAAGATTTTTGGATGTACTTCTTGGGCACACATCCCAAAGAAGAAAAGGAAGGCTCTGGATATGAAAAATAAAAAGCTCATCTTTATTGGTTATTGTGAGGAAATGAAATCATACAGGCTCCTTGATCCCTCAACTCATGAGGTATTTTTTCATAATAATGTCCAATTTGATGAAACATTCCCTCCAAAAGATCCTAAAACATCCTCTTCCTCTATTGAGCCTTCTCCTACAATAGAACCTTAATATAATGAAGAACCAAATTTAGAGATTAATTGAGAAATTGATGATCAAGATGAGGAATCTATAACTCCAACTCAAAGTCTTTACATTTCTTCTACTCCTCCTACTATGCCAAAATGGACCCGCACCATTGTTAAAGAAGCTACTCCTTACATCCAAAATCGTCCATCATCTAGATTAACCAACTCCATAGGCACTGGTCTTGTCTATCAATCTATTTCCTCTTATCCTCAATCCTTCCAAGAAGCAACTGGTATTAAAGAATGGGATGATGTCATGGAAAACGAATTCTCTTCCTTAATCAAAAATGAAACTTGGGATTTAGTTCTCCTACCTAAAGGAAGGAAATTAGTTCGTTGTAAATGGATTTACAAGACAAAATATGGGCCTAATGGAGAAATTGACAAGCACAAATGAAGCAAAAAGGATCTTGTGCTACTTGCAAGGAACTACTCACTTTGGGATCTTATATGAGGGAAAATCCATGGATATCATTGGCTACACAGATTTAGATTGGGCAGGTTCAGTATAAGGACATATGTTCAACTTTTGGCTATGTTTTTTGTCTTGGTTCTTCACCAATTGCTTGGTTATGCAAAAAATAACAAGTAGTGGCCTTATCATCTACAGAGGCAGAATACAGGGCAACAGTTTTAGCAAGTCAGGAAGCTCTTTGGCTTCATCAAATTATAAAAGAATTTGGTTTTCTAATTATAAACCTATTACTCTTTGGTGTGACAATCAGAGCACATTGCACGCAATCCAGTTGAGCATTAGTGCACCAAGCACATTGAGATACACATGCACTTCATTCGATGACATATTCAGAATGGGGACATATACTTGGACTATATTCCAACTAAAAATCAAGTTCCAGATATCTTCACCAAGTCATTTCCTTCTCCGCGTTACATACATTTGCGAGAGAAACTTGGATTACTACAACTACATTGAAACAAAGGTTTTTCACCTCTCCTTTTATTATTGTATTCTTTAGAGGATGGTTTTTCCCTTGTGTTTTTTTCACCATCTCTTATATATATTGTAAATGAGTATCTCATCAGGCCATGTTTTTGGGACTCATCTTTTTTTGTGTAATAAGAGGACAATATTCGCCATCCGAATACATGCCTCGTTATTTCATAGCAGATGGTTTTTCCCATGTGGTTTTTCACCATCTCTAATATATATTGTAAATGAGTACCTCATCAGGCCATGTTGTCGAGACTCATCATTTTTTTTTGTGTATTAAGAGGACAATCTTCGCAAACCGAAGACAAGCCTCTTCCTTTTTTCTTTTGTGATAGATGGTTTTTCCCATGGGGTTTTTACCATCTCTTCATAAAATAAACCATTGTACATGAGTACCTAATCAGGCTCTATTATCGAGACTCATATGCACAATACACCCCTAGTATCACATAAGGGGGGGTTTTATAATAAGTAATTATTCTCTTAAGTTCTACTATGATAGACTTACTTAAGTTTCCACTCCTTCATGAGTCAAGTGAACTCTCAGTTAAAGTCTAGATTTGATGAGTTGTTGTAATCCAACGACTCTCAATGATCAACTTCATTATTTATACAAAGTTGATCCATGGAATAATCAATTAGTTCTACTCTTCTTTTCATAGTTCTTGTAATGCTTTGCATGTCTATACGTGAGGAATTCTAACAATAATTTTAAATTATTTTACTTATATTTTTAAGTATATATTAATAAATAATTATTTCTTAAATAAATAACCTCGCATCTCCAACTGGAAGCAAGTGATAGTTATGCTTTCTTTTAACTTATTTGGTTGTATAATTAAAAGAATCAAATGAAAATTAAAAAATAAAATTTGAAAAAGTAATTTTTTGATTTATAGTAAAAGGGTTTTAAAAGGTAATAATTTTTAATATTCATGTGGTTATATAATAAGAAATAATTTAGAAAATTTTTTGTTTATATAATATATAATTATCCAATCTTATTTTAATTACGAAAATGTATTTCTACTTAAACATGGTGTTCATCTCTACTATTCCAGAAGAACTATTCCACATCCCATCATTCTAGATGAGTTTGGTGCTCGTCCATTGCTTACAACAACAATATTTCTTGTTGTCTCTTTACTGCGTAGATTTCATTGTATGTCGGAGAGGAGAAGATATCCATATTTAGCACTATAATCCTCAATACAGTTGGCAAATCAAGGGGTCAGGAATTGCTAGTATGCTCATACTACTACTCTACTTCAATATCTTGGCCTAGACATCATGAGACCTCCTACTAAAGCATCAATCAATGCACCATACTCCAATAAAGATATTCAAGATGAGATTTACTGAGCATATATAAAAACTACTTGGATTGATCCAAATGAACCTCTTTCACCAAAACTGCTCCATTACTCTCACTTTTATCTCCAACTAAAGAATGGATTGATCACTACTCCAAAATATAACTTGATACAGATGTCACACAACCTTAGGTTTCCTCTAGCTTAGCTACGAGTTTGCTCCCACCAGCTCTGTATTGAGACATATCATTACCTCCCTAGAGATCAACGTATTTGCAGATTATGCAGTCTTGATGTGGAATCCGAGGAGCATTTCATTTTCACCTGTCCTGTCTACTACGAGATATGAGGTAGATATTATTGCTTATTCAGAGACACCCATACACTAAAATCATGGATTAATTATGAAGATCAGAGATGCATTGCCCTTTTCATTCGAGAATTATTCAATCTCAGGAAAGAACTACTTAATAACAGTTTGCAGAAGATAATAGGATCCCGACTTATTTCTTCATTCTTCCAGCCTCCAAAGGCCACGACCAGGAAGCACCAGGGTGATCACAGAGATACAACAAGATCAACTCATCGTCGACTCCCACAAAGAACATCTACGATGACATTCAACTCTTACATCACTCACTTCTCTCCAGCTTTGAATGTTGGGAGTAATCCTTGATCAACAAATTTTGTATATCATGTCATCCTGTTTATTTTTTATTTTTTACTTTATTTTCTTTGGAGCTGCATTAGGCACTCTCGTTGCTTTGTATATGTCTTACTTTACAGTCCTATTGACCTCTTTTGGTTACTGATGGACATTAATACAAATTCAAATTCAAATTCTATTCTACAAGATTTAAACCTTAACCTTTATTTAAAGTGAAACATAATGTAAACCCGTAACCAAAGTATGGTATACACTAAAGCTTCTCAGAATTTGAACCTTAAACCTTTATTCAAAGTTTCAAAATCCTTAAAATAAAATTTTATTTATGTCATTAAACACATTTAAAAACAATAACATGTATAAAAACCATTTTTTTCACGCCACCTTAATAATGTTATTAATTTACAAAATTGTACTTATAAATGGCAAGCAAGGAACACTCTCTTCTAATTTCATTTTAGTGTCCCTCAAACAATACCCTCCTAATCTTTGTGTAGTATCTGTGCATAATTATCTTTAACCTTCGCTCGCATGCTGAGTACGCACGGAACCGATGCAATGTTCGGCATAGAAGTTGAGCTACTCCTGTACGTTGGCCGTGCAGAATTTAACACCGTGGATTTATGACAATTAATACTGGATGACTAACCCCTGAAGCCAGTTGGTACCCTCCTAAAGATCTCAGAAATCGAAACATCATCTTTACAACTGTAACGAGAAAGATCGCTACGGGCTTTATTTCTCATGGAACAATGCTTTACCATCTCTTTTGCGGACAAACACAGAGTTCAATGGCATCTCCTGACTGTTCCTCAACATCTTCGTCAAAATTGCATCTATCATTTTGGAGTTTTAGAGAGCACTCCCTCTCTGGTTTTGCTATGGGCTATTCCCCTCTATTTTCCATGGGTGTTAGGTTTGTAGCAAAAGAAGAATCACTCCTAACATCCAGGGCCGAGAAATCTCTGTTGCCTTAGTAATGTCTTATTTCTTATTATATCAGAACAGAGGTTTCTGAGTTTTTATTTAATGGTATTTAGAGTTTTTCATAAGACTGAAATCCGTGCAGGGTCTTGTTGTCCAAAGTTAAGGTATAGTAAATGGGGATCTCTAATGTGTCCAAAAATCTCTGCTGGGAAATTTCGTGGTTGTTAATTATGAAGCAATTGAATTATCATTCCTGTAGCGTTTACCTTTGAGATCGATCAGTTAATTTAGGGGAATGTAGCATAGGGTCGAATGATGGTGTTTTTGAGTCGTAAAAATATCTAAATTTTCTGCAAAGCTGAGTAGAGAGGCGAGTTGAGATGGTTGTGTGGTTCACCCAGAGGCTTCAGAAGCTGCATTCGATATTAGGGGTTTTGGAGGGAATGCGGGCGGCGATTTGGTGGAGAAAAGAAATGCATTAGGGCCTGCACTTGCGATAATGTCTGGAATTTTTAGGAACAGGGCAGATTTTAGAACGAGGGTTAGAACAAAAGAGAAGATGGTTTCAAAGGCTTGGTGAGCGTGCCCCTGTAACTACTGAACGTTTTGTTGCAATCCACCGCCATTAATTTCTATTGATAAACAATCAATCCTATGTAGTATGAGAAAACTGAATCTTTACGAGAAGAATCAATAGGCTGCAATGTTGTTAATGACTGGGAGGAGGAAGAATTATATAGAAAGAAATTGCTTTCACATGCAAGGTTCTAAACTTTTGTTCCTGCAATCCAGTACCTAGAATAGGATGAAAAGTCAAACGAGTTTCCAATTGATTTCCATCAGGGCTATGTGTAGTGGCGAATAAATTCGAATTTGGTGAATATGAGGAACCTCGAAATCGGTTCATTTGTCTTAAATTTTCAGGATCAATTTTTATGTAGGGTCAATTCACCATAGTATATATCCAAACATAGGTATATTTGTACTCGTTGGAAAGCTCTTTTCAAGCTTGATCTAATGGTGGTGTTTGTATGAAGTTATAAGATGATTTAATAGGTCAAAAGTGGTCCCAAATATGACCTTACATTTTAGGGCTTCAAATGCCCCAAATTTTGGTGTGAAGATGCTCGTTTTGATTTTCTTAGGATTCTCTATGATTCTCCTTGATTTTGTTTAGGATTCGCCATTTTTTTACAAGTACATTTTGAGTCCAACCCCTTATACATAACCTTGATTTCCATACAATGAAAGATTTGTGTGACCCTTCCAAAATAATTTTGCAGTCAATAGAAGTCGGTCGATCGTGACATTTTTTGGCCTTTTTGTTTATGACGATGAAATGAAGATTAACCTGAATTTTGTTCACTTAGGTTTATTGATAGAGTTTGTTAGTGGGTTGTTTAAGATTTAATTTTTTAAAAGGTTGGAGTTTTCTTGACTTCATTTGTGTCCAATTTAAGACATTGTTTTGGCCTTTTGTTTATAGTTCCAGTATGTGACAAGGAAATAGAGATTAACATGACTTTTGTTCATTTGAATAGGTTTGTTGATATAGGTTGAGTGTTTGTCAGTGGATTGTTTTAGTTCTATTTTCTAGAAGGTTGGAGTCTCATTAACTTCATGTTTGTCCAACTAAGTATTTATTTTTTGAAAAATAATTTGAAAAAATTATATTAAAACAAGATCATTTACAAGTTGGGTGAGATTCCTCCCAGCCTTAGTTGATAAGAACACCTATTTACAACAGTAAAAGAATATTTGCATTGGAGCCAAATCTCTTAAACCATATTTTTACAATGGTTTTTCAAACTAGGTAAACAGTAGATTTGATCACCAACCTGCCTAATCCTCTCATCCTCATAACCATGTCACCGAGCCATTAAACCCCTACCTCATTCTCGATATCCATATTAGTCAGGAAGTCTACCACTTTATTAAGATCTCTATTATATAAATCGAAATCACATCATCTAATTTCCTCCACAGTTCCTTAATTTGGGTGAAAAGAATCCTCAACCTCCATGTCTTCAAAGCAAAGTTTCTCATGCAATCCAAAGCTCCTACCAATATTTGAGAATTTGATTCTAGGATTATCCTCCTTGAATCTTTGTCTTATTGCCCAAATAGAAGCATATTTGATAGCTAAGGCTTTTGCTTCATTGTTCGTGGCCCTTCCTTCCCAGGTATTGCAGTTCCCAATAGAGCATTGTTCCAACATGATTCCTATAGACCACTCCAATTCTAGCTCTACTCGGATTGCCTTTTGTAGCTCCATCAGTATTAATTTTAATCCAACCTTCGGGGGTGGTTTCCAACTAGCTTTGTCATGTCCCTCTTGCACTTCAGCTTCTTTCTCCATCATCATTATATCATCCTGAGTTTCCTCTTTGGCATACACTGCCATAGTTTCTATGACTTTGCTCCAAATGAGTTGCCAAATACCATCTAAGGATGAAAAGGTTTCTCTAAAAATTCTGTCATTTCTCTCCAACCACACATGCCACTTAATAAAGTTTAATCCAAGCTTCCAACCAATAGAAAGAGCTTTAGATTTAAATCTACCCCTCTTCCATATTTCCCAAATATTAATCCGATTCAAATCACAATTGGCTCGAATTTTATAATATAAAAACCATCACTCATAGATCTGGCATGTAAATAGGCACTCAAATATCAAGTGGTCAAATGTTTCCTCTCTTGTAGCATAAAACACATTGAAATGGACCAACAATTCCCCTACATTTCAAATTATCAAAAGTAAGAATTCCATTATGCATGAACTGCCAGGCAAAAAAGTTTACTTTTGGCCAACCCTTGGACTTCCAAATCTTTCTCCAATATTTAACTTGATATGCATGAGGAGGAGGTTTTGGAAGGATCTTATCATATCCATCCTTCATTGTGTAGAATATAAGACTCTCATAGCCCCAAGCTAATTCATCGTCCTCATCTTTACCTATGAGAAATCTTTTTACTAAGATTTTAGTCATGATGGGTATTAATTACGAAGGGATTAAAATTGGCCACTCATCCAACTTATTAAATTATTTGTAATGACCCTCCTCACATGGTTTATGAAAAATAATGAATTATCATACACTTAACTTTTTCTATGATTCCTGGTACTGTTGATGACTTTTGTGAGTGCAAGACAGTGGTGTAATGGTAATGAACGAGAAGCAAGTCAGGGAAAAAAGGTGAGACATGGAAGTGATGATTTGGCTCATGAGCACATGGAAACTCGCACTTGCATATCATTTAGGTGATTGCATATTGCATCATTGTGTGGGTTTGTTTAGCTTGAATATTACTTGTATGGCAAGAAATGAGACATGTTGTTTTCAGTGGTAATGATGGGAGCCACTAGTTTAGAAATCCATGTGTGTGATTGCTTGTTATGGCATAAGAGTTTGTTATTTAAAATAATATTTTGATCATATATGAATTTACTATGGTAAATAAGCTTATCATGAATGGAAGCCTTTTTTAGAAAAGTAGAAAACTTCATATTATTCAATTGAAAGGACCTTGCTTAAATAGCAAGTGCTTACAATATGATCCATTGGATCATAACTAACTAAGCTAATCTCAACCACATAAATTATCCTAGTAACAACTTAGGATATAATATTATTCTAACACCCCCCTTAAGTGGTACTAGGATATACTAACACCCCCTTAAGTGATACTAGGAGGTAGTGAAAAGCAACAAAAGTAAATAAGTGGCATATCCACAAGTATGAGTCCCGGAAACAAGGCCTGATAAGGTACTCATGTACAAATATACATAAGAAAACCTGTTGGAGAGATGATGAAAAACCATAAGGGAGAAAACCACCTGCTAGAATAGAAAGAAGAAGAAGAAGGAAGATGTGTATGGAGGATGGAGAGGAAGATGTCCTCTTCAACCACCCCTTGGACAACTTCCATCAAGAAGATTGCAAAGGATCCATAAGATGTATCAAAAGGTAGAGACTCGTCGAAATGAATGAAATATTACTCCAAGACTAGTGTTGTGACACATATCAAGGCTGTAAACCATGAAAAAATATCACTAAAAAAAACCCCCTAAAACCAAAGTGTCTCACACAAAAAAGGGTGTGAGGATAGTATGGAAAAAACCACAAGGATCGTAAGGGATGTCAAAATTGACTCCACAAGCATAAGTAGTGGTTTCCACTTATATGAACACAATGGGCTGATAACAAGGTCCAAAAAGAGTGGACAAACAACTTACTTCAAGGGAATCTAAAAAAGAAAGGGCACCAATGTAGCTTTCGAACATGTCCTTATGGTGACCTCCTCATCCTATCAAAATGCATGGGTAACCAGCCGCTACAACCACTAGGTGATATAGAGGAGATGACTAGATACTAGGATCACTTACAAAGCTTTGGAGTGTCGAGTTAAACCGAGAATGCACTCCATGAAACAATATTTTTAAACCGAGAATGCACTCCATGAAACAATATTTGTGTCCCACAAAAAAGTGTGGAAAATAGTTTTAAAACTGAAAATGAATTGCACCATGTTGTCCGTCTTGGAAAAACCTTTTCGACGACTATAAATACCCTTATATTTGGGTTTTAAAGTGGCTTTCATTTGCAAGAAAAACAATAACCTCGTCTTTCCCTCATAAGGGAATATTCTAGAATCTTCAAAATACAGCATGGTTAAAATCTCTCGTAGGAGAATATACAATGTGCCTCATTTCCCAATTGGAAAAAGTGCCCTATGATTGAAAATCATAATATCCATTGCTATAAAAGCATAAGGTAATTCAAATATAATGCCTGTACATTGTTACATAAGGCGTTCATACATGAGAAAGTGGTTATTTTAATTAAAAAATATGGTTTCAGTCATAGCAGTAAACAAAATCATTATGTAACAACATAACAATTCTCCCGCTTCTGCTTGAAGACCACGCGTTGATATCACCGTATGATAATAAAAACTAAAAGGACCTTCATAGGAAAACAGACGCATATCCTAGAACGCAGTAAATAAATATTCTGCAGCAACAACATTAAAAAAAACGTGCGAGAAGTTGACGATTATCGTGGCATCATTTCCTCCTAGAACTTCAACACAATCGGCATGAACACAATCGCCCGAAGCCTCATTCTGTCCTGTACTTTCTTGCCTTTATAACTCCACTAGGCAACAGATGGCCACATCAGACTGCAGATGGAGGATGCGGAAACCACTTGGCGACACACGCCCGCCAACACTATCAGTGCATCCATGCTCATTGCAACAGAAACATTACTCCTGCCAGAAATTCCAACTGGCCACCTGTAAATGTTGTAGTTGACAAAAAAAATAGCCGTTGATTGGTCGTTGAAAACAAATTTGATGGTCAGTTCTAAAAAACTAATAGGCCCGCTTGCATCGTAATTGAACCAGATTACGCCTGGTACCGCCTCTTTCGCCCATTTATTCTCCACATCTGGGAAAAGAAAATACAGTTAGGCTTCATTGACACAAAGCTCATTAACAACTATAGCTCCTCCACGCAACAACTCCTTTACACAATCAAAGAGGCAACAAAATTTTTGTAGTGTGGAAACCGAGATCCATCACGCGTGCTCATGACAAAAATGATTTGCCAACAACTTTCCCAACAATGCTCAATGTGTTTCGCTAATCTTTCACCGTCACCACGCCATTAGAACAATAGTAGCAAAGATTCAGAGAAAAAAAATTGCGGGGAGATGCATTGTAAATTTTAGTTTGAATTCCATTCTCATCCGTGACAAGCAAAACGTCATAAGCACAAAAAAAATGCAAGCAACTGGTGCAGGCGTCACGACTCGCTAATAGACTAGGCAACATGAGCAAAAGTTGCAATAGGTTGTTCGGGGTTGTAGAGGATTCTTGCAAAACATCTCAACTCCACCAATATATCTACCATCGCTGACTCCGAAATTACGTGCACATTAAAGAAAGTTCCATCAACGTCATCTCCCTGACGTCTGCACCATTGATTAAAAAAAATGTAAATATTGCATCCAAATACACTGGCTTCAAATAAATGAACAAGTGTAGTGCATCCAGAGTTATCTATCGCAGGCGATCAAGCACACAGTTCTGCAAAGAAATATGTGTTCTTGGTCATTAAAAAAGATAGCAATGCACCAAAAAATCCTCAAGGTGGCGGGCTTGGATGGAAAGCTGCAACCAGCATATTATAACGGGACCAAAATAAAAAATGAACTCTTGTCGACGAATGCATTCTCCAAGATGCTGGTTCCACAACGTTCTATCCGTTACAAGCCTCCCTCTCTGAAATCACGGTGTAAACATGGTGAAAACTCCTCGTACGTGCTCCACAAGAATTTCGCAATAATTTTAGCACTGAACATGATCCACATAAACACGAAAATAAAACGCGATCCACGTAAACACGAAAATCGCATTGCACTTAATCAGATCATGACCACAATTTTTGATGGGGTGAGTGCCTGAGTTTACTGTAGTATCACAGTTCATGATGGATCTTCCCAAAAAACTTCTACTATGTTCACGGATTTGTTCATTTGAGAACAGTAGACGCACAGAACATGCAGAAAATAAGCGGATGCGATACCATTTTCGTTCATCTTTACGACCAAGTAGGGCACTGTATTTGATGACTGTTGCAGTTGGGCTCAAGTCGAAAATAGAAATGAACATATTGGATGCAACCAAACCAAAGAGATCTTGCCTCCGTATTGTTAATCAAATCAGCACCAAAGTATGCGTTACAGAGAGCTACATTGGTGGTGCCTCTAGGAATCGAATGGGCGTCGCACAGGCATTCCACTCTCCAAATTTGCAAGCATCGCTTGATGTACTTTATTTCTTGCTCCATTAAAAAAATAGTCGTTCCTCCACATTTTGATAAAACGGGCATATTGCCATTAAAACAAAAAATACTTGTGGAGAGGCAATCTCCGACACTCCCTCTTCAATGCCCACATACTTGTGCAGCTTATCATCATGGACACAGGTTGGTAATGCTGACTATCAAAGAATGTCGTTAGAAGCCACCATTACGTCCACAATATGAAACACATCAACAAACTTGATATGGGCAGCATTGCGTCTATCATGTGCTCCTTAGTCGGTGACGCTGCAAACATCTCCTCGCCATTAACAATGCCACTCCATTTAAGGCAAACATGGGCCAAAAATAAAATACCTAGAAAAAATAACATCAAATATGAGGCGCATTAGCCATGGACCGTAATCACGATAGCAAAAATGAGGTTTGTATCTGAGTCAATCTCAAATATCTTGTTATTTTAACCAACAAAAAATCATGCCATGAAGAGTGGGCCTCCAAAAAAATGGTATGGTACAACTATTATATCCATAGATAGACCTTCATTTGTGGGTGGTTTTCTGTATTTGGTGACTTGATCTAGTGATTGTTACTCTTCTCCTTCATGTTTCAAAACTAGTAGAACGGTGAACTAGTTTTAAGCTCTCCAAAAATGGCAGCAAAGAAATCACCGAGGAAACTTTTTTTTAGCTTCTCCACGAGAGAGGCGTGGATCGGCTAAAATGAAGAGACGAACAAAGATCCATGACAGCCATAAAAATAGCCTTTGATACGGCCACAACAATGCCTCCACCTTCGAATACTGAATCCTCACCCTTTACTTTGCGCCAATTTTTTTTCAAATCTGCAACCTAGAAAAACTTACATCTAACAAATAACTAAAATATTTCCCCATAAAAGAAAAGGCAGCCATGATTTATTAAACTTCTAGTTTCTGATCCATCAAAGATGGAGAACATACTCCCTCAGTTGTCTGAAAACAATTACCAAAGAAGAGGAAAAAATAGGGGGGAAAAGCTCCTTAGGCTCACAAGGCAGGGAAATCTCACTCTGATACCATGTTAGAAAAGTAGAAAACTTCATATTATTCAACTGAAAGGACCTTGCTTAAATAGCAAGTGCTTACAATCAGATCCATTGGATCATAACTAACTAAGTTAATCTCAACCACATAAATTATCCTAGTAACAACTTAAGATATAATATTATTCTAACAACTTTTATAAATTCCATTGTTGCATTATTTAGTAAGAGCAAGGAAATTGGATATAATATTATTAATCTTTTTATTCAAAATAATTATAAATAGTTTATACTATTGTTAAAATGGTGATTGTTTGGAATATTAAGGATATGATTAAAGGTTTGCAGAGTTAAGCTTTAATAAAATGTCCATGTGGCTAGAGGCACTCTCCATGTGTTGTTGTTAAATTGTAGTGATTAATTAATAGTCATGATAGCTCAATGTGAGCACAAAGTGGAGGAGGAGAGACTTGGCAATATGGCACTACACATGGAGGGAAAAGAAAACAACCTATGGTTTCTTCGCAAATCATTTTGAGGAGGAAAACAAAAAGGAAGAAAAACAATTTTGAAAAAAAGAAGGGAGGGGACGAAGAGCAGATAACGGGGTAGTTGGAAGCGTCAACATGTTGGTTTTCTGCAATTCAAATCCATGGAATACCTCCTCCATAGTTGTTTTAATATATTCAATATATTTATTTAACACTTTTTATTGAGTGAACCATTGTTGTGCTGTTGTGTCCATTTCTGATGAATGAAAAACAATGAAATTGATAAATCAATACTACTATGTTAGTGAGATTTTCATTGTTTGAACATTATTATGTGGTGTGTTGTTAGTTGGCGATTGAAAGCAAAAGGAGTGATAATTTAACATTACCCTGTTAGTATGCTTTTCGTTGAATGCAACATTGTTGTGATGTGTTCAAAACATGTATTTCCATATTTGTTTGAAATGTTAAACATTTTCCCATATTCACTGCGTAAAACATTGTCGTAAAGCTATGCTAGCAGATAGTTAATTAAGCAATGGAAACACAGGTGAAACACTGACTGTTGAAAGTAAAAACCATTTTATATGAATCAAGGTATTGTTGTTGTTATACCATACCATATTATAGTACTTGGAGCACTACCTTGTGGGGATATATTATTCTTATTGTGTTGTTGTGTATTGTAAGTTTTACTTTTGAAAAATATGAGATTGTTATAGCGAGTGAGTTGTACTCTTCCTTAGACAAAATGAGAAAAACAAGTTGAAACTTATACTTATTTGGGGACTGGGAAACACATCATGATGATGGAGGTAGGTTTCATGGAAGTCTTACCCGATGAGAGAAGATAACTTGTATATATATATATATATATATATATATATATATTGGTGAATACTTTAACAAGTTATTAGAAAATAAATTGGTATTTTCTGTATGAATTACATGTTAAAATAATATGCATTTAGGCATGTTAAATACTACATGTTCTTTATTTTTGGGCTGTCTATGATCCCTGGCGATGACTCTAAGATTTTCCCTGTGCGGATTGTTTTTCGTTTGGAAGAAATTTGTTTAGTGACGAGCAAGTTCGGGAAAATCATAACCAGAAGCTTGCGACGGAATATATTACATCAAAGTTGTTGTACTATGGACTCTAGCATTCAAGGAAGTGAGTATGTACTACTCTGTTTAAAACGGCTTGGACAATGGAGCAGAACTACACTGAGATGTTGGAAAAACCAAGCTCAAGAGGTTGAATTATATTAAAATTCAAATCGGTTAATGAAAAGAGTCTATGGCTTGAAAGAGGGAAGAGTCCCATGTAATGATTGTTGTTTCTTTGTTTGTTAACGTATTCGAGAAGCGGGTTTGTGAGTTGGTGTCGCAGAGCGAAGCTCATTTGTAATGAAACTGTATTCTTTTAATTAATTCATAGATATTATGATTTAAGATTATTTCGTATAAAATGATACATATGGAATTTCATGAGCTAAGTGTGGATATTTATATATAGATATAAAAAAAGAACCATGCTTAGTCATAATGACTATTAGACATACCGATACAAAGAACAAGACTTAACTGCTTATAATTTCTGTTGTATAAATACTGAGACCTATTTGTGGATGTCGTCTACACTTGGATATTAGATAAACTAGTCATTAGTAGAGTTAAGCAATCGAAAAACCACTCTTAATGAGGAAGATTGGTATTTATAGTTTCAAAATATAAACAGTGTAGTTTTTGAAGGAAAATTATGAGAATTTGCTATCGAACCTTACTTAAGGTTATGCTTGCATAAGTATTTGGTCTTACGAAACTTTTCATGTGAAATGGTAATCCAATAGTTATTGTGAAAACATAATTATGCTCTTGATTTGGTTAGAACCTAACATAGTGTAAATAGCCTAATAGTAGAGACTATTATAATGTTCTTTTATTATGCTTTTTAAATAATGTGGTCTCAAGGATGAAGTAGATAACACTCTTTGGTAATTTATTGTCAAAGTAATATTCCTCGAAAAATTCTTAGAGTTTTAAAAGAAAAGAACATCCAAGTATGTTGAGGTGTGGGAATGCACGCAAAAATCTTGAGACAACCTAGTTTTGATGGTATTGGTCAAAATGACTTGGTCAGGACGTAAATGATAAGGGTGGTATGGGACACCTTTTTTAGGTTGGACTCGGATAGCATGATGCTCGTTACATACTCATTGAACTTAGCTAGATCAGCCACAGTATTTGGTATGGGACATCGTTGTGAGTTGCAGTGAGTATGAGTAATAAAGTCCAAGGTCAAGGTATTGACATGGCACTAACTACCTCCAGGAATAAGGGAGTCACTAGTTAATCACAAAGACATAAATACGTTAACCTATTCCATGCTAAGTAAAAACAAGTCGACTAGATTGTTGAAGGTTTAGTGGAAGAGGAAAGGGAATAAAGTGTCCCCTCTCTAGATATTATAACCCTTATCATGAATTGGACCTCATGCTAGAAAATGTGGACGATAAATAAGGAAAATCAATTTTCTAAAATGGCTATTTAACAAGATAAGGCCCATATCGTCCACTTGGGTGATTGGCTGCAATAGTCTTGAACTCAAATGTGGTGGTTATGTCTGTGTTATAAATGATTTAAATTGCTTGGATGATTTAAAAACGAATTAAAAAAAATTAACTCCTAAAATTTTAACATGTTTAAATGAAAAAAATTAAATTACTTTCTATTCTTTCCTTATTTATTTTTGGTCAACCAGATGTGAAGATGATTACGGGTTGTTACATATGGTATCAGAGCAGAAAAGATTCTAAACTGTAGACTCTGACTATGAGTGGGATTAGATAATATAAACTAATACACTACCTCTTTCACCTATAGGCTAAATGATATGATTGTTGCAAGGTGGGTCCTCAAGAAATCTTGCGGGAGGAAGGGAGGAGGAAGACACTGAGAGACCTATAAGGAGGCCATGGACAAATCTAAGGCAAAAATGACCTCAACATAAAAGAAAGGTTAATGAGATTTCCCATAGTGAATGTGAGACCAGTGTTGAGGTAGGAAACCTCGCTAAAGTAGTGTAGTTATTAAAAACACATATGGACTACCAAAGAGAAGAGATGACCTAACAAAAACTCATATGGCCCAACAATAATAATTTATAGTCCAACAACAATGAGTCATAGAAGACTTAACTAATGGTGAGATAATGGAATGGAAAGATCAATGGAAGAATCAAGGGAACTAGAGGGATCCAACTCTAGAAGGGTGAGAATGAGTAAGGAGTTGGACAAAAATCTAAGAAAAGTAGTAGTAACTAAGTTTGATGGTAAGGGCGAGGGTGAATCTATCGAAAATTGGTTGAGTGAGCTAAAATCCTACTTTTCCCTAGTAGTCCTATCCTCTGAATCCAAGACTAATTTGGTAATAGTGATCATGACAGAATTAGCCCTAGACTCGTGGAAGTCGTATAAGAAAGGGCATAGGGTAGAAGTTGCTAACCTAAAATGGGAAGAGTTTGTCAAGGAATTCAGGGATAGATTCATAACAAAGCAATGTTATGTAGAGAAATCTGAGGATTTCTCGAACTTGAGACAAGAAAACATGTTGGTGTATGAATACCACCAAAAGTTCATTCAACTGCTAAAATATGCTTCCCAATATGAAAGCAACAAAAAAATGAAAACTTAAAAATTTATTTTGGGATTGCATCGTAGAATCATGATAGTGGTAAACATGCATAATATCATCAATTTACCAATTGCTTTTGATTTAGCAAAGAAAGAAGAAGCTAATCAAGAAACAAGTAAAAAATAGTTTAATTACCAAAATTTGTCTAAAAAGGAGAAAGATGAGCTCATAAAACGGAAAAGTGTTCACTTTATGAGATGGGAGAAGGAACAGAACAAGAAACCCAAAGGAGAAAATCAGAACAAGCAAAGGAGCAAAAATAGATCTAATTACCAAGGCAGTAAATTCACTAAGGATGCTAAAGAATATCCCAGGAGATAGGACTAGAAGTCGACATGTCAAGGAAGGGATAGAGAAACTTTAGCCATGAATAGAAGTGAAGGCAATAATAGAGGTAATAGAGCTCCACTGAATGGATGTTGGGTGTGCAAAGGGGCTCATTATGCTAACAATTGTTCTCACAGGGCTAACCTACCACCAAAATCCCCAGAGGAGGTTAGCTATAGGATCTATGCGACTACAGGTAGTTCTGAACTCAATGGTCAAATTACTCCTTTCTTATTGCATGGTAAATTTTTTGGTAAGAATGTGCAACTTTTGGTTGATAGTGGGTCAACATATAGTTTTATCTCATCTAGATTAGTGAGGGACTTGCCTGTTAGGCCTGAATTCTTGGTCAAATATTGGAAAGTAGAGTATAGATTAGGGTAAACCCATCATGTTAATCAATGTCTCTTTGACACCAACATCTCCTTACCTCAAGGAAATATCAACTAGCATCTGTATATAGCACCCTTGCATGCATTTGACATTATTTTAAGAGTTGATTGGTTAAAAGCACACAAGGATCTTTTAAACTTTGAAGAGAGATGGGTGGAATTTTTGGATTAATCTAATAAAAGGATTAGAATTAGTTGTGAGTGAAGATAAGTTAAGCCATATTTATTAACTACAATGCAGATCAAGAAGATTATTAGAAAGAATATAATGTTCTTCATAGTTAATTTGAATAGGATAAAAGCGTCAAAATAGGGATTTGACCTTTTTTAGAAAAACCCGGTGTTGGAAGCATTCAAAGATGTATTTCCTAAGGATATCCCAAGATTACCTCCTCGGAGGTAATTTTATTTCTCAATTGAGTTATTATCGAGGGTAGCACCAATTACAAGTTCACCTTATAGAATTACACCCATAGAATTGTAGGAGCTCAAAACGCAACTGTAGGAATTGCTTGAAAAAGGGCTAATCAAACCTAGTGTGTCGCCTTGGGGAGCTCCTATTTTTTTTGTTAAAATAAATACGATACCCTAAGAATGTGCATGGACTATCAAATGTTGAACAAGGTTACTATCAAGAATAGGTATTCGTTACCAAGGATTGATAATTTATTTGATCAATTGAAAGGAGCCACTATCTCTTCTAAGATAGATTTGAGATCTGGATATCATCAGCTAAGAATTCGGGAGGAAGATACTTTTAAGATAACTTTTATAACAAGGTATGGACATTTTAAATTTACTGTATTACCTTTCATGCTAACCAATGCCCAACTACATTCATGAACCTCATGAATAGCGTCTTTAGAGAACAACTGGACAAGTTTGTACTTGTATTTTTGGATGACATTTTGATTTACTCCAAAATCAAGGAAGAGAATGATGAGCACATGAGGATAGTGCTTATGATTCTTAGAAAGAATCAATTAATTTGGAAATTGACCAAGTGTCAGTTTTATACTCCACAAGTGTAATATTCTGGGCACATTGTAGAAGGAATTGTAGTAGATCCCAAGAAGATTGAGGTAATCATTGATTGACCAACACCTACTAATGTTTCAGAGGTGTGAAACTTTATGGGGATTACACGGTATTATAGAAGGTTCATTAAGGGATTCTCAAGAATTTCTCAACCCATTACAAACCTTCAGAAAAAAAGAATAAGTGGATAGAGTAGTGTGAAAAGGATTTTCAGGTTTTGAAGGAAATATTGATAATAGCACAAATCCTATAATTACCCAATCCTAATAAGCAGTTTAAAGTTTGTATCGATGTATAGATCGAAGGGTTAGGTGGAATAACTCAATACGGTGCACTGATTGCTTATGAGTCCAGGAAGCTCAAGAGGCATAAAGTCAACTATACCACTCATGATTTAGAGTTGACAGCGGTAGTGCATGTACTAAAAGTTTTGTGACATTATTTATTAGGGAAACCATTTGAATTAAAAACAAACCATCAAAGTCTAAAGTATATATTCACCCACCCTTTATTAAATGTGAGGCAATGACGTTGGATGAAGTTTATTGTGGAGAATAATTTTGGCATCGAGTACATTAAGGGTAAGGAGAATAAGGTCACCGATGCTTTAAGTAGAAGAGGGCATATTACCGCTATGACAAAATGCCAATATGATCTATTGGATCAAATAAGATAATGATAAGGAAAAAATAAATTTTTCCAATCTTGTATTGGACAGGATGGACAAAAATTGAACAAGGATGCAAAATATGTGTTCAATAATGATCTGTTATTCTTCAAATACAGGTTGGTCGTACCTAATTCAAGGGGATTGAGGGAAACCATTCTTAAGGAGGCTCACAATACACCCTATTTTGTGCACCCAAGAGGGGCAAAAATGCACAAGAATTTAAAGAAAGCTTATGTCTGGATAGGTATGAAATATGATATCATCAATTATGTTACCAAATGTTTGGAATGCCAAAAAGTGAAGGCAAAACATCTCAATCCAGCTAGAAAATTATATTTACATGAGATACCTAAGCAAAAATGGTAGGTGGTATCAATGGACTTTATAATGGAATTGCCTAAAACAAGATTTAGGCATGATGTACTTTTAGTTATTATGGATAAGCTTACTGAAGTCGCACATTTTATACCAGGTAATGTGCATGATGATGCACCCACGATAGCAAGTAAGTTTCCCAGACAAGTGGTGAGGCTACACGGGTTCCCAAAAGTTTTAATCTCTAATAGAGACTCATTTTTCTTCTGAATTTTAGTAAGAAATGCATCAAGAATTAGGGACTAAATTGAATATTAGTATTGCCTATCATCCTAAGACAGATGGACGGACTGAGAGGCTGAATCAAGTGCTTGAGGATATGCTAAGAAGGTACAGCATGGAACAACACACAAAGTGGGAAGACTACTTGTACCTAGTATAATTTATGTATAGCAATAATTACCGTGCATCACTAGGCATGACATATTTTGAAGCTCTATATGGGTAACGGTACAGAATTCCCTTAACTTGGGATAATCCAGAAGATCACGTAGTGATCGGTCCAAAAATATTAAGAGAAATGGAATAACAGTTAAAGAAAATTCAGCAGAAGCTGAAAGAGATCACAGATCGTCAGAAGAGCTACGTAGACTTCAAAAGGACACCGAGGGAATATTATGTGGGAGACAAAGTATTCTTGAGGGTAAAGACAACTAAGAGTTCTATTAAAACATCTAAGCTTGATTTCAGATATGTAGAGTCATTTGAGATCATTGTGAAGATAAGCTCTATAGCATACATATTAGCTCTACCACCAAGCTTATCCAAAATCCATAATGTCTTTCATGTACCCCTCTTTAGAAAGTATATTTATGACCCTACTCATGTATTGTATATTTCCAACTTGCAGATGACCAATCCATTAAGGATTGAGGTGCAACATGTTCGCTTGCTTTGTTTTCAAACCAAGAATCTATAAAAGTGAAATATCGAGCAATGTCAAGTCCAGTGGGGCCACTACTTAGACTGTAATGCTACGTGGGAAGACATGGCAGAAATGCGACGGTAGTTTCCTTATCTATTTGAGTAGAAATAGACTTTGTCATAAATTTTTATAAAAAATTGGAATATTTGTATATATACAAATGTAAATAGAACTGGATACTAAGTGGAGTTATATGTGGTTTCTATTTTACTGAGTAAAGTAGTTTGCAAGTGTGTGGTATTGCAAAATTGACATATTTTGGAATATATGTTGATATTTGATAAATAGATTATATTGTGATGTAATCTATGATGTGGTTATATTCCAATTGTGTGGAAAAACTCTTTGTTTATAAAATTTAGAATTAGATGTAAGCAATAAATTTACTTGAATATTCTAGATAAGTGAGTAAAATGAAAATGTAAAGTATTTATTTTGCTTAATATGGTTAAAAACATAGGGACTGTGTTTATCCCTAGTGGAGGAGGATGTAACGACCCTCCTCACACGATTTATGAAAAATAGTGAATTATGCATACACTTACCTATTTCTATTATTCCTAGTACTACTGATGGCTTCTGTGAGTGTAGGATAGTGGCTAATGGCAATGAATGAGAAACAAGTCAGGGGAAAATGATGAGACATGAAAGTGATGATTTAGCTCGCGAGCACATGGAAACTCGTGCTTGCATATCATTTAGGTGCATTGCATATTGCATCATTGCGTGAGTTTTTTTAGCTTGAATATTGCTTGTATGGCAAGAAATGAGACATGTTGTTTTAAGTGGCAATGATGATGGGAGCCACTAGTTTGGAAATGCATGTGTGTGATTGCTTGTTATGGCATGAGAGTTTGTTATTTAAATAATATTTTGATCATATATGAATTTATTATGGTAAATAAGCTTATCATGTATGGAAGCTTTTATAAATTCCATTGTTGCATTATTTAGTAAGTGTAAGGAGATTGGTTATAATATTATTAATCTTTTAATTCAAACTAATTATAAATAGTTTACACTATTGTTAAAATGGTGATTGTTTCGAATATTAAGGATATGATTAAAGGTTTGTAGAGTTAATATTTAATAAAATATCCATGCGGCTAAACACACTCTCCATATTTGTTGTTAAATTGTAGTGATTATTTAATAGTCATGATAGCTCGGTGTGCAAACGAAGTGGAGGAGGAGAGACTCGACAATATGACACTACGCATGGAGGAAAAAGAAAAAACCTGCGGTTTCTTCGTAAATCGTTTTGGGGAGGAAAAAAAAAAAAAGAAGAAAAAATATTTTGGGAAAAATGAGGGAGGGGACAAAGGAGAGCGAAGGATGAAAAGCATAGAATGGGGTAGTTGGAAGCGTCAACAGGTCGATTTTTTGCAATTCAAATCCATGGAATACGTCCTCCGTAGTTGTTTTAATATATCCAATGTATTCATTTATCACTTTTCATTGCGTGAACCATTGTTGTGTTGTGTTCATTTCTAAGGAATAAAAAAACAATGAAATTGATGAATCAATACTGCTATGTTGAGGCCTCAGAAAAATTGAGGGACCTTGAGGTAGAGGAAGGTCAAGTGAAACTGAGCTGAAGCTGTATGTAGCCTTGCACCAATACTCTCTAAGATTTATCAAATGCACCAACTCATATGCCACCTTGGAAGCCTATGAATGGATCTAAGAAGTAACAACAGAAAGCACTGTAATTTTTTTTATTTATAAAAAACTGAAAAAAAAAATCTCCAAAATAAATAGCAACATTCCTAGCTTTCTAATAACTATTATCAGAAAAAAAAAAAAAAAAAATTATTTACCATCTAAAAATCTCGACATAAAAATATTTAAAAACTAATGAATCCAAGTCATACAAACTGAGCACGAGTATAAAACCAAAACAAATACTTAAAATCTATAGTCATTCCATATAAAAGTTTTTTTTTTAAATCTAGAAGAACTTTTGATTCGTAACATTTTTGGCATCATTAGCCTCTTAAATCAAGGTAAGAAAGATTGTACAAAGTTTATTTGTCAAACATCATTTTGTATTTTGTATCCCATTTTTCAAACATGATTTTTTATATTAAGATAAAATGACATGAAACAACCACCCAAAGAAACCTGAATGATAACCTTTCTTACATCCTAGGAAACTTGTCTTATTTTAAAAAAAAGAATGTGTAACATAATATTTGTTTTTTCAATCAGCCTGTTGCGGTTAGAGTACGATATATAATTCTATCAAACCTTAATTTTTTTATATAAATTTAAGGAGTCTTTGTCATTATACCTTTCAAGCTGTAAAGCATAAGAGACATATTCCTTTGGTTGATCAGAGGTGACATAAAGCCATATTCATCGTGAAGATGCTGACATTTTTTTGACAATGGGGTTTGCTTATACATGTGCCACAGTAGATTTGCCATGGAAGACGGAAGAATGCCAGATGTCGTACTTCTTCTAGACTCATGGAATAATACTTCATACCACGTTTGCAATACTATCCAAACTCGCTCTTCCGGGGCAAGCAGATCCAGATTCTATGCAATGGCAACACCAAATTGAATATGACATCTATAAATGTCTAGGTTAAGCGGAGATCTTACATGCCTGATATTTGTGTCTGCTTTTATGAGAAGGTATTCAGTCTCAGTGTTTGATTTCTTACTTGACCTCAATGGGGAGATTTCCAAAGTACGTGTCGACTGCAAGTTGTGATGTGTATGAAATCGCTCCTAACATGCAAGGCCGAAGGAGACCCCATCTCTGGAAGCGTCGCCCCTCAAAAAGCATTTGAATGAGCTTGTTGGTGGGTCTCCTTTGCGGTGTTCAAAATGTACAAGCGGAGGCTTATGGTTCTCTGTGTTCATTACTAGAATTTTTAGTTGTGGATACAGAAATGAAACCCAGTTATGGCTTGGGCTGGCAGATTTCATACGGTTTGGGCTTCTTATTATGAACCCAAACATGTACCCAAACAGTTTTTATTTTTATTTCTTTTCTAATGCATGATGTGTATTATTTCAGGGTTCCTTTGAGTTGGTTCCAATATAGTAGTTTCTTTTCGACTTTATATAATAAATTTGCTCAACTTTTTATTAAAAAGGAATGTTTCATCTATCTTAATATTTCGAGACATAGTTGTAGTAGAGGAAACTCTAATGTGAGTATGCATCTTCTTAGTCCAAGTATATGCATGAGTCTCACTTTTTTTTTTTTTTTTTCTTGTTTTGTAGTAGATTTTCATCAATTTCGAGGTTTTGGGTTTATAATAGGATATGGTAGTAGATTTTCACCTATTTTTGAGATTTTGTGTTTATAATAGAATATAAAATTATATTATAATTTAAAATATTTTAAAATAAAATTTAAGATGATTGATGTTTTTATGATATAATGTTTATAAAACATTTGATTGATAAGAATCTGTTTTTGAGTTGAATTATTCTTAAACATAGAAACATTTTTTAATATAAAGTATACTCATATTTAATAAATATTAAAAGTAATCTAGCTTATAATAATTATGAAAAAAATAAAAAAGCATACTCATAAATTTTTTATATTGTTTCATCTATAAATAAATTTAAACTATCAAATCTTGGTCAAAGATGATGGATATGGTTAATTTGTCTTAAAAATCAACAACTAAAAAGTTTGATCAATTTTTTTTTTTGAAAAATAGGACTTATTCACCTTATCTTGTTTTAGTTCACTCTATATATTTTACATTTTTACATGTTTTTAAAAATTTATCACATTCTGTACATATTTTACATTTTCACATGTTTTTGGAAATTTATCACATAGTTTACAATTTTATTAGTGATTTACAACCAAAATCCAATATCTAGACATTGGGTAAATTTTTGTTGCCATCAAAATCTCATAACTTTGTAAATATTAGGATAAGTTAATAAGTTTTTATGAATAACACCCCTTTTATACACAAAGACCTTATATATGAACAAAAATATTATAAATATATTTTTAAGTAATTTGTATTATTGAAAAAAATAATAATTTTTTTTTTTTACATGGTGGAATTGGTAGCCGCCACAAATCCGGGCAAGTTGTCCAGCTTTTATGGCCGTCACAGTATTCTACGTTGTCTGCCTTAAAAGCCGCCACACAGATCTTCGCGCAGTCCGCCCCTATAACCACCATGCCACAATCATTTTAAACCTTTTACGTCGCTGAAAACACCACGAAAGGGACAAACGTTTAGTCCGACGAGGCCCGAGATTTAAACCTTGGACCTCCGTCCCCCTTATGGGGTTTGGAAGAACCAAAATAATTTTACTTATTAAAAATAACTTTAGTTCAATAATTTTCTATGAATCAAATTAAGGTTTTAATTAAAAAAAAATACATATCTGATTGTTAAATTATTGTAATACTACTAAGTGATAATAATATAATTATTATATCTGCTCAGGTAGAGGATTTGAAGAGCAAGTGGGTAGTTAAAACTCTCCAATTGAAATCGAGAAACCCTAGGTTCAATCTCTCCCATCACATGCTACGGATATGCTATGAAACAATTTTTCAGGTTTGAGGTGTAGACCAATTGGTTCATCCAAACCTCATAAAAGGGACGGAGGTCCAAGGTTCAAATCTCGGGCCTCGTCGGACTGAACGCTTGTCTCTTTCTTGGTGCTTTCAACGTCGTAAAAGGTTTAAAATGATTGTGGCATGGCGGTTATAGGAGCGGACTACACGAAGATCTGATCTGTGTGGCGGTTCAGAGGCGAACAATGCAGAATACTGTGGCGACCATAAAAATTGGACAACCTACCCAGATTCGTGACATCTACCGATTCCACCACATATATATATATATATATATATATATATATATATATATATTAAATTAGTATAATATAATATAATATTATATTATAATATATAATATAATATAAATAAAATTTATTATAATCTTATGTAACCTATTTTATAAAATTACATTCACAAATATTTATTTAATTTTTATAATTAATAATATAATAAAAAATTATTTTAAAATTTATTCTATTTTGTACTTACAATTCTTTAGCTATATTTTAATAAAAAATTATTTCTAAGTAATTACACAACCCCAATTGAACCCGAATGCTGGTTATGTTTGTTTTTTTATGGGAATAATAATTTTTATCTACATTCGGTCACATCATCAATAATGTAAGTGGTGTTCTTACCCACAGACAATACTCATAAACCATAGAATATTATGCTTGCTTTTTAACTTAAATACATCTAAATAAAAATTAGAAAATAAAATTTAATAATATAATATAAGTGGAGTACGGATAGAATCGATGCAATGTTCAGCATGGATGTTGCCCTACTCCCGTACGTTGGCCGTGCGGAATCTATCACACCGGACGTTGACAATTAATAATGGATGACAATCATGCTGAAGCTAGTTATTAGCCTCTTCAATATTTCACAAATCGGAATAACATCTTTACAGCTGTAACGAAAGTGACCGCTACGAGCTTTATTTCTGATGGGGACCGCATGGAACAACACTACACCATCTCTTTTGCCGACAAACACAAAGTTCAATGGCTTCTCCTCACTGTTCATCAACATCAAAATTGCATCTATCATTTTGTACTTCAAGAAGGCACTCTGCTTTTGCTAGGCGCTGTTACCCTCAGTTTCCCATGGGAGTTAAGGCTGTAGCAAACGAAGAATCACTCCTAACATCGAAGGCCGAGAAATCTCTGTGGCCATGATAATGTCATATTTCTTATTCAGAATATGACAAAAGAGGTTTCTGAGTAATTGTTAAAGCGTGTTTAGAGTTTCTCATAATACTGAAATCCGTGCAAGGTGTATTGTGGGGATCTCTAATGTCTTTTGTCCAGAACTCTCTGCTGGGTATTTCGTTGGGATCCTCGCTAGCATGAGTCCATAAGTCTTTTCCATGAGCCTTCTCGAAGGCCTGGCAGCCTTCAAGCACGCATTCATGAAAATGGTGCCATGGCTTCATAAAAACCTCGTGAGTATGTATGAGCACGAAGGGTACGAGACTCAAGGGATTATTGTTGCTAACGTAGAAATGTTTTGTTAGTGTCGGTGAGGGCATAACGAACATCAGAGGGATCATTAGTTTTGGATTCGACGAAAACCCCTTGAACGAAAGATATGTGAGAATGCGGAAAAGGCATTTGCTATTTGGGGTATGGGAGGGAAGGCGGGCGGCGATTTGGTGGAGAGAAAGAGATGCGTCAGGTCCTGCGCTTGCGATAATGTCTGGAATTTTGAGGAGCGCGGCAGATTTCAGAAGGAGGATTGGCAGAAACGAAAAGATGGTCTCTAAGGCCTGGTGAGCGAGTACCTGCAACTCCTCATTGCTTTGCTGTAATTCACCGCTATTCATTTCCATCGAAAAACAATCAATCTTATGATGTATAACAAATACGAATCTTCGTCAGAAAAATCAATTACTGCAATGTTGTTAATAACTAGAAAGGGTAAGAATTATGTAGAAAGAAACCCCTTTCAAAAGGTTCGGAGTTTCTGTTCCTATACCTAGAGCAGACTGAGGATGTAAAGTAGCTGTGGAACCCTCCCAATTTTTTTTGGAGTGGATGGAAACCCTGCCGACCTTGCATTTTTTCGCCTTTAAGATGTAGCTGTGGAACCCTCCCAAATTTTTTGGAGTGGATGGAAACCCTGCCGATCTTGCATTTTTTCGCCTTTAAGGTTATAGTTCCAGTCTATGATGATGACATGGAGATCAACATGACAACACATGTGCTTGGTGTAAGGATGTGAAAGACCACATCACATGATTCTATAACATCCCTTTCTTAAATTGAATTGTGATATAAAATGTGTGGTTTTTAATAGGTAATTTTATTAAGAATAAAAAATATATATTTAGGTAGTAATTATATTATTTGTATTATTGTTGACAAGATTTGGGTTCAACTTTCATAGTTAAAGTGATATATGTATATGTATTGTTATTTTTTTTCGTTAGTGTGAGAAACACTTACGACCAACTCATAGGGTTGAGCAATCTCCTCTCAATCATGATCTTTGTTGAGAGCTATGCTTATCAATAGGGAATTTAACACACACTCGCCCACACCGTGGTTTGAACCTTGGACCTCCCAAAGAAGAGCCAAAGCCCAACTGTTGCGTTGTTCCCCTTGGAACTAAAAACCTTATGTTATGGAAAATCGATCCATGTTCCCCATATACCCTAGGGGCGAGGACTTTCCGTTCCACGAGGCCCCATTCGGGTATACCCCTCACGCTAGTCATGATCTTTGTCGAGAGCTATGCTTATCAATAGGGAATTTAACACACACTCGCCCACACCGTGGTTTGAACCTTGGACCTCTCGAAGAAGAGTCAAAGCCCAACTGTTGCGTTGTTCCCCTTGGAACTAAAAACCTTATGTTATGGAAAATCGATCCATGTTCCCTATATTCCCTAGGGGCGAGGACTTTCCGTTCCACGAGGCCCCCCATTCGGGTATACCCCTCACGCTAGTCGGTTTTTTTATTTTTTATTGTTACATTATTATTAAGTTAATTATTTTATATATAATTTGTTTTTTATTAAAGATATTTTTTATTTGCTTTTTCAAAAAAAAATATTTTCATCTTGTTCAAATTGTTATGTTCTTACATTCAACTTCTTAAATCATTTACATTAAAAGATAAAATCTCACTTGACCAATTACCTTTTAAATTTTGAATTTTGCTAAGATGAAGACCAACACCGAGAACTATCTAGTATCTAGATTCCTTACTTATAAATATAGGGTTATACTCGAATTCACAATATTTTTCAAAAACATTGTGAAACATATATTCACCACAATAATATGGAGAAAAGATACAAGAATGATTAAAGATAGCGTTGATAAACAAAATAAAAAGAGAGATAAACGATATACAAAGAATAAGGGGTTAATGTCCATAGACACCCCACAATATTTTACATATATCACACAAATATAATGGAACAATCATTGGAGAATATTTATGGTGATATGAAATCCCCAATTACATGTTAACCTCAAGTGGAAAAAACTTGCTTGAAAGCTAATTTATAATATAATAAATATATGAGACCCTTTAATAAGGTTATTCATAGAGGTGGATTAACCAATATCACTAAGTACAAGAGGGGTCCTCTTAGGCTTACATGAAAATGTCCATCGGCTTACATAAATGATGTCTGAAGACTTATAAATGATGTCTTAAAGGCTTATAGAAGTATTGCTCATAGGTTTACCTAAATAATTCCCATAGGGTTACATGTACACTTGCCCATAAGCTACATCAATAATGCTAATAAGCATTTTTCACACTTTTGTCTTTGGCCTAATAAGATCATATTACACATACTTCAATACCCCCCATAATTTGAGTTGAGGGACCAAGGAGAGGAGACGTTAGAAGTAATATCTCTCTATAATGGATGCTATAGTGGGCCTTTGTTTTACCATCTTCATCCTCTTGTTCATCATCAAAAATCTTGTTTGACAGTCAAAATTTTGTCTCAACCTTCTTCAATCTTGTTATGCAATTTTTGGAGTGTCCATCCTTTTTACAATACTCACATGCCCTTGCCTTCCTTGAAATATTATTCTTCCCTTAGACAACTAAAATTTAGATTCCACTTATTTAAAATTCTTTGGATGAGCCTGTATATGACAAAGACCTCCACAATTCTTCACTACAACTTTATAGTAGATAAGAAGCTTTAAAAGTTCTTCAAGAGAAATAGGTTGCAGCTCCTTAATAGTCATAGCATTGGCATAAAAAAACCAAACCAACTATATAAAAAAGAGGAGTAAGATTGGAAGTGATAAATGTTACATACACTCCATCAACCTTTACCTTGTCTCTTGTCATAGCTAAGTCAACTTTTAGGGCATTGAAGTAAGATATATAGTCTTCAATAGTACCAAATTTTTAAATTTTGAGATTGAAAAATCTCTCTTTTTTGTTAACTTCCATATATAGATCCTTAAATAATGTCCATACTTGAATAGGACCAATATTCTCTCTTATGTCAAAAAGTACATTTGGTTAACCTAATATGAAAATGAGTACAAGGCTATCCTCTTTCTTAGAAAGTTCATGATCATTGAGACCTTATTTTGTTTCATCACTATGATAAACCAAAGATTCTTACTTCTAACTAATTCTACCATTTGAATTGATTGGGCAATTTTACCCATTGAGGCACGTAACATAATCCAAAGAATCGATTTCATATAAAACTTCATACAAAACTTTAATAGGTCTATGAACTAATGTCACTATTGTGTAAAGCTCAAATTTAATGTGATATGAAAAGTAGACCCCATATGCTTTTGTATGCAAATCTATGGTCTCCAAAAGGATAGATAGATTAGCACTTAAATTAGAAAAAAATCAATGTCGAATCATATAAATACTTTTTCAAATAAAGTACTGCCACATGGCAAAATTCGTAGTTGACACTCCAAAAATGATTGTTTATTGCCCCCTTCTCATCAAAGGATGACAATTTGACAAGTTGACTTAATTAGCTAGAAGTACTCTTCATATATATAGAGTTATTTTTAGGGGTGTGTAGTTATTGGGGCTTGAACATGTGACCTTGTCCAAGTAAGCGGGCCACCTTACCAATGCACTACATATGCATTTTGAATGATAACAAGTATCCTCCTTTTTTTATGTCTTGAGTGAGAAGTGAAAAATAACACGGTTAGGGCTCAAACCCCTCACTTGTTGACTCTCATTGAGTTATCCAACCATTGCACTATCCATTTGATTGAGGTTGGAAATGAAAGAAACTTGTCTTCAACTAACAATTAGGCAGAGTGCGTACATCTATCTCTTCATAACTCATGACCACACATTTGATGCTTCAACTTGTTCTCCAAAAGGGTTCTTCGAGGGATTTGAATCGACAACCTCCTCATCACAAGTAGGGTTACCAACCATTGTGCCACGTGTGGTTTGGCGCTAGGAAGAAGGAAAACTAAATAGACTCATACCTCTTGAAGATGTTTCAAAAAAAGAAGTTTACAAGTTTTGAACTAGTAACCTCTAGTTCCCAAAATATAATTCCAACCATTGTGTCATAGTGTTGCTTTAGTTTTTATGAGTGTGACCATCATATTAAAGGTCAAGGAGGGAGCTTATACTTGTTATAACTCAATGCTTCGAAGATTTACATAATGAAATGGTAGATATTTAAATACATAAAATGTCTATTTTAACAATCTCCTAACTAATATTGTAACTACCTTTGTCTTATAGTGCATGCATAGTCCTTGTGATGGGTGGTTATACCACATGCCACTTCACATGGGCTATGATGTAATAACTCCTAACATATCCTCCCTTATTACATCATAGTCATAGTTTTGGTTGTCTTCAAACTTTGGTCTTAGCTTTTGAATTGATAAAATATTCTACATTGATGTTGGAATTTGAGAGAAATCCCATCCCACCTCAATGTTGACTTTCTACTATGATCCTTAGGAGTGTCGGGTACCATTGATTATGCATTCTAAAAACACACTTATTACAAATATTTAAAAGAAGAATAAGTTTATATTTTTTTGAATTTAAATTTTAGTGCTTATAGTTTGGAGGAAAAATATGTGCACACCTTGTCAGTATAATTTATGTATTTTGATGACACATTGTTTGTCTTTATGAAGAAGGCAAGAAATTAAGCTTCGTCAAAAGCAACAAGGGAACATATTAAAATCCTAGTCAAAGTATAACATGGGTTCAATTCATAGTGTCACCTATACTCGCTAAGCTCCTACAATGAAGCTTAGACAAACCACCTTTTGTTCCTTGGTGACAAACATAGAAGAATAACATTCCAGTCATAGAAAATCTTACTTGAGTGTAGGGGAATAAAGGTCTTGATTTCAAAGCTCTTCTTTTTTGCAAAGTTTCTCCTAAAAATGTTCAAGCAAATAATGGTCTTCAAGGAGATATTTCAATTTTCAACAAGCATGTAGTGGTTGTTGTATTAGCTAGCAAGAGCATCTTAGGAATAGGAGGTTCAAAGGCCAAATCTCGTTGAAGCTATTTTTTTTACCTTTAGTCCATTGGCTAGAGAAAGGTTAAGATTTAGTTAGATATCTTGCAGGATAAGTCATAACAATATCTTTGGTGACTTAGATAGAGAGTGTTGGAAATATGAGCAAGATTTGTTGTCCTTGATGTCAAGAATAATTTTCAGTAAGCAGTGCAAGAGGAATGATGTCAAGCGTCAGTTTTAGTGAGCAACATCAGTTTTCGTAATCAGTGCAAAAGAAATATTGCTTCCAAGTGGTCAGATGAGGTCTAAAGGGCAATAGGAAGGCCCGAGAAAAATAATATTATAATATTTTATTATAATATTAAAGGTCTAAGGTCAAGACCTAGAGATTTAAATTAATTATAATAAATTATAAATTAGTTTATGATTTAATTTAATAACCCTAAGGTTAGGGTTACAAAGGGCAAGTAAGGATAGGAAAAATATATATATCAAAATAGCCTAATATTTGGGTGGAGGGACGTTTTTCGCAGGACTGTCCAAAATGTCGAAATCATTTCGGCCATATCTCACTCATCCGGACTCAAATTGAGCTAAAATTTTGAGGGTAGATGCCTGAAAAACCCTAGAACGTCTCCACCAATTTTCATATCATTTGGAGCAACAAAAATCCTAGTGCATCCCTATGTGTGAATGAGATATTTATAAAGCGACTATGCGAGGGTTTCATCTGGGTTGAGTGCAAGCAGCTCCAAAGGTTGGTTTTGAGGGCCTTAGGGCCCTAGCGGCCAATATGTTTATGGTTTATGCTCAATATTTTAGCAGGAAATGTTGCAGGGGATCCAAGATGGGTTAGAAATTTGTCTTTCAATAGATCATATTGTGAACTTGAGTGACAACGGCTTTCAATTTTTTTGCACAAAAGAAAAGTGAAAACCATACCTTTCCATGACATCTAGGGCAAGGATTAAAGAGATCACGAAACAAGTTTCAAGCAGTTGATAAAAAAATGACTCATATCTCAAGTGAATCTGGTGCTAAGGTGCACCCACAAAATAATTCTACTGTGAAAACCCCTGTCAAGGGTAAGAATTTCGAAGACTTAGTCCCAAAAATTAATTTTAGAGATGTCGTCCGTGGTGGAGAGCCTCAGCCCAATGCTAATATCAATCTTAGGGCTTCTCATAAACCTCTAAGAATGCCTAAGATTTATCCGAGGAAAACGAAGTCAGTATGTCTTAAAGAAGATGATGGAACTCCTATTGTTAAGCTTGATATGGGTAACATTCAAACTGGCATTGAAGATTTGGAAAAAAAAGGACTAATTTGTCGGTTCATGGGTTTTTGTCCGAGTCTATCTGCTTTCAAAGTCTGGGCTGCAAAAAGCTAAAAAACTAAAGGTGAGTTACAAATCTCTATTTATCCAAATGGTTATTTTCTTGTTTGATTGGCTAATAATGAAGATAGAGAGAAAATGTTTCAAGGGGGTCCTTGGTTTTTTGGAAGGGCAGGGATTTTCATGAAGCCCTGACATATTAAATTTAAAGTCGAAGAAGAGATGCCTTCTATAGCTCTCGTGTGGGTTAGACTCTTTGGCCTCCCTATTGAATTTTGGAATCCTACTATTTTTTCTTCAATTGGAAACTCTTTAGGAACTTTTATGATGACTGCTAATTGTACTTAAAATTTTGAACATATTATTTATGCTCGGATTTGTGTTTTAATGGATTTTGACAAACCCCTACCTAAAAATATCACATTACAATTTGGGGAAGACACTTGGGAGAAAGTAGTGGACTATGAGAACATTCCTTTTCGTTGTAGAATTTGCCATGAATATGGTCATTTGGCTAGTGCTTGCCCAAATAAAATTCCTGATCAAAAGAAAGAAGATATAAACTCAATAGGTTTCCAAATACCTAAGAAGAACACTCAGAAAAAACCAGTTATGAAGGATCAATAAAAGTCATCTGCTAATATGTTTGAAATCCTTTCCACAAATGATGTCCCAAGTGAGGAAGAGGAAATAATGGAAACTGAAATCTTAGAAACACAATTTAAATATGAAGGGAAGAACTCACACACAAACCAAAAAATCAAAGGTTTTCAACAAAAAAAAAAAGGAGAAAATTTACACAAGAAAAACAATCTTTCAAATGTCAAAACTTCAAATAATGCAGGTCCCAATATAGACTTCGTTGAACCATCTAGTAAAATTTTGGCTATGTACGAGCATTCTTCAAGGTTAGAAGCCATCTCAGATTCAATTGGAATAAGTCAAGAAACAGGGAAAAAAAAATTGAAGATGGATTCTAATCAAAAAGCAGGTCGCAAGACCAATCAATATCATATGGTAAAAGAAGGTGAAAAGCTTGTAGAGGAAGGTAAGATTAATGCCCTTCCCAACTTTTTTAGCCCTGGTATTAATGAAGATCATCACTTGGAATATTAGAGGACTCGAAAGGGAGTCTTTCAAAACAAAATGAAATTAGAAGAATGATTCAAATAAATCATCCACATCTTGTTTTCCTTCAAGAAACAAAGATGTCAATGGAGGATATGGACTCAATTGCCAGTAAAATTTGGCCAGCTGGAAAAGTGGTTTCCCTCAGTTCCCAAGGGACTCTAGTGGCATTGCTTGTCTTTGGGACACAAAAGAGGTAGTTATTCACCATATTGTTGGTAGTTGGGGTTTGTTGGCTATAACTATTCAAAGTAGACATTCCATCCAGATTATGCTTTGCATTACTGTTTATGCTCCAACTTCTTTGGAGAGAAAAAGAAGACAGTGGATGGATATTACTCATATTATCTCTCATTTTCCTGAAGCTTGGATCTTGATTGGAGGAGATTTCAATACCATCATCTCTCTGGATGAGAAAATGGGGGGAAATAGAAATTTGGACAAAAGCATTGACCTCATGAGCAAATATATTGCAAACCTCCATCTTGTGGATATCCAACCAGATAATGGCCTTATGACTTGGTCTAACTGAAGGCAAGGCTTAGCTTGTATAATGGAGATACTGGATAGGTTTTTGCTCTCTAAAAATTTCTTAATCCATGGTCACATTCCTAAAGTGAAGACTCTTAATAATGTTGGTTCGAATCATTGGCCGATCATGGTGGAAATGTGGAAAACCATTGTGAGTTTCTCTCCTTTTCATTTTCAATTAATATGGCTTAGAGACATTTCCTTCAGACCTCGTGTGCAACAATGGTGGAAGGAAGGTAAACCTAGGCATGGGACTAAGATGTTATGTTTTTCCAAAAGACTGCAATACATTAAATCCAAAATCAAGACTTGGAACTGGAAAGAGTTTGGGGATGTTCATAAAAAAACATGAAGTTATTGCTCATATGGAAAATTTGAATAAGAAAATCCGTTTAGATAGCCTCACAGAGAAGAGAAGTGCATATGAAATTAAACTCACAACTCAGTTAGAGGAATGGGAAAAAAGAGAAGAAATCTTATGGAAACAAAAATCTAGAATTCAATGGCTCAAAGAAGGAGATCGAAACACAAATTTCTTCCACAAATCTCTTCTAGCTCGAAGATCTCACAACTTTATTTCTTCCTTAAAATCATATTATGGAGATGTTTATACTTGGGATGGCATGAACTCTATTGTTGTTGATTACTTTTTCGAACTTTTTGCTTCTAATCCTCTTGAATCAACTTCACAACAAAATGTTCTTCAAGCAATCCCTTCTCTTATCACTTTTGAGAACTCTCTTTTGATTGATCCTATTACTATCAATGAGCTTCAACAAGTAGTTTTTAAAATTCAAAAATGGAAAACCCCAGGTCCTAATGGTTTTCCCATTGAGTTCTACCAAGAGTTCTGGGATATCCTTCATGTTGATTTATTAGAGGTGGTGGAAGAAGCCAGGAAAGCCAAATAAATTTTGAAGTTTATCAATAAAACTTATATTACTATTGTTCCAAAAGCTCAAGAGGTTGATCATATCTCAGCTTTTAGACCTATTGCTTTATGTAATGTTCTTCTCAAAACCATTACTAAAATCATTGCAGAAAGGTTGAAGCCTCTTTTGCATAAGATTATTTCCCTAGAGCAAGGGGGTTATGTGGAAGGACGTCAAATAGTAGATGAGATAATTCTTGCTCAGGAAGCCATCCATTCCATGGATATGCAAAAATCTCCTTCTATGTTCATTCGGTTAGACTTATCCAAAGCTTATGATAGAGTGGATTGGCACTTCCTTATCAAATTTTTGAGGCAATTTGGTTTCTCTAAGGATTGGATGGATTGGATTATGGGATGTATCTCTTCAGTTTCCTACTTAGTTCTTATCAATGGCAAGCCTTCTCAATCATTCCTAGCTTCCAGAGGTATTAGGCAAGGTGACCCGCTATCCCCTTATTTATTCATCATTCTTGTTGAATGCTTGGGTATGACTATAACCAAAAAGAGGGAAAACAAAACCCTTGAGGGAGTTACCATTGCTCATGGAGCTAGACCTATCTCTCATCTTCAATTTGTGGATGACTCTACTCTTTTAGGTAAAGCTACAATTAAGGAAGCTTCTAATATTAAGCATATCATTAGTTGTTTTTCTAAGGCTACTGGGCATTTGATCAATGAAGACAAATCTAAAGTTATTTTATTTCACTGCTCTACTAGACAGGAATCCATGGTCTTGGATAAATTAAGATATAAGAAGACCTCCCTTCCAATCACTTATTTAGGTATTCCCATAAATATTCAAAGGCAGAAAAATAGAGATTGGAATTGGTTGTTGGACAAAGTCAAGAAGAAAATTGGAAAGTGGACCAACAGGTGGCTTTCTTCTGGGGGTAGAATCACCTTGGTAAAATCAGTCCTTCAAGCTATTCCTATTTATGTTTCTTTCGTTTTGAATATCCCAAAGGTTGTTCTTCGAGAATTGGATCAAATCAGTCATCGTTTCCTTTGGAGTGGTACTAAGGAGAAAATAAAATGGGCCTTGGTTAAATGGGATACATTATGTCTTCCTAAGAGTGAAGGGGGGTTAGGATTCTGGTCTTCTATTAATAACAACAAAGCTTTAGCTACTAAATTATATTGGAGGATGTTGCATAACCCCAATGCTCTTTGGGCCAATAATCTTCGTGCTAAATATGTTGATAACAAAAGTCCTGAAGACCTTGTTCGCTATCAACTTCCTACCAAAGGTTCTCCCATTTTAGCAGTTCTTAAGACTGGTGAGGATTTGATAAAGAAAAAATTATTTTGGATCATTCATAATGGTCAACAGGCAAATTTTTGGATAGATTCTTGGGATGGTCACAAGCTTTTGATAACTCAGTTTCACGATTGGAGGCCTTGGGTGGAGGAGCTTCATTGAGCTAATTGGATAAAGGTGGCTAATTACTGTCGGTACCATACTGGTAATTCAAAGGTTGGTAGATATTGGATCCCTATTGAGGACTGGCCTATTCAAATCCCAAAAATGCAAAGACAAGATATCCAAGGCATCCTTCATATGAGATCCATCTCTTGCTCCCATGAAAAAGATTGTTTTGGATGGAACAACACTACTAAGGGTGAGTATTCAGTTGCTCAAGGTTATTTGACCTTATGCCATAATAATCCCAACCATTCTTTTGACATATTTTCTCGATTGTGGGCTCAAACGCTCTGGCCTAAGGTGAGGTTCTTTAATTGGATTTTATTGCATCGTAGGGTTCTTACTGGTGAGCAACTTATGAAGTGTGGTTTTCATGGACCTTTTAGATGTGAAATGTGTGAAGAGAATGTAGAAACTCTCAAACATATTTTTATTGAGTGTACTTTAGCCTCTAAGCTATGGAGGAGAATGGCCACTTTACTTGGCTTACAGTGGTCTAATTTTTTTACTTTTGAACAACTTTGGAGGATTGGCCTAATCAAGAGGGTGTTGATCATTTTATTAGGTAGTTAGTTTGGATGGGTTCTACCATTCTTCTTTGGAATATTTGGAATGAAAGGAACAACCGAATTTTTAATCAAGATAGGAAGGATATTCACTATATTTGGCAAAAGACCATAGCCAACTTAGTTGAATCAGTCCATCAACTTCTTAATCACCCGTAAAACTCCCACCAAAGATGGGATCAAGTGATGCAAAGATTGAAGATTAAATCTTCTAAGGGCAACCAACTTAAAGGGAATGTGAGTATTAGTAAGATGGATAGGACAAGAAATTGGCAACTTCCTCCTAAGGATTTTGGAAAAGTCAATACTGATGGAGCCTCTAGAGGGAACCTTGGAAAAGCCAGTGTGGGAGGAATTGGTAGACTTTCAGATGGCTCCCTGGTTTTTACTTTTGCTGAGAATTTGGGTATTCTTTCCAATAACCTTGTTGAGGGGTATGGTATCCTCAGAGGCCTTCAGGAGGCTACTAAGGTTGGATGAGAAAAGGTGTTAGTTGAGTCTGAATCTCAACTTATGATTAATATCTTGAAGACTCCTAAGAATCATAAGGTGGATTGGAGAATAAAAATAATTATTGAGAAGATTCAATTAATCCAGATGGGATTTTTGAAAGTTGATTACAATCATGTGATCAGAGATCAAAACAAGAGTGTTGATGCTTTAGCTAATTGGGCTTTGGACAAAGGTGATCTTACTTGTTATGGCCACCCTCCTAGATGGTGGGATTCTCAAATTAGGGAAGTTCTTCTTCTATCATTTCTTTGGATGGCTTCAGTTTTGAAGGTACCTAGTTTCTTCTTGCTTTTTCTTTTGCTTCTCTTTGGTTCATTCAATTTTTTTTAGTTCCCTAGCTCATTCTATTCTTTATTTTGTTTCCTCTGTTGATTCTTGCCTTAATAGTCTTCTGGTCTAGATAAGTCATTGTTATGTTTAATTTTTTTTTTGTTTTTGTTTTTTTTGTTTAGTTTTTTAAGGTGGGTGGGTTCTTTTGTTTTGTTTTTTTTTTTGTTTTTGTGTTCTTTGTTGTTTTTTTTTTTTTATGTTTTTTGTTATTGTTCTTGTGTTTTTTTTCGTTCTTGTTCTTGGGTTTCTCTTTGTTTGTGTTAATTCATGTTTTATGTGTCAATGTTTTCTATGTTTTTTGTTTTTGTTTATTGTTTGATGTTGGTTGTTTTTTAGTTTTATTTTTATTTTTATTTTTTATTTTTTTTTAGGTTTTGGTTGTGTTTATTTTTCATGTTTTTTTTTGGGTTATGTCTTTGTAGTGTTCTATTGTTTTTGTCTTGTTTGTGTTTTATTATGTGGTTCTTGTGTTTTTCTATGTGGTTCATGTTGTGGTTTCTTTTATCTTATTGTGTGTGTTTGGTTGTGCTTTTGTTTTTGACACACTCAAGAAGCATGTTTTTTATTTTATTTTATTATTTTTGTTGTTATTTACTTATTTACTTATTTTTAAATTGGTTTTGTGTGTTTGTTTGCTCCTTGAGTATGTCAAAGGTGGTAGGCCAGGTCCGAGTCCTGAGCGTTTTTGACAGAATGGATACCTCTGCCTCCTTGGGTCTTATCTGAAAGTGGCATCCCTTTTGGGATGTTTTCCACACAAAAAAAAAAATGCAAGCAAGCAAAGTCAAGGTGTAGACATCGATTACCTCTTCCACCCATCGACGTGTTAAAAGGGAGAGCAAAATTTTATATTAATACCATATGCTTTGGACAGAAAAAATTATCCTTCAAATAAATAAAAATCGAAGTGCATGCGATTTGTGTGGACTGTGCGAAATAAGAGGAGAAGAGACAAAGTTTTGAAAACGTGGCAATCAACGAATCCTTAAAGCGAAGACGACTTGGATATTTGTTGCCAATCGTGGCGATTGGGCCAATGGCAGGCAGATGCGGCTTAAGGTGCTAGTAGACAGGTGGTTCCACGATTGAAACTCGATGGCAGCTTTTTGCTAAGGTACATATGTTAAATGTTTTTGGTTTGGGTGCCAAGGGAAGACTCAAGGCGCACGAGGTGCCTTTTGGTTCCAAGGTGAGCGCCTAGCTCATGTGGCACGTGGGCCACGACTAGGGTGTTGTGGAAGGTGCAAGCAGGGTTTCGAATCTCGCCGAGAGCAAGGTATTTAATTTTTAAATTTTAATTTGCTTCTAAGGTTTGAAAGGTGGCATGAATGATTTTTATTAAGGGGGAGTTATAAGGTCTTTAAGGGTTAATTGTGTTATTGTGATTTCTGAAAAAGTGAATTGAAATAGGAGTTATAAGGTTTTGAGGATTAATTATTTTATTGTGATTTTTGATAAAGTGAATTGAAATAGGAGTTATAAGGTGTAATAAATATTTATTGCTATGTATGGTGAAATATTTTGAGGGATCAAATTGAGTGAATGATTGAGAAGATATTGCTACCTAACCTTTGAAATTGGCAAATAGTTGATTGTTATTGAGACAAGTGTTTGAGGTCAAATCTTCTTCAAATAAAGAGGTAAGGACACATTATCCTTGAGAGTGATTGTTGGATGTTGTGAATGCTAAGTTGGAGTGAAAAGGGTTTTTTGATAAGCATTGTTAAGTTCAATTGTTAAATGTCTTTTTGAGTGAGTTGTTTATAGAAACCTTGTTTGGTAAGCATTGTTGGAAACATTGAATGAGTCTTCATATGCATGATTAGGGTTTGTGCAAGATCATGAGTATCATTGTTATGTGAACTTGTTTGATAAGCATTGTTGAAAATAATTGAGTGAGTTTTCATATGCTTAGACTAGGGTTTGTAAGGAAGGAGTGTTTCATTGAGTGATTGGTTAAGTGGAGTTGATTGAGCCTAGTCACTTGGAAGTGTTGAAGTGATAGTTCAAGTTCTGTGAAACAAATTGTTCTATATTCTGATTTGATTTGGAAAAGAGATTGAAAGAGATTGAGTGTTGTGCAAGAGTGAAACATATTGAGTCTCTAACCATTCTCTATATGTTTTTGTGATTAAGAAAGAGAGTTTGAAAGTGATTGAGTATTGTTGTGAGTGTGAAACATATTGAGTCTAACCATTCTCTATATGTTTATGTGAGTCAAACAAGATTATGTGTAAAACGTGTTTGTGTGTTTGAAGAGGTTTTCTGTGATAGATTGAGTTTAGTTGAGTAAGCTTTTGTGGAAGCTTACAATGCATATTTGAGACAAGTCTTGGTAAAGACTTATTGAGCAGATTGGACAAGTTCTAGTGAGGACTTATTGAGCAGATTTGAGGTAAGTCTTAGTAAAGACTTGAGAGTAGTGAGAGCAAGTTCTAGAGAGGACTTGTGGACAGATTTGAGGCAAGTCTTTGAGAAGACTTGTGAGCAGAGTTGATTGATTGATTTTTTCATACCTTGAGTTAAGTTTTGGAGCAGATCTAGCAAAGTTGATTTATGATTGAGTCGAGCTTTGTGTTAAAGCTTGAGGACAGATTTGAGGACATGTTTGTGCCAGATCAAAGATAAATATTGAGCGGATTTGTGCTAGACCAAAGGACTATGTTTAGTGTAAATCAAAGACAAATATTGAGCATATTTGTGCTAGACCAAAGGACTATGTTTAGTACATATCAGAGATAGAGATTGTGCAAATTTATGCTAGATTGAAGGACTGTGTATAGAGGATAACAATCTCCAGTAGATAGAGATCCATTAGCTAGGGCAGTGAAGACAGGTCTTCTGAGTGAGGACATGAGTCTTCAATGGATAGAGATCCATAAGCCAATGTAGTGGAGGTAGCGGTTCTTCTAGAAGATCACAAACCAGAGCAGATGAGAAACGAGTTCTCCTATGGATAGATATCCATGAACTAGCTGAGGATATTGGTATCTCCTGTGGATAGAGATCCATGAACTTGATTAGGGGATTGATGTCTCCTTTGGACAGAGGTCCATAAACATTGTAATGAGGAAATGATTCCCAAGATATTTGTTGAGAAAATTTTAGTGAAATATTTTCTCCGTGGAGTAGCCCACATTGGGTGAACCACGTTAAATTGGTGTTTCTATTGTGTGTGGTGATTTATGCATTACTTTTATTACTACTATTGATATTGCCATATATATATATATTGCATAATATTGTTTGAGAAAGAAAAGTAAAAAGTGCTCTTATACTGTTCACCCCCCCTCTCAGTATAAGCTTGTGTTCTTCAAAGAGATGGTCTTATGATTCAACCCACCCATGTTTAATTTTGATTGTTGTAATTTACATAATGAGGTTGACTTGACTCTAGCTCATGTGTCAATAAATGTAGCACCATAATATGCCATATAGTGTAGCTTTTCTAGTATTTGTTCATTCTCATCCAATTAGAAAACAATAAGTGGCAGGGTTTCAATCAATTAGAGGTACCTAGATGGCAATGTATGAATTGTTGTTAATAGAAAATAAGCAGGTTCCAAGTGGTAGATTGAGATTCATTATTGTTATTTTAGTCTCATGATTAGAACAATAAATTTAGTTATTAAACCAAATAAATTGACATTCATTCTACAAAATAAAGCCTATAAGCTTAACTTCATGCTATGGGAAGGCTATGACTTTGCGGGGGGAATTATTACTAGTGGAATGATGAAAATTCCTAGTAGCTTAGGTGTCTTTGCCTTTACAATTTAAGATAGTGTCCATTTATACTAAAAATATAATTAGACTACAAAGTACAAGTCTAGATTGATGAGGTGCTTAGCTTAAAGATACCATCCATTAGAGGGAATTATATAATTTTATGAGACAAATATTGACACCTATAATAGTTGTTAGGGAGATTAATTTAAATCGTCCATTGTAAAGACCATTTATCTCAAACTTGAATATTGAAAAATTCCTTTAAGTATCGAGAGAGGTCAATCTCAATTCATAAATGTTTTTGAGAATGACCAACATAAAAACTTAAGTTGTTTGTGACAAATGAACTTATGCATGAGAACCACCAATTGTTTCAAAAAAATCTAGAGTAGTAGTTGGATCCCTAGGAATTCCACCCAAATTGACACTTTAAGAGTAGCTTTCTTAGAGACTACGAAGTCTCTAATACATAGATGAAATATAAACAAGGTATTACAAATGTATCAAGGGCCACTTCCAAGGATGGCTACCACATGCTATGGGTCAAAACAATAAAAATAAAAATAAAACCCTTGGTGAGGTTTTGGATGGACTAAACTTTGATAATATGAGGTTTCCATGTAGTCAAAACCCATGCATAGGTAATAGTGTCACATGAGATATGACATAAACAATATCCAATAAGGGCATGGTGCACAAGATAATAACATGCATTATCAAAATCATTCAATGGATAATACATCAAGATTAAAAGTGTAGACACCAAAACATCACCAATCCGATTATGTGACAACAAGCGCTGATCACATTGACACACATAGCCCCTAAGGCAGCCCCCAGAGGTTAAACAGTGGTCCTAACCACTTCCAAAAGCAGTTTTAGAGGTCAGAGGTCAATTTGGCACCTTTTTGGCACCTTTCTCTCTGCTCGTCCCACCCAGGGACGGATATCAGAATTCGCCCCAGGGTGAGGCGAATAGCAAGTTTGACTGACAAAAAGTCAAACCTCGGTAACTCCGCCAGTTAACTGAGGCTTTAGGCCATGCAATTGTGAGGAATAGCTTTTATTCAAGAAGAGAGAGTTCAGTTAAGAATGTCTTTATTTTATAAACCTCATGCAAGGAGATTCTAAATCAAGGATTCAGCTTTTCTCTGAAAATAGGAAAACAACTCCAGTGGCGCCCTCGCATGCGCAATTCAATCAGAGAGACCCTAAGGTCTATAAATTGGTGAGTTTTCTCACCCAAAATATATACAGAGAAGGAGTATTTGAGCAATGAAGTGCTGCCAATTTACATACCTACTTGCGATTTGTGCTTTTACATCCTTAATCTCTCATTCGAAAGTGAGGTTATTGGGTGACTATTGGAAGCGCGAATCTGGACCCAAAACCCGATTTTTGGCCACAAAGATCCACAAAATTTGTCGACAACACCCCATAACTAGTTTGGGACCCATCCCAAGTGGATTGGTGTCGAAACAGTGCCTCAAACGGTGGGCGTCCTGCCCCCGGGCGCTTCCCAAACTGTCACAGTCCTATTCGCCCCCCCAGGACGATTAGAAATTTGTGATAGATTTCTTTGGTTTTTCTTTTGCATTTTGTTCTAGATATGTTAAATAGGTCACAGTTTAAATTTCATTTCATTCTGAGCAATTTTGACCAGGTTTTTGTCATTTCTCGCATTCACTAACTTGCAGATGGCACTAGCAAAATCTGGGTCCTAGAGGAAAAATTGGAGAAATCTGACCATCTGGGTCTTCCCAAAACACCCCCAATTAGCTAACCCCAACTTTACAGGTCATTTGTAGCTTCCTAAGCATGACATTGAAGAGGGTGCTTTCTGACAAGTTCTTGTAGGCCTATTCATCCCACCCTGGAGCGAATACAAATTTGTGAGGAATTTCAGGTCGTTCTTTTTGCGGTGGTCTTCTGTTAACATATTTATGCTACTGTTAAATTTTTAGGTCGATCCGAAGTTATTTCATTATCGTTTTAATATTTTCATGCATTTACTGACAGTAGGCCTTGGGAAATACATGCTTTATTCTGTCTGCAGGTGCTACTAATATTTTATGTTTCTTTGAACTCAGGTTTTCGACAGCAAAGGAGAATGAAAGAGCAAAGAATCACATACACAAGCGGCGGCAACGTTTTGGTCTGCCCATCTTACATGTGGGCACGCGAAAGAAGGATTGTTATCCATGGATGTTGTGACAAGAAACACATTTGACGCTCCTATCCCCATCAGAGTCGCCAGGAATCTGTAGACACCAAAACAGCACCAATCCGATTATGTGACAACAAGCGCTGATCGCATTGACACACACAGCCCCTAGGGCAGCCCCCAGAGGTTAAACAGTGGTCCTAACCACTTCCAAAAGCAGTTTTAGAGGTCAGAGGTCAATTTGGCACCTTTTTGGCACCTTGCTCTCTGCTCGTCCCACCCAGGGACGAATACAAACTGGCATTCGTCCCACCCAGGGACGAATATCGCAATTCGCCCCAGGGTGAGGCGAATAGCAAGTTTGATTGGCAAAAAGTCAAACCTCGGTAACTCCGCCAGTTAACTGAGGCTTCAGGCCATGCAATTGCGAGGAATAGCTTTTATTCAAGAAGAGAGACTTCAATTATGAATGTCTTTATTTTAGAAACCTCATGCAAGGAGATTCTAAATCAGGGAATTAGCTTTTCTCTGAAAATAGGAAAACAACTCAAGTGGCGCCCTCGCATGCGCAATTCAAACAGAGAGACCCTAAGGTCTATAAATTGGTGAGTTTTCTCACCCAAAAGATATACGAGAGAAGGAGCATTTGAGCAACGAAGTGCTGCCAATTTACATACCTACTTGCGATTTGTGCTTTTACATCCTTAATCTCTCATTCGAAAGGGAGGTTATTGGGTGACTATTGGAAGCACGAATCCGGACCCAAAACCCAATTTTTGGCCACAAAGATCCACAAAATTTGTCGAAAACACCCCATAACCAGTTTTGGACCCATCCCAAGTGGATTGGTGCCGAAACAGTGCCTCAAACGGTGGGCGTCCTGCCCCCGGGTGCTCCCCAACTCATCACAGTCCTATTCGCCCCCCCGGGATGAATAGAAATATGTGATAGATTTCTCTGGTTTTTCTTTTGCATTTTGTTCTAGATATGTTAAATAGGTTACAGTTTAAATTTCATTTCATTCTGAGCAATTTTGACCAGGTTTTTGTCATTTCCCGCCTTCACTAACTTGCAGATGGCACCAGAAAAATCTGGGTCCTAGAGGCAAAATTGGAGAAATATGACCATCTGGGTCTTCCCAAAACACCCCCAATTAGCTAACCCCAACTTTGCAGGTCATTTGGAGCTTCCTAAGTAGGACATTGAAGAGGGTGCTTTCTGACAAGTTCTTGTAGGCCTATTCGTCCCACCCTGGAGCGAATACAAATCTGTGAGGAATTTCCAGACTGTTCTTTTTGCAGTGGTCTTCTGTTAACATATTTATGCTACTGTTAAATTTTTAGGTCGATCCGAAGTCATTTCATTATCGTTTTAATATTTTCATGCATTTACTGACAGTAGGCCTTGGGAAATACATGCTTTATTCCGTCCGCAGGTGCTACTAATATTTTCTGTTTCTTTGAACGCAGGTTTCCGATAGCAGAGGAGCAGGAAAGAGCAAATAATCACATACACAAGTGGCGGTGACATTTTGGTCCGCCCATCTTACATGTGGGCACGCGGAAGAAGGATTGTTATCCATGGATGTTGTGACAAGAAACACATTTGACGCTCCTATCCCCTAAAAAGGAAGGAGACGTATTGTAACACACTTTAAAAAGCGTATCAATAAAGAGATTACCATATTTCATATTGCTTTTATCTTGTGTCAATTTGTATATGTTCTTTCTTGTCCTTTCTTGTGGCATATTCCTTTTTGTTTTCGTATCCTCGTGCTTTCAGTGGCGATCACGGTGGGACCTCTGTCCCTTGATTTTTAAGATTAAAATTCTGATTAAAGTTGCTTGTTATTTTGCTTACAGGTACCAAGTTTTCAAACGCTGGACTATTTCAGAGCAAAAATTCAGAGACATCCGATTTGGGCAGAGAAGAGGTAGAGGTCTTAAACACCTTTTGTCAATTCTTTGCTTTATGTTCTCTGGTTATTTGCTTGCATAGGAGAGTTTGAATGCTTGTTTGCTTCATTTATGCAACTTAAAAAGAACCCCACACACCACGTGGTAACTGAAACAACAAGGAGTTGGTCGTAAAACCCCAACCCTTGAGCAAGACCAAAGGTGGATCTCATTATCACTTTGGCTTGAGATACTGCATACATTACCCCGATCGCGACTGTTGCTAGACGTAAATCCTGATGAAAGCTGACCAAGTGTAGCGGGGGTGATTCCCAATGCATGAGGATAAGTCTTCTATGGTAGGTGTCATAAACAGAGCGATCCCCCTTTAGTACCGCCTATGTTCCACGTACCATCTGCTCTCACGTACCAATAGTTTCCCTCACGTAAGGGCGGGTATATAGAGAGGTTGGTATATCGGTCTGGCAATGGTATATCGAAGGGGCGACCATTTTTTGGGAGTCACAAGAGCCGTCATTTTGCATTTAAACGTTCTTTCAAAAAGCTTTCAAAACAACATCAAAACACACTAAACCAGATTTTAGGGCACACTTTTAAATCTTTAAACGAGATAACCATTGCATTGATTGTGTGTTTTCTTTCTGTTTAAGTGTAGCATAAAAAAATCCTAAAAAAGATAAAAATCTACTCATCTTTAGGAGCACATCACCATGGTGTTCACTCGTAGCCGAGCCCAATCACGGGCAAGCGCTCTAGAGAGTGCACCAAGGGGGACAAGTCGCCTCCGATATAGTCCTGAGGACTTGGTCATCCCGCCTTGGCGGCCTGACACACAAGAGAGTCCACATCATGCCATAACAGAATAGGACTATAGAGGCACCTCTTTGAGGGGCACCCCCACTCAGCATAGGTCCTTTCAAGAGGAGAACCTACACGTAGCACTCAACGTAGACAGGAGACCTCCCTTAGAAGCCTGTTATGGGTGGCCTAGTGATGAAGTGCTAGAGCAACAGAGGGTCCAAACGGAGGGGCCACAGGATTTCTTCATCCCTCCTCTACCCCGCATTACTATTAGAAACACTAGACAATATCCAGAGTATCAAGCTTTCCAGACAGGGCAAGACAATTCTGCCCGCACCTTTTATGCATATGAAAGAGAGGATGAGGAAGAGTACCACGTTCCTCAAGAGCAGCACACAACGCGGGAGCGATGTACCTCCGCGCCTGCCCTGTATCAAGATCACCCATTGAGGCTACAGCCTCGGGTTAATGCAGCTAACCTCGACAGAGGAAAGCAACCCATAGAGGTCTCGGATCACCATGACCGAGATAGATATGTAGGAGAGGCATCTAGGCTTCCTAAACAAGAGACGACAGAACAAATCGACTTGGCGATTGCCAAACATGCCGCCCGCCAAGCGCAAATCACGTAGCTTAGGCAAGATCAAGAATAGTTAGAGCATCTTTGTCGGCTTAACAAAGAGCGCATTCAACGTCAGACAACCGAATTGCTTCATAACAATGTGCCTACGAAGGTTCCAATCCCTCGCGCGCATAAAGTAGAAGTATATGAGAGGCCTAACCCCTTGGTACGAGAGAGGTCCACGCGACCTTATCAAGTATTGCCTCCGAGACCTCCTAGACCTGAGCGGGAGGCCACTCCCCGAAACAATGATGGGCACCCTCCGTGGGCACCCACCCATGTGTATAGGTCTCGGCCAGCCACTCCTCAGGAAGCCTATGAGGAGTATGAACAAGAAGAAGAGTGGGCTGAAATGCTCTATCAAGGCAGAGGGGGTGCTATCCAGCTACCTCTCAATAGGCCTCAAGTTCCCCGTAACCCACAATGGGAGCAAACTAAGGAGGAAGAAATTAAATCCTCTGATGCATACAAAGCGTTGCTAGAGCGCTTAGAGTCTATGGAGATCAAGACTTTTGGGCCCCAAAAGCCCACTTTACGCCAACTCCGTAGTCATCCTGTGCATCCGTCAGTGCTGGCACCTCCATACCCTGAACACTTTAAACTGCCCCAGTTGGCACTCTTTAGAGGGGAGGAGGATGCCCAAGAGCATGTGACTAGGTTCCTGAGCCAGTGCTTTGGCATTCAGGACAATGATGCTTTGTTATTAAGAACATTTATAACCACATTCGTAGGCCCTGCCTCGGATTGGTTCACCCAATTACCGAAACATAGCATCAGTAACTTGGATCAGCTAGTGGACGCGTTCCTCGAATGCTTCACCTTCAACACTAAGAAGAAGGCATCATTAAGTGACCTAGCTAGCCTCAAGCAGTATGAGGAAGAGACCATGGTGGCATACGGGAACCGATGGAGGACGTTGCTTTCGAAGCTGTCTTACCTCCCTCCCATGTCAGATTTGACCCAAATGTTCTCAAGAAGTTGTTTGAGATCAATCTCCATGCTATTGCAGCTGCAACAATATGCCAATTTAGAGGAAGCTCTGGCGCAAGCTAGAGTCATTGAGGAGATTAAGATATAGGATGGCGAGATTGCCAAACCTAAGAAGAAAGAATGGACAAAGAACACTAAACCAGGGACCACGCAACCGAAACCTGCTGCGGTTAATCAGGTTGCCATCAACGTCCCTAAGCTTGCACAAGCAACACAACCTCAAAAGGCTAACTATCAGGTGATGCCTCCTAACAACTATGAGAGAGAAAACCAAAGGCAGGAGCAAAATCAGTAGCGTCGCCCTAGGCGACAATTTACTCCTTACACAGAGTCCAGGGATTCTCTATTTGACCGCTTGTCAGTGGCAAACTTGATCAACCTTCCAGAGATTCAAACTATAGACCCCAATGCACCGAAGCCTAAGGGGTACCGAGAGGATTTATACTGTAGGTTCCATAGGCGTAAGGGACATGATCTTAACGCATGTTGGAAGTTCAAAGGTTTGGTACAAGATCTCATTGACAACAAGACATTGGTGGTGGACAACCCCGTAGCGCCAAACAACCAACATATGGGAGTATTCAGAGACCCCTTGCCTGCCCATGAGGCGCCGAAAAAACCCCTTCAAGTCAATGAAGTACAACAGAATTGCCCCATGCAGGGGTATGTAGGGATGATAAGCATAGTGACTAGGAACAAGAGGTACCCAGGAGCTGCCCCGCGACGGCCACAAGAGAGGTTCCATCGACGTCACAACCTCAACAATCCCCTACGCAACTTCCCCCGCCTAGACCAGTGGCCACGATTCGGACTAGACTTACCCAAAGTCTAAGGACCACGTCGGCTAGGCTCTCCATATACGAGCTTATTCAACAATCAGCGCCCCATCGAGAAGCTCTAATGGAGATTTTAAAAGCTATCGAGCTGCAGCCCCATGAAGCGAACTATTTCAACAATTTTGTGGGGCATGTAAAACAATGTACAGAACCAGTCATCACCTTTAGAGAAGATGAATTGAAAATAGTGACTGGTGATGTGGTGGATCCACCCCTACACGTTATTGCATGGGTCAACGAGATTCCATATAAGAGAGTGTTGGTGGACACTGGCTCGTCCAGTAATATCATCACTACAGCAACATTGAAACATTTGAAGTTGCCAGCATCTCACATTGTGGCCTCCACTTACACACTGCGAGCATTCAATGATGCAATCTGCTCGACAGTTGGCACAATTGTCCTACCTATCCAAGTGGGACAAAAGACTATTCATACATTGTGCCACATCTTGGAAGGTGAGATGGCTTATAATATCTTGCTGGGCCGGCCTTGGATTCGGGACATGAAGTGTGTCCCTTCAATAGCTCATCAATGCCTAAAGTATACATTTGAAGGACAGGTGCATGTAGTCCCAGCGGACTTGGAGCCCTTCAAATACTGCAATACAATGCAATTCATGCCGCAATCGACCCTTCCATCAACACATTTGGATTTTCAGTTGAATCCATCTCAACAGGGTCCGATTCCGTAGGCATCTCCAGTGATTAATCCATCGAGTCCTCAATCGGGTCCATCTTCTTCCGCTAGTCCTTCAACAACGATGCCACCTACGGTGGCCACATCCAAGGACAAGGGAAAGAAACCCATAGAAGAGGAACCACCTCTAGTCTCAACCATCTCGACAGAAGAGATGCCTAGCAGAATGGAAGTCGAGATGCCTAGTTCACCCCACATGGAGTGGACTCAGGAAGGACTCCCATTCGCTTCCCCTCAACCGCCAACGGTCACCGTTGAAATGGCCAACACGGGCCTGGGGGAGTATCTAGTGAGGAACATTGTAGCAACACCCACGCTTGAGTCCATGCAAGATATGGGGAGACCTCGACTCCCCATCGGCTCTGTGGTTCCTTTAGGCTACCCACCCAATCAGACAAACTTTGTTTATGGGGGCCTGGATAATGGCGTTGAGATTTGTATGCAAGAAGATGAAGATGAAGAACCCTTTGTTGAGGATGTCAACTATCTATCCAACCCGAACTTTGCTTTGAGATATCTTGGCCAATGCAATTGGCATGGATATGGGTTGGGTCGGTATGAGCAAGGAGTGCGTGTTCTTTGCCAACCGAGATATCAAATGCCTTATGACAAGTCAAGAGTAGGGTTCAACCACCCCTTGCCCCTAGACATCTTGGTGGAGAACATGCAAGGCCTAGGGATAGGCAACAAGGATGGGTTGGCATCAGATCCATATGCCAATCCTAACACAAACTATACATTGGGAGATTATCTCCCATTGCTAACAACCAACCTTGTTGACCATAACAACCCTTTCCCTTCGGTCGAACAAGGAGAAAATTCAAGGACTCACCCACAAGAGGGATATGGACAAGACCAAGAAGGGTCTTCGAGAGGATGAGTCGGAGTACGAGGTAGCACCTTGGGATCCTTTCGAGTCTGATAGCAATCATTCACAAGTATATCCCATGAATGATGATCAGGAAAGCTTCCTGACAATGTTCCCATTGGATGCTCCAATTGAGCATATGCCACCTCAAGAGAATCAGGTCCCCCGCAGAGAGCGGAACAACCTCGATGGGACCACATTAATTTGCTCGAGCAAGATGAGCCTCATATGTCGCAAGCAGCTGTTGGAGCCAACGAAGGCCTTTGGATCTCTGGCAGTGACTACGAAGATGAAACTGAGATGGCTTATCTCAATCATATGCGACAGATGCAACAACGATACCCTTTGGACATAGACGACATGTTTGAACATTTACACATAGGTCCAAGACATAGGTGGCACCTCAACCCGACGTAGTTATAGCAATTACTGCACCCGCCACTCCAGGCACACAGAGAGCATCTTCCGCCTGGAGACCCTATACAACCATCAGTGCCTAGGGCGGACCTTGTCTTCATCTCCATGCATAGGGCTGATCCATTTGTGCCAGTGCCCACAGAGCCAGATCCAAAGCACAAAGATCATCTAGGATGTCCGAGCAGTCATACCCATGGTAATGGAGACCACAATCATTTCATCAACATGATCTCCATTGATTTAACCGCCCCCATCCATGATCCAGCCGACCCGACACGGTCATTGTATCTAGATCTAGATGCTATCGACTGGGATCGTGCTGACACACCACCATCCCCATCAGAGTACTGGCCTTGCGGTGGGATGTTCCATTTCACCCCAGGACAGACTCAGGATGTCTTCCATGCTGAAGAGGAACCTGATGTTCCAAACGATGATCTAAATTCAGCAAACGATATCCATTTGATCCCAACTCCACACCGGTTGGAGGACGGGTCCCACATGTCGGTCGAGGAGACGACTGACATAGACATCAGTTCGGATCCAGTGAATTTGCAAATCATCAAGTTGGGGGTAAGTCTATCCCCCGAAGAGCAAGCCGACTACATTGCCCTTCTCAAAGAGAAGAAGGAGGTTTTTGCATGGTCATACAAAGACATGTCGGGACTAGACCCGTAGCTAGTCACGCATAATCTAACGCTTGATCCGACAGTCAAGCCAGTAAAGCAAAAACTACGTAAGATGCACCCAACAGTGGCCTTAATGGTCAAAGACGAGCTACAAAAGCTGTTGGATGCACAGTTTGTCATCTGCGTGGATTACCCGCCATGGTTGTCTAACATGGTTCCCATCAAGAAGCCCGATGGGAGGATTCGCATATGCACCGATTTTTGAGATCTAAACAAAGCGAGTCCTAAGGATGATTTTCCCTTGCCTAGCATCGACGCATTGGTAGACGCTACAACGGGCCATGAAATGCTTTCCCTCATGGATGGTTTCTCAGGATACAATCAAATTCGTATCAATCCCGAGGACCAACTAAAAATGGCATTCACAACGCCTTGGGGGACATTTTGTTATAAGGTCATGCCTTTTGGCCTTAAAAATGTTGGCGCCACCTACCAACGTGCCATGACGTACATCTTCCATGATTACATGCACAAAACTTTGGAGGATTACATGGATGATTTGTTGGCCAAATCTCTTTTGCGCCCAGATCATCTCGATGACTTAAGCAAGATCCTCGATCGCCTCATGGAGCATAAAGTCGGACTAAACCCCAAGAAGTGCGTCTTTGGCATCACATCTGGAAAGCTCTTGGGTTACATAGTCTCTAAACGAGGAATTGAGGTAGACCCACACAAAGTCAAGGCAATCCTTGAAATGCTTCCCCCAACTACCATCAAGCAGCTCAGGAGTCTGCAGGGAAAGGTCGCGTCGATCAAGCGCTTCATAGCGCAACTATCTGACAAGTGCCGACCCATGAATAAATTATTGCACAAGGGGGTAACATTTCACTGGGATGACGAGTGCCAGTCAGCCTTTGATGACATTAAACAATACTTGGCTTCATCGCCAGTATTGGCACCACCTAGACCAGGAGTGTCATTCTATTTATACATCTCAGCTATTGAGGTGGCACTGGGCGCCATGCTGTCCCAAAAAAATGAACTACACAAAGAACAGGCTACATACTATCTTAGCCGCACCCTAGTCAGTTATGAACTTAACTATGCATACGTTGAGAAGCTCTGCTTGGCAGTGGTGTTTGCTACCAAAAAGCTATGCCACTACATGCTCAACAATACGACGTATGTTGTGTCTAAGGAGAATCCATTGCGATACATGATGAGTCGTACTTATCATAGTAGCCGCACGGCGAAATGGATCATGTTGTTGACGGAGTTTGACATAGTATTCATTGGACAAAAATCCATAAAAGGTCAAGTCATCGCCGATCAACTGGCAGAGGCTCCTCTTGAAGATGATCAGCCTCTGACCGTAGAATTACCGGATGATGGGGTTTTTCATGTTTCAGAATCGCCAGATTCTGATGAGCTTGAGTCACAGGCTGACATGACCCTATTCTTCGATGGTTCTAAATGTGAGCAAGGAGGTGGCATGGGAATTGTATTCTTCACTCCACAAGGGGCTCCAATGCCTCTGTCATTTAAATTAAACTTCCCGTGCACCAACAACAATGCAGAATACGAAGCCTTGCTCATAGGTCTTCAGACAACAATCACCATGAACATTAAACGTTTAAACATCTTTGGTGATTCGTTGTTAATTGTCAATCAAGTAAAGGGGATATTCCAATGTAGATGTCCAGTTCTGCAGGCCTACAAAGCCCTTGTGGACAAATTCTTGGCACAACTTGAATGGTATGACATCGAGGCACTCCCTCGATCATCGAATCATTTTGCGGATACTATGGCCTCCTTGGGGTCACTAATCCCGCAAGACCCTTCTGGTGAAATGACAACCATTCAGGTTAAAACATTATCGCAATCCATGATGGAGCGTGCAAGCTCTGATCTAACGCCAAGAATCCACCTGATCCAGATTGAACCATCTCAGGATAGGTTCTCTCGAATCCACGATTGTCTGACTCGAGCCAACTAGGGGTCCTTGTTCTCCCCGACCCCTCTTAATAGCAACACAACGCTATTTTTACAAGTTCTTTCCCGCTCAAATTTTGCTAGGGATGAACTTCAAGAGGGATTGGCCGTTCATACCATCGAGGTTTTTGATCAGCAGGATTGGTACACACCCATTAGGGATTACCTCAAGCTAGGTAACCTCCCACTTGGATTGACACAAGCCATGAAAAGATCATTTAAACAGAAAGCGGCAAAACATGTCTTGTTAGGAGACATTTTGTATCGTCGGAGCTATGAAGGAATCCTCCTCCATTGCTTGGACCAACAAGAGTCCGCTTGGGCGATCACCCAAGCACACGATGGTACATGTGGTGGCCACTTCAGCGGTATGGCCATCGCAAAGTGCATTCTTTGCATGGGCTATTATTGGCCATATTTAGAGCGAGATTGTTGCGCATATGTAAAGAAGTGCGTGAAGTGTCAACACCATGCTAATTTGACACACGTACCTTCTCAAGCCTTGCAACCGATCCAATCGGCTTGGCCTTTTTGCAGTGGGGCTTCGATCTAATCGAAAAGATCTCCCCTGCATCGTCGGGTCATCACACATTCATCATAACGGCCACAGAGTACTTCACCAAGTGGGTGGAAGCAATTTCGCTAACCTCTACGATTGGATCCCGCATTGCGGAGTTTATTTTGCATAACATCATATGTCATTTTGGTATTCCATCCAAGATCCTGTCGGATAATGGGACACCATTCAAGAATAAATATGTGCGTGCTTTGACCACAAAGTACAAAATTCAGCATAGTTTTTCAACACCCTATTATCCACAAGCAAATGGGCAAGCAGAGGCATCAAACAAAATGCTAGTCGCCATCCTCAAAAATACCGTCGCAGATAGTCATAAGGATTGGCACATTCAGATCCCGCTTGCCCTATGGGCTTATCGCACTAGCATTCGGATGCCCACTAGGGCAACTCCATTTTCGTTGGTGTATGGCTCCGAGGTAGTCATGCCTCTTGAGTTGGAAATCCCTTCCCTACGCATTTCAATGCAAGAGTTCATCGATGATGACACTGCGCGGCAGGCCCGGTTAGACCAACTGACGTTGCTCGATGAATGACGCGTCAATGCTCTCGAGCATTTGCGTATCTATCAAGAGCGACTTAAGAAAGCATACAACATGAAGGTCCACCTAAGGGAATTTTAGGTTGGTGACTTGGTCTTAAAAGAGAACCAACAGAATTCTAATTTGCCATCCCATCTAAGGGACAAGTTCATGGCAAACTGGTTAGGTCCTTATGTCATTGATAGTAGAATAGGACCTGGAACATACCGGCTTGCCTCTCTTGAAGGAATCAAGGAAACAGAACCCTTGAACATCAGTCATTTGAGGCCATTCCACATCTAGAGAGCCATAGTCCAACCAAAAGCTCCAAGGATTCTCACAATCGCTTGGTCAACCCAAAATGCCCCAAAGGTATCTATAAACCCTTTGGTCAAACCAAAAGCTCCAAGGATTCTCACAATCGCTTGGTCAACCCAAAATGCCCCAAAGGTATCTATAAACCCTTTGGTCAAACCAAAAGCTCCAAGGATTCTCACAATCGCTTGGTCAACCCCAAAAATGCCCCAAAGGTATCCATAAACCCTTTGGTCAAACCAAAAGCTCCAAGGGTTACCATAACCGCTTGGTCAAAATAAATATTCAAAAACAAACAAAAACAATAAAATCATCAAAAAAAATAACAAAAAAATTGCATTTCAATTCCATGCATACTCATAAAACATCAAAATACAAAAATATAGGTTGCATTAGGCATCGCATCCATACATTGCATATTTGTTAGGTCATACAAGTCAACAGCACCATAGACTGTCATTACTTGGCAAATCCATCATTTTCCACATCAAATCCATTTTATAAATGCATACATCCAGAATAACACCATCGCCATTTTTAGCATAGTCAGTTGTCTCCTAATGTATATAGGGTTTTCGTCATTCAACTGTCTTTAAATTGCTAGCCAAAAACTGTACAAAGTTAAACAGATTTTACACGGGAAAGTTTTACTTGGATCACACCTTGTTACGTAGCATCCCAACACAAATTAAAACACATAAAATAATTCCTAAGTTGTGTGAACGCAAGAGAAACCTACAAAGCAGTCTAGGGTACCATAGGTGAAAGATTAGCCTATTCATCCCCCTGTGCGAATGGTTCAAGAATGCTTGAGAATTGACAAAAGGATGAGCTCTTCCCCATCAATTCCCCCTAATAAACAGTGGTTTTCACCACTACCAAAATCCCAATCACCATTGGTCCCCAAAGTTGTAAGGATTCGTACTACACGTCCCTGCCAAGGATGGGTAGTCATCCCCAAGACCTAAAAGGATCAATGCCATTCAAAAACAAAATTCCAACAAACCATCATCACAACCATCTCCATTCACCTTTGGTCTCAAAGTTGTAAGGATTCGTACTACATGTCCCTGAACAGGATGGGTAGTCATCCCCAAGGCCTAAAAGATCAATGCCCTTACTTCATAATCTCCATCATCCCCCTTGGTTCCCAAAGTCGTAAGGATTCGTACTACACGTCCCTGCTAAGGATGGGTAGTCATCCCCAAGGCCAAAAGGATCAAGGCCATTCACAAGCTCAAACTTACAAAGCTCAAAATACAAAATCAAATAACAGTGGTTATCACCACTATTCAAAATCCTTGCTCAAAAAGAAAAACAAAGAGAAAAATAAATAGTGATTTTCATCACTATATAGACGAGCAAGTATCCTATACCATTGAGCCAACACACAACCTGAACTTGAATCTCTGGCATTCTCAGCATTCAAAAACCATCTAGGTGATCCTCATTACGGGTTTGGTGGACAACCTACCTGGCAATGGCGGTATCCTAACCGCATGACGATATGTCTATCACATTAGCTTTGCGTGTGCGTAGACCAATGTTTGCATGTGGATGAGCTAGCTTATGGTACCTTAGATTGTCCCATGGATTAATCTTGCTAAGTACAACAACGGAGTTAGTGGAGCTAATTAGGTGATCCTCAATACAGGTTTGGTTGATAGCCTATCTAGCACTGGCGGTATCCTGACAAATACCACATAAACGAACTCAATTGCACACACAGGGATGTGAAATAACTTGGTTAAATTCAAGTCGGATTTATACCTTGTTCAAAAGTCTTGCGAGATAAATGTACAGTCTTGGCTAGTTAGTTAAAATATCTGAATCTCAGAAAAGCTTAACTACATTTTAAAACAACTGGTACATTTCATTCCATACATCACCATCAAAAAATATGCAAAATACAAAAATAAAGTTTTCACATGCAAAGTCATTCCACAAAGTCATCCCATTAGTATAGCAATCAGTCAAATCTTGTATAATCTATGGTGCATCGACAAGTTATCAAAAACTCATTTCATTCATTCCATATGCATACATCATACAAATTAGAAACATCGCATTCATAAAAGCATTTGCATACATCAATGTAAATACATGTACATAAAAACAAACCATGAAAAGTGCATAAACACCAAAAAAGAGTCATTTGTATATATATCATCAAAAATGCCCAGAGGCTACAATGAACCGGTCCTCTGACCCCGCAACAAAAGCCAAAAACTCAAAAACCCCCAAGCCTAGGGCATCGGCCACCATGATCATGCAGGATCGGTGCGACGGGAACTACCCCCCGTGGTGTGGGTCCTATGGGACCTCTCAAGGCGACTATTGCTCACCCCTGCATCACGCCCACTAGTGCCCCCCTCATCTAGCCGCCTGCGATGAGACGATGTTGACTGCTCAGTATCATTGTCTCTCATCCGACATGAAGAGCCACCTCCATGGGGCTCAGGTATCCACCCACCAAGGTGGATAATCTCTCCCTCCATATCCATCCGATGTCGACCCCACTCTACCTCCCATCGAACCCACTCTGCCTCCCACCGATGATAGTAGGCTACTACATCATCGCGCTGTGCTAGCTGCATCCGTAGGAGATCCCTCTCCCGAGCAGCATCGGTATCCCCCTCCTATCGATGGGACGCAGCCCATGCATTCTCCCGCTCCGCCAGCTGAGTCCGTAGGAGATCTCTCTCCTACAAAGCCTCTCCCAGCTCCCCATCTCGTCTCTGCAGTAGGTCCTCCAATCGTGCTATCTCAGTGCTATGTCTTGCCTCCACATCCTCCGAACCTGCCTGAGGCATAGGCGAATCCGAGGACACCTGCTCTGGCTCCCACTACTCCGGGACGTCCTGCATCTCTGGCTGATCCGGTACCCCAAACTCCCCTCCAACATCCTCAACCTCCACCATGTCTGCATCATCACGTGGAGCACCCCAACCCTCATCTGGTGCCTCTGTACCCTCATCCCCTACCTCTACACCGCCTAGAGGCCCCTCGCCTCGCCATCATCGTAGAGTCCACCACTGCTCATACTCGGTAGTCACCCCGATGTCATCCACATCTAGGACGTCAATAGCCATATCTGAATCCTCGCCAAGTGGCGCAACGCGGCCGGTCTAGAGTCCTCTCATCCCCCATCGATAGACCACGGGCTCACCAGGAACCCTTGGTGCACCCCAAACTGTCGGGTCACCCGACCATATGGGAAGAACTCCTGCTCAGTCCCATGCTGCCCAATCAGCCATCGCCCCCTCCATACCCATCGGAGCCACTCTCCAACCTCAGGCCAGGCTGGACAATCCCGATAGGGGCGCCAGAACACCTCCCCAGAGTAAGCCGAGCGAAGGCATCGACATAGTGCCCTACGACACCTGCCCATCGTCGACTCTGACCCTGCTCCTTCGACCTCCACCATAGTACCCCGTATCCGATCTCCCGGTCTACCATCTCCGCCCGAGTCATCCAAGGCAGCCCCACCGACCTCTCCATCGCTATGTGTTGCCAAGCCCAACACTGCAACAAGTAGCTGCAACTAATCCCCTTCCGCTTTCGATAGTGGACCTCGTACAACTCATCATAGAGCTATGCTAGCAGAGTCTATCCCCATCTCATAATCATCGGAGCATCTGTCGGACACTCCACCAACCGAAACACCACCTCTAGCAGGTTCCACGGGAACCTGCACCCGACGAGTCGAGAAGCAGCATGTTGGAAATGAGGCCCATGAGTAATGCGTGCCTCACTCCCAACACACCCTTCTCTAACCACCATCGAACCAGTATGCCACCAATCCGGTCGCTCTCCGCCCTCTCCATGGGGCTCTCCACACCCAACTCCTCCCCATGCCCAAAATAGTATCAGTACTGTTGTCCTCCGATCCCGCGATGTCGTCCGGATCGACAGTCCATCTATTGGAATCCGAAGAATCCGATAGACATCCTCCAAGGTCACCGTCATCTCCCCTATTGGGAGATGGAAGGTATTGGTCCGAGGATCCCACAGGTTGATCAGGGCCGTCAGATAGGCCCGATCCCCGACCACCGGCTCCAGTCGAGTCACTTGCTTGAGCCCAAGGGCGTCAAGCCAGTCCCAGTCAACCAAAGTCAGCGCCGCACGCGCTTCAGTAAAAATAGTGGGCACCTAGTACCGGCTCTTCACAACCTGCAAAAGAAAACAACATAAAAACATTAAAACAATAAAAAAATTGTACAACACTAACACTGAATATACAACAATGCAGCAAAATGTACAACACAAAAACAAAATAGTAATAACAAAATTCAAAATTAATTTGTTAGATCTAGGGTTTTTAACTCTAACTGATTAATTAACAACAAAAACAATTACAAAACAAAAAATCATTTGTCAGTTTTAGGGTTTTCAATTTAACTCATAAATTAAAAAACAACAAAAACCTAATTTGTCAGATCTAGGGTTTTTAACTCTAACTGATAAATTAACAAAAAAAAAAAAAATCATTGGTCGGTTCTAGGGTTTTTAACTCTAACTGATCAATTAAAAAACAACAAAAAAAAGTCACAAAATAATTTTTAGACCTAGGGTTTTTAACTTTAAACTGGAAAATTAAAAACACAAAAACAACAACTAACTAGGGTTGAGCTACGTTTTTACGTTCAGTTTTACCCTACGTTTCTCACCTAAGTTTTGTACTTTGGTCAATTCGGGTTAAGTGAGGTTTTAAGTTAGGTTCTAAACTAAGTTTTTTAGCTCAGTTTTCAATTAAATTTTGATCTTTGTTTGACTAGGGTTATACTAAGTTTCAAACCAAGTGATTAATTTTGATAGACTAGGGTTTCATTTTTAACCGTAAACAACAAAATAAACAAAAACACAAGTAATAAACAAATTGCAGTTTTCCAATTGCAACACAAAACAATAAAGAGGAAGGGCACTCACTGGTATCGCTTCGGCTCCACCGCTCGATCCGGTGTGTGCACTCATGGTCGCAAGAAAAATTCAGCAGCGCTTCGCTTCACCGAATTGACCTCCTCCTCCTCAGAGCTCCAAATCGCCAAGAACAACAAATGCAAATGAGCCCAAAACTCAGTTTTGGCCTTTAAAAAGGATTTTTGAGCCTGTACTCGTTCCCCCTGGGACGAATACTAAATAGGAATTCGTCCCACCCAAGGACGAATACAGAGCAAAAATTTCAAAAACAACAAAAAAAATGCACAAAATGCACCAAAAACAAGCCCTAAAAGTGTCCGATGAGAGTGCTTTTGCACTTGACATTTCGGGCATGCAAAATAGATGTCGGGGTCACAAATCCTCACTATCCTATTCCCTAAGAAGGCTACCATAGCCGGACCGCTCCACGGGAAGATGGATTTTCGAGAATTTCATCCCCAAATGACGTCACCAAAATGGGTCAAAACCCATCCAAAAATAGCAATAACATTGCCGAACGAAGGCGCTTTTGCGCCTGACATTCTTGGCATCCAAAATAGACGTTGGGGTTACAAATTATCACTATCCTACTCCCTAAGAAGGCTACCATAGCCGGACCGCTCCGCGGGAGGACAAATTTTTGACAATTTCAGCTCCAAAATGCGTCACAAAAAGGGTTCACACCCACCAAAAACAGGTCAGAATGTTCGAAAACTGCTTTCGCATTCAATGGTAAACAACTGAAGGCACCCTTACCTAAGTCATCTTGGGTCAAGTGACTCATCACTTTTCTCATGTCGGTCATTCCCTCATCGATTCGTCGCTTGAGGGGGTAGTCACACTTAGTCACCAATCAACAAAAACATACCCAATCAAGGAAATGACACGCATTCAAAGGATCATTGACAAAGACAATCGCGCCCCTGCTTGGGGCAGCAAACAAGCAATAATCACAAGCTGATCAAACACTTGGCATTCATGAATCATGAACTCAAGGTTCCCACAGACAAAAGGTTGCGCCCTTTGCCTATTCATGACTGATCAATGTCCAAGTTCAAGTAACACCTCACCGAACAAGGTTAACACTTGAATTAAGTTCCTTAGCTCGTCAGAAGCAAGGATTCAAGAATGCGTGCCCTTTCCATACTTGGGGCATCAAGAGTTGGTTAGGTTACTGAGAAACCCTAATCATTAGTGCTTTGGTTATCTATTTTTGCTCGATGCTGCGCCTTGCACAGCGCTTCCCAAAAAGGGGCATCTATAGACACCAAAATAGCACCAATCCGATTATGTGACAACAAGCGCTGATCGCATTGACACACACAACCCCTAGGGCAGCCCCCAGAGGTTAAACAGTGGTCCTAACCACTTCCAAAAGTAGTTTTAGAGGTCAGAGGTCAATTTGGCACCTTTTTGGCACCTTGCTCTCTGCTCGTCCCACCCAGGGACGAATACAAACGGCATTCGTCCCACCCAGGGACGAATATCGAATTCGCCCTAGGGTGAGGCGAATAGCAAGTTTGATCGGCAAAAAGTCAAACCTCGGTAACTCTGCCAATTAACTGAGGCTTCAGGCCATGCAATTGTGAGGAATAGCTTTTATTCAAGAAGAGAGACTTCGAGTTATGAATGTCTTTATTTTAGAAACCTCATGCAAGGAGATTCTAAATCAGGGAATTAGCTTTTCTCTGAAAATAGGAAAACAACTCAAGTAGCGCCCTCGCATGCGCAATTCAAATAGAGAGACCCTAAGGTCTATAAATTGGTGAGTTTTCTCACCCAAAAGATATACAGAGAAGGAGCATTTGAGCAACGAAGTGCTTCCAATTTACATACCTACTTGCGATTTGTGCTTTTACATCCTTAATCTCTCATTCGAAAGGGAGGTTATTGGGTGACTATTGGAAGCACGAATCCGGACCCAAAACCCGATTTTTGGCCACAACGATCCACAAAATTTGTCGACAACACCCCATAACCAGTTTTGGACCCATCCCAAGTGGATTGGTGCCGAAACAGTGCCTCAAACGGTGGGCATCCTACCCCCTGGCGCTCCCCAAACTATCACAGTCCTATTCGCCCCCCTCGGGATGAATAGAAATCTGTGATAGATTTCTCTAGTTTTTCTTTTGCATTTTATTCTAGATATGTTAAATAGGTTACAGTTTAAATTTCATTTCATTATGAGCAATTTTGACCAGGTTTTTGTCATTTCTCGCCTTCACTAACTTGCAGATGGCACCAGCAAAATCTGGGTCCTAGAGGCAAAATTGGAGAAATCTGACCATCTGGGTCTTCCCAAAACACCCCCAATTAGCTAACCCCAACTTTGCAGGTCATTTGGAGCTTCCTAAGCAGGACATTGAAGAGGGTGCTTTTTGACAAGTTCTTATAGGCCTATTCGTCCCACCCTGGAGCGAATACAAATCTGTGAGGAATTTCTAGACTGTTCTTTTTGCAGTGGTCTTATGTTAACATATTTATGCTACTGTTAAATTTTTAGGTCGATCTGAGGTCATTTCATTATCGTTTTAATATTTTCATGCATTTACTGACAGTAGGCCTTGGGAAATACATGCTTTATTCCGTCCGCAGGTGCTACTAATATTTTATGTTTCTTTGAACGCAGGTTTTCGACAGCAGAGGAGCAGGAAAGAGCAAAGAATCACATACACAAGCGGCGGTGACGTTTTGGTCCGCCCATCTTACATGTGGGCACGCGGAAGAAGGATTGTTATCCATGGATGTTGTGACAAGAAACACATTTGACGCTCCTATCCCCTAAAAAGGAAGGAGACGTATTGTAACACACTTTAAAAAGCGTATCAATAAAGAGATTACCATATTTCATATTGCTTTTATCTTGTGTCAATTTGTATATGTTCTTTCTTGTCCTTTCTTGTGGCATATTCCTTTTTGTTTCCGTATCCTCGTGCTTTCAAAAAGTACTAGCTCATAAAATATTTTTGGGAAGAATTTCCATGGATGCTTTCTTGAAGCCATGGGTATTACCTACAATGGCTTCAATAATAGTAGGAGCATCTCTTGATGAAAAAATCGTTTAAAAAGATAAAACACACCACCCTAAGGATGGAGTAATTACTAACTACAATAATAAATGTAGGCTAGTAAACACTTCTTCCAATATTTTAATGAAAAATATTGTTTGAAACTTGGCGAGAGAGAGAACATGCAAATCTCAGTTTAGATTTCTCTAAACTCTTAAGATTTTTTTGGTAAATGTTACAATATTAATCATCAAGTTTTTGTATATTCTAGATTGTATTCTTTTCATTTGTTATTGTGGTAAGTCGAATGTTCTTTTTGGTAATTTTTCAACCAAGATCATATGAAGGATGTATATTACAATGTTCTAGATCAAATAAAGTTTCAGTGTGAATGCCTTTGAGCATAATTTAAAAGACTAGTATCGAATAGGTGGTGGATTTCATGGAGTAAAGTTAGTATTTGGGTAATTTAAAGTATCATTATCGTGTTTTTGAAATTTTTTGAATTTCTTATAAAAAGTGATCTTAATAGTTTTTCAATTGCCAAAAAAATTGAACATTATTATTATTAGTTTTTTTATTAGGATAAAATTTGGATTTTTGAAAGGGCCTGGACCCTTTTACACTTTTCAATTGGAATCACTAGTATTATTACACAAAACATATTTTTATAGGACTACAAAATTTTGGGTTATTTCCATCATTTTTCAAAAATTTTCAACTTATTCCAAACTACCATCCTGATTCCAAAAATATATATGAGACGACACTTGGGCCCTAGCCAAAGGTTAAAAGGGCTACAACCCTAACCCATAGACCAATGATGTATCCCCCAATCTGAACCACCATTGAACCACACCAACTACCATCCCCTAATATTGTCCCCGATTTAAACTATTTTTAGGGACTTCCCTCAACCAATTATTTGCTAGAAACATTATGCCCTTAAAATCCTTCTCTTATTACCACAAATCATTGATCATTGTGCTCAAAATGTTTGCCCAAGTCTTTGATGTAGTTACCACATGTCTATATGGGGTAGTCCACGAGCCTGCTATCCACTGAGGGATGTTTTAAGTAGACTACCACTACACCTGCCATGTTGTAAATGACTATCAATAATAAAATTTTATGTTAGCAAATTTATCACTAGGATTTTTCAATTGCAAAGGCCACAAAGAAGCTAGATTAAAAAAATAAGTCCCAATGTATTGCCATGTGACGTCATATCTGCCAATGGTGGGGTTTACTCCTGGGAGTTTACTTCTTTGACTTATGAAAAAATATAAGCCATTGTATTAAACCTTTGATCAAATCATAAACTTGTTTATGCCTCTTCCCTTTATACTAACTCTTTTCTATCTAGGTGGACATTATTCAGGGGAATCTATCTCTTTTCCTCTTCACGAAAAGACCTCTAGTAAGCGAGTGAATTTTCTACCCTATTGCATTATTTGAAAAACATGATTCATCTCCCAATGCTCTAGTGAGTTAAGGATCCTTAGAGTTTCTATTATTATACTTGACATCCGTCAGATCTCTATAGTCCTCATGGTAAGGTGATTGATAATGTTTAGAGAGTCTGCCTCCACTTTTAGCTTTCTTACTCCCAAATTCCTTTCTAGTTTTGCTCTAGCCAAAGCTGCTTTGGCTTCTACTTGATGACTTATCATAGAGCCTAGAAACTCATTGAAAATACCAATTAGGATCCCTTTTCTATCCCTTATCATTGATCCCCCTACCTTCCCAAGGTTCCCCTTAGAAGATCCATCAAAATTGAGCTTTAGCCATCCCTCCCTAGGTGGATGTCATTTTACCCTTCTTAGATTTTCGTGGGTGGTTTTCTCTATCTTAATTGGGCTAAGGTCTAATTGTTTACTAATCCTCACCTCCTCTATTAATTTCCTAATTTCTTTCATTTCTAATACTTTAACATTTTTTACTATAGTTTCCCAGATCGTCTGCCTAATTCTTAAGGAGGCTCTCTTTTCCTCCTTAAATAATGATTAGGTAAATTTATGTCAAAAAATAGTTCAACATTTATTTTATATTAAGACATTCTAAACATAATATCTTTTAAATGATTAATTAATATTAATAATTTTGACAAACCTACTTAGATTCTAACTAATAACACTTCTCCATTAAACAAAAGTTCTTATTAATATATTTTTTAATCTTATAATCATTTTTAGGATTTAACTAGTTAATTCCTTAGACAATATGCCTACATTGATTGGCAAGTATAAATAACTTGTCCAAACAAAGAATTGGGTTGGAACTCCGTTGGTTAGGTACTGTGTACATCTGGTATCCTCATACACAAGTAGATTATAAACTATTTGTGTTTGCTTTTATTACAAGGTATTCAGTCTCAGTATTTTATTTCTTACTTTACCTCAATGGAGAGATTTCCAAGTATGTGTCCACTACAAGTTGTGATGTGTATGTAGTCACTCCTAACATGCAAATTGAAGGAGATCCCATCTCTTGAATTGTTGCCTGTAATAAAGATTAAATATAACTTTGAATGAGCTTGTGGATGAGCTCCATATAATTTCAAGGTAGGTAGCCCACTGACAAGCACTCAACCGCTACCAACCAACCTATCCTTTTCTAGGTAATACATGGTGTGTAAGGTTCCTTTTAAGAAACTCTTTAATATCTTGGATGATTAATATTTTGGGGTGGTTAAAGAAATTATTTTAAATTAAGATTAATTATGGCTAGTCAATAATGAAATATATATAGTTGTTAAGTAATTGTAATATTATTATATAGTTACAATGTAATAAGAATGAGGCTCATTTCAATATTATATAATCAATTGAAAAATATAAATAAACGTGTTCTCATCTTTATTAGAAAGAAGTGTTTCATCTATATTAAGATTTCAAGGTAGATGTGATAGAGCACAACTCTACATTGTGAGTTAGGAGCTTTTAACCCATAAGCATGAGTCCCAATTTTTTTGAATTTGTTTTGTTTTTATGGTAAGTAGACTTTCATCTATTTTGAGATTTTGGAGTCTATAATAGGTTATAAATCTATAGTATGACTTGAGATCCTTTAAAATAAAATTTGAGGTGATTGATGCTTCTTCTTATGATATAATGTTTATAAAACATTTGATTGGAAATAATGCTTTTTCTATTCTACTATGTATTTGAGTTGAATATCCTTGAACTATGATTAATAAAAACATTTTCTTTAGGTAAAATATAATCATAAGTAATAAATATTAAAAATAATTAAATTTGCTTTTTTATTTTTTTATTTGGTTAATGTGAGAAACCCTTATGACCAAAGCATAGGGCTAAGCAGTCTCCTCCCAACCATGATCTCTTGTAGAGCCGAGAGCTATGCTTATAAATAAAAAATTTAACACACAACCACCACACACTCGTCCATGTAACGGTTTGGGCCTTGGACCTCCAAAGCCCAAACTATTACGGTGTCCCCCTCGGACAAAAGTAATCAAATTTATAACTATTATGAAAGTAAAATGAAAAAAAATTAAAATATGTGAAAATTCAAAAAACATACTCATAAAACCTTTTAAGTTGTTATATCTCCTATAAATAAAATCTAATCCATCAAAGCTTCTTCAAAGATGAAGTATAGGGTAGTTGGAGAGGGCAGGGCAATCCTCCAAGGGAGGTCCCTGGTTCGAATCTCCACCCTACCAAATGCACATTGAGTACCCAAAAATCCAGTTGATAATGCTAGTGCGGTCAAGGTAGGGCATGACTCTCGGATAATTTTGATGGTTTAGAATCCATGGTTGTGGTTTCTCACACCAAGGCGACACCGCAAGGATTTTTTCGCTAAATTCAAAAATAAACGAAGGATAAGATCAATTTATCTTTATAATTAACAATTAAAAAGATCAATCTCAAAAAATTTAAAATAAAGACTTATTCATCTTTTTCTTGCTTTAGCCACATTTTTCACATGTTTTTTAAAATTTATCACATGTTTATAATTTAATTATAATTTACAACCAAAATTGAATATTGAGACCCTCAACAAATGTTTGGTGCTATCAAAATCTCTAAGACTTAAGGATTATGATAAATTAATAAATTTCTATTAATAATACCCAGCAAATAAAATATTAAAAGCAATATTTGATCTGATTTTTTTTTATATAAATAAATTTAGACCATAAGGTAAGGCTTATGGTTATAGGTCTTTTTTTAATGTAATATCTTCTAACACTTTAATTTTAAAATATAATTTTATATTATATTTTATTTTAATAGTTTAAATATTCAAGTTAAATGATATTAGTTTCATAATTTTTTAAGGAGGAGATTAAAGTTTAAATTTTGCAAAGGATATGATTGTTTGTAATACTGTTATGTAGCTATGATTGTCAAATTATTATAATACTACTATATGATCAATAATATAATATAAATGAAATCTATTTTATTTTCATATAATCTATTAAAAAAAACTACATCACAATTATTTATTTAATTTTATATTTAATAATATAATAAAATTATATTTTAATGTTTATTTTTTATTTTTTACATTTACTTACAAATAACTATTTCTTATTAAAAAAATTATTTTTCAAATAAATAACCTCAATTAATGACAAGTATTAGTTATCTTTTTTCCAAAATTTATTTGAATGCATCTTATTAAAAAAAAATTATAATATAAGTAAAATTCTTTTTTTTTTAAATTTAGTGCGCACCGTCAATAACTATTTCTTATTAAAAAAAAAAACTATTTCTGAAATAAATAACCTCAATTAATGAAAAGTGCTAGTTATCTCCAACTCCCCTCACATGTTGCGTATCGAGTTGAGGTTTCGTTTGGTTCGTTAGACTAGTTGATGTGGATGGGTCCAGTGCGACTCCCAAATGATTTTAACGGAAGAAAATCCCCAAGACACCCAATCTAATTTAAGATTCCCCACAAAAAAAAGTGTTAACTATGTTTTTTTTTTAATTTATTTAAATGCATCTAATTAAAAAAAATTATATTATAATATAATATAAGTAAAATTCATTTTTTTTTAAATTGAGTGAAAAACCCCTTGTTGGTCAAGGCCGCCTTGGTCTGAAATACCACAACCAGGGGTTCTACATCCCTAAGATCATCCGGGAGTCACGTCCGGTTAAGTTAGCATTATTAATTGGATTTTGGGTACTCAATGTGCGTTTGGTAAGGTGAATATTTAAACCAAGGACCTCACTTGAAAGATTGCCCTACCCTCTCCAACTCACCTACATATATAAATTATTAAAAAATTACATTTAAAAATATTTATACAAATTCATATTTAATTATATAGTAAAATTATATTTTACATTTGTATTAAATATATTTTAAAATTATTTAACTTATATTTTTAAGTATATATTAATAAATAATTATTTCTTAAATAAATAACCTCGCATCTCCAAGTGGTAAGCGAGTGATAGTTATGCTTTCGTTTAACTTATTTGGATGTGTCTAATTAAAAAATAAAATTTGAAAAAGTAATAGTTTTTAATATTCATATCTTATATAATGGTAATAATAAATAATTTGAAAAAAATATTATTTATATAACATATAATTGTTTAATTGTATTTTAATTATGACAGTATGTTTCCTTGAAGATTGGACAACTCCACCTCAATAATGTTATTAATTTACAAAATTGCAAGCAACGAAAACTCCTTTAAAGAAATATCAAGGGTTCTAATTTCGTTTAAGCGTCCCTCAAACAATACCCTCCTAATCTTATACAGAAAGAAGAGAGGACAGCATACTATTCTTTGTGTAGTACCTGTGCAAAATTATCTTTAACCTTCGCTTTCACGCTGACTAGGCATAGAGGTTGATCTACTCCTGAACGTTGGCCGTGCGGAATTTAACACCGTGGATTTATGACAATTAATACTGGATGGCCAATTCCCTAAGCCAGTTGGTACCCTCTTAAAGATCTCAGAAATCGAAACATCATCTTTACACCTGTAACGGGAAAGACCGCTACGAGCTTTATTTCTCATGGGGTCCCCATGGAACAACACTTTACCATTTCTTTTGCAGACAAACACAAAGCTCAATGGCATCTCATTATTGTTCCTCGACATCTTCCTCAAAACTGCATCTATCGTTTTGGAGTTTTAGAGAGCACTCCCTATCTGGTTTTGCTATGGGCTATTCCCCTCTGTTTTCCATGGGTGTTAGTTGTAGCAAAAGAAGAATCACTCCTAACGTCCAAGGCCGAGAAATCTCTGTTGCCATAGTAATGTCTTATTTCTTATTCACAATGTCAGAACAGAGGTTTCTGAGTTTTTATTAAAGGGTATTTAGAGTTTTTCATAAGACTGAAATCCGTGCAGGGTTTCGTTGTCTAAAGTTAAGGTTTAGTAAATGGGGATCTCTAATGTCTTTTGCCCAAAACTCTCTGCTGGGAAATTTCGTGGTTGTTAATTAGGAAGCAAATGAATTCTCATTCCTGTAGCGTTTTACCTTTGAGATCGATCACTTAATTTAGGGGAATGTAGCATAGGGTCGAATGATGGTGTTTTCGACTAGTAAAAATATCTAGATTTTCTGCAAAGCTGAGGAGAGAGTCGAGCTGATGTAGATGATTGTGTGGCTCACCCGGAGGCTTCAGAAGCTGCATCCGGTACCGTGTGATTGATAATTACATAAAGAGTATTTGTGAGAAAATTGTTTTTATAGTCCGCTGGTACACTCGGTGTAATAAAATTTATCTTGCATCTGTTCAAACCAAAGCAACTACTATTGGATATGATGTGAAATATATTGTTTCTTGATTATGGGATTTAAATTGCTTCACTTCGGAATCCAAGTGTGAGCATTCTTTTATGTGGGAGAATTTGTTAATAAAGATAAGCTTTTCACTCTCTACTCTGGAGTGGTCCTCTTTTTTCTCTGTTCTATCTATTGTTCAAAATCTTTATCTGTTCACAATTTATGCGTAACGAACTGAAAAAACAATTTAAAACCTTTTCCGTTGCTTTTATTTTATGTATGGTGCAATATGGAGGATCGATTCCTATATTTTATGGGAGGTTTATTATATTGTACGAGTATTTTCTAAAAAATTCTTATATTTTGTTTTTTAAATTTTTATACCGTTGTTTTTTTTAAGAAACATATGAATCAAGGAGTGACCGTTTTGTAAGCCCATATTTCCATGAGCCAACCTTCACACGGATTCATGAAAATGGTGCCATGGCTTCATAAAAACCTTAATCATGTATTAGCACGAAGGGTACGAGATTGAAGGGATTATTCTGGCTAACATAGAAATGTTTTGTAGTGTCGGTGAGAGCATAACGAACATCGGAGGGATCATTAGTTCCGGATTCGACGAAAACTCCCTTGGCGGAAAAATATTGGAGAATGCGGGAAAGGCATTCGATACCGGGGTTTGGGAGGGAAGACGGGCGGCGATTTGGTGGAGAGAAAGAGATGCATTAGGGCCTGCACTTGCGATGATGTCTGGAATTTTGAGGAGCAGGGCAGATTTCAGAACGAGGGTTGGCACAAAAGAGAAGATGGTTTCAATGGCTTGGTGAGCGTGCCCCGACAAATTCTTTTTCAAATTTTTGATGCGGGCAGTTCGGGAAGCAGAGTCTATGTCTTCCGCTTTGATCAGAATATGGGGCTTCTGCCCGTTGGAGACGGAGGCGACCTTGAATTCGTTCAGCTAATAAGGCCTGGACTGAGCTCCTACGCGGAACACCCCCAGGAGGCGGCGAATTCTCTGAAACCCCTGTTAGAGGCGGCCGAGGCGGTCGTGCCTCCAACAATGCGCAGCACCACGCCCATCTGGCTTGGCGCAACGGCAGGACTCAGGCTGTTGCCTCGCAATTCTTCGGATTCAATTCTACAGGCGGTGAAGGCCTATTTTGCCGCCAACAATGGGTTAACGTCCTGGACGGAGCGCAAGAAGGTTCGTTTCAATGGATCACTGTAAACTACCTCCTGGGAAACATAGGCAAAAATTACTCAGCCACTGTGGGAACGGTCGATCTCGGAGGCGGCTCCGTTCAAATGGCGTATGCGATCTCGAAGGACGCCGCCAAAAATGCACCAAAACCTGTTTAAATTTTTTGCTTCCTCCTCAAATGCCTCAAGGTCCTCTGTAGTAAACTCTGCATCCAATGAATCCTCAACAATCCAATCAAAAAGTGGATCTACCTCATCCAATTGAATTGCCTCATAGGATTCACTACCCTCCACTTGTCTTGTGTGAAGCCTTAGATTGTATTGCACAAAGACAAGATCATTGAGGCGCTTTTGGCTTAATATGTTGCACTTCTTGGTATGTATGAACTCAAATAAAGACCAATTGCGCTCACACCCAGAAGAGCTACAAGGCTGACTCAATATGCGAACAACCATCTTCTGCATGTTAGGTGTTTTTCCACCATAGTCCTCCCACCATAAATCTACAAAAAATGATAATTTTAAAAGTATTAATTTATGATGCTATACTACAAGAATGTTAACTAGATATATATTTTTAAATGTTAAACTTTGAAATTTTAAATTCATTACCTAGACGTAAGGTTGACCTTGTTTCTCTAGCAAAGGGGGATGCAAACAAGCTCCCTCTTGCATTCTTATACATCTGCAACTCATTAGGAATAAGGCGATGTTTCTCGATGTTTTCTATCATCCTCTCTGCACAAGTATAAAATGCTTCTTGGACCTCATCATTATCACATAAACTACTATTGTAAAATAATTTGGGGTTCAAGAAGCATCCTACGACATGAATTGGTTGATATAGTTGTCTTGTCCATCTCTTCTAAAAAATATAGCTAATTGCTTCATATTTATGAATATTGCCACTACAATAATGGTGAATGGCCTCTTTGGCTCTATCCATTGCCTCATATAGATAGCCCATGGCCAATTGTTCACCATCTACAAGGCGAAGAACCCTTACCAAGGGTTCAGTCACCTGCAATTAAAAAATAAATATTAAAAATTTAGAGAAAATAATATTTCAATACAAAATAAAATTTCAAAATTTAAATTTGAAATCAACATGCAAATTACAATTACCTTGAGAATTTCTTGAACATTTGCCCAAAATGAATTATTATACACTTGGCTTGATATGTTTCGCCCCTCCTCTTTAGTATGAAATGGTGAGGCATCCCATTCCTTGGACACAAACATCCGCTTCAAAGCGGAGGATGCTGAAAGAAGGCTCTGCAAGGCAATGAAATTAGAGGTAAATCGAGTGGTCCCTGGGCAAAGAATGTCCTTCCCATCATTGTACTCCCTCATCAAGCTAAGCACCCATGTGTGGTTATATATAAATCGTGTTATGTTCTTTGCCTGTTCTACCACTGTATTCACCCATGACATTTTGCCAATGTCCTCCAACATAAGGTCAATGCAATGGGCAGCACATGGGCTCCAAAAAATAGAGGGGTACTTCTCATGAAGAAGTCTACCTGCAGATACATATGTTGCTGCATTGTCCGTCACTACTTGGACAACGTTATCCACACCTACTTCAACCACAACCTCCTCCAACAAACTAAATAATAGTTGTGCATTTTTTACCTCTCGTGAGGCATCAACTGACTTGAGGAAGACCATAGATCCACCTGAAGCCACCAAGAAGTTTAGGAGTGTGTGATTTCTTCCATCTGTCCACCCATCTGAAAGAATGTTGCAACCCTTTTTCTTCCATACCATCCTTTGCTCTTCCACAAGAGCACGTGTGTTAATCACACACTCCTCCAATAATGGTCCACTTAAGTCATGTATAGAAGCTGTCTTTACTCATTTTCCTGACTCACTTAATGCCTTCACTAGGGCTGCCCAATAAGGGTTGTTCACAGTATGAAAGGGAATGTTGCAATAATACCAAAAATTTGCCATGGCTATCTTGACTTCCTTTGCCTTGTCCCTTCCTATTGCAGTTTCAAATATGGTGGTTTGTCTAGTGTTGGAGCCTTGTCCCACACTTCTCCCACTCCCACTAGCAACACTTCGACGAATGCGAGGGCTAAAAATAGATTCTTCGGCCATGGAATGGACATCTTGTAGTTCAGCCTCATCTTCATAAAAGGATATTCATGGCCCTACTCCTTGTCCAACTGCAATTCTTGCCCTTTTATGCTCTATTTCTTTAGCCTTTTTTTTGCACATAAAATCCTTCACCTCATTTTTAACCATGTCATCTACGGTAGGGCAAGGGTCCACATCTTTCCTTGCTTGACCAATCAAATGGAATTTGAGGCGATTAATGCCTCCTCGCATGTCCTTACCATAAAATTTACAAATCACTTGATTTGGCAAGCTTCCCTTAATTCCATACTTCCACATGGGATCTCTTCCTGGGGCTTGTGTTGATGGAGTCGTTTGGGTTTCAGCTATAGAAGGGTTATTGCTCTCCGTAGTGCTAGTGGTTCTAGTGGCATGGGTAGGGCCCTCACCTGAAGAAGCCATATGTATTTCCTAATAAGAGAGGAAATAAAAAAAACAAAATATTAATAATGACAGGTGTAGCATCATCTGTTGTGGATGCCAGCTATTAATAATTATAGTGATGCTAGTATTTAAATTTCAAAAATAAGAAAATTTTCCAGGGCAACATTAGAAGGTGCATTCAAAAAACATGATAAACTTGAATCCCAGATTAAAAGCAAGTCCTGTCCAGCACAAGTTTCACATTTTGCAAAATACCTTCAATAATGTCCTTAATAAAATCCTTGATCCTTTAGAGCAATCTACCCAAATGCACACACACATACGTTACTTTTCTAAAGTAATCTCTTAAAAACCATCCAGGTTACACATGTACAACAGGTTTTTCTTATTAATCCATGGTTGCAAGGGTTACTAACTACTAACTAAATTATTATAATAAAATAAAAGGGTTAGGATGTGAGGTCCTAGAATTTTAATCTAGTGGAATTAGATAGGGATCAAATTTGAAATTCTTCTTCTTTGTCTTTGTCCTTGTCTTATTTTGAGTTTCAAAAATGGGTTTTTTGAAGAAATAATATTTTTGTTTTTACTATATTGATGTGTCCTTATTAGACTGATTTATATTTTTTATTTACATGACATAATAGGCATGCTAGGAACATTGCTAAATTTTATAGGATAGATAGAATTTGTGCCACTATTTGTGTTAACAATTTTGAGTTTGGTTGCAAAGTGTTTTATGATTATGGGTTTTCCATCTCTAATTAGTTTTTTATGTAAGTGTTTCTTTATGTTGGTGAAGTCCCCTAAATATGTGCAAGGTATCTCCTTCAAATTGAATGTCTCTTTACTGAATGATCCTAATTATGTCTAAGTTTTGAGATTGGTTTAGAGTAAGGTAGAGTATCCTCATGGGTATTTGGGATGGATTGAGTGGTAGTGTAATATTATTGAAAGAGCGATTGATTTTTTGAGGGATTTTGGTAAGCATAAGTTCAAGGCTCATAAGAGTGCTAAGAAATTGGTGCATCTTACATTGTCCAATGCTAGACAAGACTTCCTTAAGAATACATGCTCTAATTTTTAGTAGAAGCAAGTGGATCATGCTAAATATAAATTGATGAGGTTAGAATAATGTAAAGTATAAAGTTTTAGCTTTAGAGAAAAGGTTCAGTAGATTAACTTAGGTGATAAGGGCTCAAAGTTATTTTAAATTATGTTAATCATAAACACAATAATTATTTCTATGATAAAATATGAGGTAGACAATTTAATTATTGATGTAGTGTGTATTTCTTGGGTTATTCTATCTCATTTTCAAACACTTCTCAAAGATGAAAATATTGCTCTAGATCTTGGTATTATGTTTGATGTTGTTGGTTATATCCCTACTAGGCTTTCTATTGATAAAAAAGCTTCCTTGATTGGCTTGCTTCTTTCAATGACTTGATTGATGTTATTTTATCTATGACAAAGGATAAAACCTAGGGTTGGATGGCCTTCCTATGGAGTGATTTTTTTTTAATTTGGGATGTGGTTGGGCAATATTTTTTATGATGTATAAGGAGGCTGAAATACTTGGTTCTTATGGGAAAACTATTAATAAAGGTTTGATTAAATTAATATTGAAGAGAAGTAATAGGAAATATTGTTGCTTGTCATCCTATCACCATTTTGGACATAGAACACAATTACTCAATATATTTTCATAATTGAGAAAAATGGGTTCTTAAGGGGTAGGTTTATTCTTGACAACCCAATTGTGGTTTGTGAAGCTCTAGAATGAGATATAAAATTACAAGAAGATGTTTCTTTGTCAATATTGATTTTGATAAAGCTTGCAATAGGACAAGATGGTCATTTAATTTTCTAGATGTTGGATTGGTTAGATTTTGGTCATAAGTTCAGAGATAAGCACTTTTTTTTATGTGATCACTATTGGTGCATTAGGCTATCTATTTGAGTGGTTTGTTGGTATGAACCTTTAAAAAGGGATAAACATGTTAGAATGTGGTTGTGTTGTTAATTCTCTTTATACAGATAACTCCACACAATTTCTTAAAAAAGACAAGGATGAGTTAAGAATTGCCTTATGTTAGATAAAGTTGATTTGGTGTTTAATGTAAAATTGACTCCTACGAAAACAAAGTTTATTCTATATTAGGATAGGCCTAATTGGATCCATGTGCAATGGTGTCAAATTAGACATGGGAAAATAGTTAGATATATAGGAATCTCTTTTGGTTTGAAATTTTCTCTTGTTGACTAGTAGAAATAGTTTTTAGCTCACTTTTGGATAAATTTAAATAATTGGGTTAATTGCTCTATCTTATGAAGAGGTTGCGAGTAGCTAAGAAAATTTGTGGTAGCATATTTTTAATCCATTTTGTTGGCTTCCTTCTAAGTGTTATTATGATTAGTTCACTATGTTTTTAAGAGGATTTTTTTTTGGAGGAAATAGTATAGCTACAAGATGCATGTGGTTATTCCTTGGTCATAACTTAGTTGAAAAAGAAAAATGGGTTTTTTCTTATTAATACATGGTTGCAAGGGATGATTGTAATGTCAAAATGAGATACTAAGGTTCTAAAGTGTAGGGAACCTTGGAAGCAACTAAATATGTACTATATGAGGCAATGACATTACCTTGTAGCTTGGCATTCTATAGATATTTTTGATAATATCTTAAATATAAATACTTTTGTATTAACAATTCCCCTATTAAGAGAATGTGGAAAGCCTAAAAATCAACTTCTCCTTTACTAACCTAGGATGGTTTCACTCTTAGTCTAGGTCTTAGCTTTGTTTCCTATTCGATATGGTAGAAGAGACTTATTTTATAGGATAAAAAATCATTAACTCTTGTGGATTAGTTAAAAGGTAAATATTTATTTAAGAAAAAATACATAAATTTCTTGAACTATAGGGCTTTGGTAACCTATATTGAAAATCCTAGGATATTATCATAATTTATTCCCAATTGTCAAAATACTTTAAACATTTGATTGAAACTATTCAATGTTCAGTTCCTTTGATCTTGCAAGATAAGCTCACTACTTCATTAGTTTGTAAGAAGTTTAAGAACTTGACATGACCTAATGATAAGGATATTGTTAGACCTCAAGTTAAAATTTTGTATTTTTATTCTTCATATAGTTGTGGATCCTAGGCTTAGCATCAAATGGATTGTGATTTTTATAAGTAATTTTATTTGTTTTGAAACTATAAAATTTAGATTTCTAGAGCATCTATGACCAATAGATTGTTGGCTTGGACAATTTTACATTGAAATATTTCTTTTAGAGTGGTTTAAATCAAGTTATGATTGGTAGATAATAGTTGTATAGTGTGTAAAAGGTCATCGATGGTGAATCATATCTTTAGATCCTACAACGTTAGCTAGAGAGATTTGGGAACACATTAATAGAGATTGTTTACATGTATGAAGGATGTAATATTAGGTTGAGTTGTCTAGTAAAATTTTAAAATTTTTAGGTAATTGATCCTTGCCCACATTTAATTTATTAAATATTATAATGTTTCTCATGATTATAATATTTTTGTGATAACTTTCATTCCTAACTTTAATTATAATATATAGATAAATTAATAGTTACAAATTTAAAAGGATTAACACAAGTTACTAAATTGACAAAGAAACCACACTTATTTCTTGTTAGTTAATATATGAGTTTTTGAAAGAGCTCGAACCCTTTTACAATCCTAGACTACTCTGTCTAGTCTTACCAACCAAAAAGCCTTGTCTTTGAAAGCTACAAGATATTCAAAGCATTGAACTACCTTGTTTCATATCTCTATGGATTTTGAATTACTTACTAGTCTCTTTACATTCATATCTTTGAAGAGTCTCCAGAAAATAGAACCCTCAGTAGACAAGTCTAGAGATCTTCAAAAATTGCATCCCTCAGTATAGAAGTCCATAGATATTCAAAAAATAGAATAGTAAGTAGACAAATCCATAGATCTTTATAAAATCACAAATTCACACAACTCTAGAAAATATTTTTTTTGGTAAATAAAAGTCTTCATTAATTACCGGGTTTTGCAAGTTAACCCAAAACCTATTACAATATCTAGCCTTCTGTTGAGATTGTAGGTCCTAGTCATCCTTGAAACTTTCTTACCAGAAATTGTGTTGAATCCCCTACAATGCCTTACTGACAAAGCACACCCATACCTAAACATAACTGTAAAAATTACTTACATTGACAGGAATTGAAGTTTGGAACTTTGCACTTGTGAAACCTGTTGCTTGCCCATTTCCTATTCTCTGTAGAAATCTTCCAAGGCTTACACCTCGTTACCTTCATTTCCAATTTGGTATGATTTAGAGGGAAACCCCATAGTTATTACCAGCTCCATGGGGAAAGAACACCCATTCATATTTCTCCATAACGGGTAGGTTTCTTTTCATGACTAATAATGTTTTCCACTTCACGTAGCACACCTTGTGTCCATGTCACCAAACTACCAACATCAACACCTATGTTGGCTAATTTGTCAGCTGACCTATTGGCCTCACGGTACACGTGATGAGCCCTCCTATTCTGTCTTGTTGCAAAAAGGATCCTCACTTCATGGATGACTCCCTCGATTCTCCATGGAGGTTTTTTGCCATTGGTTAACAGGTTGATGATGTTCATAGAATCACCTTCAATCATCAAGTTACCTTGAGTTTCTTGGGCTACTTGCAACCCTCTCCAAAGGGCTCTAGCTTCTACTTCGTTATTAGTTCTGATTCCCAATGGTTCAGCGAAGGACTTGACCAGATTTTCTTGATGATCCCTGATTATTCCTCCAACTCCAGCTCTTCTCGGGTTCTCATTGGCTACACCATCAAAATTTAGTTTAAACCAACCCTGGGGGGGTGGCTCCCAAGAAATCCCATTTCTGGGATTGGGCAAAGGAATGGAAGGTTTGTCCTCAATACCTAAGGCCCGAGCTAATTGTTTTTCTTGGGGAAGAATTGAGTGGTTCTCATACACTAAGGTGCTAAGGTTTTCTTTCGCAAAGACAATAATCCTATTGAGGATGGTTTTTGGGTTGTGAATGGTATCCTTAAAGGCTCTATGGTTCCTTTCTAGACAAATCTGCCAGAGAAAATGATGTCAACAGATTTTCCATAGGTACTTAAGTTTTAGGCTAACAAAGGGTTGAGGCCATTGATGGAACACTTCGGATATAAGAGCAAGCTTAACCCACGAGATCTTAAAGGCTTGGAAAAGTTCATCTAGGATGGACTCCGCTACTAGACACTCCAGAAACAAGTGTTGGGTTGTCTCCCATCCTGCCCTGCACATGTAGCAATGGTTATCAATAACCATACCTTTGGATAACATATTGTCCATAGTGAGGATTTTTCCTTGAATCACCAGCCATGAAAAAAATGATATTTTAGGAATTGAGCCTTTGATCTAAATCAAACTCGATTGAAATTGTTGACCTTCCACATTGAGAAGCAAATTATAGGCAGACTTAACTATGAAGTCACCACTTTCAGTCTCAACTCAAACAATGTGATCTTCATCCTCTTCAGAGGGAATAATTTGCTGAGTTAAAATGTTATAAAGCTCTTCAAACTCCGCTTCAAAACCTTGTACTCTGATGTGTTTCCACCGTTGATATTTATATCCTACCACATATAATTTGCAACCTTCTTCCCAATATGCTGCTCCATATGCTCTTGAATCCTAGCCAAACGAGGATTTTGGGATAACTCCTCAGCTCTCACCCATCGATCCTTCCAAAAGTCTATTGTTTGCCCATTTCCTAGAATCCATCTAAGACATTTCTTAACAAGATCCCTGCTCGTGAGAATTATCTTCCAAAAAGTAGACCTCCTGCTTTCTAAGTTGTCATTAAGGAAGTTCCCACCTTGGAGGTATTTCCTCCTAACTATGGCAGTCCATTTATTATCGACCTTAGTCAATAACTGCCACGCTTGTTTGGCTAACAGATTTGTATTGATATGAGCAACTCTCCTCAATCCTAACTCCCCATCAGCTTTAGGTTTGCAAACCTTGTTCCAACCTACGAAATGGATCCTTTTCTTATCCTCGGTCCCCGACCGGAGAAATTTTTTTAAAGTCTGCTCAATTTTGTGATACACCTTGTCTGGGAGCTCTAAAGAGCGATAGGAAGTAAATGGGTATACTTTGAAGTGAAGCCATAGTTAAACCCGCTTTTCTCGCTTAAGATAACGAGATGTCCTTTCCAACTTTGCTAGATTTTTTTGGATCCTCTCCGAATTATGTTCCACATTGATCCTTCGGGTTTCCGTAAACAGGGGAAGACCTAAATAGGAGGTGGGAAGGGATGCAATCCGACATTCCATGATCCTTGCTATGTTGTTTTACCTAGGAATGGGGGTATTGATGAAATAAATTTTGCTCTTATCAAAATTCACTTTATGTCCAACCACTTCTTCATACATTATCAGAATATTTTTAATCCTTCTTGCCTCAACCACAGAAGCCAAAGTCAGTAGCAATGTATCATCAACAAATTGATGATGTGTGACCAGGGTAGTTAGCGACGTGGCCTTGATATTTGATATGAGTCTAGCTACCGCTGCTTCCTTAATGGTTCTTCCCAAGGCCTCAGCTACAATGATGAACAACATAGGACGTATGGTATATCCTTGTCTTAGACCACATTTACTTTGAAAAATACCTGCAGTATACCCATTAACCAAAACTGAAAAACAAGGCTTAGAAATACACTCTCTTATTAACTTGACCCATTTCATGTTGAAGCCAAATTTTAATAAAACTGCCTCTAGGAATTCCCAATTTATCCTGTCATAAGCTTTGTTCATGTCTAACTTTAAAGCCATGACTGCTTTTTTGGTCTAAGCGGTTGTATGAAGAGCCTCATGAATAGTAATAACTCCATCTAAGATTGATCTTCCTTGTACATAACTTCCTTGACTTGGATCAATGATAACCGGTAGAACTTTCTTCAAACGGTTGGCTAAAACTTTGGACATAATTTTATAGGATATATTACATAGGCTAACCGGCCTAAAGTCAGCCATAGTCTTGGGGTTGGGGCCTTTAGGGATCAAAGCAATGAAAGTTGAATTGAAACCCCTTGGAATATGATTTGAACTTTGGAACTCCTTGATTGCAACAATAACTTCTGCTCCAACAATATCCCAACAAACTTGGAAAAACCGCGGTGAAAACCCATCTGGCCCAGGAGCTTTGTCAGGATCCATGTTAAACAAAGCCTCCTTGATATCTTCGTCTGAAAAAAGTTGTTGTAAGAGACTCGTTAATCGTTTCATCAATGAGTTGTGGAATGAATTGAAGGAGAGAGTCCTTTGCTTGGGCATTACAGACCTGTTCTTCACCCAATAATGAACTACAAAATTAACAGCCTCGTCCCTGATCTCCTGAATGTTTTGAGTTGAGGATCCATCCACCTTAGTTAAATTTCTAATATTATTGTTGCTTCTATTGCTCAATGTGGTAACATGGAAAAATTTTGAACTAGAGTCACCTTCCTTTAGCCATAATACCCTTGATTTATGCCTCCAATACATCTCTTCACAAGCTAAAATATTATAAAACTCACAAAGGGTTTCCTTCTCTTCAGTCCTTGTCGCCTCATCATAGGTTCCATTTTGGATTTTGCTTTCTATTATTCTCAGTTTTTCCCCCACTGCTCTCTTATTCTCAAAAATATTTCCAAAGACTTCTTTATTCCATATTCTAAGGTTTTTTTTCACCATCTTAAGTTTTTGAGATAGTTTGAAGGAAGCACTTCCTTGGATAGGCTGCTGCCACCATTCCTCTATTCGTTTCTTGAAGTCCGGATGTTTAACCCACATTGACAAAAATTTGAATGGCTTTTTAAAGGAGTTAGCTTGAAATGCCTCCCATAGAATAAGATTATGGTCTAAAGCGCATTTAGGAAGGGCTTGTAACACTGAATCACCAAACATTGTTGTAGCTTCCTTGGATAAAAAAAACCTATCCAACCTTTCTTGAATTAGCTGACTTCCTATCCTCTTGTTACTCCATGTAAATTTGGCTCCTTTTAGTCTTACATCCATGAATTCATTTGTGTTAATGAATTCATTGAATTCCTCCATGCTCCTTGATGGTAACCCAGATCCTCCCTTATCAGATGGGTAAAGGGGAGTATTGAAATCTCCCCCAATCACCCAAGGAATTTCTTTAAAAGCTTGGCTCAAATGCCCCAAAAAATCCCACAGTTCAGACCACCCTTGGACAAAGGTGGGGGCATAAACATTTGACATAATCAAATTCTTATTAGTATCAAAATCATGAAATAATACACTTAAGACTATTTCATTTGCCTAAATAATACTTCCTTCTATTTTAATAGGATCTAATAAGATCATGAGGCCTCTAGATGCTCCTCTCGCCTGTTGAAAGGCCACTTCCCCTTGCTTCCAAATCCTTCTAGCTATAAGTGTTGATTGTGTCGCATCTGTTTTGGTTTCTTGAAGAAAAATGATAGTAGGATTCCAATCCTTCCTTATAGACTTCACCATCCTTTGTTTTGGTGGGCCATTTAGGCCTCTCACATTCCATGAGAGAACCTTCATTTAGACTGTTTGATATTTTTTTCCTGCCCCCTTCCCTGATCCAAAGGGGGTTTGTCAATTTTGCTATTATCCTGGCTAGGAATAGCTTGCTGTAACAATGTTCTTTACTTTCCATTTTTAATTTCTTCATTGATTCTCATTCTATAGTGCTCTGTTGTAGATATTCTCCCTTTCTTTCTTTCACTTCCATAATCTATCGAAGGCTTGGTAGTGCTTCTAGTCTGTTTTGGACTGAAATGAGAGGGAATATACTGTGATAGTCTAGGGCTTGAACCTTCTTCCTCATTTCGGGGGTTTTCAATTCCCTCTTCATCCTCAGCCTTGTTTTGGTTCACCTCTCCTATTTGGTTCCTAAACAGGGGGCTTTCCTTCAAGGAACCTTTTACTGTTGGGCTCGTCTGATAAGGGATAATTTGCTCCACTACCGGATTAGGAGCTACATTCCTGGCTCTTGTTTCCACAACTTTAACTCTTGACTCTATTTTTTCTATGTTTAAACTGAAATGACCTGGCAATTTTTCTTCATTTTGAGCATAGATTTTGGGGCTTTTTGTCATCGTTGTGGATGGTCCCGATTTGGATGGGGAGTCTAGGGTTTCAGGAAACTTGACACTGATGGTATCATCCTTACTATTTTTTTTTCAACTTCTAGATTTTCTAGGATATCAAACATGTTCAAGCTAGGATCTTTATTACATACCTTATGATTTTTGCCTCCCTCATTATGTTGCTTTCCTTTCTCCTGGATTTTTTCCAGTTCTGTGTTGGCTTGGTCATCCTGGTTATTATTAACTTGTTTGTATCCTTCCAAGTTAAGACACGGTCTTTGAAACTTTGGGATCCCTCTCCCATTAGCTTTCCCCAGAAAACCTTCGCTCATGGCTTCCTTGTTTGCAGTTATTGTCAGACATTGGGCTTGAAGGTGGCCCTAGGTTTTGCACACACTACAAAATTTCGGCTTGTTCTCATACTCCACAGGATGAATCCTTAGAAACTCTCCATATGCTAGTTACACCTGAGAAGGTAGATCAAAATCCAAGTTTGCATTTACACAGATCTTGGCATGCATCAGTCTAGTCCTTGCTCGGGTTGAATGGTCTATTGCCACGAGCTCTCCTACCGTCTTTGCTATGCTGCTAAGCCAGTACTCATTAACAAATTGGGTTGGGAGGTTTGGTAAGCGGATCCAAATGGGTGCTATATTAATGTTCTGCTTCTCAGGGTTGAAATCCTCCCCCGACTTCCTCAGAAAGAGGCTACGCCTTCCTAGAAACCAGGGTCCTCCTGTCAAGATGCGCTCTGCATCATCTTTGTTGTTGAGTCTTATCATAAAAAAACCTCTTGACATGGCTACGATTTCTAAGCTTCCTGAAGTTTTCCACTTTGCCGCGGTCCATGAGCGAATAGTCTCAATGTCCGGCCTTCCTCCCAAAAACTTGCCAACTAAGGATGATGCCTCCATATCCAAGAATCTTTCCATAATCTCCATTGGCGCAGTTAACCTGTTATTGTTTGGTATTAGGAGCGGTAGTTCACTGACTGGCTCCTTCTTTTTCCCTTTCAACATTTCCAAAAAGGTTGGGCCCTTGTTGCCAGCTCCCGAACCCTAGTGGGACCCTTTTTTGAGGGTTTACCTGGAGGATCTGTACCTTTAGCCTTTTCGAACTGAGCTGACAGGGAATCCTTTTCCTTTCCAGCTACAACATTCTGCCCTACCTCTGGATCTTCTCCTTCCGTTTGTTCAAAATTCCTACCTGTTGTTTTTGCTCCTCCTCCGCTTCCTCCACGGCTCCTCATCTCTCCCCCAAACTATAGTTCAAATTTAGAAAATATGACCCTCAATAGATAGGTCCACATATGTCTATAATATGAAACCTTCTATTGACAATTCCATAGATCTCTAGAAGATGGAACCCTCAAGAGACATATGTACATATCTTGTGAAAAGGAACCCTTAGTAGACAAAACTGTAAATCTCTAAAAAATGAATCCCTCAACAAACACATATCTTAAAAAAAGAAACTCGATTAGTATACTATGAACTTAATATTCCAAAATATCATTTTTATCATCATTTTATTTTTATCTATGGACTTAACCCCACTTTTTATTTTATTCCCACCAACACTTCTATCTTCATTGACCTCTTCAAAATTTTCATACTATTCATAATGAGATTTATCATCTATAGGCTTGTCTTGCTTTGAGGAATCTAAAGTGCCAAGATTAACCTCAAAAACACTTTATTCTTTATGTTTTCCTAGACAACTAATAGTGTAAAGATATGCCTTCCTAGTAGTGTCCTTCTTATGTTGTCCTAAATGCCTTAAATTGCTATGTATATCTTCCATTCCTATTTCTACCAAATGTTGCTCTTGAAACTTGGATTTGTAAGGGATAAGCTCTATAGTACTTTAATTTCTCTTGTAAGGAGAGGATTTTATACTATTTGAGAAAAATAAATACGATTTACCTGGAATAAACTTGACTTCTTTTTACCTCATTTGTTTTAAAATTTTCCTCCACATTATTTTTGCACATTTAAATTCTTTTGAATTTGAACTTTTACATTATATTTCCACATCACTTCTAACCATATTTATTTCTTTTAACTATTTATTTGAGTGAACTATGATGGCCTTTGTCATCTCAAGCTACAAATAACCTTTCTTTATGTTTTTTTGGGACTATAATAACCTTGATCTTGTGAAAGGTGAGTGTGGTCGAAAAATGATTAATTGCATTAAATTTAAAACATAGGTTACATAGCTTAAATAAACAGTAAATAACCTATTTGAGAAAGAAAGGGGGAAAGGAGAAATTGGGGGAAAAGAAAGATGACTCGAATTCTCTTGCCGCCCAAATCTTTGTCATCCATTGCCGTCCAGGTAAGGTAAAAGGTAAGTTACCTTTACCCAAGGTAAAATCAAATTTTTAACCTTTTTACTAATGGTAATATTCCAACATTCTCCCCCTTAAAGTTGAGAGGACTGACTATATAGTCTCTCAACTTTATAAATTGAGCTTTAGCCATGCCTTTGGTGAAGATGTCTACTAGATTATCCAAAGTGCTACAATATTGAAGCTCAACTGTCTGTTGTTCCACCATATCTCTTATGAAGTGATACTTCATATCAAAATGTTTTGACCTTTTGTGGTGGATCGGATTATATGCCAACTGTATGGCACTAATATTATCACAATTCAGTTTGGTTGGACCAATTTGTTTTTCGCCAATATCTTCAAGGATTTTCCTCAACCAGAGGATCTGAGTACTGGCATGAGTAATGGCTATGTACTCAGCTTATGTAGATGATAATGCTACAACAGATTGCTTCTTGGAACTCCAAGTTATTAGTCCTGAACCTAGACTAAAACAGTTCCTTGATGTAGATTTTCTTTCATCTATATTATTGCCCCAATCGTTGTCACTATAACCAAATAACTTCACGAGTTAGACTTGTGGTAATGGATTCCAAAATCCAATGTACCTTTTACATATCGTAAAATTCGTTTGGTTGCTTGAAGATGCGGCTCGGATGGGCATACCATAAATCGTGACACAAGAGAAACATCATCTTGTATATCCGGCCTAGTGTTGGTGAGAAACATTAAACTCCCAACCATGCTTCGAAATTGGTCAAGTCAACTTTTGGTGCTCCATCTTCTTTGCTTAGTTGTATTCCATGTCCGATTGGTGTTGCAGCTGATTTGCACTGCTGCATAGTAAACTTCTTGATCATGTCCTGAGCATATTTCTATTGACATATGAAGATCCCACTCTTTGATTGATGTACTTCCATTCCTAGAAAGTATCTCATTAATCCGAGATCCTTCATCTCAAACTGATTCATCATGGAGTTTTTGAACTCCATATTCATTTTATCATTACTACCCATGAATATTAGATCATCCACATATAAACAAACTATGAGGATATCTACTCCATTTTTCGAGTAGTATAGTGTTGGTTCACTCTTGCTTTTTGTGAAACCATATTTGCTGAAATAGCCAGTCAATTCGTGAGTACCATGCTCTTGGTGCTTGCTTGAGGCCATAAAGTGCTTTTTTTAATTTATAAACAAGGTTCTCTTTTCTGGTTCTTGGAAACCTTGAGGTTGTTGAACATACACCTCTTCTGTCAGGTATCCATTTAAAAATGCACTTTTCACATCCATGTGTTGAATGTTCCATCCTTTATGGGCTGCCAAGGAAAGAACGGTTCTAATTGTTTCTTGTCGAGCAACTGGAGCAAAGGTTTCCTCATAATCTATTCCATATTTCTGAGTAAAACCTTTAGCTACTAATCTTGCCTTGTGCCTTTCAATGCTTCCATCGAGCATTGAATTTGGTCTTATAGACCCATTTACATCCAACACATTTTTTTCCCTTGGGAAGCTTCACAAGCTCCCAAGTATCATTCTTTTTAATTGAGGATATTTCCTCTTCCATGGCATCTTGCCATATAGTTTCAGTCCATGCTTTTTCATAGCTAGATGGTTCTAGTTGTGCAGCAGCCAACAAAGCATAATTGACTACATCACCCCTTGGTTCATGAGACTCATCATCCCTTGACATTTGAAGATTTTCAAGTCTTGACAAAATGTCATCCATCTCACTAGCTTGACTCCTAGTGTATCTTTGTTGGAAATTCCTATCCAACATTTGAGTAGATGGATGACTGCGTAGTATGCGCTTTCCTCTATTTGTCTCTTTCCTTTGAGAAACTGAATCAATATCCATCGGGCTTGGAGCGCTTACTGATCTTTGAAATCGTTTTGGAGAATTTGGGGGTGCCAAAAATTCCCTCTTGGACTTGGTGTACCACTTGATGTACTTGATGAAGTTTCTGATGTGGAATTTGTGGAGGAGGACTTTTTACACTGCTTTTCTTGGGTTGTACCAATGTGGGAGGTACTAATGTGGAATTGTCCGAATTAGAGTCAAAATCAACAAATTTTTTATGACCCCATTCTCCCCCTTCATCAAAAATTACATCCCTGGAGATAATGATTTTATGTGTCTTGGGATTGTACAATCTATACCCTTTGGTTGAATCACAATACCCTACAAAAACACATGCTTGACTCTTTGGATCAAGCTTCTTTCTCTTCTCCTCAGGAATGTGTGCATATGCTAAAGAACCAAATACTCGAAAATGTTTGACATTTGGTTTCTTACCGTACCATCCTTCATAAGGAGTGATACCATCTAAACTAGAAGTCGGACTTCTATTTAGAATATATGCACTTGTTCTCACTTGCATCTGCCCAATAGTTGTTTGTGAGATGCTTTGCCTGAAGCATTGTTCGTGCCATTTCAACAAGGGTGCGGTTCTTTCTCTCAGCCACACCATTCTGCTGAGGGGTATAGGCAGTGGTGAACTGCCTTTTTATCCCATTTTGCTTACAATAATGAAGAAATTCATTTGAGGAGTACTCTCCTCCTTTATCAGTGCGAAGACATTTGACATAGTAGTCACTTTGCTTTTCTACATTATTTTTGAAGTCTATGAAGCAATCAAATGCTTCATCTTTGTGTTTCAGAAAATAGAGCCAACACATTCTAGAATAATCATCTATGAATGTTAGAAAATAAGAATTGTTTCCAAGGCTTTTTGTTTGCATTGGACCACGAGATGTCTGAATGTACTAGCTGAAGAGGATAGCTTGCTCTCCATGCTCGGCCTCTTGGAAACTTCTTTTTGGAGTGCTTTCCTAAAGCACATGCTTCACATACCTTCTTATGTTCTGGAATTTTTGGTAGTCCTGTCACCATAGCTTGTGATGTTAACATTTTCAAGCTAGCGGAATTGAGGTGACCATATCTCAAGTGCCACAATTCACTTGGATTTGTAATAGCAATGTTTGCAAGTTGAGCTCCCCTTGGCTCACCAAATTTTAGAGGGAACAACCTATTCGTTGTCATAGGTACTTCTGTGATGACCCGGTTACAATTGTTTTTATCAAAGATTGTACATTTTCTTTCATCAAAAACTAATTTGTAATGCTTCTCCATCATTTGGCCAACACTTAACAAATTGTGTTGTAGTTGTGGAGTATAGTATATGTCATTCACATTTTTAAGGCCTTCTTTTGTGGGAACTTCCATAGCTCCTATGCCTTCAACTTGCAAGGATTTATTATCCCCTAACTTAACATGAGATTTGTAATTTGAATCTAATGTAGCAAAGAGATTTTCTTTGCCACTCATGTGGTTGGAGCAACCGGTATCTAAAATCCATGTATCATTTAGATTTTGATCCGGCTGTCCATAAGAGAGAAAAAGGTTTGGTGGACCTTCTTCTTCGTAGAATGAGCCATATTGATTTGCTTTGATCTTTTGAAGACTTTGACCAGCGATTCACGAGCGAAGTGGCCTTGTTTCCCACAATTGAAACAAGTTGTTTTAGGTTTATTACTTCCTCGTCCTTGATTTCCACGGCCTGCATTGCCGCTTTGGTTCTGATTGGCTCCTCTGTTTTGATTTCCACCTCTGTTTTGATTTCCTCCTTTGTAGGAGTTGCTTTGGCCCTTGCCTCTTTGTTGTTGTCCTCTACCTCGGCCTCTTCCTTGTCCTCGTCTTGTAGTTTCATTCGAAGTGAAGGCTTTTTCATCACCTCCATAGCTTGTTGAAGGTGCTCCTTGAAGTCGCTCTTCATGTGATGTTAATGATCCAATCAAACTATCAAATGTAAGAGTAGAAAGATCTTTGGATTCTTCAATTATGATTGCAATGTGATTCCACTTAGGAAGAAGTGTTCGCAACACTTTCTTCACAATTGTTTCATTTTTTGTGTCTTCACCTAAAGTTTGCATCATATCAACTACTGCTTTAACTCGAACACAGTAGTCTCCGACTCTTTCATTTTCCTTCATTCTGAGATTTTCAAAATCTCTTTTCAAGGTCTGAAGCCTGACTTGCTTTACTTTATCACTTCCTTGGAATCCTTCTTTCAAGGCATTCCATGCATCTGTAGTAGTTAAGTAAGATGCAATTCTAGGAAAGATACTTGGATCTAATGCTGATTGAAGATGGTATAAGGCAAAAGAATTATTTTTCTATGCATCTTTGTAGATCTTCTTATCATTTGCACTTAAGGTAGTCCAATCTGTTGGAGCAATGTAACCGTCTTCAATAATATCCCATAGTCCTTTTTCGATGAGTAATGTCCTCATCTTGATGGACCAGTACTCATAATTATCCCCACTGAATTCGGGAATTGGTAGATTATTATGTGATCCCATTTATCTACTAAAACAAGAAACCTCTCTTTTATAGTCTTATTGCAAAAAAAGACTTTACAAACTATCAAGCCCTACTTGATTTACAATCATAAACAACTCAGACTTGTTGTTCAGCAATTACAAAATTGTCAGTGACTTGTTCATCATCGTCACTGATCAATATTATTTCGGGAGAAGGAGGTTGTAGGATTTCAAGCTGAATTACTATAATGAGTATATTCGGATCCTTGTGAAGCAATTGGAACCGTGTCGGATTGTTCAAACCTCGTCACAAAGGAGTTATCTTCCGAATCGCCGTATCCTTGATCGGGATTTCTCTGGTGTGCAATAACCGCGTTTTGCAAGCTGTGAAAAAACTGTATTAAGTCCCAGTGTTTTCACGTGCCTATCAAAGTTTTCGGGAGTTGTTCTCAGTAACAACTTGCAGAGGGCATGATAACATCCTTTCGATCTTATCATTTAAGAAAATTTCCCAGAAATTTTCTTTTACAAAGATTTCCTCTTAGGAAATAATAAAAAAAAATTTAACTTTCAAAGTTTTTTTTTTTTTTTTTAAAAAAAACTTTACAATTATTTCCTCTCAGGAAATTTCTATCAACTTTGAATTTTTTTTTTTTTTTTTAAATTTAAACTATTTCCTTAGAACAGATATTTCCTCTTAGGAAATTACATTAAAAAAAAAATATTTTTTTAAATTTAAACTATTTCCTTAGTTTTTTTTTTTTAAGTAACTATTGACCCCGTCGAGGGTCGATCCTGCGACCTCGCGAGTGTCAGGGCTGAGGGTAGCCGCTGCGTTATCGGGCTGATCTGGGAGCTAAGCGAGCTCCCCGCCCTATGGCTTTCACGTCGAGCGCGAAGCTAATTTTGGCTTCGCGCTTCGGCGCGAAGCTTTAGTTTTAATTGGGACTTTAGTCCCACATCGCCCATAGGGTGATGTAAAAGCTCTTTAAGAAGAGCTAAGCACTTACTGTGCTTTGACTGCCTGTGGGCAGTCACTGACGCTGTAGGTTCCTTTTGCCACCGATGCACGTGCAGATTGCCACGTCACCACACCTCGGGTCGTGCGCCAGTCATACATCGCCATGCTTCACACCACGTCAATATCACGCCTCGGGCCGTGTGCCAGTCACACGTCACCACGCGTCATGCCACGTCAGTCTCACACCTCGGGCCGTGTGCTACAGGTCGCCACGTCAACAGCGCCTCGAGAATCGTGTCGACGCCACATCAACAGCGCCTCGGGAATCATGCCGATCTGCTGCTCCTGCGGGCCGCCTCGTCCAGCTCCACCAACGCCTCGAGAAATGCGCCGGTTTGCTCCTACGGGCCGCCTCGAGATCCGTGCTGCCTCGGCTCCTATGGGCTGCCTCGGGATCCGTGTTGCCGCCTCGAACTGCGGGCCCCATCGCCTCGGGAATCGTGTCGCTCTGATACCAAATGTGAAAGGTGAGTGTGGTCGAAAAATGATTAATTGCATTAACTTTAAAACATAGGTTACATAGCTTAAATAAACAGTAAATAACCTATTTGAGAAAGAAAGGGGGGAAAGGAGAAATTGGGGGAAAAGAAAGATGACTCGAATTCTCTTGCCGCCCAAATGCTGTCGTCCACTGCCGTCCAGGTAAGGTAAAAGGTAAGTTACCTTTACCCAAGGTAAAATCAAATTTTTAACCTTTTTACTAATGGTAATATTCCAACAGATCTAATCTATATTCTACTACATTATATATCTCCTTGCTTCATCTTAAAAGTTTATCTCATAACCAAAATTTATGTCTCTTTCTCCATTGCTTTTACTTTGCTATCTCTTTTCATGTGTTCATCCTAATAACAATTGTGACATCAAAATACAATGTTTACATAATCCACTTGTTAATCTCATTCTCTTTATTCTAATTTAATATTAATGGATTATGGAAAAGGTTTTGAAATATCCATAGCAACACATATCTAGGTGTATACAACATACTTTTTATCCTTAGTAGATGGTATCTCTCGGATGAACTCCTCTAGGGTATTGCCAATATCCTTCAAAATATCCTTATCGATAAGATGATATAGAAGACCAAAAATTCCTAATCCATGTTATAACCTTAATACTTTTGTATTGACAAAATAATCTCACTCCATGGTCTTAAATATAGGGTATACCTCCCCTAAACCATATGCCAGCACTCAATATTTTCTTTGATATACAAACTAAAAACTATAACAACAAAAAACCTTTACAAAAAAAATCATGGAGTAATTTTAATTCAACCTCAAATTCCACTTGATCCAAGTTTAAATCTCCAAAAACCTTTACCAAATATGTGGAACATACACTTTAACCCTTTATTTTTAAAAACTATTGTATCATACTTGATTATCTCATCCTTGATAACCACTTTTGGTGTAACATCTACTACCTAGATTAGACTTGTCATATACTCACTCTTCATTTTTTTCTCCAACTTGGGCATCCACACTTTTAGTTAAAGCATCCTTACTTCTAATTGAGACTTCCAAGTATGACTTGCCCTCCATGTTACTTAGATTTCATATACAATTACAAAAAGCACGACATGATCAACATATCAAGTAAAAGTATTTAAAAAATAATTGTTTGTTTTTGTTATATGATTATGAGTTTCTATATCATGTAAGAAAATTATAAATAAAATGGATCAAGCCTTTTATTTTTTATTTTTTTATAAGATATGTGTGGATTATATTAGGTGTCGCTCCTATTAAAATAACAGAACATTACATTGTTCTTATTACATTGCTATTAGGTCAATTAAACCATATCCGACTTGTCCTTTTATCAAAAATATTCTTCATTTGTCTTTCTATTAGAGATAATAGTCATATTCCTCAAATTGTTAAGTTTTCATAATCAACTCCTAGATATCATTTTTATTAAGAGATAAAATCTCACTCATCCAATTGCCTTCTAAAATTTGAATTTTGCCAAGATGAAAATCAACATTAGAAATGGCTAAAATATTTGCAACTCGGTTTCCATTTCTATAAATATGTTGTCTATAACAACCTACCAATTTCCTAATACATTTTATTTAGGATTCTTTTTCATACCCCTAATATTCCAAGATATCATATTTATTATAATTTTTTATATATGGTTTTAGCTCTACTTCTTGTTAACATTTGTGATATTTACTTTTGTTTTCCCATATCTTTTTTCAATAGGTTATATGAGATTAAAATGATAAGGGATGGGGAATTATGCATCCACCATCAAGTTGTTATGAGCCCTAGAGGATAACCCCAGTCATGGTTTGACCCTCATGATGAAACAAGAGGATGTTAAATGAGGTAAGTCAAATCCACATAATGGCACCTTTTACGGGATTTGGCCAATCTCATCCACTTGGGTGGTTGTCTACAGCAGTCTTGAAACCCAAAAGTGGTATGATATGTCTATACTAATTAAAACTAGATGTGTAAAATTCATTGGGTGAAACATAATGGTTGTGAACATGAAATCACTCTTAGAGTTTAACAATGAACTTAAACGAAAAAAAATATTCCTTGGAAAAATGCTTGGTTTATTTTGTGGTACAACTAGGTGAGTAGACTTGGGTTGTTACATGTGGTATTAGAGCAGAAGAGATCTTAAGTTGTAGAATTCTGATTAAATATTTATATCAATGTAAACTTGTATATATTAACTCACTTCTTTCACCTACAAGTCAGATGACACGAATGTTGCGAGGTGGGTCTTTAGGAAACCCTACAGGAGGTAGGGAGGAAGAAGCCACTGAAAGACCTTTAAGGGGACCAAGAACAAGAATAAGGAGAGAAGGTCCCCAATTGGAAAGAAGAATGAAACGTTTGAATGAGCCTCCACCAAATGAGCCTAGTAGGGAGGAAGGAAACCTTGTAAAGATTGTGCAACTATTAAAAACTCATATGGAGCAGCAAAGGGAAGAAATGGACCAATAGAAAACTCACATGGTCCAACAATAGGAGTTGATTGTTCATCAACAGAAAGTCATAGAAGACTGGGCTAGGGGAAGAGAAACTAGAGGAGGTAGGGCAGAGGGAGCACCTAGTGAACCTGAAGGATCTAGCACTATTAGGGCTAGAGTTAGTGTAGAGTTGTATAGTAACCTAAAGAAGGTTGTAATATCCAAGTTTAATGGGAAAGGTGATGGTGATGCAACAAAAAACTGGCTAAGTGAACTAGAGTCATACTTTTCCCTGACAGTTTTATCATATAAATCTAAAACTATGTTGACAGTTATGAACATGACTAAAGTAGCTCTAGATTGGTGGAAGTCATATAAGAAAGTACATGACATTGAAGTTGTACACCTCAAGTGGGAGAATTTCGCTAAGGAATTCAAGAATAGATTCCTAACCAAACAATATTATGTGGAAATGTTTGGGGAGTTTACTAATTTACAGTAAGAAACTATGTCAGTACAAGATTATGATCAAAAGTATATTCAACTACTAAAATATGCATCCCAATATGGAAGTAACTAATAGATGAAGGTTCAAAAAATCATTCTGGGATTGCATCCTGGGATCGTGATGATGGTGAATATGCACAACCTTGTAGATCTTCCTAATGCATTTTATTTAGCACAAAAAGGAGAAACAAACCAAGAGACAATAAAAGCATCTTGTAATTATCAAAAGCTATTTGAAAAGGAAAATATGAACTTAGGAAGCAAAAAAATTTGCGTTTATGAAATGGAAAAAATATCAAATCAAGAAACCTAAGGGTGGAGATCAAAATAAGTAGGGAGACAATAATAGAGCTAATTTTTAGGGTAATAAGTTCAGGAGGAATAGAAAAGAGTTTTCCAAGAGATATGATCAGAGACCAAAAAATTAGAAGAAGGTAAAGGAAACTAAGCCATAGGTAGAAAATGAGAACAATAACAGAGGAAATAGATCTCCTCTAAGCAGATGTTATATATGTAAAGGAGCTCATCATGCCAAAAATTTCCCCCACATAGTTGATCTCCTTCAAAAAGCTCTAGAAGAAGCCACTCACAAGATCTTTACGGTGATAGGTAGTCTCGTACTTGATGGTCAAGTTACTCCTTTTTTGTTAAATGGAAAAATTTATGATAAGGATGTGCATATTTTGATAGATAGTGGATCAACTGATAGCTTTATTTCCACTAGATTAGTGAGGGACATACTTAAAAGACATAGGTTCTTGGCTAATGGTTGGAAGGTGGAGTATGGGTTAGGGTAAAATTTTCAAGTCAACCAATGTCTATTTTACCCTCACATAAGTTTACCTCAAGGAAAAACTAGTTGGCATTTGTATGTAGCACCTTTACATGCATTTAAAATCATTCTTTGTGTGTATTTTGAATTTTAAGGAAATATGGGTAGAGTTTATGGATGAAACTAAAAAAAGGATTAGAATTTATTATGATCATGGCGTAATTAAGCCACTTTTATCATCTGCAATGCAGATAAAGAAATTCATTAGGAAGAAAGGAATGATTTTTATATTCAAAATGAATAAGAAGAGACTGAAGTGGAATCTGACCTCTTCCAAAAGCATCCTATTTTGATATAATTCAAGGATGTGTTTTCAAAGGACCTTTTAGGGTTACCACCTCAAAGGGAGTTTGATTTTTCTATTGAGTTATTTCCTGGAGCTACACCCATTGCAAGGGCATCATATATAATGACTCATATTGAGCTACAAGATCTTAATATACAACTTCAGGATTTGTTGGAGAAATGGCTAATCAATCCTAGTGTGTCACCATGGGAAGCTCCTATCTTATTTTTTAAGAAGAAAGACAAAACCTTGAGAATGTGCATAGATTATCGAATGCTAAATAAGGTTACTATCAAAAATAGGTACTCATTACCTATAATTGATGATCTCTTTGATCAGCTAAAAGGAGCAACCATCTTCTCAAAGATTAATATAAGGTCTGGTTATCATCAGTTAAGAATTCGATAAGAAGATACTTTTAAAATAGCTTTTAGAACTAGGTACAAACATTTTGAGTTCACATTCCTACTTTTTAAGCTAACTAACATCGTAGTCACATTCATGAATCTCATGAATAACATTTTTAGAGAGCAATTAGACAAGTTTGTGCTCGTGTTTCTTGATGGTATATTGATCTATTGCAAGAAAAAGGTGGAACATGATCAACATATGAGAACTATACTTGAGATTCTTATAAAGAATCAGTTATATGGAAATTTATCAACGTATGAATTCTACACTACACAAGTATAGTAATTAGGACATATTATCTCTACTGAAGAGATTGCGATCGATCCCAAAAATAGAAGCAATTATTGATTGACTTGCACCTACTAACATGACTGAGATGAGGAGTTTAATGGGAATTGCAGGATAATATAGGTAATTTGTTAGAGGTTTCTTGAGAATTACCCAACCAATTACCAACCTTCAAAGGAAAGGTAAAGCCTTTAAATGGATAGAGCAGTGTGAAGAGGATTTCTAAATATTGGGAGAAAGGTTGACGACCACACCAATTCTGTAATTACTTGATCCTAATAAGAAGTTTACAGTGTGTACTGATGCATCAATGGAAGGATTAGGAGGGGTTTTAACCCAATATGTTTTAATTATTGCCTTTGAATCAATAAAACTTAAGATGCATGAGGTGAATTATGCCACTCATGACTTGGAGTTGGCATTTGTGGTACATGCCCTTAGGATTGGAGGTACTATTTGTTGGAAAAACTGTTTGAGCTTAAGACATATCACCAAAGTTGAAGATACATATTTACTCAACCCTTATTGAATGCTAGACAATGATGTTGGATGGAATTTCTAATTGAGTATGATTTTGACATTGAGTATATTAAGGGTAAAGAGAAAAAAGTCGTTGACGCTCTAAGTAGGAGAGAGCATGTTGTTGCAGTGACAACATGTCATTGTGATTTGTTAGATTGGATTAAAGATCTACAATAGAAAGATAAATTTTTCACTCAAGTAACAATCAAATTAAGCAAGAACTTTGAAAGGATACAAACTTTGTATATAAATATGACTTGTATTATAGGAATAGGTTGGTAGCTCCAAATAGAGGTGTATTGAGAGAAAAAATCCTTAATGAGGCACACAACACTCCTTATTTGACGCATCCTAGTGGATCAAAGATGTGCACAATTTTTAAGAAAGGTCTACTATTGGCTAGTGATGAAAAGGGACATCACGAACTATGTGGCTAGGTTCTTGGAGTGCCAAAAAATGAAAATGGAACATTTGCATTTGGTAGGTAAACTGTACCTATATGATATACTTGCACAAAAATGGTAGGTGGTTTCAAAGGATTTTATAGTGGGCTTATTTAAAACAAGATTTAGGCATGATGTAATCTTGGTGGTTGTGGACAAGTTAACCAAGGTTGCACATTTTATACCTGGTATGTGGAATATGATGCACCTGCTATAGTGAGCAAGTTTTCTAGGGAAGTGGTAAGACTACACAAGTTTCCATAAGTCATAATATCTGATAGATATTCTCGCTTTACCTTTAAATTTTAGTAGGTATTGCATTAAGCATTGGGAAACAATTTGAATATTAGTTCCTCCTATCACCTTGAGATAGATGGGTAGAATGAGAAGGTGAATAAGGTATTAGAGGATATGCTGAGAATGTATTGTATGGATTAGCATACAACATGGGAATACTATTTATACCTAGTTGAGTTTGCATACAATAATGGTTAGCAAGCATCACTAGGTACGATACATTTTGAATCCCTGTACGAGAGAAGATGCAAGAATCCCTTGTCCTAGGATAATCTAGATGATTGGGCAGTGATCGGACCAAAAACTGTAAAAGAAATGGAAGATCAATTGAAAATGATTTAGGAGAAGCTAAAGGAGGTCATAGACTGCCAAAAGAGCTACGTAGACATCAAAATAACATCAAGGGAATATTCTATAGGAGACAGAGTGTTCTTAAGGGTAAAACCAACTAAATATTCCATAAAATCTTCTAAACTTGATCCAAGATACATGGGTCCATTTAAAATTATGGGTAAGATAATCCCTATTGCACACAAAATTGCTATGTCGCTAAGCTTATCCAAAATCCATAATGTCTTCCATGTTTCCTTTTTAAGAAGTACATCTTTGATCCCACTCATTTTTGGATGTTTCTAATTTGCAGATGATCCATCTACTAAAAATTGAAGTTTGGTCTATTCGTGTACTTGGTTTTTAAACCAAAAACCTGATGAAGAGAAATGTAGAGTAATATCGAGTCCAATGGGATCTCTACTCAGACAGGAACTCCATGTGGGATAACATGGCAGATATGCGACAACAATTTCCTTATCTGTTTGAGTAGACAGACTTTTTTAAACATTTTTTATGGTTGATGTATATATATGTATGTATGTATGTATACTAAGTACAGTAGCTTTATTTTTGTGATAACGTATGTTTTGGTTATGCATGGACATTGGTTGAATGAAAAGACACATTAAGTGGTTTAATTGCGTGTGCAAATCTAAATGATTCATGATTCAATGATAAATGATAAATTTATATGATGGCATATGCAAAAAGTTAAATTTTAATATATCCGATTTGGTTTCTCATGCCATTAAAATATAGGGATTGTATTTGTTTCGAGTGGGGGAGGATGTAACAACCCTCGCACGAATTTGTATTATAGATTAATTAATAGATTGCATTTGCCTTTTTCCTATAGAGTGTGGTACTGTTGATGTCCATTATGTATGCAGGACCAGGTATACGCCTTCGACAAATAGGATTGATCGGCAATAAAGGTAAGAAGGAACTGATGATTTAGCTCATGAGAACATTGAATCTCACATTACCTTGTTTTAAATATTTGTTTATTGATTGACAAAAAATAATGTATACATATATTCTTGTGGGCAATGAAAGTGCCAAAGGCATGGGAGCCTTTTATTGTTATGTATTTTATGAATTAAAATTGATTGCAAGTTTGGTAATAAAATGTTAAAAATAATAAATATAAAGTAAAAGGGATAAATCATAAATATATGTTAAACTTAATTTAATTTGGTAAAAGGTAATAATAGTATTTAAATGAGTATTATTTATTATTTCATTGATTAGTGGACAAGGAAAATGATGCATGGAGTGCTTTGGTTGTGGCAAGTAGTTGTAATAATTATGTTTAACTCCTTCCATACTCGTGAAAAATGAAAAAGAAGAAAAATTTTAAGGGGAGGGGATGACTACATGTCATTGTTACACTCGGAGGTATGATTAGGTGAGGAAAATATTGAAGAAAAAGAAAGTAGAAGATGTCTTTCTTTTTATCTTTGTTTTTTTTGGGGGGGGTGAAGTTCTGAAGCTTGGACAGTCGATTAGTAGCTCAAGTTGTGAATGTACTGTTAGTAAACATCATTTTACATGCATGTTGTGTTATCTTTTCTGCATTAGGAATGGAATTCTATTGTTGGTTTCGTGATTCTTAGTATTGGGCTTAAGAAAAAAACTGAAATGATAACATGTTGAAATTACCTTTGTTTACTGTTTGTGTTGGAAATGAAATTGGCAGTGAAAAATATATTGTTATCCTTAAAATGATGCCAAGTGAAGTTTATGTTATTATATTATGTGACTGAGTATGCAAAATGAAATCTTCAATATTAAATGCTATAGTTTATGAATGATTGCAATCTTTGAAATATTGCAATCTTTGAAAGGGAAAATATTTAAGTAGACCAAGCCATGTGAAGATACTTTTCAAATTTTGAAAGAGAGACTAACGGCTGCACCAATCCTGTTAGAATAAGTGAATATTCTCTTAAGTTCTACTAGGATAGAGACACTTGAGTTTCAACTCCTCCATGTGTTAGGAGAATACTCAGTGGTGTCTTCATCAAGTTTTATGAGTTGTAATCCAACGACTCTCAATGATCAACTTTGCTATTTATACAAAGTTGATCCTTGGAATAAATCAATCAGTTCTATTTTGCTTCTTCAATCTCTTGTAATGCTTTGCATATCTATTTGGGAAATTCTAACATGGTACTAGAGCAGGATAGATTCTTCTAGCATTCTCTCTTGAAGGAAGTCTTTCGAACTGGTTCTTAATCTTCTTCTTCTTTGTTTTTTTAAGAAGAAAATATTTTATAGTTTATCTTAGATGCAAATGTTTTTAGATATTTTCTTATGGTAATTCTTTTTTCAGTTTTTTTTTAAAATTCTGATTTACCATATTAAAACATCTATTTTAAATTCCCTCCTCTAGTGCATTTATTTATATTTTATTCTCCTTCTTCAATCGCAATTCATACGACTTCATTGCCTTACCTGTGTAATTTCAAAGGAGATTCATATAAATCTAGCAATCCTTTACGAGGCCATTTTCTTTTATTCCCATAAAACATTACCTACATTTTTTTTCTCCACAATTTTGCAGTCGATTCGGCTTCCGTAACCTTCGCTGTAACTATAGTGAAGAAAACGTAGCCTTTGTGGGAAATTTTATAAGTTTTTTTTTGAAAAATAGTTAAGTCTTCGTCAAAATTTATATTTGGATTTCCCTCTTTGCGTCAAGGCAAAAGATATTGGTTTAATTATTAAAACTAGATTCTATATCCTCTATAAGCACGTGGTCTTATTTACGGCCATTAAGCTTTGGTGCAATTGAAACTTCGCCTAACGACATATCCAAATATTAATTTTTTCGATATATTTAGTGATTTTTTATAGATCTTCTTTCTATTATGTCCTTCGGCGCTTCGGGAATCCATCGAGATTCTTTTTTCTTTTTTTTCTTTTTAAGAACTTCATTTGAATGAAAACATATATCCTTTTGATGTGAGAATCTTTGATAAAGTTTAGAAGGCCCATTGTTGTATATTTTTTGTAAATTTTTTTGTTCTGCAAGTTTTTTCGAGGTAACTTCATTAGCATCGACATTTATTTGAGAACTAATCAACACTATGGTTAAGCTCGACATTCCTTTGAACACACTGTATAAGTTGTGGTGCCATCATTAAGCTCGATGACCCTAAAAGGGTACTTTTTTCCTTTGGTAGTGACTTCGAGTTTGGAAAAAGTTTGAGTGCATTAGTGCCATGTGGAAGTCGCTTCATGTGGAGGTCATCGAGTCCTGGTCAGATTCCCAGTCGTCATCCCCTCTGGAGCCTTCCTCTTTGAAATGCTGGACAATCGACAACATCTTCTCACCTTCTCCAATGTCCTACCTGCCCTCTATCGTATTTACTGGTGTGACTGCTTCAGTTGAGCTTGAGAAGTATGTAGTAACACCAAAATTTGAGAAAAGCTTTATAGCATTGAGACGAATGGTTTCATCTCCTCTGTGGCGTCAGAAGTTTCTTATCATCGCAACCAGGGTGATCCCATTCTATCTCTTTTGCCTCTCTAAAGTTGTATTTTCTTTATTAAATCTGCTCTTTTGTATCCATCCAAAGGCGTTTCGATTTCTTATATTTTTTATTTCTTTTGCCTCGAAAATCAATTCTTGTAATTTTGTAATAAAATTTGGGAGGGTTTATAAGGTGCCATTTTGCACCTATTAGAATCTCGGGGGGTGGTTTCTCTGTGCATCATATTTTAACCTCCTATATTTCTCTTTCCATATGCTTTGCTCAGCATAAAAAGAACTTAGAGAAATAATTCATGAAAATTTTAATTAACAAACTTAATAAAGTTATAATTTTTTTTTCTGCATACTTTCATTATCTATTTGCTTATCATAAAAAAAGAGAATTAAAATATTTTATTAATTCTTTCATTTTCATAAGCACTATAATTGAAACTTGTTTTATTTAAAAGTAAACTCTCAATTGTGATATCATACTTGCTTATATTTGAAATTTCTTTTATTAATATAAACAATTTTTTTTTTTCAAATTCAATAAGTGAACAAATAATTGTTTATTTGACTTTCTAAATTTGAAATTTGTTCTAATATCTCTACATTATCACATGTTTGTTTATTTTTTAGCAAAAGCATTAATATTTTTTGAGCATTTATAAAACTTTTTTCAATTTTATTTTATAATTAAAATATCCAAAAATTCTAATAAGTTTTTTCCTCAAAATATATTTGCCTGCGTTCTACACACTTATAGTTTTCCTCACGTAAGGGCGAGTTATAGAGGCAATTGGTATAAAAGCCTAGCATATATTTTTCTCAGTCAACCATTTTCACAAAGGATATCTCTATTACTTATAGTTTCCCTCTCGTAAGGGCAAGTATTGAGATTTTTCAACTCAAATATGGTTGATAACATTGCATTTCAAGCTAAACAACCTTGAATTTTCTTCTCTATACTTAAAATTTGCCCTCAAGTAAGGGCAGGTATTAAGAATAATATAGAGAGGCTTTGGCATTTCAAAAGCAACAATATAAAAATAAACTCAAATACTTATAGTTTCCCTCTTGTTAGGGAATGTATTTTGAGGATTAATATATTGAAGAGCTTCATTTTTTCTCTTATAACAATTACATTAATAAAAAAAATTGAAGTTCTACGGGGGATATATTGGTTAATTAAAACTTCAACTTTTCTTTTGTGTTAAAATGATGAATTCAATTGAACCTCTCACCACTCATAACTTTCACACTTGGAAACCTAAAATTTTAAATCTTATCTCTCAAAAAGGTCTTACTCATACTTGAGGAAATGTCCCTTGTTTTGTTGTTTGTCCACTCCCTTTTGAAATATGTTATTCAACCCATTGTGTCATACAGGTGGATACCACTACTTATGCTTGTGGAGTCAATTTGGACATCCCTTGTAGTTTTTGTGGTTCTTTATCCATCCTATATTCACATTCCCTTTTGTGAGACACTTTGGTTTCAAGGGATTTTTACTAGTGACCATTTTTCAAGGTTCACAAGCACCAGTCTGGGAGTATGACTTCATTTCTACAACAAGTCTCTACTTTTTCAAGACATCTGATGGGTCCATTGCAGGTTTCATGGAAGTTGTCCTAAGGGGGGTTGAAGAGGACATCTTCCTTCCTCTCAATCCTCCATGCACATCTTCCTTCTTCTATTCTGGTAGGTGGTTTTCTTCCTTGAGGTTTTCTACCATTTCTCTTGTTTTTTTGGTTGTCCACAATTTTTGGACCTTGTTATCAGCCCATTGTGTTCATATAGGTGGAAACCACATACTCATGCTTGTGGAGTCATTTTTGGACTACCCTTGCGATTTTTGTGGTTCTTTCTCCCTCCTATATTCACACTCTTTTTTGTGAGACACTTTGGTTTTAGGGGATTTTTTTAGTGATCTTTATTCTTTTGATCACATGTTGTAAATGAGTACCTTATTAGGCCTTGCTGTCGGGACTCATTTTTGTGGCTATACCATATCTATTGTACATGAGTACCTTATCAGGCCTTGGTATCGGGACTCATCTTATGTGGGTATGCCACATATTGTTTATTCCTTTTTCACTTACCCCTACTATCACTTAAGGGGGGTGTTAAAGTATCTTGGTGCACAGAGTTTTTTCACCTCTCTCTCATTCTTCTAGTTCAATAGAGGACAATCTTCGCCATATGAAGACATGCCTCTTCTTCTTATTCTTAGAAGCACTTCATTCGACAGCATATTCAAAGAGGAGAAATACACTTGGACTATATTCCAACTGAAAATCAAATTGCAGACATCTTCACCAAAACATTTCCTTCTCCACATTACATTCAATTGTAGGGAAACTTGGAGTAATACAACTGCATTGACACATAGGTCTTCCACCTCTCATTATATTGTTTGGAGAATGGTTTTTTCCCTTGTGGTTTTTTTTTATCATCTCTCCAACAACATGTATATTATGAGGACAATCTTCGTCATCCGAAGACATGCCTCTATCTTGGATATGTTTTGTGTGTGACAGATGGTTTTTCCCTAGAGGGTTTTTTTCACCATCTATATATTATAAATAAGTACCTAATCAGACCAAGTTGTCGGGACTCATCTTTCCTTTTGTATAAGAGGAAAATCTTCACCATACGAAGACAAGCCTCTCTTCTTCTGATAGTTGGTTTTTTCCCAAGGGGTTTTTTCACCATCTATATATTGTATATGAGTACCTAATCAAGCCAAGTTGTCGAGACTCATCATTATTTTGTAATAAGAGGACAATCTTCGCCATATGAAGACAAGCCTCTTCCTTACTTCCTTTTTATTGATGGTTTTTCCCATAGGGTTTTTAACATCTCTTAAAAAAAAAGTTGTGATAGTTGGTTTTTTCCCAAGGGGTTTTTTTTCACCAACTATATATATTGTAAATGAGTACCTCATTAGGCCATGTTGTCGGGAATCATTATTATTATTGCATTAATAGGACAATCTTCACCATCCAAAGACAAGCCTCTTCCTTGCTTCCTTTTGATTGATGGTTTTTCCCATAGGGTTTTTACCATATCTTCATAAAGAAGTCATTGTACATGAGTACCTCATCAGGCCTTGTTGTTGGGACTCATTTGTACAAAGCTCCCCTAGTATCACTTAAGGAGGGGTGTTAGAATAAGTGAATATTATCTTAAGTTCTACTATGATAGACACACTTGAGTTTCAACTCCTTCATGTGTCAAGAGAACACTCAGTGGTGTGTTCATTAGGTTTGATGAGTTGTTATAATCCAATAACTCTCAATGATCAACTTTGCTATTTATAAAAAGTTGATCCTTGAAATAAATTAATCAGTTCTATTTTGCTTATTCAATCTCTTATAATACTTTGCATATATATTTGGGAAATTCTAACAAATCCTGTAATTTCCTGACACTAATAAGCAGTTTACAGTTTGTACAAACACATCAATTGAAGGGTTAGGAGGGGTTTTGACCCAAGACGATGTTTTTATAGCCTATGAATCCAAAACACTTAAGAGGCATGAGGTTAATTACACCACTCACGATTTAGAGTTGGTAGCGGTGGTGCATGCTCTAAAAATTTGATGACATTATTTTTTGGGAAAACTATTTGATTTGAAGACTGACCACCAAAGTCTTAAGTACATATTTACTCAACCCTTGTTAAATACCAGACAATGATGCTTGATTCAATTCTTAGCAGAATATTATTTTGATATCGAATACATTAAAGGTAAGGAGAATAAGGCCATCTATGCTCTACGTAGGAAATGGTGTATTACTGCAATGGCAAAATGTCAATATGATCTGTTAGATCAAATTATGTTATGGCAAAAGAAAGATGAATTATTTCGATCTTGTATGGATCTAGTTGAGCAGAAACCTGGTAAGGACGTAGAATGTGTTCAAGGATGATCAATTATTTTTTAGAAATAGGTTGGTAGTCCCTAATTCTGGAGAATTGAGAGAAACAATCCTTAAGGAGGTGCATAATACTCATTCTACACACCTAGGAGGAGCAAAAATGCACGAAAATTTGAAAAAATCTTATTATTGGTCTGGAATGAAAAAAATATTACCCATTACGTGGCCAAATGTTTGGAATGCCAAAAAGTGAAAGCAAAACATCTGCATCTAATTGGAAAGTTATACCCACATGAGATACCCGCATAAAAGTGTTAGGTAGTAGCAATGGATTTTATTGTGGGACTACCTAAAACAAGATTCGGGCATGATTCAATTTTAGTAATTATGGATAAACCAACCAAATTCGTACATTTTATACCAGGTAATGTGCAAGATGATGCCCCCACAATAGAAAGTAAGTTTACCAGGGAAGTGGTAAGGCTACATGGGTTTCCATAAGTTAACATTTTCGATAGCGATTCTTAGTTTACTTCTAAATTTTGGCAAGCACTGCATCAAGCATTAGGGACCAAGCTAAATATCATTACCGCATATTACCCAAATATATATGGGTAAACTGATAGGGTGAATCAAGTGCTTGAGTATATGTTAAGTATGTACCTCCATGGATCAACACACAAAGTGGGAAGACTACTTGTACCTAGTGAAAATTGCATATAACAACAGTTACCATGCATTGCTACGTATGACACCTTTCGAAGCCTTGTATGGGAGATAGTGCACGGTTCCCTTATCTTAGGATAACCTAGAGGATCGAGTAGTGATCAGACCAAAAAATGGTAAAATAAATGGAAGAACAATTAAATACAATTCATTAGAAGCTAAAGGAGGTTGCAAACCGCTAGAAGAGCTATGCGGACCTCAAAAGATCATCGAGAGAATATTCTATGGGAGATAGAGTATTCCTAAGGGTGAAACCAACTAAAATTTCCATACACTCTTCCAAGCTTGACTCTAGATATGTGGATCCATTTGAGATTGTAGCTAAGATAAGCCATGTAGCGTACATATTAACTCTATCACCAAGCTTATCCAAAATCCATAATGTCTTTCATGTATCCCTCTTTAAAAAGTATATTTCTTACCCTAGACATGTTTTGGAAATTTCCAAATTGCAGATGACAAATCCATTAAAGATTGAGGTTCGACCTATTTGTTTTCTTGGTTTTAGAACCAAGAATATGAGGAAAATAAAAATAGATCAATATCCAGTCCAATGGGACCTCTACTCAGATAGAACTTCTACATGGGAAGACGTGGCAGAGATGCAGCAACAATTTCCTTTTTTTTTTTGGGTAGATAAAGACCTTATCATAAACTTTTCATAATTTTTTTTTATGTATGTATACCTATTTGGACATGGAATTGGATGCTGAGTAGAGTAGCTGATAAATGTTTTGGTATTGTTAAGTGAAAATATTGGACTTTATGTTTGGTTTGCTTAACTGTTTTTATTAGACATAATATTTGATGTGAATATATGTTAATCATGATTAAATATGATGTGATTCATGTGATGATAAATATGAATGTAATACTTCGTGCAAAATGAAAATGCTTGAGTATTTTTTATTAATGAAAAATATGAGACAGTTTAAAAATATTTATTTTGCTTAACCTAGTTTGAAACACATGGACTGTGTTTTTCTTTAGTGGGGAAGGATGTAATGACCCTCCTCACACGACTTATGGAGAAGTAAAGAAGTAATGAAACTTACATTTTTCTTGTGAATATGGTACTGCTTACAATATCTGTGAGTGCAAGACAGTTACAAGATATTAGAGAAAGGAAGCTAGTCAACGAAAAAAGGTAAGGGAAGTGATGATTCAGCTTGTGAGCACATGGAAACGTGTGCTTTGCACATAATTTAGGTGCACTGCAAAATAGCGTCCTTGCATGAGTTGTGTTTATATGAATATTGTTTGTTGGCGTGGATTGGGAAATGTTGATTAGAATGAGAGCCACTTTCTTGTTTATGCTTTTAGAATTGTCTTCTTTAGCTAAAAAGAAAAGGTTTTTCATATGTTAAAGATTATAATATTAATAATATTAGTGTTCTAATATAATAATAATAAGTCTTTCTTGTATAGAAGCACATGTTTCTGTTAATATTTTTTTACAACCTAGGTGTAATAGTAAAAGATAAGGTGTGATTAATGTTAAAATTAATTCCATAAATCATGCATGAAGACGTACTTCCCATAGATCAGTGATAATCCTGGGTAAGTATATCGATTTTCGTTGAATATCCATGATAGCCAAATGTGCACACGAAGTGGAAAGGAGGAGTGCCTTGTTTGTTTGGCAACACGCATGGGCGGGGATGAAAATAAAACTCATCGAGTTCTCTGGCTAGTGGAAGATGGGGGAAGGTAAGCCGGTACTGAGTCGGGTTAAGTGTAAAAATAAAACTAAATATTGGGAGTTCATTATTATTATCATTTGGGATATGTGTTGTGGATTCGGGAAAGAAAAGAAAGAAACTTGGTGTTGTTACGTGTGTTTGTTGCTTGATTATTGTGTGCTAAATATTGGAATTGAAATTAGTGTTTCCAATTTTGGTCTTCATTTCTAGGTGTGTATATGAGAAATTCTCTGATTGTGATAAAAAAATTCTGTTTTGTTTTCCTTTAGGATTAAATCCTATGGGAATCTATGAAGAAAATTGTTGTTTGTCTTTGCTTCTATGTGGAGAGTTCTCTGGAAAGAAAAAGACGTGCTACTGAAAGAAGTACAAATTTATGGTTGTTGTGTAAACATAGAATAATAACGACAACTCTTGCATGATTTGATTATCCAAAGAGAGTCTTCCATGCTTTATATTTGATTGAAAATATAGCAATCAACATTGTTGTGTTTAAAGGAACCATAACATGTTTTTCCAAATATGAACACTGGGTGTTGGGTTGTTGTGAAAACTGAGAAAGTGAAATATATTTTCAAGAGGCAATTATAGTTCCAATAACATGAAACTTAAGCATTGATAAAGAAGTGATTTATATGGATTTTGGGAATGTAAACCAGTATTGTGTGTGTATAGAAATGTAAAACTCTCATAGGTTGTTTTGATATAGTTTGTATGAAATCTAGGAAATCTTGGGCAAGGAAACTCTTGAATAAATTATATTTTAGAGTAGATTGTATATATGCATGGTAGAATTGCATGGTCATATACCGAGAGTCATATATGATCCCTAGAGGAAACTATGAGATTTTTTCCTATGCAAACCTTTAACCAGTTGCATAATTAGCTGTCGTGTTAGGTGACTTGTGTTTGGAAGTCGTTGTGTAGATTATTATGGTAGGGTTCAAATATTTACGGGCGATGGCGGTGGATGAATAGGCATATTGTGAACTACATGGTTGATTTTGGGATTGGAAATGGTTTATACTTTTTGATTAAGTGTTTGGAGTGGTGCGTAAACCAAAACTTGGACGCCAATTGAATGTATACCTGTATATAACCAAGGATATCCCCATGTATGGAAGTGAAGGGTAGAGTCCTATTGTAACCGAAGTCCTTCTGGTTGAGATAAATATCCAGTGTTGACATTGAAGCCTTTGTTGGCATTGTTTAAATAAAGATATTTATATTCATATATGAGCTAAACTGTGAAATCACTCTTGCTCGTAGAAAACTTGTAATTAAGGGAATTAGTGTATTGTATCAAATTATTGTTGTTTAATAAATGATAATGTTATCTCAATCTGAGCCTGAATAACTTTTGAGGAGTTGTAATACCTATTTTTATGTATTGATAAAGCATATTTCATTATTTCATTATTATTTGATAATAAGAGAAATAAAAATATGACTGCGATATTGAATAGTTGCATAGTTTACAATCTGGTCAATAATCCTATATTATTGGCTATAAATATTAAGTTTAAATCTAGAAGGACTTAAAGGAAGTTTCATCATATTGATATACCATTTCTATTTCTTCTTCTTAAAAGAAAAGAACATTGAAATCTTTAGAATAGTACCTAATTCTAGAATTGATGAAAAAAATTGGATTGGGTTTGCTAGCCAACGTGTCCCCTCGAGATCTGTAATGAAAAATAATAATTTACGTTTGAAGTCCAATTGGGGTCTAAGCATGTTGGTTGTCGCCTAGATAGTGGATTTAACTTCATTAAGTGTTATTCTAATAACATCCTTCATATGTTGATAGAAGTGTCATCAACTAGCTTAAAATGTAGCAAACCGAATAATATTTCGAGAAAAATAAATTCTTGGCTATAGAAAATAGTAGCTCAAATGGTTTAGTAGCGATTCAACCCGTCCTTGTTACACCATTTAACTCATTTAAGTTTTTTGCATAGTAAGTACTGGCAAGATGTATGAAGATTAACTTAAGTAACTTAATGGGTTAAAGTGCTCCTAATCTTGGGAGATGTTAGCAAATAAATTTAGATGCTCTTGCTTGTATTTCTAGAATAATTCTTTAAAAAGGAAAACCCCTAAATATGAGGAAAATATGCATGTTCCCTAAGGAAAGGGTTAAAAATGTCAAAGATATGTTTAAGTCATCGAGAGGATATCACTCAATGATTAATAAGACACCCAATACTATTGATTGGTGGAATTGTTCATTAAATATGACTCGATCAGATCTAGTACGATCAGATGGTATGGGACACCTGTTCCAGGTTTTCATCTGAAGAGCATAGTGATAAATTCCATACTCAATAAATTTAATTGAAAAGGTCACAAGTTTCGGTATGGGATGAACCATTGTGGGTTTAAAGAGTATGTGAGATGAAGTCCAAGGTCAAGGTAATGACTTGGCACTAAATGAATTTGGGAAAAGGGAATCTTCAGTTAGTCATGGGGCATAAATACGCTAATCTCATCCATACTAATCACAGAACAAGTCAACCAAGTAGTCGAAGGTTTAGTATGATGAGGTAAGGGAAGGAAGTGTCCACCCTCTAGGTGTTATAGGTCCTGGAGGATAACCCTTGTCATGGATCGATCCTCATGCCAGAAAATATGGAAGTAAATGTGGACCATTGAATACATAGAATGGTGATTGTATGGGATTTGGTCGATCTCGTCCACTTGGGTGGCTAGCTGCAACAAACTTGAACCCAAAAGTGGTTTGTTATACCTATGTTGTTTAACTATGTATGTTTCATTTTTACATTGGGTGCTTCAAAACAATGATTACCTGAAATTAAACTTTAAATTCTAGGAAAACATCTTAGATTAGACCATAAACCTTTTAGAAAAAAAATATCTCAAATTTTTGTTTGAACTATTACTAAGAACCAGGTGAGGAGCAAGACCTAAGTTGTTATATTCCCCTGTGTATAATAATAATAATAATAATCTACCATTTACACAAAGACTTTAAATATGTAAAATAATATAATAAACAATATTTGGTCTAGTTTTATATATATATAATTAAATTTAAATCATAAGACATATAGACACTCTTAATGTAGAACGAAATTCCAAATCCTAAAATCATAAAAAAAGTCTCATAATTTTAGGATTTTTTTTTAATATCTTAAAAAAAAAATTAGTTCTAATGAATATCTAACAATAATACCACACTTTTACACATTTAAAAACTTTAAATATGCACAAAAATATAAAAACAATATTTAATCTAAAGTTTTTGTGTATATAAATAAATTAGACCATGAGTCTTCTGGTCTTTGTCTTTTTTAAATAACATTTAAAAATTATTTAATTTTAAAATATTATTTTAAATTATTTTAATACTTAACATTTCTAAATCAAATAACATTAGTTCAATAATATTTTAAAGTTCCTTATATTATATATATACATGATTGTTCCCTGTTATAATACTATTATACAATAAATAAAATCTTAAACAATTAAAGTTATATATCATAAATCTAATTAAATAATCATATATATTACGGTAAAACAATATCCTCCATTAAAACAATCTTATAACCTATGACAATGCGAAGATACGGGAAAAGTAACGGTGCTGTTGTACTCATTAATCTCGGTCAAATTGCTAGCCTAAGACATAAAGTAGAATAATCTACTTTTCATATTGTCTTCCTGCTTTCCATCATTTGAACAGGAATCCCAGGTAGCATCAAGACTTTAAAACCATTGAAGCCCGAGGCTCGAAGCAGCGTCCTCCATTCCTGCTCGCTCCTTTCTCTTCCTCCAGCTGTATGTGCAATCATCAACATATCTGCAACCAATCCGATTGAGAGGCTTGACTCCATGGAGCGCTCCGGTAATATGACCTCTGTCAGTATCAGCCTTCCATTATCAGCCAAAGCCTTGTAACAATTGTCAAGGATCTTTTTACATCTCTCGTCATCCCAGTCATGCAGTACAATCTGCTTCACCCCAATTAAAAAATATAGTTTAAAAAAATGGGTAGCTACAAATATAAGTAATAACCAGAAGCAAGGTAAGGTAGATCAGTACCTTCATAAAAATGGCGTCTGCGGAGGGTATGCTCTCAAACATGTCGCCACCAACATGTTCTACACCTGCACAAATCGATTATAACAAAAATAAAGTCAGTATTTTCCAGAGCACTGCAAGACTTGGGGAGCAATAAGGAACCCTGAAATGACCTGGAATAGAAGGGGCCGTTGCCACAACATGAGGGAGATCGAAGTTAATCCCATGGATGTGGGGATGAGCTTTCACAATCTGAGTCAAGGCTGCTCCGGTTCCTCCTCCAACGTCCACAAGGGTCTTGACTTCCTTAAAACCGTGGTAGCAACTGAGAGCCTGTTTCATCACCATGCTGGTAAACGACGCCATGGCAGCGCTGAAGACATTATTAACGTTGGGATCCTCGCTCGCATAAGCCCACAAGTCTTTTCCATGAGCCTTCTCGAAGGCCTGGCAGCCTTCAAGCACAGATTCATGAAAATGGTGCCATGGCTTCATAAAAACCTCGTGAGTATGCATTAGCACGAAGGGTACGAGACTGAAGGGATTATTCTGGCTAACATAGAAATGTTTTGTAGTGTCGGTGAGGGCATAATGAACATCGGAGGGATCATTAGTTCTGGATTCGACGAAAACTCCCTTGGCGGAAAGATATCGGAGAATGCGGGAAAGGCATTCGATATTGGGGGTTTGGGAGGGAAGGCGGGCGGCGATTTGGTGGAGAGAAAGAGATGCATTAGGGCCTGCACTTGCGATTATGTCTGGAATTTTGAGGAGCACGGCAGATTTCAGAACGAGGGTTGGCACAAAAGAGAAGATGATTTCAAAGGCTTGGTGAGCGCGTCCCTGCAACTCCTGATCGTTTTGCTGTAACTCACCGATATTCATTTCCATCGAAAAACAATTAATCCTATGAAGTATGAGAAAACTGAATCTTTACAAGAAGAATCAATAGACCGCAATGTTGTTAATGACTGGAAGGGGGAAGGATTATATAGAAAGAATCTGTTTTCAAATGCAAGGTCCTGAATTCCTGTTCCTGTGCAATCCACTACCTAGACTAAGGTGAGGATGAATAGTCAGACGAATTTCCAATTGATTTCCATACAAGGAAAGATCCCATGGAGCTTCCATAGAAGGAAAAATCCCACGATTTTCCAATTGATTTCCATATAAATTAATTAATTGCTGGAGCCCATTGAGTTCAAAAAATGTCCCTGCATTAAGTCCAGAGCGATCATGGGGTGCCATGGCAAACAAGTGCTGTTCGCACACAAAGTGCCAAAAATTAGAGACTTTGACCACATTTTATTAAAAAAAAACGTCACTGATGGCTGCTACTTACCAACACAAATAACCAAGTGCGTTCGACTTCGTTGTCATTGCACTGAAAATTGCGCAATAAATATTTTTTTTACAAGGAAAGCGGAGGGGATTCCAACCCACTTGGTTGTTAGGGTCTGTAGTTAGTAGGATCAGTCATACATTTTTTAAAATACGTTGTGTAGGTAGTAGGATCAGTCACATTTTTTTAAATAAATTGTGCTCAATGTTTTCACATTTTTAAAAAATATATTGCGGTCAATGTTCTTAATTTTTGACACTTTCCAAACAGCACTTGTGTGGTCAATGTTTTTAATTGTGGACCGTCTCCCCTGCAGTGCCCCGGCCCACTTTGGACTTGACGCAACTGAACATTTTCTAAAGTCAGTGCTCTGCTTTCATCATCTTTATAAAGATGTTTTTTAGGTGAAAACCCTTGTAGATGGAGTAGCATGGAAAAGACCACATCACATGATTCTCTCTGTGAATACCAGTCGATTTACATCATGGACCCCAACAAGTGCTCCATTATTATGGTGGCACATCATGGACCCCAACAAGTGCTCCATTATTATGGTGGCCAGTTGTCTCTGAATGTCTACGTTCCATTTAAACGTATTATAGATGTAGAACTCATGACGTCAAGGGGATGACCACTGTGCTCCACCTTCGAGTGCAACGAAGTCCACACGAGAAGGAAATACAATTAACACGAAGGAAATAGGACAATGCGTAGGACGGCTTGGCACCCATTTTTCTAAATATACAAGTGAAAATTTCCTTTGTTATCTTGAGATTTTCTTTGGTTATTTTAAGTGATGTAGCTTCTAAATTTAAAAATTCAAAAGAAAGACACAAGTGAAAATTTTCTTTAGGATTTTTTTTTGGTTATTTTAAAAGAATTTTTTTTTTTTTTAAGGTTAAATTATAATATAATAAATATATTATATTTTTTAATAAATGTTTATTATAAAGATGGATTAACCAATATTACTAAAAATGAATATAAGAGAGGTGTTTTTAGACTTACATGAACATGTCTATTGAATTACATAAACGATGTCCAAAAGCTTATTTAAGTGATGTCTATAGAGGCTTACATAAAGAATGCTTATAGACTTACTCATACACTTGCCCATAAGTTACATCAGTACTGCTTACAAGCACTCTTTCACACTTTAAGGCTTGGCATAATAAGATCATATTACACATACTTCAACAAACTATAACAATATAGCAATTTTATAATTCTTCTTATTTCATGGATATTATTATGTCCATAATTTTCCAAAATATTATTTTTATCATCTTTTATTTTTATTTGCAGGCTTAACCCCACTTTTTGGTAGCACTTGTCATTTTTTATTTTGTTTTTCCATATGAGTATCCCTTTGGGTTTCCTTTTCTCTTTCTCCTTTTGTATTCCCTGTAACACTTTTATATTCATCAATCTCTTCAAAATTTTCATACTATTTATAATGAGATTTATAATCTATAGGTTTGTCTTGCTTTGAAGAATTTAAAGTGCAAAGAATAACCTCAAAAACACTTTATTTTATGCTTTCTTAGAAACATAATAGTATGAGGATGTGCCTTCTTAGTAGTCACCTTCTTATGTTAACCTAAAGGCCCTAAATTACTAGGTATATCCTCCATCCTCATTTCTTTCAAATGTTGCTCTTGAAACTTGGAATTGTAACGGATAACCTCTACACTACTATTATTTCTATTGCAAGGAGAGGATTTTATACTATTTGAGAAAAATGAATATGATTTACTTGGAATGAATTTGACTTCTTTTTACCTCATATGTTTTAAAAATTTCCTTCACATCTCTCTTTGCACCTTTAATTCCTTTTAAATTTACACCTTTAATTTATTTTAAATTTGAACTTGCACATCGTACTTTCTCATCCCTTATATCCACATTTCTTTCATTTAATGGTTGATTTGATTGAACTATAATGACCTTTGTCATCTCATGCTACAAATAATCTTTCTTTACATCTTTTTAAAGACTAGAATAATCTTGATCTAATCTAGATTCTGTTATATCATGTTCTCCTTACATCATCTTACAGTTTATCTCATAACAATAATTTATGTCTCTTTTTTTGTTGTTTTTACTTTGCAATCTCTTGTCACGTGTTCATCGTGACATTGAAATATAATATTTACATAATTCACTTGTTGATTTCACTCTTTTTATTCTAATTTAATCTTAATGTATTGTGGAAAAGGTTTTGAAATATCCATAGAAATACATATCTAGGTGTATACAACATGCTTTCACTCCTTAGTAGTTGGTGCCTCTTGGATGAATTTCCCTAGGGTATTGCTAATATTCTTCAAAATATCCTTATTGATAAGATGATATGAAATACCAAAAAACATAATCCATACTATAACCTTCATAATATTTTTTATTTTGATAAAATAAATCTCACTATATGGTCATAAATACAAGACATGCCTCCTCTAAACCATATGTCAACACCCATTATTTTATCCTTGATATACAAACTAAAAATTATAACAATTGAAAAACCTTTAAAAAATCATGGAGTAATTTGAATTCAATCTCAACTTCCACATGATCCAAGTGTAAATCTCAAACAAACCTAGCTAACATATGTGGAACATATACATTAACCCTTTGTTTTTAAATACTATTATATCTTTTTTTATGAAAAGGACATTATATTAATAAAATAATGTCTAATCATACAAAAAAGGTGGATGGGATTAGCACACCTCGTAAACCAACACACTAAAAACTGTGGTTAGGAGTACACAAGAGTATCAAATTCAGTCCAAAAAAATCTAGATAACAACCACCAAAACAGTGTCAAATATGCATTCAAAAAGAAATGAGTCGAGAAATCACTGCTAGGTGGAAGGCCTGAAGTTTTCTTCCATATGGTCATAAGTTCATCCAATGGTTGAAGAAGCCAAAGATCCCCGACCATCAGCAGTAGTACCACTTAAAGTATGGGACTGTGTATTTGGTACAATATCACCCCAACCAAGGGTATCATTTTTCTCAAGAGGTCGAATATCCCACCCAGATGTCAGGCGGTACAAGCCTCCAACCCCATATTCTCCATATTTGTGCTGTGGGGGGTTGGGACCAGTATTTGGTAGCAGATAGCTATGACCGACGATGGGTCCCTTGATGAGTCGACAACCGAGACCTAGAACCTCCCCTGGAAGGGGAAGGAAGAGGCACACGACCCATAGTGTAGGGTGCATTCCCCCAATGATCCATGATACACATGGAAATACTATTATATCTTACTTGATCATCTCATCATTGATATCCACTTTTGGTGTAACATCTACTACCTAGATTATAATTGTCATATATTGGCTCTTCCTTTTATCTCCAACTTGGGCATCCATACTTCTAACTAGGGAATTCTTACTTCTAATTGGGGCTTTAAAATATAACTTGCCCTTCATGGCACCTAGATTTTCCTCATATGAATTATTTATTTTTGAACTTCAAAAAAATATAGAGCATGTTGTGGCTGATCCACTACACACCCCAAAATTGGGGACCCACCTTTTTTGCATGCTTTCAAAGAAGATCTCAGTGACCCAGATGTTAAAAATCAAGAAAAAGGCTAAATTGCACGAAAATGAAAAGGTGTCGTGAAATCGCGACATGTCGCAAAATCGCGACCGAAAATGAAAAAGTGTCACGAAATCGCGATAGGTTGCTCTGTCGCTGCCAGAAAATGAAAGGTGTCGCGAAATCGTGACATGTCGCAAAATCGCGGTCAACGCAGTCAACGGCAGCAGGTGGGAGAAAAGTGTAGCGAAATCGTGACGTGTTTGATTTTCGCGGCCCAAAGAGGAGAGAGAAAGATGAAGTAGAAAAGCATCGTGAAATCGCGACATGTCGCAAAATCGCGGGTCAAACCAGTCAAACAGGGCAAAGCAGAAAAGCGTCATGAAATCGCGACAAGAAACGGTAAAGGAGCATGAAGCGAAAATATGTCACGAAATCGCGACATGTCACGTTTTCACGGCTCCAAACAGCGAGGTTGTACGAAAAGCAAAATATGTCACGAAATTGTGACATGTCGCGTTTTCGCGGCCAGAAGCAGCAAGGGAGCCCGAGATAGAAAAATGTCACGAAATCGCGATAGGTTGCATCCCAGCTGTACGGAACGAAAAAGGCGTAGCGATATCGCGACAAAAATCTGCGAAGGCATACCGAATGAAAAATCATCGTGATTTCGCGACAAGAGGCAGTCGAAGGCGTACGGACATGAGAAATGTTACGATTTCGTGAAAACATGCAACAAAGGTTCCTGAAGTGAAAAAGCGTCACGATTTCGCGACAGGTTGCGGGCAAATGGTACTAAACGAGAAAAGCGTCGCAATTTTGCGACATGTTGCGATTTCGCAACATGTCGCGTTTTCGCTGGGCGCGATGGCAAGAAAGGCTGCTGATAGGAAAACGTCGCGATATCGCGACATGTCGCGATTTCGTGACATGTCGCGTTTTCGCGGCCAGGAAGACGAACAAAGCTGCATGCTATTTTTGGTCGTGATTTATAGGGAGCCATTACGAAAGATGCTGAAAGTGCAGAACACGTGGCATACATGTATAAGGGTTACAAAAACGTTACATGCATAGAATATTATCGAACGTTTCAACATTAAACATAAATTCAAGAACAATTCGAAAGGCGAGAATATGAAACGAATCGATCGAGAAGATGAAACGAAGCATCACAGGCCGAAACAAAAAGCATTGCCATGCTTTAAAAGTAGAAGCACAGGACAGATAAAGGGGTCAAAAACTGCTAGAGCAGAGTTGCAGTGCTAGGGGCCAGAGGGTCATTCTGGGCCTGCTTTGAGGCTGTTTTCCTTCCTTTTGCTGGTTTTGAGAAAACCAGAAAGTTTTGCTGCTATAAAATGACATATTTTTAATACATAAGTGTTCAGAAATTTGCATTTTATGGGCAAGAAAGAAGGAGATCTTCTATGCATGCTAATGGATTTAATGTTTATTCTTTTGTTTTCAGATTTCAGATTTATAGATAATGTTAAATGCCACTTTTGTGGGTTGCATTTGGCGAATATTTGAAATCTAAATTTTTATTTCAAACCCTAGGAATCAGCACTTAATTTATCAGGATTGTGCGTGTTTGCAGGTCCCATAGGTTAGGTTGCATGCATGGAAACCTCACATCTTCGGTTTTGCCAGGACGGGATAGCATCAAACTGAATGCAATTTTTAATTTCTTTCCTTCAGCATTTTATTTTCTTTTTGCTGCACTTTATTTTCAGAAGTCCCAATTTTAATTTTTCAAGATTTAAAATAAAATTAAAAATTAAAAAACTTCAAAACCCAAAAAATAATTCCATTCATGTTTATGGCATTTCATTAAATTTCATTTTGAAGTTACAGCATGGTCATATAAGGATTAGATTACATTTACTTTATCAGGGTTCAATGAACAATCATTAAATTTCACAGTAAAATAAACCATAGTGCCCCTTGTTTTCAGTTACTTGCAACCACTAAGGTGTTCCAAGCATTTTAATTAAATATCTTTATTTGAGATTATTAATACACATAGACAGAATGCTCACATAACAGGAACCTTGGAGAAGTTACATGTTTAATTTCTTTGCAAGCAGAGGATTTAGAACCCAAATCCTATCGGAGAGTGTGTTTTCACAATCGGGTGAAAATACCACTCAATAGAGCAAAAAAATGTGAGGCTTACTTCTAGCTTGCACTTGCTTTCGAATTGCACTCAATGACTATGATATCTCTTGACTATTGTCACATTAATATTTTTGTATTAGATCACTAAGTCAATATTTGGAAGATTTAAATTTATTTTTATTTATTTATTTTTCATAAAATGTAGAGGTTAGTAGTGTAGTATTCTTGGTGGGGAGGTGGTTTAGAGGCTATGGAAATGATAAAAAATATGTCAAAACCCAACTTACACAAGTCGTATAGCCTGTACGATCATCATCGTACACTAAGTTATCTTGCCAACATAGTTTGTACGATCACCAAATCGTATAGTTGTACAATCCAAATCGTACAACCTTGTACCTGGTAAAATTTGGTATTTAGAAAACTAACTAGAATAGGTTTTGCAAGTGAAATTGGTTGGTTTTGTAATCGATTCCTCCAAACTAACAATATTTTCTTATTTGGTAGAATTCAGTTGCAACATTTATTACCAAATCAAATAATCAAACAACTTGTAAGATTTGGCACTGTACTTGTATGGTTTATATGAACCCTTACTACAACTAATATTCATATCTCTCACCTTGCATCACCAATCCTTTCAAGATAGATTTTGGGAAGTTTCTAAATGTTAATTTATCCAATTATCCATAACATGCAAAACCTTACTGGCAATGAATTGCAATCATGAGAGTCAATTCCAAAAATCATGCAACGACCTGAAAATGTCAAAATATGACTGTAACTAATCATATAATCCACTCCATGCTTCACACCAAGTCTGTAGGTTAACCAAGATCATTTACAAAGTAATTCCATCCATCTACATGCCAATTTATGTTCCAAACAACAACTACACAACCTGCAACAACCAGAACATATGGTGGAATTCACAAGGACAAGGAAATGAGAAAAATTATTGTCATATTCATATTATCAATATCCTTCCATCATTCAGTACAATCTCAACAATGAACAGTAATTCAATCAATACTCCATGAATTCTATATTAATGCTTATATAATAGACTAACAATGAACATGAATGAACAACCAAAAATGAATAAGGGGAGCTATATAATACATTCCTAGACCATTCCAAAGCAGTTTCTAAAGCATCGCACTATTTACAATTGCCATTCCCAACTAATTCTTCAAACAACTCTTTTACAATGTTTACTAAGGTCTAATTCAATTTTTATCAAATTAACCCCAAATGCACATTTCAACTTAATTTCATTTTATTTCACATCGTACATGTGAAACCTTGTATGTTTTTCTCTAGCTTGTACATTTTGACACTTGTACATTTTAGTCAAAATTGAGCAAAACTCAACAAAATTATGCAAATCCATGGATCACTTCTTCTTCTTCTAGGAGGTGGATTTGTTGCCTACATCTACCCTCCCCTTTAAATCAAGTGGTATCCTCATCATATCAGAATTATTTATCTTTTTTGATGCCTTTTTACAATAATCAGCAAGTAGAAGTTGAAAAGAGATACACTCATTTTTCAAGCGATCTATGTATTGACTAAGTTGTAGGGATTTCAACTTGTACTCATTAGCCTTTTCTTCTGTAAGAGCCAATAATACTCCTAACTCTTTCTCATGCTTGGATGCTCCCTTTCATATCTATTCTAACAACATGGCTTCCATTTGGGCTACTATAGCTAATTCTCATTCTTCTAGGTAATAACCTGCATATGTTGATGACTTTCAGCTTCATATGTTGTCATTGTCTCATCCTTAGCCTTCAACATATTATTATGATCCATAATGATCTCATTATAGCGCTTGGTATCCTTTTCCATCTCTTCAATCTTATGATCCTTTTCCTGTAGTTGTTTCTCTGTTGCCTTCAATAGATTAGCCTGTATGGTAGTTGGTCTTCACTCATGGAATTGTGCGGTAGTTGGTCTTCACTCCCTCTGATAACTCATGTCTTACTAGCATCATGGTTACCTCTCCCTCGGGGAGCAACCATGGATGTTGTGCATGGATGTGTGCTATCTACCTTGTGTGATCATAATTACACACCCATTCCACAATATTTTAAAATTTAGTGAGAGTTTGTTTCCTCCACTATTTCAACTACCCAACACCACCAATAAAATATTGCATCCTACCACTAGCGAATATGTTTCTAGCCTATTGAAATAAGTGGTCCGCCTGTTCATCTATACTTTCACCCCCATCCTCCACCTTGTCAAAATAAGGCACTTCCACTAAGAATCTTGTATGTAGTGCTACAACCTCCTCCTATAGTGGGGTCTATTCTTCTTCCTCATCTGCGTGTGGGTGAGAACTTCCTTCGACTTCCTTGGTCATAGTGGTTACTTTTTCATTCTATAGTGGGTTGTGTGATATTATCTCACTTATCTCTCCTTTTATCAGTGATTGTGTCTCCTCGACATTGATGATTTCATTTTGAGACTATTGCTCTTCCATCGGTACTTGGACTTCTTCCTATAGCTTAGGCAAGTCCTCTTGTTGCACTTTTGTCAGCCCTTCATCTTGAGGGTTTAGGTGCACTCCCATTTGAGTTACAACTGTCTGGTCAGGAGTAGGATTTTCATGTGGTACCCATGTACTTATTTGCTCCTACTAGCTATTACCACCTCTCATCACAAATTTTATTTTATGTATCCTTGGGTTCTACCAATGGAACCTCTAGCACAATTTTTGCTTTTGAAATTGGTGGTACTACCTTCATTCTAGTCAAATATTTGTATGAGTCCTGAAGTTCAAAATCAAAGGTCTAGAGAAATTTTGGGGATCCCAATATTCTTTCCATTCCTTCCAAACTTGGTATCTTAAATTTTAGTAGATCTAACCCCTTCGAATAAGAGTACCCTTCTTTTGGTGTCGAATTGGGTTATACTTTTTATACAGGCTTCACATGTTTCTCCTGTTGTCTTCGTGTTGGAATCCGTATAGGGCTAGGTAACTTCTCCACTCTCTCCTCCTTTTCAAAAGAGCTAGGTTGCTCCCATAGCTGTTGGGCTTGGGCCTATTTTTCCAAGGCCAGTTCCAATTATCTTTGTCTCTTCCTTTGTGGATGAACATCCTCCTCAGATTTAGTCTCATCCTATTCCTACATTAGAGGTGTTGGCTACTTTATATTCTTCTTAGCCTTCTCCTTATCTGGGGTAGCCTTTGGTAAAGGTACACCAATTGTAGTATGGTAGGTTGATCCAGTGCCACTTCCCACGGTTGCGTCTTGCCACGAAAGTGAATTTCTATTCTTGATACTTCATCCAACAACAGTGCAATGGCATGAAATATCATGGGGAATATCTTCCTCCTTAATGTTAGTGATTATTGCATTCATTTTTGCAAGTATGTTACCCAATCATACTTCATGCCCTTGTAAACACCTTCCACAAACCGTGCCATCCAGATTGGCATCTTTGAGGCTCACGATTCTCCAGATAATCGATCCATAACAACATTCATCATGCAAGCCAACTCATCGGTCTTCAACTAACTTTGTTTAATACCACGAGTGACAGTACCCAAAATCTTAGCTACCATAGGTGACTTCATCAATGTGAGTGTCATGATCAACCTGTGTATTTTGATGGGATCTACTATTCTTTTCAAAATTAGATCTTCTTTTGTGGGCAATATAAATTTTTGTCAAAATGTCTCCATCGTAAACTCCACTTTAACGTACCGATTACCCACTCATACCACTGTACGGTTCTTAGCAGGTTCATATGATTGGAGAATATGCAGGAAGTATTCATTGAAGAATACCTTGTCTTATGGTGGGATCTACGTTATTATACTCACTCTGGCCTTCCTTAGTTCCTCCTTAAATGAATGCTTGTCATCATTATTTGCCCACCACTTTCTCCAAAATTCTCCCTTTGGCTACCCAAAAGTTACATATTGATGTCCACTTGCTACTCCTCTGCTTCACTAGGCAGGTTCTCCTGTTCTTCTGGAGTCTTTTCTCGGTGAACTTCACTGTGAAGTTCACTTCTGGGTGCTCTAGGTGGTTCCATATCTTACCTCTTGTATTACAATTGTGCTCTTCCTCTACCACCACACCAGTGCCTCTGACCCCTCCACGACCTTCCTCATATCCCTCTCCAAGGATAGTTACCCCACATTCTAGGCGACTAAAATCGATGTCCTTGGTCTTGAATGGGATAAAGTGAGGGAGATTGCCTAGTTCGTGCCTCTTTTTGGTGCAATTATCCTGGTGATCTATCTATACTATATGTCATAATGCGATCAGAAGGAGCTTGAGATTCTCATCGAGAGCTCATAATTCTGCCATCATTGAGTGAAAACCACTTTCACGCACCCTTTTCTCAATCTGGCAATTCAAGACATTACCACACAAAATTGCTCCAAAATTCCGTACGGCTACATCTAAAATATACAAAATATTTAAGGATCGTAAAGGCCTTGATCAAGTCGTACGTGTACGATTCCAAATCGTACAATCCTACCCTGATCATACAAATCTCGTTGAATTTGTTCAATCGTACCCAATTTCGTACAGTTACAGTAGATCACACAATTGATGCTTCAAATAGTACAAGCTCACTCCAAAATAATACCAACTAATTTTAAATTGTACAAGGATGCCTTCCTTTTGTACAACCTCACCAGGGTCCATAACACTATGGAAAATTTCATACAATCTCCTCAAAATTTCACAAATAGGGTCTTAGAGAGCCCAAAAATTGTAAAATATATTTCATAATCGTACAATTGCAGACCCAAATCATACGTATGACCTTGAAAAATATCACTTGGTCAAAAAAAACTTATTTTCTCCAATTGGTATGATTTTTGTGGAACCCATTTACCGAAAACCTCCAATCTCTCCTTCTGGTGTAATTTTGATGGGGTTCATGCAATTTTCCCTTTACTTGATGCAATATTACTCCAAACGGATTTTCCTAACAATATGGCAACATTGTACAACCTTTATTTCCTCCTTATGTACACATGTAGACTCAAAAAAATGTTTCCATGCTTTTATGGCTAATTTACTATGCTAGGGTTTGCAATTTTGTCTTCCTGCAATCTCATTCTTCCATATTTATGGAAAATCAAACCCTAACTCCACTTTTTCTACACTAAGGGTTCACTTGGGCACTCTCTTTCCTTAAATTCTTGCTCATACCATGGATTTTTTCAACCTACAACTTGATTTCTAAAAAAAAATTCTTTCTTCAGAGTAAAAACCCTAATTTTGATAAATTCTTCCTCCAACCGGGTTGCTTTTTTGAAAAAAAAATCTCTATGGTGCATAATTAAAATGGGTCACAAATAACGGAGTACATTATTGAATTTCCACTATCCATATAGAAAATTTCTTCAGTTGCACCCTTTTTGCCTTCAATTCTTTGAAATTTTGGTGTTACCTTATATGATATACGAGCAGAAAAGGAAATCGTTGCATGGCGCTTGCTTTATATAGTTTTTGAAACATAGCATCTTGATTCATGAATTCCTCCATATTAGCCTCCTTTGCATGTGTTTTTATCCTCTTGTGCAGATAATTGACAACTCATCACCTCAGTGCATGCAATTTTATCCTTTTCTCTATTTTATCCTTTTCTTGCCACTTTAATTCTTTTGATTTTTTTTTTTTTTTCTTTATCTTTTTTTCCCAGAGGGTGCTGTAATTTTCTATTTCAACCATCCTCCATATTAATTGCATCCCAAAATATTTTCACAATTAAGATATTTTTATTATTTTCTCTTTTTTTTTCCTAGAGGGGGCCACTGTTTTCAGTTTTCAACCACCCTTCGTCTTAATTGTGTACTGAAATTTTTTCACAATTAATATAATTTTCTATTTTTTTTGCATGACTATTTTGACACTTACCATTGTGAAAATCGTACAGTGATATTCACTTGCACGATTCCATATATTGAGTCATCATTTGGGTTGCCCACTTTTACATTGCGGGTAATCATGTTATTAGGTGCCAATTGACCCTCTGTTCGATATCCTTCTCTTTGATTACTGTGTGTATGGTTTGGAATCGTGTAATTAAAATTTGCAAGACTCCCTCTCGGTAATACTTCTTCACATCTCTCCATTGATTGATCACAAGGTGAGGTTACTCTTACTGGTCTAACCTCATTTGAGAGAATCCTCTACCTATCTCCTCGTCTCAAATCAGCTTCTAAGCTTGGTGAGTGAGTTATTTGTAGTCCTTTATTCCTTTTATCAACAAAGCATACTCTTCCTATACCGGTAAGGCCTCTTCCTTGCATAGGTCTTCCCCAATCCTGTCCTCTTGACATAGGACCTCTATGAACATTCCATGGAACTTCCCTTTCTTGGCCCCATACTCTTCCAGTTTTCAATCTTCTTGGTTAGGGTCTGTTCGTTGGAAGTCATAATCATGGTTGTCTTCCTCTTATATTGGGTACAATCCCTCTCAACTAGAGGATGCCTTGCAGGTTCTTATTCCAATTCAAACAGGCCAATGGTGTATCATTCAACCATCAAGGAGTAGGGGGTTGAATCCTTTTGCATCCTCTACCTTCTCTACATGGAATATCTCCTCTACCCCTATCTATATTTAGTGGTCATACTCCCGCTCTATGGCCTCGGTGCTATCTTGGGAGTTCTTGTTGGTTCCTTTCAGGAGTTATATCCACGAATTCAATGTTGGCCAAATGACCTTCATTTCTTTGTGTTCCAGGTGACAACTGTTATAGTGCTTTCTTTCTACGATCTACACATAATAGTCAGTGTGTCCATCGCCTTTGCTTCCAACATCATTGTGGAGATACATTTTCTAGAGTCTCCCTAAAAAGTTCTGAGAAATTAGACTCAAAACTAGAATCATTATGATTATCATCCCTTTGTTCTGAATAATTTATCGACAAGGTCATTGGTCTTTGAAGTCTCTACACTTCTCTCCTCTATTAAATTAACTACAAAAAGGTGATTACATAGGTCTTAGGGTCAAGGCGTACATGAGGTGTCGATAGTTCTAAGAAGTCTTCATCACCACTATTAAAAATTTCTTCTCTTACTAGCCAGGGTAACTCTCCATCACTAGATTTGCTTGAATCCTCATGTATATTGCCTTGTGGTGTAGGTGGTATAATGTCTTCTTCAATGTCTCACTAAGCTATATCCTCGTCTTATTTTGCTTTTGACGGATCAATGGACATCCCATGAGGTGTTCTCTATGAGTTTTCTCCCCTACTCGTACTTGCACCATCATGGCATTAACTACTCACTTGTGGTGTCGTCTCATGTTCTTTCACCTTGCCTTCTAATTCATGTGACCTCACTACTCTTTGTTTCTCCATAATTTGCAATGTATCATCCAAGTCTTGGATAGTTCATTCATGAAGTCTTGCAGTGTAACCCTGTAATATTTCATACTCCTATTGCAACTGCTACATATGGTGTCACATTCTTTGTTGTAATAGTCCTATATAATATAATGGAGAGAATTCTATGAGCTCTTTCTCCATAGTGTCACCTCCTATTCCTTCTAGAGCTTCCATATCAAAATTATCCATTTTATCCTCATATCGAATCGTTAGTCTCATTCTTAGTTGATCTTCTAACGATTGGGGTAATTCCATATACTCCACTTACGGATACACCATCCCTTGATCTGCTAGATTCCTTCATTCTCTTAGAGAAACCTCTCTTTCATCTTCATCCTCGAGCATTCTAGTCCCATCTACAAACTGGACATTTTCTCGTGTCCTTTCATCGAGTCGAGGTACCAACTCTTCTTGTTTAATAATTGGTCTTATCTCCTCCTCTTCTGTAAATAAGTGTATGAGTCCCATGCCAAGGTCCTCCCATAGCAGGTCTTGAATTTTTCTTTGCTGGTCATCGTACTAGACTTGTTGTCTTTGTTCAACTTCTTCTACAACGATAAACAAACATTGTACTTTGTATTGCTTCAACTTTGAGCCATTTATAGTATCAAGCATTTACGTCCCATTTAAGTTCTACAATTTAACTACTATGTTATACCTTACTTCTATAACTCATAAAGGACCAAGCCACAAGGTTTTTAACTTACCTGGCTTGATTTCTTGTTTTCCATTCAACTTTATAACTAAGTCACCCTCCTTGAGTTATAAGTTTTTAATATGCTTGTCATGCCACAGTTTCCTTCTCTTCTGGGTGAATTTGATTGTCCATTATGCCATGAATCTTCTCTCATCCAGCTCGATCAGTGTCATTAACCATTCTTACATACTCTCTTGTCACCCAAGTGATGCTCCACAACTATGCATAAGCTTGGTACCAAGAATTCTACTGGCACTACTACCTCTTGACCATATATTAGTTGAAATGGCGTATGGTCCTTCATTGGCTTAAAGGTGGTTTGATATACCCAAATAATAGATGGTAACCTTTCCTTCCAATCTTCTCCCTCTATTCCACAAGTTTTGTATAATATTGAAACTAATACCTTGTTAGTTGCTTCTCCCTATCCATTAGCTCTTGGATAATATGGACTAGACAAGGAATACCAAATTTTGAATTTTGTCATTAGCATTTTGATGATCTCATTCACAAAGTGACCTCCATGATCACTCGTTATTTGTAGTGGGATTCTGAATCTTGTGATAACTTTTTCATACAAGAATCATGTAGTACTTTTTGTCGAGTTATTTGGTAGTTCCCATGCCTCAACCCATTTTGTTAGGTATTCAGTGGCTACCACGATATACCAACACTTCCACCTACAAGTTGTTCTCAGTGGTCCAACAAAGTCCAACCCCTATCTCTCAAATAGTTCCTAGGGTTGTGATGGATGTAATGGCATGAAGTATCTGCATACTGGCTTCCCTGCTCTCTAGCAAGTATCACACACTCTTACATATTATTTTGCATCATTATACATCATGGGCCACCATAATCTTGCTAAGAGCACTTTTTGAGCAGTGGTGTTAGGTCCCATGTGTCCTCCTGCCAATCCTTAATGAGCCTCTTTTAGTGTTACTTTAATTTCCTCGTCCATTACACATCTTCTTAGAATACCATAAATACCTAATTTGTACAACAATCCTGCTATTAACTAGAAAGGTATTGAATTTATAATTACTTTCTTCTTTTCTGTTGTTGTCAACTCTTATGGCAACTCCCTTATGGATAGGAATTATCTAATCAACTTGTACCATGATGGCACAATGTTGATTTCAAACAACTAAGCATTAGGAAATTCATCTAGAATCCCCATTCTTGTAGGTTCTCCTGGTTGTATTCGAGACAACTGATCTGCAATCACATGCTTCTTACCAGGTCGCACCACTACTCGAAATATGAATTCTTGTAGAGTGACGAGCCACTTACTGACTCATCCTTGGATAACTAGATTATTTATTAAGTACAACAAAGCCTGATGGTCTACATAAAATGCAAAAGGGTTCGCCAATAGGTAATACCTAAAAGTTTGTACTACATATACCATCCCTAGAGATTATTGCTTTGTTGTACTATAATTTCTCTCTACCCTTGATAATAGGTCGCCTACAAAGAATATAGACTGATCTAGCCTAAACTGTCCTTCCTATGCCAATGCACATCCTACTGCAAATTTCAAGGTATCAATATAGACGTGGAATTCTTTATCCCAATTAGGGAACACCAAAATGGGACTACTGACCAGCTTAGCCTTTAACTCTTCAAAGGCTCCTTGGTGCTCCTTTATCCATCTAAATGGAATATTCTTCTTGATTAAAGAATCCAATGGGTAGGACACACACGCATAATTCTTGATAAACCTATGATAGTATCCCATAGATCCAAAGAATTTTTTTAAAGAGCTCACATCATATGGCTCCTCCATGTGTGGTATAGCATAAATTTTATCAGGATCAATGTTCAATCCTTCGTTGCACACTATATGTCCCAACAGTTTCCTGTGCGGTACCATTAGAAAATATTTTTCTAGATTCAGGAAGATTTGTGCATTCTTAAATCTACTCATGCACTCATTGAGACTAGGTAAATGATATTTTATTTTTTCATAGATGGACCAATCATCCTGGAATACCTTGAAATTTCCTATGGCTAATTTATCAAATATGTACATAATAATGCACTAAAATGTTGCAAGGGCATTACATAGCCCAAATGGTTTTCGATTATATGCATAGATGTCATTATCTATAATGAAGGTGGTCTTCAAATTATCTTCCTCGAAGAAGCTTATTTTGTTGTACCCAGAAAACCCATCTAGGAATGAATAAATTTCATGTCCTGCAACCTCCTCCAAAATTGAGTTTGTGAAGAGAATAGGGAAGGTATCTTTGATCGTCAATGCATTTAGACTCCTGAAGTCTATGCATATTCATATTTTATCCACTTTATTATTCAAGGTGACCACAATAGGTGAAACCCAATCACTATTAGTGACCCTAAAGATGATGTCTGCCTTCAGCATCTTTTTAATTTTTGTTTTTACCAATGCTACGTATGTAGGATTCATCCTATATGGTATCCTTCTCACTAGTTGTGCCCCTAGAATTAGTGTAATCTTGTGGACACATAGTTCTAGTGGTACCCCCTTTATGTCCTTGTACGTCCATGCAAAGATATCCTTGTATTCTAATAATATCTTAAGAGTTATTGCTTTCAGGACTGTCCTAGTCGTTGCCATAGTGGATTTTCCTAGGCTCTCCTTATGTTCCTAGGTTTACATCCACCATCCAAGGTCTTTCATACTTAATTTTTGTAGGCTCCATCACTGCATTTTCCACATTCATCGAATGCACTGGTCTCACATTAATTTTAGCATCTTCTACTATGTATTCTACAAATCTCTTAGGAAATGACCATTTCTCTGCTTTCTCTTTCTTAGGTTCCAAGCTGAACTTCATTTTATCTTATTTTTTCGTGGTATCCTCTATATTAATATAGAAACAGATGGGCTGAAAACCTTGTACTCCTCCATTTGCCAATGGAGTAGTTTTCTATCAGATCGAGCTTTATCTTCACTACAGTCCTATAGGTACAACATCCATTCTTCATTGGGTTCATACCCCTTGTGACCAGAAGAACTGCCTGACTTGTCAATCATGGCCATATACTCACTAATCCTTTGGTTATTCAAGTTGATCATATATTTATGCTATCCTTTCTTAAAAGTGATCTAATATTTTCCCCAGTTGTGATTAACTTTGGCTATTCTTAGCCATCCTCTCCCCAACAAGGTATCGTATGTCGGCTTCTGCATAGTAATCACAATAAAATCCAAGATGAAATCTTGATCAGCTATTTTAACTTGTTGTATAGTTAAGACACCCTTTGTCTCTATTCTATACTAGTCAACGCCATATAACCGAAAGCTAGGTGCCCATAAGGATGGAGCGCCAAGTTCTTGCCAAGTCTTCTTAGGTGCACATTAACGCTAGATCCTCCATCTACTATGAATTGCATCAATTTGTGCCCTAATATTTCCATGTGGACTAATACGAGTTTCTTTCCCACATCAATCATCAAAATGGTCAAGTCCATAAAATAATTCTTTTGTTCCTCTTCTTTAATTGGCTGTCTTTCTACCTCATCACCTTGTGAGGTTTCAAATATTCCACTATCGCTTTATATAATGATGGGATGACTTCTAGTAAGCTTATCATATTAATTTCAATGGTCGTATTTAAAACTTGTGTTGCTAAATTTTGCACAACCACTGTGTCTTCTAATGGTTTCTTTAACTCTTTTTCTTCTGCTATTGTCAATTCTTTTACCTTCTTTGCTTCTTCATTAAGTACCTTCTTTACTACTTGCCATCACTTCTTTTCTTTGGTATGTTCTAGGTACTTATCTTTCCTAGCCTGATTTCTTGTTATGGCTAGTACTTCTTCAATTTCCTCACTAACTAGAGGTACCTCTAAGTCCAAAAAAATCACATTCTACGAGTTACTAGAACTTGCCTATTTTGGACAATTCGCTTCCTTATGGTTCCCTGGACCACACCATCTACACATGTGTGTAGTGTTTGTTTGAAGTATCTCCTACTTATGGGGTGCTAAACAGTTCTTCACAAAGTGCCCCCACTATTGGAAATTGCGACATTATATGATTGGTCTCCCATATGAATCATATTGTAAGTGGTTCTGTCCTCCCTTTCGGTTGCCTTGATATTATATACCGCCTTTAAGGTTATTCCTATAATTGCCACTAGTGGATTGTTGGCCACTCACTTATGGTTTTGGTTTCTCCTCCTATTCTTAGATAGAGAGAACCTGTGTATGCACCTTTACGTTAAATGGACATTGTATCACTTCATTTCCCAACACATTGCAAATGTGGCAATAATCATTGTGAGGACAAGTCACATTCATGTGACCTTCAGACTTGCAATCTGTAAACCAAATGTCCTTTTGATCTTGCTTGACTTTCCATTTTATCTCTTTAATCAATTTGTCAAATTCCTTTCAAAATGACTATATCGTCTGTTAGAGTGTATCGTATTCCTCACTCTCTATTATCATCCTCGCGATTGTTTTCTTAGCCTCACTTTCAAAATTCTTTGCATTTTCTAAGGCTTCCTCATATGTTGCTGATGGTACTGCATTCATCTTCTTATTGTATCTGGGTAGCAACCCATCCACATACCATATTTTTACTAGAACATCTGCTAAAAGCATTTGTATCTTATCCACAAGCTACTTTAATCGATGGTTGTATGACTTCACATCCTCGTCAACTTTCTGCTTAGTGGCGCAATGTTCAATCAGGATATCTCCATAGTCCTTCAAGGGGTGAAATTCCTCAATGAATTCATCTTTCATTGTACTCCACACCTGGAAGTTTGGTGTATTTAAGTACTAATCAATGCCCAATTCTCGTAATATGGTAGGAAATAGATGTAACCATTCATCTGGTTGGTCTACACCATTTACTCTCCAAATGGTTATACATGTTTCGATATGTCTTGTCAGGTCTTCCTTGCCTTCCCCCATAAAAGGTGGGCATCATTGTTTTCCTGTACGATTACCTATGTGGGCCATTGGTGGTGTTTCTTCTTCTTCACTTGACAAAGTATCACCTAGAATCCTTGATTGATTCCACATTATAAGTGCTCACTTTGTTGATCATCGTCGAAACCGTCTACGCGAGGAATCTTGTATTCACCAAATAGTCATCTACCAATCTCTTGTGCGTATTCACTTCGTGATATCCTTCATTGGTGTGTAGGTTATGGCCTTGGTACTTCCTCCTAAGACATCATGTGTTGTTGCTTTGATGCCTAACTCTTGTCCACCGCAGTCCTTGGCAACCTATCTGCCACGTTCTCAAGTGTTACCGTCCACTCCCATCGAACTCACACAACTTCTTTGTTGATGTATTGACTTATGTCAATGTTCTCCTCAACTCTTGGTGCTTCTTATTCCTCTCTCTATATAAATCAACAATGTCTCCAAACTCTCAATGTTTGCTTCATCAGATGTCCATACCTTCTCTATTATTGGTTCATGTGTATTGTGTTATGTACTGTTCATGTTTCCTCTTTAAGCAAATTTTGTGCTCTTCCTAACTGAGATTTCCTCTCCTTGGTACCATATCCTACGCCTTTGTAGACTGGTGTCTATCATTCATCTCCAATTTTGTGTACTCAAAATATGTCACTTGTATGATCTTCTTGACTGCAATGCTTTTTAACCCATTTTAACAAAAATGCTAAAGTTCGATAAGGAAACGACGTCAAATGTAGAGGTTAGCGATGTTGTATTATTGATAAGGAAGTGGTTTAGAGGCTATTGAAATGATTAACAAGATGTCAAAATCCAACTTAAACAAATCGTATAGCTTGTACGGTCATCATCGTACACTGAGTCATCTTACCAACATTGCTTGTATGGTCACCAAATTGTATAGTTATACGATCCAAATCATACAACCCTATACTTGGTATGATTTGGTACTTAGCCAACTAACTGGAATAGGTTTTGCAAGTGAAACCAATCAGTTTTGTAATCGATTCCTCCAAACTAACAATATTTCTTTATTTGGTAAAATTGAGTTGCAGCCTTTATTACCAAATCAGGTAATCAAACAACATGTACGATTTGCCACTATACTTGTACGGTTTATATGAACCCTTGCTGCAACTAGCATTCAGATCTCTCACCTTGCATCACCAATCCTTCCAAGAAATATTTTGGAAAGTTTCTAAATGTCAATTGCTCCAATTATCCATAACTTGCAAAACCTAACTCACTAGCAATGAATTGCAATCACCATAGTCAATTCCAAAAATCATATAATGACCTAGAAATGTTAAAACACGACTGTAATTAATCATATAATCCACTCCATGCTTCACACCAAGTCTGTAGGTTAACCAGGATCATTCACAAAGTAATTCCATCCATCTCCATGTCAAGTTATGTTCCAAACAACAACTACACAAACTGCAACAATCAAAACATATGGTGGAATTCACAAGGATAAGGAAATGAGAAAAATGACTGTCATATTCAGATTATTAGTATCCTTCCATCATTCAGTACAATCTCAACAATGAACAGTAATTCTACTCCACAATCAATACTCCATGAATTCTATATTAATGCTTCAATAATAGACTAACAATGAACATGAATGAGCAACCAAAAAATGAATAAGGGGGTTATATAATGCATGCCCAAACCATTCCAAAGTGGTTTTTGAAGCATCACATTATTTACAACTGCCATTCCCAACTAATTCTTCAAACAACTCTTTTACAAGGTTTACTAAGGTCTAATTCAATTTTTATCAAATTAACCCCAAATGCACATTTCAACTTAATTTCATTTCATTTCACATCATACATATGCAACCTTGTATGTTTTGCTCTAGATTGTACGTTTTGACACTTGTACATTTTAGTCAAAACTGAGCAAAACTCAATAAAATTGTGCAAATCCATGGATCACTTTTTTTTCTGGAAGGTGGATTTGCTACCTACATAGAAAACCTCTATAATCTCTAATTCGAACTAATTTTATTTTATTTTTTCAAAAAAAAATTCTATAATTTCTAGTTCATTGGATAAAAATGAAGTCCACAGGACCCTTAACCCTCTTAAGAATCAAACCGAAACAACCCACCGCCAAACACTCAACCACTATAAGCCAACCTAACTTTATAAACCAACCTAACTTTTTGAACAGTTGTTTTTATTTTTATTATAAATAATATGAAAACATCGTAAAACCTAATATATTTTAAAGTTTTTATATTATCTTATTCAACTATAACCTTTATATTCACAAAGTGAACTAATATACCATGTAGATGAACTGACTTTCCTCCAAAGCTAATGATAACTTATTTTCTTATAACTTATCAAAGTCTAGCCATATAAAGGTTTGAATATAGAGATATGGTATTTAAAAGAGCCTCACCTTCTTTGTAACCTTAAATAAATACATACATAAGTGTTCTAAAAGGTGATTACAAAATAATAGCACAAGTTTAGGCTAAGTTATCTTGAGTAGAATATTTTTTAATGTTAAGTGGAAACGTTTTACACCCTAGAATCTATGCCATATTTAAATTGAAAGGAAATGTAATGTATATCTAATTAATTTCATCTTTAAAGAATTATATAAAATTATAAGCTTCAAATGCAACATAAAAGATTAACATCATTTTATTTTTTTCATATTTATAAGAAATGTTTTGTAGTGTCGGCGAGGGCATAACGAACATCATGGACTCGTTAGTTCTGGATTGACGAAAACTCCCTTGGCGGAAAGGTATCGGAGAATGCGGGAAAGGCACTCGATATTGGGGGTTTGCGAGGGAAGGCGGGCGGCGATTTGGTGGAGAGAAAGAGATGCATTAGGGCCTGCACTTGCGATAATGTCTGGAATTTTGAGGAGCAGGGCAGATTTCAGAACGAGGGTTGGCACAAAAGAGAAGATGGTCTCAAAGGCTTGGTGAGGGGGTCCCTGCAAATGCTGATCGTTTTGCTGTAACTCACCGCTAGAAAAACACTCAATCCTATGAATTATGAGAAAACTGAATCTTTACAAGAAGAATCAATAGACTGCAATGTTGTTAATGACTGGAAGGGGGGAGATTTATATAGAAAGAAACTGCTTTCAAATGCAAGGTTCTGGATTTCTGTTCTTGTGCTATCCATTACCTTGAATAAAGTGACGATTAAAAGTCAGACAAGTTTCCAATTTATTTACATACAAGGAAAAACCCTCCCAAAATGATTTTGCAGTGAACAGAAGCCGGCCGACTGACATTTTTTGGCCTTTTTATTTATAGTCCCGGTCTATAACGATGAAATGGAGATTAACATGACTTTTCTTCACGAAAGAATAGTTTTGTTAGTAATACTTGTTAGTAGGTTATTTTTTCGTTTTTTGGAAGATCAACATCTTTGTTAATAAATTGTTTTGATTTAATTTCGTGAAAGATCAAACTAAAAATTATAAAAATTTCAAACCAAAACAATAACTTGATACCACTTGTGAAAGACCATGAAAAGACCACATCACATGATTCTCTGTGTGAAGAGGTCCTTTTACATCAGGGACCCCAACAAGCACTGACAACACATGTGGTTGGAGTAGCATGGAAAAGACCACATCACATGGATGTGATTCTCTGTGTGAGCTAGAACTCGATTGACAGAATGGACCCCACACTGACAACACATGTGGTTGGAGTAGCATGGGAAAGACCACATCACATGGGTGTGATTCTCTGTGTGAACTACAAGTCGATTTACATCATGGACCCCAACAAGCACTGACAACACATGTGGTTGGAGTAGCATGGGAAAGACCACATCACATGGGTGTGATTCTCTGTGTGAACTACAAGTCGATTTACATCATGGACCCCAACAAGCACTTCTGATGGGCAAGAACCCGGTTTGGAGGGCAGGGGCTTGGCACCCATCTTTATAAATTTTGAAACTCTTAAAATTTCAAAAATTTAAAAGGAAAGACACCACTGAAATTTTCCTTTGAGGTTTTCTTTGGTTACTTTAAAGGAAGCAAATATTTTTTTCTTAAATGATGTAGTTTTGTTCTTCGGTTTAATACCACACTCAATTTATAACATTTTTTTGAAAATATGTAAGAACAAATTTATAAAAAGAAATAACATATACTTGAATTTATAATATTTTTTTAAAAATGTAAGAGCAATTAAAAATAATATTTATAAAAAAAACATAAAATGAATAAGAGTGGGTGTTCATAGGCACTCTATAATATTTTATGTATATTACACAAATACAGTTGATTAGTCATTAGAATATATTTATAGTGATACTAAATCTTTAATTAGATGTTAACTTCAAGCCAACACAACTTAACTTGAAGGTTAAATTACAATATAATAAATATATTACACCTTTTAATTAAGGTTCTCCATAGGGGTGGATTAACTAATATCACTATGGATGAATACAAGAGGGGTATCCTTAGATTTACATGAATATACCCATAGAGTTACATAAATGATGTCTAAAGACTATAAATGATGCCCAAAGGCCTACAAAAGTGATGGCTATAAGCTTACATCAAGAATACCCATAGGCGTATACTTACACTTGTCGATAGGCTACATCACTAGTACTCATAAGCACTATTTCACACTTTTGGTATTGGCCTAATAAGACCATATTACACATACTTTAGTAGGCTGCAACAATCTATCAATTCCATAATATTTCTTTTTTAGGGATCTTATTATGCCCTGAATTTTCCAAAATATCATTTTCATCATCACTTTTTATTTGTATTTTCAAGCTTAACCCCACTTTTTGTTAGCACTTGTGATATTTGATTTTTTTTTCATATCAATGTTCCTTTGTGTTTTTATTCTTTTTTATTTGTTTCTTGGGTATTGTTCTCCTTTTTTATTTCCACCAACACTTTTAGCTTCATCAATCTCTTCAAAATTTTCATTCTATTCATAATGAGATTTGTCATCTATAGGTTTGTCTTACTATGAAGAATATGGAGTACATGGAATAATATCAAAAATACTTTCTTCTTTATGTTTTCCTAGAAACCTATAGTGTAAAGATGTTCCTTCCTAGTAATTACCTCCTTATATTGTCCTCAACACCTTGAATTGCTATGTATTTCCTCTATCCTTATTTCTTCCTAATGTTGCTCTTGAAACTTGTATTTGTAAGGGACAACCTCTACACTACTTTCATTTCTATTGCAAGGAGAGGATTTATACTATATGAGGAAAATGAATACGATTTACCTAGAATAAACTTGACATTTTTTACCTCACTTGTTTTAGAATTTTTCTGCACATCTCTCTTTGCACCTTTAATTCCTTTTGAATTTGAACTTGCACATTGTACTTCCACATCCCTTCTATCTATATTTCTTTGTTTTAACGATCGATCTTATTGAACTATGATGGCCTTTATCATCTCAAGCTACAAATAAGCTTTTTTTATGTCTTTTTTGAGATTGGAATAACCTTTATCTAATCTAGCTTTTACTACACTATGATCTTCTTGCTTCATATTAAAGTTTATCTCATAGCCAAAATTTATGCTTTCTCCATTGTTTTTACCTTGTAATATCTTATGATGTGTCCATCCTGATAACATTTGTGACATCAAAATACAATGTTTTCGTAATCCACTTGTTAATCTCATTCCCTTGATTCCAATTTAATCTTAATGGATTATGGCAAAGGTTTTAAAATATTCATAGCGACACATATCTAGGTGTATACAACATGCTTTCGCTCCTTAGTAGTTAGTACCTCTTAGATGAATTTCCCTAGGGTATCACTGATATTTTTCAAAATATCTTTATTGATAAGATGATATGGAACACCAAAAAATCCTAATCCATACTAGAAGCTTTTTTTTCTCTTGATAGAAAAATCTCACTCCATGGTCTTAAATATAGGTCATGCCTCCCCCTAAACCATATGCCAACACCCATTATTTTATTTTTGATATACAAACAAAAAAGATAATAAGGAAAATAACCTTTAGAAAACAAAATCATGGAGTAATTTTAATTCAATCTCAACTTTCACTTGATCCCAGTTTAAATCTCTGAAAGCCCTAGCCAATATATGTGGAATGAACTTATACATTAACCCTTTATTTTTAAGAACTATTATATCACACTTGATCTTCTCATCCTTGATAGCCACTTTTGGTGTAACATCAACTACTTGGATTGGACTTGGCATATATTCGCTCTTCCTTTTATCTCCAACTTAGGCATCCATACTTCTAGTTAGGGTATCCTTACTTCTAATTGGAGCTTTCAAATATGACTTGCCCTCCATGCTACCTGGATTTTCCTCATATGAATTCTTTATTTTTGAACTTCTCAAAAGATATAGAGAAAGGAAAGGCAATGCTCACTCCTAGCTTGCACTTGATTTTGGGCATTGAAAGATTATGATATATCTTGACTATTATTACATCAATATTTTAATATTTTTTATTTGATTACTAGGTCATAATTTAGAAGATTTAAATATACTTATTTCTTGTATATTATTAATAAAAAATTAGAAACCCTTCTCACTTTGAACCTTATGCTTGGTATAAGATGTCATTCTCTACATAAAAATCTCTAATAATCGGTAATTATCAAAAATTTAATTGGTAATTATCAAAACTTTAGGGTTGGGTGGATAAACCATATTCCCTCATATTGTTGTTCTCTTTCACAAGAATGTAACTCAAGTTTAAATGCCCAACAATGATATGAGATATTGGTCTAAAATAATTTGATTTAAACATTATTGTTATACGTAATATTTGAGTCTTTAAAGTGATGATAAATTTCCTTATATTGGTCTATATTATAATTTCTTGTCTTTGACGAATACAAGTGATAACTCATTTGACATGATATATATATATATATATATATATATATATATGTCTAATTAGTATGCAATGATAACTTGTATAATAATTACAATACAACTATTCATATATTTAATTGTACCATATTAAGTTTTAATAAAAGCCCCAATTTATGAACTTTATCAATATTTCTTGCCTTGAATTAGATATTAAAATGAGAGTTTCACTGAAAGTTGGTATAATACTCTTAACTAGTTATGATAAGCTATGAATATTGGATAAACATGCATTTCATTTGTGCCTATGCCACATATAAATAGAGTAGGGTAGTGCATCTTTATCATGATTATACATTTTCTTTTAAAGTTACACTAACATGGTGTAACATAAGTGTGCTTCACTTACTGATTCTAAATATAATATTATGATTATGTAATTTAATGATTTATTTTTCTTTTCATTATATATACTATGAAGGCATTACGAAGCCTATGCTATTTTAAAGATTTTTCATATTATCTAATTAAGCAATAATATTTTTGTTGGTTACTAAAATAATATTATTTTTATTATAAATAATATGAAAGAATAATGAAGCCTATTATTAGGGAGATATTATACAACCATTCAAATATAGGAAGCCATTTCACTCATTATGTACGATATTCTAATGCAAACAAGCAAAGGTATGTTTTCAAGCAGTCGTTAACAATATTGGTTTTACCATGAGTTTGAAGGTGATAAGCTAAACTATTTTGATGTGCGTACCCTACAACTTAACCAGTTCCAGGTAAAACTAACTTGTAAAAGTAGGGTCTCTATATGAAATAATAGATTTTGGCATACCATGAAGGTGGAAGATGAAGTCCAAGAAAATTTAGGTGACTACAATAGCTATGAAGGGATGCAATATGGAACAAAACTTATCATACTTCATGAGATGGTCTATTACGACTAGAATGACAAATTTATCATGGATTTTGTAGCCCTTCAATGAAATCTAGAGAAATATATGTCCACACTTATTTCAAAATTGGGAGAGGTTGAAGTATAATTGGGGTGCAAACTATTTTCCCTTTCATCCTTTGATACCTATCACATTCTCCCACGAATATTTGAATCTCTATCCTCATTCCCTTCCAAAAAATGTATGCTTAACCCTTTTATAAGTTTTAAGAAACCTTGAATGTCTTGTCATAGGTGACGTATGCATTTCCTACAAGACGAATTCTTGTAGTTTTAGATTTTGAAGAATGACAAGATGATCATGATATCTCAAGTTTTGCCCATCCCACACATATCCAAGGTATGAGTTGGGATCTTCTTGAAAATTTTGAATCAGGAATTATAAATTAGGATCCTTAGTTATCTCTTCTGAGAGTTGATTGGTTCACTAAGGAAGTGGTGTGGATATAGCACATAACATACCTTAATATTCATATTATCATGAGAGTGCATCAACCACAATATTTTCCTTTCCACCATTGTTGTTCTGGTATGGCTACATGTTGTTCGAAGAAATACTTAAGACTTTGGTGGTATGTTTTGATAGAAAAGTGACACCTAATGAGGAATGACCATTGATGATTGAAAATATGTAAAATAAACAACATATCCTTTTCATATATTAATTTTCTTATTTTTTCGTGTGATAGTGCTTTGTTGGTGAAATTCAATGGTCTTCCTTGCATCAAAACTATCCCAATTCTACTATTTAAAGCATACATTTCAATTAAAAAGGGTTTATAAAAATTAGGTATGGCCAGGGTTATGTATAGTGGCGAATATTCGCCAATTGGATGAATATTAGGATTTTCAAAATTGGAAACTGGCGAATATGAGGACCCTTGACGTCGGCCCATTTGCCTAAAATTTTCAGAACCAATTTTTTCTTAGGGTAAATTTGCCACAATATATATCCAAACATAGGCATATTTATACTTGTTGCAAAGCTCTTTTCAAGACTGATCTAATGGTGGTGTTTTTATGAAGTTATAAGATGATTTAATAGGTCAAAAATGGCCCCAAATATGATATTAATTTTTAGGGCTTAAAATACCCTAAATTTTGGTATGAAGATGCTCGATTTGATTTGCTTAGGATTCTCCATGATTCACCTTGATTTTTATTAGGATTCGCTATTTTTTTACAAGGACATTTTGAGTCCAACCCCTTATGCATAACCCTGGGTATGACTAACACTGGTGTTGACATCATAGCTTGTTTTAGGTTATTGGAAAGCTTGTTCTAGTTATGACCACATGAAAGAATTATTACTCAACATAGTGGTTAGTGGGGCTACTATCTTCCCATAGTTCTAAATAAAATTTTGATATCCAATGAGACCAAAAAATCCTCAAATTTCTTTAATAGTTTGAGGTGTTGGCCATTTTTGTATAGCTTAGACTTTCTTGGAATCCACTTTAACTTTGTCCTTTGAGATAATGTAGTCCAAGTATTCTACTTCTTACATGCAAAAAGAACACTTTGATTGCCTTGCATAAAGTTGATTCTTAGACAAAAATTGTAAGACCCAATCTAAATTTTTAAGATGCTCCTCCCATGTATGACTATAAATCAAAATATCATAAAATATTACTAAAATGAATTTGTGTAGGAAGGGCCAAAAAATTGCATTAATTAGACTCTAAAAAGTAGGTGTGTTGGTCAGGCCAAAGGGCATGACCAAAAATTTGTAATGCACTTCATGAGTTCTAAAGATAGTTTTAGGAATATCCTTTTCCTTGATGCCAATTTGATGGTACCAAGACCACAAATCTAATTTGAAGAAAAATTGAGCACCATGCAACTTATCAATTACCAAGATAAGGAATTTATCCTTGATGGTTATTGTATTAAATTTCCAAAAATCCATACACAACCACCATGAACCATCCTTTTTCTACACCAATAAAACTATCAACGAATAGGGACTAATACTAGGGTGAATAAACTTACTACTTGTACCATTTTTTTGATTTTTTAATTTTGGACGTATTGATACCTATAAGGGTGTATATTTAGACAAAGACTACCTAGAACAAATTGAGTTGTATGATCATTGGTAGGATAAGGGTGTAGTCCCTTAGGTTCCTTAAAACCTGTTGCATATTTCTCTAATAGAAGTTGTTATTTTACCGCTTATGATTCTTGTTTAGTATCATTGTGTGTTTGTATAGCAAACAATTGTGTCATGACTCCATGAGATAAAATTTTTATTAACTTCATCCTATGAGATGAAACAAGTTGAGTAGCATAAAACTTTATTCCCTATAGAGTATATTCAATTCCCTATTGATTGAATATTATCCATAACTCAAAAAATCCATTAGTACGAGACCTAATGTTCTAAGCCATTGTGGCCCTAGTACAACATCACACCCTCTCAAGGGAAGGGAAAACATACTAGTATTATGATTATATACCCCTATTTGTACTTTAACATTTGACACTTATCCTTACTAGACAAGTTTCTCCATTGGCAATCATGACTTCAAAGGAATTATACTAATTTGCCACTTTAGGGTTAGTAAAATTATGTGTTACCCTAGTTAATGAGAATTATTAGTCGTTGATGAGCACCAAAAATGCTCATATTTTTGTATGGATTCATAACATATAGTGCGACATTATTTTGATAGAATGTACTTTTTATGAAGATTTTATATATATTTAATAGGAAATTGTGTATATTCTCTAATATGTGTTTTAAGTGTGATTTGTGTGTAGATTCGATGATTTTGCTACATTTTTTGCATATTTACATCAAGGTCCCATGTGGACCTGGCACTTCATGTTTTATGGTGGAAACATAAGGACAATGGTGACCGCAACAAAGGATACGTACGCTGAGTTAAGGCACCTGACTCCCAACTTTGGGATCAAAGGTGCCTGACTCCCAGCTTTGGGGTCGATGATGCCTGACTCCCGACTTCAGGGTCAAAGGCGCCTGACTCCCAACTTCGGGATCAAAGGCACCTGACTCCCAGCCTCGGGGTCAATGATGCCTAACCCCGACTTCGGAGTCAACAACGCCTGATTTCCAGTGACAGGCTGGATGGTGCCTGACTCCCATGGAGCAGAAGTACAACAAGAACCATGTTTTTAGAAGAAATAGAATGGTGGTTTCCAACGATATATACGGATGAAAGACAACAGGATGAACCAAAAAAATTATCCATTTCTCATTAATGGCTAAACAAACATGTAAATCGATTATACGAAACTGATTGATATCGATTTGTGGTGTAATTATAGGCATATTCTATCGATAAATAGAACACGCCTAATTTATCCTACGAAGGATAAAATTAGCGCGTGTTCGTTGTCTATGATTATTTTGCGCATGTTTGTTGTAATGACAAGTCTGAAATAGACTTGCTTGAGCTTGTAATCGGGGATGGTCGTGCACTATATAAATGCACAGACCACCCCTAAAAAGGGATCCTGGACAATTTTACATTTGTACATATATTTTTGAAGCTGCAATTAAATTATTTGAGTGTTCATATCAATATTTCTCAGCGTCCAGTGTGCATGATTTGATCTGGGTGGAATCTACTAGAAGCCTAGGCCCACTCTCAATAGTATTCCACCCCTTTCCCTATTTTATATAATTAATTTTTGCATTATTTATTTACTATTTTCATTATTTGCTGCAGTCATTTAATTTCTGCACTTCCCCTATTTTCTTTGTATTTTCTAACAAGTTTACATTTTGTTTTCTATAGTTATTTCCAGTCATGTGTTTGATAATATAGGCTAATTTAATGGTTTGGACAAGAAACAAAGCTACACCACAACCACCCCCCCAAACCTTAAGATGTATTGGACTCATCTCACTGGTGTTACAGGCATAAACTATGCATGATACTTCATAAGTTTACGAGCTTTCCCAGGTTTGACAATTTAAATGGAGGCAATAAATCAATTATAGATATAACCAATATTTTGCCCAACATTTTGGCATCATTGTCAAGGAAGTACCAACTGTAAAAACCTATTCTGTAGCAAGTCAATCTGAAAATTTTAGGTTAACTTATCTACAAAATATTTCCACCTAATCTTGTATGAGTCCACCAAGAATCAGAGGACCGGATGATCATTTTCTTAAGAGTAAAAATATTGTTTCACAAGAAGTCCCTGAATCAACTGCACCAAATTTTGAAAGTGAAAATTCTTCACCTCCATCACCTCCACCTGTGCATTGGAGTCAACATCCAATTTTTGCACAGAGTCCTCTACCAAAACAACCAAATTCTGAAGAGCTGGTAGGAGATAATAGAATACTTAGAAGAACCCAGTATGAGGAGGAATTGTTGTACAACCAATATTGGAAGGTAGTAGAGGATGGAACCATATCAGTAACTGAGTTAGAGATTCTTGTGCAGAATACTCTAAATGATAGAAGAGCTTTAGAGACTACTTTAGAAGCAGCAGGTGTAGAGACCCCATTTCTTAAAAAGATGGTTGACAATGAAGAGATATCCACCAGTTTTAACTTTCCAATAGGAGAGGCAATAGGAGACACAAGAATGAAACACATCTCCCCTACCCATATTCCTATTTTTAGAGGATTTTAGACTGAAGATCCTGACCTGTTCCTTTTCAAGTTTGATGTCCTATGCAGGTCAGTAGATTATAAGATCGATGCCCAAAAACTAAAGTTGTTTCCCTCAACCTTAGATGATTCAGCCTTGCATTGGTTCATTAGTTTAGGAAACAAACATATTACTACCTAGGAAGATATGAAAAGACTCTTCCTAGAACAATACCAAGACTTTGGTAGGGCACGAGATTCCAGAGAAGAAATATTTGACATGACTCAGAAGGAAGATGAATCATTGGAGGAATACTGGGATAGATTTAGCTTTAACCTGCAAAGATCTCCCCATGCAAGACTGAGTGATAGGTCCTTGAGAGGTATATTCTTAAAAGGACTCACTGATGAGTCTCTTGAAGCACTAAACATGATATCTGGAGGAGACGTTTACCAGCAACAAATGGTAGATATCCGATGATTATGTCAGAATTATTCAAGAAGGAAAGGTAAACCAACCTCCAGAAATATCAAACCAATAGCCATAGTCACAAAAATAGAAATAGGTAACATGTTAGAAGACCTAAAAAGTGAGATGTTGTCATCTCTTGCACTTCATATGGATACTCTTCTACTTCAAAAAAAGAAGCAGGAGAATGAGGCTACATTAGCCTATTTTTATCCCAAATGTAGAGGGAAGCACCCCAAAAATGCATGTCCAGAAAATAAGGTTAGAGTATGTGTTGTTTGTCAAAAATATCATAAGATAAAGTTGTGTCCACAATTGCCAAAATCTAGGGAAAATCCTGAAGTAGAGGAAGTATATTTCATGGGAAATAGGAGAAACTAGTAATAGTCTCCTATGGGAAACAACATGCCAACTGGAATGCCACCCTATGGAGGAGGTAATTACATGAATCAAGGTCAAGTTCAGCCACCCAATATGGGTTGGTGGGGACAACCACCTTGGACAAACACTCCCCAAGGAAACACTCCTTATAATCCATACCCATGGATGCCATATCAACAACCTACACCCTAGTGGAGAAACTATAATGCATGGAGTCCAACTCCATAGAATGCAACACAAGCTCCACTACAACAGAGTTTGCCAACTCCCCCTACTTTGAGACCTGCACAACTTCTTGCACAACCCATATCAAATCCCAACAACAGAACCAATCAACCAACATACCAAGTGGAAAATGAGATGTTTCCAATGTACAATATTAGAGTAGGATGTAATCCTGTATAGTTAAGATCAGGTAGACAAGTAGGAGTAGAAATAGCTCCTTTGGTAGAAGAGGAGGAAAATGTAGAAGTAGAAAGTGAGAAATCACCTAGTGTAGAAGAAGTAGAAGAAGAACCAATTACTAAAAATGATAGAGAAGAGGTTCCACCTTTTCCTCAAAGGTTACAGGAACCAAGAAAGCTAGTACAACCAGAGTTTGACATTTTATCCAATCTAAAAAATCTAACAATCACAATTCCTCTTTTCCAGGCTATAAGAGATGTTCCAATTTACACAAAAGCCATACGGGAATTATGTCTGAGAAAACCAGGTCGAAAACCAGCAAAAGCAATTAATGTGGTAGGTCAGTTAGCTGATCTCATGCTAGGAAACACCTACCACCAAAAATATTCAGACCCAAGAAGCCCTGTTTTAACTATCAAAATTGAAGGCTATCCATTACCCAACACACTAGTAGATCTGGGGGTAGCCATTAATGTCATGCCCAAGGATACTATGCTAAAAATCAAACTCACAAATCTAAAACCAACAAAAATTGTTCTTCAGTTGGTTGATAGGTCTATAGTACTCCTTGAAGGAATGTTGGAAGATATTGTAGTTATAGTAGATGCATGGGAATATCCAATAGATTTCTTAGTATTGCAATCAAAGTTTGGATTGGGTGGTTATCCACTCATCTTAGGTAGACCCTGGATGGCAATAATTGATGCCTACATAAGCTATAAGAATGGAAAAATGACCATTTCTAATGGTCAGAATGTTAAAAATCTGATTATTTCTCCACCTACCCAATCCATTGATTTGTTGGGAGAACCTGACTATGAAAATCAGAATGCTAGTGATTTATCAATGATTCAATCCATAATGGCATTGGATGAGCTTGAGGATGAAAATGATGAGGAGAAAGTTATAACAAAAATTTTCCAAGGAGAGTCCTCCTACCCTCCTCCAGAATCACCACTTGTTGGAAATAAATATCACCACATTAAACAAATTGAGGTTGAACCTGGGAGAATATTGAATGTAAATAATGAGTTGACACTTGTTCAATAGGACACCCTAAAAGAGATACTAGTCAAACATCAAAATGCTTTTGCTTGGGACTATTCAGACATGAGGGGAATTGCTCCTAAAGTCTGTACTCATCGTATATATCTGGAAGAACAAGTAAGACCGGTAAGACAACCACAACGTAGGATGAACCCAACCATGAAGGAGATTGTTAAAACTGAATTGTAGAAACTCCTAATAGTTGGATTTATCTACCCCATATATGATAGTGAGTGGGTATCACCTTTGGTGGTGGTGCCCAAGAAAAATGGAAAGTGGCATATCTGTGTTGATTACAGAATGCTCAACACAACAACAAAGAAATACCACTTTCCCCTACCCTTTATAGATCAGGTCCTTGATACCTTAGCAGGAAGAAAGTACTTTTATTTCTTGGATGGGTTTAGTGGATACAATCAGATACATATTGGGGAAGAGGATCAAGATAAAACAACGTTCACTTGTCCATGGGGAACCTTTGCTTATCGAGTCTTACCCTTTGGTTTATGCAATGCACCTACCACTTTTCAAAGGGTAGTATTGAGTATTTTTTTGATATGATTGGAGAAACTATGGAAGTATATATGGATGACTTCACCATTTATGGTGAGACTTTTGAGGAAGCCACAACAAATTTGGAAAAAGTACTTCAATGGTGTGAAGAAACTAATCTATCCTTGAGTAATGAAAAATATTTTATGCTAATGTAGGAGGGGATAGTATTAGGACATCATATTTCTATAGATGGGATAAAGGTAGATAAAAATAAAATTGAGGTAATAAAAAATCTACCCACTCCTAAAACTCAGAGAGATGTCCGAAGTTTCCTTGGCTCTACTGGATACTACAGGAGATTTATATCAGATTTCAGCAACATTGCTAAACCTTTGAACACATTGTTATCAAAATATGTAGAATTTGTCTAGACAGATGAACATGAACAAGCATTTCAAACTTTGAAAGAAATACTGACCACTGCTCCAGTACTGAGAGGTCCAAATTGGACCATTCCCTTTCACATATATGTGGATGCATCCAATAATGCGATAGGGGTAGTATTGGGATAGAAATATGGTGAAGAATTTTATGCCATTTATTATGTCAGTAAACATCTTACAGGTGTTGAGTTTAATTACACTATCACAGAGAAAGAATTTCTTGTAGTTGTTCATGCTATTAACAAATTTTACCATTATATTATAGGTTACAAGGTTTTTGTGCATATTGATCATGCAACCATCAGATACCTGATGAACAAACCTGCAATTAGTGGTAAAATTATTAGATGGCTTTTACTTTTGCAAGAATTTGATATTACAATTGTTGATAAACTAGGTAAAGACAATGTGGTTGTAGATTTTCTTTCTAGATTAACACCTCTAGATCATACAACCATGGAAGATCAATTTCTAGATGAGCATCTGTTTGCTCTTGATGAACAAATATTATGGTATGCAGATATGGCTAATTACTTAGCCACTAGTAGAGTATCCCCTACACTCTCACCACATGAAAAATAGACATTAATAGAGAAGAGTGTAGCCTTTTCATGGATTGATGGTTGCCTATTTAAAATTAGGCCTGATCAAATCATGAGAAGGTGTGTTGCTAAAAATGACATTGCAGCAATTCTTAAAGCTTGCCATGATGAACCCTATGGTGGCCATTTTGTAGGTAAAAGGACTATATTTAAAGTATTGCAGGTTGGTTATTTTTGGCCTGCACTATTCAAGGATGCAACCAAACATGTGAGTCAATGTGACCAGTGTCAGAGGATGGGTAGACCAACTCTTCGAGATGAAATACCCCTTCAGCCACATGTGCACATTGAGCCATTTGAAAAATGGAGAATGGATTTTGTAGGACCCATTAATCCACAGTCAGTAGGTAAGAGATATATCTTAGTTTACACTGACTATGTGACTAAATGGGTTGAAGTGCAGGTATTGCATGATTCCAAGGAGAAAACTATAGTAGAGTTCCTATTTGCATCCATCTTCACATGATTTGGTGTTCCAAGAGAGATCACTACTGATCAAGGACCCCAATTCACTTTGAAGTTGATCCAAGAAATAATGCAATAGTACAAAATCAAGCACAACAAGACCACTCCTTACCATCCTCAAGAAAATGGGCAAGTAGAAGTCACTAACCATGAGTTGGAAAATATTCTGACAAAAATGGTGTAGCAACATAGGAAAGACTAGGCTATGAGATTGCCAGAAGTAGTCTGGGCTTACAGAACTACCTGGAAAACTACCACTAGTTTTACACCATTCCAGTTGGTATATGGGAAGAATGCTATGATGCCTATAGAGTTTGAAATCAGAACTCTCAGAACTATAGCAGAACTGAATCTGAGTCTGGATGAAGCACAAAAAGAATGGATTCAATAGCTTAACCAGCTGGATGAGTACCGATGTGATGCTTTGCATCGAATAGAAGTCATTCAAAAATAGAGAACCCGATGGCATGATCATCACATTAGGCCAAAATAGTTCAAGGTGGGAGAATGGGCATTATTGTATGATTCTCGATTCCAGGAGAGGAAGGGAAAGCTCATGCAATGTTGGATGGGGCCATATGAGGTGATTGAACTAATCAACAATGGTGTTGTTCATGTCAGAACTATTGATGGGAGCAACACTGTGTTGATAGTCAATGGCCACAGATTGTGGCCATATCATGCATCTAAGAATTATGCGATTGAGGCTAGAATAGGCATGGGGAAACCCCATTTGATTGAATTTTTGAAACCTTTTTAGTAATATGTGGACACATGTTTGTCCACATGACCCAAAAATAATTTATTCTTTTATAAGTCCTACATTTTTCTTTCTTTAGTTGTGTTTTTTTTTGTAGGAACGATGCCCTGAATGCAATCTATAGGTAGCCTAGGAAACCTAGGCCTATCAGGCATAGGATCCATGAACCTACGCATTTCTAACTTTCTAGGAGGTTAATTCTAGTAGAAGTACACTCATCCCCATCCAGAGGGGGATAACCATGCTTGGACGGGTATGTGGGTATTTTTGTCTTCATAGAGAAAAATACCCAAATGCTAGTTCACATAGCGGATGATGATGTTGTCCTTGAATGATGAACGTTGATAGTCTGATCAACTGAAAGTGCTCAACTATGGACACACCAACAAACATTGAATATTCAAATAATGGAGAGGCACCTGACTCCCACATATCATAAAGCTGAATCCATTATTAAAAAAAAAGGGCCTAATTTCTAGAAGAATCTATATTCTATTTAAAGGTGCCTAATTTCTAGCGACAAGGTGCCTATATTCTGTTTGAGAAGGTACCTATTTTCTGCTTTAGTAGGTACCTGATTTCTAGTAAAAAGGTACTTGACTTCAGTTCTAACGGGTGCCTATATCCTGTATGGGAGTAAGGCACCTAATTTCTAGGGAAAAGGTATTTAAATCCCATTCTAACAGGTGCCTATGTTTCGAGTATTGAAGTAAAGCACCTAATTTCCAGAAAAAAGGTGCCTGACTTCCATTCTAATAAGTGCCTGATTTCTAGTATACAAAATAAACCTTTGACATCAGGAAGCGGTCGAAGCCATATCAACATTTTATCCATATGATCAAAAGTCAAACTTCTCATGGATAAAAACACTTTTTTCATTGGATATTTGTGCACATTCCAAGACAATCAACAAATGACTTCCAAGGAGGGATGTGTGTCATCCCATAAAAAAATATTAATTTAATATTTTTCTTGCATTGTTTTTTAGCAAGGAACCTCGAATGAAATAAATTGACACCCAAGAATGAATTGTTCAAAAAAGCATTTCCTCACATGGGAAATACACATGCCATTGTTTGTTCCAGTAATCATAGTCATCATGAGACAACCAATCTATTTATGCCACGAGTGTCTACATATCATGCACGATGAAAATACTAATTAGGTATGTACTCAATTTTCTATTTTATATGTATATAATTTTCATTAGAAATGCATTCCTATCAATAGTGTCATCACATTGTTTGAAAAATATCCATCCAATCATCATACCCAACTCTACATTTTTCCACGTGCCAGCAAGTAGTTGGGTAAAAAGTTATAACAATCATCCATTTAGAAATCTGGCACATGATTTTATGATGTTTGCACAAATCATCATAATTATTTCTAATTATGGTGCAAAGGTGATTGCATGGATACGGTTGCATTGAAATGATATGTTAAAATGAACCTATGAGCTAGGGTAAGTTGCAGAGAAAAACAAAAAAAAAATTACAGATAAAAATAGAGAGTAATTTTCCATGGGAGGAAAATCCACAAATCACCTACTTAAGAAAAATGAACCCAAAGACCTTTCAGGGGTTAATGAAGATGTTCAGAGGTAATTTGAAGTGGTCAGTTGGATGGATTACTACCACCTAGTTAGTCAGAACCAGGATGCTGAGGCAACCAAGGAATTCATAGAATATTTGAGGGATGAGGTTGTCCGAATGAGAGGACTAGAAATTCTAATCACAAAGCCCATATCACTATGATTACCAATCTCCCTCAAACAGGGGACCATGTATACAAATATGATAACCCTACGAATTATACAAAGAGATTTTTTGGGCAACCTATGACATACTTGATGCATTCTAGACTATCAAGGCAGTACCTCCTAGATCTCTAGAGCCAAGTTTTTGAGCAGATCACTAGATTCTTCACCTACACTGGTAGGTACTCATGGCTCAATGTAAATCATTTCCATTTTCTAAATCATCTATTACATGGGGATAAAATCAATGTCCCCTATTATTTAGCATGTGCCCTAAGAGATGAAGCTAGGTGATATCAAGTGGGACAACCACTACCCTAGCACACCATGGGTTGATTTCAGCCCTAATCAAGCATGCAAAGGCACATAAGGAGGCACCAATTGAAGAAAATGCTACTATTCCAGAACAATAGGAGATGATAGAGGAACCTGACTCCCATGGTCAATCTAAAGGCATCACCAACAGAATTTCCTCCCATCATAATCAATCAACAAGGGAGGTAGGGAAACTTCATCTCCTTGTGTTATGAGGAAGGACCAAGTTGTCAAGCCCTAGTTACAATAAACTACCCAAGGACTAGAAGTAGGACAAAGAAAGTGTCCTTGGTTACCCCAAATATCCAATGATGAAGAAGTCATTGGAATAACTAAGGATGAATTTGCTACCCAAGTGCTGCAGAACATGGTTGGCGATGAGCCTTCTAGCCCAGTAGTCCAAGAAGAGGATCTACAAAAATATGCAGACATTGAAGGAGCAAGCCTTCATTTGGGAAGGCAAATACAAAATAGAGCAGACACTCTTTGAGGTGTCTAGAAAAGCTATTGCAGAAAAATAATTGGAGATGTACAACACCATCCAACTGCAGAACACTATGTAATAATTGAAATCATAGGTTCAACAAATGAAGGTTGGTCAACCAGCCAAGGTTGATGTTATAGTTCAAATAGATTGGGAAATGGAGGTGCCTACAACTTCTCCAAATTCTAAGGAAAATATTGCTTCTTAGTCATTTCGATCTGATGCCAGAAAAGAATCCAACTTAATAGCTAAAGTAGGGGACCTTTCTAAAACCTCTACTAAAACAAACTATGAAGAACAGGAGGGCCCAATTCCATAAACAGAGCCCCCTATAGTGGATATTGAAGATAGTGAGGCTAAGGAGTCAGCTAGAATGTTTGATGTTGGCCAATCAGATGGTTAGCTACCAGATGACCAACCAAGAGTGGCACAGTCAGCTAGGGAAGTTGAAGCACCATTGGGTGCCACTCAACTCGATGACACATAGATAATTGACCATGCTATCTAGATAGAAGTAGGCAAGGGCAAGGCTCTAAAAAGGTTCACTCATAGGGGTCAACTAATCCCACAAGGGATGCACAATCAACTGGTCAGCCATTGGTTGACCAAACCAAGGTAGAATAGTTGGATGAGCAGACCAAGACTAGACCAACTGAGAACACACCAAGGGCCCAAGAAAAGCAAGATGAAGAGTCCTCTGAGGTCCAAGAGATTCCACCTTTGCATAAAGAAGAGAAGGTTAGAATTTTGACATCTACAATTGAGGTCGCATCATTTAGAAAATTATGGCCTAAAAGAAAAGCTGAGAGGGCACCATAGAAGAGGTAGAAGACAAAGGCTAGAGCAACAAAACAACCAAAGCAGAAGGCCACACAATAAAAATTGAAGGTGCAACCAGACCCAAACTCAGATGAAGAATGGGTTGCATCCATGAAAGCCTTTACTAGCCAGAAGGAGTAGTTCCAAGAGCTCCAAAAGAACCTAAAGGAGGCCAAAAAGGAGTAGAAGGCTTACAAGAAAATGGCTCGAGAGCCAGGTATTTATGTTAACCCTGCCCAACCAAAACACTTATGGAACCTATATGGTTCAAAATATGGCAATCCCTCAAGGATGAGGGAATATCTGGACAAGATGGGTATATTCAGAAAAGAGCCAATGATGCCACCACTAGTTAGAGCGTCTAAGTCTCTGCCCCTGAAGATGTCGAGGATAATGTTGTAGAGGAAAATGATGATGAGAAGAATGTTGCAGAGGATGCAATGCTTGACCCTGAGGTGGAAAATTTTCCAAAGGCTCGAGTACATGACACATCCCATTATCCACCATGGGATAAGCCTGATTTTCTAGTGGTAGTCCAGCTACCCCGAACCATCAGTACTGGAAGTAGGCTGAGCTTGCATTCCAGAAATATGCCACTACATTTACAAGATTTTATGTAAATGAAGCAGTAGGTAAAAAGAGGTGGAGCAGAACAAGGCCGCACATTGAAGTAGGACCTAGTCAACCCCTACGATGTAGTCCATGAAAGAAGGTACCCAAAATAACAATAGGTCCCAGTCAGCCAAAACAGGGTGGCAAACGAGATAAAGCCACCACCTAGGAAAGAAAACAAAGAAATAGGGCATACTGGAAGGTTGTTGATAAAACAGGGGATTACCAATAGAAGGTGCCATGAGGGCGTGGCAACATCTAAGCATGGGGGATGATGAGCACCAAAAATGCTCATATTTTTGTATGGATTCATAACATATAGTGCGACATTATTTTGATAGAATGTACTTTTTAATGAAGATTTTATATATATTTAATAGGAAATTGTGTATATTCTCTAATATGTGTTTTAAGTGTGATTTGTGTGTAGATTCAATGATTTTGCTACATTTTTTGCATATTTACATCAAGGTCCCATGTGGACCTAGCACTTCATGTTTTATGGTGGAAACATAAGGACAACGGTGACCACAACAAAGGATACGTACGCTGAGTTAAGGCACCTGACTCCCGACTTTGGGATCAAAGGTGCCTGACTCCCAACTTCGAGGTCGATGGTGCCTGACTCTCGACTTCAGGGTCAAAGGTGCCTGAATCCCGACTTCGGGATCAAAGGTGCCTGACTCCCAACCTCGGGGTCAATGGTGCCTGACTCCCGACTTCGGAGTCAACAATGCCTGATTTCCAATGATAGGTTGGATGATGCCTGACTCCCATGGAGCAGAAGTATAACAAGAACCATGTTTTTAGAAGAAATAGAATGACGGTTTCCAATGATATATATAGATGAAAGACAACAGGATGAACCAAAAAAATTATCCATTTCTCATTAATGGCTAAACAAACATGTAAATTGAGCAAACATACAAATCGATTATACAAAACTGATTGATATCGATTTGTGATGTAATTATAGGTATATTATATTGATAAATAGAACACACCTAATTTATCCTATGAAGGATAAAATTAGTGCGTGTTCATTATCTATGATTATTTTGTACATGTTTGTTGTAATGACAAGTCTAAAATAGACTTGCTTGAGCTTGTAATCGGGGATGGTCGTGCACTATATAAATGCATAGACCACCCCTAAAAAGGGATCCTAGACAATTTCTACTTGTACATATATTTTTGAAGTTGCAATTAATTTATTTCGAGTGTTCATATCAATATTTCTCAACGTCCAATGTGTGTGATTTGATCTGGGTAGAATCTGCTGGAAGCCTGGGCCCACTCTCAACAGTATTCCACCCCTTTCCCTATTTTTTGTAATTAATTTCTGCATTATTTATTTATTATTTTCATTCTTTGCTGTAGTCATTTAGTTTTTGCACTTCCCCTATTTTCTCTATATTTTCCAGCAAGTTTATGTTTTATTTTCTATAGTTATTTCCAATCATGTGTTTGATAATATAGGCTAATTTAATGGTTTGGACAAGAAAAAAAGCTACACCACAACCACCCCCCCAAACCTTAAGACGTATTGGACTCATCTCACTGGTGTTACAGGCATAAACTGTGCACGGTACTTCATAAGTTTACGAGCTTTCCCAAGTTTGACAATTTAAATGGAGGCAATAAATCAACTATAGATATAACCAATATTTTTCCCAACAGTTGTTGTCCCTTGAAATTCCCTATCACCTTCATTGTTTGGGGGTGGCTATGCCTGCTAAAGGTAAAACCAAGATTTTTGGTTGGGGTTCTTATTGGACTTCAAGTTTCTTTGTTTGTTTCTCTTTTTAATGGTCCTCTTCCACCTCTTGATACTCTATGGTTTCTAACTCATCTACATCAAGCAAACACAATTTTTGTTACACACATTTGTGGCCAAAGAATACTTCTCATCATAATTATAACATAACCCTTGGGCTCTACGAGCTTCCATATATTCTTAACTCAATCATTTGATGGTTGGTGACTTGTTAGTTGGATTGGTGATTGGTTTATTTGGGAATAGGGGTCATATTTGTGGAAATTTGGAAGTTTGTATTTATATAAAAAATAATCTTCTATCAGCTAATCTGAGGTTTATGGCTTAAAATGTTTAACCTTGGATTTGTTATCATCCTTCAACCCATTAACAGAAAGAATTTGAAAGAAGTATTCATTCAAGCTAGTAGAACAATTTGCCAAATTTTTAAATGAAACTTGATAGTTTCTAAAAATTGAGCTCTATTTTAGTTTAGTGAGGGCTCCCATGAAGTCCTCATACTCACTAGGTCCAAATTGAGTGAGTAATTGTTTCTCCAATTCATCCCAAGTAAGATGGGGATACACTTTTTTGACCCATTGGTACCATTGCAAAGCATCATATTCAAAATTAAAATATGCAATTGTGATCCATAAATATTGTGGAACATTATGAAGGCTAAAATATTGCTTTGCTTGGCATAACCATCCATTCGGATCCTTACCGTAAAAATTTGAAAAGTCTAACTTTGATAGTCGGTATATATTATTATTGGTATAGGTGTATGTTTCCATTTTGGGATTACTCCACCCTTCTCCTTTGTAATCAAAAGGACCATATCGATCATATGTTTGGGTACTACTAGCCAAGTGACTTTCTAATTTTGTAAATTTTTCATTAACTCCCTCCTTAATATATTTTTGCTCCCCTATCACATATGTTATAAATTCATTCAATGTCTAGATCCCACTCTAGAACTAGTTTAATTTGTTAGTGATTAGTTTTTTAAGGGTCGTAGAGAGGTTCTTACCCCATTGGGTGATTTTTTGATCAATTTGTTGTTCCATTTTTTGACCTCTAGTGCCTATAGCCATATACTAGAAGTTTACGCCTTCCAACAATACTTAGTAAAAATATAAATGTTTTAAGTAATGGTCCCAAAAAAGTACATAGGTGTTATATACCAAATCAATCAACTCAAAGAGAGTCAAAATGGACTATATCCCAAATTGGTGATTTTGGAACCCTAAAAAATCTCATGGATGCTATATATCAAAATGATCAACTTGATGAGATGATCATATTGGAATAGGAATCAAAATGATGTTCTTTTGTAGACTCTTCAATTTTATACAACTATCTGATAACTACCTAGTTTGACAACTACCTTATCTCATATTGTTCTTGCATTTTACTAACAACCTTGTTATATACTATCTCTGGTTATTACTAACAACTACCCTATCTGATACTATCAATAACTATTACTAAGAATGACCTTTTAAGATACTATCCTTGACTATTACCAACTTCCCTATTTGATATTATCCTTTATTATTGATAACAAACAACGGTTTCATTATTACTATGTTTTTTAAACACTATATTCTACTCATTACCCTTTTGTGACTAACACAAACAACTTATTCTTGACTAGAAACAATTGTTACTATTTTATTGGTTACATGATTATTGGTCTCTTTCGTATTCTCAAGTATGTATTTAGGGTTTTTAGAGTGATAGACTAGTGTAAGGTTGGATGAACAATAAAAATAAGGTTACACTAGGTCAATTTGTGTGTATTGCTCGTAGCCCTATGTTATACAACAATAATGATCAATAACATTCAAACCAATATTTTAGGCTACAACTCATGGAGGATTCGATACATACCCTTGAACTCATTACTCACTTATTTTACAGTATAGGAGGGTAATATTTTTTAATTTTGTGCTCAGTTCACTATGGATAGATACATGGTCAAAATATTCCTAAGGCTAAATTTTTCTCCTAAACCTAGGGGGTATCCCTATATTCTTGAGAGTATATGAAAGATCAAGTATATATATGGGTTTTTTTTTAGGCCTGGTATTGGAGTATGATCATCCTTCATTTCACTAGATACTTTATAGGTAATCTAACTTAGTCACTAATGATAGCTCCTATGTGATATGGGTGTTGTTTAAGGCCTGATATTGGAGTATGATCACCACTCATTTCACTAGATGATTTATAGAAAATCTAACTTAGCCACTAATTATCGCTCCTCCATGATATTTGAAAGTAATTTGCATAGTATTTATAACATATTAAAATAAAATGTAAAGAAATTTGACTTAGGATTTTATAGCATAAAATGCAAAAAGTATGAAATGAAAGAAAAATATATCTAACATACACATAAGGGTAGAATTGTTGCAGTTGTACTAGGATGTGACCCTAGAAAGCACTATGATACCACTTTTTAGGAACCCTCCAATTAAAATAAGCACATCCACACAAATATTGTAATAATTATACAATTAATGGAAATAAAAATAAAAATATTACAATATGAATGGAAATGTAGTAGTTATATGGATCACAATAAATTTACGGGTAACCTCCTTAGAAGTAAAACTTTGATACAATATACAAAAAGAGATACATTAATTTATGCCCTTACCTTCTTAAAGACTCATCTCAATCCTAACACTAATGCTCAAATGTTGGTTACAAATGCAAGTGGGAAACCGAGCCAAAATATTCTACTTAAGAAACAATTACATTCTTGATAATGATTATATTAAATGGTCCCATTTGTCTACGTGTCTCAAGTGCCACATGGATATTATTACAATTCAGTATAAAATAATATGAGGATGAGGTCTTAATGTTAGGAAGGGGATCATTACACATTAATGTTGGGATGAGGTCCTAACATAGTGGTATGAACATCCTACATCCTAGTATTTCTTTTGTGTTTTATCATAAAATCAACCATAAAACTAGGATAACTCTTTAGAAGTATGGCTACAATGCAATGAAGATACTAGTCTAGTAAAAGATATGGTATGAAATAAGTACCTTGGATGTACTTTTTCATAATGGGTCATTCAATATGGATTTCTCAAGAATATAAGATTGAAGGCATATGAAATTGACACAAAGGATAAGGTCATATATAGAATCACCAATCAACCTAGACATCAATTTGATTGTAATCCATTTATAGTAGTGCTAGTTAGTAGTGCAATCAAGAAAATAGGTGGCAAATATAATTTAAAAAGGGAAAATGATCTTATTATTTGAATTTAGAATAGATGGACACTAGAATAAATATAGATCTAAATAGAGATAGAATAGTGCTTGAAAAGGATAAAATTTCATAAAAATATATTTCATTGCTAAATAATGAAGGCATTTGTTTGTAATAGCCTATAATTAAAAAACAACCAAATAACTGAAGGCCTTTGATGAGACATACAAAATAAAAATGAATGAGTCTAAATCCACAATAGATGCCATTACCACTATAAAAACTACTCTTTCATCTCCTTTTTCACCCTAATGAGGAATATCCCCCTTTCTATTTTTCGCCTACCACTTCTATTTTCCCGTCTAATTCTTCTACTTCTATTTCTTTAACTTATTATACTTATTTTACTTCACTCTCTTCTCCATTAATAAGTCTTATTGTTGGATCTCCATGGGGTACACCACCTCCAATTTATGGTCAAGTGTAAGGTATCTCTACTTTACCCATCACCTCATTCTTGTTACCATAACCTGCCATCTAAATCACCACCACATGTCCACTTGCTTTATATTATAAAAGTCCATATTTGTATCCTCTATTGTCACTACTCTCCACTACTCTAATGCAAAATTCTATTGAATTATTAGTTTCTACTTCTATATTTCCCTCCATATCCACATAATTTATTCTTTCTACTATGTCATCTCACACACCTCAACCACTAGGTACTTTAGCCAAAAGAACCTATGGAAGGATGATGATGTTACCAAAATGTGTCTTTCCAACTAAGTCCATCCACATCACCCATGATAAAAAAAAATGCTATAGGGCCTAACTATGCATTCATTTGGAAAATCACCAATGCATCGAGATTACAAGAAATTAAAAAAATATTTTATGGGATGAATAATGAAGAAATTATTTCTCAGGAAGACAAAATAAACCCTTAGGGAACTAGTATTTTATACATTATAGCTAATAGAAGGTAGTAAAAAGATCTAAATCATAGAGGCTCTTAGGAAAGACCTTATAAATCCCTTTATAGCCTCAACTAACATTGTCACAAAAATGTATGAGCTATACTTTATCCAAACTTATATATACTATTATAGTTGGTGATTCAATTACAATTTAGGACAATAGTGAGATATATAGAAATGGTGGTAGAGAATAAATCCAACGAGAATTTGTTGGATGATGCATAAACAATAATTTAACTAGTAAATGATAAGAAATAGATTAAGCAAGAAATAGAGACCCTAAGAAAGTACACAACCAAGCAAGAATAACTATTGAACTAGATTTAGAAATTGTAGAATAAACTTATTAAAAGAGAAAGTTAAAGGAGATAACTAAAGGATCTATCAGTGTAGCTTGCAAAAGGATAAAATCAACTTGGGTAGTATTATAAGAAAGAGAAGACAAATTAAAGCTATGGAGTGCATGCAAATTATATTTGATGAAAAATACCAAGCAATTGACAAGCATAAAATTAATAACAATGAATTAATGAATGGGAAGAAAAAAAAAAATAAGGGTGCATGTCAAACATAGAATAGGTTAAGTCCCTATGGGATGACATCATAAATAATATGCTAAACATAAAGGGTACTTCAATTTTATTTTTGTAGTAGAACCCATCATATAACAAATAGCCAAAGCTATTCAACAAGCAAAGGATAGGCTCACTTCCAAGGAAATATATCAATAAGAGATTAAGTATTTGGCACTAATGATAATGGTACATGCACAAAAATTTGAATTTATTGACATAAATAAGGTGGTCAAATAGTTGAAGGTGATCCTTAATGTTAAGCATTAATTGTAGTTGTATAAGTATACCCTCACCACTTTGGAATATCCAATTATGAAAATGATTGATGAAATAAAAGGGTTGATAAATAATACGTTATTAGAGGTTTTTGATAAATAGGAGAGACTCTTTAGTGAATATCAATTGTATAAAACCTTCAAGAGGTAAAGACCAAAGTTGAGGATAACACCTTTTTGAATCAAATAGACAAGTTGAAGTCACTGGTTGACAAGCTAAAGGAGGTGGCAAGAGGGGTCTTTTTGAAAATCCATAGGGGAGGCTAAAATTCTTACCAATATAGAGTTATAAGGTGATGATGTATGACATGTTATGCTAAAGATATTGTCATGATGACCAAGGAGATTTGATCAATTTTATAGTTTTATGATAGTATGATCCCAATTTTATAGACTCCATGGCAAAGGATAGAGGTATAAACTAGGATCTTTTGCAACTTAAGCTTGGCACCCTATAAAGTCATTATAAATGTAGTAGTTTAACTACTATCTTAGGATTCTCAATGCATAGGATCTTATGAAAGTAAGAATTTAAATAATAAAATACTTTAGAACCCTTGATACATAATATGATACTAAAAGGTATGATTTACTTCAAGGATGAGATTGACTCATCCATGAGTGAATCGCTTGTTGCAAATAAATGAATCCCTTTCCTCCTTGAAGTGAATTTCTTGTCATTGGTTCAAGTAGGATAAGGATGCATGGATACCTATAGAGGGGGAAAATCACCCTACCACATACGATTCTCAAGGTTGGATCCACAAAAGAAAGCCTTGAGGTGAACCGTGGGGGTATATTGTTCTCTACACTTGATGGACAAGGAAAAAGGGTTCACCAGGAACAATTTTAGGACTCGTTCCAAGTCCAAGGGTTGGAATGTTTTTTGTATGTAAATTTGAACAAACACCTAAGGTTTGGCCTTCTATATACTAAACTAAAATAAATGAAATAAAATGCAAGGAATACAAATGCAAGCAAACAAGAGCTAGTCCTAAAATGATTCTTAATTTGAATGATATCTAAATCCTAATTACAGAATATAAATTCTTTTAATATTTTTAAAAGCAAGGGCGCAAGGAAGATGCACAAACAATCTAGCCTAGATGCAAAAACTATATGCACTTTCACTTTCAATGCCTAAAGTAAATTAGTTCCTTTATATATGTAATTGTGTGATTAAAATGAGTAATAATTGAAAATATCTTAAAAGAAAAACACTTCAACAAACAACCTAAAGCACTAACAAGAACACTTCACCTGAATCCAGAAGGCTGACCACTAGCTTTATCTTGCGCCCGTGAAGCTCCACAGAATCTCTAAATCCTGTAAAACAACTTCACAAACACTAAAAAAAATTGGATTAGTATTTGGGGGCCTGCTTAGGCCGCAATATGACCAAACTTGCAGCAGTCAAGCCCCCTTGGTCCTTTTAGCTGACCTTGTAAAAAGAAAATAAGTATTGACCTTTTGGATGGACATACAAGAGTAAGAAACTAAGATGCTAATAGATGATTATATTATTAACTTAGGGGATTTACCCATTTTTGATTCCCAAGTTCACACGAAGTGCAAGGGAAGAGCATACACGGAATAAGGAACCCTTTTAATGTGATGTGTAAGATAAAAAAAAAAATGATAGTTATGATGAGGTTCTTTAACCTTTAGGGGATCTACCCGCTTTTGATTCCCAAGTTCACACGAAGTGCAAGGGAAGAGCATACACGAAGTAAGAATCCCCTTTAATGTGATTTAAATTTAAAATAATGACTTTGATGATATTCCTTAACCTTAGGGGATCTACTCGCTTTTGATTCCCAAGTTCACACGAAGTGCAAGGGAAGAGCATACACGAAGTGAGAATCCCCTTATTAATGTGATATAAATTTGTGCAATAATAAATAAAATCAGAAATGAAATGAGTAAATGAATTAAATAATGAAAAAAATGTGATATTATTTATTAATCCTAGGTGACCTATCCATTTTTTATTCCCAAGATCACACTAAGTGCAAGGGAAGAGCATACACGGAATAGGACCCCATTAGTGATAAGATTTGTGAGATAAAATAGCAAGGTAGATGTGAATGAACAAAATAAACTATCTATATGAAGGAATGCTAAAGATAATAGCAAATAAATGAAATATGCAAGGTTAGTATGAATTAAAAGAATCTAACTATGAAATGAAAATGTGATTCCAAATTAGTAAAGAATTGTAGAAACTAAATGAAATAACAATAATAGAGAAAGGTTGAAAGAACACAACCCTTAGAACAAGGTTGCCTCTCTCTCTCTTTCTTGATGAGAGCTTGATGATGACTTCCTCAAGATGCCTAAGAAGATGTTGATGATTCCTTTGAGATCCTTTGCTTGGAGACTTGAAAGCTTGAAGAAAACCTGCAGAGTTTTAGTGCTTGAGAAAGACTTGGTTTGAGGCTATCCCAAGGGCTCTATTTATAGTTTTTTCATGACCTTGGGGGGAGAGGGAAAATGACTTGAATTTAAAAATGGCATAAAATCATACCATTTTAAAAATGGACCATGTGAGGTAACATGCCATTTTGGAAATGGGCCATGTTATTTTGAAAATGGAAGAATAGAACATTCTAATTTGAGAATGGTAATAATGAAGTAATGTGCCACTTTAGAAGTGGAACATTCTAATTTGAAAATATTAATAATAATGTGGAACATTCTAATTTGAAAATAGTAATAATGAAGTAATGTGCCACTTTGGAAGTGGAACATTCTAATTTGAAAATGGTAATAATGAAGTAATGTGCCACTTTGTAAGTGGGCTAATTCCATTTGAAAATGATGCATCTAATTTTGAATTTTGAAAATAGTGAATAGTGCATGATGAATAGTGAATAGTGACAGTAGTGAACAATGAACAGTGAACAGTGTATGATGAACTTAGGAAAATTAAAAAGGGATTAGAGAACATTAGAAGAAGGTAGGGATATTAGAAGAAATTAGAAGAAATATGTGACTTTAGAAGAGGTATTAAAGATGATTTGGTAGTGCTTTTGAGAATTTTAGAGATGATTTGGTTGGTGAAAATTCATGTCAAATATGACCTTGATTTTTGAGGCAATAAGTGTTTAATTTTAAAATTTTAAAGAGGTGAATTTGGATGGTTGGAGAATTAATGCATGAGGGAGAATTAATGAAAATTGATGTAGAGTGGATCAATTTTTAATGTCTACATTTTGCCCCTTTTTGATGTATTCATTGTACAATGAATGCATCAAAAATAATAATTGTGCACCGATTTTAATTGTGGGGAGATTTTTGGTTATCAATATAGAATGGATAATGTGAAAAATGATTATAATTTATGTGTATGCATGCCCCCAGCCTAGGGTGCCCCCTCGAGTTTTGGAGGGGAAACCTAGTTGAACCGATGAAACTCGATTAGGTTGGGGTTGTGATAAGATATGAAAAGGATGAGGTATGATCAAGAATAAGAAAATATAAGATGAGTAATTAAGATGATTGATGCCCCCAATTGGGGATTGATGAATAGATCGATAGACGTAAGAGAAAACAAATAAGTAAAGCAAACATAAAGGGAAGAAGATAAATCCACCAAAAGGTCAAAGAAAGTAAATATGGTGCTTAGACTATGCCATGTGAATCAACGTAGACTAAAATGATTTAATATGATCAAATGAGCATAAGTTAAGTAAAAGAAAAAATATGGAGTGAAACCCTATGAGGATGTATGCTCGCAAATGGTCGAGGATGGAGCTAAAACCGCTATGGGTGTGATGCTGATTAGCCATGAAGCTATCCTGTAAGGGTGTAGTGCTCACTAATAAAACAAGTAGCATGGAGCATTGACCCACTATGGGTGTGTACTCACTAGTGACCAAAATATGGAGCAAGAACCCACTAGAGGTGTGTGCTCACTAGTGGTTGTAGATGGAGCGATACCCGCTAGGATGTGTGCTCGCAAATGATCGAATGGAGGCTACCCCTCGCTAGTGGCCATGAAGCTATCCTATAATGGGGTGTAGAGCCCGTTGAGCCAAAAGGAGTGTAACCCGATAGGGGTGTTATGTATGTAGATGGTCAAAAGGAGTGTAACCCGATAGGGGTGTTATGTATGTAGATGGTCAAAAGAAGTGTAACCCGATAGGGGTGTTAAATTTATAGATATTTTGATTAAAACAAAGCAAGTAGATGACATGCGTACATGTACTAGAGAGAAGGTAGGTAAAAAAATGGGTATGTGTGCCTTGTTTGAGATTTTAAGAGAGATGTATTCAAGATAGAAAATCGTTGTATTAATGAGCTTTTAATGATATTAAATATGAAAATGACAGGTGAGATATGCAAATAAAATAATAATAACAGAAGAATAATAAGTAATAACAACTTGACAACCATCAAACTATGAGCGATAGAGAACCATACGATCTTAAAAGCTAAAAGGTACCAAGCATAATGATACTAAGGACTATCCAGCCTTAAGTGCGGTGGGAAGCATGTGGTCTTAAATGACAAAGAGGGAACCATCTTTGGAACCCAAGTTTTCCAATAAAGGGTGTGTTCCGGTGTAGCTCCAATATTATTAACAAAAGGCATCAATAACGATCGTGTAAGCGACTTAACAAGAAAATCTGTAATCTGACAAAGGTATCGATGGCGCAGGAAGGATCTTCCTTTTCTTCAGAACCTTTGGTAAATTCTTCAGAGAAAAATCTAGTGTTTGACCTTCCTGAAGAGCTTTCGAATAAAATCTTAGCCCTTAGTGCTTTTGCCTTATGAAAAACTAATTTTATCCTGTCCCTTAAGGTTTGTATAGCCATAAGGGTTAGAGGAATGTCTTCAAAATTTTGGATTTCATCTATACTCGGTTTACTCGAACCTATGCAATGTCCTATCACTATTACCTATTCTGCAAAGGGATTAATTTTTATTCATCTCATGAATTGGGATCTTCATGACTGGAGCAAACCAGAAGTAGTTTCTCTCTGTAAAAAGTTAATCTGGTACAATTCTATTGGTCTTGTTGGTGCATTAATTCCTGACTAGAAACTATAGGTTTGTCCTTCAGTTTGATAGAAGATTCCTCTCATCGCTCCAAAGAAGCCGAAAGGTCAATTATGCAAAGCAAGTCACTGACAAATTTAATTGGGGATTTATTCCTAATTTCTTATTTTGTAGGCTCGTTATCGACAAAGAAGTTACATGGTTGGCTCGTGGTCCCAAGCGTGTATCGGATACTCGGGTAGTAAACCACTATCACTGCACCATGCCTGATGTCGTTGATATTTCCTACTTTAATGAATTTGAATGGCCTAATCATATTAGCTTTAATCAACATTGGGGGTTGCTATCTAATCAACGTACGTGGGAGGATGCAGTAAATTCAAGTTATTCTGACTCAGATAATGAGTAGATGTTTTGATGGCAAAGGTTGCGGGGGTCCATAACCCATGTACGTGTGTGACGTATATTGCTGAAAATGAGAATGGAAAGGAATCTATTTTATGTATTTGATGACAGTTGTCTAGTTTACATAGGACCTTTGTTTTGAATTATCAACACTTATCCCTTATGCTCTTGTTGATCAAGAGCGAGGACACTAAGTTTGTATCTTTTAAGTATTAGGGTTTTGTATTTATACCTAAAGTGAGCGAATGTAATATTTCTTTTTCCTTTTAGATATTGATGTAAGGACATAAAATCTATTGACTGGATATGTCATTTGGCTCTATAATGCGAGATGTATGTTTGGCATTACTTATCCTTTGGAGTATATATTCAGTAGTTCCAGTGGTGTTCATAGTTATTATTTTTCTTGTTTTTGCGGAAATTTTACTTCATATGCTTTAAGGTATAAGCAAGATTCAATAGATCATGGATTCACTCTAGCATTTTGAAGGTATCTGTGGGGTATTAAAATACCCATGTAAGATGCCGCTCGGGAGAATAGAGAAGGGTGAAGGCCGAAAACGAACACAAAGCATCACTGAGATTTACCACAAATCTAATGAAGGAAGTGCATCGAACAACAGAGGTGGAGAAGAGAAGGTGAGTGGAATTTTATCTGATTCATTAATTTATTTATTTTATTTTGAAAGAAATGAGATCGTGAATGAAGTAAAATAGTAAGGGAATAAAAAAAATTGTATTGGGGTTTTGCGACTGGGAGAGGGTTTTTATTATGTAATATATAATGTAGTTTTTGTATTATTTTTATATGGAATTGGTGAAATTGTGAATGGAATTATGTAATGTGATAATAGTTAAAGGTATTACGACCTCGTCATCGACATCGAGCAATTGTTGGAAATTTAAGGGAATGCATGACAATTGAGGATTGGAGGTGGTTGGAGGTGATAGGGTTTGTAGGGGTGGCCCAAGTTAAGACAGTGCATGCTGATACGATGTACCTATCAACATTATGTGAGAGATGGGATCCAAATAGGGGTACATTTCATTTTCCTACAGGGGAAATGACAATTACCCTAGAGGATGTATATCGGATTTTTCGGTTACCGATAGAAGGATCTATCATTTCAGTGGCGAGTCGACGAGAAAAAAGGTTAGTGATGGAGGAAATTTTTGGTAGCAGTTGGTCTTGTGTGAATCTCAATAGTGGTGGAGTGTTGTATGAGGAGTTTTTTGAGGCAGGGGTATTATCAGTGAGGCAGACCCTAGCGATGGTGCTGATATCAAATTGGGTTTTGCCTGATTCATCAGGGTCACGATTTCCATGGAATATGCTAGGGGTTGTAACAGATATGGTGGAGAGGTCAGTAGTCTTTGCATGGGCATCAACATTATTAGCACAAACTTATAGGGAGCTTTATGAAGTTAAAAGGACAACTCGAGGTGGGTTAAGTTGTAGTCTGCTAGTGTAGGTGTGGGGGTGGGAGCATATAGTGGTGGAGAGACCCCAAGGTCTACCTTATGATGCCCATAGGTTTATGGGGTTAGAGACACCATATGTATTAATATGGCAAACAACTAGGGAGACAAGGGGGAGTAGACCATATGCAAAGGATGGAGATCACTACCATTATGTTTTTGAGAGTTTGAGGCCACAGGATGTTTGTTGGTAACCATGGAGAGAGGGACCAAGGTGGAGTGATGAGTCTAGATAGTTGTCATGTGTACAGAGAGGGAGGTGGCTAATTGGGTGAAGGAACATACAAGTCGAGTATTTTTAGTATACTCGAGTATTACGCCAATTTGGGTTGAGGTAAGGACTACCAGATCCACCTATAATGTATCAAAGATGATACGATTATACTGCAACTACCCCATTGGTAATTGTGTTAGATAGGGAGCCAGATGAACCCCTAGTAGTATCTGATGCTGATAATGCAGGCACAACACCAGAGTTTGATAATTGGTGGGCTACACAATGATGGCAAGCAGGAGAAGTGATAGAGGAGGATGTTGGTATGGGTGAGGTTGGAGAGGCAGTTGGAGAAGTGACCGATGCCACTAGTGGAAAAGAAGAGGTGGCACATGAGGGGGAGGGAGATGTAATGGGTCATCAAGTCAATGAGACAACTAGGGTTTTAGGGGTGGTGAATGCGGAAGAGTTAATGACAAGTCTAGAAAGTGGAGTAGGTCCTGATGGGGGAATTAGCAGATGGGGTGATGTAGTATTAGGGGATGGAATGTCATGGGTTGGAAGGGATGCTACCAATTTTAGGGAAGATACAACTATCATGCAGGTAGAGATTTCTCAGCTACAACGTGCAAGAGAAGATTACAGGGCAACTTTTTTAGTGTCCTATTTTGATGCATTAGTGAGTTATGGATTGCTTGTCCCCTCACAATCAACTTCTCAATCTCAACACAATCAAGAGGGAACAATGACAATGGGCCCAAGAATGCCATCGATTACTGATTCAATAGCTACACAATTGTCAGGAGTTGCTTCACCACCATAGGAGAGTCGAACAATGATGATCCATATATGGAAGTGGCTTGAGAAGCCACCATTTTACATGTTTTTACAAAGTTGCATGCTTATGAACAATAGTTGTATAGACTATAAACATAATTTGTGATGGATAATTTTTATTATTATTTTGTGATACTATATGAAAGAAAAACTTGTTTGTACCAATAGATGCAATAAAGTCAGAATATGTAAAAAAATAAAACATGGTATCCGCTAGCATAGAAAATACCCCATATATGTATGTAGACAATGGAGGTAATCTTTAGCATCATGGTGGAAAAAAAAACATACCCTAGGGTGGGGATTCGCTAAGCATCAGTGACCTAGTATGGGTGCAATGCATGTGATCTAACCTAACTAGGTTTCATCACCTCGACGGAGGAACAAAAAAAAAAAAGAAACAAAAAAAAAAATAAAAAAAAAAAATATAATTAATGCATCCACAAGCCAAAATCAAAAAAACCAACAATTAAACCCTAAAATTAGTTTTTAAAAACCAAATAAAAAACAAAACCACAAAAAAAAAAAAAAGAAAAAAAAAGCAAAAAAAAAAAAAAACACAAATAACCAACCAAAAAAAAAAAATAAACCACAAAACAAAAAAAAAAAAACAAACAACCAGGATGAAACAAGGAAAAAATAAAAAAAGAATTGAAGTAAAAAATGAAACCACAGTTAGAGCAAAAATGAAAGACAACCACAACAAAAAAACAAAAGAAAAATAAGTTGAAAAGAAAACTATTTGAAAAAACAAGATCCAAACACCTAAAAAAAACAAAAGCAAAAAAAAAACACCATAAGGAAAAAAAAACAAAGGGAAAAAAACAACAAAAAGCAAAAAAAAAAAACAAAGGAACAACACAAAAAGCCAAGCAGAGGGGGGAACATAAATACTTATTAGAAACTAAAATAAAATACCTTATTCACAAAACAACCAAATAAAGAACAAAAAACACCAAAACGAAAACCAAAAAATAGTTAAAATAAATATTTTATGGACACAAACCCACAAAAACAAAACAATAACTTGAAAAAACAAAAAAAAAGAAAGCCATAAAAAGAAACAAAAACAAACAAAAAAATCAAAAAGGAGGCTTGCGATCTCGGGGGATAAATTTGATTGTATGAGAACCATCCATGAGAGATAACATACCACATTTGGCAGTAAAATCAACTATCATATCTATGTTAGGAAGAGGAAAGTCATCCTTAGGGCAAGCTAAATTGATGTCTCGAAAGTCAGTACATATTTTGATTGTACCTTCTTTCTTAGCTATAGGAACAATATTGGAGATCCAATCAGAATAGTCAATAGCTTTGATAAAACCGACATCAAGGAGTTTTTGGAGCTCCTCCTTGACTAATAGGGTGATTTTAGGATGCATATTTCTAAGTTTTTATTTAACAGGTTTAACATTGGGTTTAACTACTAGATGGTGCATCACTAAGGAGGGATCAAGCCCTGGCATGTCGGCATAAGACCAAGCAAAAATATCTTGAAATTATTTGAGCAATTTGGTCAATTGCTCTTGCTCATCCATGGACAAGGCTTTTCCTAGCTTAAGGAGTTTAGGACTTTCCTCAGTTCCTATGTTAACATCTATAGTTTCTTCTATGAGAATTTGAGATTCATCCTCATAAGGAAGGGGAGCTGGAATAACACCTAATTGCTCAAGATCTTTAGGAGACATAGAATCCACTTGAGAACTAGAGGATTCAACATGAGCAACACAAGGGATCGATCCATCAAAGAAGAAGCTATTTTGAAGGATATCTTCATGATCCATATCACAAATAATATCTCCTTTAGCATACTCCCCTTGGGTTGCTATCAACTCGGGATGAACTATGGTTATCAGATCACAAAAAAATTCATAGGGAGGTGAGGGTTCCTCATCCTCATCATTCCACTCTAAGCCATGATTTTCTATGAACTCATCGTAAGTAATGAGTTGATCATCATCAGTTGGTAAAGGTTGGATTTTGTGGAGGATGTAACCTATGCCACATCTCCTAGGCCATACTTCAACTTCTAAAGGCTCCTTGATACCTTTTTGTTGAGATCCTAAACCCTTACCTTTATATCCCATTCTAGATAAGATCTGTTTAGGAAGTGGATAATCATTGGATAAGTAGCAATGGGCAAAGGATTTCTCTATTGGGAATGGGTTGCTACCATGGATATTTTCCTCATGAGATATATATGCGTAGACAAAGGTACATATACCTATATGTATTACTTCACCCTTTTTACGGGGTAAACCCATAGTTCGAGGTGAAGGTGGTAACTTGGCGAGATCTAGAAGGGGACTTTCAACTAATTGATCGACTTGATCGTGTGTTGACATTATGGTTGGTGGTTCTTCAATTATTTTAAAATTTTCAAAATCCTTGGTAATTTGAGAAGGAGAAGGAGGAAAAGAGAGGCTCTTGTAGAGAGAAACAGATGGACAAAAATCAAATTTTGATTGGGCTTGCTCAGACATTGAACAATATTGGAATGGATGAGGGTCACCTTGGATAGTGATGAGTTGATTTTTAAATTCATATTTTAGACATTGGTGAAGAGTGGAAGGAACAACCCTCATTGTATGGATCCAAGGGCATCCTAGGAGAAGATTGAAGGATGATGGACAAGATACTACATAAAACAAAGTATCTAGAATCTTGGGTCCTACCTTAAGGGGAAGGGATATGGTGCCACAAGATTCTTGGGATTCATCATTAAATGCCTTAATAATAACATCTGATTTAATTAAATCTTCCTCCTTTAGTCCAAATTTTAGAAAGAAATTGTAAGTGCATAAATTTAGGGAGGAGCCATTGTCTACCAAGATCCTCTTGATAAAATTTTCCCCAATATATCCAGTGATGTAAAGTGGGGAATCCTCTTGTAAATTTGAGGAAGGAAGATCATCATCACAAAATGATATGTGATTTGTCCCAAGAGCACCTACGACATTAACTAGATTGCTAGGGGGAAGATCTTGTGGGACAGTTTGTTGACTTAGGAGCTTTAACAAAGCTTCCCTATGAGTAGGAGAAGTTTGTAAAAGCTCTAAGAGGGATATCTTAGCTGGGGTATTGGCTAATTGTTGTTGTAAATCAAAGGAGACTGTAGGCTGAGATTTTAGGACCAAAGTGGGTTTATCTACACTTGTGGTCTTCTTTTGAGGGTTCTTCAAGACTAAAGTAGGTCTAGAGGATTGGTTGGATGTAGAACTTGTCCCATGTGGATATTGTTGAGTCGGTTGAGCTTGTGCTTGTTGCCTTGTAGTAGCTGCTATCATACCAATCATATTGTGGTAGGGATGTGGTACATTATGGTATGATACTTGATTGGTTGTGTGTTGCTTATGATTAGGTAGGGGGTCTTGGAAAATCCCCATATCTTGATTGGTTGTAGGTACTTGTTGTGTAGGAGGTTGATTTGTAGTTGGAAGAGTGTGGTTAGGAGTAGGTTGAGAGTCCTCCGTAGCTAGGTGACCCTCATATATTAGATCCTGAACCACATGTTGCAACCTCTTACATGAATTAGTCATATGCCCTTCCACTCTATGATAGTCACAATATTGACCAGGCTTATACCAATTAGATGTGGTGTCAGGTTGTCTTATGGGAGGTAATTCAATCATATTAGCTTCCAAGAGTTGTTTAAGAACTGATGATAAGGGTTGGTTGAGTTTAGTAAAATTCCTTGGTGGGGGTCATTGAGGCTTGCTAAGTACCAACTTTTGCAAGGTATTAGCAACATTAACACTATTGGTAGGTCTATTATCTGTCACTCCATCACCAACTACATGCTTGTTCTTATATTGAGTTTTCATAGTTCTTTCTTCTTCTTTCTTTGGTTTAAGTTGACCTCTTCGAATAAGAGCTTGCTCGACCCTTCTAGCCAAATCGATTGCTTGTTCAAAAGAGGTGATAGTTGTTGTTTCCAATTCATATGAGATTTGTTCTTGTAAATTTCCAATAAATATCTCTAACATGTCTCTAGGAGGTAAGGTGTACCTTAATCGTCCAACTAAACTTCTCCATCGAGACAAGAAATTTGAAAAAATTTCATCTTTCCCTTGCTTCAATTGGTATACATCCTTCATAGTGACATTCTTCTCAATATAAGCCCCAAATTGTTGAACAAACAATTCAACTGTTTCCTCAAAATTTCTCAAAGAATGATTAGGTAGTTGATAATACCATTCCAATGCCACACCACCAAGGCTCTTAGGGAATGTTTTTAGCAACAACATGTCATCATATATAATATCATGGCATGTTGTCTTAAACATTCGTAAATGTTCAATGGGGTCCTCTGTTCCCTTATAAATGGGTAATACTGGCATTGGAAAATGTTTAGGATAGGGCCTAGAAGCAACGATAGGGTCTAAGGGCTGATTACACATTTCTTTATAATCATAGGTGAAACTTGAAGGTTGAAGTGAATCCATTCTCATTGCCAATTGTTTCACCATATTTTTCAAGCTTTGTATGTCGGGATTATTGTTATGTAATACCCCTAGGTTCCCTAGGGGAGAATTATAGGTAGGTTGTTGAAATGGAACTTGGTTAATGTTGGAGGCATTAACACCATTGTGATATAGGTTATGGAAGGGAATATTTTGTGTAGTATCTTGTTGGAAAAGATAATTTGAATTTGGTGGAATAGAAGAAGAAATGTTATAAGGAGGAATATTGCAAGATGGAAATTGAACATTGTTTTGAGATGTACTACTAATTGGAGGAGCTTGTGAAATTCCCCCAACATATGGGTTGTGATATGGGATATTTTGTTTAGTAGTTTGTTGTGAGAAATAATTCATATTTTGTGGAATAGAAGAAGAAATATTGGAAGGAATATTGCTTGTATTAGAAGAAGGGATAAAATGAGGTGGAAATTGAGTTGAGTTTGGTGGTATACTACTAATTGGAGGAGGTTGTGAAATTCCTCCAATGTTAGTGGTTGTTGTTGTAGCATATGTGGGATTGTGAAAAGGATTAATATTATGGGAAGATTGAAACAAAGGATTAATTCTACTATTTTGATGAGAAGAATTTTGATGATGAGATGGTCCAACTTCTTCAAGTTGGGCTTCTTCATTCATGGCTTTAATCAAGGCATCCTTATGATGTTTCATAAAATTCCAAATATGGTCAAATGATTCAAAAGTAAGGCATCCATTAGGTCCCTCATGAGGATCAAGGTCATTACCAGTTTTTGTATCTTCTTCAACATCTAGATTGGGATTCTCCCTATCAACTTGATCATCTTCTTGGAAGATTTGACTAGGCTCTAAAAGTTTTCGCTTATTCCTAAGATTGGGAGCCATTACAACTAATAAAAGGATAAGAGAGAGAAAAAAAAGTATCAAATACAAAGTGTGGGAAAATATTGGAGAGGTATAGTTAACTTGTCTTAAATGTGTATCGATCAAGGTTTTAAAATTTTCCTTTTATATTTTCTAATCTAGGAAAACAAATTATTGTGGTCTTATTTTTAGTTTTAAAAGGAAAGGAGGTGTTCACGTCGGGTTCACCAAAATATGTAGAGGGGGAAAATCACCCTACCACGTACGATTCTCAAGGTTGGATCCGCAAAAGAGAGAAAACCTTGAGGTGAACCACGGGGGTATATTGTTCTCTACACTTGATGGACAAGGAAAAAGGGTTCACCAGGAACAATTTTAGGACTCGTTCCAAGTCCGAGGGTTGGAATGTTTTGTATGTAAATTTGAACAAACACCTAAGGTTTGGCCTTCTATATACTAAACTAAAATAAATGAAATAAAAATGCAAGGAATACAAATGCAAGCAAACAAGAGCTAGTCCTAAAATGATTCTTAATTTGAATGATATCTAAATCCTAATTACAGAATATAAATTCTTTTAATATTTTTAAAAGCAAGGGCGCAAGGAAGATGCACAAACAATCTAGCCTAGATGCAAAAACTATATGCACTTTCACTTTCAATGCCTAAAGTAAATTAGTTCCTTTATATATGTAATTGTGTGATTTAATGAGTGATAATTGAAAATGTCTTAAAAGAAAACACTTCAACAAGCAACCTAGAACACTAACAAGAGCACTTCACCTGAATCCGGAAGGTTGACCACTAGCTTTATCTTGCATCCGTAAAGCTCCACAGAATCTCTAAATCCTGTAAAACAACTTCACAAACACTAAAAAAATTGGATTAGTATTTGGGGGCCTGCATAGGCCGCAATATGACCAAACTTGTAGCAGTCAAGCCCCCTTGGTCCTTTTAGTTGACCTTGTAAAAAGAAAATAAGTATTGACCTTTTGGATGGACATACAAAAGTAAGAAACTAAGATGCTAATAGATGATTATATTCTTTATTAACCTTAGGGGATTTACCCATTTTTGATTCCCAAGTTCACACGAAGTGCAAGGGAAGAGCATACACGGAATAAGAACCCCTTTTAATGTGATGTGTAAGATAAAAAAAGAAAAATGATAGCTATGATGAGGTTCTTTAACTTTAGGGGATCTACCCGCTTTTGATTCCCAAGTTCACACGAAGTGCAAGGGAAGAGCATACACGAAGTAAGAATCCCTTTTAATGTGATATACAAAATAAAATAATGACTTTGATGATATTCCTTAACCTTAGGGGATCTACTCACTTTTGATTCCCAAGTTCACACGAAGTGAGAATCCCCTTATTAATGTGATATAAATTTGTGCAATAATAAGTAAAATCAGAAATGAAATGAGTAAATGAATTAAATAATGAAAAAATGTGATATTATTTATTAATCCTAGGTGACCTATCCATTTTTTATTCCCAAGATCACACTAAGTGCAAGGGAAGAGCATACACGGAATAGGACCCCATTAGTGATAATGTTTGTGAGATAAAATAGCAAGGTAGATGTGAATAAATAAAATAAACTATCTATATGAAGGAATGCTAAAGATAATAGCAAAATAAATGAAATATGCAAGGTTAGTATGAATTAAAAGAACATAACTATGAAATGAAAATGTGATTCCAAATTAATAAAGAATTGTAGAAACTAAATGAAATAACAATAATAGAGAGGTTGAAAGAGCACAACCCTTGGAACAAGGTTGCCTCTCTCTCTTTCTTGATGAGATCTTGATGATGACTTCCTCAAGATGCCTAAGAAGATGTTGATGATTCCTTTGAGATCCTTTGCTTGGAGACTTGAAAGCTTGAAGAAAACCTACAGAGTTTTAGTGCTTGAGAAAGACTTGGTTTGAGGCTATCCCAAGGGCTCTATTTATAGTTTTTTCATGACCTTGGGGGAGAGGGAAAATGGCTTGAATTTAAAAATGGCATAAAATCATACCATTTTGAAAATGGACCATGTGAGGTAACATGCCATTTGAAAATGGGCCATGTTATTTTGAAAATGGAAGAATGGAACATTCTAATTTAAGAATGGTAATAATGAAGTAATGTGCCACTTTGTAAGTGGAACATTCTAATTTGAAAATATAATGTAGTAATGTGCCACTTTGGAAGTGGAACATTCTAATTTGAAAATAGTAATAATGAAGTAATGTGCCACTTTGGAAGTGGAACATTCTAATTTGAAAATAGTAATAATGAAGTAATGTGCCACTTTGTAAGTGGGCTAATGCCATTTGAAAATGATGCATCCTACTTTGAATTTGAAAATAGTGAATAGTGCACGATGAATAGTGAATAGTGTACAATGAACAATGTACAGTGAATAGTATATAGTGAAAATGTACAGTGTAGAGAACATTAGAAGAAGGTAGAGATATTAGAAGAAATATGTGACTTTAGAAGAGGTATTAAAGATGATTTGGTAGTGCTTTTGAGAATTTTAGAGATGATGAAAATTCATGTCAAATATGACCTCGATTTTTGAGGCAATAAGTGTTTAATTTTAAAAATTTTAAAGAGGTGAATTTGGATGGTTGGAGAATTAATGCATGAGGGAGAATTAATGAAAATTGATGTAGAGTGGATCAATTTTTAATGTCTACAATACCCAATAATATCTTTAAAAAAATGATATATATTGCTAACAATTATTTGGAATCCTTCTAGATAGTTTAGGTATAAAATTAGAGATATATAAAATTTGGAGGTGCATCATTTTGCTAAAGATGCCTTCAAATTAGTAGAATTACTAGGAGTAGAAATGTATTACCTTAGTTAAGTCCTAAGTGAATTATTATTATAAATAATAGCCATGAGTTCCTTTAGAAGCATATTTTGTTCCTTTAGGAAAATAGAGCTACACTTTATGGATCACACATTGTACTTTCTCGAAGTTTGGAAATAATATAGAAATTGTGTGGGACATTTACTTTCTAATTATGTTATTACTCTTTGGGATTGTGGAATACATTGTGGTTGTGGCATTGCCCTTTTGATTTTTATCCATTCCTTTATATTATCTTAATTTCATATGCATGAGAGCATATTATTTTATTTGATTTCTTCATGTGTTGATTGATCACTCACTTTCCTTGTTATGATTATGTCTATATATTATTCATACAAATTTTCTTAATCCCTAACATCCTTACATTTCTTGCATTTACTTTTATGGATTTACTTTTTGTTTTGTATTTAAGTATATTAGATTAGCAAGCATAGTGGAGAGTTGGCCTAAATTTAGAAGTTGAATAAGGCATGATCCTAATTCTTCTAGTTTTGTTGACCAAATTAGTGAGGTGTGTTAGAAGTTAGACTTTTTGGATAATCAACAAACATACTGTGAAACATGGTGTTGGTATATTTTGGTTAGTTATAAAATGAGTAGAAGTTATTAATCCTATGAGATGTTTGAGATAATTCCCTAAAGGAAACCCTTAGAATAAAACATACCATGCAAAATCCACCTTTTTGGGTTAAAAATAGGAAGGCCAAATAGTATCAAATTAGTGAGACCAAATGAAAGGGAGAGAAGTAATTTTCCCATATTTCAGTAAGTTTATTGCCCATGGTAAGTTGAGGCGATAGCTAGGAGTACCCTAGTTTTACTTTATAGTTGAGGACTAAGTTGATGCCATATCTAATATTTCCACTAAGTTTTTTGGAATGCCAATTTGTTATAAAACTATGAGAGTTACATTATCCTTAATTTCTTGAAAGGTCTCCTTGTCCCTACCATTTAATTTATTTTTTATATAAAATACTTCCTAGTTGATTGAGTCTTTTGTACTGGTGAAAAAATGTTCTATTGATCGTGCAAATGACACATGTTCAAGGACATGACAACATACTTGGATCAAAGATATGTTCCCTATTAAATGGGAAGTATTTTTCCCAAGGTTAGGATATGCTAGGTCTTGGCCAGTGTGGATAGACGTAGAGGTCGTTGATAACTTTTCCTTCGAGGGGCCTTTGCTAGTTTTGTTTCAAAAGATAAATTTCTTGGTATAATAAATTTATTGGTATAATGTTCAACTGTTAAAAAATAATTCTACTATAGATATCTCAACATACATGAGCCAAGTAGAATTAAAACTAGACAACAAAAGTTAAATTTTAAGCTATGTAAACAATGGTTTCCCAATTAGTATCATTCATTGCACTTAAGATTTATCACATATATAACAGCAATGATCATTTTGAAGTTGTATGAAATTCTAAAATACTCTACAAGAAATCAATTTCAACACTTCAAACAAAAAACTAATCTACTCCTAAACTATTTAAAAAAGGTTTAAGGGTAGGAGAAAAGAAAGAAAAAAATGAGCAACCTAATACTGCCCTGAAATCCAATTCCAATCCCATAAAGCAACAAGTCTGATTTAAACCAATCTCGGCTTGACCAATATTCACATAACCTAATAATTAAGATGGTACAATCTTCAAAGGATCATAAAACAATGAAATAAATTGAGTACAACTATCGTTAGCATGCACAGGTTAAACACAACAAATTTCAAAAGCCTTATATTATAAAGATATTTCTTGAGTACATTATTTTCTATTTATCCACATCGATGGATTACAAGAAAAAATCTCAGAAGACAAGAGTAACTTGGTGCAAAAATTCCATCCAAATACAAAGAGAAAAAGGAAAAAAGCTAAAAAGAGACTAGCTAATAGATGGTTTCCAGTCCCTATAATAGACTTGTGAGCCACTATTTATACAATTTTTTGGCCTTCACATGACATTACAACTATAATTAATGGTTGTTCATTTCACAAGCTGTGCTATGTGGAATTGCTTTTATGATAATGAGATATTGCTTTCAACCATACTATGTCCACATATCACTTAATTTTAATTTACACGATGCCTAGGAACTCTAGAATGACCATGTTCAAATATATTACATTATTTGGTACATGTTAATGTACCACCTTGGGTATATCTTTATATTAGGAGTTTATCATAGATTAGGATTTTAGTTTTACTTTATGCAATGTAATAAATGCACAAGTAATATTAGAATGTGTAAAGTATTCAATAATGTAAATGTGCATCATAGTCCATGTGCACATGAGTCCATAGAATAAGAAGGTGAAGAGTCATAGGAATATGGAAGGCCAAGAGTCACATCCCATTATATATTAAACTTTATGTGACCAAGTAGAGGGATCTAAGACATATCATATAATCTTATTAGAGTAGAGTAGAGTACAATTTTGTTTTAATGTAGAACTTGTATGAAGCATGGTGTGTTTGAGATCTCTTCATTTTGTATGAAGATCCTATTTTCGTAAGATTTGATTAATAGCAGTTTTATGAGTTATCACAAAAGTTTCTTATGAGTTTTACCTACTTAGTATATTGTAATTATCATATATTTAATATTGCATACTCATTTTAGTTCTTGTGGTTGCATTTCATTAAATATATATCATCAAAATTTAACAGTGGTATGAGAGCATAAGGTAGATTGATATGAGTAGGGAGATCCACAAGAGAGATTAAGAGGAGATGGGGAGATCTCATTTTTAGAATTTCTAATATTGTTTTTAGCTAGAGTCTTTCCATAAGGTTGCAAGAAAACTCCTGAAGACTAGGACTCAACATAGATCTCTTTCCACTATATTAAAGGATAACTAGTGAAGATTATTGATTTATAGACATTTGGAGATTTGCATAGATTAATTATTTGTTGTAGAAAATATAGATATTAAATATCAAGGAGGTCCAAGAAAGAAGGCCCCATTAGATATTGAATATTGAAGATAAATGAGGTCCAAGAAAGAAGGCCCCATTGGAGATTGAATATTGAAGATAAAGGAGGTCCAAGAAAGAAGGCCCCATTGGAGGTTGAAGATTGAATATAAAGGAGGTCTAAGAAAAAATATCCCCATAGAAGGTTGAAGGTATAATATCAAGGAGACCCAATAAGGAGGTCCCCATAGAATATTGAATATTGTAGTTTGAGAAGGATGATACCCAAGAAAGATGTCCTCTTTGAGAACTTCCAAATTTATAATATAGAAGACTAAATATTGAAGATAAAGAAGGACTAGGAAAAGTCCTATTGAATATTTGAGAAGCTACAGAATTTAAAGTCCCAAGAGAAGAAGGTCTCAATAAAACTTGAAAGGAGAAAGAAGAAGGCTAGAGAAGCCCTATTGAAAAGTTGAAGAAGTGGCCATTGAAGGAGATTTGAAGAAATATCAAGATTACAAGGAGTAGCTCCTAAAAATAAGAATTTGGGATAATTATCACCATCTGAAAACAAGACCAAAAGGAAAAAAGATTTCATAAGAAGTTTGTTAAATTTTTGAAAGGATTCTTGAAGATCTCAAGATATTTAAATTCTTGAGAAAGAGGCCAACTAAAGAGGCTATATTTGAATTCAAAATATGACAACAATATTGGAGGAGAAATAAGCTAGAAGAGGCCACTAGATTTGAGAGTTTTGAAGACAACCATAAAGAATTTGAAGGCTGATTTATGAAGGAGAATATTTCTGATTTTCAAGGCAGAATTTGAAGGGTCACAAGACCGAAAATTAAAGGTGACATAAAGTTGCAAGTTGGAGAAGATTTGGGTAGATTTTGAAGTGCCCTTTGAACAATCAATTGAAGGAAGGCTTGACAGGAAAAAGAGGTGGCACTTTGAAGATGATAGAGGATATTCTTGGACAACAAGATAAAGAAGAAGAAAGCAGAGTTTTGAAGTAGCAAATTAAGAGATCAAGACTACAAATTTTTGCAGCATTAGAAGGAGAAAATAGAGCTACAATTTGGATATTTTTGGGATATATTAGAGAGGTTTTTGGACAGCAAAATAAAGGAGGAATTGGCTACATTGGAAGCTGAAAATTAAAGAAGTTTTGGACAGCAAGAAGGCAACAATCAGAGCTGCAAGATTGACAAGTTTAGGGCAAAAAAGCACAAGGAATTGAAGCTAAAAATTTGATAAGTTTGAGGCAGCAATTGAGTAGAAAGGAGAGCTGCAAATTTTACAAATTTAAGGTAGCAAATAGGTGAACCAAATCACCAAGAAGACTAGCTACAAAAGGATACCAAAAGGTATGCAATATTGGTGCTATAAAGGTTCATTATTTGAATGTTCACATTAGTTTATTATAAATGTTTTGAAAGCACCATATTTGTCACAACCCAGGTCTACTCACCTAGTTGTCAAAATACAGATTCAAACTTTTTGGTAAATGCATACATAAATGTCACACATTTAGGTAGTTATTTCCAACTTGTATTACTACTTTGACATAGAGGATCACTGTAGCACCCTAAAATTGGCACGGTTAAACCTTAGTAAAAAGATAAAATGTTAAAATTTGAATTTCAACCCCAAACTGCCCGTTAAACCGCCTTTTACCCGCTTTTCCTATTTTTCGTGCTATTTTTAGGATTTGTTGTGACCGTTGGATGATATCGTCGCCGATCAGACGATATCGCCTCAGATCGGATGAATTCGTTTGGAGCAGAACGTCCAGACGATTTCATCCCAAACTGATTTGTTCATAATTAGCTTCTATTTCAACGACGTCTCTAATCGGGGCAAAAGCGTGTCTGTGCCGTTAGAGACCTTCCCCGTTGGAGATCTCCCAGATTGGGATGATCTCCAACCTCCCAACCTCCTTCCTAATCCTATTTAACCTTAAGATTTTCCCCTGACCTTCCCCTGGCTGAATTCCCCTATAATTTGATCTTTGTGTGCGTTAGAATACCCTGAATTATCATTTGCATTTGTGCCTTTCTAAGTTTTCTTGCAGGAACCTCATTGTTTTTCAGTCGGAGCAAGCTCAGATCGTCGTAGATGATCCTGTACGATCTTGAACGATCACATCGCAATTCAAGACAATTTTGTATTTTGCAGGCGATTTCGACTGTAGCCAACATTGGGGGCAATTAGTGCCCTGAGTTTGCATTCTTTCTCCACTATCCACTATTTTTCTTTGCATTAGTTAGACTTATTACTATTTTGCATCTTGGAGTTCACCTCATTTAGTATAATTGCATGATAAAGATAAAATCAACCATTAAATTTACTGCATTTCCTTATCTGTTATTACAATTTGTTATTTAGGCATGTTTGTTGTTATTTCTACCATTACCTCTTGCTTTTGCATTTGCATATTTGGTATTTCGTGTCTATTTTTGTGATTGTAGGTTTATGAATTCGTCAGATTACAGACGATTCTATCTAATTTCAGATGACCATCTATGATTTGGGACGATCCTGAGCAATATCAGACGATTACGTACAAACTGAGACGATCTGAACTGCTACAAGACTCAAAATCTCCATCAAACATCCGAAATCAGGTATGATTTTTCTCATCTAGCTTATTCTCTGTTTTTTCTATTCAAATCTGTTTTCTGTATTCATTTAAATCCGCATTGGCATATAGAATAGATTAGATTCATATCGGCCAAACCTAGGAGTTGAATGATCAAACATAAAAATGAACACATCAAACACTCTCTCAACCTAGGCATGGAAATTGCCATTCAAAAGTTTCCTGGTGAACCCACCATCCGTCAAAAATTCACCTTTATACACCTCCCCAAGAGGCGGGACCTTCGTAAGGCCTCTTAGTCCGAGGTATTGTCCCATCCTTTTCACATCCCCCTTCCGGGCGTGGATCCTATAGCCTAAAGGTAAGGGTGCGAAAAATTTGGAGCGATACATTTTGGTGAACCCGACGTGAAACAGAAACCTTTTGAAAACAAAACCATTTTAAAAACTAAAAAAGTAAAAATAAAAACCAAAAACATAAATGCATTTAGACTTAAGAAAACTTGCATGTCAAATTTAGATGGTAGACTATAATAAAAGACGAGTTGTCACTATTAATGTTGAAAATCAATTAGCAGCTATAGAGATTAATTCTTTACTTAGAGTACCTCCAACATATAGGGTTCAACCTTTGTGGGATGAACTAGATAGGAGATTGAATCTCATTTCATCTAGAGCAACCAAACTTAGGCAAATCAAGAGGTTTATCCTAGATAGAATCTTGGATCCCGATCAAGTGATTTTGTATCATGAACTTCAGAGAGCTTGCCATAGGTGGTTAGCAGATAAAAGAGCTCTTGTGTCTTCTGAGTTGTATACCTTTGAGGAATACCTTGATAATGCAGTTGTAGTGCATAAATTTTTGTCTCGTGTAGAAGACCAAGAGGTCGTTCTTACGGATAGAAAAATATGGAATAGAGTTCCCAGAGTTGTGTTATATCGAGAGTATTGCCATGAGATTTATTTTTACAAAACAGAATCTGAAACAGATAATATCACCATAGCACACTTTGTTGACTTCCTAAAAAACAATTTCCAATTTGAAGAGGAGCACTTTATGACTCCTGATGAACTTGATCCTATCAATGACATCTATAAATTATTTATAGAAAACTAGGTTATTATTTTATTATTGTTATTTCTTGTATTGAGTGTGTTGTTTATTGTCTTTATAAAAACAAAAACAAAAACAAAACATAATCATAACAAAAAAAAAAAAATCAAAACATTTCCTTTTAAGTATTATAGTAGGTATATAATTAAAATATATACCTCCCAAGATCTATTGCAAATATATTAATATATATTTGCTAAAACCCAAATTTAGACACAATGACTAGACTCAGGAATGGAAAACAAATTGAGGTAGAAGAAGATTGGTTAAGAAAACCAGAAAATAACCCAGATGTTCTTCCTGAAGACCCAATTCAGGAAGAAGGAACCTTAAACCCACAAGAAGAAGAACTTGTGGATGCAAATGAACAAAAAGAAAATGATAGAGAGGAAGGACCCTCATCTCCTAAAATAACACCAGCACGGAGTCGTTACTTTTGAGAACATGGACCATTTTTGGAAATTTCTCAATAATAATATTGGCACCCTTAATAGAGTAGTTCATATGGATAAATATCAAATTAGTGACACTCAAGCAACCCTAGAAGACATATATCACACACACACTAATCCTTTGTCCTTCGTTGATCAAGAGAGTGATCAAGCTGGACCGTCCAATTTGGACATGGCTGCTATAATCCAAAACATGCAACAACAACCGGCTACCCAACCACCTAGAGTGCCTGTTACCAAGCCAAGGGTTATTCCCGCACAAAAGAAACCTTCATTCACTGCTCTATTTTGCCAAGCTATTGATCAATACACCTCAAATCAACAAAAGCTTAAAACAAAACCAAATACCAATTTCCAACAATCTGGGATACAACATAATGCTACAACAAATCTTCTTCATAATACTCTTCCTACCAACCATTTGCATAACAAGAATATAGCATCTAATCCTTATGTCCCGCCCTCCTACGGTCACAAGACCCATACTCATGTGCCACCAAACCAATATGGTGGACAAACTGGTAATTTGGAAGCCATGGTGAAATAATTAGTCTCTCGCATGGACCAAATAGATCCCTACCGTCCCTCATACAATTATCGAGAGATGTGTAGTCAACCTCTAGATCCTATAGTTGTAGCACAACCATATCCCAAACACTTCCCTATGCCTGTCCTACCTATATATAAAGGAACTAAAGATCCCATAGAGCATCTTCGTATGTTTAGGATAGCATGTCATGACATATCACATGATGATTTGCTATTGCTAAAAATGTTCCCGAAAAGCTTAGGGGGGATGGCATTGGAATGGTATTATCAATTACCTACTCATTCTTTGAGAAATTTTGAAGAGACCGCTGAGTCTTTTGTGCATCAATTTAGTGCCTATATCGAAAGGCATGTAACCATTAAAGATTTGTACAACCTAAAACAAGACAAAGATGAGTGTTTTGTTGACTTCTTAGCTCGATGGAGACAGTTGATAGGAAAATTACACTTTGTGTTACCTTATCGGGAGATGTTGGATATTTTTATCAATAATTTACAAGAACAACTATCCTATGAATTATCAATCGCTACTTTGACTACCTTCGATCAAGCTATAGACTTAGCTCGAAGGGTGGAAGATGCTCTCATTAGAAGAGGTCAACTCAAAAAGAAAGATGATGAGAAAACATCCAGAAATCAATATAAAAATAAACAAGTTGTGGGTGACTGAGTCACTGATAGCAGAAACATTGCTAATGTTAACACTATAAAAACAACAGAGAAGTTTATATTGAAACCTCCTGATAAACCACCCCAAGAATTTACTAGGTTAAATCAACCTTTATCAACCATTCTCCCGCAATTACTAGCACGAGGCTTGATCCAATTACCAACTATCCGGGAACCTGATCCAACTATACCCGGATACAGAGCTGATTTACATTGTGATTTTCATAGAGGACCTGGACACGCTACCAACTCTTGTAAAATATTAAAACATAAAATACAAGATTTGATTGATAATAATGAGATGGAGGTGCAAGCCTTCCAACCTAAACAAAATCCTTCCAATAACTCTCAAAAGAGCATTCCCCAAAATCAGAATCAGAATGCCAATCAATCATTGGACATATTTCAACATCCTTTACCAAAACATGGTAAAGAGGTGGCTAATCAAATTGAGCATCATAATGTTCCTCCTCCTACCCGATATGTAGGGACTATTAGCGGACAATTACCTATTCATGATCCTCAAATATTTGACACAACTTTATCCATAGTTACGACCAGACCTCTACATAATATTCGGACACTTGATCTTAGTGACACCGAATATGAGACTAAAAGTGACATGGAAATCACTTCAAATCAATCGAATAGTTCTGAAGATGAATCAGATCCTATTCAACCTATCACCAGTTCTATGGTTCCAAAAGAACCATTTCCTAGAAGAGTTACTACTCGACCCTCCTCTCATCAGTTCCTTTCTAATGAACAAGCTATAAATGCTAGACCAAGACCTATTCATCATCCACAAAATAATATTGTAGGAACCATCGGAGCCGTTACTAGACAACAGGCTCAAACCTCTCAACAGGATCAAACTCAAAATGATGGATCAGCCCCATTTGTTTTGAAAAATCCCAATAAAGGGAATTATGCGTCTAATGTTCAACCTAAACCTCCTTACAATATTAATGAACAATTATCCAATACTACAGCCATAATTTCCCTTTTGGACCTATTAAGATCTTCTCCTACACATAGGGATGAATTAATGCTTACATTGAGCCAAATGATGGTACCACAAAACATTCAACCTGAAGCCATGGCCAATACTATCATCACTAGAGAAGTCGATTGTATTGAATTTCGAGATAAAGATATCCCGCAACATAGTTTACATAAGGATAACCCCTTATATATTACTACCCTAATTGGAGATGTAGTCGTTAAACGAGTCTTGATTGATAATGGTTCATCTTTAAACATATGCACTTTTGACTTCTACCAATGATTCGGGTTTAGAAGTGATGAAATGAAAAGAACTGATATGATTATAAAAGCCTTCAATGACGAGACACAAGAAACGTGTGGAGTCATTACTATACCCTTGCAAGTTGGTCCTAGAACCCTAGATACGACCGTGTTTATTGTACACTGCCCTGCATCGTACAATATACTTTTGGGTCGCCCTTGGATCAATGCGATGCGAGTGGTTCCCTCCACCTTACATCAGTGTGTTAAATTTGAATTTAAAAACTAGTTGGTTACCATTCATGGTGATCCTAGACCCTTTGATATGTGTGCTTTGGCTGAACTCGTTGGAGTTCAATTTTGCCTTGCCCTATCATCCACACATCCTAGTTCTTATCATCCATCCAAACGTGTGAAACACACACCCATAACATCATCTACTCTTTCAACTACACCTATACATATAGCTCAACCATATTTTGAACAAACCACATTAGGACCTCGAAAAGATCCTAAACCGACAACCAATGCTTCTTGTCTCACTCCTATATCTTCCATACCTATAGATTCACCCGTCAATATCACCATGACATCCACATCCACTAATGGCATCCTTTCTACACCCGACGATGTAGGAAATGTTCCTTCTACCTCTTATGCTCTTACTGATGAGCTCTTACCCGATTTATCTAAAATTCTTATATCAGAAGAAGCCAACACTGCCATGTAGACTTCCCTCCTTTTAAATAAACTCCCACCCTCTCCTCGTACCTTGGGCCTCCCACAACCTATGGGAAGTATCTACCAAGTCGAGAGTTGTGCTTTTATTTATAAAGGATATGATTGGGGAAGAATACCCAGGAATATTAAGACACATTGTGATGGATATGCTAGATGCTATTTTGCTAATGATTATCTTAAAGCTAAACCCATAATGCTTAAATTGGGATATAAAGGGAAAGGTTTGGGACCTTTCCAAAATGGTATGAAAGAACCTTTTGAGGTAGAACCATGGCCTGCCCGATGTGGTGTGGGCCTATTTTCTAGTAAGAGTCAGCCCTTTCCATTTGAGGATGATGACCATCTCGTATGTTATCAAGATTATCTAGATAAACAAGATTCTTTGTGCCCAAAGAATAATTCCTTTACCTGTAATATGCTATCCATAGCCTACCCTGAAATGATTGCCGACTCCGATGAAGAGTTGGAAGGGGATATTTTCCATGATGTCTCCGTTGAGGAAATGTTACATAACGAATTTTATTTTGATGGCTCTATACCTAGTATAGCCCAGCTTGAGGCCTCGACTCCTCAAGATGAATTATCCAAGCTAACCTTGGAAGAATTACAAGAATTAGGTGTTTCATCCGCCCCACCTAATTTTGAGAGAGATTTACATATGGAAGTTGAAAACGTTATAAAAATTAACATTGGAACCGAACATAACCCTCACATAATCAATATTGGATCAAAATTGAGTCAAGAAAAACAAGATAAATACATTTCATTTCTTAAAGACTATGAAGATGTCTTTGCTTGGACATATGAAGACATGCCAGGTTTGGACCCTTCGTAGTTATGCATCATCTAGTAGTCCATCTAGATGCTAAACCTGTTAAACAGAAACTCAGAAAAATGCATCCTAAAGTGGCCCTACTAGTCAAAGGAGAACTAGAAAAACTATTGAAAGTCATTTTTATACAAGCTATTGATTATGCCGAATGGATCTCAAATGTAGTTCCAAGTAACTAAGAAAGAAGCCACTAAAGTTAGGGTTTGCACCGATTTTAGAGACATTAATGTTGCATGCCCTAAAGATGATTTTCCTCTTCCCAATATGGATCAAATCATTGAATTTACTACTGGAAGCGAAATGATATCCTTAATGGATGGATTTTTTGGTTATAATCAGATCAGGATAGCTCCTGAAGATCAGGCCAAAACAACCTTTATTACCCCTTGGGGAACCTTTTGTTGGAAAGTGATGCCATTTGGCTTAAAGAATGCAGGTGCAACCTATCAACGAGCTATGACTTATATCTTTCATGATATGATGCATGATATCCTACATGATTATGTAGATGATATCATAGCTCGTTCCATCAAAGAAGATGATCATCTAAATGACTTAAGAAAAGTATTTGATCGGTTAAGGGAATATCTTATCCGACTAAATCCAGCTAAATGCATATTCGAAGTTAAGTCCGGTAAATTATTAGGGGTTATAGTTTCTTTACGTGGCATTGAAATTGACCCTCTCAAGATCGTGGCTATCACAGATATGCCCGCACCCACAAATATATCGAAATTACGAAGTTTACAAGGTAAGCTTCAAGCTATTCGTCGCTTCATCGACAAGTTGGCGGACAAAACCGGACCCTTTCTTAAGCTTCTTAAGAAAGATGTCTCTTTTCATTGGGACGACGAATGCCAAGAAGCATTTGAACTCCTTAAGCAATATCTCCTCAAACCACCAGTGCTTTCCCCACCTAGATCTGATCGTCCTTTTATCTTGTACATTTATGCTTCTGATTCTACCTTAGGAGCTATGTTAGCTCAACTTGACGATGAGAAGAAAGAACGCGCTAATTATTATATTAGCAGGACCTTAATCAGTTATGAAACTCGATATACCACATTAGAGAAATTATGTCTAGCAGTCGTATTTTCTACACAAAAACTATGACATTATATGCTCAGTCAAAAAACGTATGTTATTGCCAAATTTGACCCTTTGCGATATCTCATGAGTCGACCATATTTATCTGGTCGCACAGCCAAATGGGTTCTTGCGCTAAGCGAATTTGAACTCACGTTTATAGGACAAAAGTCTGTTAAGGGTCAAATCATAGCAGATCAATTAGCTACTGCACCCTTAGAATCTACTCATCCCCTCATCATTGAGTTTCCTGATGAATGCCTTAAACTAGAGGTAGACCATTCAGAGCAATGGTCCCTATACTTTGACGGAGCCCGATGCATGAGTGGGGTTGGTGCGGGTATTATTTTAATATCTTCACAAAAACATCTTATACCTTTGTCCTTCAAATTAACATTTGCTTGCACCAATAACACTGCTGAATATGAAGCTCTTATCCTTGGATTACGAGCTGCCTTGGCATTGAAAATCAAAAGTTTATTGGTTTTCGATGACTCCCAACTTGTCATAAACCAAATCAATGATGTTTATCAGACCAGAGATGATAAATTATGCCCATATAAAGCATATGTTTTGTAGTTATTATCCTTGTTTGATCAAGTTACTTTGGAAGCTATTCCTCGAACTAGCAATCGTGCGACTGACGCTATGGCTGCAGCTGCATCTCTTTTACCCTTGGAGTTAGATGATGAATATGCTACCATCATTATTCGTTGACTCTAGGAACCCGCTTCAAGCAAATCATGCTTAGAACCTTTGGACATGTTTCTCATCAACGAAACAACTCCTGAACCATGGTATACTGATATATTTAATTTTTTGCAGAAAGGAACCTTCCCTGATGGTTGTACTAGCAACCAGAGTAGGTTATTACGTAGACAAGCAAGTCGCTTTGTGATTATTGGTAATACCTTGTATAGAAGATCTTTTGAAGGCATCTTATTGAGATGTTTGAATCTAGAAGAATCTAGATCAGCTTTGAATGAAGCCCACAATGGATCTTGTGGGGGACATTTTAGTGGTAGCGCCATTGCTAAGAAACTCCTTCGGATAGGATATTTTTGGCCTACCATGGAAAATGATGCACATAATTATGTGCGACATTGCGACAAGTGCTAGAAACATGCTGACCTTGTCCATGTGCCTGCACAAGAACTGAAGGCTATTTCATCTCCTTGGCCCTTTTCAAAATGGGGCCTCGACATTATTGGAAAAATCAACCCTGTGTCATCCGATGGACACAAATTCATCATAACCGCCATTGAGTATTTCACGAAGTGGGTTGAAGCTATGCCATTAGCTTCTTGCATTGGAACACAAGTTTCCAAATTTATTTTTAATCAAATTATTTGTAGGTTTGGAATTCCTGCCAATCTCATTTTCGATAATGGAACTTGTTTCAAAAATAAAGATGTTAAAAAATTATGTCAAAAATATAAAATTCAACATCGCTGGTCCACTCCCTATTATCCTCAGGGTAATGGTCAAGCATAAGCATCTAATAAAACCTTAATCAAAATTCTCAAAAAATTGGTCAATAAAACCGGTCGAGACTGGCACATTCAGTTATATCCTGCTTTGTGGGCCTATCGAACTAGTGTTCGAACCCCCATTGGAACTTCACCTTTTGTCTTGGTTTATGGTGCTGAAGCCGTTTTTCCCTTTGAATTAGAAGTTCCTTCTTTAGCTCTACTACTTCAAGATACTGAAGTAGGGGATGAATATCATGCTGGCAGATTTAGTCGACTAGAACTTCTAGATGAAAAGCGCATCAATGCTTTGGAGCATCTTCGCGCCTACCAAAACAAGCTTAAGAGAGCATATCTTAAGAAAGTTCATCCTCGATCCTTTGAGATCGGTGACCTTGTCTTAAAAGAAAATCAAAAAAATACTAATGCAACTACAAACCTTAAAGGTAAATTTGAGCCCAACTGGCTTGGACCATATGTCATCACTGCTAAATTTGGATCAAGAGCATACAAATTATCTACCTTGGATGGTAAAGAACTTAAAGAACCTATGAACATTATGCATCTTAAACGTTACTATGCATAAAAATTGGTCCTTTCATCATTGTATATATTTGTTTTGCATATTATTTCCTTTTAGTCACTTATTTTAAAACATTTCAAAAAAACAATCACCTTGTATTTCTTTTAATTCATCACTTAACATTAAAAAATTTCAAAATCATCAAAATCTTCAAAAACATCTTTTATTTTGTACCTCTCAAACTGTGAAGTATTGCAGTTATATTTTCAGTTATTTTGGATAAATTAGCATTTATTTGGAATCCCGCACTTTCACATTCACATGAATAAATATCTTGATTTATTTGGTATGATTATTAATCTCTCTTATATCAAAGTCCACAGTTGAATTAAATAAAGTTTTGAGCATAGAGAACCGATCTTGTTATTTACTTGAACTAAGTATATATTTTCACATTAAAATGATTTCATTGCAAATTCGATATGATGCTACATAGTAGAACCGGTTTCCTGAGCGAAAAGTTTCCCTTGCTATCCTATCATGCACATGGTCTAGAATCTTTGAGAATTGACAAAAGGACAAGCTCACCCCTACCCAAAATAAAAATCCCTTGCTCTACAGCTAATCCGAGCAAGTATCCCTAGCATAGGAAGAAAAGAAAAAGTTCAAAGAAAAGAGAAAAAGAAAAAGGTTATTTGAATCATCACAGCAATATTTCAACATTATCTCAAATATCAAGCAACAATACAAAAGTACAAAAAAAAAAAAAAAAAAGAGAAACGCAAAAGCAAAAATGCAATAAAATCCTTTCCCTACCCCTTGAAAAGAAAAGAAGGGTGAATGAGCTTGAATCCTTGGAATTCTCAATTATTCGAAAACTGTGAGGTAAGCCCCATAACAGGTGGTTTGTGCCCAACCCGCTTGGCCTTGGGTAATCCCTAGCGTGGCGATATGTCCGTCACATTAGCGACCTTATTTTGTATAGACCTCTGTCAGCTTATGGATTAGCTAGCTCTTGATAAACCTAACTTACATAGTAGTCTCAGTACGGTTACATGCATATAAATCATGGTCAACGAACATTCATTTGGTCAAGGCAAATTACTTGTATCAAATTATCTTGCTCAAAATTGGTGAATGAACAATACAATCGCACACACATTTGTATTTGAGAGATTTTGTATCATTATGATAAATCAAGATCGGTAATGAATTCACATTTGCACATGAGGATTCCTTATAAGTCTATATTTCTCTTTGAGATAATTTAAAATATTCCTGTAACTCTTTTCGGAATAATTTTACTCTTTTATTCTCACAAAATCTTAAAAATAATTTCAAACAAAAATTTCATAATATTATTTTTCTATTTATCACAAAAATCATAAATTAATCTTGCAATAAAACCAAACAATCTCTTTTCTTCTTTGGATTTCACGATGATGGTATAAGTCTATACCTATAAGTCTATGCCTAGCGCAAACCATTGTTCTAATTTTATGTTCCATTTATTTAAAAAACAAATTCATCAAAACATGTGACTTGCATCATTATGTTACACAATTATGCTTTACAAACAAACAAACACTTATTCTATTTCATGACATTATGTTCAAATTCAATATTGCAACCATGGTATAAATTCTAAGGAATTGTTCAAAATTTTATCACACTTAGGAATTTATGCCTAGCAAAATCATATTTTCGTATCTCATGCATACTATTTTTTTTATGAAAATCTGAAAACAAATCATCAAAACCATCATCATTTCTATCATCACAACACAAAGTCTTAAGACAGTCTCTTAAGCACTCTTTTACTTTTTAACAATATTTCTATACTGGGATTAGCTTGACGACCGAGTGAGCGGCGACTCCATGAAATGGTCTATAACAACGACAATGTCCTTTGAAATTATTGTTAGAAGTCCCTTTTTATTTCTTTTATCAAATCACACCACCACAACCAATTGTTCACATCAGATTATTTCATTTAAAATCTTACAACATGACATCAAATTATAATATTTCAAACGACATAATTACATGAATCATCAATCCAATCAGCAAACAATTCAAACATTAAAGCATCATAAAAACATATGAACAAGTCATATCATCAAAACAAGATCATATATATATAAAAAAAAAACACAACAACCACCAAGTTACGCCCAAGAACAATACAAATGAACAGTAAAAATGAATTAGGGTTTTACCCTATTTTTCTTAATTTTATTTAAAAGTCCACATTTTAATTTTTTGCTTTTTCGCGTTTTTACCTCAAACGTTCGATAACGTTCGATTTGGGTAAAAACACGGAGGGGGCACCATAGTCAGCATTCGTACGATTCGACCAAGAATCGTCGTCTAAAAAATTGAGTATATTTTTTGCTTTCTCGTAAAATGGGAAAAACTCGTCTTTAACGCATTTTCTTCGAAAAATTCGCTAAAGAGGGGGCAAAATGTAGCACCCTAAAATTGGCACGGTTAAACCTTAGTAAAAAGATAAAATGTTAAAATTTGAATTTCAACCCCAAACTGCTCGTTAAACCGCCTTTTACCCGCTTTCCCCGTTTTTTGTGCCATTTTTAGGATTTGTTGTGACCGTTGGATGATATCGTCGCCGATCAGACGATATCGCCTCAGATCGAATGAATTCGTTTGGAGCAGAATGTCCAGACGATTTCATCCCAAACTGATTTGTTCATAATTAGCTTCTATTTCAACGACGTCTCTAACCGGGGCAAAAGCGTGTCTACGTCGTTAGAGACCTTCCCCGTTGGAGATCTCCCAGATTGGGATGATCTCCAACCTCCCAACCTCCTTCCTAATCCTATTTAACCTTAAGATTTTCCCTTGACCTTCCCCTGGCTGAATTCCCCTGTAATTTGATCTTTGTGTGCGTTAGAATACCCTGAATTATCATTTGCATTTGTGCCTTTCTAAGTTTTCTTGCAGGAACCTCATTGTTTTTCAGCCGGAGCAAGCTCAGATCGTCGTAGACGATCCTGTACGATCTCGGACGATCACGCCGCAATTCAAGACGATTTTGTATTTTGCAGGCGATTTCGACTACAGCCAACATTGGGGGCAATCAGTGCCCTGAGTTTGCATTCTTTCTCCACTATCTACTGTTTTGCTTTGCATTAGTTAGACTTATTACTATTTTGCATCTTGGAGTTCACCTCATTTAGTATAATTGCATGATAAAGATAAAATCAACCATTAAATTTACTGCATTTCCTTATCTGTTATTATAATTTGTTATTTAGGCATGTTTGTTGTTATTTCTACCATTACCTCTTGCTTCTGCATTTGCATATTTGGTATTTCATGTCTGTTTTTGTGATTGCAGGTTTCTATTCGTCAGATTACAGATGATTCTGTCTGATTTCAGACGACCATCTATGATTTGGGATGATCCCGAGCAATATCAGATGATTACGTACAAACTGAGACGATTTGAACTGCTACAAGACTCAGAATCTCCATCAGACATCCGAAATCAGGTATGACTTTTCTCATCTAGCTTATTCTCTGTGTTTTCTGTTCAAATATGTTTTTTGTATTCATTTAAATCCGCATTGGCATATAGAATAGATTAGATTCATATCGGCCAAACCTAGGAGTTGAATGATCAAACATAAAAATGAACACATCAAACACTCTCTCAACCTAGGCGTGGAAACTGCCATTCAAAAGTTTCCTAGTGAACCCACCATCCATCAAAAATTCACCTTTATACACCTCCCCCGAGAGGCGGGACCTTCGCAAGGCCTCTTAGTCCGAGGTATTGTCCCATCCTTTTCACATCCCCCTTCCAGGTGCGGATCCTATAGCCTGAAGGTAAGGGTGTGAAAAATTTGGAGCGATACAATCACACTTCAAGTATTTTCACCACTACATTTGGTGACTTAAGTGCTCAGGATCGACCAAATTCCTGCTATAGATTACCATTATCATTAGATCCTTACCACTTTCTTTGGTTTCTCTTGATCCTGGCATGGGCTTGCCCTTCCAGGGCCCATATCACCTGGAAGAATGAAAGCTAATTTTCCCTTGTTTCAAAGCATATTGAATTTGGATTCGCAATCCATACATGTCCTTGGGGTCTGCTGACCTGTATAAACTTGATCATTGACCGTCAACTAAGGTTTGATCAGGGTCCACCATCGCATGACTTTTGGACCAAATATCTCAGACCCAGATTCGATTTACAGTAATGCTACCCATACCATCTATCGCTAGAATTTCTAACCCCATGGTCCAGCTCTTAGGCCATGCATCCAGTTGGTAATTCTGCAATTGGAGTAGGTTCGTGAGTATCCTCACGTACTACTCGTATGTTATCTTGGAGCAACGTCCCATACCATCGCTTTTTTCTCTCAACAGATTAATACCTCCATCTTCTATTAGCTGGAGAACAGATAACACTGAATCTCGGTAGTCACCACCACGGTTATCGAAGTTGGGTAGGTGTTATCCTTACTCGATAAGCACTTCTTATATTGCTTTCTCAACTTTATGTTTCATTCTAACTTAAAAGTTCATTCTAAATTACAAGTTCCATTATTGTATCACCACTATAATTTTAAAGAAACTTATAAATATAAACAATTAAAATAGTTTCATTCTAACTTAGAAGTTCCATATCTAAAACCTAAAGGTCAAGAGTTTTTTTTTTTTTTTAAAGAGTCTTTGGATATACATATTTTTATAAATTAACTACCTATACATGTTTCAAAGAAAACTTTGACGTGCCTACTTCTTTTTTCCTTCTAGAGCTAATTAATTAAATTTTTTTTTACTATAAATTCTTAAAAAGCTTGTGAAACATCATAGCTAAAAAGAATATTACTCTTTAAACCAATAGTATTAATTTACGTTGATTTAACCCCAAAGTTCCTTTAGTACCTAATGGTTAGAGAAGGTTCTATAAAACTTATAATTCTAAAAGTGTTTATATATATATATATATATATATATATATATATATATATATATTCTAAAATACCTATAACGGTATTAATTTTCATAATCCCAGGTAAAGATGTTTTTAGTTACTCATGATTAGTTATTGACATATATCTTTTTCATAAAAAAAAATTAAACTATTTATTTTTTAAGATTTATTAATAACTTTTAAGAAGATATAATCTCCTAAATTTTAAAACCTAAATTTTTTAAACAACTATGCAATAGAGAGTTTTAAACTCTTGTGTCTTAATAGTAAAAATCATAAAGCATACACAACTTAACTATTAAAAAGAACCTTACTCTATAATACTAAATTAAAGAACCTAATATTTACTCAGCATATTCTAAATTTATATTAAATATGAGCTATTAGTATAATAAGGAAAATCGATTATTTCTTTTAATATAATTAACTAAAACATTCAAAGGACTTAATTAACCATAACAAAGCTATTAAAACTACAAACTTAACTTTATAAAAGAGTTAGCTATATGCACATCACTACTCGTTCTCATAAAAGACTCCTTCTCAATACTTTTATTTTCTCATGGATGTTCTTACTACATGTCTTCTAAAATCATTGAGTGGTAATTCTGTTCCTTTTCCTTATTTTTTTAATATCATGCTTTTGCGTAAACATAAATATATTGGGGTTGCGGTAAATCAAAGCTATCTACCGCAGACTATCCTGTCTAATTAGTATTAACCTGATTTTTTCTTATGCTAGGTTTTTAAGTAAGGGAGCTATGCATATTTAAATATATTTTCCAAACCTTGAATCAAACGTTGCTCCAGGATACTATCGTTAAGCTGAACAGGTTATAAGATTATTTATTTATTTTTTATTTTTTTCTAAGCTATAACTTTAATAAGCCTTGTCATAAGCTAATCCGCATACATCTATTTCAGGCTCCACCTAAGAGTTGACGTCACACGAGACGTCTTTACCCTATGTGGTTAATGGTTGAAGGAAACACAACTTAATGGGAACAGCTGAAAGTTCTTGACAAATAGAAATCGTTTTAGCTTCCACAAGGGTCCATTTTTTTTAGACAGCCAAAATACAAATGTAACATACAAGCACCTTATTCTTACGCCGGAGAACTACGTTCGATTATATATCATTTTACCATACTCAAAAACATTAAACACCCATCCCACTTCTAAAATGAGCTTACCATATATATACAAATTGGGCATCACGTATTCCTATTTGATTGTGATAAGTAAATACATATTAATTTTATTACAACAGGCTATCCAAATAATTTTGTTCTCTCTGTTAATGAAAAATATGCTTCTATTATATATATATTTTAAAATTAACCATAACAAAAATACAATTACTAAGGTCTCGATTTAATCCAACCACTTAAAATAAATTATTTTGGGCGCTATAATATAAGCTACCATTCAACCATAATGGACCACCCCAAAATAAAGTGCCATTACATTTTTCTAAACAGGTGTTTTACTGAGAATTGTCGGCCAATTAAACTTTACATTTCCAGAAATGCCCTCTCTTCGGGCGTCACTATACTTAAATATACAAGCTCTAACATTTGGTACCGATACGTGCTCCTTCGCCCAGTCAAAGAGATTCTCAACAGTAAGGCTTTTCGTTCTTCAGGGGCCCAATACCGTCTTCCAAGGCTTAATAATTTATTTACCTGGAACCCGATAGTGAGAGACATTGGTAAAACTATAGAAAGGGGTCAACGTGGCTCTATGAAATGTATTCTATATGCACACAGTAATCAATGCAATTGCAAGTAAAACAATCACAAAACTAGCATTATTTTATGTATATACATATCATTCTTACTTTCTTAATATTTTCCTTAATACCTTTAGTGTATGTAAATTTTAAAATCACTTACTTCACAAGCTGCAATACCGTCCATTGCTCATTTATGCAGAATATTAAACATTAAACTCATTTCAAAAGATATAGTTCAACAAAAAAAACATACAGTCCACTATTATTAACTCATAGTCCCAAGAATTTTCCAACCTGACAAATGCTCCTCCTCTGTAGTTTAATGTCGTAGCTACTTCTCCTCAGTGCTATCGTCCATCAACATAATTTCTTCCTCATGAAGTTTCTTCTTATAACATTTGTATATCAAGATATGATGACACGCAAGTTTCTTTTGTTTGCATAAATGTCATTTTATTCGATCTTCGGGTGGCAGATCATTCCTCCAAGTAAATGGAGCCTTTTTATTTTTTTAATATCATTATATTATTTTTTAATTTTTGTTTAATAACTTTTGTCTTAATAATGGTAAGTTGTAATGTATAATCTTATTTTCATAATCTTAAGGCTATTTAATTATATAAATATTTTATTTATGTATGTATTTTATTCTATGTAAATGATTATTATTATTATTAATGCCTTTTTATATTTTGATATGCACAAATAAATAGATATGAAAGACATTTTCATTGTCTTAAAATACTAATTTATTCAACAGATAAAATGCAATTCATGCAGGTTGCCTATATGCAAGCACAAACAACTTGTTCTATATGGATTTTATATTTAGTGGGCTTCCATGTACCCACGAGCCACGGTACCGTAGGCACGACATAATTTCCCACCTTACCTAATATCTCTACTACTGTCTCTGCCATGGGGTGGATAGTTTACCTTATCCGTTTTCACCAGCTACGATGTAAAACTTGCACCTTCGAACACAAATACTTACAACAACATCAAATTCTTCAAGAAAAATATAATCCAACATTGGGGTTGTTACATTCTCCCCCTCTAGAAATCAACACGGTACCGTAGGCACGACATAATCTCCCACCTTACCTAATATCTCTACCATTGTCTCTGCCATGGGGTGGATAGTTTACCTTATCTGTTTTCACCAGCTACGATGTAAAACCTGCACCTCCGAACACAAATACTTACAACAACATCAAATTCTTCAAGAAAAATATAATCCAACATTGGGGTTGTTACATTCTCCCCCTCTAGAAATTGAAATCAACACAGTACCTGTGCTAATTAGATACGATATAACAAATTTTCAATTTACTCATGCATAGACGAGACACAATAACTTCAATTTAAACAAACTATACATAACATCACCATAGAATTTACAAACTAACAAGTCACACTTTTATCATCACAAATATATATAAAACAGTGTTTAATTGTCTTTGTTCATCATTTCTCAAACAAGAAAGGAAATTGGTTTCTCATAGCAGTAACATCCTCCCAAGTGGTATTTTTCTTAGAGTAATGATCCCACTGGACCCTACACTGCTCCACAATCCTCTTTATCAGTTGTCTGGTTCTATATCCCAAAATATTAACTGGTCGAACCTCAATGAGTTGTGGGTCTGACATTTGTAATTGAGACACATACAATATATGATATGGGTCAACTATATATTTGTGAAGAAGGGAGATATAGAAAACATTATGGATTTTTGACAAGTTCAGTGGCAGTGTGAGATTGTAGGTAACATGACTGATTTTGGTAATAATGTCAAAAGGACCGATAAATCTAGGATTTAATTTAGTATTCTTGGTGTGGCTTTTGTCTTTAAGGAAGACCTTTATCATCAGTGTTAAATTCTCAAGGTGTTCTTTAAATATTCACATAACTCTTTTGACGGTTTGCGGCTTCACAAAGTCACTGACGGTTTTCTTTTGATTGGATATCCATATTAGGACCAATCACTTCTCGATCGTCCAAATTATCCTACTTTAATGGTGTCTTCCACCTACGCCCATTTAGGCTTTTTATGCCCCACATAACAACTTTGCATTTGACTGACCCTCTCAATTTTTTAGAAAAGAGCAAATATTGGTTAAGTGTTATGGTTGATTCACATCCTTACTCAATCTATCCACCATCTATTCGGACCCTCTATTTCCATGTATCAAAGTTAAGCTATAATCAATGCATGTATCAAAATACATAAAAGATCAATTTGGATTCTAGTATGCGTTGGTTGGTTTAGTAGGTTAGACCATATCTTAACTTGATCTGCCACCTACTTTATCACAATATTAGGCTTCCGACATGTCCCTTAGATATTAGTTAAAATAAAACTACCAGTTTTTTTTTAAATATATCCCAAAAAGTTAGGTTTACCTATAGTAGCATAAATTTTGTGTGGGGTTTCTTTAGTGGAATTCCTTCGGTCAAATATATTTGGATATTGTATTACAAAATGATCTAGTGCCCCACACGAAAAGCATGTGTTTGGTCCATATTTCTTTTGTTTATCACTTTCCTTATTCTAATTACCATTTTTACTCTACTCCCTGTTGTTGTTTTTCTTCTCCTGATAGTTTCTCCAATCCGGCTGCCCTCTGTTGCCTTGGAATTTATCCCTGTTATTATTTATGTACCATCCATCTTATCTATACTTATTTTACTGATACCTACTTCTATTTTACTCAGTGTATCTCCTTTTATTGGAATTTTCTCTTCCAACTTACCGATAATAAGCCTTTACCTATTTCTGGCTTACTTCTTCATAACGAGCAATGTCATAGACATTTGATAGTGTTTGAGGCGCTTTTCCTCCAACTGGTTGACTACACTTTGGATGTAACCCCATTACAAATTTATGTGCTTTAAATTTTTTCTTGACCATCATATTCTGGGGTATAATTAAGAAGTTGCACAAACCTCTGGTAATATTCAATTACCATCATATTACCTTGACGTAAATTGGTAAATTCTCCATGTTTCTCAATATAGAATTGTTCAGTAAGAAAGCGATTTTTGAATTCTCTTTAAAATTCTTACCATGGTATATCCGTTGCTTCCTTCTGAGTAATTTTCTTATACGTGGTCCACCAATCTCTTGCAGGGCCTTATAAGTGAGTCACTACCCAAGTAGTTTTTGATTCAGAGCAAAGTGGTTGAATTGTGAAATACCCCTCAGCTTCACTCAACCAATTTACGACGGTTTCACCATCATCACTTCCATAAAATTTAGAGATCCAATTTTTTTATCTCCTTTTTTAACTCCTCACCCACCTTCCTCCTAGAGGAACCCTTTGGAAACTCACTTATATTTTTAGTTTCCTTTATTTTAGTCAGATTTTCAATGACTTTCTGATGTTGGGTGATTAGTTCCTACTTCTGGACCATCTGTGTCGTTGCTGATCTATATGCTCACTCATTTGAGATTTCTGGATTTCCATTTACTCATGTTGTTGGTTCAGTTGCTCTTGCAGCAACTGAATCATTCTAGCGATGTTATCATCATTCTGCATAGCTCTTATAGCTACCATCTCCTTTTCTTTCTTGTCCACTCACCATGGTATTTCAGTAGATTACACCCTTTTAGAATATTTTACGAGTCATCTTGGTCCCTTTATTGGGACTTCTGCAATTTCCTCTTACAGGTTAACACTTGCTATTTTTGAGGTTCCCACCATTCCTGATAAACAATTCACGCTTATAGCCTAGGGTTTTGCAACCTAGACTCTGATACCAACTATCACAACCCACATCTAATCATCGGGTTGTCAAAATACATATTCAATTTTTTTCTAAAGACATACATAAATGTCGCACATTTAGGTAGTTATTCCCAACTTGTATACTTTGAAATAGAGGATAACACTTCAAGTATTTTCACCACTGTAGTTGGTGACTTAAGTGCTCGGGATCGGCCAACTTCCCATGATAGGTTACCATTATCATTAGATCCTTACCCCTTTCTTGGGTTTCTCTCGATCCTGGCATAGGGTTGCCCTTCCAAGGCCCATATCACTTGGAAGAGTGAATACTGATTTCCTCCTATTTCAAAGCATATTGAATGTGGATTTGTAATCCATACATATCCTTGGGGTTCACTGACTTGTATAAACTTAATACATTCATGCTTTGGAACTAGCGTAACTATACCAATGCCCGATCATTAACCTTCAACTAAGGTTTGATCAGGGTCCGCCATCGCATGGCTTTTAGACCAAATATCTCAAACCCAGATCTGATTGACGGTAATGCTACCCATACCATATATCGATGGACTTTCCAACCCTATGGTCTAGCTCTTTGGCCATGCGTCCAGTTGGCAATTCCGCAATCGAAGTAGGTTCATGAGTATCCTCACGTACTACTCGTATGTTATCCTGGAGCGACGTCCCATACCGTCACTCTTTACTCTCAATAGCTTAAGACCTCCATATTCTATTAGCTGGAGAATAGATAACACCAAATCTCGGTAGTCACCACCACAACTATCGAAGTTGGGTAGGTGCTATCCTTACTCGATAAGCACTTCTTATATTGCTTTCTCAACTTCAGAGTTTCAGTTTTAGGTTTAGATTTCTTGTCTAAGGTTGTCTTAAAAAATGGTTGATTGATTGCTAGATTTATTTATTAACATTAAGCTTTAAATACTTATCAAAGCTTTCATTAATCATATCTCCTCTAAGAAGTCTCATACGTATAAAATAAACCAATACCCTTTTATTTTCATATAATTTTAAAGAAACTTATAAATATAAATAATTAAAATAGTTTCATTCTAACTTAGAAGTTCCATATCTCAAACCTAAAGGTCATGAGTTTTTTTTAATTTTTAAAAGAGAGTCTTTGGATATACATAAAGGTCATGAGTTTTTTTTAATTTTTAAAAGAGAGTCTTTGGATATACATATTTTTATAAATTAACCACCTATACATGTTTCAATACTCATATTTATTTTCCAACGAAAACTTTGACGTACCTACTTCTTTCTTTTTCCCTTCTAGCTAGTTAATTGAAAACTTTTCTACTATAAATTCTTAAAAAGCTTGTGAAACCTGATAGCTAAAAATAATATTACTCTTTAAACCAATAGTATCAATTTTGTTGGTTTAACCCTAAAGTTCCTCATTAGTACCGAATGGTTAGAGAAGGTTCTATATAACTTAAAATTCTTTATTTATTTATATATATATATATATATTCTCTAAAATACCTATCACGGTATTAATTTTCATAATCTCAGGTAAAGATGGTTTTAGTTACTCATGCTTAGTTATAGCCTCATATTGACATATACGCTTTTCATAAAATAATTAAACTATCTATTTATTAAGATTTATTAATAACTTTTAAGAAGATATAATATCCTACACTAATCAAAGAAATTAAATTTTAAAACCTAAAATTTTCAAACAACTATGCAATAGAGAGTTTTAAACTCTCGTGTCTTAATAGGAAAACTCATAAAGCATACAAAACTTAACTCTTAACAAGAACCTTACTCTATAATACTAAATTAAAGAACCTAATATTTACTCGACATCTTCTAAATTTATATTAAATATGAACTATTAGTATAATAAGCAAAATCAATTATTTCTTTTAATATAATCAACTAAAACATTCAAAGGACTTAATTAACCGTAACAAAGCTATTAAAACTATAAACATAACTTTATAAAAGAGTTAGCTATATATACAGCACTGCTCGTTCTCATAAAAGACTCCTTAGTACTTTCATTTTCTCATGGATGTTCTTACTACATGTTTTCTAAAATCATTAAGTGGTAATTTTGTTCTTTTTTCTTATTTTTTTTAATATCATGCTTTTGCGTAAACATAAATATATTGGGGGTGCGACAAATCAAAGCTCTCTACTGTAGACTATCCTGTCTAAATAGTGTTAACCCGAGTTTTTCTTATGCTTGGATTTTAATGAAGGAAGCTATACATATTTAAATATATTTTCCAAACATTGAAGCAAACGCTGCTCTAGGATACTATCGCTAAGCTGAACAGGTTATAAGATTATTATTTTTTTTGCTAAGCTATAACTTTAACAAGCCTTGTCATAAGCTAATACGCATACATCTATTTCAGGCTCCACCTAAGAGTTGATGTCACACGAGACATCTTTACCCTATGATGTTAATGGTTGAAGGAAACATAGCTTAAGGGGCACAGCTGAAAGTTCACAAATAGAAATCGTTTTAGCTTCTACGAGGGTCTATTCTTTTTTTAGACAACCAAAATACAAATGTAACATACAAGCACCTTATTCTTACGCGGGAGATCTACGTTCGATTATATATCATTTTACCATTACTCAAAAATATTAAACACCCGTCCCACTTCTAAAATGAGATTACCATATATATCTACAAATTGGGCATCACATCTTTGTATTTGATTGTGATAAGTAAATACTTTTTTTTATACATAGGAGAATTGGCAACTGCCTTTCTTTTTTGAACAACTGGTGGGTCAAATCACATTGCCTCTGGTCGTAGCATCAAATCATGGAGCTACCACTATAACCCCTACCTCACCTTGGTAAACATGACACGGAGTGAGGGAGACCCCCGGTGGCTAGGGGTTGGTATCACCGTCATCAAGCTAGCGCAAACTCAACAAATTCTAGTCATACTACTACTTTGCCGTAGAGTGGGCATGACCGCGAGGTTTGAACCTAAGTCTCCTTCTAGTAAGTTCCCAACGTCTTACCAATCCACTATCCCTCGCGGACTATAAGTAAATACATAAGACTATCAAAATAATTTTGTTCACTTTGTTAATGAAAAACAACCTTCTATTATATATTTTTTAAATTAATCATAACAAACATACAATTACCAAGGTCTCAATTACCAAGGTCTCGGTTTAATCCAACCACTTAAACTAAATTATTTTAGTCGCTATAATATAAGCTACCATTCAACCATAATGGACCACCCCTAAATAAAGTGCCATTGCATTTCTCTAAACAAGTATTTTAGAGAGAATTGCAGACCAATTTAACTTTACATTCCTAAGAAAGGCCCTCTCTTAGGACGTCACTATACTTAAAAATACAAGCTCTAACATTCGGCGCCGAGACATGCTCCTTCGCCTAGTCAAAGAGATTCTCAGTAGTAAGATTTTTTGGTTCTTCAGGGGCTCAATGCCGACTTCCAAGGCTTAAGAATTTATTTACCTGGAACCCGATAGCGAGAGGCAGTGGTGAAACTATAGAAAGGGGTCAGCGTGGCTCCATGAAATGCATTCTATATGCACACAATAATTAATGCAATTGTAATATCTTTCTAATAACCAATTTATATGTAAAACAATCACAGAACTAGCATTATTTTATGTATATACATATCATTATTACTTTCTTAATACCTTTAGTGTATGTAAATTTTAAAATCACTCACTTCACAAGCTGCAATACAGTCCATTGCTCATTTATGCAGAATATTAAACAAGAATCTCATTTCAAAATATATAGTTCAACAGAAAACATACAGTCCACTATTTTTAACTCATAGTCCCAAGAATTTTCCAACCTGACAAATGCTCTTCCTCAGTAGTTTAAGGTCGTAGCTACTTCTCCTCAGTGCTATCGTCCACCAGCATACTTTCTTCCTCTTGAAGTTTCTTCTTATAAGATTTGTATATCAAGATATGATGACACACAAGTTTCTTTTGTTTGCATAAATGTCATTTTATTCAATCGCCGGGTGGCAGATCAGTCCTCCAAGTAAATGGAGTCTTTTTATTTTTTTAATATCATTATTTATATATATATTTTTTGTTTTAATAATGGTAAGTTGTAATGTATATTCTTATTTTCATAATATTAAGGTTGTTTAATTATATAAGTATTTTATTTATGTATGTATTTTATTCTACTTAAATTATTATTATTATTTTTAATGTCTTTTTATATTTTGACAAGCACAAATAAATAGATATGAAAGATATTCTCATTGCCTTAAAATACTAATTTATTCAATAGATAAAATGCAATTCATGCAGGCTGTCTATACGCAAGCACAAGCAACATGTTCTATATGAATTTTATATTTAGTGGGCTTCCATGTATCCACGAGCCACAGTGCCATAGGAACAACATCATCTCCCACCTTACCTGACATCTCTACCACTGTCTCTTCCAAAGGTGGGTAGTTTGCCTTATCTGTTTTCGCCAGCTACGGTGTAAAACCTGCACCTACGAATACAAATACTTACAACAACATCAAATTCTTCAAGAAAAAGATAATCCAGCATTGGGGTTGTTACAATATTAGCTTTATTAAATTAAAAAAAAAGTTGAAATAGAGAGTCTTCTAGCAAAGGAAGGTGGTAGCATTCTTGTCCTAAAATTTGTAAAAATAAAACAACAAAGATCAAAGTTAGAGTTTGCTTGAAAAGGAGAAATAAGGAGGAAACAATATTAGTATTAAATGTTATTCTTTACAAGCTTATAAAAGTACAAATTTATTGAAGTGAAAAAAATCGAATAAGGGCATATTTACTAAGCAAATAGAAGACCAAATAAGGGCTCAAAATAGAGCAAATTTTAGAGTGTCTAAAGACACCAAGGGAACCACCGAGTTGGAAGAGCCACCACAGCCCAAGGAAGAGCCACCAACAAGCCACCGAGCTGAAGTTCCAACGTCATAGCTCCACTCAAGGAGCTCAAACAAAGGTAGATTTTATAAGGAAGGCAACATAGAGTTTGATAAAAAATGTAAAAAGAGTTCCTATTAAAAGGAAGAAGCCAAAGTTGGGTATTTAGAGCATCTACAATTGAAGAAGGGAGTTGATTTGAGAGCATACTTCTTTGTGAAGTATAAATATGAGTGAAGAGTCAATTCAAATAAGCCAACCATCAAAGCACCACCTAGGTGTCATGATATAGCAATCAACAAAGCACTAGCAAGATATTCTCAGGATAACACCACAAATGAAGGAATGAAAGCACCATTAGCACTTCCATAATGCGAGGAGGAAGTTGAAGCACCACCATTTTGAAGGAGGAGCCACCAAATCCAAGAGTGAGCAACGTTACAAAGAAGTGGAGAATATTAAAAATAGTAAGCCATTGAGAGAAAACCTAATGCCATTTGTTATTATGAAGACATTGAGTATAGAGGAACTGAAAGTAGGGGTGTTCAAGGAAAAGAATCAAGTCACTACTAGGTGTAGAGGAAAAGCAATATGTTACCAAGCTAAGGGAGTAAAGAAGCATTACAAAGGAAATAAAACATGCTATGTAAAGGAGGTAGTGCATTACTGAGTAAATAAGAATAGAGGAAGCATTACAAAGAAGAGAAAGCACCACCACTTGGAAGGATAGAATATAGTCATAAGAGGAGTAAAGAGATACATTTCCAAGTGTCACAATGTAAAAGGTAACTCCAAGGGAAGTGAAATATCTTCTTTGCATGAAAGACAAGTCATACAAGCCTATTCGTGAAATAAGAATGTAATGCAAGTGAAGGGAGCATAACAAATTTGAAGGTAAGAGAAACTAGCTAGCACTAGGTGGACAATCAAAGTCTTAGAGAGTGCCATAAGGAAGAACATTAAATGCACATTATTTTGCATTGAAGTCCTGAAAAGAGAGAGAAAATAAGGAGAAGCAGACCAAATACATAGTGTGCCATAATAAAGAAGGTACATAAAATATTTAAATCAATTTACATTTTTCATAAAGGTCAAGGAGGTATAAGGAATATTAATACTAAGGTTAAGCTTAGATAATCTATCATGCTTGAAATTAATTAGATGAAGGGAGATATAAGAAATTGCATTGATGAACTATAACCTTAGATGATTTGTTAAATGATTTGAAAAGGATTTAATTTGAAAGCTTTTGGATTTACTTTATTCAAGCATAAAATATTTGCAAATAATTTGACATGGAGGCATAAGGACTTCTACATAGAAATTGAAATATTAAATTTGCAAATATCCTTATTTTCTAAATTTCTAATTAGGGAGTTATAAGGAGTTCAACACCAACTTAGTCTCTTGAAATTTAGAAACCATATTATTGAAAATTGAGAGACATAAATATAAACAGAGGTTTTTTAAAATTTGGAAAACTACATTGGAATTAGTCTCTTGCTCAAATTAATGAGACATAAGGAATCCAACTTAAAGATCTTGAAGATAGAGAATTTTACCAATTGAAATTGCATTAAAATTATCTTTAGCTTTCTATTCATAAATAGGGAGAAATAAGGTGAAGAATAGTAGTTGAACATTAGGGAGATAAAAGGGATTCAAATCAAAGGAAAACTAAGAAATCTAAGTACTTTATCAAAGCCATATTATATTCAAAATATTTGGGAGATACAAGGTATTCTATAAAACTTGAGAATTAAAAATATCTTATCAAATTTGATCACATACTCAAAACTAGGGGATATAAGGTAGTCTATAAGTATCATCATGGCAACAAATAAATTCATTCTTTTAAAATCCCTTCTTAAAGGATCTAATTACACTTCATGGAAAAACAAAGCGAGGTCAATAATGATAGTTGAAAAGATTTGGATATTTTTAAAGGAGCAAAAAATAAACCTACTATAGATGTTGGAGATATTCAAAAGTTTGAAGAAGATGAAGCAAAAGCACTTATGATAATAACATTTGCAATAACAGATGAAATGCAACCATACATTAGTTCAACAAATTCTACAGAAGCTTAGAAAACTTTAGCCAAGATATTTGAAGGAAGGAACAAAGCCACTATCTTGAATATCCAAGCTCAATTGCATTCTATAAAAGTTAATAGTGGTGAAAGTATAGAATTATTTCTAAGGAAAGTAGCATATATAAAAGGAAAATTTACAACCCTAGGAGAAAAGGTAGAAGACAATTTTCTTGTCCAAGTAATCCTAATAGTACTTCAAGGAAGCTATAAATATTTAGTCACATCTTTACAAATTCTAAGTAAAGATACATCATTTGATGAGTTAGTCAATCTACTATAAGAATATGAGGTAGAAAAATCAGTGAAACATGAAATGACTAACAATGCATTAGTCTCAAAAGATAATTCACAAGGAAATATTACTTCATTCTCAAAGGGTAGATCAATATGGAATAATAGATATTGTCAAGTATGCAAAAAGAAAGGATATAGAACCAATTATTATAGATTCAATCCAAGAAATCATTATCAATAAAATCAAACAAATTTTGGAGGCCAATCAAATAGACCATTCCAACCAAGATAATATCAGAATTAATATAATTCACATCAGCAACAATTTTAGCATCCATATACTTCTCAGAATCAATACAATCATCTAAAACTATGATATAGAGAAGGAAAACAAAAATATATTTAGTTCAAGATATTCAATTAATTTAGGAACTAGAAGAACCTACAGATGAACATGAATTTAAAGCTCTTTCAACAAAAATAGTATTTTATGAAGATACTAATTATTTACTTGATTAGGATACAAATAGGGAGAAAAATGAAGAAAGCAGAAAAAAGAGCTCAAGTTCCAGAACCAGGACGAAGACCACATTGAAGACTAAAGTCTTCAATAACCAAATAATGTAATAAAGGGGGTGTTGGAATATATTACATTATTTGGTACATGCCAATGTACCACCTTGGGTACATATTTAGATTAGGATTTTGTCTTAGATTAGGATTTGAGTATTTACTTTATGCAATGTAATAAATGCACAAGTAATATTAGATTGTGTAAAGTATTCAATAATGTAAATGTGCATCATAGTCGATGTGCACATGAGTCCATAAAATAGGAATGTGAAGAGTCATTGGAAGATGGAAGACCAAGAGTCACATCCTATTATATATTGGCCTTTGTGTGAGCAAGTAGAGGGATCCAAGAGATATCATATCATCTTAGTAGAGTAGAGTAGAGTAGAGTACAAGTTTGATACAATGTAGAACTTGTATGAAGCATGGAGTATTTGAGATCTCCACATTTTGTATGAAGATCCTATTTTCATGAGCTTTCATTAATGACAGTATTATAAGTTATTGCAAAAGTTTCTTATGAGTTTTAATTGCTTAGTATATTTCCATTATCATATATTTAATATTGCATTATCATTTTAGTCCTCGTGGTTGCATTTCATTAAATATATATCATCAAAAGCCAATAGACCATGCCTCATTAACTCTCCATTACTCAATAAAATTTGGGTTGATCATTGATTTTCCATATTTTGTTTCTTGCACAATTGTACTTGCTCAATCTACATAAAAATTCCATACTTTCCTTTATTTCCACCATATTTAATTTAGCCACCAACAAGTATTCTGCAAAATAATAAAGAAAAAAAAACAAAGATTAGAAATTCAAAAATTTTAAATTTTCTATTTCCTGAAGGTTTTAAAATTTTTATTAAATTTTGATGGTATATATCCCTCAAGCACCAAGATAAAACAATAATATTCATGATCTATATGGTTTAGTAGGAATGGATCCGAGTTATCGATGTTATTTATCGGTTAATATTTGTCATTGGAGTTGGTGCTTGCATTTCCTTTGGATTTTCATTGAGTTTGGATGATTTGATCTTGTTCGTTGAGACGTTTTGAGGGGTGAATCCTAGTCATCAAAGCTTGTATGATTTTAAAATGTTCATCATCTTCCTTTTAGTGTCATGGCATCGTTTGCCATCCAATCCTATATGTTGGATATGATACAGAGAGCGATCTTGGTCATTGAGACACCTTGGTGAATTGTTGTTATCTTCCTAGGTTAATCGTAGTCATTGGAGAGATATGAAAGATAAATCCTAGTTGTTGCTCAGAATGCTTTCCCTTCCCATCTCTCAGTCCTGTCCATCCAGGTTGATTCAAGGTTTGATCCTGGTTGTTGGAGTTTTCACATGATCATTAGCTTGTGTCCTAGCCTTCTTGGTAGGGTTATGCATACTAGTGAATACTCATAAATTGGGTGAATATACGTATTTCTAAAATTATAAATTTTTGAATATGAGAACCCTCGACGTTGGCCCATTCAACTAAAATTTTCAAGACCAATTGTTTCTTAGGCTCAATTCACCACACTATATCCAAACATAGGCATATTTGTACTCATTGAAAAGCTCTTTTCGAGCCTGATCTAATGGTGGTGCTTTTATGAAGTTATAAGGTGATTTACTAGGTCACAATTTACCCCAAATATGAACTTACATTTTAGGGCTTCAAATGCCCAAAATTTTGGTGTGCAAATGATTGATTTTATTTTCTTAGGATTCGCCTCAATTTCGATTAGGATTAGCTATTTTTTACAATTACATTTCAATTCCAACCTCTTATGCATAACCCTACTTCTTGTATTAATCCTGACTATTGGTTCCAACACAAGAGTCAATCATGGTCTTTAAGATACCTCAAGATTAATTTACCATATTATTCTTGAACAATGGTCATAACATCATTAAATCCTGGTCATTTAGAGGATAAAATCTTGGGTATTGAGGATTCATTTAACAAATTAGCCCCATCTATTGTGACACATGGAAGCTTTTATTATGGTCCACATTTAACCTTTGAAGCCAAATCTTATTTGTATGTGCCGTATGATGCAAACACCTGGGCCATTCATGCTTCCCTGGTCAATTGATGAAGTGTGCAAGTTGCTTTGATAAAATCTAGACCGTTGATGAGCCTCCTATGATCATTCTAGTCCATTGATGTTATCATAGAGGATATTTTGGTGGATTAGCTATGTGGCTATTGATTGAATTGGGTCTCTTGAATTTTCTTGTCGGTGAATCTAGGCTATTGATTCTATCATGTAGGACCCCACTTACTAGAAATTTGTTGATGGCTCAAATCAATCGATGACACGAGGGTCTTTATAGACCATTGATGATGGAGGAACATGATTAGCACATATGCAATGTCAAACTTGGACAAATCAATATGTCAGGCTCACCGACGCATGTTAGAAAATATAAAAGACTAAATAATGTAGGGATTATTCACATCAGATTTCCATTGGTCTAGAGGTTTGGAGTGGAATTAGGATAGGTCGATAGGGCTATGAAGGAAGTTTTTTGCTAAAATCACACCAATTACACTCTACCCTATCATCCTGAACTGGCTTGTGAGTATCCATTGGAAAACTTACTTTGAGCTTGACTTAATGGGATAGGTTATTTTCCATTTTAAAGAATTTTTCTAAACACAATCCTGGAAATAAACATCACAACCAACTCAAAGCAAGCAAAATAGGATTAGATTTAAAAGCTTTCAACTAAAAATTAAAAATTATAATAAATATAAGAAAAAAAACAAGAAAAGGCTTACCAAAATTTTAAAAATGGGTTTCCAATCCATGCATATTGGGGTATGTTGTGCAAGTGCAACAACAAGTTCACTATGGAATAGATTTCCCTATGGTAGAACTTGAGTGGATGAATTCAATGCACCTCTGCAAAGGAATATCATGAAAAGTAAAAAATAAATAACAACAAAGACATAAGAAATTCATAAAGCATTCATTCTTATAACCATACCCTTTCCACTTAATATAGGGTTTAATATATTCCTCAGACTTATAAATTATCTTAACAATAAAAGAGTCTAATTTTGCTAGGCATAAGCGTAATAACAAGTGGAACATAATCCCTTTCCCTTCATGCTTTATGGCCATATAGAGACCCAAATAATATATGATGTCTAAGAAAAATATTTCAATATTCAATTTGTTTAATAGCTTGAGTTATTCATTTGGCATAAATATCAATTTTTTCTATAGGTATCTAGAAACCCAAGAAATCCTAATTGTCTAGGAAGATAATAATGTTTCTAGACAACTCTATATAATATATTCTATTAGGAAGAAGTGAACCAAAAAAATTCATGAAGGAGCCTCTCTATATTTTAGTAAAAAGTTCTAAAGGGTATCCAACATGAGTAATAATAGATATGATTTGTTGTAAGGAATTTAGAGCATATATAAAACTTAGCTACTAGAGAGATTTTCTTGGGTAACCAATGTACAAGCTTAGATTCAACACTTTGAACAACACAATTATTGGAAGTATTACATAATTTAGTGTCTTGCAAGAATATTGTAAGTCCATATAAATAATTTAGTTTAGAGTCATGTAAATATTTGAGTACATAGTAGGTGTCATATAAGTGTGGATGTATGTAAATGTTTATCTTTTAGTGGTTTGTCATATGTGGATTCAGTAAGAGATTTGTTATTATGTGGAATCAATAGAATATTTTTCTCTCATTAAAAATATGAACTTATATCTCCCGTGTCTTTGAGGAGATGAAAAATTAGTGTAAGTAGAAAGGTTAGGAGTTGTGAATGTGAAGAGTCTCATATTCATGTTGTGTGTATATTGAAGATAAAACATTATAATCGGTGATATGGTGGGAACAAAGATTTGCATTACATTGCATTTGTATTACTTGTATTGAAATATTCATCACTAATATTATTTTGTAATTTTGTTATTGAATGCATAAATTTTTGTGAATATTTTATATTACTAGATCCTATGAAGATATAGTTAGATTTTTAATAAATAGGAATATTGGTAACACCATTGGATGTTTTCACTATAAACCCTTTCCTATTGGGTTCGACAAAGTCAATGGGACTACCAATCCTCCAAGGAATATAACCAACAAACACTCAGTCGCTACCATCTATTCTATCCCTTTTTGGGACATCATGGTTTGAACCTCTTACCTCCCCAAAGAGAGGCCAAAGCCCTAATTACTATGCTATCCTTGTTAAACTAATATATAGTTGGATTAATATTAGTGGTATGAGAGCCACCATTATCTACAATTAGAGTGTTTGGAAGAATAGCAATATTTTTCAGAAGAGCAAAATTTACAAAAGAAAATAAATTTATTAGAGTGATTGGAAAGAATAGAAATGTTAGCTAGTAGAGCAGTGTTTGTGGAAGGTGAGAAGATTTTCCATATGAAAAAATACATGAGTATAGCTATGAAAAGTGATCAATTGTAAAATTTTCTTAGGTGAAGATGTTATTACCGACCCCTAGTAAGCCAAAAAATTGGACTTGAAGCAAATATGCAGGAGGAACCGCATAGAAGAAAGTAAATATCATAGTTGAAGGAGATACACATAAGAGACTTATAGGAGAAAGACCAACGATGTTGAATGATAAATATGAAAAAGTAAAACAGTATTTTTTCCTTAGATAAGATATAATGTGCTTTGGAAAAGGTAAAACATGCAGAAATATTAGCAAGAGGTGTAATATTCGAAAGGAGTAATAATTTCAAGAGTTACTAACGATAGGATGAGCATTGAATATAATGCTTAAAGCTGCAAAATTATTATTCTAGTTTTTATGTGAATGTAAAAATGATTGTGCTTGGACTAAGGTAAGCACAAGCAACAAGGTAATATCTAATCCATCTAATATATTAAAGAAGAGAAGTTAATACTTGAAGTATTTCATATTTGATATTTGATAAGGAAAGATTGATACAAGAAGTTAATAATCATTTGGAAAAGTTATATTATTTGGAGTTATATTTGAAGGGGAAAATAATTATTTAAAAGAGGGAGATATATTATTTAAAAGATATTAATTAATAAGAGCAAAATTATTTAAGTAGAGGAAGAATAAGTATTTAAAAGTGAAGCAGAAGTATAATTGAAGGAATTTATAAGGAGATAGTTTATACAAATTGAAGTTTGAGACTTTCATTTAAAGAATATATATTTGAAGAAAAAATATATTATTTGAAAGAAGAAAGATTAAGAAAATTGAATTAATTTAAAAATTGAAGAAAGAAGAATTATTTGAAGAAAATAATATATCGAAGTTGAAAGTATATTTGAAGAAACTATCAAATTATATTAAAAGAAGAAATTATTATTATTTGAAGGGAATATTGAGTGCAAGCAAACTTATATCATGGCAAACAAAAATATTTTTATTTCAAATTCTCAACTACTAAAAGGACCTAACTTTACCCCATGGAAAAATAAGATGAAATCAATACTTATTGTTGATAAAATTTGGGAAGTAGTAAATGGAGAGAAAACCATTCTAGAAGATACAATTAGAAGATAGAAATGTAAGTTGAAGATGCAAAGGCTCTTATGCTAATAAACTTAGATATATCATATGAGATTCAAGCACTCATAATTGAGTATGAAATTTTAAATAATGCTTGGAATAAATTATGCACAATATTTGAAAGAATAAAATGAAACTACTATTTTACACTTGCAATCACAACTATATTCACTAAAAGTTCATGATGGAGAAAATATAGAACATTTTCTTCGAAGGATAGCAAAATTGAAATCTAAGCTACAAACTATGGGAGAGAAAGTGGAAGAAAAATTTCTTGTTCAAGTTACACTCAAAGCACTTCCAAAAACATTTAAGACATTGGTCACATCTCTTCAAGTGCTAAACAAAAGTGTATCATTTGATGAATTGGTCAACATACTTTAGGAATATGAAATAGAAAACCAAGCAAGAGATGAAATGATAAACAATGCTTTTATTTCAACAAAAAATTTACCAAATAATATTACCTCATCATCACAACATCAACCTGAATGGAAAATAAGACATTGTCACATATGTAACAAAGAAGGTCATATCACCAAACATTGTAAATATAATTATCTAAATCAATGGAATCAAATGCATATATATTTTTTAAGATACCAATAGTCAAATCAGTAGTGATATACATAAATGCAACAACAATATCCAAAATAGAAAATCAAAGAGGAAATATAGTCTAAGAAGTACAAAAAATAAAGAACAACAATGAGGAAGAAAATAAAATAATTCATAGTGCACTCATGGAAAACAGAGATCTATCCATCCTCGACAATGCAAGTTTAGGAAATGAGTGTCTAATGTATATATCAAATTGAGAAACATTGTGACAAATATAGTAATGATATAAGTCATTCAAAACAATTTAATAGTAATCTAAGAGGAATTGATAATATCAGTGGCATTGATAATATTGACAACAAAATAAACATTTTAAAAAAGGAAACAATAAAAAAGTATAAAATGTATGGATAAAAGTATATTCGATGGATGCACTAGAATTATAAAATGGAAATTATAAATGTAAGTGTTGCCAAGAAATGGAAAATAAAATTCAAGTACACTATGGATGGATAAATAGAAAATGAAATAAAATTATGGAATTTCTAAAATATTTCTACAAAAAGAAAATAAACTTTTTTTTTGGTAAATTAATTTTATTCAAAATAGGGCATTTGAAAGGCACCCCAATGCCTTGTACATCAAGGAAATAAAAAGGAGCACTAGAATTTCAAGAGGAACACAAAAGAGAGGCATTAAGCCTAGAACAACAAAAGGAAAACATCCTCTGGGACAAAGGAACATAAATAAGAACTAATAACCATCAACCCAAACCAAAATCAAACCTATTGTCCTTCAGACCAAAGGACCAAAACCCAGAAAGAAAGGATAGTAGTTATAGCAAAAGGATAATAATCACGCTCAGAAAGGAGTGTCAGTTTGCATTGGAGAAATAGCAACGATGTCCAAAATGGTGTCCTTCACAACATCCTTCGAAATATCCTTCAGGTTGTCCATCAGAGCATTAAGACAAGCTTCCTTGGAGATTTCAACTACATCTTCATATTTGACACCCCCTTTGGCATCAGAAGGAGATTTAGCAGTAGATATTATAGGATTATCATCAAATTTATCACAAAAGAATATAAGGCTAATAGCCTGGTGTTGTTATTTGAGACTCACAATAGCTTTGCCAATGGCTGAGTGGGCAGTCTCCAAGTTATCAACATTTGTAGAAGTAGCTTGAACGACCAATTTGTGAAGGTATTTTTCAACTAGGTTAGGTGAGTTGGAGTGATCCTTTGAAAGTTTAATGAAAGTAGAAGGAGGGGTTTCAGCTAATTCTTTGAGCTTAAGCCTCTGGGAACATTTGACAGGAGTGTTTTCAACTTTGACCTTTTTCCTAATGTTGAATTCAGGATGGGGCTTATCATTCTTGTCCCTCTTCTTAGGTTTTGAAATTTTGGGTTTGGGTGTAGAGGAAGAGTTTTCCTCCTTAGAATCAGGGGTAGGGATGTTACCTCTAGGGAATTTGAGAAGGAGGAATCTGTACAAGACATTAAAAAGCCCTTGGTGACATGGTAAACCTTCCTCCTTTTTGGACCGGGTGGACACAATGGTATAATCGATAGACCAAAATATAGCGGCAGGGATGTTCATCGTCTTGGCATCACGAAAGTGATTTACGTAAGCCATGTGGAAACAACAAAGTTGGGCCTCAGGGTTGTCATAGGTTAAATATTGCATGATAGGTTTTAATATTTCTTGCCAAGGAGTGGAAATATGGCTACAATGCAAACCTTTTCTATACATTTTGTGGATCACTAAATTATTTTTGAAGAACACCAGCTCTGCTTCCCAGTTATGCTTGTTTCACCGGATAACCTTGCCATCCAAAGGTTGTCCTGTCAGGTCCACCAACAACTCAATAGTGATGTGGAATTCTACCCCATGAACAGTAACAAGGGCCTTATTCCAGGTTTCAGAAAAGGCCTTCATTACTTCCTCATCAATTCCAGCAAACAACTTGAAGAACTTAATTAGCGCACTTTTAGTTTTATCCTTACAAAAATATCTAACCATTGGGTCAAGTTAAAACACTTCAAGTTTGATGAAAATGGGTTTGATTTCCTTCATGGTGATAGGCTGAAAATGGTGAAGAGGAAAGCAAAGAATAAGGATTAGGTTGAACATGATAGGTGCAATGGTAAAGGACTGGTGATTAAGCAGAGCATGCAACGAGTTGTTTAAAAGGAAAGCATTGTCATCAATCAGAGTTCTGCAAGGAGGACAAAAAGGTTGCTTAGAGAAAGGAAAAAACCCCTTTAGAAAAGAGGATTGGATAGGGAAAATGTCAAAGCAGATTTTTAGGCATTGGATGTTGCACCAGATAAATGAGCAGATTAATTTCATATGATACGGTTGATCATCGAGGGTGCACAAAAAACATAGCCAATAAGAGGCCCTAGAACGAGACATAGAAAGGATGGGGATGTTCACCATACAGAGTCTCAAAATGAAGCAACTGGTGAATTGGTTGAGGATGGTTTTTGACGAGGTAAAATTACACAAATCAATGCACACGGGAGAAAAATGATTATTAATCATGCTCAATTTCACCTTGGGATAACAAAGGGATTCAGTTACCAAAAAATAGGTATGAGCATAGATGAAGGCAATGGGTATTTTAAAAATGAAGCACAAAGAGTCATGCGACCAATCTCTAATGTAAAGCATAGAGTTTGAAGGAAGGCCTAACAAAATTATTGAAATCCAAGCCCTATGCTTCATGTGGAATAAGGAATGTTGGGGAATGAAATGGAATAGATTTTTAAGCCTCAACATGAGTATCATTACTTTGATCACGTTTAATAAGTTCATCCACCTCGAGAGGTAGAGTATCAGTCCATGTCAATAGCCCTTGGGCATTAGCCCTAATATTAGCTAGTTTATTAGCAACTGAATTGGCCTCCCTGTAGGCATGTTGGACAATGGAGTTATGCTACTAGCAAAGGATTTGCTTACTTTTCTCCATGATTGTTCTGATCCTCCAACTTCTAAGTTTTGAAGTCTTTAAGTAGTTGATGATATTTAGATAATATCCTTCCACTATAATGTCCTTGGAATATTTTTAAGGAATTGGAGGACTCTCCAAAATGCCTTGGCTTCTATAGAGTGATTGGACATGATGCCCAAAGGTTCAGAATAAGCAAAAATATAATTTTCTAAATGATCTCGAAGAATTCCTCCAGCCCCAACATTTCCTGGATTTCCTTTGGCAGCTCCATCAAAATTAAGTTTGACCCACCCAATTGGGGGAGGGAACCATTTAAAATTACTCCTTGAATTTGAAGGATTACTATATTTTGAAGTATCAACGAATATGTTACAATAATTAAGGATGGCTTTCTCAAACGAAGGACAAGGAAAATGATCAAAAGGAGCAACAAGTACATTTTATTTAGAAAAGAGGATAATTTTATGAGAAATGATATCTGCATGAAGAGCTTTTTTGTCAAAAATCCTTCTTTTGCGTTCAAGCCAAATTTGCCAAAGGTAGTTTTGTAGAAAAAATTTCCAGAGTCCTTTGATTACCGGATTTTTAAAAAGATTGAGCCACTACTAGAATAGTGTAACAATGGAATGAGGATAAGCCAAAACCAACTAAAAATTTAGAAGAAGCTTGTTGATCACCATTCTTGGAAAAGGATATAACAAGAAAATGTGAGAAGTAGACTCCCAATCAAAAAGACAAAGATAACATATGTTAGGAAGAGGAATGCCCCTTTTTATGAGATTTACAATAGTAAGGATACGATATTGAATACAAATCCAAGAAAAGGAAGCAATTTTGGGAGTCAGGTACTTGGTCCAAAATAGCTTAAAAGGAATAGGAGTTTCAATATTGCTGAGGGAAATAAAGTAAGCTAATTTGACAAATAATTCACTGAAATTAGTGGGTTCCCAAATGGATTGATCCTTGAAATCACCAACTGGAATTTTGATGGAAGACAGTTGGGCATTCAAGAAAGAAATTTCAGCATCAAAATTTGGGACATTAAGTGTTTTATAGCTCATGATACCATTAGAAGAGGATATGAAATTAGCCACTAAAGGACCAACCAATTTTTTAGTAATGTTGATAATCCTTTGAAACATAGGAATCTAGCTAAGAGGAGTATCACCAAACCACTTATCCTCCCATAAAAAAAATATAATTACCATCTCCAAGTTGCCATCGAATTAATTTTTGCAAAAAAGAACGAGCTTCAAAAATGGATTTCCTAAAAAATAGATCCACAAGAAGGGACCTGGTCATGTAAAAGTTTAGAGGTTTGAAGATACTTCCTTCTGATGATTTTGACCCACTCAACATTTTCATTGGAAATGAGTCTCCAAGCTTGTTTGGCAAGGAGGGAAAGGTTGAGAAGAGAGATCCTTATGAGCCCTAATCCCTCTTGATCTTTGGGTTTACATACTTTTTCCGAAGAAACTAAATTGAATCTGTGTTTATTTTTAGATCCTGTCCAAAGAAAGTGTTTTTGAATTTTCTCCATATTTTTGTAGACAATAATAGGAGCTTTGAACAAATAAAGGAAATAGACAAGAATGCTTTGGAGGTAGGCCATGGTAAGAGTGATTTTACCTACTTGGGATAGAATATTACCTCTCCAAGTGGATAACTTTTTTTGGAGTCTCTCAATGACATTATCCCATAGGATTTCTTTGGCATTTCCAATGAAAAGAGGTAAGCCCAGGTAGGAGGAAGGTAAACTGCTTATAGAACATTCAATTATGTTGGAAATCATATTCTGTATTCTCAAAGGAGTGTTGAGGAAATACAATTTACTTTTCTAAAAATTGATCCTTTGACCAGCCGCTTCTTCATACATAAGAAGAATCCGTTTGATGATTTTGGCTTCATTGACAGAAGCAAAAGTGTACAACAGGGTATCATCCACAAATTGTTGATGAGTAATGGGATTGCATTGAGAAGTAACCTAAAGTCTAGAGATTAATCCTGCATATTTTTTTGCCAATATAGACATGCCAAGAGCCTCTACTACAATGATAAATAGGAGAGGAGACAAAGGATATCCTTGTCTTAAACCTCCATTGCTTTGAAAATAACCAGTAGGTGATCCATTAATAAGGATAGAAAAACAAGTAGAAGAGATGCATCCTTTAATAAGGGAAATATAGTCAAAATGAAATCCGAACTTGTGTAGGATAGCAAGGAGAAAATCCCAACTCAATCTGTCATAGTCTTTATTCATAACAATCTTGAGAAGGAAAGCTACTTTTTTGTTGAAGGAAATAGAATGAATTGCTTCATGAATAGAAATGATACCATCCAAGATAGATCTCCCTCTGACTGAGCTTCCTTGACATTGATTTATGATAAGAGGCATGACTTCTCTCATACGGATAGTGATACCCTTTGTTAAAATTTTGTATATGATATTACAAAGGCTAATTGGCTTGAATTCATTAAAATTGGAAGCATTACGAATTTTTGGTATGAGTGCAATAAATGTGGAATTGAAACCTCTGGGAATGACCTTACAACCCTGGATTTATTTTATGGATTTGCATACATCATTACCAAAAACATCTTAAAAGGCCTGGAAAATCAAGGAGGAAACCCATCTGTTCCAGGAGCTTTGTCAGGTTTCATTGAGAATAAGGCCTCCTTGATTTCGTCATTAGAAAGAACCACTATTAATTTGGTTTTTATATCATTATAAATGAGATGAGGAATGAATTGAAGAAAAAATTCCTTGTCATCTGAGGAATTAGGTCTAAATTCCTCTTGGAGTAATTGCATGAAGTGATTTTTTCTTTTAGCCCTGATTTCTTTGATGTCAATAATAATCCTACCATCTTGGCTATGAATTTCTTTGATTCTGTTATTGCTTCAGTGTCTCAATGTAGAAATATGAAAATATTTTGTGTTGGAATATCCTTTTTTTAGCCAAAGATCATGAGACTTCTATCTCAAAAATATTTCTTCACATTGAAGGATGTTATGGTATTGAGCTAATAAGTTCCTTTCTTCATCTCTCACTTTGGTGGAACTGTCTCCTTTTTCCTGGCTTTCCTTTTCAATTATGGCTAGTCTGTTCACAATATCCTATTTATTATGAAAAAATATTTCCAAAGATGTCCCTATTCCATATTTTTATATTTTTCTTTGGTGTGTTTGAGTTTCTACGCCAACACGAATGAAGGAGTTCCTTGAATGTCATATTGCCACCATTGATTAATCCTTTCTCTGAAATCAGGATGTAGCATCCACATGGCTTCAAATCTAAAAGGAGTTTTGTATATTTTTGGATTATTTGTGTCTAGAAGAATAGGACTATGATCAGATCCAATTTTGATAAGGGATTGAAGATTTGCGTCCCCCTAGATGTTAATAGCTTCCTGAGAGAAAATAACTCTATCAAGTTTAACTTGGATTAATTGAGGTCCACATCTTCTATTTGACCAGGTAAATTGGTTTCCTTTCATATTAACATCCATTAGATTCTGTCCACTTATAAACTCCTGAAAATCCTCCATGCTTTTAGAAAAGGAGCCAACACCACCTTTCTTATCAAAGGGAAACAAAGGAGTATTGAAGTCTCCTGCAAGAATCCAAGGAAGATTTGGAAAAGCGCTTCTAACAGAAGTCAGGTTATCCCACAAACGGGGCTCTACCAGTAATGGAGTTGGGAGCATATATGTTAGTAAGGACCCAGGATAAACTATTATCTTTGTTAAAGAAAAGGATGCTCATCATCTCATCACTATAATGATGAGATTTCATTCCACAATATTTGGGTTCCACAGACACAAAAGGCCTCCAAAAGCCCTATTAGCCTTACAAGCAAGAGATTCACAGTTCTTCCAAATATGATTACATATCTTTTTATCAAGAGATTCTCTGATTTTGGTTTCTTGGATCACAAAAATTGTAGGTCTGATTTCTTTCCTTAATAATTTAGCTAACCTTTGTTTGGCTAAACCATTGAGGCCTCTCACATTCCATGAGAGGATCTTCATCTAGAATATTTTGAGGTTCTTTTGCCTCCCTTTCCAGATTGTTGGGGAGGTTTGGTGCACTTTGGTTCTTCCTTGGATATAATACCAATGGAAAAGAGGGTATTTTGAACACCGTTGGCAATATCATCATTTGTTCCTTGCTTCCATTGATCAGAGTTAGAAGGCCTTCCTCTTTTTTTCTCCATTCCACAATAAATAGGAGATTTCTTATGGATTCTAGTGACTTTGGGGCTAATATTTTGCACAACAGGAAATAAACTTGATAAGCATATATTTGTATCTAAATTATGCAGAGAAAAAGAATATGCAGAAACAAAATTCAAGTCAAAATTAGAAGAACATATTTAGTGCCCAAACTTGAAGGAACATAAGAGCCAAAATCACTAACAGAGTCAGAGTAGAAAGTCCAAGACCATAATGAAAGGTTAAAAACAAATAAAGACAAAGTACCTTCTTACCAAATAATGTAATACGAGGGGTGTTGGAAGTATAACATTATTTTGTACCTTGCAAGAATATTGTAAGTACCAAGTAAATACTTTAGTAAAGAATCATGTAAATATTTGAGTACATAATAGGTGTCATGTAAGTGTGGGGTTATGTAAATGTTTATCTTTTAATGGTTTGTCATTATGTGGAGTCAACAAGAGATGTGCTATTATATGAAATGAATAAAATATATTTATTTCATGAGAAATATGAAGAGTTAGATCTCGTTTGTGTTTGAGGAGATGAATATTTGGTGTAAGTAGAAAGGTCAAGAGCTGTGAATGTGAATAGTATTATATCCATTAAGTGTATATATTAAAGATAAAATATTTTAATAGATGAGATAGTGAGAACAAGCTTTGAATTACATTGTATTGACATTGCTTGTATTGAAATATTCATAAATAATATTATTTAGTAAGTTTGTTATTGCTTGCGTGCATTTGTGTGAATATTTTATATTACTATATCCTATGAGAATGCAGTTGGATTGCTAACAAAAATTCCATAATTTTAAGAACTATAAAAGGGAGAATATATTCCAAGAACTTGAACATCTCTCGCACAACAATCCACATCCACTAGAAATAGGAAATAGGAAGAGGGGATTCTAATTGCTGAAAACAAAGAATTTTATTTGATTGAATACTTGATCCCAATGCATTATAGAAAATATCAAGGCATTTCATATCCTATATGAAAGAAAAATTATCCTTATCCATAGGGATAAATATTTCATCCATAAAATACCAATTAATAGGTCAATTTTGGCTACTAAAAAAAATTCTTCTCACCAAGCCATTGGCATCATGGTGTACAAGAAGATAGCCAAATCCCTCTACATTCAAATAATACAATAAAGGGTAAAGAGGGAAACATTATAGAGTGGTCCAAAAATAAAAATAAATCCTAATTGATATTTGATAATTGTAAGAATAGCAAAACCATCAACAAATAGCATTTCATTAGAATTAATTAATCTATTGTTAATATCTAAATATTTAAGAATAACAAGTATGAGGTATAATTCTATATGATTATAAGCATTTTCAAAGTAAATATTAAAAAATGAGGATGGTTGGACGAACTTGCAAGTCCATTCTATACCTTTCCAAACTAACAAATGGTTGTCTAATCTATGCTTACTATTAATGGAGTTTTTTTTATTAAATTATGATAATTCATAGAAGTGAATTACAAATTCTTAAAGATAAGAACTTGAAGATAATCTTATAGGAAAATTGATCAAAGTAATAGGGCTTTATTTAGTTATTAAATATCACTAACCTTAGGTATAAATTTAATTTTCCCTTTATTAATCAAAATTCCCAAAGCATGCAATTCCAACTTCCTAATACATATGCTATAGATCTTTGGCCATTGTATCCTAGAGTTCTTTATAGAATTTACAAGGGAAACCATCTGTGCCTAGCATCTTATCATTAAAAAATTGTGAAATATCATCATAAATATCCTTAATTATGAGGGGCCTATATCAAGAAATTGTCTAGGAATTAGAGAGTTTCACTAGAACCGCACTAAGGCATTGCAAGGCCCTCCCTTGGTCACTACTAAGGGGTTGTAGATTTTTCTTTATTGCTAATGCTTAATAAAATATTAGAATATGAATATAATCTCTATGATATGCTCCCCAACTTATTAAATGGATTTATTCTAAGTAGCATAATGATGTCTCAAAGGTATCCAAAGAAATGTTTTAGAGACCCAGTCTCTAATTTTAAGCCAATGAATTCTAGCTTTAATATAATCATCTTGTACTTTATGCAATACTACAAGCTTGATTTGGTGTCAAATTTGAGCCACGTACTACTTTAAAGAGACATCAACTAGATTAGTCATGCATCAAAGAGAGGCATTAACAAATTATTAAGAAGTGTGAATAATAGCAAAACATTTCAAGTTTCTTTCCAAATGCCTAAAAAATGAAGAAGTGTGAATAATTGAATTGTTCCATCACTCAACCCACCCATTGTTTCCAAATGGATGGGAAATAATATTTAACAGTATACAGCATTAAGGGGTTATGGTGGAGAAAATAGGTGTTTAAATATAATTTAGATCTGATCCAGTGCTAACATTATGGTCGGTGCTCAATACAAAATAAAATTGGAAAATGATCACAAAGCACAATATCTAAGACAATGACAACCATGGTCAAGCTTTAAAAAAGAGAACTTTTACCTAGAAAGCATGTATTAACCTTCATCACTATGCTATGACATTATTTTTTGTTGGACTAGGTAAACCATAAGTGGTTTTAAAAACCATTTAGAGGAAGACAAGAGTTGGTGTCTAACAAACCTAAATTATTTTTCATAAAGAACCATCATATTTTTTTAATATATTTTAATGCATGGGCTTACGATTAAATTTTTCAATAGGATTTTAAATCATATTAAAATGAATATAAAGAAGCCAAGTTCTTAATTATAGGTTGATCTAGGCATGTGACCTTTTTACAGCATGGGTGTATGCTCAAAAAAACCCAAAAATCTATTTTTATATCCTAACTCCATTGTTAGTGGCATAACTTTGTGCTCAAGACTCTTTTGATCTATTCAAGAAGAATTTGAAAGGTTTAAGAGAGAACAACAATTTTTGTAGGAAAATGTGTCATAAATAGAGTTGCAAACACGTGGAAAAATACTCTAGAGGCCCTAAAAAGTGCAAAATAAAATGCTTACTAAAAATAGTAATTTTCTTTTTTTAGATTTTCATAGCAAAAATGCATCTAGCTATGTTGAAACATCATTGGAAGATAAAAACAACAATAAGATAAGTCATATGTACATAATTTTTATTTAATATGCACTTTGTGACTCGTACAAGGTGAATCACCACATTTCCATATGGATGACCTTCTAACTCAAAGAATGTGAACCACCATATTTCCATATGGGTGACCTTCCATATTCAATACAATGGATTTACAAAGCAATAATTTTTATTTAAAGAGATATGCACCCCTGACTATAGAAAGGATGAGTAATGGATGCAATATTATAGCCTCACATCTCTTCTCGAATATTGCATGCATTGTACTATGTTTTTGGAGCAACAAAATCATTCTATTATTTTTTTTTATAAGCAGATGTTTATATACAAGGGGATTTTTTAAAGGATCCCAAAAACTTATTACAAAAGGTGTCGGAGCATTGTCATGGCAGAAGATATTGAAAATATAAAATAGAACCTAAACCTATGAAGCATGAACCTATAGCAAAAATCTTAGCACGGCTAGGGAACCAGGAATACAGACAAAAAACTAATAGTTGCATACCCCAGAAGTATGGCAAGATACCATCCCAGAAACAAAATTAAATAAAAAAAGCACCTCAGGATAGGGGGATGCACTAGAAACGGGACCACCATCATCACGGTCCATCCTTTTCAGACCCTGGTCCCAGCCTACGATGAAGTTGCTTGAAGATGCACACTGAGGAGGACGTTGTGTTGGCCACAAAAGTCATGGTTTTGATCGCCATATCCAAAAGAATCTTGGTGGGAAAGGCTTCAAGATCCCCCTCAAAATCTGAGATTACCTTCGGGATGGCCTTCTGCTCCTATTTTAGCTTTTTGAGCCACGTTGACACTCTGGTACCGATAGGAACACTGGAACCGCCAAGGATACTGGGGCCATCCAGAGCACTGGAACCACTAGGGACACTGGAGTCACTCGAAGCACTGGAACCACTAGGGACACTGGGACCGCCCGAAGCACTGGACCCACCAAGAAATCTGGGATCACCGAGACCACTGGGACCACCAGGGGACTTGCTGGACACCCTCTACTTCCTAGAAGAGTTACATTTTCTAATTTTTGGAGGCATCTTGTCAGAGGTATCAAGGATGTCATCCCTATCCATGGAGTCCTCGGGGGAGGCCGAGGAGTCGGGGGGAGGGGTCGCTGAGAGGGGAAAAATCTTCTAGGTAGGGGGGTTATTGGCAAGCATATGCTGGTATATTATGGCCATGAGTCCCTGGTGGATAGGCTTGAGTTGGGTTTTCTTTGCTTTCTCAATTGCAATGGTTAACAATTACAAAAGATACCTGGGGGTGCAGAGCTAAGTGGACTCACGGAGGTGATTCACAAAGCAAAGGTGGAAAATATGGAGGGGTTTATCAAAGTCATCGCAGGTGATAAACTACATGATCGAGAAAATGACCTCATTGTAGGGTTTATGCAAAGTAGATTTGTAGAGGGATGATTTATCCCATCCGTAACCCTTGCCTTGGTCAGGAAACTGCTTGAGTTCTTCCTCCCAATTATGTTTGTCCCTCCTGATAAATTTTTCTTTTGCCTCCTAGTAAAGCTCGATGAATTTGAACATCAGCTCCTTGGTAATTTTGAAATGAAGGCCCTTGATGACCACCTCATCATCTTTCCAGGTATCGACAAATTTCTGGGTGACTTCGTCATCAGGGCCAGCAAATTTGCGAGGGAAGGTGGTAAGGCATTTGGCTTCCATGAAGACTAGGGTGGTATCACTGAGGGACATGGTGGCTAGCTCAAAATAGACCATGGCCATGGGGGATGTGATGGGGAGCAGAGCTCGTAGAGAGTTAAGGATGAGCTCCAGAGCCACCACCTCGCACTGAGAAAGCAACTGATGATAGAGTGAGGAAGAGGGTATAGAAATGGGGTAGGCGTACTTTGACTAAGAGATAAAGCCTTAAGGGGAGTCGAAGTGCCATGGAAATTATGTATGCAAAGGGACTCGACGATGCAAAATATGGGGTGCACACTCAAAAGGAGGGGGGGTGGGGATTCAGAGGGTGAACATGGCAACTGGCGGCCAGACAAAGGTGGGAGATGAGCCTCTCAGGATGCAAGAAGTGAGGTGGTATCTTGAATAGAAGCCAGATCAATATCAGAAATGAAGAAGTTATCACATCAGTAAGGGGGAGATGTGAGGATGGATTGTCATGAAAACTGAGTTGGATGGGCACGGGGTACAATAAGGAACGAATGATGAGGCTAGTATGGTAAAAATGGAAAATACATAGAGCCAACCAGGAGACAAGGGTAGGGGTGAGTTGGCAATTAAGGAGTGGCCCATAGAAAAAAGACTTGTTGAGGAAGCCCACACTGGGACTCGAGGGGCATGTGGAGCTAGAAGAAAGCTTGAATGGCAAAGTAAAATTTACCTGTGGATAGAAGCCTCTAAGATTCTGCTTGAAAAATATCCACATCTTGGCAAGGGGATTTTCTTAGGAAGCCATCGTTAATAGGTCTGCGGGAAAATATTCTCTCTAAATCCAAAGCCCTGATGATGAGGCTGCTAAGTTTGCCATGGTGTCCGCCAACTTGTTACCTTCCTTGTAGATGTGACAAATGGACGACTGGGGGAAGCTTTGGAGGATGGAGCGAGCTTCTTGAATAATGTTCAAGATTCTCCATGACGAATCTCTTTGCTTGGTCATGAAGTTTATGGTGTTCAAAGAATCCCCTTTTATGATCATGTTTCTAGGGTTTTCCTTGAGGATTTCCAGACTACAGAGGAACGTTGAATATTCCATAAATTTGTTGGTTTGGGTGTCGAGAAGGCGAGGATCAGATTCCCCTTGTGGTCATGGATGACCCCGCTAACTCCTGAGGGTCTCGAGTTTCCTTTGGAGGCACCGTCAAAATTAAACTTGATCCATATAGAATGGGGGCTCGCCACTTGACTGAAGCTCTAGGATTGGGGGAAGGGTGGGGGTCTGGGGGATGGGCATGGATGCCAAGGATGGAAAGCTCACTCCTATTCAAGGGAAAGTAGGGTGGTGGAATGAGGTGGACGTTCTCTAAGGTGTAATCAAGAGCTCTATTGGCCACTACAATGGGAACCCTGGGTAGGGAGGAGAAATCTCTATTTTTGTCCTCCAGCCAAACCATATCAAGTGGGGGAGGCAAAAGGCCTAGAGAGAATGGAGGGTGGGATGGGAGAAGAGATCAGGCCACTTGATGAAAAGATCCAATATGGAATTGGGAGGGACCCATTGGATGGAGAAGTGGTGGAGGAGGTGATCCATAATGACAGAGGAGGATTAGCTCAAAAATAAATGGTTTATCGATTCCCAATCAGAGCAATAGAGATAGCAACAGTTTAGGATTGGGAATCCCCTCTTGGCCAAGTTTACTATGGTAAGGATTTTGTTTTGAATGGTCATCCAAGCAAAGAAACTGATCTTGGGGATTAGCTTTTTGGCCCAAACTTGCTTGATAGGGAAACGGGCCTCTTGGGGATCCCTTTGGAGGGTGTAGGTAGACTTGACAAAGAAATATCCACTACTAGTGCCATGCCAGATGCACCTATTCTCTACCTCGCTTGAAGGGATAATAGCTAAACTAAGAAGGGCATAGAGGGTGGCTGCCTAAGGGGGAACCAAGTGTCTTTGATGGGACGCCAAATAGACTTCCCCTGAGACCAGATTAAATAATTGGCACCTTGGACCCTAAGGAGGATTCCAGTTGGGGCCTGAGGGCCAAAAGTACTATGTATTCCCTCAGGGCCTCATCTTGGATCCACTTGTCCTCCCAAAATTTGATCTTACTACCATCTCCAAGGATCCACCGGGACCCCTTATAGATGAGGTATTTTGTTTAGGCCAGGGATCTCCAAAAGGTAGAACCATCATGGGGTTGGTGATCACTGAGGAAGGGTTGGTGCTGGAGGTATTTCATTCTCACTATGCGAACCCACTCAGTTTGGATGTTGGTGAACACTTTCCATGCATGCTTGTCTAGGAGGGCAGTGTTCATTTGGGATACCTGCTTGAGACCTATATTGCCTTCATTCTTGGGTCGGCAAACCAGGGGCCAGGAAACCAGCAGGATCATCTTCTTATATTCACTTCCAGACCACAAGAAGCACTTTTAGATATGCTCAATACAAGTGCTAATAGAGGCCAAGATTCAAAAAATAGACATTAGTACACTAGGATGCTCTGGAGGTAGGCGATCATGAGGGTGGCTTTGGTGGCCTGGGAGAGGAGGTGCCCTTTCTAGGAGGCCAACTTTTTTTGGATTATCTCAACAACGTTCGTCCACAGGGACTTGGAGGGGAACCCAGAGAATAGCGGTAGCCCGAGATAGGTGGAGGGGAGGGCTTCTGGGGTGCATTCCAAGATTCGATCAATTTTGGCCTGACTTGCTTGGGGAGTGTGGATAAAATAGATTTTGCTTTTGGTGAGGTTTATCTTCTAACCAACCTCACTCTCGTACAAATTTAGAATATGCTTGATAACCTTGGCTTGAGCCATAAAGGCATAGGTGACCAATATGGTATCATCCATGAACTACTGGTGGGAAACCATGGCCAGTTTGGATGTCAGACTGATCCCTGAGATGAGACCACTTTTGGTGGCACTCAAAATGGTTCACCCGAGAGATTCAGCCAAGATGATGAATAGGATCGAGGACAGGGGATCTCCCTACCTCAACCTCCTAGAGCTAGCGAAGAATCCCATAGGGGATCCATTGACCAACACCAAGAACTAAGGGGACAACACACATTGCTTGATGAGATCAACCCAGGACGAGTGAAATCCAAATTTGAGAACTTTGACAAGGAAAACCTAACTTACTCTATCGAAAGCTTTGTTCATGTCAAGCTTAAGAAGGAAAGCTGATTTCTTGGCTAGCGAGGAAGAGTGCAGAACCTCATGGATAATGACAATCTCATATGTGATGGACCTCCATTTAACAGAGCTCCCCTGGAAGGAATATATGATGTGGGGGAGGATGTCCTTGAGTCTAGCCGCAAGAGCCTTGGTGAGAATTTTGTAAACGACATTGCACAAGCTAATGGGGCAGAATTCAGATAAGGATTTGGCCACCTAATTTTTGGGGATTAGGGCAATAAATGTGGATTTGATGCCCCTAGGGATGGAGCTACCAAATTGAAGGTCCCTAGAAGCAACACACACTTCTTGGCCCACTAGATCCTAGAAAGCTTTGAAGAAGTGGAGGGGAAGTTGTCTGGGTTGGGGGCAGCATCGAATTTCATGGAGAAGAGGGCTGCCCTGATTTCCTCATCAACCAGGGGGCTAAGGATCATTTCATTGGTTTCCAAGGAGATGGAGGGAGGGATGTGCTCAAGGAGCATCTCGACCGCATGGGGGAGGTCTAGGATATGGATCCAAGGAGGTCCTGAAAGAAACTAAAGGTCTTAGATTTGATTTCATCCTCATCCTTGGTGGACCTACCGTCACTTCATGTGAGCTCATAAATTCTATTAGTACTTTTGTTCCTGAGAGTGGAGGTGTGGAAAAATTTAGTATTGGCATCACCATACTTGAGCCATAGGGCCCTCAAATTTTGCTTCTATTTGGTCTCCTCCCTTGCTAGAATGTTGTGGTAGTCAGCAAGGATCCTGCTTTCCTCCTCTCTGGACCCGGGTTCCTGGATGCCTTCCTAAAATTTGTGCTCAAGGTCCTCCAACTTCTCCTTCAAAATTTTCTTGCTCTCAAAGATGTTGTCGAACACCTCTTTGTTCCATGTCTTGAGGTTGAATTTGAGGGACCTAATTTTCTGGAATAATTGTCTAGCGAGGGACCCACCGATAGGTTGGTTCCACCATCTGCCTACTTGCAACCTAAAATCTGGGTGATGGAACCACATAGACTCGAACCAGAAGGGGCGCTTGGATGGAGGATGCCTGTAAGCTTCAAATATGAGGGGGCTATGATCTGACCCAATTTTTGGAAGGGCAAGGAGGGTTGAATCAGCAAAGAGGGGGATGGCTTCCCTGGATAGGAGGACTCTGTCTAGCCAAACCTGGATAAGGTTTGGCCCAACTCTTTTGTTGCTCCAAGTGAAGTTTGCTCCTTTCAGGTGGATGTCCATGAGCTTGTTGGACTCAATGAAGGTCTCAAACTCCTCCATACTTTTGGAATGCAAGGTGGATCACCCACGCTTGTCATATGGGAACAAGGGGTTGTTGAAGTCCCCTGCCAGAATCCAGGGAAGGGGTTTTAATGCTTCACGCATGAGACTGATTTCTTCTCAAATAGAGGCCCTTTCAATCATATTATTGGGGGCATAAATTTTGGAGAGGATCTAGGTCTGGCAGGACCCCAGGCTATGGAACATGATGTTAATGATTCTTGGGGAAGTTGAAATTAGCATTCAACTATGGTCGGGTCCCATAAGCACAACAAGCCCCTAACAGTGCCTTAGGATGGGGTGAAGAGAAAATTGTTGTTGCTCCATACAAATTTGGCCACTCTGGAAGAAGAGATCTCATCAAGTTTGGTTTCCTGAAGAATGAGGATGGACGACTGGTGGTCCTTTCGAAGGTGGGCAAGGGTGCGTCTCTTGGGGCATCCATTGAGCCCTCTCATGTTCCAAGTGAGTATCTTCATCTGGCACCTTTGGGGGTATTTTTCCTCCCTACCCCTACTGGATGGGAGGTTTGGATCTCAATGGTTATTTGTTCAGGAGGTATAGGGCATCAAATAGGAGGGTCATCTAGAGGTCACTGGAAATGTCATATTTTGCTTTCTTTCTTATCTGTTCACCTAAGGTTGGGTGCCCTCTTTTCCTGTCACTGCCATAGTCCGTTGTGAATATTTTTATGTGATTCCATTTAGGACTAAAGCCTTCTGGGCCTACTGGGAGAAGTACGGGCTGCCCTCATCATCCTCCTCGAACATCTCAAATCCACCCTCTAAGCAAGCCCAAGAGGGGTGGGGAAGATGCAAGAGGGAGGAGGCTTGGGGGCATTAGAGGGGGGTTGTTCACGAGGGGATACGGGGGATGCTTTGTGGAGGCTTTTGAGCTCAACTTTTGTATGTTCGAGTCTGGGGGGTGGGAAGGGGGTGAGTCGATGGGAGGGCCCATTTGAGGGTAGGGGGATCAATAGGATCATCGAATGGGGGGAGGGTCCTCGAGGAAAGCTAGGATATCTGTAGAAACTTTAAAGTGAGGGTTGGGATAGGTACATACCTAATCAAGATCCGTCACTGGGATGGTATCAACCTTTTGATTCCCTTTGTCTACTAGATCTATCCTCCTTTGGTGCCACAACGGGAGTGCTAGTGTTCTTTGGGTTGGACGTCCACTCTGGGATGAGCCTTGGGGGGAGCCCTGCTACTAGATGAAGCCTTTAAGATGGAATCTCCATCTAGTTTGAGAACTTTGGAGAGGGGGCACTGGTTGGGAATGTGCCCTTGCATGTTGTATAGGGTGCAGAAGGCTAGTTTATTCTCATATTCCATAGGTTGGTGCCATTGGTGGGATCTAGACAACAGGGTGACTGAAGATGGAAGCTCATATTTGAGGTTTGCATTGACACAAATTCTGGCATGGACCATTCGATAACCCACCTTGGTTGTAGAATTGAAAGCCATAAGGTTCCCAATGACTTGCATGATGAGTTTGAGCACATCCTCTTGCCAGAGGTGAAATGGAAGGTCTGGTAGCCATACCTAAATTGGGGCATAGTTTATGCTTTAAGTGTTGGGATTGAAGTCAGCAACCCAGTGCCTGAGGAAGAGGCTTCTACGGCACTAGAACTAGGGACCACCTGTGAGGATCTGGCTGGAGTCATCCCTATTATTTATCTTGATGAGAAAAAACCCTTTTGATAGGGCAACAATTTCTATGTTCCCAGAGATCTTCCATTTGGAGAAGGCCCATCCGTGGATAGTTTCCATGTCTGGGCGACCCCCAATGAATTTCATAACTAGGGAGTAGGAGGCCCCTGACATGAATGTAGAGAAAACATCATCACAAATGAAAATGTGCTTTCCAACCTGAGATAAGCTCGAGGTCGGAGGATGGGGTCGGTTCGTCTCTGTCATGAGGGCCTAAACATAGGATTTGCTAGACCCTCCAAGGAGGGTCCCCTCGACCTCCTTTTTAGGGGGCTCTTTGTCTCTAATTGGTTACCTTTTTGTTCCAAATAGTCTTAGGTGTAAAATAAACAATACTAAGATACTTGATCCTTTCAAGGATATGTTGAATGAAACCCTCATTAAATAAAGGAATGTGATAGTAGACCAATTTATTAAAATTATTTAATGAATCCTTACTACAAGTTCTGCAACCTCCTCTACATAGCCTCTCATTACCCTAGAACCATTGAGTGCTCTAAAATATTTTAAGGTGCTGGTAAATTTTGATATTCTGTTATGAACCTCCTTTGCTCATCCATAGAAATCATTAACAAATTGTAAAAATATTAAATAAACCACAATGAATAATTCACATAAATCAATATAATACAAATATGTAAATTACTCAAATTATTTTAATTTATATTTCAAACCCTTAAGGTAGGGCAACACCGTACAATGCTCCTTATTAGAAGGAAGCCACTCCTTAATATATCTCACTTGAGATAAATTGCAATAATTTTCTTTTCCTCTTCTCTCTATGATTTTTTGCCTATATTTATAATGCCCAACAACCTACCATTCCCACTTATCAATACATGTGGGATAATTACATATTTGCTCATATTTATAATGCCCAACTACCCACCACTTCCACTTATCAATGCATATGGGATAATTACATCTAATATAATATTATAATATTTATACAATATTATAATATTAAATACTTATCTTGGGTACCTAACATTCCATCCCCTTTACAAAATGTTTCATCTTCAAAATATAATAAGAGACTAAACAATATGATCTTCTAAGCCTTGTTGTGAACTGATAGAGATCTTAATAATCCATACATCCCAATGAAACTTTGACTGGTAGTCTTTGTTGATGCTGAAGTGCCCTTCTGCCATTTTTATTTTTAGAAGTAATCCTTTGGTTCCATGTGTTGGAGGTATCTTTCTACTAGGAATAAATATCACTCTTTTTCATCCATACTTGTTTGTTTTTATCACCTGAATATCAAAGACTGCTTTTTTGGCTCCACACTTATGTTGTTATACTCTAGTAACTAAAATGACGAGTCCATTTGTTCCTTGATATTGTTGCACAACTCTGATAACTAGAGTCACTATGATTTATTTGCCAAACACTTCCATAGTTGGTGCCCTTTTGATTCCATATAGAACCATAATATTGTTTCCCAGATCCATAAATCCACTTTTGTTGTCGTTCCTAATGGTGTGGGTGGTGAAATGTTGTAACCTTATCTTGATGTTCTTTTAAATTTAATTGTTCAATATTTTTTCTTTGTTTTTATGCTCCTTTGTCATGCTCTCATATTTTAGTTTGTCCTTGGAATTTGCTTTTGCATATTTGATTTTTGCTACTTTCTCCTTTACCTCTATTTCGGGTTCTTTTGTTTGTTCTTCATTTTGTTTCCCTGTAATAGCTACATGTTTTTCCTTACATTGATATTTATCCTGTAATGTAATTTTCTTCTTTCTGTACCATAACTTCATAGACTTTTTTCAGGGTTATGCATAAGTGCAAAATATCATAAATTGACTCTATTTAGATTTTTTTAAAATTTAAAAAGGCTAATTTTGGATCCTTTCGCTAGGGCCCATTAGCCCGAAATTTATGGGGTGGAATTTTTTTGGGGTAAATTCGCCCGTTGTTGATAATCATGAACCTAACTTTATTTTAATTCACCGACCTCAAATTACATATGATTTTAATTTTCCCACCCAATTTACCTTTAAATTATAAATGATTTTATATTTCCCACCCAAATCACCTTCAAATTATAAATGATTTTATATTTTCTGCCCAAATCGCCTCATATACTACCCGTATATATACTATACTAGGTACTGATAAACATACATCAAAAATACTCTAACTCGAAAATAGCTCTGCAATAACGAAAAACTTGAGAAGGTTGCATAGGAGTGACTATCAAAATAAATCGATCGATTGCAAAGAAGTGTCGATCAATGCAAGATGATCGATTACAAAGTCGTGTTTGTCGGTATAATCCGATCAGTTGCAGAGTTGTGTTTGTCGGTGTAAGTCGATAGGTTGCAGAGTCATGTCTGTCAATATAAGTAGATCAGTTGTAGAGCTGTGTCTATCGACGTAAGCCAATTGGTTGTAGAGTCGTATCTGTCGATATAAGCCAATCGATTGCAAAGCTATGTTTATCAGCATGAGCCAATCGGTTGTAGAGTCGTATTTTTCGATATGAGCCAATCGATTGTAGAGCCATGTCTATCGATATAAGCCGATCGATTACAGAGTCATGGCTATCGGCATAAGCTTATTAGTTGCAGGTATTGTCGATCAACATTTTTCTATCGATTGCAAAGGTATCGATTAGTATTAGTCAGTCAGTTGTAGAACTGTGTCAATCGTCATTAGTCGATCAATTGTAAAGGTGTCGATCGACATTCATCTATCAGTTGCGAGGACTGTCTATTGATGTTTCCTTATTGATTGTAGGTATTGTCGATCGACATTTTCCAATTGGTTACAGACGTATTGATTGACATTAGTCTATCGATTGTAGGACCGTGTCGATCGGTACTAGTTGGGTGGTTACAGTGTTGTCAATCGATATTCATCGATATATTGTAGAGTTGTCTGTCATTATAATTCTATCAGTTTCAAGGACATTCGATCAAAATTTATCTATCGGTTGTAGAGGTATTAATAGGCATCATTATTTCAGTTATAGGGATGTGTGATCGACATTTATCTATCGATTGTAGGGACTGTCGATCGGTATAAGCCGATCGGTTGTGCAAGAAGTGTCTGTCGGTAAAAGCCTATCAGTTGCAAAGTATTTACGACTAAAAATTGGTAGAGTATTCTTCTTCCATTGTTCTTTTGTAGGTGAACTATACGTAATTGTGGTAGACAACTATCAATGTCATCTGGTTGTGTGTTAGGAGAATTTCTCTTATTAGATACTGCTTCTTGTCTCTTAGAGTATGTTTCATACATAGTGTAGAAGCACTATCTACAACTATGTTCAATAAGTATCCCTATCATGTTGTGTGTTAGGAGCATTTTCTTTTCAGACTTCTTCTTGTCTTTCAAATGTCATTCTACAGGGTAGCATAGGTTCGTCTTGAGGGATGTCTACTATTTTTCTTCAAATTCATATACATTTCCTAACATTTGAAGGTTTTTCTTTATAGATACAATGTCACGTACTGAATATGGAAAGAAGGGAGGCCAATCTTCTTGTATATGGACAATTCTAAAATATTTTACACAAATATCAAAATACAATTAGGCATCAATCTCTACAGATTCTACACAACTTACAGGTATAAACACCTTTTACCATTAGTTTTTCTAAATTTCTATTCTTCTTAAATGTAAAACCTTTATCTATTAATAGATAAATTGTTTTCTACTTATCTACCTCTTTTTAAATGCTTTGTAAAATTGTATTATGTTAATTCTTTAAAATAGTGCATTTTTTACAACAAAAAATGATAGAGAACACCAAACATTGAATGCAGTAAACATTATCAACCCTGATGTGCATTCATTCGAAGATATTCCAACAAATTATATGGGACCACATGATAATTTTCCTAATAACGACATTCAACAACCACTTTAGGAGATTTTAAATTCAGACACATCAACTAAAAAAGAAAAATATAGTACAATTAAAATTCAGACCTTTGGGGAATCTTGTAGTCAAAAATATAAACGTCAAAAGATAAACAAATGGACTATTAGAAGGGATTTTAAAAATGAATGGGCACGGTTATACCCCTTTATTGAGCGAGATGATAAAATGAATGTGTGTAAATGCATTATTTGTACATGGAAGCTAGGAAAGGATCATTTATTGTAAAATAAGAAAGACACAATAGAAAAACACTATGGGAAAGTTTATATTAAAGAAATACAAATTGATGGAACAATTAACAAATTTCATAGGTGGAAGGTGTGCATGTGAGATATGCACTTGAATATGAAAAACAATGAAACGAAAATAAACTATCATTGAGAAGGGTGGAACAATCGAGGCACAATTTCAAAAAACTAATAAGACTATATTAGCCTCAAAGAAATTGCAGTTTGCTATTGTATACAGTATTCTAAAAAAAGGTCGACCCATGTCTGATTTTGTTGATTTTAAGAAAATACTTCAACTAGCCAATGTACAAAACCTTACCAGTTTACATTTGGCAAAATATCTATCACTGGTTGAGAAGGAATACCTGAGAGAGAATGTGAAACAAGCCAAATTTATTTCACTTTCCATTGATGAGGTAACATCTGTTGACAGCACATATTGGATTTGCATACATGTTTACACATTAAAAAATTATTTGAGACAACCTCATTTACTAGCACTACATAAGATGATTGAAAATTGTAATGCAGAAAACATTTATAATGTTGTTGTAACCAGTTTAAAGGATATTGCCGTAATAGATGAAAAGGAAATTGCCACAAATTTAATTTGTGTTGGATATGATGGTGCGGCTACAATTCAAGGATAAAGGAATGGTCTTTGTGTTAGGCTTTAGACTTCCATTGCCCCATATGTGATTCTTATTCATTGCATACAAAATTGTGAGCAATTTTGATAATGTCGCCAGAGTGGAAGAACTCGTCTATGATATACACTCATACTTTTCATGCAGTCCAAAAATATTTGTAGAGTTTCAACAATTTTATCTAGGTGTAACTGAAGGCAGAAAAATGTTAAAAGATGTGGAAACTAGGTGGATTTCAATGTTTCTTCCTACAAAAAGGGTATTTTCAGAATATCAATCCTTGGTTGGGTTTATGTAAGCACATCGTAAAGATGTTGACAAGGCAAAAGATTTGCTTTTTCGTATGACTGACTTGGAAACCCTTCTCACATTATGTGGTATTCTACCAAATTTATAAGAAATGATTACTATGATTAAACTTACACAAGAAAGGACAATTTATATTATCGATTTCATGAGGATGAGAAAACAAATATGTATGATTATTGATAGGATTTATTTATCCGCTAAACATTTTGAGGATCCCAAGTTTTATAGTTGGAATACATTAATTAATTTCAATGAACTGAACAAACTTTTAAAGTTCAACATCAAAGATAATCTTTGTATTGCTATCCATGGAAAGTTGATTCATGTATATCGTTTTGAAAAGTGATTAAATACTCTGACAGATGATGTTGAATAAGTTCATGTTACACATTTTGGATTTGATGAGGTTTTGGATAGCACTAAGAATAAATTGCAAAGAATTGCAAATTGCATTAACAAGTGAAATAAGAGATCGTTTTAAGAGAGATGAGACATTTGATGCCATGGCTATTTTTAATCTTAATTTCTAGAATCCTTGTGGTGACCATAATAGTAGAAGTGAGTTGTTTGTAAAATATATGGGCAATATTATGACACATTTCTCTAAAAGTGTGGAAATAAATGGCATTGAAATCAATGGTATTCTAAAAAAGATCTTTTGAGACATCAATCAACCAATTTTGAAATAACAATGGATAATCAAATTGCATAATTCAAAAATCCACATGAGACTGGTTCAATCACACATTTATGGAAAAAATTGTATCGAAGTAGTGTCTTGCAAGATACTATAAGTGAATACTTTATTTTATATGAATTATGTCAGACAATGATTTTGGGATCTGTGGAAGACGAAAGGGTTTTCAGTGCATTAACTTTTGTTAAATCAAAATTTTGCAACAGGTTGGACAGAAATTTGGAAAATTATTTGAGAATGTATGTGTCATCGTACGATGTGGGTAAATTTCCCTATAACAGAGCGTTGACATATTGGAAGTCTCTAGCATAAATAAGTGGTCTCTTTAATATGGTTGATAATGATGAAAATGATTCAGCTAGGAGTGATGATGAGATTATGGAAATGCAGAATTCATGAATGATTCTCGACTCTTTTGGAGAAGTCGATAAAGCTTTGTATCAGCTTCCAGAAATTTAAAAATTGTAATGATTATATGACAAATTCATATAATATAAGATTTTTGAGATTTGAAATCATTTTGTAAAATTTTAGTGATTTGAATAAATTCATATTATCAGTGATTTTCCATATTTGATATCATTTATATATGTCAATGATTTGAAAATTTTCATATTATCAAAGATTTTTCGTATTTGATTTGTTGTAAAATTTCAATGATTTGAAAAAATCATATAATCATTCAATTTTCAATTATTATGCATGTTTGCTTTTTAATGATATGGACAAGTCTATGTTTTCAATATTTATGATTTAAGCTATAACTTTGAGTAAGCTGAAAATTTGAAAACCATGTATACGTAATGATGCTATATTATTGAACTATTTGAATATGTTAACAAAACATAGTTATTTTTCCTTTGACTTTAAATACATGTATGTATGTATCATTAGTATCATAAGTTGTATGATGTGACAAAATATAGTGATTTTTTATGGTTTATACTTTATCATTGAGTAAACCTTGTATACATACATAACTAGTAAAAATTTCTCTACATATGTATGAAAAGTGCATGTAGTATATTACTCTAGATATGGTAAATAAAAATTTTAACCCATTCATAAATATATCCATTGTAAACTCACTTTGAAATATAAAAACAATATAGCATAATATAAAATTGGAAAGTGGACCAAAAAGTGGCTTTCTTCTGGGGGTAGAATCACCTTGGTAAAATCAGGCCTTCAAGCTATTCCTATTTATGCTTCTTACGTTTTGAATATCCCAAAGGTTGTTCTTCAAGAATTAGATCAAATCAGTCATTGTTTCCTTTGGAGTGGTACTAAGGAGAAAATAAAATGGGCCTTGGTGAAATGGGATACTTTATGTCTTCCTAAGATTGAATGGGGGTTAGGATTCTGGTCTTCTATTAATAACAACAAAGCTTTAGCTATTAAATTATATTGAAGGATGTTGCATAACCCCAATGCTCTTTGGGCCAATAATCTCCATGCTAAATATGTTGAGAATAGAAGTCCTGAAGACCTTGTTCGCTATCAACTTCCTTCCAAAGGTTCTCCCATTTTAACAGTTCTTAAGACTGGTGAGGATTTGATAAAGATAAATTTATTTTGGATCATTCATAATGGTCAACTGTAAATTTTCCTGATTCTTGGGATGGTCACAAGCCTTTGATAACTCAGTTTCCCGATTGGAGGCCTTGGATGGAGGAGCTTCACCGAGCTAATTGGATAAAGGTGGCTAATAATTATCGATACCATACTGGTAATTCAAAGGTTGGTATATATTGGATCCCTATTGAGGACTGGCCTATTCAAATTCCAGAAAGGCAAAGACAAGATATCCAAGGCATCCTTCATATGAGATCCCTCTCTTGGTCCCATGAAAAAGATTGTTTTGGATGGAACAACACTACTAAGGGTGAGTATTCAGTTGCTCAAGGTTATTTGACCTTATTGCATAATAATCCCAACCATTCTTCTAACATATTTTCTTGATTGTGGGCTCAAAATATCTGGCCTAAGGTGAGGTTCTTTAATTGGATTTTATTGCATCGTAGTGTGCTTACTGGTGAGCAACTTATGAAGCATGGTTTTCATAGCCCTTTTAGATGTGAAATGTGTGAAGAGAATGTAGAAAATATCAACCATATTTTTATTGAGTGTACTTTAGCCTCTAAGCTATGGAGGAGAATGGCCACTTTACTTGGCTTACAGTGGTCCAATTTTTTTACTTTTGAATAGCTTTGGAGGGATTGGCCTAATCAAGAGGGTGTTGATCATTTTATTAGGTAGTTAGTTTGGATGGGTTCTACCATTCTTCTTTGGATTATTTAGAATGAAAGGAACAACCAAAATTTTAATCAAGATAGGAAGGATATTCACCATATTTAGCAAAATACCATAGCCAACTTAGCTAAATCAGTCCATCAACTCCGTAATCACCCCTAAAACTCCCACCAAATATGGGATCAAGTGATGCAAATATTGAAGATTAAATATTCTAAGGGCAACCAACTTAAAGCGAATGTGAGTATTAGTAAGATGGATAGGACTAGATATTGGCAACCTCCTCCTAAGGATTTTGGAAAAGTCTATACTGATGGAGCCTCTAGAGGGAACCCTGGAAAAGCCAGTGTGGGAGGAATTAGTAGACTTTCAGATGGGTCCCTACTTTTTACTTTTATTGAGAATTTGGGTATTCTTTCCAATAACTTTGCTGAGGGGTATGGTATCCTCAGAGGCCTTCAGGAGGCTACTAAGGTTGGATGGAAAAATTTTTTAGTTGAGTCTGACTCTCAACTTATGATTAATCTTTTGAAGACTCCTTCTACGAATTATAAGGTCGATTGGAGAATAGAAAGAATTGTTGAGAAGATTCAATTAATCTAGATGAGATTTTTGAAATTTGATTACAATCATGTGGTCAGAGATAAAAACACGAGTGATGATGCTTTAGCTAATTGGGCTTTGGACAAAGGTGATCTTACTTGTTATGGCCACCCTCCTAGATGGTGGACTTCACAAATTAGGGAAGCTCTTCTTTCTATCATTTCTTTGGATGGCTCCAGTTCTGAAGGTAACTAGTTTCTTCTTACTTTATTTTTGCTTCTCTTTGGTTCATTCAGGTTATTTTGTTCCCTAGCTCAAACTATTTTTTCTTTTGTTTCCTCTATTGATTCTTGACTTAAAAGTCGTCTGGTCTAGATAGGTCATTGTTATGTTCAATTTTTTTTCTTTTTTCTTTTTTGTTTGTTTTTGTTTAGTTTTTTAAGGTGGGTGGGTTCTTTTGTTTTATTTTGTTTTTGTGTTGTTTTTTTTGTTCATGTGTTTTTGTTGTTTTTTTTTTATGTTTTTTGTTATTGTTCTTGTGTTTTTTCGTTCTTGTTCTTGGGTTTCTCTTTGTTTGTGTTATTTTGTGTTTTTATGTGTGAGTGTTTTCTATGTTTTTTGTTTTTTTTTATTGTCTATTGTTGGTTGTTTTTTATTTTTATTTTTATTTTTTATTTTTTAGGTTTTGATTGTGTTTATTTTTCTTGTTTTTTTGGGTTATGCCTTTGTAGTGTTTTGTTGTTTTTGTCTTGTTTGTGTTTTGTTATGTGGTTCTTGTGTTTTTCTATGAGGTTTGTGTTGTGGTTTCTTTTATCTTATTGTGCGTGGTTGGTTGTGATTTTGTTTTTGACACACTCAAGGAGCATGCTTTTTATTTTATTTTATTATTTTTGTTGTTATTTACTTATTTTTAAATTGGTTTTGTGTGTTTGTTTGCTTCTTGAGTATGTCAAAGGTGGTAGGCTAGGTTCGAGTCTTGGGCATTTTTGGCGGAATGGATACCACTGCCTCCTTGGGTCTTACCCAAAAGTGGCATCCATTTTGGGATGTTTTCTACAAATTAAAAAAAATTACCAATTTTATTTTTATACAACTATAATGACTAACTATGAATGCATTGAAAATTAAAACCCATGCATAGATATATCCTTCATAAACTCACTTTGAAATATAAAACAATATAGTATAATACAAATGACCATATTAATTTTTATACAACCATAATGACTATGAATGCACTGAAAATTGAAATCCATGCATAGATTTATCCTTCGTAAACTCACTTTGAGATAAAAACAATATAGCATAATACAAATGACCATACACATTTTTATACAACAACTAGAATGATTATGAATGCACTAAAAATTTAAACCCATGCATAGATATATCCTTTGTAAACTCGCTTGAAATATAAAAATAATATAGCATAATAGAAATGAAAATACTCACTTTTATACTACAACAAAAATGAATATGAATAAACGAAAATTTAAACACATGCATAGCTATATCATTCGTAAACTTATTTGAAAATTGAAATATAAAACAACATAGCATAATATATGGAGATTGAAATTTAACCCTTTCATTAATATCTCCATCGTAAACTAACATTGAATTTGAAAATGATATAACATAATAAAAAAGACAACACATTTTTCTATACAACAACAATAATGACTTTAAATAAACTAAAAATTTAAACCCATGCACATATATATCCTTTGTAAACTCATTTGAAAATTGAAATATAAAAACAACATAGCAGAATCCATAAGACAATACTCATTTTTATATCACAACATGAATAACTTTGAAATACATGTAAATCTATACCTATGCATAGATTAACAATATAACATAATACAAATGACCATACACATTTTTATACAATAACTAGAATGACTATGAATGCACTAAAAATTGAAACCCATGCATAGATATATCCTTTGTAAACTCACTTGAAATATAAAAACAATATAGCATAATAGAAATGAAAATACTCACTTTTATACTACAACAAGAATGAAGATGAGTAAACTAAAATTTAAACACGTGCATAGATATATCATTCGTAAATTCATTTGAAAATTGAAATATAAAATAGCATAGCATAATATATGGAAATTTAAATTTAACCCTTTCATTAATATCTCCATCATAAACTAACATTGATTATGAAAATAATATAGCATAATAAAAAAGACAAAAGTAAAATAACACATAATTATAAATGTAGATAATAGTAAAATAATAAAAGAAAGTATCTTTTTTTCAAATGAAAACATATGAAATGTCTTAAAATTGTCTTTCGAAATATCAAGTTTTAAAATTCAATTTCTCACTTCAAAATATTTTCCCCCTTCCTCCACTCCTTTTGCCTTCTCAATGGCTTCCACAGTCTCCATAGCAATGACTCCTCCCTCTTATTTCCCATGTTTAGGTCCTTTTTCCTCATCCACTACTTCCACGATTACCACATTCTACATTCCAACAACTCTTTTCTTGGGCTGGGTAACATTACTATCAATTGCTCCAAAATTGATAAAGATCTTCTCAACGTTTTACATTCCATCGAGAAGGGTGCTTTCTTCTTTTCCAACATCTTCAGATGTTGGTCCTTGAACTTCTTTACCCTTCTCCTTTAGCTGAACATCATGATCCAATCCGTTTCGGATAATGATTTTCCGTAAAATGTTGTTTTGTTGAACTGATTCCTGTGTTCTTTTTTCATTGCCATGAAAGCGTTTAAGAACTCCTTTGCCATCCTGAGACAGTCATGCAGGTTTTGAACCTACTTCTTGAGATTTTAAAAATTTATCTGCAAAAAGGAAAAATAGTTAATCAACATGAAAAGATAATTATATTTTAAAAAAAAGAACAAAAAATTTTTGAACACAAAAGTGATTAAGTCAAACCTCAGAAATATTATTTGCAGCTACAACAACTTTTTTCTTATCACTTGCCCATTCATTGTAATAAGTTTGGGCCTCACCATTTATGTTCTCCAATTTGTTCATCATAAACTTTAAAATTTCATCTGTGTATGATGTATTCATATTCAAAATGCCAGATTTTACTTGTTGTAGCAAAGCCTCCATATTTTCAGGTTTATTTTCAACAAAAAAATTTTTTTTTCTCTTTTTGAAAAATTAATGTATCGGACATTAATTTCCTTTATCAACACCTTTGCTCGATACTCCCATTTTTTCATTTTTGTTATATTTGGAAGTAGTAAATCCTTAATTATAGAGTCAACATTATCAGAAACCAAATATTTTTCTAAAAATTTTAAACTTTCATCCTCTTATCGAGGAGGAGCCTAACGGGTGTTTATTTCCCTTGGAGGAGATTTTCTTGAACATTCTGCACCTTCATTTCCTTTGTCTTGAATCAATTTTGATAGTTGAAAAGTAGTGGATGTGTTATCTTGCAAACTTTAATCTTTATCAAGTGGAACTTCATCCAACCCAACACCAGAAGCTTTTGGTATATCCTTAAAAGTAAAATTAGCAATAGAAATACAATCGAATATTGAAAAAGTCTTTGATGCTTCCTTCTCTGATAATTGATGTGTTGCTTCTCTCTGTGGCCAAGATGGAAGAATGTGTTTTCCAACTGGGAAACATTGACCTCGCATTTGAGTTTGGCGTTGTGGATGAGGGGGCAGCATTTGTTGATTTTGTTGATGAAATTGTTGTAAGGGACCTTAAAACATAAAAATAAAAATTAGTTATAAAATTTGTGAAGGTAGAAAATTTGTGAAGATAGAAAATTTGTGAAGGTAGAAAATAAAAACTAGTTATAAAATTAAATTATGAAAATTGGTTGCAAACTTTGTTATAACACTTACCAACAGAAGAAAAGACATCTTGTGTAATTTTTGCTGTAAATGGAATGTGGGCATGTTGTACATCTAAAAAAACAACAAAATTAATTAAAAATAGTAAAAAAATTGTGAAAATTTTGTTTTGGTAGTAATTAAAACTTACTCCCCGAAGATGAAACCTCTTGTGCAACTATGCCCGTTGGCACAAGATGTGCAACTGCAGGTTGTCGACAATCTGAAGAACTAGATCTTCTATGTTTCCTTGTTTAAATTATCCTTAGCGATGGTGTTCTTTCCTCCATAGGTGTTTCTAAGTCTCCTGATTCCTCTGGATTATAACCTCTGACACTAGCATCCCGATTTGAAGAGGAAGAGGATATCCTTTTCTATGTTTGGTATAAAATGTCAAAATTATAAAAATACAAAGAATGGAAAAATAATTTTTTTTACTTAAATATTAATAAAAAAATTACCTGAACCTGTTGTTCTATCATGGCTAAATTGACTAGGGTTGAGTGCCAAGATGTTGGTACATGAGTGTTCTACAAATTATAAAAATATTCATAAAAAAGCAATAATTTAATTACATGTGCTAATTGTCGGTGAAGGTGAAGCATGGGTTTTCATGTTCTCAATTTCCAATTTGATCCGATGTGAGACATAGGTGGACCAATCGAATTTCTTGTGTGCAATACAACGGACCAAATACACTAAGGCTCACATCAGAATTTATGTCGGCCTTCCTTGTAGAACGAGTCTTGTACGGTCAAACCCCCTATGGACTTGGTGGATGTAACTGCGAAAATACAAATCAGTAATTGTACACTAGTTATAAGAATTTAAAGTCAATTAAATAAAAAAATAGTTATACCTTGAAAATATTTCAACTGCACTTTTAAGTTGGTCTCCAAGTAGAGCTTGTCCTCATCAGTTAATTGGTATTTGGAAGTGACAAGCTCAACACCAGCATGGGGTAATATTGTCAATCTGGCGACATCTGTGGCTGTGAAAGAAATAACGATGTTTTTTTTATCGACGATAAGATTTACCTTACCCGAATCCATATTACAAGCTGCAATGATCCTCTCCACTAGTTTAATGTTCGTGTTGAAATGCAACATTGAACTAGACCTCGAAGACCACATGTCGCAACCTGATGTTGATAAATTTTTTGAAATCATGGGGTAAACCAGGTTTTTATAATTAACTTTAAATATTTCGTGGGTTACAGGGGATGCCATAGGGTGTACGGGTATGGATAAAAAGATATAGCAGAAAAGGGTTCAAATGGGAGAAAAAGGGTTAAAAATCACTTAACAAGTAATATAAAATGATAAAACCAAGATAAAATTGGAGGAAGAGGGTTAATATTACGTTAAAAAGAGAGAAAAATGGGTGAGAATGCATTAAAACATGAGGAAAATGGGTGAGAATGCATTAAAACATGAGGAAAATGGTTAAGAATGTGATAGAAAAGATAAAAAATGATTGTTAATCCCTTTATATAGACTTTTCTACATGCAATAAGCTCCTAGATGGGTGACATGTGTCCTCTACATGCAATCATTCAACGAATGGATGGCATGTAATACATATGCACCATTGCTACCGAGTGGGAACTTGACACTATTGCAGCACATCGACACACTTGCAACCGATCTGCATGTAACTAATCATTATTCTTGCAATCGATAGACATTCTTGTAATCTATCGTCATACCTACAGCCTATCATCATGCCTGCAATTGATCGGTATTCCTTCAGTAGATCATCATGCCCACAACTGCTCGTCATACCTACAACCAATCGACATTCCTACAACTAATCATCGTACCTATAGTCGATCGTCATGATTGCAGCCGATCATCATCCATGCAACTAATCAGTATTCCAACAACCAATCATCATGCCTGCAACCACTCATCATACCTACAACTGATCAGTATTCATGTAGTTGATTGTCATGCCTATAGCCGATCGTTATACCTATAATCGATCGTCATTTTTGTAGCCTATCATCATACCTATAGTCGATCGTCATGCCTATAGGTTCTCATTATGCCTACTATCACTCATCATGTCTATAGCTGATCGTCATTCTTACAGTCGATCGTCATGCCTACAACCGATTGTCATGCTTATAGTCGATCGTCATGCCTGCAGTAGATTGATATTCTTGCAGCCAATTGTCATTCCTGTAGCCGATCATTATTACTACAGCTGATCATCATACCTATAGCTGATCATCATGCTATCGGTCATCATGTCGGCCTAAAGTCTTTCATATCGACCTAAAGCTTTTAAGTATGTCATACATTTTTTAGATTTTGCAAACCGATATTCATAGCCCCCAACATAGAAAAATTTTCCACGGTTTGAAATTTTTTGAAGATAAATTAATGAAATTCACCACGGTTTCAAAAATTTTGGAAACAATTAAATGCAATTCGCCATGTATACTTCTACAAATATCGTCGGGATTCCAAGACAATTCGCCTTGATTTTATAAATAGATTTTGGGGTCAACCCCTTATGCATAACCCTGAATGTTTTTGACACATTAATGTTAATAGTACCTAAAGAATGCAACCAAGGAGAGGCAAGAACATATTTATATCACCCATCTCAATAGCATAAAAATTTGAATGTAAAACATATTTATCCATGGTGATCTTCAAATCTTCAAAAATTTGAACATCCTCACTCTCAAGCTTTATGTTTTTAAATTTTGTTGCTATAACTTGCAAATTATTAGTCAAGTTTCTACTGATGAAGTTGTGTTTGCCTCTAGGGTTTATGGAGACAATAACATTTTTTTTAATGCAACCATGGACTTGCAAAATAATTTTTTAGCATTCAAGCAAATATTGTTGACCATTGTTTGGCCCTAACACACAAGGTGTAGTTTCCTTAGCTTGCATATTATTATCCTTTTCTTTTGATCCCCATTTGCTTAAAAATATAACTTTAAATTCTTCCTTTGTATGTGTGTATTTATGAGCATATGCAAAGTTTAAAAATCAAATAAACACATCCCCTCTCAAGTAATCCCAAATATTCACTTTTCATTCTCTCTCTGAAAAAATTAAGGAATTTTTTTTCCACTTCGTGAACCATTTCCTAACATCAATATCTTCTCCAGAGAATTTTGGCAACTCCATGACCTCAACCAATTTTTTGGTTTTAAATAAATTGCCTTCAAATTGCAGATTATTTTTTAAATTTTTTATAACAAATTGCCACTTCCAAACTGCTACCAAACTGCAAAATTATTTATTTTTTTCAAAATTTTTACCAAACCTCAAACTCCTTTTTTAACTGCTACTAAATTTTGGACTGAGTATTTTAGCACTACTACCAAACTGCAATTGCTACTCTAGAGACTACTACCAAACTACAAGTTGGTACTCTACAAAATTTATTTATTTTTCTAATACTAATAACAACTTGCTCTATGAACTATTTTTTATTGTAACCAAATTGTAGACTTCTCTCTTTATTTTTTTTCAACAATTATCACTTTCAGATTGTTGGTAGACTACAAACTATCAACTTTTTTGAAGTTGTAAAACTGTTGTAGACTGTGGAGTTGTTGAAGCTATTACTAATTGATCTATGGTATTTCTATGAAAATCCTAAAAATGCTCTAGGCCCTAGACTTTGGCTTACTAGTGTCTTAAGGTAAATCTCACTAACCACAAAGGTTTTCTAAGTAAGTACTACTCTCTAATTACCAATAGTATTTCCCTAAGGAATAATTGCTAAGAAACTGGCCATAATTTTACCTCTAAATGACAACTATTTGTATACTAACAAGGTAAAAATACTACTAACAAGGTGTAGAGTCATTGAGCCTTTTCACTGATGACATATTCAAACTAGTTACTTTGGGGTTCTTGGGTACTCCTCATAATGAGTTTTAAGGGTAATTATTAGCCCAAGTACTTCCCCCAATTAAGTGGTTAGGACTTACATCCAATCTTGCAATAGGTTATTAGCCTAATGCAAGTACTTATTAAGCACCAAAATATTTGCAATTAAAATTGGCCTTAGAATGTCTTCTAGTACTAAAAATTCTACAATGAAACATGGCCCTGTAAAGTGGTCTGATACCACTTGTTATGAACCTCCTTTTCTCATCCATAGAAATCATTAACAAATTGCAAAAATATTAAATAAACCACAATGAATAATTCACATAAATTAATAAGACAAATATGTAAATTACTCTAAACATTTCAATTTATATTTCAAACCCTATAATGTTCCTTACTGGAAGGAAGCCACTCCTTAATATATATCACTTGAGATAAATTATAATATTATTCTTTTCCTCTCCTCTCTATAATTTTTTGTCTATATTTATAATGCCAAACTACCTACCACTCCCACTTATCCATATATGTGAGATAATTACATCTTTACCCATATTTATAATGCCTAACTACCCACCACTCCCACTTATCAATGCATGTGGGATAATTACATCTAATATAATATTATAATATTTATAAAATATTATAATATTAAATATTTATCTTGGGTACCTAACATATTCTTATTTTTGAAATAAAAATCAATGTTGATGCCCTAGAAAATTGGTTGGATCAATTATCTTTATACTTCTCTATAAATAAATTCATTGATAGTAAGAAAATCACTTTTGCATTCTTGAAAGCTTTGCTACCTATTTGAAATTGGTGGAAAGCATATTGCAATAGTGTTATAGAAGAGAATAAATATGAAGTAATGTTCACATGGGATAATTTCATGGATACCATCAAGAAAGAGTATCATCCAATGGGAGCCTATAAATACAATATATGAATTGGTAATAATTGTGTCAAGGTAAATATGAGTCTATTCAAGATTATACTAATGCTTTCCACTCCATATAAGCAAATCTAGTATTCAAGATACCAAATAAATTGAATCCTTAAGTACCACAGTGAGTTGTAATGGTACATTCGAGAGGATATGGACCTCTTTGAATTCAAGACTTTAGGAGAGACATAAAATTATTGTTAAATTAGAGTAGAAGCATAAATAAATTTTTTAAATAAAAAAAAAACAAACACTAAGTACCACCCAAATAAAAGTAATAGTGACTCTCAAAAGAATCATGATAAAGGGGGTTAGTCTAAACATAAGAATTGGAAGTAGAAAACACTCCCAAGAAAATAATACCTCAAAGGCCAAGAGTAGAAAATGGTGTGATTATCAAAATAGTAACCAACATTTAAGGGAGAAGTATGGAGCAATTCAATCATTGTTTATTGAGTTGCAACTCTTTACATCTACTACACCACAAACTTGACATCCATAGGCTAAGGATGGAGGGAAGTGAATCATAGAAGTTGAAGCAAATATGATCATTACCACCACACATATTATACTAGAGGAGTCATAAGAGGAGGAATGTCTATTTCACTTATAAATATGGGTCAAGGGTAAGCCATTGCATTTCATTGTTGATAGTAAGAGTTAAAAGAATCTATTTTTTTCTCAGATGATGAAGGATTTGAATCTACCTATCACACCATACCCACAAACCATATAATATTGGATGGTTACAATAGATGAGATACATTCATGTTAATCATCAATGCCTCCTCTCTTATGCCATCAAACCCTTCAAAGAGAATGTTTTATGTGATGTTGTACCCTTGTATGTTTATAATGTGATTTTGGGCCAACCATTTATATGGAAGAGGTATGGTGTATATGAATCTAGAACTTGAAGTGTGATCATCACTATCAAATGTCAATACTTTAGGATACCAAAGGTATCTCCTCCTACCTCTATTTCCTTAATCAGTGCTAGACAATGCACAAGATTATAGCTAAAACAAGAAAATTTGTATTGCTAATTATCAAGTCACAAATTATGAGGACCATTGCTACATTAATTATAGACCCTAAACAATAGAAATATATGGACTAGAGTATAGAAAATATGATGACTTTTCAAGTTACGAACTAGGATTCCACATCATTGTGAGGTAAAGCATTCTATTGATTTTGTTCCTAATTCTCCTTTTCCTAATACATCTATTTATAATAGATCAATCCTTGAGAATGATGAAATTGGAAGGTAGATCCATGAATTAATTCAAATGTGACACATCATACCAATTTATTCACCATGTGGTAGTCCAGTTGTCTTAGTTCCAAAGAAAAATGGAACATGAAGACACTATATTGACTATAGAGCTTTGGATAAAATCATTGTGAACAACCACTACCCACTCCCTTGGATAGATGACTTGCTAAAATAGCTCTATGGTGTAAATTTCTTCACCAAAATTAAATTCAAAATATTGGCTCTCATCAAATACCTATAGATCCCACTAACGTATCAAAGACAACATTCAAATCCAAGGGTTTATTTGAGTGGTTGGTTATGCCTTTTGGCTTGACCAATGTACCTACCATATTCATGAGGATGATGAATGACATCATGTATCCCTACACCAACTCATTTGTGGTAGTCTACTTAGATGACATTCTCGTCTATAGTAATACATAAGAGGAATATTTGCAATATGTTCAACATGTACTTTATATTCTTCAAAGATAAAGTAATCAAATAAGGTAATCAAATATTGGCCTACCCAAAATACTAACAAAGCTTTGCACATTTTTGGGTCTTGCCAATTTCTATTGAAGATTTGTATTGGGTTTTTCACATGTTTCTATTGAATATTTGTATTGGATTTTTCACACATTGCTTGACCACTACATGAAGTGACCAAAGGAGGTGTCAAATCCAAGTTCCATTGGGGAGATACATAAAAGAGGCTATTTGAGAGATTTAAGGACCATATTTTTAGCTCTTACACTTTTCCTACATGATCTACACCAACCTTTTGAAGTAATGACTTATGCATCAGAGTACACACTAGAAGTTGTTCTCAAATAACATGGGCATCCAATTATCTATTATAGTAAAACATTCAATGAAGTAATTCAAAAATACCCCATATATAATAAAGAACTCTATGCAATTGTCCAAGCACATAAATAGTAGAAGCACTATCTTGGGAAATAAAACCATCATCCACATAGAGCACAAATATTTAATTTCATTCATACATAGAGTAAGTTAAGGAATTAAAGACATCAAAAACCGACCACATGTCTACAAAAATTTTAATTGACCATCAAACATAAGAAAAGGAGTGTGAATTCAACAATAGATTGTTTGAGTTTACCTCCAGTCATAGCACTCACCATAATTTTTTATTCTTATGAGCATGATATTTCTAGTTGGTCCACCTTGTATCAATTAGATTTTTATTTTGCAAATCCCATTGAGATCTTTGTGTGGATAAACAAGTTTTTTTTTTTTTACTTGCAAGATAACCTTCTCTACCACAAGGGACATATTTATGTACCATCTAGTGAGCACTCAAAGATGATTTGAAAGGTACACTTCAACAAAGAAGTAGGTCACTTTGGGATGAATTTATTTTAAAAATACTTCAAAATTACTTCTATTGGTCCAAGCTGTAGAACAATATTGAGGGGTATATAAAGTCATGTATCTTCTACACTACTAAACCAAAAAACAAAAATCAGGGACTATATGCACCATTTTCTAATGTTATCCAAGCCTTGGGAATCTATCTCCATGGATTTTCTCTCAAGTTTACCCACATATAAACATGGTAATGATTGTGTTTTTATAATAGTTGATAATTCTCCAAAAATAGATATCATGATTCCTTGTAAGAAATCCATTTCAGTTGAGGATAAAGCAAAGCTTTATTTTACTTGTGCATGGCTCAACTTTGGCTTGGAAATTTCCATTGTGTTTTACAAGGATAGTAGATTTTTGAGCATTTTTAGGTCCTTTGTATGGAGTATGATGAACACCAATTTGACCATTTCCACATCCTTCCATCCTCAAACTGATGGTTAGACAAAATTTATAAATTGATTGATTGTATATCTTCTTCAAATGTACAATTCCAAGCTTCTATGCACATGGTATGAGATCCCTCTCTACATTTAACATGGGTATAATTGAGATCTACATAGCTCTACTAAGAATAGCCTATTTTATGTTTATTTTAGGTTCCAATCCTTGGAACCCACTAATCCAACTCTCACTATCACCTCATGGATAAAAATAAGTAGAGAAGGTAGCATGGTTTGCGAAACAAAATGAGTGCATCTAACAACAAGTCCATGACCTCTTAGAAAAGCTAAATAATAAATACAAGCAATTCCATGACCAACATTGGGTCCTACAACAATTCAAGATTAGAGATAAGATAAGGTTACATCTTTGAAAAGAGAGACATGCAATATCCCATAGGGAGATCATACCTCTTCGCTATAGATATAACACCATCACCAAGAAGATATGAGAAAGTACCTTTGAATTTAATCTTCCATATTATCTTGGTATGTATCCAATCTGCAATGTTGAACTTTTGTGGCCCTATTATCCACCATTGTTGGAAAATTTCATATTAGTATAATAGTTGGATATTGAATAACTCAGTATAGACAACTTAACACCAATAGAGAAGGATTATATTATTTACACATGGACTAGGGCCACTAGAAGCCAATCTCTTCAAGTGTATAAAGTGGTCAAGGTAGGACGACTTAGTCACCAAGGAGAATGACTCATAAAAAATCAGATTAAAAACAATTTCCAAACCTAATTTTAAAATTCAACAAAATGAAGACCATTTATTTTCAATAAAGATGAATGATTCAAGCATGTGACCATTTTAAAACATGGCTTTATGCTAAAAATTACTTGAAAGTCTGCTTTTGTATCCTAACTACCCTTTGATCCATTTAAGAAGCTTTAGAAAAATTAGATAGAGAACAATTTTTTCACAATTGTTCATAGACAAAGTTGTAACATGTTTATAGAAAAACACTCCAAAGGCCCTCAAAATGTAAAACAAAATACTTACAAAAATAACAATTTTCTATTTTTTTATTTTTTGTAGCCAAAATACATCTCTAAGTATGTTGACACAAAAAGAAAAATTACAAAAGGATAAATCAAATATATGTAATTTTTATTTAATATGCGCTTTGTAACTCATGGAAGGTAAATCATCATGTTTCCATATGGGTGACCTCCTAACTCATGGAAGGTGAACCACCACATTTCCATATGAGTGGCCTTCTATATTCAACACGATGAATTTTTAATACACCAATTCTTGTATAAAGAGAGTTGCATCCCTAACTAAAGAAAACATAAGTAATAGGTGTAATGTTATAGCCTAACATATCTTCTCAAAAATTACTTGCATTGTATTCTATTTTTGAGCAATTTGTTATACTTTGATATATTTTTAACTACACTCTTTCATGATCTTCATTAATATGAAATTCCAAGTTTTAATCCAATCAAAATTATGACTTTCAGATCACAGGTTGATAGTGATCCATCACCATAAAGTATATTTGTTAAGAGCTTAATTTGAAACATCAATATTAACTACTCCAAAAGGATACATAAAAATATCAAATAATTCCTAGACCACATGATTAGATGGATCTACTCTTTGAGTAAGCAAAAATTAATGTCATTATGAATGGATAAATAACACAATGTCTTCCCTTTCTAGCTCATGATTAGAACAATATTTAGTTATTAGACCAAATAAATTGACATACATTCTACAAAAGAAAGCCTACAAGCTTAACTTCATGATATGGGAAGGCTATGGATTAGTGGGGGGGATTCTTACTAGTGGGAGGATGAGAGTTCCTAGTAACTGAGGTGTATTTGCCTTTATAGTTTTAGACAATAGTCCACCTGTCTTCAAGATTATTGGTCTGCAATATAGAATTCTACATTACTAAGGCTCTCAACTTAAAAATGGCCATCTATTAGAGGACAATTTTTTATTTTATGATATAAATATTGACACTTATAATATGTGTTAGGTAGATTAATTTTTTTTTTTGTAAAAGAGGGTAAAAATTTATTAACTCAGCAAAACATTCATGATACAAAGAAAAAGCAGAAGTTATTCAGACATATCAGCTCTCAATAAATAAGAGAGAGATTGAGAGCAATCAGAAGAAAGTTGAGACCAATTTTGAACATCCCAACCATCTTGAAACTTAGAAGCCCATTTAGCTAACAAATTCGCTACCCTATTCCACTCCCGAGGAATATGCACAAAAGAAATGAAGTCCAAGTGAGCAGAGATATTAAGAATTTTCCGAGCAACCCAACTCAACCGCCAACAACCATGAAGACTATCTCCATAATTTAACAAATTTATAACAATCTGAGAATCGATTCACAAACAATTCGACGCCAACCCAAAGCATACCCTTGCTTCAAAGCATATAAAATTGCGAGTGCTTCCATGAAGTTATTAGAATGATGTCCCTTAAAGCAAGAGAAAAAAATTGGATAGTACCACTACTATCCCGCCCCACACCACCAATACCAGAATTACCCGGATTACCCCAGGAAGATCCATCCGTATTAATTTTTAGCACTCCCGGAGGAGGCGGATTCCATTTGCCAACCCTCCACACCCGATTATTCTGACCCATCCATCTGCAAGAGACATTAGGACTAGGACCATTAACCATCAAGCCTAATATTTCCATGATCTGACGTTCCGCATGGTCCACGGGAGAAATAATCTGACATTTTGCAGACACAGTTTCCTGGATCATTCGCAAAATCCTCTTCCAGACCTGGGAAGTAGTTAACTCCTTACCTTGGAAAATCCGACGGTTCCGTTCAAGCCAAATCTGCCAAAAAATGCATGAAGGACCAATACTCCATCCAACTTGTAAAAAGAAAGCCGGCTGCAGAGGCCGCCCCATACTCCTCCAAAAATCAACTATTGATGAAGCATGCGAACAAGGGTGATTCCATACTCCCCCACCAATAATTCCGGACTTGTCGAGCAAAGTCACATTGGAGAAGTAAATGCCCAACTGATTCTTCACCTTCCCACGCTTATAGCATAAAGAGGGGCCAAGCAAACCCACGCTTTTGAAAATTATCCCAAGTGAGACAACGATTATGAGTAGCCTGCCACCCATAAAAACTACACTTCGGCCAAATAAACTTATTCCAAACTTGCTTCCACCACGGAACCTCCTCCTCACAAAATCGCTGTCGATCCAAAACACAATAACCAGCAGAAACCAAAAATATCCCTCTATTATCTCTTCCCCATGCTAGCACATCATCCCCAGGTAGATAAGAGCAGGGACGGCTAGCGAGAATACGGGCCAGCTCTGCCCTCGCATCCATAGTGCCACCAAGCAGGCCATTCTCGAGGATCCTTCCACTGGAGACTAACCATCTGACCAAAGGACTTAATAGTTTTGAAATCTGCCACCTTCAACCATCCAACATCCCAAAAGCATTGAGCAAGATCTTGAAGATGTGGAAACTCGCTAAGAAGAGGAGCAAAGCCATCCCAAGAATCCTGCCAAAAAAGAGCCCGAGACCCAGTATAACAAATCCAGAATAACCCCTGCTTAACCAACTCTGCTCCCTTTTTCAAAGTATTCCAAACAAATGATCCTCGACCAGTCAAGCTATATCGAGGAATCTCTGAACCTTCCACTCCCCTAAGATACTTGTGGGAGATAATCTTGGCCCAAGTTTGCTCCTGATTACTACACCAACGCCAATACAGCTTAGCAGCCAAAGCAGTCCCAGAAAGAGAGCTTAGACGAAGACCCAACCCCCCAGCTTGCCTTGGTCGAAAAATAGTCTCCCATTTAACAAGACTCCATTTTGAGGAACCAAGATTGCCAACCCATAGGAATTTCCTAGAAAGAGAATCCAGGTCATGAAGAAAACTTGCTGGAGCAATCTGAATAAGGCATCTATACACCGATAAAGCCTGAACAACTGACTTCAAAAGTAAAACCCGACCAACAAAAGTTAACCATCTATGAGTCCAATGACTAACTCGACTACGAAATTTGTCAAGTATGTTAGTCCAAACCGCCCTAGGTAGAGGACCAACAGAAATGGGAATCCCCAAGTATGTAAGAGGAAGAGTTCCAACCTGAAACCTGAGAATCGACCAATTCTAGCTTGAACCCCGGGATCCGTATTGAAAAATAAAATAATAGACTTGTGCTCATTAATCTCCTGACCAGAGACAACCAAATACAAGTCCAAAGCATGTCTAAAGTTGGTTGCTTCACAAATAGAAGCTACACCCAAGAGAGCAGAGTCATCAACAAACTGAAGATGGGAAATGGCTGGCCTACTATTCTCCCATTTCCATCCATGAATAAGACCCTGGTGAACCTGATCTTTAAGCCAGCGACCCAGACCTTCAGCCATAATTATAAACAAGTACGGAGATAAAGGATCCCCCTGTCGAAGACCCCGAGAAGCATGAAACAAAGGAGAGGGCTTTCCATTAATTAGGACAGAATATGAGGGAGTTGTAATACAACTCATAATCCACTCAATCCAAGAAGGATCAAATCCAAAGGCCAAGAGGATTTTGTGAAGAAAATACCATTTCACCCTGTCATAAGCCTTCGCCATATCCAACTTCATAAACATAAACTTATTCTTAGAAGTGCTCATAGAATGAATCGCCTCGACAGCAATAGCCACTCCATCCAGAATCTGTCGGCCAGCCACATAGCCACCCTGCTCATCAGAAACAACTCTATCCAGCCAAGGCTTGAGATGCTCCGCAATCAGCTTAGTAATAATTTTATACACCACATTGCAGAGAGCAATAGGCCAAAACTGATCAAAAGAGCTAGCACCCTCCTTTTTAGGAATTAGCATCAAAAAAGTGGAATTCAAAGCTTTCAACAACTGATGGTTATGAAAGGACTCAAGAACAACCCTCAAAAGATCAAATTTAATAATTTCCCAAAAGTGTTGAAAGAACTCAACCGGGAAGCCGTCAGGCCCCGGAGCTTTCCCAGTCTTCATAAGGAAAACTACCCTTTCTAGTTCATCAATGGAAATAGGTTGAAGAAGGCATGCATTGATCTCTTCTGAAATAACAGAAGGAATACAACGCAAAATAGTATGATCATTAACATGATCCTCACAAAAATCCTCAGAATATAAGGAAGAAAAAAATCGAACAGCTTCCCAAGAGATATCCTGAGAAGCAGACAACTGAATACCTTGAGAAGAAATAATCGAAGAAATACCATTACCGTGTCTTCGAGCCTTAACAATGTTAAAGAAAAAAGCTGTATTTCGATCTCCTTCTTGTAACCATTCCACCCTGGCTTTTTGCTTCCAGAAAATCTCTTCCCGAAGCTCCCATTCTTGAAGTTCATGCAAAGCTTCAGACTCCTCCTGCAAATTCTGAAAACATAAAACCATAATTAGATATTGGATATTGAAAAATTTTCTTGTCTCAAGAGAGAACAATCTCAATGCATAAATGTATTTGAGGATTCTTGAAGTTCATGCAAAGCTTCAGACTCCAATTTTTAAAATCATATAAAACAGATGGTCAATTTTCCTAGTTTTTCTCAAAAAATTATAAAATTGTGATGAATTTAATATACAATGGATGACAAATAAAAAGATAGATGAAAAATAGATATACAGTATGACTAACTTGAAAATCGAGAGACAACAACATAACCTAATATTTAGAAACTAGAACTAATTTTTGACAAGAAAACTTGTCGTATGATAGGAAAAACTAGTGTCTACCAGTGAATCATGTCGATTGATAGAAAAATATGATGTGTGACAACAAAATCAGATAGGGGAGAGCACATGATGGATGACCAAACACTTTATAGTTCATCATCCAAGGTATTTGCAGTCTCTCATCTAAAAAAATTATAATTTATTGCCAGTGATTTTACAGTCTGTTGTCCAAGGTATTTGCAGTTTGTTCTCTAAAAAAATTGTAATTTATCACCAATTTTTTGTAGTCAATCATACAAGATATTTATAGTCTACTGTCTAAAACATTTGCAATCTAACCAACAATTTTGTATTATGTCATCTAAGATATTTGCAATATATTGTCCAATATGTTTTGCAATCTATCACCAACATTTTTTAGTCTACCATCTAGCACTTTTGCAGTCTATTATCCATTGAATTTGCAGTCTACCATCTAAGGTATTTGCAGTCTATCATCTAACCCTTTTTTGTAGCCTATCATAAGAGTTTTTGTTGTCTTCCATCTATTGCTTTTTTATCGGTGCTTACAAAAAAACACTAATAAAATATTACTACGTGTCATTAAAGTTGCCATGTGTCAAGCATGCATTGACTTCAGGAATTCAAACTTCTATAAATAGGCATACAAAATTATTTTTTTATTTTTTTCTTGCAGCGTAGATCAAAGCAACATTGAGCACATTCCTCGAACCTTTCACCTACAACCGATATCAGAGTCAAATATCTACAACACATACCTTGCAATACCCTAAGCCCTAATCCAAATGGTTAGCTCTTCCTCTTATGTTCCTTCAAAGGTTTCCTTTAGAAATTGTATTTGCCCTCAAATTTCCCATATTTTCAACAAACCTGGACAAGATACCTAATGGTTCAAACTCTCTAGTCTTGTAGGAATAATGAAAATGGTGTACTACAACACCAATGTTGACCTAATGTAAAATATTATCAACTCCTATGATTGTGATGATTCCATTGTCCAAATGATCATTGACAACAAAAATATTTCTTTTACTCTGAAACCTTTAGATGTGTAGAGCCTATTACGGTTGCCATATACTTATGGTCAACTCATCATGAATCAATACGCTTTGAGTGACGATGACTGAAGATACCTAGAGATCAACTACATTCTCACAATAGAATATTTGATATGTAGCTATTATGCATTTTTTAAATTTAGTTTTTTGTATTATGAATTTTTTAGGTATTCTATTTTTTTCTATAATTCTTCAATAATAATGTTGTTCTTTATTTTTTGCAGTTCACTCTACTAAGTCCAAAAGGGGCTTAAATTTCAAATGTTTCAAATAAATTTATTCTTGCTTGCATTGAATTATTTCAAGCAAGAATTTTTTTACAAAGAAGAACTATAGACATCTCGTTTTTGGCGTTGACCTATTTGGTTCGTTGTCTTTAAGGCACAATATAAGATTGGAACACATATATTTTGAACCACATTAAACAAGATCTTATCAACATGTGAAGAAAACCGAATGCATCTATAACAACCACCAATTTTATCATTTGTTGTTTTTATGAAGTATATTACAATATAAAAGATACCCCATATCCAATCACATTGCACCTAAGATTGATGACTACTAGTCTGAGAGCCCAAAAAATACAGGTAAAATTATATTAAAAAAATAAAATTTTCTTATTTTCAATTATTTTTTTAGTCTTCTAATTTTTTCTCAAATGCAGAGAAAAGCATCCACCTCTACTACTTTAAGGGATGATTCCATAAGGGATCACATTCAGGAGTGGCTGGAGATTCTAACACACATTCAAAATCAACACCAACAATTGCTACCAGAACTGCAAAATATATAAGATCTGCCTCACCTCTTCAATGTGTACCTCCATTAATATCTAGAGGTAATCCAGTTGATCTTGATGAAGTTGATCAACCCTCGTATGCAATAGGTAACCTCACTATTCAAAATTGCTATTTAGAATTATGTATTTTATTGATTTAAAATTATTAATTTAATGAAAATTTTATGTTTTTAGAGTAACACCGATTATCGAATCCATCATCAATAAGGATTAAATCGGCAATATAGGTCACATATTCCTCTGGTAAGTGTAGTTAAACTAAAATTGTTTTTATTGCATTGTTTTTACAATAGTTTTAATTAAAAAATTTAATGTAAAATTTTATAATTTTATAAAGGATCTAGCTGAATTAATTCATAGAAAAAAGAAATTGATGCTTCCACTACCTCCACCATGGTAACCATTGATGAGAGGTTAAAAACACATGCATGGAAAACAATTCCTTTCACTAGTGGGTCAATGATGAACACTAAGTCAAACACAAACCTTGTCAGACTTCCTAACATTTTCCATTGAAAATATCTCAAGTATACCCAATATTTTAGGATTGCCCGATGCGCCTCTGGATGATGATTTTATTTACCAGGAAACCAATATAAAATATTTTCCTTTCAAGGTACTGATGTGCTTTAGGATCCATAAAACCATAATAAAGCACAAGATATTGTTAGGCTAGCTACTATTGGACTTAGCTCATCCCCTACCATCAAACCATCACCCATCATCTTCTCACTGATGATGACAAAGTAATTTTTTAGAAGATGTTTTATTAGCTTATAATTGTGAAGCAACAATGAAATAAATTCTTCTTTCAGATATTTAAGCATTAAAATATTGGTAATATCGTGCAAAGGTTTTGATAAAAGAAATAAATGCCTGATATAATTTTTTTCAAAAATATAGGACATTTTTTTATTGGTGGAGAATTAACCGTAAAATCTTGATGCTTTGTTACATCAAGATGAATCTGACAAGGTGAAGTCTAGCTCCACGTATAATGATGAAATTTTGAAAATTATGTTGAATAGATTAGAAAACCTCAATGTTGAAGTCCATATATTTTTCAACCAATGGTCTAGTGATAAGAAAAAAGTAGAAGCTGCAAAAGCTGCAAGAGATGTCGTTGATGTAATTCATATGTTTTATGTGAAGTTTATTTTTTACAGATATTTTGTTTATTTATATTAACATATTTTCTTCTATTTTGTAGTCTAATTTTGAATACCTAAAGAAGCAAGTGAGCAGCATGAAATTTTATTTGAAAACTGCAAAAAGTAGTCTACAAGCATCTATCCAAATGAAAGAACATTTAAAATCTACAAGGGTTAACAATTTTCTTAGGAAGATCATAAAATAAAATGGTTTAGATCCTAACATTTTGCTAAAATTAAAGCAGAAGTGGGTACAACATCGTAGGAAGATCTTGCAAAAGAAGATAGAGCGTTATTAACAGGATTGAACACAACCGAAAAATGTTTATTAAAATTTGTTGCATTGGAAGAGGACACTTATGAGGGAACACAACCTCAAGCTCAAGAAGATCCAAATGATGCTTCAGGCACCCAATAGAAAGCTCAATAGTTGACTGGAAATTTTTTTGTATAGTAATCAATGATTTTGTAAATTGTAAAAGAATTGTTTAATATTATTAAAAGAGACTTTTTCCAAAAATTGTGTATCCTTTCTAAAATTATATTTTTTTAATCATTGAAACCATAGAATTGTAAAAATTATGTGGATGCAATAAACTATTGTCAATTATAAATGAATTGCTAGTCAATATGGACATACGTAAAAAGTTCTCTTCTATGTATGAAAACTTTTTGAATGATTGAATTGCAACATTGATATTTGCTTAGACCTAAAGGATTTATTAAATACAAATATAATATATAATTTAAATATCATAGATAAATAATCCAATAAAAAAACTTAAATATTAAACATACAATTTCATTAACATATACAAAATTAAATAACAGGGCTATGATATTTAAAAAATTTTATCAACATCTACAAAAAATTCAATAACACGTCTCTGATATAAAACATTCATAAATTTTTAAAATAGACGCAATCCAATAACAATGATATTATATAAAAATTAAAAAATTATGAACATATACACATAATCAAATAAATTTCAAAGTCCTAGTAAAGTGAAAAGTCAACTTTCAAAATCCTATAGAAATATAATAACAAAAGACAGTAAATTATATTAAACTTTTTAAATTTTCCATATATGACAATGATGGAAGAAAAAAACACTTTTCATATTGTCCAAAATCTTCTGTATGCATACCCAAAATTTGTCTCTACAACCTAATCATTGCAAGTATCATTATCCTCATCATCATCATCATGAGTATTCATGACACCTCTTCTATCTGCTAGAGATTTCCAATATGCCAAAGCTCTATCATAAGGATACTATTCCACCTCATAGGTTGATAAATATACTCAAATAATTTTCCAAATATTTATCCACATTTTTGTGAACTTTATATTTTACAAACAATAATGCACTAAAAACCCTATCATCTTCCACAAATCCTAAAATCATTGTTTGACATAATTCATATAAATAAAAATATTCACTAATCATATCTTGTAAAACACTACTTGGGTACAATTTTTTCATAATCATGTAATAGAACCTAGTTCATGATGATTTGTCAATCGTGAAACGTGACCAACCATTACCATTTCAAAATGGTTTGATTATTTTATCAAAATATATTTATTGATAATACCATTTATTTCAATACCATTGACTTCCATATGTTTAGTGAAATGGTTAACAAGAGTGCCCATTTATTTGAGAAACAATGCACTTATAATTTAGTATTCAGTACAAGGATACCAAAACATGGGGTTAACCACTCTCATAGCCTCAAACAACTCATCTATTTGAAGATACTCTCTTATTTCTCTTTTCAAGGTTTTTGTTATTTTTCTCAGTTTAATCTTAGTATTTTGTACAACTACATCAAATCCATTATATGTTATGTGCATTGTTCAACTTCGTTTGTAGATATATATGACTGCTTATCAAAATAATATAAATGTATCTCATTTCCATGGATATTAATACAAAGATGGTCGTTGATGTTGAACTTCAAAAATCTTTGAGGATCATTGACGTTTGTTAATGTCCTCCAACTCTAAAATATGGGATCCATAAAACTTTCACCAAACGTGTACAACATATCAATATGCATATATATTTGGTTTTCCATCCTGATGAAATCCATAATATAAATTGATCTTTGTTGTGCAAGTTTAATCAAAGTATTCATTTCTTCCAACATTCAAAGAATACCACATAATGTAAAAAGTTTTTCCAAGTCAGACATACTGTATAACAAATATTTAGCCTTATCATTTGCCCTACGATTTATGTATATAAACCCTGCCAAGGATAATAGGATTGATATTCTTTGTAAACTCGAGATGTTGATTGAAACAATAAAATCCACCTAGTATCTACATATTTTAATGATTTGTTATCTTCATTAACTTCTAGTGCAAACTATTGAAACTCTAAAAATATTTTTGGGTTGCACAAAAAATAAGCATGAATTTCATGGACAAGTTCTTCCACTCTTGCTACTTTTTTAAATGTCCTCATAATTTTGTATGCAATATTTATTCTATAATCCATGCAATGAATATGAATCAAATATAGGATAATTGATGTCTGTAGTTGAACACAAAGACCATTTGTGTGTCCTTGCATTGTAGCAGCATCGTCAACTCTAATACATGTTAATTTAGTGGATATTTCTATATCATTAATTCTTGTTATGTCCTTTAAACTAGTTACAACAACATTGTAAAGATTTTTTGCAGTACAATTTTCCACCATCTTATGTAGTACAAGTAAATAAGGTTACCTTAAATGACTTTTCAATGTTTAAACATACATGCATATCCAATATGTGTTTTCAACAACAATTACCTCATCAATTGAAAGTGAAATGAATTTGACATGTTTTTCTCTCTAAGGTTGTCCTTCTCAACTAATGAGAGATATTTTACCATTTTCCAACCACTTTGATCTGACCAATGGGTACTAGAATGTTCTACACATCAGCTAGTTGAAAATATATGTTTATAATCAATGAAATTAGACAATGGTCTATCCTTTTTAAGAATTGTATATACAACAACAAACTAAAATTTTTTGAAGTTAAAGTGTTCTTATAATTTTTTAAATTGGGCTTGAATTGTTCCACCCTTCTTGACCAGATTTTGTTGTTGTTTCAATTCTTTTTCATATTCTTGTGCATATCTGATATGTATGCATTTTAATGTATCCTTTCACCTAATTATTTTCTTAGTTGTTCCATCACTTTTTTTACTGTTAGATAAAATTTTTCTATAATATTTTTCTATTGTATTAAGCTTAAGATGTATGATATGATCCTTTTTGAGTTTTCAACTACAAATCATGCATCTACATTCTTTTGGTATTTAATTATTATTTTCTAGCTACTCTAGCTCAATAAATGGATATGTTGATGATCATTCAAGCTGAAATGTTCTTCCAACAGTCCACCTAGTTAACTTTCTACATTTAGGTTTCGTAGTAGAAGATTCTCCATAACTGGAGATTGTATGAGAAGTATCTTTGTTTTAGGAATCTCATATTGTTGTTGCCTTTCATTAAGAAAAATTTCATGTACAGATATTTCATTATCAAGGATATCTTCAAGTGGATGCATATCAGGGTCAATAATGTTTTTTCATACTAAGGTGTTCCATATCAATTTTCGTTTAAAAAACGCACATTCTATTAAAGAATTAATAGAATACATTTTTCAAACAAAAAAAACAAGTAGATAAACACTTGCCAAATCCATCAACAAAAAATCCACCATTATTTAATGAAGAAATACATTATATTAAAAAAATAATACTAAACAAAAATTAATTATTTAGTAAGTAGAAGATATTTGTACCTTGAATTTATGTAGATGTTGATGGTTGACTGGATTTTGATATATGATGAAAGTATTTTAGGATACTCCTATTATCAAAATATTGGCCTCCCTTTTTTACCTATATAAAGGGAAGACGAACATGAACACGATATCAAAAAAATATTATTTTATATTAGAAAATTAACATGGAGTGGTAAAATATAACTACTAGTCCTGAAAATCCCTTGCTATCTATTTGTATCACTGAAAATAAAATCAAACTACACACAGTTAATCTAGATGTTTGACCTCAAAACTGGGTGATTGTCACAAAAACTAAATGTATGACAACAAATCCAAACGTCTAACAACAAAACCATATGGTTGATAGCAAATTCAAAAATTTGATAACAAAAATAGACATCAGACAACAATGTCATACATATGATAAAAACTGGATGTTTGATAGTAATTTTGGATAGAAGATAGCAAAATCAGATGAAAGACTACAAAATTATATGAAATACAGAACACAGATGAAATACGATAAATATCTATCATCTATTGTCTATCACTTGCTATTTATCATCTATTATCTATCACATATTATCAGTTATCCATTGTTTATCACTTGTTGTCTACCACCATTTGTCAATCACCCTGGTCTATTACCCTAGTCTATCACCTACTATTTATACCTATTGTCTATCTTGCTATCTATCACTTGTCTGTTTCTTGCTCTTTTTTGCATATTTCTTGTTGTCGTTTTCCTTCTATATCTTTCGATCATCCTTTTTCCCAGTTGTTTGTGGTCCTTGTTGATTTTGTTATCTATGCTATGAAATGTTCATGTGATTTTGCAAGTTGTTTTTTGAGGAGAATAATTGTTTTAAATGTATGAGTATCATTGTCGTGTTAGGTATATATACAAGTGGTATAAGAGGTAAATTTTGTGGGATTAATAAAAGTTCTTATAATTTCAAGGTAAAAAGGTCAATGATATAGGCGGGAAAGGTTGGCGATTTAAAATAAAAACCATACAATTATTATCAGATCGAGGCAAGCCAATCGTAAAAAAAAATTGCTCCAAAAAAATTTGATCGAATGGGCCATTATATGGGGTCTCCATTTTAGTTAATTTCCAATTTTGAAAATCCTAATATTTGTGAATTAAATATAATGACCCTCCTCACACGACCTTTGATTAGCAATTAAATTAATGATATGAACTTACCTTTTTCTTTGGAATGTGGTACTACTAATGGCTTTGTTTACGTAGGACCAAGGATATTTCTTCGATAGATAAGAAAATTCGATGGAAAAGGTAAGTGGGGAAGTGATGATTTGGCTCGTGAGTACATGGAAGCTCACGTGGGTGAGCCTCATATAGGTGCATTGGAATGAAATGCATTATGTTTGTGTGTGCCATTTATAAAATGATTTATTTGTTGTTTGTTAAAATATATATGCATTCATATATGTTAGGAGGGCAGTGAAAGTGCCAAAGGCATGGGAGCCTTCATTCATGGAGTAGTGATGATTTAGATTTGTTGGTGTGTATTTATCAATAAATTTAATAAATAAGGATATATATATATATATATATAAAAATATATAAATAAAATATGCACATATGATTTTGAACAAATGTGTTGGATATATATTTATTGCACATGTTTACATGCTTTTTAAATTAAAAAAAAAAAGAGATAGCTCTGTTACCCATGATCCAACTGAAAGAGTGGGAAAATAATGGTGGAACAATCTATGAGTTAATTGTGGAGGAAGTGATGGCTTAAGTAAAAATGACTTCATGTTTCTTCGGGAGTGAGAGGAGAGGTGTAAAAAATAATAAAAACAACTAGCAAAAAGCATGCATGAAAAAGAAATCGGTGAGGGAAGTTTTTGGGAGGATTTGGATTGCGTGTGTTGGACTGGTTTTTGGTGTGGCTGATTTGCGTGTGAATTGGGATAGCTAGAAAGTTTGGGTGAAAGAACTGGTAGAATGCAAATTGCATATCAATATTTAGCAATCGATTACCAGGTTGGAATGTTGCCTCTCATGTCTTGGTTTTGTTTGAGCTAAATTGATGTTTTGTATAAGAGAAATTGATGTGAAATTGAAAATATTCCTCTGTGAGAATTATGTGTGTATATTGTGCAACTATGATATTTGCTATGAAAAAGAAAATGAGTTTTCGAATGCACAATTTACATTTGTTATATTCTGGATTTGAATCTACTTTACTGTGTGATTTCTTGAGCTATGGTGCAATCGTGGAAGCTCATAATGAAATTGGAATAGTTTTGAAATGCCCAAATTTATTGTGTGGTTACTATTGCTTGGAAACCATGAAATGGTATTGAAACTATAAATATTTATGGTTTGAATGGCAATAGGATAATGTATGGTTATTTCTGTGATTATTGGTTTGTATGATTGCATGTGATTTTAGTTGCATTAGTTAGTGAATTGCATTCATGAATGAGCCAACTCTGATCCCCTATTCTCTATAAACTCCAATGGTGGTCACTCCAATAGTAGTGGAGGATAGTTCACAGTGAGGACAAATATTCTTTCACCTTTATGTTATCCAGTACATTCTGGAGAGAATGTATGAACCAACACTTGCAAGAGAAATAGTGGAATCCTTAAACCTATTATGTAATGTTGTGATAGTGGTTAAATTTCCCAAAAAGAACTTGATTGGGTTATTTACCATTTGGGATTGGCTTATGATATTTTAGATGATGGCTAGCCATCGGTTTTTCCAGAAGAAAATATTGTAACATGTATGTGTTATCTTTGTATGAGATATTTTGGGGAACTAAAAATATTAAGGGATAGTTATATTTATTTTATAGAATTTTGTTCCCTAATTAGTGAAACTTAGCCTCTATTCTAGATATTGACATTACTTTATAATTAGCAAACTGTGTAGAGTTCTGGGAGTAATTCAATATTATAGTTTTACTTCAGCTATGTGTAAGATAAATGGAACTCTTGTTGCAGTATTATCTATTTGGGTAAACAATTTAAAGGAATGAGAGGAGTCACTTATATAGTTACCATTGTTATATTGTAAATGATCTGTTAATGTATTTTCTCAATGCAAGACTTTATTATATTTGTAATATTCAAATTATGATTGCAATGTAATCCGATTGTTGTCTTTGAAAATAAGACTATCCTATTATGCACTTGTTTGGTTCGGTGTTGAAGTAAACCTTGTTAGACTTTAAATCTGAACATGAATTTTATTTGGGAAGGGTTTTTGAAGAAATCGGGTGCAAGGCGTCAGGTAGATACATCTTAAAACAAGCATGATAGGAAGATTATGAGATGTAGTTTTATAGATTTTATTTAGTAGAGTTAAAGATGCTAGCTCAATATCGTTAAAACCTTAGAGTAGATCCTTAACTATCGATGCATTGTTTTGAGAAAGGAATAGTTAACCTGAGCTATAGTGGGGTTTAAGTGTAGACTTTCACTATGTTTGGCTTCAACAACCATTGTTGGTAAAAATATTTATTTATATAAGTAACTCTTGGCTGGAGTGTAAAATCGAATTACTAAATCTTCTTTTAGCTACTTGTAATATCTTTATTATGGCAATTGTGTTAAAAGAAAAAGAGCCAACCGTAGTAAAATATTAGTTCTTCAAAGGGTTCAAACTTAAGATTAAGGTCAACCATGGAATCACTTGGGATTAGGAAAGTAACTTCTTTATTTTATGGTAAAAGTGTTTTAATAAAGTTTTATCGATTTGTATAGTTGTTATGTGGAGTTTAAACGATATACATATATCTTGGAGTGGAATATAAATGGTAGTGTACTTTCTAATTAAAATAAATTAGAGTAGATGTTTATTTTTATAAAGGTTGCTTTTGATAGAAAAATAGGGATTTTAAGGAAGATTATCTTTAAAAATGTGAGCTTTGTATTTAATTCCTTTATTTTGGTGTATAGTAAAATTAAGTGACCAAGTCTATGTTATACTATAACCTTGGGCTTACTATAAGGGACTTATAGTACATGTTAGACAACAAAACCATTGGTTATCCAATATTATCTAGGGGATCAAACTTAGTAACCTTTGTATCCTTTAGGTAGATAGTTGGAAAATAGATCTTGTTGATAAAAGCTATTTACTCCTTTGTGTAGAGTTTATTAAACAATATTTAGAAACCCAATGATGTTGAGATGTGGGTATGCATACAACATGTCTCGAGAGTGACTGTAGTCTAGTGAAATAGGTCGAAACATGAGACCTAGCTAGTACTTATAATGAGATATGGAATGGGATATCTTCTCTAGGTCACTTCCCTAGGAGTACAATGATAGGTCGATGCATCACTATGGTTATAGAGACTAGCATGACATCAGTAGCTAGATCTACCACACCATTTGGTATGGGATAAATAGATGTGAATCAAAGTGGGCATTGTGACTAAGACTAGTATCAGGGTAATGGTATAGCTCTTGTTGACTCTGAGTAGTAGGATAATCAACAAGATACTTGGCATATGTATGCTAGACTCTTGCATATTTAATTGGAACAAGTTGATCGATTGGATCAAGGTTCAATATGCTAAGGGATGGGGAGTGTATGCATCCACCCTTTAGGTGTTATGGGCCCTAAAGGATAACCTCTACCATGGTTTGACCCTCATGCCAGATCAAGAGGATGATAAATGAGGTAAGTCGATTCCACAAAAAGGTAATTCTCATGAGATTTGGTCAATCTCGTCCACTTGGGTAGCTACCTGCAACAACTTTAGAACTCAAAAGTGGTTTGGTATGTCAGTACTAATTTATTTGTATGATAATGATTCATTGGGTAAAACAAAATAGTAGTAAACAAGATAGTACTCTTAGGGTTAAACATTGATTTTTTAAAAAAAAGTTCCTTATATTATTGCTTGGCTTATTTATTTGTGGTACAACCAGGTGAGTAGACTTGGGTTGTTACATGTGGTATTAGAGCAGAAGAGATCCTTGAGTTGTAGGACTCTGAATAAATATTTATTTTAGAAAAAATTAAACTATAGATTAACTTGATCCTTTTTCCTATAGGTCTGATGGTGCACAAAATGTGAGGTGGATCTTCGAGAAACCCTAGGGGAGCTAGGGAGGAAGAAACCATCACAAGACTACCAAGAGGACCGAGAACTTGGTAAGGAAAGAAGGGCCTCAAAGGGAAATAAGGATGAAATAAATTAATGAACCTCCTCTAAATGAGTCTAGTGAGGAATCTATTAGGGAAGAAGAAAATCTTGCAAGAATAGTACAACTATTGCAAACTCATATGGAACAACAAAGAGAATAACTGACCCAATAGAAAACCCACATGGCCCAACAATAGGAAATGATAGTTCAACAATAAAAAATCATAGAAGACTTGGCCAGGGGTAGGGAGAATGTAGGGAGGACAGAGGAAACACCTAGTGAACCTGCAAGATCCGAGTACTAGTAGGGCCAGAGTAAGTGTGGAATTGGCCAAAAATATGAGGAAAGTGGTAATATCTAAGTTTAATGGAAAAGGATATGGTGATGCAGTGGAGAATTGGCTGAACGAACTAGAGTCATACTTCTCCTTGGTGATTTTATCACCAGAATCTAAAACTGCCTTGGTTGTTATGAACATGGTTGAAGTAGCCCTAGACTGGTGGAAGACCTTCAAGAGAGGGTAGGGTATTGAAGCTATGGATCTCAAATGGGAAGATTTTGTTAAGGAATTTAGGAATAGATTCCTGACTAAGCAATATTATGTGGAAAAATTTGAAGAATTTACTAATCTATAGCAAGAGGTTATGTCAGTACGTGACTATCATCAAAAGTATATTCAACTACTAAAATATGCCACCCAATATGAGAGTAATGAAGAAATGAAAGTTCAAAAATTCATTTTGGGACTACATCCCAAAATTGGGATGGTGGTGAATATGCATAATCCAGTAGATCTTCCTACTACTTTTGATTTGGCATGAAAAGAAGAAGTAAATCAAGAGACCAGAAAGGCATACTTTAATTATCAAAAGTTATCCAAAAAAGAAAAATATGAGCTTAGGAAGTGGAAAAGCATTGGTTTTATGAAGTGGGAGAAATATCAGAACAAGAAACCAAAATTTGGAGATCAAAATAGGCAAGGAGGTAAGAACAAGAACAATTCTCAAGGGAATAAGTTTAGGAAATATGGCAAAGGATATCCTAGATGAAATGATCAGAGGACATCAAATCAGGAGAAACCTAAAGATGTTGCACCTCAAGGCAAGAATGGGAATAATAATAGAGGTGATAGAGCTCCTCCAAATGGTTGCTATGTATGTCAAGGACCTCATTTTTCCAACAAGTGCCCCCATAGAGCTGATCTTCACTAGAAAGCACCAGAAGAAAACACCCACAGAATATTTGTAGTGATAGGTAGTCCCATTCTTGATGGTCAAATTACTCCTTTTTTGTTAAATGGTAAAATTTATAATAAGGATGTACGTATTTTGATAGATAGTGGATCAATTGATAGTTTTATTTCCACTAGATTAGTGAGGGACATACTTGTAAGACCTAGATTTTTGGCTAATGGTTGGAAGGTGGAGTATGGGTTAGGGTAAACTTATCAAGTAAATCAATGTCTATTTGATCCTCACATCATTTTACCTCAAGGGGAAACCAATTGGTATTTGTATGTGGCACCTTTGCATACCTTTGACATCATTCTTGGTGTTGATTGGTTAAAATCTCATAAAGCTCTTTTGAACTTTGAGGATAGATGGATGGAGTTTGTGGATGAATCTAATCAAAGGATTAGGATTCATTGTGATCATGGTGCAATTAAGCCACATCTATTATCTGCAATGCAGATAAAGAAAGTCTTTAGGAAGAAGGGAATGATTTTTGTAGTTAAAATGAATAAGAAAGAAGAGTCTAAAATGGAATTTGATCTATTCCAAAAGCATCCTATTTTGGGGGAATTCAAATATGTGTTCTCGAAGGACCTTCCAGGATTACCTCCTCAAAGAGAATTTTATTTTTCTATAGAATTATTGCCTAGAGTTGTGCCTATTTCTAGGGCACCATATAGAATGACTCCTATTGAGCTACAAGAGTCTGTTAGAGAAAGGGCTAATCAAGCCCAGTGTGTCACCATGGGGAGCTCCTATTTTATTTGTTAAAAATAAATATGGAACCTTAAGGATGTGCATAGACTATCAGATGTTGAATAAGGTTACTATCAAAAATAGGTACTCATTACCTAGAATAGATGATATTTTTGATCAGCTAAAAGGAGCAACCATCTTCTCGAAGATTGACCTAAGATCAAGTTATCATCAGTTGAGGATTAGAGAAGAAGACACTCTCAAAACAACTTTTAGAACAAGGTATGGACATTATGAATTTATAGTCCTACCTTTTGGGTTAACTAATGCCCCAACTTCATTCATGAATCTCATGAATAGCATTTTTAGAGAGTAGTTGGACCAGTTTGTGCTTGTGTTTCTTGATGACATATTGATCTATTCTTAGAATAAGGAGGAACATGATCAACACATGAGAACTATACTTGAGACTCTTAGAAAGAATAAGTTATATGGAAAGTTATCAAAGTGTGAATTCTACACTCCACAAGTACAATATTTAGGTCATATAGTATCTACTGAGGGGATTGCAGTTGATCCCAAGAAAATAGAAGTAATTATTGATTGACCTGCACCTACAAATGTGACTAAGGTGCAAAGTTTTATGGGGTTTGTAGGCTATTATAGGTGATTTATCAAGGGTTTCTCAAGAATTTCTCAACCAATTACCAACCTTCAAAGGAAAGGAAAGGTTTTTAAATGGATAGAGCAGTGTGAAGAAGCCTTCCAAATTTTGAAAGAAAGGTTGACTACCACACCAATTTTACAACTACCTGATCCAACTAAGAAGTTTACAGTATGCACTGATGCATCAATTGATGGATTAGGAGGGGTTTTGACCCAAGATGATGTGGTTATTACCTTTGAATCAAGGAAAATTAAGAAGCATGAGGTGAACTATACCACCCATGACTTGGAATTGGTAGTTATTGTGCATGCCCTTAAATTTTGGAGGCACTACTTGCTTGGGAAACCATTTGAACTTAAGATAGATCACCAAAGTTTAAGATACATATTTACTCAACCCTTATTGAATGCTAGGCAACGATATTAGATGGAATTTCTAGTTGAGTATGATTTTGGCATTGAGTACATTAAGGGAAAGGAGAACAAAGTAGTTGATGCTTTAAGTAGAAGAGGGTGCATCACTACAATGACAAAATGTCAATATGATTTGGTAGATCAAATTAAAGATATGCAATAGAAGGATGAATTTTATCAGTCTTGTAGTGCTCAAATTGAGAAAGACCCTAGAAAAGATATAGGCTTTGTATATAGGGATGACTTATTATATTATAAGAATATATTAGTTGTTCCAAATTTGAATGGATTGAAGGAAATAATCCTTAAGGAGTCACATAATAATCCTTATTCAGTGCATCTTGTAGGGGTAAAGATGCCTGAGAACTTGAGAAAGACCTATTATTGGCTAGGTATGGAAAAACATATCAATAATTATGTGGCCAAGTGCTTGGAATGCTAGAAAGTGAAAGTAGAACATCTACACCCGATCGATTGATTGTACCCACATGCCATACCTACACAAAAATGGTAGGTGATTTCAATGGACTTTATAGTGGGTCTACCTAAAACAAGGTTTAGGCATGATGCAATCCTGGTAGTTGTGGATAAGTTAACCAAGGTTGCACATTTTATACCTGGAAATGTACAAGATGATGCACCTATTGTAGCTAGTAAATTTTCTAGAGAGGTAGTGCGACTTCATGGGTTTCCTGAAATCATAATTTTGGATAGGGATTCTTGCTTCACTTCAGAATTTTGGTAGGCATTGCATGAAGCATTGGGTACTAAATTGAATATCATACTTGAGACAAATGGATAGACTAAGAGGGTGAATCAAGTTTTAGAGGATATGTTGAGAATGTATTGCATGGATCAACATACCAAATGGGAAGATTACTTATACCTAGTTGAGTTTACATACAACAATAGTTATCATGCATCACTAGGTATGGCACATTTTGAAGCTCTGTATGGAAGAAGATGTAAGACTCCCTTATCTTGGGATAATCTAAAATATCGAGTAGTGATTGGACTAGAAACAATAAAAGAAATGGAAGATCAATTAAAAAGAATTCAATAAAAGTTGAAGGAGGTTGCAGATCGCCAAAAGAGCTATGCGGATCTCAAAAGAACATCGAGAGAATATTTTATGGGAGATAGAGTATTCTTAAGGGTGAAACCAACTAAAATTTCTATAAAATATTCCAAACTTGACCCTAGATATGTGGGTCCATTTGAAATTGTGGGTAAGATAAGCCATGTTGCATACAAACTTGCTCTACCACCAAGCTTATCCAAAATCCATAATGTCTTTCATGTGTCCCTCTTTAGGAAGTATATTTTTGACCCCACTCATGTTTGGGATGTTTCTAAATTGTAGATGTTCGACCCACTAAAAATTGAAGTTAGGCCTATTTGTATACTTGGTTATAGGACCAAGAACCTGAGAAAGAGGAATATAGAGCAATGTTGGGTCCAATGGGACCACTACTCGGACAGAAATGCCACATGGGAGAATGTGGCAGATATGCAACAACAATTTCCTTATCTATTTGAGTAGACATAGACATTATAAAACATTTTGTATGGATTGATGATGTATATGTATATATGGATGTGTGACTAGACTACTAAGTAGAGTAGCTTTGTATATGTTTTGGTTTGAACATAAATATGTGATTTAATATATTATGAAATCTCATGTGAGTAGAATATGCAAACAAATTCGAGTTATTAAAGAGCTAAGTATGAATGAAATTGCATGATGTATGATTTGAGAAAGAAATTCTATTATTGATCAAATGAATGAATATGTTTTAAATTTTTCTAACCATGTATGAAACACAGGGACTATGTTTATTTCTAGTGGGGGAGGATGTAACGACCCTCCTCGCACGACCTTTGATTAGCAATTAAATTAATGATATGAACTTACCTTTTTCTTTGGAATGTGGTACTGCTAATGGCTTTGTTTACGTAGGACCAGGGACATTTCTTTGATAGATAAGAAAAGTCGATGGAAAAGGTAAGTGGGGAAGTGATGATTTGGCTCGTGAGTACATGGAAGCTCACGTGGGTGAGCCTCATATAGGTGCATTGGAATGAAATGCATTATGTTTGTGTGTGCCATTTATAAAAATTTTTTTTTTTTTATATATATATATATATATATATATATATATATGCATTCATATGTTTTAAGAAGGCAATAAAAGTGCCAAAGGCATGGGAGCCTTCATTCATGGAGTAGTGATGATTTAGATTTGTTGGTGTGTATTTATCAATAAATTTAATAAATAAGGATATATATAATATGCACATATGATTTTGAACAAATGTGTTGGATATATATTTATTGCACATGTTTACATTCTTTTAAATTAAAAAAAGAGATAGCTCCATTACCCATGATCCAACTAAAAGAGTGGGAAAATAATGGTGGAACAATCTATGAGTTAATTGTGGAGGAAGTGATGGCTTAAGTAAAAATGACTTCATGTTTCTCCAGGAGTGAGAGGAGAGGTGTAAAAAAATAATAAAAACAATTGGCAAAAAGCATGCATGAAAAAGAAATGGGTGAGGGGAGTTTTTGGGAGGATCTGGATTGTGTGTGTTGGACTAGTTTTTGTGTGGTTGATTTGCATGTGAATTGGGATAGCTAGAAATTTTGGGTGAAAGAACTGGTAGAACACAAATTGCATATCAATATTTAGCAATCGATTACCAGGTTGGAATGTTGCCTCTCATGTCTTGGTTTTGTTTGAGCTAAATTGATGTTTTGTATAAGAGAAATTGATGTGAAATTGAAAATATTCCTCTATGAGAATTTTGTGTGTGTATATTGTGCAACTATGATGTTTGCTATGAAAAAGAAAATGAGTTTTTGAATGCACAATTTACATTTGTTATATTCTAGATTTGAATCTGCTTTACTGTGTGATTTCTTGAGCTATGGTGCAATCGTGGAAGCTCATAATAAAATTGGAATAGTTTTGAAATGCCCAAATTCGTTGTGTGGTTACTATTGCTTGGAAACCATGAAATGGTATTGAAACTATAAATATTTATGGTTTGAATGGCAATAGGATAATGTACGGTTATTTCTATGATTATTGGTTTGTATGATTGCATGTGATTTTAGTTGCATTAGTTAGTGAATTGCATTCATGAATGAGCCAACTTTGATCCCTTGTTCTCTATAAACTCCAATGGTGGTCACTCCAATAGTAGTGGAGGATAGTTCATAGTGAGGACAAATATTCTTTCACCTTTATGTTATCCAATACATTCTGGAGAGAACGTATGAACCAACACTTGCAAGAGAAATAGTGGAATCCTTAAACCTGTTATGTAATGTTGTGATAGTGGTTAAATTTCCCAAAAAGAACTTGATTGGGTTATTTACCATTCGGGATTGGCTTATGATATTTTAGATGATGGCTAGCTACCAGTTTTTCCAGAAGAAAATATTGTAACATGTATGTGTTATCTTTGTATGAGAGATTTTGGGGAACTAAAAATATTAAGGGATAGTTATATTTATTTTATAGAATTATGTTCCCTAATTAGTGAAACTTAGCCTTTGTTCCAGATATTGACATTACTTTATAATTAGCAAACTGTGTAGAGTTCTAGGAGTAATTCAACATTATAGTTTTACTTCAGCTATGTGTAAGATAAATGGAACTCCTATTATAGTATTATCCATTTGGGTAAACAATTTAAAGGAATGAGAGGAGTCGCTTATATAGTTACCATTTTTATATTGTAAATGATTTGTTAATGTATTTTCTCAATGCAAGACTTTATTATATTTGTAATATTCAAATTATGATTGCAATGTAATCTGATTGTTGTCTTTGAAAATAAGACTATCATGTTATGCACTTGTTTGGTTCGGTGTTGAAGTAAACCTTGTTAGACTTTAAATCTGAACATGACTTTTATTTGGGAAGGGTTTTCGGAGAAACTAGGTGCAAGGCATCAAGTAGATACATCTTAAAACAAGCATGATAGGAATATTATGAGATGTAGTTTTATAGATTTTATTCGATAGAGTTAAAGATGCTAGCTCAATGTCATTAAAACCTTAGAGTAGATCCTTAACTATCGGTGCATTATTTTGAGAAATGAATAGTTAACCTGAGCTATAGTGGGGTTTAAGTGTAGAATTTCACTATGTTTGGCTTCAACAACCATTGTTGGTAAAAATATTTATTTATATAAGTAACTCTTGGTTGGAGTGTAAAATCAAATTACTAAATCTTCTTTTAGCTACTTGTAATATCTTTATTATGGCAATTGTGTTAAAATAAAAAGAGCCAACCATACTAAAATATCAGTTCTCTAAAGAGTTCAAACTTAAGATTAATGTCTATTGGAAATAGAGTCTATTTCATCATTTCGGTTATGTAAATGTATCTTCCAAGATACATACCTAGATTAATTCCTGTGCAAGTTATCTAGTTACTTGATGCAATGTAATAAATGCACAAGTATCAATGTGCAAGTTATCCCTTGCACAACTAGATAGAGTATTGGCCAAGTATCCTATTTTGCCTATATAAGTATGGCCTCTTAGATAGATAGAGAAGAGATTCTAGGGACATAGTTAGATAGTGTAGCTTAGTGGATAGTGTAGTTTTGTGTACCTCACCATTCATTGGTGATGGATACTGTTGACAATTTTGTCACATTGCCTAAAGGGGTAGAAAAATCAATTTTTTTGAAAAAGTGTTTCTTTTTGTAAAGTGTTTATTTTATTGTTTTTGAAAACACTTGTAAGTTGCAACAATTTTGGCTTTCATCGCCATCCCCTTTGTATATATAATGGAGATGCAAAAGCTTTGCTACTGAGCAAGCTAAGAAAAGAGCTTCATAGAAAAAGGAAGATAGCTTCACCAAAATAAATAAGTGGAGAACGAAAAGAGCTTCGCACCTGAAGCATTTCAAACAGATGCTTTGGGAGAGAATATTGCGAAGCGAAATTCAAAGAATTTCAAACATTGAGAAGAATCTTCGTCGAAGAATGAAGACAAAGAAGTCTAGATCGCAGTCTGAATTTTCTAAGGCATGAAAATAGCTTCGCACCCAAAGTATTTCAAGTAGTTGCTTCGGGTGAAAAACTCGTAAAGCAGAATTTGAAGGAGTGCAAACATTGAAAACTACTTTGCCAAGAAATCGTCGAAGCACCCACTTCGGGCCTCCCCACCGAAAAACCATTTTTACTTCACCGAAATTTATTGCAAAGCATTTGCTTCGTATAGCTTTTGTGCGAAGCGCTTTCACCTGAAGTGGTAGTGGCCCGTGAAGAGCAGAACATTTTGCTAAGGATGCACTTCGGTCAAAAAACACCCAAACCGTAGTTTTAAGGGAGGATCGCGGCAAAGCATTTTGAAGACTCACCAGCGAAGCATCCACTTCGGGTGGAGAACCTCAACGAAGTAGTTTTGGCACGCCTTTCCATCGAAGTGGAAAAATATCAAGAGCCATCTTAAGGAGGAATATTTACTTCGACATTTTAAATCCCTGAAGTTGTCTTGCGAAGTTCATTCATGCAAAGTGTAAAACCAAGGAGTACCTGCTTCGGCTTGCATCCATTGCAAAGCAGAGTTGCGAACAAAAAATCAATGAAGCACTTCGAGGGCACACACTCCAAGCTGGGTATTTTTTCGAGGCAATCAAGTGCCTCATAAATGTATTTTTATGTGCCCGGTGAACTCACTGCTCATTTTTGGAAATTGGAAAGGAAGTCTCAGTCCCTGAAGGAGAACCCAACGGACATGGCGGCCACTCGAGCTCCGCACCCGAAGACCAAGGACGTTTAGACAGCTCATTAATACATGTTTCCCCGACTGAACCGATCATAGTTGCCATATATAAAAAAGGATTTGAAAGCTCAGTCACGAGAGCTGCGAGAGCCGACTTCTTAGGTTTTCGAGGATGTACTCCTCCATTTTGTGCATTGATGGCTTAGAGGGTCGGGTCCTCTATAAAAACCCAGGCATTGCAATGTAAAGGGGGGAACTTTCTGCTAGAAAGTTGTTGTAACTCGAATCCCTGCAATTAATACTAAAAGAGCTTCGGGCTTAATTTCTCTCTTGTATGCTGCCTTTCGTGATTATTTTTGTTATCTCTTTCTTCATTTGCATACTGTAATTCTGCATTCTGGATTTAGGTGTGTGATTGGAGACAGAACCCTAGAATTTTCTCAAAGGATACATAGGAGAGAAAGACGATGTGATAGTTTTCTTTTATGCGGCTTGTGGATAGTGTTTCTGTTATATTCACTCATTTCCTGGCCGCCATAATTTTGAATCCTGAATTTCGACGTAAGGGGAAGGTGAATCCTGGAACTCATCGAAAGGATACATAGGAAGGTTAATACTATGTCTATTTCATTTTATTCTTGGTATTCATTGCTGCTATTTTGAGCTATAGGTAGTAATCGTGCTACTGGTTCTTTCCCACTTTAATCTATTTATATTCCTGTTTATTTCTTTCCTGCACCCTTACTATTTTATTTCTTTCCTGCACCTTTGTCTTAAAACATTGAAGTAGTTTAGTATAGGAGCTGGTCTTTCTCCAAATATTGGCATGAGGGGCATCTCTTTCCTTTGGACTTTCAATGTTGGTACAGGTCTATGGCACGTACACTTTCCCAAAATCCTTTCCTGGGCAGATTTGATGACCAACATTTTTTGGCACGCCCGATGGGACTCGGTCAGTCTCACCTTGTGAGTGGTAGTGAGGATCGATGCTCGTCTCATTCCTAAAAGACTCTTAGCATCTAGTGACTTTGTTTAACCGAGAATATTTAAGTCATGAGATCGGTACCTAAGTTTGTGCCTTCATGCAAACAAGATGGAGAGTTAAGAATAGAGGAGAGGAAACTGAGTTCTTTGATCTCGATATTGACACTTTTGGGGAACACTCTAGGTTGGTCACCCCTGAGTCATTGTTACGTGGAACATCCTCGCAAGAGGCTACTGTTGAAGAACAAGGGCTGACTTCAGATAGCACAATAGCTAGCTTTCCTCCTAACCCTCCCAACTCACCAAAGCATCCTAGTGCCTTCATTCACATTAGTCATCCTTTTAGAAACCAAGGAGGAGCTTCGAGAATTCCTGTTTATCAAAATCTAGGGGCAAACATGGCACAAAAACAACAACAACAAATGCAGCAACAATAGTAGCAACCACAACCCAGATTATTCTTGGCATGGAATTCTTTGGGACTACTAAATCTAACGGGAGAAGGGTAAGTTCTGCCTGTTGCTATGAATAAGATCCCTATGTTTGATGGAACTAGGAAGACTGATCTGGAGCACATCCAGGACATAGTCTCTCTGGAAAAAATTCATGACATCACAAAAGAGTGAGTTATGGTCAAGCTTCTGGTTCTATCTCTTAGAGGGAATCTCCTCTACTGGTATGGATATTTACCACCTAGTACTATAACGGGATGAGACCAGTTAGCCAAACAGTTGATGAGAAGCTTCAACGAGTTCGTCGATCCATCCTCTCTCATACATCAGTTCACAATGATTCAGAGGCATCCACAAGAGGAGATCACAGATTTTAATGTTAGGTTCACTCAAAAATGGCAAAGGATACCAGTTGGACTTTGACCAACTAGCGAAGCTACAACATATTATTTCATTCAAGATTTCAACCTTGATATCAGTGTAATGGTAAGATATTCGAACATTAATACCTTCCTCAAGTTATACGAGTTAGCCCAAAGAGCAGAGATGGATCTAATAGTTGTGGGTAAGCTTCCCCAAAGGATGTCGATGCCCATACTTCTTGATTTCCCTTAATTCCAATATGCAAGTGCAACCACTTCGTAGATCTTTGCAACCCCTGCATACCCGATCTCATCTTGGAACCCGAATCCCATTGTATCACAGATTGCTACTCCACAAATCCATTTTCCTATGTTCTCATCTTTGTAGCGCATTGTCTCTTTGGTATTCCCTATACTTCTAGTGCCACCTCAAAACCCCGCCCTACCTCCATTACCAACGATGGCTCCATTGCCATCCATTCCTAAAGATGATGATATGCAAGTCAAAATACTACAAGAGGTTCAGTCCCTAAACTCCATAGTGCAAACCTTATCCAATGATATGACCATTATGAAGAAGAAGCAAGCACAACATGATTTTATACCGAGAAGTTAGTATCCTACACCCGCACTTACTAAAGATCAAGCAATCCAACAAGGGAGAGCATCGGTAATAAATGTCATGATTTATGAAGCTTCGAGCACTCCTGATTACATACATTGGTGCTCCACATGTAATTATCCTCACAGAGATAATACCTGCATGCTGCACCAACATTATGTACAAACGGTGGCAAGCAGTAGTCACGGTGGTCAGGTCAACATCATCAGGCAATTGGATCAAAACCTGGTAATTGGTGAAGAAGAGCAAGTTGCAGTCCTTACCAGAGGAGGAAAGAGGTCAATAGAGGTAGATGCTACTCAAATATCTCCATTAAAGATGCATGCCCATCATGATAAGGGACAACAACCTCCCTAGGCCTCGAGGGAATCTCCTCAGCCCGCACCAGCCAAATATAAGGCCCAACAGGCCCCTACAAATCCACCTTAGGTGGAGATTAAAGAACAAGTAGAGAGAAGCTCAAGCTTCCTTCGTTGACCAAGCAAAAAAGGGTTTAAGCCACAAAATAATATCGCACCAGATATGAGGCGAGAAAGGAACCTAAGGTGCACAACTCCCTAGCTCACAATATTGTAGATGAGCTAAAGAATATTTCAACCAAGATCAGCCTGTATGACGCACTGCAACTACCTGGACAAGTAGACTTGCTACAAGAATCGTTGAAGAAAACCAAGGCGAGAAAGTCAGCATCGCTTGCCCTAGTGCAGACTCTGTCCAAATCCATTATAGGGAAGAACATACCTCCTCTGTTCTACCTATATTTATAGATGGAAGGGTATGTTTTGCACAACTGTATGATTGACTCCGAGGCCATGACAACAGTCATGCCCAAAGCTGTGTGTGAAGAGATAGGGATGGAGTATACGCTAAGTAGCCATTGCATGCTCCAGTTGGATGGTACTCCCATGAATACTATAGGAGTGATTAAAGATATACCTATCGGACTACACAAGATGCCTCAAATCATAGTTATACAAGAGGTGGTGGTCATAGACCTCGAGCCATATTTCAGTATGTGCTTGTCAATACGACGAAGCTGGGAAGATATCTATTTATGGATTACTCACACTTGGAAATTCCATTCAAAGGGAAGAAGGTAAAAATCTACAATGAGAAGCCTTCTACCTTTCTTGTACAAAAGATGTCCAAAGAAGAGAGCACTGATCCTATGCATGTGATAGTGGAAGGAATAGAGCAGGTGGACCTGATCGAGGAATCCCTTGCGCAGTTAAGTTGTGAAGATGAGTTTTCATTGGAAGACTTTAATGCCATGATAGAAATCGAGATGGGGTGTTATGCCATCGTCAAGCCTAAAAAACACATCAAATCAGAAAATAAAGCATGTCCCCAAGGACTATGGAAATTGTTCTTCGACGATTCTCGATGTAGGAACGGTGCTGGGGCAAGCATTCTTTTAATATCACCATCAAGGGAGCAAAAGGAATATTTCTACCAGTTGGTGTGGAGCTACACCAACAATGCAGCAGAATATGAAGAATTATGCCTAGGACTCAAGAAAGCAAAAAAGTTAGGCATAATGTTAGGACCCTCCTAACATGTCCTAATTACTTATATTATTTATTCATTATATTCTAGGGTCACAACCCTTCACTCTTACAACTATTAGACTAGGTATTTAAATGCAATCCACATATGATAATAAGGCATCATCGAACAAATATATAAATTAAGTCTATTGTGGGTTTTCTACCTTACAATCAAAAAGTGATTCAATATAAAAATGATCCTGCTTCCTGCACCATTTAGTTTCATACCATCTAGATCAGAGCTAGATCAAGGAGCAAATTCACCATTAAAAAATTTTCCCACCACACATTTCAGCCAGTCCACATTTGCGAGGACGCAAACAGCATTCACGCTTCACGGATCCGTGTCAAAATCCTCGTAGAAAATTAAACCTTCTCCTAAGGTATGAATTAAGTTGTCTTACACCCAAATTGCTCGACCTTTCATGTGGTGACCGGTGGCTATTTTGAAAAATCTAAAATCTTCAACGCAGCATCAAGGTTTTCGACGTCCGAAACGCAAAGGAAAAAAATTAAAATTATTTTTTTATTTTTTATTTTTTTTGCTCACCTGTACCAAGTCATATTGATCGTTACCTACACCAACCGCAATGGCTAAAGGACGACGATCACTGGATTCCATTCATTTGAAACATGAAAGGATCACTGAAGAAGTTCAACAGGAAAGAGAGGAGAATACCCGTACCACAAGAGAACTCTTCGAGAAAATATTTGCAATGGATGTTAAACTTGATGCCATCAGTCAAAATTAGGCAATAACACATGCAAATTCACCCAACCATGGGTTATCAAACTGAGCAATGTTAGGAGGTCCACAAACTTCCATTCTACCATGGACGACCAAATTAGGCTTCCCAAAATTTGAGAGGAGACCCTACAAACTGGATCTACCGAGCAGAGCAATATTTCTCAATAAATCAAATTTTGGAAATGCAAAAAGTGCATATCGCCTCCTTCCACTTGGAAAACGACGCCATCCAATGGTACCAATGGTTTGAGAAAACTAACGGCACTCCGATGTGGTCAACCTTTACACAGAATCTATTAGTGCGATTTGGCCCTACCAAGTTTCAAAGCTTTACAGGGGCCCTCACAAAATTATGCCAAACCACTTCGATAAGTGAATACCAAGAAAAATTTGAAAGGCTAGCTAATCGAACATTCGAATTAGACGCTGCCTTCTTTCAAGAATGTTTTGTCAGCGGATTAAAAGAAGAAATTCGAATAGAGGTGCAAATGTATAACCCTACAAACATGTTAGAGACCATCGGCTTGGCAAAATTAGCGGAGGACAAAATGAAGGCATGGAATCGGTTCACAAAACCAACTTGGAGGAAACCATCAAACACTTATACCAACCCCAAACCAATGCAAAATGGACGAACCCAAAACTCCTACACAACCCCCAAAATTAACCCCGCTCTACCAATTAAGCATCTGAGTTTTGAGGAAATGAAGGAAAGACAAGCTAAGGGTCTTTGCTACCATTGCGATGAGAAATTTGACAGAAATCATAAATGTGCCTCACGAAAATTATATATTCTAGATGCCACAGAGGAAGGGAATTCTATTGAAGAGGAACCTAAACTTGAAGTAGAGGTATTATCCAACACACTTGAAAGTGACAAAGAAAATGCACCAAAGGTTTCCTTCAACACCCTTGCCGGATTTTCTGCCCCTCAAACAATGCGAGTAAAAGGGTATTTTAAGAAATAAAACCTTACCGTGCTCCTAGATTCTGGTAGCACGCACAATTTTATCGATCCAAAGGTGGCTAAACAAGCAAATTGTTTTATATACCCTTGCAATAACTTCGAAGTGATGATTGGAAACGGTGGAAAAATTGCATGCAAAGGAAAATGCAAAAATGTAAAACTAACTATGGGGGTCTATAACATGAAAGGCGACATGTACGTCCTACCCCTATGTGGGTGTGACATTGTGCTAGGCATATAATGGTTACGAACCTTGGGCGTAGTCCAATGGGAATTTGATGAACTATGGATGAAATTCATAGCAAAGAACCAAACCTATATTATCCAAGGCCTGAAATTAGGACCTTCCTAAATTGTCAACACGCATAGAATGGAGAAAATTATCCAAAGAGGAAACAAAGGAATGGTCACCCAATTATTTTCAATTCAACCTAGTCACAAATAGGACGAGACACCAAAGTTACAAAAGATTTTAGACCACCATAAGGCGGTATTCAATGAACCAAAAGGACTACCTCCACAACGAAGTCACGATCACACTATTCCACTATTTCCAGGGCATCACCCTCCTAATATTAGACCTTATCATTATCCATACCTCCAAAAGATCGAAATAGAGAAATTAGTACAAGAGCTTCTTAAGGCAGGAGTCATTAGACCTAGCAAAAGCCCTTACTCCTCTCCAATTATTTTAGTTAGAAAAAAGGATGGCTCGTGGAGTTTATGTGTCAATTTTTGAGTGCTTGATAAAATGACCATCAAAGATAAATTTCCTATTCTGGTCATAGACGAACTATTAGATGAAATCCATGGGGCAGCTTATTTTTCCAAGTTAGACTTACGGTCAGGATACCACCAAATACTAGTCAATGAAAAGGATATTCCTAAGATGGCCTTTCGCACTCACAAAGGGCACTACGAATTCTTGGTGATGTCATTTGGCCTGACCAACGCTCCTTCTACCTTTCAAATTCTAATTAATAAGGTATTTCACCCTTTTCTTCGTAAATTAATATTAGTTTTCTTTGATGACATTTTGATTTATAGCAAAACATGGGAAGAACATTTGGACCATGTTAGACAAGTGTTCCAAATCTTGGAGGAAAATAAACTTTATGCAAAAATATCAAAGTGTTCCTTTGGAAAACAATAAATTGAATACTTAGGGCATATTGTCTCAAAGGAAGGAGTTATGGTAGATCCTTCCAAAATCGAGGAGGTGAAAAATTGTCCTATTCCAAAAACCTTAAAAGCTCTACGTGGGTTTCTTGGACTAACGGGATATTATAGAAAATTTGTCCAAAATTATGGTAAAATTTTTGCTCCTCTAACAACATTACTTAAGAAAAACGCTTTCAAATGGTCGTCTAAAGTGGATGAGGCCTTTATCACCTTGAAAACTGCAATGTGTACCACCCCTATTCTAGCCATGCCCAAATTTTCTAAACCGTTCGTCATTGAAAGTGACGCTTCAGGAATAGGAATGGGAGTCGTACTCATGCAAGATGAAAGGCCTCTAGCTTTTATAAGCAAAGCATTTTCTCCTAAGAATTTAGCTCGCTCTATGTATGAAAAAGAGATGTTGGTGATTGTCCATGCTATTCAACATTGGAGGCCTTACCTTATTGGCCAACATTTCATTATCCGCATTGACAATCATAGCTTGAAGTATTTTTTGGAACAAAGGACTAATACCCCGGAACAAGAAAAATGGATTACTAAACTTCTTGGCTATGATTATGAAATTACATATAAAAATGGAAAGGACAACATGGCAGCCGATGCACTTTCTATAAAATTTGAAGATATGCCTCAATTCCATGCTCTTTCCTCCCTTATTCCTAAATGGGTAGATGAGGTGCATGAAGAATGGATAAATGATCCTACTATCCATGCATTTATTCAACAACTTCAACATAATCCTAGTATCAAAACTCCATACACTTGGAAGGACAATATATTAAGATACAAAGGGAGGATGGTCCTCACCCCCAACTCAACTTATCATGAAAAACTTCTTCATGAGTTACATACCTCACCCACTGCAGGCCACTCAGGGTTCTTAAAAACCTATAAAAGAGCCACTACCTCCTTCTATTGGGTAGGAATGGAAAAACAAAAACTTTGTAAAAGAATGTGAAGTTTGCCAAAGACAAAAGGGGGAGACCCTCGCTATTCCAGGATTACTTCAAACTCTTCCTATACCCACCAAAACATGGGTAGATATTTCTATGGACTTTATTGAAGGATTACCAAAATCAGGAGGAAAAACAACCATTTTCGTAGTCGTTGATCGTTTATCTAAATATGCCCATTTTTGTTTCGTGGCTCATCCTTATACCGCTAGAACTATAGCCCACCTCTTCCTAGATAACATTTTTAAATTACATGGTATGCCTTCCACAATTGTTAGTGACCATGACCCAACTTTCACTAGCACCTTTTGGAAGGAATTGTTCAAATTACAAGGTACTCAACTTCGTATGAGCTCCGCTTACCATCCTCAAACCGATGGCCAAACATAAGTTGTAAATAAATGCTTGGAAACATACCTTCGATGTTTTGTTTCTACTCAACCACTCCATTGGGTAAAGTGGATTTCACTAGCGGAATGGTGGTATAACACTTCATACCATACGTCCATCAAAATGACTCCTTATGAAGCACTACATGGTCAAACACCACCATCCCTCACTTCCTATATTCCAGGGACTACAAAAGTCCATGTGGTGGAAACGGAACTTGCTAATAGAGATGACATACTACGGATCCTAAAAGAGAACCTACACACCGCCCAACATCACATGAAGCAGCAAGCCGATCAACATAGAAGCGAATGTAGTTTCCACGAGGGTGATATGGTTTTCTTACATCTCCAACCTTATCGTCAATCCTCTCTTAAACAAAAAGGTTCTCAAAAGTTAGCACCCAAATTTTATGGGTCGTATAAAGTTCTCCAATGTTTTAGGACCGTTGCTTACAAACTAGAGCTTCCTCCCTCTTCCAAACTTCACCTTGTATTTCATGTATCTTGCCTTAAGCTCACAGTGGAAGCCCATATCACAACACAACCCACTCTCCCTGAATTCTTCGATGATGGAGTACTTCTAGTCGAGCCAGAAGCTATCTTGGATCACTGCTCTCATCACCTTTGTACTCACGATATCACGGAAGTTTTAATCCATTGGAAAGGTCTACCTTTAGAAGACGCAATGTGGGAAAATTTTCAAGATATCCAGTAGCAATTTCCAAATTTCTAGCTTTGAGGACAAAGCTCCTTTAAGGGGGGTGGCATGTTAGGACCCTCCTAACATGTCCTAATTACTTATATTATTTATTCATTATATTCTAGGGTCACAACCCTTCCCTCTTACAACTATTAGACTTTGTATTTAAATGCAATCCACATATGATAATAAGACATCATCGAACAAATATATAAATTAATTCTATTATGGGTTTTTTACCTTACAATCAAAAAGCGATTCAATATAAAAATGATCCTGCTTCCCGCACCATTTAGTTTCATACCACATAAAGCATCTCCAAGTCTTTGGAGATTTAGAATTGGTATGCAATCAAGACACAAACAAGAGTATTTCAAAGAAACACTATCTCAAGTCATACCATAATAGGGTATGGGACTTGTTTGACCAGTTCGAATCTCTCAATCTGTAGTCTATTCCACGAGAAAAGAATCGATATGCCGATGTTCTAGCATCCATCACAACAAAGTACTCTCTAGCAAAATACATGGTGCATAAGCCTAAAGCTGTGAGGATGATCTACAGGACCTCTGTCCTAGATAGAGATCCACATTGGCAAGTTTTTGACAATGATAAGTAGATTGTGAATTTCATGATTCAAGAAGCAGCCACTATTGAAATAAGAATCCCTGAGGATGAAGAATATGAAGGGCTAGTTCAATTGAATAATAATCATGTACCCAAGGGATTAATTACTCTTGAGAGCCTCTTTGATCAGAATGATCGAGCAGTTTCTCATAGGATTAAAATCAATGCAAAATAGTACCACGATCTGGAGCTTAAACCTGGAAAAGCAATAAAAGTTGGAATAGATTGCACTTCAGAAGAGCTAGAACATATCCAATATCTGTGCAGAAAGTAACCTAACATAGTGGCATGGTCTTACCAAGACCTGAAGGGATATGATCGGCAACTTATCCAGCATACAATCGAGTTGTAGGAGGGGATCAAACCCTTTCGATAAAAGCAAAGGCCTGTCAATCCAAAGATCGAGGTCTTGATGAAGGCCGAGCTCCTGAAGATGCTCGAGGTGAAGATAATTTATCCCATAAAGCATTCCTCTTGGGTAGTGAATCTAGTCCTAGTTAGAAAAAATAATGGAGATATACGATTATGCGTGGACTTTCGCAACCTGAACTAGGCTTCGATCAAAGATCACTACGCTCTTCCGTAGATAGATCAAATCTTGCACTCAATGGCTGGGGCTCAGTGCTTCTCCCTACTTGATGGTTTCTCTAGATATAATCAGATTTGGGTTAGGGATGAAGATCAGCATAAAACTGCATTCACTACCAAGTGGGGAACATTTGCTTATCAGCGGATGACATTTGACCTTTCGAATGCGGGGGCCACTTTTTAGAGAGCCATGGATTTAGCTTTCGATGAGCTTTTGAATAAGGTTATTGTTATCTATTTGGATGACATGACCGTATTCTCCCAAATAAGGGAGGATCATCCATTACACCTACAATAGGTGTTCAAAAAATACCGAGAGTTTGGCATTTCAATCAATCCAAAGAAGTCCATATTCACAGTCAGTGAAGGGAAGCTATTGGGACATGTGATATCCGAGAAGGGTCTCACCGTAGATCCTGATAGAGCTGAGGCCCTGTTGAAGCTCCCACTCCTAGTGAACAAGAAAGGACTTCAATATTTTCTTGGCCAAATCAACTTCGTAAGGAAGTTTATTCTAGACTTCACCTAGGTCATCAAGCCAATGTCTGAACTTTTGAAGAAGGGCACTGAATTCATCTGGACAGAGGAGAGAAAAGAAGAATTTGAAGCTATCAAGGCCCGAATCGCTCAGGCACCAGTCCTGAACAACCCTAACTATAATAGGGATTTCATCCTATATACCATAGGAGAACCTGAGAGCTATGCTACAGTCCTGACACAGAAGGGAGAGGATGGCGAAGAGAGCCCCATCGTGTTTCTAAGCTAGGTGATACACCCCCATGAAGAAAAATACAATTTCATAGAAATGTAGGTGCATGCAGTAATGAAATCTCTTAGGAAATTCAAGCAATTCATTTCCCAAATGCAGGTTATAGTCTTTGTCATTCACCCTGATGTGTGCAATTTCATTATCCAAGGAGAGTTGGGAAGCAAAAGAGTCGGTTGTGTCAGCAAGATACAGGAGTTCAACATCGAAATCAGACCCACAAAATTGGTTCGTGGTCGCACATTATGTCAAGAGCTGGTGAAGAGCGTAGCGGCTAAAGTGACAGATTCAGTGGGATGACTCGACAGTAGAAGTGTGCTTCGCAAACCAATAAGAAGATGAGAAGGACTGGTTCGGTGAGATAGTTGAGTATTTCAACACTAGTAGATGTCCTTCACATTTAAATGCTTCACAATAGATGCACTTGAGGATGTGGTCCCTCTGATACACGTTGCGCCCCGAAGGCCTACTTTTCAAGAACATTGATGGCGTTCTTCTCAGGCGCATAAAAGAAGATGATACTAAGAGAATCCTAGGAGAATTCCATTCGAGATTATCTGGGGGTCACTTCGTAGGAAGAATGATGGCATTGAAGATAATTAAAGTTGGTTATTATTGGCCTACACACTTTGTCGATGCCTTTGTGGTCTGTCGCATATGCGAGCAATGTCAGAAGTTCACTGGCCGAAGCAAAAGTGCTCCTATACCTCTCTGACCGATATAGGTAGAGATGCCCTTTCAACAATGGGGGTTGGATTTCATAGGGGTCATATCATCAAACTCCTCCATCGAGCATAAGTTCATCTTGACCGTAATTGACTACTTCACTAGATGGGCCAAAGTAGTACCCACAAAGCATGCTAATCAGGAGATCGTCATCACCTTCCTAGAGGTTTTGATCACCCAGTTCGGCATCCTAGAAGCAATCGTTATGGACAATGGTCCTGGCTTCGCAGGTGCCAAAATCAATGATTTCCTCTACAAATATGGGATATATCATAAAGTCTCCTCCAATTACTATCCACAGGGTAACAGATTGGTGGAATCCACCAACAAGACTTTGTTAAGAGTGCTAAGGAAGCTCATGGAGAAAAACAAAAGAACTTGGCACCTCCTTCTAGATTGTGCCTTGTGGGCCGATCAGATTTTTGTCAAGAAGTCAATCAAGATATCACCCTACGCCCTGGTGTATGGCAAGGAGGCCATCTTACCTACCCATGTAGAGATCCCTGCATTGCAGTTGTTAGATGAGGAAGAAGAAGTTAATCCTATGGAAAATAGGTTAGCTCAACTACTGCAGCTAGAGGAATATCATGAGAAGGCCTACCAGAGCTTCGCTAAACATGCTCAGATCACTCGAGACTAGTTCAATAAAAAATCCTCTGACCACACGTTCAAAGTGGGAGATCTAGTATGGAAGTGGGACTCCTAGAAGGCCAAGCCTGGGAATCACGATAAGTTAGACGCTTTTTGGGATGGACCGTTCAAAGTTGTGAAGGTAAACTCAACCAATTCTTTCATCCTCAAGGATGCAGATGGCCAGGTATTGCCAATTTTTGTCAATGGTCTTCATCTGAAGACTTTTCATCGTTGAGATAAAAAAAAAAAAAAATGTGTTCAAGTTTTACCTTGTATGTAATTTTATTTTCTGTATATATACCTTGTTTCAAAATCTCTGAGAGGTTTAAGTGTCTCACTGCCACAGTGACAAACTTCAGCTTTGGTAAACCTAGCTAGAATATCCTTCGAGAACTTTTGATGCAAACCAACTAATGCAAGATGGTTCGCATAGAAGCACTTTAGCCTAGAAGGAATATTCAAAAGAACCAAACAAAAGCATAGTGAAGGCATGAAAAGTACTTCGCAAAGGGAAGTAGGCATGAAGCAGTTTTTGAAGAAAATCTAGTGAACCATTTCTTAAAAGGAATGAGCTTCGGAGGTAGCCTCCCACGAAGCAAAGTGGTGACACAGCGAGGGAAAACTACTTCGGGCCCGAAGCATAGAAAATGAGCTCGCATCGGAGGTTTGTTGTGAAGCATCTTCAGCGCCAATTTTAACTTTGCCAACCCAACAAACACACGAGGTAGGAGCATTTAAAATTTACCTAGAGGGACGTGCCAACGACAACCTAGGGAAATGTCTGTAGCAAGTGATTTTAATGCAAAGATGGCAGGGCACATCCCGAGAGGATTCGGTTATGAGAAAATCTCACTCCTAGGTATGAGGTGGCAAAAGGTTAAGTTTTCGATGTTGAGCATAATCATCGAAGTGCATGGGTCCGCATACAACACCGTCGCAAAGCCAATCAAAAAGCACGGCAACCTTCCCCATCTGAGATATAAATTTAATTATGGCAGGTGCCATAAATAGAGGTAGTTGCCTTCTAAGGCTATAAAACTCAAGCCTCAGCAGTGAGAAAGTTATTCACCTATTGGTTCATGCAAGACTAAGAGCCTTTATTGACAGTCTGCAGTTCTTTGGCCCTTCACGTCGAAATCCTTCGCATCGAAGTCTTCTGCATCGTAAACTCTACTATCGTAAACATCCACAATGGGAAAGAAAAGCTCCAAAGAAAAGAGAAAGGAGCCAGAAGTAGCAGGCCCTAAAAAAATGAAGAAGGGCAAGGAGGAGAAAAAGTAGAGACCAAAGAATGTCGACCTTAACCTCCACCCCGAAAAGCAAGTCACGGAGGAAAGAGAAGATTCTAAAGATGAACATCCCGAAGAACCACCAATTGATGGGTGGGAGAAAATTAGGGACACAGAGCTTTCGAAGAGCATGGCCGAACTTAGATACACCATTGAGTTCATGAAGAGTAGGCTCTCATAAAAAAATAAGAGAGCCACCACGTATTATTCTCAAATATATTGGTATCTGACTCCACCCACACACCATTGTCCCTAACTAATATGTGCCATCGCGTAAAATTACCAACCCTCTTCCAAAAAAGTGCTAGACGTCGCTAGCCATAAATTGTTTTCAATTTTAAAATAAGATGTGCAAGCAGCCTTTGCATCACAGCAAGGGCCGCCTAAGGGTTATTTGGTTTGTAATGTCATCCTGAGTGAACAAATGGAGAGGTTCACCTCCTCCAGCTATATTTTGAAGTTTTTGAGTGAGAACCTCAAGGATGGGCTCCCTTCAGGCAAGCTGCCCCAAATGCCCCTAACCCTGACATATTTCAAGAGCACTGACATCTTCTCCATCATTGCATGGGTAGCGATTCTGTCGATTGATGCTTCGGTGCACCCCTAGCAGGTGTCTTTGGCCAAATGTGTTTCAAGAGGGGAATTGTATGCCCCTGATGCTTCAAGGCCGAACACCAACCTAGTCTTCTTCGACTGGGTAGAATGGGTGGCCCGAACCTTGCACACGTAGCTGAATAGCATGAAGAACGCTAGAACGAGCCAGTATTTCAGACCCTGCTCTTTCCTAGTTTGGTTGTTTTTCTATCATGTACATAAGATTTTTTCCCACATCACAATTTCTTCGAGCGACAAGGATGGAACTGCTCTGCCTATGTACCAATGGACTCCCCTCCTAGCGAGTATGGAGTCGTATTATTCTTTTAATCTATAATTCTTGGGACCTGCCATTCATTTGGTAAAATGTGCTTCCCCTCGGGTGCCCCTTAGTTTAAGAGACAGAGTGGTGAAGGAGAAAAAGGGAGACATATTTCAACTAATGCAGGGGCTCATGGTTTGCCTATTCGACTTCATGGGGAAGCCCTTCCTGCTACCTATCTACCCCTTCGAGTACCAGTTCACATTAGAGTTCACTCGATAGAGTGATGCAACAAATGTTGTCTACGACCACGGTCAAAAATGGGTGCACACTTGCGACTTCCCCTTCAAAATGGGTGTAATTGAAGTGTTTGCCCTAAAGCAATACGTATTCCTAGAAGATAAGCTTTCTAAATTTGGTCTGCTCCAGATTCCTCAAAGGTGGCTCTATGATCCCTTGGGAGTGATGAGGGACCACCTCATATTCAAGAATTTTCATGTCTGCCCCCACCCAAAAATTGTGGAGCAAAGAAATAACCCCAATGGGAGGGATTTGGAGTGGCATTTGGAAAGGATGAAGACGTTGCCTCTCTGGCATGAGTTTTACCCTATGGAAGTTGAGTTTGATCCTGTTCAACATCCTTTCCCAAGTCCAGACTTCATTTTTTGGAGGAAGATGAAAGACGATCTAAGGGAAGAATTAAAGGATTGGGGCGTAGAACAATTAAAGGAATGGTGGAAAATGAGAGTTCATCGACAAAAGATGAAATCATAAGGAATCTTGGAGATGGATAAATACTTCATGGTTGTTTATGAATCCAATGCTGGGACTTGGAAGTCCACATCCTTCATCGACTTCATTCCTCCAAGTGCCCTAGGTTTGGGCGAAAGCCCAAGGAGATATGATGATGCTTCGAAAGAAGAAGAAGAAGAGGAGGAGGCAGAAGCTGCACCAGAAGAACTGCCTCAAGAACCTATGGAAAGCCATGACATGAGTACCATGGGGTGAGCGCAACCATCAAAGAAGAAGAAAAGAAAGAGGTAGGAGCAAGCTCAAGTGCCTCCAACCCACCCGAAGTGACCACGCACAAAGCTTATAGGTGCTTCTGTAGGACAACCTACAATCAGCCCAGTCGAAGCAAATATCAAAGGGACAGCGTCATCAAGAGCCAAAGAAACCCTAGACGTGGATTTCATCGATGTGGAGGAACTCCTCCAACAAGAAGGGATCCCTGAAGAAGAAGTCATGGAGGTTGAAAGTATCGAAGTTCAAAAGGAACAGGAGCCGATCACACAGGAAGTCACTATTGTTGCTCTACTAGGAGGGCATGCAAATACGTACTCTCCACCCTTTGCCCTAGTTTATCAAGGCATGTCCACCACGGTCCTAGCCATGAGTCCCTAGCAGTCTCTCTCTCCCCTGCAAATTCAATCACCCTCTTGCATGTTGCCCTTCGCTACTTCGAGTTTGTCTCACAATCCCATTAGCCCTACTCACATGTCCACTCCATTCAAGTCATCTGGCTGGGACAAGTCTTTTGATACTACTTTGCTCACCCATGCCACCATTCCCTTGGTTCTCACTTCGAGTGAAGGTAGTACTCCAATGTCAAACCCCATTCCACACTCCCCAGTCACACACGACATTGTTTCACTCGTCAGAACTCCCACCATACCCGTCGTCAAACTGACTAGAGAGGCATCCCCCGTTCATTCTTTATATTTGTTCACCCCTTTGGCAGGAGATCTAGCCTCATTTGAATTTGAGTTGTCCATGATGAAGGAACATCCTCTAGCTGAAAATCTACTCTAAGCCTGATATAACGTAGATAAAATGCTGAAGGAGGCGAGGAAAAAGAGAGGACGCTCTCTGGAATAAGTTGAAAATTACGCTGTCTTTGATTTGAAATCCGAGAAATTACATAAAGTAAAAAATATTCCTAAGGTCCAAAAGCCCCTGGAAAAAATGACTCCAGCGAATTATGATTATCAAGATAATTCCAAGGACCTGGAACACCTGAATGTAGATAATGAATCTGTATCCATGCATGTCAGAATTGAAACTTTCCATGCACATGCAAACATCTCCAATCAGCACAGATTTGAAGTAGAGAGCGCTAACATCAAGTTGGAAGAGGAGCTAGCAAGAGCCTGCTCCAAGCTAGAGGACGTAGAGAAGCAGTGCGAGCTGATGAAGAAGGAAGCAGACGTCCTAAAATAGCAAATAGAACAACTGCAGAACTCAACTGAAAACCAAAGCAAGATATAGGCCAAAGCTGATCTGAAGGTCAAAGAGTTTGAAAGCAAGATCTTGCAGATGCAACAGCAGTTGTATGAAAAAGAAAGCTAGGAGTTGTTTGATAGGGGCTAAATAAAATAAATCCGCTCACACCTGCTAAAAGGCTTCAAATCCCGGACCTCCAGCACCCTGTCAATCTTGACATACATCATCGAAGCCCATAATGTTGCTTCTCAAGAAGGGTCGATCGTAGATGAAATCATCCAAAAAATTAGAGGCCAACTCAAACTAGCTTTTGAGGTCCAAAGTACCAAATATCAGGACTTGCAGGGTGCTGCTATGATTCGGACGGCTAGGGATTGGTCTACATCCCAAGCCACGGTCCGTGCCTTCTTCTCCAAGGTGAGGAAAGCACAGAAGGTGAAGGACCTCCTGGATGTATTTAAGCACGAGCAGCGGACATCTCTATGCTACTTTCAAGATCTCTCTTCATTAGGTTTCCCTAGCTTCATTGATGACGATGGGAACCTTCTAACCAAGGAAGAACTCAAGTCGGCATGGCTTCATTTTGAAAGTGACATCTTAGATATAGACGGGTGGGCAGAGCCAATTACAGAATGACAAGTCACAAATTTCATTCTGAGACATTACAGGATCGCGGCCTGCCTCAACGATCTAAGCATAAGAGCTAAGCATGCTGATATAGGGCAAATAGATCGGTTCCATGTTCTGGTAAAAGTGCTACCAGACCAACAGCCTTTCTCAAAAGGCACCTGGGATCATGTTCGCTGAACCATGGAACGCATCTACGATCGCCTTTCCCCACTGCCATAGTCGGAGGCCACGCCAAAAGCAGAAGAAGAAGAAGAAGAAGAAGAAGCAGCCATGGAAGCACCTGCAGAAGGATAAAATGGAGAAGGGTCTAGAGGTAACTCTGGCCCAATGGATCAAGGCTGAGGGTTCTTGCACCGAGGCAAGCTCGTTGCCCCATGAGCCACCAAGAATGTTGACAATTTTGTCACATTGCCTAAAGGGGTAGAAAAATCAAATTTTTTGAAAAAGTGTTTATTTTTGTAAAGTGTTTATTTTATTGTTTTTGAAAACACTTGTAAGTTGCAGTAATTTTGGCTTTCGTAGCCATCCCCTTTGTTTATAGAATGGAGATACAAAAGCTTCGCTACTGATCAAGCTAAGAAAAGAGCTTCACATAAAAAGGAAGATAGCTTCGTCGAAAGAAAGAAGTGGAGAACGAAAAGAGCTTCACACCCGAAGCATTTCAAATAGATGCTTTGGGCGAGAATCTTGTGAAGCGACATTCGAAGAATTTCAAACGTTGAGAAGCAACTTCGCCGAAGAAGGAAGACAAAGAAGTCTAGATCGCGGTCCAAATTTGCTAAGGCATGAAAAGAGCTTCAAACCCGAAGCATTTCAAGCAGTTGCTTTGGGAAAAAAACTCGTGAAGCAGAATTTGAAGGAGTGCAAACATTGAAAACTACTTCGCCAAAAAATTGCCGAAGCACCCACTTCGGGCCTCCCCACCGACAAACCATTTTTACTTCACCAAAATTTATTGCGAAGCATTTTCTTTGGATAGCTTTCGTGAAAAGCGCTTTCACCCGAAGTGGTAGTGGCCCATGAAGAGCAGAACATTTTGCAAAGAATGCACTTTGGTCAAAAAAACCCCAAACTACAATTTTAAGGGAGGATCGCAGCAAAGCATTTTGAAGACTCACCAGCGAAGCATCCACTTCGAGCGAAGAACCTCAGTGAAGCAGTTTTGGCATGCCTTTCCATCGAAGCAGCAAAATATTGAGAGCCATATTAAGGAGGAATATTTACTTTGATGTTTTACATCCTCGAAGCTGTCTTGTGAAGTTCATTCATGTGAAGTGCAAAACCAAGAAAGAGGACCTACTTCGACTTGCATCCATTACGAAGTGAAGTTGCGAACAAAAAATTAGCAAAGCACTTCGAGGGCACGCACTCTATGTCAGGTATTTTTTTGAGGCAATCAAGTGCCTCATAAATGTATTTTTATGTGCCCGATGAACTCGCTACTCATTTTTGGCAATTGGAAAGGAAGTCTCAGTACCTGAAGGAGAACCCGGTGAACATGACGGCCACTCGAGCTTCGCACCCGAAGACCAAGGATGTTCAGACAGCTCATTAATGCATGTTTCCCTGTCTGACATGGTCACAGTTGCCAGATATAGAAAAGGATTTGAAAGCTCAGTCACGAGAGCTACGAGAGCCGACTTCTTAGGTTTTTGAGGATGTACTCCTCTATTTTGTGTATTGATAGCTCAGAGGTTTGGGTCCTCTATAAAAACCCAGGCATTGCAATGTAAAGGGGGGGAGGAATTCTTTTAGAAAGCTGTTGTAACTCGAATCCCTGTAATTAATACTAAAAGAGCTTCGGGCTTAATTTCTCTCTTGTATGTTGCCTTCCGTGATTATTTCTGTTATCTCTTTCTTCATTTGCATACTATAATTTTGCATTCTGGATTTAGGTGTGTGATCGGGGACAGAACCCTAGAATTTTCTCGAAGGATACATAGGAGAGAAAGACGTTGTAATAGTTTTCTTTTATGCTGCCTGTGGATAGTGTTTCTGTTATATTCACTCATTTCCTGGCCGTCGTAATTTTGAATCCTGAATTTCAACGTAAGGGGAAGGGGAATCTTGGAACTCATCCAGAGGATACATAGGAAGGTTAATACTGTGTCTATTTCATTTTATTCTTGGTATTCATTGTTGTTGTTTCGAGCTGTAGGTAGTAATCGTGCTACTGGTTCTTTCCCACTTTAATCTATTGATATTCCTTCCCTTATCCTATTTATTTCTTTCCTGCACCCTTACTATTTTATTTCTTTCCTACACCTTTGTCTTAAAACACCGAAGTAGTTTAGTATAGGATCCGGCCTTTCTCCGGAGATTGGCATGAGGGGCATCTCTTCCCTTCGACCTTTCAATGTTGGTCCAGGTCTAGGGCACGTACACTTTCCCAAAATCCTTTCCTGGGCAGATTTGATGACCAACATATACAATGTAGATCAATAGCTTTGTTAATGGAGTTCTCATTTCCTCCATAGCTACATTGTAATATTTTATATGATTTATATTTTTAGCATACTTCAGTCATCTAGAATATTTAATTTCTTTCATATTATTCTACATCTTGTGATTCTTATCTCCCAAGGTTCATTAATTAAAAACTAACAGTGGTATCAGATCCATGATAGATCTAGTATGTGTATATAAATAGGGAAACCACCTTTTTTTGTTAGCCTGAGAGTTTTATCAAACTGACACACCGCTGGACCAACCACTATCAAAAGGTCTTAGAAGAATCCAGGTGGTAGATTTTGGAAGAGTCACAAATATAGGACTAAAAGAAATCTTAGTTTCAAAAAATACTAAGATCATTTTTATCTAGTATTTTCCATAAAGTTGTTAGGAGAATTCGTGAAGACCAATACTCAACATTCAATCCACTAGATTGAAAAATCATCTAGTGAAGATCATCCAAGTATGGAATTTACTAACTAGTACCTAAATTTTCTTTTGCTACAAGAAATTAATTCTCAGAGGATTGGGACTCCTCCTATAACAAAAAGCTAGGAGACTCCAACTTCATTGGCTGAAGGTTAGTGTGGCCTCATAGTCCAGAGGTTAGTTTATTGTGCAAGAGAAGAATACTGCAAAAGAAGACTTCTAATGAAGGATCATGGTGACGATAGGAGACTAAATATCTCCATTTCTAGTTGCATATTTCCATAGTTTATACAAAAAGGCCATAGAAACCTTGAATAAGAAGCCACATAATTCTTGATACTAAAAAGGCCATAGAAGCCTTGATACTAAAAATGCCATAGAATACTTGATACTAAAAATTCCATAGTAGCCTTGATACTGAAAATACCATAGAAGCCTTAATACTGAAAAGGCCATAGAATCCTTGGTACTGAAAAAGGCCACAAGAGGCTTGATATTGAAATAGGCCACAGAATCCTTGATCTTGAATATGAATTCGAGAAGAATATCTGATTCAAAAGCAAACTAAAGATTTTAGTACTAATATCTTTGTTATAGGAATATAATATTCAGTGAGTTGGGAGACTTCCTACAATAAAGTTAGGAAGAGTATCTTCTTCAGAATCAACTCAGCCCTTAAGCAAAAGTGAAGTGATCAAGAGAAGATCTCATTGAAAAACTTCCAGTATTAGGAGAATAATAATGACTACGAGAGTCATTCTTGAATCTAGGAGTATCAAAATCAAAATATCCAAGAGAATATCTCAGCACCAACACTTCTAGGAGTAGAAGGTTGAAGAAAATGTCTCAAGGAAGACCATCAAAATCTGCCAAATAAAAGACCTTATGAAGGTCTCATTGAGCATCTAGGAAAGGATAGGAGAGCCTTGCTGAAGATCAAGAGATTTCTTTGAGAACTCATTGGAGTAATCCACTACCTAGGTGAATTCCTTGATAGTGAAGGACTTGGGATAATTTTCACTATACAACAACAAGCCCAAGAGAAGAATTTGGCAAGGAGAGCCAAATATGTGAAGAAGAATTTGGTAAGGAGTGTCAAATCTGAGAAAAATAATTTTAAAATGAGTGCCAAATTTGAGAATAATAATTTGGCAAGGAGTGTCAAACCCTAGAAGAATATCCTACTTTAAGTCAAAATTTGACAAGAAGACTTGAAGATAAAAGAAGCTCACCAATCATGGAGACTTGAATATTACCTCTCACAACAAGAAGGCACTGCTTTAGAGATATAAACTTACCCAAATCTATAGCAAAAGGAGGAGAATACAAGAGGAGAACAAGAAACTAAATCCTAGGCTCGTGAAAGAAAGTTTGAGACCATCATTTGGTGAAGAAGTTGTTCATGACATCCTACTTGAAGCAGCAACTTGGTATTTTTAGACACTAAGGTCTACATCCTCTACAAAGGTGAGAGAAGATTTACAAGAAAAAAGTATGCAACTTATGGTGCAAAAATATTCATTAATTCAATTATTTATCATATTTATTAGAGCGCCTGAATTTGAATTAAAGTTACAAAAAGGAAATCAGATTACAGTCTTCTAAAGTGCAAAAGGAAACATATTATTTTTAAGGACTCATTTGCACATTTATTAGGATTTGATTGGATTTCAAATTAGCTTCTATCAACTACCTATTATCTGCTTTTGAAAAATTAGACTAAGTCCTACAACATTGATTGTAGTAAAATTGTTAAATAACTCTTAAAGATTCATTTTAGATTATTCTTGATTAGTTGTAAAAAATTATTAGTGCATGACTTTACGAGTTGATTGGAGTGATAAGGTGTAATATTAGTGCATTAAAAGTGATGAACTTGTACTATTATACCACTCTCAAAAAGAAAATTAGTTTTGTGTTTCTTAAAAGGCACAAAATCGGATTTGTATCAAGTGTCTAAATACACTATTGAAGCACAAAAATTTGCAACTTGAAGTGGCCAATAGAAGCCACCAAAAAAGGTTAGAATCCTCCAGAATTTGGAGAAGAACTTAACTAACCAAAAATAGAAATAGAATCTTATGAAAGTGAGACTTGGTGAGTCTCAAAATCAAAATGCATTACAAAGTTGAATGCAAGGAAATAAAGTGCAAAAAATTGCATCACTTAAAAAAGCTTCTATCTACTATTATTGAATCTTGGATTTGTTATCAAAAGTATCCAAGAAAAAAGGGAAAGATGTGTCTACTCTTTAAAGACAACCTCAAACCCTTGTATTGTAGGAAAAATATACCACAAAATCAGAATTTCAGATCTATAAATAGAGTGCAAAATAAGGTATATTAAAAAGCCTTATTATACAACATTATAATACATTATATGCACTACTCTAATCTAGTTTTTGACATCAGCACTCTTCTTCCAAAGCTAGAAGGAGCCACTCAAGGGCTAATATTGGATTTACATACCTTCAAAATCAAAGCTCATTTCAGACCATTCAAGAGCTACATTTACGTAGATAAGTGAGTGTATATTGATTTCTAGAAGATGTCAAAAAAAAATTTACAAGGGATTCAATGTGATTGAAGGCATAAAATAAAGAGACAAAGGTGTTACATTCAGTGTATCTAACTTTGATAATACCATCCATCGAAGGAATCTCCAAATCATTTTCCAAGATCCATAGCGCATCATCTATCCACTTGCAGTAAAATAGCTTGCTTGCTATCCAAGCAACATAGCAAAGCAAAGGAATTGTGCAGTTATAATCTCCATCCTCGAAGATGTTACAAGAATAGACTCCATGCAAAAATAACACTTGGCATTATGGTCATCATTCCTCTCCCAACATTCTAGAAACTCCCACATAGGAGTTACAAGCAAATCAGTGACACTAGGTATTATCCACCAGCTTCACATGAGCGCCCATACATTTTTGAATTTCTTTAAGGGCATTGAAAAAAAGACTTGGAGTGTTACATAAAGAAGGTAGCACTCACTTATAATGAACATGAAACATGTTACAATATCCATGATCAAATATCCTTAAAATGTATTCCAAGTCCAATTTCAACATGTGTGAGTGAAGTGTAGTCAAAGACATCCAAAGAGGGAGAAAAACATAGTCAAGGAAAGAGTGGTGCAAAGAAGAAACGTCCAAAGTGCAGCATGGAATATAGGAGGAAGGAGCATTAAAGTTTCCCCCAATTTTAAAGGTCAAACCTTCAACGCCTACGTACCAACATTCAAGACCAACTACTCCAAGGAATCTTCATTAATTCGAGCATCTAAGGTACCACTTATACACTGTTATACTCATCCACAGAAAGCATTGAATATTGAGGAGATATTGCATCTAAAAAGGTAAGGTCTAAATCCTATTTATTATTGCTTTCATAAGTTGGAGTTATAAGGCTTATAAATTAAGGCTAAAACTTATATTTTGAAAGCAAAAGGGCTGACTTATCTTATTAAATTAATACTTGTAGTCTTACTTAGAAGGAATAAGGAATTCAACTTGGATTAAATTATTTTGCAAATACTATTATCATGTCTATAATTTTCCAAAATTGGAAGCCACAAGGATTACTCCATCGATTTTATTTTATTGGAAATTAGAAATAATCCAAGAGATATAAAATAGGTTATTAGGGTTTCTATAAATATTGGATAAATATATTTTTACTTGTCTCAAATCTTTAAAAAGGGATAAAAGAATTCCAACATCAAAACCTCTTCAAAATTTAAAAATTTCTTAGTTCAATTAGGAGTAATAAGGTTTTAAAAAGTTTATTTTTTATTCTTACAAAAATTGTACAAAATCAACCAAATTTGAACTATATTTTTACAAAAAGCACTATATCATACTTCAAAATATTAAGGACTCATAAGGCATTTTACAAAACTTTATAACAATAGTATTTGTCTAATATTATCAAGTTAGGAAGATATAAGCTTTCTTAAAAACCTAAAATTAGGTGTTCATCACTAGGGAGTTATAAGGTATCCCACAAACCTAAGGATCTATAAAGGCTTTACAAAATCAAGCTTATATACTTCAATCAAGGAGCAAATATCCTAAGACTAAGAAGCTATATAAAAATGTCTACTTCTACTAATGAGTGTTTGAGAAAGAAAAAAGCCAATTCCATAAAACTTGGAATCATAAATCTTCTCATGAAATCAGAAGGAAGGTTAGATCTAGCTTCAAAAATAATCCATAGTGAAACCTTAGAAGATAATTTTGATACTATAAAATGCTATCTTCAAAATCGTCTCGGTGAATAAATTACAAATGAAAAAAGTGATATTGTACTACCCTTAGACTTTGCAAGCATATTATACATGGCATTGCTCACATATAAACACTACAAGGCAGATAATGAAGAACAAAAAGGATTTATAGAATCACTCAATGAGAAGTTATAACTTGATGAATCGTATCTAGAAAAGTTTTTTCAATTCTCATGTAGCATCAATACTTGTTTTTCTACTAAATCAAAATCTTATCATAATGCCTTAAGTAGTTGTTCAGAAGCTTCTGTACAGACTAAATATAGGAAAGAAGGATCATCTTCACAATAACATGATAGTAGCTCAACCTCTTGTGAGAACACAAAATCAGAATCAAAGGCAAAGCCAAGGAATAAAAATCTCCCACTACATCATATGAAGACACAAATTACCTTGCAAAACCTGAATACAAAGAAAGCAAAAGAAGATCAAGCATAAGATAATGAAAAAAATCCATATTGAAGACTAAAGTCTTCAATATCCAAATAATGTAATACATGGCGGTGTTGGAAATAGAGTATGTTTCATCATTTGGGTTATGTAATATATCCTCCAAGATACATATCTAGATTACTTTCTGTGCAAGTTATCTAGTTACTTCATGCAATGTAATAAATGCACAAGTGTCAATGTGCAAGTTGTCCCTTGTACAACTAGATAGAGTGTTGGCCAAGTATCATATTTTACCTATATAAGGATGGCCTCTTAAATAGATAGAGAAGAGAGTTGAGGGACATAGTCATATAGCATAGCTTAGTGGATAGTGTAGTTCTGTGTGCCTCAACATTCATTGGTGATGGATACAATGTAGATTAGTAGCTTTGTTAATGGAGTGCTCATTTCCTTCATAGCTACATTGTAATATTTTATATGTTTTATATTTTGAGCATAGTTCAATCATCTATCAGATTTACTTTCTTTCATGTTATTTTGTATCTTGTGATTGTTATCTCCCAAGGCTCATTCATTAAAAGCTAACAAGGTCAATCGTGGAATCACTTGGGTTTAGGAAAGTAACTTCTTTATTTTATGGTAAAAGTATTTTATTAAAGTCTTGTTGATTTGTATAGTCGTTATGTGGATTTTAAACAATAAACATATATCTTGGAGTGGAATATAAATGGTGGTGTACTTTCTAATTAAAATAAATTAGAGTAGATGTCTATTTTTATAAAGGTTGCTTTTGATAGAAAATATAAATTTTAAGGAAGATTATTTTTAAAAGTGTGAGCTTTGTATTTAATTTTTTTATTATGGTGTATAGTAAAATTAAGTGACCAAGTCTATGTTATACTATAACCTTGGGTTTACTATAAGGGACATATAGTATATGTTAGACAAATAATATTATCTAGGGGATCAAACTTAGTAACCTTTGTATCCTTTAGGTAGATAATTGGAAAGTAGATCTTGTTGATAAAAGTTATTTACTCATTTGTGTAGAGTTTTTTAAAAAATCCTTAGAAACCCAATGATGTTGAGATGCAGGTAAGCATACAACATGTCTCGAGAGTCACTATAGTCTCGAATAATAAGTTAGAATATGAGACCTAGACAATACTTATAATGTGAAATAGAATGGAACATATTCTCTAGGTCACTTCCCGAGAGTACAGTGATAGGTTGATGCATCACTATGGTTATAGAGACTAGAAAGACATCAGTAACTAGATCTGCCACACCATTTGGTATGGGATAAAAAAATGTGAATCAAAGTGGATATTGTGACTAAGACTAGTGTTAGGGTAATGGTATAACTCTTTTTGACTTTGAGTAGTAGGACAATCAGTAAGATACTTGGCATATGTACGCTAGACTCTTGCATATTTAATTGGAACAAGTTGATCGGTTAGATCAAGGTTCAATATGCTAAGGGATGGGGAATGTATGTGTCCACCCTTTAGGTGTTATGGGCCCTAAAGGACAACCTATGTCATGGTTTGACCCTCATGCTAGATCAAGAGGATGATAAATGAGGTAAGTCAATTCCACAAAAAGGTAATTCTCACAATATTTAGCCAATATCGTCCACTTGGGTAGTTGCCTACAGTAGCTTTAAAACTCAAAAGTAGTTTGGTATGCCAGTACTAATTTATCTATATGATAATGATTCATTGGGTAAAATAAAATAGTAGTAAACAAGATAGTACTCTTAGGGTTAAACATTGATTTAAAAAAACAAAAGTCCCATGTATTATTGCTTGGCTTATTTATTTGTGGCACAACCAGGTGAGTAGACTTGAGGTGTTACATTAACGATGATTCATTGCTATGTATAACCCTATCTCTAATACATAAATAAAATATAAACAAGGTATTATGAACATATGAGGGGCCATTGCTAAGGATGGCTACCACATGCTATGTCAAAGCAATAAAAAATAAAAAAATACCTTTTGAGGTTTTGGATGGACTCAACTTTAGTAATATAAGGTTTCCATATAGTCATAACCCATGCACAGATAATAGTACCGCTTGAGATATAGCCCAAAAAAATACAACAAGGTTATGATGCACATGATAATAACATGCATTATTAAAATTATTTAAATGGATAGTAACATCAAGATCAAAAGTACTACCACATGAAATATTTTTGAGATATATTTACATGTATGCTCTCCCCAAACCATTGGTATTACCTACAATGGCTTCAATAATAATAGAAGCATCTCTTGATGAACTTATTTATAAAGAGAAAAAGCACCACCCTAAGGGTGGAGTAATTAGTAACTACAACAATATATGTAGGCTAGTAAACACTTCTTGCAATAAATGGTTTTAGTGGTGATTTATTGCACTTCTTGTAGGTTGTTAAAAATATGGTTTGAAACTTGGAAACATCCAAATCTCAATTTAGATCTCTCTTTGGACTCTTAGGAGCTTTTGGATATATGTTAATATATTTTTCTTCACGATTATACTCTAAATTATAATTTTTTCATTTGTTACTATGATAAGTCAAATGTTTCCTTTAGTAGTTTTTAACCAAGATCATATGAAGAATGCATAGTGCAATCTTTTATATTAGGTGAAGTTCAGTGTGAATGTCCTTGAGAATGAATTTAAAAAAATAGTATCAAATATATGGTGGATTTCATGGACTAGAGGTAATATGTGGATAATTTAAATTATCATTATGGTGTTTTTTAAACTTTTAAATTTCTTATATAAAAGTGATCTTGATAATTTTTGAATTGCCAAAAAAGCTTAACATTATTATTAGTAAATAAATTTATGTCAAAAATAATTCAACCTTTATTTTATATTAAGGCATTACAAATATAATATCTTTTATTTAACTAATTAATATTAATAAGTTTAACAAACTTATTTAAATTTTAACTAATAACACCTCTCCATTAAACAAAAGTTCGTATTACTATATTTTTAATCTTATAACTATTTTTAGATTTAACTAATGAATTCCTTAGATGATATGCCTACATGGACTCTCATTTAATATTAAAATAAGAGGATATGTAACATAACAACCACCCACAAAAAAATACCTCAAAGATAGCCTTTCTTACATCCTAAGGAAACTTGTATTTTTTTAAAATAAAAGAATGTGTAACATAATATCTGTCTATTCAATTAGCCTCTTGCGGTTAGAGTATGATATATAATTCCATCTAACCTTAAATTTTTTATATAAATTTAAGGAATCTTTGTCATTATACCAATCAACTTGTAAAGCATAATATATATTCTTTTGGTTACAAATTTCCATCAGAGATGACATAAAGCCATGTTTTTTTTTAAATTAGATATAGAAAGGGTTTTGAAAGGGTCTTCGAACCTTTTACAATGGTAAAATTTATGCAAAAATTGGCCTAAGACCAACAATACAAGGACAAGAACAACTATAAAGCACTACAATTGGCCATCCATCACCAAGTGAACCAATTACAACTTGATACAAAAAATAAAATTAGAACAACATTGATGAGCCTCCCAACCAACCAACATTCCCACACGGTTGTGCTTGAAGAACACAAGCTTATACTGAGAGGGCGGGTGAATAGTATAAGATCAAATTTTACTTTTATTTCGCAAATAATATTATCCAATGTTATCAATTGCAATATCAATAGTAGTAATAAAAGTAATGCACAAATCATCATACACATGAGAGACACAAATTTAACGTGGTTCACCCAATGTGGGTTACGCCCATGGAGAAACTATTTCTTCTAAATTTTATCAACAATTATCTTGGGAATCAATTCTCTATTACAATGTTTATGGGCCTTTTTTCAAAGAATATCTCAATCCTCAATGCTTTGGTTTGTGGTTCTCTCTCCATAGGAGAACTCTATCTCCTTTGCTCTAGTTTGTGGATCTCTCTCCACAAGAGAACTCTATCCCATTTGCTCTGGTTTGTGGATCTCTCTCCATAGGATAACTCTATCCCCTTTTCTCTGGTTTGTGGATCTCTCTCCATAGGAGAATTCTATCCACTCTGCTCTGGTATTCTCCAAAGTATTCTCTCAATTTTATTTGAAATCTACACCAAATCCCATCACAAGGATAGCACAAATCTCAACCTCAAATCTATACCAAACCTCGTTACAAGGCTAGCACAAATCTGCTCCAACTCTGCTTATAAATATCTGTCTCAAATCTACACCAAACCTCCTTACAAGGTTAACACAAATATACTCTGACTCTGCTCACAAATCTATCAAAATCTAAACACGTTACATGGACAAATTTACTTCAATTCTTCCCTCAAATATGTTCAACTCTATCCGAAGTCTTCTCATAAGACATACTCAAATTTGCATCAATGTTGCTTCAAGTCTCTTCACAAGACTTGCTCAAATCTACCTCAATATTGTTTCAAGTCTTCTTATAAGACTTGCTCAAATCTACCTCAATGTTGCTTCAAGTCTCTTCACAAGACTTGCTCAAATCTACCTCAATGCTATTTTAAGTCTTCTCATAATAATTTCCCAAATCTACCTTCAAGCCTTCTCAAAATACTTGCTAAATATTTCCAAATATTGCATACAAACAATGCTTATATCTCTTTCAGAAATGTTTTCTTCAATTAGGCAATTCAAGCATATTCTACTCAGAATTCGTTTAACCTTTGAAACATATAGAGAATGATATGTACTATCAAAAACCCAATATGTTATTTACATTCACAGATATTGCTTTCATCTAATCCAATATCTACCTCTTGCAAAATCCCTTTCAAATCAAATCAAACTGGTCTATATCTTTGCTTCACTAATTTGATTTCTAACACTTGCACATTCACTTTAAATATCACTCAAACCAATGCCCAAAAGCTCCACAAATCCACTCAAACAATGAAGCAAAATTTGTTCACAAACCCTTACATAAGTGTTTCCAATTTCTTTCAACTAGGATGCACAATTTATTTCACAAACCCTATCTCAAGTGTATCCAATCTCTTTAAAAAAGATGCACAATTTGTTTCACAAACCCTAGCTCAATGTTTCCAATCTCATTCAACAATGGAGTTCAAATAATGAAGCACAAATCCTATCTCAAATATTTCCAATTATGCACATGAACTTAATCCTTATATCTCCTCCTTATAACATAAAAATATATGCCCAACTAAACACCTCAAATAAGGAGTAGTGTTCTCATACCTCTTTGTTTACTTTGATGAAGAAGTGTCCTTAATAACCTGTCTTACAAACAACCAATTTTTCTTGTGCCACTTAGACTTTGGCAAATATTTATTTTAAAAAATAATGTGCCCACTTTGTTGTCACTGCTATGATTCGAACTTGCGTCCCTTGCTGACCCATGCCCTAGCGCTTAGCTAGGCCACCACATGGGCTAGTCACCCACACAGAAATCAAGGCACACACACTCCATATTATGCACGATTTATGTCGTGAGAACCTTCACAAATCAAAAACTCTATCACATTGCCTTCGTTGTGTCTCGAACTCGAGACCTCCCCTCTACAACTCCTTAGTATCGAGGATTCTACCGTCTAGGCTAGCTACCCAAATGGAACCAATGTTCGCTGCCCCTTCTACTTTTTCAGGTGCTCTACCTCGAAATACAAACCTTTCCCTTGTCTTCTTCTTCTACTCTGTCATGAACGAACGAATCACGAAGGTGCACAATTTTGAATATATTTTTTTCGCACCTTAGCATTACAATTTACCTGCCTTATATATGCAAATGTCTACTTTGGACCTTGACGTCGACGCATGAAAAATGTTTGATTTTCAACCTTAACCTTTGGTGCTCACCATTTAATTTTTAATTATTATAATATTTTAAATCTAGATAGATTTAAATATTATAATTTATTTTTTCTTCTTTGGGATTTTCTCTTAAGATAAAGTCTTTACCACCATGAAACATTTTCTTCTTTTTTTTTGCAAGTATCGTCATGGTAAATCAATTAAACCTTTTATTTTTCCTTTGCAAATACCACCACGGAGAATGCCTTGTCTTTTTATTGCTCACACAACCATGAAGAACCTTGTATTTTTCTTGCTTCCACATTGCCTCATGTACCCTTTGAATATTATTCTCACCTATATTTCCTTTGACATCAATGACAACCAATGTCATCAACCTATGACATCAATGACAACACAATATACTCAAAATTTCCAACAGTGCCACAAAAGCTTTCTTGATAAATAGGAAAAGCTTACAGAGTATCAACAAGCATGCATTGTTAAATCTAATTGTAAAAAAACTTTGGGAAAAGTGTCTCTCCAAATAGATAGACCATTGATACTTATACCCAGGTTTGTCATAATGTCAGCGTGGCAGTTTCCTTCTCTGAAGATATATTTTATCTCCTTATCATTTCTAGCCTGAAGAATCCACTGAGATTACATAATCACAACCTCAATATTCCAATTAGAGACTAAATCGCCTTTGACCAAGTTTATAATATTAAGTGAGTCTCTTTCAATACAAACTTTCTGGTATCCCATCTTCTCCACAAGCAAGAGACCTTGGTAAAATATATCTCCACAACATGGCAAGTATGGATACTAAGAACTCAACATACGCCAACAGAAGCCCAGCTCTATTACCCCTAAGCACCCCACTAGCATCAACATTACTGAGATTACCCTTTAAAGCTCCATCGAAGTTCAGTTTAACCCAACCTGGAGGAGGCTCCCACCTCAAAAGGGACCGAGCATTAAGACCAGGAAGACCAACAACCTTGTTGCTTTGTTGAAAGCTAATTTTCCTTTCGAGCTTAGCATCCTCAAATCTGCCCTCCTCCAAAGCCAAATAGGACACATTCTCTAGGGTGGAATCCAAGGCTCTAGCGCAAACAGAAACAGGATCTCTTTGGAAGTTTTTAAAAATTCTACTACTCATCTCTTTCCACACTCGCCAAAAAATATGCGACAAATAGAAGTTCTAAAAATATTTCAAGCTTGGAGAGTAAAAATAAGATGACCATCAAGCACAAACATCAACAAGTACACCACGCAACTTAGTCTCAAAAAAATTAAAAACATATTTAAGAACTTTTAGAGAAAACAAGGATTGAAAGAATAAATAACTTTTATGTTCCTCATTAACACCACAAAGGCAGCATGTGTTTGACATTGACCAACCTCTTTTTTTAAATTTTAATGGTTAAAATTTTGAATTACCAACGATAAAAGGATATTCACCTTTCAAAGTAGACCCTTAAACCATACTTTAAAAGGTAAGACTAAAGAAGAGTCTTAATAGCCAACACATTGTAGACAGAAGAGTCTTAATTGAATAACACTTAATACCATGTTTGCAATACCAATCAAACTAGCTCAATGGGGCAAGCCGATCCAAATTCTATGCAATGGCAGCACCAAATTGAATATGACATCTATAAATTTCTAGGTTAAACCGAGCTCTTACACGCTTGATATTTGTGTTTGCTTTTATGAGAAGCTATTCAGTCTCAGTGTTTGATTTCTTACTTGACTTCCATGGGGATATTTCCAAGTATGTATTCACTGCAAGTTGTGATGTGTATGAAATCAGTCCTAACCTGCAAGGCCGAAGGAGACCCCATATTTGGAAGCGTCGCCCCCGTAATAAACATTTGAATGAGCTTGTTGATGGGCTCCATATAACTTCAAGGTGGGGGTCTCCTTTGCGGTGTTCAAAATGTACAAGCTAAGGCTCATGGTTCTCTATGTTTATTACAAGATTTTTTAATTGTGGGTACAGAAATGAAATTCACTTATGGTTTGGGCTGGCAGATTCGATACCATTTGGGCTTCTTATTTTGAACCCAAATAGTTTTTAATATATTATTATTTATTTTTTCTAATGCATGGTGTGTATTATTTCAGGTTCCTTTGAGGTGGTTTTAAGACACTATCTTCACCCGAAACTAATTTACATGTGTATTTTTTAAGGTATTGCAATATAATTTAAGTGACAAATATATAAATAAATTTGTTTTTTTAAGATATTTATAGTAAAAAAACTTTAATGGAGTTAAAATTTTAAGATGATGATGATTCCAAAAGACGGACCTGGCCTACCACCTTTGACATACTCAAGGAGCAAACAAACACACAAAACCAATTTAAAAAGTAAGTAAATAAATAAATAACAAAAATAAATGTTAATGATGATGATGATGATGATGATGAGAAAAACATTCCAAAAGGATGTCACTTTTGGGTAAGATCCAAGGAGGCAGAGGTATCGATTTTTCCAAAAACGCCCAGGACTCGGACCTGGCCTACCACATTTGACATACTCAAGGAGCAAACAAACACACAAAACCAATTATAGTAAAACAAACTCTAATGGAGTTAAAATTTTAAGATTTGATGATGATGATGATGATGAGAAAAACATCCCAAAAGGGATGCCACTTTCGGGTAAGACCCAAGGAGGCAGGGGTATCCATTCCGCCAAAAATGCCCAGGACTCGGACCTGGCCTACCACCTTTGACATACTCAAGGAGCAAACAAACACACAAAACCAATTTAAAAATAAGTAAATAAATAAATAAATAACAACAAAAATAATAAAATAAAATAAAAAACATGCTCCTTGAGTGTGTCAAAAACAAAAGCACAACCAAACACACACACAAAAAGATAAAAGAAACCACAACACGAACCACATAGAAAAACACAAGAACCACATAACAAAACACAAACAAGACAAAAACAACAGAACACTACAAAGACATAACCCAAAAAAAACATGAAAAATAAACACAACCAAAACCTAAAATATTAAAAAATAAAAAAAAAAAATAAAAACAACCAACAACAGACAATAAACAAAAACAAAAAAATAGAAAACACTCACACATAAAAACACGAATTAACACAAACAAAGAGAAACACAAGAACAAGAACGACAAAAACACAAGAACAATAACAAAAAACATAAAAAAAACAAAAACACAAGAACAACAAAAAACAACACAAAGAACACAAAAACAAAACAAAACAAAAGAACACACACCTTAAAAAACTAAACAAAAAAAAAAAGAAAAAAAAAAAAATTGAACATAACAATGACCTATCTAGACCAGAAGACTATTAAGGCAAGAATCAACAGAGGAAACAAAAGAAAGAATAGTTTGAGCTAGGGAACTAAAATAACCTGAATGAACCAAAGAGAAGCAAAAAAAAGCAAGAAGAAACTAGGTACCTTTAGAACTGGAGCCATCCAAAGAAATGATAGAAAGAAGAGCTTCCCTAATTTGCGAAGCCCACCATCTAGGAGGGTGGCCATAACAAGTAAGATCACCTTTGTCCAAAGCCCAATTAGCTAAAGCATCAACACTCTTGTTTTGATCTCCGACCACATGATTGTAATCAACTTTCAAAAATCCCATCTGGATTAATTGAATCTTCTCAATAATTCTTTTTATTCTCCAATCAACCTTATGATTCTTAGAAGGAGTCTTCAAAATATTAATCATAAGTTGAGAGTCAGACTCAACTAACACCTTTTCCCATCCAACCTTAGTAGCCTCCTGAAGGCCTCTGAGGATACCATACCCCTCAGCAAGGTTATTGGAAAGAATACCCAAATTCTCAGCAAAAGTAAAAACCAGGGAGCCATCTGAAAGTCTACCAATTCCTCCCACACTGGCTTTTCCAGGGTTCCCTCTAGAGGCTCCATCAGTATTGACTTTTCCAAAATCCTTAGGAGGAGGTTGCCAATTTCTTGTCCTATCCATCTTACTAATACTCACATTCCCTTTAAGTTGGTTGCCCTTAGAAGATTTAATCTTCAATATTTGCATCACTTGATCCCATCTTTGGTGGGAGTTTTGGGGGTGATTAAGGAGTTGATGGACTGATTCAACTAAGTTGGCTATGGTCTTTTGCCAAATATAGTGAATATCCTTCCTATCTTGATTAAAAATTTGGCTATTCCTTTCATTCCAAATATTCCAAAGAAGAATGGTAGAACCCATCCAAACTAACTGCCTAATAAAATGATCAACACCCTCTTGATTAGGCCAATCCCTCCAAAGTTGTTCAAAAGTAAAAAAATTGGACCACTTGTAAGCCAAGTAAAGTGGCCATTCTCCTCCATAGCTCAGAGGCTAAAGTACACTCAATAAAAATATGGTTGAGAGTTTCTACATTCTCTTCACACATTTCACATCTAAAAGGGCCATGAAAACCACGCTTCATAAGTTGCTCACCAAGAAGCACCCTACGATGCAATAAAAGCCAATTAAAGAACCTCACCTTAGGCCAGAGCTTTTGAGCCCACAATTGAGAAAATATGTCAGAAGAATGGTTGGGATTATTATGGCATAAGGTCAAATAACCTTGAGCAACCGAATACTCACCCTTAGTAGTGTTGTTCCATCCAAAACAATCTTTTTCATGGGACCAAGAGAGAGATCTCATATGAAGGATGCCTTGGATATCTTGTCTTTGCCTTTCTCGGGATTTGAATAGGCCAGTCCTCAATAGGGATCTAATATCTACCAACCTTTGAATTACCAAGTATGGTACCGATAGTAATTAGCCACCTTTATCCAGTTAGCTCGGTGAAGCTCCTCCATCCAAGGCCTCCAATCGGGAAACCGAGTTATCAAAGGCTTGTGACCATCCCAAGAATCTGTCCAAAAATTTGCCTGTTGACCATTATGAATGATCCAAAATAAATTTTTCTTTATCAAATCCTCACCAGTCTTAAGAACCGCTAAAATGGGAGAACCTTTGGTAGGAAGTTGATAGCGAACAAGGTCTTCAGGACTTTTGTTCTCAAGATATTTAGCACGGAGATTATTGGCCCAAAGAGCATTGGGGTTATGCAACATCCTCCAATATAATTTAGCAGCTAAAGCTTTGTTGTTATTAATAGAAGACCGAAATCCTAACCCCCTTCATTCTTAGGAAGACATAAAGTGTCCCATTTCACCAAGGCCCATTTTCTTTTCTCCTTAGTACCACTCCAAAGGAAACGATGACTGATTTGATCCAGTTCTCGAAGAACAACCTTTGGGATATTCAACACGGAAGATACATAAATAGGAATAGCTTGAAGGACTGATTTTACCAAGGTGATTCTACCCCCTAGAAGAAAGCCACCTGTTGGTCCACTTTCCAATTTTCTTCTTGACTTTGTCCAACAACCAATTCCAATATTTATTTTTTTGCCTTTGAATATTTATGGGAATACCTAAATAAGTGATTGGAAGGGAGGTCTTCTTATATATTAATTTATCCAAGACCATGGATTCCTGTCTAGCAGAGCAGTGAAAGAAAATAACTTTAGATTTGTCTTCATTGATCAACTTCCCAGTAGCCTTAGAAAAACAGCTAATGATTTGCTTAATATTAGAAGCTTCCTTAACCGTAGCTTTACCTAAAAGAGTAGAGTCATCCACAAATTGAAGATGAGAGATAGGTCTAGCTCCATGAGCAATGGTAACTCCCTCAAGGGTTTTGTTTTCCCTCTTTTTGGTTATAGTCCTACCCAAGCATTCAACAAGAATGATGAATAAATAAGGGGATAGCGGGTCACCTTGCCTAATACCTCTGGAAGCTGGGAACGACCGAGAAGGCCTGCCATTGATAAGAACTAAGTAGGAAACTGAAGAGATACATCCCATAATCCAATCCATCCAATCCTTAGAGAAACCAAATTGCCTCAAAACTTTGATAAGGAAGTGCCAATCCACTCTGTCATAAGCTTTGGATAAGTCTAACCGAATGAACATGGAAGGAGATTTTTGCATATCCATGGAATGGATGGCTTCCTGAGCAAGAACTATCTCATCTACTATTTGACGCCCTTCCACATAACCCCCTTGCTCTGGGGAAATAATCTTATGCAAAAGAGGCTTCAACCTTTCTCGCCATGATTTTAGTAATGATTTTGAGAAGAACATTACATAAAGCAATAGGTCTAAAAGCTGAGATATGATCAACCTCTTGAGCTTTTGGAACAAGAGTAATATAAGTTTTATTGATAACCTTCAAAATTTCTTTGGCTTTCCTGGCTTCTTCCACCACCTCTAATAAATCAACATGAAGGATATCCCAGAACTCTTGGTAGAACTCAATGGGAAAACCATCAGGACCTGGGGTTTTCCCTTTTTGCATTTTAAAAACTACCTGTTGAAGCTCATTGATAGTAACTAGGAGCAGTCAAAATAGAGTTCTCCTCAGAAGTGATAAGAGAAGGGATTGCTTGAAGAACATTTTGTTGAGAAGTCGAGTCAAGAGGAGTAGCAACAAAAATATTGGAAAAGTAATCAACAACAATAGAGTTCATGCCATCCCAAGTATAAACAACATCTCCAGAATCTGATTTCAGGGAAGAAATAAAGTTGTGAGATCTTCGAGCTAGAAGAGATTTGTGGAAGAAATTTGTGTTTCGATCTCCTTCTTTGAGCCATTGAATTCTAGATTTTTGCTTCCATAAGATTTCTTCTCTTTTTTCCCATTCCTCTAACTGAGTTGTGAGTTTAATTTCATCTGCACTTCTCTTCTCTGTGAGGCCATCTAAATGGATTTTCTTATTCAAATTTTCAATATGAGCAATAACTTCATGTTTTTTTATGAACATCCCCAAACTCTTTCCAGTTCCAAGTCTTGATTTTGGATTTAATGTATTGCAGTATTTTGGAAAAATAGAACATCTTAGTCCCATGCCTAGGTTTACCTTCCTTCCACCATTGTTGCACACGAGGTCTAAAGGAAATGTCTCTAAGCCACATTAATTGAAAACGAAAAGGAGAGAAACTCACATTGGTTTTCCACATTTCCACCATGACCGGCCAATGATCCGAACCAACATTATTAAGAGTCTTCACTTTAGGAATGTGACCATGGATTAAGAAATTTTCAGAGAGCAAAAACCTATCCAATCTCTCCATTATACAAGCTAAGCCTTGCCTTCTGTTAGACCAAGTCATAAGGCCATTATCTCGGTTGGATGTCCACAAGATGGAGGTTTGCAATATATTCGCTCATGAGGTCAGTGCTTTTGTCCAAATTTCTATTTCCCCCATTTTCTCATCCAGAGAGAGGATGGTATTGAAATCTCCTCCGATCAAGATCCAAGCTTCAAGAAAATGAGAGATAATATGAGTTATATCCTTCCACTGTCTTCTTTTTTCCTCCAAAGTAGTCGGAGCATAAATAGTAATGTAGAGCATAATTTGGTTGGAATGTCTACTTTGAATAGCTATAGCCAACAGACCCCAACTGCCAACCATATGGTGAATAACTACCTCTTTTGGGTCCCAAAGACAAGCAATGCCACCAGAAGTCCCCTGGGAACTGAGGGAAACCACTTTTCCAGCTGGCCAAATTTTACTGGCAATTGAGTCCATATCCTCCATTGACATCTTTGTTTCTTGAAGGAAAACAAGATGTGGATGATTTATCCGAATCATTCTTCTAATTTCATTTTGTTTTGAAAGACTCCCTTTGAGTCCTCTAATATTCCAAGTGATGATCTTCATTAATACCAGGGCTAAAAAAGTTGGGAAGGGCATTAATCTTACCTTCCTCTACAAGCTTTTCACCTTCTTTTACCATATGATATTGATTGGTCTTGCGACCTGCTTTTTGATTAGAATCCATCTTCAATTTTTTTTCCCTATTTCTTGACTTATTCCAATTGAATCTGAGATGGCTTCTAACCTTGAAGAATGCTCGTACACAACCAAAATTTTACTAGAGGGTTCAACAGAGTCTATATTGGGACTTGTATTATTTGAAGTTTTGACATTTAAAAGATTGTTTTTCTTGTGTAAATTTTCTCCCTTTTTTTCTCGTTGAAAACCTTTGATTTGTTGGTTTATCGTCGAGTTCTTCCCTTCATATTTAAATTGTGTTTCTAAGATTTTTGTTTCCATTATTTCCTCTTCCTCACTTGGGACATCATTTGTGGAAAGGATTTCAAACATATTAGCAGATGACTTTGATTGATCCTTCATAACTGGTTTTTTCTGAGTGTTCTTCTTCTTAGGCATTTGGAAACCTCGTTGAGTTTATATCTTCTTTCTTTTGATCAGGAATTTTATTTGGGCAAGCACCGGCCAAATGACCATATTCATGGCAAATTCTACAACGAAAAGGAATGTTCTCATAGTCCACTACTTGCTCCCAAGTGTCTTCCCCAAATTGTAATGTGATATTTTTAGGTAGGGGTTTGTCAAAATCCATTAAAACACAAATCCGAGCATAAATAATATGTTCAAAATTTTGAGTACAATCAACAATCATCATAAAAGTTCCTAAAGAGTTTCCAATTGAAGAAAAAATAGTAGGATTCCAAAATTCAATAGGGAGGCCAAAGAGTCTAACCCACACGGGAGCTATAGAAGGCATCTCTTCTTCGACTTTAAATTTAGTATGCCAGGGCTTCATGAAAAGCCCTGCCCTTCCAAAAAACCAAGGACCCCCTTGAAAATTTTTCTCTCTATCTTCATTATTAGCAAATAAAACAAGAAAATAACCATTTGGATAAATAGAGATTTGTAACTCACCTTTAGTTTTCCAGCTTTTTGTAGCCCAGACTTTGAAAGCAGATAGGCTCGGACGAAAACCCATGAACCGACAAATTAGTCCTCTTTTTTCCAAATCTTCAATGCCAGTCTGAATGTTACCCATATCAAGCTTAACAATAGGAGTTCCATCAACTGCTTTAAGACATCCTGACTCCATTTTCCTGGGATCAATATTAGGCATTCTTAGAGGTTTATGGGAAGCCCTAAGATTGATATTAGCATTGGGCTGAGGCTGTCCACCACGGAGGGCATCCCTAAAATTCATTTTTGGGGCTGAGTCTTCAAAATTCTTACCCTTGACAGGGGTTTTCACAGTAGAATTATTTTGTGGGTGCACCTTAGCACCAGATTCACTTGAGATATGAGCCATTTTTTGATCAACTGCTTGAAACTTGTTTCGTGATCTCTTTAATCCTTGCCCTAGACGCCGTGGAAAGGTATGGTTTTCACTTTTCTTTTGTGCAACAAATTGGAAGTCGTTGTCACTCAAGTTCACAGTATGATCTATTGAAAGACAAATTTCTAACCCATATTGGATCCCCTGCAACATTTCCTGCTAAAATATTGAGCATAAACCACAAAAATATTGGCCTCTAGGGCCCGAAGGCCCTAAAAACCAACCTCTGGAGCTGCTTGCACTCAACCCAGATGAAACCCTCGCATAGTCGCTTGCCAAAAATCTCGTTCACACATAGGGATGCGCTAGGATCTGTGTTGCTCCAAATGATATGAAAATTGGTGGAGACGTTCTAGGGTTTTTCAGGCATCTACCCTCAAAATTTTAGCTCAATCCGAGTCCGGATGAGTGAGATATGGCCGAAACAAGTTCGATAGTTTGGGCAGTCCTACGAAAAATGTTTAGTATTCATATCAGGTACCTATTTCTAATGGAGTTAAAATTTTAATATAGTTATAATAGAACAAACTCTAATGGAGTTGGCATATTTTTAGAGCCTCAATTTTTTGTTTACTTGTTTTTTCTTATGGTAAGTAGACTTTCATCTATCTTGAGATTTTAGGTTTATAGGGTATAAATTTATATTATGACTTGAGATAATTTAAAATAAAATTTAAAGTGATTGATGCTTTTCTTTATGATGTAATGTTTGTAAAACATTTTATTGAGAAAAATATTTGTTCTATTGTATATTTGAGTTGAATCATCCTTGAACTATGATCAATAGAAACATTTTCCTAATATAAATTATACTCATTTGTAATCAATATTTAAAATAATTTAGTTTATAGTAAATATGAAAAAAACTTAAAATAAGCTATAAATAAAAAAACATACTTTCTAAATCTTTTAATTTATTATCTTTTATAAATAAAATTAAATTTAAATCTTCTTCAGAGATGATGGATATGATAAATATGGTCAAATTGTCTTCAAAATAAAAGAATTGATGTAAAAAATGAGAAACTAGGATTTATTCACCTTTATCTTGTTTTAACCCATTTTGTACATATTTTACATTTTCACATGCTTTTGAAAATTCATAACATATTCTTTACAGTTTTACTAGTGATTTACAACCAAAATTCAATATCTAGGGTAATTTTTTATTGCCATCAAAATCTCAAAACTTTTGCAAGAATTAAGATAAGCTAACAAGTTTCTATTGTTAATACCAATATTTTACTCATAAAAACTATAAATATGCATAAAAATAATATGCAACAACTCACTCCTTGGATCTGTTGGAGATGGCTTCCATAAAGGTTTATCCATCAATTCTATGAATATTTGGTGGTCCCCGTGTTTCTTCATCAAGGTTCTCTCTTAGCTCGGGTGCAATGGATTCATGCTCAACGGTTTTTCAAAAAGGGTATTATTACAATAGCTAATTTCTTTTGTCGCCAGACTAGGGACTAGATCCCATGGAATGATTTCAAACACACCTTCAGGCTGAAGGGTGCAGAAAAATATACGTATGATGTTGTTATTACTCTCACCCTTTTTTCTATGTTGCATAATATTGGTGTGCACTCGCAACATCCTTGGTGGTCATACTGAAGATGGCATGTTGACACTCCTTTGCTTAATTATAAGGCTATAAATGGTTATCTCATCATCTTCCTTTGGTGCCTAAGCTCAATTAGCATTGGGATTTATTTTCTACAAGGAATAGACGAAATTCTAGATTTCAAAATGTTTGGGCTACTTATGTTGAGCCCAAGCAATCTTTTTTATGTGGAGCTTGTTGTGTCAAGGCCTTCCCTTGGGGGAATGTTTGAAGCACCTTGGAATTCCTGATCCTAAATGTCCTTTTTGTGGTGTTCCCGAGTCTTGTATTCACCTCTTTTGGAATTGCAAAAGATCTAGGTAAGCTTGGGAATGGGTTCTTTCCTTTTTTTTTCCACTTACAACTACAAGATTTTCTTGACCTTAAGCTCTTCTTGGTGACTCTTTTACTTTGAATCTCCCACTTTTTGAAGTGTGGTAGAGTTTCAGTATTACCCTCCTCTTTCATATTTTGAAGGCACGTAACATAATTATTTTTAAACAGTATACACCTTCTATCACATATACTCATGCTCACAAATTAAATGTTTTTAATGACATGTGACTAAAGATATGTACTCAATCCAATAAAGTTATTATGGAGTTGGATCATCTGCAAGTTCTTCTAGCATATTGGGTCAATGCTTTGTGTACAATTAATCGGATCCCCCTAGAGTGCTCTTCTCAGGAGTATTTTTGATCTCGCTCTCACTACTAGCCTCCATCATATGCAAGAAGTGTGCTCATACACAGGAACTGGTCCTAACCCTCACCAATCAAGAATCAACCTAATGTTGACATTGCTTGTTCATCCCACCAAGATGGGGGGTGGGATGATGTTCAACGAGTTTCACCTGGGCCAGTTGTTGTTTGGAGTGACACGGGTACTGAAAGCCTTAATCATGATGTAGATGGTGTTGAGCAAGGTGCAGCAAACAGTATTGTCATTGTTGTCAACACAGTCAGACAGATTTATTGATGCAATGGACAAGAGTTTATTGAACAGCAAGGTGCAGCCAAAGTACAATGGATAGGAGTTCAGTGTTGAGCAAGGTGTTGCAGGAGTATTGTCATTATTGTCAATACAGTCAGTTAGATCTAATGATGCAATGGACAGGCAGTTCAGAAGTCATTCAGATGTAGAGGCGTTTGAGGCCGACAAAGTTAAATCTGGGCCGACGGATTTTAGGGTTTTGCAACCGACAATTTCTAGGGTTTTGCAGCCGACATTCTTAGGGTTACAGTCGATGAATTTTAGGGTTTGGCAGTCAACAAATTCTAGGGTTTCTCAGTCGACGTTCTTTAGGGTTTGTTCCTGAAATTTCTTCTATAAAAGGAGGGCTTCTTCGAGTTTGAGGAAATGTCGTGTGAAGATAATGGGCGAATGAAGTGCACGGAGAGCAGATGTTGAGTCATTTTGATTCAAGTTGAGTGTGAAGCAATAGTCCGTGTGTGTGAGTATCGTGTGCGATATGCGGCTGTAAAAGCGTAGATAGCGTAGAACTGGCAAAATGATAGCGAAGTGTGTAATGTGAGCTGGTCATGTCGAGTTGTTCGAAGTTCGATTGTGAATACGCCCAGAGAAGAATGTGAAATGACACAGAGTGTGCGAAGCGTGTGCGCAGAGAAAGCAAAGTGTGTAGAGAAGCGCGAAGGGAAAAGTTGATTGCAAAGTCTGGCTGTAGCAGTGTAGCAGACTGTGTGAAGTGATTACGCAAGAGAGAGCAGAGTGTGGAGAGATTGCAAAGGTGATGTAGACCAGTTAGAGTCTTGCAATAACAAAGGTATATGTCAAACATTTTTATTCAAAATTGAAGTCCAGTTGGTGCTGGCAAATTAGGGGTTGGTGCTCCTTTCTGTTGATGCAAAAAAATAAGGGGTGGGTGCTCCTTCCAGTTGGTGTTGGTAAACAAATTGTAAAGTTGGTGCTTTGCAAGAGGCTGGATTTGGATGGGAGTCCAAGCAGCCATTCTTTTTGAGGAGTAGCCATTTTGGTGAACCTCGTTAAAAATCTGTGTTGTGTGATGTTCTCTTGTGGTACTTATTATATCTATTTATAAGTTTTATCTGCTGTAATTTTTAGAGTTGTTTATTCATGTTTTGGAATGCTACACTGATTCAGCCCCCCCTCTCAATGCCATACTAAGTACAACAATTGGTATCAGAGCCAAGTTCCCTTTAAAGGCTAAATCAGCTAGGGTTGATCTTGGATTAATACTCTAATGGCAAAGAAAGGCAAGAATGGAACCATGAGACACAAGAAGAAAAGATCACATAGGGTCATAAAAGAAAATAAAGATAAATTCATTATTGTTGTAGATTCAAGAGATGAATCAAACAATGGAGAAAAGGCCAAGAGTCAACTCGGTCATAATGCAGGTTCTCAAGGTTCAGAATGTTTTGATCAACTCGGGCATAATGAACGTCAGTGTTATGGGTTTAGTAGCAGTGAAGATGAAGAAGAAATAGAATCAGAACAAGAATGTAATAAAGAAGAAATGAATGCAGAAGAAAATTGGAATGAAGATCAAATTACAGCTCCAAGTAAGAAGAATAGAACCTCCTTCAAAAAGACATCTCAGCCAGTTTCAATTTTTGTGGTAGAGGAAATTGAACCAGAAAAGGCAGAAGGAGTGAACACTGAAGCAGATAATAAAAACCTCAATGCTGAAGTAGACTGGGAAGGTGAGTTGATCTCTGCTCTTGAAGAGTTGAGTATAGAAAAGAAAAAGAACAAAAGATTGTCCAAGAAATTGGAAGAATATGGGGATGAGATTGAAAATCTGTTCTTACAATTCCAAAAGGCCAAGAAAATAGAAGAAGACTTGAAGTCACAGCTGAATGATAAAGTCAATGTGTGTAACAAACATGAAGAGGATTCTAACAAAGTAGTTAGTAATCTAAAGCTGCAAGTAGAAGAGTCTAAAAGGATTGAGGAAACTCTCGAGTCGTAGATCAATGAGAAAGAGATTATTTGCCGCAAACAAGAAGAAGAGATTGTTTCATTGAAGAAACAACTAGAAGAGGCCAATACAAATCTTAAATTCGAGAAGAGCACGGAATTGCTAGATAAAATGATAAGTCATCAGAAAAGCTCCACGGTTAAGCATGGTCTTGGATATGAAGCTGAACAACCTTTATCTTCCAATTCTGCAGAGAAGAAGTTCACTGTTGAAGGGTCCGAGAAAGAAAAGGTTAAAGTTGTATCTTCAAAAGAAAGAAAATATCAAAGGAGATTTATAGCAAAGCAGCCACAACAAAAGAGGTTCTACCACTCTCACTCTTTTCATACTAACACTTTTAATGGCTATTGTTTCAGATGTAACCAGTATGGTCACAAGGCAACTTATTGTGGATTAAATAATAAATCAAAGAGTTATGCTGGTCGAAATACATCTGCATATCTGAGTGAACACTTTGTACAATGTTTTCAATGCAATGGTCATGGGCACATAGCAAGGTTTTGTCCAAGCGCTTCTGTATCAAATCTAAGGCAAAACAGTAGATTTCATAAGATGCAAAGAACACAACACAGACAAGGAATAAATCAGGTTCATAGAAGAAAGGAAAATAATCATTCATCATGGATGCATAAGAGACAACCACACCAGAGAGATATTTGAGTTCACGCAATGATGCAAAATAGGGACGCAGGTGAAAAATCCAAGCCCGAGGTCAAGAAAGTCTGGAGAAAGAAAGAAGAGAGGAAATCGTGTCTCCTTGAACTAAAGGAGACTGCTCTTCTCCTGCACTAAGCAACTCCAGGTAACACATCCTCGGGGGGAGCATTTTGAAAAAGGTTTTATTTTATTGCTCCTATATGTTTGTTGGGTTAACCTGAGGATGAAAGGCAAGCAGTAAGGAGGAGTTGCACTATAGTTGTTTAAATTTATTTCAGTTCATATAGTTGTTTGTGGAAGTGCCATGAAGGCTGGAGATTAAATGGAGAGTCGCCACCATTTCTAGTATTGTTGTATGTCATTGCTGTACTGTTGATGGTTCTTACTGTAACTGTTCGAAGCCATGAAATGTAACAGTTCAGATAATTTGATTAGTGGAAGAATTTTTGCTCTAGCTACGTATTTATGTTTCGATAAAAGAAGCGTGTATCTATTCCATTCATTGATGTAAATATTGTTAGAACTTTCATGGTGCCTTGGTGGAATTATTTAATTCTCAGACAGTTTTGTTTTAACTGTTAATAAAATGCCAATCCGAGGTTAAGAAGTATAAGGCTGAGTAAAGAGATGAATGGTTGGTTGTGAAGTGTTTGACAGAATGTCTTCTCCAGATTTGCACAGTTGAAAGTAAGGGGTGACCAGCGTTGACTGCAGAAAACTTAGACAAAGCTGCAAATGTAAAAATGGATCTGATTTGTGTTGAGGTACAGTATTTTATGCATGCACAGAGTTGACAGTAATACTGCAGTGTTGGTACAGTACTGAACAAGAGTTGGTTGATACATTCTTGGACTAGGGTTGTGTGAGAGATGATTGGTTGAGTAAAGATAATTGAGCATAGTCAAGTGATTGATTGCATGTGGTTGTTCAAGTCCCATAAAATAAACTTTTCTTGATTTGAGTTGAGATTGAGATTTGAGAATAGAAGATATTAAGTCTCTAACAATATTCTGTATGCTTCTATGAAGTGGATTTAATTTTAGACTATCATTCTTTGTTGAGCTTATCTTGAGTACCACTTGAGCATGTTTGATTGAACCTTTGAAGAAGGTCTTTGGGAAATATTTTGAGGACAATGCTGGGACAAATTGCTAGAGAAGTTTTGGACAAGTTTTTAGAGAGCTTGGCAAGAGCAGATTTGGGCAAGTTCCTTGGTGAGCTTGTTAAGCAGGTTCTTAGTGAGCCTATTGACTGAGCATTGAAGGTGACAGAGTATAGAATACAGAGTTTCAATGGATAGAAATTTTGGCATCCAACACAGCTGGAGTTAGATCGGAGTGAGGATTCTTCAAGTGAAGAAGAGGTCCACTAGTCAGTGCAGCAAAGAGACAGAGTCTTCTATAATATTACAAGGGTACTATGGAGTATGGGTTATGGTATCCTAAAGATGCAGATTGGGAAGGATGTGTAGATAACCGGAAGTTTACCAGTGGAGGTGCATTTTATCGGGAAGGCAGATTGGTTGAGTGGTTAAAATTCCCAAGAAGTGACTAGCTTGGGATCACATTCTCAGGGGGAGCATTTGTGTATTTGTTTTTCTTCTTGTTCATGCTTGGAATATTTGCTAATTGTAATAATTTGTGTCTAAGAATGTTGTGCATAGACTCAGGGGGAGTCTGCAGCAGCCCTTTGGTATTATTGTCAAAGGGGGAGAAGATTTACAGGAAAATTGCACATGTGTTGCCAACAATTCCAAAGGGGGAGATTGTTGAGCAAGGTGCAGCAAACAATATTGTCATTGTTGTCAACATAGTCAGATAGATTTATTGATGCAATGGACAAGAGTTTATTGAACAGCAAGGTGTAGCCAAAGTACAATGGATAGGAGTTCAGTGTTGAGCAAGGTGTTGCAGGAGTATTGTCATTGTTGTCAATACAGTCAGTTAGATCTAATGATGCAATGGACAGGCAGTTCAGAAGTCATTCAGATGTAGAGGCATTTGAGGCCGACAAAGTTAAATTTGGGCCGACAGATTTTAGGGTTTTGCAGCCAAAAATTTCTAGGGTTTTGCAGCTGACATTCTTAGGGTTACAGTCGACGAATTTTAGGGTTTGGCAGCCGACAAATTCTAGGGTTTCTCAATCGACGTTCTTTAGGGTTTGTTCCTGAAATTTCTTCTATAAAAGGAGGGCTTCTTCGAGTTTGAGGAAATGTCGTGTGAAGATAATGGGCGAATGAAGTGCGTGGAGAGCAGATGTTGAGTCATTTCGATGCAAGCTGAGTGTGAAGCAATAGTCCGTGTGTGTGAGTATCATGTGCGATATGCGGCTGTAAAAGCGCAGATAGCGCAGAACTGGAAAAATGATAGCGAAGTGTGTAATGTGAGCTGGTCATGTCGAGTTGTTCGAAGTTCGATTGTGAATACGCCCAGAGAGCAGAATGTGAAACGACACAGAGTGTGCGAAGCGTGTGTGCAGAGAAAGCAAAGTGTGCAGAGAAGCGCGAAGGGCAAAGTTGATTGCAAAGTCTGGCTGTAGCAGTGCAGCAGACTGTGTGAAGTGATTGCGCAAGAGAGAGCAGAGTGCGCAGAGATTGCAAAGGTGATGTAGACCAGTTAGAGTCTTGCAATAACAAAGGTATATGTCAAACATTTTTATTCAAAATTGAAGTCCAGTTGGTGCTGGCAAATTAGGGGTTGGTGCTCCTTTCTGTTGATGCAAAAAAATAAGGGGTGGGTGCTCCTTCCAGTTGGTGTTGGTAAACAAATTGTAAAGTTGGTGCTTTGCAAGAGGCTGGATTTGGATGGGAGTCCAAGCAGCCATTATTTTTGAGGAGTAGCCATTTTGGTGAACCTCGTTAAAAATCTGTGTTGTGTGATGTTCTCTTGCGGTACTTATTATATCTATTTATAAGTTTTATCTGCTACAATTTTTAGAGCTGTTTATTCATGTTTTGGAATGCTACACTGATTCACCCCCCCTCTCAATGCCATACTAAGTACAACAGAGGGGTGGATTCCCATCCTATAATCACTAGCGGTTTATGCAGGACAACACGCCAAGGCACATTACTACATATGATATGCTTTCTTTGATGTAAATATCATCAATAATCATTATTGGTAAACTTATGTTTTATTGGCGGATTTGTTTACTAACCCTTGTCAATGAGGGTTGTTTTAATTTCCCATGGGTTGTGTTAACCCACCCACTTTTTTTAGTATTGTAAAGTGTTGGACATTTTGAGTAAATGAGTTGTCATTGATGTCAAGAATGAATGGTCATTGATGTCGAAAGTCAGTTTCAGTAAGCAGTGCAAAAGGAAGCAGTTCCGCAATCCGTGCAAAAAGAAGAGTCCGCCTTCAATTGGTCAAGACCCGGTTTCAAGAAGTCATATATGGTCCAAAGTGCAAAGAAGAGGCCCAAGCAAATAATATTATAATATTTTATTATAATATTAAAGAGGGAAATTTAAATTAATTATAAATTAATTAATATAATTTTATTATAAATTAATTTATTATTAAATTTAATTAACTTCAAAGTTATTTAAGTTAATTATAATTTAATTTTAATTTAATTATAAATTAATTTTTATTAATTTAATAAACCCTAAAGAGGGTTATAAGGCTAAGTAAATAATCGAATTGGAAATTCGATTTGATGCATCGACATCATATGGCATGGAACATTATGTATAAATGTTGGTAAAGTTCTTTGCCTTACACCACTAAGCTATCGATCGAATCTCCTATGCTCCATTGTTTTGTACACAAAAGGGAAAAGGTTCTTACGTTTTTCGAAAAGATCTTCGACAACAAAAAAATAAATTGAAGGGAACGCCAATACTTAGCACCAAAGGTGCTGGTAGCGCAGTTGGCAACAACAGAGGCGCTAGGGTGTGTGGCAAGCAAGGCATGCAGGTTTGAATCCCTTCAGGTTCATTTTTGGCAAAGAAGAGAGGGCACATATTTTGAGCAAGCATCGAACAAGGGGTTAAAGGGATACTTGCGCCTTCCCCTCCCCGTGGGAGCGCTTAGCCCACATGGTGGGCTAGCGCCTTGGTAAGGCACTCGGTGGAAAGGTCTCTTGTTCGAAATCCACCGAGGCCTTTTTGATAGTGACAAAGGTATGTGTTGATGTCATTTGTGTTGGTCGCTTAATTTCGAATGTGCTAAGGTTGAAGGAAAATAAAAATATTTTTTTTTTTGCCTAAGGTTGAAAAATAAAAATGTTTTTATGGTTATGAGGTTTAATTTTTTCCTAACTAATTTGGTTATTAAGTGTTTTGAGGGAGATAAAAGGGTAGGCAAATATTATTTCTAAAGGGTTAATTTTTGGAGATTGACTTATTAAAATTGGAGATTATAAGGAGCAATTTGAAGTGATTATTTTTATGTGTGATTTGATGATTTCTAATTTCAAGGAGTAATAAGGTGTATTTGAGATTGATTATTTTTGTAATTGAGAAATATTTTGAAAGAGTGTTAGTGTGAAATTTTGTCATCTAACCATTGAAATTGACAAAGAAGAAAATTGTGATTGAGACAGGTTTTTAAGGGCACTTCTACATCAAACAAAAGGTATGGGCACATATTCCTAGTGAGTGATTGTTGAATGTTGTGAATGCTAAGTTGGAGTGAAAAGGTTTTTTTTGGAATAAGAGTTGTTGATAAAACCTTGTTTGATGAGCATTGTTGAGTTGATTATTGAAGGTTTTTTTAGTAAGAGTTGATGATAAAAACCTTGTTTGATAAGCATTTTTTGAAATATTGAGTGAGATACTTGAACTAGGAAGTTTTCAAAGATCATGAGTATCATTGTTATGTGAAGTTGTTAAAGATCATGAGTATCATTGTTATGTGAAGTTGCCAAAGATCACAAGTATCATTGTTATGTGAGATTAGCATTGTTGTTGAAGCAATTGGTTGAGTGAGGAACTTGAACTAGGGTTTGTAAAGATCATGAGTATCATTGTTATGTGAGGATTACTTGATAAGCATTGTTGTTGAAGTGATTGGTTGAGTAGAAGTAATTGAGCTTAGTTGAGTGGATGTGTTAAAGTGATAGTTCAAGTTCTATGAAACAAATTGTTCTACATTCTAAATTGATTTAAGAAAGAGTTTGAAAGTGATTGAGCATTATTGTGAGTAAGAAGCATATTGAGTCTCTAACAATTCTCTATATGTTTCTATGATAAAAAGAGAGTGAAATTAATTGAGTATTTGTGAATGTGAAGCATATTGAGTCTCTAACAATTATCTATATGTTTCTATGAGATTGGACAAGTTCTAGTGAGGACTTGTTAAGCAGATTCTTAGAGAAGACTTGTGGATAGATTTGTGAGAGCTTTTGTGGAAGCTTACAATACAATATTGAGGATAGAGATTGAGAGAAGATTGGACAAGTTCTAGTAAGGACTTGTTGAGCATATTTGGACAAGTTCTAGAGAGGACTTGTGGACATATTAGTGTGAGCTTTTGTGGAAACTTACAAGGTAAATTTGAGACAAGTCTTTGAGAAGGCTTGTGAGCAAAGTTGATTGATTGATTTATTCAAACCTTGAGTTAACGTTTGGAGCAGATCCAACAAAATTGATTTAAGTTTGAGGCAAGCTTTGTGTTAAGACTTGAGGACAGATTTGTGCTAGACCGAAGGACTGTGTTTAGTGCATATTTGAGAACAGATTTTGGTGCAGATTTGAGGACAGGTTTGTGCCAGACCAGAGATAAGATTGAGCAGATTTGTGCTAGACCGAAGGACTGTGTTTAGTGCATATTTGAGATAGAGCAAAGAGTAAGCTTTGGAGGTGACAAAGTATAGAGGACGATAATCTCCTATGGATAAAGATCCATTAGCCAGGGTAGTGAGTACAGGTCTTCTGAGTGAGGACATGAGTCTTTAGTGGATAGAGATCCATTAGCTAGTGCAGTGGAGGCAGTAGTTCTTCTAGAAGATCACCAACCAGAGCCAAGGAGAAAGGAGTTTTCTTGTGGATAGAGATCCACGAACTTGATTAGGGGATTAGTGTCTCTTTTGGATAGAGGTCCATAAACATTATAATAGGGAAAGGATTCCCAAGAGATTGATTGAGAAAATTCGAGTGAAATATTTTCTCTGTGGAGTAGCCCACATTGGGTGAACCATGTTAAATTGGTGTCTCTATTGTGTGTGGTGATTTGTGCATTGTTTTGATTACTGTTGTTGATATTGCTATCTATACATTGCATAATATTGATTGAAAGAAAAGTAAAAAGTAGTCTTATACTGTTCACCCCCCTCTCAGTATAAGTTTGTGTTCTTCATAAAGGCTTTTATCTTAATTTAATATATATATTTTTTTCATCAAAATAAATATAAGCAATATTTGATTTAATTTATTTTTATTTTTTAAGTACCTTTGTATTATTGAAAAAAAAAATCATTTATTACAGAAAAAAAGGAAGGTAGTATAATATTGATCTAAAATTTTGTATATATAAATAAATTTAAACCATAAAATAACGCTTATGGTTTAAGTCCTCTTTGTGTAACATCTTAAAAAAAGTTTATTCTAAAACACAATTTTAGATTATATTTTATTTTAATAGTTTACATTTTTATATTAAATGGCATTAGTTCAATAACCTTTTATGGAGATTAAGGTTTTAATTTTACAAAGATACATATATGATTGTTAAGTTTTTGTAATACTACTACTGTTTTGATGTTGGAGGTTCATCCCCCCAAGGCCTGACGGCCCTCTGCGGCACCCCAACTCCTGCTTACTCAGCACACAGGGACTACACCTAACAAACCAGCATCTGAAGTCTTTGCCATGTTTACGAGATTAACAAGCGGGGTTTTCATTAATAACACTCACATTCAAACACAAAATTCAATTGCATAAACATAATGTAACATAACCATTGATCTGAATGTAAATGTATATCATTACATAAGGTTACAAGATGCACACCCATCAACAACCTATCAACTCATTAACCTTGTACATTGGTTTGCGGGGAGACTAAATAATCCTGGGGCCAAGTCAGCCAACGACTTGCTCCCGCACATGCCCACCATTCAAACCCATGTGGCAGGTAGCCACTTAATTGCAGCTAGCACAACATAGTACACTCAACGGGTCGCTTACCCATTTACAAATGGCATAACAACCAACTGCCATAAAGGCACTAACTACCCAAGCTACCCACTCAACTCTTTACAATGTAAACCCTAACCCAAGGCAACTACCTTCTGCCAATCCTAATAGTTTGATTTAATTTTGCTAAATCTACACTGTGCTTTATCACATTTCGGATAATAATATTCCTAACAACACTGTCAACACTGGCAGGTCTTCCAACATTTTGCTCGAAGACACTTTTTGTCACTTCACCAAGTTACCAACTAACCTTAGGCGCCTGTCTCTCATCATCGGGTGTCTGTCTTTCATTTTCAGGCACCTAACTTTCATTATAAGATGTCTATCTCCCGTTATCAAGCACCTAACTCCCAATCAACCTTGCTCGCCTGGAAGGTAGACTTTCATTAATCCAGCATGGCATATTTGGCCATGCCACCATTTGCACACGTGGTCCATAGTGGTACAATTCTCTCGATACCTACCACATCCTCCCCTACTGAAATCGATGGTGCCCTCATCGCTATGGCATTGCTCACCACCGATCTCAACCAGGTTGACCCTGTTTACTCAGAATACAGTCAGCAAGCTCAAGACGTTCTTATTGTTGAACGCCTCAATGTTCGATCTCCATTTACACAACGCCTCCTCACGCTCCCAACTGTCCATTGCACTGCCCTTCCAACTCACCAAATATTCATTGTGTTGGAAATTCCCCTGTCTAACTATTTTCATAGCCCACACTCGGTCTACCTCTTGTACAAACTTATCTTGAACATTAGCTGACGGTCATGTGGATTCATTTTCTCTGGGTCAATCTCGTCAGCCCTCAATCTTCTCAATTGGCCAATGTGGAACACGGGATGCACCCGCAAGTGAGCATGGAGTTTCAGTCGGTAAGTCGTGGGGCTTATCTTTTTAATTATTTCATATAGGCTATCAAAACAACGAACCAAGATTTTTTATTTTTCCTTCGATGATTTGAAGACTTTTGGCTCCATTCATAGCAACACTTGGTCACCCACATTAAACTCTTCTAGCCTACGATTAGCATCGACCTGCACCTTCATTTGTTTAGTTGCCCTGATAAAATATGTTTGTGACAATTCAACCCATGCTTGCCATTATTTCAAGTATTCAGTTGCTGACGGATAGACACTCAGGTAACCAACCAATATAGTATGCGATGCTAACGGGTACTGGCCTATTGCCAATTCAAAGGGGAATATTGACTTAACTGAGACTTATGGCTATTATAGCATAATTGAGCCATATCAAGTAAATAAATCCAGTTCAGCTGATCACTATCCACAAAGTGCCTCAAATAAACCTCTGACACAACATTCACATGTTCGATCTGTCCATCAGTTTGGGGGTGAAAGCACGAGATCATCATGAGCTTCGTCCCCATTTGCTGGAATATTTCCCTCCAGAATATATGCGTGAACCAAGTATCTTGATCAGAAATAATACTTAACGACATACCCCAATATTTCTTTCCAACGCACATGCTTTCCTATCAATTTAGCCTGCATCATAAAAATGTGTTAGCAACATTATCAGTCTTTACCTTGAAATTGGTGCCTAGCAAGTAATACTGCCATGTCCTCAAGCAATGGACGACGATTGTCATCTCCTTCTCATGGAAGGGATACCTCCGCTCCACGTCACTTAACTTGCGTGACTCAAATGCCACTAGGTGTCCATCCTGCACGAGCATACCACCGATCGCAAAATCCAACGCGTCTACATGCACCTCCAAGGGTTTTGTAAAATCCTCCAGTTCCAAGATCGGTTCAGATGTCAACCTGACCTTTAGAAGATCAAATGTTGCCTGGCACCTTTCCATTCACTTCCACACATGGCCCTTCTTTGTCAGGTCGGTCAAAGGGGCCGCTAGCTTCGAAAAGTGACTTACAAATTTTTGATAAAAATTGGTCAGGTCGAGGAATTGCCTGATACCCCTCACATCATGTGGCTCTTTCCAGTCACGGATAGCTTTGATATTCTGTGGGTCTGGCCAAATTGTACCTCTGCCCAGCACATGACCCAAAAATTTTACCTCAGCCTGCACCAAGGAGCATTTCTCCTTTTTCACATATAGATTGTATGCCTACAAAAGCTTAAACACTTCCGCCAAGTGTCGTTTATGATCCTCCATATTTCGAGAATAGATGAGGATATCATCGAGGTAAATAACAATGCATTTATCAAGTAGGGGGCATAATACATCATTCATTAAAGTATAGAATTTCATCGGTGCATTACATAAGCCGAAAGGCATAACCAAAAATTTGAATGAACCATACCTTGATACACAAGTAGTTTTTTGTTCATCACCTGGTGCGATTTTGACTTGGTAATACCTTGAATGCAGGTCTAGCTTTGAGAACACTCACGCTCCACCCAGACGATTAAAGCAATCATCGATCCTTGGTAAGGGGTATTTGTTTTTTATCGTTTGTTTGTTAAGGGCCAGTAATCAACGCACAAACGCAGGGACCCATCAACTTTACATACAAAGAGCACCGGGGCTCCATAAGGAGACCACGAAGGCCTGAGATATCTGACCTTGAGTAGTTCCTCTAACTATTTTTGAAGTTCTAGCATCTAGGGACCACTTAGCCGATAAGGCACCCTCGCGATTGGGTTACACCAGGCATCAACTTGATGTGATGGTCAATCGTTCATCGTGGTGACAGGTAGGGCGACAAATATTTGGGTATTTGATCTTGATATTTCTGCAGAACTTCTTCGATTTCAGGTGGGACACGGACCGAAGGTTCCTCTTCATCCCAACCTCCAAGCATTGTAACCAAAAACATGGGTTCTTTGCATTTACATTGAGCAACCTTTCACAGACTCATGGTTGAGCACTCTTGCAATTTGGGTTGCTTCTCTGGCATTGCATCAGTTTGTCTTTTTTTGTACAGACCGCACTATACAATGCTTCTTCGGGTTAAAGATGAATAAACTATCTAGGTGTGGAAACACGGCCATCCTGGCAACACAGATGAAGTCTTGACCAAGCACGAGACCTAAATCATCCAACGACACCATAGACATATCCAAGTGTCCTTCCCATTTGTCCATTTGTATAGCCACGTCATGGGACACTCCACAGGTTCTTTGGGTTGGGGCATTAACTAATTTGAGCTTATGCCCACCTCCTTCATATCGCAACCTGAGGTGGCCGACACACTTAATGTTGATGAAATTATGTGTTGCCCCTGTATCCACCAAGGCAACGACATGTTACCCGGAGATCACGGTGTCCACGTAGAATAGACAATTTCTATCACGAACTTCTTCATCATTCAATCGCATGTTCGATGTGGCCAGTGCATAAAACTCCCTCATCGTCGTCATATGTTCTTCATTGGGACTTTAGGATCTAGCTGAGCTTCTTACTACACTGTGGTGACACTTGCTAGAACTGGGCATTCCTTTTGCGGATGTAGACCTTGATAGGTCCAACACCTCAACCATGGTTTGTCTCCAGTTGATTTGGACGACTCACCTTCAATCTGCTTCCTTTTTGTGCCAACTTGCACTTTGTTTGATTCTCAAGCACCCCCGTGGACTAAGGTGCAAGCTTGTTTTGCTTAGGCGACAAACCTTTTGTCTTACCCGCAACCTAATTTTATCCCTTACCACCTAACGTCGATGGCTTACCTTTTGAACCTTGGCCTGGAGCATTCTTCTTGGTCGTACCTTCCACCCGAAAATCAAGAAAACTGTCAACTGCAGCTATCATCGACATCACATCTTTGGATTTATGTCGTCGGAGCTCCATCTGAGCCCATGACTGCAAATCGACTTCAAAAGAGAACAGACGAGCGACTTCCGCCATATCTTTGATATCAACCATCAACTCTTGGAAAGCTTTGATATACTCGGGGAGCTTGACGTAGGCTTCACAACTTGTGCCTAGCCAACCAATCAACATTTTTAGGTTGAACTGGGTGCAAAGGGTCTTCTTCAACTCCAACCAGGATTCGACCTTCTTTATCTTTCTCGCTTCAGCATCTGTCACAAGCTTTCTCCACCATGTTTTGGTGGTACCATCGAGATACCTTGTGGTAGTTTTAACCTCCATCTTAGAAGTCAAGTCCCTTATGGTCGCAAGATACTCACCGATGTCCCAGAAGAAGTTATTGAGGACTTAATCATCACGAACACCATCGTATGGTTTTGAATCCCTCAATTGATGTGCCCTAGCAGTTCCTGCACTAGTGCCATTCCCACTAGCATGTTGGTTGACTGTAGAAGAAACAACCACGCGGAGCATTGCAACTTCATCTTGCTTTTTGCATAGGGCTTGATCATGAGCAGCTTGCATCTCAACTTCTTTCTTTTCATGGTCGGTCCACCAATCCACGAGCCCCAAGAGGGCCTCATCCACTATCACCTTCCAGTTTTGAAACAGACCTTGCACTGAAAGGATTGAAGTTGCAACTTCATCGACCTTATTACTCACGCGTTGCTCAAGATCTCCAACTGCACGAGTCCTTAAGGTTCTATGACTACCTCTTGCATCACCACCTAGCGGGTTCTTACCAGCAAAGTCTGTCATCTCACAAACTTTACATAGAGAACATCAAATTTTAGAATCACCCACACCTACTCACGAACAACATCTAGTCACTAACTCAGCTCCACGTTTGAACAAGCTCTGATACCATCTGTCGAAGAGTTAGCCCCCTGAGGCCCGACGATCCTTTGTGGTACCTCAACTCCTGCTTACTCAGCACACGGGGACTACGTCTAATGAACCAACGTCTGAAGCTTTGTCATGTTCACGAGATTAACAAACAAGGTTTTCATTAACAATACTCACATTCAAACATAAAACTCAACTGCACAAACACAATGCAATACAACCATTGATTTGAATGCAAATGTATTTCGTTACACAAGGTTACAAGACGCACACCCGTCAACAACCTATCAACTCATTAACCCCATACATTGGTTGGCGGGGAGATTAAATAAGCTTATGACCAAGTCAGCCAACGGGCTCACGCGCGTGCCCAACATTCAAACCCATGTGGCAGGTATCCACTTAATTGTAGCCAGCAACGTAATACACTCAACGGGTCGCCCACTCGTTTACAAATGATACAATGACCATCTGCCATAAAAGCACTAACTACTCGAGCTGCCCACTCAACTCTTTACAATGTAAACCCGAACCCAAGGCAACTACTTTCTACCAATCCGTTCGCTTTAATTTCGTTGCATCCGCACTTTGCTTTATCACATTTGGTTGAAAACATTCGTCATAACACTCTCAACAGTGACAGATTTGCCAACATTTTGCCGAAGACACTTTGTGTTACTTCACCAAGCCATCGACTAACCTCAAGCACCTGTCTCCTGTCATCGGGTACTTGTCTTTCGTTTTCACGCGCTTGACTTCCGTTATTAGACACGTAACTCTCGTTATCAAGCACCTCACTCCTAATCAACCTCACTCCAACGTGGCATCTTTGACCATGCCAAAATATGCACACATACCGTTCTCGGAATACCTACCACATTTGATATATAATATAAGGGAAATTTATTACATAACCTATTTTAAAAATTACATTTACGCATATCTATCTAATTTTATATTTAATAATATAGTCAAATTATATTTTAAATTTTATTTTATTATGTGTTTTTTTAATTATTTCTCACACTTTTTCATTAAGAAAATAAAATTTAATGTTATAATATAAGTGGAATCCGTTTTAGTACGGATAAATTCAATGTAATGTTTAAATTTTAATATTATAATATAAGTGGAATCTATTTTCTCACGCCGAGTACGGATAAATTCGATGCAATGTTCAGCACGGATGTTGCTCTACTCCAGTACGTTGGCCGTATGAAATTTATCACACTGGACTTAGGACAATTAATAATGGATGGCAACCCGCTGAAGCTAGTTGTTAGCCTCTTAAATATCTCACAAATCGAAACACCATGTTTACAGCTGTAATGAAAGAGACTGCTGCTGAGCTTTATTTCTCATGGGACCCCGTGGAACAATGCTACACCGTCTCTTTTGCGGACAAACACAAAGTTCAATGGCATCTCCTGACCATTCCTCAACATTTTCGTCAAAATTTTATCTATCATTTTGGAATTTAAAAAGGCACTCTGTATCTGATTTTGCCATGCGCTATTCCCGTCTGTTTTCCATGGGAGTTGAGGTTGTAGCAAAAGAAGAATCTCTCCTCACACCCAATGCTGAGGAATCTCTGTGGCCATAATAATATCTTATTTTATAGTCAAAATGTCAGAACAGAGGTTTCTGATTCTCTGTTAAAGCGTATTTTGAGTTTTTCATAAGGCTGAAATCCGTGGAAGGTTTGTTGTTGTCTCCGTGCAGGGTTGGTACATGGGGATCTGGAAATTTCGTTGGGATTTTCGCTAGCATAAGCCCATAAGCTTTTCCATGCGCCTTCTCGAAGGCCTGGCAGCCTTCAAGCACGCATTCATGAAAATGGTGCCACGGCTTCGTAAAAACCTCGTGAGTAGGCATCAGCACGAAAGGGTACGAGACTCGAGGGATTATTGTTGCTAACATATAAATGTTTTGTAGCGTCGGTGAGGGCATAAAGAACATCAGAGGGATCGTTATTTTTGGATTCGACGAAAAGCCACTTGGCGGAAAGATATCGGAGAATGCCGGGAAGGCATTCGCTATTTGGGGTTCGGGAGGGAAGGCAGGCGGCGATTTGGTGGAGAGAAAGAGATGCGTCAGGGCCTGCGCTTGCGATAATGTCTCGAATTTTGAGGAGCAGGGCAGATTTCAGAACGAGGGTTGGCAAAAAAGAGAAGATGGTCTCAGAGGCTTGATGATGCAGGAGCATCTGCCAGGCAGAATAACGGATGGAAACGGTTCGGAGACAGTTCGAATAACCGTTCAACTAGCAAGTAAAGAAGGAAAAATAAGTTAGAAGACCAACAGTCTCTAATAGTTTTTAAAATTAGAAAGTGGAGAATTTGTCTTTAGGAAGACGGCAGAAAGAGAGGAGAGGAGAGAAAGAGTATCAAATCTCAGATGAAAATAGAAAATAAAGTGAAGAATTTAGAAAGAGAGGAGAGGAGAGAAAGAGTATCAAATCTCAGATGAAAATAGAAAATAAAGTGAAGAATTTAGAAAGAGAGGAGAGGAGAGAAAGAGTATCAAATCTCAAGAGGACGATAGTGGAAAAAAAATAAAAAATAATAAGAGAGGAGAGGAGAGGAGAGGAGAGGAGAGGAAGGGGCCTCAAATTTCAAATTTCAAGTATTTATTTTTATTTTTAATGAAAAAAATATATATTTTGTTAATAAATCTATGAGTTTTGTTTGTTTATTAATAAGTATTTTGATGGTTATTTGTATTATTACTAAATATGTAGATATAGGAGAACGGTGGAAGAGAACTAAGGTATAGGAGTTTCAATTGAGTGGAAGATTGCAAGCACAAGATGGTACCTCTTTATCTTACTAGAAAATAAAAAATATTGGAATATAAAATTTAGATTTTAGGCTGGAGGCATTGTAAAACATTTATAGAAGGGAAGAATTATATTACCCCTTTGCTCATGAGGATTTGAGTTGTTGTTGGCAGAAGATTGGATTGCTACGCAGTATAAGTAGTCGTACAATGGAGGTATCATAGGTGGATTTTCCAAAGAAGAAACTTTAAGAATTTCATAATAACCAAAGGCCACATTGGACTTGGAAATGATAATCTAATTGTACGATGGAAAATTGCCTAATTATAAGATTATGAAAGTTGTGGGTTAAGATTGAGTAATTGATCAGTGAAAGAATGTTTGTGCAATTATACAGTGTAGGGAGGATTGAGTTTGTGCAATTGCACAATGCAAGAATGATCAAAACAATCATACAATGAGCTTATGCATGTGCTGAACGGTGGAAGGATTGTACAATCACATGATGAGCTTGAGCAAACATTGAATGATTGCAAGGGATTGTACGGTTGTGACAATACCACACGATTGGAAAAGAGCATCGTATAATTGTACGATTGTAAGAGTGCATGCTAGGTGACATTGTATGATAACAAAGAGATGTCGCAGTTTTTGTTAATAAATCTTTGAGTTTTGTTTGTTCATTAATGAGTATTTTGATGGTTATTTGTATTATTACTAAATATGCAGATTTAGGAGAACAGTGGAAGAGAACTAAGGCATAGGAGTTTCAAGTGAGTGGAAGATTGCAAGCACAAGATGGTACCTCTTTATCTTACTAGAAAATAAAAAATATTGGAATATAAAATTTAGATTTTAGGCTAGAGGCATCGTAAAACATTTATAGAAGGGAAGAATTATATTACCCCTTTGCTCATGAGGATTTGAGTTGTTGTTGGCAGAAGATTGGAGATTGGATTGCTACGCAGTATAAGTAGTCGTACAATGGAGGTATCATCGGTGGATTTTCCAAAGAAGAAACTTTAAGAATTTCATAATAACCAAATGCCACATTGGAATTGGAAATGATGATCTAATTGTACGATGGAAAATTGCCTAATTATAAGATTATGAAAGTTGTGGGTTAAAATTGAGTAATTGATCAGTGAAAGAATGTTCATGCAATTATACATTGTAGGAAGGATTGAGTTTGTGCAATTGCACAATGCAAGAATGATCAAAACAATAATACAATGAGCTTATGCATGTGCTGAATGGTGGAAGGATTGTACAATCACATGATGAGCTTGAGCAAACATTGAATGATTGCAAGGGATTGTACGGTTGTGACAATACCACACGATTGGAAAAGAGCATCGTATAATTGTACGATTGTAAGAGTGCATGCTAGGTGACATTGTATGATAACAAAGGGATGTGGCAGTTTTTCTACTGCATCAATTTGGTTTCAAAACCAAAAGATCTCTAAGGGATGACATATGCCAAAAGAATGATGACACAATGGGAAAAGAAGAAGATTGTGAGCCCTTGAGCCACGGATATAGTAGAGATGATGAGAGCAGTCATCACTTGACTAGATGCACTTGACACTGCCAAGAGGAGGGGTGTTCAAATAGAAGATACAAGTGAGAGTGAAGAGGAGGAAGTAGGCCAACCAAAAGTTTACAATGAAGGACAAGAAGGAAATCTCAAAGAGAGATTAATCTGAGCAATTTCTAACATGAGTAAGAAGCCAAAGTTAGAAACCTCATCATATTATGGAAGGTTAAACCCTAAGGAGCTCATTGATTGGATCATGATATGAAGAATATTTTGATTTTGAATCGATAGAAGACTCTACGAGGGTAAAATTTGCCTATACAAAGTTGAAGGGGCATGCATCCTTGTGGTGGGATCATATCCAAACAGAGAGGCAACAAAAAGGGAAGGATACAATTCAAACTTGGGATAAGTTTATGATCAAATTGAAGTCTAAATTTTTGCTTGTTGATTACCAAATAGGGTTGTTTAGAAGACTCCAGAACCTCAAGCAAAAGGAGATGGGAATGGAGTATACCGAAGAGTTCTACAAATTGACCATAGAGAAAGTCATATCAAAGATGATGAAAGAAAATTTGAGAGATACATAAGTGAACTAAGGTTGGTCGTACAAGATGAAATTGGTTTACTTTGAATCAAAACCATTGAAGAGGCATTTCAGTTTGTGCTTGAGGCAAAGGAAAAGTAGTTGTACATGCAACAAAATAATGTGAGAGGAAGAGGACGATCCTCTCAAGGAAGAGAATACTTAAAGTGGTAGAGGGTAGCATGGGAAGCATCTGCAAGAAGAAGTTAGTACTTCTCAAAGTGATTTCCACCAAAGTACGCGAGAAAAGGGTGAATCATCAAGAGAACAAGGTGGATTTGGTAGAGGAGGTTGTAGTTTTATTATCAAGTGTTATAGATGCTTTGAAGGACATAGGGCATTTGAGTGTCCTCAAGCACAACAAATTAGCGGGTGTGGAAGGGAAGCTCATATTCATATTGCACAAGAAAATGAAGATATTTTTGTTTCGCCAAAACACATGGAAGAACCAGAACAAGGAGAATCCCTTATGATAGATGTAACAACCCAAGTCTACTCACCTAGTTGCACCACAAAATCAAGCCAAGCAATTTCTCAGGGTAAGTTTTTGTCTAAGTTTATTGTTTTATCCCAAAAGTGCTTTCATGTTTATAGCATTTCTATTTCACCCAATGAATTTTAACATAAAGTTTTTAATTAGTACAGGCATACCAAACCACATTTGGGTTTCAAGATTGCTACATACAACCACCCAAGTGGACGAGATTGGTCAAATCCTGTAAAGGTGCCATTTTGTGAATTCAACTTATCTCATTTATCGTCCTCTTATTTTGGCATGAGGGTCGAACCACGACTGAGGTTATCTTTTATGGCCCATAACACCTAAATGGTGGATGCATACTCTCCCCGTCCCTTAACATACTAAACCTTCGACTAACCGGTCGACTTGTTTCAATAATTATATGCAAGGGGGTTAGCGTACATATGCCTAGTGTCTAGTTGTTTATCCATTATCTCTAGAACCGGCTAGATCCATGTCAATACCTTGAATTTGATTTTGATCTCATTGTCCATTATGACTCATGAAGATTGTCCCATACCAAACATTATGGCAAAACGAGTTTATTTGTCATACTCGTTCCCTATAGCAAAATGGTAAGAGGACTTATCACTTGTACTTTCAAGCCATAATCTAAAGGTGGTGTCTCATACTATCTCTTGTTACTATTTCTGACTAGGTCACTTTTTCCGACCCTTTCCATCAGAAAAACAATTGCTCTCAAATCATGTTGTGTGTATACCCGCACCTCAACAACATTGGGTGTAATTCTACCATTCATCCTTCCTTGATGATTCTTTACACAAGTTTTCCCATTTAAGGATAAAGTGCCACTATTAAATTAATAATCAAGGTTCAATTCACCAAGCAAAGAAACTATATAGTTCAATCATTTCCATAATGCAATAATAGACTACCTCACTAGGGTTCAACTATATTTCACTTCTTAATGATTAATAGTTTTCTTTTTTTGGATTTGAATTAAAAGAAAAGGTTTTTAAGGTTGACACAAGCTTTTATTTTGGATTTTTAAGACATCTTAAGTTTGCTTATGCTTAGAATTTATAGCCCTAATATAATCCACTACACACGAACTCTTTAGATAAATAAAGAATATCTACTAAAAAAGTTCCAGTTTATATTGACTCTATATTCATCAACTTAAAGATAAACATTTTAAATATATAGGTGCGGTTCTATAATACTCATCTATATTATAATTTCAAGAGAAAAATTATAAGGTTTGCATGTCATCATGGTAATTGCCATACAACTTGAAACTCATTACCCTTATCATGCACACAAGGATAAAGATTCATTCTAATTGTTTACTAATCGAAACCTCAGGTTGAAGGTGGTTTCATTTCTCAGCCCGCTTGGATGGCTTTTCACCCGAACCCATTTATACAAATCTAATTTGATAAGGTTGAATCATACCATTCCAAACATTGTCTGTGATGTTTTTAACACTTGAATGACATTCTACCATGTTACATTTATCATGATGTTAAAGGGCGGCTCACTGGCTTAAACATTATTTGACCCTTAGTTCAATACTTAGCTAACATGTATAATTGTATACTTCGCTATTACTGAAAAGTCATAATTCCACTTTCTGTTCAAGTTTCAAGTTTTCATAAACATATTCTCTAGAAAGGAAACACAAGCAAGGTAATTTCATTTCAAAATCAACAATATTGTAAGGAAGTTACAATGACCTATGTTGCTTGATATCCAGTAATAACCAATACACAAATATGTCATTCGTCTAATAATTTTATTTGCTTGTTTTGGAAAACATAGAAACCAATTTAACAACACCATCTTGATCAAAAATTAAATCAAGTCTAAAATAGAATATTACACTATTATTCATCCATCCAAATACACTATATTAAATACACAAAACACAACTTTGAATCACATTATTCTATTGAATATAAATACAAATAAAGTCTATTACATTTTATCCTTCAAAATTGTAACTCAGTGTTTCTACCACTAATCTCATGAACTAAATAAACGAATTCAATATTTCAGGAGTCACATTGGTGACATAACAACTTAAAAGAGTTACATTTTTTCTTTCTACGGGAAATACAATTCAACTATGGCTACAAATTTAGATGTCGTCCAATTTTATGAATTTTCTAAGAGTGAACAAAATTCTAGCTTTAGTTTGAGTTTATCCACCACATCTTCTTGGAGTCTTCTCGAGCAACTTCTCATTCAAACTCCTCAGCCAAGACGTCTCCATAGGTTCCCTCATCATCTTATTGTTAGAGTATCTGGATTATCCTGTGTGTTTGAGAAAATGCCTTTCGGTTCCACATACTCCATCCCAGAGTGTATAAGATGTTGTAGGGGATCATATGTGGCTCTTCTAAGAGAATTATATGCTTTTATAATGCATACTAATTTTTTATTTTAAAGAAATAGGTTCACTCAGTTAATACACTCCAGGGGACAATGCCATTTATTACTCTATATTACAATTGCAATGCATAAATAATAAAGGTGACATTCTAGGCTATGACAATGCCATTTATTAGAAATCCTTTACATAGCCATATCTTCGCAAAGAGAGGAAAAATTTCGGAGCTGAATGGTAGAGACGTTTTTCGTAGGACTGCCCAAACTGCCGAACTCGTTTCGGCCATATCTCACTCATCCGAACTCGGATTGAGCTGAAATTTTGAGGGTAGATGCCTGAAAAACCCTAGAACATCTCCACCAATTTTCATATCATTTGGAGCAACACAGATCCTAGCGCATCCCTATGTGTGAACGATATATTTGGCAAGCGGCTATGCGAGGGTTTCATCTGGGTTGAGTGCAAGCAGCTCCGAAAGGTTGGTTTTAGGGCCTTCGGGCCCTAGCGGCCAATATTTTTGTGGTTTATGCTCAATATTTTAGCAAGAAATGTTGCAGGGGATACAAGATGGGTTAGAAATTTGTCTTTCAACAGATCATACTGTGAACTTGAGTGACAACGGCTTCCAATTTGCTGCACAAAAGAAAAGTGAAAACCATACCTTTCCACGGCGTCTAGGGCAAGGATTAAAGAGACCACGAAATAAGTTTCAAGCGAGTTGATCAAAAAATGGCTCATATCTCAAGTGAATCTGGTGCTAAGGTGCACCCACAAAATAATTCTACTATGAAAACCCCTGTCAAGGGTAAGAATTTTGAAGACTCGGTCCCAAAAATGAATTTTAGGGATGCCCTTCGTGGTGGACAGCCTCAACCCAATGCTAATATCAATACTAGGGCTTCTCATAAACCTCTAAGAATGCCTAAGATTGATCCCAGGAAAACGGAGTCAGGATGTCTTAAAGCGGTTGATGGAACTCCTATTGTTAAGCTTGATATGGGTAACATTAGACTGGCATTGAAGATTTGGAAAAAAGAGGACTAATTTGTCGGTTCGTGGGTTTTCGTCCGAGTCTATCTGCTTTCAAAGTCCGGGCTGCAAAAAGCTGGAAAACTAAAGGTGAGTTACAAATCTCTATTTATCCAAATGGTTATTTTCTTGTTTTATTTGCTAATAATGAAGATAGAGAGAAAACTTTTCAAGGGGGTCCTTGGTTTTTTGGAAGGGCGGGGCTTTTCATGAAGCCCTGGCATACTAAATTTAAAGCCGAAGAAGAGATGCCTTCTATAGCTCCCGTGTGGGTTAGACTCTTTGGCCTCCCTATTGAATTTTGGAATCCTACTATTTTTTCTTCAATTGGAAACTCTTTAGGAACTTTTATGATGATTGCTTATTGTACTCAAAATTTTGAACATATTATTTATGCTCGAATTTGTGTTTTAATGGATTTTGACAAACCCCTACCTAAAAAGATCACATTACAATTTGGGGAAGACACTTGGGAGCAAGTAGTGGACTATGAGAACATTCCTTTTCGTTGTAGAATTTGCCATGAATATGGTCATTTGGCCGGTGCTTGCCCAAATAAAATTCCTGATCAAAAGAAAGAAGATATAAACTCGCTAGGTTTCCAAATACCTAAGAAGAAGAACACTCAGAAAAAACCAGTAATGAAGGATCAATCAAAGTCATTTGCTAATATGTTTGAAATCCTTTCCACAAATGATGTCCCAAGTGAGGAAGAGGAAATAATGGAAACTGAAATCTTAGAAACACAGTTTAAATATGAAGGAAAGAACTCGAGAGACAAACCAACAAATCAAAGGTTTTCAACGAGAAAAAAAGGAGAAAATTTACACAAGAAAAACAATATTTCAAATGTCAAAACTTCAAATAATGCAAGTCCCAATATAGACTCCATTGAACCATCTAGTAAAATTTTGGCTGTGTATGAGCATTCTTCAAGGTTAGAAGCCATCTCGGATTCAATTGGAATAAGTCAAGAAACAGGGAAAAAAAATTGAAGATGGATTCTAATCAAAAAGTAGGTCGCAAGACCAATCAATATCATATGGTAAAAGAAGGTGAAAAGCTTGTAGAGGAAGGTAAGATTAATGCCCTTCCCAACATTTTTAGCCCTGGTATTAATGAAGATCATCACTTGGAATATTAGAGGACTCAAAGGGAGTCTTTCAAAACAAAATGAAATTAGAAGAATGATTCGGATAAATCATCCACATCTTGTTTTCCTTCAAGAAACAAAAATGTCAATGGAGGATATGGACTTAATTGCCGGTAAAATTTGGCCAGTTGGAAAAGTGGTTTCCCTCGGTTCCCAAGGGACTTCGGGTGGCATTGCTTGTCTTTGGGACCCAAAAGAGGTAGTTATTCACCATATGGTTGGCGGTTGGGGTTTGTTGGCTATAGCTATTCAAAGTAGACATTCCAACCAGATTATGCTCTGCATTACTTGTTTATGCTCCGACTTCTTTGGAGGAAAAAAGAAGGCAGTGGAAGGATATTACTCATATTATCTCTCATTTTCCTAAAGCTTGGATCTTGATCGGAGGAGATTTCAATACCATCCTCTCTCTAGATGAGAAAAGGGGGGAAATAGAAATTTGGACAAAAGTACTGACCTCATGAGCGAATATATTGCAAACCTCCATCTTGTGGATATCCAACCGAGATAATGGCCTTATGACTTGGTCTAACAGAAGGCAAGGCTTAGCTTGTATAATGGAGAGATTGGATAGGTTTTTGCTCTCTAAAAATTTCTTAATCCATGGTCACATTCCTAAAGTGAAGACTCTTAATAATGTTGGTTCGGATCATTGGCCGATCATGGTGGAAATGTGGAAAACCAATGTGAGTTTCTCTCCTTTTCATTTTCAATTAATGTGGCTTAGAGACATTTCCTTCAAGACCTCGTGTGCAAAAATGGTGGAAGGAAGGTAAACCTAGGCATGGGACTAAGATGTTCTGTTTTGCCAAAAGACTGCAATACATTAAATCCAAAATCAAGACTTGGACCTGGAAAGAGTTTGGGGATGTTCATAAAAAAAAACATGAAGTTATTGCTCATCTTGAAAATTTGAATAAGAAAATCCGTTTAGATGGCCTCACGAGAGAAGAGAAGTGCGAGATGAAATTAAACTCACAACTCGGTTAGAGGAATGGGAAAAAAGAGAAGAAATCTTATGGAAGCAAAAATCTAGAATTCAATGGCTCAAAGAAGGAGATCGAAACACAAATTTCTTCCACAAATCTCTTCTAGCTCGAAGATCTCACAACTTTATTTCTTCCTTAAAATCAGATTCTGGAGATGTTGTTTATACTTGGGATGGCATGAACTCTATTGTTGTTGATTACTTTTCCAATATTTTTTTTGCTACTCCTCTTGACTCGGCTTCTCAACAAAATGTTCTTCAAGCAATCCCTTCTCTTATCACTTACGAGGAGAACTCTATTTTGACTGCTCCTGTTACTATCAATGAGCTTCAACAAGTAGTTTTTAAAATGCAAAAAGGGAAAACCCCGAGGTCCTGATGGTTTTCCTATTGAGTTCTACCAAGAGTTCTGGGATATCCTTCATGTTGATTTATTAGAGGTGGTGGAAGAAGCCAGGAAATCCAAAGAAATTTTGAAGGTTATCAATAAAACTTATATTACTCTTGTTCCAAAAGCTCAAGAGGTTGATCATATCTCAGCTTTTAGACCTATTGCTTTATGTAATGTTCTTCTCAAAATTATTACTAAAATCATGGCAGAAAGGTTGAAGCCTCTTTTACATAAGATTATTTCCCCAGAGCAAGGGGGATATGTGGAAGGACGTCAAATAGTAGATGAGATAGTTCTTGCTCGGGAAGCCATCCATTCCATGGATATGCAAAATTCTCCTTCTATGTTCATCCGGTTAGACTTATCCAAAGCTTATGACAGAGTGGATTGGCACTTCCTTATCAAAGTTTTGAGGCAATTTGGTTTCTCTAAGGATTGGATGGATTGGATTATGGGATGTATCTCTTCAGTTTCCTACTTAGTTCTTATCAATGGCGGGCCTTCTCGGTCTTTCTCAGCTTCCAGAGGTATCGAGGCAAGGTGACCCGCTATCCCCTTATTTATTCATCATTCTTGCTTGAATGCTTGGGTAGGACTATAACCAAAAAGAGGGAAAACAAAACCCTTGAGGGAGTTACCATTGCTCATGGAGCTAGACCTATCTCTCATCTTCAATTTGTGGATGACTCTACCCTTTTAGGTAAAGCTACAATTAAGGAAGCTTCTAATTTTAAGCAAATCATTAGCTGTTTTTCTAAGGCTACTGGGCAGTTGATCAATGAAGACAAATCTAAAGTTATTTTCTTTCACTACTCTGCTAGACAGGAAGCCATGGTCTTGGATAAATTAAGATATAAGAAGACCTCTCTTCCAATCACTTATTTAGGTATTCCCATAAATATTCAAAGGCAGAAAAATAAAGATTGGAATTGGTTGTTGGACAAAGTCAAGAAGAAAATTGGAAAGTGGACCAACAAGTGGCTTTCTTACGGGGTAGAATCACCTTGGTAAAATCAGTCCTTCAAGCTATTCCTATTTATGTTTCTTCCATTTTGAATATCCCAAAGGTTGTTCTTCGAGAATTGGATCAAATCGAGTCATCGTTTCCTTTGGAGTGGTACTAAGGAGAAAAGAAAATGGGCCTTGGTGAAATGGGATACTTTATGTCTTCCTAAGAGTGAAGGGGGGTTAGGATTTCGGTCTTCAATTAATAACAACAAAGCTTTAGCTGCTAAATTATATTGGAGGATGTTGCATAACCCCAATGCTCTTTGGGCCAATAATCTCCGTGCTAAATATCGTTGAGAACAAAAGTCCTGAAGACCTTGTTCGCTATCAACTTCCTACCAAAGGTTCTCCCATTTTAGCGAGTTCTTAAGACTGGTGAGGATTTGATAAAGAAAAAATTATTTTGGATCATTCATAATGGTCAACATGCAAATTTTTGGACAGATTCTTGGGATGGTCACAAGCCTTTGATAACTCGGTTTCCCGATTGGAGGCCTTGGATGGAGGAGCTTCACCGAGCTAATTGGATAAAGGTGGCTAATTACTGTCGGTACCATACTTGGTAATTCAAAGGTTGGTAGATATTGGATCCCTATTGAGGACTGGCCTATTCAAATCCCAGAAAGGCAAAGACAAGATATCCAAGGCATCCTTCATATGAGATCCCTCTCTTGGTCCCATGAAAAAGATTGTTTTGGATGGAACGACACTACTAAGGGTGAGTATTCTGTTGCTCAAGGTTATTTGACCTTATGCCATAATAATCCCAACCATTCTTCGACATATTTTCTCAATTGTGGGCTCAAAAGCTCCGGCCTAAGGTGAGGTTCTTTAATTGGCTTTTATTGCATCGTAGGGTGCTTACTTGGTGAGCAACTTATGAAGCGTGGTTTTCATGGCCCTTTTAGATGTGAAATGTGTGAAGAGAATGTAGAAAATATCAACCATATTTTTATTGAGTGTACTTTAGCCTCCGAGCTATGGAGGAGAATGGCAACTTTACTTGGCTTACGGTGGTCCAATTTTTTCACTTTTGAACAGACTTTGGAGGGATTGGCCTAATCAAGAGGGTGTTGATCATTTTATTAGGCGGTTAGTTTGGATGGGTTCTACCATTCTTCTTTGGAATATTTGGAATGAAAGGAACAACCAAATTTTTAATCAAGATAGGAAGGATATTCACTATATTTGGCAAAAGACCATAGCCAACTTAGTTGAATCAGTCCATCATCTCCTTAATCACCCCCAAAACTCCCACCAAAGATGGGATCAAGTGATGCAAAGATTGAAGATTAAACCTTCTAAGGGCAACCAACTTAAAGGGAATGTGAGTATTAGTAAGATGGATAGGACTAGAAATTGGCAACCTCCTCCTAAGGATTTTGGAAAAGTCAATACTGATGGAGCCTCTAGAGGGAACCCTGGAAAAGCCGATGTGGGAGGAATTGGTAGACTTTCGGATGGCTCCCTGGTTTTTACTTTTGCTTGAGAATTTGGGTATTCTTTCCAATAACCTTGCTGAGGGGTATGGTATCCTTAGAGGCCTTCGAGGAGGCTACTAAGGTTGGATGGGAAAAGGTGTTAGTTGAGTCGACTCTCAACTTATGATTAATCTCTTGAAGACTCCTTCTAAGAATCATAAGGTGGATTGGAGAATAAAAAGAATTATTGAGAAGATTCGGTTAATCCAGGATGGGATTTTTGAAAGTTGATTACAATCATGTGGTCGAGAGATCAAAACAAGAGTGTTGATGCTTTAGCTAATTGGGCTTTGGACAAAGGTGATCTTACTTGTTATGGCCACCCTCCTATATGGTGGGCTTCTCAAATTAGGGAAGCTCTTCTTTCTATCATTTCTTTGGATGGCTCCAGTTATGAAGGTACCTAGTTTCTTCTTGTTTTTTTTTGTTTCTCTTTGGTTCATTCAGTTTTTTAGTTCCCTAGCTCATTCTATTCTTTATTTTGTTTCCTCTGTTGATTCTTGCATTAATAGTCTTCTGGTCTAGATAGGTCATTGTTTTGTTCATTTTTTTTTCTTTTGTCTTCTTTGTTTTTTTGTTTAGTTTTTTAAGGTGGGTGGGTTCTTTTGTTTTGTTTTGTTTTTGTGTTCTTTGTGTTGTTTTTTGTTGTTCTTGTGTTTTTGTTGTTTTGTTTTTTTTTATGTTTATTGTTATTGTTCTTGTGTTTTTTTCGTTCTTGTTCTTGGGTTTCTCTTTGTTTGTGTTATTTCATTTTTTATGTGTGAGTGTTTTCTATGTTTTTTGTTTTTGTTTATTGTCTGTTGTTGGTTGTTTTTATTTTTATTTTATTTATTTTATTTTTTAGGTTTTGGTTGTGTTTATTTTTCATGTTTTTTGGGTTATGTCTTTGTAGTGTTCTGTTGTTTTTGTCTTGTTTGTGTTTTGTTATGTGGTTCTTGTGTTTTTCTATGTGGTTTGTGTTGTGGTTTCTTTTATCTTATTGTGCGTGTTTGGTTGTGCTTTTGGTTTTGACACACTCAAGGAGTTTGTTTTTTATTTTATTTTATTATTTTTGTTGTTATTTTCTTTTTTTAATTTGGTTTTGTGTGTTTGTTTGCTCCTTGAGTATGTCAAAGGTGGTAGGCCAGGTCCGAGTCCTGGGCATTTTTGGCGGAATGGATACCCCCTGCCTCCTTGGGTCTTACCGAAAGTGGCATCCCTTTTGGGATGTTTTCCACAAATAAAAAAAAAAGTTAATACACTCCAGGTATACAAACATAACAGAGCATAATATTTTCTTAACGAAATCCATGAGACTGAAACCTCCAATTATCCTTCTACCTTTCAACTTATAACAAAGGCACACATTGTCATGGTTTCACAACAACACGCTCAAACTTTGATAAATTCACCTGTCAATTATATATTTTTTGCCCATGCTCGGTAATACATAGCAACAAAACATTTGCATTCATTCAAGAATTAACAATATTACAACCAGAATATACCAGTTTTATAAGCAACCAAGTCGAGTCAATTGAAATAAAAATTTTCAATATATTTACAAAACACAAAGCAACCAATTTCTTCTTGCACAAGTATTACAACAAGCTAGAATATATCAGTTTCCTAAGCAACCAATTACAACAATTGGAGTAAATTGTTTCAATATATTTCCAGAATGCAAGGCAACAAATTTCTTCTTGCAGGCAAGCATCACAAATAATATTTCATGCTATACTAATACTATAAATAATATTCTAACCTGTAAAATTGCTCCAATACAAATCTTCTATCCAATTACCTTAATTTTTCAGTTCACTCCTAGTACAATGCAATTCCCAATGCCGATATTCATTTTCTATTTTTCCTCAAAGACCATGAAAAACCAGATGCCCCTTCAAACATACCATGCACAATCTTTACCCTCTCCGTCTCACTCCACAACTTTCTCCCAAAACCTAGAATCTTCAACCAAAAATAATTTTCATGCATGACACTAAGATCAAAAGGGGTAAAAGCCACTACACTATGCACACTTTCAATCATTATGACCTGAAATCTCCATAATGTCGTTTTTACATTTTGATTCGATTTACTTTAATAATTTTTCAATAATAATAACAATAATGGTATACACAACCAAAGGCGACAATTCATATAAAATCACTCTTTATTAAACTCTAAAGTTTATTTTTCATCAATTATCATTATTTCTATTTTTTAATTTCAATTAATAAACATATGCAGAACTTAGTAAAAAGTGGATCTCATGTCTAGAATCTTCATTGCCACATAAAAAATATATGCATGTTTATTTCAAATCAACAAGCAACAAAAATTCAAAAGATAGCTCACACAATAATCCAAGTATTTTGTAATGCACCTATATTATAGGCAAAGCAAGAGTTTTTGTGTACTTGTGAGTCGAATCATCACTTCCCCTCTTACATTTTTAAATTTTCTTTTGTTCCTCGAAGGAATGTTCTTGGTCCTGCATACACAAAACCATTAGCAACATCACATTTCGAAGAAAAAGATAAGTATATACCATTATTTCATTTGCTATCAATGGTTGTGTGAGGAGGGTCGTTACATCCTCCCCCACTAGAAATAAATACAATCCATGTGTTTCAAGCATGGTTAATAAAATAACAGTATACAATTTCATATTCATTGATATAACCATCAATAAAAGTCTATTTACAAACCATACACTATGTAATCATATTCATTCATAACCTATTCACAATTCAACCTGTTTGCATAATCTATTAACATGACGTTTTATAGTGTATTAACTCAATATTCATGCACAAACCAAAACATACACAAATCTACTCTGCTTAGTAGTCCAATCACACATCTAAAATGTACATGTACATATACATCATGAACACATAAAAATATTTTTATCAACTCAAATAGATAAGGAAACTACTACTACATATATGCCACATGTTGAGCAAGGTGCAGGAACAGTATTGTCATTGTTGTCAACACAGTCAGATAGATCGGTTGATGCAGTGGACAGGAGTTCAGAGGTTCTTCAGAGTATGTACAGTGATTCTCCAAGAAGATCGAAGTGGCCCATATGCTAAAGATCAAAGAAAATGACAAGGAAGAAAAGTGTCGCGATATCGCGACATGTTGAGCAAGAAAGAAAAACTGTCGCGATTTCGTGACATGTTGGAAGAGAGAGAAAGCACAAGGAAAACTGTCACGATTTCGCGACATGTTGGAGAGAGAAAGCACAAAGAAAACTGTCACGATTTCGTGACATGTTGGAAGAGAAAGAAGAAGAGAAAACTATCACGATTTCGTGACATGTTGGAAGAGAAAAAGGCAAGTGGAAAAACTGTCGTGATTTCGCGACATGTTGGAAGAGAAAAAGGCAAGTGGAAAAACTGTCACGATTTCGCGACATGTTGGAAGAAATAAAGGCAAGTGGAAAAACGGTCGCGATTTCGTGACATGTTGGAAGAAAAAGAGAAAGGAGGAAGAAGTGTCACGATTTCGCGACAAGTTCGAAGAAAAAGAACAAGTAAGAAAAGTGTCACGATTTCATGACATATTGCAAGAGAGATAGTACGGAAGAAAAAGTGTCATGATTTCATGACATGTTGGAAGAGAAAAAGACAAGTAGAAAAAGTGTCACGATTTCGTGACATATTGCAAGAGAGATGTACGAAAGAAAAAGTGTCACGATTTCATGACATATTAGAGAGAGAGAAAGAAAAGTGTCACGATTTCATGACATATTGCAAGAGAGATAGTACGAAAGAAAAGTGTCACGATTTCATGACATAAGAGAGAGAGAAAAGAAAAGTGTCATGATTTCATGACATATTGCAACAGAGAAGAAGAAAGTGTCACGATTTCATGACATATAAGAGAGAGAGTCAAAAGAAAAAGTGTCACGATATCATGACATGTCAGATTTTTGACCCGAAGGCAAGAGAAAGAGCAAAGGAGAAAAAGTGTCACGATATCACGACATGTCATTTCTGACCAAGGCAAGAGAAAGAGCAAAGGAGAAAAGTGTCACGATATCGCGACATGTCGCATTTTCATGACTAAAGGAGGAGAGAGAAGTAAGAAGGAGGCATATCGCGACAAAAGTAAAGAGGAAGAGTACAGAGACAAAAGTGTCACGATATCGTGACATGTTATGTTTTCATGGGTACAAGTGAAGGAAAGTAGCAAGGAGGTGAAAGTGTCACGATATCATGACATGTTGTTTTTGGGCCAAAGCTAAGAGAAAGAGCAAGGAGGAAAAGTGTCACGATATCATGACATGTATTTTCGGGCCAAAGCAAGGAGAAAGAGAGAGAAAGTAAAAGTGTCACGATATCACGACATGTTGTATTTTTATGGTTAAGTTGAAGCCGACGAAGACCTATGATAGCCGACTAAGATTAGGGTTTACGATTAGTCATGAAACCGACTAAGATTAGGGTTTACAATCGACTAAGATTAGGGTTTTCATCATAAAAATTTTGTTATAAAAGGAAGGTTGTTTGAAGAGTTAAGGTGTCGATGTGTGCGAAGTTCGGTCATAGTGTGCAGAGTGCAAGTCATGTCGAATCGTGCTAAGTGCAAAATTCGCAAAGGAAGCAGAGTGCGCAAAAGGGAGAAGATGATCGTTCGACTATGATGCAACAGATTGTGCGAAGTGATTTCATAGAGAGAGCAGAGTGCATAGAGTTCGCAAAGGTGAAGCAGACTAGTCAAGATCTTGTAAAAGTGAAGGTATCTTTCTGTTAATCTTCTAGATTCATAATTCAAGTCCAAGTTGTAGCTTGGCATAAGGGGTTGGTGCTCCTTCCAGTAGGTGCTAGTAAATCAAGGGTTGGTGCTCCTTTCTATTGGTGCAGATAAATAAGGGGTTGGTGCTCCTTCCAGTGGGTGCTTGGTAAAGTGATTGTAAAGTTGTTGCTTTGCAAAGGCTGGATTTGGATGGTAGTCCAAGCAGTCATTTTTGAGGAGTAGCCACATTGGTGAACCTCATTAAATCTTGTGTTGTGTGATGCTCTTTTGTTATTCTTGTTGTATCTTGTAATAAGTTTTAATTGCTGCTATTTTAAGAGCTATAAATTTAAGTTTAAAGAGCTACACTGATTCACCCCCCCTCTCAGTGTCATTGTAAGACTAACAATTGGTATCAGAGCTAAGTTCCTGTACAAGCCTAATCGGCTAGGGTGATCTTGGAAGTAACACAATGGCAGGTGGTGAAGGTTTCTCATCAAACAAAGCACCATTGTTTGATGGATCTAATTACGCGTTCTGGAGAATCAGGATGCAGACATATCTCTATGCTTTGGGATATGACATCTGGGATTCAGTAGTTAGTGGATACACAATACCCATCACTCCTCCAAAAGAGGCTGACGAAAAGAAACTATTTGAGAGTAACTCAAAAGCAAAGAATGCTATCATGTGCGGATTAGCAGACAGTGAACTAGTAAAGATCATGAGCTGTAATACGGCAAAAGAGATATGGGACAAACTGAGGAGTATTCATGAAGGAGATGATAAGATCAAGGAGGCCAAATTACAGACACATCGAGCTCAGTTCGAAGCATTGAAAATGAATGATGATGAAAACATTGAGGCATATATGCTGAGAGTTAATGGAATCATTAATGCGATCAGAGGGCTCGACGAGGATATTGGAGACTCTACCATCGTAAAAAAGGTACTAAGATCTCTTCCTCAAAGGTTTGATTCCAAAGTCTCAACGATAGAAGAAGCTAAAAATCTAAATTATTTTAGTATAGATGAGATGTATGGTTCTTTGACTGCATATGAGATGAGGATAGGAAGATCTAAACCCATAGACAGAGAAGCGGCTTTTAAAGCCCTTAAAAATAAAAACACAAAACAAGAGTCCGAAGAAGAAGAGACATCAGATGAAATGGAAGCAAACTTTGTTAGAAAACTGAAAAAGGGAAAAGGAAAATACAGAGGGAAGCTACCATTTAAATGTTTCAACTGTGGAGGCATTGGGCATTTTGCAACTAAATGTCCACTTAAAGAGAAGAACAAAAATGATGAAGGATCGCACCAAGAAAGAAGTGACTGGAAGATGAAAACGAATTTCAGAAAAGGCAACTTCAAGAAGAAAAGTTTCATCTCCAAGAATGTCAGTTCATCAGAAAATAGCTCCGGTGAAGAGTCCGAAGAAGAAAAAGATGAAGCTCTTTTCATGGCATTTGAAGAAGTTAAATCAGAAAAGGAAGAAGGAGTGACCTCCGAAGTTTGTGGTGAAAACCTTGAGGCTGAAGTAGATCTAGAAGGTGAGTTGATCTCTGCACTTGAAGAGTGGAAGATAGAAAAGAAAAAGAATAAGAAACTTTCAAGAAAGCTTGAGGATGCAAATGGAATCATAACCAGTTTAAAAGTACAGATAGAAGAATCTAAGAAAATCTTCGAAGATCTCGAAGTGCAAATAACAATGAAAATAGATTATTGCAGCAAGCTAGAAGAAGAGATTGTTGGTTTAAGAATGCAGCTAGAAGAGATGAATAAGAAAATTAGTTGTTATCACAAACGTGAAGAAAGTTCTATGAAGCTGGATAAGATCATAAATGACCAAAGGCCTACAGGCATCAAATTTGGTCTGGGCTTCATCGAAGGAGAATCGTCATGTGGATCAAAGGGCAGAAATGCAGAATCCATAAAGAATGAAGATAAGAGACAGGTTGATCAAGGAAAAACGTCTCATGCAAAAGAAAGCATTAATGCCAGGCACAAAAGGAGAATTGACAATGATGGATTCACCAATGTCACACATCAAAGAAGAAGAAGACCTATGGCTCCTACGGCAACATGGCAAAGACCATCACCCAGGTTCAATTATCCTTTCTCTGGTTTCTGTTTTAAATGCAATGGCTATGGACATAAAATCTCAGACTGCAAATATAATGTAAGACCAAGGAATTTCACCAGTAGAAATGCTTTCTCTCCTTTGATGAATTATACAGTAGAATGCTATAACTGTCATAATTTTGGGCACATTGCAAGAAATTGTAGAAGTACAATTGCATCAAATCAGTTTCAGGGAAGAAAATTTCAATCAAACAGGATGAGTCAAAATAGAAAACTTCCCGTAAAACATGCACAAGCTATTGATAAGGGAAAGGCAAAACAAGAGCTCAAATCTACTATCAAAACAGAGTGGAAAGAAAAGGAGCGTCTCAAGGAAGAAAAGGAATCCTTAATAGTTCAAACAACATTTAAAGCACAGAACAAATATGTACCATGGATACTTGATAGTGGATGCTCCAGTCATATGACAGGTGACAAACAGAAGTTTGAGAAGTTACAGAAATATGAAGGTGGATCAGTAAAGTTTGGAAATAATGATGGAGCTAAGATAGTCGGCAAAGGCTCAGTTAAAATCAGTGATGGAAAGATTAAGTCAGAAGAAGTCTTGTTTGTGGATGGGTTGAAACATAACTTATTGAGTGTAAGTCAGATTTGTGATAAAGGTCATGAAGTAGTTTTTATGAAGCAGGGTTGTGAAGTCAGAAAAACAAACAGTGGAAAATTGATAGCAACGGGATCAAGGACATCTGGTAACCTGTACACGCTCTCAGAGACTTCAAAAGGAACTTGTTTTATTGGACAGGAAGAAGAAAATTGGTTGTGGCACAAGAGACTCGGTCATATCAGTTTTGATAATCTAGTAAAAATCACCTCAAAAAGGGCAGTGAGAGATATTCCAACCATCAGCAAACCTGCAAACAACATTTGTGCTTCATGCCAAAAGGGGAAGCAAACTAGAGTCACATTCAAAACAAAAGAGTACTACACAAGCAAACCTTTGGAACTAATACACACCGATTTATGTGGACCCATGAGAACACAAAGCATAAATGGTGATAAATATTTTATGTTGTGCATTGATGATTATTCCAGAATGACATGGATATTTTTCTTAAAGCATAAATCAGAAGCTTTTGATATGTTCAAGATTTTCAAAAACCAAGTTGAGAATGAAACAGGAAAGAGGATCAAATGTTTAAGATCAGATAGAGGAGGAGAATTCATTTTAGAGGAGTTTATAGAGTACTGTGAAAAATACGGTATCAAGAGACAGTTCTCAACAGCCAGGACACCTCAGCAGAATGGAGTGGTAGAAAGAAAGAACAGGACAGTGCAGGAAATGGCATGGACTATGTTGGCTGAAAGCAAAGTAGCAGACAGATTTTGGAAAGAAGCAGTCCATACTACAGTGTATATCCAAAATAGGTACATGCTGAGAACACATGAAAGCAAAACTCCTTATGAGTTGTGGTTCGAAAAAAGGGCAACAACAAAATACCTCAAAGTTTTTGGCAGCAAATGCTACATCAAAAGAACTGAAGATAATCTTGGTAAGTTTGAAGATAGAGCGGATGAAGGTATTTTTGTCGGTTATTCATCAAAAAGCAAAGCTTACAAATGCTACAACAAAAGGCTAAAGAAAATTGTGGACAGTGTCGATGTTAAATTTGATGAAGGTAGAGAACGAGTAATTAGCTATGAAACGAACTACCCAATTTATGAAGAGGTTATTGAAGGAGATGAGGAAAACAAAATGGAGAAGATACAGGACATTGACTCAGATGATTTAAGTTGTGATTCAGAAGTGGAAGAAAATAAGAAATTCAAAATAGGCAGCTGGCAGAAAAATCATCCTAGAGAGCAAATAATTGGAGACCCCAAAGTTGGTGTTCAGACAAGAAGAAGAGCAGTAAGTAACTACTCTCTACTATCCAGCATTGAACCCAAAAATGTTGATGATGCAAGCAAAGATGAAAGTTGGATGAAGGCAATAAATGAAGAATTAGATCAGATCGAGAAAAATGAAACTTGGGATTTAGTACCTAGACCTGCTAACAAAAATATAATCGGGACTAAATGGATTTTTCGAAACAAATTGAATGAAGACGGACAGGTAGTCAGAAATAAAGCAAGATTAGTTTGTAAGGGCTATGCACAAGTTGAAGGCATTGACTTTGAGGAAACTTTTGCACCAATAGCTAGACTAGAGGCAATTAGAATGTTTCTGGCTTTAGCAGTCTACAAGAATTTCAAAGTTTATCAAATGGATGTGAAATCAGCATTTTTGAATGGGAAACTTGAAGAAGAGGTTTACATTGAGCAACCAGATGGTTTCCAACTTGGTGATAATCCCAACTTTGTTTGCAAGTTGAAGAAAGCATTATATGGCTTAAAACAGGCACCCCGAGCATGGTATGCAAGGCTAGACAACTATCTCACCCAACAAAGGTTTAAGAAAGGTATGGTGGATAGTAATTTGTATGTCAAAATAGAAAATGGGCATCTTATAGTTCTTGTGGTATATGTAGATGATATCATATTTGGTAGCAGCAAAGATGAGTCATGTAAAGACTTAGCAAATAAGATGCAGAAAGAATTTGAAATGTCAATGATTGGTGAACTTTCATATTTCCTCGGATTGCAAGTTAATCAAAATAAGAAGGGCATATTTATTTCTCAAGTTAAATATGTGAAAGAGATGTTAAAAAAGTTCACAATGGAGGATTGTAAGCCAGTTAGCACTCCCATGACGACAGGTTGCAAGTTGAGCAAGGATGACAAATCTCCACCTATTGATCAAACCATGTACAGATCTATGATTGGAAGCTTACTATACCTGACAGCTACCAGACCAGATATTTTGCAGGCAGTATGCATGGTAGCATGATTTTAGGCTAATCCCAAGGAGACTCATGTGACAGCAGTAAAAAGGATTCTTCGGTATCTCAAGGGTACTATGGAATATGGGTTATGGTATTCGAAAGGTAAAGACTTCACCCTCATTTCGTATTCAGATGCAGATTGGGCAGGATGTGTAGATGATAGAAAGAGTACCAGTGGAGGTGCATTCTATCTTGGAGACAGATTAGTCACGTGGCACAGTAAGAAACAAGAGTCAGTTTCTTTATCGACAGTAGAGGCAGAATATATTGCAGTGACAACATGTTGTACATAGGTATTGTGGATGAAACAAACCTTGAAAGATCTTGGTATTAGCTTCAGTGAGCCAATATCAGTTAAGTGTGATAACACCAGTGCCATTAACATCTCCAAGAATCCAGTTATGCATTCACGCACAAAGCACATTGCTATCAAATATCATTTTTTGAAGGAGAAAGTTGCAGAAGGTGAGGTTAAGTTGGATTTTGTTCCAACTACAGAACAAGTAGCAGATATCTTCACAAAACCATTGCCCAAGGAAGTTTTTGAGTACCTTCAAAATAAATTGGGAGTGGTCACACTTCCCAAGAATTGACTAGCTACAGGGATCACATTCTCAGGGGGAGCATTTAAGTATTTGATTATCTTTTTGCTCATGTTCATAATTTTTGCTAAGTGTAATAAATTGTGCCTGAGAATGTTGTGCATGGACTCAAGGGGAGTCTGCAATAGCCCTTTGGTATTATTGTCAAAGGGGGAGAAGAGTTACAGGAAATTGCACATGTGTTGCCAACAATTCCAAAGGGGGAGATTGTTGAGCAAGGTGCAGCAACAAGTCATGTTGTCATTGTTGTCAACAAGTCAGAAGATCGATTGATGCAGAGGATAGGAGTTCAAAGGTTCTTTAGAGTATGTACAATGATTCTCCAAGAAGACCGAAGTGGCCCATTTGCAAAAGATCAAAGAAAAAGACAAGGAAGAAAAGTGTCGTGATATCGTGACATATAGCAAGAAAGAAAAACTGTCATGATATCGTGACATGTTGGAGAGAGAAAGAAAACTATCATGATTTCTGACATGTTGGAAGAGAGAGAAGAAGAAAACTGTCATGATTTCATGACATGTTCGAAGAGAAAGCGCAAGAAGAAAACTATCACGATTTCATGACATGTTGGAAGAGAAAAAGGCAAGTGGAAAAACTGTCACGATTTCATGACATGTTGGAAGAGAAAAAGGCAAGTGGAAAAACTATCATGATTTCATGACATGTTGGAAGAAATAAAGGCAAGTGGAAAAACGGTCACGATTTCATGACATGTTGGAAGAAAAAGAGAAAGAGGAAGAAGTGTCACGATTTCGTGACAAGTTGGAAGAAAAAGAACAAGTAAGAAAAGTGTCATGATTTCATGACATATTGCAAGAGAGATAGTACGGAAGAAAAAGTGTCACGATTTCATGACATGTTGAAGAGAAAAAGACAAGTAGAAAAAGTGTCACGATTTCATGACATATTGCAAGAGAGATTGTACGAAGAAAAGTGTCACGATTTCATGACATATTGAAGAGAGAGAGAAAGAAAAGTGTCATGATTTCTGACATATTGCAAGAGAGATAGTACGAAAGAAAAGTGTCATGATTTCATGACATAGAGAGAGAGAGCGAAAGAAAAGTGTCACGATTTCACGACATATTGCGAGAGATTATGAAAGAAAAGTGTCACGATTTCATGACATTAAGAGAGAGAGGAAAAGGAAAAGTGTCACGATATCACGACATGTCGTTTTCACGACCAAGGCAAGAGAAAGAGCAAAGGAGAAAAAGTGTCGCGATATCGCGACATGTCGCATTTTCATGACTCAAGGAGGAGAGAGAAAGTAAGAAGGAAGTGTCACGATATCATGACATAAGTAAAGGAAGAGAAAGAGGGAAAGTGTCACGATATCGTGACATGTTGTATTTTCATTGGTTGAAGCCAAGAAAAGTAGCAAGGAGGAAAAGTGTCACGATATCATGACATGTGTTTTCGGGCAAGCTAAGAGAAAGAGCAAGGAGGAAAGTGTCACGATATCGCGACATTGTATTTTAGGGGCCAAAGCAAGGAGAAAGAGGAGGAGAAAGAAAGTGTCACGATATCGCGACATGTTATATTTTTACGGTTGAGTTGAAGCCGACGAAGACCTATGACAACCGACTAAGATTAGGGTTTATAGCTGACTAAGATTAGGGTTTACAACCGACTAAGATTAGGGTTTTCATCATAAAAATGTTGTTATAAAAGGAAGGTTGTTTGAAGATTTGAATTGTTGAAAAAGGTGTCGAAGTGTGCGAAGTTCGGTCATAGTGCGCAGAGTGCAAGTCGTGTCGAATCGTGCTAAGTGTAAAATTCGCAAAGGAAGCAGAGTGCACAAAAGGGAGAAGATGATCGTTCAATTGTGACGCAGTAGATTGTGTGAAGTGATTTCATAGAGAGAGCAGAGTGCACAGAGTTCGCAAAGGTGAAGCAGACTAGTCAGGATCTTGTAAAAGTGAAGGTATCTTTTTGTTAATCTTCTAGATTCATAATTCAAGTCCAAGTTGCAGCTTGGCATAAGGGGTTGGTGCTCCTTCCAGTAGGTGCTGGTAAATTAAGGGTTGGTGCTCCTTTCTATTGGTGTAGATAAATAAGGGGTTGGTGCTCCTTCCAGTGGGTGCTGGTAAAGTGATTGTAAAGTTGTTGCTTTGCAAAGGCTAGATTTGGATGGTAGTCCAAGCAGTCATTTTTGAGGAGTAGCCACATTGGTGAACCTCATTAAATCTTGTGTTGTGTGATGCTCTTTTGTTATTCTTGTTGTATCTTGTAATAAGTTTTAATTGTTGTTATTTTAAGAGCTGTAAATTTAAGTTTAAAGAGCTACACTGATTCACCCCCCTCTCAGTGTCATTGTAAGACTAACACCACACTCTCCCACATGGTGTTTATGTTTGAGTAGTAGTCCAATTGGACCCGGTGTTGCTCTAAGTTCCTCTTTCTCAGGTTCCTAGTCCTATATCCAAGTATACGAATAGGCTAAAATTCAATCTTTAGTGGATTGGTTATCTGCAATTTGGAAACATCCCAAACATGAGTGGGGTGAGAAATGTACTTTCTAAAGAGGGACACATGTAAGAAATTATAGATTTTGGATAAGCTTGGAAATAAAGCAATTTTGTATGCAATAGGACTTATCTTGTCCACAATTTCAAATGGACCCACATATCTTGGGTCAAGTTTGGAAGATTTATAGAACTCTTAGTTTGTTTCACCCTAAGAATACCCTGTCTCCCATAAAATATTATCTCGATGTTCTTTTGAGGTTCACATAGCTCTTTTGATGATGTACGACCTCCTTCAGCTTTTGATGAATTCTTTTCAACTGATCTTCCATTTCTTTTATAGTTTCTGATCCGATCACTACTCGATATTTCGGATTATCCCATGACAGGGGAGTCCTATATCTTCTTCCATATAGGGCTTCAAAAGGTGCCATATATTGGCAATTTGAGTTATTTTATGTTGTCATTGATTCACTTCATTGATGTCACATGGATCACATTGAGTTTTGGTGGCCAAATGATATTTTGGAAAGCATGGATAAATACAGGGTTTTTGTGAAAACCAAGGCAGGCAAAATAAAAGGTTTTATTTAAAACCATGGATGGCATATTTGAACTAGGTTTTTCTTAAAACCCAAGTTGGCCTTTCGTTTCATCGAAAAAGGTGCCCCGATGATGGAGATATTTAATTTTTAATATTTAGTTTAAATTTTAATTATTTAAAATTTAAATTTAAATTTAAAATTAAATATGCAAGATTTCCGTCGACGTCATCGAAAATAATAAGGAGGCTATATAAAGGGGATACCTAAGGTTCATAAACTGATCCTTGCTCGTGGTTAATAATCGTTGGCTAAGCATCCGAATTGAGCTCGTGCAAAAATATTTTAGAAAGCAGAAGCAGCGAATAAACGAAGGTTGGTCGAAGTCCAAAGTCATCATGGGTAGAGTGGCGCATTGGCAATTGGATTTTGGCTAAGGTGTGTGGTAGCACAAACGTCAAGGTTTCGAATCCCCTTGACTGCATTCGGAAGGCATTGGAAGAAAAGCGCTCGAAGCGCTTTTGATTTGTGAAAAGGGAGGAAAGGTTTTAAGGCACGTTGTGCCTTTCCCTTTCGAATGAGCGGCTAGCTCGTGTGGCAACCTTAGCCATGGCTAAGGCGCTCATGGTGTGGGCAAGTCGGGGGTTCGAATCCCCTTGAGGAGGTAAATACGTTTTTGCTCTAATTAATTTTGTTAAGCCCTAAGTTGGAGTTATAAGGTGGTTAGGAATAATTAAAGTTTTTAATTAAACTTTGTTTTTATAAGGGTTGTGATTATTATTTCAAAGGTGGATGAGTTGTTGATTTAATTTGATGTTCATGAAATTGAGAATTAAGATTTAGGAGAAATAAGGAGTTGTTATAAAATAATTTTTGAGAGGTTTATTGATTATTATTTTTTGATAAGGGTTTTTATTAAAAGGACTTTGGTGGATGTGTTTATTAAGTTGGAGTAAAAAGGTGTAAATTGAGTTATGCTTTATCTTGTGATTATTATTTGAAGTCCACTAACCCTTATTGAGATTGGAAAGGAAAGTTGTGTTTAGTGTGGCAGATTTTGTGGACAACTTCTTGGCATCAAAAAGGTATGGGCACATTCTCCTATTGATTGTTTATGGTGGTTGATTTCTGAAATATCATTGGAGTGAAAAGGATTGATTGTGGTTTCCTTTTCGAAAGTGGTTGGTTGAATGCTTCAAGGTTTTCTGGTTTGAGAGTTGTGTTTAAACCTTGTTTTATAAGCATAGTTGTTGAAGCCCATTGGTTATGTAAAGAACTTGAAAAGAACATGAGTATCATTGTTATGTGAGATTTGTGGTTGAGCATTGTTGGAAACATTTGAGTTGGTTGATACATGCTTGGACTAGGGTTTTGTGAGAAAGAGTTGTCCCTTGTGGTGATTGGTTGAGTTGAGTTGATTGAGCCTAGTCAAGTGATTGTGTGAGGTGATTGTTCAAGTCCCATGAAACAAACTATTCTATAATTCTGATTTGAGTTGAGATTGAGCTTAGAACATATTGAGTCTCTAACAATTCTCTTTATGCTTCTATGAGTTGACTTGAGTTGAGATTGATTTGAGTTGAGTTGAGTTGAGATCATTGTGGATCATTGTTGTCATCCATTGTAGAGTGCATTGCCATTCATTGTTGAGTTCATATTTGAGCCTTGCCTTCATAGATTTGTGGATGAGATTTGAGTACTACTTGAGCATGATTGATTGAGCCTTTGAGAAGGCCTTTGGGATAGATTTTTGGACAGATTTGTGGTAGTTTGTGTATGATTGATTGAGCCTTTGAGAAGGCTTTGTGGATAATTTTTGGGACAACTTTGTGGATAATTTTAGACAGATTTATGGACAGATTTGGGATAGATTTTGATGAGGTTCTGAGTGAGCCTATTGAGCAGATTTGAGCAAGTTCTTGGTGAGCTTGCTAGAGCATATTTGGACAAGTTCTTAGTGAGCTTGTTGGAGCATATTTGAGCAAGTTCTTGGTGAGCTTGCTAGAGCAGATTTGGACAAGTTCTTAGTGAGCTTGTTGAGCAGATTTGGACAAGTTCTATGTGAGCTTGTTGAGCAGATTTGGACAAGTTCTGTGAGCTTGTAGTATTTGGACAAGTTCTATGTGAGCTTGTTGAGAAATTTGGACAAGTTCTATGTGAGCTTGTTGAGCAGTTTTGGACAAGTTCTATGTGAGCTTGTTATGCAGATTTGGACAAGTTCTATGTGAGCTTGTTATTGCCTAGCTTTGAGCAGATCAAAGAAATCATTGTATTGGATAAGGATCCTTATTTTTATGTGAAATATTATAAGGATATTATCTTGTGGAGTACCCCACATTGGGGGAACCACGTTAAATCTTGTGTCTCAATTGTGTATGGTGACTTGTGCTCTTGCTTACTATTGCTATCTGAGTTATTAATGCACACTACTATATTTGGTTATTGCAATTAAGGACATTAATTGATATTGGTTTGGAAAGAAAGTAAAAAGTGGTCTTATATTGTTCACCCCCCTCTCAGTATAAGCTTGTGTTCTTCAATTGGTATCAGAGCGGGTTCCTTCGAAAAGGCTAACAACTTGAGGGAAGATTCTATTGGGTTACAGGATGGACAAATGGTATATTGATAGTGGGTGCTCTAGTCATATGATTGGGTATAAAGATAAGTTCATTTATTTAAAAGGGAACAACAACGGATCTATGAGATTTGGTGATAATGCTTCAGCTAAAATCAAAGGGAGAGGAACTTTAAGTTTGGATGATGGAAAGACAACTACACAAGGTGTACTCTATGTTGAGGGTCTGAAACACAACCTACTAAGTGTAAGTCAGCTTTGTGATCGAGGGTACACAGTTACTTTTTCCTCTACAGGATGCAAAATCAGGGAAACAAAAATAGGGAAGCTTGTTGCAACTGCAGAAAGAACCAATAACAATCTCTACATGTTCAGTGAAATAAAAAAGGAAAAATGTCTTCTATCTCAAGAAGAAGAGAGTTGGTTATGGCATAAAAGGTTGTGTCACTTGAACTTTGATAACATAGTAAGGATAAGCAACAAACAAATTGTCGAGAGATCTACCAAAGATAAAAAGACCTTCAAATACAATTTGTGCACAATGTCAGTATGGAAAGCAGACAAGATCAAGTTTCAAGGCAAAAGAATATTCCTCTTCCAAGGTATTAGAGTTGATTCATACTGATTTATGTGGGCCTATGAGAACTAAAAGTCTACAAGGTGAAAGCTACTTCATGTTGTTCATAGATGATTATTCTAGAATGACTTGGGTTGTTTTTTTGAAAGAGAAATCAGAGGCATTTGAGCATTTCAAAGTATTCAAAGAAATGGTAGAAAATGAAACAGGAAAGAAGATCAAGTGTTTGCGATCAGATAGAGGAGGGGAATTCATCTCTACAGAATTCATTGAGTTTTGTGCAGAACATGGAATCAAAAAAGAATATTCAGCAGCCAGGACTCCTCAACAAAATGGAGTAGTAGAAAGAAAGAATAGAACTCTTGAGAATATGGCCAGAGCAATGCTAAATGAATCAAAAATCTCAGATGGGTTTTGGAAGGAAGCAATCAGTACAACAATCTATGTTATGAATAGAGCTCAAGTTAGAACAAAGCAACATAAGACTCCATATGAGTTTTGGAAAGGAAGACCTCCCACGGTAAACTACTTTAGAGTTTTTGGAAGTAAGTGTTATATCAAAAGAGAGGATAAGGACTTGGGCAAGTTTGATCCTAGATGTGATGAAGGTATTTTTCTTGGATACTCTACAAAAAGTAAGGCCTACAGATGCTACAATAAAAGAACACATACCATGGTGGAAAGTATAAATGTCAGAGTTGATGAAAGAACAAGAATAAATGAGCCACCTCAGGAAGATATTCTTGAAGAAGAAGAAAGTTGTCAGGAAGAAATGGGTGAAGATTCAGATGAAGAAGATTTGTAGAATATACCTTCCAAAACTACATCAAGATATATTCAAAAAAATCATCCAGAGGACTTGATCATTGGCAGTCCTGATGTAAGACGGACAAGAAGAGGAATCATAGGCTCAACAGAACAAGCAGATGTTTCACTATTATCCAAGATAGAACCAAAGGATTTCAGAGAGGCAGAAAATGATGAATGTTGGATTAAGGCAATGAAGGAAGAACTAGATCAGATTGAAAAGAGTAAGACTTGGGAATTAGTTCCAAGACCAAAAGGAAAAAATGTAATTGGTACTAAATGGGTCTACAGGAACAAACTAAATGAAGATGGTCAAGTCATCAGAAACAAGGCAAGATTGGTGTGTAAAGGATATGCACAAGTAGAAGGAATTGATTTTGATGAGACCTTTGCACCAGTTGCAATATTGGAAGCTATACGGATGTTTTTGGCACTTTCAAGCTATAGGAATTTTAAAGTATATCAGATGGATGTCAAATCAGCTTTTCTGAATGGTCATTTAGAAGAAGAAGTTTACATTGAACAACCAGATGGGTTTAATCAAGCAGATAAGCCAGATTATGTGTGTAAATTGAAAAAGGCTCTCTATGGCTTAAAGCAAGCCCCTAGAGCATGGTATTCAAGACTGGATAAATATCTTCGAGAGCAAGGTTTCAGAAAGGGAACAGTTGATAGCAATATGTATATTAAAAATAAGGGAAATGATTTGATGATTGTGGAAGTTTATGTGGATGATATTATTTTTGGGGGTAGCAATGATAGAATGTGTCAAGAATTTGCAAGAAACATGACTAAAGAGTTTGAAATGTCTATGATTGGTGAATTAACCTTTTTCCTCGGATTACAGATTTCACAATTAGAAAAAGGGATATTTCTTTCACAAACAAAGTATATAAAGGAGATGTTGAAGAAATTCAAAATGGAAGATAGTAAGCCAGTTAGTACTCCAATGGTTACAGGGTGTAAATTAAGCAAAGATGATGAATCTCCTGATGCAAATCAAACTCTATACAGATCTATGATTGGTAGCCTATTATATGTTACAGCCACAAGACCAGATATAATACAGGCAGTTGGTTTAGTGGGAAGATTTCAAGCAGCTCCAAAAGAATCACATGTGACAGTAGTGAAAAGAATACTAAGATATCTCAAAGGAACAATGGAGTATGGTCTATGGTATCCTAGAAGCAGTAAGTTTACTCTCACAGCATACATAGATGCAGATTGGGCAGGAAATATTGATGATAGAAAAAGCACAAGCGGAGGAGCATTCTTTCTTGGTGATTGCCTAGTTTCTTGGCTAAGTAAGAAACAACCATCAGTGTCACTTTCCACAATAGAGGCAGAATATATTGCAGCAGCAACATGTTGTTCACAGGTATTATGGATGAAACAGACTCTCAAATATTTCAGCATAGAACATGATCATCCCATTCCTATTATATGTGATAATACTAGTGCTATAAGTATCTCGAAGAATCCAGTAATGCATGCCAGAACAAAGCACATTCCAATCAAGTATCACTTTTTAAGAGAGCAGGTTACAGAGCAACAAGTAAGATTGGAATATGTTCCTACAAAATATCAGATTGTAGACATCTTTACAAAACCATTACCAAGAGAAGCGTTTGAGCATTTGAGAGAACAATTGGGAGTAAAGGTACTCCCACCCCAAAATTAATCACCTCAAAAGAGAAGGTGGTGAGGGGGCTATGCTTAAGAGTCATATATTTTAGCCCCATAGGTGTCCCTTTTGCCATTGATGTCAAAGGGGGAGATATTTGAGTAAGGGGGAGAGCATTGAGTTAGGGGGAGCAGCCTCCATAGAGAGTATTGAGTCAGGGGAGCAGCTTTGATTCTCAGAGATGGTTTTTGTAGTGATTGTGGTTTTTGCATTAGAGGTGTTGCCATCAATGACAAAGGGGGAGATTGTTGGCAATTTGAGTTATTTTATGTTGTCATTGATGTCACATGGATCACATTGAGTTTTGGTGGCCAAATGATATTTTGGAAAGCATGGATAAATACAGGGTTTTTGTGAAAACCAAGGCAGGAAAAATAAAAGGTTTTATTTAAAACCATGGATGGCATATTTGAACTGGGTTTTTCTTAAAACCCAAGTTGGCCTTTCGTTTCATCGAAAAAGGTGCCCCGGTGATGGAGATATTTAATTTTTAATATTTAGTTTAAATTTTAATTATTTAAAATTTAAATTTAAATTTAAAATTAAATATGCAAGATTTTCGTCGACGTCATCAAAAATAATAAGGAGGCTATATAAAGGGGATACCTAAGGTTCATAAACTGATCCTTGCTCGTGGTTAATAATCGTTGGCTAAGCATCCGAATTGAGCTCGTGCGAAAATATTTTAGAAAGCAGAAGCAACGAATAAACGAAGGTTGGTCGAAGTCCAAAGTCATCATGGGCAGAGTGGCGCATTGGCAATTGGATTTTGGCTAAGGTGTGTGGCAGCACAAACGTCAAGGTTTCGAATCCCCTTGACTGCGTTCGGAAGGCGTTGGAAGAAAAGCGCTCGAAGCGCTTTTGATTTGCGGAAAGGGAGGAAAGGTTTTAAGGCACGTTGTGCCTTTCCCTTTCGAATGAGTGGCTAGCTCGTGTGGCAACCTTAGCCATGGCTAAGGCGCTCATGGTGTGGGCAAGTCGAGGGTTCGAATCCCCTTGAGGAGGTAAATACGTTTTTGCTCTAATTAATTTTGTTAAGCCCTAAGTTGGAGTTATAAGGTGGTTAGGAATAATTAAAGTTTTTAATTAAACTTTGTTTTTATAAGGGCTGTGATTATTATTTCAAAGGTGGATGAGTTGTTGATTTAATTTGATGTTCATGAAATTGAGAATTAAGATTTAGGAGAAATAAGGAGTTGTTATAAAATAATTTTTGAGAGGTTTATTGATTATTATTTTTGATAAGGGTTTTTATTAAAAAGGACTTTGGTGGATGTGTTTATTAAGTTGGAGTAAAAAGGTGTAAATTGAGTTATGCTTTATCTTGTGATTATTATTTGAAGTCCACTAACCCTTATTGAGATTGGAAAGGAAAGTTGTGTTTAGTGTGGCAGATTTTGTGGACAACTTCTTGGCATCAAAAAGGTATGGGCACATTCTCCTATTGATTGTTTATGGTGGTTGATTTCTGAAATATCATTGGAGTGAAAAGGATTGATTGTGGTTTCCTTTTCGAAAGTGGTTGGTTGAATGCTTCAAGGTTTTCTGGTTTGAGAGTTGTGTTTAAACCTTGTTTTATAAGCATAGTTGTTGAAGCCCATTGGTTATGTAAAGAACTTGAAAAGAACATGAGTATCATTGTTATGTGAGATTTGTGGTTGAGCATTGTTGGAAACATTTGAGTTGGTTGATACATGCTTGGACTAGGGTTTTGTGAGAAAGAGTTGTCCCTTGTGGTGATTGGTTGAGTTGAGTTGATTGAGCCTAGTCAAGTGATTGTGTGAGGTGATTGTTCAAGTCCCATGAAACAAACTATTCTATAATTCTGATTTGAGTTGAGATTGAGCTTAGAACATATTGAGTCTCTAACAATTCTCTTTATGCTTCTATGAGTTGACTTGAGTTGAGATTGATTTGAGTTGAGTTGAGTTGAGATCATTGTGGATCATTGTTGTCATCCATTGTAGAGTGCATTGCCATTCATTGTTGAGTTCATATTTGAGCCTTGCCTTCATAGATTTGTGGATGAGATTTGAGTACTACTTGAGCATGATTGATTGAGCCTTTGAGAAGGCCTTTGGGATAGATTTCTGGACAGATTTGTGGCAGTTTGTGTATGATTGATTGAGCCTTTGAGAAGGCTTTGTGGACAATTTTTGGGACAGATTTATGGATAGTTTTAGATATATTTATGGATAGATTTGGGATAGATTTTGATGAGGTTCTGAGTGAGCCTATTGAGCAGAGTTGAGCAAGTTCTTGGTGAGCTTTCTAGAGCAGATTTGGACAAGTTCTTAGTGAGCTTATTGGACAAGTTCTTAGTGAGCTTGTTGGAGCAGATTTGAGCAAGTTCTTAGTGAGCTTGCTAGAGCAGATTTGGACAAGTTCTTAGTGAGCTTGTTGAGAAGTTTTGGACAAGTTCTTTGTGAGCTTGTTAAGCAGATTTGGACAAGTTCTATGTGAGCTTGTTGAGAATTTGGACAAGTTCTATGTGAGCTTGTTGAGCAGTTTTGGACAAGTTCTATGTGAGCTTGTTATGCAGATTTGGACAAGTTCTGTGTGAGCTTGTTATTGCCTAGCTTTGAGCAGATCAAAGAAATCATTGTATTGGATAAGGATCCTTATTTATGTGTGAAATATTATAAGGATATTATCTTGTGGAGTACCCCACATTGGGGGAACCACGTTAAATCTTGTGTCTCAATTGTGTGTGGTGACTTGTGCTCTTGCTTACTATTGCTATCTGAGTTATTAATGCACACTGCTATATTTGGTTATTGCAATTAAGGACATTAATTGATATTGGTTTGGAAAGAAAGTAAAAAGTGGTCTTATATTGTTCACCCCCCTCTCAGTATAAGCTTGTGTTCTTCACCATACCTAGTGATGCATGATAATTATTATTGTATGTAAACTCAACTAGGTATAAATAATATTTCCATTTTGTATGTTGATCCATACAATACATTCTTAGCATATCCTCTAAAACTTGATTCACCCTCTCAATTTGTCCATCTATCTTAGGGTGATAGGTTGAACTAATATTCAATTTGGTTCCCAATGCTTCATGCAAAGCCTACCAAAATTTAGAGGTAAAGCGAGAATCTCTATCAGAGATTATGACTTCTAGAAATCCATGTAGTCTCACCACTTCTCTAGTAAACTTGCTCGCTATAGTAGGTGCATCATCTTGTACATTACTAGGTATAAAATGTGCAACCTTGGTTAACTTATCCACAACTACCAAGATTGCATCATGCCTAAACCTTGTTTTAGGCAAACCCACTATAAAGTCCATTGAAACCACTTACCATTTTTGTGTAGGTATATCATGTGGGTACAATCTACCTATCGGATGCAAATATTTTGCTTTCACTTTCTGGCACTCCAAGCACCTAGCCACATAATCAGTGATGTCCTTTTTCATACCTAGCCAATAGTAGGCCTTTCTCAAGCTCTCACGCATATTTACCCCTCTAGGATGCACCGAATAAGGAGTATTGTGTGCCTCCTTAAGGATTATTTCTCTCAATCCACCCATATTTGGAACAACCAATATGTTCTTATAATACAACAAGTCATCTCTATATACAAAACCTGTATCTTTTCCAAGTTCTTGCTCAATTTGAGCATTACATGATTAGCAAAATTCATCTTTCTATTGTAGATATTTAATCTGATCTAACAAATCATAATGATATTTTGTCATTGCAACAATACGCCCTCTCCTACTCAGAGCGTCAACGACCTTGTTCTCCTTACCCTTAATATACTCAATGCCAAAATCATACTCAGCTAGAAACTCCATCCAACATCATTGCCTAGAATTCAATAAGGGTTGAGTAAATATGTATCTTAAACTCTGGTGATCTATCTTCAGTTCAAATGGTTTCCCCAACAAATAGTGCCTCCAAATATTAAGGGCATGTACAACAACTACCAACTCCAAGTCATGAGTGGCATAATTCACCTCATGCCTCTTAAGTTTCCTTGATTCAAAGGTAATAACCACATCATCTTGGGTCAAAACCCCTCCTAATCCTTCAATTGATGCATCAATACACACTATAAACTTCTTATTAGGATTAGGTAATTGCAAAATTGGTGTGGTTGTCAACCTTTCTTTCAAAATTTGAAAGGCCTCTTCACACTGCTCTATCCATTTAAAGGCTTTACCTTTCCTTTGAAGGTTTGTAATAGGTTGGGAAATTCTTGAGAAACCTCTGACAAATCACCTATAATAGCCTGCAATCCCCATAAAACTTTGCACCTCAATCACATTAGTAGGTGCAGGCCAATCAATAATTGCTTCTATTTTCTTGGGATCGACTACAATCCCCTCAACAGAGATAATATGTCCCAAATACTATACTTGTGGAGTATAGAATTCACACTTTGATAGCTTTCCATATAACTAATTCTTTCTAAGAATCTCAAGTATAGTTCTCATATGTTGATCATGTTCCTCCTTGTTCTTGGAATAGATCAATATGTCATCAAGAAACATGAGCACAAACTGGTCCAATTGCTCTCTAAAAATGCTATTCATGAGATTCATGAATGTGGTTGGGGTATTAGTTAGCCCAAAAGGTAGGACTATAAACTCAAAATGTCCATACCTTGTTCTAAAAGTTGTTTTAGAAGTGTCTTCTTCTCGAATCCTTAACTGATGATAACCAAACCTTAGGTCAATCTTCGAGAAGATGGTTGCTCCTTTCAACTGATCAAAGAGATCATCAATTCTAGGTAATGAGTACCTATTTTTGATAGTAACCTTATTCAACATCTGGTAATCTATGCACATCCTCAAGGTACCATATTTCTTCTTAACAAACAAGATAGGAGCTCCCCATGGTGACACACTGGGCTTGATTAGCCCTTTCTCCAACAAATCCTGAAGTTGCATCTTGAGCTCTTGTAGCTCAATAGGAGTCATCCTATATGGTGCCCTTGCAATGGGTGCAACTCTAGGTAACAACTCAATAGAAAAATCAAACTCTCTTTGAGGAGGTAACCTTGGAAGGTCCTCCGAAAACACATCCTTGAATTCTCCCAAGATAGGATGCTTTTGGAAGAGGTCAGATTCCACTTTAGTCTCTTCTTTCTTATTCATTTTAACTACAAAAATCATTCCCCTCTTCCTAATGGTTTTCTTTATCTGCATTGCAGATAATAGATGTGGCTTAATTACACCATGATCACAATGAATTCTAATCCTTTGATTAGATTCATCCATAAACTCCACCCATATTTCCTCAAAATTCAGAAGAGCCTTATGGGATTTTAACCAGTCAACACCAAGAATGATGTCAAAGGCATGCAAAGGTGCCACATACAAATACCAATTAGTTTTTCCTTGAGGTAAAATGATGTGAGGGTCAAATAGACATTGGTTGACTTGGTAGGTTTACCCTGACCCATACTCTACCTTCCAACCATTAGCCAAAAACCCAGGTCTTTTAGGTATGTCCCTCACTAATCTAGTGGAAATAAAGCTATCAGTTGATCCACTATCTATCAAAATACATACATCCTTATCATAAATTTTACCATTTAACAAGAAAGGAGTAACTTGACCATCAAGTACGGGACTACCTATCACCGCAAAGATCTTATGGGTGGCTTCTTCTAGAGCTTTCTAGTGAAGATCAGCTCTATGGGGGCACTTGTTGGCATAGTGGGCCCCTTGGCATACATAACAACCATTTGGAGGTGCTCTGCTTCCCTTATTATTATTCTCATTCCTACCTTGAGGCACAATTTCCCTAGTCTTCTCCTGATTTACTGGTCTCTAATCATATATTTTAGGAAACCCTTTGCCATCCCTCCTGAACTTACTACTCTAAAAGTTAGTTCTATTTCTGCCTCCTTGTCTATTATGATCTCCTCCTTTAGGTTTCTTGTTTTTTTCTTTTTCCACTTCATAAACCCAACACTCTTTCACTTCCTAAGCTCATATTTTTCCTTTTTAGATAGATTTTGATAATTAAAGTATATCTTTTTAGTCTCTTGGTTTGCTTCTTCTTTTCATGCTAAATCAAAAGTAGTAGGAAGATCTATAGGGTTGTGCATATTCACCACCATCTTGATCTTGGGATGCAGTCCCAAAATGAATTTTTGAACTTTCATCTCTTCATTACTCTCATACTGGGTTGCATACTTTAGCAGTTGGATATACTTTTGATGATAATCTCTAACTGACATAGCTTCTTGCTATAGATTAGTAAATTCTCCAAATTTTTCCACATAATATTGCTTAGTTAGGAATCTATTCCTAAATTCCTTAACAAAATCCTCCCACTTGAGGTCTGCAACTTCGATACCCTACCCTTTCTTAAAGGTCTTCCACCAATCTAGGGCTACTTCAACCATGTTCATGACTACCAATGCAATTTTAGATTTAGATGATAAAACCACCAAGGAAAAGTATGACTCTAGTTCATTTAGCCAATTCTCTATTGCATCACCATCACCTTTTCCATTAAAATTGGATATTACAACCTTATTTAGGTTTCTGGCCAACTCCACACTCACTCTGGCCCTACCAGTACTAGATCCTATAGGTTCACTAGGTGCTCCCTCTATCCTACCTCCTCCAGTTTCTCTTCCCCTAGTCAAGTCTTCTATGACTTTTTATTGTTGAACTATCAACTCCTGTTGTTGGGCCATGTGAGTTTTCTATTGGGCCATTTCTTCTCTTTGCTGCTCCATATGAGTTTGTAATAGTTGCACAACTTTTGCAAGGTTTCCTTCCTCCCTACCAGGCTCATTTGGTGGAGGTTCATTCAACCATTTCATTCTTATTTCCCATTGAGGACCTTCTTTCCTTATTCATGTCCTTGGTCCCCTTATAGGTCTTTCGGTGGCTTCTTCCTCCCTACCTCTCGTAGGATTTCTTAAAGATCCACCTCGCAACATTTGTGCCATTTGACCTATAGGTGAAAGAAGTAAGTTAATATATAGGTTTACATTTATCTAAACAAAATATTTAATTAAAGTCCTACAACTTAAGATCTCTTCTGCTTTGATACCACATGTAACAACCCAAGTCTACTCACCTGGTTGCACCACAAAAATCAAGCCAAGCAATTTCTTAGGGTATTTTTTTTTCTAAGTTTATTGTTTTCAACCTAAAAGTGCTTTCATGTTCATAGCATTTATGTTTCACCCAATGAATCTTTAACATAAATTTTTAATTAGTACAGGCATATCAAACCACTTTTGGGTTTCAAGACTACTATAGATAGCCACCCAAGTGGATGAGATTGGCCAAATCCCATAAAGGTGCCATTTTGTGGATTTGACTTATCTCATTTATCATCCTCTTGTTCTGGCATGAGGGTCAAACCATGGTTGGGGTTATCCTCTAGGGCCCATAACACCTAGAGGGTGGATGCATACTCTCCTCATCCCTTATCATACTGAACCTTCGACTAACCGGTCGACTTGTTCCAATAATTGTATGTAAGGGGGTTAGCGTACATATGCCTAGTGTCTAGCTATCTATCCATTATCTCTAGAACCAGCTAGAGCCATGTCAATACCCTGACCTTGGTCTTGATCTCATTGTCCATTATGACTCACGATGATTATCCCATACCAAACATCATGGTAGAACAAGTTTATTTGTCATACTCATTCCCTATAACCAAATGGTACAAGGACTTATCACTTGTACTTTCGATCCACAATCTAAAGGTGTTGTCCCATATTGCCCCTTGTTACTATTTATGGTGGCATCCCATTCATCCTTCCTCGATGATTATTTACACAAGTTTTCCCATTTAAGGACAAAGTACCATTGTTAAATTAATAATGAAGGTTCAATTCACCAAGAAAATATACTATATAGTTCAATCATTTCCCTAATGCAATAATAGATAACTTCACTAAGGTTCAACTATAGTTTACTTCTTAACGATTAATAGTTTTATTTTTTTGGCTTTGAATTAAATAAAAGGTTTTTATGGTTGGCACATAAGCTTTTATTTTAGATTTGTAATACATCCTAAGTTTTCTTATACTTAGAATTAACAACCCTAATACAATCCACTACAAATGAACTCTTCAGACAAATAAATAATATCTACTAAAAAAATTCCAATTTATATTGATTCTATATTCATCAGCTTAAAGATAAACATTTTGAATATACAAGTGTGGTTCTATAATACCCATCTATATTATAAGTTCAAGATAAAAATTATAAGGTTTGCATGCCATCATGGAAATTACCATACAGAATGAAACTCATTATCATTTTTTTTAAAGCGAAAAACCCCTTGTAGAGCCGCCTTGGTTTGAGAGACCACGAACAAGGGGATCTACACCGTCAAATTCACTCGGGGGTCGCACCCGACCCTGCCCGCACCAAAATTATCAATTGGATTTTAGATACCCAATTCAACTTTTTGGTAGGGTGGAGATTTGAACCTGGGACCTCCCTTGGAGGATTGCCCTCTCCTATCCAACTCACCTACAACACCTAGGTGAAACTCATTATCATTATCATGCATACAAGGATAAAGATTCACTCTAATGGTTTACTAATCAAAACCTTATATTGAAGGTGGTTTCATTTCTCAGCCATCGCCTAGAAAACTTTTCATCCAAACCCATTTTCACAAATCTAATTTGACAAGGTTGAATCATACCATTCCAAATATCGTTTGTGATATTTTTAACACTTAAATGATGTTCTACCATGTTAAATTTGCATGATGTAAAAGGGCGGCTCACTGGCTTAAAAATTATTTAACCCTTGGTTAAATACTTACCTAACATGTATAATTATATACTTTGTTATTACCAAAAAGTCATAATTCCACTTTCTGTTTAGGTTTCAAGTTTTTAGAAATATATTCTCCAAAAAGGAAACACAAGCAAGGTATTTTCATTTCAAAATCAACAATATTGTAAGTAAGTTATAGTGACCTATGCTACTTGATATCCAATAATAACCAATACAAAATTATGTCATTTGTATAATTATTTTATTTGCTTGTTCAGGAAAACATAGAAATCGGTTTAACAACATCATTTTGATCAGGAATTAAATCAAGTCTAAAATAGAATATTACACTATCATTCATCCGTCCAAATACACTATATTAAATATACAAAGCACAACTTTGAATCACATTATCCTATTGAATATAAATACAAATAAAGTCTAATACATTTTATCCTTCAAAACTGTAACTCAGTGTTTCTACCACTAATCTCACCAACTAAATAATGAATTCAATATTTTAGGAGTCACATTGGTGACATAACAACTTAAAAGAGTTACATTTTTCTTTCCATGGAAAATACAATTCAACTATGGCTACAAATTTAGATGTGGTCCAAGTTTCCAAATTTTTTAAGAGTGAACAAAATTCTAGCTTTAGTTTGAGTTTATCCATCACATATACCCTGAGTCTTCTTGAGCAAACCTCTTATTCGAACTCCTCAGCCAAGACATCTCCACAAGTTCTCTCATCATCTTATTGTTAGAGTATCTGGATTATCTTGTGTGTTTGAGCAAACATCTTTTGGTTCCACATACTCCATCCTAGAGTGTATAAGATGTTGTCAGGGATCCGATGCGGCTGTTCTAAGAGAATGATATGCTTATATAATGCATATTAATTTTTTATATTAAATAAATAGGTTCACTCAGTTAATACACTCCAGGTATACAAACATAACAGAGCGTAGTGTTTTCTTAATAAAATTCTTGAGACTATAAAACCTCTAATTTTTCTTCTACCTTTCAAATTATAACAAAGGAAAATATTGTCATAGTTTCACAACACGCTCATGCTTTGATAAATTCACCCATCAATTATACATTTTTTGCCCATACCCGGTAATACATAACAATGAAACGTTTGCGTTCATTCAAGAACTAAAAATATTATAGAAACCAAAATATACCAGTTTCATAAGAAACCAGGTATAATAAATTGAAATAAACTTTTTCAATATATTTTCAGAACGTAAAGCAACCAATTTCTTCTTGCACAAGTATTACAACAAGCCAAAATATATCAGTTTTCTAAGCAACCAGTTACAACAATTAGAGTAAACTGTTTCAATATATTTTGAGAATGAAAGGCAACCAATTTCTTCTTGCAGGTAATCATCACAGATAATATTTCATGCTATACTAAAATTGAAAATCATATTCTAACCTGTAAAATCGCTCCAATACAAATCTTCTACCAAATTACCTTTCTTTTTCAATTCAATTAGAGTATAATGCAATTTCCAATGTCAATATTCATTTTCTATTTTACCTCCGAGACCATGAAAAACCAGATGCCCCTTCAAACATACCGTGCATAATATTTACCCTCTCTGTCTCACTCCACAAATTTCCTCTAAAATCCATAATCCTCAACCAAAAACAATTTTCATGCATGAAACTAAGGTCAAAAGGAGTAAAATCCACTACACTGCACACACTTTCAATCATTATGATCTGAAATGTCCATAATGTCATTTTTCACATTTTTATTTAATTCACTTAAAAAAAAATTCAATAATAATAACAATAATGGTATACACACAACCAAAAGCTACAATTCACATAAAATCACTCTTTATTAAACTCTAAAGTTGATTTTTCATCAATTATCATTATTTATATATATATTATTTTGAATTAATAAACATATGCACAACTTAGTAAAAAGTGGCTCCCATGTCTAGCATCTTCATTGCCACATAAAAAAATCATATGCATTCTTTATTTCAAGCCAACAAGCAACAAATATTCAAAACATGGCTCACGCAACAATGCAAGTATTTTGTAATGCACTTATATGATACGCAAAGCATGAGCTTCTCTGTACTCGCGATTCGAATCATCACTTCCCCTCTTACCTTTTCTATTAACTTTTATTTTATCTGTTGAAGGAATATCCTTGGTCCTGCATAGACAAAACCATTTGCAGCATCACATTTCGAAGAAAAAGGTAAGTATATACCTTTATTTCGTTTGCTATCAATGGTTGTGCGAGGAGGGTAGTTACATCCTATCCCACTAGAAATAAACACAATCCTTGTGTTTCATGCATGGTTAATAAAACAACAATATACAATATCATATTCATTGATATAATTATCAATAAAAGTCCATTTATAAACCATACACTATGTAATCATATTCATTCACAACCTATCCAAAATTCAATCTGTTTGCATAATCTATTCAGATGATGTTTTATAGTGTATTAACTCAATATTCATGCACAAACCAAAACATACACAAATCTACTCTACTGAGTTGTCCAATCACACATCCAAAATATACATATACATCATGAACCTATAAAAATATTTTAAAATATTTTTATCTACTCAAACAAATAAGGAAACAACTATTGCATATATGCCATGTTCTCCCACGTGGCATTTCTATCTAAATAGTGGTCTCATTGGACCCAAAAATTTTCTAATTTCCTCTTTCTCAGGTTCCTGGTCCTATATCCAAGTATATGAACATACCAAACTTCAATCTTTAGCGGATCGATCATCTGCAATTTGGAAATATCCAAAATATGAGTGGGGTCAGAAATATATTTTCTAAAGAGGGACACATGAAATATAGTATGGATTTTGGATAAGCTTGGTAGTAAAGCAATTTTGTATACAATAGGGCTTATCTTACCCACAGTTTCAAATGGATCCATATATATTGGGTCAAGTTTGGAAGATTTTATAGAAATCTTAGTTGGTTTCACCCTTAAGAATACTCTGTCTCCCACATAATATTCTCTCGGTGTTCTTTTGAGATTCACATAGCTCGTTTGGTGATCTATGGCATCCTTCAGCTTCTACTGATTTCTTTTTAATTGATCTTCCATTTATTTTATAGTTTTTAGTCCGATCACTACTCGATATTCCAGATTATCCCATGACAGGGGAGTTTTGTATCTTCTTCCATTTAGGGCTTCAAAAGGTGTCATATATAGTGATGCATGGTAGCTATTGTTGTATGCAAACTCGACTAGGTATAAGATATTTTCCCATTTGGTATGTTGATCCATACAATACATTCTCAACATATCTTCTAAAACTTGATTCACCCTCTCAATTTGTCCATCTATCTTAGGGTGATAGGCTAAATAGATATTCAGTTTAGTACCCAATGTGTCATGCATAACCTACCAAAATTTTGAGGTGAAGCGAAAATATCTATTCGAGATTGTGACTTCAGGGAATCCATGAAAATGCACTATATTTCTAGTAAATTTGCTCACTATAGCAAGTACATCATCATGTGCATTACTAGGTATAAAATGTGCAACCTAGGTTAACTTATCCACAACCACCAGTATTGCATTACGCCTAAACCATGAAGACTAGAAATAAAGCTATAGAAAACGCCCATTAGACAACCATGAGTACCAGATCAATGCTCAGTCCCACCAAAATTTAGCTAAGCGAGGAATCCATAGCTGCATGAGAAAGTGCAAGGTACTAGTAGACCAAAAAATAGACTGTAGAGACAAGTTCCTCTAAAAAACCCTAAATCAAACAAACATTGAATATTTTGAGAGACAACAAACAAAACCCTAAATCTAAAGGTGTTGTCCCATATTGCCCCTTGTTACTATTTATGGTGGCATCCCATTCATCCTTCCTCGATGATTATTTACACAAGTTTTCCCATTTAAGGACAAAGTACCATTGTTAAATTAATAATGAAGGTTCAATTCACCAAGCAAATATACTATATAGTTCAATCATTTCCCTAATGCAATAATAGATAACTTCACTAAGGTTCAACTATAGTTTACTTCTTAACGATTAATAGTTTTATTTTTTTGGCTTTGAATTAAATAAAAGGTTTTTATGGTTGGCACATAAGCTTTTATTTTGGATTTTTAATACATCCTAAGTTTGCTTATGCTTAGAATTAACAACCCTAAAATAATCCACTACAAATGAACTCTTTAGACAAATAAATAATATCTACTAAAAAAGTTCCAATTTATATTGATTCTATATTCATCAGTTTAAAGATAAAATTTTTGAATATACAGGTGTGGTTCTATAATACCCATCTATATTATAAGTTCAAGATAATAATTATAAGGTTTGCATGCCACCATGGCAATTACCATACAGATTGAAACTCATTATCATTATCATGCATACAATGATAAAGGTTCACTCTAATGGTTTACTAATCAAAACCTTGGATTAAAGATGGTTTCATTTCTCAGCCATCGCCTGGACAACTTTTCATCCAAACCCATTTTCACAAATCTAATTTGACAAGGTTGAATCATACCATTCCAAATATCGTTTGTAATATTTTTAACACTTGAATGATGTTCTACCATGTTAAATTTGCATGATGTAAAAGGGCGGCTCACTGGCTTAAAAATTATTTAACCCTTGGTTAAATAATTACTTAACATGTATAATTATATACTTTGTTATTACTAAAAAGTCATAATTCCACTTTTTGTTTAGGTTTCAAGTTTTCAGAAATATGTTCTCCAAAAACGAAACACAAGCAAGGTATTTTCATTTCAAAATCAACAATATTGTAAGTTATAACGACCTATGCTACTTGATATCCAGTAATAACCAATACACAATTATGTCATTTGTATAATCATTTTATTTGCTTGTTCAGGAACACATAGAAACTAGTTTAAAAACATCATTTTGATCAGGAATTAAAACAAGTCTAAAATAGAATATTGCACTATCATTCATCCGTCCAAATACACTATATTAAAAGCACAACCTTGAATCACATTATCCTATTGAATATATATACAAATAAAGTCTATTACATTTTATCCTTCAAAACTGTAACTCAGTGTTTCTATCACTAACATCACCAACTAAATAACAAATTCAATATTTCAAGAGTCACATTGGTGACATAACAACTTAAAAGAGTTACATTTTTCTTTCCATGGAAAATACAATTCAACTATGGCTACAAATTTAGATGTGGTCCAAGTTTCCGAATTTTCTAAGAGTGAACAAAATTCTAGCTTTAGTTTGAGTTTATCCATCACATATACCCTGAGTCTTCTTTAGAAAACCTCTTATTCGAACTCCTCAGCCAAGACATCTCCACAGGTTCTCTCATCATCTTATTGTTAGAGTATCTGGATTATCCTGTGTGTTTAAGCAAACATCTTTTGGTTCCACATACTCCATCCTAGAGTGTATAAGATGTTGTCAGGGATCCGATGCGACTATTCTAAGATAATGATATGCTTATATAATGCATATTAATTTTTTATATTAAATAAATAGGTTCACTCAGTTAATACACTCCAGGTATACAAACATAACAGAGTGTAGTGTTTTCTTAATAAAATTCTTGAGACTATAAAACCTCTAATTTTTCTTCTACCTTTCAAATTATAACAAAGGAAAATATTGTCATAGTTTCACAACATGCTCATGCTTTGATAAATTCACCCATCAATTATACATTTTCTGCCCATACCCGGTAATACATAACAATGAAACGTTTGCGTTCATTCAAGAACTAAAAATATTATAGAAACCAAAATATACCAGTTTCATAAGAAACCGGGTATAATAAATTGAAATAAAATTTTTCAATATATTTTTAGAATGTAAAGCAACCAATTTCTTAACTTGCACAAGTATTACATCAAGCCAGAACATATCAGTTTCCTAAGCAACCAGTTACAACAATTAGAGTAAATTGTTTCAATATATTTTAAGAATGCAAGACAACCAATTTCTTCTTGCAGGTAATCATCACAAATAATATTTCATGCTATACTAAAATTGGAAATCATATTCTAACCTGTAAAATCGCTCCAATACAAATCTTCTACCAAATTACCTTTCTTTTTCAATTCAATTCGAGTATAATGCAATTTCCAATGTCAATATTCATTTTCTATTTTACCTACAAGACCATGAAAAACCAGATGCCCCTTCAAACATACCATGCATAATATTTACCCTCTCTTTCTCACTCCACAAATTTCCTCTAAAATCCATAATCCTCAACCAAAAACAATTTTCATGCAGGAAACTAAGGTCAAAAGGGGTAAAATCCACTACACTGCACACACTTTCAATCATTATGATCTGAAATGTCCATAATGTCATTTTTCACATTTTTATTTGATTCACTTTAAATTTTTTTCAATAATAATAACAATAATGGTATACACACAACCAAAGACTACAATTCACATAAAATCACTCTTTATTAAACTCTAAAGTTGATTTTTCATCAATTATCATTATTTCTATATATTATTTTCAATTAATAAGCATATGCACAACTTAGTAAAAAGTGGCTCCCATGTCTAGCATCTTCATTGCCACATAAAAAAAATCATATGCATGCTTTATTTCAAGTCAACAAGTAACAAAAATTCAAAAAATGGCTCACGCAACAATGCAAGTATTTTGTAATGCACTTATATGATATGCAAAGCATGAGCTTCTGTGTACTCGCGAGCCGAATCATCACTTCCCCTCTTACCTTTTATGTTGACTTTTATTTTATCCGTTGAAGGAATATCCTTGGTCCTGCATAGACAAAACCATTTGCAATACCACATTCCGAAGAAAAATGTAAGTATATACCTTTATTTCGTTTGCTATCAATGGTTGTGCGAGGAGGGTAGTTACATCCTTCCCCACTAGAAATAAACACAATCCTTGTGTTTCATGCATGGTTAATAAAACAACAGTATACAATTTTATATTCATTGATATATTATCAATAAAAGTCCATTTACAAACCATACACTATGTAATCATATTCATTCACAACCTATCCATAATTCAATCTGTTTGCATAATATATTCACATGATGTTTTATAGTGTATTAACTCAATATTCATGCACAAAACAAAACATACACAAATCTACTCTACTGAGTTGTCCAATCACACATCCAAAATATACATATAGATAAACATCATGAACCTATAAAAATATTTTAAAATGTTTTTATCTACTCAAACAAATAAGGAAACAACTGTTGCATATATGCCACGTTCTCCCACGTGGCGTTTCTATCTGAGTAGTGGTCTCATTGGACCGAAGTATATCCAAGTATATGAACATACCAAACTTCAATCTTTAGCGGATCAATCATCTGCAATTTGGAAATATCCAAAACATTAGTGGGGTCAGAAATATATTTTCTAAAGAGGGACACATGAAAGAAATTATGTATTTTGGATAAGCTTGGTAGTAAAGCAATTTTGTATGCAATAGGGCTTATCTTACCCACAATTTCAAATGGACCCATATATCTTGGGTCAAGTTTGGAAGATTTTATAGAAATATTAGTTGGTTTCACCCTTAAGAATACTCTGTCTCCCACATAATATTCTCTCGGTGTTATTTTGAGATTCACATAGCTCTTTTGGTGATCTATGGCATCCTTCAGCTTCTACTGAATTCTTTTTTATTGATCTTCCATTTCTTTTATAGTTTTTAGTCCTATCACTACTCGATATTCCAGATTATCCCATGACAAGGGAGTCTTGTATCTTCTTTCATTTAGGGTTTCAAAAAGTGTCATATCTAGTGATGCATGGTAGCTATTGTTGTATGTAAACTCGACTAGGTATAAGAAATTTTTCCAATTGGTATGTTGATCCATACAATACATTCTCAACATATCTTCTAAAACTTGATTCACCCTCTCAATTTGTCCATCCGTCTTAGGGTGATAGGCTGAACGGATATTCAGTTTAGTACCCAATGTGTCATGCATGACCTACCAAAATTTTGAGTTGAAGAAAAAATATCTATTCAAGATTGTGACTTCAGGGAATCCATGAAAATGCATTATCTTTTTGGTAAAGTTTCTCGCTATAGCAGGTCCATCATCATGTGCATTACTAGGTATAAAATATGCAACCTTGGTTAACTTATCCACAACCACCAGGATTGCATTATGTCTAAACCATGAAGACTAGAAAGAAAGCTATAGGAAAGGCCCATTAGACAACCATGAGTACCAATTCAATGCTCAGTCCCACCAAAATTTAGCTAAGCGAGGAATCCATAGCTGCATGAGAAAGTGCAAGGTACTAGTAGACCAAAAAATAGACTGTAGAGATAGGTTCCTCTAAAAAACCCTAAATCAAACAAACATCAAATATTTTGAGAGACAACATAAGACCTTAAGAACGCCACTGAAAGCTCGACCAGAAGCAACCATGAGAATCACTCATCTACAAACGCTAAACACGTGGTCCCCAAAAAAAGAAAAAAAAACATATAAAAGAATACTTGGGTTGCTAAAACTAGTCAAATAGGATGCCAAACCCTCTTTCAAAAGCACAACTCAGGGGAAGAATAATGAATCCACCATTATAGACAACGATGAAAAGCAAGGCTCCTCCTAAAATACTATAAAAATCCTATAGGGAAAGGCTCCACAACACACCTCCCAAAATGAGCCAACTGAAATCCAACCAACACCAAAGGACTCCAAGGAAAGTATCTTCAGGATGTTCCAGTTAGGCATCAAAATTCATGTTTGAGATAGGAAAACCCTTCCTGTGAGGCTCTAGGAAGATCCTATGAAGGCCTTAGAAATGCATCCAGCTCTAGGAAGATCCCAAGAAGAAGAACTAGTGCAAGGGAGAGTAGGAAAATTGTAATGAGAGCCTCCACTTTAATAAATAAATTTAATCTAATATACATGTAGTAAAATTTCACTAAAATAGGTAAATCTTGTTTCACTAGGGAATAGTGTCTAATTGGATACACACTACAAACCCAATTGGATGAGGAAGATAGTTCAATTTTCAAACCTACCCATGTAGATGAGGGATTAATTTACAACCACTATATAAGATAAAACCATTCCAAAGGTAGATCCTTTTTAGCTAACATTGAAAAGGCTCCAAGAAAACTACCAATCGTGAGGTCTAGCTTAGCTGCCATTAGAAAGTCTATGATCCATTGCCTATATCATTTTGTTGATCAGTGTAGCTTCATGAAATAGGTATTTTATAATTTAGTAGAAGCTTTCGGTGAAGGCATTTTCTTATCAGCATCTTTGGTGGTTTCACAACACCAACCACTTGATAGATCAACAAGGCTTTAGGTCATTTCATCTTAATTTCATCAAAACAATCTCTGAGTGATAATCTTACTCAAAATTCTCCTCTCTGACAACACTAGCAAGGGACCCTAGGGAATAAAACCAATAATAATAGAGGAAGAAAAGAGTCTTGAGGTATCTAGTGGAGGAACTAATAGGATAAGCTTCTGTATTTCTATCAAACGGAGCTTAATAGTTAGCAATTTGTGGAAACACAAGCATCTTGGAGATTTCAAGTTGTGAAACTTTCATAGATTGTCTAAGCTTGTTGGTATATATGAAGGTCACGCTAAAAATTCATGGCAAGGAGAAGCTTTCTAGACCCATCATGCTTGCTAATTCTTTCATTCAGATCCTAAGGAAGCAATTTTGGTCTTGAAGTTGCTTAGAAATTTCTTATTTATTAAGTTGATTTTTTTTTGTCCAAAATAGCTTTATATTTTTTAAGGTAGAACTTGCAAAGAAGGTGAACCTAAAACTTTTGGTAGTAACATCAACAATGTACTTCAAAATCTCTAGCATAGTGCAAATTCCTCTAGAGCATTTTGAAAGAAAATAAGTTGAAAATTTCAAAGTGATGATGTCAACTTGACTTCCAAATTTTTTAGCCTAATAAAAAGCCTAGAAAGAGCTACCCAAAGTATGAGTCAAAGAAAGTGGTATCCTATATTGGATCTTCTCAACAAAAAGGTGATGTTAGAACTTAAAATGTTCGACAAGCCTAGATCAAGCAAGAAAAGTAGCCTAGAAGGCAACAAAGGTAACAATAACATCCCAAACTAGAAGACCTCAACATGAAAGGTGCTTGGTACTCCCAAAAAGAGTAGTTAGACCACATGGTAGTTGTTAGAGCTTGAAAGTGATAGTCATCCCTACAAAACATTATTGAAGATTCTATAATCATAACTACTCAAGGCTTGTCACAAAACATACTTAAGGCATTGAGTGGTGTTAGCTCATCCTAAAAATTGTACACAATCAATTATGATCATAATTGTATATATTAGTTAGTTTTATTTTTGATTAAAAACTATAAATAGGGGAATGCTCCTCCTTATAGAGGTTTAGATGTTTTAGTGTTTTCTTGTCATAATCTATATGTTTATGCTATTCTAATGCAGTCAAGAGTTGTTTCACTTATCTCAATTGAAGTATGAAGGAGTGTTAATATTGTGGCTCAGATCCACACTGGGATGAAATTGTACTATAACTATTATCTGTTAAGATTTAAAAGACAAGCACCTGCTAGTTATAGGCCAAGACCAACATTGGATGACTCAAATATGCTTTAACCCAATTTCTAGAGTAGGATGGTTCCTTGTCAACTTAATGAATTTTGACTTCTAAGATCAATTAAGATAGTAAAAGGGATAGGGATAGAAATGAGGAAGGTTGAAAGAGTAAGGGTTAGAAAAATATGAATGATAATTTTTTCATATAAAGCTAACAACATAGACTTCGAATGAGCAACTCTTTCAAATCAAGTTCAATAAAATCAAATGAAACTAACAACATTCATTATTTGCCAAATTCATATTTGAAAGCAGTTTGCATATTTAAGAATGACTCTAAACACTAGGGTTTTAGCTATCCAATATCGGTAGAATACACTAATCCTCCAATTAATAGAAGGAATTCTTAAACATACATTCAGAAGTGAATCATTCCAATTACCCTGGGCTAGAAATCCAACCAAAATAGAATAAACTAGCTTAACAATATTCACATAAATGAATTCACAAGATTGTTACAAAAAATTTGAATAAACACAAACATGAGGTAAACACTCCAAGTAACGCTTCTTTATTGATTAGCATATGAAATAACAATAGTAGTACAAACAAACACTTTAGAGTCAACCCTTAAAATGAGGTGATGGATTTTTTTATAGATGTTTTACAATAAAAAGTTAAATATGAGTCGTTACAAGGAGGTTAGAGGACCAGGCAGGTAAAATACCTACATGGCCACCTCTTATTTTATCAAGGGAAATAATATTGAATATACTCCCTTATTCTAGAGATTTTTCTACAACTAGTTTTTGTAACTTGCCTGACTATCATGGCTTCTAGTTGTGTGCATGTGATTCAACCAAGAATATGTTATCTAAGCTTCGATTTGAGCCATTCACTATTCTTGCAATAATTATCCATTATAGGTTCTCAATAGAATTTCGTTGGCCAAATCATTCTATAGGTGTTTGGATATATCTATTCATCTTTACTTTATGATGTTTCATCTTTTTAGATATTCTTTTATTCATATTTCTTGAGAAGTACCAATTTCGTTTGTTGATTTAGCTTTAATCAGATGCGATGGAGTTTTCATGTTGATTTTTACGATGGTTGGTGCGTTTTTTGGTCAAACCCTACTGATTAGTCCCAAAACTGTGCTTACCCCTTACTTTCAAACAATTTTGACCATTTTGACCACAATCATAGGATTCTATCTTCTTCCTTAGCTTGGCTCAAAATCATGGTTGATTTTTGAGTTGGGGCTCGTTTAACCATTTTGAGCACAAATTTGAGACATCTACCAACAACTGACTATTTGGAAAGGTTGGCCTGTAGTCCTGATTAGAATCTAAAGTCCATTCTTGTTGACTATTTTGATCGTAGCATATAGGAGGCTTGTGATTGCAACTCACTTGAGAAAACCATGCTGAGTTGACTGGTTTAACCACAACATATAGAAGGCTTGTGATCATAGTTCACTTGAAAAAATATGTTGAGTTGACAAGTTTGATCGTGACATAGAGCAAGCTCATGGCCATGGTTCTATCTTGTCTCAGGCCCATGTTGACCATCTTGACTATGGATTTGAGCTATTTTAAGGTCATGGTTCTTTCTTGGATTGGGTGAACTTTGACGATGCTAACCATGGCATAGAGTTATATCATGATTGTGATTCTTTCTTGCTTTAGGTTAATGTTGACCACATTGATTGTAGATTTGAGCCATCTCACAGATACAGTTCTTTTTGGTCTCAGGCTCATGTTGACCATGCTAGCTATAGATTTGAACCATCTCACAACCACAATTATTTCTTGGCTTAGGTGCACTTTGACCATGTTTATCATGTTATATAGCTATCTTGCAATTGCAATTCTTTCTCATTTTAAGCTGATCTTGACCACGCTAACCATGGATTTGAACCATCTCATGACCATGGTTATTTCTTGGCTTAGACCCATGTTGACTATGTTGACTAAGGCATAAACCATTCTCATTATCATGGCTCTCTTTGAAATATTTTCTTCTTTGATCAAACTGACCACGACATCGAGCAACTCGAAACTAAGACTCATCTCCAACTTAAGATAATTTTGACCACGCTGACCATGGCATTGAGCAACTCATGGTCATAATTCATCTCCAAATTAAGAGTATTTTGACCATATTGACCATGGCATAGAGCCATATTATGACCATAAATCATTTTGGACTTAAGCTATTCTTTGATTACTCTAATAGGAGATTTGAGGAGGCTTTGGTTGTGCAGTCATATGTTTTTATCCCTTGGGCTCTTTTTACCCATCTGATCACACTTTTGAGAAAAATCATGGTCAAAATTATTTTCAGACTTAGGCCAATGTTGACCATGTTGACCACAAGTTTGAGCCATATCACAGTCACAAGCATGATACTTAATCCCTTGAGTTGCTTTGACCCGATTTTGACTACGGTTTTGAACCAATTTCTCGACATAGTCATTTTTTGAAAATTTTCTTAGCTTTATTCCTGATGTAGCTATTTTAGCCTACATTAGTAGCGCCTCTTGGGAGAATTTACTCATAAAGTTATAAAACTCAAAGCCTTATTCGTTGGGTAAATGAAGTCAAAAAGTCGAATGAATGAAAAATAGAAAAATGGTATAGAAAACATGAATGGTGTAAAAATGGAATAATCAATGCAATGAATGGATGATTGATTAAAAATGGTGAATGAAATAATTAATAAGTGATATGTAATAGAGGGTGGAAATAGAGGGGAAAGTAATTAATTAATTGTGAATGCTATGGCATGGGAGGAAGATATAAGAGGGCTAAGGCCTAAGAGGAAGATATATGTGACTATCACTCTCTTAAAGTTTTTTTTATAGAGGGTAACAATTCACATGGAAGTAAGACTAGAGACAAGATCTCCTTTCTTTGGAAATGAACTTTGTCTATAGTTGTTTATAGAAATTATCTTCATGCTCTCCTCATGATTTCATAGTCCATGCTATTTTGTTGTGCCTACTATTGTGGCTGATCCACAACGTACCCCAAAATTGGGGACCCACCTTTTTTGCATGTGTTCTAAGAAGACCGAAGTGGCCCATAGGCTAAAGTTCAAAGAAAAAAAAGCAAAAAAAACCACAAGGAGAAAAAGTGTCGCGATATCGCGACATGTTGCACCATCGTGGCCCAAAAAGAAAAAGTGTCGCGATATCGCGACATGTTGCACCATCGCGGCCCAAAAAGAAAAAGTGTCGCGATATCGCGACATGTTGCACCATCGCGGCCCAAAAAGAAAAAGTGTCGCGATATCGCGACATGTTGCACCATCGCGACCCAAAAAGAAAAAGTGTCGCGATATCGCGACATGTTGCACCATCGTGGACAAAGACAAAAAGTGTCGCGATATCGTGACATGTTGCATTTTCATGGCCCAAAGCAAAGGAAAAGAGAAGAAAGAAAAGTGTCGCGATATCGCGACATGTTGCATTTTCGTGACCAAACGAGGAAAGAAAGAAGAAGAAAGAAAAGTGTCGCGATATCGCGACATGTTGCATTATCGTGGCCAAAGTAGAAAAAGTGTCACGATATCGTGACATGTTGCATCATCGCGGCCAAGGATGAAAAAGTGTCGTGATATCGCGACATGTTGCAGTTTCGCGGCCAAAAGAGAAAAGGTGTCGCGATATCGCGACATGTTGCATCGTCGCGGCCAAAGGAAGAAAAGTGTCGCGATATCGCGACATGTTGCATTTTCGTGATTCAAAATGGGCAGACAAGCAGAGAAAGAAAAAGTGTCGTGATATCGCGACATGTTGCATTTTCGTGATTCAAAATGGGCAAACAAGCAGAGAAAGAAAAAGTGTCGCGATATCGCGACATGTTGCATTTTCACGATTCAAAATGGGCAAACAAGCAGAGAAAGAAAAAGTGTCGCGATATCGCGACATGTTGCATTTTCGCGGCTAAAAGCAACAAAAGATGGAAGGGGCCAAAAGTGTCGCGATATCGCGACATGTTCCATTTTCGTGGCTAAAAGCAACAAAAGACGGAAGGGGCCAAAAGTGTCGCGATATCGTGACATGTTCCATTTTCGTGATTCAAAACAACAAAGGAGAGCAAGGAGGCAAAAGTGTCGCGATATCGCGACATGTTCCATTTTTGCCAAGGTAACGGACCTGCATAGTGACGTGGATATAAGGACAAAATCTAGTGAATAAGACAAAGCGTTACATAAGGAATCTTTAATGATTGGAAATCATTTAAGATGGTCGTTACACACAGAGGGAAATGGATGCAAGCCCATGTGGAGAAATCGCAGCGAAGGGCCACAAAATGGAAAGCAAAGCACACGCATACAGGGAAGGTGAAATGAACAGTCAGGGAAGGTGAAACGAACAGCCATCGGCAAATGAAACGAACCGTCAGGGAAGGAAACAAGGTTTTCACGAGTTTAAATACGCCATTCAAAGAGGCCAGAAAGGGGGCGAAACTTTTTAGAGAAGATTGCAGTAATGAAGGCAAGGCCTTAGCACTAGGTTTCTCTGGATATTTTCTTCCACATTGGACTGGTTTTTCTTCTTCATGGACAAGGGTTGGAATATATCTGCGAGAAGATTTGCAGAGTTGAAGGTGATAAGGCCATTCTGGGCCTGTTTGAGTTGTTTCTCTTCCATGGACTGGTTCGGAAAAACCAAAAATTTTGCTATTGTAAAATGACACATTTTTAATGCGAGAAGTGTTCAGAAATTTGCATCTTGTGGGCAAGAAAGAAGGAGATTTTCTTTGCATGCTATGGATTTAATGTTTATTCTTTCATCTTTTCAGATTTCGAATTTATAGATAATGTTGATGCCATTTCTTTGGGTTACATTAGGCGAATATTTGAAATCTGAATTTTATTTCATACCCTAGGAACCAGCACTTAGCTTATCCGGATTGTGCTTGTTTGCAGGTCCAATAGGTTAGGTTGCATGCACGGAGACCTCACATCTTCGGTTTTGTCGAAATAGGATAGCATCATACTGAATGCATTTTATTTTCAATTTTCGCATTTCATTTTCATTCTTTCTGCATTTTATATTTTTCCAGAAGTTTTAACTTTTCAAGGCATTAAAATAAACATCTAAAAAATATCAAAATCCAAAAAAACAATGAACAATCACTAAAGTTTCATGGTGAAATAAATCAACATTGCCCCTTGTTTATAGTTACTTGCAATCACTAAGGTGTTCCAAGCATTTAAATTGAATATCTTTATTTGAGATTACTAATACATATATGCAAATGCTAATACAACGGAGACCTTGGAGAAGTTGTTTGTTTAACTTCTTTGCAAGAGGGGATTTGGAACCCAAATCCTAAAGGAGAGTGTACTTTCACAATTGGGTGAAAATACCACTCAATAGATTGGCGCTAGAAGGAGGGCATGAATTGGTTTATTTCAGTGTGATTTAAATGCTATAGGGATTTAAATTTTGAATATTTCATGCCCTATTGATTATTATCTTTAGCCCTCTTTTAACAATACAACCTTGTAGTGTTAAAAGGAGGACACGAATTGCTATGCATTGTTCTAACGCTTTTTGATTGTTCATACAGGAATAATATGTCTTGATTTGATTTAAAAAAAAAAAAAAAAAATATATTCTTGACTAACGAGGTTGTCTCCATGCAATTACTTTCATTCGATTTTAATGGATACACCTCTTGGTTGATGCTAACATGATTATTCATACGTTACATGTTTGATATTTGCTAGTCATTTCATGCTTATTTGTAAGGAATTATTTTGTCTAAAATGTATTTGTTGTCGGTATTATGCTCTTCACCTGTGCGTAATGCGATCTTGTGAATCAGAAAGCCTACAACACTAGGAGTATGCTCTTCACTTGCACATATGTGATCTGGTGAATCAGAAACTAACTTACATTTTTAGAATACTGCTTTGTCAGGGTTCCTTCTTTTATTTATGACTAACAAATTGGTTTTGAAGTTATTCTTTGAATTCCATTAATTGCAGGATTTTCTGTGTGTCACAGGTCTTCTTCGAGGTATTTTCCATAGCTCTTGTAGGGTTATCATCATTGATTTTGAATCAAATGGCCCAACCTCCACCACCTCCTTGGTACGGAGCCCATAACATTCCTTTGAATATTGCAGGGGATATTCACGAGATCCCTAGGAATATAGAGAGATTTTTGCCCAAATACAAACCGGATGGCCCAAGGACCGTAGAAGAACATATTCAGGCCTATAGGGATGTTTTGATAAGATTGCATGTTCAACATGAAGATGTGGCTTGTAGACTCTTCCCCATGAGCCTAGACCAAGTGGCTTACGAATGGTACATTTGCTTACCTACTGGTTCCATTACGTCATGGACGCAAATGGAGAATGCTTTTGTCAACCAATTCAAGTCACCATTAGATCCCACAATCATCTATAATCAGTTCATTACATGCAAAAGAGGCCAGGGTGAGCCAATCCAAATTTTTAATCAGAGATTTCAGAAGTGCTATAATAGAGCAATTCGGCATTTCGCCATTGATCCCACTAGTAGCTTTGCAAATATATTTTGGGGCATTGGATCCTATGACGGCAATGTTTGCAAGGCAAAATCCTCAAGTTACCACTCTTGCTCTAGCCTACAATGAAGCTATGACCATTGAGCAACAAATGACACCATAGAGTTATGGGTTTTCCCAGATGCCTATGGTAGGACAATATGGTCCATATGGTCAAGCTCCTATGATGAATCAGATCATGGCACCGCAAATATCAGGCATAAATGCTTTGCCTTATCAACAACCATATTCATCAACACCCGCTTACGCACCCCCCCCCAATCCAATTCCGATTCAAAGTGTGAATCCCTACGCAAATCAAGTGGCTCAAAATCCAACTCAAGTGTTAAGTCAAGATCTCACCAATTACGCAAATCCTATTGGAACTAGCAATAACATAGCTCAACCAAAAGAGATTTATTCAGAGGTTGAAGAGCTCAAAAATATGGTTCACAAATTGAGTAATGATTTGGTTCAACAACAGAAGTATGAATCCCATGCCCCTCACCCAAATCAAAATTTCAACAATGGAGGGAGACAAGTGGAATACGAAGCCAAACAATGGGGGTGTGCCTTCCCCTATTGCTAATCAGATAGATACTTCTGTAGGACCAAGTCACTCTAGTTCCATTCTTAATATTTCTGATTTTGCATGGGAAAACGGGTGTAGATTGCATGATACAAGGGAGCATAATGAAAGGAATTGTCCCGAAATTGCTATGTATACCCATTGTCTCCAAGCTCAAGTGGATGATTTGGAACTTGTGCCAAATAAGGGTCCATCCCAACATCAACAAGGAGAGAACAACATTTTGGTGGGAGAAACTCTATATCGTCAAGAGAGTGAGCATGAGGAAGGTGAAGATGAATGGGGTGAGAAACATGTTGATGAATCGGAAGATGAAGAAGAAGTACTTGAGCGTCATCACTTGTTCTTGGAAGACACTCTCGATGAGAAGCTTGGAATTAATGATCAAAAATTTCTTCACCCTCCAAATTGTGATAAAATTGAATCATGGGTTACAAATTTGGATTATGATAGCTTTACTAATTTGAATTCAAGAAATAACCCACTTTTGGAAATAACTGGACCATCTATGGAAGGTGAAGATGAATCGGATAAGGAACAAGTTGATGAATCAGAGGATTGAGAAGAAGTATTTGAGCGTCACAGCTTGAATTTGGAAGGTGACTACTATGATTCATGGAAGAAGTGGGAAGACTACACTCACTCCAAAACTGCTAATGAAACTTGTGTGCCAATTGATATACAGGACAACATAATCGCCTACTCGAAGGAAGATATTACAACTCCTGTGCAATTTGAGGATGTTTTGGAAGAGATACCAGGGATAGTGAACAAAGAATTGGAATTAAATGACAAAGTGGTTGATCTATTGGGAGCAACGAAAGTGATTGATCATGAAGATGAGTTACTTGACATACACTTCAACCAAGAATATTTGAGGGTTGAAAAGGATGGGCATGTTTTTAATTGGGTGCCCAATTTTGGTATGTTTGATGAACAAGTAATCAATGAAGAATATGAAGACCAAGAGGTAAAAGAGGAAATTGCAAATCCTCACCAAGTTTTCGTAAATGAAAGTGTGAAAAAGGTAAAATCTAAACCTTTATGTCCAAACATCCAAGATTTTGGTGAAGATTTGCATAATTCAAATGATATTTATGATGAAATGCCATTGAAGGTGAATGAAGAACAAGGATTAATTTCTAACCACACCTTTGATAACCTTACTTTAATGAATGAAAAGGAGTTTGATGCACTTAAATTGCTAAATCAAATTCATCAACAATTAATTCTTGAATCTAGGATAAAAATTCTTAATGATCCCCATTTAGTAAATATCCTAGATGCTTGTAAATTGTTGCACAATTTTGATTGGCCTAAGAACATGGAAAATGAATTAGCTTTGAAATTTTTAGAAATAGGCTCTTGCTTACAAAATTTCATTTTGAATAAAGAAAGCCTAGTTCTAAATCATGAATGGGATTATGAAATTTGCACCTTAAAGAATAGACAAGAAAGAATTGAAAATCAACCATTGTCTAATCAATCTGGTAATTTGAATCTCACCTATGAGAATACTAATGGAACTAAATCTAATTGGTGGGGTGAGAGAGGAAAGTTGAAGTTGGTTGCATTGTTTGGTCTAATCTTGTTTTCGTTTGATTCCTTCCACATTCGGCATGTGTATCATATTATATGTCTTTTGGAATGCTCTAATCAGGTTTGGGATCCGGGAAAATGATAATCCAAATTTTGCATCATCTTGTATTATATTGTATATACTTTTGGTTTTCGTGTTTTGGTTTTGGATTAGATCTCATTTTGGTTTTAAGTTTTGTGTGTTGGTCCTTTGGACATTTTTGGTTTGTTAATTTAGGTCCTTATGAATGTTGACTAAGACTAGGAGAATATGAAACATCGGAATTGTATTTGTAGAAAGCTCCACGAATTTCGCAAACACATTAAAGAATATCGTTTGGAACTTATGATGCAGGAAGTTGTCAGTTTTATAAATTATGGCAAAGTAGGTGGTATACTTCATCCGCATTTCAAAAGGAGCAATGCATTCATATCTCATGTACATTCCGCATTGCATATACATTCCATCTCAATTGCATCTTCATTTCATGTGCAATCATTGAAAAGGTGTCGAATCCTCTTAGGGTTATTACATAACATATATTAAAAGGATCCTAAGGTTGGGAACTGATGCCCGAACTATCTTGAACCAAGCACGTTCTGCACATATTAAAGAGAATCTTGAGTAAAATGGTCAAAACCGTACTTGGAAGAAAAGGTGAGGCGAAAGGAGTATTTCGTGTCTGTCCTATCATGCAACGTAATCCTTAAAACAATGGTTTTTACCACTCCCAAAGTGCTTAAAGCCTAAAATCAGAGTAGTAAGGATAGGGTTAAATCCTCATCGAACTTAGGTTGAGGATCCAACTCCCCAAAGCTCTGATTTGACCTTCATGGAGTAGTAAGGATAGGATCTAATTCTCATCTCGCTTAGGTTGAGAATTCGATTCCCCAAAGCTTCTATTTTGCCCACTCAAGAACTTGAAATTCAAAAGAAAATATTTTTCATTTCTTTATTAATATTGGATTGGAAGGATCGTACTACATGTCCCTTGCAAGGATGGGTAGTCATCCCCAAGGTCCAAGAAATCAAAGTAGAGCCAAATCATGGATTATGGGGTTAATCTCCATCGGGGCTATAGACGCTCTGGTCGGGCGATGGAGTATGCTCATGCGTGGCAACATGTCTTGTCTAAAAGCAAGACCACTGACTGCTCAAACGGATAGGCTAGCCTAATAGTTTCATCCATAACAGGTTAAATCATTTTGTTCAAGATGAGGTAATGAACTCCGGATCAGAGTAGTAAGGATAGGGTTAAATTCCCATCTCGCTTAGGTTGGGAATCCGATTCCCCAAAGCTCTGATTTCACTTACACCTGCACATGGGTTCAAGATGGTAGTGACACATAACCAACTTTGGGATCTAGTAAATTAATTCAGTATACATATTTTTGGTCCTAAGAGGGTTTGACAGTTTTAATATGTTTGTTCATGATGCTAGAAGGTTTGAGCCTTTGCAAAGCAGGTTGTTATATCTCTAACATAGTTGTCATACGTCAAATCCTGCACAAATCATTCATAGCCTTGCATACGAATCATAAGTGAAGCTGACAATGGAAAGCTGAATGAATTTCAAACGATAGGGAATGAAGCACATTGCACACACCGAGCTGATGCTTAATAATTCTAATGTTTCATGTATTTCTCATCTAGTTTCATTCTTGGGATATTTGCTAACGCTTGTATTTGAGTCTGTGTGTTTTCAGGTTGAGTTCTCACCGAAATGCTCAGGAGCATTTCCCAGCAGAGTCGCCATTTGTTGTGGCTGATCCACAACGTACCCCAAAATTGGGGACCCACCTTTTTTGCATGTGTTCTAAGAAGACCGAAGTGGCCCATAGGCTAAAGTTCAAAGAAAAAAAGCAAAAAAAACCACAAGGAGAAAAAGTGTCGCGATATCGCGACATGTTGCACCATCACGGCCCAAAAAGAAAAAGTGTCGCGATATCGTGACATGTTGCACCATCGCGGCCCAAAAAGAAAAAGTGTCACGATATCGCGACATGTTGCACCATCGCAGCCCAAAAAGAAAAAGTGTCGCGATATCGCGACATGTTGCACCATCGCGGCCCAAAAAGAAAAAGTGTCGCGATATCGCGACATGTTGCACCATCGCGGCCCAAAGAAAAAGTGTCGCGATATCGCGACATGTTGCATTTTCGCAGCCCAAAGCAAAGGAAAAGAGAAGAAAGAAAAGTGTCGCGATATCACGACATGTTGCATTTTCGTGACCAAAAGGAAAGAAAGAGAGAAGAAAGAAAAGTGTCGCGATATCGCGACATGTTGCACTGTCGTGGCCAAAGTAGAAAAAGTGTCGCGATATCGTGACATGTTGCATCATCGCGGCCAAGGATGAAAAAGTGTCACGATATCGCGACATGTTGCAGTTTCACGGCCAAAAGAGAAAAGGTGTCGCGATATCGTGACATGTTGCACCGTCACGGCCAAAGGAAGAAAAGTGTCGCGATATCGCGACATGTTGCATTTTCGCGATTCAAAATGGGCAATATCGCGACATGTTGCATTTTCATGATTCAAAATGGGCAAACAAGCAGAGAAAGAAAAAGTGTCACGATATCACGACATGTTGCATTTTCGCGATTCAAAATGGGCAAACAAGCAGAGAAAGAAAAAGTGTCGCGATATCGCGACATGTTGCATTTTCGTGGCTAAAAGCAACAAAATACGGAAGGGGCAAAAAGTGTCGCGATATCGCGACATGTTCCATTTTCACGGCTAAAAGCAACAAAAGACGAAAGGGGCCAAAAGTGTCACGATATCGCGACATGTTCCATTTTCGTGATTCAAAGCAACAAAGGAGAGCAAGGAGGCAAAAGTGTCACGATATCGCGACATGTTCCATTTTCGCCAAGGTAACGGACCTGCATAGTGATGTGGATATAAGGACAAAATCTAGTAAATAAGACAAAGCGTTACATAAGAAATATTTAATGATTGGAAATCATTTAAGATGGTCGTTACACACGGAGGGAAACGGACGCAAGCCCATGTGGAGAAATCGCAGCGAAGGGCCACAAAATGGAAAGCAAAGCACACGCATACAGGGAAGGTGAAATGAACAATCAGGGAAGGTGAAACGAACAGCCATCGGCAAATGAAACGAACCGTCAGGGAAGGAAACAAGGTTTTCACGAGTTTAAATACGCCATTCAAAGAGGCCGAGAAGGGGGTAAACTCTTTAGAGAAGATTGCAGTAATGAAGGCAAGGCCTTAGCACTAGGTTTCTTTGGATATTTTCTTCCACATTGGACTGGTTTTTCTTCTTCATGGACATGGGTTGGAAACCACTGCGAGCAGAGTTGCAGAGCTGAAGGCGAGAAGGCCATTCTAGGCCTGTTTGAGTTGTTTCTCTTCCATGGACTGGTTTGGGAAAACCAAAAATTTTGCTATTGTAAAATGACACATTTTTAATGCAGAAGTGTTCAGAAATTTGCATCTTGTGGGCAAGAAAGAAGGAGATTTTCTTTGCATGCTATGGATTTAATGTTTATTCTTTCATCTTTTCAGATTTTGAATTTATAGATAATGTTGATGCCATTTCTTTGGGTTACATTAGGCGAATATTTGAAATCTGAATTTTATTTCGTACCCTAGGAACCAGCACTTAGCTTATCCGGATTGTGCTTGTTTGCAGGTCCAATAGGTTAGGTTGCATGCACGGAGACCTCACATCTTCGGTTTTGTCGAAATAGGATAGCATCATACTGAATGCATTTTATTTTTAGTTTTCTGCATTTTTTATTTTTCCAGAAGTTTTAACTTTTCAAGGCATTAAAATAAACATCTAAAAAATATCAAAATCCAAAAAAACAATGAACAATCACTAAAGTTTCATGGTGAAATAAATCAACATTGCCCCTTGTTTACAGTTACTTGCAATCACTAAGGTGTTCCAAGCATTTAAATTGAATATCTTTATTTGAGATTACTAATACATATATGCAAATGCTAATACAACGGAGACCTTGGAGAAGTTGTTTGTTTAACTTCTTTGCAAGAGGGGATTTGGAACCCAAATCCTAAAGGAGAGTGTACTTTCACAACTGGGTGAAAATACCACTCAACACCTACCATTCGTTAGTATTAGAGTCATACATGAGAGATAATTTAAAGTTCATCCTTACTACTATGCTCCTGCATCATCAAACCCCCTTTGTATGGGTGATCTTTCCTCTTCTTGTTCTTCCCCTTGTTGGTCCTCATATTATTCATTTCCTTCTTATTATCCTTCTCCTTTTTCTTTATCTCCCTCTTATTTTTGTTCTTCATATCCTTCCTCGTCTCCTTATTATTTATCTCCTTCTTTATATACTTCTTCATCTCCTTCTTCATATCCCTCTTATTCATCTTCTTCATCTTCATCTCCTTATCCCATCAACTAAACTATGGTGCCCAAAATTTTATAAGCTTCTTCCCAATCCTCCTAAGTGGGTTTGGATATCTCCATAATTTTTTGATGGGTGTACTACAACTTGTATTTTTATCATAAAATAAATACTAACATCTTATGGATATTTCTCCCATGAAGGTCTTAACTTGAGTCAGGTCTTTGATCAATTGGATAACTTGGTCCTGTTGGATAGGTTCTAGCCAACTCTTGACATTAGATTTATCTTCTATAGCCGTTTTCGGATTTACTTAAAGCTCTCTTATTCCTATGATTTGGAACTCTTCATCCCATAATCCCAAGAAACCAAACTCGATAATTTCTTGTATAGATTGTACAATTGAATTAATTCTCATTTCTATCTTGTATGTTAGTTTCCACCCCTTTGTAATTTGCTTGTTTTTCCTTAGGATACTTTTGGAAGTTATCCTTGTAAAGCACCACTCCTTTTTGGGTATTGCTTGAGCAACATATTCAGATCTTCTTTCAGTCAATATCTGGATTTTCTCTGCTATTGCTATCTTTGGATTTATTTCTTTTTGGGTAATTTTAACATCTTCTTTTGCCTTGACTATTATTTGACTAACTTCTTCAATAAAAAGAAACACAGATTGAACCTCAAGGTTTTTCTTTAGAATCTCACTCCATATTTATTTTCTTATTAGCTTTATTTTCTCCTTGGATAATCCTATAGCCTTGGATTTTTCTATTTGAAGTTGTTGTTGAATATACTTGATCTGCTCTAATAAAACCTTATTCTAATTCTGGGCATTTAAAAATTATTGTTTGTATTTTGTTATTTCTTGGAACTTACCCTGCCACTTCTTGACTTCAACATTTAGTGCCTTTTCCACATTATTTTGCTCCTTAATTATGTATTCTAGTCGCTCAACCTTTTCGTCCATCTTCTCATATTTTTTTTTGTATATGTCCCCTTGTAGATAAATTGTATCCAAGTGAGCTTTGACAACTATGACCTCATCCTTCATGGACAATTGAGAAATATCCAATGTGCTTGCCTCAACTTGGTAGTCATCCATAGTCATATCCATTTTTAGGTTATCTACCAAAGGGATAATTATTAATTTTGTCCATTGACGAGTAGAGAGATATTCTATCATCATCTGATTAGGGTGGGTAATTTTCTTAGAAGGCTAAACAACCTTCTTTATTCCATCAATATTGGGCATTTATAGTAGCCTTCTTGATGTTTTGAGAGTGGAGACAATAGGACAAGTGAGGTCAATAAATGTGGTGACCAAATATTGAATGGAGAAGATAGAATGGGTGAAAAAGTGATGATAGTGGACTCTATAGACGTGGGGATAGTCAAAATAGACATTGCTATAGTAGATATTGTTTCCATAGTGGAATTTGGTGGGGGAGATGGTGAGGTTTGCTTATCATTTGGGGCAGGAGAAGATGATGATTCTGGGGGAGAGGAACTTTGGCCTAGGAAGGAAACTAAACAACCTATTACTGAGAAAGTGAAGGATAATATTTTAGAGATTAAGGAGAAGGAGGAGAATAAGGGATATTAATAATACATGTGTTCTTTAGAGAGGATTGTTAAACTATGGAGACTAGATATTTTTATTGAATTTGTTGAGCTAGTTGATTTGTATCTGTAGGCTACGCTTGCTCAGCTGTCTATAGTTCCTAATCTAGTTTTGCTTTCTTACTAGCCTCCTTGTTTGTACTTTCTCCAATTGAATATTTTGCTTTTCACTTAAATTTAATGTGAGGAGAAGGGCTAGCTACTTGTTATTGTAATTGGGATACTTCCAACACTTATAGTGGTAAGGAATGTTGTGCTAAAGTAATAGATTTAATTATATAGGTAGGAGGCTTAGGTTTTACCTTTCCTTTTGATTTTTCCATTTCCAAGGCCTATGCTACCAAAGATAAATGTTCAGGTCTCTATTGTACTTGGACTACCTCTGTAACTCCTATTGCATCCTTCCCTAATCCTTCACTGGTGTATCCAATTTTCTTTATTATTTTGGCCTCCTTTATGTATGTTTCCAACTGTTGTTGTGAAGGGATAAAAATGGACTATTTTTAGTAGTTGTGGGAGAGGGATCTAATTTTGTTGCCACTTATTCTCGAGGCAGACAAGAGGCTAGGCATCCAATATCTAATTTAGACAAATATGGTGGAGAATTTTGGATTTCTTTTCCCTTTTCCATATCCACCTCTTTTACTGTCTCTTTGCCTTTATCTTCTGCTTCCCCTAAAGCTATTTTATGAAAGCTCAAGGCTATATTCTTTCCATTATGATTCTGCCATGATTTATAGGTTTCATCATAGCTCTTTGAGAACTCCTTGTCCATATTGGTGCTATATATTGAGTATATGATTTTTGTTTCAACTCTCATAACCCACCACTCAAATATCTTAGCCTCATCCCATTTGTTATTTTTCTTATAAAGATTGGATCTTTGGCTGTTTTAGGACATGTTGACTCTTGCTTTGAGGATCATAATCTGCTAGTTGGTCATAGAAGTCTCTCCATGGGGGCAATGCCTACATTTTTCTAACATTCCACTCTAACTTAGAGCTTTCCTTATTGTTCCTATCATGCTCAATATGACCCCTCTCTATTTTATCAAACTTTGGAGGTTTCCCCACATTAATCTGATTCAATTTATTGAGAAACTTGTTTGCACGATCATACCTCCATCGATGGAGAAGTTTTATTAGACACAATATTTTCATTCCTCAAGTAACATTTTCATGCTGACCTTTTCTGGTTATGGTCACATCTTCAAAATTAAAGGGGTAATTGTAGGTTCCTTTCTTGTTAACCTTGGTACCATAAGTATAGTTGATGTAATTAGTTTACCTACAGTACTCCATTACAAATAACTAGTTTTTGACATAGTCAGGTAGCAAAAATGGCTTCCTGATATAACTATATAGCTTGACCATTGTGCCTTATATCAATATATATCAATATCCCTCTTTAGAATTAGGTTTCTACAACACATTCTTTGCCATGGGACCATATATTCATATATTATCTTGAGGGTTGGCCCCAAAAATTCTCTATTGAAATTATAATAAGACTTAGTCTTTGTTAATAGACTTGTCCATGAATAAATTGGTAAAGAAGAACCATTATCATCTGTAGAGTTTATAACTATCCATGGAATATATTGGGTAGTAAAATAGAAAAACAACCAAGCCAAGTGAGAGCAGTGCCTGAATGAATCTCGGGATCCTTCTTGCAGTTTGGTCAACTGTTCATGCACTCAGTCACAAATGAAAGAAGGCCAGTCAAAAAATATAGATTTGGTGCTTTTATCAATAATGGCAGTGTCATAGAACTTGGGGTTAGAAATGTAGTAGTCTATGGCTATCTTCTAGTCATATACGTACCTATCAGAGCTTAGACCCTCTATTATTGCTAGCATTGGAAAGAGCTTAGGGCTATGGAATTATTTGGATAGGATAGGGGTCTTCAATAAGGTTTTGTCTACTTTTATAGTTTTGAGCTATGTATTCAACAAAACCTTGAAGTAACTCCCATATTTTAAGAAGTCTTATAGGGTGTAATATCTATATTACTCATCAATATGGAAGGGTTTTGGCCTAATATTGGGCTTGATATGCAAAGAAAAGACACTAGAAAAAATATAAAGGGTTATATGAAAAAGGGTTCTTCTTTGGGTGGTCTAAACTATTCTCTACTTCGGGTCATAAAATTTTGCTATAGCAAGAATTAACTTGGGATAGGGCTACACCGAAGTACAAAAAAAAAATGAAGGAATGAAAAGAAAAAGCACCTAGTTTTGACGATGAGAGGCCTTTCAAAACTCTATTCTCCACATATGTTCTCAGCCTCTTTGCATCCTTCCATGTCATTGTTGTGTTTGCAATCCTAATGTCCATGTCTTGAAATGGCTCGATATCAGATCTTGTGGATGCTCTATCAGGTGGAGAGGAAGTTGCCATCGTGTGTTAAATAAAAAAAAAATCTGAAGATGCTTTGAGGATTCTGAGTCTTCTAGAGATTCTAGATGTTGAGGGCTTTGTAAAGAATGAGCATCACCCAAATCTAGGTTATATAGCCTACTAAGAGCTATCAACCATTAATATAGTAGTTAAGCTACTTTTTGGTGTGATAAATTTGCATGCATTTCTCATATTTCTAAGCTTAAAATCATAACTCTTTTATATTACTAAGATTTTCTTCGGTAAATCTTAGATTGATATTTATTTGGGCCCATTTCATACTGTTCCCTGTAAATCTCTGCAAGTGTTTTTTCTTCAGGTTAGTGTGTGGAGAGATAATTTATTCTGCAAGTGAAATATTCATAAAAACTAAGGTCACCGCATTCTCTCTTCGACGCCTTGCTCTCAGCGTCTTCGATTAATCTTTTAAAATTGGTCTGTGGCACAACTGCTAAGTGAGACTCTCTGCTTTGGTGTCACTCCTCTCAATGCCTCTTCAACACATTATATGGTAAGGTGTTATATGATTTTTTAAAATAACATTTTTCTTATCCAGTACAAATGTAGAAGGAGTCTCGTTTTTCTTGGATGTCACTATTGGAGCAGCGAATGTAGAAGCCACCCATCCTCGCTGCTTGTTCGTTGAAAGGCGCTTCATGGACCCTTACTCGCTGCCTTTCAAGACATTTTTTCCGTTGCATCCTCTGTCTGACGTCAACCCCTTTTTTTAAGCTACAATATATATATATATATATATATATATATATATATATATATATATTGTAGCAAGAAAAAAAAGTATTTCATTCCCTTTCCTTTTCGGATTTTTCTTCACTCGAAAATCAAAGGAGAATTGTAAAAATTTTAATAAAAAAAAAAATTGTGGGGGGTTTATAGGTGCCTTTTGCACCTATACTAAGTTCGGGGGGTGTCATTGCGTCACTTTTTGCCTTCTTTTGCCTTCTTTACTTTCGTTCTTAAGTTGGTAATATTAATTTTATTTATATATCTTGCTTGATATTAAAAAGGTTTTGATTAAATCTTCAATCCTTAATTAAAGAAATTACTAAAATATTTTTTTACTATATGTTTATTTCATTAAGCAAAATTTTATATTAACAACTTAAATTCTCTATTTTCCAAACATCTATAATATTTTATAGAGATATTTTAGTGAATGAAAATTCTTTCCTTTCAAAACAGTCTCTATATTAATTAACTTTTTTGGAATCAATTTGTTACATATAGTCAGCTTAAATGAAATAAAAGGGTATTCAATCCAATCCTTACATAATAAAGAATAAATAAAATATATTTTTTTTTTCTTTATTATTTTACTAAGCAATTCAAATTCTTTATGTGCTCAATTTATTTTGTTGACAAAGAGTATTTTTTAATTATCTCTTTAAAAGAATTATTTCTCATTCTAAACTTCCTAAGAAGAACAAATAATTCATATCACCAATCACTTTATTGTATATACTATTTAACTTATAGTTTCTCTCAAGTGAGGGTGAGTTATTTGGTAACCAATACAGGCTTGGTTGATATTCACCTATGTTCCAAGTATCATATCTAATCAAATACTTATAGTTCCCCTCTAGTCAGGGCAGATATTTGAGAAGAAAAGATATATAGGTCTAGCATATTTATTCTCTTAACCATAATTAATATCAAATTTACTCAAAATACTTATAGTTTCCCTCTCGTTCGGGTGGGTATTTATTGATTTATTTGGTGTTTACTAAAAGCTTTGGCATATTTAACTCATTAATCTCATTAAATATCAAATAAAGCTCAAAATTACTTATAGTTTCCCTCTCGTTAGGGCGAGTATTTTTTGAGCAATTTGGTATTTTTTACAAGATTCTGTTGACTAATATCCATTGCATTCTCTAAATTAAAGTTAAAGGGGGGACCTTTGGGTTAACTTCAAATTGAATTCAATGAATACAATTGATCCTTTCACTCCTCACAACTTCCATACATGGAAACCCAAAATTTTAAATCTCATTTCTCAGAAAGGGCTCACACACCTATTAGAAGAAAAGCAACCTGAGTTCGAAAAATAATATGAAATATTTGTTCACAAAGAGAAAATGTATGAAACAATGGGTATTATAAGCCCTAATGTGCATGAAAGTTTGTGGTTTCACACTGCATATTGTAAAACTTCTTATGAAAGTTGGGAGAAACTAACCTTGTTTGGTAAAGTAGATCAAATGAGATCAATGCTACTAGAAGCAGAATTAACAACTCTATCTCTTGAGGACTTCAAAAATATTGTTGACTTCCTCACCAAATTCAAAGAGATCCTCACTCAATACAAAGGCAGTGGTAAGACTAATACTGAACAAGAATGCACTTATCTAATCCTTTCTAAACTGAATGGTGTATTTCAAATATTTGCTACCACCTTTCTATCTACCAAAGATGCTCTTGGTGCAACCTTTAAAATGCCCTCTTTAGAAGAGTTTTGTGATAGACTAACTAGGGAAGAAATAAAACTTGCAAGATATGAAATCTCTTCTTCTTCCTCTTCCTCAAAAGCCTTAGTAGCCTCCACATCTTCTAAATAAAAATTCAAAAAGAAGGAAAAGAATCCCATAACTTGTACTCACTACAAAAATAATGGTCACTCTATAAACAAATGTTGGAAAAGATTACAAAAACTAGAGGCAGCTATGAAGGATCAAAATATAGACAATAAAAAGCAAATAGGAAAAGCCCTTAATGTTCAAGGGAAAACCTCCAATTCTTCTTCTAATCAATGGGTCCTAGATTTTGGAGCAACTCATCACACGACTGCTTCAGATGAGTCATTATCTTCTATCTCCTCAAATTCAACTTGTAGAATAGAAGTTGGTGACTCTTCCTTCATCCCATTCAAAGAAAATGGTGATATAACCATTTATGGTGGCTCTATCAATAATATTCTCTATGTTCCAAATATTGCCACAAATCTTATCTCTGTCTATCAGATTTGTACTTTTGGAAAGGGGAAAATTGTTCTTCTCTCCAATAGGAGTTGAGATAAGAGACTTTCAAGATCCCCATTCTCTCATAGCCAAAGGATATATTGATCACAACACTCTCCTATTTAACGTCAAATGATTCAAAAATCTAGAAGGGACCTCTTGTTTTGTGGCTCATGGAGATCTTGAAATTAAAATTTGACATGAAAGGTTTGGTCATCTCAGTTACAACTACCTAAAGGAATTGGGCACCCATGAAATGGTAGTAGTGTTACCTCAAGTCTCCTATATTGATGGATTTTGTCTTGGATGTGCTCTTGGAAATCAACATCAAGATCCTTTCCACCCAAGTAGTTCTCTAAAAACTTCATCCCCTCTAGAAATAATCCATAGTGATTTGATGTCTTTTCCAGAATATTCTTTCAAAGGAGTAAAATATGCTCTAACCTTTATTGATGACTTTTGTAGAAGAACCTGGGTATACTTCCTAAAATATAAAAGTGATGTTCTATCCAACTTCAAAGTCTTCAAAGCCTTAGTTGAAAATCAGGCCTCTCGCAATATCAAGCAAATTTGCACAGATAATGGGGGTGAATACTGCAGTAATGATTTTTCATATTTCTATCAAATCATGGCATCATTCATCAACATTCTGTCTCCCATAATTCTTAGTAAAATGCATTGTAGAAAGAAAAAACCTCACTTCAGTCATTGGCAAGCAGCAAAAAGAATCCTCCACTACTGACAAGGAACTACTCAATTTGGGCTCTTATAAAAGAAAAAATCCATGGATATCATTGGCTACACCTATTCAGATTGGGTAGGTTCAGTAGAAGATAGATGTTCAACTTCTAGCTATCTTTTGTCTTGGTTCTTCGCCAATAGCCTGGTTATGCAAAAAAATACAAACAATAGCCTTATCATCTACAAAGGTAAAATACAAGGCAACAATTTTAGCAAGTCAAGAAGCTCTTTGGCTTCGTCAAATTCTAAGGGAATTTGGTTTATCCCATGACAAACCTATAACTCTTTGGTGTGACAATCAGAGCACAATTCACATTACACGAAATCTAGTTGAGCATCAGCGCATAGAGCACATTGAGATACATATGCACTTTATTCGACAACACATTCAAAACGGGAACATATACTTGGAATATATTCCTACTAAGGAGAAAATTGCAGATATCTTCACCAATTCATTTCCTTCTCCGTGTTACATACAATTGCGAGAGAAAATTGGAGTAATACAGCTGCATTGATGTAGAGGTATTCCACCTCTTCTTTTACTATTGTATTCTTTGGAGGATGGTTTTTTTCCTTGTGGTTTTTTTCATCATCTCTCCAAAAGTATATAATGTTCATGAGTACCTAATCAGGCCAAGTTGTCGAGACTCATTCTTTTTTTGTTAAGAGGACAATCTTCGCCATCCGAAGATAAATGAATTTTCCCCAAAGGGATTTTTTCACCATATATATATTGTAAATGAGTACCTCATCAAGCCATATTGTTGGGACTCATCCTTTTATTTTTTTAAGAGGACAATCTTCTCCATTCAAAGACAAGCCTCTTCCTTATTTATTTTTTGATTGATAGCTTTTCCCATTGGATTTTTACCATCTCTTCAAAAAATAAATCATTGTACATGAGTACCTCATCAAGCCTTGTTGTCGGGACTCATTTGTACAAACCACCCCTAGTATCACTTAAGGGGGATGTTATAATAAGTGAATATTCTCTTAAGTTCTACTAGGATAGACACACTTGAGTTTCCACTCCTCCATGTGTTAGGTGAACTCTCAGTGGTGTCTTCATCAGACTTGATGAGTTGTAATCCAACGGCTCTCAATGATCAACTTTGCTATTTATACAAAGTTGATCTCTCAAATAAATCAATCAGTTCTATTTTGTTTCTTCAAATCTTGTATTGCCTTGTAGTTCTACTCTTGGAAATTCTAACAAAATATTTCTCAAGGTTTATGCAAGAACCTAGATAAAGTCATTGGAAAGCCACACAAATAATATTATAGTATATTAACAAGACTACATAGTATGAGCTAACATACAAAAACAATGATGATAAATTCTACCTACAAGGATATACAAATTTTGATTATGTCAGGTCTATAGATGATAAAATCTACATAAGACTATATTTTCTATCTTGGTTCAGGACCTATTTCTTGGTATAGTAAAAAATAACATGCAATAGCACTTTCATCTATAGAAGCAAAATATTGTGTCAAAAGATGCAGTTTGTGAAGCATTTTGGTTACTGTATATATTATTATATACTGGAATTAGAAGAACTTCTACAATAATAAATTGTGATAACCAATGAGTACTTAATCTAATAAAAATCCAAGTATTCATGAAAGAACAAAACACATTGAATTTAAGTATCATTTTATTAAGGACCATGTTAAAAATCATCATATCCAGTTGCAACATATTTTACTGAAGATGAAATGTTAGATATTTTTACAAAAGCACTTGGTTGAAATAAATTTCAAATATTTCATAATAATCTATGTAGATCAAGAAAAGTCAACATCAAATAATGTAATACAAGGGGGTGTTAGAGAATATTACATTATTTGATATATTAAGATGTGCAAGATATGTACATGTGTCATGTTAGAAGACTGAGAGTCTTGTATGCAAGTGGCAAAATAAGAATCCAAAGATCATGTGGAAAGCAATAGTCAAGAATTTGAAGAGTTATCTTGTATAACTATATTATGGAGATAAAGCTCCATACTTTGTATAATAAAGTGTGAGAATATCTCAAGTTTGTATTTTTCAAATTTATGAATAATATTGTAAGTATTTTTCAATATTGTTGATATATATGAGATTTGTATATGTTCTATAGTTGAAATATTATATTATTATTTTGACCTTTAATATTATGGCTATTTTATATTGGGACTTGTGATATTTTTGTGGTAGTAAGGCTTAAAAATCCAACATAAAAGGATCTCATTTCTAATATCTCAACAATTATGTATATATTATTTGATAATATTCAAACCTTAGTATCTTCATAAATCGAAAAATGATATGATATTTTAAATATTTATTTTTAAGGAATGATATCATAAGATTTGTGTAGTTTTAATACTTATTATTTATTATAAATGAATACTAAATAGTTATTGTAGTAAGTTCTCACAATACTTAGATGGAGTAAGATCTTTCAACCATATTTTTGAAGGTTAGTTCTAGTGGAAGACCAAGCCAACAAAGGCCTAAGTGAAAGCCCATGCGAAAACTAGAAGAATCAAACCCCCAAAGAAGAGCACAAGTATAGGCAAGCACAAAAGCCTTGGTAACTATACCCACATGGTGAGGGATCACAACAAGAAGGTATAACCAAATTTCTAGTGAAATCCCAATGCATCGCAACATATAGAGCAACTAGAAAAGAAAGAAAAGTTTGGTCAGGAATGCCAAACCAAATCCAACGATCAATCACATCTAGCCAACAATAATAACTAGAACAATGGGATAAAGTAGAGTGGAGATACTACCATGAGGGATGCCATTCAAACTAAGGAATGCACAAGGAGAAATAACTAGATTTCATTCAGACTACCTCCAACCATGCTCCAATATTTTAGACCTATTTTTGTTTCAAGGAAGGGACCCCCTCATATTATGTAGCGGTGTATAGTTCCCCAGATGCATGGTCCTCTATCTATGATAAGGTGCAACATTTAAAACACTATCACAAGTTTTCTAGAGAAGTGGCTATAGACCTAAGAGCATTAATGGTAAGAAATCTCTGATAAATTTTTAATATGGGTAACTAAACCCCATTTCCAACAAACTCTTGATCCAACCTTGGGATTGTGCACCATTAATGCAAAAGTATCATGAGCAAGAATTTTGAAAGTGAGACATTTTTAATTTTAGGGGAAAAACCCCATGTATTATCTATAAATATGTATTCTTCTTCTCATTATAATAATTGAAAGCCATCAATTCTTCAAAGTGTCTTTCTTTCATTATCTCCTATGTTTTAGCCTAGGTCGAGCCTTGTGTTGTTGATCGATTAGTTCTTGAACCTCTTCTCTCTACATGTATATAACTCAAAGTTCATAATAATAAGAATTTGTGACTAATTAAATATCTATCCTAGTTATAGTGTGTATGTTATGTTTTTATGTATGTTTTGGAGGAAATTGTGTTCCTCGTGCACTATCGGTAGTTGTGCATGTGCTCACTTCAACCCATCATTGCACAAAGATTTTATTTAAATATTTGGAGCATCACCACCGACAGGTAGGCTAGATAGGCTAGTTAGGTTCTACTACATTCCTTTATTATATTTTTCCTCTTTACCTTTTTCCCTAGTAGAGACACCCAGTAGAGTAGGCTAATGTAGGAAGGAGAGACAAGCACTAAATATCACACCTGAAGGAGTCATCCTTGGTAAAAGAAATCCCAAATGTTGTCCAAAGGAGCCATGTCCCAAGCTCTCCAAACTGGTGCCCCATACGAGACACAGGGCACCAGATGCACCTGCTAGAAAGATATGAGAGCAACCATAGCCACAAGGGATCACAATGTCCAAGGTGCAAGGTTCTTTTAAGGCCCCCAACAATCACTCAAATAAATGGTTATAATTAATATAACAAAATAAACATCTAAAAAATTAAAACTTTCTCCTTAAATTTATTGTTAGAATTTTAATTTATAAGAATGCAAAGACAATTCACTTGAAACCAAACACCTACCCCATAGCACTAGCCAATTATATTTATTAAGTAATGAATTTTTTTCTCCTCTTGGGAAAATGGATTTTACTTGTATGAACTCAATTCTTATTAATATTAATACAATAAAAAACATTCTTATTATAAATTTATTTGTATGAAAATATATATTTTTATTTTACAATAAATACTAATGAACAATTTCATGTTATTAATTCTTTAAAAAGATGGTGAACATATATAATATTTAACTTATTGAAATAATTTATTTCAAAGAACTTATAAACAATATTAGTATTTAAAATTGATATAAAAATTTGATTTAAAGAAACAAACATCCTAACATCTTTTTTTATGGGTTATATGGGATTGAAATGGGCTTCAATGGATTATATGGAACTGAAGGAGGCCTCACTTGCATTCCAATAGGTTAGCAATTATAGATGTTTTATTTTGCAATATTTGAATGTTAGTTTCCTTTAACTTAGACTTAAGAGGGAAGGCTTCAAGATTCAATATAAGATCCCAAGGGTTAAATACAAAGGAAATATAAATTTACATAGGTGGATAGCACAACACAACACCATCTACTTGACCTAGGAAATCTAGTCCATATTTAAAAGTTAGTTAATTTACTTTATTTACTCATGTTTGAATATGTATAATTTGAGCATGACTTTAAAAACTACTTTAACATTTATTCTCTAAGTTTTTAAAGAATTCTAATCTCTACTAAGTGTGGTCAATATTGAATTAAGTGATTTTATTAAATAGATTATACTATGTTACCATATAAAATGAATTCAAAATACGAAAAATCCAAACAACAATCCAAAATAAATAGAATTTGCTTAACATAATTTACCACCTGCACAACACAAACAAAAATGCATAGCAATACACACACATCATAATCCAAAACACATCCAATGGTTAAGGCCAAATAATAGTTGATTGCATTAATCGATAAAACTTGCACAATTTACAATAAGAAAATACTAAAAATTCCAACCCTTATACTAAGGAAACTTAAGCTATTTATAGCTTTTATAATGCATCGAATCTAGCTTAATCATCATGGTCTAGCATAGGCTTTACATGCATAGGCACAACCTCGCTTCGCTTGGTATGCGAGTGTGCTCAGCATGCATGAAAGGAGTGGAGGTTGTTTTTAGCCTTGCCATCGTCAAATTTATAGGGTGTCTTGCTGCTTCTACAAGCTTCAAAAATATGGCTATCACTTTCTAGACCTATATTTTTAACCTTAGCATAATTTTTTTGATTTGGATCAACTCAGCTAATCATAATCTTAACATCCACATGTCTTTAGCAAGCTTGGGAATTTTCAACATGTTCGGATCTTCACCACTATGCTAGCTATAAGTTGTAGGTTTTGATAGAGTAATTATCACTTACCATCGCTGGGAGTTGTAATCTCAACATAACCATTTTGATTTGGATGGTTGAGGAGTGATCGGGTGATTGGAGTCTCTAACACATGATTTTTATTGCAAGGTACCTACCCAATAGCCTTTTAATTCTTATTGCCATCTCCTCAAGGCTACTTATTTCCAGGGCCTTAAAGGTGTGGCCAAAAGTTTTGAATGCTTGAGTTGACATCATCATTGGAAATATTCGTCCACTCTTTATCCAAAATTTAAACTAGTTGGGGATTTTAGGGCTTTGTATTGACATCATCATTTAAAATACTTGGCCACCCATACCTTATAGCTACTCATACCTTTCGACCACTTAGTGATCAGGACCTTCGAGCTCTTTGGCTTATGTTACCATTTAAAATCTTCGACAACTCTTGATCCAAACTTTAAACTAGTTGGGACTTTCAAGTTGCCTTTCTTACATCATTGCTTGAAAGTTTTGACCACTTTAAATATTATGGGATCTAAGAGATAAGTGGTTAAACTTCTTTGGCTCAACAAAATTTTTGTGCTCGGCCAGGTGATCTAGACTTTTGGTCAGTCCTTTATGATGGAAAACAAGACCAACAAGGCGTACCAAATCTACCTCAACAAAATTCTTTGCAAAAATGACAATCTAACCCAATTTGCAAGGACTATCTATGTGGACGATGATAGTGGCCCACAACACCACCTTCACTAGTTTTTCCCATGTTTTTTTTGGAAGCACCATTAAAAATTATTTTTGATAAACCCATTTTCTACATATTTCTATTTTACCATTAATCAAAGGAGATCCTTATTTTTAACGTCATTGTCATAGATACTTATTCCATGTATATTTGAATTCTATAACCATATTGTTAATATCTCTTTTTGTGTACTTGCTACTTCCTATGATAAACATCATATCTATAAATATTCTGCAAGAGAGAATAATTTGATTCCAAACTTGGGCATGATTTTGAAATTTATCTTTTAAAATTCTAATATTCCATTCAAGCCATAAATTCCAATAAATAATCGTAGAACCAATCCTCCATAGAATACATAATTCTTTAGCTTTAAAATAATTAATCCAACAATTCATCAACTCTTTTAATATTTATGGATCTGCTCAATATATTCTTATATTTTTTAAAAAGTTATCTCAAATTGTATGAATAAAAGGGTAGTAAAGAAGTAAAAGCTCTAATATTTATAAATATTTCTTACATAAGACACACCTAAAAGGTCCATGATATCATCTTCTTTATAGACCCTCTCTTTTACAAATATTACTTTGAACTTCTAACCAAAGGAATTTTGAGGCCTACGGGAAATCCTCTAGTGACTAAACATTCTTCTAATGGAAAATTTTGGAGTAGGAAAATTTGATTTTTCTAAATCCTCATATCCCAACTTGACTAAGTATACACCATATTTTGATATATTTCAAATCAATTCATCCTTTTATGTAAACATAGGTAAATAAAACTCTTGAAGCATATTTTGAAGCTCATCTATAATTTGTTGAGGTCCTCTCCTTCAGTCAAGTTACTAATTAAAAATACACAACTTGGATTTGTTGTCCATATTAATACAATATTTTACCTTTGAACCTTTACAAGGTAGGCATGCCCTAGGTAATGGTTGTCATTTTGAATTAGAGATAAGACAATGAGGGTTCAAAAAAGCATCAAATCAAAAAATTTATAATTCCCCTCATTGATTTATCATCTAATGCATTTATTGATTAATTACAAAGTATTTTATTGAAGTTCCATGTTTGCAATCCTTTGGGTAGGGTTATTTCCCTAAATAATTTCATTACAATAAGAGAACCTATATATTTTTAGAACATTTTTTACCAACTATTTTCTTGATCTTTGCAAAATATCCACCCAAGTATTACCTCTTAGACCAAACTCATAAATATGCAATTCGGCAAACCTGCTCCTCTCGTATTACTTCCTTTACAAACCCTATTTGTTTACAAATAGGAAACCTAAATTTTTTGTTGCATCCTTTTAAAAAAAAAAAAGTATAGTTGGAGTTTATTTATAATTTATGCTATAACTACTGGTAATATTAAAAATGACATCATATAAATAGGGATGGATTGCAATGTAGTCTTTATGAGTTGTAGCCTTCCCATAATGGTTAAGAAATTACCTTTCTAACTTGTCAAATAAGCTTTCATTCTATCCAAATAAGAAATCAAAAGCTCATTTTTATTTACTTTGTAACAAAGGAATACCCAAGTAGGTTGATGGATTTGTTTTAGTTATAAACCCTAATATATCCATAATAAGTCATTGCAAATATAGAATAGTGTCAATGAAAAATTCTAAATTTTGTAGTATTAACCAATAGTCCAGTAGCCTTCTCATAGCATGATATTATTTATTTAAACTGCATTGGATCACTAAGGGATGGACCAAAATGAAAGTATCATCAACAAATAGGATATGAGATTCTAAGGGGTCATTTTTTACAACCTAAATACCTTTCATTTTTTCCTCTATATTTGCCATTGAGAAAGCTCTCCCTAATGCCTCCACAAGAATAATAAATAGATAAGAAGATAGTGGATCACCTTGGAAGAATCCATAATATAACTTAAAGTAACCAACAAGAGAACCATTGATCCAAATATAATATTTAGAGTGCTATAACACATTTAATACATTCATACCAACCTTGATTAAAACACCAAAAAAAATTGAGAATATCATGTAGAAAACTACAACAAAAACTATTATATGCTTTATTCAAATATAATTTCACAAAAATACCTAGATTCTTCATGGAATGAAGAGAATGTTTGGCCTCTTATGCAATGATTACACCATAAAAAAATTATTTACCATGAATAAAACCACCCTGTTACTCTAATATAACACAATATAGAATGTTTTTCAACCTATTTACAATGACTTTTAAAATGATCTTACACATCATATTACAAAGGCTTATTGGATGAATTGTCTTAAAATATTTTATCTTCCCTCTCTTGGAAACCAATATACTAAAATTAGTATTGATGTCACTTATTTTAGCCTTCATTTTTGGGGCATCTTCAACCACAACCAACATATCACTCTTCACTAAATCCAAAAAAATTGAAAAAAACTTGCAGGAATCTATTAGGGCCAATGTTCAAAGTGTAAACCAATTCATGGCCAACAATGACAATGTATGATGTAATATTGGATGGTCCTAAGGGAATTTGTTGTACATTATATTTAATTTATTGTAATATTTTATTATGTAAGCCCTATGGATTGCAATTAACCTTGTTATTATTAAACCCACCTTATAAACTTGTAATTAAAATTAAATCCCTCTTGATCTATTAACTTAGGTCAAATTCATTTATGTAATTGGGGGGTTTTGTATTGGTATAAATATCCCCACCATTCCATCATTTAATTATCAAAGTGTTGTGATTCTTATCTATATATAATATAGTTATTATTTATGGTGCATACATGTGCCCATTATATCTTTCTCCCTTTCATCCTTTTTTACACTTTCTATTAAAGATTTGAGTTTCTATTCATTTTTAATTCAATTGGTCATCCATGTGCTTCACACATCATACCTAGTGCTTCACCATGTGGTAGTCTAATTTTCTAAGCTCTAAAGAAAACATTTAACTATAGATCTTCAAATAAAATCATTGTGAAGAACAACTACCCACTCCCTCAAATAGATGACTTGATGGACTAGATATATGGTGCAAATTTCTTCATCCAAATTGATCTCAAATATAGCTATCATCAAATGCCCATAGATATCATTGATGTATAGAAGATCGTATTCAAATACATAGATCACATTGATGTATAGAATATTGTATTCAAATCCAAGGAGGGTTTATTTGAGTGGTTGGTTATACCTTTCAGCTTGACCAATACACTTGCTAAATTCATGAGGATGATGGATGGTATCCTCCATCCCTACATTAGTTCATTTGTAGTAGCCTACTTAGATGACATTCTCATCTATAATAATACATGGGAGGAACATACGCAACATGTTTGATAGGTACATTATATTCTTCGAGTACACAAGCTATATGTTAATTTAGAGAAGTGCTCATTTGGCATGATGAATATTCAATACCTTGAGGATATTGTTGATAAAGAGGAAGTTCATATTGATCCTAAGAATATTCAAGTAATTAGATCTGGCCTACATCAAAGACCCTAACAGAGCTTCACAATATTTTGGGTCTTGTCAATTTCTATTAAATATTTGTATTGGGATTCTCACACATTTCTTGGAAACTATAACAAGTGGCCAAATGAGGTATCAAATCCAAGTTCGACTAGGAAGATACACAACAAAGGGAATTTGAGAGGTTGAAGAACCAATATAGATTCTACACTTTCCCTACCTGATATACATCAACCTTTTGAGGTAATGATTGATGCATTAGAATACACACTAGGAGTTATTCTCACATGGATCTCCAATTGTCTATCATAGTGAAGCATTCAAAGAAAAAATTAAAAAATTCCCCACATATAAAAAAGAGCTTTATGCAATTATTCAAGCATGTAAATAGTCTTGGGCAAGGAAACCATCATACACATAGATCATAGACCTTTAAGTTCATTTAGACATAGAGTAAGCTAAGAAATGAAAGACATAAAAAATGGGCCAAATATCTATAACAATTTTATTTGATTATCAAACATAAGAAAGAGAGTGTAAATTGAACACCATATTCTTTGATCCAAACTCCAATCATAGCAATAACCACCTTTCTTGATTCCTATAGGTATGATACTTCCAATTACACCACCTTGTATCAAGTAAATTTTGATTTTGCAAATTCATATAGAGTTCATTGTGTGGGTGAGCATATTTATTATTTTTATTTACAAGATAACCTACACTACCATATGGAATATATTTATGTACCTACTAGTTAGTGCTCAAAGATTATTGGAAAATCACACTTTACAGGGTTATGCATAGTGGCAAATATTCACCAATTGGGCAAATATTAGAATTTTCAAAATTGAAAATTGGTGAATATGAAGACCCTCGATGTCGGCCCATTCGCCTAAAATATTTAGGACCAATTTATTTGTTAGGGTCAATTCACCATAATATATATCCAAACATAGGCATATCTATGCTCGTTGGAAAGCTCATTTCGAGTCTGATCTAATGGTGGTGTTTTTATGAAGTTATAAGATGATTTAATAGGTCAAAATTTATCCCAAAGATGACCTTAATTTTTAGGGCTTCAAATGCCCCAAATTTTGGTGTGAATATGATTGATTTGATTTGTTTTGGATTCGCCATGATTCACCTTGATTTTGATTAGGATTCACCATTTTTTTACAAGTACATTTTAAGTCCAACTTCTTATGCATAATCCTGACACTTTAGCAAAGTAGTAGGTCACTTTAGGATGAAAAAATATTAGCAATACTTCAAAAGCACTTCTATTGACCCAATATGAGAAACAATATCGAGAGGTACATCAAGTCATGTATCCCCTATGTTGTTACCAATCCAACCAAAAAGAAGTAGGGACTATATACACTATTGGTAGTGTCATCCAAGACTCAAAAATCTATCTCCATAAATTTCCTCTCACATTTACCCACATCTAAGCATGGTAATGATTGTGTTTTTGTAGTAGTTATTTTTTAAAAATGACTATCATGATTCCTTTTAAGAAATCCATTTCAACTGAGGATACTACTAAGCTTTATTTTAGTCTTGTGTAGATCAACATTGGCTTGTCAAATCCCATTGTATATGATAGGAATAGTATAATTTTGAGCATTTTTTGGTTCACCCTATGGAGCATGATGGACATCAAGTTGACCATATCCATAACCTTCCATCCTTAACCTAATGGCTAGATAAAAGTTATGAATTTATTGATTGTACATCTTATTTGAATGTTTAATTCCAAGAATCTATGCACATGGGATGAGAGTCTCCCCTACATTTAGAATGGATACAATTGATCTCTACATAACTCTACCAAACACAATCCATTTAATGTCTATTTTTGGATTTCAATATTTGGCACCCATTGATATAGCTCTTCTTATGCTACATTAGTGATTGCTTGCATAGTATTCTATTTTTTAAGCAATAAAATCATTCTATTTTTTTGTGTTCTAATTTTTTATACTCTTATAATTTTTAACTACACTATTTCATGATATTCCTTAACTTGAAATTCTAATTTTTGGATCACAAATTGATGGTGATTCATCACCATAAAGTATATTTGTTAAGAGCCTAATTTGAAGCATCAATATTAACTATTCCTAAAGAGTAACCAAAGATATCAAATAATTCCTAGACCACATGATTAGATGGGTCTACTCTTTGCATAACCAAATAGGAATACCATTGCAAACATAGAAATAACATGATGTCTCCCCTTTTAGGCTCATGATTAGAATAATAGATTTAATTATTGGACCAAATAAACTGACATGCATTCTACAAAAGAAAGTCTAAAATCTTAACTTCATGTCATGGAAAGGCTATGGCTTAGTGAGGAAAATTATTTGTAGTGGGAGAATGAGAATTCCTAGTAGCTTAGGTGCATTTGCCTTTACAGTTTAATACAATAGTCCAATCGTCATCAAAATCATTAGCCTACAAAGTAAAGTCTAGATAGGTGAGGTTCTTAGCTTAAAATGACCATTCATTAAAGAGAATTATTTCATTCTATGAGATAAATATTAAGACCTATAATAGGTGTTAGGCAGATTAATGTAAACCACTCAATATTTAAACTATTTATCTCAAACTTGAATATTGAAAAATTCCTTTAAGTCTCGAGAGAGGTCAATCTCAATGCATACATATTTTTGAGGATGAACAATAGAAAACTTCGATGTTTGTGGTATCGATAGAGGCCAATGAGAGCCACTGGTTGTTTCAAAAATTGCTAGAGCAATAGTGGGATCCCTAAGAATACCACCCAAATTGAGACTTTAAGAGTATCATTTTTAGAGACTATAAAGTCTAGTACATGGATAAAATGTAAATAAGGAATTATAAACATATGAGGGACCATTTCCAAAGATGGCTACCACATGCTATGGGTCAACATAATAAAAATGGAAAAAATTCTTGGTAAGGTTTTGGATGGACTCAACTTTGATAATAAAGGTTTCCATATAATCAAGACTCATGAACAAATAATAGTATCACTTGAGATATGATCCAAAGAATATCCAACAAAAATATGGTGCACAAGATAATAACATGCATTATCAAAATTATTCAAATGGATAATAACATCAAGATCCAAAGTACTACCTCATTAAACATTCTTTGGATAAATTTTTATGGACGCTTTCCCAAGCCATGGGTATTACCTACGATGGTTTAAATAATAGTAAAAGCATCTCTTGCTGAAGAACTCATTGAAAAAGAGAAAAAACACCACCCTAAAGGTGGAGTAATTACTAACTACAATAATAAACGCAGGCTAGTAAACACTTCTTACAAGACTTTAATGAAATATATGGTTTGAAACTTAGCGGGAGAGAGGGAACATGCTAATCTAATTCAGATTTTTTTTTGAACTCTTAAAAGCTTTTGGGTAAATGTTAAAATATTTTTCTTAAAAGTTTTTGTATATTTTAAATTATATTCTTTCTCATTTTGTTATTGTGGTAAGTCAAATGTTTTTTTTTTTTTTTTTTGGTAATTTTTCAACCAAGATCATAAGTAGGATGTAATGTTTTAGATCAAGCAAAGTTGAGTGTGAATGCCTTGAGCATAATTTAGCACACTAGTGTTAAAGAGGTTGTGGAAGGTGGTAGATTTCACGGACTAAAGGTAGTATTTGAATGATTTAGTATCATTATGGTGTTTCCAAAAAAATAAATAATTTTTTTATAAAAAATAATTTTAATAATTTTTGAATTATCAAAAAAATTAAATATTATTATTAAGTAAATTTATGTCTAAATGAACTTTTATTTTATATTAAAATATTATAAATATAATATATTTTAATTAACTAATTAATATTAATAATTTTTACAAAGTTATTTAAATTTTACCTAATAACACTTCTCCATTAAACACAAGTTTTTATTACTATATTTTTTATTTTATAATATTTTTAAAACATAATTTAATTAATTTTTTTAGGAGAACGTTTACAAATTACATCAACAACCACCTTCAAGGGGTTTGAACACAAAACTACTTAAGAAACAACCATCATCTTAGCCACTAGGCAACTCCTGTCAATATTTTATAATATTTTTTAGAATTTAACTAATTAAATCCTTAGAAGATATGTCCACACTCCACCTAGACTTGTAAGTACAGAGAACTTTTCTAAACAAAGAATTGGATTGGACTTTGTTGGTTAGGTTCTTGTGTGGGGGATCCTCAACCCCAAATAATATAGAAATAACTTGTCAAACATAAAATAATAATTAATTTTTTATTTATTATTATATTGTTTATATTTATGTATATAATAAAGAGATCTCAATCCCAAATAAAATAAAATTTACTTATCAAACATAAAATAATAATTATATATAGCCTATGTAGGCTTAATGGTAATGGGAAAGGTGTATCTCAAGGAGAAGGTTCCTCCCATGTATAATGGACCATATTCGTAATATTAATGTACATAATAATGGACCAAAAAATATTTATCCACATAATAATCTTATATAATGGCATATATATATCCTATGTAGGCTTCATGGTAAGGGTAAATGTGTACCTCAAGGATATGATTCCTCCCAAGTATTATGGACCCACTAAAATATAGGGTGTTATGGTAAGGGTAAATGTGTACCTCAAGGATATAGTTCCTCCCAAGTATTATGGACCCACTAAAGTATAAGGTGTTATGATATATTTAATATTTATAATTTTAAAAGTAATTTAATTTAATTGATTAAATTTGATAAATTTAATATGTTAAAGTATTTACCTTCACCACTTTTTTTAGAAAAATATATTAAATTTAATTTGTATAAATTATTATTACAACTATATTTAATAAATATATTAAATTTTATTCGTATATTTATTTAAGAATTTAAAAATAAATATAAATAAATTATATATATATATATATATTAAATTGGAATAGTGTGATAACACAACTATATACATATACATCCGGTATGAGCATTCCCATTCCAACTATTACCTCTTTTAAGACCAAAAACTACACTTAGCAATAAAGAATTAAAACATAGTCATACAAACACGGGCTGTAGTTTCAACTTTAAACCTTCTCCAACAAAACCAAAACCTAAACTAAATCTCTTAGGAAAAGTTATCTCCTTGATTTTTTCTTAATTCATTTGTCAAGGTTATCTGCTTGACTTTTTCTTAGTTCATTTGTCAAGGTTATCTGCTTGACTTTCTTTCATTGCTTCATTTTCGTATAAACCTTTTTTATATTAAAAATAAAAAGATATGTAATATAACAACCACCAAAAGAAAAACCTATATGATAACATTTCTTAACTAATTTTAACAATGGTTTTGGTCGTTGTTTCATAATTGTACTACTTTGATCTAAGATTGAAATTATTCTGCTGTGTTTCAGCAGTAGTATTTTGTATTACTGAACTAAAGTCCTAAACCATAAACAAGAAATAAGAACAAGAAACAAAATATATAGAAAAAGTAACATCTGGAAAAAATTGAATTAAAAAAAATTAAATTAAATCTAAAGTGGAATACTTACTCTTTTGATATACATAAAAGAATATATCTTATTTTTTCCTACTTATTAACTGTATTTAACCAAAGACATAAATTAAAAATAATTTATATATCTTTCTTGAAATATTCCAAGATTAGGGAGTTGCAAGTCAACAAATAGACCCATATTAGATCCTCTATAGGCAAATGAGGGATCCTTTACCCATATTAGATCCCTCTATAGGCAAATGAGGGATCCTTTATTTCAAATAAAAAGTGTAGAAAGCATACTAAAACCAGAATTGAAGAAACTGGTCTTATTTTAAAATAAAAGAATGCGTAAAATAGTATTTGTCTATTTAATCAACTTCTTCGGATTAAAATACAATATTTTATTAATTTTTTATATGTAATTTTATTTTCTTAAATATTTACATATTTAGAGTCTTTCATATAATACCACTCAAGCTGTAAAGCATAAGAGATATATTCCTTTGGTTACAGCTTTGCATCAGAGGTGACATCTAACATAAAGCCATGTTCAACCAGGAAGATTCTGATATTCTTTTGAGAATAGGGTTTGCTTGTACGTGTGCCACAGTAAATTTGTCAGGGAAGATAAAACACTGCCGGATGCTGTGGTTCTTCTGGACTCATGGAATAACACTTATAGTCTTATACCATATTTGCAATATTATCCAAAATCCAGATTCTATGGAATGGCAGCACCAAATTGAATATGACATCTATAAATGTCTAGGTTAAGCCAAGCTCTAGTTCTTCTGGACTCATGGAATAACACTTATAGTCTTATACCATATTTGCAATATTATCCAAAATCCAGATTCTATGCAATGGCAGCACCAAATTGAATATGACATCTATAAATGTCTAGGTTAAGCCAAGCTCTAGTTCTTCTGGACTCATGGAATAACACTTATAGTCTTATACCATATTTGCAATATTATCCAAAATCCAGATTCTATGCAATGGCAGCACCAAATTGAATATGACATCTATAAATGTCTAGGTTAAGCCAAGCTCTAGTTCTTCTGGACTCATGGAATAACACTTATAGTCTTATACCATATTTGCAATATTATCCAAAATCCAGATTCTATGCAATGGCAGCACCAAATTGAATATGACATCTATAAATGTCTAGGTTAAGCCGAGCTCTTACACGCCTGATATTTGTGTCTGCTTCTATGATAAGGTATTCAGTCTGAGAGTTTGATTTCTTCCTTGACCTCAATGAAGAGATTTCCTAGTATGTGTCCACCGCAAGCTGTGACCTGTATGAAGTCACTCCTAACATAAGGCCAACATTAAAGATAACTTTAAATGAGCTTGTTGATGGGCTCCATATAACTTAAGGTGGGCGTCTCCTTTTGCGGTGTTCAAAATGTCCATGTGGAGGCTTATGGTCCTCTGTGTTCATTACAAGATTTTTTTAGTTGTGAAAACAGAAATGAAATTCTCGCAGATTTGATTCTGTATTAATTTTATATAATAAACTGAAAATTATTAATATTGTTCTATTAAAAAGAAGGTTTTATTTATCTAAATTTTTTAAAGTAATTACAATTAAAACAATACCATAAATGGCTGAGGGATATCAATTGTGCAGGTTCTACAATTTGCGTCATCAGAGGTAAAAAATTGAGTAATACAAACTCATATTCTATCCAACAATCATGTTCAGAATGCTAAAGTTGTTATTGATCACAAAGTATGGGATGACATGTCGCTGGTGGTGTCAAGGCAATTGCTGCAGTTATTTATGGAGGACTTGAGCAATCTGGAGTCTAAAGTACACAAGGAGATATTGTAATATACAGTGGATCAAACTCAGGCCAAGGTTGTTTCTTTCGAAGAACAAGCCAAGGGTTGGTAGTGTTATCCAAACCAATAGCAGTTGTGGTCTCCACGGTGTCGGGAATGGCCAAGTGTAGTCGGATAGCATAGAATTTCTTATGACCTGATTAATATAGCCATTGAACAAGGTTTCCATCACTTGGTAGGCAGATTTATGGGGGTTAGACTTGGTCTGGATGCTGTCAAAAAATGGGCTTCTACTAAGTGGAGGTCGAATGGTCATATGGAGATTGTCACCCTCTAGAGGTTTTTTATGGTGAATCTGAACTGTTTTGCTAATTTCAAGAGAATTTTATGGGGGGCTGGTTCTTTGGAAAGCATGGCCTTTTCGTCAAAAGATGAGGACCTAATTTCAATCTGAAGACCCAAAAAAAATTGGAGGATCTAACTTGGGTGAGATTACCAAATCTCCCCTTTCAAAACTAAAATCAAGAGGTTTTTGCTAGTATTGTTTGGGAAATGGACTATCTGATTACTGTGGATTTGGCCACCAAGTCCAAATCTTGCCTTGTCTATGCTAGGATATGTATTAATGTGGAGCTAGGGGAATTTACCATATTCGATTCAGTTGGTTTCAAGATTGGGAATTCGGAATCAACCTTTAGAATATGAGAATCCCCCTCTTAATTGTGGGGTTTGTAAGAAATTATGGCACTTGACTCGAGAATGCCCAAACTAGAAGCCTCCTTCCCAAGGTCAAATTATGGTAACAAAAGCAAATTGAAGAAGAGGGTTCCAGGAAGAAAAATATCTTGGAAGCTGAAAACCTTGAGAGCAAAAAGCAAAAGGTCTCATCCTTAGAGGGTTCCAAAAAGGAAGATATCTTGGAAGTTGAGATCCCTGAAAATGAAGTAAAGTTGATATGCACAAGTATTCTTCATTTGAGAATCAAGTTATGGTAGATAAGATGAAGGTATGTGATATTTTACCCTCCTCATAAATGAATATTGTTCTTTCTTCAAATTCCTTTGATATGCTTCAAGAGATTACTTTTGGAGATGAAGGTAATGACCTCTTGGAAAAGACGGATGATGGAAATCTTCAATTAGAAAATGAGGAAGATGAAGATGAGCAAAACCAAATAGTTTTGAAAAGTGGGTAGATCAAATAAAAAAGAACCTTGAAAAAATAGCTTCAGAAAAACCTGGTCAAACTCCAAAAACCAGACATCAAAAGAAGTTATGAATTGATGTGGGTATTGTTAAATCTCAGGGGAGACCTCTTCTAATAAGAAAATCATAGAAAAAGAGATAGACAAATATTGTTAATGGAATCTAAACAATAATAGCCTTGGATGAGGGAAGTAAAAATGCACTCTAGGCAAGAGGAAAAAGATGATAATGCAAGCCATGTTGAGTCTAAGAATAGATATATGTCTATCCTCTCTCGTGTTATAGGATTTTAACCCAATTGCTTATGGGTGTTTTGCTCTTTTGGGTTCTTGTTGGGCTTAGTCATGTTGGTCTTTCTACCACGTTTTATAAAATCTCAAGTTGTATGCAGTTTTAGGAGTTTATCATTGTAAAAATTATCTTTTTTCATAAAAAATGGTTAAGATGTTATTTTTGTTGTGTTTTCATCAACTGTCTCCTTTTACTCAAAACTCTTTTCTTTCAAATCCTATGGTTTCTTTGGTTTTTCTGTGCAATTCTTGTCATTTCACATGCAAAATTGTAAACGTTTTAGCATGGGTGAGGCCGTGGATGTGCTTTCTGTCTAAATTTTGTTTTCTGCAAGTTCGTTCCACTCTGCACATATGGTAGCAGTTTTTGGCAACTTAAATGTTTTTTAGAGCATGCTTCCTTTTCGAGTGCAATACAGGGACACTTTTGCTCCACTGGTGGAGCGAAAGTGTTTTCGCTCCTAGTTGTGGAGTGAAAGTTCCTATTAAATGAAAGGGGAGCAAATGACTAAGTCTTGGTCAAGGCACGAAGTGCTTTCGCTCCATGTGGAGCAAAAGCCCCCCAAAAGAATTAAGTGTGCATTGGCTAAAGAATTTACCTCCACTTGTGGGGAGAAAGTACTTTCACTCCACTTAAGGATCAAAAGCTCCTTCTTGAGAGCCGTAAAAGTCAAAAGCGTAGGAAAATCAAAGTCATGGTCAAAGGTCCCATCACTCTACCAATGGAGCGAAAATATTTGTCGCTCCACTAGTGGAGAGAAAATCCCCATCGTTCCTGTTAGAATAAGTGAATATTCTCTTAAGTTCTACTAGGATAGACACACTTGAGTTTCCACTCCTCCATGTGTCAGGAGAACTCTCAGTGGTGTCTTCATCAGGTTTGATGAGTTGTTGTAATCCAATGGCTCTCAATGATCAACTTTGCTATTTATACAAAGTTGATCCTTGGAATAAATCAATCAGTTCTACTCTTCTCTTCATATTTTGTGTAATGCTTTGCATGTCTATTTTGGGAAATTCTAACATGGTACCAGAGCAGGATAGACTTTTCTAGCATTCTCTCGTGGAGGTTCTAGGAGCTGGTTCTTTGTATCTTTTTGTTGGCTTCTCCTTTTTTTAAAAGCCTTCAATAAGAGTTTATATATAGTTTTTTTTTCAGCTATATTTTTTTGGAGTTATATGTATGTGGGTTATTCTGATAATATTTATCTCCTTCTCAATTGAAGAAGGGAAGATTCATTGTCTTCTAGAGTAATTTTTTTTCAGAAATATTGCCCATTTTTTTCATAGATCTGTTTTTTAAAAAATAACAAAAGGAAAATATTCTTTTTGTCCAAATCTCTTCTATGAAATAATCATACATTATATCTTTTTTTTTTATCTTTTACCTTAACAAAAAACTCATTTTTTCAAGCATATAACTTGATATAATAGGATATATTTCCTATCGTAAGTTTTTTTTTACAGGAAAAATATCAGTCGACTGCACTCGGAGACCTCAAATATAGGCTCATTTTTTGTGCTCTTGACACCCATTTTGGGTGCCTTAGATGCACATCGTGGCGCCTCTCTTCCATCTCTCTAGAGTGCACTCGGAGACCTCAAAAGAGAGGCTTGATTTTTGTGCTCTCGACACCCTATTTGGGTGCCATAACTGCACATCGTGGTGCCTCTCTTTAGTCTCTCTAGCGAATCTGAGATAGCGCTCTCCGCTTCTCATCCGTTTGGTGTAGATCTTCATTTTTATGAACGTTGGTGTTAAGATCTCCTAAATCTATATCTTGCCCACGTGCGCTTCGAAGACGTCTCTTTTAGTTGCCTTAATTTCATTTCTTCAAGGGGTTGTTCTAAGTGTTAACGTCTCTTTTTTCATCGGCGACCCTCGTAGGAACCAACTCATGTCGGATTTTAATCCTTAAATGCCAAATATCTCCTATATAATTTGGCATTGGTGTAACGGCTAACATAAGGTTCCTATTAAACTCGTCTGGGCCCTCTCTCTTTTGCATTGCTTTCATTGATTTACTTTTCATATGCTCGCTTAACTTGATCTCGATTCTTTGGCAGGTTTAAGCTCATTCGATTTGTTCGTCAGGCAATGCTAAATTTATTGAATTTTTAAATATTCATTTGATAATACGTCTTGTTTCATATAGGTAAAATTTTTTCCTCTCCTGTTATATTTTCTTCTGTAGGTTTTCAAAAGGATAGACGTCTTGCAATACAAAGGAGGGACACCTTGCTCAAAGGCACCCATGGTGCAGAGAGGTAATCTTCTACAGGTTTTAGAAAGGACAAATGCCCTGCATAACAGAGAAGAAACACCTTGCACAAATCACCCGTGGCGCCAGAGAAGAGAACACACGAAACATCTTCAAGAGGACTTTGTTGTCCTATTCTTCGATGGCTCTAGTGTTCTTTCGTTTCCCTTCTAATTATTTTTGCAGGCTGTCCACTTCATTTAACAGAGAGGTCATTTTTTTACCACGCTTTTTTTTCAAAGGTCCCCTCTTCATCTGGGTACCAAAAATTTTCAGAGGGCTTCTCTCGGTTTTAGCTTTGGGTCAGCCCTTCATTTATGTAACGAATCTGACGCAGTGCCTTCGTTGTTGTGTGACCTCCTTTATTTAAAAATAGGTATTTGTGTATTGGTTTCAATTTCCCTTCAATTCGAAGGTTGACTCTTTTTTAAAGCCTTTATATTTTTCGAAGGCTTTTTAAAATATACGAGTCATTTGTAACCTCATTAATTCAAAGGTCTATTTGAGGGGTTTTAAAGGTGCTAATTTTTTTGCATCGAATTTTGATTTGACTGGGGGGGCTCATTTTTTGTGTTATATGTGTCTATCTTCTTTTCTCATTCTCACAAAAGAACTTAATTTGCTAATCAATTTGTTTATATTTCTTGCTTAATTAAATATTATTAAGAACTTAATAGAATATATCTATTTTATTTTTCTTTTAAATTCATTAAGCAAACTCTATATTAAACATCTAATTTTATTTTTTGTTTACTAATTTTTTGGCAAATATTATCTTATTAATTACTATTATTAAACAAAGTAATTTAATTAAAATCTCTTTTATAAACTTGTTAATATATTCTAAAGAAAAGCATTTGTCCTTCTAAAAAGCACAAATATTTTATCACCAATCACCCATATTGGACATCCTATATAACTTATAGTTTCCCTCAAGTAAGGGCGAGTTATTAAGATAACCAATATAGGCCTGGATGATATTAGCCTATGTTCCAAGTATCATATCTAATCAATACTTATAGTTTCCCTCTCATCAGGGTGGGTATTTGAGAAGAGAAGATATATAGGCCTAGCATATTTGTTCTCTTTAAACCAAACTTATATCAAATATCCTCAAAATACTTATAGTTTCCCTCAAGTTAGGGCGGGTATTTTTGAGTTATTTGGTGTTCCTTAAAAGCTTTGGCATATTTGTTCTCATTAACCTCATTGAATATCATATTTTCTCATATTACTTATAGTTTCCCTCTCGTTAGGGTGGGTAATTTTGAGCAATTTGGTATTTCCTTCAGGCTTCTGTTAACTAATATCCATTACATTCTAAAAATTAAAGTTAAAGGGGGAACTTTGGGTTAACTTCAAAATGAATACAATTGATCCTCTCACTCCTCATAACTACCATACATGGAAACCCAAAATTTTAAATCTCATTTCTCAAAAAGGGCTCACACACCTATTAGAAGAAAAGCAACTTGAGTTTGAAAAAGAATATGAAATATTTGTTCACAAAGGGAAAATGTATGAAACAATGGGTATTATAAGCTCTAATGTTCATGAAAGTTTGTGGTTTCACATTACAGATTGTAAAACTCCTTATGAAAGTTGGGAGAAACTAAAGACCTTTTTTGGGAAAGTAGATCAAATAAGATCAATGCAACTAGAAGCAGAATTAACAACATTATCTCCTGAAGACTTCAGAAATATTGTTGACTTCCTCACCAAATTCAAAGAAGTCCTCACTCAATACAAAGGCAGTGGGAAGAAAAATACTAAAGAAGAATACATTTATCTAATTCTTTCTAAACTAAATGGTGCATTTCAAATATTTGCAACCACCTTTCTATCTACAAAATATGCTCTTGGTGCAACCTTTAAAATGCCCTCTTTAGAAGAATTTTGTGATAGACTAACTAGGGAAGAAACAAAACTTGCAAGATATGAGATATCTTCCTCTTCCTCTTCCTCCAAAGCCTTAGTAGCCTCCACCTCTACTAAAGAAAAATTCAAAAAGAAGGAAAGGAATCCCATAACTTGTACTCACTATAAAAAGAATGGTCATTCTGCAAACAAATGCTGGAAAAAAATTACAACTAGAGGCAGCTATGAAGGATCAAAATATAGACAATAAAAAGCAAATAGGAAAAGCCCTAAATGTTCAAGGGAAAACCTCCAATTCTTCTTCTAATTATTGGGTCCTAGATTCTGGAGCAACTCATCACATGACTGCTTTAGATAAGTCATTCTCTTCTATCTCCTCAAGTTCAACATGTAGCATAGAAGTTGGTGACTCTTCCTTTATCCCAGTCAAAGGAAAGGGTGACATAACCATTGATGGTGGCTCTATCAATAATGTTCTCTATGTTCCAAACATTGCCACAAATCTCCTCTCCGTCTATCATATTTGTACCTCTGGAAAGGGGAAAACAATTCTCTTCTCTCCAACAGGAGTTGAGATAAGAGACTTTCAAGATCCCCATTCTCTCATAGCCAAAGGAGATATTGATCACAACACTCACCTATTTCACTTCAAAGGATTCAAAAATCCAGAAGGGGCCTCTTGTTTTGTGGCTCATGGAGATCTTGAAAGCAAAATTTGGCATGAAAGGTTTGGTCATCTCAGTTACAACTACCTAAAGGAATTAAGCACCCATGAAATGGTAAAAGGTTTACCTCAAGTGTCTTCTATTGATGGAATTTGTCCTGGATGTGCTCTTGAAAAGCAACATCAAGATCCTTTCCACCCAAGTAGTTCTCTAAAAGCCTCATCCCCTCTAGAATTAATCCATAGTGACTTGATGTCTTTTCCAGAACCTTCTTTCAAAGGAGCAAAATATGCTCTAACCTTTATTGATGACTTTTCTAGAAGAACTTGGGTCTACTTCCTGAAATATAAAAGTGATGTTCTATCCCACTTCAAAGTCTTCAAAGCCTTAGTTGAAAATCAGGCCTCCTGCAACATCAAGAAAATTCGCACAGTTAATGTGGTGGAATACTGCAGTAATGAGTTCTCCATATTTCTATCAAGTCATGGCATCATTCATCAACATTATGTCTCCCATAATCCTCAGCAAAATGGTATTGCAAAAAGGAAAAACCGAACATTAAAGGAAATGGAAAATTGTATGCTCCATTCAAGAGATCTTCTAAAAACTTTTTGGGTAGAAGCTATTAACTATGCCAATTATATTCAAAACTGCACACCTCATAAAGATCTTGACCATTTAACTCCTGAAGAAGCATGGATTGGCTCAAAACCAGATGTTTCCTTCTTCAAGATATTTGGGTGTACTACTTGGGCACACATCCCAAAGAAGAAAAGGAAGGCTCTAGATAAGAAAATCAAAAAGCTCATCTTTATCGGTTATTGTGAGGAAATGAAAGCATACATGCTCCTTGATCCCTCAACTCATGAGGTCTTCTTCCATAGGAATGTCCAATTTGATGAAACATTCCCTCAAAAAGATCCTCAATCCCCCTCTTCCTCCATTGAGCCTTCTCCTATAGTAGAACCTCAATATTATGAAGAGCCAACTCTTGAGATTAACTTGGAAATTGATAACCAATATGAGGAACCTGTAACTCCAACTCAATATCTTTCAACTCCTTCTACTCCTTCCACTATGCCAAAATGGGCCCACACCATTGTTAAAGAAGCTACTCCCTACATCCAAAATATTCCATCAACCAGATCAACCAACCCCATAGGCACTGGTCTTGTCTGTCAGTCTATTTCCTCTGATCCTCAATCCTTCAAAGAAGCAACAAGAATTAAAGAATGGGATGAGGCCATGGAAAACAAATTTTCTTCCTTAATCAAAAATAAAACTTGGGATTTAGTTCCCTTGCCTAAAGGAAGGAAGTTAGTTCATTGTAAATGGATCTACAAAATAAAATATGGGCCTAATGGAGAAATAGACAAACACAAAGCTCGCCTAGTAGCCAAAGGTTTTTCTCAAATTGAAGGTATTGACTATGCAAAAACCTTTGCTCTAGTTGCTAAAATGGATTATGTTAGATTGGTTCTTGCCCTAGTTGCTTCCCAAAAGTGGCATGTCTATCAAATGGATGTAAAAAGTGCTTTCTTACATGGGGACTTAAAAGAAGAAATATTCATGGAACAACTTGTTGGTTTCACTCAAGACTCCTCTCTTGTTTGTAGGCTAAAAAAGTCTCTCTATGGCCTCAAACAAGCCCCTAGAGCTTGGTATGAAAATATGGACTCCTTCCTTCTTTCAGTAGGTTTTTCTCATTGTGAGTCTGATAACACAGTCTACATTTGGAGAGATGAAGGCAAAATCACCATTCTTGTTCTATATGTTGATGATCTTCTTCTCATTGGTAGTAACTTCACTCACATTCAGACTATAAAAGACTCCCTCTAAAAAATTTGAAATGGCTGATCTAGGTTTAGCTCATTACTTCCTTGGGATTCAAATAAGTCAAACAGATACAAGAATTTCATTGTGTCAACAAAAGTACACACTAGATCTTCTTCAAAGGTTTAAAATGATAGATTGCAAACCTTCTCCTACCCCTTTTCAATCTGGCATAAATCTTAGTACTTCCTGCTCATCCCCTCTATGTGATGCAACTCTATACCGTCAACTTGTAGGAAGTCTGTTATACCTTACTCATACTCACCTAGATATCTCATATGTTGTTGGCCTAATATCCAAATTCTCTCATCAACCTCACTTTAGTCATTGGCAAGTAGCAAAAAGAATCCTCCATTACTTGCAAGGCACTACGCACTTTGGGCTCTTATATAAGGGAAAATCCATGGATATCATTGGCTACACGGATTCAGATTGGGCAGGTTCAATAGAAGACAAATATTCAACCTCAGGCTATGTCTTTTGCCTTGGTTCTTCACCAATAGCCTGGTTATGCAAGAAATAACAAGAAGTGGCCTTATCTTCTATAGAGGCAAAATACAGGGTAGCATTTTTAGCTAGTCAAGAAGCTCTTTAGCTTCATCAAATTCTGAGAGAATTTGGTTTCTCCCATGAAAAGCCTATAACTCTTTGGTGTGACAATCAGAGCATAATTCATATTGCACGTAATCCGGTTGAGCATCAGTGCACCAAGCACATTGAGATACACATGCACTTCATACGGCAGCATATTCATAATGGGGATATATACTTGGACTATATTCCAACTGAGATTCAAATTGTAGATATCTTCACCAAGTCATTTCCTTCTTCGCGTTACCTTCAGTTATGATATAAAATTAGAGTAATACAACTGCATTGACAAAGAGGTCTTCCACCTCTCATTATATTGTTTGGAGAATGGTTTTTTACCTTGTGGTTTTTCTTATCATCTCTCCAATAGCATGTAGATTATGAGGATAATCTTCGCCATCCGAAGACATACCTCTATCTTGGATATTTTTTTATGTGACAGATGGTTTTTTCCCAAGGGGTTTTTTCACCATCTATGTATTGTAAATGAGTACCTCATCAGGCCATGTTGTCGGGACTCATCATTCTTATTGTATTAAGAGGACAATCTTCACCATCCGAAGACAAGCCTCTTCCTTACTTCCTTTTTGATTGATGGTTTTTCCCATAGGGTTTTTACCATCTCTTCAAAAAAGAAGTTGTGATAGTTGATTTTTCCCCAACAGGTTTTTTCACCATCTATATTAATTGTAAATGAGTACCTCATCAAGCCATGTTGTCGGGACTCATCATTCTTATTGTATTAAGAGGACAATCTTTGCCATCCGAAGACAAGCCTCTTCCTTACTTCCTTTTGATTGATGGTTTTTCCCATAGGGTTTTTACCATCTCTTCAAAAAGAAGTCATTGTACATGAGTACCTCATCAAGCCTTGTTGTCGGGACTCATTTGTAAAAAATCTCCCCTAGTATCACTTAAGGGGGGTGTTAGAATAAGTGAATATTCTCTTAAGTTCTACTAGGATAGACACACTTGAGTTTCCACTCCTCCATGTGTCAGGAGAACTCTCAGTGGTGTCTTCATCAGGTTTGATGAGTTGTTGTAATCCAACGGCTCTCAATGATCAACTTTGCTATTTATACAAAGTTGATCCTTGGAATAAATCAATCAGTTCTACTCTTCTCTTCATATTTTGTGTAATGCTTTGCATGTCTATTTTGGGAAATTCTAACAATCGTCTTAAGTGTAAGGCCAAGGGAAGCTGGCTAGAAAGTAAGATGAAAACTAAGTAAAGCAAAGGAATGCTTTCGCTCCACATCTGGAGTGAAAGTGCTTTCCCTCCAGTTGTGGAGCGAAACTCCAAGTGGGCCATAACACAACGAAAGTTACCCATAACCGTTATTAACTGCTCGACCAACCCTGAAGCTGCGCTCTAAGTCGTTCGATCAAGGTAGATCAAGGGAACCTTATGCATTCAATACAAAGTTATCTGGAAAATCAAATTTATGATGTTAATTCGGTTTCGGATTAAATCTATCTGTCACCATCGTAGAGGTGGTTGGACATTAATATTTTGAGAGGTGAAACCCTTTATAAAAGTTATATTTTTCTCTATAATTAAGGATGAACAATCTCTGCTAGAAAAATAGGTGTATATCTCAAAATCAGCTTCTGAAACACGAACTTTTAGTTCCGGTCTTGAATCTTTTGTCTTTGTGTATGCCTTCTATCATGTTATTTCTGTTAAGTTAGTCATTTTCTCATACGACTTGAATTCTGTTTTTGGATTTAGTTGTTGGTGAAGGATTAATTCTGGAGTGCCCCTGGAGGTTATGCAAGTGAGAGGATTTAGTTGCCGTTTTTGTTAAAAGTTTATTATTTTGATTGTTGTTGGTTTGAGTGAAAGGTTGTGTATCGTTCTTCCTATCCATCACCTCAGTATTTCAGGCTTTCGGCCTCTTTTCCCATTCCTTTTAGTAATTTCCTTCTCTTTCTGCATCTTCTCTAACCCTTATCTCAAAATTTTATTTTTGAAACCAATCCTACTGGAGACTGGCACGAGAGACATTTTTTTATTTCGGCCATTCAATGCTTGGCAACGGGTCTAGGACACTGTAGACTTAGAAAATCTATATCTAGGCCGATTCCATTGCTAACAAGTCCTAGGTGACCATTTCACTTTGTGGTATGTTGCACTTCGAAATGTTTTAGTTTTATGAATTATCTTGTTTGTGATGTCTCACTTTTGTAATTGTTAGTGGATTTGGAGGTGTTTTATTGTAAAGGTTTGGACCACTTTTCAAAACTCCTTCCACTCAAAGTAATTATATAAAGCACAACTCTACATTACCTATATATATAAGCATGTGCACTAATTTTCTTTAAACTTGTTCTCTTTTTATGGTTAGTAGACTTTCATCTATCTTGAAATTTTGAGGTTTATAATAGAATACACATTTATATTATGACTTGAAGATAATTTAATATTTGTAAAACATGTAATGGAGATGAATACGTTTTCTATTGTATATATGAGCTAAGTCTATTTTTGAACTATAATCCTTTAAAACATTTTCCTAATCATAAATGATCTAAAAAAATTAAAATATATTAAAAATAAAAAATATATATTTATAAAATCTTTTAGATGTTACATTTTCTATAAAATAAAATTTAATCCATGATTAAAAGATTAATCTTATTCCCCTTTATCTAGCCCATTCATGTTTTCTGAAAAAATATAAAATGTTCTTTACAATTTTATTAATTATTCTAAGCCAAATATCGGGACCCTGGTTAAATTTTTGTTGCCATGGAAATCTCAAAACTTTTGCAAGCATTATGATAGATTAATTAGTTTTTATTTACCAAAAAAATGATAAATTAATTAGTTTTTATAAATAATATTGCCATTTTACACTTTAAGTATACGGAAAATTATTATATGATCTAAAATCTTGTGTATATAAATAAACTTAGACCATAAGGTAAGGTTTACGGTCTCACCTCTTTTCAGTGTAGCCTTTTTTAAAATTAAATCTTATTTCAATTAATTACGTTCTTAATTTAAATGACAATAATTTAAATAATTATAAAAAATTAAAGTTTGAATTGTATAAATGATATGAAATGATATGCGCATAATTGTTGAATTATTAGAATTATTACAAGTAAAATTTATTAAAATTGTATTATATATATATATATATATATATATATATATATATATATATAAAGGATTTGGTAACTAGTTATAAATTTGTATGCCTTTTTCGCGGGTTTGAATCGTTCTTTGTCATCATTATAACATTCAATTGCATCGAGTAAACTTTTTATGTAGCCAACTACACTACGCGACACGTCCATTGATAATATTTGAAATATTATATATTTAATAATATAATAACATTGCATTTACATTTTATTTTATATTCTTATAAATTATTCTACTTACAAATTTTCAATATTACAATTGTCAATTGTAAAATTATTACAATATCATATAATATAAGTAAAATCCATTATAATATCATATAACTTTTTTTAATTATAATTATAAATATTTATATAAATTTATATTTAATAACATAATTTGTTTTATGTTTTTATTTTTATTAGGTAAAGAGGAGTTTTGAAAGGGTTTTCGAATCTTTTTACATAAGAGGTTTTGAAAGCGTCTCCAAACTTAACATCCAACAATACAAGCATCCAAAGAGATTCCACAGTAAAACACAAGGAGTTCTAACCCATCCAAGGGAATAGAAACCAAATTTCATATAAATCTAAAACCAACTCAGTCGACTCCCATTGAACCCAACATGAAAAATAGGGTTTTGAAAGGCACCCAGAACCTTGTACAAGTGGATCGGGCCTCCAATAGAGGACCTAGGGTTGTAACAACCCAAGTCTACTCAATTGGTTGTCAAAATATCAAATTCGAAATTTTATTTTATTTCAAAAGCATAGTCATAATTGATATATATACCCAACTTAATATTAGTACATAGGCATAAATATCTGCACTCCGAGATAACGACCGCTGTAGACGGAATCATGAGTGCTCAAGATTGGCCTCACAATATTTTACCATTTATGAGATTCTCCTTCTCCTAACTCGAGTTTTGATTTCTCGGTAAAGGGGTTATCCTTTCAAGGTCCATATCACCTAAAAGGATGGTTATCCCCGAATCTCAACAACCGCCACCTGCGAGTTGTTGGAGTTGGACGATTACACATCCTTCTCGATGGCAACAACTTTCTTAATTTATATCCTTCTCGATAGTTATTAATTCTTGGTATTACATCCTTCTCGATGGCCAGGTTAAGATGTGTCTAAACTAAAGTAATTTTCTCAAGAACATCAAAGGCTTTCCTATGGTGCTTTGTTTCGGTTTCAAAATTCAAATTATAATAAAATCTTGATGGAAGAATTAGAGATCATAAATCTATCTTTTATTTTCCAATATTTAATCTAATAAGAACAAATAAGCAACATCCCACATCCACTTAAAATATTAAATAGATAATAATTTTTATTTCCCAATATTTGATTTAATAAGAACAAAGTAAATAACATCTCACATATTGTATCCATTTAAAGTATTGAATAGATAATAATTTTTCTTTTACTTCATTATAGATATTTTCTATCATAAATCCAACTTTCGATAAGTTATAAAAACAGCTTTATTTTTCTTAAAATTTCTAAAAACAAAGCAAGCATATCTATCAAATATATAGAACCTATATAGTTGTATAAATATATCAATTAAACAGTACCAAAATCCCATAACCTATATTAATTAAATAAGACTTTCATTACCATCATTTAAAACTAAGAGTAGTTATTGACTAAAATTAACCATTCATGTAATAATTAAAGTAAAAATACAATATCACATATGACGATTCAACTTGAAAGTAAACGATTTTATTAAGAGTTATAATGTTCTTTCAACTCACTTTATTTTTGCAGTAAACTAATTAAGGAGTATTTTTGAAGCAATCAACATTTTCTTGTGTTCTTAATTTATAAACATAAAGTTCAAGTGGTTGGAACATTAAGTTTTGACTGACAGATACCCAAGATTACACAACTATAAACCTTTATAGCAAAGCAACACATACTAAAATCATTCGATCATGAAAAAATCAGTTTATTATCTACTTTGGAGCTTTGTTTTTACTTTCTAAAGTTTTCCACATGTCCATAATCTACGGTGGAACCACACGGAAATGTGTCCCAACAAACTTTGGTAAAAAGCTTAAAATGCAGACCAACTTCTTAAGTTAAACTCAAAGTTTATGATGACTTCTCTTCCGGGTGTAGATAAGATGTGTACACGCATTTGAAGTACTAGACTATCAACATATTTTTTTATACACTACATTAAACCTCAAGAGAGATATAACTCCATATTAAACTTTCTACAACATTTTCCGAATTCATTAAAGATGAAATGGATTGGTTTACAAAAACGTTGTCATAGAATTACTATACACACCTCAAGATCAACATGCTCCAAGTAGATCCTAGATAGTAGTGCAATCAGCACAACCACAACATTTAAGTTCCCAAAATCATTTTACACATATCCATACAAATAAAATTATTTTTAATGACATCTATCAAAGTCTTAACATATATCTTTACCCAAAAATAAATTTGAAACAACATCTTGATAGATCAAAATAATCTATTAAAAATACCATTAACGACTCTTATAAATAAAAGAAAATACATTATTTTATTTTTACCGTGACTCACGAAAGACTCGGTGGCGACTAAACTTTGTTAAACCTAGTTTCTGGTTAAAACAATAAGAAGGGTAATTAATGATTAAAATCACCGCATGACGAAGCTTTTGAGATTGTCATCTACATTTTTGGGAGGACTGAGAATGAGTAATATAAAATTGGATTGAAATAGAAAACTTCAACATCAACAAAGATATTATGAGATAAATTTCATATTATAAGTTTAAGACACATCAACTTCACTTTTTCGTATCAAAATAGAACTATTACCAAACTAATATATTTTTAGAATAATACATCATCGAAGCCTCCAATCATTCTTTTAATATCTTCAATATTTCTTCTATTTGGTTGGCTAAACGAATGAACCGAGCTGCTCCTTATCTACAAATTTTTGTGGCAGAAGACAGTGATATTGGCAGATTATGGGTCACCATGGCCACTCAAATGGATGCATACTACATATATGAATACAAAAGTGCAGAGCATGAAACATAAAATAATCATTATGGAAATCAAAGTACGCACTTCGTCTAAATATCCACCACCAAATGCAATTGACAATATCCAACTTTAAATATTGAATTGTTTAAGAAAAACATAGTAAATTTTACCAAAAAACAAAGGCATCGTCTTCATGAAATTCAAGAACAAAATTTTGGACATGTATAAATTATTCAATATCACCCAAACAAGCATTTGAAATATACAAATTAAAACAAGCGTAAAACTTCAATATCATACAAGCTAGCATAATCAAATTTAAACAAACATAAAGCATCAGACCAATGGAACATGAAGCTCACTGGTTTCGAATAGATGAGAACTTAGACTCTCTTACTAGCTGAATAACGGAGCGCACCTCATCAACCTTCTACGTACCTCCACAAGACCAATCTCTCCTTTCCTTTAATAAATTTCGAAGATCATTTTACGGAGATACATCATCTTCCATGTAGAATAGTTTCCCTTAATGGTTTCCAGATGGCGATGAAAACATTCATCCGAAAAAAAGAACAAATGAATATAACATTTGGTAAATTAGTTTATGAAAAAAAAATTATTTTTATTTTTATTTTATTACTAATATTTTTATTATTATTTTAAAATATTTATGTATGTATATTTATAGCATTTATATTTTTATCAATATATATATTAATTTTTGCAATCCTTATAGCAAGAACATTATATGCATTAATTACATCCAACAATCAAAATGCATTCAATTTCCACAATCAAGTATGTGCACATAATGCAAGCAACACACAAAATGTCCTATATGAATTTTTCTCGGTGGGCTTCCATGTACCCACGAGCCATGGTGCACTAAGCACAACATCATATCCCACCTTACCTTACGCTTTCGACCACTATCTCCGCCAAAATAGGGTGTTCTTATCATCAGGCTTACTTGCTATGGAATGAAAACCTGCACATGCACTCACATAAATCTTTTAACAATATCACATTCTTCAAGAAAATAAGTAATTATTTAATCAAATAGTGGGGATGTTACATTCTCCCCCACCATAATTTAACACAGTCACTGTGTTAGCCAAAATATTTCTACAGATTTTAAAATAATTAAACATATACAACAAGCCATAGATTATAATCTTTATCAAAATATGCATGCATTTCAGTATAGTATATCAAATCTTGCATTATAAATCCAGAATACACACATAAATGAATATCAAATATTTGAATATTCATGTAAATATCAGTATTCAAATAAAAATGGAAACTATTCTTTCATTGTTGCCACATCTTCTCATGTGTTGTTACTTTCTAAGTAGAGATTCCACTAGAGTCTACATTGATCAACAACTCTTTTCCTTAGTTGTTTAGTTCGGTACCCTAGAATTTGTATGGGGTGAACCTCAATGAGTTGTGGGTCCGATGTCTGCAAATGAGAAATATACAAAATGAGTGAAGGATCTGCTACATAATTTCGGAGGAGGGACACATGGAAAGTACTGTGGATTTTGGATAAATTAGGTGGCAAAGCTAATTTGTAAGCAACAAGACTAATTTTGGTGATGATTTTGAATGGTCCTATAAATATAGAGCTTAGTTTAGTAAATTTTATGGAGCTCTTAGTCAGTTTAACTCTTAAAAAGACTTTATCACCAATAGTAAACTCTTTAGAAGATTGTTTTATATCAGCATAGCTCTTCTGACTATACGCAGCTTCTCGAAGTCGTTGGTGGATTTATTTCAACTAGACCTCCATTAGTTTCACAACATCAAGACCGATCATTTCTCGATCGTCCAAGTTATCCCACATCAACGACGTTCTACACCTGCACCCATATAGAGCTTCAAAAGAGGCCATGCCAACGTGGTAGCGAATTCCACCAGAAATAGATAATATTTCCACTTACTCTGGTGGTCCATGCAATACATATGCAACATATCTTCCAACACTTGGTTGACCCTCTCAGTCTATCCATTTGTTTTAGGATGGTAAGTTGTGCTAATGTTAAGATTTGTACCCCATGCTTGGTGCAAAGCTTGCCAAAATTCAGAAGTAAATCGTGAATGCAGTCTCACAATTTCTTAAGAAAAATTTTGAGCTATTGTAGGAGCATCATCATGTACATTGCTAGCTATAAAATATGCCATCTTAGTTAATTTATTGACTACAAAATAAAATTGCGTCATGCTAAAACCGATTCTTGGGGAGACCAACTATAAAATCCATAGAAATTACTTGCCATTTTTGTGTTGGAATATCAAAAGAGTAAAGTCATCCCAAGGATGTTGATGTTATACTTTAACCTTATAACACTCAAGACGCCTTGCAACAAAATGAGTTACATCTCTTTTCATTCTAGCCCAAAAATAGTCATTTTTCAAATTTTCCCGTATTTTCACTACTCTTGGATGAGCAGAATACGAAGCATAGTGTACCTCTCCTTTTTATCTCCTCATTATTTGGGACTATTATTCAATCTCTAAAATATAGTAGAGCCTTTTTTATTTTTAAATCCACATTCATATTTGATCCTTGCTCGATCTTAATCCAACATTGATTACAAAATTTATCATCTTTTTGCAACTCTTTACTTTTCTCTGCCAGTCCATACTAGGATCGTGTTAGCACAACTACATGTCTCCTCTTGCTGAGTGCATTAGCTAGCTTGCTCTCTTTCTCTTTTATATACTCAATCCTAAAATCATACTCAACCAAAAATTCCATCCACCATCGTTGTCTAGCATTTAATAATGGTTGGGTGAAAATATATTTTAAACTTTGATGATCTGTTCTCAATTCATAGGGTTTACCCAACAGGTAGTGTCACCATATTTTGAGGGCATGAACTACCCTAGCTATCTTTAAATCATGAGTGACATGATTAACCTCATGCTTCTTAAGTTTTCTAGATTCATATGCCACAATTGCCTCATTCTACATCAAGATACCTCCTAGACCTTCTAGAGAAGCATATGTACAACTATGAATGGTTTATCTAAATCTAAAATCTAAAGAATAGGTGCAATTGTTAACTTCTCCTTAAGTGTTTTGAATGCCTCCTCACACTAAGAAGTCCATCTGAAAAAAATTTCCTTTGAAAATTGGTTATGGGAAAGGTAATCTTTGAAAATCCCTTTACAAAACACCTATAATATCCAGCCATTCCCATAAAAATTCTTACTTCAGTTACATTTGTGGGTGCTGGCCAGTCAACTATAGCTTCTATCTTTTTAGGATCAACTGCAACCCCATCAGCTGAGACTATGTGACCCAAATATCATACTTGTGGTGTATAAAAATTACACTTAGATAACTTTCCATAAAACTGATTTCTTCTAATAATTTCCAGGACTATTCTCATGTGTTGATCATGTTCCTCCTTTATCCGAGAATAGATCAATATATCACCCAAAAATATTAGCACAAACTGGTCTAACTGTTTATGAAACATACTATTCATCAAGTTTATAAAGACAAAGAGAGCATTTTTCAAACCAAATGGTAGCACTGTGAACTCATAATGTCCATAACGGGTTCTGAAGGTAGTCTTGAAAGTATCCTCCTCCTTGATTCTCAATTGATGGTACCCTGACCTAAGGTCAATCTTTGAGAAGATAGTAGCTCCCCTAAGTTGATCGAAGAGATCATCTATTCTTGGCAAGGAATACTTGTTTTTAATAGTCATTTTATTGAGTACTCTATAATCAGTACATAGCATCAAAGATCCATCCTTCTTCTTGATAAACAGAACTGGTGCACCCCATGGTGAAACACTGGGCTTGATGTGCCCTTTCTCTAATAAAACTTGAAGTTGGGTCTTGAGCTCTTACAATTAAATGGGGTCATATGATAGGGGGTTCTAGCTATGGGCATTGCTCCTAGTAATAACTTTATAGAAAAATTAAATTCTCTCTTCGATGGCAATACAGGAAGGTCTTGAGGAAAAACATCTCTAAACTCATCCAAAACTGGATACTGTTGAAATAGAGTAGAGCTTGATTCAGTTTCTTCTTTTTTGTTCATTTTGACCACATAAAGCCTACAATCCTTCCTTTAAGCCCTTTTAACTTGCATAGCAGCCAGTAAGTGTAGTTTTAGAGTTATTCAATTGTGGTGGACTTGAATTCTTTTTTTGGAATCATTCATGAAATCCAACCATCTCTCTTCAAAATTTAACAGGGCTTTGTGAGCTTTTAGTCAATCTACTCTAAAATGATATCAAAAGCATGTAAAGGTGCTGCATACAAGTGCCAGTTTATTTTTCCTTGGGGTAAAACTATCTGGGAGTCAAATAAACATTGGTTGACCATATAGGTTTGTCCTGATCCATATTCAACTTGCCACCCATTTGCCATAATCCCAGGTCTTACCGGTATGTCCCTCATAATACTAGAAGATATAAAACTATCAGTTACACCACTATCTATTAAAATATGAATATATTTCTTACCTATCGTTCCCTTTAAAATAAATGGAGTGGCTTACCCTTAAAGATTGGGATTACTTGTAGCAGCATAAATTATGTGAGGGACTTCTTCAATTATTTTTTTCTTATCCGCTCTGTTTGGGCATTAATTTACATAATGATCTTTAGCTCCACAGATGAAGCACACATTTGTACCTTTGTTCTTCCATCTGTCCCCATCCTTATTATGACTAGTAACATTCTTTCCTTTTTCTTATGTCATATTTCTCTGTGCACCTTTCTCTGAAAATTTTCTCCTGTCTTGTTGCCCTTTGTTATCCTAATACTTTCCTTTGCTCCTGTTATCCCCTCTAAATCGATCATCTTCCCTATATTTTTTATATTGGTCCTTTCCTTTAGTAGGTTTTGGGTATCTTCTTTTCTTAGATTCATCCTTCTAAAACTTATGATAATAAGCCTTCTTATTCTTCTGGTTTAAATCTTTATAGCGTACAACATCAAAGGCTTCTGTCAAATTCTTTGGCTTGATCCGTCCAACAGGAGATCCGACTCTGGGATACAAGCCCAACATAAATTTATGAGCTTTAAACTCCTCACGTTTGTTATATTCAGGTGCATACTTTAATAGTTAGATAAATATTTAATAATACTCAATTACTGACATGTTTTCTTGATGTAGATTGGTGAATTCTATATACTTCTCAATATAAAATTATGGTGTGAGGAATATATCCCTGAATTATTTTTCAAACACATCCTAAGGAATGTCAACAACCTCATTTTGATTATTTTTCTTATATGTGGTCCACCAATCTCTGGAAGGACCCATTAAGTGTGTTACAACCCATGTAGTATTATATTCATCACATAGGGGTTGAATGGAAAAGTATCCCTCAGCTTCACTTAACCAGTTTATAGCTACTTCACCATCCCCCTTCCCAACAAATTTAGAGATATCTAAATTTTTTATTTTTATTTGTAATTCCACACCGATTCTCCTTCTTGATGATCCCTCAGGAAATTCACTTTGTATTTTTTCTAACTCTTTACTTTTAGTCATATTTTCTATTAACTTCTACTGCTGAGCAATAATTTATTGTTGTTGAGATATTTGTGCTCTCTGTTGTTCCATGTGCTCGCTCATATAAGCCCTTTGGATTTCAATTTTCTCCTTCTATTGATTCAATTGTTCTTACATAAGCTGAATCATTTGTCATGTTATCATCGTTTGTGCAACCCTTCCTGTTGTTGGCTCCTTTTCTTTTCTTAAAACATGTCATGGTGCCTCGACTATTTGTATACGATCTAACTCCCTCACAAGTCGTCTTAGTCCCTTTATCAAATCCTCTACAATCCCCTCTTGCAGAGTAGCACTTACCCTTTTTGAGATCCCCACCATTATACCTAATGGTAAAAGAGCTATGTCAATCAATAATTCATATTTTTATAACCTAGGATCTGATACCAACTGTAATAACCCAAGTCTACTCACTTGTTTGTCAAAATCTTAAATTGAAAATTTCATTTTATTTCAAAAGCATAGTCACAATTGACACACACATATAGCCAACCTAATATTAGTACATAGGCATAAATATCTACACTCTAAGAAAATAACCGATGTAGACAGAATCACGAGTGCTTGCGATTGACTAGATCTCATAGTATTTTGCCATTTATGAGATTCTCCTTCTCCTAACTCGAGTTCTAACTTCTTGACAAAGGGGTTATCCTTCCAAGTCCCATATAACCTAGAAGGGTGGATGCATATTTTCCCCGTCTTGTAGCATGAAGGACATTGGTCCACTGACCATTTGTTCATCTTGGTTCATGTATAAGTTTTAAGCTCATGCTAGAGATATCATTGTTATATCTAGTGCCTGATAGAAGTCCATAATTCTATAGACACTATTAGGTCCCATAAATACTCTAGCTTTGGGTCCAGGTATCTCATAGCATTTCGTAGTTAATGATAAGTTGTCCTAGGCCACCTATTGTTGAATCTTCCAACCTTAAGATCAAATTATCTAGTCCAGAGTTACTGTTGGCTATTCCACACCTGGAATATGAATCGTGAGAACCCTCATGTACTACCTCATATGATAACCTAGAACGATGTCCCATACCGTCATTCATTACTCTCATAGCAGAAAGTCCACTGACCCATTTTTAAAATCTTGCATGAGAACGGTTATCCCCGAATCTCAACAACTGCCACCTACAAGTTGTTGGAGTTGGGCAGTTACACATCCTTCTTGATGGCAACAAATTTCTTAATTTCTATCCTTCTCGATAGTTATTAATTATTCGTATTCCATCCTTCTCGATGGCCAGGTTAAGATGTGTCTAAACTAAAGTAATTTTCTCAAGAACATCAAAGGCTTTCCTATGGTGCTTTGATTCGATTTTGAAATTCAAATTATAATACAATCTTGATGGGAGAATTAGAGATCATAAAGCTATCTTTTATTTCCCAATATTTAATCTAATAAGAATGAATAAGCAACATCCCACATCCACTTAAAATATTAAATAGATAATAATTTTTATTTCCCAATATTTAATCTAATAAGAACAAAGTAAGCAACATTCCGTATTCATTTAAAGTATTGAATAGATAATAATTTTTCTCTTACTTCATTATAGATATTTTCTATCATAAATCCAACTTTCCATAAGTTATTAAAACAACTTTATTTTTCTTAAAATTTCTGAAAACAAAGCAAGCATATCTATCAAATATATAGAACCTAAATAGTTGTATAAATCTATCAATTAAACAGTACCAAAATCCCATGACCTATATTAATTAAATAAGACTTTCATTACCATCGTTTAAAACTAAGAGTAGTTATTGAGACTAAAATTAACCATTCATTTATTAATTAAACTAAAAATACTATTTCACATATAACGATTCGACTTGAAAGTAAACGATTTACTTAAGAGTTATAATGCTCTTCCAACTCACTTTATTTTTGTAGTAAACTAATTATGGAGTACTTTTGAAGCAAACAACATTTGCATATGATCATAGTTTATAAAGCTAAAGTTCAAGTTGTTGGAACATTAAGTTTTGATTGATGGATACCTAAAATTACACAACTATAAACCTTGATAGCAAAGCAACACATAAGCTAAAATCATTCGATCAAGAAAAATCTGGTTTATTACCTACTTTGGAGCTTCGTTTTTACTTTTGAAAGTTTTCCACATATCCATCATCTACAGCGGAACCGCACAGAAATGCATCCCAACAGACATTGGTAAAAATCTTAAAATACAGACCAACTTCCTAAGTTAAACTCAAAGTTTATGATGACTTCCCTGATGGTGGTAGGTAAGATCTGTACATGCATTTGACGTACTAGACTATCAACATTTTTTTATATACACTACATTGAACCTCAAGAGAGATACGACGTCATATTAAACTTTCTACAACATTTTTCGAATTCATTAAATATGGAATGGATTGGTTTACAAAAGCGTTGTCATAGAATTGCTACGCACACCTCAAGGTCAACATGCTCCAAGCAGAGTCCGGACAGTAGTGCAATTAGCACGACCACAACATTTAAGTTCCCAAAACCATTTTACACATATCCATACAAATAAAATTAATTTTAATGACATCTATCAAAGTCTAAACATATATCTTCACCTAGAAATAAATTTGATACAACAACATCTCGATAGTTCAAAATAATCTATTAGAAATACCATTGAAGACAACATCTTCCAACAACAGGCGGAAATTGACGACTCTTATAAATAAAAGAAAATACATTATTTATTTTTGCCACGACTCACGGAAGACTCGACGACAACTAAACTTTGTTAAATATGGTTTCTGGTTAAAATAATAAGGGTAATTAATGATTAAAATCACCACATGAAAAATCTTTTGAGATTGTCATCTACGTTTTTGGGAGGACTGAGAATGAGTAATATAAAATTGGACTGAAGAAGAAAAATTCAACATCAACAAAAATAGTCTAAGATAAATTTCATATTATAAGTTTAAGACACATCAACTTCGCTTTTTTGTACCAAAATAGAACTGTTACCAAAATAATATATTTTTGGAATAATACATCATTGAAGCCTCCAATCATTCTTTTAATATCTTCAAGATTTCTTCTATTTGGTTGGCTAAACTAATGAACCGAGTTGCTTCTTCTCTACTACTTTTCATGGTGAAAGACAATGATAGGGGTAGATTATGGATCAGCATGGCCACTCAAATGGATGCATACTACATGTATGAATACAAAAGTGCATAGCATGAAACATAAAATAATCATTATGGAAATCAAAGTACGCACTTCGTATAAATATTCACCACCAAATGTAATTGACAATATCCAACTTTAAATATTGAATTGTTTAAGAAAAACATAGTAAATTTTACCAAAAACAAAGGCATCATCTTTAGGAAATTCAACAAGTTCTAATAGAACAAATTTTGGACAGGTATAAATTATTCAATATCACCCAAACTAGCATTTGAAATAAACAAATTGAAACAAGCGTAAGACTTCAATATCATACAAGCTAGCATAATCAAATTTAAACAAACATAAAGCATCAGACCAAAGGAACATGAAGCTCACTAGTTTCGAATAGATGAGAACTTCGACTCTGCTACTAGCTGAATAACGAAACGCACGTCCTCAACCTTTTATGTACCTCCACAAGACCAATATCTCCTTTCCTTTAATAAATTTCGAAGATCATTTTACGGAGATACATCATATTCCATGCAGAATAGTTTCCCTTCATGGTTGTCAGATGGCGATGAAAACGTTCATCCAAAAAAAAAGAATAAATGAACATAACCTTTGGTAAATTGGTTTATAAAAAATATTTTATTTTTATTTTTATTTTTATTTTAATACTATCTTTATTATTTTTTTATTTTTTGAATTTACATGGTGGAATCGGTAGCCGCCACGAATTCGGGCAGTTGTCTAGCTTTTATGGCCGCCATAGTATTCTGCGTTGTCCGCCCCATAAGCCGCCACCCAGATCTTCGCGCAGTCCGCCCCTATAACCACCATGCCACAATCATTTTAAACCTTTTACACCGTTGAAAGCACCAGGAAAGGGACAAGCATTCAGTCCGGCGAGGCCCGAGATTTGAACCTTGGACCTCCGCTCCCCTTATGGGGTTTGGATGAACCAATTGGTCTACACCTCGGACCTACTAATATCTTTATTATTATTATTATAATATTTAAAATATATATATATATATATATATATTTTTTTTTTTTGCAATCCTTGTAGCAAGAACACTATATGCATTAATTCCATCCAACAATCAAAATGCATTCAATTTCCACAATCAAGTATGTGCACATAATGCAAGCAACAGGCATAATTTCCTATATGAATTTTTCTCAGTGGGCTTCCATGTACCCACGGACCATGGTGCATTAAGCACGACATCATATCCCACCTTACCTAATGTTTTCAACCATTGTCTCCGCTAGGGGTGGGTGTTCTTTTCATCAGGTTTGCTTACTATGGAATGAAAACCTGCACCTGCACTCACATATATCTTTTAGAAAATATCACATTCTTCAAGAAAATAATCAATTATTTAATCAAATAGTGGAGATGTTACAAGGGTTTTGGAAGGTTCCCCCAACCTAAAGCAACAAGGTTTTGATAGGCTCCTAGAACCATGACAAGGTTTTGGAAGGCTCCCTAAACCTTAAAATAAGGTTTTGAAAGGCACCCAAAACCTTGTACAAATGGATCAAGCCTCTAGTAGATGACCATAGGGTTTTGAAGGCTCCCCCAACAAAAGTAAGGTTTTGAAAGGCTCCCAAAATCTTGAACAAACGGATCATGCCTCAAGAAGAGGCCCACAAGATTTTGGAAGGCTCCCCAAACCTAAAACAAGTCAGGATCTAGAAGATCCAAAAGAAACCAAAAGATCCTCTCCACAGGGCAAATATAAACAAATTAAGAAAAAAAGGATTCAAGATATAATTCTTGCTTAGAGTTGAATTTGGGAAAAAACCCTCTTGAATAAGATACAACCCGACTGGCCACCACAAAGGTCAAGATTTGCAAGAAAATCCTGCCAAGGCCACACAAAAACACACCACCATCTGAATAAACTAAAAATGGGAAAAATCCACCAAGTGCCTCAACAGAGCAAGCTTCCAACAAAAACAAAATAGGAAATAGAGTATCACCAGGACCAACCTTGATCACCAACTCCTCGCACCCTCTAACTAAGACCAAATCCCAGCCGAAGTAGCAACAACTGAACCAAAACCCACCAAAAAATCCAGAGGAAGAACAAATTTGAATTCTAAGACAAACCCACCACCCTCCTGCTCCCCCAAGGGAGGTGGCATGTTTTTATAAATTATTCTAATTACAATTTCTCAATATATTTTAATAACTATTTTTTAAATAAGTAACCTCACATCCCCAATGGAAGTGCTAGTTATGCTTACTTTTTAAACTTATCTAGATGCATCTAAAAAACTAAATGAAATTAGAAAATAAAATTTTATGATATAATATAAGTGGGATCCATTTCAATCTCGTATAACCTGTTTTAAAAAATTATATTAATAAATATCTGTATAATTTTATATTTAATTATATAATTAAATTATATTTAATTTTATCTCCACATCTTTGTTTTTGAGAAGTTTAACATTATTTCATCTGTGTATTTTTAATTGTAGTTCAAGCCAATAAGGTGGCCATGGAGCTCACTCATCTTCAATAGCTTATTGTTCATTGGGAGAATGCACGATGCACAGTCGAGTTCCTTTTAAGCAATATACTCCTTAAAGTCAGTCTAGGGTCAAACATCACTTCTCAACCCCAAACTAAACTCATATCCCAGCTCAAGGTCCCCCTCCTTACAAAGATGGCCCTTGCTACCTATTTGTTCCTCTTCCTCTCTCCCTTGGATCCTAGGGTTGACCTGGGACAAGTCGAGAGCTCTATTGATTGCTCGTAGTTGGAAAGATGTTCCTGATACTTCTTCCAGAAATGGGTGGAAATCGATGCCAAAGTCTCCTAATGTTAATGTTGTGAGGGAATCGATCCCAGTGGTGGTTGAACTAGCATAATGGATCCTCATAATTGCGAGGATTCTTTTTTTTGTTGCTCTTGTCATTTCTGTTAGCAAGTTGGTTGTCTGTCTGCCAATTCTATAAGACTGTTTTGGTTAGTCGTTAGTTGTTTGCTTTGGGTTCCCACTCTATTTTGACGGTGGTGGTTTTTTGCATTGATGGCATTAGCCACGAGGTATGTTTATCTGCCTCCTTTATTTTTGTAAAAAGATATTTTATTAATTCTTTAATATAATGCCTTTTTACATTTTAAAAAAATTATATTCTATTTTATTGTATTTTTAGCTCAAATTGGGCGAGTGCTAGCTATGCTTTTTTAATCTTATTTGGATGCATCTAGTTACAAAAATTAAATGCAAATTAAAGAGTAAAATTTGAGAAAGGGTAAAACACTTTAACATTCATGTCGACACAAGTCATATAAAATTTATCCTCATATACAATTTATCCTCATGGAAGATGTTACTTACACAATATATAGTTATCCAACCATACTTTAGTTATAGAAGTATGGTGTGCACCACTACTCAAGCATGGTGTATACCCCTAGCTGGCAAGATTCGAACTTTGAACTTTTATTTAGAGCTCCAAAATCTACTTCAATTATCTAAGCGTGGTGTACACCTTTACCCAAGTATGGTGTACATCCCTACCCCACAATATTTGAACGTTGGACCTCTATTACGAGCTCCAAAATATCCTTCTTCTTTTTTTTAAAACATATATTAAAATAAGATGTTTTTTTTCTTTTTAACTTTCCAACAAACTTCCATAACTCTAAAACCCAAGATCCTAAGAACCAAATCACTTAAACCATATATCTACAATGGTTGTTCAAATTAGCTAGGATTTGCTCACCAATTTGCCCAATCCTCTTGTCCTCAATAGTCATACCACTTTGCAACTTAACCCCTACCTCCTTCTAAATTTCTACCCACATAAATCGGGATCACATCATTCAATTCTCTCGATAGCTCCTTAATTTGATTGACAAGAATCCTCAACCTCCACATTTCCAAAACAAAGTTTTGCATGCAACCTAAAGCTCCTACCAAACTTTGAAAATGTGATTTTATGATTATCCTCCTATAACCTTATCTTATCATCCAAATAATATCATATTTATCAGCTAAAATTGTTGCTTTATTATTAATATCCTTACAATTCTGAATACACTATTCCAAAAAATTTACTATAAAATTACTCAAAGTATACAATAAATTTTTATCTTAAAAATATATCATCGAAAATAATTGAAACAATAACATATATAAGAATTTGTTTTCCTAGCCCAATGTTAGGAAACACTATATAAATAAAAGGAATTCTTGAAGCAAGCAACTTAATCAATAACAACAGAAACTATTAACCATCATAGAAGAAGAACATAAACGTGCAAGACAAGATAAAACACAACATATAATGTGATTCACCCAGTGTGGTTACATCCACCAAGAAACACCAGTTCTTTGTATTAACACCAATACAATCTTTGAAGGAAAAAATCATGCAACAAAACCAGCTGCAAATTCCTCTTCAAAATACCAGCATCTCTACACAATTACTCTGACAGTAATTCAACATACAAACACCCTTGCATCAAGCTCTACACTAAGCTTACTACTCTCTCTACAAGAGATACACAATCCTATGCACTTCCCATAAACAAGATACAATTATCTATCAAAGGTATTACATAAGTAGAAAAATCTAGTTACATGTATGCTAAAACAAACATCCTATAATTAACCCAATCACCATTTAAAGCCTAATTCCAACTTAGAAAGTTTACAATTAGAAAAAACTTAATTTCAGCCAATCCTAGGATTAACTTTTCCTTTTTCCTTTTACAATTAGAAAAAGCTTAATTTTAGCCAATCCTAAAATTAACTTTTCTTTTTCTTTATACAATTAGAAAAAGCTTAATTTTAGCCAATCCTAAAATTAACTTTTCTTTTTTATTTTTCCACCTCTAGTTCGGGATTGGTCATCTACAGTCCAATTAAGGAACAAAGAACAGTTTTATTAATATTTAGCTGAAATCAGACTCCAAAACCTAACAATCTCCCACTTGAAGATTGATCCATAATAACTCTACCGCTGTTGCATCTGCAAAAGAACATATTCAAGCCAAAAAAAAATATCAACTCCTCCAGATTGTTGTAACCATGATTTGAACCATCACATGTGTCATCCACGCACTTTTCCTATGATCAACAAGCAACACACAATCTTACCTACCACAAATTCGTGATATTTCAACATCTCCATGATCACCCATGCATCATGATGATACAACCATCACCATCGTGACAAGATCCACATACCATGTCTGCCCCCATAGCATGCTCACACATAATGTGACTTGCCACAACCGCATCATGTGATCTATCTCATAATCATGCATCAAGATCGGTGCCATGTCCATCCCCCTGGACATACCTCCCACAACTTCCACAACTTGGTCAATCTTCGATCTTCTGCAGTCAAGATCAATATAATCTTCAAAAGCAAGTATCAAAGCCTCTTGAAACATGTCACCTACTATGTTTGCTTTTGATCTTCCTCCTCCATCTCCATTCCGAGACAAAATCTTTATTAAAATGCCCCTTCTTACCGCAATGCCAGCACTCCATCTTTCCTTTGGACTTGGATCCATTCTCTCCACGGTTCACCGAACTCATTCCTTTTTCTTTTTGTTTTCCTCTGATAATCAAAGCCACACCAGATGATGATTCAACCGTGCTCTTTCATCGCATCTCATCACTAAGGACTGCACCAACCACATTTTCAAAAGCAAGAGTACTAGAAACAAAATTGCTAATTACCATAACCAAGCTCTCCCAGCTTTTTGGTAATGAGCACAAGAATAGAATGGCTTTCATCTCTTCCTCAATTTTAATATTAACCGAGGCTAACTGACTAACAATCATATTAAAATCATTTAAATGACTAGCTACAGGTCCACCTTCTGACATTTTCAAATTGTAAAGATGCTTCATTAGAAAAAATTTATTTGAAGTCGAGGGATTTTCATACAACCTTTTTAGTGTATCCATAACATCCTTCGTAGTCTTCTCTTGAATTTTGAATGTCGTTGAAGCTGCAAGCCACAACTAGATAGTACCCAATACCTTCTTATCTAGAAGAGCCCACTCCTCATCTAACTTGTTTGACGACTTTTTTGCTTTACCTTCTAGAGGTAGATAGAGACCTTTCTGATATAGATAATCCTCTATCTGCATCTTCCACAGCTGATAGTTTTGGCCATTAAAAATCCAAAACCTATCTGCCCATGTGGGGGAGTTGGAGAGAAGTGGGCAGTTGAAACTCTCGTGTTGGAGAGGCCCCAAGTTCAAATCTCTCCCTTTCATATGTTGCGGATATGCTTTGTAATAGTTATTAGAGAACCTTCTGGAGGTGTGTTTATCCACCCGCTTAATGTAATCATGTGCTTTAATGATGAAATGACCAACATTTAAAAAAAATCCAAAACCTAACAAAAAAATCTTTAAAACCTAAAACCTTAACCACTAAAATTTCAAAAAATGAGAGCACTCTATTTGGGTTGTACATTGACAAGTTAGAAGAATGGATAAAAACATTTGGGGGAGAGGGTGCGCACTTAGCCAAATATGTGGTAAAACTCCTCATGTATGCAGACGATGTAATTCTTGTGGCCAAAATAGCCAAATATCTCGAAGATCACCTTCGAGCTCTAGAACTCTTTTGTAAGGAAGTTGGGATGCAGGTGAACACAAGCAAAACAAAAATTATGATTTTTCAGCAATAAAGAAGCAACAACTCGAATTTTAGTTTGCAGTAGAACCGCTTGAGGTAGTAGTAGAATACAAATACCTGGGCATAGACTTTCATGACAAACTTAATTGGAATACATGTAGGATGAAAAGAAATCAAAGTAGTTGGAGAGCACTCTATGCACTTCAAAACAGGTGTAGGAATACCGAGTTGTGGGATTGGAAGACCACCAAGGTCTTATTTAACCTACTTGTTACACCGGTTTTGTTGTATGGTTGCGAGGTGTGGGCTAGTGGCATAACAAATGCAAAATGAAGGCAAAGAGAAAGGATTCAAAAATATCGAATCACAATTTTTCTCAAAATTAAGGCCACAACCCCTTATGAAATTATTCTAGCTAAAACTTGAATGTTCCCTTTAGAAGCAATTGCTATGACCAAGTTGTTATGTTACTTGAAAAAAATAGAAAACATGAAAAACGATAGATGGCCTAAGGCAGCTAGGGACGAAGAATTGCATAGGCAGAAGAATACATTGATGAAACAAAATCATAAATGGATGAAACGTTGGGAAATCAACATAAATGAATGTCCAAATGTCAACAGACAAAAAATAATGTGAATGAAAAGTTTAGAAGTGGAATGTGGAAAAATGCAAGCAAGAAAAGACAATATTATATTGCAAAGTTTAACCCAACGTATGACCACAAGGAAAAAGCGTATATAGACGCTGAAATCAAGTGGAAGGAAAAAAGTCCTCATTGCTCAGATAAGGACTAGCTCTCATAGGCTTAGATGAGAAACAAGGAGATACACACCACCCAAAGAACAATGGGAAGAAAGGATATGTACTCTATGCAGCACAAGGGCAGTAGAGACGAAGGAACACTCCATCTATAAATGCTCGAGTTTTTTAGATATCCATGGCAAATACAAAGAAAAACTTGGAGACGGGTCTATTGAAAACAATAAAATAAAAAAAGTTGAAGAATTGCTAACCCAAGTTAGGAGGAGAAAGAAAAATCTTCTCAAAAGTATTAAAGATCATATGATATGATTTAAATAATTATACTTTTGTATTTAAAGTCCTTTAAGATGGAAGTAATTAAAATCTTCCATTTCATATTTCATATCCTTTGTGGAGTACCCGTGCTTAATTATCTTTAAGCTTCGTTCTCACGTTGAGTACGCATAAAATCGATGCAGTTTTCGGCGTGGAATTCGAGCTACACCCGTTCGTTGGCTGTGGAATGTAACACCATGTACTTATGATATTTAGTAATGGATGATCCACCACTAAAGCCGATTAGTACCCTCTTAAATATCTCAGAAATCGAAACATCATCTATACAGCTGTCACGAAAAAGACCGCTACGAGCTTTATTTCACATGGGGACCCCTTGGAACAACGCTCAGCATCTCTTTTGTTCAATGGCATCTCCGGAGACATCTTCCTCAAAGTGCATCTATCATTTTGGAGTTTAACAAGAGAATCCCTATCTGGTTTTGTCATGCGCTATTCTCCTCTGTTTTCTATGGGAGTTAAGGTTGTAGCGAAAGAAGAATCTCTCCTAACATCCAAGGCCGATAAATCTCCATTGCCATAGAAATTTCTTATATCTTATTCAAAATGTGAGAACAGAGGTTTCTGAGTCTTCGTTAAAGCGTCTTTAGAGTTTCTCATAAGACTGAAATCCTTGCAGGGTGTGTTGTTGTCTAAAGGTCTGCGTTCAGTAAATAGGGATTTCTAATGTCTCTTGTTAAATAGGGATCTCTAAGGTCTTTTGTCCAAAACTCTCTGCTGAAAATTTCGTGGTTGTTAATTACGAAGCAAATGAATTCTCATTACTGTAGCGTTTACAGATCTAACAGTTACTTTAGGTAAATGTGGCATAGGATCGAACGAAGGTGTTTTTAAATATATCCAGATTTTCTGCAAAGGTGAGTAGAGAGACATGCTAATATAGATGATTGAGTGGCTCACAAGGAAGAATGAGAAGCTGCATCCGGCACCATGTGATAGAGAGTTGCAGAAAGAGCTTTTCTTTTCATCTATGGGAGGCGAGAAATTTGTTCTTAGGTCGGCTGGTAAGCTCAGTGCAATAGACTTTATCGTGCATCTGTGCAATCTAATCCAATTACTATTGGATAAGACGTGAAATATGTTGTTTCTTAAATTTAATTGTAAGAAGTATAAGTGTTTGATTATGGCATTTAAATTGCTTCGCTTTGGAATCCAAGTGTGAGCATCGTTTTATGTGGGACAATTTGGGAATAAAGATAAGCTTATGTGGGAGAATTTGGAAATAAACATAAGCTTTTCGCTAGTTGTCCTCTTTTTTTCTCTGTTCTACCTATTGTTCAAAATCTTTATCTTTAGCATTAACGACCTGAAAATCAATTTTAAACTTTTTTTCGTTGGTTATTTTTATGCACGCAGCTTTATGTATGATCAATTCCTTTATTTTTATGTATGATCAATTCCTTTATTTTTATGCAAGTTTATTATATTTTATGAGGATTTTTAGTAGGCTAAATTTATTAATAAAAGATTAATACACAGTCTTACACATGTTACAGTTTGAATCTTAAACCTCTTTAAGAGATTAATTTCTTTATTTTATGGCAAGTTTATTATATTTTAAGAGGATTTTTCATGGGGATAATATTATCCCTTATAAGGTTAAGAGCTAAATACATTTTGAATGGGATTCTATTTCTGGAATTAGCGAGGTATTTAATATAACGATGGGGATCCTTATTCTATTAGCTAAAGCTTATCTGTTTTTATTTCTTTCTATCACGGCAAGGTGGACCTTGCCTAGGATAAGAATGGATCAATTATTGGATCTTGGTTGGAAATTCCTTTTACCTATTGCTTTGGGCAATCTATTACTCACAGCTTCTTTCCAACTTATTCTATTGTGACCAAATATTTATTCTTCCCCATCTAGCCACTCTAGGATGGGGAAGTAAAATCAATCCTTGTTCATACATAGGCTTTTCCGGTACAAAATGAGCCACTTCAAATAGGTTCATTGCTCCGGCCCAGAATACAATTAATCCGGCATGAGCCACGTGAGCCCCAAGTAATTTACCCGACAAATTGATAAGTCGGGCATTACCGGCCCACCAAGCAAAACCAGTGCTTTCTTGGTCACAACTAACTACAACTAGAGTTCCATTAAAGAGTGTTTCAATGGGGTATAACCTCCTCAAGGAATATAAAGTTTTCATGAGGTTGATCGTGAGCCACCATCCAAGCACGAATACCTTCGTTCAAGAGAATATATTCATGTAAAAAGTCTCAAATTTAGGATCTTCTCTTGTATGGATCTCCTGGGAAACAAAGTCATAGGCATGTAAGTTTAGAGCTAGACCAACCACTCCAATGGCGCTCATCCATAAACCGGTCACTGGCACAAATAACATGAAGAAATGTAACCAACGTTTATTGGAAAAAGCAACTCCAAATATTTGGGACCATAAACGGTTAGCAATAACCATGGAATAAGTCTCTTCGGCTTGAGTAGGGTTAAAAGCACAGAACAAAAATGAGTATTTTACAAATTGGTTCAACGGAACAGGGGGTCGAGCTTAAAAATTAATTTTACTTCATCATTTCTGAGCAAAACAATCTTGAACAATTGATATTGAGAGAGAGAGAGAGAGTATTACGTCCAATAGGATTTGAACCTATACCGGAGGTTTAGAAGACCTCTGTCCTATCCATTAGACGATGGACGCTCTTTCTTTTTTTTTCCATTATTCTCTGGGATACTTTATCGAGGACAAATCCCCTTTTTATCCATCCAAAATGAGGTTAATGAAGTTCAGGAAAGAAAGAATAGAAGATATGTTACATGGAAATCAAACATTCATTTTGAATGAGAGATTGTCCACGAAAAAGATTTTGAATAAGGAATGTGAGCGGGTAGCGGGAATCGAACCCGCATCGTTAGCTTGGAAGGCTAGGGGTTATAGTCGACGTTGATTAACGTCTCTAATTCAGAACCGAACATAAAATTTTATAAGGGATAATATTATCCCTTATAAGGTTAAGAGCTAAATTTATGATTAACGCAGCTCTACACATATGCAATTGTTTGAACCTTAGATCTCTCAAAAATTGATGAAAATTTGGTGAAAATTTTAGTCTATAAATTAAGGTTTGAACATGGATATCCTAACTAAAAACCCAAAAACTTACTACAATATCTCTCGCTACACCTTAACACCTTAACATTGAAAACAGTTTTTTGTGAATATTTTTTTTTCTTAAGTAAACCCAAATTATATACTTAACATTTGTAAATAAATTTTTCCTGAGAAAAACTTATAAACTTAAATCTCTTAACTAAAATCCCAAAAACTTATCCCATCTCTGACTATACCATTAAAAATAACTTTTATTTTTTCTTCAGGTTTGGATATACCTTAACATTGAAAATAGCTTTTTCTAAATAATTATATTTCCTGAGGGAAACCCAAACGATATACCTGAACATTGAAAATAGCTTTTTGTCAATAATTTTATTTCCTAAGGCAAACCCAAACGATTTTAGATAATTAAGATTGATTAAGTAAAAGATTAAGATTTGAATCTTAAAATTTTAAAATAATATATCAATAATTTATGGTTAAATAATCTTAAATACTGTTGTAGTCATCGCCTCTACCATTCCTCTGCGCAAATTACTTTAGCTGCTGACAAAGGCATAAAGGAAAATTACCTACCTTTCACATTGTCTTCCTGCTTTCCATCGTTTGAACAGGAATGCCAATCCCAGGTAGCATAAAGACTTTAAAACAATTGAAGCCCGAGGCTCGAAGCAGCGTCTTCCATTCCTGCTTGTTCCTTTCTCTTCCTCCAGGTGAATGTGCAATCATCACCATATCTGTAACCGTTTCGATTGAGAGGCTTGACTTCATGGATTGCTCCGGTAATATGACCTCCGTCAGTATCAGCCTTCCATTATCAGGCAAAGCCTTGTAACAATTGTCAAGGATCTTCTTACATCTCTCATCGTCCCAGTCATGCAGTACCATCTGCTTCACCCCAGTTAAAAAATATAGATTAAGAAAAATGGGTAGCTACAAATATAAGTAATAACCAAAAGCAGGGTAAGGCAGAGCAGCACCTTCATAAAAATGGCGTCTGCGGAGGGTACGCTCTCAAACATGTCGCCACCAACATGCTCTACACCTGCACAAATCGATTATAACAAAAAAAAATTCAGTATTTACAAGAGCACTGCAAGACTTGGGGAGCAATAAGGAGCCCTGAAATGACCTGGAATAGAAGTGGCCGTTGCCACAACATGAGGGAGATCGAAGTTAATCCCATGGATGTGGGGGTGAGCCTTCACAATCTGAGTCAAGGCTGCTCCGGTTGCTCCTCCCATGTCCACAAGGGTCTTGACGTCCTTAAAACCCTCGTAGCAACTGACAGCCTGTTTCATCACCATGGTGGTATTCGACCGCCATCGCAGCGCTGAAGACATTATTAACGTTGGGATCCTCGCTCGCATAAGCCCATACGTCTTTTCCATGAGCCTTCTCGAAGGCCTGGCAGCCTTCAAGCACGCATTCATGAAAATGGTGCCATGGTTTCATAAAAACCTCGTGAGTCTGCATCAGCACCAAGGGTACGAGACTAAAGGGATTATTCTCGCTAACATATAAATGTTTTGTAGTGTCGGTAAGGGCATAACGAACATCGGCGGGATTATTAGTTCTGGATTCGACGAAAACTCCCTTGGCGGAAAGATATCGGAGAATGCGGGAAAGGCATTCGATATTGGGGGTTTGGGAGGGAAGGCGGGCGGCGATTTGGTGGAGAGAAAGAGATGCATTAGGGCCTGCACTTGCGATTATGTCTGGAATTTTGAGAAGCAGGGCAGATTTCAGAACGAGGGTTGGCACAAAAGAGAATATGGTCTCAAAGGCTTGGTGAGCGTGTCCCTGCAACTCCTGAACGTTTTGCTGTAACTCACCGCTATTATTTTCCATCGAAAATCAATCAATCCTATGACAACTGAATCTTTAAAAGAAAAATCGATGTTGTTAATGACTGAGAGGGGGAAGAATCATATAGAAAGAAACGGCTTTCAAATGCAAAGTTCGGAATTTCTGTTCCTATGCAATCCACTACCTAGAGTAAAGTGAGGATGAAAAGTCACACAAGTTTCCAATTGATTTCCATACAAGGAAAGAGCCGTGTAACCCTCCCAAAATAATTTTCCACTAAGCAGAAACCCTTAAGGATGTTCCTCCCTCTAATTATCTTCTTATATTGTCCTAAAGGCTGTATATCCTCATTTCTGCCTAATGTTTTGAAACTTTGCTAAGGATAATCATTACGTTACTTTCAACACCATTTTTATTTTTAAGGACATGATTTTATACTATTTAAAAAAAATTGAATTAGATTTATTTGAAATGAATTTGATTTAAAAGTTTCTTTTACATTTGTCTTCATGCCTTTAATTGTTTTTGAGTTTGAACTTTTATATTGTACTTCGCCATCTTTTTTATGCATCTTTCTTTTTTCTAACAATTGATTATTTTTTCTTTTGTTATCTCAAACTAAAAATAGATATTTTCATATTTTTTTGGACTCAAATAAACTTGAGTTAATTTAATTTTTTCTACGATTATTTTTTTCTTTATCTAAAGTTTATTTCATAATTAAAATTTATATCTCTTTTTTTTATTGTTTTTATTTTGCAATTTTTGTCACATGTCCATTTTGGATAATATTTGTGACATCAAAAACACAATATTTTAATAATCCACTTTTTTATTTTTGGATATGGTTTTATTTGGTTAGTGCGTCCCACCATGACCTCTCATAAAGGGGAAAGCTAAACTTATCAATAAGGAATTTAACACAGCCCCACACATACACTGTGGCCTGAACTTTGGATCTCCCAAAGAAGAGCCAAAGCCCAAACTATTGCATTGTCCCCTACCCCTAGGACTTTAATAATTCGCTCATTAATCTCATTCTCTTGATTCTAATTTAATCTTAATGGATTATGGAAAAGGTGTTAATCTCATTCTCTTGATTCTAATTTAATATTAATGGATTATGGAAAATGTTTTAAAATATCCATAGCAACATCAAAGGTGTATACATCATGCTTTCACTTCTTAGTAGTTGTCACCTCTTGATGAAATCCCCTAAGCTATTACTGATATTATAATTAATAAGATGATATAAAAAACCAAAAAATCCTAATCCACACCAGAAGCTTCTTAATATTTTTGTCTTGACAAAAAATCTGACTTCATGGTCTTAAATATAGGGCATGCCTCCATCTCAACCACATGCCAACACCCATTATTTTATCCCTGATATACAAACTAAGAAATATAACAAGGAAAAACATTTAGGGAAAAAATTCTAGAGTAATTTGAATTCAATCTCAAGTTTCACTTGATCCAAGTTTAAATCTTCAAAAACCATGGCCAATATATGTGGAACTTATACATTAACCCTTTGTTTTTTAAAAATATTATATGATACTTGATCATCTCATCCTTCATAACCACTTTTGATGTAACAATGGATTGGACTTGTTATATATTTACTTTTTTTTTATCTCCAACTTGGGCATCCATACTTTTAGTTAGGGCATCCTTGCTTCTAATTGGGACTTTCAAATATGATTTGTCCTTCATACTACCTAGCTTTTCTTCATATGAGTTTTTTTTTTAAGTTCTCAAAAGATATAGAGCAATAAAATATAAGGCTTGCTCCTAGCTTGCACACACTTTAGAAAACTATGATATATCTTGACTATTATCATATCAATATTTTTCTATTAAATTACTATATCAAGATTTAGAAGAATTAAATATACTTATTTCTTGTATAATATTGATTAGAAATTAGAAACCCATTTCACTATGAACCTTATGCTTATACAAGATATCATCCTCCATATAAACATGTCTAATAACTTGTAACTATAAAAACTTTAGGGTTGGATGGAAAAAGCATGCTCCCTCATAATTGTTGTTCTCTTTCACAAGAGTGTAATTCAATTTTAAATGTCCAACAATGATAAGAGATATTGGTTTATAATAATTTGATTAAAACATTAGTATCATACATAATATTTGAGTCTTTAAAGTAATGATAAATTTTCTCACATAAATTTTTATTATAATTTTTTTATCTTTAACGAATACAAATGATCATTCATTTATTTTTTTTTAATAAATTATATATATCCAATTAATATGCACTGATAACTTATAATTATTCATATATTTAATTGTATGGTATTTAATTTTAATAAAGGCCTTAGTATATGAACTTTATGGATATTGCTGGCCTTCAATTAGATATTGAAATGCAAGTTTCACTATAGTTTGCATAGGACTCTAGTTAAGATGAATTATGAATATTGGATAAACATGCTTTTGATTTGTGTCTATGGCACATATAAATGGAACACCGTTGTGCATTTTTAATGTGGTTATACATTCTCACGATGTAATAAGATTTTAAATATAATATTATGATTTAATTTGATAAATTAATTTAATTTTTATTATGAAGAATAGAAAAAATTTATATTGTCTTATTAATACTAATATTTTTATTAGTTACAAAATAAATTTTATTTTTATTATAAATAATATGAATTTTATTATATTTTTAAGTTTATTATATTATTGTATTGAGTAATAATGTTTTTATTAGTTTAAACTATGGCGCGGACGATTGTGTGTGAGGGGTGGGTGTGTGGTGGCTTTGTGTTAAATTTCATATTGATAAGTATAGCTCTGGATTTTACGAGGGGTCATGGTTGGGAGGAATACGTCGGTCATCTTATATTTCTATTTAAAGTTCCAAAATCTAAAAAATAGATAAATGTCCCTGTGGGACACCCATGTGGTTAGGGTTTTGGGCTTTCTTTTGATACCTAAGTTCAAATCCCCGTAAAATATGTATAAATAAACTTATATAAAAAACAAAAAATAAAAATAAATAAATATTAACTATATTCCAATAAAATTCCATCTTACAAATATAAAACTTTTCCATCCACCTAAACACAACCTTAATAATATTATTAATTAGATGAGACTAATGAAGAGTGAGCAAGGAACACTCCTATAAAAAAAAAAGCCTAGGTTTTTATTTTCATTTTAGTTTCTATGAAAAAATTACCCTCCAAATTCAATCGCACGAAAAATAATTATAAAAAATATTATTAAAAAAATAATAGTCTATGCTTTGTGTAATAATAAGTGCCTTAATTATCTTCATGGTGAATACGCATAGAATCGATGCAATGTTCAGCATGGAAGTTGCGCTGCTTTATTTCTCATGGTGACCCTATCGATCAACACTATACCAACTCTTTTGCGAACAAACACGAAGTTCAATGGCATCTCCTCACTGTTCTTCAACATCTTCGTCAAAATTGCATCCATCATTTTCGAGTCCTAGATGGCACTCCCTCTCTGTTTTTGCTATAGGCTATTTTACTCAATAGGTTAATCTTTAATAATTTGGTACATAAATTTTTTGGTTTTTGTTTTTAACATATAAGTTAAATTATTGAAGTTGTTTTTATAACTTTTTGACTTTCGAAGGCACTCCCTCTCTGTTTTTTTGCTGTGGGCTATTTTCCTCGATAGGTTCATCTTTAATAATTTGGTACATAAATTTTTTGGTTTTTGTCTTTAACATATAAGTTAAATTATTGAAGTTGTCTTTATAACTTTTTGACTTTCTAAAGCACCCTCTCTCTGTTTTTGCTACGGGCTATTTTCATCGATAGGTTCATCTTTAATAATTTGGTACATAAATTTTTTGGTTTTTGTCTTTAACATATAAGTTAAATTATTGAAGTTGTCTTTATAACTTTTTTGACTTTCTTGGCAGGTTAAATTATTAAAGCTGCCTCTATAACACTTGTTTTTGGTGACTCTATAATTATTGTCTGTAGTAGTTCAAGGTTAGTACTGCTGTAGTTAAGTGGGTGCACACTCAGCCAACTCAAGATAGACTACTACCTTATGCCTGGAAGGTTTGAATCTAGGTCTCCTCTTAGTAAATGTTCAAAGTCTTATTAATCCACCTAACCCTTGAGGACAAAGGAAAAATTACTCTAAGTAAATATCCAAAATCTTACCAATCCACTTAAGCAAGAAAAAATTACTCTAAGTAAATATTCAAAATCTTACCAATCCACTTAAAAGACAAGAAAAAATTACTCTTAACATCCGGAGGCGGAAAAGTAAAGTCTTATTTTTTATTCATGTCTTATTTCTTATTCAAAGATGCGTGTGAGAACAGAGGTTCCTGAGTCTTTGTTAATGCGTATTTAGAGTTTCTAGCAAGACTGAAATCCGTGCAGGGTGTGTTGTTGTCTAAAGTTAGGGTTCAGTACATGGGGATCTCCAATGTCTTTTGTCTGCTGGAAATTTCGTGGTTATTAAATTATGAAGCAAATGAATTCTTATTCTTGCTAAAGGGTACGAGACTGAAGACTGAAGGGATTATTCTTGCTAACATAGAGATGTTTTGTAGTGTATGTGAGGGCATAACGAACATCAGAGGGATCATATCGGAGAATGCGGGAAAGTCATTCGATATTGAGGGTTTGGGAGGGAAGGGCGGCGGTGATTTGGCGGAGAGAAAGAGATGCGTCAGGGCCTGCGCTTGCGATAATGTCTGGAATTTTGAGGAGCAGGGCAGATTTCAGAATAAGGGTTGGCACAAAAGAGAAGATGGTCTCAAAGGCTTGGTGAGCGCGTCCCTGCAACTCCTGATTGTTTTGTTGTAACTCTCCGCTTTTCATTTCCATCGAAAACAATAGTATGACAAAACTGAATCTTTACAAGAAAAACCAATAGACAGCAATTATTGTTGATGACTAGAAAGGGGAAGAATTACATAGAAAGAAACTGCTTTTAAATGCAAGGTTCGGATTTTCTGTTCCTATGCAATCCAGTACCTAGAATAAAGTTAGGATGAGAAGTCATACGAGTTTCCAATTGATTTCCATACAGGGAAAGATCAAGATGACAACCCGGCCGATGAGTAACCCTCCCAAAATTTTGCAGTGGATGGAAACCCGGCCGATGATGTCATGGAGATCAAGATGACAACACTCGTGCTTTGGTGTGGCATGGAAAGACCCTATCACATGATTCTTTCATTTCATTTTTATAATTTATAAAATGTTACATTATTTGTAATTATATTATTGCGAGCTTAATTAAACTGTATTTAACTTCTTTCTTATTAATGATTTTTGTGGTTTCTATATTCCATTAATTGATGTCATTTTCATTAATAAATAAAATCTTATTCAATCAATTAGTCTTTAAAATTTTGAATTTTATTGAGATGAAGATCAATATTAAGAATAATTGAACTGTCTTGGACCTAGATTCCTTGTCTATAAATATATTGGCTATGTTAAAATTCACAATATTTCCCAAAAACATTCTAAAACATATATTCACCACAATAATATGTAACAAGCCAACTACTAAAAATATTGTGGTTGTAACCAACTCTTCTATCAAACAAAAAAAAAAACGATAATAATAATATGTAAAAGAGATGCAAAAGTGATTAAAGATAACATTGATAAACAAAATAAAGAAAGAGATAAACAACATAAAAGAAATAAGGGGTGGATGCCCATAGGCACCCCACAATATTTTATAAATATCACAAAAATATAATGGATGAGTCATTGAGGAATATTTATAGTGATACGAAATCCCCAATTACATGCTAACCTCAAGCTCACATAACCTCACATAACTTGCTTGAAAGTTAACTTATAATATAATAAATATATTACACCCTTTAATTAAGGTTATTCATTGAGGTAGATTAACCAATAATATCACTAAGGGTGAAATCAAGAGGGAGGATGCAAAGGATAAAATGATGGGTTAAAAATCAATCCAGTAGTTCCACCATCATTCAACTCGACAATTCCATTTTAAGAAAAAATAACAAATAAATAAATTGAAGTTGAACTGTGTAGTAGCTAGAGAGGAAAAATAGAGAAACGAGAGAGGGGTTATATAACACAAATCGTGTCTAGTAACTTTGCAAAAAGAAAATTAAAAAAATAAAAATTATTATTTCAGAGCCCTCTCTTGTTTTTGGGAGTGAATTTTAGTCATTGCAAGAAAGATTGTATATCTAGTTTTTTATTTTTTTATTTTATTTGTGTGTGTGTGTCATAGGAGGTAAATTAAATATTTGAAGGTGTGTTTGATGAAGGTGAAAAGAAGAATATTGTCCTTACCATTACCTAAAATAGATTATCATATTATATGGTTCCATAAGGGTTGTACAATTATCGGGTTGTACAGTTGTTGAATTGTATGATTGCATAAGGGTTGTACAATTGTTAGATTATACTATTGCATAAGGGTTGTACGGTTACTGAGTTGTGCAGTTTTCATATTGTACGATTGCATAGAATGACCAATTTTTGCAACAATGTCCCTTGGTGCCTTCTATCTTCATGCCACAATCGAGTTGTGGGTGGGTTTTAGATTTGTGTTGCTTGGACCACCCTGGTTCTTTATCGACTACTGCAAGACCTGCACACATGCAAACCAGATGGAGTTAGTAACATTTTAGGGCCTCCCTTACATGAGACCCTTACTAAAGTAAATATCATTAAAAATTACAAAACTCATGAAATGATCATAAAAGATCAATAAAATATTACAAGAGTGATAAATGCAATATTTTGTACCTTCACTTACCTACCTGGTATCTAGATGCTCTAGTTTGTATGTCTTTGGGTAACTGTCAGCGATAGTTGGCTCTGTGTAACTATCATTGATAGTTGGCAACCATCAATAGCGATTGGTACTGTGCAATTGGAGCTTATGGTTGGGACTGTATGTCCATTAGTAATAGTTGGGACCAAGTTGTAGGTGAGGGGAGAAGTTGTTGTTGAGATATCCTAGTGATGTTTAAGGCCTCATTAGTGCATATTGCATGGCAAACAGTTGACTAGTGTGAGCATGGTGGTTGATAAAAGTTGTGTTGGCTCCTTCATGTGGACTCCATGGCTACCATGGATGGGCTCCTTAAGGTGGATGACAAGGGTAGCTCGGATATCCCAGGGAAAAAAGAGTGTCTAGCAGAATTTTGGTAGCATAATAGTAGCTTCATGAGTTGATGAAAATGAAGGGAATGAAAGGGTATTTATAGGATTTTGGTGGGGGCAAGGTTAGGTGGCATGAAGGTGATGTGAAAGTCATGTGGAAGGTGCAAGGGTCAATGCAAATATAGATGATTCCACTTAGTGGAGTGTGCACCCTCTAAATTAAATGGCTTTGGGTGAAGTGACCTCTCACCCACCCAAGTGCCTTTAACAGGTCTAGGGGAGAGTGAGGGTCATTGGGGGATGTGTGCAAGGGGTGGTATATGCCCTATTTATAAATTGATCAAAAATATAACATGGAGGATGAAAAGGACAAGGCATTAAAGTATGCTAGTTTATTTCCTTTGACCTTAACCTTTTTCTTGCAATTTTTAATTTGTTCAAATTTGGAGGTAAGAATGAGTGGGGGGACAAAGTGAAATAAATGAGAGAATGGTGGGCGAATACTTGAATAATCCTAGGGATTTGGAGAAGATTTTGAAATGATGTGCATATCTCCTTATGATTTGAATAATACTTAAACCATGATTAAAAGGCTAATAAGAGGCATAATGGAGGAATTAAACAACTAAGAGGGATTATGAGAATTTTGAGGGGGAAGGGAGGAATAAATGAGGGGGATTTGGTGGAAATTAAGAATTAGAGAGGCTAAAAGAGGGAATAGAGGAATAAAATAGAGTGGGAGAAAATTAGAAGATTAGGGAAAATTGGAGGATTTTAGAAAATTAGGAGAAAAAGGGAAATTGGAAGAAAATAAGAACCTTAGGGATACTTTAGAAGAATTAAAAAGAAATTTAGGGTAAAATAATTGAATTAAAAAGGCTAGGTAATTTTACTAGAAATTAGGAAAAATTTCTAGAAACTAGGGAAATTTGGAGATTTTGAAAAATTTCTGGATATTTGATTGCAAATGACTAAAATTTGGTGTTTACAGATGCCCCTTTTTGTACTGCATTGTATGAAATACAATTCGGTGCAAAAAAAAGAGACACTTAGTCCATTGGATGGAAGTCTTTTGCTCGTTCCCCATCAAAAAAGGTAAATAAAAAAAAAATTTGGGGTTTTTATCTACCTCCTCAAGCGACGAGTGGGTGGAATATAGAACAAATAACAAGGAGGATTTGATTGAAAAAAAAAGATATGAATTATGAAGGTGGTATGAATAAATGGTGAATTTTTATTGTTGTGAATGAAACAACTATGTGTGCTCTAAATATCCATTGCTAATTTTGAGTGAGGTTGAACTAATAATTTGTAGCATATGCCAATAAGCTAGCTCACTCGTGAGTGTACATAGGTCTGTATAAAATAATGTTGCTAATGTGATAGACATATCACCACACAAAGAGTTTAATTTAAAAGACATGTCCTAGGATCCATAATGAATAATAGACATGTCCTAGGATCCATAATTAATGATAGACATGTCCTAAGATCCATAATGAATGATAAGATGCTTTTGTGATATTAATTTATGCTATTATTATAATTTTTTGCATTACCTTTTTTAGCATAATGGATCCTTGAGCTTGGATTATGCATGATGGGGTGAGAAGGAAAAATCGTTTGCTTTATAGCAATAGTGACTCACAAATTCATCTTTCCTAGACTCAAAATGTATTTAATCTGCTGGTGTGCATGGTCTAAGATAAAACCTAAGTTAACCAGGAATGACCTATAGCACTCAAGGACTATCTAATGTTTGATTGAGGTTGATTTAAATACTAGAAATGGCTAAGTGACTAAAAGAACCTAGATATTCTATGAACCAAATACATCAAAATAGATAAGGTATCATATGAGTGGTATGACGAGATGGGGTACCAATGGATGGGAAATGTGCATGAAAGTGAGTGACACGTGAAAGGGGAGGATAAATACAATCATGAAGATGTCCTTGATTATGGCAACAAATCCAAGTGTAATGGCACTGACAAAAACAATTCGAACAATTATCAAAATTGCTTTAAGGTCAAAAATTAGGTCGCACAAAGATGTGACAGAGTGACTATGAGACAAGAAGATAGAAAATGACAAAGAACAAAAAATAAGAGAGAATAAGGTGGAAAAGAAACAAGGAATTAAAAAGGAAGGAGATAAGGGAGAAGATAAGAAGAGAGGGGAGAAAGCACAACGGTCCATGGTATGTAGTTGGTCGAAGTGTAACCATAAAACTAGGAGTGTTGTGGAAAGAAGCAAGACAAAGAACAACTAGAATAGATGCAAATTGAATATGATCCAATTAGAGATTGAATGTGAGAAGATCAAAAATTAAATGTGGGTAGATGGTGCAGTTGTGATGTGATTTATTGTGGTCATGAATGAGTCCCCCAAGAAAGAGGAGTGTTGTAGGTATGAATGTGGTTGATGATAGGTGCAAAGTGGATTGATTGGACACTTGAGAAGGGGATATGAGATTATATTGAATTATGACCAATGTGAGATTCCCTAGTGATGGAAGCCACACAAATATTTGATACTTGTCATTGATAAATTGTTACGCACATTTAAAAAACTATGCTATTTTAAAAATTAAACTATTGAGCTAGGGGTGTTGGTGATAATGTGACCGAAATCATGATGCTAATGTGAGAAAAGTCATGTTGAGATAATTGAAGGTGTTGTGATAAAAATATACTGTAATTAAGATAATTAAATAAAACGAATGATAGTATTCGATAAGGTTTTAGGGTAGACAAAACTTGCAATAATGGGTTTTTATATATTGATCAAGATTTAATATAATGCTGATTTTACTCTTGTCGTTCAATCTCAAGTGAAAAGAGAAACTGTGATGGGGTGGTGTGGAATGTGCGGATTCAATGGTGACTAGTGGAAAGGGGTGGATGTGCATGATTGGTATGAATGAATTTGATTGGTGGTTTTTACGAAATGCAAGCATGATACCCCCTAGGCAAACAAAAGTCTCAACATTCAATTATTCAAACATGCAAACAAAGTTTTTTTGATGTTTTCTTTTGTGAGGTTTTTGTAGTTTTTTTTTGTGGTTTTGTAGTGTTTGCAAAATGTGTGGATTTGTGAGATGCACGGGCTAGGATGAAGGGATGTTTGAATTGAATGGGTTATCTACGATGAGGTGTAAGTGGGTGGGTGAAGTGGATTGGTGGTTATGTGTAAGATAGAAATAGAAGAAAGAGGTTAATTGAGGAAGCAAGTGAATAAGGAAACCAATGAAAGAAGTGTTGGAATATAATACATTATTTGGTACATGCTAATGTACCATATTGGTTACATATTTAGATTAGGAATATGTCTTACATTAGGGTTTGAATATTTACTTTATGCAATGTAATAAATACACAAGTAATATTAGAATGTGCAAATTATTCAATAATTTAAATGTGCATTATAGTCCATATGCACATGAGTCCATAGAATAGGAAGGTGAAGAGTCATAGCAAGATGGAATGCCAAGAGTCACATCCCATTATATATTGACCTTTGTGCTAGCAAAAAATTATCATCTTCTTATCATTTCATAGGATAATGTAGAGTAGAGTAAAGTACAAGTTAGATACAATGTAGAACTTGTATTAAGCATGGAGTATTTGAGATATCCACATTTTTGTATGAAGATACTATTTTTGTGAGATTTCATTAATGGAAGTTTTATGAGTAATTGTTGAAGTTTCTTATGAGTTTTACATGTTTTATTTATTGTCATTATCTTATATTTAATATTGCATGCTCATTTTAGTCCTTATCGTTGTTTTTCATTAAATATATAGTATTAAAAGCTAACAATGGTATCCGAGCCATGATTATTGATGTACTCCAAGCATATGAAGAATAAAAAACAAGCTTTGAAGAAACCAAGCTAGAAAATTATTTGGTATCTAAAGATACAACCAACATTTTGACTCTAAAAAACCAACAAGTCAAAGGGTCAAATGGTATATTGACTATGTATTTTGATGACATGATAACTAGGAATAAATAGGTATAGGCATTCACTTTATAGAACCCCACGAGGAGTGAGCAATATTTTCTTGAAGGTTATTATTTAATTACATCAATAACATTGTTGATTACAAAGCATTATGCAATAGTTTTAGGAAAGTTTAAAATATGAAAATCAAGAATATCAATATATTTGGTGTAGACACCAATTTTTTGTCATTTGCAATCAAATTTCCACAGATTCACCAAAATCCCCAAATTTCCCCAAAACCATCAAAAATCATCCAAATTTGCTCAAATTCCTCCAAATTGCTCTTTCCTATCTAATTCTTGTTAAGCAAGGTGCAGCAAAAGAATTGCAAAAGTATTGTCATTGTTGTCAACACAGACAGATTGATGTAGTTGATGCAGTTCAGAGGTCAGTCAGATCAAGTGCAGTGAATTTCAAGGAAAACAGAGGTGACCCAGATTCAAAAATTGGCAGAAAAAGACAAGGAAGAAAACTGTCGCGATATCGCGACAAAACAGAGGAGAGAGAAAATGCAAGAAAAATTGTCGCGATTTCGCGACATTGCCGAGGAGAGAGAAAGTGCAAGAAAAATTGTCGCGATTTCGCGACATGGCCGAGGAGAGAGAAAGTGAAAGGCAAACTGTCACGATTTCGTGACATGCTGGCAGAGAAGGAAGCAAGGTGAAAAGATGTCACGATTTCGTGACATAAATGGAGGAAAGGAGCTTGCAACGAAAAGTGTCGCGATATCGCGACACGTCGGGTTTTCGCGACCCGAAGAGGAGAGAGAATGCTCAACAACAAAGGTGTAGCGATTTCGCTGCATGTTGAAATGAATGGCAACAAAGGTGTAGCGATTTCGCGCATGATGGAATGATGGCACAAAGGTGTAGCGATTTCCTACTAATATGAATTGGAAAAAAGGTGTAGCGATTTCGCTACAAGTCGAAAATGCACAACGTGAAGGTGTAGCGATTTCGCTGCATGACAAAATGTATGGAAACAAAGGTGTAGCGATTTTCACTAAAAAATGTAGCAAGTCGAAAGCACAAGTGCCAAAGTTGTAGCGATTTTCGCCTATCGCATAAAGCAAAGATTGTACGAAGAGAACGTCACGATTTCGCGACATGTTCCATTTTCCGTTTCGGCAAAGAAGAGTGTACGAAAGTGGAAAGCGTCACGATTTCGACGACAGAAGAGGATGACGTCAAAATTGAAAATGTCTGATTTCGAGGAGAGGAAAGTTGAAGCCAAAGTGTCACGATTTCATGACAAGAATGATGATGACGTCAAGAAAAGCTAAAAGTGTCGCGATATCATGACAAGGTGCAAGGAAAGTTGCTGGAAGTCGAAAGCGTCACGATTTCACGACAACATTGAGGATGACGGCAAAAGTTAAAGTGTCCGATATCATGACAAGGTTGCGAGGAGAAGCCTCAGGAAGTCCGAAAGCGTCACGATTTCGTGACATCATTAAGGATGACGTCAGTAAATGTTCAAAGTGTCACGATTTCACGACATGAACAGAGGGAAAGCTTTCAAAAGCCAAAATGGTCACGATTTCACGACAAGGGCATGAAGGGTACGGCTACAAAAAGTGTCGCGATATCGCGACAGGTAACAGTTGGTAGGTAAAAGCTGAAGGAGCATGCAATGTGACACGTGTCAAAAAGCATAAAAAAATCATGCAGCCAGTTACGTAAAAAGTAATCGAAGTCATATCGGCAGTTACGTATCGACAGGTGTTGGACATGCACTAGAACAAAAGTATATGCTTGATTGAAAAAGCATTCGATGCATCACATATGCAATTTCAAAAAAGCATTCGAAAAGTCGTATTTGCAGAATTTGAACAACCAAATATGAAGGATCGGAAAAGCTTTCAAAAGACGTATTTGTAGCATTCAAAATAGTCGTATTGCAAGGAATCGAACCATCGTATTGCAGGGTTTCGAATAGTCGTATTGCATGGATTCAACAACCGTATTATAGGGTTTCAATAGTCATAGTGCATGGAATCGAACAACCGTATTGCATGGATTCGAACAGTCAGAGTATGTGATTCGACTGCATGCAGGATTGAAAGGTTATAAAAGAATAGTCGTACAGAGAAGATGTTGCTACTGTAAGAGGGAAATTGCTATAAAAAGAGGGTTAGAAAAGAGTCAAGAGAAAAATTAGCAGAGCCGTGAGAGTGTGCAGAGTTGGGTTAATTGCAGACCAGTCAGGGTCGTGCATGAAGTGAAGACATTCTTATGTCATTTTAAATTGAATAAATTGCAGTCCAAGTTGGTGCTTGGTACTAGGGGTTGGTGCTCCATCTGTTGCAGCAGAAAATTAAGGGGTTGGTGCTCCTTCCAGTAGATGCTGGTAAAGTATTTGTAAAATTGGTATTTTGCAAAGACTGGATTTGGATTGGAGTCCAAGCAGTCATTTTTGAGGAGTAGCCAAATTGGTGAACCTCGGTATATTGAGTGTTGTGGTGTGCTCTCTTGTTCAATTTGTTTTTCTAGTTTTCAAGTTCTCTTTATTTCATATTAAATGTTGTAGATATTAAAATTAATAGCTACACTGATTCACCCCCCCTCTCAAGTGTCATTGTGTGAATATCAATTGGTATCAGAGCAAGGTGCCTTGTTCAAGCTTAATCACCTAAGGAGATCTTGGAAGAAACAATGGCAAACGGTGAAGGATTCTCATCCAACAAAGCTCCCTTATTTGATGGAACAAATTACACTTTCTGGAAACTCAGGATGCAAACATATCTGAGTGCATTGGGATATGATATTTGGGATTCTGTAGATAGTGGATACACAACACCCACTACTCCTCCAACAGATACTGCTGAGAAGAAAAAATTTGAGAACAACTCCAAAGCTAAGAATGCCATAATGTGTGGGCTTGTTGACAATGAACCGATAAGAGTCATGAGTCAGTAAATCAGAAAAAGACATGTGGGATAAACTGAAGAGCATCCATGAAGGAGACAAGAAGATCAAGGAAGCCAAGCTGCAAACTCATCAAGCACAGTTCGAAGCACTGCAAATGAATGAAGATGAGAACATAGAGGCTTATATGCTGAGAGTCAACGAAATCATTAATGCAATCAGAGGACTCGGTGAAGAAATTGATGATGCAGTTGTTGTGAAAAAGGTTCTCGGAACACTGCACAAAAGATTTAACTCCAAAGTTTCTGCAATAGAAGAGGCAAAAGATCTAAACTACTTCAGCTTGGATGAGATGCATGGTTCCCTGACAAGGATATGAAATGAGAATAGGACAAACCAAGTCTATAGACAGAGAAGCAGCTTTTAAAGCACACAAGAATATAAAAGCTGAACATGAATCTGAGGATGAAGAGACACTGGATGAAACATAGTTAATTTTGTTCGAAAACTCACAAAGGGAAAAGGAAAATATAGAGGAAAGCTACCTTTTAAGTGCTTCAATTGTGGAGGAGTCGGTCATTTTGCAGCCAAATGTCCAATGCAGGAGAAAACCAAAAATGGTGAAGGCTCACACCAAGAAAAAGGTGACTGGAAGAAGAAACAAAATTTCAGAAAGAACAACTTCAAGAAGAAAAGCTTCATATCCAAGAATGTCAACACTTCTGAAGAAAGCTCAGATGAGGATTCCGAAGAAGAAAAAGGTGAAGCTCTGCTCATGGCACTTGAAGAAGAAATAACAGAAGAAAATCAGGAAGGTGATGAAAACTTTAAAGATGAGGCTGAAGTTTATCCGGAAGGAGAATTGGTTGCCGCACTTGAAGAGTTGAGTGTTGAAAGGAAAAAGAACAAAAAGTTTTCAAGAAAACTAGAAGATGCCACTGACATAATAAACAGTTTAAAAATACAGACAGAGGAATTCAAGAAAATGTCTGAAGTTCTTGATGAACAATTAACTCGTAAAGACAGCTTGAATGCAAGCAAGCTAGAGGAAGACATTGTTAAGTTAAGAATGCAGCTAGAGGAGATGAATAGAAAATTGAACTGTTTTCATAAGTTTGAAGAAAGTACTGTAAAGCTGGATAAAATGTTAAATAACCAAAGGCCTTCCGGCATCAAATTTGGTTTAGGCTTCGATGAAGGAGAATCATCAAAGGGTTCAAAGGCCTTGAATGTAGAACCCATAAAGAAAGAAGAAAAGATCATGGTTGACCTAGAAAAAACAAATCATGCCCAAGAAAGCAATAATGCCGGACTCAAGAAGAGTACTGACAAAGATGGCTTCACAAAAGTCACACATCCAAGAAGGAGAAGATTTATGGCTCCTACTTCAAACTGGCAAAGACCGGCACCCAGGTTTAATCATTCCTTTTCTGGTTATTGTTTTAAATGCAATGCTTATGGCCATAAGATTTCAGATTGCAGGCATAATGTATCTCAAAGGAATTTCACAAGCATAAATGTTTTTTCTCCTTTAATGAATTATGCAGTTGAATGTTATAATTGTCATAATTTTGGACATATTGCTAGAAACTGTAGAAGCACTTTTGCAACAAATAATTATCAGGGTAGAAAATCTCAACCAAGTGAGTTGAAACAAAACAAGAAATTTCCTGAAAAACAAGCACATGCTAATGAGAAGACAAAGGCAAAACAAGTAGCCAAATATGTCATCAAACTAGAATGGAAAGAAAAGGAATCTTTGATTGTTCGGATCGCCTTTAAAGCTCGTAACAAATCTGCACCTTGGATACTTGACGGTGGTTGTTCCAAGTCACATGACAGTGACAAGCAAAAATTTGAGAATTTGCAGAATTATGAAGGTGGTTCTGTGAAATTTGGAAATAATGATGGAGCAAAGATTGTTGGAAAGGGATCAGCCAAGATCGATGATGGCAATATAAAATCAAAAGAAGTCTTGTTTGTGATTGGTCTAAAGCATAACTTGCTGAGTGTAAGTCAAATCTGTGACAGAGGTCATGATGTAATCTTCAAGAAGGAGGGTCGTGAAGTAAGAAAGACAAAAAATGGAAAGTTAATAGCCACTGGACTGAGAACTTCTGGAAATCAGATACACTTTCGGAGACTTCGTAAGGAGCTTGCTTGGTTGGTCGTGAAGAAGAAAACTGGCCGTGGCACAAGAGACTCGGTCACATAAGCTTTGATAATCTGGTAAAAATCAGCTCAAAAGGGGCAAGAAGAGACATACCAACTATTGGTAAACCTTCAAACAAGTATTTGTGAGTCATGCCAAAAGGGAAAACAAACCAGAGCCACTTTCAAAGCAAAAGAATATTTCACGAGCAAGCCATTAGAACTAATTCACACCGATTTATGTGGACCCATGAGAACCGAAAGCATAAATGGACACAAATATTTTATGCCGTGTATAGATGACTACTCAAGAATGACATGGGTACTATTTCTGAAACTTAAATCGAAGCCTTTGAGATGTTTAAAACCTTCAAAAATCTTGTTGAGAATCAATCAGAAAAAGAATTAAATGCCTAAGATCGGACGAGAGGAGGAGAGTTTATTTCGTAAGAATTTGCAGAATACTATCAAAAATATGGGATAAGAAGACAAGTTTCAGCAGCTAGAACACCTCAAGAGAATGGTGTTGTAGAAAGGAAGAATAGGACAAGTGCAGGAAATGGCACGGACAATGTCAGGCCGAGAACAAAATAGCCGACAGATTTTGGAAAGAGGCAAGACATACTCGTAGCTTTACATTCAAAACAGGTGCATGCTAAGACCACATGAAAGCAAAACACCTTATGAGCCGTGGTTTGGCGTAAAGGCAACAACAAGACATTTCAAAGTATTTGGCAAGCAAGTGCTACATCAAACGGATCGAAGATAATCTCGATAAATTTGAAAATAGAGCCGATGAAGGTATCTTTCTTGGTTACTCAACAAAAAGCAAAGCCTACACATGTTACAACAAAAGGCTAAAGAAAATTGTTGAGAGTGCGGATGTGAAAGTTGATGAAGGTAGAGAACAAGAAATTACTTATCAAGAAAACTACCCCATCTATGAAGAAGTCATTGAAGGTGATGATGAAAAGGAAACAGATAAGAATCAGAAAATTGATCCAGATGGTGTAAAAACCGAATCGAAGAAGAAGAAAACAGGAAATTTAAAACAGTGAATCGGCAGAAAAATCATCCAAGTGAACAGATTATTGGGGATCCCAAAGATGGTATTCAGACAAGAAGAGCAAAGAGTGCGGAACTATTCTCTCGTTATCTAGCATTGAACCTAAAAATGTTGCTGAAGCAAGCACCGATGAAAGTTGGTTGAAGGCAATTAATGAAGAACTAGATCAGATTGAGAAAAACAATACCTGGGAATTAGTACCTAGACCAACAAATAAAAACATAATTGGCACTAAATGGGTTTTTCGAAATAAATTAAATGAAGATGGACAAGGTTGTCATAAATAAGGCAAGATTGGTCTCAGAAAGGCTATGCTCAAAGTTGAAGGCATTGATTTTGAGGAAACTTTTGCACCGGTAGCCGACTAGAGGCAATCAGAATGTTTCTGGCATTAGCAGTTCATAAAAACTTCAAAGTATATCAAATGGATGTAAAATCAGCATTTTTGAATGGAAAACTGGAAGAAGAGGTTTACATTGAACAGCCAGATGGCTTCCAACTTGGTGAAAACCCAGATTTTGTTTGCAGGTTAAAGAAAGCATTATATGGTTTGAAACAGGCACCCAGAGCATGGTATGCAAGGCTGGATAACTATCTAATTAAACAAGGGTTCAAGAAAGGTTTGGTGGACAACAACTTATATGTCAAAACAGAGAAGGGCCATCTTATTGTTCTTGTTGTTTATGTAGATGATATAATATTTGGCAAGCAAAGATGGATGAATACCGCAAAGACATATCAACTAAAATGAAGAAAGAATTTGAGATGTCTATGATTGGTGAACTTTCTTATTTCCTAGGACTCGCAGGTCAATCAAAATGAAAAAGGCATTTTTATTTCTCAAGTTAAATATGTAAAAGAAATGCTGAAAAAGTTCACAATGGAAGACAGTAAACCGGTCAGCACTCCCATGACAACAGGCTGCAAGTTGAGCAAGGATGATAAATCCCCAGATGTAGATCAAACAATGTACAGGTCTATGATTGGAAGCCTGCTGTATTTAACAGCCACTAGACCAGATATATTACAAGCAGTATGCATGGTTGCAAGATTTCAGGCCAGTCCCAAAGAAACTCATGTAACAGCTGTAAAGAGGATCTTCAGATATCTCAAGGGCACTATGGATTATGGGTTGTGGTACCCAAAAGGTAAAGATTTCACTTTGATTGCATATTCTGATGCAGATTGGGCAGGATGTATTGATGATAGAAAGAGCACAAGTGGAGGAGCATTTTATCTTGGAGACAAGGCTGGTAGCATGGCACAAGAAGAAACAAGAATCAAGATCTCTATCCACCGCAGAGGCGTAATACATTGCAGCAACAACATGCAGTACTCAGATATTATGGATGAGACAAACGTTGAAAGATCTTGGTATTCATTTCAAAGAGCCAATTTCAATTAAATGTGATAACACTAGTGCTATCAACATATCCAAGAATCCAAGTAATGCATTCAAGAACCAAACATATTGCAATCCGATATCATTTCTTGAAGGATAAAGTTGCAGAAGGAGAGGTCAAATTGGATTTTGTTCCAACTACAGAGCAAGTAGCTGATATATTCACAAAACCTTTGCCAAAGGAAGTATTTGAATACCTTCGAAAGAAGTTGGGAGTAGTCACACCACCCAAGCACTGACTAGCTATGGGAAACACATTCTCAGGGGGAGCATTCAAACTTTTTAAGTCTGAGAATGTTGTGCATAGACTCAGGGGGAGTCTGCAGCAGCCCTTTGGTATTATTGGCAAAGGGGGAGAAGAAATTGAGCAAGGTTGCAATGTGTTGCCAACAATTCCAAAGGGGGAGATTGTTGAGCAAGGTGCAGCAAAAGAATTGCAAAAGTATTGTCATTGTTGTCAACACAGACAGATTGATGTAGTTGATGCAGTTCAGAGGTCAGTCAGATCAAGTGCAGTGAATTTCAAGGAAAACAGAGGTGACCCAGATTCAAAATTGGCAGAAAAAGACAAGGAAGAAAACTGTCGCGATATCGCGACATGTTTTCTGTCGCGATATCGCGACAAAACAGAGGAGAGAGAAAATGCAAGAAAAATTGTCACGATTTCGCGACATTGCCGAGGAGAGAGAAAATGCAAGAAAAATTGTCGCGATTTCGCGACATGGCCGAGGAGAGAGAAAGTGAAAGGCAAACTGTCACGATTTCGTGACATGCTGGCAGAGAAGGAAGCAAGGTGAAAAGATGTCACGATTTCATGACATAAATGGAGGAAAGGAGCTTGCAACGAAAAGTGTCGCGATATCGCGACACGTCGGGTTTTCGCGACCCGAAGAGGAGAGAGAATGCTCAAGAACAAAGGTGTAGCGATTTCGCTGCATGTTGAAATGAATGGCAACAAAGGTGTAGCGATTTCCCATAAATTATACAAAGGAAAAGAAAAAAACAAAGGTGTAGCGATTTCGCTACAAGTTTGAAAGGCACGACAAGAAGGTGTAGCGATTTTGCGCATGACAAAATGTATGGAAACAAAGGTGTAGCGATTTCGCCCTACAAAAATTGCAATCGAAAGCACAAGACAAAGTTGTAGCGATTTCGCTACCGCATAAAGCAAAGATTGTAACGAAGAGAACGTCACGATTTCACGACATGTTCCATTTTCACGGTCTGCAAAGAAGAGTGTACGAAGCGAAAGCGTCATGATTTCGCGACAAAGCCAGGATGACGTCAAAAATTGAAAATGTCACGATTTCAGAAGAGTGAGGAAACCGCCCCGAAGTCCGAAAGTGTCACGATTTCACGACAAGAATGATGATGACGTCAGCAAAAGCTGAAAGTGTCACGATATCGCGACAAGGTGCAAGGAAAGCTATTGGAAGTCGAAAGCGTCGCGATTTCACGACAAGACATTAAGGATGACGTCAGAGCTAAAGTGTACTGATTATCGTGACAAGTTGCGCAGGAGACAGCCTGAAGGCCAAAGCGTCACGATTTCACGACATGCTTAAGGATGACGTCAGCAAATGTTCAAAGTGTCACGATTTCACGACATGAACAGAGGGAAAGCTTTCAAAAGACAAAATGGTCACGATTTCGCGATAGCAAGGGCATGAAGGGTACGGCTACAAAAAGTGTCGCGATATCACGACAGGTAACAGTTGGCAGGTAAAAGCCGAAGGAGCATGCAAGGTGACACGTGTCGAAAAAGCATACAAAAAATCATGCAGCCAGTTACGTAAAAAGTAACTGAAGTCAGATCGGCAGTTACGCATTGACAGGTGTTGGACATGCACTAGAACAGCTGTATATGCTTGATTGAAAAAGCATTCGATGCATCACATATGCAGTTAAAAGCATTTGAAAAGCCGTATTTGAAGAATTTGAACAGCCAATATGAAGGATCGTAAAAGCTTTGAAAAGACGTATTTGCTACATTCAAAATAGCCGTATTGCAAGGAATCGAACCGCCATATTGCAGGGTTTTGAATAGTCGTATTGCATGGATTCAACAACCATATTGTAGGGTTTCAAACAGTCGTAGTGCATGGAATCGAACAGTCATATTGCATGGATTCGAACAGTCAGAGTATGTGATTCGACTGCATGCAGGATTGAAAGGTTATAAAAGAATAGTCGTACAGAGAAGATGTTGCTGCTGTAAGAGGGAAATTGCTGTAAAAAGAGGGTTAGAAAAGAGTCAAGAGAAAAATTAGCAGAGCCGTGAGAGTGTGCAGAGTTGGGTTAATTGCAGACCACCAGTCAGGGTCGTGCATGAAGTGAAGACATTCTTATGTCATTTTAAATTGAACAGAATTGCAGTCCAAGTTGGTGCTTGGTACTAGGGGTTGGTGCTCCATCTGTTGCAGCAAAAAATTAAGGGGTTGGTGCTCCTTCCAGTAGATGCTGGTAAAGTATTTGTAAAATTGGTATTTTGCAAAGACTGGATTTGGATTGGAGTCCAAGCAGTCATTTTTGAGGAGTAGCCAAATTGGTGAACCTCGGTATATTGAGTGTTGTGGTGTGCTCTCTTGTTCAATCTGTTTTTCTAGTTTTCAAGTTCTCTTTATTTCATATTAAATGTTGTAGATATTAAAATTAATAGCTACACTGATTCACCCCCCCCTCTCAGTGTCATTGTGTGAATATCAATTCCCTCCAAATTTCATTAATTTATAGCAATTTATAAAATTTCCCAGTATTTTTAATTTAATTCCTTTCCATAAATTTCCTTTTAATTCTTCTAAAGTTTCCCTACGGTTCTTATTTTATTCCAATTTCCCCTTTTCTTCTAATTTTCTAAAATCCTCCAATTCTCCCTAATATTCTTCTAATTTTCTCTTACTCAGTTTAATTAATCTATTCCCTCTTTTAGTCTCTCTAATTTCCTAATTTCCACCTAATCCTCCTCATTTATTCCTTCCCCTCAAAATTCTTATAATCCCTCTTAGTTGTTTAATTCCTCCATTATGCCTCCTATTAGCCTCTTAATCATGGCTTAAGTCTTGATCAAATATCAAGGGGATATGCACATCATTTTAAAATTTTCTCAAATCCCTAATATTATCCAATGTATTCACCCACAATCCATCATTTATTTCACTTTGTCCTCCCACTCATGCTTCCCTCCAAGTTTGAGCAAAATAAAAAATGAAAAAAAAGGTTAAGGTCAAAAGGAATAAATTGGAAAATTCAATGCCTTTGTCCTCCTCATCCTTCATGTCACATTTTTAGAAATTTAAAAATGTTGTACACATGACCCTAGGCACACATTCCCTCATGAACCTCTCTCTCCCCTAGGCCACTTAATGGCATTTGGGTGGGTGAGATATCACTCCACCTAAGGTTATTTAATTTGAAGGGTGCACATTCCACAAAGTGGAATCCTCCATATTTGCATTGGTCCTTGCACCATCGACATGGTTGTCATATCATCTCCACCTAAAATCCATACCACTTACCCCTCCCCTTGGTAAAATCCTATAAATCCCCCCTCCACTTCCATAATTTTAGAGATAGTTCATGTGCCTATGCTATTATGCTACAAAAAATTGAACAACCACCCTTACTATCCTTGGAGATTCATCTGTCATCAACATAATATTTGATGAGCTCAACCATTGTAGCCATGGAGGATGCTTGATGAGTCCAACATTAACTTTGACTGACCATCGTGCTCACACCAATAAACTTTCTATCAGGTAGGCCTCAAACACCACCAGGACCCCTCGACAAAAGCTCCTCCCCTCACCTACAACTTGGTCCCAACCATCATTGACAACCATATAGTACCAACTATTAGCTCTAGTTGTATAGTACCAACCATCACTAACGATTGCCAATTATCAGTGATAATTACACAAAGTTAACTATCACTAATAGTTATCCAAAGATGTACCAAACAAAGAATCCAAACATTAGGTAGGTAAGTGAAGGTATAAATATTGCATTTATCACTCTTTTAAGCTTTTATTTATGTTTTATGATCATTTCATGAGTTTTGTAATATTTTATGATATTTTATTTGGTAAGGACCTCATGCAAGGGAGGCCCCTCAGATGTTAGTGACTCCATTTGATTTACATGTGTGCAGGTCTTGTAGTAGTCGATAAAACACTAGGGTTATCCAAGCAGCACAAGTCCAAAACCTACCCACAACTCGATTGTCACATGAAGATTAGAAGAAACCAAGGGACATTGTTGCAAAAAGGGGTCATTCCCATTTTATTCAAAAGACTTTATGAATTTCCAAGGTTTGTGGAGCTAGAGTATGGAGAATACTATCAAAAATAGCTGGTAGAATACGAGAACAAATCGGTATTTTATGTAGAATACAAAAATCAAGGACATCTATGCAATCAGTGCCCTAACCTGGCAATGAATAGAGAAAAGCAAAAGCAGGGAATGCTAGACAGAGGAAATTTGAGGAGTTTCCCTGGCAGAGGCAATTTGAATCAGGTAAACTATGTCTACCAAAAAAATAAAAGAGAGGGTGCAGGGTCCCAAAAAGACAAAGGAAAACATCAGGTTGTTGGCAACCAAAATACTCAGGTAAGTTCCAATCCTCTAGTTTCAAATAAATTTTCAATTCTATCCAATATGGGAGTAGGATTATTGGAAGACATGGAAGCCCAGAACCTTTAGGCTAACCTTTCTAACTCTCTAGAATCCCCATCCAAGTTAGGATCCTAAAACCCTAATGCTTAAATTATTGTAAGCCCCGTGGGCATTACAAAGCCAAACCCTAATTCCTAATATCTAGAATCCTCATCCAAGTCGGGATCCTTAAACCCCTATGATGAGAATACTTTAAGCCTAGTGGGCATCTCAAAGCCAAAACCTAATGCTGAAGAACTTAGGAAGAAATTTGAGGCATTGGAAAATAAAAAATCTCCTCCTTATCATCATCACTAGGAGCCAGGTGAATCCTACTGAGGGGCCATCCCACAGACCAGGGGAATATAGGAAAAAAGGATAAGATTTGGATGTAGGGGTGGAGATATGTGAAACTCTTCAGACTGAGGAATATGACAGTCTAGTTCTACAAAAAATTGCCTCCCCCCAGTTGAGTCCTAAACAAACCACGAGCACTGTGAAGTCTCCTATAGATTTTGGTAGTGAAAAAAGAAGAGGGAAAATATCAAATGCTGAGCATCAAAAAATTAAAACTGATAATGACATTGCCAATGGAAAACAAAGAACCTTGTTTCAAAAAGTTATTTTGGGTTCTAAAGACAACAAATTAGGAAAACCCCCTTAAGGGAGGGGGAGAGGAAGAAATCCCAAACAATCTAAATGAAGTTCCTCTCATGGAATGTGAGAGGCCTCAATGGCCTGCCCAAACATAGGGAAGTCAGTGCAATAAGAAATCAAGTGAATCCAACTATTATCATGTTGGAAGAAATAAAAACTAATGAGATTCAGTCAAAAAAGTAGAAATTTTTTTTTGGAATCAAGGGGAGATGGTTTGCAAATCATCCAGAGGAGCTTCTGGAGGCCTTATGACTTTGTGGGATCCTTGGATAGTAGAAGGCACCATTATTCAGAAAGATGATAGGTTTCTTAGTGTTTTATTTAAGGAAATACATAGCAACAGGTCGTGGATCCTTTCAAATATTTATACCCCAACTTCAATTCAATGGATAACTCTACTATGGGAGTACTTAGGCAATCTGAGTGAAATATTCCATAATGTCCCATGGATTCTAGCTGAGGATTTTAACACTCCTCTTTACCCTTCAGACAAAATGGGTGGAAATGGACCACCTATCAGGAGCATGGATGAGTTCAATGAATTTGTGAACTCCAACATGTTGATGGATGTAAAACTTAGAGGAGCGAATTATACCTGGAGCAATCGACGGATAGGGTGTCATCTTATTAAAGAAATGCTTGACAAGTTTTTTCTATCAAAGGAAGCTACAACTCTATTTGGTGATTCTACCTTGCAAGCCCTTCTTAAAACTGCCTTTGATCATAATCTCATTTTGTTGGAGATACCTAACTCTCTGTCCTTCAAGAAACCTTTTAGATTTCAATCTATGTGGATAAAACATTCCAGTTTCAGAGATAACTTAATTCAATGGTGGCAGTAGCCTGTCAGGGGTAGTGCAGCTTTTAAACTTGCTGGCAAATTAAAGTTTGTTAAGGAAAAGCTTCGAACTTGGAACAAAGAGGTATTTGGAAACCTCTTTGAAAATAAAAAATAGGTTTTTGAAAGTTTAAAAATAATTGATCAGAGGATCCAACATGGTGATGCTGATGAAACTACTAGGCAGGAGGAACGGATAAAACTAGCAGATTTACATTACATTTTGGCCTGTGAGGAAATCTATTGGAGGAAAAAATCAAGGGCTCTTTGGTTGAAAGATGGAGATTCAAATTCCAAGTTTTTTCATGTCACCACGCTTAGAAACATAAGAAATAACAAGATAAAAATTAAAAAAAAGCAAATGGTTCTATTACTCAGGACTTAACATAACTCAGAAAGGAAGCAATAACTTATTTCAATTCTATCCTTGGTCAGGAATCGCAGTGCAATGATGAGGCCAAAAATATTCTCTTGCAATCCATTCCTAGCATAATAAATGAGGATATAAACCTTAAGCTTCTAGATCCATTTTCTGATGAGGAAATTAAGGAAGCCCTGTTTAGCATGGAGCCAGACAAAGCGTCGGGACCCGATGGCTTTACCCTTCATTTCTATAAAGCTTTTGGGACATCGTAGGTGAGGATGTAATATTTGCTGTCAGAGAATTACAAGCAAGCAATCATATCCCAAAAGGTCTCAGCTCTACTTTTATTTATCTAATTCCTAAGAAGCAAACCCCTGAATCTATGGCTAACTTCAGGCCAATCAGTATGTGCAATGTTTCTTATAAGATCCTAACTAAAGCCATTACAAATATAATGAGATATGTTCTGCCTCGCATCATAGATCCATGCCAAGGAAGCTCTATCTAGGGAAATTCAATCTTGGATGGAGTTATCACAGTTCATGAAGCTTTGCACTCTGCTCATAAGACTAACAGGTCTATTTTTGCCCTCAATCTTGATATGAACAAAGCATTTGATAGTCTAAATTGGGACTTTTAGATTACTGTCCTCCTTAAGTTTTCTTTTCACCACCAATGGGTTAATTTGATCAAAGACTGCATTTCTAAATCATGGTTCTCAATTTTGGTTAATGGAACAACTGCTGGTTACTTTCAAAGTTGTAGAGGAATTTGGCAGGGGGACCCTATCAGCCCCATGTTATTCATCATTGTGAGTAGAAGCTTTAGGTAGAACCATAAAAAATGCTTGCAGTTCAAGGCTAATATCAGGAATCAAGGCAACATCTCTCACTAGCATTATTTCTCACTAATAATTCATTGATGATACCCTTCTATTGACTAAGGCATCAGTGGTTGAGGCCAAAATAATTAAATACATCCTGCAACTCTACAAGGATGTTGCTAGTCAAAAAGTTAATTTTAGTAAAATCAAGTTATATTTCTTGAACACCCCCATTTAGAGGCAAGGAAGGATTGCAAAAATTTTAGGGTGTGATATAGCAAACCTTCCCACTTTGTATCTTGGTCTCCCTCTTTTCATTGGTTCTCCGAGAGAGTCAATGTGGGATAGGGTTATTGAAAGAATTAAAAAAAAACTTGTAGGAGGAAATGTCATCTTTGATATCAATCAGGAAAGCTGACCCTCACCAAGGCCTCTCTTCAGAGCATTCCAGTCTATTTCCTCTCCATTTTCAAAGCCCTTGTGAAGGTTTTCCAAAAAATTGAGAAACTCCAAAAAGAATTTTTATGGAGTAGATCAGAGGAGAAAAAAAAGATACACCTTGTAGGATGGACCAAAGTGTGTAGACCCAGGTAAAATGGGGGCTTAGGTATGAGGAGAATTGATCATATAAATTTAGCTTTATTTTTTTGAATATTTGGGAACACGGACAAACAATGAAGCTAAAGCTAGAGCTATGTGGAGAGGCCTTCAAATGACTCAAGACTTAGAAGGCAATTTGATCGTAGAAGGAGACTCTATGCATGTTACAAATCTCCTCAATAATTGGAAAATACCTCTTTGGAGGATTAATTTTTTTTTTGAAGAGGCTAGAATCCTTTTCCATGGAAGACGGGATAGAAAAGCCCAACATGTCTTTCGGGAAGCTAACAAAGTTGCTGATAAGCTAGCAAATTTGGGTGTCGATGGTGACAGACTTTTCAAATGGGAACACGGTGTCCCGAGTGAAGTAGAGGAGCTTATTCAATAAGAATGCCAAGAATTATAGTCGAATTTACCAATAGGGAAGGCACTGTAAATGCAAAGGCTATGAGTATTCCCGTCTCTTTTTTTAAATGGACTCACAATAAAAATTATCCGAGCTGTCAGTCTTGGTGGATGCTGCTTGGAAATACCACAAAGACTAATGGGGACAATCACATGTCAAATAACATGGCTCCTAGTCATCTTAGTAATTTGAGGTTGGTTGATAATCACAGGGCAGGAAAGAAACGCCAATATAAGACTTCAAAACAGAGCCACGTGGACCACCAGATAGCCACCTCCATAAATCTAGCCAGTAGGTTCACTTCTCCAAGGTTGATTGGCCAAGACGAGATGTGGTCCCAAAGCATGTCATATACGAAAGAAAGCAATTACCAAAGAATTATTAAGAGTAATTGTCAATACAGAGCTTGTGGGAGTTTTTTCAGTACTCAGCTATGTGTATCTGCAGCTTTTTGTTTCTCCACTGTTTCAAGGAAGGGATCTATGTCTATTTCTTTTTTTGTAATTATGATGTAGGTGTGTTTTCTCGGGGTATACCCAAAATTTTGTATGGGAAGTTTCTTTTTGATAACAAGCTATGTGCCTTACCGGATGTAATGGCTTTGGTGGTATGTAGATTTTACATATATAGGATCCTTAGTAAGGACATGTTCATCAACAACCTTGGGCTGATTTTTGTAAAAGGTTTTGGGTCAACCTGTAAAACCCGGTATTAATGCTATAGTATCTTATATACCAAAAAAAAAGACTTTACATATTCTTAAAACCCCTTTTGCAGGGCTACTTTTGCATTCAAAGAAACATCATTGTTGATTAATACACATTGCACCTATCTTTTCATTTCATTGCATGGTGCATTTTCATGTCTACAAAATGGTATGCCCAGTGGTACCCTTACCATTAACTCATTTAGCATTGTTATTTCATGTAGGAGCATAAATATAGCAAGTATTTTTGTTCTTGATCTTTTGTTCTTAGTGGGTTATATTTTTGGATATTTCATTGTTGTTTTACACCTTCTATCTGCTTTACTAATGTTTTGTTATTTGTTTGAGTGTAGAGCTTTTATAATTACAAAGGGGAGCTATGGTGAGGATTTTACATCCAACCCTCAGTCCTTCCCAATCATAAATTATGGTCAGCAACCAAAGTTGATGGTTACTCAAATAGGTACCAAAAACAAAGATCAATCTAAAAAGTTAATGGCTCACATGTAAATCTCCCAAAATCAAATAGATATAGATTTTGTGCATTTAGGGCTTCATTCTATCTTCCTCTTTAGTATAGGTAAATTCTTCTTTTCAAATTTCTTTAGGATATTTCTCCCATAGATTAGGTCTAGGCCTCCCTAGTCCTTGTAGGTCTTCTTCTTTGATATAAAAAAAAAGAATCTTAGACTAGGTTTTACTTTTATTGCATTGTATCTATAAAAAAGAAAAAGAGCATGTTAGCCTAATTTTTTCCATCTCTTGCAAATTAAAAAAAAAGAGTTATTCAAAATCTTGTTTGCTAGTATAGTTTCTTTTATTTAATTTTTGTCTTGTCTTATTTTCATTAGTTTAAATAGCCTCGTATGAAGTAGTTCATTTACTGCTCATTTAGGCTAATGCATTTTCTATTTTTAGACTTAGTATGCTACCATTAGGCTAGTTCAACTGCATCATAAGCATATTTCTTGAAGCCTTTAGAATAGGTTGCATTTTTAGAATTCCTAACATAGGTTAGATGCATTTGACTTAGGGTAAAAGTTTTTTTGGCATCATCCTCAAAAATAGGGTCCTCTGCACCTATAGAATAGCTACCCATGCAAAATTTTATATTTTTAAAAATTGCACCCTTTTTATCCATAGAATGTGTCTGGGACATAGGTCCAACCATTACTGATGGTTGACAGCCTGTGTAACTGTCACTTACAGTTGATGGCCTATGTAATTGTCACTAACAGTTGCTAATTGTCACTAATAGTTGATGGCTTGTGTAACCATAACTGATGATTTCTAACTATAACTAATGGTTGGTCCTATGCCTTAGGCCTATTTTGGGGATTTTAGGAGGGACATTTGTCACATTTTGCCCTTGAGTAGGAACCCTCTGTCCTATCAATAGCTTGCACCTGGTATTGAACAAATATTTTAAGTTATAATTGAACATCGTATCTTAGGATAGTTGCATCCATTTTTTAAGCGATTATAAGTATAGCTCTATCCATTTTAGTTGCATTTAGTCCCCTTGCATCAAAAACATTAAAACTAAAAAAACAACAAAAACCAAGAAAAAAACACACAATAAAAATAACTCTTCCACACACTTTTGCACTCTTTATTCCACACTTTTTGTACATTTACAGTGCGAGGAAAACATCCTAATGAGTTGGAATTCATCCCCAACAACTATTTGAGCCCTTAGCATCACCATAGTTAGTACGCATAGTTTATTGAATTTCATCACCAAGAAACTAGTTACCATTTGGATTAGCTTGGGGTAGTATTTAAGTTAGATGCACTTTAACCATGAGGCTTAATAATTAGTGTATCACAACTATTATTATTTTTGAGCCTACCCAAGGGTGCAACAAATGTTTGGGTAAAATGGTAGCAAAACTTAGACAGTGCAACCTCTTTTGGGAGGTACTTTTTATCTCCTTTAGGATACCAATCGTCCATCCTCCAAACTAGGAAGCCACATGATTCGTTCATGTCTCATACCTCGAAAGGGATGGTGGGTACAAACACACCATTTTATCTTTCACTTCATCCCTCACCTTTTGTAGTTCCTAGGTATAGGGACATCAAACACACAAAATCGAAACCTTAAAAAAAACATAAAACCCAAACAAAGCAATAAATCCACCTTCAAAACCACTTTCTACATTTTGGATCAACACCTTTCCAAAAATATTTAATAACTTCCCAAAACATCCCAAACCATCTTAAAAATTTCCAAAATATTTCAGAAAAAAAAGAGAGAAAACAAACTAGAAAATCCAAAACAAAAAATTTGATCTTTTTTTGTTTGTGCACTTATTGAGTTTAGTTAGATAGTGATTTTTTTTGTGAACAACTTGCCAAAACTTATCCCCTTTCACCTCCATTCCATAAGTTTACCATTGCTTCCAAAGTTTTTTTGGATTATTTTTCCCAATATCCATATCCACCTCTACCATCTCGGCAACCTCAATCTCTCTATCATCAACCCCTTCCCATGCAACATCCTCAATCATTGCTCACCTATCACACATCGTTAACCCTATAATATCATCAACCTCTACCTACATATCAATCACAACTCTCCCTTCATATCAACCACAACCAATTCACCAATATTATCAACCATCACCCACATATCATCCATTTGTGCCCACTCATAATCAACCATCACCTACTTACACTCAACCACCAACAAAAAAATATTATCAACCATCACCTAAATATCACCAACCCTCAATCCTAACACATCATCAACCCTCCTCTACATATCATCAACCTCTATCCACTCATCATCAACCATCACCCACTTATAATCCACCACAAACTTTGTAATCTCATCATCCATCACCCACTTGTCATAAACCACCACCTACCTATAATTAACCACAAATCCAAAACTCTTGCCAACCACCACATACCTACAATCAACCACCACCTACCTCTAATCAACCATCTTCCACTCCATATTGACCTCCATCCACCTATTATCAACCATCGCCCAATCAATCCCAACCACCCATCCAACAATATCCATCACCATAACTCCCTCCATCTCATCACCAATCAACTCATCAACCATCCTATATTCCTATGAATACCCCCATCACATCTTATTACCTACCTTAAGATTCACCCCAAGCCTCCCAAATACTTGCCACCACCTCATATAAGTCTTACTCGTATTTCCAACCTCATCCATCTCATCCATCCCTTCCATATCAACTACGACCACCACAACAACCTCAATCATCTCCCGAAAAACAACCTTCATATCCATCCCAACCTCCAACATGTTAAGCTACACCTCCTCATGTTCAATGTCAAAACTAACCCATTTGCCCTCCCAAACTTTCTTCTCCTTGGCCCACACATTACTTCACACCTCTCTCCTGGTCCTTATCATCCAACTTTTAGAAACTACTCAAATGGTGGCAACTCTTCTTACCAAGGTTATGTAAAGTGGTGAATATTTGCAATTTTTTTGAATATTAAGATTTTCAAAATTGGAAATTGGTGAATATGAGGACCCTTGATGTCGGCCCATTCGCCAAAAATTTTTGAGACCAAGTTTTTCTTGAGGTCAATTTGCCACAATATATATCCAAACATAGGCATATTTGTACTCGTTGTAAAGATCTTTTTGATCCTGATATAATGGTGGTATTTTTATGAAGTTATAAGGTCATTTAATTGCTCAAAAATTTCCCTAAATATGCACTTAATTTTTAGATCTTCAAATACCCCCAAATTTTTGTGTGAAGATGATTGATTTGATTTTCTTAGTATTCACCTTGATTTCAATTAGGATTTTCTATTTTTTACAAGTACATTTCAGGTCCAACCCCTTATGCATAACCTTACTTCTTACCTAGAATAGGCCCACACGATCCAAACCAACCCACATCTCTAGGGCTCAATGCAAATTAAAGTTTTGTCTTTCATCACCAATGTGGCCATGACATCAATCATTGTCAACCATTCTAAAACCTCATATATGACATGATTGACCAAGGGATCATTATCATCGAACATTATTTTACCCCCATTTACCAAAACCTTGGAAATCATCAAGCTCCATTACCATAATAGGGGACAAAAAAACCAAATAATATGGTCCCCACTTCTACAACTAGGCCACATCAAGCCAATCATGCTAACAATGTCCTCTCTCCTCAAAGTTTTATGGTAATTATTAGTAGTGATCCCTTTACTTCTACTTTGTCCACCCCTTTTATGATATCTCAAGAGCCTCCATCTTAGAAGCAATGCATTATCCAGTTTGCCTCTCCGCTATCCAATCCCTCTCCATATATTTCTACATCTCCCCCACCTCAAGAGCCTCCATCTTAGGAGCAGTGCATACTTTAACGTAATTCTTAGCCAATAAATCCCTCTCCATATCCCTTCACATCCATCACATCACAACCTACCAAACCACCTTCCTCTCCTACTTCCTCTTCTAAGGTGGATAGCCATGCCTCAATCGACCTCCTCAAACATAATGTGAAACACATCACTCTTGATATCAATGAGGATAATTATGAAAACTTTATTGATCCTCCACCCCCTCAAATTTCACTAGATGACTCTTTTCAAATCGTCACCACCTATCCCCTTTTATTGACACCTCAAATAAAAACCAACCCTCATACCCACCTAAAGTTCCTTCCACTTATCTGAATATGACTCCCCTAACTCACCACGTAGCCCATCCATGCATGTCCACATTACCCCATTGGTACTGATCCCTTGCATGACCATTATACCAATCCTTCTCCTCCACCTGACTCATCACGTCCATCCTTACCTTCACTTCACATTCTAACCCACACAGTTAACTCCTCCCCTCATCAAGAGCAAACCTACCCTTATACATCCTCTCCTACATCTTCCATTAATTTCCACACCACCTTGAGTGTGGCACTCTTTGAGCTACCTCTTTAACCCCTTGTATTAGAATGCATTAATCTCATTTTACCTCAACTAATTGAAGGTGCTATGTCAACAACCAGACCCAACCTAGAACCTCTAAGAGCCCCATCACCCTCTGTGCATCAACCAATAGGGTATCTCTTGCCTCTCCTTCCCACTCCTATTCTTGCAATCCCATGTCTTCCACCTATTCTTCCAACACCCTCTTCATACCCTATCCTAATAATAACCTTATCACTGCCTCTTCTTCCAACCCCATCCCCATCCATTCTTCTTCCAACACCCTATTCTCTATCCCATACCTCTCATATGGCCCAATACGTACAACCTCATCATCCATATCATCTTTCTCCATCTCCACCATATGTGTATCCTCATCCTTATCACCTTTATTCTAACAAAATCCTCAACCAAGTTAATCCTATCCTAGCCACTCCACTTCTAATTCCACATCCACTGGAATTGTAGCATATGTTGTATTGACTCACAAACATTGAAATTTAGTTGATTTGCCAAGTCACCCCTTCAAATCCACCTTCACTTGACCTACAATCAATCTTGATTGACTCATAAATATTGAGCTACACTTGAGTCACCAAGACATCTCTTTAATACCCCCTCAATCCTCCTCTATGCCATCTTCCTCAACTTCAATTCCATTGCACCCTTCTCATCGACCTCATCTACCTCGTTCATCTCATACCTAGACACCCCTATCTTAAGCCATGATTAAGAGGCTAATAAGAGGTATAATGGGGAATTAAACAACTAAGAGGGATTATAAGAATTTTGAGGGGGGAGGGAGGAATAAATTAGGGGTTTTAGGTGGAAATTAGGAAATTAGAGAGGCTAAAAGAGGGATTAAAGGAATTAAACTGAGTAGGTGAAAATTATAAGAAGATTAGGGAGAATTGAAGGATTTTCCAAAATCAGGGGAAAAAGGGAAATTAAAGGAAAGTAAGAACCTTATGGAAATTTTAGAAGAATTAAAAAGGAATTTAGGGGAAAGGAATTGAATTAAAAATCTAGGGAATTTTATAGAAAATTAGGGAAAATTGCTTGAAATTAGGTAAATTTGGAAGGAATTATATAGGAAAGAGCAATTTGGAGGAATTTGAATGAATTTGGGTGATTTGTGATGGTTTTGGGGAAATTTGGGGATTTTTGGGGATTTTTGTGAATCTATGGAAATTTGATTGCAAATGACTAAAATTTGTTGCCTACACCAAAATCTTGATATTCTTGATTTTTTTTCTTTTAAACTTTCCTAAAACTACTGCATAGTGCTTTGTAATCAACCATATTACTAATGGAATTAAATAATAGCCTTCAAGAAAAATTGTTCACTCCTTATGAGGGTCTATAAAGTGGATACCTATACCATATTTATTACTAGTTATCATGTCATAAAAATACATAGTCAATATGCCATTTTGCCCTTTTACTTGTTGGTTTTTTAGAGTCAAAATGTTGGTTGTTTCTTTAGATACCAAATAATTTCCTCAATTGGTTTATTCAAAGCTATTTTTTATTCTTTATGTGCTTGGAATACATCAATAATCATGTCTATATCAAATATTTTATCATATTCTAAGACTTAATTCATCCATGAATTTTGGTAGTTGACAATTTGTTGTATCATCATCATCATCCAATTTATGTAGTAAGTAGTTACATGGAGACTCATCTTTGATCTAAGATCATTTTTCCATCCCTCAACACTTTCATGTGGGTGTAGTCTATTACTAGGTACCCATTTATGGACAACATATGAGTCCATTATCTAGATAATAACATACCAAATTTTGGAAGGAGGTCGACCACTATAAGTTTTTGGATTACCACTAAAACTAGAAAATTTTCCATAGTCATAGTCAAACATTTCAACACTCCTATGATATTTACCTAGTTACAATCCACCTGGATTATATTTATAGTAGTCTTTATGTATGGTAGCCCTATTTCTTCATATACTATATTGGGCATAACTACTACAACCTCTAAATTTGCTATGTAACTCATTAATATGTACTTCTCAATGTTTAGGATCACATAGAATAATGGCAGTATTAGAGTTTTAGGCTTAGGGGAACTCAAGATATCAGTTACATTGATCTAGATGTGTAAAGGATGTCCTACTATAAGATTTTATTATTCTATTGGATTGGGTTGAATAATTTTGATTGTCCATTCTTGGCATAACTTCTTTCTTACTCTTTAATAGCTTATTGAACTAAGTCTCTTTATCCTCAAAGGGCTAAAACCTCTAAAATGATCACTTTTAAGGGTTTTATTCAATTCTTTATCTATATTGAATTTGAATCCAATGGAGCTACTATTTTTACATGTGAAGAACTTTCTATATTTCCTCATATGTATTACATATCCTTCATTGGTGAGATATGGGTATATGAGCTAATGTTTAGTCTTCATTTGTAGATTATCTTTCCCTCTTCCACTCCTCCTATCTATGGAATTATCTATATTTTACTAATTTTTGTTTACTATTATTTGTTTCTTGCTTTATCCATCGATTTTTATTTATTTATTTGTGCACTTGTTTGTGGAGTATTGCCTATATCCTTTTCAACACTTTTATCTGATAACTACTACTATGACATTAGCCCTTTATATTTTAAGTGTAGTGATGGTATACCTCTCCTTTGTATGGTAGTACCTTTGTTTTCCTTGGCTTATTTTTGAACCAATACTTGTTCATCTATGATATTTCTCTTTCTTCTAATTCATTCATGTATACAATATTGTCTAAAAATATATCTTCATTCTTTCCTTCAATCTGCTAAATTGATAAAAATTACATTATTTGGATTTGAAAAAACAAGGATTTTTTATTGCATAGGATCATGATATATTGGTTGGTTCATAGCATGTAGCTAGTAAGCTATTGTATTTCCATAGTTGGTTGATTCATTGCTAATATCTTCTATATCATGAAAACTATCCATTGATCTTTTTAATTCATTGTTGGTATCATATGAACCAACTATCTATGGATTTTGGGTGACATGAGTAGCATAGGATATAGGTGGTATGGCAAAAAAATTTCTATCATAATTAAAACAACATTTTTGTGGGCCATCTCATCAAAATATGTAGCTAGAGTGACATGGCTAGAATTATAAACCATTATCACTAAATTAAATTACAATCCCTTGATGTGTTGGTAAAAGAGTAAAATGTTAAATGCTTTATTGATCTCATATATCAATCAACATATATTTGTAAGTACATATATGGTTTCTTAAATGAGAATCCCATAGGTAAAGAATATCTTAAAAGTTGTTAAGAAAATATGGCAATGGAAAAATTTACAACTTGAAACCTCTCGATATTTAGTGTAACATAATATGAAAGAGAATATACAATAATGAAAATTTTAAATACATTTTTGAAACTATAGCCTAACATACCCCCTTGTTACATTATTTGATAGAGGAAATAATGGATTAACTACCCCCCTAAATCTCTAAATAATTTTTTTAATAAATTACAACTAAATCAACAAAATACTTGATTTTATTTTCTACTATCCATAAAACAACTTTTTTTTCTGATTCTATTCAATGGTATCTATCCATCCATATATCAACTAGATTTTGGTGTAGTTTCTTGAGGAATGTTTCAACATGTTGTTGATATATGTCTATATTTGTAATATTTACAACTATTTCTTAAGACATATATTGTGTTGTGAGATAAACTAGAGTGTTTTATTTTTTTACTTGTATTTTTTTGCTTAGATATGTTCCATTATAACTAATTCTTGGCATATGATTTTTACAATACCTGCCATCAATCTATTCAATAGGTTCGTTATTAGTGCTTATGCAACTATTGTTAGCACCATTGTTGTTTTCTTAAACAAATTCCTTATCATTATTGTCATATCTAAAATTCTTATTTTGGATATTTGATTGTATTACAACCAATTTCTTCCTGTTTGATAAGATCATTTGTATCAAACATGACATATTTCATCAAATTGCTTGTATTACAACCAATTTATTTCTATTTGATAAGATCACCTATATCACACATGATATTTTTTATCAAGGGTTTGTTCTTTATTTGTGCAATTATTTCTTCTTGTTTTGTATTCTTATATTTAAATATATCAAGAGTAAGAAGTGATACATATATGATCTTGACTAAATCAATGGATATTGTAACAACTTTCTCAACCCAATCAACGTCTTTATCAAGATGAAGACTTATATACGACTTAAGTATAGTGAAAGTATCATCAAAAACCTATTTGAAAATTTGATTTTATGTATTTTGGACTATCATATCTTTGGACAATAATTTGTATCAAAGTCCTAAGAAATTTATATTCATCTAGAGAGTCATCTCCATGTGTGTCAAGCATTGGATCGTCACCTTGTTTCTTTGTTGTTTTCTATGAACTATTTTGATTCAACATTTTATTTCTTGCTTTTTTGGCCGTTAGAGCTTTATAACTCTTTATATTTATCTTTATCAAAGTATATTTATGACTTTTGGATAATAACTATACTTCTCAAAGTAGGGTTGGAGGAGTAATGACATATAAAGTAATAATCTATTTTTTAGGACATAGCAGCTTCAAAATTTTCCTATATTGAGATATAACACCTTTGATACCTATTAACATTTTGAAATCAACATTGGCTCCTTTATTTATAATTTGAAAAACATAAATTAAGTTATTTGTAAGTCCTGGTATATACAACACTTTTCAATTATGTATTCTAGAAAGGTTAATTTTAAGAAAACAATCCCCATACATTTTATATGATAGGTTGTATCATCTACCATTATCATTGGCCAACCATATATTTATTGAAAAGTATCAAACCAGTGTACATTACCAATCATATGATTACTTACTCTGAATCAATATACTAGTTATTATCCCTATTTTGCTTCTTAGTATTTTTCATTAGTACCTTGTATGTTACTGTTGGTTCATCATCATGATCTGGCATATGCTCTTCCTATGCTATATGCCCTTGTTGTTATGGAGAAGTTGATATCTACCCTTATTTCCCTTTGGGTAAATTATTTGAATCTCCAGATTAATATTGGTCTCGAGGCCTTGTTTGAGAAGGAATTCATAAATTATTCCACCTATTCAAAGCATTATATTTGCATAATCTAGTATCATGACCTTCTTTTCACATATATGATAATATATTCTTCTCCATTCATGTGGTTTTTTCAAGAAGACAAAGATGAATTAGTGGGAGCCTTGGTATTTCTTTGATATGCTTTTCTAGAAAGTAGAGCATTCTTTGAAGAATTATCTTTTAATTGAATTTTTAGTTCATATTGTTGTAGAGTATTTATTAGCTCTTCAAATTATACTATACGGTTAGAAACTTACAAAGAGATTCCAATATTCTATAAGAATCATGTAGAGCATATAATACAATTGACACTAACAAGATATCATCAATTCTTTATCCCAAGGTATTTAATTTTGCCTTTAATTCTTCAATATTTTAAAGAAAATATTCTAAAATTTCATTGTCTTGCAATCATAATGTGTATAGTTGAAACTTAAAATGATGAATAATTGCTTGATTTCTATCTTCAAAAATAGTGCATAGGATATTCAAAGCCTCTTTTTTTGTATTTACTTCACTAATATGAGACTTAATTTAAATAGTTATGTTAAAAATATGATTAATTATGCCTTGTAATATTTTTCATCATAGTCTATTCGCACAAATGGTTCTTTGGGATGTGTTTTATCTCTTGATATAATATCCCATATTATTTCTACTACAAAGATAGTTCTCATCTTGTTTTTCCATGGAATGAAGTTTGGACATCTTAGTTGTTATGATTCTAAGATAAATAGGTTAGAAGTAGTTATTATAGATGTTCCCCTTATAACTCCTTATTCAATTCTTAAATGCAAATATATTGTCACAATCTAAATTGTATAAGAAATTTTTAATTAATGTTTCCTTATAACTCTCTATCAAAACTTGAAAATGCAAATATGATCTTTAAAAAAATCAACTATAAAATATTTTTCTTTCAATATTTGTTCTATAGTTTTTTATAAACATTACAAAATATCAAGTATAGAAGGTTCTATAGTTTTAAACTTTTAAATTTATCAACTATAGAAAATGTACCATTCAATATATTTGCTCTTTTTATATAGTTTTTCAACATTTAAAAAACACAACTACATAAGAAATATTTTAAAAATATTTTCATATATTAAAAAAAAATCTTTAAGAAATGTGAATATGGAGAGTTCCTTTTATTTGTATAAATATATTTTTGCTCAAAAATAGTGACTTTACATGGTGCCCACAAGTGTTGTGCTCACCCATGTGATACTTTTAACATATCCTATGCTTGCACATCCCACAAGTGCAATATTCGACCATGTATTACTTTTTGACCTTGAATTGTTGAATGTTTTATTTAAATTACTCAGGCTTACATAAAATAATATCTTAAAGAAGTGTAGCCATGTCTTCATGAGTGTGTTATTTTATCCTCTTTGATATTTTATAAAAATATATGATACAAATTATTCATGTATATACATGCTCAACTTTCAAACGATTTTTTCTAATATTTGCAAGTATTAATGAATATTAATTGGCCCCAAACATTTAAATGAAATATAAACACCTTATAAACATTTGTCTTTTAAGTTTGAATCATGCATAATATCACAAGTATTTATGAATATGCCCACTCTATCATATATTCTTCTAGGAATATGCCAACTTAAAATATGGACTCATATGTAGTATTCTCCATTTTATCTAGATACACAATATTCAACTAGGCATCTCAACCATACGTGTAATGTACAATATTCAACTAAATTCAATGCAATATTCAACCAGATATCTCAATTAGACATGCAATGCACAATATTCAACCAAACTCGTAAGAAGATGTGCAACACAATATTCAACTAGATGACCTATATTGGATTAGTCTCCAAGCAAATAAAAATCTTTCAACCATCTTATCTAGAAAAAATATTCAAGTATAGACGATCAATATTAAGTTTGAATCTAAGCAAATAAAAAATACTTTCAACCATCTCAACGAAATGAAATTCTCTAAATAAATATATATTAAATTATTTCAACTATTGCATGTTGAATTACCTATCTTGGCCATCATAAATAAATTAGTGCTTTTTTTCTTGGTCTCTGGTACCCCTGAGATCTGAGTAGTGCCTTTCTTATTTTTTGTCCCTGGTTTCTATGAGATCTTGTAGAAAACATTAATCATTTAAAAAAAATACTTCTCAAAACACTTATCCATCTTGCTCAGCTCAAGAATGTCTTGTTCCACTCTAATACCACAAGTTGGTAAAAGAGTAAAACATTAAATGCTTTATTAAATTTATACATCAATCAACATATATTTGCAAGTACATATATAGTTTATTACATGAAAATCCCATAGGTAAAGACTCCTATAGAAGCCATTAAAGTAAAAGGATAACAAGAAAAAATGTAACTAGAAAAATCCTAACATTTAGTGTAACATAATATGGAGGAGAATATACATAATAAAAAAATTAAATGTACTTTTGAAACTATAGCCTAACATGATGTAGTATGCTAATGCACATTCTTCATTTGGTCTAATATTTTGAGGAATCAATTTCAAGGTTCTTACAAACCTAGTGTTATAATCACGAGTATTCTCACGAGGATATCTTTGTATAGCATTTAATTAACATAAAGTGGAATATCTATTATACATACTACCATATTTATGCATGAAAGGTTCTATAATTAATTCCCAATTAGTAACAATATTATTTTATAATCCCATACACCATAAAACAACTTTATTGCACAATGAGTAAATAAATAAGCATACCATAATATACTTCTCTTGAATTTGATGATTCAACTTGACAGTAGATAGTTTGTTTAGATGATCCAATATCATCTTCTTCCTACTCTCATATTAGTTAGGTAGGGATTTCATAAAAGCATTTGGAATGGGGGAGCAATCCTTTAGGTTTAATGGTCCTTGATAAGTCTAATTGGGAAGTTGGTTTTGGGGCCTAGGTGGTTGAGATGCTAGATTATTTCATGGAGGGTGACCATATTGCAATGAATAGGAATATTAAGGTGGAGCTACATATGGAGGAATTTGAGCGTACTGATGAGTGACATCATAAGGTGGTGGGAAAGAAGGGTTAATATTTTGAAAAATATGAGTATATGGATTAATACATGCCCACTATTGGTTAGGGAAACTTACATATTTTGGAATGGTGGGATATTTTAGAAGCCTTATTTAAAAAATGAGGTATTAATTTATATTTTGTAGTATTTTATTGGCTAGAGGTAATGTCTAACCAAAGGGGTTTCCTATAAAATTTGCACCTCAATTTAACCAAACTATACTTGAAAATTCTAAGAAAAACCTTAGCTTTGATTAGGAATAAAAACTTATCCTAAAGGTACTACATTTGATAGTGTAGACTAACTAGATGAAGGTTTTATTGTGTTCAACAAGCTATATCTAGATGGAATTCTAGGTGGAATTCCATATGTGTTGTAAAAGAGGTTAATAAAACAACTATATTTCTTAAAAGAAGTGTCTATCAAATTCAAGTTGATACCATGTAAACTTAAGCAATTAACAGATAGCAACATTGATTGGATAGTAGCAAAAAAACTTATGGGTTGAAACCAATTTTTATATTCATATCATAGAGTGGTCATTGCAAGGGTGGTTGTACTTTGATGCTACCAATAAGAGGTTTATTATATGGATCAATAATTTTTTACAAAAAACATGTTGCTACAAGTTAAGATGCTTCTTGTGGAGAAATTGCACTAGACGTCCTTTCTATTAGTAAATTGTTACTAGCACTAGCAACATGAGGTTCTAAATGGATATGGACATACGAAAGGCTAACTAAGGTATATCTTAAGAAGATAAATTATGGAAATAAGAGGATAAGAACCATATTGGTAGAAGGAATGGAACAAAAAATAGGTAAAAGATAAAAAGAAAAGGAAGTAAGACCAATGGAAAGCCTAAAATTGACATATAAAAGATAATAGTAGAGGCATCTAATTGGTCCGGGAAGAGTGTTATAGGAGATATGGTAGTGATATAATTAAATAAATATAAAGAGAGTGCTACTATCTATAGAGGTGGAGGAAATAGAGTTAGTCAAATAAGAGGAAGAATATAATGATACCAAGCCTTTGCTTAAATCTCTAGAAACTCTAATAGATAAAATACAAGTCTGTTAAAAATTTATATGGCCTTGATCCCATAAAAATTTAGGAGGAATGATCTAGAGGAGCACACAAATAATCAACTAGAAGGGGAATCCCCTTACCCTAAATAATCCTCCCCCTATGCCACACATATTCATAGAAATTTTGATTATTAAAATAAATTCTAGAAGGTCTATTACAACTCAATATATCCTAAGAAGCTAAATATAATAGTTTAAAGATAATTTAAAAGACATTGTAATAGTTGTAGAGTTGGAGTTTTTCTTTGGGAAGGAATATTTTAATATTAATTTACAATGATACAAGAGGATACATAAAGTAATAATATAACAACATTTAAATAGAATAAATAATAGTTGCCAGAGGAGAAAGCATCAAGATATAGAAAACCATGTCAAAAAGGTGATAGTATCCTAGGCCAAATTGAATAGCCTTACCATCTATTCATACTAGACAATATTAAAGGGCATATATTCATACTAAACTATATATGAAATAGAAAAGTTTTAATAGATGAAGACAAATATTTAAAAATATGCATATACCTTGTGCAATCATACTTTATAATAGTATATTTTATTTGTGAGGGACCAAACTATTCCTTGGAATATAATTCAAGAAGGTTTCAAAGTAAAATTTTACTACTCAAATATTAGGGTAAAGAGCATCAAAAAAATGAAAGTGAACACCCAATGCCCAAATGATTCTATGGCTAAATATGATAATAGATTAAAAACAACATAGAGAAAACTATTGGAACCATTACCTATAAGAAATTAAAAATTGAATGGTTTATATTTGGGTTAAAACCCTCTTTATAAAAATAAATAAATGAAAATATACTTTTACATATCTCAAGGTGTTAAAATTTATGAGAATATTATAATATTATACGTGGTCCCAATTTGAGGTATGCTAGATTGAACACCTAAAAAAAATTACAATATAGATCATGGAACTAAAATTAGGGTAACAAAAATAAATAGCCCCTTAGCCAAGAAATATAGAACAATAAGAAATATGGTGTTATATGTGTTCATTACCACACCCTCTAATTGATAGTCCTTAGAAGAACACCTTGGTTGGAGTCATATACAACACATATAAGGCTAGGAGTCAACACTTAATATAGAATTGTCCACTAGGATTAATAAATTGAGCTAAGTATGAAATAAATGAAATGATATATTGTAATGTGTGCATAAATGCTAACCATAATGACAATAAATATATAAATTAATTTGTGTTAAAGGACTTGGAGGATGCAATTAGAATATAAAATTATTTGTTTTTATACATAACAACCTATAACGAGAGTGCTAACACAACAAACTTACCCTGAGATTAATATTGTAGTGTTAATCATATCAATAAATAGACAAACCCACCTATTTAGTAGGCTACATAAGCTCTACCATCCTATAATGATATAATGTAATGATTCCAACCATATTCACTTAACAACATTTGGTGCCAACTACTTATGAACAAGCACTAGTTCCATAAACCATTAGTTATTAAAAAATGAAGATGTCAATTTATCAAGCACCAATTATTATGGTTATGTCTATGTAAGCATATCCCCCTAGGTTACTAACACCAGTGTAGTGCTAGAGTACTATGGATTCATGGAAGTTATATAAGAGCTTATAGAAAGAGAAGTGGAAGAGGGCATGGGTGTGATGGAGGTAGATCATGATACAAAGGTATTGGAATATGTGATGGTTAGATTTCTCTTGATTCCGTGTACAAATTTTATATTATATCATATATATAATCCTTTTGAGCCCTTATAAACCTTGAAAATATATTAATGTAAAATTTTATTATTTTGATCCTTAAGGTTGGTCACTTGACCTTGACCTAACGATAACTTGTATTTGGATATAAATAATCCATCATACCAAAGATTTTATTATTAGTTGGAGTGTAATTCTATTCTTTGATAATGATATTATTTGGTATATTTTTCAATTATATTGGGTAATATATTGATTCTATTCATTCATGATATTAGAGTAGGTGTGAATCTCCATTACTCAGTTGCTTGTTGTTAGCATATTAACTTGTACGACAACTACTAAGCACAACTATGTTTGATGCAACAAGAAGATTTTTTTGTAAGTTGATGATGGGATTGAAAGAAATATATTTTGATAAAACCCTATGCAAAATTAGATCACAAGAATCTCATTAGATTAAGTAAATTTACTCCAACAAAAAATCTTTGATAGGTTTCTTTGTTCCTCTAATCGACACTCAATCTTATTTATTTTATTTCTAAATATATGGATGCCCTAGTTTTAGGATAGAGTTTTTAAAGGTTGTTTTGAAAATCTTATGTCTTTTATGGATTTTTGCAAAAAAATATTTTCTATTCTTTTTTGGCTCTCTATGTACAATAACATCATAGATGAGAGTGTTGAATACTTGACCACTATGAAAGAAGAAAAACAGAGGCTAAAGATTTTTAAACAAACCTCTTGTGATATAGAAGCCATGGAGAGTATTTGAAGCTTTGCAAAGACCTTTAAGCCACTTGAAAAAGTTGTTAAAATGGTCCAACAACGTTTTTGCAACAAAGGTATATGAGGATGTCCTTATTGGTTGTATTTGACAAAAAGCTTATGTTGGAAAACCCATGACATATATAGATAAACCATTAGCACTTTTTAATTCTTTGTAAAAATTTAGAGGGTCCCAGTTTAGAACTTTCCCTTATTCTTCTTCCAAGTAATCTATTTTCACATTAAAAATATTTTCTTTACCCTCCAAAATATAAATTTCAAACTTAAAAAAGAGAGAATATGCTAGGGAATACTCCCTAGTATGGTGGGCATAAAAAAGAGTGCATGCACACATGCATTACACTAACACATGTCTATGTCATAAATGTGTTGGTGGGGGTATGTGAGAAGTCTTAATTGTTTAAATATAATGCTTTCTATTGTTGGAATATATTATATCATTTGGTTCTTTACTAATGTACCTTCATGGGTACATATTTAGATTAGGATTATATTAGGAGATAAATAGTTTATTGGAGTAATTTAATAAATGCACAAGTGTTAGAATATGCAATGATGTAAATGTGCATGTAGTCCACATGTACATGAGTCTTAGGGTTGAGTGAGAGGTAAGGAATCTATCTTTCTATATAAAGGCCTCATTATGAGTGTTTGTGAGAGAGTTTTGGAGTGCATAGGTTTGAGTAGTAGTAGTCACAATGTAGCTCCATTTTGATATCATGGAGTTGTAAAATCCATGAGAGGAGCATTGTAATTTTTGCGAGCTTTCTTATATGAGCATTTTTGGAGCTTTGTATCAAGTTTTCTATCATATTTTCATGCATGTTAAGTTTCATTTATCATAGTTATAATATTGCATACTTATTTTTATACTTGTGATCACATTTCCTTTAAGTTTAAGGCTCCAAAAGCTAACAGTGGTATTAGATCCATGGTGGATCAAAGGAAATCACAAAGTGATCACTATTACTATTTTTGAGTATTTATAAATTGGATCAGCCATAGTGTGCCGCTACATGCAAATACCATCACAATAAATTTTTTGATAGAAGTAGCTCTAGGTAGAATAATAGAAAATAGAGAAATCCACATGATTGATTTGGCTAGAGTTTTTCCACAGAGTTACAAAAACTTGTGAAGACTAGAACTCAACATTGCATCCACTAGATTGGCAATCCAACTAGTGAAGATTATTTTTCATAGAGTCATAGAAATTTTATTATCATTTCTAATATTTCATTGAGAGAGAAAATAAGTTTTTAGGAAAACCATTAGGTTGCTATCATCTAAGTTTTTCTTGTTGTAGAAAATTAACTCTTAGAAGTTGGGAAGATTGCTACAATATATAGAGAATAAATTCATCTTCATTACCTTAAGGTCAATGTTTTTTTTTTAATTTACATGGTGGAATCGGTAGCCACCATGAATCTGTGTAGGATGTCCAGCTTTTATGGCCGCCACAGTATTCTGCACTGTCCACCCTAGAAGCCGCCACACAGATCTTCGTGCAGTCCACCCCTATAACCACCATGCCACAATAATTTTAAACCTTTTACATCACTGAAAGCACTAGGAAAGGGACAAGCGTTCAGTCCATCGAGGCCTGAGATTTGAACCTTGGACCTCTGGCCCCCTTATGGGGTTTGGATGAACCAATTGGTCTACACTAAGTTCAGTGTTACTTTCCTCGTGTAGGGATTAATTCTTTGTTGCAAAAAAATAAGGATTGAAGATTTGGAGGCCTAAGGATAAAGGTCCCATTGAGATATTTGTATATTGAAGACACCTATTTAAAATATTGATAAGATGATCTAGTGGCAAAGGAAGCCATATTGAAGATTGTAAATCTAGAAAGAAGGTCATAAAAAGAAGACCCCATTGAACATTGAAAAGACTCAAGGAGAATATTCCTAGTAAATATTGGAGATTGGTGATCTCTAATGAAGATTGAAAACTTCTCATTTAAGAAGAGGTCCATTGAAGATCCTATTGAAGAAATTCCATATTGGAAGATTGAGAATTGAGAAGAACTAACAAAATTTCTATTGCAGATTTTAGTAGCAACAGATTCAGGAGATACTAGAAGAGGATATCACTTCCATAGTAGAATATTGAAGAGGCCAAGGAAGATCTCATTGAAGATTTTGAAGCTGTAAGTTTGAGGACCTTGGAGAGGTCTCAAGGAGAAACAAGAAGAATGCTTGGTGATCCTCAATGAAGGAGTTCTTAGAAGAACTCATTGGAGAAATTACTACCAAGAAATAAGCTAAGGAATTGGGACAATCATTGACATACGACGATAAGACCAAAGGAGAAGGTTTGGCAAGAATATTGTCAAATAACAAGGTAGTATGGAATAGATCTCAATATTGATAAGACTATTTGAGTAGGAGATCTACTTTGAAGTCAAAATTCGGCAAGATAAAAGAGATAGAAAAACCGCCAAATATGAGATATTTGGGGGCCATCATTGAAGGGTTCTTGAGTGAACATATTAGCTGCAATTTGGGGAGGATCCTACAAAATTTTTGGGATTCAAGGATAATTTTTTAGTGAAGGTATTTATTGCTTTACAATTTGAAAGTTTTCAAAATTGAGGATAAAAAAAGGCAGCAATTTGGGCAGAATTAGTGACTGCTAAAGATCAAATTTTAGAGATACATTTTGAAGGAGCATTTAAGCCACCAAGTTACAGTATTGGGAAGCATATTAGTCAAGTATTGAATCTGTAAGAATGTGAGCAAGTGAGTTGTTTTGGACATCCTAGAAGAGCTGCAATAACATCTATAAAAGGTAGCCATTGAGGTGAGTTGAATCACCATCATCATCATCATCTACAAGGAAAAAAAGGTATGCAACAAAAAGGTGCAAAAGTTCATTAGTTGAGCTTTATATATTTGGATTTCTATTAAATTTTTAAAGCACCAATTACAAATTTTAAAGGTTGCATCAAAATTTTCATTTCAAGTCTTCAAAAGTAGTGCAAAAGTTATAGTTTACAAGGATCAAACTTGCACATAGAAGAAAATAGAAGTTAGGTATATTTCAAGAGAAATAAATGTATCAAAATTCTATTGCTTATTCTAATAAAAATAAGACTATAAATTTGCATAAATCTATAGTGCAAATATTTTATTGAGAAGCTTGGATTTGAAAGAGAAAGAATAGCCAAGCAAGGAAGATATTTCCAAATATTAAATTCAATAATAATATCAGTTTTATATCAGCCAAAATAGTGAGCTAAAGGTAGATTTTACAAGAGCTCTTTGAAGAAGGAAAAAGGCAGTTTACTTGTAGAATATTGTGGTAAAGGAGTAGCCACCAAAAAGGTTAAGTATTACCTCCAAAATTTGGAGAAGAAATTCAACATATTAAGGCAAAAGAAAAGCTTGAAAGGGAGAAGAAAATCCAAGTCTAAGGTGCAATCGAAGGCCACATTTCCAAAAGGATTATTTGGGCAGATTTGAAGAGGAGTAAAAATAGTTTTTGAAAGCTATCTTGGACAACACAATCAAATAGCAAAACCAGCCAATTGAAGCCTATAGTTTGAGTGAGTTAAAGGCTCATCTTACAAGCACAGGGGGGAAGTCATAATCTACATATAAGAGTCATCCAAAAAGGACTCTACAAGCACAGTAAGGACGCAGATTGGACAACAATAGAAAAATGTAGAAAAGTCTCCAATAGCACCATTGAAGATAGCTTGAGTATTCTGCCCAAGGAGAAGACATAGATAGCAAGAAATATTACCAAGGAGTGAGCGTTGGAAAAGCACCAAAAAGGAAATTGGACAAGTCCAAAGCAGTTGAAAAGAAGACAAAAATCCATCACCACATAGAAGGAGTGGTTTCATGCACTTTGGAGGAAGAGTGCCACATTGAAGAGCAAGTTTGAGCACCCAACATTATATCATAATATCTCATATTTGAAATTCCAACAAAGATAAGTGAAACGAGCACTCAACATTAGTAAAAAATATGAAAATAAAATTGATAACACTCCATATATGAGCATCCAACATGCAGGAAGAAAGTAGAAGCATTTATAATAGGTACTAATCACCAAAAGTGAAGGAATCAAGTGCCACATGTCATAGGTGTTGGGAGGAGGTGCAATAAGAACTATTTTCAAGAAGATAGAAAATACAAGTGCCACTTGGCACTTCCATTCCATAATACACCAAGTTTAAGAAGGCGCCCATGTACGTAGCCTTTGGAAGAACAAAAGAGTATTGAAAGCAAGTAGAAAGTCACTATTTTGAAGAGCACATAGAGTGATAGGGAAACCAACAAAGGAGACACGATTACTCACTAGAGAAGGATGAGCTTTGATGTGAGTTCAAGGTACATACAATGCACATAATAGTCAAGGGAAAAGAGTGAGTTTACAACACATATTCAGTGAGCATTTGGTTGGAGAAAGGAAGACAAACCAACCTATCTACAAGAAGGAGAAAGGAATACAAACCAGTCTATCTACAAGAAGGAGAAAGTGCACAAGCAAGATGAAGAGTAACAAGAGTAATCATCCTTGCAAACAATATACATTCCAAGCAACTTGCAAACCAAAATCAAGCATCAAGAAGGTGAGAAATATTCATAGTCATATTGCAAGTTTGATATCAAGTGCATTATATATTCTAGAGATATTAGTAATAGGAGTAATAAGGTGTTAAAAGGAATCTCTAGAGAAGATATTGGTTATATGAAAGAAAGGATTAAAACTAGAAGCATTTAAACTATTTCCATTGCTTCAAGAACATTTGCAAACATTAAAAACACAAGGAGATATAAGGATTAGAAAAATCTAGTTTGCAAATACTTAGTATTTCTAAAACTTCTAATTAGGGAGATATAAGGAATCCTACTTCAATTGAATTTCTAGAATTTTAGAAACCTATCATTGCATTAAATCATAGTTGAAGAGATTAAGATATTGATTGCATAAAAATTATAGTTGGAAGATTGATTTAGAAGGACATAGACAATCCAACTAAATATATTGAACTCCAATATTTGAAATTGCATTTCAAAATATTTCTAGAAGAAGAGATAAATAGTTATAAAAGATACTACAAGTTGAACATTATTTGAAAAATTATTATCTCAAATATTAGGAAAAGTCTTTCCAATATTGATCCTACATAAAGAAGAACAATTAAATATTCTATTCGGGAGTCATAAAGATGTCTACTCAAAAGGATATATTAAAAAATGCAATTAGAAAGAAAATTCCAATATGGTTTAAAGATAAACTTGACTCAATAGAAAGCATGATTAGTAAGTCATAGAAATATGAAGTTAACAAAGAAGAATTAATTAGAGATCTTGGGATTCACAAGGACTTATCTCCCAGTGGTATACTTGGGGGTCCCTTTGCATTTAAAAAAACTAAAAATAGATATCTGGAGGAATATTTTGGACTGTATCAAGGACATAATTAATCATTGTTCTGACAAATGGTTAAGATATGGGGGTAGATTAAATTTTTTATAGTAAGTCATTCAGGCTATGCCAATTTATAAATTTTCTATCCTTTTTGCCCCATATACCATATGGAAAGAGTTGGACAAGATGGCTAGAAATTTTTTATGGAAAGGATTAAAAGGAGAGAGGAAATGGGCCTTAGTAGGTTGGGATAAAGTAAGACAACCTAAGGTTAAAGGAGGTTTGGGACTGAGAAGATCAAAGTTAAATTATAAAGCTTTGGCTGGAAAGATTTACTGGAGGTGGATTTCCCAACCAACTTCTTTATTCAGTAGAATATTAACTAGTAAATATTTGGGTCCCTTTTGATGGTAATGGATCCTTAGTGTGGTAGGCTCTCAAGTTAGGATCTCAGGTAGTAAAAGATGGATTATTTTGGAAAGTGGGAAGAGGGGAGAAGACACAATTTTGGATAGATTCATGGGATCAATACCCACCTATCATTGTTGAATTTTTTGAACTACAACCAATAAAAAAAACCATAAAAACTAGGGGGTGAGTTCAAATTGAAAGTTATTTCAACACTAGTCAGCTGGGGATTATAATTTTAAGCAATTTAATAAATTGGATGAGTGGCCAATTTCAATCCCTCTGGATTTGACACCCATCATGACTAAAATCTTGGTAGAAATATTTCTCACAAGTAGATATGAGGAGGATGAATTAGCTTGGGGCTATGGGAGCCTTGGTGTCTACACAGTGAAGTATGGATATGATAAGATCCTTCCAGAGCCTCCTCCTCATACATATCAGGTTGAGGATTGGAGAAAGATTTGGTAGTCCAAGGGTTGGTCGAAAGTAAACTTTTTTGCTTGGAAGTTATCCATAATGGAATTCTTACTTTTGATAATCTCAGATGTAGGGGAATAATTTGTCCATATCAATGTTATCCAATCTATAACACAATTTATTTTTTCATATGCAAACTATGTTATCCATTCTATAACATAATTCATTCTTTCATATGCAACTATGTTATCCATCCTATTGCAACTATGTTATCCATCCTATAACACAATTCATTCTTTCATATGCAAACTATGTTATTCATTCTATAACATAAATAATTCTTTCATATGCAACTATGTTATCCAATCTATAACACAATTCATTCTTTAATACAAACTATGTTATCCATTCTATAATATAATTCATTCTTTCATATACAACTATGTTATCTCTTTTAAAAGATAACCAATATAAAGCTATGTTTTGATCCTTTAAAACACAATATCTTATTTCATTTTAATAATAGCTAACATTATTTGATAAAGGGATAACTAATATAAAGCTATGTTTTGATCCTTTAAAACATAATATCTTATTTCATTTTGATAATGGCTAAAGTTATTTGATAAATATGTAACCAATATAAAGCTATGTTTTGATCCTTTAAACATAATCTCTTATCTCATTTTGATAATGGCTATTATTATTTGATAAAGAAATAACCAATATAAATCTATGTTTTGATCCTTTAAAGCATAATATTTAAATTCTAAATATAAACTATGTTAAATTATTTTTGTAACATAATTTATAAATTCCAAATATAAACTATGTTAAGTTCCTTTTGTAACATAATCTATAAATTCTAAATATAAACTATGTTAAGTTCCTTTTGTAACATAATCTATAAATTCCAAATATAAACTATGTTAAATTTATTTTGTAACATAATCTGTAAATTCCAAATATAAACTATGTTAACTTCCTTTTGTAACATAATCTGTAAATTCCAAATATAAACTATGTTAACTTCCTTTTGTAACATAATCTATAAATTCCAAATATAAACTATGTTAACTTCCTTTTGTAACATAATCTATAAATTCCAAATATGTTAAGTTCTTTTTGTAACTTAATCTATAAAATAATTTATTTCCTTTATTTAATAAACCAAGACTCCATTGCTTAATTCATAAATCAAAGATTATAAATATAAACTTAATTCATACATCAAATATTATAAATATAAACCGTTCTAAACTAACAGTTGCTTGCAAAATAAAATGGTAAATTTACTTAGAGACTAAGTCAATATTGTAATCAATAAATCTCTGATAACTTCAATAGTCATTCCGTTCGGTTAAGCATTCACCCAAAATACAAAAATGCAATTTGTGCCCCATGTGCTCTAGAATTCACAATTGGGTGGGCTAAGCTTTCCAATAAACTGACCACCACCCATGGTCATAATATTAGGGAAGGACACTACCATGCGTTAGGTTAAGAACAAACAATCCATGATAGGGAGATTGGTTCGAGCGAAGCATAGCCAGTTTCCATAAAAATTAATAATATAAAAGGAAAGCCTTCTTTTCAATTTCAATGACAGCCCTACCTACCCAAAAAAATGAGGTTTCTTTATTAGCCCAATAATCGGGCGCACAAGTAACCACCACAGGTGTTCAACAAAGTCGAAACAAAGAGGGGTTTTAATAATTTGCTAGTTTCATTCGAATAAAACTTACATTCTTTCATTCGAATAAAGACCTTAGATTACACAGGCCCAAAAATCCTCAACCTAATGCAGCGTGTTCGAAACCCGCCATACGTCCCTCTTGGCCACATTTAGTTTCTAAGCTCTTTAAACATAATTTTATATTCTTTAAAAAATATAAACTATTGTAACTCAAACGAGACTTAATTCAATTATTTCATAGGCGACCAATAAATATTAATTCATTTAAACTCATAATGCATATGAAAAGCCCTTTTTTCATATTTCAATGGCGATGATGCACAACAAAGTTTAATTTTATTTAAACTTATATAATGCATATGAAAATCCCTTTTAATAATCAAACAATAATAAATTCTTTTCTTATTCCAACTAGTGGATCTTCACTCACGCGGTAGTGGATTCCAGCAATTATTATTATATAAATAAAACAAAGCTATTACAGTCATTTAAATCAACTCAAATCAAAATAATATCAATCACATGGACTCAATCCTTGCTACCGGTGATTGAATTGTTAGAAATAGATTATATTACATAATTTAGGTCATGTAAATGTATCTTCTTAGGGGGAAGTTATCTAGTTACTTCATGCAATGTAATAAATGCACAAGTGTCAATGTACAATTTGTATGTGTGCAAGTTATCCTTTGCACAACTAAGGGAAGTTATCTAGTTACTTCATGCAATGTAATAAATGCACAAGTGTCAATGTACAATTTGTATGTGTGCAAGTTATCCTTTGCACAACTAGGTAGAGTGTTGAGCAAGCAACTTATGTTCCTATATAAAAAGGCTACATTGTAATAGCATAGATATAGGAAATCATAGCACAGTAGAGCGTAGCATAGATATAGATATAGACACACATGTTGGTGATGGGTGCAATATAGTCATGGAGAATTATTCATGGAGTGTCCATTTCCTCCATAGCTACATTGTATTTAATTTTTTCATTTCTATTTATAGCATATTAAGTCATCTCATAGATTTACTTTCTTTCATAATATTTTACATCTTGTGATTACTATGTCCTATTGCATATTGTATCAAAAGCTAATAGTGGTATTAGAGCCATGGTAGATATAGCCAAAGGTAGATCAATAGGAAAACCACCATTATCATTGAGCCTAATTTTTTGTCAACCTGATACGTTGCTGATCTAAACACTATCAAAACTCTTAAAAGAATCAAGGTGGTAGAATTAGGAAGATCCACGAGTGAGGGCTGAAAGAAATCATAGTTCTATAAATTTTGATATTACATTTGGCTAGAGTCTTTCCACAGAGTTGCATAAAAAACTTGTGAAGACTAGGACTCAACATTCACTCGACTAGATTGACAAATCAACTTGTGAAGATCATTCAGGATATCTGGAATTTCTTAACTATTACCCAAAGTTTCTTTTATTGCAGAAAACTAATTCTCAAATGATTGATACTTCTCCTAAAACAAAAATATATGAGACTTCAACTTCATTGTCCGAAGTTTAGTGTGCCTTCATAGTGCAGAGATTAGTTTCTTGTGCAATAAAATAATATTGCAGAAGAAGACTTCTAGAGAAGAGTTATGGTGAGGTTAGGAGACTAGAGATCTCCATTACTAAATTGAGAACTTCATAGAAGAAAATACCATAGCAGCCTTGATATTGAAGAAAATTCCTTAGCAACCTTGAATCAAAAGTAAAGGTAATAGAGAAGCCTTGATCCTAAAAAAGACCATAGAAACCTTGATATTGAAGAAAATGCCACATAAGCCTTGATACTACAAAAGACCATAGAAGCCTTGGTATTGAAGAAAATTCCATAGAAGTCTTAATACTAAAAAAGTCCACAGAAGTTTTGATCCTGAAGAAGACTCTAGAAGAGAGTATCTAATTCAAAAGGAGATAAATAATTTAGTACTAATACTTTGTTGCAAGGAAAGGATATTTAGTGAGTTGGAAAACTTCCTACAAGAAAGTTAGAAAGAGTATCTTCTTCAGAATCAATCTAGCACTTGAAGCAAAATTGAAGGTAAAGAGATTAGGAGGAGATCCCATTGAAGAGATTCCATTCTTGGAAGAAGGACTAGGAGAGTCCTGCTTAAAACCAGAAGTAGTAGAATTAAAGATCTAGGGGAAGATCTCACGACCAAAACTTCCAAAAGCATAAGGTTGAATAAAAGGTCTCAAGGAAGACCATAAGAAGCTACAAGATCAAAGACCTTGGGGAGGTCTCAACGAGCATCTAGTAAAAGGCTTGGAGAGCCTTACTGAAGAAATAATCAAAGAATAACTTATTGGAGAAATCCACTACCAAGGAGAAGCCTCTGATAGTGAAGGACTTGGGATAATTGTCACCATATAACAACAAGCCCAAGAGAAGAAGAATTTGACAAGGAGTGCCAAATCCTAGAAGAAGAATCTAGTGAAGACCAAAAGATATTCAAAATATTGAGAAGAAGATCCTACTTGAAGTCAGAATTCGAAAAGAAGGCTTGAAGATAGGAGAAGCCCATAAAATCCAAGAGATTTGAATATTATCTCTCATAGCAAGAAGGCATCATTTCGGAGACAAAGACTTCTTTATTGTTGGACATTTTGAGTCCCTAAGCCAAAGTTGTCATTAATATCAAGATTCTAGTGAGAGTTCTTCTTCAGTTTAAGTGTAAAGTTTAATGGAAGTTTATAATGGGTTAAAATATTTTATTTTACACCCAAAAAAATTGGGTTAAAAAGAGGTTTTTACTTCTCCATGGAAGCAATTCATCTGAAGCATTGGAAGGTTAAAAATATTATAATTTTTATTATAATATTTACCAAAGTGATTAAAATCTAATTAAATATTATAATTTTTAATTATAATATAATTAGATTTTAAAGGATAAAGTTCATTTGGTTAAAACCCTAAGGTTGGGTTTTAGAGAAATACAATATATTCTTGCGCAAAGTTTTTAACCCAAAGGTTGGGTTTTACTAAGGCTTTCAAAACCTTAGAGCGTCGACGTGATGCATTCAAATCAAAGCATCGATGTCTTAGACAAAGAAGGAGAGAAATATAAATACATGACCAAAGTCATTCATGAATTATTCTTGCTCGAATTATTGTTGTGTGTCATATGTGAAAACGAGCTCATGTGGTTTAAAATGATTGGCAAAGGAAGCAGAGGATAAGACAGAGTAATACCACCCCCCAATTCGTATTGGTAAGTGTGGCCTAGTGGTATCTTGGAGAGCGCAAAGGTGTTGAGAGCATGGAGGTCATGCGTTTGATTCTTGCAGAGTGGTTTTTGGTGGCAGTGTTGTGGAAGCACCCAAGGGGCACATTTTATTAAACGTGGGCAAGAAGAAGTGCAAACAGGAAGCACGTGGTGCTTCCCCCTTTGTGAATGATCTTGTAGATCATGCGACAACCTTAGCCACGGCTAAGGCACTCGCGATAAGGGCAATATGTGGGATCGAATACCCTTGAGGTAGATACAATTTTTTAATTAAATTTTATGGTTTATATTCTAAGGTTGGAGTGATAAGGTTGTTTTAGAGTTTATTAATTTTTAATAAACTTTATTAAATAAAGGTTGTGGTGATTGATTTTTGAAAGTGAAATGTTGATGATTATTTGAGTTTTATAATTTGGAAATTGTTTTTTTGAGAGTTATGTTTTAGGAGGTATAAGGAGTTATAATTAAGGCTTGATTGAGATTTATTTTAAGACTTGTTGGCTATTATTTTTGATAAGGGTTTCTTCTAAAAATACTTTGGTGGATGTTAAAATTAAGTTGGAGTAATAAGGTGTGATTGAGTTATTATTTTTGTATTGTGATTTTTGAAGTCTTCTAACCCTTATTGAGATTGGAAAAGAAATTTTTAAGTGTGGCAGATTTTGTGAACAACTCCTTGGCAACAAAAATGTATGGGTAACATTATCCTTTTATAATTTGATTGGATGGTTGATTTTTGAAAACATATTTGGAGAGAAAATGATTTAATTAGGGTTTCCTTTTTGAAAGATTTTGAGTTGATGCTTCAAGGTTTTCTAAAATTGAGAATTGTGATTAAACCTTGATTGATAAGCATTTTTGTTGAGACCATTGGTTGAGTGAAGTGTTTGAGTTAATGCTTCAAGGTTTTTTGAATTGAGAGTTGTGATTAAACCTTGTTTGATAAGCATTTTTGTTGAGACCATTGGTTGAGTGAAGTGTTTGAGTTAATGCTTCAAGGTTTTCTAAAATTCAGAGTTGTGAAGAATGTTTGATGAGCATGGTTGTTGAAGTGAGTTGTTATACAAAGAACTTGAACCTGAGTTAGAAAATAATATGAGTATCATTGTTATGTGATATTTGTTGTTGAGCATTGTGCTCAAAACATTTTAAGCTGGATGATACATGTTTGGACTAGGGTTTGTAAGAAAGATTTATTTCTTAAAGTGATTGGTTGAGTAGATTTGATTGAGACTAGTCAAGTGGATGTATGAAGTGATTGATCAAGTTCCATAAAATAAACTATTCTATATTCTGATTTGAGTTGAGATTGAGTGTTGAGAATAGAACATATTGAGTCTCTAAAAATTCTCTTTATGCTTCTATGAGATTGATTTGAGTTGAGATTGAGTTTTGAGAATAGAACATATTGAGTCTCTAAAAATTATCTTTATGCTTCTATGATATTGAGTTGAGAAAGTGATTGAGTATTGAGTATAGAACATATTGAGTCTCTAACAATTCTCTTTATATTTCTATGATATTGGACAAGTTCTATGTGGACTTGTTAAGTAGATTTGAGGCAAGTATTTGAGAAGACTTGTGGACTATTTTTTGTGTGAGATTTTGTGGAAGATTACAATACATATTTGAGCAAGTACTAGAGAGGACTTGTTGAGCAGATTTGGACAAGTTCTGTGTGAGCTTGTTGAGCAGATTTGGAAAAGTTCTATGTGAACTTGTTGAGTAGATTTGGATAGGTTCTGTGTGGACCTTTTGAGCAGATTTGGTCAAGTTCTGAGTGCACTTGTTGAGCAGAGTTGTGTAGCTTTTGTGTGAACCTATTGAGAAAATTTGAGCAGGTTCTGTATGGACCTATTGAGAAGATTTGAATAGGTTCTGAGTGGACCTATTGAAAAAATTTGGAATGGTTCTGTGTGGACCTGTTGAGAAGAGTTGTGTAGGTTCTGAGTGGACCTGTTGAGTAGATTTGAGTAGGTTCTATGTGGACCTGTTAAGCAGAGTTATGCAAGTTCTGAGTAGACTCGTTGAGCAGATTTGAGCAGGTTTTGAGTGGACATGTTGAGCAGATTTGAGTAGGTTCTAAGTGGACCTATTGAGAAAATTTGTGCTAGACCGAATGGACTATGTTTAGTGCAGATTTGAGTGAGCTTATTGAGTGGACTTGTGCTAGACCGACTGGACTGTGTTTAGTGTAAGAGTTGAGAATATTTGTGCTAGACCAAATGTATTGTGTTTAGTGCAAGATATTGAGCAGAGTTGTGCTAGATGGAATGGATTGTGTTTAGTAAAGTATTGAGATAGAGCTTTGGAGTTGATAGAGTAGAGAAGATAGAGTATCCAATGGATAGAGATCCATAAAATAGGACATTGAGGATAGTAATTTTGAGTGAGGACAAGAGTCTTCAAGTGGAGAGAGATCCACAGTCACTGTAGTGGAGGCAGTGTCTTCTAGAGGATCACCAACTAGAGCAGAGGAGAAAGAGTTCTCCTATGGATAGAGATCCACAAACTATATTTAGGGGATCAAAATCTCCTTTGGACAGAGGTCCATAAACATTGTAATAGGGAAAAAATTTCCAAGATATTATATAAGAAATATTTAGAAGAAATATTTTCTCCGTGGAGGTAGCCATATTTGGGTGAACCATGTTAAATTTATCTCTATTTGGTGTGATGATTTATGCATTGCTTTGGTTATTGCTATTGATATTACCATTGATTATATTGATTAATACTATTTGGGAAATAAAAGTAAAAAGTGGTCTTATACTGTTCACCCCCCTCTCAGTATATTATTGTGTTCTTCATTTATATCTACAACAAAAGGAGGAGACTACAAGAGGATAACAAGACACCAAATCCTAGGCTTGTGAAAGAAATTTTGAGACCATATTTTGGTGAAGAAAGAGTTTTTTAGGATAGTCTACAAAAAGCAGCAAGATCTACATCCTCTACAAAAGCTGAAAAAGAGCTATAAAAGCTCTAAAAAAGGTAAGCAACTATTGGAGCAAGTAGATTCATTAATTGGATTACTTATCAGATTCAATAAAACACCTTAATTTGGATTAAAGTTGCAATAAGGAACATTGGATTATAGTATTAAAAAGTGCAAAAAGAGAAAATTTCCTTTTAAGGTCCATTTTCACATTAGGAGTTGATTAGATTTATGCATTACAACTATCTATCAACTACCTATCATCTAATTTGGAAAGAAAAAGAAGACTAGTCCCTACAACTTTATTTGTAAGGAAATTGTAAAATAATTCCTAAAGATTCATTTTAGATTATTCTTGATTAGTTGTGGTAAATTTATTAAGTGTATTATTTTTTAGAGTTAATTGGAGTGATAACGTGAAATTGTTAGAGCATTAAAAGTGAAATATTATTAGATTCATTTTCACTATTCTATTGCTCTCAGAATATTATTGTTTGTGCTCTTGAGAAAGGTACAAATTCAGAACTTGAAAAAGTATCTAAAGATACTATTAGTGCATAGAAATCTACAATATTTAGTGTCCAAGAGAAGCCACCAAATCTGCTCAATTGTCCAAGTGTTGGAGAATAAAGTAGCCACTGAAGATCAACAAAGGAAGCCTCAAATTGAGACTTGGTGAGTCTCAAATTCAAAGCACAATAAGGAGCAGAAAAATAAAAAAAAAGAGCTTTTATCAAGTGGTTACAAAGCTTAGGTTCATTTGTAAAATATCCAAGCAAAAAGGGGAAGGTGTTTAATCAAAGATACAACCTCAAAATCCCTACATTGCATTTAAAATTCTGCCACAAAACCATAAATTTAGAGCTGAAAAAAAGGGTGCAAAAGAAGGTGCAATAAAGGCTATTTTATACATAAATATATTACAGTGTATTGCACTATACTAATTTGGTTTACACAGGAAAAGAATTCATATTTGAAGGTTCCTCAAAGGAACAATATTTGCTCAAAGAAATAGCCGAAGGCGATCGAACGTTAGCATATTTCCAAGAATAATAAAAGGATCCACTCTAAGGGCTCATACTCCCCTCATCTTGGATGTCTAAACCTACAAAAGATAAGGCAAACAACAAATGGAGAAACAAAATTATAATCAAGAGCAACATTATCTACAAAAGGAGGATGTATAACAGGTGAGAAAAGAAGAAGAATAAAGCACCATTGGAGTGTTTCAAACTCCACATATGTATTTCTCAAAATCGGTGCTCAAGCCTCCAAATCATTTCTCCCCATCCCATTTGGAAACAACCCACAAGAAAGTTCCATTAAACAAGAGAATACCTGAGAATTTTATAGGGTTTAAAGAACCTCCAAAGGGTCTATTGATGAAGCGTTAGAGAAGACATCCATGCACAAGGAGGAAGTGATATTTATCACTTGAGGTAAAATCCTAACACTCCTCATGTGAGCACTCATATTCATCAAGAAAGGAGTTACAAGCAATAGGTTGGTGCATTGAGTATATGAGATACACTTGTCCATAAAGATACAAAGCGCTTCTCTACAGAAAGTAACGTCCATACATTACTTAAAGGAAGAAATGAGCATTTTCTAGCACCTTTTACTCCTCAAGTTCTCAAGAAGGAAATGGACGTGCCATTTGGAACTTGATACAATATTATCCATTTTAAGGGTATCAACGACCAAGAATTCATAAAGAAATTACATCTTCGTATTCAACACTCTAGGGTCTATGCACACAGAGCCGAGTTTCATCATGGAAACAAGGTGGAAGAACCTTCAATGCTATGGTTAAGGAAGGTCAAAGGCAGAGACTAAAGGTGCCATATTTGGAACATTAAATTCAAGGAAGGCTCCAAGAAATTCTATTAAAGGGAATAATCGAAGCAGTGATGTCAATGTTGCGGGCCTAGCACACCAAAAATTAACACCATTTATTGCATGATATAAGGTAAGGTTTATTCCCACTTTAATGTGCTTTCATTTCTTGGGAGTTATAAGGTTAAAATTAGAGGAATTTAACCATATTGAAATCCATATCTCAAAGGGAATAATTTATCAAATAAATATAATATTTACAATATTAAACTTAGGAGCAATAAGGGTTTCTACTGAAAATTACTTAAAAAAAATATTTACAAATATTATTGTGGTCTAATTGTTCTAAAATTTGGGAGTTATAAGGGTTACTACATCAAATTAATTTATTGGAAATTAGATACGCTACAATTAAATCCTAAAGGGATATTAAAAGAGGTTATTAAGTTTTTTGCAAGGTAAGGTTGGAAATTTATAATATTCTTGTCTCAAAATTTTAAAAAGGGACAAAATAAATCCAACATTAAAACCTCTTAAAAATTGGAAAAGTGCTTAGTTCAATAGGAGCAATAAGGTATAATAGAAGTTGAGTTTTGATATTTACAAAACTTTACAAAATAAGCCAAAAATTGATCTAATTTTTACAAGAGCACTATATTATATGCCATAATTACTAGGGAGACATAAGGAAGTCCACAAAAATCTAAGTATTGATATCAAGGGATTTAAATGGAATCAAACAAATTATTCCTAGCGAAGTCTCAATTACTCAAGGGTCCTAATTTTTCTCCTGGAAGAATAAAGTGAAAGAAATATTGGTATACATAAAACTTTAGGATATTATCAAAGGGAAAACACAAAGACCTACCATAGGTGATAATAAAATCCTAAATTTTGATGAAAATGATTTGAAGGCTCTAATGCTAATAAACTTTGCTATCACTGATGAGATACAACCCTATATAATTTCAGAAAAATTATCTTCAAATGCATGGACAAGCCTAGGGAAATTATTTGAAGGAAAAAATAAGGTAATTATTCTTCATATTCAAACTCAACTTCACTCATTAAATATGAATAGTGGAGAAAGCATATAACTGTTCCTAAGGAAGGTAGCAACTATTAAAGGGAAATTATTGACCTTAGGAGAAATAATTGAGGATGAATTTCTTACTCAAGTAACCATGAGAGCAATTCCAGACAACTATAAGTATTTGGTAACATCTTTACAAGTCCTAAGTAAAGATACCTCTTTTTATTACCTAGTCAATATTCGACAGGAATATGAGGTGGAAAATAGATTTAAATATGAAATGACTAACACTAAATTGTCATCTAAATATAATCCATAGGTAAATATTGCTTCTTCATCAAAATGATGAAAACCATAGTACAACAGTTATTATCAGATATGCAAGAGAAAAGGCCATAGTACCAACTACTGTATATTCAATCCCAAATATCATAATTGAGGAAATTAGGTGAACAATGGGAACGAATTTTAGCCACAACAATATCAAAATCCTCATTAGAAAAAAATTCAATGTCCAACCAATTATCCCCAATTGGAGTATCGAAAAAAAAATAAAAAAGGACATCTATCCTAGATTATAGAAGAAATTGAAGAACTAGAAGGATCTATAGATGATTACGAAGTCAAAGCTCTTTCAGCAAGAATGACAGGTTATGAATATACTAACTACTTACTTGAACAAGTTACAAAAAATAGAGAAGAAGAATTTGAATCTCGATATCAAGAAGAAGATCCACACTAAAGACTAAAGTATTCAATATCCAAATAATGTAATACATGGGTGTTAAAAATAGATTATATTACATCATTTGGGTCATGTAAATTTACCTTCCTAGGTACATACTTAAAATATTATATTACTTTAGGGGAAATTTGTGTAGTTTTTTTATGCAATGTAATAAATGCAAAAGTATCAATGTGCAAGCTATATGTGCAAGTTGTTCCTTACACAACTAGTTAGAGTGTTGGCCAAGGAACTCATCTTCCTATATAAAAGACCTCATTGTAATAACATAGATATAGGAAAGCATAACATACAAGAGCACAACATATATATAGATATAGATATAGACACCCATGTTGGTGATGCATGCAATGTAGTCCTATAGAATTATTCATGGAGTGTCCATTTTCTCCATAGCTACATTGTATTCATTTCCATCATTTCTATTTATAACATATTTCAGTCATCTCATAGATTTATTTTTTTTCATATTATTCTCCATCTTGTGATTGCTATCTCCCATTGCATACTGCATCAAAATCTAACACAACCAAGGATTCCTTTAGGTCGATTCATAGGGTCAAGCAGGAATAATCACCACCTTAAAGGAAGAGATTGATTATCAGATAAGTTGTGGCTCAAGCTCATTATACAAACGACCTAGAACAATGATAGTAGAGAGGATTCATTTTTAGAAAAATAAGCATTGGTAAACCCGATGGTTTCATAGGTAACAAACATGTAGAGAAAAATAAATGAGCAAACAAATAATCCAACCTATTACGTCTAATATGTTAGGAAATTTCATGGTCATATCTAAGTCCCATGCCATCTCTTCATTCAGCCATCAAGTCCATTTTTCTCCAAGTCCCCAAATACATCCATGCATTTTTTCTTTTAAAATCCATCATGGTCAAGCTCTTCGAGCTTTTACTCTACCTCCTTTTTTAGTCGACAAGATGTCCCTTCTAGATAAGGCACACTCATATGTCCTGCCAGTGTTAAATTCTTACCTATCCTCACTGAAGGCTTTGAAGAACACAAGCTTATACTGAGAGGGGGGGTGAACAATATAAGAGTACTTTTTACTTTTCTTTCCAAATCAATATTATGCAGTGTCTAGATAGCAGTATCAATAGCAGTAATAAAAACAATGTACAAAACACCACACACAATAGAGACACCACAATTTATGTGGTTCACCCAATGTGGGCTACTCAACAAAGAAAATATTTCACTAATTTTTTCTCGATCAATATCTTGGGAATCCTTCCCAATTAAAAATTTTATGGACCTCTATACAAATGAGATGATGATCCCCTAAATATGGTTTGTGGATATCTATCCACAGGAGAACTACTTCCCCTCTACTCTGGTTGGTGATCCTCTAGAAGACTACTGCCTCCACTGCACTGGCTTGTGGATATCTCTCCACTTAAGACTCATGTCCCCACTCAAAATACCTATCCTCACTGCCCTAGCTGATGGATCTCTATCCACTAGAGACTACTTTCCTCTCTGCTCTATCACCTCCAAAGCTCCAACTCTGTAAAATGATATGAAAATTACACCTTATCACTCCAACTCAAATAATATTCAATACCTTCACAATAATCTTCTTTAACACAAAAAACCCTTTATTAAAACTAAACAACACTCAAAAGTCTTAATCCTTCAATATGCCAAAATAGTAATTTAAGACTTTATAAAAAATAATTAAAACCAAAACTTACTTATTACTCCAAGTGATAATTTTAAACTACCACCACTATCCAACAAACACCCTTTTTAAACAATTCCACTAACAACCCTTGGGCCTCCAAACACTCTTTATTGAAACCTTAGGCAATAAAATTAATTAAAAGTTTTACCTTGGCCACTGATGGGTTTCGACCCCATAACCTCTACCTCCGCGAGAAACCTAGTCATGGTATCCACGACAATGTGCACTATAGGCACGTTTAAGAGCCAAAAGGCTCTACATTCACTTTAACCTTTGCGCCCAAAAAAAATGCACAAGAATCTTTTCCTTTTGGTGCTTACCACCAACGGGTTTTGAACATGGGAACTTTCTTCCTCCAACTCTTTCGTAATTTGTGCTCTGCAACTTGGACCATCGTTTCCAACGTACTTCAAAAACTCCAACCCCTTCACCTTATCCTTGGTGCTTAAGACGAAAATATTTATCGTATTCTTCCTCAACGAACATTTCAAAATCGTAAACGAAGTTTTAACCTTGGCGCATATCAATCCTTCAAGGGATGAGGAATAATGTCTTTGGAGGCCACCTTATATACATAAAAAATTATTTCCTTCAATGTCGGCGCTCCCTTATTTCAGCGATGTCGACGCCTTTATAAACACTTTATAATTTATACAAGGTGCTTTATTAAATTGGATGACGTCAACATTAATTATTATTTATAACTATTTTTAATTCTAAAGAATTTAAATTTTATAAATTATAATTATAAGATTTAATTTTTAAACCCTTCCTTTACATTGCATTCCATGGTGTAAATAATATTTATTTATAAAATTTAAATTCTTATTGAATTTAAATAATTTATAAAAATATTATATCTCCTTTTAAACTTTGCACTGAATCTCTTGACCTTTGGCCTTCTTCCTGAATATCAAATAACAACTTTGACAACTTTGTTCCTTGATGAAAAACCTTGATATTAATGTTGATTTCATTTCTTGACATCAATGACAATTTTAACTTTTAGGACTCAAAATGTCCAACAATCTCCCCCTTTGTCATTGATGGTAACACAAAAACTTTTTATCGAAAACTTGACTTCTTCTGTGCTGCTCCCCCTGGGACACTGCTCCCCCTGGCTCAATGCTCTCTCAAATATCAAATATCTTCCCATTACACAAATCTCTACCCCTTTGACATCAATGGAAAAGGATCACCTTTTGGGGCTCAGGGCTAAGAATGAGATTTTTATCTTAGCCCATCCCCTGATGAGCAAGGTGCAACCAAAGTATTGTCATTATTGTCAACACAGTCAGGTTGATCAGTTGATGTAATGGACAGGAGTGGATAGGAGTTGATTGATGAGCAAGGTGATGGACAGGAGTTGATTGATGAGCAAGGTGCAACCAAAGTATTGTCATTGTTGTCAACATAGATAGATAGATCAGTTGATGCAGTGGACAGGAGTTTAGAGGTCAGTTAGAGCATGTATAGTGAATTTCCAAGAAGACGAAAGTGGCCCAGATTCAAAGGATCAAAGGAAAAAAAGACAAGTAAGAAAACCGTCGCGATATCGCGACATGTTTTCTGTCGTGATTTTGCGACATATAGGAGGAGAGAGAAAAAGCTGGAAAAGCTATCGCGATCTCGTGACATGTTGAAAGCAAAGAAGGCAAGTAGAAAAACTGTCGCGATTTCGCGACATGTTGGCAAAGAAAAAGCCAAGTGGAAAAACTGTCACGATTTCGCGACATGTTCGGAGAGAAGGCGCAAGCAAAGAAAACTATCGCGATTTCGCGACATGTTCGGAGAGAAGGCGCAAGCAAGGAAAACTGTCACGATTTCGCGACATGTTGGAAGAGAACAAGGAGAAAGAAAAAGATGTCACGATTTCGCGACATGTTTCATTTTTGCGGTCCGAAGCGAAGAGGAAGGCAGAGAAAGAAAAGTGTCACGATTTCGTGACAATTTGCAAGAAGGATGGTACGGACGAAAATGTGTCACGATTTCACGACATGTTCGAGAGAAAGAGCTCGCAAGGAAAAGTGTCGCGATTTTGCGACAATTTGCAAGAGGAAGCGCTAAGGAGAAAATATGTCACGATTTCATGACATGTCAGGTTTTTGTGACCCGATAAAAAGAAAAAGTGCCAAGGAGAAATTATGTCATGATTTCGCAACATGTCGGGTTTTCGCGACCCGATAAAAAGAAAAAGTTCCAAGGAGAAAATATGTCGCGATTTCGTGACATGTCGGGTTTTCGTGACCCGATGAGAAGAAAAGTGCTAAGGAGGAAAAATGTCGCGATATCGCGACATGTCGCATTTTCGTGACTAAGAGAGGAGAGAGAATGTACGGAGATAGAAATGTCACGATATCACGACAACAACAGAGAGGAAGACTCCGAAGGATGAAGTGTCACGATTTCGTGATCGAAGCAAAATGAAAGAGCATGGAAGCAGAAGCGTCATGATTTCACGACAAATTCAAGGAGGAAGAGCTCAAAGGCGAAAGCATCACGATTTCGCGACATGTTCCGTTTTCGCGGGCGTAAGGTAGAGAAAAGCACAAGGCAGCAAAAGTGTCACGATTTCGTGACATGTTCCGTTTTCACTGGTGCATGCAAAGAAGAATGTACGGCAGCGAAAAGTGTCACGATTTCGTGACATGTCATGTTTTTGCTGGTGCATGCAAAGAAGAGTGTACGACAGCGAAAGATGTCACGATTTCGTGACATGTCATGTTTTCGCTAGTGCATGCAGAGAAGAGTGTACGGAAGCGAAAGATGTCATGATTTCGCGACATGTCATGTTTTCGCTAGTGCAAGCAGAGAAGAGTGCAAGGAAGCAAAAGTGTCACGATTTTGTGACATGTGTTTTCACGGGTGCAAGCTGAACTATGAAACAAGGAGGTGAAAGTGTCGCGATATCGCGACATGCTATGTTTTCGTGGTCAAACGCCAAGAAAAGTCAAAGGGGAAAAAATGTCGCGATTTCGCGACAGGTCGCATTGGCGTGATGGAAGAAGAAGAACCCAACCGAAGTAAAGTTAACTGGTGTCAGAACTGCAGTTGCAAGGGGTGTTGCACAGGAAAATCATGCAGCTAAGTTAAGAAGAGTTAACTGAAGTCATGCAACAGATACAGGGGCCATTACAAAGTAAAATCATGCAACAAAAATAAGAACCATTATAGGTGGAGTTACAGAGAGAAATCATGCAGCCAAAATATGTAAGAGTAAACTAAAGTCATTACTGCAGTTACAAAAATGCTACAGAGTGACAGGCAGACTGAATCTACAGTGGCGGACAGAATCTGACATACACCAAAAGAAAATATTATTATAATATGAGTGCGACGGTATGAGTGCCATCGTGGGTCCGTAGTGCTGCAAAAAGAGCACAAAAAGCATGGGCTGTAATAGAATATAATAGGTTGCTGTAAAACATGCAAAAGATGAGAAAGAGGGGCAGTTACAGTGACAGTAAATGGGAGTTAGAACTACAGTTATAGGAGTGGCAGTGAAGTCAAAGCGACAGTTACAGGGTCCATTACGAAGTAAATTCAGCAAGCGATGCCTATACCGAGAATCCCAATTAAAGCGACAAATCTATTAATAGGCTGTATGCGGGATTATGGCAGTTACAGAAGACTTAGGATTTCAAGATGAAAATATTATTATAAAAGGGTAGTTGCATGCAGAAGTGAATGTTGCTCAGAATTGAAAAGTGTGCCACCATAAAGAGGGAAGGTGCCGCTGATAAAAGAATAAATGTGCTGAGAAAAGTAGGTTGTTAGTGTGTGTTGTAAGAGAGCGTTGAGCTCTGTGTGGGAAGAGAGAGCAGTGTGTTGCTCAGTAGGAAAGAGTGTTGCTGTATAGAGGGATAGTGTTGTGGGCTGTTAAAAAGCTTGAAGAATGTTGTAAGAAGTACAGAGTTGTGAGAGCTGCAAGAGTAAGCCATAAGAAAGGGTTGTAAGTGTGCAGTAAGTAGAGCTATAAAAGAGTGTGTGCTTTGTGGATAGGGAGTTGAGATTGAGAGTTAGAAATAGAATATATTGAGTCTCTAACAATTCTCCTTATGCTTCCATGAGATTGATTTGAGTTAAGATAGACCAGTGAGGGTCTTGTAACACAGAAGGCATTTTTATGTCAATCAAGATTTAAAATAGAAATCCAAGTTGGTGCTTGGAATCAGGGGTTGGTGCTCCTTCTAGTTGGTGCTGGTAAATTAGGGGTTGGTGCTCCTTCCAGTGGGTGTTGGTAAATTGATTGTGAAGTTGGTGCTTTGCAAAGGCTGGATTTGGATGGGAGTCCAAGCAGTCTATTTTTGAGGAGTAGCCAAAACTGGTGAACCTCGTTAAATCTTGTGTTATGTGATGCTATCTTGTTACACTTGTTGCATCTGGTTTTAAGCTTTCATTATTTTTGGCTTTAAGAGTTAAAGATTTAAGTTTTAAATAGCCGCACCGATTCACCCCCCTCTCAGTGCCATTGTAAGACTAACAATTGGTATTAGAGCCAAGTTCCCAGTTTTGGCTAAATCAATCAGGGTTGATCTTGGATTAGTACACAATGGCTAAGAAGAATAGATCCTCCTCCAAAAAGGCATCTCATCTAGTTTTAGTTCTTGTGGAAGAGAAAACTGAACTAGAGAAGGTAGAAGAAGTGGATTCTAAAGTATGCAATGAAAACCTGGAGATTGAAGTAGATCTAGAAGGTGAGTTGATAGCCGCACTTGAAGAGTTGAGTATAGAAAAGAAAAAGAACAAAAGAATGTCCAAGAAGTTAGAAGAATATGGGGATGAGATTGAAGATCTCTTCCTACAAGTTCAAAAGGCCAAGAAATCGAAAGAAGCCTTGAAGACACACCTGGATGATGAGGATGATGTATGCAAGACAAGTGAAGAGGAATCTAACAAAGTTATTGTTGATCTAAAGCTGCAAGTAGAACAATACAAAAGGATTGAAGATATTCTCAGGTCTCAAATCAATGAGAAAGAGACTGTTTGCTACCAACAAGAAGAAGAGATTGTTTCATTGAAGAAACAACTAGAAGAGGCCAATATAAATCTCAAATATGAGAAGAGCACATAGTTGCTAGATAAAATGATAAAGCAACAAAGAAGCTCCATGGCTAAGCTTGGTCTTGGATATGAAGCTGAACAACCTTCATCTTCCAAAAGTAGAAAAGAAGAAGTCCACTACTGAAGGATCGAAGCAAGAAAAGTCTAAAGCTGAATCTTCAAAAGGAAGAAAATATCAAAGAAGATCTACAGCAAAGCAACCACAACAAAAGAGGTTCTCTCACTCTCACTCTTTTAATAATAATGCTTTTAATGGCTATTGTTCTAAATGCAACCACTTTGGTCACAAGGCAATTTATTGTGGACTGAACAATAGATCAAAGAGTTATGCTGATAAAAATACATCTGCTTTTCTGAGTGAACACCCTGTGCAATGTTTTAAATGTAATGGCCATGGGCACATAGCAAGGTTTTGTCCAAGCACTTCTGTATCCAATCTAAGGCAAGACCATAGATTTCATCATACACACAGAATGCAATACAGACAGGGAATAAAACATGTGCAATGTTTTAAATGTAATGGTCAAGGGCACATAGCAAGGTTCTGTCCAAGCACTTATGTATCTAATCTAAGGCAAAACCCTAGATTTCATCAGACACAAAGAGGGCAACACAGACAAGGAACATATCATGTGCATAAAAGAAAAGAAAATAATCATCCATCAAGAATGCACAAGAGACAACCCCGCAAGAGAAATGTTCAAGTTCACGAACAGGGGCAAAATAGGGATGTAGTTGAAAAACTCAAGCCCAAGTTCAGGAAAGTCTGGAGAAAGGCAGAAGAAAGGAAATCGTGTCTCCTTGGACTGAAGGAGACTACTCCGCCATTGCTCTAAGCAACTCTAGGTGGCACATCCTTAGGGGGAGCAATATTAAAGTTTTATTTTAATGCTCCTATGTATTTGTCTGGGTATCTGAGGATGAAAGGCAAGTAGTCGGGTTATTGTTGTATAGTTGTCAAGTGTGTTGTTAGTTCATGTAGTGGTTGTGGAAGTGTCGTGAAGGGTGGTGATTAAATTGAGAGTTGTCACCATTGGTAGTATTGCTATATGTCATTGTTGTTCTGTTGATGGTTCTTACTGCCACTGTTCAAAGCTATGGATTATAACAGTTCAGATAAGTTGGTTGTTGAATGGTTGAGTTGCTTTTGACAAGTTAATGCTTTACTTGATACATGATTTGAGCAAGTTATTCTTTGCATTGGTGATTTATGTTGGTGGCTATCTTGTTCAAATACCTTTGGAAGGAAAAGGATGTCTACTAGTTTCCTTTTCATGTAGTGATTGGTTGAATGCTTCAAGGTTAATCTTGAGTTGAATGATGTTGGTTAAACCTTGTCTATAAGCATTGTTGTTAGAGCCCTAATTGGTTGAGAAGAAGAAAATTGGTTGTGGCTGAAAGTGGATTGAGGTAGCCTGTTGGATTCTCACTGCAGAGAGAGACAAACAGTTGTCATTAGGTTCAAGCTTGTTGAGAATATCCAAGATGCATATGCAGAAGCTGCTAGCATTGCAGAACAAAAAGTTGGCTATATACGAACATTGTATGCCTTCACTAACAGTGGACAAGTTTGAGATTGCAAAGCAACAGAGGGTAGTTGCACAGAAGACAGTGGTCCAGTCATGTTCTTACACATGTTATATTGGTGAAGTTGACGGTGATGGTGTCATTCACTGGTTATTGTTGCTATTCACATTATTGATATTGTTGATGCCTATTATGCTTATCATGATGTTGTCAATCAGTGAAATGAAGTGGTCTTGGAATCAGGGGGAGCATTTATGCATTTGTTTATCATATTGCTCATGTTTATGCTTTTTTCTAACTGTAATAATTTTTGCCTGAGAATGTTGTGCATGGACTCAGGGGGAGTTTTTGCAACTGCCCTTTGGTATTATTGTCAAAGGGGGAGAAGAATTACAGGTAATTGCACACAATTACGTGTGTTGCCAACAATTCCAAAGGGGGAGATTGATGAGCAAGGTGCAACCAAAGTATTGTCATTGTTGTCAACACAGTCAGGTTGATCAGTTGATGCAATGGATAGGAGTGGAGGTGGATAGGAGTTGATTGATGAGCAAGGTAATGGACAGGAGTTGATTGATGAGCAAGGTGCAGCCAAAGTATTGTCATTGTTGTCAACACAGACAGATAGATCGGTTGATGCAATGGACAAGAGTTCAGAGGTCATACAGAGCATGTACAATGAATTTCCAAGAAGAAAAAAGTGGCCCATATTCAAAGGCTCAAAGGAAAAAAAGACAAGTAAGAAAACTGTCGTGATATCGCGACATATTTTCTGTCGCGATTTCACGACATATAGGAGGAGAGAGAAAAATATGGAAAAGCTGTCACGATTTCGTGACATGTTGAAAGCAAAGAAGGCAAGTAGAAAAACTGTCAAGATTTCGTGACATGTTGGCAAAGAAAAAGCCAAGTGGAAAAATTGTCATGATTTCGCGACATGTTCGGAGAGAAGGTGCAAGCAAAGAAAACTATCACGATTTCGCGACATGTTCAGAGAGAAGGCGCAAGCAAGGAAAACTGTCATGATTTCGTGACATGTTGGAAGAGAACGAGGAGAAAGAAAAAGATGTCATGATTTCGCGACATGTTTCATTGGTCCGAAGCGAAGAGGAAGGCAGAGAAAGAAAAGTGTCACGATTTCGCGACAATTTGCAAGAAGGATGGTACGGACGAAAATGTGTCGCGATTTCGTGACATGTTCGAGAGAAAGAGCTTGCAAGGAAAAGTGTCACGATTTCGCGACAATTTGCAAGAGGAAGCGCTAAGGAGAAAATGTGTCACGATTTCATGACATGTCGGGTTTTCACACCCGATGAAAAGAAAAATTGCCAAGGAGAAATGGTGTCACGATTTCGCGACATGTCGAGTTTTCATGACCCGATAAAAAGAAAAAGCGCTAAGGAGAAAAAATGTCACGATTTCGTGACATGTCGGGTTTTCACGACCCGATGAGAAGAAAAGTGCTAAGGAGGAAAAATGTCGCGATATCGCGACATGTCGCATTTTTGCGACTAAGAGAGGAGAGAGAATGTACGGAGATAGAAATGTCACGATATCGCGACAACAACAGAGAGGAAGACTCCGAAGGATGAAGTGTCACGATTTCACGACAGAAGCAAAACGAAAGAGCATGGAAGCAGAAGCATCGTGATTTCATGACAAATTCAAGGAGGAAGAGCTCAAAGGCGAAAGCATCGCGATTTCGTGACATGTTTCGTTTTCACGGGCGTAAGGTAGAGAAAAGCACAAGGCAGCGAAAGTGTCACGATTTTGCGACATGTTTCATTTTCGTTGGTGCATGCAAAGAAGAGTGTACGACAGCGAAAAGTGTCGCGATTTCGTGACATGTCATGTTTTCGCTGGTGCATGCAAAGAAGAGTGTACGAAAGCGAAAGGTGTCACGATTTCACGACATGTCATGTTTTCGCTGGTGCATGTAGAGAAGAGTGTACGGAAGCGAAAGATGTCACGATTTCGTGACATGTCATGTTTTCGCTAGTGCAAGCAGAGAAGAGTGCAAGGAAGCGAAAGTGTCATGATTTTGTGACATGTGTTTTCGTGGATGCAAGCTGAACTATGAAACAAGGAGGCGAAAGTGTCGCGATATCGCGACATGTTATGTTTTCATGGTCAACCGCCAAGAAAAGTCAAAGGGGCAAAAAATGTCATGATTTCACGACAGGTCACATTGGCATGATGGAAGAAGAAGAACCCAGCCGAAGTAAAGTTAACTGGAGTCAGAACTGCAGTTGCAGGGGGTGTTGCACAGGAAAATCATGCAGCTAAGTTAAGAAGAGTTAACTGAAGTCATGCAGCAGATACAGGGGCCATTACAAAGTAAAATCATGCAACAAAAATAAGAACCATTACAGGTGGAGTTACAGAGAGAAATCATGCAGCCAAAATATGTAAGAGTAAACTGAAGTCATTACTATAGTTACAGAAATGCTATAGAGTGACAGGCAGACTGAATCTACAGTGGCAAACAGAATCTGACATACACTAGAAGAAAATATTATTATAATATGAGTGCGGTGGTATGAGTGCCATCGTGGGTCCGTAGTGCTGCAAAAAGAGCGCAAAAAGCATGGGCTGTAATAGAATATAATAGGTTGTTGTAAAACATGCAAAAGCTGAGAAAGAGGGGCAGTTACAGTGACAATAAATGGGAGTCAGAACTGCAGTTACAGGAGTGGCAGTGAAGTCAGAGCGGCAGTTACAGGGTCCATTACGGAGTAAATTCGGCAAGCGGTGCCTATACCGAGTATCCCAATTAAAGAGACAAATCTATTAATAGGCTGCATGCGGGATTATGGAAGTTACAGAAGACTTAGGGTTTCAAGATGAAAATATTATTATAAAAGGGCAGTTGCATGCAGAAGTGAATGCTGCTCAAAATTGAAAAGTGTGCCGCCATAAAGAGGGAAGGTGCCACAGACAAAAGAATAAATGTGCTGAGAAAAGTAGGTTGTTAGTGTGTGCTGTAAGAGAGCGTTGAGCTCTGTGCGGGAAGTGAGAGCAGTGTGTTGCTCAGTAGGAAAGAGTGCTGCTATATAGAGGGATAGTGTTGTGGGCTATTACAAAGCTTGAAGAATGCTGTAAGAAGTACAGAGCTATGAGAGCTGCAAGAGTAAGCCATAAGAAAGGGTTGTAAGTGTGCAGTAAGTAGAGCTATAAAAGAGTGTGTGCTTTGTGGACAGGGAGTTGAGATTGAGAGTTAGAAATAGAATATATTGAGTCTCTAACAATTCTCCTTATGCTTCCATGAGATTGATTTGAGTTAAGATAGACCAGTGAGGGTCTTGTAACACAAGGCATTTTTATGTCAATCAAGATTTAAAATAGAAATCCAAGTTGGTGCTTGGAATCAGGGGTTGGTGCTCCTTCCAGTTGGTGTTGGTAAATTAGGGGTTGGTGCTCCTTCCAGTGGATGCTGGTAAATTGATTGTGAAGTTGGTGCTTTGCAAAGGCTGGATTTGGATGGGAGTCCAAGCAGTCTATTTTTGAGGAGTAGCCAAAACTTGTGAACCTCGTTACATCTTGTGTTATGTGATGCTCTCTTGTGGTACTTGCTGTTTCTGGTTTTAAGCTTTCATTTTTTTGGCTTTAAGAGTTAAAGTTTTAAGTTTTAAATAGCTACACTGATTCACCCCCCCTCTCAGTGCCATTGTAAGACTAACATCCCCCACCTTCTATTGAGGTTAATTCCAAGGTGGGAGTATTTCTAATCCCAGAAAGCACTATACTTTACCTTTATCCTCTTCTCTTATTTTATGAGTTTTCTGATTCCTTTGATTGTTTCTATCCATGTCCATGTTACTATCCATGTCAATATTCTTGTTCCTGTTCCTATTCCTGTTCACATCCATGTTCCTGTTTCTGTTCATATCCATGCTCCTATTCATTTTCCTATTCATATTCATGTTCATGTTCCTGTTCATACTTGTTTTTGGAATGTCTGCTCTACACCATGTTATTGTATTACCATCATTATTGTACTTATAACACTTAATGTTATTATTCCTTGGAGGTGAAAATGTCTTAGGATTTCTCCCAGTGAAGCCATATCCTCTTCTGTCATGAACCCTGCAATTCATTGCCTTGTGACCAAACTGATTACATGAGTAACAATACCCATGGAAAGGTTGTCCATTCCCATATTGCTATCTTTCATGTGTCATGCACTGTGAAGCCATGTTCCCAAACCTATGACATGAAAAATATCTTCCATTGAAGCTTCCTTGTCTTGACCTCATTTGTCTCCTATTTCGATTTTTGTTCCATCTGTATCTTCTTTGTGCATTGTTCCTATATTTTTTGAATTCATTATTTTCCAACCCATCCTTTGATGTCTCACTTTCTTTTACACTATCTTCTTTTGAAGTATCTTCATTTGAGGTTTCTTCTCCTCCAAGACTTGAAGTTGACTCTCCTTCCCATTTCTTTTGAATATGGTCAAGTCCAAGACCTGTTTTACTTGATGTAGGCTTTTGTGTCTTGATGAACTTATCCAAGTTCTTTGAGCTATGTTTAAATCCCTTCATCTTGATCTTGGAGTCCTCTAAATATTCTTTTAGTATTTCCACTTCTTGTGATAACTTCTCACATTCCAAGATCTTTGCTTCTAACTTATCTTTGAACTTATTTGCTTTAGCCTTTGATTTTTCTAAATCTTCTATAAGCAATCTTCTTTCTTCATCACATTCTTGAAACTAAATTTCAATTTTAGAGTGTTGCTTCCTTACCTTCTTTACCGTGTCAAGGGTATAGATGAGTTCTACCTTGAGATCATAACCATTCTCTTTTGAATAATCCTCTATTTTTTTACCTTTGTCCACATCATTACTCTCTTTAGGCTTGTATTCTATAGGATCACTCACTTCTTCTAATGCCATTAGAATATTTTCATCTGGTCCTTCAAGTGCATTCTCATACTCATCATCACTAAAACTATAACCATCCCTTGTACAATCATCTTCAAGATATCCAAAGTTACCACATCTAAAACACTTGAGAGTAACTGGAGTTTTCTTAACTAGTTTTTTTACTTTAATCATAAATAGAACTTAATCTCTATCATTGTCTGAAATACTAGCATCACTATCACTTGAGTACTTACTTGCATTATCCGCATAGTAGCTCCTCTTTTGTTTTCGAAAGAACTTATTTCCTTGTCTGCTTTGTTCATCCTTACTTTTCTTTTGGTACCTATATCTTTCTGATTCCCTATACCTGTGATCCTATTTTTCTTGACCATTGTTGTTCTTTAGTTATTTACAATCCTTTGTTTTCTTGATTACTTTGAATGATGCTTCCTTATGGGGAGGCAAAAGTTGTTAGCATACCAAGGAACTTATCTCTTGTCAAAGTATCACCATCCAATGATATTTCTATAGCAGAAACTTGTTCACTAAATCTATTTGGAAGAGATCTTAAGAATTTATCACAGAAATTTGATTCATCAATCTTCATTCCAAGTCCTTGCATATCATTAACAAACTCATAAATTCAAATTAGATAAGCACTGATATTTTCCTCTTCATTCATTCTCAATGCTTCAAATTTTCCTTTGAGATTTTGTATCTTTTCTTTATTGAATATTTTATCTCCCTCATATATACCTTGCAATTTATCCCACATTTCTTTTATAGTTCTACAATGCATAAATTTCATAGACTCTATTCTATGTAAACCTCTCACAAGTGCATTCATTGCTTTTGAATTATAGTACTATAAAAGCTTACCTTTCTTATCTGTAGGAGGATTGACTGCTAGATCATATCCAAATTCCACTGCATCCCAAACTTCATTGCCAAGTGCCATCAAGTAGATCTTCATCATCGTACTCCAATACATGTAGTCACTTCCATCAAATATTAGTGCTAAATTATTTGAGGATACATCCTTAGAATACATTGTGTTCTTGTTAGATTTTCCTTCAAGTTGTTAAACTCTTATGAAGGCACCCACTCTGATGCCAATTGAAGAACACAAGCTTATACTGAGAGGGGGGATGAACATGTATACGAGTACTTTTTACTTTTATTTTTAAATTAATATTATGCAGTGTATAGATAGTAGTATAAATAGCAGTAATCAAAAAAATGCACAAAACACCACACACAATAGAGACACCATAATTTACATGGTTCACCCAATGTGGGCTACTCCACAGAGAAAATATTTCACTAAAATTTTCTCAATCAATCTCTTGGGAATCCTTCCTAATTACAATGTTTATGGACCTTTGTCCAAAGGAGATGCTGATCCCCTAAATAAAGTTTGTGGATCTATATCCACAAGAGAACTCCTTCTCCTCTGCTCTAGCTGGTGATCCTCTAGAAGACTACTACCTCCACTACATTGGCTTGTGGATATCTCTCCACTTAAAACTCTTGTCCCTACTTAGAAGACCTATCCTCACTGCACTGGTTGATGGATCTCTATCCACTAGAGAATATTGTTCTCTCTACTCTGTCACCCCCAAAGATTTATCTCAAATCTATACTAAACATAGTCTAGTCGGTCTAGCACAAATCTACTCAACTCTACACTAAACATAGTCTAGTAGGTTTAGCACAAGTCTACTCAACAAGCTCACTCAAATATACACTAAAAATAGTCTAGTTGGTATAGCACAAATTTGATCAACAAGTCCACTCAAATCTGTACTAAACACAGTCCAATCGATATAGCACAAATCTAATCAACAAATCCACTTAGAACTTGCTCAAATCTGCTCAACAGATCCACACAGTACCATCTCAAATCTACTCAATAGATCCACACAGAACCTGCTCAAATATGCTCAACAAGTCCACATAGAACTTGTCAAAATATTCTCAATAGGTCCACTTAGAACCTAACCAAATATGTATTGTAAGTTTCTACAAAATCTCACACAAAATTAGTCCACAAGTCTTCTCAAAGACTTGCCTCAAATCTGCTTAACAAGTCCACACATAGAACTTGTCCAATCTCATAGAAGCATAAAGAGAATTTTTAGAGACTCAATATGTTCTACTCTCAATGTAAAATCACTTTCACAAATTTCTTGATCTCATATTAGCATAAAGAGAATTGTTAGAGACTCAATATGTTCTACTCTCAATGCATAATAACTTTCACAATTTTCTCAATATCATAGAAGCATAAATAGAATTTTTAGAGACTCAATATGTTCTACTCTCAATGAATAATCACTTTCATAATTTTCTCAATCTCATAGAAGCATAAAGAGAATTGTTAGAGACTCAATATGTTCTATACTCAATGCTCAATCACTTTCACAGTTTTATCAAATTAGAATGTAGAATATTTTGTTTTATGGAAATTGAACAATCACTTTATACAACCACTTGACTAGGCTCAACCAAATCAACTCAACCAATTACTTAATGAAATTACCCTTTCTCACAAACCCTAGTCCAAGCATATATCAATCAACTCAAAATGTTTCCAACAATTGCTCAACAATAAATCTCATATAACAATGATACTCGTGTTCTTTTCAAACCCTAGTTCAAGTTATTTGCAAAATCACTTCAACAACATTGCTTATAACTCAATATTCACATAACAATGATACTCATGTTATTTTAAAAACCCTAACTCAATTTCTTCACACAATCCAATGGTTTCAACAACAATGCTTATAAAACAAGGTTTTAATCATAACTCTTAATTCCAGAAAACCTTGAAGCATTAAGTCAAACACTTTCAAAAAGGAAAACCTAATCAAATCCTTTTCACTCCAAACTTTATTTTCTAGTAAGCAATCAATAAACTCAACCAAAAAATAATTTTTTCATACCTTTTTGCTTGACAAAGAGTTGATCTCGTAAATTTTCCACACTCATAATTACTTCTCTGCTAATCTCAATAAGGGTTAGAAGATAATAATTTCCTCAACAAAACACAATGCAAAATGATATCAAAATTACACCTTATCACTCCAACTCAAATAATATTCAATACCTTCACAATAATCTTCTTTAACACAAAAAACCCTTTATTAAAATTAAACAACACTCAAAATTCTTAATCCTTCAATATGCCAAAATAGTAAATTAAGACTTAATTAAAACCATAACTTCCTTATTACTCCAAGTGATAATTTTTAACTACCACCACTATCCAAAAAACACCCTTTTTAAATAATTCCACTAACAACCCTTATGCCTCCAAACACTCTTTATTGAAACCTTAGGCAATAAAATTAAGTAAAAGTTTTACCTTGGCCACCGACGGGTTTCGACCCCGTAACCTTTGCCTCCACGAGCAACCTAGTTTCGGGCTTCATGACCACATGCACTATAGGTATGTTTAAGAGCCAAAATGCTCTACCTTCACTTTAACCTTTGCACCCAACAAAAACACATGAAAATATTTTCATTTTGGTGCTTACCACCAACGGGTTTTGAACACTGGCACTTGCTTCCTCCAACGCTTTCACAATTTGCGCTCTGCCACTTGGAAGACTATTTCCAACGTGCTTCGAAAACTCCAACCCATTCACCTTATCCTTGGCACTTAAGACAAAAATATTTTTCGTCTTCTTCCTCAACGAACCTTTCGAAATCATAAATGAAGTTTTACCTTGGCGCATATCAATCGTTCGAGGGATGAGGAATAATGTCTTTGGAGGCCACCTTATATACATAAAAAATTATTTCTTTCAATGTCGACGCTCCCTTATTTCAACAATGTCGACACCTTTATAAACACTTTATAATTTATACAAGGTGTTTTATTAAATTGGATGACATCAACATTAATTATAATTTATAAATATTTTAAATTCTAAAGAATTTAAATTTTATAAATTATGATTATAATATTTAATTTTTAAACCCTTCATTTACATTGCATTCCATGGTGTAAATAATATTTATTTATAAAATTTAAATTCTTATTGAATTTAAATAATTTATAAAAAATATTATATCTCCTTTTTAACTTTGCACTAAATCTCTTGACCTTTGGCATTCTTCCTGGATATCAAATAACAACTTTGACAACTTTGTTCCTTGAAAAAAAACCTTGATATTAATGTTGACTTCATTTCTTGACATCAATGATAATTTTAACTTTTAGGACTCAAAATGTCCAACGAGGCTCCTACACTTATGTCAGAAGAACTTACTCCATAAATGCAAATTCATCTGCCCTTAACACAAAGATAGTAGAGATAGGGGTAAAAATATCTAAAATATTATATTTTATCAATTCAACATTTCAAAATGATATCAAATCTATAATAGCCTCTTATTATAAATAATCCTTTTTATTTATAATAATCTATTATATTCTTTTATTATAACTCTAATATTCTCCCATTTATAATGATCCTTTATTATAAATGTTTCTTTAAGAATATAATACTTGTTTAATTATAACAAAACTAGGTGTAAATTATCATTCAACACCTAGTTTTCCATGTTATAAAGCCTACCAGGGAGGGTCATGCCAAGAGGAGCATTTTAATTTTTGTGACATTCCGTATATGAGCATTTCTAGAGCTTTGTATCAAGTTTTCTATCATATTTTGATGCATGTTAAGTTTCCTTTATCATAGTTATAATATTGCATGCTTATTTTATACTTGTGATCATATTTCCTTTAAGTTTAAGGCTCCAAAAGCTAATGTCTGTTATACTTCCAAGGGGCACCGTAGGGATAATGTCTAGTGCAACCCATTCTAAGTCATTGTATGATGAAATATTTCATGAGTTTGAACCCCATAATACTAAACCCTTTTTGAGGTAAATGAATTTAGCATGATACAAATCAATTACATGACACCCAATGATATTACTCCTTTCTAAGTCAAACATGTTGATATGGTAGTTTATATAGTTTTCACATTTGACATGCTATGACATGTGGCAAGTGATGATGTAGTTTGTACAATTGACATGATAAACTACATAGCTAACATAGTGGATGATGTGGTAGGTGACATGGCAGTCTGTATAACTAATATGATAGTCTATATAACTATATAACTAATATGATAGTCTATATAACTAGTGTACTGAATGTTGTGGAGGATGATATGGCAGGTGGTATAGGGCCCAACATGGGAGGTTGTATGACCATTCAAAATATGTTTTATTATAAAACTCGATGATACATGCACATTGTGAGTAGTAGACTTGGTCAAGAATGAGAAAATCATAATACAATAAGTGGCATAGTGTGGTTCATATATTGTAGAGCTAATTAGAATGTGATAAGTGGTATAGTTTAGTATGTGGATACCCTACCTAGTATCATACATAGTTAGCACATATGTGATAGCCCCCTAATAATGACAAGTGGTGTCATGTGGTTTATTGACATTTTGTCTAGTCATCACACAGGTGACACTCCCTTAACCACTTATGCAATGACACATGGTAACATTCTATTCACTGTAGGTACTAAATAATTTTTTAATGTCAAAGGTTTTTGAGGTATTTTATATGATTTTTAGGGACATAAATTTTGCATACAAAAGTGATTTGAACCCATTTTTAAAATCACATAGTTTTTAGAGATCTCTATATTGTTGGTTTTTTATCACAAACACATGCAAAATTAAGTATTTTGGTAGGATAGTTATGGATCAACACATTCCCTTGATTAATGGTATAAACAATGCTACCTAGAAAATTAGGATCGAATCTTTGCTTTAGAGTAAGGGGTTACTCAAATATGTGAATGAGGAGCCTTGTGCTACTAATTCTAAAGAAGTTACACATGTCTACAAGGACATAAAGGAGAGGGATCTTGGTGTTATATCTCTTCAGATTGATAAGATCTATGACACCCATTTTAGTAGCAATATAGACCCCAAGGAGTTGCTTGATACGTTTTAGAGACAATGTGATCACATTGATTCCATAAAAATTAGTAGGTTTGAGGATAAGCTTGCTACTTTCACTAAGGAATATTTTACCTCTCTAAACTTCTTCATTGCCACTTTGATCTCTATCAATTTTCAAACACCTAATTTACTTATTTACATTATGGTTTTTGCTACTATCATCATAAAAATACCCAAACAAGTCACATTTATATATACCAATACAACAAAAAATATCAAGGTGTTCTTATTCAATACACACAATGCTTTCGATATCATCATTCAAACATCCATTATTATAATTTTGAACATTCAAACCTATAATATCTTTCGCTTCAACAAGATGGTCAACATGGTTAGTAAAATCTATTTCTTCATAACCTCTATCTACAAGAACAATATTCAAATCCTTAGTGTCACATGCTATATCTATCCCTTGTACATGGTCTCTAATATCACAGGCTAGATCCTTGGTATCACAACATATATTTTTCTTCATGGGCTTCAAATCATAAGTATCATAACAATTATCTATCATTATGGGCCTCAAGTCATCTGTATCACAAGAAACATTTATCCTTTGTATAAAATATCTTATGTCACAACAAATATTACCCATCATAGTATTAACTTTAGTAATATGCAGATCACTGATAACACAAGCAATTTTTGTCCTTTGCACAAGATCACGTGTATCGTAATAATTATATACCATCACACATCTCAAATAATTTGTATCACAAGTAATATCTATCCTCTAAATAAGATCATTTGTGTCACAATATACCTTTTCATCATGGGATTCTCCCTCTACCTTTCAATGAGTTCCTCTAGATTTTATAATGCTCTTCAAGATTCTCAAGAGTGATTAATGCCATGTACGTTCTTCTCATAACACCAATAGATATTATAATACTATTTTCAAAGTAATATTCATAAGTATTAGCTTTTCTGAGAATTTATTATAAAATGGACCTAAGTATTAAAAATTCTCCTTCATTATATTTTGGGAAAACACACTTTAGACATTGCTTTACATCACATGTATTAATATTTGATGATGCAAATTGTTGAATGCTGGCAATTTTTTTCTCTCTGTCTCCACTTGTTGATGAGGTATGCTTATGAATGGCTTCTTGATTCTTTACTTGCTTTCTTTTTAACTTTCCCATGTTATGTTGCTTCTTGAGAAAATTTAGTGGCTTAGCTCTCTTGAACCAATTGATAAATTTTACTTTTGATGTTTTATATTTACAAAATATGGACTCTTGGACAGTTGAAAATCTATGAGGATAATTTTTGAGATAGATATGATAAGGGTTCTTTATATATCAAAATGGTCCTCCTCTCGATATACCACCAATATGATATACCAATCCTTTCAATATACTTGTTAGTATATAGAAGAAGTTAGTCCTCTTGATATACCCATCGATAAATGAGATATACCTTTAGGTACATGAAAAAAACTAATATGTGGTACTAAAATGAATTTTCTTTTTTTATGATACTTGCCTATAAGGATTTACTCATAAATAGGTCAAAAATTCCCTTAAATACTCAAAACATTCTAATTTTAAGATTTATGTATAACAACAAAGGCAAATGGCGTAAATGATGAAGGGAATGAATAAAAGAATGCCTTATTTATTTCTAATTATTTATAGGAATAGAACCTAGAAAAAATTGTTGTAGCTATTTTAGGTGTTAAGTGTAGTATCAAGCCAAGCCATGAAAACATTACCTGTAAACAACTAGAGACAATTTGGATACCAAATCCTGCTTCAAACCACTTGATTTGATAAAATTTTGGTATAACAAATTTAGGATATATATATAATTTTTTTTATTAGGGTAAAATTCAGGTTTTTGAAAGGGTCTAAACTCTTTGACAATCCTAGACCGGTCTATCTATTCTTAGCTACCAAAAAGTCTTGTCTTTGAAGGCTATAGGAAATTCAAAATATTGAACTACCTTGTTTCAAAACTTTATAGATTTACATTTATCACAATTATATTTATATTCATATCTTTGAAGAGTCTCAAAAAGTGGAACCCTTAGTAGACAAGTTCATAGATCTAAAAAATGGAATCCTATGAATACAAATCCATAGATCTTCAGAAAATGGAACCCTAAATAGACAAATCGATAGATCTCTAAAAAATTGAACCCTTAGCAGAAAAATCCCACAAAAATCCAAACTGACAAATTTATCATTTGAAAACTCACAATACTTCAAGAAAGTCACAAATCCCTAGATCTTAAAAATAGGATGCTTAGTAGAAAAGCCCACAAATCTCTATAAAATAGAATCCTCAGCAAACAAGTCCATAGATCTCCATAATATGGAACCCTCAATGGACAAATCTATAGATCTCTTCAAAAATTGGAACACTCAATAGACAAATTCAGTTAAAACCTATACTAACATATTTATCAAATTCTTAAAACTAAAAACTGATAAATCCTATAGATCTCCAAAAAGAGGACCCCTCAACATACAAGTCCATAAATCTCCAAAAAATAATTTACTATGGACATTCTAAAAATTGGAACTTTCACCCATTGAATTGAATTTCTAGGTTTCCTTCCTTCTTTCACACTAACTAGAGTATGGATGGATTCCATTTGGTAGTATCCATATTTTATATTCCTCTCTAAGAGATCCCCAATTGGCTAGTCAATTGGCCATCCCATCTCCTTCTCTACACACATGTACCACCATAAATTCTTCTTAGTGTATCTATTATTATGCCTAGTACTCTTGAGCCGACCATCGACATTTTATGAGGAAATTAATAATATTTAGTGAATCTCCTTCAATTATTAATATCTTAGCCCCCAAATAAACCACCATCTTTACTGCTACCAAGACTACTCTAGCTTTCACTTGATGACTAGTAATAATGCCCAAATATTCACTCATCACTCCAATCACTATTTCTTGGTTATCTCTTATCATTGGTTCTCCTCTAACCATCATTGGTTCGACTTTATAAGAACCATAAAAATTTAGTTACATTCATAATTTTTTAGGTAGCTCCCACTTGATCATGCTCCTCAAGCCTCCATGGGGATTGCCATTCACCCCAACTAGATTTAGGTTCTAATGTTCACTTAATTTAGCCTCTTCTATTGAATCTAAAATATCATACACTTTTAATTCTTTAACATTCTCCACTATGGCCACTATAATATCTTCTCTATTCCTGGTTGTAGATCTCTTCTCCCCTTTAAAAATCCTTCTATTTCTCTCCAACCAAAATCTCTATAAATAATGAAAAGAAATAAAATTATAAATTTGATTTAGTCTTGGTCTTTTAAATGCCTTCTCCTACTATTCTATTCATATTGCCATGTTATGAGGTAACACCCACACCACCTATATCTTCTTTAGTATATCATACACTATTTGGAAGGAATAATTACATTCTATAATATGACTCATCAATTCCTCATGAGCTTTACAAAGGTAACACCTATTAGGAATTTTAAAAACCCTCTTATGTAGGTTATCTACTATTAAAAGGAGAGGGATCAGAATGTTAGCCAAAGTAAAATTATTAACTTTAGAATTGCTTTCCTTCCCCATAATTTATCCCATTGAAAGCCCCCCTCAGAAATTGTAACTGAAATATCATAGGTTGATTTAACAATGAATGACCCTTCCTGAGTAGCTCCCCATACTATTGTATCCTCAACAAATTAGGGCTTATATAATATACTTTAAATTTAGTTGTTAGATTTTGTGGCTCTTCCCCATACTTATTATGGATTCTCAGCTCCTTTTGTCTTACCTTTCCTCATTCTATAGTCAAATAACTATATGAACAAAAATTAAAAAGGATACATTGATGAAAATAAACTTTTACATCTTATATCTCCTTATCTTAAAGCTAGAAGGAATTTTTATAAACTAAATTCCTTTATATACTTTGTCACTCATAGTAAAATGAATATGTTTCAAGGAAGTAATAAGCCTATATTTTTTAATATTTCATGCATAAGAGATTTCATGCAGTTTCTATAGTTTCTTCAAGATTAGACATTCGCACAAGAGATTTCATGTAGTTTCTGCAATTTTTCAATATTTTTCAAATCCCCCAATTCCAAACTATAGTTTGCTTAGTTTTTTTTCTAATTTTTTTCATAGTTTCTTCCAAATTAATAATGCTAGGGCTAAATTATTTTTCACCCATTTGTAATATAAGCTCTTTTTGATACCACTTTACGAGCTGTCCCTTGGAACATTTTAAAATATGCTTGATCCTACCTATTGTCCCTTGAAAACACAAATGCTTCTCTTTTTCTGCAATAAGATAACTATTTTTGGGTAGTGAATGACTCAAAATATAGGTTATATGTTAGCTTGCTTAAGCTTTTATTTAATGACCAATTTCAACTAATAAGATAAATATGTATATTTTTATGTATAGATTATTTTTGGTGTAAACGACTACTTATTAACTCTATTAAGATTTTTATTTCATGAAAGATTTACTAAGATTATTTAGCTAGTTCATTTTATTTTTCATGCCCTTATCTACACAGAGATCATTGTTTTTATGTATATTGTATCATAATTTTGTTTACAAGACTAAAAGATATGATAATGATGTCCATGCTTGTTCTTGTAAATTTTCTAGTATAAATATTCAATTTATTTGAATTTTATTTTATTTTTGATCTAATCTTATTTAATATTTTGAGGATAAAATATTCTGAATTTTATTTGTAAATTTTCCCATTGAATATTTTGGGACACAATCCTTTAGCTACCTTGGATTACATTCAATCCTTTAGCTATCATCTGTGTATATTCAAAATAGAGGACAAAATCCATTGTTATTCAAATTTAGTATAATAAGGTAATTTTTGGAATGATGGATATACTGATTAAAATATGTTTTACCACTTTTAGAGAAGAATATTTTTAACCCACTTCCCAAAGGATCATCCTTGGGAACATCATAAAATTGAACAAAACCACATTCTTGTTTGGAAGGGCAGTCAAGGAAGAAACACATAACTTTGTTGTAGAGCTTTAGGATTGCTAACATGAATATCACAATCTATATTAAGAACAAAATGAGCATTTGTCATGATCTTGAAACTCTTCCTTGCAAGTCGGATAACAATAATAGTAATTGTGTTAAATTTAAAATATTCCCCTCAATCATTTGAGTGTATTGCATGTGTTTTATTCATATTTATTACAAGGAAATGGGATGTGCATATCAATCAAGAATTGCCAAGTTGAAACACTTTGTAAAACAATTAAGAATTAAAAACTAGAAATATTATATGTAATTTAATATTACCATAATATTTAGGGCTCCAGCTTAGCTTTATAATAATGATCAACTTTGGGTTATTTTTCACTAAAAATGTATATTAGATGGGGAAGAACATCACCTTCATGTTTTTGTGAATAACTTATATATATATATATATAATGCATAAAAATCATAATTTTATATATAGCATCTACACTTTATAAATGATATAATAACTTCAAATTTAATGATAAAACATTCTATTCATAAAATGATATTTTACTATTATTATAACACCTTGTTGTCACCAACACTATATTGGAGTTATTGTGAAGGTCTGAATTTCTCTTAGCAAACCCATTAATAGTAGAAGCTAAATCTAATGGAACATATCCACATTGTGTAGTTTCCAATACTTTAGTGTTCATTATCTTCAAATTTTTATATTCATATTACCAAAAATGAGATGAATTGAAGAGTATCAATATTTCTTCATTATCATATATTATTTCCTAGGACCAATTGAATACCAACTATGCCAAACTTCTAGATCATTGCATTTGTTGGAACTTTCTATCACTAATCTAGATTTTTTGAGGTCTGAAATATTTTTATTATATATATAGGAGGAATATCAAAGACAATGTATGAATATTTAAATATAATTTAAATTTGTTATAAATATTTTTCAAGCAATAGTTTGACAATGCTATCATTAGAGTGCAATATGAATGGGTTCTCTATAGATATTAATGTGAATGTGAATATGAATGTTTTACTAATTTGCTAAAAAATTTGTTAAATGATAATTTTATATTATTAACATATATATTTTTCTCTCTTATTAAGAAATATAGATGGCTTATTTAGGTGATGTCCCTCTCCCTTCCCCTAGAACCATTGTGAGCAAAAATGAACCTCATATACATGAAATCCAAATGAATCTATGAAGACAAATCCTACGAAAAGACCCAATGTAAAAGTATGTAATTAAGGAAAACTTGCTAAATCAAGTGTTTTTTAAATTTTGTAGCAATGACATGTGAGGAGGCATCAATCACATCAATTTATGTTTGATTGGTCAAAAAAGAAAAGATGTGGACCCTTGCCATGATGTAGATAACATGATTAAAGCTGAGGTGAAGACCTTTACGTGCAAGAAAGAGACCAAAAAATAGATCCTTTTATGGGGATGAGGTAGAACTACAAGATATCCATTCCATGGCCAAAAAATCTATTCTTAGCCCTCATATTAATCAAGGTGTTACCAGTGGGAGTGGGAGAAGTGAGGGACAAGGCTCTAGAACTAGATATACCACCATATTTGAAATTGCAATGGGAAGGGATAGGGTGAACGACGTCAAGATAACCATAGAAATTTTTTGATACTATTGCAACATTTTATTTCACATTATGATCATCCCCTATTAAGAAGCCCTAGTGAAGGCAATGAGCGAGTCAAGGAAAGGAGTAAACATAAATTTTACACATGAATTAAGTGGACCATTATTGGAGGTGTGTGTGATTAACACATGTACTCTTGTAGAATGTCAAATAATGATATGGAAGAAAATGGATTACAACATTATTTTATATGGATGGATATATGGAAGAAACCACATACTCCTAGAATTCATGGTGGTTTTAGGTGGATCCATGGTCTTCCTAAATTCGGTTGATGCCTTGCAAGAGGTAACAAATGCAGAACTATTATTTTATTTATTGGATGATGTGTGTTTGAAGTAGGTATAGATAGAGTTGTCCAAGTAGTTATGGATAATGTAACAAAATATGTATCTATAGATAGACTTCTTCATGATAAGTTGTAACAACCCCAAAATTTCACACTACACAAGAGAGTTTTTTTTAATAAATAGAATTCACTTATTCTCTCCATATGTAAGTCCATATACATAGGATAAGTGTACTACATATAAGCCAAATCTCTTTCTCATTCTTTTTATTAAACCCATGTGAATAGCCATTAAGAAGTACAATAGATAGTCATACCATACTTAATGAATTAAAAACTATATTTATCCTTCACAAATTTAGAGCAATACATCCATGGAAAAACTAACTTTAAACTATAAATATAAACCATGATTACACAATATTAATAACACATGAGACACAAGATATATACTGGGAACCCTCATAGGGAATAAAACCAATCTCCAAAAGTATCCTTTTCCTTTTATTATTGCCTCAAGTATAATTGTATAAAGGGAATCCATAATCCCTTATGATACATTCATTATCATACATGCACAAGAACTCCTGATTCCTATGTTCTCACATACATGAATAGGTCCATTAATTCATGTGATGTAGTCATGAGAAAAACCTCATAAATTTATTGGATGAACTCTATGTCATCCTTCGAAGGATGTCTTCTTTCTTCGGTCCAAGTTCAAAGGCAACATCATCCCCTTGAATCTAAAATAGTTGCACTTCATTGTAGCAATGCACAAGATAACCCATTCAAGAGAACCCCATAATTCTCCCAATAAATTACCAGTACACAAATATACTATATAGGAGAGAACTCTCTCCCTCTTAAGCAAGTAATATTCAATCCCAATTACATGCTAGCATAATATATGCTATCAATCAATAATAGAACCCAATGTAGTATACTATCCATTGATACATTTATGTTTCCAAGAGATATATTCTCCTACTAATGGATTATTCCAAGCAAAAATTTACCATATTACATTCCATCTAATCAAAGAAGGTATACTAGTAATGCTTATTCCTCAACCCATTCTAGCATAGATATGTTCTTACTCTAACCTCTACCAGATGAGGATATCACATATTTCCTTATTATTTATCCAAACATAGATGAGTCAATTAATCTATCCCTTATACAAACATAAAACAACTCATTAAATCTATCTCTCTCAAAGTATAGATGCATCCCTTGATCTATCCTTCCAAAAAACATAGATTCATCAATCAAATCATCCTATCCAAACATAGATTATTCCTTTAATCTATTATTTTCCAAACAATACTTGTTTTTCCAATCTATTCATTTAGAAAACACATGGACTATTCATTTAATCTATCCATCCACAAACACATACCTTTTCCTATTTCCTATCTCAATGCAAATGAAATAGTCCTTTAACTCATTAATGCAAAATTTGGTTCAACATATTAAACCAAAGGCTCCACATAATGCCATCTAAAATAATCTTCCCCTAAAATAAAATCATATTTATATCTTTCCATCACTAATCACAAACAAGCCATATAACTTTTCAATCATAGATAGACCATTAAGACTCCAAAATATGAACTATTAAAGGTCCATTATTTCCTTATCATTTCTCTTATGGGCTCACCATTAGGAGTTTCATATTATTTAGATGCTCATTCATTCTCACAAAAATATGCTAAAGAAAACCACTTACAATTTCTCCATGGAATTGTTCTTTAGTTCCCTTACATCTCCTCATAAGATGTTTTGCAATTCCTATCAAATATCTCCTAGAATTTGGTCCAAGAATGCAATCCAAATAGTTCCCCATTAACAATCAAATTCCCTCTAAGAATTGATCTATGGAACATAAATCTTACTTCCCAAATAAAATAACCTATTTTCTCCTAAATTGGTGCTAGGGACATTAATTGTTTTCACACCATGCTAATTAGTCTCAAGGTTTGATCTATGCATGAAATCCTTTACTGTAATTACCTCAATTTAAAGAACCATTTTGCATACTATATAAAAAATATATTTCATTCACCTCAAAGGCCATAAGTTGATTGCAAGGAGAAAAGTTCTTTTCCAAATAATAAGACAACCTCATTCAAAACCTAGGTTTGATCAAAATATAAAAAATTAGGAGTGCTTACCCAAAAATATGGATACTCTAAACCGCTGGACAATCAATTCCCAACCAGTCAAGCATACCCTTTAAACAGTCCTCATGTACAATCAACTACATAGAAAACAACAACAGTAAATCCTATTATACCACTTACGAGTATCACAAGAATTGCAAAGCACCTCCATTAATGTGAAGTGACCACTAAAAGGTATTCACTTCATTAAGTAAGTTTTGGTCTTCAATCTACAATACTACGGATGAGATTCTAATTCTTGATCCATCCAACTGTGCCTCTTAAAAATATTCAACATTCATAATGCTATCTGCTCCATCGTCACTGGTCAATACACTTAGCTATGTCTAAAACGATGAAATTATCCCCAAGTACACTAAGATGGGAATGTCATAGGGATCTGGCCAGCTCTTTCCTTCTTTTTGAAATGTATTCTAACTAAATGCATGTAAGGGAAACACAACAATCCATATTGCAACACTCCAAGCAACATTTAAGCACACTGTTCCAAAACAACATCCATTCCTCCTATGAATTGATTACATTTTTCACAACAACAATAATTCTTTTTAATTTCCAAAGCTGGTTTCAACATCAACTAAGCCAGTCAAGTCAAATTGAAACATTTTAAAGGAGTCGTTACTTAGACTCTCATTTTCCTCTAACATGAGGTCTTCACTATTTCTATAAAATACAATAAATAGAATTTCACAACCGGAGCACACTCAGTGCCCATGCACAACACATAAAAAAATAGAAATATATAAACTACCTTTAGGAAGCACAATGTTTCCATTTCCAAATCAATTCATTAATCCCAAATAGAATTCACAAGATCAATATTAAAGTAACCCACTCACCTCAGCACAACCAACATACCAAAACACAACACCCATCTTCAACTATGACATTGAGCTATCTAATATTGCTACCAACACATACGTTTGAAAACGTATAACATCTTAGGATTGCTCATTGATCAAACCAGCAGATGGGTGTTTAGGTAGGGCCGATTGAGTTGGGTTCAAATTACTATCCATCTATCTTTATATTAGGTTAATTTACCTATAGAATATGTACGACTCAAGACACTCAATTGAAAACACCAAGATACGTTCCTGGGCAAGAGAGACTCAATCCAGAGGCTGGGGAGTGTTCAGAGTTTCAAAACTGTAGTGTTGATCTTATTTTTGATATTGTACAGTGTTGAGGCTTGTGCCATTGAGCATTGTAATATTTCTCATGTTTTGATCAATAAAGTGACAGAACTGCCATTGAAAGTGGATGTACTCTCATATTGAGAGGAACCACTATAAATTTTTGTGTTGTGAGTTTGTGTGGATGATTTATTTGTTTTCAGTACTGTTATCAGTTTTCTTATTTCAGTGTTGAGAGTTTTCATTTATGCAAGAGTTTTCTCATAGTCAAGAGAGACTTCAATATTTTGTATGAAATTACTAAGTTAGAATCTATATTTTAAGATCCAAAATAGCATAGCTAACTAGTGATTATATATCAAGGAATCCATCCTAATATTATTCTATAATTATCCCATTATTATGTACTAACCCCTTTCCAATGTGGGAATCCCATTCTAATGATATTTTGGAATGATATGTGGTATTTTAAGTTCCTAAATAAGTGGGGCCATTTCATGTAACCATTATAAAAAATGTAATTGTTTGTTTGGATATTCTAGCTCAGGTGGCACTTTTCATGTAAGCCAACTCTTGAGCATTAGGTTAGGGTTGTATGAAATGCACCTTTAAAAGACAAGGGGGAATAAACAAATGTATCTTTTTGCATATTGGATCAAAGTACTGAAGAAGGTTGCCCCCTCCAAGAGGCCCATGATTTTATGCTGTGATTGTGAGATTAATATATATTTCTACATTTATATTTTGTATTGTAACATTTTTTCTTTTATGAATTACTGCTTTTATTGCAATATTTATGTGGATGTGTTTATTTTAATTATAAGGTTCCTAAAAAGTGGTATCAAAGTATTTTCTAGGTCATGTTTAATTGCGATTGCAATAGTTCTTGCCCTACGATTTCAACGGTTAGGTATAAATTTTATATTTTCATTTTTTTGCTTGTTATCCTATTTTAAAAATGATCCATTTTTTCTCTGTTCTAGTTTAATAAGTTAGAAACATTACATTGGGGGTTTTAAAATATTTGGGAGGACTTGCCGTCATTGGCTAAGCTAGATTGCATGTAAAGTATCTAGTGAAGTTGGGTGATCAGGCACCGATATCTAGGCCTTAGACAACACCCATTTATGGAATTGAGCTCCCACATATCTTTGGGTATATAGAAAGACCCCCTAGGATTAGGAGCCTTTAGCCCCATGAATATTTTTGATCGTGTATCTATCCATAGTGCATCAAGCACAAAAATTGGGAAGATTACCCTCTCATATTATTAGATAGGGGGGTAGTATGCTCAAGGGTATGAGTGAAATCTTCCTTGAGTAGTGGTCCAAAATATTTGTCCAAGCACTATCTTTCATCAATGCAGTATAATAGAGGGCTATAAACTACACATACTACTTTGCCTAAAATACCTTATTTTCACAAATATTTTTTCTATACACCAAAACCCTACCATAGAAAGTGAGCATACTAGATATAATACAATATCACTTAATTAACTAAACCAAAACAGACAAAATAATTGGTGGTGAACGTAACAGTCCAAATAGGGTTTGCCAATAATAGTTAGGTATCATTTTAGTCAATGCCATAGTCAGTCACATTGTCAGTAATAGTTAAGATAGAGTCTTGTTAGTTGTTAATTATATATGGGAATCATAGGTATTTTTTAGAAATAATCTGCCAAGATAGTCATAAAAAATAGTGAGCTATAGGGTTTGACAGAACATTTGTCAGTAATAGACATTATAGATCCTGTTAAGGGGTTGCTAGATAAAAGTAAAATTTTAGAGGGAATAGAGACTCTAAGAGAAAAACAAATTATAGCTGAAGAAAACACTTCCATATATTAAAAAAAAGTTTAGGATGCCAAATAGATATTGCTTTGGGATATCACCCATTCTGATCGTTTCGTCGAGCTAATAATATTGGTATATAGCCTCCATGAACTTTTTATAGGGTGTCAAAAAAGTCATTGTGAGACCTAGCCCATTGCATTCATCTTTTTGAGATTATCATTTTGATATATAACACCCAAACAGTTTTTTGACCCTTTACAAAAAATAGTAACTCCTAGAACACCACTTCTATTTTTAGTAAGTTAGTTGGGGTGGTCCAAATCATACATATATATTATCAAGAGAGACTTCAATATTTATGCAAGAGTTTGCTCATAGTCAAGAGAGACTTCAATATTTTGTACGAAATTGCTAAGTTAGAATCTATATTTGAAGATCCAGAATAGCATAGCTAACTGGTGATTATAGATCATGTTTGGTATCAGAGCCCAGTAAGATTTGTTGTGGAAAGGATTGTGCATGCAGGGTAGAAGATCTCAAGGCTTGGAGTTGGTGCCTTATAACCTAGAAGTTGGAAGAAGAGCCAGAAGAGGTGTTTCCATGGAGGGAGAAAGGGAACAATCACCACCCAAGATGTTAGAGCATGAATTTGAGAAGAGGTTTCTTGCAATGGAGGAAAATATGGCAAGACTCATGGAGATGCTTATGGGAAAGCAATCTCAAGATGAGAGTACAAGACATAATAGAGATGGGAGAAGATACCGAGAGGAGCAGCCTGAAAGTTCTATAAGTCATTCTACAGTTCCATTCAAGGTGGAGGCCAAAGTGGAAATTCCTTGTTTTGGAGGTGAGGTAGATGCAAAAAAATTGAATAATTGGCTGAAACAACTTGAGGTTTACTTCCAAATTCAGAATGTTTTGGAAGATGTTCATAAAATCTCCTTTGCAAGGTTGAAAATGGGTGGACATGCTTTGATTTGGTGGGAGAGCCATGTTGAATCTCTCAAGCATGAAGGGTTGCCATCTATTTCCTCTTGGGATGAGTTTAAAGAACTCTTAAGAGATCAATTTTATCCTTTGGGGCACAAGAAGAAGCAGTTGATGAAATGGTAATTCTATAGACAAGGAAAGGGACAAACGGTTCAAGAGTACACTACCGAGTTTAGGAGACAAGCTACAATGCTTGGGATATCTCTCAAAGATCCTCAAATGGTGATGAAGTTTGTTGGAGGTTTGCATAGTTATTTGCAAAGAACTATCATGTTGTTCAATCCCACAAATATTGATCAAGTGAGTGTGCAAGCACAATACCTTGAAGAATATGGGAAGAACAAGCAACATGGTGGACACCACAAGAAAAATCAGCAAGGAGGACAAGAGGGGGAGAAGTCTCAAGAGAAAGGCAAAGGCCAGGCTCAAAATAAGAGGGCAAGTACAAGCACCAAGAAGGCAAATGATAAGAGACATTGCACACATTGTGACAAAGATGGACATAGTGCTGAAAAATATTGGAAACTTCATCCAAAAAATTCACCATATAAGAAAAAGGGAGCTACCAATGAAGACAAGAAGAATGCCATGGTAGTTTTCAATAAAGAGGTGAGTGATAGCTCAAATATTGATGAAGAACTTGTTTGTGCAGCTGTTCAAAGGGCTGAGAACAAGGTGGAGGATTGTAGTTTGGAGGAGAAAAATATGGAGCTCTTCCATATTAAGATTCAATCCAAAAGAAACCGCATTGATTCAATTTTTGATAGTGGATCACAAGCCAATTTGATTGTTGAATATTTGGTGAAACAATTGGAGTTGAAGACATATGACCATCCTCATCCATATCCATTGGGATGGGTGCACAATGATGCTAGATTGCAAGTTACAAAGCAATGTAAGTTGAGGTTTGCAATTAGCAAAAAGTTCATTGATGAAGTTGTTGTGGATGTAGTGCCTTTAGATATTTGTGGTGTGGTGTTTGGAAATCCCTATTTGTTTGACAGAGATGTTGTGTACTACCGGAGAGCAAACAAGTACCGGTTAGTGAAGGATGGCAAATCGTTTCTTGTCAAAGCCCACAAGAGTAGCAAGAAGATTCGGTTAGTGTCGGCAAACCAGATCAAATGACTGATTAATACCAGTAAGAAATTTTTTCTCACTATGGTAAAGCCTGTGGATGAGCTGGACCAGAAGCCAACATTACAACTTTCATATTTTGGTGCTGATTCTGGGTCGCCAGCGACTGGGGATGATGGAGTTCCAGCTCACAGAAAATAGTAGATGTAGAGGTTACTAGATGAGTTTTAGAAAGTGTTTGTTGAGCCGGTTGGGTTACCTCCGAAGCGGGATATAGAGCATGAGATCCAATTAACACCGGATGCTTCTCTTCCAAACATTGGAATGTATAGACAGTCCATCATTGAGAGTGAAGAGATTAAGAGGCAGGTGTGGGAACTCTTGGATCAAGGTGTGATCAGACCTAGTACGTCACCATGTGGGTCACCTATTGTTTTGGTGCCTAAGAAAGATGGTACTTGGTGGATGTGTGTTGATTACCGTGCTCTTAACAAGATTACCATGAAGAATAGGTATCCCTTGCCTAGAATTGATGATCTTTTGGATCAATTGCAGAAAGGAAAGTATTTTACCAAGCTGGACTTGAGAAGTGGATATCATCAAATAAGGATCAAAGAGGAGGACATTTGGAAAACCACATTCAAAACAAAGCAAGGTCTTTTTGAATGGTTAGTATTACCTTTTGGCTTGTGTAATGCACCGACTACTTTTATGAGGGTAATGAATGAAGTCCTTAGACCTTATATTGATTCTTTTGTAGTTGTTTACTTAGATGATATTCTAATTTATAGTTCATCTTGGGAAGAACATCTAGAGCACTTGAGAATAGTCCTAGAAACTCTACAAAGAGAGAAGTTGCTTTTGAAGATGCAAAAGTGTGAGTTTGGACAGGAGTCTTTAGTGTATCTAGGCCACATTATAGGGGGTGGACAGTTGAAGGTAGACCCTAAAAAGGTAAGAGCCATTGTGGAGTGGCCAAAACCAAGAAATGCTACTAAAACAAGAAGCTTTTTGGGGGCTGTTCAATACCTTAGGAAATTCATTTCTGAATTTTCTCATGTTGCTTCACCTTTGCATGATATTACTAGCAAGAAGCAAGGTTTTCATTGGGGTGAGCAACAACAATCTTCATTTGATTTGTTGAAGAGAAATATTAGTAATGCACCGGTCTTGGCATTACCTAATCTACAACAAACTTTTGAAATAGAAATTGTTGGAAATTTTGAGTAGTTGTGTTGTCATTGATGTCAAGAGTCAGTGTTAGTGATCAATGCAAGGATTTGGTAAAAGGAGGGTTAAAATATTTATATTTTAAGCCCAAGATATTTGGTTTAAAAGCTTCACATGATTGGTCAAAAGGATGGCTAAATACCCTGAAGGAAGGGGATACCTAGGCCTAAAGGAAATAATATTATAATATTTATTATTATAATATTAAAGGAGGTCAGATAAGGTCTAAGGGTGAAAGAGGAAAATACCTAGGCCCAAAGGAAATAATATTATAATATTTATTATTATAATATTAAAGGTTTAAAAATAAAGCCTAAGGTCATTTATAAATTATTTATAATATTTATATTATAAATTAATTTATAAAATAAAATTATTAAACCCTAAGTTAGGGTTGGGCGCAAATTCATTTTAATATTTCTTCCCCCATCGATGTTCGAAGGAAAGTGGCATATGGTATAAATACCATAAGACTTGCCACATTAATGCAAGTCTCCAAATATAATGCATGTGCGAATATTGGCTATTGTGTGGAATGCAAAATTCGTGAGCGCATAAGACAAAGGATTTTAATTTTTAAAAGGCAATAGGAAATGTGACGGATAAATCGACGAAGGCCTAAAGCCTTGTCACCAACCAACTGGTTGGGCTAGTGGCAAGTCATCGTTGTGTAAGGCGCAGGGTGAGCGGAGGTTCCGTGTTCGAGTCCCCGCGGTAGAAGAAGGGGCAAGTTTTTTTTATTTTCAGTTTAGGTGCCAAGAAAAGGGATAAAGTGCACAAGGTGCTTTTAGGTCTCAAGTGAGTGCCTAGCTCACGTGGTAGCTAGGCCATGGCTAGGGCACTGGTTGAAATACGACAGGGGATCGAATCCCACCGAGGAGCGTGCAAAGGTACTTTAATTTTTAATTTTTATATTTGTGCGTGGTCTAAGGTTGTATAGTGAGCGCCTTGGGAGATATAAGGTGATTAAAGTATATTTTATTTTTGCCTTAGTTAAAGGTGGTGAATGATTTAATTTTGGTTTAAAAAGTGAATTGCATTATTTCTGGATAGTGATGTTAATTATTTTGAAATGCAATTTTTGAGTAGGGAGATATAAGTAAGCATTTTTTATTATCCTATGCATTAAATTTTTGAAGGAGGTTATAGTGAAAGTGATTAATTGAAATCTTTGTTAATCATACTTTGAGAAGTTTGGAGATTATAAGGTGTACTTGAGACTTGTTATTTTTGTATGGTGAAATAAATATTGAGGAGAATTTTGAGTGGAGATTTTGAGATAGATTGTTGCTACCTAACCTTGAAATTGGCAAAGAGGATTTGATTGTGATTAAGACAGGTTTTGAAGACATATCTCCATCAAAACAAAAGGTATGGGCACATCTTCCTTATGAGTGAAATATTGTGAAATGCAAAGTTGGAGTGAAAAGGATTGTTTGATAAGCATTGTTGGAAATGTTTGAGTGAGTTTTCATATGCATGATTTGTGAATTTTAAGATTTTGATTGTATTAACTAGGGTTTGTGAAATATCATGAGTATCATTGTTATGTGAGATTGAGAACTATCTTGAACTAGGGTTTGTGAAAGAACATGAGTATCATTGTTATGTGAGATTGAGAACTATCTTGAGCTAGGGTTTGTGAAAGAACATGAGTATCATTGTTATGTGAATTTGGAATTATCTTGAGTCAAGATTTGAGTTCCATAGTGTGAGTTGTTGAGAGTATAGTGAAACACTTGATTAGGGTTTGTAAGCAAGTTGTGTTTCATTGAGTGAATGGTTGAGTGAAGTTGAATGAGCATTATTGATTGAAAGTATTGGAGTGATAGTTCAAGTTTTATGAAACAAATTATACCTTTATTCTAAATTGATTTGAAAGAGAGTTTGAAAGTGATAGAGTGATTTGTGAGTGTGAAACATATTGAGTCTCTTACCATTCTCTATATGTTTCTATGGTTAAACAAGATTCTGAGTGAAACTTGTTTGTGTGATTGAAGAGGTTTTCTGAAAGAGATTAAGTTGAGTTTTGTATGCAAGTATTGCAATTGTTTGAGTAAGCTTTTGTGAAAGCTTAAGGACATAATTAAGTAAGATTTTGTGAAATATTATGAGAAGATTTGAGTAAGTCCTAGAGGGGACTTAAGGATAGAGTTGAGTAAGCTTTTGTGAAAGCTTAAGGATAGATTTGTGTGAGCTTTTGTGAAAGCTTGCAAGCATATTTGAGGTAAGTCTTGGTGAAGACTTGTTGAGCATATTGGACAAGTTCTAGAGAGGACTTGTTGGATAGATTTGAGGTAAGTCTTAGTGAAGACTTTTGGAGAGCAATTGGACAAGTTCTAGAGAGGACTTGTGGATAGATTTGAGGTAAGTATTTGAGAAGACTTGAGAGAAGAGTTGATTGATTGATTTGTTCAAGATTTGAGTTAAGGCTTGGAGCAGATCTAAGCAGAGTTGATTTGTGATTAGATCAAGCTTTGTGTTAAGGCTTGAGGATAGATTTGAGGATAAAGTTTGGTGTATATTTGAGGGTAGATTTGTGCTAGACCAGAGATAGAATTATGAGTAGATTTGTGCTAGACCAAGGATAATGTTTAGTGCAGATTTGAGATAGATATTGAGCAGAGTTGAGAGTAAGCTTTGGAGGTGATAGAGTAGAGGATAGTAGTATCCAATGGATAGAGATCCATTAGCTAGGGTAGTGAGGATAGAGGTCTTTTGAGTGAGGACAGAGGTCTTTAGTGGAGAGAGATCCACAAGCTAATGCAATGGAGGTAGTAGTCTTCTAGAAGATCACCAGCTAGAGGAGAGAGGAGTTCTCTTGTGGATAGAGATCCATGAACCAATAGAGGGGAAAGAGTTCTCCTATGGATAGAGATCCATAAAATTGATTAGGGGATTGGTGTCTCCTTTGGATAGAGGTCCATAAATATTGTAATAGGGAAGGATTACCAAGAGATTTATTGAGAAAATTTTAGTGAAATATTTTCTTCGTGGAGTAGCCCACATTGGGTGAACCACGTTAAATTGGTGTCTCTATTGTGTGTGATGATTTATGCATTACTTTGATTACTATTATTGATATTTCCATTGATATATTGGATAATATTATTTGAGAAAGAAAAGTAAAAATTTGGTCTTATACTATTCACCCCCCTCTCAGTATAAGCTTGTGTTCTTCAATTGGTATCAGAGCGGGTTCCTTCGAAAGAGTTTAACAACTTGAAGGAAAAGATTACAAGAACACATAGATGGATTCTCAGAGTGGATCTTCAAGAAATAAGGCACCATTGTTTGATGGGAACAATTATGCATTTTGGAGTGTAAGAATGAATATTTACCTAATGGTACAAGGAAATGATATATGGCAAGCAGTTGAGGATGGGTACACACCACCAGCTACTCCACCTACAGATAAATATGGTAAGCTCCTACAACTGAATAATTCAAAGGCAATGAATGGAATCTTAAGTGGTTTACATGAATCAAAATTTGTAAAAGTTATGCATTGCACATCAACAAAAGAGATTTGGGAAAAGTTGAAGAAAACATATGAGGGAGACAAAAAGGTCAAGATGGCAAAATTGCAAAATCACAAGAAAACATTTGAAGACCTAAAGATGAAGGATGAGGAAGATATTTCTACATACTTACTTCATGTGGATGAGGTTGTTAACTCCATGCAAGGACTTGGGTTTAAAGTTGAAGAAACAGATGTTTGTCAAAATATTTTAAGGTCACTCCCTAAGAGGTATAGTGAAAAGGTTTCAGCCATAGAAGAATCAAAAGATATTGAAACTTTGACAAGGGATGAGTTACATGGAACTCTCACAACTTTTGAGATGAGAATAAAAGAGGATCCTATCCCCCAGAAAGAAGCAACCTTCAAAGTTACAAAGAAGACAAAGGATAAGAAGTCAGATTCAAGTAATGAGTTATCCAATGATGAAGAAGCAAACTATGGTAGAAGGAACAAGGACACAAGAAAGTATAAAGGTACGAAAATAGTTAAGTGTTTCAAATATGGTAAATATGGTCACTATGCATCTGATTATCCAGAAGCTGGAAATAGCAATGGTGAAGAGAAACAGGATCATAAGAACAGGGAAGCAAGAAAATACAGGTATCAAAAGAAAAGTAGGGATGGACAAGGCAAGCAAGGAAAGAAGTTTTTCCAAAGGTATAAGAAGAATTTTCTATGCAGATAAGATAGGAAAGAGTTCAAGTGATAGTGATGGAAGGTCCTCAGATAATGAAGAAGAAGAAATTCTATTTCTGACAATAGAAAAAGAAGATGTTAAGAAAAAGGTAAAAAGGGCACCAATAATTCTCAAGTGTTTTAGGTGTGGTAACTTTGGTCATCTTGAAGATCATTGTACAAGGAATGGGTTCAGTTTCAGTGAAGATGAATATGAAGATGCTCTTGAAGGTCTAGAAGAAGAAAGTCTTCTTATGGCAATAGAAGAAGAAGGAAGTGCTCCTATTGAAGATGAATCAGAAAGGAATGGAGATGATCTTAAAGAAAAAGGAATAGAGAGAAATTCAAAGGAAGGAGAAGTTGATCTTGAAGGTGAGCTTATTTTTGCTCTTAAGGAATTAAGGAAGGTAAGAAAGTAGAACTCAAAACTCAAGCTTCAATTTCAAGAATGTGATGAAGAGAAAGGAAAGCTTATAGAAGATCTAACCAACTCAATAGCTAAGACAAGGAGATTTAAAGAAAAGTTAGAGGTAAAGGTCTTAGAATGTGAAATATTAGAGCATGAGGTAGCTTCACTAAGGAAGGAAGTAAAAGAGTCTAAAAACAAGCTACACAGGTTTGGGAGAAGCTCAAAGACCTTGGATAAGATTATCAAGGTACAAATATCTTCATCAAACAAGACAGGACTTGGTTTTGAAGAAGGAACATAGAGAACAAGGAGAGGAGTCAATCTCAAGCTCCAAAGAAGAAGAAGCTTTAGAAGAAGAGAGTGTAAGAGAAAGTGAGACTTCTGAGGATAAGTTGGAAAATAGAAAGTTCAACAAGGAAAGGAACAATGCACAAATAAGGAACAGATGGAACAAGAAACATCACAGGGAAGAAGAGACTAAGAGACCAATGGGGTCAAGGCAAGGTTCCTTCAATGGATGTTGCTTCTCATGTCATAGGTTTGGTCACAAGGCTACATAGTGCAGGACACATGAAAGATAGGGATATGGTTTCACTAAAAGAAATTTTAGAAATGGGTATCTCTTTCAAGGGTATTGCTACTCTTGTAATCAGTTTGGTCATAAGGCAGTTAATTGTAGGGTTCATGATAGGAATGGATATGGCTTCACCAGGAGGAACTACAAGATATTTGCACCTTCAAGGAATCACAACATTAAGTGTTATAAGTGCAATAATGTTGGGCATATGGCTAAGTGGTGTAGAGCATAATTTCCAGAGACAAGCAGGAACAGGAATATTCAGAGGAATCAGAAGGATCAATTGAGGAAGAAGGTGGACAAAGGAAAAGAGTAGTGTATGCTGGGAGTAGAGATACTCCCACCCCAAAATTAACCACCTCAAGGAGAGGAGGTGGGGAGGGGGCTGAGCTAAGAGTCTTATCTTTAGCCCCAAGCCCCATAGGTGGCCCTTTGCCATTGATGTCAAAGGGGGAGAGATTTGAGTTAGGGGGAGAGCATTCAAGGGGAGTAGTTTCTCAGGGGGAGCAGTTTTGAAAAAGGAAAAAGGAATGGTTACAGAAAAAGGGTTGCCATCAATGACAAAGGGGGAGATTGTTGGAAATTTTGAGTAGTTGTGTTGTCATTGATGTCAAGAGTCAATGTCAGTGATCAGTGCAAGGATTTGGTAAAAGGAGGGTTAAAATATTTATATTTTAAGCCCAAGATATTTGGTTTAAAAGCTTCACATGATTGGTCAAAAGGATGGCTAAATACCCTGAAGGAAGGGGATACCTAGGCCTAAAGGAAATAATATTATAATATTTATTATTATAATATTAAAGGTGGTCAGATAAGGTCTAAGGGTGAAAAAGGAAAATACCTAGGCCCAAAGGAAATAATATTATAATATTTATTATTATAATATTAAGGTTTAAAAATAATGCCTAAGGTTATTTATAAATTATTTATAATATTTATATTATAAATTAATTTATAAAATAAATTTATTAAACCCTAAGTTAGGGTTGGGTGAAAATCATTTTAATATTTCTTCCCCATCGACGTTCAAAGGAAAGTGGCATATGGTATAAATACCATAAGACTTGCCACATTAAAGCAAGTCTCCGAATATGATGCATGTGCGAATATTGGCTAAAGTGTGGAATGCAAAATTCGTGAGCGCATAAGACAAAAGATTTTTAATTTTTAAAGGTAGAAAACATGATGGATAAATTGACGAAGGCCTAAAGCCTTGTCACCAACCAACTAGTTGGGCTAGTGGCAAGTCATCATTGTGTAAGGCATAGGGTGAGCAGAGGTTCCGAGTTCGAGTCTCGACGATAGCAAGGGGTAAGTTTTTTGTTTTTGGTTTAGGTGCCAAGAGGAAGGGATAAAGCACATGAGGTGCTTTTACGTCTCAAGTGAGCGCCTAGCTCACATGATAGTTAGGCCATGGCTAGGGCACTGGTGGTAGCGCGATAGGGGATCGAATCCCACCGAGGAGCACACAAAGGTACTTTAATTTTTTATTTTTATATTGTGTGCATGGTCTAAGGTTGTATAGTGAGCGCCTTGGGAGATATAAGGTGATTAAGGTATATTTTATTTTTGCCTTAGTTAAAGGTGGTGAATGATTTAATTTTGGTTTAAAAAGTGAATTGCATTATTTTTGGATAGTGATGTTAATTATTTTGAAATGCAATTTTTGAGTAGGGAGATATAAGTAAGCAATTTTGATTATCCTATGCATTAAATTTTTGAAGGAGGTTATAGTGAAAGTGATTAATTGAAATTTTTTTAATCATACTTTGAGAAGTTTGGAGATTATAAGGTGTACTTGAGACTTGTTATTTTTGTATGGTGAAATAAATATTGAGGAGAATTTTGAGTGGAGATTTTGAGATAGATTGTTGCTACCTAACCTTGAAATTGGCAAAGAGGATTTGATTGTGATTAAGATAGGTTTTGAAGATATATCTCCATCAAAACAAAAGGTATGGGCACATCTTCCTTATGAGTGAAATATTGTTGATTGAATGTTGTGAAATGCAAAGTTGGAGTGAAAAGGATTGTTTGATAAGCATTGTTGGAAATGTTTGAGTGAGTTTTCATATGCATGATTTGTGGATTTTGATTGAGAACTATCTTGAACTAGGATTTGTGAAAGATCATGAGTATCATTGTTATGTGAGATTGAGAACTATCTTGAACTAGGGTTTGTGAAAGAACATGAGTATCATTGTTATGTGAGGTTGAGAACTATCTTGAGCTAGGGTTTGTGAAAGAACATGAGTATCATTGTTATGTGAATTTGGAATTATCTTGAGTCAATATTTGATTTCCATAGTGTGAGTTGTTGGAAGTATAGTGAAACACTTGATTAGGGTTTGTAAGCAAGTTGTGTTTCATTGAGTGAATGATTGAGTGAAGTTGAATGAGCATTATTGATTGAAAGTATTGGAGTGATAGTTCAAGTTTGTGAAACAAATTATACTTTATTTCTAAATTGATTTGAAAGAGAGTTTGAAAGTGATTTATGAGTGTGAAACATATTGAGTCTCTTACCATTCTCTATATGTTTCTATGGTTAAACAAGATTATGAGTGAAACTTGTTTGTGTGATTGAAGAGGTTTTCTAAAGAGATTAAGTTGAGTTTTGTATGCAAGTATTGTAATTGTTTGAGTAAGATTTTGTGAAAGCTTAATTAAGCAAGATTTTGTGAAATATTGTGAGCAGATTTGAGTAAGTCCTAGAGGGGACTTAAGGACAGAGTTGAGTAAGCTTTTGTGAAAGCTTAAGGATAGATTTGTGAGATTTTGTGAAATATTACAAGCATATTTGAGGTAAGTCTTGGTGAAGACTTGTTGAGTAGATTTTGGACAAATTTCTAGAGAGGACTTGTTGAGCAGATTTGAGGTAAGTCTTGGTGAAGACTTGTTGAGCAGATTGGACAAGTTCTAGAGAGGACTTGTGGACAGATTTGAGGTAAGTCTTGGTGAAGACTTGTTGAGCAGATTGGACAAGTTCTAGAGAGGACTTGTGGATATATTTGAGGTAAGTATTTGAGAAGACTTGAGAGAAGATTTGATTGATTGATTTTTTCAAGCTTTGAGTTAAGGCTTGGGGAAGATCTAAGCAGAGTTGATTTGTGATTGGATCAAGCTTTGTGTTAAGGCTTGAGGATAGATTTGAGGATAGAGTTTGGTGCAAATTTGAGGGTATATTTATGCTAGACCAGAGATAGACTTGTGAGAAAATTTGTGCTAGACCGAGGATAATGTTTAGTGCAGATTTGAGATAGAGATTGAGCAGAGCTGAGAGTAAGATTTGGAGGTGATAGAGTAGAGGATAGTAGTCTCTAGTGGATAGAGATCCATTAGCTAGGGTAGTGAGGATAGAGGTATTATGAGTGAGGACAAAGGTCTTCAATGGAGAGAGATCCACAAGCCAGTGTAGTGGAGGTAGTAGTCTTCTAGAAGATCACCAGCTAGAGTAGAGGAGAAGGAGTTCTCCTATGGATAGAGATCCATGAACCAAAAGAGGGGAAAGAGTTCTCCTGTGGATAGAGATCCATGAACTTGATTAGGGGATTGGTGTCTCCTTTGGATAGAGGTCCATAAACATTGTAATAGGGAAGGATTCCCAAGAGATTTGTTGAGAAAATTTTAGTGAAATATTTTCTCCGTGGAGTAGCCCACATTGGGTGAACCATGTTAAATTGGTGTCTCTATTGTGTGTGATGATTTGTGCATTGCTTTGATTACTATTGTTGATATTTCCATTGATATATTGTAATTTTGAGAAAGAAAAGTAAAAGTTGGTCTTATACTATTCACCCCCCCTCTCAGTATAAGCTTGTGTTCTTCAAACACCGATGCAAGTGAGTATGCCATGGGGGTATTTTGTTACAAGGAGGAAGACCAATTTGCTACCATTCTAAAAATTTCAGTGGAGGAGTTTTGAACTATCCCACCTACGATAAAGAATTGTATGCATTAGTTCAATATGTGAAGAAATGGAAGCATTATTTGTTGGGGAAGGAGACTATTGTCCATATCGACCACCAACCATTGTAATATTTACAAACTCAGTCCAAGTTGCAGCAAGCAAGACACTTTCGATGGATGGGATTTTTGTAACAATTTCATTTGGTTATCAAGTACAAAAAAGGTTGTACCAACAAAGTTGCCGATATGCTTTCTAGACCACCAATGCAAGTTTTGTCTATAGTGATGAGTTTCTATCCTTTTATATATGATTCCTATAGGGATGCATATTTGGAGGACTCAGAATTCTCAGAAATATATCATAAGTTGACCAAAGATGCTAATTTTGGGTCACCAATGATCGAGAAGGGAGATGGCAGCTACAATATGAAAGATGGGCATCTGTATCAGATGGGGAGACTGTGTGTTCCATTATGTGAACAAAATAAGATGATCAAAGATGCACACACATCATGACTGGTAGAACATTTTGGAGTAGAAAATACAGTTACAAATTTACAAAGGTATGTGTATTGGCCAAATATGCAAGAGCATGTTGCAAAGTACATTTGTGGTTGTGTCATGTGTTGTACCAATAAGCCTACTAATATAAATTGTTTTTGTACATTCCACTTCTAGTTCCTCATAGGCCTTGGGAAAGTATCTCTATGGAATTTGTAGGAGGGTTGCCTATGTCGAAAAGAAATCATGATTATTTGTTTGTCATTGTTGATAGATTTAGCAAGATGTGTGTACTAATTCCATGTAAGAAGACTATCACAGGTCAAGAGGCTGCTGAATTATTCTTTTCTCATGTATGGGTTCATTTTGGGTTGCCTTATTCTATTGTTTCAGATAGGGACTATATTTTTGGGCAAGTTTTGGAATTCTTTGTGGGAAAATATGGACACAAAACTAAAAAGAAGCACTGCTTTTCATCTTCAAATCAATGGAAAAATTTAAGTGGTGAATATAACAACGGTTCAAATATTGAGAGGTTATTATGAGAAGCATTCAAGGACTTGGGATGAACATCTTGTTTATATTCAACATGCATACAATAGGGCAGTCCATACTTATACACAAGTGATACCATTTGAGACATGTTTTAGTTTTCTTCCACCATCTCCTTTTTATCATGTTTATGGAAAATAATGGAAATATAACAATTCAGTTGCCAAAGAGGAAGTGCAAGCTTCCAAGTTTATTGATAAGGTGAGACATATTCATTTGAAGGTACAAGAGCAACTTAAGTCTAGCCAAGCAAGATACAAGTTGAGACATGACCAACATCGCATAGACCACAAATTCCAAGTGGGTGATAAGGTGTGGTTACATCTCAGCAAAGATAGGTTGCAAGGCCAAGGTAAAAATTTGAAACCTTTGTGTTATGGACCTTTTGATATTGTGGAGCAAGTAAGCAATAATGCATTTAATTTGGATTTACCTTCCTACATGCAAATTTATTCGGTTGTCAATGTGGAGAATCTCAAATTGTTTGAGCCTTCCATGATTGCTGAAGATGAGGCTGATTTAGGATAGGTATTACCAGCTGTATATGATCTTGCACCTCATACTATGGATGAGCTTAAGGAGGATTCCATACTACAAAATAAGGTTCAAAATACAAGGAGGGGACAACAAGAAATTTGGTTGATTGGGCTTAAGGGGCAGTTGCCAAGGAGGGAAAAATGGTATGACAGGGACAAGGTGAAAGATTTATTTCCTCATATTATTTCTTGTTAGCTTTTGGAGGCCAAAAGCCTCCTTAGTGGGGAGATGTGATCCAAAAGGATCATTGTTATTTTCTCGGTTCTTCGGAGTGAAGCAATGTTGCTCAGTGCTTCATGCTCAGAGCTGAGTATTACCCTATTTTTTGGAGGTGTGATTTGACCATTTTGGGTCACCAATGACAAGGGAAATTTGGTTCACCAGCAACCAAGAACAAGCTATGTTCATATAAGTTTAAGAGATACTTGATGGTTTTGGGTATCCCAAAATTTGGTCAGTTACGCAATAGGATGTAAAAAATTCGAAACATAAATACAAAACCATATAAGGGTTTTCTAACCTTTGTTGGAAGTAAGAAGAGGAAAAAGAAAAAGAAAAAAAGTTAGCAAGTGAGCAAGAGAGACTCAAACCAGATGCCGGGGAGTGTTCAGAGTTGCATAAATGTAGTGTTGATATTATATAGTGTTGAGGCTTGTGCCATTGAGCATTGTAATATTTCTCATGTTTTGATCAATAAAGTGACAAAACGACCATTGAAAGTGGATGTACTCTCACATTGAGAGGAACCACTATAAATTTTTATGTTGTGAGCTTGTGTGGATGATTTATTTGTTTTCAGTACTGTTATCAGTTTTCTTATTTCAGTGTGAGAGTTTTTATTTATGCAATAATTTGCTCATATTCAAGAGAGACTTCAATATATTGTACGAAATTGCTAAGTTAGAATCTATATTTTCAGATCCAAAATATCATAGCTAACTGGTGATTATAGATCAAGGACTCCATCCTAATATTATTATATAATTAAGGTCCGAGGTGTAGACCAATTTGTTCATCCAAACCCCATAAGGGGGCGGAGGTCCAAGGTTCAAATCTCGGGCCTCGTCGGACTGAACGCTTGTCCCTTTCCTGGTGCTTTCAATGGCATAAAAGGTTTAAAATGATTATGGCATGGTGGTTATAGGGGCGGACTGCATGAAGATCTATGTGGTAGCTTCTAGGGTGGACAACATAGAATACTGTGGCGACCATAAAAAGTCGGACAGCCTGTCGGATTCATGGCGGTTACCGATTCCACCATGTAAATTCAAAAAAAAAATATATATATTATTATATAATTATCCTATTATTATGTACTAACCCATTTCCAATTTGGGAACCCCATTCTAATGATATTTTGTAATGATATGTGGTATTTGAGGTTCCTAGACAAGTGGGGCCATTTCATGTAACCATTATAAAGAATTTAATTGTTTGTTTGGTAGAATATTCTAGCTCGGGTGGCACTTTGCATGTAAGCCAACTCTTGAGCATTAGGTTAGGGTTGTATGAAATGCACCTTTAAAAGACAAGAGGGAATAAACGAATGTATCTTTTTGCATATTGAATCAAAGTATTGAAGAAGGTTACCCCCTCTAAGAGGCCCATGATTTTGTGTTGTGATTGTGAGATTAATATATATTTCTACATTTATATTTTGTATTGTAACATTTTGTTCTTTTATGAATTACTGCTTTTATTGCAATATTTATGTGGATGCGTTTATTTTAATTATAAGGTTCCTAGCAAGTGGTAGCAGAGCATTTTATAGGGTTGTGTTTCATTGCGATTGCAATAGTTCTTGCCCTACCATTTCAATTGTTAAGTATAAATTTTATCTTTTCATTTTTTTTCTTGTTATCCTATTAAAAAAATGATCCATTTTTTTCTATGTTTTAGTTTAATAAGTTAAAAATATTATGTTGGGGGTTTTAAAATATTAGGGAGGAATTGTCGTCATTGGCTAAGCTATATTGCATGTAAAGTATCTAGTGAAGTCGGGTGATCAGGCACCAATACCCCGGCCTTAGACAACACCCATATATGGAATTGAGCTCCCACATATCTTTGGGTATATCGAAAGACCCCATAGGATTAGGAGAAACCTTTAGCCCCAGGAATATTTTTTATCGTGTATCTATCCATAGTGCATCAAGCACAACACTTGGGAAGATTACCCTCTCATACTATTAGAGAGGTGGGTAGTGTGCTCAAGGGTATGAGTGAAATATTCCTTGAGTAGTGGTCTAAAATATTGGTCCAAGCACTATATTTCATCAATGCAGTATAATAAAGGGCTATAAATTATACATACTCCTTTGCCTAAAATACCTTATTTTCAAAAATATTTTTTCTACACACCAAAAACCCTACCATAGAAAGTGAGCATACTAGAGATAATACACTATCACTTAATTAACTAAACCAAAACAAACAAAAGAATTGGTGGTGAAAGTAATAGTCCAAATAGGGTTTGCCAATAACAGTCATGTATCATTTTAGTCAAGGCCATAGTTAGTCATATTATCAGTAATAGTTAAGATAGAGTCTTGTTAGTTGTTAATTATATATGGGAATCATAGGTATTTTTTAGAAATAATCATCCAAGATAGTCATAGAAAAAATGAGTTATAGGGTTTGACAAAAAAATTGTTAGTAATAGACATTATAGAGCCTGTTAAGGGGTTGCCAGATAAAAGTCAAATTTTAGAGAGAATAGAGACTCTAAGAGAAAAAAAAATGATAGTTGAATACAACAATTCCATATATTAAAAAAAAAATTAGGATGCTAAATAAATATAATTTGGGGATATATCCCATTGTGATCATTTCGTCGAGCTAATCATATTGGTATATAGCCTCCATGCACTTTTTCTAGGGTGTCAAAAAAAGTTATTGTGAGACCTAGCCCATTGCATTCATCTTTTTGAGATTATCATTTTGATATATAGCACCCAAACATTTATTTTGGACCTTTACAAAAAATAGTAACTCCTAGAACACCACTTCTATTTTTAGTAAGTTAGTTGGGGTGGTCCAAATCATACATATATATTATCAAGACAAACTTCAATATTTTGTATGAAAATGCTAAGTTAGAATCTATATTTGAATATCCATAATAGCATAGATAACTGATGATTATAGATCTTGATTGGTATCAGATCCTAGTAAGATTTTTTGTGGAAAGGATTGTGTATGCAAGGTAGAAGATCTCAAGGCTTGGATTTGGTGCCTTATAACCCAAAAGTTGGAAGAAGATCCAGAAGAGGTTTTTCCATGGAGGTAGAAAGGGAAAAATCACCATCCAGGATGTCGGAGCATGAATTTGAGAAGAGGTTTCTTACAATGAAGGAAAATATTGCAAGACTCATGGATATGCTTATGGGTTAGCAATCTCAAGATGAGAGTACAAGAGTGAATAGACATGGGAAAAGAGACCGAGAGGAGCAGATTGAAAGTTCTATAAGTCATTTTACAATTTCATTCAAGGTGGAGGCCAAAGTGAAAATTCCTTGTTTTGGAGGTGAGGTAGATGCAAAACAATTGAATAATTGGCTGAAGCATTTAAAATGTTTTGAAAGATGTTCATAAAATATCCATTGCAAGGTTGAAAATGGGTGGACATGATTTGATTTGATGGGAGATCCATGTTGAATCTCTCAAGCATGAAGGACTACTATCTATTTCCTCTTGGGATGAATTTAAAGAACTCTTAAGATATCAATTTTATACTTTGGGGTACAAGAAAAAGTAGTTGATGAAATGAAAATACCATATAAAAGAAAAAGGACAAACGGTTCAAGAGTACACTATCGAGTTTAAGAGACACACTACAATTCTTAGGATATCTCTCAAAGATCCTCAAGTGGTGATGAAGCTTGTTGAATGTTTGCATATTTTTTTACAAAGAACTATCATGTTGTTCAATCCCACAAATATTGACGAAGTGAGTGTGCAAGCAAAATACCTTGAAGAATATGGCAAGAATAAGCAAGATGGTGGACACCACAAGAAAAATCAACAAGGAGGACAAGAGGGGGAGAAGTCTGAAGAGAAATGTAAAGGTGAAGCTCAAGATAAAAGGGCAAGTACAAGCATCAAGAAGGTAAATGATAAGAGATATTGCACACATTGTGAAAAATATGGGCATAGTGCAGAAAAATGTTGGAAAATTCATCCAAAAAAGTTGCCATATAAGAAAAAGGGAGCTACCAATGAAGACAAGAATAATTCCATGGTAGTTGTCAATAAAGAGGTGAGTGATAGCTCAGATATTGATGAAGAATTTTTTTGTGTAGTTGTTCAAAGGGCTGAGAATAAGGTGGAGGATTGCAGTTTGGAGGAGAAAAATATGGAGCTCTTCCATATTAAGATTCAATCCAAAATAAACTGCATTGATTCAATTTTTGATAGTGGATCTCAAGCCAATTTAATTGTTGAATATTTGGTGAAACAATTGGAGTTGAAGACATATGACCATCCTAATCCATATCCATTGGGATGGGTGCACAATAATTCTATATTAAAAGTTACAAAGCAATGTATGTTGAGGTTTGAAATTAGAAAAAATTTCATTGATGAAGTTGTTGTGGATGTAGTGCCTTTACATATTTGTAATGTGGTGTTTGGAAATCTCTATTTTTTTGATAGAGATGTTGTGTGCTACCAGAGAGTAAACAAGTACCAGTTAGTGAAGGATGGCAAATTGTTTCTTGTCAAATCCCACAAGAGTAGCAAGAATATTCGGTTAGTATCGGTAAACCAGAGAAAATGACTGATTGATGCCAGTAATAAATTTTTTCTCACTGTGGTAAAGCTTGTGGATGAGCTGGACCAGAAGCTAGCATTACAACTTTCATGTTTTGGTACTGATTTTGGATCACCAATGATCGGGGATGATGGAGTTCCAAATCACAAAAAATAGCAGATGCAGAGGTTACTAGATGAGTTTTAAAAAGTGTTTGCTGAGCTGGTTGGGTTACCTCCGAAGCGGGATATAGAGCATGAGATCCAATTAACATCGAATGCTTCTCTTCCAAATATTGGAATGTATAGATAGTCCATCATTGAGAGTGAAGATATTAAGAGGCAGGTGTGGGAGCTCTTGGATCAAGGTGTGATAAGACCTAGTACATCACCATGTGGGTCACCTATTGTTTTGGTGCCTAAGAAAGATGGTAGTTGGTGGATTTGTGTTGATTACCATTCTCTTAATAGGATTACCATGAATAATAGGTATCTCTTGCCTAGAATTGATGATTTTTTGGATCAATTGTATAAAGGAAAGTATTTCACCAAGCTGGACTTGAGAAGTGGATATCATCAAATAAGGATCAAAGAGGAGGATATTTGGAAAACCACATTCAAAATAAAGCAAGGTCTTTTTGAATTATTAGTATTACCTTTTGGCTTGTGTAATGCATCGACTAATTTTATGAGGATAATGAATGAAGTACTTAGACCTTATATTGATTCTTTTGTAGTTGTTTACTTAGATGATATTCTAATTTATATTTTATCTTGGGAATAATATCTAGAGCACTTAAGAGTAGTCCTAGAATCTCTACAAAGAGATAAGTTGCTTTTAAAGATGCAAAAGTGTGAGTTTGCACAGGAGTCTTTAGTGTATCTAGACCACATTATAAGGAGTGGACAGTTGAAGGTAGACCCTAAAAAGGTAAGAGCCATTGTGGAGTGGCCAAAACCAAGAAATGCTACTGAAACAAGAATATTTTTGGGGGTTGTTCAATACATTAGGAAATTCATTTCTGAATTTTCTCATGTTTCTTCACCATTGCATGATACTACTAGCAACAAGTAAGGTTTTCATTGGGGTGAGCAACAAAAATCTTCATTTGATTTATTGAATAGAAATATTATTAATGCACTGGTCTAGGCATTACCTAATCTACAACAAATGTTTGAAATAGAAACTGTTGGAAATTTTGAGTAGTTGTGTTGTCATTGATGTCAAGAGTCAGTGTTAGTGATCAATGCAAGGATTTGGAAAAAGGAGGGTTAAAATATTTATATTTTAAGCCCAATATATTTGGTTTAAAAGCTTCACATGATTGGTCAAAAGGATGGCAAAATACCTTGAACGAAGAAGATACCTAGGCCTAAAGAAAATAATATTACAATATTTATTATTATAATATTAAAGGAGGTCAGATAAGGTATAAGGGTGAAAAAGGAAAATACCTAGGTCCAAAGGAAATAATATTATAATATTTATTATTATAATATTAAGGTTTAAAAATAATGCCTAAGGTTATTTATAAATTATTTATAATATTTATATTATAAATTAATTTATAAAATAAATTTATTAAACCCTAAAGTTAGGGTTGGGCGCAAATCATTTTAATATTTTTCCCCATCGATGTTCAAAGGAAAATGGCATATGGTATTTATACCATAAGACTTGCCACATTAAAGTATCGAAATTGATGCATGTGCGAAAGAGAAAAGGTTTTTTAATACAAAATTCATGAGCACATAAGACAAAAGAGATTTTAATTGTTTAAAGCAACAACAAATATGATGGATAAATTGACCAAGGCTTAAAGCCTTATCACCAACCAACTGGTTGGGATAGTGGCAAGTCGTCGTTGTGTAAGGAGCAGGGTGAGTGGAGGTTCCGAGTTTGAGACTCGACAGTAGCTAAGAGGCAAGTTTTTTGTTTTTGGTTTTCGGTTCCAAGAGGAGGAACAAAGTGCACGAGGCGCTTTCACTTCCCAAGTGAGCTCCTAGCTCCCTTAGCTATTATGTCATGACTAGGGCACTGGTTGAAATGCGATAGGGGATCAAAAACCACCAAGGAGCACACACAAAGGTATATTAAATTTTAATTTTTAATTTATGTGTAGTCTAAGGTTGTATAGTGAGCATCTTGAGGAGTGATAAGGTGGTTTAAAATATATTTTATTTTTGCCTTATTTAAAGGTGGTGAATGATTTATTTTTTGATTTAAAAAGTGAATTGCATTATTTCTATATAGTGATGTTAATTATTTTAAAATGCAATTTCTGAGTAGGGAGATATAAGTAGCCATTTTTTATTATCCTATGCATTAAATTTCTGAAGGAGGTTATAGTGAAAGCGATTAATTGAAATCTTTGTTAATTATACTTTGAGAAGTTTGGAGATTATAAGGTGTACTTGAGACTTGTTATTTTTGTATGGTGAAATATATATTGAGGAGAATTTTGAGTGGAGATTTTGAGATAGATTGTTGCTAAATAACCTTGAAATTAGCAAAGAGTATTTGATTGTGATTGATACATGTTTTGAAGATATATTTCCATAAAAACAAAAGGTATGGGCACATATTTATTATGAATGAAATATTGTTGGATTGAATGTTGTAAAATGCAAATTTGGAGTGAAAAGGATTGGTTGATAAGCATTGTTGGAAATATTTGACTGAGTTTTCATATGCATGATTGGTGAATGTTTGTGAGAATATTGAGTGTGAGATTGAGAGATATCTTGAGCTAGGGTTTGTGAAAGATCATGAGCATAATTGTCATGTGAGGTTGAAAACTATCCTGAGATAGGGTTTGCGAAAGGATATGCATATCATTGTTATGTGAGGTTGAGAACTATCTTGAGCTAGGGTTTGTGAAAGAACATGAGTATCATTGTTATGTGAATTTGGAATTATCTTGATTCAATATTTCAGTTTCATAGTGTGAGTTGTTGGAAGTATAGTGAAACGCTTGATTAGGTTTTGTAAGCAATTTGTGTTTCATTGAGTGGATTTTTGAGTGAAGTTGGTTGAGCATTATTGATTGAAATCATTGGAGTGATAGTTCAAGTTTTGTGAAACAAATTATACCTTTATTCTAAATTGATTTGAAAGAGAGTTTGAGAGTGATTTTTGAGTGTGAAACATATTGATTCTCTTACCATTATCTATATGTTTATGTGATTAAATAATATTTTGAGTGAAACTTGTTTGTGTGATTGAAGAGGTTTTTTGTAAGAGATTAAGTTGAGTTTTGTATGCAATTTTCGCAATTTATTTGAATAAGCTTTTGTGAAATCTTAAGGATGTGATTAAGTAAGATTTTGTGAATGCTTATGGACATATTTGAGTAAGTCCTAGATGGGGATTAAATATAGAGTTGAGTAAGCTTTGATGAAATATTAAGGACAAATTTGTGTGAGCTTTTGTGAAAGCGTGCAAGTAGATTTGAGGTAAGTCTTGGTGAAGACTTGTTGAGAAGATTGGACAAGTTCTAGAGAGAACTTGTGGATAGATTTGTGGTAATTCTTGATGAAGACTTTTTGAGTAGATTGGAAAAGTTCTAGAGAGGACTTGTGGATATATTTGAGGCAAGTCCTTGAGAATACTTGAGAGAAGAGTTGATTGATTGAATTTTTCAAGATTTGAGTTAAGACTTGGAGAAGATCTAAGTAAAGTTGATTTGTGATTAGATCAAGCTTTGTGTTAAGGCTCGAGGATAGATTTGAGGATAGAGTTTGGTGTATATTTGAGGGCAGATTTGTGCTAGACTAGAGATAGACTTGTGAGAAGATTTGTACAAGACTGAGGATAGTGTTTAGTGCAAATTTGAGACAGAGGTTGAATAGAGCTAAGAGTAAGCTTTGGAGGTGATAGAGCAGAGGACATTAGTATCCAATGGATAGAGATCCATTAGCCAGGGTAGTGAGGATAAATGTCTTATGAGTTAGGACATAAGTATTTAGTGGAGAGAGATCCACAAGCTAGTGCAATGGAGGCAGTAGTCTTCTAAAAGATCACCAGCCAGAGAAGAGGAGAAGTTCTCCTATGGATAGAGATCCATGAACCAACAAAGGGGAAAGAGTTCTCTTGTGGATAGAGATATATGAAATTTATTAGGAGATTGGTGTCTCCTTTGGATAGAGGTCCATAAATATTGTAATAGGGAAGGATTCCCATGAGATTTTTTGAGAAAATTTTAGTGAAATATTTTCTCTATGGAGTAACCCACATTGGGTGAACCATGTTACATTGGTGTCTTTGTTTTGTGTAATGATTTATGCATTTATTTGATTACTACGATTGATATTGTCATTGATTATATTAAATAATATTATTTAAGAAAGAAAAGTAAAAATTGGTCTTATATTGTTCACCCCCCCTCTCAGTATAACCTTGTGTTATTCAATTGGTATCAAATTGGGTTCTTTCAGAACAATTTAACAGCTTGAAGAAAACTATTACAGGAACATAGATGGATTCTCAGAGTGGATCTTCAAGAAATAATCCACCATTGTTTGATGGGAAAAACTATACATTTTGGAGTGTAAGAATGAATATTTACCTAATGGTACAAGGAAATGATATATGATAAGGAATTGAGGATGACTACACACTGCTAGCAACTCCACTTACAGATAAATATGGAAAGCTCCTAAAATTGAATAATTCAAGGGCAATGAATGGAATCTTAAGTGGTTTACGTAAATCAAAATTTGTAAAATTTATGCATTGCACATCAACAAAAGAGATTTGGAAAAAAATGTGAAAAACATATGTGGGAGACAAAAAGGTCAAGATGGCAAAATTGCAAAATCATAAGAAAACATTTGAGGACCTAAATATGAAGGATGAGGAAAAAATTTATACATACTTACTTCATGAGGTTGTTAACTCCATGCAAGGACTTGGGTTTAAATTTGAAGAAACAGATGTTTGTCAAAATATTTTAAGATCACTCCCTAAGAGGTATAGTGAAAATGTTTCAGACATAGAAAAATCAAAAGATATTGAAACTTTGACAAGGGATGAGTTACATGGAACTCTCACAACTTTTGATATGAGAATAAAAGAGGAGGCTATCCCATAGAAAGAAGCAGCCTTCAAAGTTACAAAGAAGACAAAGGATAATATGTTATATTAAAGTAATGAGTTATCCAATGATGAAGAAGCAAACTATGGTAGAAGGAACAAGGACACAAGAAAGTATAAAGGTACAAAAATAGTTAAGTGTTTTAATTATGGTAAATATGGTCACTATGCATCTGATTATCCAAAAGTTGGAAGTAGCAATGATGAAGAGAAACATGATCATAAGAACAGGGAAACAGGAAAATACAGGTATCAAAATAAAAGTAGGGATGGACAAGGCAAGCAAGTAAAGAAGTTTTTCCAAAGGCATAAGAAAATTTTCTATGTAGATAAGACAGGCAAGAGTTCAAGTGATAGTGATGGAATATCCTCAGATAATGAAGAAGAAGAAATTATATTTTTTATAGTATAAAAAGAATATGTTAAGAAAAAGGTAAAAAGAGAACCAATAATTCTCAAGTATTTTAGGTGTGGTAACTTTGGTCATCTTGAAGATCATTGTACAAGGAATGGGTTCAGTTTCAATGAAGATGAATATGAAGATGCTCTTGAATATCTAGAAGAAGAAAGTCTTCTTATGGCAATATAAGAAGAAGGAAGTGCTCCTATTAAATATGAATCAGAAAAGAATGAAGATGCTTTTAAAGACAAATGAATAGAGAAATAATACGAGGAAGTAGAAGTTGACCTTAAGGGTGAGCTTATTTTTGCTCTTAAGGAATTAAGGAAGGTAAGAAAGCAGAACTCAAAACTCAAGCTTCAATTTCAATAATGTGATGAAGAGAAAGGAAAGCTTATAGAAGATCTAACCAACTCAATAGCTAAGACAAGGAAATTTAAAGAGAGGTTAGAGGCAAAAGTCTTAGAATGTGAAATATTAGAGCATGAGGTAGCTTCACTAAAGAAGTAAGTAAAAGAGTCTAAAGACAAGCTACACAGGTTTGGGAGAAGCTCAAATAACTTGGATAAGATTATCAAGATACAAAAATCTTCATCAAACAAAACATGACTTGGGTTTGAATAGGAACATAGAGAACGAGAAGAGGAGTCAATATCAAGCTCCAAAGAAGAAGAAGCTTCAGAATAAGAGAGTCAAATATAAAGTGAGACTTCTGAGGATAAGTTGGAAAATAGAAAGTTCAACAAGGAAAGGAAAAATACACAATTAAGGAATAGATGGAATAGGAAACATCACAGGGAAGAAGATACTAAGAGACCAATGGGGTCAAGGCAAGGGTTCTTCAATGGATGTTGCTTCTCATGTCATAGGTTTGATCACAAGGCTACAAAGTGTAGGATACATGAAAGACAGGGATATGGTTTCACCAATAGAAATTTCAGAAATGGGCATATTTTTCAAGGCTATTGCTACTCTTGTAATCATTTTGGTCATAAGGCAGTTAATTGTAGGGTTCATGACAGGAATGGATATGGCTTCACCAGGAGGAACTACAAGATATTTTCACCTTAAAATAGTCACAAAATTAAGTGTTATAATTGCAATAATGTTGGGCATATGGATAAGTGGTGTAGAGAAAAAATTCCAAAGACAAGTAAGAATAGGAATATTCAAAGGAATCAAAAGGATTAGTTGAGGAAGAATGTGGAAAAAGGAAAATAGTAGTGTATGTTGGTAGTAGAGATACTCCCAACCCAAAATTAACCACCTCAAGGAGAGGAGGTGGGGAAGGGGCTGAGCTAAGAGTCTTATCTTTAGCTCCAATCCCCATAGGTGGCCCTTTGCCATTGATGTCAAAGGGGGAGAGATTTGAGTTAGGGGGAGAGCATTCAGTCAGGGGGAATAGTTTATCAGGGGGAGAAATCTTGGAAAAAGGAAAAAGGAATGGTTATAGAGAAAAGGTTGCCATCAATGACAAAGGGGGATATTATTGGAAATTTTGAGTATTTGTGTTGTCATTGATGCCAAGAGTCAGTGTTAGTGATTAGTGCAAGTATTTGGTAAAAGGAGGGTTAAATTTTTATTTTTTAAGCCCAAGATATTTGGTTTAAAAGCATCAAATGATTGGTCAAAAGGTTGGTTAAATACTCTAAATGAAGGAGATACCTAGGCCTAAAGGAAATAATATTGTAATATTTATTATAATAATATTAAAGGTGGTAAGAGAAGGTATAAGGGTGAAAGAAGAAAATACCTAGGCCCAAAGAAAATAATATTAGAATATTTATTATTATAATATTAAAGGTTTAAAAATAAATCCTAAAGTCATTTATAAATTATTTATAATATTTCTATTATAAATTAATTTCTAAAATAAAATTATTAAACCCTAAGTTAGGGTTGGGCGCAAATTCATTTCAATATTTCCTCCCCCCACTGATGTTCGAAGGAAATTTACATATGGTATTAATACCATAAGACTTACCACATTAAAGCAAGTCTCCAAATTATAATGCATGTGCGAATATCAGCTATTGTGTGGAATGCAAAATTCGTGAGGGCATAAGACAAAGTTTTTTAATTTTCAAAAAGGTAGCAAAAAATGTGATGGATAAATTGATCAAGGCTTAAAGCCTTATCACCAATCAAATGGTTGGGCTAGTGGCAAGTCGTCAATGTGTAAGGTGTAGGGTGAGCGGAGGTTCTGCGTTCGAGTCTCAGCAGCAGCAAGGGTAAAGTTTTATTTTTTGGTTTTCGGTGCCAAGAGGAGGTATAAAGTGCATGAGGTTATTTTAGACCTTAAGTGAGAACCTAGATCACATGACAGGTCGCGTCTAGGGTGTCGATGGTAGCATGGTAGAGGATTGAATCCCACCGAGGAGAGCATGCAAAGGCACTTTAATTTTTAAATTGTGTGCGTGGTCTAAGGTTGTTTAGTGAGTGCCTTGGGAGATATAAGGTGATTAAGGTATAATTTATTTCTACCTTAATTTAAAGGTGATGAATAATTTATTTTTGGCTTAAAAAATGAATTGAATTATTTTTGGAAAGTGGTGTTTATTATTTGATAATGCGTTTTTGAGTAGGGAGATATAAGGGAGTTATTTTGATTATTTTATTTATTAAAATTCTGAAATAAATTATTGTGAAAAAGAGTTATTTGAACCTTTTCTAGTTATATTTTGAAAAGTTTGGAGATTATAAGGTGTACTTGAGACATGTTATTTTTGTATGGTGAAATAAATATTGAGGAGAATTTTGAGTGGATATTTTGAGATAGATTGTTGCTACCTAACCTTGAAATTGGCAAAGATATTTTGATTGTGATTTAGACAGGTTTTCAAAATATATCTCCATAAAAACAAAAGGTATGGGCACATCTTCTTTATGAGTGAAATATTGTTGAATTGAATGTTGTGAAATGTAAAGTTGGGGTGAAAAGGATTGTTTGATACACATTGTTGGAAATGTTTGAATGAGTTTTCATATGCATGATTTATGGATGTTGAAATATCATGAGTATCATTGTTATTTGAGATTGAGAACTATCTTGAGCTAGGGTTTGTGAAAGAACATGAGTATCATTGTTATGTGATATTGAGAACTATCTTGAGCTAGGGTTTGTGAAAGAACATGAGTATCATTGTTATGTGAAGTTGAGAACTATCTTGAGCTAGGTTTTGTGAAATAACATGAGTATCATTGTTATGTGAATTTAGAATTATCTTGAGTCAAGAATTGAGTTCCATAGTGTGAGTTGTTGGAAGTGTAGTGAAACACTTGATTAGGTTTTGTATGAAAGTTGTGTGTTTCATTGAGTGGGCATTTGAGTGAAGTTGGTTGAGCATTATTTATTGAAAGCATTGGAGTGATAGTTCAAGTTTTATGAAATAAATTATACCTTTATTCTAAATTTATTTGAAAGTTATAGAGTGATTTATGAGTGTGAAACATGTTGATTATCTTATCATTTTATATATGTATCTATGATTAAACAATATTATGAGTGAAACTTGTTTGTGTGATTGAAGAGATTTTCTACAATAGATTAATTTGAGTTTGATATGCAAGTATTGCAATTGTTTGAGTAAGCTTTTGTGAAATCTTGTGAGCAGATTTGAGTAAGGCCTAGAGGGGACTTAAGGATAGAGTTGAGTAAGCTTTTGTGAAAGCTTAAGGAAAGATTTATGTGATATTCTGTGAAATCTTACGAGCATATTTGATGCAAGTCTTGGTGAATAATTGTTTAGCAGATTGGACAAATTTTAGAGACGACTTGTGGACAAATTTGAGGCAAGTCTTGGTGAAGACTTGTTGAGTAGATTGGGCAAGTTATAGAGAAGACTTGTGGACATATTTGAGGTAAGAATTGGTGAAGACTTGTTGAGCAGATTGGATAAGTTCTAGAGAGGACTTGAGGCAAGTCCTTGAGAAGACTTGAGAGAAGAGTTGATTGATTTATTTGTTCAATATTTGAGTTAAGGCTTAGAGTAGATCTAAGAAGATTTGATTTATGATTAGATACATCTTTGTGTTAAAACTTGAGCAAAAATTTGAGGATAGAGTTTGGTGTAAATTTGAGGGCATATTTGTGCCAAACCAGAGACAAACTTGTGAGCAGATTTGTGCTAGACCGAGGACAATGTTTAGTGTAGTTTTGAGACAAAGGTTGAGCAGAGATGAGAGTAAGCTTTGGAGATGACATAGAAAAGGACAATAGTCTCTAGTGGATAGATATCCATTAGCCAAGGTAGTGAGGATAAAGGTATTTTGAGTAAGGATAGAGGTCTTCAATGGAGATATATCCACAAGCCAGTGCAGTGGAAGAAGCATTCTTCTAGAAGATCACCATCCATAGTAGAGGAGAAGCATTTATCCTATGGATAGATATCCATGAACCAAAATAGGGGAAAGAGTTATCCTGTGGATAGATATCCATGAACCAAAAGAGGGAAAAGAGATATCCTATGGATAGATATCCATGAAATTAATTAGGGTATTGGCGTCTCCTTTGGACAGAGGTCCATAAATATTGTAATAAGGAAGGATTCCCATGAGAATTGTTGAGAAAATTTTAGTGAAATATTTTCTCCACTGGAGTAGCCCACATTGGGTGAACCACATTAAATTGGTGTATATATTGTGTGTGATGATTTGTGCATTGCTTTGATTATTATTGTTGATATTTCTATTGATTATATTAAATAATATTATTTGGGAAAGAAAAGTAAAAAGTGATCTTATATTGTTCACCCCCCCTCTTAAGCTTGTGTTCTTCAAAAACCGATGCAAGTGAGTATGCCATGGGGGCTATTTTATTATGAGGAAGAACAATTTGCTACCATTCTAAAAGTTCAGTGGAGGAGTTTTGAACTATCCCACCTATGATAAAGAATTGTATGCATTAGTTCAAGCTGTGAAGAAATGGAAGCATTATTTGTTGGGGAAGGAGACTATTGTCCATACCGACCACCAACCATTGTAATATTTACAAACTCATTATAAGTTACAGCAAGCAAGATAATTTCAATGGATGGGATTTTTGTAACAATTATCAATAACAAAAAAGGTTTTACCAATAAAGTTACCAATATGCTTTCTAGACCACCAATGCAAGTTTTATCTACAGTGATGAGTTTCTATCCTTCTATGTATGATTTCTACGGGGATGCATATTTGGAGGACTCAGACTTCTCATACATGTTTCATAAGTTGACCAAAGCTGCTAATTATGGGTCACCAACGACCGAGAACCAGGGAGATGGCAGCTACAATCTGAAAGATGGGAATCTATACTGGATGAGGAGACTGTGTGTTCCATGCTGTGAATAAAATTAGATGATCAGAGAGGCACACACATCATGATTGGTAGGACATTTTGGAGTAGGAAAGATGGTTGTAAATTTACAAAGGTATGTGTATTGGCCAAATATGCAAGAGCATGTTGCAAAGTACATTTGTGGTTGTGTCATGTGTTGTACCAATAAGCCTACTAATAGAAAATTGGGTTTGTATATGCCACTTCCAGTTCCTCATAGGCCTTGGGAAAGTATCTCTATGGACTTTGTAGGAGGGTTGCCTATGTCGAAAAGAAATCATGATTATTTGTTTGTCATTGTTGATAGATTTAGCAATATGTGTACTAATCCCATGTAAGAAGACTATCACAGGTCAAGAGGTTGCTAAATTATTCTTTTCTCATGTATGGGTTCATTTTGGGTTGCCTACTTCTATTGTTTCAAATAGGGACTCTAGATTTTTGGGCAAGTTTTGGACTTCTTTGTGGGAAAATATGGACACAAAACTGAAAAGAAGCACTGATTTTCATCCACAAACCGATGGACAAACCGAAGTGGTGAATAGAATAGTGGTTCAACTCTTGAGAGGCTATTGTGGTAAGCATCCAAGGACTTGGGATGAACATCTTGTTTATATTCAACATGCATACAATAGGGCAGTCCATACTTCTACACAAAAGACACCATTTGAGACATGTTTTGGTTTTCTTCCACCATCTCCTTTTGATTGTGTTTATGGACAAGAAGGGAAAGATAACAATTCAGTTGCCAAAGAGGAAGAGCAAGCTTCCAAGTTTATTGATAAGGTGAGACATATTCATTTGAAGGTACAAGAGCAACTTAAGTCTAGCCAAGAAAGATACAAGTTGAGACATGACCAACATCACATAGACCACAAATTCCAAGTGGGTGATAAGGTATGGTTACATCTCAGAAAAAGATAGCTTGTAATGCTAGGGTAAAATTTTGAAACCTTTGCATTATGGAACTTTTGATATTGTGGATCAAGTAAGCAATAATGAATTTAAGTTGGATTTACCTTCCTACATGCAAATTTATTCGATTGTCAATGTGGAGAATCTCAAATTGTTTGAGCCTTCCATGATTGCTGAAGATGAGGCTGATTTAGGATAGGTATTACCAGCTATAGATGATCTTGCACCTCATACTATGGATGAGCTTAAGGAGGATTCCATACTACAAAAGAAGGTTCAAAATACAAGGAAGGGATAGCAAGAAATTTGGCTGATTGAGCTTAAGGAGCAATTGCCAAGGAGGGTAAAATGGTATGATAGGGAAAAGGTGAAATATGTATTTCCTCATATTATTTATTGTTATATTTTTGAGACCAAAAGACTCCTTAGTGGTGAGGTGTGATCCAAAAGTATCATTGTTATTTTATCGATTCTTTAGAGTGAAGCAATATTACTCAGTGCTTCATGGTCAGACCTGAGTGTTATCCTATTTTATGGAGGTGTTATTCGACCATTTTGGGTCACCAACGACCGGGGAAATTTGGGTCACCAAAAACTAATAATAATTTGTGTTCGTAGAAGTTGGAGAGACACGTGATAGTTTTGGGTATCCCAAAAGTTGTCAGTTATGCAAGAGGATGTCGAAAAGTCAAAACACAAAGACAAAAGCATATAAGGGTTTTCTAACCTTTGTTGGAAGTTAGGGGAGGAAAAAGAAAAAGAAAAAAAGTTAGCAAGTGAGCAAGAGAGACTCAAGCTAGAGGTTGGGGAGTGTTCAGAGTTGCAAAACTATAGTGTTGATCTTATTTTTGATATTGTACAGTGTTGAGGCTTGTGTCATTGAGCATTGTAATATTTCTCATGTTTTTATCAATAAAGTGACATAACGACCATTGAAAGTGGATGTACTCTCACATTGAGAGGAACCACTATAAATTTTTGTGTTGTGAGCTTGTGTGGATGATTTATTTATTTTCAGTATTGTTATCAGTTTTCTTATTTTAGTGTTGAGAGTTTTTATTTATGCAAGATTTTGCTCATAGTCAAGAGAGACTTCAATATTTTGTACGAAATTGCTAAGTTAGAATCTATATTTTCAGATCCAAAATAGCATAGCTAACTGGTGATTATAGATCAAGGACTCCATCTTAATATTATTCTATAATTAACCTATTATTATGTACTTATCCCTTTCCAATGTGTGAACCCCATTCTAATGATATTTTATAATGATATGTGGTATTTGAGGTTCCTAGACAAGTGGGATCATTTCATGTAACCATTATAAAGAATGTAATTGTTTTTTTGGTCGAATATTCTAGCTCAGGTGGCACTTTGCATGTAAGCCAACTATTGAGCATTAGGTTAGGGTTGTATGGAATGCACCTTTAAAAGACAAGGGGGAATAAACAAATGTATCTTTTTGCATATTGAATCAAAGTATTGAAGAAGGTTTCCCCCTCCAAGAGGCCCATGATTTTGTGCTATGATTGTGAGATTAATATATATTTCTACATTTATATTTTGTATTGTAACATTTTTTCTTTTATGAATTACTGCTTTTATTGCAATATTTATGTGGATGTGTTTATTTTAATTAGAAGGTTCCTAACTAGTGGTAGCAGAGCATTTTCTAGGGTCGTGCTTCATTGGGATTGCAATAGTTATTTCCCTACCATTTCAACTATTAGGTATAAATTTTATCTTTTCATTTTTTTCTTGTTATCCTATTAAAAAAATGATCCCTTTTTTTTCTGTGTTTTAGTTTAATAAGTTAGAAATATTATGTTGGGGGTTTAAAATATTAGGGAGGACTTGTCATCATTGGATAAACTATATTGCATGTAAAGTATCTAGTGAAGTTGGGTGAGTAGGCACCAATACACAGGCCTTAGACAACACCCATATATGGAATTGAGCTCCCACGTATCTTTGGGTATATCAAAATACCCCCTAGGATTAGGAGAAACCTTTAGCCCTAGGAATATTTTCGATCGCGTATCTATCCATAGTGCATCAAGCACAACACTTGGTAAGATTACCCTCTCATACTATTAGAGAGGGGGGTAGTGTGCTCAATGGTATGAGTGGAATCTTCCTTGATTAGTGGTCTAAAATATTGGTCCAAGAACTATCTTTCATCAATGTAGTATAATAGAGGGCTATAAACTATACATACTCCTTTGCCTAAAATACCTTATTTTTACAAATATTTTTTCTACACACCAAAAATACTACCATAGAAAGTGAGAATACTAGATATAATACACTATCACTTAATTAACTAAACCAAAACAAACAAAAGAATTGGTGGTGAAAGTAATAGTCCAAATAGGGTTTGCCAATAACAATCACGTATCATTTTAGTCAAGGCCATAGTCAGTCACATTATCAGTAATAGTTAAGATAGAGTTTGGTTAGTTTTTAATTATATATGGGAATCATAGGTATTTTTACAAATAATCTGCTAAGATAATCATAAAAAATAGTGAGTTATAGGGTTTGACAGAACATTTGTCAGTAATAGACATTATAGAGCCTGTTAAGGGGTTGTCAGATAAAAGTCAAATTTTCGAGAGAATAGAGACTCTAAGAGAAAAAACAAATGATAGTTGAAGACAACACTTATATATATTAAAAAAAAAGTTTAGGATGCCAAATAAATATAATTTTGGGATATAGCCCATTGTGATCGTTTCGTATAGGATGCCAAATAATCATATTAATATATAGCCTCCATGCACTTTTTCTAGGGTGTCAAAAAAAATTATTGTGAGACCTAGCCCATTGCATTCATATTTTTGAGATTATCATTTTTATATATAACACCCAGAAACTTTTTTTGGCCCTTTACAAAAAATAGTAACTCCTAGAACACCACTTCTATTTTTAGTAAGTTAGTTGGGGTGGTCCAAATAATACATATATGGCTAGAGGGACAAAAGGATCAATGAAGGAGTTAGAACAAAGATAATATATAGTGCAATTAAATCACTCAGTAATCTACTGAGCTAAATATCCCACATTAGACAAGAAGTTACAAAGATGAAATATCACATGTAAGTTATAAGAACTGATAAAATTAAATTCAAATTTCAAAATTGAACAAAAATCCCTAGAGGTTGAAGAGAGATTAAAATAAGGACCAAAGGTATCTGAGCATCTTAACACTCAAGGACCAGGTGGCAGTTTATTCAATAAAGAGAGATGATACCTAAATTAGACTTTTTCAAGTTTAATGGAAAGGAGACTAATGGTTGGTTGTGTTAAGTATATCAGTTCTTCAAAATCCATAATGTACCCCAATATTTATGATTCACCATGGCATCTTTTAAATTTGAAACTAAGGCCCTATAATGGTATCAATGGTTACAAAACATAACTCCTGATCCTTATTTGAAAGACTTTGAGTCCCAATTACTCACTCTTTTTGGCCTTAATGAGTGTGAGGACTTTACAAGAGAACCAAATTGAAAAAAGCCTTTATTGTTTGAAAATATCAGACTCAATTTTAAAAATTGGCTAATAGGACGAAGGGGTTGAGTGAAGAATTTTTCAAAGTTGTTTAATCAATGGATTGAAAGATAATATAAAGGTATAAGTAAAAATATCCAAACCTTAGTATATGCTGCAAGCCATAGGATTGGCAATATTAATGGAAGAAATTTATTTTTCTCAAAGGAGGCTATCCAAATTCCCATAGGTTGAACCTACATTTCTATCCAAGTTTACACCAAACAATAAGAATAAATATCCACCAATAAAGTGATTGACTAGAGAGGAAATGGTTGGTCATAGAGCACAAGACCTATGTTATAATTGTGATGAAAAATATTCACCAGGGTATAAATGTGTGTGATAGAAGTTTTTTTTGGATGTGGATGAGACAATAACCATAAAATATTTTGAGGAGGAAGAGGATCATCAGGAAGAGGAACATATAGAACAATATAACATCCTAGAAGAATCCCAACCAAATATTTTGGTGCATGCCTTAGTAGGGATATCAACTCCCAAAAACATAAAAGTGATAGGACACTTCAAAGGATAATGGGTCATAATTCACATTAACTTCAATAGCACTCGTAACTTCATTGACCCAAGGATGGTCAAGCATAGAAATTGTTATCTTAATACTTGTAACTCCTTTGAAGTCATGATTGCCAATAGAGAAAATTTACCTTGTAAGGGAAAGTGTAGAAATGTTAAAAGACATACATGGGGAATATAAATTTTGACGGAGCACCGAAGCAACAACACCTTACAAATTCATCTTTTTCATTAAAATCTTCGGAAAATATTTACATGCATTCCGAAATAAAATAGCCCGCAGGCATACATTAACCGATGCTCAGCTCGGTTCTTCCACTGTCACTCTACCTCCCTTGTTCTCCGGTCCACCGCCCCCTATTACCAAAATTTCGGGTTTTTAATGAGGTCCCGGTCCTCTAAGAAATTAATGCTCCCGCCCAACAACAAATTCAAATTCTATTTTCCCCTGGTTGAATTTTCAAATTTTGGTTTTCTGCCATAAATGGGCAACTGCCCGATCCACCCAGGCTGGCATTAATGGCTTCCCATACCCTGCACTGGCCGCTTTGCTCAGACTGTACTCTGCACCGTCGTCTCCTCCATACTGGCCATGCCCTACAACAATTGTTTTGTCGAAATTCTTCCATACGGTGGTTAACCCCCTTGAATGCACACGACTATCAACTTTAATTTTATGATACGTGGCCTTCATCTTCCTCTTGATACACGTAGCTAACCGCATGTAAATTTGGCTTTGCCCTCTTCTTATCGCACCATCTCCAATACACGTGCCCTTCTCAACCTTTTTGATACACGTGGCTGTCCACATGTCAATTTTTGGCCTTGTCTGGTCGTCCGCCTCTAAGCTTGGTCCTGTCTTCTCATTGGCCGCGATATCACGACATGTCACGATATCATGACATGTCGCGATATCACGACATGTCGCGATATCGCGACCCAAACACTGCCTTGTCACTGTCCATTTAATACCATCACGATATCGCGACGTCGCGATATCGTGACCCAACCACCGCCGCGCCTTGCTCTTTCAACATCGTCGCGATATCACGACGTCGCGATATCGCAACAGAGATCACCCATTGCATTAGCTTCTCAACAACCGTCGTGACATCGCGATATCACGACGAAACCCTCCCTACGCTCCAACTGCAAACAAATGTCATGATATCGCGACGTCGCGATATCGTGACAGAACTGGTCCCTGCCTTTGCCACCGCTTCGGAGGTCGTGATTTCGTGACCTCCCCAACTTTTGCCTTAGCTCTTCTACCAACTTCCCCTTCTGCTTTGCAACATCTTCCCTCCTCCGAAAAGGAACCAAAATACATCAAAATACAAGAACTTAAAGAAAATTTTGAAGGATGCAAGATTGCCGACACTGTTACCGGATGCTCCTGCATCAGACACCCGGGGTAACAAGAGAAGTGACCTTCACTTATTTGCTGTTCGGCCCATGTCCTTTGTAATATCTCCGAGCATTCATCAACTGTTGCAACCTGTTCCAATCCCGTTTCTTGGCAAGAAAATCTTTTGCCCTTTACCAGACAAATTTTGGCATTGCTGCACACTTTCTCATCTTCGGTCTACACTGGTTTCAACTTGTGCCACACTCCATCTTTCATCAAGGAATACGTATTTGCATGACCATCATGCAATGCACTCCGATCAAACTGCCATGGCCTTCCTAACAGCAAATGGCAAGCATCCATGGGAAAAACATCACACAAGACTTCATCCTGGTATCTCCCAATATTGAAAGTGACTAAGCACTGCTCACGGACCTAGGCTCTGTGGTCCTTCCGCAACCACGTAATTCGGTATGGATGTGGGTGCCTCCTCCTCTCCAACTGCAACTTAGTAACCATCTCCTTGAAAACTAAGTTGTTTGTACTCCCATTGTCTATAATGACATTACAGACTTTGCCTACACTTTTGCATCGGGTGCGGAACAAGCTTCTCCTCTGTTCAGATTTGTCTTCCTCCACCAGCATGGTCCTCCTCACAATCATTGCTTCTCCTTTTTCAGCTTCTTCAGAATGTTCTGAGTCAGCATCTTCAACTGCCACAACTGCTCTGGCAGGACCTACTTGTTTCTTGTTTACTCTTTCTCGGTGTTGTGGACACTCAAATGCCCGATGTCCTTCTTCTCCGTAGTGGAAACATGTTCCTCGGAACACTCCTCTTCCTCTCGGGTAGCCATCATTCTAAACTTGCGGTTTGGATTCTTCATCTTCTTTCTGATCTCGGCTGCTACTCTCCTCTTCTTTCTTCTCTTCCTTTCCTTCTTTCTTTCCACCGGTCTTTCCTCCCGGTCCTTTTACTCTTTGCTTGCTCTCAAACTTTTGGTTCAATTTTTCTTCCACCTTTAAAGCAAATTGGTAAGCATCTTCAATGGTGCTTACCCGAACCAAACTCAACTCCTCCTGAACACTGGGACTCAACCCATTAATGTAACGGGCCACTTTTTCTTTGCTTGCTTCTAAGTGCCCGGTTCTGATGGAGATTTTATAAAAATCCTCTGTATATTCTTGAACAGTCCTGTTCATCTGTCTCAAACTCTGCATTTTACGTAGCAGGTCCAGTTCATAATCTACGGGGATAAACTGCCTTTTCAATTTCTCCACCATTCTGTCCCATCTTGTTATCCGCTCTTTTCCTCTTCGGTTCCGTTCCAGCTGTACTCCCTTCCACCATATGCTGGCATGACCCTTCAGTCGGGTCTTAGCAAATCTGACCCGGTTAGGGTCTTTTACCTCCTCATATTCGAAATACTCTTCTAAATCATTTATCCAATCTATTAATTCCTTCGAATTCAAGTTCCCGAAATATGTAGAAACTTCTAACTTCGGCCTCTGCCCGATCTGAGATATGGCCTTGTATAGTCTGGCTTGTGCCGGATTTACATCTTCTTCCTCTTCTTCAAACTGATTTTCTTCATCCACTTCATCCTCACTGTCCGCATCTCTCCTCGGCTCATGTCCTCTGCGCAGTTCTTCTTGCAGGGCCTGAACTTGCAGCTGCAAAGCCCAGAAATCTTTCGCTGCCATGCCTCTGCCACCCACGGGGTTTCTTCTCGGAGGCATCTTCACCTGATCTCAAGCCCTCCCACAAGTCCTGGTACAACTGCCTCTCCTTTGGAGGTCTGCTGTACGCTCAGGAACAACGGGCTCTGATACCACTGACGGGGACGGCAAGTAACAACACCTTACAAATTCATCTTTTTCATTAAAATCTTCAAAAAATATTTACATGCATTCCGAAATAAAATAGCCCGCAGGCATACATTAACCGATGCTCGGCTCGGTTCTTCCACTGTCACTCTACCTCCCCTGTTCTCCGGTCCACCGCCCCCTATTACCAAAATTTTGGGTTTTTAATGAGGTCCCGGTCCTCTAAGCAATTAATGCTCCCGCCCAACAACAAATTCAAATTCTATTTTCCCCCGGTTGAATTTTCAAATTTTGGTTTTCTGCCATAAATGGGCAACTGCTCGATCCGCCCAGCAGCTGGCATTAATGGCTTCCCATACCCTGCACTGTCCGCTTTGCTCAGACTGTACTCTGCATCGCCGTCTCCTCCATACTGGCCATGCCCTGCAACAGTTGTTCTGTCGAAATTCTTCCATACGGTGGTTAACCCCCTTGAATGCACGCGGTTGTCAACTTTAATTTTATGATACGTGGCCTTCATATTCCTCTTGATACACATAGCTAACAGCATGTAAATTTGGATTTGCCCTCTTCTTATCACACCATCTCCAATACACGTGCCCTTCTCAACCTTTTTGATACACGTGGTTGTCCACGTGTCAATTTTTGGCCTTGTCTGGCCATCCGCCTCTAAGCTTGGTCCTGTCTTCTCATTGGCCGCGATATCGCGACATGTCACGATATCGCGACCCAAACACTGCCTTGTCACTATCCATTTAATACCGTCGCGATATCGTGACCCAACCACCACCGCGCCTTGCTCTTTCAACATCGTCGTGATATCGCGACGGAGATCACCCCTTGCATTAGCTTCTCAACAACTGTCGTGACATCACGACGTATATCGCGACGAAACCCTCCCTACGCTCCAACTACAGACAAATGTCGTGATATCGTGACGTTGCGATATCGCGATAGAACTGGTCCCTGCCTTTGCCATCGCTTCAGACGTCACAATTTTGCGACCTCCCCAAATTTTGCCTTAGCTCTTCTACCAACTTCCCCTTTTGCTTTGCAACATCTTCCCTCCTCCGGAAAGGAACCAAAATAGATCAAAATACAAGAACTTAAGAAAATTTTGAAGGATGCAAGATTTCCGACACTGTTACCGGATGCTCCTGCATCAAATTTAAAGTAGATATGTTTTCCCTACCTCTCGGTTGATGTGATATTGTTTTGGGGTCTTAATGGCTAAGATTGTTGGGTTTAGTATTATGGGATTTCTCTAAATTATAGATGAAATTTATCCAATAGGTAAGAGAGTACACCTTACATGGTTTGAAGGCTAGGACTACTCAAATTGTGATATCTCATAGGATGAAAAAATTATTGAAAAAGTCAACCCATGGTATTGTGGCCCAACTATTTGCTATATAAGAACTAGATACTGAAGACAAAGACCAACCCAAGGAATTGTAATTTTTATTACAAAAACATGCCCTAATTTTTTGGGAACCCAATAGACTATCCCCTCATCATACTCGTGATCATGCAAGTCAACTTAGTCCTGGTATTCTTCCTCCAAATGTCTGCCATTACAGGTATGCAAATATCTAAAAATTAGAAATTGAAAAATGGTGTAGGAAATTTTTTCTATGGGAGTTATTTGTCCTAGTGTCAGTTCTTATTATTTCCCAATATTTCTAGTATGGAAAAATATGGGTCTTGGTGTTTGTGTGGATTTTAGGGAACTAAATGAAATAACAGTTAAAGTAAAATTTCCCATCTAGTAATTGATGAATTATTGTATGAATTGCATGGAGCCCAAATATTTCTCAAAGTTGAATTTGTGATTAGGATACTGTTGGATCATAATAAAGGAAGATGAAATTCCAAAAATTGCTTTTAGGACTCATGAAGGGCATTATGAATTCTAGGTTATGCAATTTGGTTTGACCAATGCACCCTCCAGTTTTCAAAGTTTGATGAATTCTATTTTTGACCCTTTCTTCACAAATTTATTCTAGTCTTATTTGATGACATTCTAATTTATAGTTGCTCTTGGAAGGAGCACTTACAACTTTGGATCAGACTCTATAAATTTTATCAAAAAATCAACTTTATGATAAGAGGTCTAAGTGTTCTTTTGGGTTGCAAGAAGTAGATTATTTGGGTCACATTATCACCAAAGGAGTTAAATCAACCCTACAAATATTTAGGTTGTTCAAGCATGGTTGAAGCCTCACACCCTTAAGGGACTTTGACAATTTTGTGGCCTCATGGAGTATTACCATAAATTTGTGAAGAACTATGGAAAGATAATGACTCCTTTAACATCCATGTTGAATAAGAATTCTTGTATGTGGTCATAACTAACAAAGATTATTTTCAAGGAATTAAAGTAGGTTATGACAATCACCCTAGTGTTAGCAATGCTTGATTTTTCTATACCTTTTGTAATTGAAAGTGATGCTTTGGGCAATGGAATTGAGGAATATTTTATGGAAGAAGGATGACCATTGGGATTCACCAAGATAGCCCTTTTAGGAAAAAAATGGGTAAATATACTTATGAAAAGGAGATTTTAGCTATTTTAAATTTTCTTAATAATTAGAGGTTGTATCTCATTGTATGTTATTTTTCAATCAAAACCAACCATCAAAGTATCAAGTATTTCTTGGAATAGGGGGTAGCCACACCTGATAAAAAAAAATGGGTCTTCAAATTGATGGACTATGATTATGAAATCACATGAAAAAGATAAGAAAAATATAGTGATTGTTCCATTGTCCTAAAAATTTGAAAATCAGAGTATGTTAAATGTTATATCTTGACCAATCCCTCAATTGATTAATAATCTCAGAGAAAAAATGGCTAAGGATTCTAGCTTGTAGAATTTGATTAAAAAATTCAAGTAGAGCCCAAATCATGCCTTGGATACACTTGGGATGGCCAATACTTGAAATATCTTCATTGATAGTTATTCCCAAAAAATCCCAAATGCAAGAACTCATTTTGTAGGATATGCATGCCTCACCAATAATAGGATATTTCATGTTTCTAAAAACTTATGAAAGGATCAAGCGTACTTTGTTTGGAAAGGGAATGAAAAGGGATATTCAAAATTTTATTTCTAAATGTGATAGATGCCAAAGAATGAAAGGAGGACGTGTTTCTATAGAACCAATAAATCCTTGCCAATTCTAGAATAAGTATAGGTAGATATTTCTATGGATTTTATTTAAGGGTTACCCAAATTAGGAGGAAAATTAGTTATTTTGGTGGTAGTGGATTGTATCATAAAGAATGCTCATTATTGTTTCTCACCCCATCCCTAAACAACCTTGATAGTTGCACAAATCATTTTAGACTCCATATTTCACCTTCATGAAATACTCAAATCCATTGTATTATATAGGGACTCTACTTTTACTAGTCATTTTTGGTAATAAATGTTTAAGTTGTAGGGCATTCAACTCAAAATGAGTTTAAGATTTATACTTACACTGGTGGCCAAATTGAAATTGTTAACAAGTGCTTGGAAATGTATCTTTGTTGCTTTGTATTCGAATATCCTACACAATGGGTTAAATGAATTCCTTTGATCGAGTCATGGTCTAATACTTCATATCACAAAATGAAAAATATTACACCCTTTGAATTCATCTATGGTATTCCACTATCAATGCACTTTTCATCCTTTATAGGGAGATCTAAGGTTCATTTTGTTGACACCATTGTCAACCAACATGTCACCGTCCTTCTAAAACTTTAGATGAATCTTAAATTGGCCCAAAAATATGTTTTAGCAAGTTGTTCACCATCATTTTGAGCACAAATTTGAACTGGGGGATATGGTTTTTTACCATCAATACCAAAAACTAGTTGTAAAGCATGATGGTCTTTACCAGGTATTACAACATATTATTGCAATAACCTACACATTGGCCCTTTAATCCATGTCCAAGATCCATCTAGTATTTCATCTCTTCTCTCAATAATATTATGGGAAACAAATTATATGTTCAATCCACTTTAGCAGAACTAGATGAAGAAGCTTCCATCATGCTTAAGCCTAAATAAATTTTGGATCAGAGATCATGCACTCGTCACAACCTTGTCATCACTAAGTTTCTTTTTCATTGGAATGTATTACAATATAAACATGCCACTTGGGAGTCTCTCCAATAGCTACAACAACAATTTGCTCATCTCCAACTTTAAAAGATAAGGGGGCATAAAAAAACGTATATTTTTGTATATTGAATCAAAGTATTGAAGGAGGTTGCCCCCTCGAATAGACCCACAATTTTGTAATTGTTAGAGTATATTATATTATTTGATATATAAGAAGCTGAAGAGTCTCTTAAATAGGTGTCAAGGTAAGAAGATTGATGTGCTCTAAAATGCTCATTTTTTGTACAAATTTTTCATATATATTGCGGTATTTTTGTAATAGAAATATGTTTTATGCAAATTTTATATGTATTTAAAATTATATTATGTATGTTGTCTAATATTTGTTTTTAAGTGAATTATGTGTAGATTTGGTGGATTTTAGAGTATTTTAGCATGACTACGTCAATGTCCAATTCAGACCTGGCACTTTCTATTTTGTGATGGTAAAAATATCTACAACAAAACAATGATGAAGTGCTAAGTCAGGCACCCGAATCCAATTCAGGCACTTGATTCCTCTTTGGCACTTGACTATCAGGTACCCTATTTCCATTTTATGATTGACTGTCAGGCACTTGATTCCTTTTAGGCACCTAAATTTTATTTGGTGTTTGATTCCCATCTTCTACAGATAAGGCACTTAATTCCCGTTGATGTAGAATTATAGTGCGATACCTTATTGTTGGCAGAACAGAACAACAATTTTAGTGATGGATGCAGATGCAATTTTAGCAATGGATGTGGACCAAGTATAATGTTAATGACCATATGTCATCTATTTTTAGCAATCACATAAAAATCAATGTAATTGAGAAAAGTAAAATATCAGACATATTATGTTTAGATACAGAATACGCTGAATATATTCTGATTTAATATTTTGCTTTATCTCCTTGTGTATTATCGTAAAAAAAAAATCAAAAATTGATTTGCTTTTATAATGCAAAAAACCATGGCCGCTTATCTTATAAATATGCAAGCCACCCCTAAAAATAGATCCTAAATTTTCTCTATAAAATTTCTATTGTATTTCCAATTATAATTCATTTGAGTCTTTTAATCAACTCAGCTAGCATCTGGTGTATGACTTAACATATGAATAATCTGCTAGAATCTTGGGACCACTCTCAATAGTATTTATCATTTATTTTCTCTATTTTATATTATTTTAATTCATTTTTCATATTTGTAATTTAGTTTAATACTGTAATTTCCCATGTTTTCTATAAATTTCTAGTAAGTGTGTAGTTTTGATTTCAGTAATGCATGTTAGACATATCTTTGATAATGTAAATTAGATTAATTATTTGGAAGATAATCTATAACTTCAAAAAAACAACACCCCCAAAACCATAGAATCTAAGGGACTCATCTGATTAAAGGGAGATTATAGGCACATACTATGTAGGGTTACTCACAATTTTATGAGTTGTACCGGGTTGACAATTAAATTGAGGTAATGATTTGAACCACAAAAAACTAATCAATGTTTTACCCAAAATTTTGGCACCATTGTCGGGGAGTAGCCAGTTATAATTTTATATTATGAAGAAAGTATGTTAGAAGTAGTCTAGGTTACTTTCTATAGAACCTCCATTAAAAAAAATTATGAGTTCACCTAGAATTAGAGGACCATATGGTCATTTTATCAAGAACACACACATTGTTTCTCAAAGAGCCTTTTTTTTAGCTATTCCAGATCCTGAGACTAAAACCTCTCCACCTTTACCTCTACTTGTGCATTGGAGTCAACATCCATTGCTTGCATAGGATCCTTATAAAACAGACCAACACAACCTTAGGTAAGGATTTGAGATAGGAAGAGTTTAGTCTAAGGAAGATTTACTGAACCTTCAATGTTGGCAAGTAGTTGAGGAAGGGACTATTTCAACCATTGATTTAGTAATCCTTATGAAGGAAAAAATAAATGAGATAGAAGCCTTGAAATCTACCTTGAATGTAGTAGGTGTAGAAACCTTGATAGAGACAGGATGGCTGAAATAGTATAAGAAGATCTACTAATTTTAACTTCCCTATAGAAGAGGTAAGAGGAGAACATAAGATGAAGCATATCACCCCTACCCACATTCCAATATTTAGAGGAATTCCACCAGAATATTGAAGAACACAAGCTTATACTGAGAGGAGGGTGAACAATATAATACCATTTTTTACTTTTCTTTCCAAATCAATATTATGTAATGTAAAGATATCAATAGCAATAGCAGTAATCAAAGAAATATACAAATCACCACACAAAATAGAGACACCATAATTTACATGGTTCACCCAATGTGGGCTACTCCATGGAGAAAATCTTCACTAAAAATTTTTCAATCAATCTCTTGGAAACCTTTCCCTATGACAATGTTTATGGACCTCTTTCCAAAGCAAATACTAATCCCCTAAATCAATTTTATGGATATCTATCCATAGGAGACACCAATCTCCTAATATCTACTCTGGCTAGTGATCTTCTAGAAGAACTACTGCCTCTACTGCACTGGCTAATGGATCTCTATCCACTGAAGACTCTTGTCCTCACTTAGAAGATATGTCCTCACTACCCTAGCTAATGGATCTCTATCCATAAGAGACCATCATCTTATATAATCTGTCACATCCAAATATTGCACTCAGCTCTATCTCAAATCCGTACTAAACACAGTCCTTTGGTCTAGCACAAATTTACTCAATCTCTATCTTTGGTTTGACACAAACCTGTCCTCAAATCTACATCTAATTCAATCCTTGAATTTATACTAAACACAATCCTTTAGTCTAGCACAAATCTATCCTCAATATCTATCCTATGATCTACACTAAACACAATCCTTCGATCTAGCACAAATTTATCCTCAATCTCTGTCCTCAAGCCTTAACTCAAAGCTTGACTTAAACACAAATCAACTTTGTTGGATTTTCCCCAAACCTTAACTCAATGTTTGAAAAAATCAATCAATCAACTTTTCTCTCAATCCTTATCAAAGACTTGTCTCAAATATGCCTTGTAAGCTTCCTCAAAAGCTCATACCAATCTGTCCACAAGTCCTCTCTTGAACTTGTCCAATCTTCACAATAAGTCCTCTCAAGAACTTATTCAAATCTGCTCAATAAGTCCTCACAAGAACTTATTCAAATATGCTCTCAATCTGTATTGTAAGCTTACACAAAATCTTACCCAAATATTTCCACAAATCTTCTCAAATACTTACCTCAAATCTGTTGAACAAGTCCACACTAGAACTTGTTCAATCTTCTCAATAAGTCCACTCAAGAACTTAACCAATTCTGCTCAATAAGTCCTCTCAAGAAATTAACCTAATATTCTCTCAATATGTATTTTAAGCTTCCACAAAAGCTTACTCAAATATGTCCACAAGCCTTCTCAAAGACTTACCCCAGATATTCTCAACAAGTCCACACTAGAACTCGTCCAAATATCATAGAAACATAAAAAGAATTTTTAGAGACTCAATATGATCTATACTCATCACAATGCTCAATCACTTTCAATCACTCTTTTGGAAACATACAAAGAATTTATAGAGACTCAATATGCTTCAAAATCACCTCAATGCTCAATCACTTTCAATCACTCTTTTAGAAACATACAAAGAATTGTTAGAGACTCAATATACTTCAACTCAATCATTTTATCAATTAAATTTAGAATATATAATAGTTTATTTTTATGGAACTTTTAACAATCACTTCACACATACACTTGACTAGGCTCAACCAAATCTACTCAACAAATATCTCAATGAAACAATCCTTGCTTACAAACCCTAGTCCAAGAATATAAACACCAGCTCAAAATATTTCCAACAATGCCCAACAACCAATCTCACACAACAATGATACTCATGTTCTTTTCAAACCTTAGTTCAAGTTCTTGACTCAACAACTCACTTCAAAAATAATGCTTACAAAAAAAATCTTACATAACAATGATACTCATGTTATTTTCAAACCCTAGTTATTTTCTCAACCAATGGCTTCAACAACAATGCTTATAAAAGAAGGTTTTAATAATAACTCTTTATTCCAGAAAACCTTGAAGCATTAACTCAAAAACGCTCAATAAGGAAGCCCTAATCAAATCCTTTTCACTCCAAAATTATTTTCATAAATACACTCACACTCATCATTTTTACACATGGAATAATTTATCCATACCTTTTTTTTGATTGGAGAAAGTCCTCTCAAAACTTGCCTTCAAACAATGCCTTATTATTTTCCAAGTACCAAGGGTTATATAACAAGTGTTTATACTTCACAAATACAAGTATAGCTCAATTTCATGATACAACTTATATCTCCATCTCAATAGCAATATTCAACAATAATATCTTTAAAAAAATTACCCTATCAAAATACACCTTCAATTTCTCAATATCACAAAAATTGATATCCAACTCAATTCTTTATCTCCTAAGGTAAAATAATATTTACCCTAGTAAAATACCTATTTACCACCTAGGTAAATAATTCCAATATTACTTATGACTCCCTAACCTTAGCATAATAATCAAATTGCATAAAACACCCCTTATACATCCTAAACCTTAGCACACATGCAAAATAAAATTTAATTTATAAAAACCTTTGTAAAATCTCCTTCCACAATTTTTGGGGATTCGACCCTACGCCCTCTCCTCGACTGGCACCTTGGCTGCGGCTAGCTAGCCGTGTGAGCCAAGCGCTCCATGTGCTAGCTTAAGTGCCTTGGCTGCTTAAGCTCTTTCAACAAAGGCTTTAAAGCCTTTGGCCTCTCCTTTGCCTAGCCTCTAGCTAGACCATACGAGCGCTCTCCTCTGCCTTGCCACTTGCATGACCACGATGCGCTCCCTTCACCTTTGCTATCTCTAACTCCATAATTTTTGTAGACTCTGAATTTTTGCATGTGCCTCAAATTGAATAATCAATTTTCCTAAGGTTTGCATTGGGGTTTAAATACCATTTATTGCCTTTGCACTTCACGTTGGCGAATGTTTTGATTTTGATGACGTCGACACTTTATAATTTATAAATTATTTAAATTCAAAAGAATTTAAATCTTATAAATTATATTTATAAACCTTAGAATTTAATAAAAATTAAAGCCCTCTTGAGGTAAAATTAAAACCTCTATTTTCTCTTCACTGATTTGATGAAGATTATTCTGCCACCATGGTTTTAATAAAAACCTTAATTCGCTCATCCATGGTTTTAAACAAAACCCGCCTTCATTTTCTTCCACATAATATTAAAAATATTATGAAGCTCTTTTGCTTTAACCTTTGCATTTTCTTATTTAAATCAATGATGAATTTATTCCTTGACATCAATGACAACTTAACTCAAAATGTCCAACAATATCCCCCTTTTTCATTGATGGCAACCCAAATTATTTTTACCAAAAAGTTGACCTTTCCTTTGTTCTGCTCCCCATGGGACATTGCTCTCCCTAGCTCAATGCTCTCCTCTTTGATCATATAACAAATATCTCCCCCTTTGACATCAATGGCAAAGGGTGACCTTTGGGGCTCAGGGCTAAGAATGATCCTCTTAGCTTAGCCCCTCCCCCAGCTTCTCTTGAGGTGATTATCTCTGGGGTGGGAGTATTTCTGCTTCTAGAAAGAATTGTTCTTTACCTTTATCCTCTTTTCTTCTTATCTGATCCTTCTAATTCCTTTGACCATTTCTTTCCATGTCCATGTTCCTACCCAAATCCATTTTCTTGTTCTTGTTCCTTTTCTTCTTCCTATTCTTGTTCATATCCATGTTCCTATTCTTATTCATATCCATGTTCCTATTCCTGTTCCTATTCATGTTTCTGTTCCTTTTCATACTTGAATTTGAAATGTCTGCTCTACACCACTTTGTTGTGTGACCATTATTATTGCACTTATAACACTTAATGTTATTATTCCTTGGAGGTGAAAATGTCTTAGGATTTCTCCTAGTGAATCCATATCCTCCTGAACCCTTCAATTCATTGCCTTATGACCAAACTAATTACATGAGTAGCAATACCCATGGAAATATTGTCTGTTCCCATATTCTTGTCTTTCATGTGTCCTACACTATGAAGCCATGTACCCAAACCTGTGACATGAAAAACATCTTCTATTGAAGCTTCCTTGTCTTGACCTCATTGGTCTCTTAGTCTCTCTTGACCTATTCTAATTGTTGTTCCATTTGTATCTTCTTTATGCATTTTTCCTATCCTTGTTGAAATTTTTGTTGTCCAACTCATCCTTAGATGTCTCACTTTCTCTTACATTGCCCTTTTCTAAAGTGTCTTCATCTAAAGTTTTTTCTCGTCTAGAACTTGAGGTTGAATTTCCTTCCCATATCTTTTGAACTTGTTCAAATCCAAGACCTATTTTTATTGATGTAGGATTTTGTATCTTGATGAACTTATCCAAGTTATTTTAGCTATTTTTGAACCCTTTTAGCTTGATTTCTTTGAATGATGCTTCTTTCTAGGGATTAGGTTCCTCTTTTGTTCTTATCTCAAATTATGTAAGAATACCAAGCAACATATATCTTGTCAAATAATCACCATTTATTGACTCATCTATAGCAAAAACCTTTTCACTGAATCTTTTTGGAAGAGTTCTTAAGACCTTATCACAATAATCCGATTCATCAATCTTAATTCCAATTCCTTACATATCATTAACAACCTCATCAATTCAATGTAGATAAATACTAATATTTTCCTCATCCTTAATTATTAATGCTTCAAATTGTCCTTTGATATTTTGTATCTTTGCTTTCTTGACAATTTTATCTCCTTTATATATTTTGCAATTTATCCCATATTTCTTTTTCAGTTTGATAATGCATAACTTTCATGGACTCTGTTCTATGCAAACCTCTCAAAAGTGCATTCATTTATTTTGAATTGTAATATTGTAGGAGCTTACCTTCCTTATATGTAGGTGGATTAACTAAGGGATTGTATCCAATTTCAACTGCTTCTCAAATTTCATTGCCAAGTGCCATAAGGTAAATCTTCATTCTCATACTCCAATATATATAGTCACTTCCATCAAATACTGGAGCTAAATTGTTTGACACATTATTAGAATCCATTGTGTTCTTGTTATATTTTTCTTCAAGTTGTTAAACTCTTTCTAAGGAACCCACTCTGATACCAATTGAAGAACACAAGCTTATACTGAGAGAGGGGTGAACAGTATAAGGCCATTTTTTACTTTTATTTTCCAATAAATATTATGCAATGTAAAGATAGCAAAACCAATAGTAGTAATCAAAGTAGTGTACAAATCACCACAAAAAATAGAGACACCATAATTTACATGGTTCACCCAATGTGGGCTACTCCACAAAGAAAATATTTCACTAAAATTTTCTCAATAAATATCTTGGGAATCCTTTCTCTATTAAAATGTTTATGGACCTCTATCCAAAGGAGATACCAATCCCCTAAATCAAGTTTATGGATCTCTATCCATAGGAGATACCAATATCCTAATCTCTGCTCTGGTTGGTGATCTTCTAGAAGAACTGTTGCCTCTACTACACTAGGTATTGGATCTCTATCCACTGAATACTCTTGTCCTTACTCAAAAGACATGTCCTCACTGCCCTGGCTAGTAGATCTCTATCCACAATAGACTATCATCTTATATAATCTGTCACCTCTAAATATTGCACTCAGTTCTATCTCAAATATGTACTAAACACAGTCCTTCAGTCTAGTATAAATCTGCTCAATCTTTGTCTCTGGTCTAGCAGAAACTTGTTCTCAAATATGCACCAAAATCTATCCTCAAATTTGTACTAAACATAGTCCTTCAATCTAGCACAAATCTATCCTCAATATTTTTCCTCTGATATGCACTAAACATAGTCCTTTGGTCTAGCACAAATTTATCCTCAATATTTGTCCTCAAGCCTTAAATCAAAGCTTAACTTAATCACAAATCAACTCTTTTGGATTTGCCCCAAACCTTAACTCAAGGTTTGAACAAATCAATCAACCCACTCTAATCTCAAGCCTACTCAAAGAATTATCTTAAATATACCTTGTAAGCTTCTTCAAAAGCTCACACCAATCTATCTACAAGTACTCTCTTGAACTTGTCCAATTTGCTCAGTAAGTCCTCTCAAGAACTTATTCAAATTTGCTCAATAATTCCTTACAAGAACTTATTCAAATATACTCTCAATTTGTATTGTAAGCTTTCATAAAATCTTACCCAAATCTATTCGCAAGTCTTCTCAAATACTTACCTCAAATCTTCTCAAAAAGTCCACACTAGAACTTGTCCAATCTTCTCAATAAGTCATCTCAAGAACTTAACCAATTCTTCTCAATAAGTATTCTCAAGAACTTAACTAAATATTCTCTCAATCTGTATTTTAAGCTTCCACAAAAGCTTACTCAAATCTGTCCACAAGTCTTCTCAAAGACTTACCTCATATCTGCTCAAAAAGTCCACACTAGAACTCATCCAAATCTCATAGAAACATAAATATAATTGTTAGACTCAATATGATATATACTCATCACAATGCTCAATCACTTTCAATATCTCTTTTGGAAACATAAAGAGAATTTTTAGAGACTCAATATGCTTCACAATCACCTCAATGCTCAATCACTTTCAATCACTCTTTTAGAAACATGCAGAGAATTGTTAGAGACTCAATATGCTTCAACTTAATCACTTTCTCAATTCAATTCAGAATATAGAATAGTTTTTTTTATGGAACTTTGAGCAATCACTTCACACATCCACTTGACTAGGCTCAACCAACTCTACTCAACCAATATCTCAATGAAGCAATTCTTGCTTGCAAACCCTAGTCCAAGCATATAAAAACCAACCAACTGTTTACATCAGATTATTTTGAAAAACGGCTTCAGCACCATAAACCAAGACAAAAGGTGAAGTTCTAGTGGGGGTTCGAACACTAGTCCGATAGGCCCACAAAGCAGGATATAATTGAATGTGCCAATCTCGATCAGTTGTATTGACCATTTTTTTGAGAATTTTGATTAAGGTTTTATTAGATGCTTCTGCTTGACCATTACCCTGAGGATAATAGGGAGTGGACCAGCGATGTTGAATTTTATATTTTTGACATAATTTCTTGACATATTTATTTTTGAAACAAGTTCCATTATCGAAAATGAGATTGGCGAGAATTCCAAACATACAAATAATTTGATTAAAAATAAACTTGGAAACTTGTGTTCCAGTGCAAGAAGCTAATGGCATAGCTTCAAACCACTTCGTGAAATACTCAGTGGTGGTTATGATGAATTTGTGTCCATTGGATGACGCAGGGTTGATTTTTCCAATAATGTCTAGGCCCCATTTTGAAAAGGGCCAAGGAGATGAAATAGCCTGCAGTTCTTGTGCATGGACAAGGTCAACATGTTTCTGGCACTTGTCGCAATATCGCACATAATTATGTGCATCATTTTTCATGGTAGGCCAAAAATATCGTATCCGAGGGAGTTTCTTAGCAATGGTGCTACCACTAAAATGTCCCCCACAAGATCCATTGTGGGCTTCATTCAAAGCTGATCTAGATTCTTCTAGATTCAAACATCATAGTAAGATGCATTCAAAAGATCTTCTATATAAGGTATTACCAATAATCACAAAGCGACTTGCTTGTCTACATAATAACCTACGCTAGTTGCTAGTACAAACATCAGGGAAGGTTCCTTTCTGCAAAAAATTAAATATATCAGTATACCATGGTTCAGGAGTTGTTTCGTTGATGAGAAAAACATCCAAAGGTTCTAAGCATGATTTGCTTGAAGTGGGTTCCTAGAGTCGATGAATAATGATGGTAGCATATTCATCATCTAACTTCAAGGGTGAAAGAGATGCAGCTGCAGCCATAGTCACCGAAAACCAATAAAGTAACTTGATCAAACAAGGATAATAACTGCAAATCATATTTTTTATACGGGTGTAATTTATCATCTCTGGTCTGATAAACATCATTGATTTGGTTTATGACAAGTTGAGAGTCACCGAAAACCAATAAATTTTTAATTTTCAATGCCAAGGTAGCTCGTAATCCAAGGATAAGAGCTTCATATTCAGCAGTGTTATTAGTGCAAGCAAATGTTAATTTAAAGGACAGAGGTATAAGATGTTTTTGCAGAGATATTAAAATAATACCTGCACCAGCCCCACTCATTCATCGAGCTCCGTCAAAGCATAGGGACCATTTCTCTGAATGGTCTGACTCTAGTTTAAGGTATTCATCAAGAAACTCAATGATGAGGGGATGAGCAGATTCTAAGGGTGCAGCAGCTAATTGATCTGCTATGATTTGACCTTTAACAAAATTCTATCCTATAAATGTGAGTTCAAACTCGCTTAGCACAAGAACCCATTTGACTCATGAGATATCGCAAAGGGTCGAATTTGGCAATAACATATGTTTTCTGACTGAGCATATAATGTCATAGTTTCTATGTAGAAAATATGACTGCTAGGCATAATTTCTCTAATATGGTATAGCGAGTTTCATAACTGATTAAGGTCCTGCTAATGTAATAATTAGCATGTTCTTTCTTCTCATCGTCAAGTTGAGCTAACATAGCTCCTAAGGTAGAATCAGAAGCAAAAATGTACAAGATAAAAGGATGATCAGATCTAGGTGGGGAAAGCACTGGTGGTTTGAGGAGATATTGGTTAAGGAGTTCAAATGCTTCTTGGCATTCGTCATCTCAATGAAAAATACATATTTCTTAAGAATCTTGAGAAAGGGTCCAGTTTTTTCTGCCAACTTGTCGATGAAGCGACGAATAGCTTGAAGCTTACCTTGTAAACTTTGTAATTCTGATATATTGGTGGGTGCAGGCATATCTGTGATAGCCACGATCTTGAGAGGGTCAATATAAATGCCACGCAAAGAAACTATAACCCCTAATAATTTACTATACTTAACTTCGAATATGCATTTAGTTGGATTTAGTCAGATAAGATATTCCCTTAACCGATCAAATACTTTCCTTAAGTCATTTAAATGATCATCTTCTTTGATGGAATGAGCGATGATATCATATACATAATCATGTAGGATATCATGCATCATATCGTGAAAGATATAAGTCATAGCTCGTTGATAGGTTGCACCTGCATTCATTAAACCAAATGGCATCACTTTCCAACAAAAGGTCCCCCAAGGGGTAATAAAGGTTGTTTTGGCCTGATCTTCAGGAGCTATCTTGATCTGATTATAATCGAAAAATCCATCCATTAAGGATATCATTCCACTTCCAGTAGTAAATTCAATGATCTGATCCATGTTGGGAAGAGGAAAATCATCTTTAGGGCATGCAACATTAATGTCTCTAAAATTGGTGCAAACCCTAACTTTAGTGGCTTCTTTCTTAGTTACTGGAACTACATTGGAGATCCATTCGGCATAATCAATGGCTTGTATAAAAATGACTTGCAACATTTTTTCTAATTCTCCTTTGACTAGTAAGGCCACTTTAGGATGCATTTTTCTAAGTTTATGTTTAATGGGTTTAGCATCTGGATGGACTACTAGATGATGCATAACTACAGAAGGGTCCAAACCTGGCATGTCTTCATATATCCAAGAAAAGACATCTTCATATTTTTTAAGAAATGAAATGTATTTATCTTTTTTTTCTTGACTCAATTCTGATCCAATATTGATTATGTGAGGGTTATGTTCGGTTCCAATGTTAATTTTTATAACGTTTTCAACTTCCATATGTAAATATCTCTCAAAATTAGGTGGGGCGGATGAAACACCTAATTCTTGTAATTCTTCCAAGGTTAGCTTGGATAATTCGTCTTGAAGTCGTAGCTTCAAGCTGGGCTATATTCGGAATAGAGCCATCAAAATAAAATTCATTATATAACAATTTCTCAATGGAAACATCATGAAAGATATCTCCCTCCAACTCATCGTCGGATTTGGCAATCATTTCAGGGTAGGCTATGGATAGCATATTGCAGGTAAAGGAATTATTCTTTAGACACAAAGAATCTTGTTTATATAGATAGTCTTGATAACATACGAGATGGTCATCACCCTCAGATGGAAAGGGCTGACATTTACTAGAAAATAGGCCCACACCACAACGGGCAGGCCACGGTTCTACCTCAAAATGTTCTTTCATACCATTTTGGAAATGTCCCAAACCTTTTCCTTTATATACCAATTTAAGTATTATGGGCTTAGCTTTAAGATAATCATTAGCAAAATAGCATCTAGCATATCCATCACAATGTGTCTTAATGTTTCTAGGTATTCTTCCCCAATCATATCCTTTATAAATAAACACACAACTCCCGACTTGGTAGATACTTACCATAGGCTGTGGGAGGCCCAAGGTACGAGGAAATGGTGGGAGTTTATTTAAAAGGAGGGAAGTTTGTATGGCAGTGTCGGCTTCCTCAGATATAAGAATTGTAGATAAATCGGGTAAGAGCTCATCAGTAAGAGCATAAGAGGTAGAAGGGACATTCCCTACATCGTCGAATGTATAAAGGATGCTTGTAGTGGATGTAGATGTCATAGGGATATTGATGGATGAGTCTATAGGTATGGAAGATATAGGAGTAAAACAAGAAGCATTGGTTGTAGTTTTAGGATCTTTTCGAGGTCCTAATGTGGTTTGTTCAGAAGATGGTTGAGCTATATGTATAGGTGTAGTTGAAAGAGTAGATAATTTTATGGGTGTGTGTTTCACACATTTGGACGGATGATAAGAATTAGGATGTGTGGATGACAGGGAAGGGCAAAACTGAACTCCAACAGGTTCTGCCAAAGTGCACATATCAAAGGGTCTAGGATCACCATGAATGGTAACCAACTGGTTTTTAAATTCAAATTTAACACACTGATGTAAAGTGGAGGGAACCGCTCACATCGCATTGATCCAAGGGCGACCCAAAAGTATATTGTACGATGTAGGGCAATGTACAATAAACACGGTCGTATCTAGGGTTCTAGGACCAACTTGCAAGGGTATAGTAATGACTCCACATGTTTCTTGTGTCTCGTCATTGAAGGCTTTTATAATCATATCAGTTCTTTTCATTTTGTCACTTCTAAACCCAAATCGTTGGTAGAAGTCAGAAGTGCAGATGTTTAAAGATGAACCATTATCAATCAAGACTCGTTTAACGGCTACATCTCCAATTAGGGCAGTAATATATAATGGGTTATCATTATGTAAACTATGTTGTGGGATATATTTATCTCGAAAGTCAATACAATCGACTTCTCGAGTGATGATGGTATTGGACATGGCTTCAGGTTGAATATTTTGGGGTACCATCATTTGGCTTAATGTGAGCATTAATTCATCCCTATGGGTAGGAGAAGATCTTAACAGGTCCAAAAGGGAAATTCTAGCTGTAGTATTGGATAATTGTTCATTAATATTGTAGGGAGGCTTAGGTTGAACATTAGGCACATAATTCCCTTTATTGGGATTTTTCAAAACAAATGGGGCTGATCCATCATTCTGAGTTTGATCCTGTTGAGAGGTTTGAGCCTCTGTTGTGCAGTAACGGCTCTGATGGTTCCTACAATATTATTTTGCAAGTGATGAATAGGTCTTGGTCTAGCATTTATGGCTTATTCATTAGAAACCATTTGGTGAGAATATGGTCTAGTTGTGACTCTTCTAGGAAATGGTTCTTCTGGAACCATAGAACTTGTGATAGGTTGAATAGGATCTGATTCATCTTCAGAACTATTCAATTGATTTGAGGTGATTTCCATGTCACTTTCAGTCTCATATTTAGTGTCACTAAGATCAAGTATCCGAATATTATGTAGAGGTCTAGTTGTAACTATGGATAAAGTTGTGTCAAATATTTGAGGATCATGAACAGGTAATTGTCCACTAATAGTCCCTACATATCGGGTAGGAGGAGGAACATTATGATGCTCAATTTGATTGGCCACCTCTTTACCATGTTTTGGTAAAGGATGTTGAAATATGTCCAATGATTGATTGGCATTCTGATTCTAATTTTGGGGGATGCTCTTTTGGGCGTTATTAGAAGGATTTTGTTTAGGTTGGAAGGCTTGCACCTCCATATCATTATTATCAATAAAATCTTGTATTTTATGTTTTAATATTTTACAAGAGTTGGTAGCGTGTCCAGGTCCTCTATGAAAATCACAATGTAAATTAGCTCTGTATCCAGGTATGGTTGGATCAAGTTCCCGGATAGCTGGTAATTGGATCAAGCCTTGTGCTAGTAATTGTGGGAGAATGGTTGATAAAGGTTGATTTAACCTAGTAAATTATCGGGGTGGTTTATCAAGAGGTTTCAATATAAACTTCTCTGTTGTTTTTACAGTATTAAAATTAGCAATGTTTCTGCTATCAGTGACTCCATCACCCACAACTTGTCTATTTTTATATTGATTTTTGGATGTTTTCTCATCATCTTTCTTTTTGAGCTGACCTCTTCTAATGAGATCATCTTCCACCCTTCGAGCTAAGTCTATAGCTTGATCGAAGGTGGTCAAGGTAGCAGTTGATAATTCATAGGATAGTTGTTCCTGTAAATTATTGATAAAAATACCCAACATTTCCCGATAAGGTAACACAAAGTGTAGTTTTCCTATCAACTGTCTCCATCGAGCTAAGAAGTCAGCAAAACACTCATCTTTATCTTGTTTTAGGTTGTACAAATCTTTAATGGTTACATGCCTTTCGATATAGGCACTAAATTGATGCACAAAAGACTCAAGGTCTCTTCAAAATTTCTCAAAGAATGAGTAGATAGTTGATAATACCACTCCAATGCCATCCCCCCTAAGCTTTTCGGGAACATTTTTAGTAATAGCAAATCATCATGTGATATGTCATGACATGCTATCCTAAACATACGAAGATGCTCTATGGGATCTTCGGTTCCTTTATATATAGGTAGGACAGGCATAGGAAAGTGTTTGGGATATGGTTGTGCTACAACTATAGGATCTAGAGGTTGACTACACATCTCTCGATAATTATACGAGGGACGGTAGGGATCTATCTGGTCCATGAGAGAGACTAACTGTTTCACCATGGCTTTCAAATTACCAGTTTGTCCACCATATTGGTTTGGTGGTACATGAGTATGGGATTTGTGACCGTAGGAAGGCGGGACATAAGGATTAGATGCTATATTGTTGTTATGCAAATGGTTGGTAGGAAGAGTATTATGAAGAAGATTTGTTGTAGCATTATGTTGTATCCCAGATTGTTGGAAATTGGTATTTGGTTTTGTTTTAGGCTTTTGTTGATTTGAGGTATATTGATCAATAGCTTGGCGAAATAAAGTAGTGAATGAATGTTTCTTTTGTGTGGGAATAACCCTTGGCTTGGTAACAAGCACTCTAGGTGGTTGGGTAGCCTGTTGTTGTTGCATGTTCTAGATTATAGTAGCCATGTCCAAATTGGACGGTCTAGCTTGATCACTCTCTTGATCAACAAAGGACAAAGGATTAGTACGTGTGTGATATATGTCTTCTAGGGTTGCTTGAGTATCATTAATTTGATCTTTATCCATATGAACTGCTCTATTAAGGGTGCCATTATTATTATTGAGAAATTTCCAAAAATCGTCCATGTTCTCAAAAGTAACAGCTCCTTCTGGAGTTATTTTAGGAGATGAGGATCCTTCCTCTCCATCATTTTCTTTTTGTTCATTTGCATCCACAAATTATTTTTCTTGTTGGTTTAAGGTTACTTCTTCCTGAATTGGGTCTTCAAGAAGGACATCCGGTTTATTTGTGGTTTTTCCTAACCAATCTTCTTCTACTTCAATTTGTTTTCCATTCCTGAGTCTAGTCATTGTGTCTAAATTTTAGGTTTTAGAAAATATATATTAATATATTTGCAACAGATCTTGGGAGGTATATATTTTAATTATATACCTACTATAATACTTAAAAGAAAATGTTTTGATTTTTTTGTTATGATTTTATTTTGTTTTTGTTTTTTTTTGCTTATAAAGACAATAAACATCACACTAAATACAAGAAATAACAATAATAAAATAATAACTTAGTTTTCTATAAATAGTTTATAGATATCATTGATAGGATCAAGTTCATCAGGATTCATAAAATGCTCCTCTTCAAATTGGAAATTGTTTTTCAGGAAGTCAACAAAGTGTGCTATGGTGATATTATCTGTTTTAGATTTTGTTTTGTAAAAATAAATCTCATGGCAATACTCTCAATATAACACAGCTCTAGGAACTCTATTCCATCTCTTTCTATCCGTAAGAATGACCTCTTGGTCCTCTACACAAGACATAAATTTATGTACTATAGCTGCATTATCGAGGTATTCCTCAAAGGTGTACAACTCAAAAGACACAAGGGCTCTTTTATCTGCTAAGCACCTATGGCAAGCTCTCTGAAGTTCATGATACAAAATCACTTGATCGGGATCCAGGATTCTATCTAGCACAAACCTCTTGATTTGCCTAAGTTCGGTTGCTCTAGATGAAATGAGATCCAATCTCCTATCAAGTTCGTCCCACAAAGGTTGAACCCTATTTTTTTGAGGTACTCTAAGCATAGAAGTAATCTCTATAGCTGCTAATTGATTTTCAACATTAATGGTGATAGCTCGTCTTTTATTATAGTCTACCATCTAAATATGACATGAAATTTTTCTTAAGTCTAAATGCATTTATGTTTTGTTTTCTTATTTTTTTTAATTTTTAGAAAGGTTTATGTTTCACGTTGGGTTCACCAAAATGTATCGCTCCAAATTTTTCACACCCTTACCTTCAGGCTATAGGATCCGCGCCCGGAAGGGGGATGTGAAAAGGATGGGACAATACCTCGGACTGAGAGGCCCTTTGAAGGTCTCGCCTCTCGGGGGAGGTGTATAAGGGTGAATTTTTGACAGATGGTGGGTTCACCAGGAAACTTTTGAATGGCAGTTTCCACGCCTAGGTTGACAGTGAGTTTGATGTGTTCATTTCGTGCTTTAATCATTCAACTCCTAGGTTTGGCCAAATATGAATCTAAACTATTCTATATGCCAATGCTGATTTAAATGACTACAGAAAATAGAAATGGATGCAAATAATAGAGAATATGCTAACTAGAAGGTGTCATACCTGATTTCGGATGTCTGATGAAGATTCTAAGTCTTGTAGTAGTTTAGATCGTCTTAATTTGTATGTAATCATCTGATATTTATCGGGATCATCCCAAATCATAGAAGGTCTTCTAAAATTAGATAGAATCGTCTGAAATCTGATGAATTCGTTAGAAAAATTCGTCAGAAACCTGCAATCACAAAAATAGACACAAAATACCAAATATGCAAATGCAAAAGTAAGGGATAATGGTAGAAATAACAGCAAACATGCCTAAATAATAGATTCTAATAACAAATAAGGAAATGCAATAGATTTAATGATTGATTTTAACTTTATCATGCGATTATGCTAAATGAGGTGAACTCCAAGATGCAAAAAACATAATAACTTAAAACAGTGCCGAAATACAATATGAAAATATAGAGAAAGCTAAGAAAATGCAAACTCTAAACTCGGACTACCCCCAATCTGAACTATATTCAGGATCGCCTCCAATCGTACGAGATCGTCTGTAATCGTCCGAGATCATCCGCGACGATCCAAGCTAGCTTCGACTGAAAAATAGTAGAGTTCCTACAATAAAAATACAAAAATACCGAATGCAAGCAAAATAGTGCGAGGGAATAAGGAGCTAACTCTACAATGAAATCCATCAACTGAGGGGTTTAGGGGTTCAGGGAGAATCAGCCAGCCAGCCAGGGGGATAAAATGAGAAAATCCTAGTTTATATAGGATTAGAAAGAGGTTTGGGAGGTTGGGGATCATCCCAATCTGGGAGATCTCCAACAGGGAAATATCCAACTACGCAGACACGCTTCTGCCCAAGTTGGAGAGGCTGTTGAAACAGAAGCTAATTATGAAAATTTAGTTTTGGGACGAAATCGTATGGACGTTCTGTTCAAGATGAATTCGTCAGATCGGGGACGATTTCATCTAATCTAAGATGATATCATCCAACGGTCAAAAAAAATCCTAAAAATGGCACGAAAAATGGGGAAAGCGAGTAACAGGCAGTTTAACGAGCAGTTTGGGGTTGAAATTCAAATTTTAATATTTTATCTTTTTACTAAGGTTTTAACCGTGCCAATTTTAGGGTGCTATAGTTTCCAACAATGCCCAACAACCAATCTCACATATAAATGATACTCATGTTATTTTCAAACCTTACTTCAAGTTCTTGACTCAAAAACTCACTTCAACAATGTTGGACATTTTGAGTCATTAAGTCATGTTGTCATTGATGTCAAGGAATGAAGTCATCATTAATGTTAAGGAATTTGTCAAGAAATAAAGTTGTCAAAGTTGTCATTGATATCCAGGAATTGGTCAAGAGGAACAATGCAAAGGTTAAAGGCAAAAGGGCTTCATAATATTTTTAATATTATGTGGAAGCATAAGTTAAGGGATATTTCATATAAACCCCAGGAAGATTCTTGCAAAGCTAAAGGAAGGTTTAATATTTATTTGATAAAAAATTTAAATTCAAAGTGAATTTAAATTTTATAAATAAATATTACTTATACAAATTTGGACAATGAAATATGGCCTTAATAAAACCAAAGGGTTTTAAAGGATTAATTTATAAACTTTAAATTCAAATGAATTTAAATAATTTATAAATTAATAAGTTCAAAGGGAAACAAAAAGCACCGACGTCTAATTTTATGGAGGAAATTTGAGCGTTGATGTTATGCATGAAGGAGGGAAATCAATATATATACCAATGCCTTTGAGGCATTAAATATTATCATTTTTCTTGATTATTCAATGCGTGCAATTGTGTTGAATTCATGTGGAATAAGAGAAGTGACTTTTGTGTTTTAGCACCAATGAATAAGGTTTAAGGAGAACAACACAAAAGTACTAAGCACCAATTGGGCAACGTGGCCTAGTGGTAAGAGAACAGTGGTTAGAGTGTTTGGGCACTAGGAGACCTACGTTCGAAATGCAATGACAACATTTTTGGTCGTTGCATTAGTGTTGGAAGTGCCAAAGGAAAGGTGCATGTTTTTTTGTGCTAGGTAAGGTGGGGAGTCCTTTGGAGCACGTGGTGCTCTTTAGTCCACAAGCGAGGGCCTAGCTCGCACGAAATTTGGAGTCCTGGCTAGGGTCTTTGGTTGAGGCTGCGTTGTGAGTTTGAATCCCTTTCAAGGTAAGGTAATAAATTTTGATTATAATTTTTGTGTGTTGCCTAAAGTTTTGAGTTAAAAGGGTTGCTTAAAAGGATTGTTTGTTGAAAATTATTTTTGATAAGTTGGAGGAATAAGGTGTTAGGTTTATTTTAATAAAGTATTTTTGTCACATTGATTTGTTGAAGTATTAAAAGGATAGAGGGAGCTTCTTGCTTTGATTTATTTTTAAAAGAAGAGTGCATTGAATATTATTGGGAGATTATAAGGTGTAAGTGGTGTATTATTTTTTGTAAAATGTTGATGAATGTTTTCTTAAAGATGGAGTTATAAGGTGTATGTGTGTCTTGATATTTACATTGTATTTTGAGGAAGTTTATTATCTAATAATTTCTTTTAGTTTGGAAAATAAGTGTTTATGGTTGTGGTAGATTTATAATATTCCTTCATCATAAAGAAAAATGTATGAGCACATTCTTCCATAGTTAAGTTGATTGATTGGTTTTTTGGAAAATAAGTTTGGAGTGAAAAGGACTTGATTAGGGTTTCCTATTGAATGTGTTGAGTTAATTCTTAAAGGTTTTCTGGAATAAAGAGTTGCTGTTAAAACCTTGTTTTATAAGCATTGTTTTTGAAACCATTGGTTGTGTGAAGAACTTGAACTAGGTTTTGAGTATCATTGTTATGTGACGATTATTTTATAAGCATTGTTTTTGAAGCCATTGGTTGTGTGAAGAAATTGAACTAGGGTTTTAGTATCATTGTCATGTGAAGATTATTTTATAAGCATTGTTGTTGAAGTGAGTTGTTGAGAAAATAACTTGACCTAGAGTTTGAAAAGGACATGAGTATCATTGATATGTGAAACTTGTTGTTGGGCATTGTTGGAAATATTTTGAGTGAGTGATCATATGCTTGGACTAGGGTTTGTGAGCAAGGGTTGTTTCATTGAGTGTGTTGGTTGAATAGAGTTGGTTGATCCTAGTCAAGTGGATGTGTGAAGTGATTGTTCAAGTTCCATAGAATAAACTATTCTATATTCTGAATTGAATTGAGAAATTGGTTGAGCATTGAGTTGAAATTGAAGCATATTGAGTCTCTACCAATTCTCCTTATGTTTATAAGAGACTTATTGAAAGTAATTGAGCATTGTCATAAGTGTAAAACATATTGAGTCTCTAAAAATTCTATTTATGTTTCTATGAGATTGGACAAGTTCTTGGGCAGATTTGAGACAAGTCTTTGAGAAGAATTGTGGATAGATTAGTGTGAGCTTTTGAGAAAGCTTACAAGGAAGATTTGAGAAAGTTCTAGAGAGGACTTGTGAATAGATTAGTGTGAGCTTTTGAGGAAGCTTACAAGGCATATTTGAGATAAGTCTCTGAGAAGGCTTGAGAGAAGAGTTGATTGATTTATTTGTTCAAACCTTAAGTTAAGGTTTAGGGTAGATACAACAGAGTTGATTTGAGATTGAGTCAAGATTTAAGTTAAGGTTTGAGGATAGATATTGAGGACATATTTGTGCTAGACAAAAGGATTGTATTTAGTGTATATTTGAGAACAAAGTTTAGTGCAGATTTGAGGACAGGTTTGTGCCAGACCAGAGACAGAGATTAAGCATATTTATGCTAGACTGAAGGACTGTGTTTAGTGCATAATTAAGACAAATATTTGGAGATGACAAAGAGAAAATGACAGTAGTCTCCAGTGGATAGATATCCATTAGCCAAGGTAGTGAGGATAGGTCTTCTTAGTGGATACAAGAGTCTTCAGTGGAGAGATATTTACAAGACAATGCAGTGGAGGCAGTAGTCTTCTAGAGGATCACCAGCCAGAGCAAAGGAGGAGTTCTCCTATGGATAGAGATCCATGAACTTGATTTAGGGTATTGGTGTCTCCTTTGGACAGAGGTCCATAAACATTGTAATAGGGAAAGGATTCCCAAGATATTGATTGAGAAAATTTTAGTGAAATATTTTCTCCGTAGAGTAGCCCACATTGGGTGAACCACGTAAATGGTGGTGTCTCTATTGTGTGTGGTTATTTGTGCATTTATTTGATTACTATTGTTGATATTGCTATCTATACATTGCATAATATAGTTTGGAAAAGAAAAATAAAAAGTGGTCTTATATTGTTCACCCCCTCTCAGTATAAGCTTGTGTTCTTCAATTGGTATTAGAGTAGGTTCTTTTAGAAGAGTTTAACAACTTGAAGGAAAATCTAACAAGAATACAATGGATTCTAATAATATGTTCTTAGATAATTCAACACCAGTATTTTATGGAAGTGACTATATATATTGGAGTATGAGAATCAAGATCTAACTGATGGCACTTGGCAATGAAATTTGGGAAGCAGTTGAATTTGGATATGATCCCTTAATTAATCCTCCTACATATAAGGAAGGTAATCTCCTACAACATTACAATTCAAAAGAAATGAATGCACTTTTGAGAGGTTTGCATAGAACAGAGTCTATGAAAGTTATGCATTGTCAAACTGCAAAAGAAATATGGGATAAACTACAAAATATATATGAAGGAGATAAAAGTGCCAAGAAAGCAAAGATAAGAAATCTCAAAGGATAATTTGAAGCATTGAGAATGAAATATGAGGAAAATATTAGTACCTATCTACTTCAAATTTATGAGGTTTTTAATGATATGCAAGGACTTGGAATGAATATTGATGAATCAGATGTTTATGATAAAGTCTTAAGAACTCTTCCAAAAAGATTCACTGAAAAGGTTTTTGCTATAGAAGTGTCAATGGATGATGATAATTTGAAAAGATATATGTTGCTTGGTATTATTATAGTATTTGAGATAAGAACAACAGAGGAACCAAATACTCAGAAAGAAGCACCATTCAAAGCAATCAAGAAGATAAAGGGTAAAAATTCAGAATCAAGTAATGAGACATCCAGTGATGAAGAAGTGAATTATGGTAGAAGGAATACGGATTCAAAAGGATATAGAGATACAAGATCTATTAAATGTTTCAATTATGTAAATTATGATCATTATGCAACTGACTGTGAAGAAGCTAAGAATAACAATGATGAAGAAAAATAGGATCACAAGAACAGGTAATTAGAAAGATATAGGAACCAAAAGAAAAGCAAGGATGGACAAAGCAGACAAGGAAAGAAGTTCTTTCAAAGACAAAAGAGAAGCTACTATGCGGATAAGGCAAGTAAGTAATCAAGTGATAGTGATGGTAGTTTTTTATATAATGATAGATATGAAGTCCTATTTATGATTAAAGAAAAATAACAAGTTAAGAAAAGGACTCTAGTAATTCTCAAGTGTTTTAGATGTGGTAACTTTGAACATATTGAAAATAGTTGTACAAGGTATGGTTATAGTTTTAGTGATGATGAATATGAGTATGTACTTGAAATATCAGATGAAAATCTTCTAATGGCATTAGAAGAATAAGTAGGTGATCCTCTAGAAGACAAGTCAATAGAAAATAAATATGTGGACAAAGGCAAACAAATAGAGGAATATTAAGAGAAATATGGATATGATCTCAAGGGAGAACTTATTTATGCTCTTGAAATAGTAAAGAAGGTAAGAAATCAAAACTCTAAACTTAAAATTCAGTTTCAAGAATGTGATGAAGAGAGAATATTGCTTATAGAGGATTTCAAAAAAACAAAGGCTAAGGCAAAGATGTTAAAAGATAAGCTAGAAGAAAATATCTTAGAATTTGAAAAGTTAGCACAAGAAGTGGCACTACTGAGAGAATATTTAGAAGAATCCAAAGTCAAGCTAAAGGGTTTCAAAAATGGCTCAAATAACTTGGATAAGTTCATCAAGATACAAATTCCTACATCAAGCAAAATAGGTCTTGGATTTGAATAGGTTCAAAAGAAATGGGAAGGAAATTCAAACTCAAGTTTTGGAGGAGAAGAAACTTTAGATGAAGATACTTCAAAATAATATAGTGTAAAAGAGAGTGAGACATCTGAGGATGAGTTGGACAATGGGGAGTTCAACAAGAACAAGAAAAATGCACAAAGAAGATACAGATGGAACATAAATCAGAATAGGTCAAGAGAGACTAGGAGACCAATGCGATCAAGACAAGGAGGCTTCAGTGGAAGATGTTTTTCATATCATAGGTTTGGGCACATGGCTTCATAGTGTAGGACACAAAAAAATAGGAATATGGGAACAAACAACTTTTCCATGGGCATTGCTACTTATGTAATCAATTTGGTCACAAAGCAATGAATTGCAAGGTTCATTATAGAAGAGGATATGACTTCACTAGGATAAATCCTAAGACATTTGCACCTCCAAGGAATAATAATGTTAAGTGTTATAAGTGCAATAATGATGGTCTCACAACAAAGTGGTGTAGAGTAAACATTCCATAATCAAGTAGGAACATGAACAAGAACGGGAACATGGATACGAATAAGAATAGGAACATGGATATGAACAGAAATATGGATATGAATAGGAATAGGAACATGTATAGGAATTTAGACATGGATAGGAACATGGACATGGAAAGAAATAGTCAGAGGAATCAGAAGGATCAGATAAGAAAGAAAGAGGAAAAAGGTAAAGAACAGTGCTTTTTGGGAGTAAGAATCCCACCCCAAAATTAACCACATCAAGAGAATGTGGGGGAGGGGCTAATCTAAGAGGCTCATTCTTAGCCCTGAGCCCCAAAGGTGACCCTTTTCCATTGATGTCAAAGGGTGAGATATTTGAGTAAGGGGGAGATATTTGATATTTGAGTAAAAAGAAGAAAGCATTGAGCAAGGTGGAGCAAAACAAAGAAAAATCCAAGTTTTTAGTAAAAAGAATTTGGGTTGCCATCAATGACAAATGGGGAGATTGTTGGACATTTTGAGTAATTAATTCAAGTTGTCATTGACGTCAAGGAATGAAGTCATCATTAATGTCAAGGAATTTATCAAGAAACAAAGTTGTCATTGATATCCAGGAATTGATCAAGAGGAACAATGCAGAGGTTAAAAGCAAAAGGGCTTCATAATATTTTTAATATTATGTGGAAGAAAAAGTTAAAGGGTTTTTCATAAAATCCCAAGGAAGATTATTGCAAAGCTAAAGGAAGGTTTAATATTTATTTGATAAAATATTTAAATTCAAAGTGAATTTAAATTTTATAAATAAATATTACTTATACCAAGTTGGACAATGAAATATGGCCTTAATAAAACCAAAGGGTTTTAAAGAATTAATTTATAAAATTTAAATTCAAATGAATTTAAATAATTTATAAATTAATAAGTTCAAAGGGAAATAAAAAGTGTCGACGTCTAATTTATTGGAGGAAATTTGAGTGTCGACCTTATGCATGAAGGAGGGAAATCAATATATATACCAATGCCTTAGAGGCATTAAATCTTATCCTTTTGCTTGATTAATGAATGCATGCAATTGTGTTGAATTCGTATGAAATAAGAGAAGAGACTTTTGTGTTTTAGAGCCAGTGAATAAGGTTTAAGGAGAACAACACCAAAGTACAAAGCACCAACTTGGCAACGTGGCCTAGTGGCAAGAGTACAGTGGTTAGAGTGTTTGGTTACTAGGAGACCTACGTTTGAAATGTGACGACAACATTTTTTGTGGTTGCATTAGTGTTGGAAGCGCCAAATGAAAGGTATACATTTTTTTGTGCTAGGCAAGGCGAGGAGTCTTTTGGAACATGTGGTTCTCTTTATTCCCCAAGCGAGCACCTAGATCATGTGGAGGTTGGAGTCGCAGTTAGGGTGCTGGTGGAGGTTGTGCTATGAGCTTGAATCTCTTCCAAGGAAAGGTAATAAATTTTGATTATTATTTTTGTGTGTTGCTAAATTTTTGAGTTAAAAGGGTTTCTTAAAAGGATTGTTTGTTGAAAATTATTTTTGATAAGTTGGAGTAATAAGGTGTTAGGTTTATTTTAATAAAGTGTATTTGTCACATTGATTTGTTGAAGTATTAAAATGATATAGGGAGCTTCTTGTTTTGAATTATTTTTGAAATAAGAGTGCATTGAATATTATTGGGAGATTATAAGGTGTAAGTGGTGTATTATTTTTTGTAAAATGTTGATGAATGTTTTCTTAAAGATTGAGTGATAAGGTGTATGTGTGTCTTGATATTTACATTGTATTTTGAGGAAGTTTATCACCTAATAATTTCTTTGAGCTTGGCAAAGAAGTGTTTATGGTTGTGGCATATTTATAAGATTCCTTCATCATCAAGAAAAATGTATGAGCACATTATTCCATAGTTAAGTTTATTGGTTGGTTTTATGGAAAATAAGTTTGGATTGAAAAGGACTTGATTAGGGTTTCCTATTGAATGTGTTGAGTTAATGCTTCAAGGTTTTATGGAATAAAAAGTTGTTGTTAAGACCTTATTTTATAAGAATTGTTGTTGAAATCATTTGTTGTGTGAATAATTTGAGCTAGGGTTTGAGTATCATTGTTATGTGAAGATTATTTTATAAGAATTGTTGTTGAAGCCATTGGTTGTGTGAAGAACTTGAACTAGGGTTTGAGTATCATTGTTATGTGAAGATTATTTTATAAGCATTGTTGTTGAAGTGAGTTGTTGAGAAAAAAACTTGAACTAGGGTTTGAAAAGGACATGAGTATCATTTTGTAGACACTAAAATGTGGTAAATATGATTAAGAACCCACAAAAAAGGATCAAATTGACATCATATGGCCCCTTGGGCAGCCCTCAGGAGGCTCACAGTGGTTCTAGCCACTCCAAAAAGGTTTTTGGAGGCTATCGGTCCAATTTTGGGAGGTTTTGGCCCATAATTCACCACCATTACACCCTAGGATTATGGTAGATTCCCATAATCCCACCTTGATATGGTGGTGAGCCATTGTCCCAGGGTGGGACTGTGAGCAAGTTTAACCCAGAAAAAGTCAAATGTAGGCTAAATGGCACCCAAAAACTGCCATCTAGCATTCCATTTGGAGTATGCAGGTCAGATGGAACTCAATCCTTATTATATGCTTCATAATAGAGGCCAAAAATTTAGATTATCTTCCCCATCCAGTGCATGCCTCCCATTTGACAAGTGGTACCTCCTGCCATGCATGCCCTTGCATGCCTCTTTGCACATAAGCCCCTTTGGGCTATAAAATGGGTTTAATATCCACACAAAAACATGGAGAGGAGTTATAAGATATGCAACAGAGTGCTTCCAAAATTTCCCTCACCTTATTGCATCTTTTTGCCCTCGAAATCTCCCTTTTTCCAAGGAGGTTATCGGGTGACTTCAAGAAGGTAATCTGAGTATAACTTTTCCATCCGGGTGAATTGCTTCACAAAAGTTGACAACAACACAACTTAGGTTTTTTAGGAACATCTCATATTGATTTTTTAGCAAAAATTTGTCAGATTTAGTGGTTATACCCTCCTAGGGTGCCCCATAAATAGTTGTAGTCACCATCGCCCCCCATAGAATGAGGGTAAATTATTAAATAATTTCATTAATTTTTTAATTTCTAATTTTAAATATTGTCCCATGATGCTACAGTTCAAATTGCAAGTTATTTGGAGTTAAAATGAAAGCGTTATAGCATTTTTAAGTTTTCGCAGGCTCGTAGAACCCATCCGAGCATTTTTAAGTTTTTGCAGGCTTGTAGGGCCCATGCAGGTGGATATGAGATCCAATTTTCAAATATGATTATATTATTTGTCATAAAATGTCAATTTATGAATACTGACCAAATTTCATGAGTTTTGGATATGTTTGGGTTCAGGATTTGCTTATCTTCTCTTTCACAGGTTGCAGGCAAGTGATGCAAAATAGAGGAGTCTATAGATGAAATTTATGATATATTTTTGGTTATATCATCCCAAAACCTCATATTTAACATATTTACAAATTTTCAAGTCATTTGGACATGTTTTGATATAGTTTTAATATATGCACTATTTTTCCCCTGTGGGGATTGCATGTTTTCACCATACACCCTTGCTATTTGACCCATTTTTGCTTCCTTGTGTGTATGTGCAGGTTATTATAAGGAATTTTGAGGAATATAAGACCTAAAATATCAGAAATACAAGAAGTGGTGGCATTGGGTCACCCACCTCGATTGTGGGTACGTGAAGAAACATTGGATGTGCACCTTGATTCTATGAAAGACTTGGTCTTTGGGCACCTAATATTGTAATAATTGTATCAAATTTTGAGCCCTAAAGTGGAATTTTGTGTAACCTTGGATCTGATCCAACAAATTAATGATAAGAGACTTGCTTTAATTCATTTCCTTTTGTTTGGTATTCTTTCCTTTTCACATGCATGCTTCCTTTTTGATGCTCACGAGTGATATGGGGCAGATACGCATATTTTTTTACATAATTTTGTGCATAATTTTTCCCTAATTTAGTGGCAATCATGGTGGGACTTCATTTCCTTTTGTTTGGTATTCTTATAAATGCTAGTGAGGTGGACTTCATTACCATCCACTAGTAGAGTGCAAGTGACGGTGGGTTTCATATCCATCCACTTGGCTCAAATCCCATGAACCCAATCCATATTTCCAAGGTTGGTTCCAAGATCCATCATATGCCATCGGTTACAACATACATCACCCTTTGGGGAGGTGTATTGCAGACTGCGGGTGAACTAGGTGAGGAACTAGTAGAACCTGTGCTCCCTGGTCGTGTGTGGACCTCATCACCACACATTATAGGTGGGATAACACAACCTAGAATTCATAGCTGGGTTGTCAAGCTTCTAGTATATAGGTGAAATCCAATTGAACATGAGATTATAATCCAACAATATTTCAAACATGTGACACAAGGTCATTCTTTACAAACAACACATATGAAACACACAAAGCAATTTAGGGATTCACACTTAAAACTTAAAGAACATAATAATCTATATTATTGAGTGTTTCTTTATTTAATATTGTTTCATTAGGAATTTGAAAAGAAGATAATCACTTGGGGTACTAATAGAGGAGCACAATGGTGTGCACCCATAGTAAAGCCCAATCACGGGCAGAAGCTATGGAGAGAGGATTAGGAGACACGAATCGTCTCTGATATAGCCCTAGGGACTTGGTTATACCTCCCTAGCGATCCTCCACTCCACCTAGTCCCAAGATAGTAGGGCATGAGCCTCATATCTGAAGGGATCCTCTCCAAGACACCTCGAGGGATGATGAGCATTACTTGGGAGAGTGTTCCTAGTATGTAGATATTTCACAGGCCTTCCTTGGTGAAAGGCAACTACGCACTAAGGTGCTAATAGATAGAGTGGTACCCTACATCCACGTACCCGTTAGGGCTGACACACCTAAGTAGAGGTAGTAGTATGACTTCACACACTGGCCAGAGTAAGTCGACATGACTCTACCTCTATGTCACCTTGATAGGATACATCATCTCATGCAGCCCTATGGGAATGACACTCGTCAGTCTGGGTGAGCCAACTCGACCCTACCTTTCCTCGTTCAGGAGGGAAGACATGAGGATATCCTAGAATTTCCTTAGGAACAATATTCTATGCATGCACCATGTGCCTCTACACCAGTTGAATGTAATGAACACATGTTCCAGCCTAAGCCTCAAGTCAACGTGGCAAACCTCAAGAGAGGCAAGTGCCCTATGGAGAACATAGAGTACCTTGGAAAAGGTCTATCCTAGGGTGATACTCCTATGCCTCCTAGGCCTCAAACTATGGATCAAATTAGGAAAGCGGTTGTGAGATATACAGAACACCAAGCTTAGTTCAAGAAGTTTTGATGGGATAAAGAGCAACTAGATTGCTTGCACCAGCTTGAGAAATAAAGGATCAAACAACATACCAATGAGCTATTCCAAAAGACCTTGAGAGATAGGGTCCCTACCCCTAAGACACATAGGTAGGAAGTCCATCTGAGGTCCCTGAGACCTTATCAAATGTTGCTTCCATGACCTCCTAGGCCAGATCGGGAGATGCCTCCCAGACCAAACATAGAGTGCCCACCACGGGTAGATACCCCCATTTATAAGCTAGCTCGAGAGACGCCTTATGGGGATTATACTAAGCATGAACCAGAAGTAGAATATGCTTAGACACCTTACCGAGGTAGGGGAGTGACTTACCACTGCCTCACCCTAGATTGGAGGAGCCTAGACCTCCATCACAAGATGTGAACAAAGATGAGGAGATCAAGTCCTCAGGCTCTTATAAAGAATTGTTAGAACACTTGGAGTCAGTAGAGAACAAGACCTTTGGGTCAAGATCTCAAAATCCAACTATGCATCAATTGTGTAGTCAACCCATCCATCCATCAATACCCGTGCCTCCCTATCTAGAGTAATTTAAGTTGTCTCAGTTGCTATCTTTAAGGGAGAATAGGATGTGCAAGAACATGTCACTAGGTTTTTAGGTCAATGCTTTGGCATTCATGATGATGATGCTTTGCTTTTTAGGACATTTGTGAATACCCTCATCGGCCCTACGTTCGATTGGTTTTACCAACTCCCTAAGCATAGCATCCATAATTTGGACCAACTAGCGGATGAATTCCTAGAACGCTTTACCTTCAATACCAAGATGAAGGCAACGTTGGTCGATGTATGTGGGTTAAAACAATATGATGATGAGTCAATAACAAATTATGGCAATAGATGGTGAACCTTGCTAGCAAAGCTACCTTATATTCTCCCCATGTCGAAATTGACTCAGATGTTCTCCATAAGTTACTTAAATCCAATCTCCTTGTTTCTGCAGTTGCAACAATACCCCACTCTTGAAGATGCCTTAGCCCAAGCTAGGATCATCAAATAAATCAAGATTCAAGAGGGTGAGATTGTGAAACCTCACAAGGAGTACAACAAGATCTCTAAGAACACCCCAGTGCAACCTAATTTAGTAGTAGTAAATCAGGTTGTCATTAGTGTCTCGAGGCTAGCGCCAACCGTGCCACCTCAAAAGCCTAATTATCAGGCCACCCCTGGGAATTCTACCAAGGATAACCAGAATGGTCAAGGGTAAAATTAATAGCATCACCCCAAGTGAAAATTCATGGAGTCTATGGATTCAGTGTTTGATCACCTCTTGGTGGCTAATACAATCCATCTACCTGACAGTCGACCTATCGACCCAAATGCACCTAAGCCCAAAGGATACAGAGAAGACCTATATTACAAATTTCATGGTCAAAATGGGTATGATGTGCAAATGTGTTATAAATTCAAACACTTGGTGCAAGACCTAATTGATAGGAATACCCTCCAGGTAGATAACCCTATCTCACCAAACAACCAACAGATGGGGGTCTTTAAGGACCCCTTGCCTGCCCATGCAGAGCAGGCCAAACCAGTTCCCCAAGTGAACGAGGTTCACCATTCCCCTCTTAAGCATGGATATGTTGGCATGGTCAGTATTGTAACAAGAAATAGGCGATAACCAAGTCCAGCCACACCACCTACAACTCAAAGTGATGTCCCTTCGACATCCCAACCTATACCACCTCCTGGACTAAGCCTCCCACCTAGGCCTGTAGTCACCATTAAGAGCAAGCTCACTTAGAGCTTAAGAACAAAATTTTCCTGAATCTCCATCTATGAGCTCATCCAACAATCGCAACCTCATAGAGAAGCCTTAATGGAGATCCTTAAGGCAATTGAGCTTCAGTCCCAGGAGTCTAACTTCTTCAACAACTTTGTGGGGCATGTGTGGTAATGCATGAAACCGATAATTACTTTTTGAGAATATGAACTTAAACTGGTTCCACATGATATGGTGGATCCCCCTTTACACATTGTCGCACGTGTGAATGGAACACCATACAAAAGAGTCTTGATAGATACTAGATCTTCGAGCAACATCATAACTACAATAGCTCTGAAGCACCTAAAGCTTCTAGCATCTCATATTGTCACATCTACCTACACCCTTTGAGCATTCAATGATGCCATATGCTCAATGGTTGGTACAATCATCCTACCTATTCAAGTAGGAGAAAATATCATCTTGACGATGTGCCACATCCTGGAGGGTGAGATGGTGTACAATATTTGTTTAGGAAGACCATGGATCAGGGACATAAAGTGTGTCCCTTCCATCGCTCACTAGTGCCTCAACTACACTCACAAAGGGTAAGTTCATGTCATCCCCACAGACCTAGAGCCATTCAAGTACTACAACATGGTGCATCAGTTACCTGAGTCGACCTTGCCATTGATACATCTAGATTTTCAACTAAATAAATCTAGCTGAGGTTTGACCCCACCACTACAGCATACCATACCCTCCTCATCATCGGCCCCACCCCATACGCCTAAAACACTAGTGGATCCTTTGCCTAGGAACCCAGATAAGTAGCCCATTGAGGAGGAGAAACTGATCATATCCACTATATCTATAGAGGAGATACTTAACCCAGATGATGAGACACGAAATGAGGTAAACGATGAGCCAAAACAAGTCTCACTCTCGTCCCTCTTCTATCAGCAGCCCCAGGTTACACTACATCTGGCTTCTATCGGATTGGAGGAATACATTATTAGGAATGTTACTACTACTCCTACTTTAGATTCAATGCAAGACATGGGTAGACCACGTATTCCCATAGGCACTATCGTGCCTCTTGGTATTCCCATGAATCAAATGAATTTCATCTATGGGGGCCTTGACTATGGCATAAAACCTTACCAAATGCAGGAGGAAGATGAGGAACCTTTTGGAGAAGATATTAACTACTTGTCTAACCCTAACTTTGCCCTAAAGTACCTTGACCTATGCAACTGGCACGGTTATGGGTTAGGCCTGTATGAGCAGGGCACCAGAATCCCTTGTCAACCGCAATACCAAATGCCCTATGACAAATCGAGAGTGGGATGCAACTATAATTTTCCTTTAGATGTCCTCTTAGACATCCTAAATCACTTGAATATAGGCTATGAGGGTAGGTTGGCCCAAGAACCTTATGCCAATCCTAACATAGTATACTCCTTGGGGGATTACTTTCCATGGCTATATGGGAACCCCACGATCTCCAATGACATTCCCCCACCTTTTGAGATAGGGGAAGGTTCACAGAGTCGTCCCCATGTCTCTGATGAGTTAGATCAAGGCACCTCATATGAGTGGATCTCATAGGATGAGTCGGGTTATGAGGTGGCACCATATGACCCTTTCAAGTCGGACATTGATCATTCACAAATTGTCCCCATAAATGACCAACGGGAAGACCTCATACATCTGTTCCCTTTCCCTGATCTTGTTTTGTGGTAGCTCCTTCCTTCTGAAGAGTCGATTCACCCGTAGGAAGATAGACCTCTTGGGGGAGGAGTAGTTAATTTACTTGAGCAGTTGGGCCCTCGTGAGCCTGGGGCACTGCGAGATGAGAATGAAGGAATCCTCATCCATGATTATGATTATGAGAAATTAGCATATATGGGACCACACCTACTTGATCGCCCAATCCCAAGGGGCAACAATGAGGTTCCAATATATAACAATGACTATGAGTATGAGACAAAGAGGGCATACATGGGTCCTCATTATTTACGTCATCATCTCGAGCCCATTAAAATAAATGAAGTCTATCATTAGTTACATGTTGGCCTATGCTTGAGGGCAAGGCCTGTCAATCTAGGCCAAATTCATCATGAGGTCTTCCCTAACCCGCCCACACACATGGAGCTCCTTGAGCCTAACGATCCCATCCTATAGTCTATTCACAGACAGGATCCGAAGATCCCCATTCCCCTAGAGCCACATCTGGGGGTGAGAGATGACACCAATATATAGTCACATGCACGTGGTCCTGGAGAGTAGAAACATTTCATCAACATGATCTCCATTTAGTTTACCACACCACTTCAAAACCTAGACGATCCTTCCAAGCCATGCCATATATATCTAGATGTTATTGACTGGGATCACGATGTTTCACCCCCATCACCCTCTGAGTATTGGGCTTGCGGTGGGTTGTTTCACTTTTTTTTTGGCCCAACTCATGATGTCTTCCATGCTGAGGAGGGACCTAAAGTTCCCATTGAGGATTTAAATCCATCTAATGACATTCATTTGATACCTACTCCCCATCAGTTTAAGGAAGGGTCTCATATATCAATCGAGCCTACGATTGACAAAGATATCGGCTCAGATCCTGAAAACCCCCAATGTATCAAGCTAGGGGAAAGCCTATCCCCCAAAGAGCAAGCCGATTATATAGTCCTTATCACAAATACGAAGGCATATTTTGCATGGTCTTACAAAGACATGCCGGGACTAGATCCAAATATGGTCACCCATAATCTAATGCTTGACCCCACAGTCAAACCTGTCAAGCAAAAGCTGAGAAATATGCACCCAAAAGTGGCCTTGATGGTCAAATATGAGCTACAAAAATTGTTGGATGCTAAGTTTTTCATTTCTATAGACTATCCACCATGGTTGTCCAACATGGTCCCCATCAAGAAGCCTAATGGGAGGATTCGCATTTGCACCAATTTTCGAGACCTAAACAAAGTGAGTCCTAAGGATGATTTTCATTTGCCAAGCATAGATGCCTTAGTAGATGCCATCGCAAGACAAGAAATGCTCTCCCTTATGGATGGCTTCACTGGGTATAATAAGATCCGTATCGACCCTGAAGACCAACTCAAAATGACATTCACAACGCCTTGGGGGGCATTTTGTTTATAGTTTCCAAACGAGGCATCAAAGTGGACCCTAACAAAGTCAAGGCAATCCTTGAATTACCTCCCCCGACTACCATCAAGAAGCTTCATATATTGCAGGGGAGGATTGCATCCATAAAATGCTTTATAGCACAATTGTTGGACAAGTGTAGACCCATGAACAAAATTTTGCACAAGGGGGTCACATTCCACTGGGACGATGAGTGTCAGGATGCATTTGACATAATTAAAAAATACCTGGATTTATCGCCAGTGTTAGCTCTGCCTATACCAGGGGTGTCATTTTGATTATATATCTTAGCTACTGATGTTGCATTGGGTGCCATGTTAGCTCAAAACAATGAATTTCATAAGAAACAGGCCACATACTATCTCCGTCGCACCCTGGTGAGCTATGAGATTAAGTACACATACGTTGAAAAGTTATGTCTAGCGGTGGTTTTTTCTACCAAAAAGATATGACATTATATGCTCAACCACACTACGTATGTTGTATCTAAAGATAATCCATTGTGAAACATGATGAGTCGTACTTATCATAGTAATAACATGATGAAATGGATCATGTTGTTGATAGAATTTGACCTGGAATTCATAGGATAGAAGTCAATCAAAGGACAGGTCATTGCTAATCAACTTGTAGAGGCTCCTCTCCAAGAGGACCAACCTCTTAGCATGGAGCTTCTCGATGATGGATTCTTCCAAATATCAAAATCACCTTATTCTGATGAGCCTGAGTCACAGGTGGATATGACTCTCTTCTTCAATGGCTCCAAATGCGAGCAAGGGGGTGGTGCAGGGATCATGTTTTTCACACCGCATGGGGTTCCCATACCCCTATCATTTAAACTTGATTTCCCCTACACCAATAATAATGTCGAATATGAAGCCTTACTTATAGGGCTTAAAATGGCTATCGCCATGAAAATCACCAAGCTCAATATTTTTGGTGACTCCTTGCTCATTGTCAACCAGGTCAAGGGAATATTCCAGTGCAAGTGCTTAATTTTGTAAGCCTACAAAGCCCTTGTGGACAAATCCCTAGAAAAATTTGAATGGTATGACATCGATACACTCCCTCAATCATCTAATCATTTTGTGAAGACAATGGCCTCTTTAGGATCCTTTATTTCGTAAGACCCCATAGGGGAGATGACAACCATTAACATCAAAATGCTATCACAATCAGCAGTTGAGCATGAGAGAACTCAAGCCACACCAGAAGTCCACTTGATTCAAATATAACCTCATCAAGAGAGATTCTCACACATTCACGAGTGCTTGAATCATGCCGCTTGGGGGACTCTATTCCCCCAAACCCATTTTGATAGTAGCACAATGCTATTCTTACAAGTTCTATCCCAATATGCATTTGCTTGGGATGAACTTCATGAGGGATATACAATTCATGCAATCAAGGCTTCCACATAGCAATACTGGTCCACACCAATTAGAGAGTACCTAAAGCTTGGTAACCTTCCTCCTAGATTATCGCACGCTAATAGAAGGCAACAAAGTTTGTCTTATTAGGAGACATCCTATACCATTAGAGCTACAAAGGAATCCTCCTTCATTGCTTAGAGCATTAAGAATAGACTTGGAAAATGGCCCAAGCACACGACGGTACTTGTGGTGGCCATTTTAGTGGCATGGCCATCACAAAGCGCATTCTTTGCATGGGCTATTATTTGCCAACATTAGAGCGAGATTGTTACGCATATATGAGGAAGTGCATGAAATATCAACACCATGCTAACTTGACACATGTACCTTCTTAGGACTTACAACCAATCCAATCGACTTGGACATTTTTGCAATGGGAGTTGGATTTAATCAAGAAAATCTTCCTTGCATCCTCGAGCCATCACACATTCATCATCATGGCTACCAAGTATTTTACAAAATGGGTGGAGATAATCCCCCTTACCACTATGATAGGACCCCACATAGCGGAGTTCATATTGCATAATATCATTTGTTGTTTTGGTATTCCATCGAGTATTTTACAAAATGGGTGGAAGCAATCCCCCTTACCACTACGATAGGAACCTGCATAGTAGAGTTCATATTGCATAATATCATTTGTTATTTTGGTATTCCATCCAAGATCATTTTAGATAATGGGATATCATTCAAAAATAAATATGTGCGTGCTTTGACAACAAAGTATAACATCCAGCACAGCTTTTTGATACCCTATTATCCACAAGCAAATGGGCAAGCAGAAGCATCAAACAATACATTAATTACCATATTGAAGAAAATAGTCAAATATAATCATACCGATTGGCATACATAAATGTCGCTTGCCCTCTGGGCTTACCACACTAGTATTCGGATGCCCACTGGGGCAACTCTATTCTCACTAGTGTATGGTGTTGAGGCAATCATGACTCTAGAGTTAGAAATCCCGTCATTGCGCATATCCATGAAGGAGTTTATTTATGATGATACTACACGACAAGCTCACCTAGATCAACTTATATTTTTGTATGAGCATCACATTAATGCACTTAAGCATCTACGTGTGTAACAAGAGCCACTCAAAATATCCTACAATATGAAAGTCCATCTCAGAGACTTTCAGCTTGGTGATCTCATCCTGAAGGAGAATCAACAAAATTCTAGCTTGTCGCCCCACCTACGGGATAAATTTACGGTAAATTGGTTTGGGACCTTTATCATCACTAGTCAAATAGGGCCTGGAACTTATCACCTAGCTTCACTTGAAGGTGTAGAGGATCCTAAACCCTTGAACATACTTCACTTGTGGCTATTTCATGCTTAGAGAGCACCCAAAAAGGCTCCTAGCGGGTTCTCACTGTCTAGGTCAAGTAAACATTCTCTTGGACTATCTACGATCATTTAGGTCAACCCTAAAATCCCCAAAGGCATCCATAAGCCCTTTGGTCATAGCCAAATGTCCCTAGGTATTCATAGACACTTTTTAGGTACTGTCGCATGTCTAGGTCACCCAAAAGGCTTCTAGCAGGTTCTCACCATCTAGGTCAAGTAAAAATGCTCCTGGACTATCTACGATCATCTAGGTCAACCTTAAAATCCCCAAAGGCATCCATAAGCCCTTTGGTCATAGAAAAATTCCCCTAGGTAGTCATAGACACTTTTTAAGTGTCGTCGCACGTCTAGGTCACCCAAAAGGCTCCTAGCGGGTTCTCACCATCTAGGTCAAGTAAAAACACTCCTAGACTATCTACGATCATCTAGGTCAACCCTAAAATCCCCAAAGGCATCCCTAAGCCCTTTGGTCATAGCCAAATTCCCTTAGGCAGTTGTAGACACTTTTTAAGTGTCACTACACATCTAGGTCACCCAAAAGGCTCCTAGCGGTTTCTCACCATCTAGGTCAAGTAAAAATTCTCCTAGACTATCTACGATCATCTAGGTCAAACCTAAAAGCCCCAAAAGCATCCATAAGCCCTTTGATCCCCCACCTAAATGCCCCAAATGGCTCTCAAATAAGCTTGTTGGTCACATGTGTATACATATCAATCAAAAAATTCAAAAAAATATATCAAAACATCAAAATACAAAAACATTGCATCACATTGCACTTTCATACATATATATCCATCAAAATTTCCAAAATTCTAAAATATTGCATCACACCAAATAGCATTTTATCGTCACTTGTATTTAGGCATATTCATCATTAGCACTTTACATTTTAGAGTTGCTCATACATTTCTAGCACCATGGTGGTACACTACTTACCACTCAAAATAAATGTCATGAAAGTACTCATAGTTCAAATACCACAATTACCATTTTCACCAACATTTTTTACATTTTCATAGTCATGTCTATTCCCTTCACTTAGCCATTTATTTTAGAATGTCAAAAGGGTTTTCAGTCACTCAGCCATATCTAGTCTCTACTCAGATTTTGTAGAAGGCTAGCTTGATTTTTAGGAGGTAGAGTCTTGCATTGATTATGCCTTACGTACATCATATCCCAAACACAATTAATCATTAAAAATCCAAGTTTTGCACAAATACAGATGAAATCCATGAAGTGGTCTAGGTTACCTTAAGCGAAAAGGTCATCCTTCTCATCCCCCTATGCGAATGGTTCAAGAATGCTGAGAGTTGGCAAAAGGACAAGTTATCCCCTACCCAATTCCCCCCACAACAATAAGTGGTTTTCCCTCATTTTTGCCATCAAAATCCCACATTTTCACATGTTTGCAATAGTCTAAATTTGCAAACCCCCAAAAAGCAAAAATTCAAAGTATAAAAATACAAAAATAAAAAAGTGCATACATCAAAAATCATAAGAAACAGTGATTCCCATCGTTTAAAATTCAAATCCCTTGCTCAAGATAAAAATAAAAAACTCAAAATAAATAGTGATTATTATCACTACAAAGAGAAAAATAAATAGTGATTCTTATCACTTCAGATGAGAGCAAGTATCCCAATATTATTTGAAGAAAGTAGGGAGTTGAACTTGAATCCCTGGAACTCTCAGCATTTGGAAAACCATCAGGTGATCCTCATTACGGGTTTGGTGGATAGCCTATCTGTCAATGGTGGTAGCCTCCCACATGATGATATGTTTGCCATATTAGCTTTCGAGCATATGTGTAGACCAATGTTTGCATGTGGATGAGCTAGCTTTGGTAGCCTAGATTGCCTAGTGGTCTTGTCATACTTAGTACAAAACCTACGATGGTGGTATTCATTTGGTGATCCTCAGTACAGGTTTGGTTGAGATCCTACTTGGCACTGGTGGTATCCTTATGCATCTCATAGTAATGAACTCACTTACACACACATGGATATGAAGTACCTTGGTCATCCTAGTAGATTCATACCTTGTTAAAAAGTCTTGCATGGTTAGTATACAACTTTTGATGAGTTGACTAGAGTGTTTAACCCTCATGAAAACCTAATGGGCACTCCCTAAACAACATGCCATTCATATCACTTCACCAAATTTATTTCAATTACATTATTCCCAAAAACCATTATATAAGTCTCATGACAACATTACATATGAGTTGGTGCAAAATATATCATCTATGGTGCTAGCATAATACAGCATGTAGTCTACACAATGCATCCTCTAGATCAATAAATAATTCATCTTATTATACATCCATGCATGTATAAAATCAAATCAAACTCACAAAATAGGCATACATAGGCATTCATCATCCTTACAGAAATCAAATTGCATATATTTCATAAACCAATAAACACATGATGATAAACCACATAAAAATCTCAATATATATATATATATATATATATATATATATATATATATATATATGTGTGTGTGTGTGTGTGTGTGTGTGTGTGTGTGGGAAAAAAAGATACATCATGTTGCCCATAAGCTACAATAAAGTGAGTCCTCAAACTTCACACTACTAAAATAAACAAAAACACAAAAAGAGTCATGTGAGCCACTACCATGGTCATGCAGGACCGGTACTATGACTCGCACTCCCACCGACAGTCGAAGTCCTCTATGAACTCCCATACCTGCTACCACCTACCCTATCAGCTCTTCTCCTAGACCCTGGTGCCTCTAGCCTAGAGTAATACTACCCTATCCTACTGTGGCAACTCTAGTACGACCCACCAACACTTGCATCATCCCGTAGACGCCCACCAAGGCATACTACCTTAGTCTCCAGCTCATCCGTATAAGCCTACCCCCATAAGCACCATGCTTGGTAAGTCTCCACCACATAATGGAGTCGTGTCACCTCTACTTGTAGCCTAGTAACCTTCCCACTACTGGAATCCTCTCATGTAGGGCTTTGATATTGCAACTGTACTCGAAGAGATGCTATCTCAGCCTGAGCCACCTGTACCTCGACTCGCTGTGCTGCTAGCTCTGCCTATACATCATGCACCTGTGTCCATAGGAGATCTCTCTCCTACCTCACCCTGAGTAGCTCATCTTTTAGCTCTACCTCTGTGTCCCTCGGTTCCATAAATGCTGCCTGCACCTCCTCATCCCCAACATCATCATCCCCTAAGTCACCTCGGTCTCCTAAGTTTAGGAGATCTGCATGCTCCCCTAACCTATGTCCCTGCCAATCACCTACCTCACCTTGGTCCTCACTAGAAATATCCTTAGGTACCTCCCTAATTGCACCCCTCCTCAATGGCCCCTCCCCATGCCCCTGGCCTATCACCCACAAAGCGTCATATTTCATTGTAGTCCTGACATCATCCACATCTAGAATTTCTATAATAGGATTTGTATCCCATACCACTACCTCTACCATCGACCATCCTAATGTCTTCTCATCCCCACATCGCTAATAAGACATCGACTCACTAGGCACCCCTTGGCATAGCCCAAAATGTTGCATCACCCAAGAAAAATGGAAGTACTCTCACTTTGTGCCATGTCATCCAACCAACCATATACCTTGTCGCACCCTACAGAGTTGTACAGTAGCATCTGCACACTCTAGGAAATGCCTATATGGTCTTTAGAACACCTGATCTACCCTAAGTTGGGCAAACAGATCTGCATAGTAGGCCACATTAACTATGAATCACCAAATCTATCCCATCTCCTAATCCCTCTGGCATAGGATACCTTATCCTATCTCCATATCTGTTAGCTATGCCTGCGTCATCCAGGGTTGCCCCTGTAGTTGCACCATAGCTATGTTCTACCATCCCTAGTACTGTAGCAAAAAGCTACACCCCACACCCTTTCGTCGATGGTAGTACATCTTATACAACTCATCATAAAGTTGTGCCAATAGTGTAGTACCTCATGCCATCACCAGTGTATCCTATCTCCCTATCTGCTAGTTGTGCCCACGTTGTCCAGGGTAGCCCCTATGGTCGCCCCATAGCTATGTGCTGCCATCCCAACACTGTAGCAAAAAACTACACCCCACACCATTCTATAAATAGTAGCAGATCTCATACAACTCATCATAGAGTTGTGCCAGTAGTGTAGTACCCCATGCCATCACCAGTGGCTCTGCCATAGTAGACCTCACCAATGCAAACACTATCTCCACTAGGTTCCATGGGAACCTCACTCTAGAATAATTTGATAGTAGCATATTGGATATAAGTATCTTGAGTAGTGTATGCCTCACCCCCAATACCTTCACCTCATGCCATAATCCTACCAACATACCCCCCTTCAAGCAGTCTAGCTATGTCGTCTCTAGATCATAACTGAAGTACCTCTCGAGTACTGCATGTCTTCGGTCTCATGGTATCATGCAGATCAGCCACAATTCTATAGGAATTCAAATAATTCAATAGATTTACTCTAGCATCACCATCATCTCCCCAGTGGGTAGGTGGAAGGTGTTGGTGCACAGATCCCACAGATCAATCAGGGCAGTCAGATATGCACGGTATCCTATAATAGCCTCTAATCGGGTCACCTGCTTGAGGTTGATGGCATCCAACCACTCCCAATAATATATGGTCAAGGTATCCCTTGTGGAATCAAAGATAATAGGTACTCGATACCGAATCCTCACCACCTGACAGGGATACGCAACTCAACAATACAACACCAAAATGGCCTCGCATAGCCCCAAAAATATTCAAAAGAAAAGACTCAAAATGGCCCATCGTTGTGGCCAATTTTTGGCCATTCCCCACAATAATGGCCCACAAATATATGGCCAGACCATCAAGGGATGGCCTATGACCAGCCCACACTAGATATCCCACCTAGGGATGACTCCAAGAAATTGGGCTCAAAAAGGCCTTTCAGGCCATCAGAAATAGCAAAAACAATGCAAATTGGACCTATAAAATGTAATTTAATTGCACAAAAACATGGATAAAACACAAAAGTTGGTACATATCTCATAAATTAGGTTTAATTACCTACAATCTGGTCTGATGTTCTTCCAATCCAAAAACATACCATAAAAGCAAGAAAATCAACTCCTAACACTAGGAAAATGCAATAAGAGAAACTTGGCATACCTGTCTCGCATCGGATCCTCCACTAGCTGAGTCTACCCAATGAATCATGGTGACTATGGGATGAATTCGACAATGCTCCACTACTCAGAATCACTCTCGTACTCCTCACATCTCAAACTGCCAAAGAAAGCATGCACAAATGAGACTAACCTTCATATTTTGGGTTTATATAAAGATGTAAGGGTCACCACCATCCCAGGGTGGGACAAGAGCACATTTTTCCAATAGTTCCACCCTAGTACAGTGGTATAACATGCCCTCATCCCACCCTGGGATGGTGGTAGCAAAAATAGGCCAAAAATGCCGAAAATGACACAAAACAGGTCCAAAACTGCACCAAAATAGCTCAAATTGGGTCCAAATTTCACATAGACCAACATGCATCCATGAGGATCCTATGAGGGATGGAAAAGTTGTTAATTCATTCCCTAAGAAGGCCATTGTGGCTGGAACACTCCCTGGACATGCAGTTTTCAACTCCTTTCCTCCAGGAAAACTCAACAAAGTCACCAAAATCCTCTCCAAATTACCCTATTTTTCAAGGGACAAAATTGAAGGTAAGCATAACACAAGTCAATTGGGTCAAGCGACTCATCGCTTTTCTCACTGGTCATTCCCTCATTGAATCCTCACTTGAGGGGTGGTCACACTCAATCCAAATCATCAAGCACACACCCAATTATGCGAGTGGTGTTCGTTCAACGAATCTTCGATAAATACAATCACATTCCTACTTAAGGCAACAAACAAGCACACAATATCACATTATAATGCTTGAAATTATTGGCATCATGAAGACATGGGCCTTAGCATTTCATGATGGAGAATTTTCAAGCATAAGCATGCTCATTCAATGAGTCAAAAGCAAGGATTCAAGAACACACACCCTTTTCATCATTGGGGCATCTAAAGTTGGTTAGGTTATCGAGTAACCTTAATCATTCAAAATTTTGGTCATCTATTTTTGCTCAGCACTGTGTTGCACACAATGCATCTCAAAAAGTGACATTTGTAGACACTAAAATGTGGTAAATACGATTAAGAACCCACAAAAAATGATCAAATTGACATCATATGGCCCCTTGGGCAGCCCTAAAGAGGCTCACAATGGTTCTAGCCACTCCAGGAAGGTTTTTGGAGGCTACCAGTTCAATTTTGGGAGGTTTTGGCCCAAAATTCACCACCATACCACCCTGGGACAATGGTAGATACCCATCATCCCACCTTGGGACAATGGTGAGCCATCATCCCAAGGTGGGACAGTGAGCAAGTTTGACCCAGAAAAAGTCAAATCTGGGCCAAATAGCACCCAAAAACTACCATCTAGCATGCCATTTGGAGCATGCGGGTCAGAGGGAACTGAGTCCTTATTACATGCTTCATAATAGAGGCACAAAATGGATATTCTCTTCCCCATCCAGTGCATGCCTCCCGTTTGACAAGTGGCACCTCCTGCCATGCATGCCCTTGCATGCCTCTTTGCACATAAGCCCCTTTGGGCTTTAAAATGGGTTCAATATCCATATAAAAACATGGATAGGAGTTTTAGGATATGAAATGGAGTGTTTCCAAGATTTCCCCTCACCTTATTGCACCTTTTTGCCCTCGGAATCTCCCTTTTGCCAAGGAGGTTATCGGGTGAATTAAAGAAGGTATATGAGCATAACTTTTCCATATGGGTGAATTTCTTCACCAAATTCGATGAAAACACACCTTAGGATGTTCAGGAACATCTAATAGTGATTTTGTAGCAAACAATGGTTGTGGTGGGTATCCCCTCCTAGGGTGCCCCCCAAATAGTTGCAGTCACCATCGCCCCCCGGGATGAGGGTAAATTATTAAACAATTTAATTACTTTTTTTAATTTTTAATTTTCTATATTTTCCCATGATGTTACAGTTCAAATTTCAAGTGATTTGGAGTTAAAATAAAAGAGTTATAGCATTTTTAAGTTTTCGCAGTCTCGTAGGGCCCATCCGAGCACCCCAGTTTAATGCAGGTGGATACGAGCTCTAATTTGAAAATATGATAATATGGGTTGTCGTAAAATTTCAATTTATGCATAATTTCCAAATTTCATGAGTTTTGGATATGTTTAGGTTCAGTATTTTCTTGTCTTATCTTTCATAGGTTGCAGGCATGCGACACAAAATCGAGGGGTCTAAAGATGCAATTTTTGATATATTTTTGGTGATATCCTCCAAAAACCTCCTATTTAACATCTCTGAAAATTTTCAAGTCATTTGGACATGTTTTTATATAGTTTTAATATATGCGCTATTTTGCCCCTATGGGGATTACATGATTTCACCATACACCCTTGCTATTTGACCCATTTTTGCTTCCTTGTGTGTAGTTTCAGGTTATTATAAGGCATTGGTATGAATATATGACCTTATATATTAGACATACAAGTAGCGGTAGCATTGGATCGTCCACCTCGATTGTGGGTACGCAGAGAAACATTGGATGTGCACCTTGATTCCGTGAAAGACTTGGTCTTTGGGAACCTGATATTGTAACAATTGTATCAAATTTTGAGCCCTCAAGGGGAATTTTGTGTAACCTTGGATCTTATCCAATAAATTAATGAGAAGATACTTGCTTTAATTCATTTCCTTTTGTTTGGTATTCTTTCCTTTTCACATGCATGCTTCCTTTTTGATGCTCATGAGTGATATGGGGTAGATATGCATATTGTTTTACATCATTTGGTGCACCATTTTTCCCTAATTTACATTGATATGTGAAAATTTTTGTTGGGCATTTTTGAAAATATTTTGAGTGAGTGATCATGTGCTTCGACTAGGGTTTGTGAGCAAGGGTTGTTTCATTGAGTGTTTGGTTGAGTAGAGTTGGTTGAACCTAGTGAAGTGGATGTCTGAAGTAATTATTCAAGTTCCATAGAACAAAATATTCTATATTCTGAATTGATTTGAGAAAGTGGTTGAGCATTGAGTTAAAATTTAAGCATATTGAGTCTCTAACAATTCTCCTTATGTTTCTAAGAGAGTGATTGAAAGTAATTGAGCATTGTGATAAGTGTAGAACATATTGAGTGTCTAACAATTTTCTTTATGTTTCTATGAGATTGGGCAAGTTCTTGTGTGGACTTGTTGAGAAAATTTGAGGCAAGTATTTGAGAAGACTTGTGGATAGATTAGTGTGAGATTTTGAGAAAGCTTACAAGGCAGATTTGAGCAAGTTCTAGAGAGGACTTGTGGACTGATTAGTGTGAGCTTTTGAGGAAGCTTACAAGGTAGATTTGCGATAAGTCTTTGAGAAGGCTTGAGAGCAGATTCGATCGATTGATTTGTTCAAACTTGAGAGGACTTGTGGACTGATAAGTGTGAGCTTTTGAGGAAGCTTGCAAGGTAGATTTGAGATAAGTCTTTGAGAAGGCTTGAGAGTAGAGTTGATTGATTGATTTGTTCAAACCTTGAGTTAAGGTTTAGGGCAGATCCAAAAGAGTTGATTTGAGATTGAGTCAAGCTTTGAGTTAAGGCTTAGGGACAGATATTGAGGATAGATTTGTGCTAGACCGAAGGACTGTATTTAGTGCAGATTTAAGAACAGAGTTTGGTGCAGATTTGAGGACAGGTTTATGCCAAACCAGATATAGAAATTGAGCAGATTTGTGCTAAACCGAAGGACTGTGTTTAGTACAGAATTGAGATAGAGCTTTGGAGGTGAAAAAGAGCAGAGGATAGTAGTCTTTAGTGGATAGAGATCCATTAGCCAGGGTAGTGAGGATAGGTCTTCTAAGTGGGGACAAGAGTCTTCAGTGGAGAGATATCCACAAGCCAATGCAGTGGAGGCAGTAGTCTTCTATAGGATCACTAGCCAGAGGAGAGGAGTTCTCTTGTGGATAGATATCCACGAACTTGATTTAGGGGATTGGTGTCTCCTTTGGACAAAGGTCCATAAAAATTGTAATAGGGAAAGGATTCCCAAGAGATTGATAAAATTTTAGTGAAATATTTTCTCCGTGGAGTAGCCGACATTGGATGAACCACGTAAATGGTGGTGTTCTATTGTGGTGATTTGTTTATCGCTTTGATTACTGTTGTTGATATTTCTATCTATACATTGCATAATATTGTTTGGTAAAGAAAAGTAACAAGTGGTATTATACTATTCACCCCCCATCTCAGTATAAGCTTGTGTTCTTCAAAAAATGCTTACAAAACAACTCTTACATAACAATGATACTCATGTTCTTTTCAAACCCTAGTTCTTTGCTCAACCAATGGCTTCAACAACAATCCTTATAAAACAAGGTTTTAATAGTAACTCTTTATTCCAAAAAACTTTGAAGCATTAACTCAAACACACTCAATGAGGAAGCCCTAATCAAATCATTTTCACTCCAAAATTATTTTCATAAATACAGTCACATTCATCATTTTTACACATGGAAGAATTTGCCCATACCTTTTTCTTGATTGGAGAAAGTCCTCTCAAAACTTGCCTTCAAACAATGTCTTCTTATTTTCCAAGTACCAAGGGTTAGATAACAAGTGTTATACTTCACAAATACAAGTATAGCTCAATTTCATGATACACCTTAAATCTCCATCTCAATAGCAATATTCAACAAGTATAGATTCCTTCCGATGAACCTGTGGCCCTGTAAGCAATGAAACAAGAAAACGCGCTTAGATGTTCGAGATTGCCTCTCCAAATGAGGTTGTTAGTAATAAAATAAAATTGAAATATGATGAAACTATGCTATGAAATCATGTAAATCTATGCTAATGATATGAAAACATGAAGAAATAGAATAAAAGAAGATATGTCTAAAACCTAATCTAAGCCTGCGGGCCACTATCCAAGACAATGGCCGCTAAGGTAAACCTTGCTCTCTTTACCCCAAAGCTATGGGTCAAATCTTGTATCTTATGTTGAAATAATAGGTGTTATGCTCTTCAATCCATTAAGGCTTCATTGTACACGTGATCTCCAAGGGAACTCTCCAAGTCTCGAAAGCTCTCCTCAATGACCAATATTGATGGATAAAATATCGATTCTCTCTATAAAAGATGTCTTTATCTCTATCTCTGCTTGTCCAAAGATCTCTCTTGGTGCTCTTAGGCTTCCAACTTTTATAGTGTGAAACCCTAGGTCTATGTCCAAGCCCTAGGAATGAATTCCTTATGCACAGTGTAAGTTAGCATGAGAATCTTCTTGTCTTTTCTATGTTTGGAAGCCAAATTTCTGAAATATAACTGCCCACTTGAGTATCCTATGCAAATTGATTGTTAGCATGAGAAGTTTTTGTCCTTTGTTTATGCTTGGAGGTTAGTTAACTAAATTTTAAATGCAAACTCAAGTCTCCTATGTGAACTAGTCATGAAAAGGAATGAAAAGTTACTCCTGCTCACCTTTATTGCATGTAGACTACCACTTCTGCCCATGATCAGGCCTGTTTGTCAGCAAAAATGCTTCTTATGGCTTAGTCATTGTCATCTGCAGTGGCTAAGATCTGGATGTTATCATCTATAGTGGCTAAGGTCTGGCCGCTCTAGGCTTGAGCGGATAGGATTTGGCCACTCTTGGCTTGAGCGGCTAGGCTTGGATGGCTTGAAAAGGCCCCAAATGAGTGGTGAGAACCACTGTTGATGCTTGGAAAGTTCAAGATTATGTCTTATGATATTATGAATGTGTCTAGGTGAATAGCTCCCCTAAGCATGACATGATTTAGGTGTCTATAGATTTCCCTTTTTGCGATGCGTTGTGTGAAAAACACAAAGCATCACAAAAGGGACATTTGTAGACACCTAAATCACGTAGACTGATCTTTTTGTAGGGTGTACGGTGATCAATGGTTTGATAAACGTTGGATGGCCCAATCATACAATATGGCACACATCCCTTGAATCAATGCCTCAAAGTTTGGAGGACTTAGCTCAGTGGCTTGGGCATGTTAAATTGCACTCATTCCTCAAACTCAATTGGGTAGCTTCAACGCTACAATAGTTTCGATTGGTAGGAGAGCTAAAATTGAAGATGTCATGTATGCTTACATTCCTAGCAAACAAGGGAAATTTATGTTTGTTGTATGCAATGATTCATAGGATGAACATGATTTTTTTATGATCGAGTGAGATTTTGTTGATTTTGATTATGATTATGTTGAATTTTTGAACTACTTCCTCACAAAATGAATTGGTGAAGAAATGACAATGAATGAAGCGAAAAGTCGCTTGACCAATATGAATAATCTGGTTCCTTTCTAGCATTTGTTGCTTTTAATGGGCAATCCCACATCCAAGTGTGATTCCAATTGTTTATGATGATCATCCATCCCTATCCCGAGGAGCGGTCCAGCTATTAATAGCTTTCTTAGGGAGTTAGGATGAGTGATTCAATTTATGTTCATATCGTATCACTTTGACTTAATATTTTTGATGTCATAGGGGAATTAGAATGATACTTTCACACCCGTCGAGAAATCCAACCATATTGGTCTTCTTTAGGGTTGAATGGTGGCACATCGTAATTATAAAATGAGTTTTTTTTGCTCCAAGTGGCCTTATGGTCATCTACTCATCTCACTAAAATACATGGAGTGTGAATCGTTGCAATCATCGAGTTGATATAGTAGGTGATTGAATACGAGGCCTACCTGAGATTTGTGTTTGTATGTAATTTTTTTGTTATTTTGAACATTCTTATGATATTAAACCATAAAAGTGTGTATATTTGTTGGTTTTGTGGGATCCGTCAAGGAGGAAGTCCCTTATTTTAATCTATGGATCTAGACATTGTCAAGTCCAACGGCCTCTGAGCTCCTGCCTATGGTCGTTGTTGCTTTAGCGGCCATGATGTTTGGGCCACTGATGTCAGCAATGGCCAAGGAATAATTAAGGAATATAAAAATTACATTTTCTAGGGTTTGACCTTTCATTTTCACTATTGAAGATTCACTTTTCAGAGCTCTGGTGTGATAGCAATGGTTACGACTTTGGAGTTTGCTGGTACTGAGGACATGGTTGTGCAGGATGAGACATCAGATGCTGGAGGAGCTGAAGCTTCTTGGGTATTTCTCCTTTCTAAACCCTAACCCTCTTTTCTCTTGTCTGAGTAAAACTGAACCTCACTAAGTAATGGGTAAAATGAACCTCACTAAACTTGTTGGTAATGAATAAACTCAGTAGTTAGGCTTAGCTTACCTTTTGCTATGATGGGTTAGTCCCCCTTTTCGTTCTCATTGCTTTGCCTTGGTAGTTTCTAGCCTAGGGTTGCCAAGTTTTTTGCTCTTCACCTGCTGTTGCCATGTTAACCATTTTTGAACTTAACTTAGTTTTTGATGCATGAGTGGGAATTTTCTTTTGAAATTTTTTTGTTTTTCCTTCCCTCTTTGATCTTTTTTATGTTATTTCACAAATTTTGGATTTTTTTTGTATTTTTCTGGCCAAGGGTTCATGGGTTTTCCGTGTCGCCTCTTGACCACTGCTGTCTCCAATGGCTAGGTTCTGGTCACTGTAGGTGACAGTGGCTAAACCCTTAGCCATATTTTTTTGTATTTTTATGATTTTATTAAGACATATTTTTTATTTTTTATTCTTTTTGAAAGTTTTGAACCACTCTTGAGCTTTGTGCTACCCGACTATATGCATTTATCCTTCATTTGTTCGGACTTAGGAGTGTTGATGTTGTTATACTTTGTTTGATTTATGCCTTAGATGCACTGTAGTTATGTTCTATTTTCCTTTGTTATTAGATCATCTCTACTCGGGCTCGGGACCTGAAGCTCTTGCTTGACCTACTTCCTAGCTTTGATGATACAGACTAGACATGGTTCAAAGCCTGTGAGTTAAATTATGTCATTAGGCTACCTTACATCATGGCAAATCAGGCTTACCTTATAACTTTGTCCCATCGCTGTAAACCGCAGACTAATACTTTCCACCTCCTAATCGGTGAGATGACCATTATGCCATAGGATGTATATAGGATCTTTCAGATTCCATTTGATGGGGTGGCCATTGTCTCTTCGAACACTAATTATGAGGTGGTTTTCTTCACTTGGGTGTTTGGTAGGCATTCTGAGGATGCTCTCAAGGACAATGAGTATGGATGAGTGTCTATTAGTCATTGGTATGGGGAGGGTGTCTTTACGATGAGGCATGTCGTATTACTGATGGTTATCAGCAATGTTTTTATCCTAGACTGCTTAGGTTTGAGGTTCTCATGGAACCTTTTTGTGATGGTGTAGGATCTATTGGATAGCAAGGAGCCTATCATCTATGCATGGGGTAGATCATTATTGGCTTAGTGCTATGATGAGTTAAACCAATCATAGCACTAGATTGCTCTTACAGGTTTGGGTATGGGAGCATATTATGGTATATCACCCTAAGGGGCTCTCAACTAAGATTATAGTGATTGATGCTCGAACACAGTGCAATGATGCTAGATGGGCTCGAGAGTACGAGGAATGCAAGAGCCACAATTTTATAGGGGAGCTATCCCATTACACTGATGCTTTTAATAGAATTTTGGTTGGAGATGTCATATGGCACCCTTACCATGAGTGTCCTACTTGGGATGAACTAGCTAACTTTACTGCTAGGACACGATGTGAGCGAGGGCTCGTTGGTTGTAATATTACCATTCAGGAGTAATTTTTCTACTCTCAATTTCTTTGTGAGTACGAATTGTAGCAGGATGTGCCCCTGGTATTGTTCTTGTATAGGTGCCTCACAGCAGAGAGGTACCTACCTCCAAAGTAGATTATAGAGCTTTTAGATGAGGAGAATGCCCCAACTATTGACCCTAGAGTGGTTGGGGGAGTTACAGAGTCATACACTCAATGGTGAGGTGATCGGATGTGGCATGGTGTTAGTATCCTAAGGTGCAAGGATGATGGCAGGGGTGATGGTGCAGATCTGACAAGACGTAGAGTCTAATCCAGGATCAAGGTATGGGGCTAGCCAACAGAGTAGGTGATAGTGGAGGATCTTGATGTTCTTGAGGAGGAGGAGTTAGAGTCTGATGAGAGAGACTCTCCTATGAGAGCATAGCTTCATGAGGTCGAGGTTGAGCTTTAGGCAAATAAGATCTAGGTATAGCCGCAAGATGCTACCATTGAGCAGATCACAACACAGATACAGGCTCTATAGGCTACTATTAGGTGTGGCGATGCTAGGATGTAATTTTTTGTTCCTCCTTCTACACCATAGGAGGTTCCAGTGGTAGGTTCAAGAGTAGATGTGGGACAAATTCAGTCTTTGTTGGATGAGTATGAGGAGAAGATCCGAGGACATGTGGATCACATCACCATTCTTCAGATGCAGCTTAGGAGGCATGGGATTGTCCCTAAGGATCCACCCAGTGATGGTGTTTTTTAGGTCAGTGGGCGCTCCACCTCGAGACAGTCTTCTACCTGTCCTATCCAGAGGACCTAGACTCAGATAGAGATATCGATAGATTCACATCATTCAACTCATGAAACCGCCATAGGGGGAGGTGGCACTAGAGGAGGTGATGCAGGGGAATCACACCCAATATCTGATTGATGCTTTATTTGGTCCTTGATCCATTTTTGAGGTCAACTAACCTATATGACTATAGCCCATGGGTATTTTTGTACATCCATGGACTTGACACACATACTTTTATGATATCTTTGCATTATGACTTATTATGTGTATCATTTATTGCTCATGTTTTTGTTGTTATTTTATTTTATGATATGATGTGATGATGGTATTATGATGATTTTGATGAATATGTTAGATGATAGATGATATTGAATATGCTTAGATGGATGTGTAGATGCTTATATGATTTTAATATGATGTAATGTATTTTGATGATGAATGATGAATTCATGATTGTATGCAAATGGATATTGCCTATGTATTTTATGATGTGATGATGAATGATTAATGAATTGTGTTTATGGATGCGATGTTATTGCTAAATATATATTTTAATTTTGCTTTAATTGTGTGCATATAACTTATGTGATGGGATAGTATAAACGAACCTGTATGCTCTAATCACTTAAAATATATGGAATGCATATGACATTGACAATTTTAATGGGTGATACCACAAAAAGTAAGAAAAATAATTATGAATTTAAATAATCTCTCTTATCATAAGAATTGATTAAGTATTCATATATGAGATGTAATGGTGTGTAATGTGTTTTCTTAATAAGTTTCTGTAAATTAAAAGATATAAAGTAGTCAGTGGTCATCTATATACTATTTCTAATATATATGCGGTATTTGTCCTACTATGTTGATACCCCCTAATTTATAGAATATTATAAAGAAAGTGATGGTGTGAATGAATTTATGATTTGTTGTTATGTAATATTTTTTGGGGCTTTTCGGAGATTCAAACACTCTAGTTACCCTATCAACAGTTGTCTACTGATCACTTAGACTTTTGAAAAGTGAGGTTTTTACCATGGACCTGGTTTTTCATGATCTCTGTGTGTGCAAGTGATTGTATATTTTGAGGTAGAACTCAAGCATTTTCTCCAATGTCAGGCGAGATTCTTTCAGCCCATTGCTAAGATCATGGATCCTCAAGTGTTCATCTCATCCTTATGTTGGACTTAGTTGGACTATACCACTAGGTTATATTGGGTTACCTAAGCTAGCTCATCCACATTCAAACATTGGTCTATACAAATGCATGAAGCAATTGTGATAGACATATCATCATGCGTAAGGATTTCTCCTTCCAATTTTGTATAATGCTGAGAATTCCAGGGATTCAAGCTTTATTCCCTTTTTTGGCTTCTTTTTGGCTTTGGATATTTTCTCATATGTAGTGATGAAAATCACTGTTTATTTTGATTGATTTTTTTACTTGAGCGAGGATTTTGGTAGTGATGATAATCACTGTTTATTTTTCTCATATGTAGTGATAAAAATCACTGTTTTTTTTTTATTGTTTTTTTTAGCTATATTTATTTGAATTTATGATTTGTGTATCGGATTATTGTTTTGAAATTTGGATGTATGTTTGGCCTTTTGAATATGTACTTTGAGTTGGGATTTTGTTTATTTTTATGTAAGCAAGAGATTTGGATAGGGTAAATCTTGTCCTTTTGCCAATTCTCAGCACCTTTAAACCGGTTGCACGGGGGGATAAGCAAGAAAGATCATTTTCACTTAAGGTAACCTAGACCACTTTGCAGATTTCATCTTTTGCTTGTACCAACTAGGATTTTAGTGTTTCAATTAGTGATAGGATCTTGAATATCCAAGGCATTATCACAACTAGACCTTACCTTCTACTAATCAAAGTTATTTTCCTCAAAAGTTGATAAGATCACTAGGTGTGGTTGATTAACCAAAAAACCTTAGTATATTATGTATAGCAACAAATAATGGTTGTGTTGAAAAACACAATTACACACTGGTGTTGATGTAGGTATGGATTTGAATGATTTGTGTGACAAACTATGGTATCACTTGTGAGGCTCTCATGCCATATGAAGTTGTAGTGGATATGAAAATGCAATGCAATGATGTGGATGCAAAATATGAAATGTAATTGTTTTTGTATTTTTGCTTAATTTGGCAAAAGGGCTTATTATGCCTCTAGGGATTTTTGGTTTTTGTCCAAGTAGCATGAAGTACCCTTGGAGATTTTTTATTGAAGTTGACCAAGCGGTTTGTATACCCTTGGAGCATTTTGAATTTATTTTGACCAAGTGGCTTTAATGCCCTTTGAGCCTTTTGAATTGATTGTAGTTGACCAAGAGTTTTGAATACCCTTGGAGCATTTTGAATTGGTGTTTGACCAAGAAGTATGAATTACCCTTGGAGATTTTTTGAATTGATGTTTGACCAAGCAGTTTGAACAACGCTTGGAGCCTTTGGATTGATGCTTGACCAAGCGGTTTGAATTACCCTTGGAGCATTTTGAATTGATTTTGACCAAGTGACTTAAATGCCCTTGGAGCATTTTGAATTGATTGGATTTGACCAAGCGGTTTGAATACCCTTGGAGCGTTTTGAATTGCTTTTGACCAAGCGGGATGAATTACCCTTGGAGCCTTTGATTGTATTTTGAAATTTTATGTTTTTATGATTTGTTTTATGTTTTTGACATATTTGAATTATTTTGAATTTTATGACATATTTGAATGTTTTTGTTTTTATGACATATTTGATTTTTTTTGTATTTTTGACATAGTTTAATGTTTTTGAATTTTATGAAATATATTTGAATGTTTTTGTATTTTTGACATATTTGAATGTTTTTGAATTTTTGACATATTTGATTATTTTTAATTTTATGAAATATATTTGAATGTTTTTGTGTTTTATGTGTAGAATACCTTTAGGTTAATGATATTGAGAGGTTTAGACTCTTCAACACCATATAATGATATAAGACGATATGCTCTAGGTCCCACTCTTTGCGAAATAATGTATGGGCCTATCCAATTTATCGTGAACTTATCTCATAAATGTGATGGCAGATTCGAATTTTGCTATTTTTCTTTGAGCACTAGATCTCCAACCTTTAATTCCCTTAGGTGGACTTTATTATTGTAAGTTTGTGCAAGGTGATTCTGGTAAATCTGAATATGATCTAAAGCATTGACTCGGTGCTCATCAAGAAGCATCAATTGATCAAGGCAACCTTGTCGCGCAACATCATCATCTATGAAGTCCTTTAATGCTATGCGTAGAGTTGGAATTTCCAACTCTAGTGGAATGATGGCCTTAGTGCCATATACTAGTGAAAATGGTGTTGCCCCAGTGGGCATCTGTATACTAGTCCTGTATGCCCATAGTGCAAGAGGTAACTGCATGTGCCAATCCTTGTGATTGTCTTGCACCGTCTTCCTCAAAATGGAGACTATTATTTTGTTTGAGGCTTATGCTTACCCGTTTGCTTGTGGATAATAAGGCATTGAAAAATTGTGTTGAATATGGTATTTTTTCATTAAAGCATGCATATTTTTGTTCTTGAAATATGGACCATTATCCGATATTATCTTAGAAGGGACCCCAAAATGACTTATGATATTGTGGAGTACAAAATCCGCAATCCTCGGTCCAGTTGTTGATGTTAATGGGATCACTTCCACCCATTTAGTGAAGTATTCTGTGGCTGTTATGATGAATGTGTGTCATCCTAAGGATGGGGGTAAGATCTTCCCAATAAAGTCTAGTCCCTACTACGAGAATGGCCATGCTGTCTGGATGGGTTGTAAGGCTTGCAATGGTAAGTGTGTTATATTTGCATGATGCTGGCACTTACTGCATTTCTTGACATACTCGCAATAGTCCCTTTCCATTGTGGGCCAATAGTAACCCATTCTCAAGATGCACTTAACAATGGCCATGCCACTGAAATGCCCTCCACATGTGTCATCGTGAGCTTGCAAAATTTCTCAGGATGCTTCCTAGGGCTCAAGACAACGGAGTAATACTCCATCATATCCTCATATGTAGAGGATTTCTCCTAGCAAGATGTATCTTGTTGCTCTCTATTTGAACGTTCGCCTTTCATTATGTGACAAACCTTGAGGTACTATTACAATCTTCAGGAAATCTCGTAGTTCGGAAAGCCAATCCTAATAAGCCATGAATTCTATAGAAAATATGGCTTGCTTTTCCCATATTTTTGAGCTAGTGAACATGGATTGAGGAACAACTCTATGGTGTATGGTTTCACCACACTCCATAAGTGCTTGGGAGATCAAATACCCCCAAGGTGTCATTTTTAATAAATATCTGGCTATGAAGGACCTATCCTGATTTGGCTCGATGTTGATCATGCTTACTGATTCCTGATTGTCAAAATCTTCATGATGCATTGCTGAGTGCAAAAGAAATTTCACATGAACGGTTGTAAAATTAGCAGATGGATCTTGAGGGATTAAGTATCCCAAAGAGGCCATAGTGTCTATAAATCTATTCTATGTATGAGGGATTACCTCGATGTCATACCATTCAAGTCGGGCTAGGTAGGTGTCAACAAGTTCCTTGTAAGTTCTCAAGAGTGGGCACATGCATTGGAATAGTACTTTGACCTGGTTTACTATGAGCAAGGAGTCCCCAAAGATATTCAATTTTTTAATGCCCATTGCTACGGCTGTTTGGAGTCCCAGGATCAATGCTTCATATTTTGTATTGTTGTTTGTGCACGGGAAGTCTAGTTTGAATGATAAGGTCAATGGAGTGCCCTGTGGTGTGATAAATACAATCCCTACTCCACCCCCTTGTTCACACTTTGAACCATCGAAGAACAATGACATGTATTTTTCTTTCTTAGGTTCTTCAAGCTCTAGCATATCTTATAATCCAAAGATCACGTCATCAGGAAATTCTATGGTGAGAGGCTTTTTATCCTGAAGAGGCACCTCTAAGAATTGATCTACTATGACTTGTCCCTTGATGGAATTTTGGCTTATGAACTCTAGATCGAATTCTGTCAATAGCATGATCCACTTTGTGGTACGTGTATTGTGATATGTCTTGCTCATCATGTATTGCAAAGGATTTTGTTTTGATATGATGTAGGTCGTATGGCTCAACATGTAGTGTCGCAACTTTCAAGTTGCAAAGACCACTACTAAACACAACTTTTTGACATACGTATATCCTAGGTCATAACTCACCAAGGTGCGACTAATGTAATATATGGCTTGCTCTTTGTCTTGTGCATTCTTTTGGGCTAACATGGTGCCCAATGCAAAATTAGTAGCTGATATATATAGTAAAAATGGTATGTCTGGCCTTGGTGGAGCCAATATTGGTGGTGTTTCCAGATAATTTTTGATCTCTACAAAGGCTTGATGGCATTATTCATCCCAATTAAATGAAACTTCCTTGTGTAGAAACCGATTCATATGTCGACATTTGTCTGATAATTGCATGATGAATCTTTTGATGGATGTTATCTTGCCTTGTAGGCTCCACAACTCCCTAATGTTGGTAGGGATGGCCATTTATAGTATAGCCTTTACCTTTGCAGGATTGACTTCAATGCCCCTCTTGGATACGATGAATCCCAAAAGCTTTCTAGAAGTTACACCAAATACGCACTTCTTAGGATTCAATCGGACATTATGTTCTATGAGGTGATAAAAGACTTGTCTAAAGACTTCAACATGCTCTTGTCGTAATAGGGACTTGGCTAGTAAGTCATCAATTTAACCCTCCAAGATATTATGCATATATTCATGGAATATGTATGTCATGGCCCACTGATATGTGGCACCAGTATTTTTGAGATCGAACGGCATCACTTTGTAACATAATGTTCCCCATGGAGTAATGAAAGCAATTTTATGTTGATCTTCGAGCTTAATCTGGATCTGATTGTATCCAAAAAAACCATCCATTAGGGAGAGCATTTCATGACCTGTGGTTGCATCTACAAGAGCATCTATGTTTGGCAACGGGAATGAATCCTTTGGTGTTGCTCTATTTAAATCTCTAAAATCTATGTAGATATAGACTCTTTTGTCGAGTTTCCCCATGGGTACCATGTTTGATACCCACTTAGGATAGTCAATAGGAACTATGAATACTGCATCCAATAGTTTTTGCAATTCATTCTTCACAATCAAAGCGATGGCTGGATGCATTTTCCTCAGCTTTTTCTTGACTAGCTTCTTCATGGGATCCAATGAAAGGTTGTGAATGACTAACTTTAGATCTATCCCTGGCATATCTTTGTAAGTCCAAGCAAAAATATTTGGCCTCTCTTTGAGGAGAGGAATTAGGATGGCTTGTTCCTCTATAGATAGACTTTCTCTGAACTTGAATTTCCTTGGTTGGGTAGGACCATTGCTGATGTCCACCTTGAAAGTTGCTTATATAGCCATATGTGACCCATCCTCTAGCTGATGAGGCATGGGTATCAAATTAATATCATTGGCAAGATTTACAAGAACTATTGACTTAGGTTCTAAACCAACATGGAAGATGTAATATGCACAACCTAACACAAAATAGAACGGCTATAAAATATCTCCATTAGGGAAGAGGTCTTCAGGTTCTATGGGAAAATTAGTGTGATCCCAATAAATAGCCTCTACATCAAGATGTAATGATTTGGTAGGATCTATTGGATTATGAAGTGGAGTGGTCAATTCAATGGATATCATGTTGATGGATGGAATGAAGTCTCTAGGACTACATGGGTGCAATCTTGTCTCAGGGGTTTCCCTTCCATACTCACGATGAGGTTTTGGAGGAATGGGAATTTCTAGATCTGGTCCTTGAGCATGGAAGACAATAGGATCATTGGGCTCTAATCGATATCTAAATATAGGCAGAGGGGATTGACCATCCGATGAATGGCAACTACGTCAACAGGTCTCCCCAAAAATTGTAGATGATGGTCTATGGCATGGAGTGCCACCTCTCTCTCTCTACTAGCTCGTTTACTTGCTGCAAGTGGTGAGGTCCAAGATAAGCCATCTCGGTATCATCCTCAAAGTCATAATCACTTATCCAAAAATTGTTAGCATTAGTATGGGGTCCTAAGATAAGTGGATCATGTCTTGGCCCTAAGTAGGTCATCTCTATTTTATCTTGATATTCTTCGTCACTTATGAAGAATTCATTTGCATTTGTCTCTTGCTCCAAAGTCAAGGTTTGATGGCTTAGGCCTAAGTAGGCTCTTTCTATTGAGTCTTCTGATTCATAGTCACTTTCCTCTGATGTATACCCACTCTCATCATGGATGGACCATGTGAATATTTGTAAATAGCGAGGCCCATGATAGGCTAAGCCAAGTTGCACCTCATCCTCACTTGCTTCATATCCATTATCCTCATCCTATGAGTTGTACACTATTGGTGTGGAAGCAATTGAGATGTTTGGATGATAAATTTTTGGTGGCGATATGTTTACCATGGCCACATGTCTGTTGCTCAAATTTATTTTTCTTAGGGGGTGATAAGGAATGAAATCAATGTCTTCTCCTAACCCTAAGCTTAATCTGTCCGATGCTGCTACAAGAGAGTCATCTCAAACTCTGATATAATATCCTAATACAAATATATCGAAGGGAAGATGATATTGTGGCTCGTATGGCCGCCTGCGTCCCTGCTCATATATGCCAAGGACATATCCATACCAATGGAAATGCTCAAAGTATCTTAGATCAAACTTGGGGTTAGAGAGGTAACAAAAATTGACTATGAATAATTCGTCACTATCCTCTTCTATATCTGAAGACTTATGGGCGTAGTCCAGGTCGGCATAGACAAAATTAGTTTGGTTGGGAGGGATTCCAAGTGGAACCACTATTCCCACTAGCAACCTCAAGTCCTTAGGCCTTACCATGTCTTGTACAGACTCAATGATAGGTGTAAAGGTGATGTTCTACATGAGGTACTCCCCTATGCATGTGCTTGCCAAGTGTATTGATGCATGCGACGTGGATGACCCTATGGATGACACTGGCGAAGCAGGGTGATAATCACTATCTTCATCTTGATCTTGAAGATCTTCTTCTTCCATAGGGCTTGGCATTTTGGCAATGGCTACAGTTGGCACCTCCTTGGGCCTTTCTTCTTTGACTAAGGGCACCTTTAGCTTCTGATTGTCTTTTGGTTTTAGCATTGATGGTACTTTAGAAGCATTGACTACTTTGAGTGCACTAGGAGGTTTTGAAGTGCATGGATCTTTTTTTACCCCTTTGTCTTTGTTATCCACTTGTGTGGTTGGGGATTAAGGTGCTACATATAGGTGGGTAGAAGGGATTACAAATCATTCCAGAATGTCCACCTTATTGATGTATTTAAAAGGATCTTCATCGGCCAGAACCACATAGACTTTATTCTCATACACGTACTTGACACACTTGTGCAAATGGCCCTTATCCAAGGATGCCCTAAGAGGATGTTGTACTGCATAGCTCCTTCCAAGATGTGACACATCATAGGTATGGTCTTGTAACCCATATTGATGGGTAGGACTATCGTTCCCATAGTATTGCATAAAGCATCATTAAAATCTCTCAACGTGTAAGCTCCTGGAATGATATTGGACTTGGGAATATTGAGGTGCTCTATTACAGTTGTTGTAAATATGTTTATCGATGAACCTGTATCGACCAAGACCCTCTTGAAAGATAATTTGTTGATCGTCGCTACAATGTTTAGCGAAGGATCTGGTAAGGTAGCAGGAACGGTCTTAATATCATGGTCATAGAATTGAATTACAGGTTCCTATCATTTTTGTACTTGTCCCTCAAAGTGATTAAATGCATTTGCATCTTACGGTTGGATCTCAATTATCCTTAAAATCTCCATTAGATTCTCCCTATGCTTTGGGTACTATTTTATGAGCTCATAAATGGATAACTTAGCTAGATTCATCTATAGGTTTTGCTCCAATCTACTCTAGATAGTTATCACAGGTCATGTTGGTGGACCTGGAGGGTTGTCTTACCTTTACCTAGGGGCAGTTGGGATGTTTATGGGGGTTGCAAGCAGTTGTGGTTGACCATACCACCTAGTCCTTGTTGCTATGTTAACAATCTCAACCATCCCAATGCATCCGTGGGTAGGTATGTCAGCTCGAACCTGATTGACTTGGGTCCCTTTCTCTCGAGGGGCCTCATGATTGGGCAATGGGTTTTTGTATATGCCCATATCTCTGTTATTGGGAACTAGTGGGTTGTCAACTTTGAGTTCTCCCACCTCAATCATGTTTTGCACTTGATGCTTAAACTCGATGTAAGCCTCAATGTCATGCCCTGATATCCTATGATAAGGGTAAAATTGATCTTCCCTATATCCTTTTGGCTTAGAATGGTTGGTATCTATAAGAGGTATATCAAGAAATCTGATCCTCTTGGCCTCGATCAACTGATTAAAGATTGATTGCATCGATTCTATCAGAGGCGTGAAATAACGAAGCAACTTGCATTATCGATTTCTTCCTTGATTGTTCTTTTGGTCATAATTAGCTAGTGAGGGATGCACTTGATAGTTTTGGGGTTGTTGTGCACCCCCATCCTTGGGTGTAGCTAATACGACTTGATTGACTGGAGCATGGTTCTATTTGTACTTGTCATTCTTACCATTCTTATTCCAATACTTTTTGTTTCGAAGTTTAATGGTTCCCTCATCTACTTTTATTTCTTTGATGAGCTTGGCCTATGCCAAATATTCCTCAAATGAAGGATACTGCTAAAGTTGTAGCAAGAGGGAGATGTGTTTAGAGCAACTTTTGGTGAACATGTGAATGATCTCTTATGTGGGAACAAAGAATGATAATTTTACCATGACTTTTCTCCATATATTTCCATAATCCATTACTAGCTCATCATCATACTGTTTCAAGTTTTCCAGGTCTAATAGGTTGACCTTCTTCTTAGCACCAAAGGAGAAACACTTTAAGAATGTGTTTACTAGTTGTTAAAAGTTGGTTATGCTATGCTTAGGTAGTTGGTTGGACCATTGAGTGGCAACACCAAAAAATGTTAATATAAATGTTCTTAGCATGAGAGAGTCATTATCTTCAAGATGAAAATAGGCGTTGATAAAATTAGTGACATGCTCTTGTGTATCCTGTTCATCCTTAAAATTTTCTAACCTAGGCATCTCAAAGTGCTTAGGATATGAAGGGCTAGGGATTGATGGACACAATGGTTGGTTGTGTATTTTTCTTAATGTTGGCGAGCTCCCATCTGCTTCTTGTTTCTCAAAGGTTTTCATCTTTTCAACAAGCTCTTGAAATGTCTTTGATGCACAGATTTCCTCTTGTAAGCCTATTCATAGTGGAAATGGAGGCAAATCTCTATCCATTTGATTTGTTCCGTTTTCCTCCCTCCTACTAGGGGACTCAAGATTGTGATCCTGGTTTGTTGTGTTTTCCCATCCTCCACTAGTTTGATTTCATTCATGGTTTGGTGTGGAATTCCGTTGTGGGCTATCTTGTCTATTGCACCTCTCCTTAGGTGAGTTGGTGCATATTTGGTGGTCACCACCATTTGTATGTAAATTGTTAAGAGCTATCCACTCGGCCTACTCTCTTAAATAGTGCTCATGTTGGTGCAAGAGTCTTTCTCTTTGTTTATCCTGTTCGAGAGCTTCCACTATCTCTCACTCCTTACATAATACATTTTATAACCGCCTCATTCAGTTAGTTTGCACTGTTATAGAAGACTCATGTTTATCTGACTCTGTTCTTGTTGTCTTGACTTGCAGATTCCTCGAGGAGGTTTCTGCTGTACCTAAACTCTTTCTAGCTAATGTGACTTATTCAGTGTACTATTTAGTATCCCTACGATCAGACTCTGTACATCTATTACGGGGTCTCTATGAGGTACCTCCAGACTAGGAGATGTGTTTATAAGTCATGGTTCATGAGCTTCCAGATATAGAGTTCTTAGTAGCTATAGTTCTTTGTGTTAGCCATGTAGGAAACCAATCCAACTCGTCTATTTATCTTTTTTTCCATTGTTGGTCCCGTGGGGTGCCATTTACTCCTATGAGGTCATAATATATGGTAATATTTTCTTTTATGTGAAGGGTTTCTTCTATTTGATTCCCATGGCTAGATGTAGCTCTAGTTTCCTACCCTTCAATGGGTAGACCTGTTTCATATGTTTCTTGTGAGTCTTTGGGTGTTGCAATTCTTGTTTTTCTTCTCAATGAAGAGGGCTTTGTGGTAACATTGTGTATGGAGATGTAGCAGTCTCGTCATACCTATTTGAATAATGAGTCTTAGAATCTTATTTATGTCCATGTGAGGAGGAAGCCCTTGAAGCTTCCTCATGTCTTTGAGATGTTTATGTGTTCTTAGAGGAGGTCCTTGAGGTCTCCTCATGTCTCCTTGATGAGGATGGTTGTGAAGCCTCTTTTTGTTTATGTGAATTTGTTCCATGATGTAGCTCCTTACTTGGGGTTTCTTGAGGAGATCCCCAAAGGGTATAATTATTACCCCTTAGGCTCACAGAGCTACGCCTCGCGGTATTATGGGTGGGTCATTCAATGTTACTACGACTCCACCTATGGGTATGAGTTGCTTCTGTCTCTCCTTGGTATTATATCGAGGGTGCTTAATTCTTGTTTTGACCATGTTGTTTATGAATTGATCTTTGCAATTTAGGAATAATCACACAATACCAAACAAATGTTTATCTTTATTACCGATTTAAGTGTGCCCTAAACTATTTGGTGTGTTTTGATGTGTTGTTCTTTTGATTTCTTGCTCTTGTTATTGGATTAAGAATGAGAAGACTCATCCATAGTGACAATCAAGTACACCCATGCCAAACATGATTTTCTCAAAAGAAGCTAGGGTACACCATTGAAGACCCAGTGGGGGGTTCACCTAGCTCTTCCACTCTGAACCAATGATTGTTCCAATAGTGGGAGACAATTTGAGCACAAGTAACTTAGTATTACTATGAATAAGTTTCTCAGTCCATTTCTAGGAATCTCTATGGGGTAAACCAGTGGAAGGAGATGAATTCAAATGTCACTGGACTAAATTAAAGGTTGGTGATGAAATCCAACTCCCCAATGTTTAAATGATACGTGCATGTATGGTGTTCATTTTAAGCTTGCATAACATAAAGTGCATCATATAGCAACAATGAATCTTTCCTATATTCCTAAGTGCAAAAATATGTTTCAATATTCAGAAATATACATGAACTACTATGATTTGTATGAACGCACTTTATTTTGTGCAGCTATGGCCTCTAGCAGGGCCTTAGAGCAAGCAAATAACATACAATGTCTAGCACGTTGGATTATAGGGTAAAATTTTTAGGCATAATCTGGTGTTCCTAGCAATGCCTAGTGGAAAATTAAAAGAAGATCTAAGATATGTGAAATGCTTAATTCTTTCTTCTTTTATTCTTTCAATTTCCAAACATAAATGTGCATTAAGTTCTCTATTTTAGACACATAGAAGTAGACAAAAAGTTGTAAAATATTAGATAAGCTATACCAACCTTTGATCCAGCTTAGAGAGTCGGTGTTTTGATCCCTGCTACCCTCCAATTCTGGCTGCTATCGACTAGAGTAGCTGTTTCGTGGCCTCTGTAGCTCAGAGTGGCTAAAGCTCTATTGGTCTATGTATCTCAAAGCAGCTAGTTTTTGGCCATTGTATCTCAAAGTGGCTAGACCTGAACACAAAATTTAGTATTCTAGTAGTAAATGAAAAATTAGTGGTGGTCCCATCGTGATCGCCATCTGTAGTGACCCCGGGATGCATGCACCACTCTTTTAATCTACTTGCAATGTTATTAAAAACCCAAGATGAAATGGAAGACAAGGAAAAAGCATATAACATAAAAATAACAAATATGGATCTCTTTATTCATATTGAAACTCGGTTACATGTCGGTCCCTCTTAGGGATACCCATTTTGATACAATAAGGTTACAAATAGGTAAAGAGTACCCCTTTCATGAAGAGGTGGTGCACTTATAAAGGCTTCCTGATTTTGCACATGGAAATGTATGAGGGCTTATAGATGCCTCCTTCTCAAGGTTTGTTTCCTAGAGGGATCACTTTTGCTCTCATATGTTGTAGATTCCGTCTGATGAACCTGTGGCCTTGTAAGCAATGAAACAACACATGCTTAGATGTCCGAGATTGCCTCCCTGGATGAGGTTGTTAGCAATAAAATAACTTAACAAAAATATGATGAAACTATGCTATGCAATCATGTAAATATATGCTAATGATATGAAAACATGAAGAAACAAAATAAAAGAAGTTATGTCTAAAACCTAAGCTAAGCCTGCGGACCACTGTCCAAGACAGTGGTTGCTAAGGTAAACCTTGCTCTGTTTGCCCCAAAGCTATGGGTCAAATTCTGTATTTGATGTTGAAATAATAGGTGTTCTGCTCTTCAATCCATGAGGGCTTCACCGTACACGTGATCTCCAAGGGAACTCTCCAAGTCTCAAAAGCTCTCCTCAATGACCAAGATTGATGGATAAAATATCGATTCTCTCTATAAAATATGTCTCTATCTCTATCTCTGCTTGTCTAAAGATATCTCTTGGTGCTCTTAGGCTTGCAAATTTTATAGTTCAAAACCCTAGGTCTATGTCCAAGCCCTAGGAATGAATTCCTCATGCACAGTGTAAGTTAGTATGAGAAGCTTCTTATCTTTTCTATGTTTGGAAGCTAGTTATCTAAAATATAACTACCCACTTGAGTATCCTATGCAAACTGGTTGTTAGCATGAGAATATTTTATCCTTTTTTTATGCTTGGAGATCAGTTAACTAAATTTTAAATGCAAACTCAAGTCTCCTATATGAACTGGTCAAGAAAAGGAAGGAAAAGCTACTCCTGCTCACCTTTATTGCATGCAAACTGCCACTTTTACCCATGATCATGCATGTTTATCGGCAAAACTACTTCTTATGGCTTAGCCACTATCATCTACAATGGCTAAGATATAGCTACTATCATCTGCAATGGCTAAGGTCTTGCTACTCTAGGCTTGAGCGACTAAGATCTAGCCACTCTTGGCTTGAGCGGCTAGGCTTGGATGGCTTGAAAAGGCCCCAAATGAGTGGTGAGAACCATTGTTGATGTTTGAAAAGTCCAATATTATGTCTTATGATCTTATAAATGTGTCTTAACACAATTTAGGTGTCTAAACCATGGTTTTAATAAAAACCTTAATTCCCTCATCCATGGTTTTAATAAAAACCCACCTTCATTTGCTTCCACATAATATTAAAAATATTATGAAGCTCTTTTTCCAATAACCTTTGCAATGTTCTTCTTGAAATTAATGATGACTTTATTCATTGACATCAATGACAACTTAACTCAAAATGTCCAACAAATATCTTGAATTTTTCCTTTTCAAATTTGATGTCCTATGCAGGTCAGTGGATTATACCACCAATGCTCAAAAATTAAAGTTGTTTCTCTCCACTCTTGATGATTTAGCTTTCCATCAATTCATTAGTTTGGGGAATAAACAGATAACTACCTGGGAAGATATGAAAAGACTTTTCCTAGATCAGTATCAGGATATTGGTAGAGTATAGGATTCTAGAGAAGAAATCCTGGATATGACACAAAAGGAAGGAGAATAATTAGAGGAGTATTGGGATAGGTTTAGCTTTAATTTGCAAAGATCTCCCCATGCAAGACTAGGAGACAAATCCTTAAGGAGTATCTTCTTAAAAGGGATTAAAAATGAAGATCTTGAAGCCTTAAACATGATTTCTAGAGGGGACATTTATAAACACCAAATTTCTGAAATTCGGTAGGTGTTAGAACTTTTCAACAAGGAAGGGTAAGTTAACCCCCAAGAATGTCAAAAAATCAGCCACTATCACTAAAACAAAAATAGAGAATATTCTTGAAGACCTCAAGAGTGAGATGTTGTTATCTCTTGCACTCCAAATGGGTACCCTTATGCTTCAAAAAAAGAAGCAAAAAAATGAGGTAGTACTAGCCTTTTTCTGTCCTAAATGCAGGGGGAAGCACCCCAAAAAAAATGTCCAGAGAACAAAGTTAGTGTATGCACTGTGTGTCAAAAATATCATAAAACTAAGTTGTGTCCACAATTATCAAAATATAGAGAGGAACCTAAAGTAACAGAAGCATACTTCATGGTAATAGGAGAAATTTGCAACAATATCCTATGTAAAACAATATGCCAATAGGAATGCCATCCTATGGGGGCAACAATTATCAAATTCAAGGTCATGTTTAGCTACCCAACATGGGTTGGTGGGGATTAAAACATTGGACTTAATTTTTCCATGGAGAAAATCATTACAATCCCTACCCATGGATGCCATACCAAAAAATTGGATAGTAGTGGAGAAATCAGAATGCTTAGAGCCAAAATCCATACATGCTACACCAAATCCCACTACAGCCAAGTCTGCCAACTCCCCCTACTTTAAGACCTACTCAATTGCTGGCACAACCTACTTCTAATACAAAAAACAAACCACAACCAACATACCATGTGGACAATGAGATGTACCCCGTGTATAATATAAAATTAGATTATAGTCCCATAAAATTAAGGTTAGGTAGACAGGTAGGTATAGAAGTAGCTCCTCTGGTAGATGTAGAGCAAAACAAATGGTGCACCTAGCAAAGGGAAATGAAATGCATCTATTTATATAAGCACTAAAAAGAGATACTTAATGTGAATATGATGACAATAGAGTAAAATAAATGGGAGTCCTATTTATATTAATCCATTTTTCAAATCCATGGTTACAAAATGTCCCCTTGAGGGCTCTTAATTGATACAATTATTACATAAATCCTTTTAGAAATCCAAGGTGTGCTTTAGTGTTTTTCTCACACTCACAAATTGAAGAGTGGTTTTTTGGGTCCACTGCGATGTTCCATCTGTATTTTGACTTGTATCTCCTTCCTTGCGTACTAAAATACCTAGATCTACAAACAAAGAAATTAGATTTATTTATAGCATGTGCAAATTAAGATAAAATCAAAGACATGCATGCAAAAGTGAATATGAAGAGCGAAAGAGACAGTGCAAAACAACTTCAAAATGAACCAAAACTTAGTATAATGCATATAATCTACTTTAGAAATTATGTATGCTAAAACAAAAATGAAATTGTATGCTTAATCTATGGTCATCCCTGGGTGTTCCAATTGGGACTGTTAGAATGAAGAACCTAATAAAAGATCCAAAACTGCTCCAAATTGCACCAAATCTTAGTATGATGCATATAAACTACTCTAGAAATGATCTATGCTAAAATTGAAATAAAATTCTATGTAGATGTATGGTCATCACTAGGTGTTCCAATTGTGATTTTTAAATGTCCCAAGTGGGAATGGCCACCAACCCTGGTGGTTTTTTCCACCAATTCCCCTCGGATATGGTTCAAACTACTCCTAGGGGTGTTCTCATCAAATTTGATGATATAATTCACAAAATGGGTGCAGTTTGGAATAGATTTATGTATTTTTTGGTGACTTGGAAACCTCCTTCAATTTATGAATATTCCAAGTGAAAACACGTGGTGAAAGGTAGAGTGAATATCGGTAGCACTTCGTTGCAAAGTATTGCAAAGATCTATCTCCTGAAATTGGATGGAATGACTTCAATTTATAGACCAAGAAGGCCACATGGTCAAATGGGCAAGTTAGGGCATGCAAGGCAGGTACCGCCATTTGTCAAGACTCTTGCCATGCATTGGATCAGAGAAGCCTCTAATTTGGGCCTCCAATTTATAGGTTGTGATGGAATTTATAGTCCCTTAATCTATAATAAATTATTAGGTAGGATAAATGGTAGAATTTTTTTGCCATTTTTCTTGCCCTTGACTTGTTAAGGGGCCTAGTCCATGTCTATCCCACCCAGGGATGATTGTTGGTGGCCATACTTGAGTGGGACGACCATAAACTATGGTCGTCGGGTGGGATGACCATGGCTACATGCCCCAAAACTTCTCAAAAGTGGGGTAGAACTTCCCAAAAGTGGTTAGGACCACTATTTAACCCTTGAGGGTTTCCCAAGGGGGCCATATGGTGTTGATAAGAGTGCTTCGTTACAGTCTAATCACATTGACATGATTTTAGTGTCTATAGATGCCCCTTTTTGAGATACATTGTGTGAAATACAGTGCAAAGCAAAAAAAGAGATGACTAAACTATCAAATGATTAAGTTTATTTAGTAACATAACTAGATTTAGATACCTCCATCATGGAAGGAGCATACATTCTTGGAATCCTTGCTTTTGACATGATTGAAGGATTTTATTTTGGTATACCTTTTAGTCGCACTGTAATGACAGGCTTTGGGGCTTAGGGTATACTTGGTCTTGGTTCCTTGTTTTGCTTATAAGCCTATTCTAGTACAAGTGTCCCAAGGTTTCAAGGACACCAAGACTTTGATTTTTTGAACTGGTACTGAATTATTTATCCCCAGCATGGGCTTGAAATTTGTCTTTAGCAATTATTCTTTTGAATGTATGCAAGTTGCACTTTTGAGTGCTTGAGTGTTGATTTTGATTATGAATTTGTAATTATAATTACCCCCTAAAGAGAAAATTTGATGAGGGTATAACCAGTGATGAAAGCGATGAGTCACTTGACCAATATAACTTGATTATGGTTCCTTCAAATTTACCCATTGTAAAATTTCTCAGTTTAGTGAGGATTTTGATGATTTTGGTGATATTTCATGAAAGAAAGGAAATAAATACCTCATTCCCATGGAGTGGTCCAACCAAAATAGCCTTATTGGGGATTGAAGTAGAGACTTTTCAATTCATCAATGAATAATTTTGGTTCAATCTTTATCCTTTGTGAATTTATCAGTTTTGCCATATTTTTGGTGGTTTTTAGGTCATTTTCTTTGCTTTTTCTTCTATTGTTATGGTGTTATTTGGTGGTTGTACCAGGGTGGGATGGTCGCACAGTTCATGGCAATCCCAAGGTAGGAAAATCACAAAATTTTCTAGTCATCCCACCTTAGGACGACCATGCTTATTGTAGGTCTTTTTAAGCTTAAAATTGACCAAATGAGCTCATTTGCACTCTTTTGACTTGGTAGATTAAGAGGTGAGGAATATGAGAGTGATTTTATAAATTGGAGCACTACTGAAACTATACCACAATAACATGATCCAGCCTCCAGACTCGACAAGTGGTAGAGCCGATGCGATACGGGTAAGGGTTGGATTTGCTACTAGACTTTCTTAACTTTGGAAATGTAATTATTTTTGAGTTTGCCAATGAAACACACAAAATATCAGTAAATGAATCCCATTAGTGGTATAAATTATTATTTTTTGCTTTAATTTTTGTTTTTGTGAACTTTTGTTTCATTTTTTATGTTTTTATGAGGTTTTTTACCTGTTTTTGGTGGTCGGGAAGACCATTTTTGAGCATTTTTGGGTCATCCTAGGGTGGGATGACCATTGGTGGCCATCCTTGGGTGGGATGTCTATAATTTTTGGGGCCATACCTAGGTGGGAAAACCATTATTTTGGGAGAAAAAAGGTCCCTTTTTGTTTTTGTTAATTTTTCTTACCCCTTCCATATGATTAAGAGCTAGTATCAATTTTTGACTCTCTTTAGACCAATCATGGTTTACTGATAGAAGATAACTGGAAATGGATTGATGTCATTGGTATCAATAAAGTGACACATATAGAGCTAGTGATGGGCAATAGAGCCTACCTGATGGTTTTCATAGATCTATGGGATTCTTGCACCAACACCTTCCACTTGTCGATTGGGGAGATGATAGTGACATTAAAGGACATCTACTAGATTTTGCTTATTCTAATAGAGGGGCATCTGATTATGTCTACTCATTGAGATCTTAGAGATACAATTTTGTATAAGTATTTCAGAGAGGACTAGCACGAGGTATTACGAGACTTGCCTAGTACAGGCATCCTAGTGGAGCTATGGTATGAGGCAAATGTTTTGACTAAGAGATATGCCTTGTTGGTGACGCTCATCTCCAACATGTTATTACTCGACTCATAAGGAACCAGTTTCCCTTGGAAAATTTTGGAGTTGGTATTTTCACTGGTGGAGTGCACCATAGAGAGGTTGATAGTGATGGCATGGGGTACTACTTTTCCATCATACATTTATGATGAGTTGTATGAGATCCATTGCCATGGGTGGAAAGGATTGGGCTATAACTTTCTATTTTAGATGTGGGGATGGATGCTTATCATGAATGCATGTATTGTAATATGATGTTGGTTGATGATATGTGCATGTATGTGTGCATAATGAAATGAATTATTTTTTAATATATATGATAAATTATGAATACTATTTGACACACTAGATGCTAGCACCATAGACTGTACAATATTCACTATTCATTTTTTACGTTATAATAAAATTATGTAATGGATTGTGAAAATGTAAACTGACAACATGTGATAAAATGGTATGACATGTAATGAATAGTAAGATCTTATTATATGTCCTTGATGTTTTCATGAGACTCAAACACTCTAGTGACCTAGTCAAAAGTTATATATTAACCATGCAAGCATTTTGGGAAAGGTATAAATCTACTAGGATGACCAAGATATTCAATATCCCTATGTGTGCATGTTAGATCATTGCTATGATAACGCATAAAGTTACCCCAATTCCAAATAAGATTTATGCATCCCATCTGTACTGAATATCACCCTATGAGTATTATGATCCTAAGTTTTGTACGTAGTTGGATTATACCATAGGTAATACAGGCTACCAAAAGCTAGCTCATCTAGAATCAAACATTAATCTATACAAAAGAAGTTTGCTAATGTGATAGACATATCTTCATGCGTAAGGATACCACAATTTCCAGGCAGGATTAATGCCACCCAACTTGTAATGAGGATCACCTCATGGTTGTCAAATATTGAGAATTCTAGGGATTCAAGTTTAGTATTCCCTTCTTTTATTTTATTTTTGAATTGCTCCAGGGATTTGATCATTTTTGTTTTGATGAGCAAGGGATTTTGGTAGTTTTAAGGACCACTATTTATTTTATTTTTTGCTTTTATTAGTGGTGACAACCACTTTTTATTTTGGGGGATTTTGGTTTTGGTGAAAACCACTGTTTATTTTTATCATTTTTATATTTTTTACTTTTTGGATACTTGCCCAAACTTGGCATGAGGTAAGGGATTTTTATTGATTTGGGTAGGGAGGATCTTGTCCTTTTGTCAATTCTTAGTATTTTTGAACCACTAGGTATAATTTTTGCTTAAGGTAACAAGGACCACTTTTCAGGTTTCATCTTTCCTTATGCAAAACTTGAATTTTTTAATGTGAGAATGTGTTGGGATTATGACGTATACAAGGTATAATCAAAGCAATAATCTAGATTCTAAATTTTTTTTAGGATAGCTTTCTACAAAATTTGAAAATAAAACTAGAGACGGTTGAGTGACCGAAAATCCTAAAGGCGCCTTATAACAAATGACTAGGTGAAGGGAAATAGACACAAATACGAAAGGTGGGGAATATGGATGGAAATGATAATTATAATGTAAACGAGTGTTAATAATGACTTTTGATAAAGTTGATTTTGAAGGATGGCTAGTGTATAGACCTAGTGTTAGACATGTATGAGCCACTCTAGAATGTAAAATGTAATGATGGGTATGCTTAATGCAAGTGATTGTATAATGAAGCAATATGAAATGCAATGTAATGCAATATTTTTATATTTTTTATATTTTTATGATGTTTCTGGATTTTGATTATTATATATATATATATATATATATATATATATATATATATATATATATATATATATATATATATATATATACATTTGACCAATGGGCTTAGTGGATGCCATTGGGGATTTTTGGGTGACCAAAGGGTTTATGGGTACCTTTGGGGCTTTTTGGGTGACCAAAGAGTTTATGGGTACCTTTGGGGCTTTTTGGGTGACCAAAGGATTTATAGGTACCTTTGGGGATTTTTGGGTGACCAAAGGGTTTATGTATACCTTTGGGAATTTTTGGGTGACCAAAGGGTTTATGGGTACCTTTGGGGCTTTTTTGTGACCAAAGGATTTATGGGTACCTTTGGGGGTTTTTGGGTGACCAAAGGATTTATAGGTACCTTTGGGGCTTTTTGGGTGACCAAAGGCATTATGGATACCTTTGGGGATTTTTGAGTGACCAAAGGATTTATAGGTACATTTAGAGCTTTTTGGGTGACCAAAGGGTTTATGGGTACCTTTGGCTCTTTTTGGGTGACCGAAGGGTTTATGGGTACCTTTGGGGATTTTTGGGTGATCAAAGGAATTATGGGTACCTTTGGGGTGGAAGGGGGTGAGCCTACTCCTCGAATGGTAAAATTTGTCACAAAATGGAATGTTGCAATGGGAACATATGCATATAGAACTCTTCTTTGTCATCCAATGGAATGGTTTTCTTGTACTATTCATATAAACTAGAAAATTTAATAGGTGCTATGTCTTACTATGATTCATAATCAGTTTTCCATTCATATGGAGGACCTTGATCATCTTCCTCATTTTTGGATGGAAGAGCATGCAAAAATTTACCTTCTTTATAGGATCGGGTGAGATCACGAGATATCCCTTTATCTATCATACTTGTGGGAAAATAATCCTTGAAAGAGTGGACATGATTAGGATTAGTATAAGGATCACGTGCAATGTCATCCATATAGTTCAAACCTAGATGCTCTAAAATATCTGTGAGGAAATCGAGAGTGTTGAGCAAGGTGTTGCAAGAAGTTTGTCATTGTTGTCAACACAGGCAGTTAGATCTAATGATGCAGTGGACAGACAGTTCAGGAGTCATTCAGATGCAGAAGACAGAAGTTCAAAGGACAGTCAGATTATGTAAAGTGCAATTCCTGGAAAATAGAAGTGACCCAGTTTCTAAAATTCGAAGAAAAAGACAAGTTAGAAAACTGTCGCGATATCGCGACATGTTTTCTGTCGCGATTTCGTGACAAGTCGGAGGAGAGAGAAGGCGCAGTCGAAAATGTCATGATTTCATGACAAAAATGAGGAGAGAGAAGGCGCAGCCAAAAATGTCATGATTTCGCGACAAAAATGAGGAGAGAGAAGGCGCAAGGCAAACTGTCACGATTTCATGACAAAAATGAGGAGAGAGAAGGCGCAAGGCAAACTGTCACGATTTCGTGACATGTTGGAGGCCAAGAAGCTAAGTCGAGAAACTGTAGCGATTTCGCTACATGTTGGTTTTTCACTGGCCGAAGCAAGGAGAAAGCGTTAAGTTGAAAAGTTGTAGCGATTTCGCTACATGTTGAAATATCGCTGGCCGAAGCAAGGAGAAAGCGTTAAGTTGAAAAGTTGTAGCGATTTCGCTACATGTTGAAATATCGCTGGCCGAAGCAAGGAGAAAGCGTTAAGTGGAAAAGTTGTAGCGATTTCGCTACATGTTGAGATTTCGCTACTGCATGAAGCAAGAAATGTACGAAAGCCGAAAGCGTCACGATTTCATGACAAAGATGAGGATGACGTCAGCAAAAGCTGAAAGTGTCACGATTTCACGACAGGTTGCAAGAAAAGCCTCTGGAAGCCGAAAGCGTCACGATTTCATGACAAGAATGAGGATGACATCAACAAAAGTTTGAAGTGTCACGATTTCATGACAAGAACGGTGGCAAAGCTATCAAAGGCCAAAAGTGTCACGATTTCATGACAGCAAGGACAAGAAGGCGTATGGTTACAAAAAGTGTCATGATATCGTGACATGTTTCTATTTCATGGCAATAGTTACAGGAAGGTGACAGAGGTGGCAGTAGAAGTTGGATCTGGGCCGATAGATTTTAGGGTTTTACAGTCAATAGATTTTAGGGTTTTGCAACCGACATTTCTTAGGGTTACAGTCGACTGTTGTTTAGGAAAAGTTGAGGCCGACAAAGTTGAATCTAGGTCGACAAATTCTAGGGTTTTGCAATCGACATTCTTAGGGTTACAACCGACTATTGTTTAGGATTTGTTCCTAAAATTTCTTCTATAAAAGTAGGGGTACTTCGAGTTTGAGAGAGTGATGTGGAAGATAATGTGCGAATGCGAGCAGAGTGATTGCGCAAGTGAAGTTCGTGTCGAGCAGACTACGAAGTCGTAGTTCGAGTCTGCATATCGTGATTGCGTGAATGAAGAGCGCAAGGTGTAGAGGTGGAGTTCTAAGTGCAAAGTGATAGCGCATAGACAACAGAAGTGATCGATCATCCGATTGCAGTAGAGAGTGCGAAGAAGTACATAGAAGCGGTCGGACAGTGCGAAGCATTTTGCATAGAAGCAACAGAATGCAAAAAAATAGCAGACTGTAAGAAACAACGTGAAAGTTTTATTCTGTCACTTTTATTATCTTTATTGACTTCCAAGTTGCAGCTTGGCATAAGGGGTTGGTGCCTCTTTCCAGTAGGTGCTGGTAAATTAGGAGTTGGTGCTCCATTCTGTTTGAAACAGATAAAGCTAAGGGGTTGGTGCTCCTTCCAGTTGGTGCTGGTAAAAGATATTGTAAAGTTGTAGCTTTGCATTGGCTGGATTTGGATGGTAGTCCAAGCAGTCATTTTGAGGAGTAGCCACATTGGTGAACCTCGTTAAATAACTGTGTTGTGTGTGTCATGCTTTCTTGCTGCATTTGATATTTCTTTTATCAGTTTTAAATAGCTACTGGATTTAAAACTATATGTATTAGAAATTTTAAAGATCACACTGATTCACCCCCTCTCAGTGTCACTGTGATTACAACAATTGGTATCAGAGCCAAGTTCCTGAACAGGCTCAATCAGCTAAGGTGATCTTGGAAGTGATGCAATGGCAAGTGGTGAAGGTTTCTCCTCAAACAAAGCACCATTGTTTGATGGAACTAACTATGCTTTTTGGAAAATAAGAATGCAGACTTATCTCCGTGCGTTGGGTTTTGACATCTGGGGTGCAGTAGTAAATGGTTACAAAGCTCCCGCCACTGCTCCAACAGACACTACCGGTAAGAAGGCATTTGAAAATGATTCGAAAGCAAAAAATGCCATCATGTGTGGATTAGTGGACAATGAGCTAGTCAAAATCATAAACTGTGAATCCGCAAAAGATGTATGGGATAAACTAGAGAACATTCATGAAGGAGACGATAGGATCAAGGAGGCCAAGCTTCAAACACACCGAGCTCAATTCGAATCCTTAAAGATGGACAATGATGAGAACATAGAGGCTTTCATGCTAAGAGTCAACGGAATCACAAATTCGATCAGAGGTCTCGACGAAGATATGGATGATGCTACGATTGTGAAAAAGGTATTAAGATCTCTCCCTCCAAGGTTTGATTCGAAAGTCTCAGCCATAGAAGAAGCTAAAGATCTAAATCATTTTAGTATGGATGAGATGCATGGTTCTTTGACTGCTTTTGAAATGAGAATAGGAAGATCTAATCCCACAGATAGAGAAGCAGCCTTCAAAGTACTAAAAGGCAAAGACACAAAACAAGAGTCTGAAGAAGAGGATGTTTCAGATGAAATGGAAGCAAATTTTGTCAGAAAACTGAGAAAAGGAAAAGGAAAATACAAAGGAAAGCTACCTTTTAAATGTTTCAATTGTGGAGGCATTGGACACTTTGCTACCAAATGTCCTCTCAATGACAAGAACAAAGGTGAAGAAACTCCGCATCAAGAAAGAAGTGAATGGAGGAAGAAGACAAACTTCAGAAAAGGCAATTTCAAAAAGAAAAGTTTTATCTCCCGAAATGCAGATTCTTCAGAGGACAGCTCTAGTGAAGACTCTGAAGAAGGAACAGGTGAAGCTCTCTTTATGGCGTTTGAAGTAGAAAAATCAGAAGAGGCAGAAAACCCGAAAAGAGAGAAGGTATGAACCCTAAAGTATCTATTGAAAAAGCTGAGGCTGAAGTTGATTTAGAAGGTCGGTTTTTGCTCTTGAAGAATGGAAATCCGAGAAGAGAAAGAATAAAAAACTTTTAAGAAAGCTTGAGGATGCAAATGACATTATAACCAGTTTAAAAATACAGACAGAAGAATACAAGAAAATGTTCGAAGATCTGGAAATTCAGGTAACCACGAAGATAGATTATTGCTGCAAATTAGAAGAAGAAAATTTTGGTCTTCGAATGCAGATACAAGAGCTGGATCAAAAAATTAGTTGCTACTACAAACGTGAAGAAAGTTCAATAAAGCTGGATAAAATCTTAAGTGATCAAAGACCTGCAGGCATCAAATTCGGTCTGGGCTTTATTGAAGGAGAATCATCAAACGGACCAACGACAAGCAATGTTGAATGTGAAAAGAGTAAAAACAAGAAACAGGCTGTTGAAAGAAAAACAAATCAGGCAAAAGAAAGCAGTAATGCCAGTCCTGAAATAGGAACTGACAATGATGGCTTTACCAAGGTCACACATCAAAGAAAGGGAAGATCTAAAGCTCCTGCAACAACTTGGCAAAGACCATCTTTCAGGTTCAATCATTACTTTTATGGTTTCTGTTTCAAATGTAATGGTTATGGGCATAAAATTGCTAACTGCAAGTATAATGTAGGTCCAAGAAGTTTCACTAGTAGAAATACCTTTGCTCCTCTAATGAGTTATGCAGTAGAATGCTTTAATTGTCACAACTTTGGGCACATTGCTAGAAACTGTCATAGTACTTCTGTTTCAAATCAATCTCAGAAAAGAAGAACTCAACCATATAGGGCAAAACAGAATAGAATTATTTTTGAAAGATATGTGCAAGATTCTGAAAAGGGGAAATCCAAGCTAGAGCCCAATACCATAGTCAAAACAGAATGGAAACAGAAAGAACAACTCAGGGAAGAAAAGGAATCTTTAATAGTACAGACAGCTTTCAGGGCTCAGAATAAATGTGTACCGTGGATTCTTGACAGTGGTTGCTCAAGTCATATGACAGGTGATAAACAAAAATTTGAAAAACTACAGAAATATGAGGGTGGCTCTGTGAAGTTTGGAAATAATGATGGAGCCAAAATAATAGGAAAAGGATCTCGTCAAAATTAGTGAAGGGAAAATCAAGTCAGAAGAAGTTTTATTTGTGGATGGTTTGAAACACAACCTATTAAGTGTCAGTCAAATCTGTGATAAAGGACATGAAGTAGTCTTCAAAAAGCAGGGTTGTGAAGTCAAAAAAATAAACAGTGGGAAATTGATAGCAACTGGTTCAAGGACGTCTGGAAATTTGTACACACTCTCAAAAACTTCAGAAGGTACGTGTTTCATTGGACAAGAAGAAGAGAACTGGTTGTGGCACAAGAGGCTTGGACACATAAGTTTTGATAATTTGGTGAAAATCAGCTCGAAACAAGCAAGTGAGAGATATTCCAACCATTAAAAAACCTTCAAACAATGTTTGTGCTTCATGTCGAAGGGAAAGCAAACCGGAGTCTCATTTAAAACAAAAGAATACCACACTAGCAGGCCCTTGGAACTTATTCATACAGACTTATGTGGACCCATGAGAACTCAAAGCATAAACGACGACAAATACTTTATGTTGTGTATCGATGATTATTCCAGAATGACATGGATATTTTTCCTAAAAGATAAAATAGAAGCTTTTGAAATGTTCAGATCCTTCAAACAACTAGTTGAGAATGAAACAGGAAAAAGGGTCAAATGCTTACGATCAGACAGAGGAGGAGAATTCATTTCGAATGAATTTACAGAATACTGTGAAAAACATGGTATCAGGAGACAATATTCAGCAGCTAGAACTCCACAGCAGAATGGCGTAGTAGAAAGAAAGAACAGAACTATACAGGAAATGGCACGCACCATGTCGCGAGAAAATAAAATAGCAGATAGATTCTGGAAAGAAGTAGTTCACACTGCAAGTATACATCCAAAACAGATATATGTTAAGAACTCATGAATGCAAAACACCTTATGAGTTGTGGTTTGGTAGAAAAGCAACAACAAAACATCTCAAAATATTTGGCTGTAGGTGCTACATCAGAAAAATAGATGACAACCTTGGGAAGTTTGAAGATAGAGCAGATGAAGGTGTTTTTGTTGGGTATTCATCAAAAAGCAAAGCTTACAAATGCTACAACAAGAGACTCAAGAAAATTGTGGACAGTGCAGACGTTAAATTCGATGAAGTTGGGAAACGATTAGCTGACTTTGAGGAAAACTACCCAATCTATGAAGAAGTCGTTGAAGGAGATGAGGTGAATGAAACAGAAAATAAATCTACGTTTGATTCAGATGAATTAGTCGATGACTCAGAGGTGCAAGAAAACAAGAAATTCAAAACAGGTAGCGAGCAGAAAAATCATCCAAGAGACCAAATAATTGGAGATCCCACAGCTGGTATTCGGACAAGAAGGAAAGTAATAAGTAATTACTCTCTTTTATCTAGCATTGAGCCCAAAAACATAGATGAAGCAAGCAAAGATGATAGCTGGATGAAGGCAATAAATGAAGAGTTAGATCAGATTGAAAAGAACAGAACTTGGGAATTAGTACCTAGACCTGCAAATAAGAATGTAATCGACACCAAATGGATATTTCGAAACAAATTAAATGAAGACGGACAGGTCATTAGGAACAAAGCAAGACTGGTTTGTAAAGGATATGCACAGGTCGAAGGCATTGATTTTGAAGAGACTTTTGCTCCAGTGGCCAGATTAGAAGCAATTAGAATGTTTCTGGCCTTAGCAGTTCACAAAAACTTCAGAGTTTATCAGATGGATGTAAAATCTGCCTTTTTAAATGGGAAACTCGAAGAAGAGGTCTATATTGAACAACCGGATGGATTTCAAATTAGTGAGGATCCTAACCTTGTCTGCAAATTAAAGAAAGCATTGTATGGATTAAAACAAGCACCACGGGCATGGTATGCAAGGCTAGATAACTATCTCTCTCAACAGGGATTCAAGAAAGGTTTAGTGGACAGTAATCTGTATGTAAAAATAGAAGGTGGGCATCTCATTGTTCTAGTTGTCTATGTAGATGATATCATATTTGGCAGCAACAAAGATGAATCTTGTAAAGACTTAGCAAATAAGATGCAGAATGAATTTGAAATGTCTATGATTGGTGAACTGTCTTACTTTCTTGGGCTACAAGTTAATCAAAATGAGAAAGGCATATTCATTTCCCAAATCAAATATGTGAAAGAAATGCTAAAGAGGTTCACTATGGAGGACTCTAAGCCAGTTAGCACTCCCATGACAACAAGATGCAAATTGAGTAAAGAAGACAAATCTCCACCTATAGACCAAACCACATACAGATCTATGATTGGAAGTCTACTATATTTAACAGCTACTAGACTTGATATTCTGCAGGCAGTTTGCATGGTAGCTAGATTTCAGAGCCGAGTCCCAAAGAGACTCATGTGACAAGCAGTTAAAAGGATTTTTCGGTATCTCAAGGGCACCATGGAGTATGGGTTGTGGTATCCAAAAGGCAAAGACTTCACTCTTATATCATATTCGGATGCAGATTGGGCTGGATGTGTTGATGACAAAAAAGTACCGGTGGAGGTGCATTCTATTTGGGGGACAGATTGGTTGCATGGCACAGGAAGAAGCAAGAGTCGGTTTCTTTATCTACAAGTTGAGGCGAGAATATATTGCAAGCAACAACATGTTGTACACAAGTCTTGTGGATGAAACAAACTTTGAAAGATCTTGGAATTAATTTCGGTGAACCAATATCGGTTAAGTGTGATAACACCAAGTGCAATTAACATCTCCAAGAATCCAGTTATGCACTCATGGACTAAACACATTGCTATAAGGTATCATTTCTTGAAGGAGAAAGTTGCAGAAGGAGAAGTCAAATTGGATTTTGTCCCAACTACAGAACAAGTAGCAGATATTTTTACAAAACCTTTGCCCAAGGAAGTGTTTGAGTACCTTCGAAGCAAATTAGGAGTAGTCACACTTCCTAAGAAGTGACTAGCTACAGGGATCACTTTCTCAGGGGGAGCATTTGAGTATTTGACTATTCTTTTGCTCATGATCATAATTTGTGTTGGATGCAACAAATTGTGCCTGAGAATTGTGAGGATGGACTCAGGGGGAGTCTGCAGCAGCCCTTTGGTATTATTGACAAAGGGGGAGAAGAGTTACAGGAATGTACACAGGTGTTGCCAACAATTCCAAAGGGGGAGATTGTTGAGCAAGGTGTTGCAAGAAGTTTGTCATTGTTGTCAACACAAGCAGTTAGATCTAATGATGCAGTGGATGAGACAGTTCGAGGAGTCATTCAGATGAGAAGACAGAAGTTCAAAGGACAGTCAGATTATGTAAAGTGCAATTCCTAGAAAACAGAAGTGACCCAGTTTCTAAAATTTGAAGAAAAAGACAAGTTAGAAAACTGTCGCGATATCGCGACATGTTTTCTGTCACGATTTCGTGACAAGTCGGAGGAGAGAGAAGGCACAGTCAAAAATGTCATGATTTCATGACAAAAATGAGGAGAGAGAAGGCGCAGCCGAAAATGTCATGATTTCATGACAAAAATGAGGAGAGAGAAGGCGCAAGGCAAACTGTCATGATTTCATGACAAAAATGAGGAGAGAGAAGGCGCAAGGCAAACTGTCATGATTTCGTGACATGTTGGAGGCCAAGAAGCTAAGTCGAGAAACTATAGCGATTTCGCTACATGTTGGTTTTTCGCTGGCCGAAGCAAGGAGAAAGCGTTAAGTTGAAAAGTTGTAGCGATTTCGCTACATGTTGAAATATCGTTGGCCGAAGCAAGGAGAAAGCGTTAAGTTGAAAAGTTGTAGCGATTTCGCTACATGTTGAAATATCGCTGGCCGAAGCAAGGAGAAAGCGTTAAGTGGAAAAGTTGTAGCGATTTCGCTACATGTTGAGATTTCGCTACTGCATGAAGCAAGAAATGTACGAAAGTCGAAAGCATCACGATTTCATGACAAAGATGAGGATGACGTCAACAAAAGCTGAAAGTGTCACGATTTCATGACAGGTTGCAAGAAAAGCCTCTGGAAGCCGAAAGCGTCACGATTTCGTGACAAGAATGAGGATGACGTCAGAAAAAGTTTGAAGTGTCACGATTTCGTGACAAGAACGGTGGCAAAGCTATCAAAGGCCAAAAGTGTCACGATTTCACGACAGCAAGGACAAGAAGGCGTATGGTTACAAAAAGTGTCGCGATATCGCGACATGTTTCTATTTCGTGGCAATAGTTACAGGAAGGTGACAGAGGTGGCAGTAGAAGTTGGATCTGGGCCGACAGATTTTAGGGTTTTGCAGCTGACAGATTTTAGGGTTTTGCAGCCGACATTCTTAGGGTTACAGCCAACTGTTGTTTAGGAAAAGTTGAGGCCGACAAAGTTGAATCTGGGCCGACAAATTCTAGGGTTTTGTAGCCGACATTCTTAGGGTTACAGTCGACTGTTGTTTAGGATTTGTTCCTAAAATTTCTTCTATAAAAGTAGGGGTACTTCGAGTTTGAGAGAGCGCTGTGGAAGATAATGTGCGAATGCGAGCAGAGTGATTGCGCAAGTGAAGTTCATGTCGAGCAGACTGTGAAGTCGTAGTTCGAGTCTGCATATCGTGATTGCGTGAATGAAGAGCGCAAGGTGTAGAGGTGGAGTTCTAAGTGCAAAGTGATAGCGCACAGACAGTAGAAGTGATCGATCATCCGATTGTAGCAGAGAGTGCGAAGAAGTACACAGAAGCGGTCGGACAGTGTGAAGCATTTTGTGCAGAAGCAGCAGAATGCAGAAAAATAGCAGACTGTAAGAAACAACGTGAAAGTTTTATTCTGTCACTTTTATTATCTTTATTGACTTCCAAGTTGCAGCTTGGCATAAGGGGTTGGTGCCTCTTTCCAGTAGGTGCTGGTAAATTAGGAGTTGGTGCTCCATTCTGTTTGAAACAGATAAAGCTAAGGGGTTGGTGCTCCTTCCAATTGGTGCTGGTAAAAGATATTGTAAAGTTGTAGCTTTGCATTGGCTGGATTTGGATGGTAGTCCAAGCAGCCATTTTGAGGAGTAGCCACATTGGTGAACCTCGTTAAATAACCGTGTTGTGTGTGTCATGCTTTCTTACTGCATTTGATATTTCTTTTATCAGTTTTAAATAGCTGCTGGATTTAAAACTATATGTATTAGAAATTTTAAAGATCACACTGATTCACCCCCCTCTCAGTGTCACTGTGATTACAACAGAGAGGCATAGGCTTGTTGTGTCCTAAGGTAGATTTATCATATGGCATTTGATATTGCAACTAGAAAGGAACACAAGTACCTTATTTGTACAACCCCAAACTATAGCCATGCCAATGGCAATGATGTAGATATTGCATGGCATAGTTGGAATTGGATATATAATTGATGTCTTCAAAAAAGGGTTCTTCATCCTATTCTTGTTGAGGAGATGTTTTTGTGTCATATTCAATACCCCCATATATAAAATTTGTTTGATTGGAAGGTATGCCTAGAGGTACGATGGTACCTATGGGAATATGAGGTCGTCCTATATTTTGCACTGTCTCAATGGCTAGAACTATTGCAATATTCCTTACTAGGTATTCACCTAAACTCGTGGTAGCCAAATGGACTATGACCTGTGATGGTGAGGATGGAGGAGACAAAAGCGAGGCTTGAGATGACTCAATGCTTACCTCATGCGATGGTTCCTCATCTACTAGACTAGGAATATCTTCCATGGAAATGGTAGAGATGATTGGAGGCATCTTGTCAATAGTCATCTTCAACATGTTCCTCTACGGAGGATTTGACAATGACAAAGGTGTATCTGAAGGTGCCAATGATAAGGGTGGTATAGAAGAATATGGTAATGAATTAATGGAAGGTGATAATGAAGGAGTCAGACCTTGAATTGACATATTTTTTTGGAAGTCCAAATGAGTTTATCGCAAGGTCAACTCGGGGGTGTGATGCACCAAGTTGTAGTATTTGAAGGGCTCAATGTTTGCGAAGATAACATGTACTTTCCCTTCATGAATGTACTTCACAAATTGGTGAGCTATGGATGGTATGCACTTCATGTTCCTAATCCAAGGTCTACCTAGCAAGATATTATAGGCCATTGTGCCATCTAAGACATGACACAATGTTGGTATGGTTTTCCGTTCCACCTGAATAGGTAAGACTATAGTGCCAACCATTGAGCATAGAGTATTTTTGAATGCTTAGAGGGTATATGTAGATGCAACAATGTGGGATTCTAGAAGACCTAGATGTTGGAGAGAGTTTGTGGTGATGATATTGCTTGAAGAATCAATATTAATTAGAACTCTTTTGTAAGGTGTTTCATTTACACATGCAATTATGTGTAAGGGAGGATCAATTGCATCATTTGATATTGATTTGAGTTCATGTTCATGAATGTGATTACTTGCTCTTTGTACTACTAAATGTACCCCACAAAATTGATAAAGGAGTTAGACTCCTAGGGTTTTCATTTAATCAACTTAAGTATCTCCATAAGATCTTCTTGATGAGTTGGAGACTGTTGGATAAGTTCATAGATATAGAGTTGGGTCAATGTTGTTTACAAGCTTTGAGCAAGCTTACTCTTTATGGTGACCACTGGATGAGGTAGAGAACTTTGCACTGGATGTGGTGGAGGCTATGACATGGAGATAATGTTGTTTGAAGTTGCAAGTGGTGCAACTTGATTTGGATAACACCTATTCCTTGTCATGATGCTAACCATCCTGACAAACCCTTGTTGATGGGGTGTCGTATAGATCTTGTTTACCTATTTTGCTTGATTTTCCTACAGCTCATGAATGGGAAATGCATCTTTAAAGACACCCATTTTTTTATTATTTATTGCAAGAGGGTTATCAAATTGAAGATCATTCCTCTCAATCATGTCTTATACTAGGTGTTTGAACCCATAGCACGTTTACACGTCATACCCATTCTGCCTATGGTACTTACAATATAGGTATTCATAATGTCCCTTGGACTATGGTTTACCCGTAATTGGATCTATAGGTTGGATCCCGGATAGAGTAATTGCTTTGGCCGCACATAGATGCTCGAATAAGAAATTCATAGACTCAATGAAAGGCATAAATTATCTCTTAGGGCAGCATTTATGGTTTTTCCCTTGATTCATCTGAGTGTTATTATTGTAATTTTTAGGAGGTTGGGCCTAATAGTTAGCCTTATGAGGTGGTGTTGGTTGCATAGGCCCTCGAATATTGATTGCAACTTGATTAACTGCTATCGGCTTTGGTTGTGTTGGATTTCCCTTTGTGTTATTATTCCACTCCTTTTTATGTGGTTTTGCAATATTCCCATCTTGAATTTTGATTTATTCGATTGTTCTAGCCTATGCTAGAGCATCTTCAAGAGTTTGGTAATGTTGGAGTTGTAGCAATAATAAAATTTTCTTTAAACAAATATTGGAAAACATGTGATTCAACTCATACATTGCTAGTACGTATGGTAGCTTAGCGAGAAGTGTTCGCCACCTGTTACCATAATTCATGATTGACTTATCGTCATACTACTTCAACCCTGTGAGGTATGTTAAATTCACCTTTCACTTAGTGTTAAAGGTGAAATGTTCCAGGAATGCATCCACAAATTATTCAAAGATATGGACATTGTGCCTTGGGGGTTGATTGTACCACTCTACGGCTAGGACAAAGAGGGTAATCAGAAATATTCTTAGAAGTAAGGCATTGTTATCCTGGATATTGAATCATTGGTTCATCAACCTAGTAACATGTCCTTGTGCATCTTCCTCTCCTTTGAATCTATCAAACTTGGGTATTTTGAAATGCTCTGGGTATGGAGGGGAAGATATTGATGGGTGAAGTGGTTGGCTACAAAGCTAGTGCAAAGTGGTTTTTTGAATCCCAAACCTAGTGGTCTTGTTTTCTATTATTTTTATGCATTCTAGCAATGCTTTATATGCATTAGATGATTTGATCTCATATTTTTTTCTTTGGCCCCATTGGGGAAGGTAAGAAATATCAAGCATATGGTGTGATGGTTGATTATCAACCATACCTCCATAAGGTGCTTCTAGATATTCCTCTTCTGGTTCAAGATCATCATAGGCTCCGTAAGGTGTTTCCTAAATTGACTTAAAAGGAGGAAAAAATGCCTGCAAAATGTGATCTATGTTTGGCCTAGGAGGTAAGTCTCAATTAGGCCTAAGAGGTTTAGGAGGTAATGTTTTGTTAGGCCTAGGAAGCCTATTTTGATTAAACGTAGGTTACCTATGAAGAAACTCGTGTCTATGAGTACTTGGGGTAGGGACCCCATTATGTAAGGTCTCTTGAAACAACTCATGGGTTTGCTATTGAATCCTTTGTTTTTATAAATAATGTTGGCGGTCAAAGCATTGTTTATCTAGCTAAAGCTGATTGAATTGAGCTTGATGGTCAGCATATATTTTGACAACTTGATTTATCTGATCAACTATATGAGGTCAATTAGCCCTAGCACTATATCCATGATACCTATCTTGTTCAAGAGGATCTGAAATATCGACTACGAGCTTCCCTCGATTAAGAGAGGTCGCATTAACTTGAGGCTTAGACCTAAACAAACGTTCTTTATACTCAGCTAACATAGAAGAATATCGTGCTTGCATGGAATAATTAAATTGAGGATAATAAATACTCTCCTCATGTCTTCCTTCATCTACGAGGAAGGAAAGGGCTGAATTTTCTTACCTAGGGTGATGAGTGTCATACTCATCTTGGAATTTATAATTTTTGAGACTTGTTAGGGTAGTTTAAGGGCGTAGTGTGATCATTTGGCCTTGTCGATGGTGTGTAATCTTGATCTTTCATGTAGATGTGCAAGGTAGACCAATCAAGCATACGAATGCATGCTGTTGTTGTATTTTATTATGTCTCAATGCACGGTTGTCGTTCTTGAAAGAAGACGTGTGAAGTGTCTATATTTGGAAAGTATGTTACCTAATTAGGACAAAGACCTATAGGGATGTCCTACATAGGGGTCCCTTGTAGGTTAGGTTCTTGATTTGAAATTCTAGGACTTGGGCAAGTAGGATGTCACCAAGGAGGTATAATCATATCCATAGGGTCAAATTGGAGATGGTCTATATCTCCTTACCTACTCTCCATAGTGTCAGCCCTTGAATGGGCTTGGTTGTGGGTGCATACCATAGCTACTTTGTTCTAAACCCTACATGATTATCTCTTTTACAAATTTTAATGATGCAACACACAAGAATGAAAACACACAATAATACAAGTGTTTATCTCTTTTAAATATTTTATGTGTTCCCTAAAATTGTTTGGTGTGTTTTTTATTTGTTGTTTGCAAAGAGATCTATTTTCATGTGTTTTAATATGGTTGATGTAAATATCAATTTGTTAAAAGGATTTCACCTGTATACTCGTAGCTCAAAAATTGATAATGAAGTCTGGTTACGTAAACCCACCAAAGTATGGAGATGAAGCCCATACCCTATCAGGGAGCACAGGTCCTACAAATATTCATCCATATTGAATGTGGGCATTGATACACACTCCTAAGAGGAATGTGTGCTATTTTCCACGGCTAATATGGTTCTTGGAGCCAATTTTGGCCAAAAAATAGGGTTCGTATCATGTGAGCCAATGTGTGGAGATGAAGCCTATCGTTTTTTGTCTCTATTAGTGGTTAGGGATGAAGTTCCAATTCACTAATGTTAAAATGTGATGTGGTGTGTGTGGTTCCTTTTATATTTAAAAAAAAAAAAGTAAAACAAAAGATTACTCAATGATACTTCATTAGATGTAAAATAACGTTTCACTTTTCAAAAGTATTGAATAAATAATGAAACCTGCAAAATGCATACCTTATATGTCAACCTAGTCATTATGTAGGTTGTAAGCAATCAAACCACCCAAATGCATGCTTAAGTTATTCCTTTCCTATTTTTCTTTTCTTTTTGTTGTTTTTAATAAAAAATTAAGTCTACTTTTCAACAAACAAGGAAAAGCCATAAAAAAACTAAATCTAACCTTCTCTAAATAGTAATATTGCAAAGTGAAGGTTTAGATACTCATATTGAAAGCCTAAGATGTTGTTTTTACTATCAATTTGAGGGCTTTTCCTAGGGTGGTATGGTTGCAAATTTGGGGGCCATCCCTGGGAGGGATAGTTGCTGTGGTTGTCCTTAGGTATTCCAATTAGGAAATAAGAGGTTGTTGCAGGATAGAATGGCCAAAACCTATAATATTTTAAAGATAAAAATAGAGTTAAAGCTTGCATAAATCAAACGGGACAGGGATCCCACTATGATCACCACTGTAGAGCAAAAAAAATGGTGCACCTAGCAAAGGGAATGAAATGCATCTATTTATCTAAGCACTAAAAAGAGATATTTAAAGTGAACATAATGACAATATAGTAAAATAAATGGGGGTCCTCTTTATATTAATCCATTTGTCAAATCCATGGTTACAAAACATACCCTTGAGGGCTCTTATTTGATATAATCATTACAAAAGTTCAAAGTATCTAATCCTTTAAGAAACCTAAGGTGCGCTTTAGTGTTTTCATCGCACTCACAAATTGAAGAGCAAGTTTTTGGGGCCACTGCGATGATTTTTCCGTAGTCTGACTAGTAGCTTCTTCCTCACACACTAAAATACCTGGATCTACACACAAAGAAAATAGATTTGTTAATAGCATGTGCGGATTAAGATAAAATCAAAGAGATGCATGCAAAAATGAATATGAAGAGTGAAAGAGATAGTGCAAAACTACTCCAAAATGTACCAAAACTTGGTATAATGCATATAATCTACTTTAGAGATGATCTTTGCTAAAACATAAGTGAAATTGTATTTGTAATCCATGGTCATCCTTGGGTGTTCCAATTGGGACTGTTAGAATGAATAACCTAATAGAAGGTCCAAAACTACTCCAAATTGCACCAAATCTTAGTATGATGCACATAAAATACTCTAGAAATGATCTATGCTAAAATTAAACTAAAATTCTATGCAAATTCATGGTCATCCCTGGGTGTTCCAATTGGGGCTGTTAACCGTTCTAGGTGGTGACAACCACCAAACCTGGTAGTTTTTACCACCAATTCATTTGGTATCTGGTTCAAACTACTCCTAGGGGTGTTTTTGTCAAATTTGGTGATCTAATTCACAAAAATGGGTGGGTTTTGGAACAGATTTACATATTTTTTTTTTACCTGTAAACCTACTTCGATTGATGAAGATTCCAAGTGAATGCATGCATTGAAATGGAGAGTGAATCTCGGTAGCACTTTGTTGTGAAATATTACAAAGACCTCTCTCCTAAAATTGGGTGAAAGAACTCCAATTTATATCCCAAGAGGGCCATAGGGTCAAATGGGCAAGTTAGGGCATGCAAGGTAGGTATTGCCATTTATCAAAATCCTTGCCATGCGTTGGGTGGGAGAAGCCTCCAATTTGGGCCTCCAATTTTCAGGTTGTGATGGATTTGACAAGCCCTAAATATTTCATAAATCATTGGGTTGGATAAATGGCAGAATCTGATTGCCATATTTCCCACCCTTGACTTTTTAAGGGGCCTAGGCCATGGTCATCCCACCCAAGAACGGTTGATGGTGGCCATCCCTGGGTGGGATGACCATGAAATGTGGTCATACTATGGTGGTACGACCATGGATACATGCCAAAAAAAATCCTAAAAGTGTTTAGGATCACTATTTAACCCCTGAGGGTCACCCAATGGGGGCATATGGTGTTGATAAGAGTGCATCATTGTAGTCTAATCGGATTGACATGATTTTAGTGTCTATAGTAGAATATGAAAACATAGAGTTAGAAAAAGAGGAATCACCTATTATAGAATAAGTAGAATAATAATCAACAACTATAAATAACAAATAAGGGGTTCCACCTTTTCCAAAAACGTTGCAGGAACCCAAGAAGCCAATACAACTAGAATTTGATATTATTTCCAATTTGAAGAACCTAACAGTCATAATTCCTCTCTTTAAAGCCACAAGAGACATTCCTATCTATATAAATGCCATAAGAGAGTTATTTTTGAGAAAAATAGGAAGAAAACCAGCACAAAAAATCAATTTGGTAGGACAACTAGCTGATTTTATGCTAGGAAATACCTACACCCAAAAATATTCAGACCTAGGAAGCCCTTTTTTAACAATGAAAATTGGAGGTTGTATTTTATCCAATACATTAGTAGATCTGGAGACTTCCATTAATGTCATGCCCAAGAAAACCATGCAAAAACTCAATTTGACCAATCTAAATCCAACCAAAATTATCCTTCAATTGGTAGATAGGTCTATAGTTCTCCCTAAGGGAATGCTGGAAGACATCATTGTTACAGTGGATGCATAGGAGTACCCAAAAAAATTCTTAATATTACAATCTAAGTATGGGTTGGGTGGTTATCCATTTATATTAGTTAAGCCTTGGCTGGAAACAACTGATGCCTACATAAGTTGCAAAAATGGATAAATGACCATTTTTTATGGTCATAATGTAAGCATTTTGATCATCCATCCACCTGCATAATTTGTAGAATTGTTGGGAGAACCTGAATGTGAAAACCAAAATATGAGTGGTTTATCAATGATTCAATCCATCATGGTACTTGATGATTTGGAGGATGAGAGTGATGAGGATAGGGTGATATCAAAAATTTTCAAGGAAAACCCTCCTCTCCTCTTCCAAAGTTGCCATTAGTGGGAGGTAAATATCACCATATTCAGCAAATAGAAATTGCACCTTGAAGAGTATTAAATATAAATTATGGGTTAATATCTGAATAATATATCAAACTAAGAGAAACATTAGTCAAACATCAAGGTGCCTTTGCTTAGGAGTATTCAGACATGAGAGGAATAGATCCTAAAACCTATACTCATTGAATATATCTGGAAGATGAAATAAAACCGGTAAGACAACCACAACATAGGATGAATCCAACTATGAAGGAGATTGTTAAAATAGAATTACAGAAACTCTTAATAGTTGGGTTTATCTACCCTATCTTAGATAGTTAATGGGTATCACCTTTGGTGGTGGTGCCCAAGAAAAATTGAAAGTGGAGGATCTGTGTTGATTACAGGTCACTGAATAAAGCAACCAAAAAAGACCACTTCTCCTTACCTTTCATAGATCAGGTCCTTAACACCTTTGCAGGAAAGAAATACTTTTCTAACCTAGATGGGTTCAGTGGATATAATCATATTTATATTGGGAAAGAGGACCAAGATAAAACTACATTCAATTATCCATGGGGAACCTTCATTTACCGAGTTTTACCCTTTGGTTTGTGCAATGCACTTGCCACATTTCAAAGGATGTTTTTGAGCATCTTCTCTGATATGATTGGAGAAACCGTGGGGGTACATATGTATGATTTCATTGTATATGGTGAAACCTTTGAATAAGCCACAAAAAAATTGGAGAAAAAACTTTAGTGGTGTGAGGAAACCAATTTATCCCTAAGCAATAAGAAATATTATATGCTAATGTAGGAGGGGATAGTTTTAGGACATCATATCTCTACATCTGGGATCAAGGTAGATAGGAAGAAGATAAACTTTATCTAAAACTTGCTTACACCCAAAAAACATAAGGATATATGTAGTTTCCTTGGATCAGTTGGTTACTATAGGAGGTTTATAGCAGACTTTAGAAAAACTACTAAAACCCTAAGCACATTATTAGAAAAAGACATAGATTTTGTCTGGACAAATGATTGTAAACAACCATTTAATATTTTGAAAGAAAAACTCATTTTTGCTCCAATCTTGAGGGGTCCAAATGGGACCATATCCTTTCACATATATGCAGATGCATCGAATAATGCGATAGGGTTAGTTTTAGAACATAAATATGGTGATGACTTTTATGCCATCTATTATGTTAGTAAACATCTTACAGGTGTTGAGTTCAATCATACTATCACATAAAAGGAATTCCTTGCAGTTATACATGCTCTTAACAAATTTCACCACTATATTATAGGATATCAGCTTTTTATGCACACTAATCATTTAGCTATCAGATACATGACAAAACAACCTAGCATTAGTGGCAAAATTATCATGATGAATGGTACTTTTGTAGGATTTTTATGTGACAATTGTAGACAAACTAAGTAAGGACAATGTGGTGGCAGATTTTATTTCCATATTGACACCTCCTGATCATTCAACCATAGAATATTAGTTTCCAAATGAGCATTTTTTTGCTCTTAATAAAAATATACCATGGTACGCAGATATGGCTAATTATTTATCCACTGGTAAAGTATCCCCTACACTTTCACCACGTGAGAAATAAATTTTAATTGAGAAAAGTGTAGAATTCTCATGGATTGATAGGTGCATGTTTAAAATAGGGTCTGATCAGGTTATGAGATGTGTTGCTAACAATGAGATTATAGAAATACTAAAATCTTACCATAATTATTTTGTGGTGGCAATTTTGAAGGAAAAAGAACTGCATCCAAAGTATTGCAGGTTGGTTATTACTAGTCTTCACTATTCAAAGATGCAGCCAAGCACATGAGCCAATGTGACCAATATCATAGGATGGGTAGACCTACTCTTAGATATTAAATGTCACTCCAACCACATGTTAATATAGAGACATTTGATAAATGGAAGATGGACTTTGTAGGACCCATTAATCCACAATCAGCAGGTAAGAGGTATATCTTAGTTTGCACTATGTGACCAAGTGGGTTGAAGTGCAGGTATTGCATGATTCTAAAGAGAATACTGTAATAGACTTCCTATATTCATCTATTTTCACTAGATTTTGGGTTCCAAGGGAGATCACAACTAATCAAGGCCCTCAATTTACTTCAAAGTTGATTCAAGAACTCATGTAACAATAGAAAATCATTTATAACAAAACCACTCCTTAACATCCATATGAAAATGAGCAAGTAGAGGTAGCTAACCATGAACTAGATAACATTATCACAAAGACTATACAACAACATAGGAAGGACTGATCCACAAGATTACCAAAAGTAGTGTGGACCTATAGAACCACCTAGAAGACTATTACTTGTTTTATACCATTCCAGCTAGTATATGGAAAGAATGTAATGATACCCATAGAATTCAACATTAAACTCTGAGAACTATAGTATATCTAGATTTCAATCTGGATGAGGTATAAAAGGAATAGATTAAGTAGCTTAATCAACTATATCAATACCACCGTGATGCTCTGCATCAAAAATATGTCATCCTAAAATAGAGGGCCAAGTGGCATGATCATCACACCAGGACAAAGCAATTAAAAGTGGGATAGTGGGCATTATTGCATGATTATCAGTTCCAAAAAGGAAAGGTAAATTTATGTAGTGCTATATGGGGTCATATGAAGTGATTGAAATCATCAACAATGGAGTTGTTAGGGTTAGAACAATCGACGACAACAAAATTACATTAACATTCAATAGTAACTGACTGCATCCATGTTATGTGTTTAAGACTTATATTATGAAGTCCAGATTAGGCATGGGTAGAACTCAGTTGATTCTAGTTTTAAAATGAGTCATTAATATGTGGGCGTTGTCCACATGGTCCAAAAAAATCATTCTTTTAATTTTTGCAATTTTTCTTTCTTTAGTTGTATTTTTGTTTTGCAGGAATGATGCCCTGAGTGCAATTGTTAGGTAGCTTGGGAAACCTACACCTAACAAGCATAGAATCCATGAACCTGGGTAATCCTAGATTTCTAGGAGATTAAATTCCAGTAGAAGTAGCTCATCCCAACTAGGAGGGGGGAAACCATATCTGAACAAGTTTTTGGGTGTTTTTTTATCTTCATGAAGAGAAATAGCTAAATGTTGGTTCAAGTAGTAGATATTGATTTTTTCGTTATTCTTCAAACCAGAATATTGAAGGCTTGATCAACTATAAGAATACACTAGCGAACACATCATAAGACATTGAAATAAAGGAGGAGCTTCTACTTTCCTTTTCTTAAGAGAAAGGTACTCAATTCCTATTTTCTGGAGAGAATGACACCCGACTCTCATTTTTATGGAAGCAGGCGCTTGATTCTCAAATTTCCTGAAAATGGTACCTGATTCCTATTTGTACGGTAGAAGGTACCCAACTCCTAGTATGTCAAGGAAAAGATACCTGAGTCTCGGTTTTGGTAGACCGATACTTGATTCATTTTTTTCCTAAGGAAAAGGTGTCTGACTTCCATTTTTCAAGAAAGCAACACCTAATTTCAAAGATATCAAATTAATAAAAAAAACTTTTTGTTTTTAAGTATGGCGCTCAACTGCCAATAAAAAGGCCTATTTTCTATTTTTTGCTTTAAGTACAACATCTGATTGCCAGAAAAAGGTGCCTTCTTTCCATATTAAGAATGATGCCTGATTGCTAACAAAAGGCACTTGCTTTTTGTTCACCAAGCACCTACGTAACTTGATTCAAAAGAAGGTACCCAATTTATACATAAGGAAGCACATACTTTCTATTTTCAGGGGAATTTGTGCCTTGTATGAATAATCTTCAACATTGGGAAGTGGCCTGAGCCACGTCAGCATTTCACCTACGTGCATAAGTCAAACTTTACGGATGAAATTATTTTAATTTTTATTTGGAGCTTTGTGCACGTTCCAAGGTCATCAATGAACAATTTCCAAGGGAGGGATGTTTGTCATCCCGTGAAGACATATTTTTTCGAATATTTTCTTGAAAATGTGTAGGAATTCTCAAATGTATCAAAGTGCAACAACAAAAAACCAATAAAAATGGAGAAAAATTTACCCCATGGGAAATGTGTGCATTATTTTTGTTACGAGAGATATGGTCATCATAAAACAGCCAAATACTAGTACACCACGAGCGTTTGCACATTATACATGCACAAAATATAGTATGGGTACGTGCATAATTTTTTGTTATATATATATATATTCATAGGTGTATGTTTCTATAATATAATCTCAACACAATCCCATAGAATTACCAACCACCGATTTCTCTCCACTTGGCAGTTTTCCACGTGTCACTCCTCTAATTGGGAAAAACACTCATGGCCATTATCTACTTAAAATTTGACACACACTTTAATGAGATTTTGCATAGATAACCGTAATTATTTATAATTATGGTAAACATGCACATGCATTCATGGTATTAAGCGATTTAAAACCATGCATTGGTAAAAATTTGTGCAAGAAAATAATAGAGTGTCGTAGAAAAACCAGGGTGTGAGAAATTGCTACAAATAAAACTTAGAGACAATAAAAAATTGAACTTTACCAAGGGAAAAAAATTGACCAACCATATTTAAAAAAGAGAGCCTACATACAAGTGCAATTCGACGTCGTCGAATGATGGAATAATGTCATCTGGTTAGCCAAAACTAGGACACAGAAGTAGCTAAGGAATTTGTGGCATCTATGCGTGATGGAGTTGTTCGAATGCGAGGGCTAGAAATTCTAGTCATCGAGGTATACATAGTTGTTGTAACAAACCTTCCCAAAATAGGGAAACGTACGTATAAGGAGGAAAATCCTACACTCTAAACGTAATAATTCATTGGGTATCCAACGCAATACCTGATGTGTGTTGGTTTACCAAAATAGTACATCCTCAAGTTATGAAGGTCAATCTTCAAGTAGATTATTCGGTTCTTCACATGCTCGAGTAGGTTTTCCAAACTAAACTCAAATCATCTTTTTTTCTCAACCATTTACTACATAGGTACAAGATCAATGTCTCCCATTATCTTGCATGTGCACTCAAGGATGAGGCTAGTCTGTACCAGGTAGGCACAACATCTTCCCTAGCTCACCATGGCCTGATTTTGGCCTTGTTACGACATGTCGAGTCACATAGAGATGTAAAAATTGAGGAATCAAAAGGAAATAATGTAGTTCCTGAGGCAGAGGAAGAAGTGGTGGCACCAGATTAGACCAACCGACTAACTAATAGGACAACAAAGCAAACATAGATGACACCTGCATCCCAACCTGAGGAAAATATACGAGACATAGGGCAAGCATCATCCCCTATTTTTCCTCAATTTTATGAGGATGTAGGACAGGCTTCATCCCCTACTGACCCTCAATTTGATGATGAGGTAGTGCATGGTCCTCCAAGCCCTACTGAAATATTGATTTCCACCAAAACCAGGAGCATGAGAATGAAGGCATCCATGGTGGTTCATATCTCATCAGATGATGATGCAACAATTGAAAAATTGAATAAGGATGAGTTCATGGACCATATATTGTAGGACTTATCCAAGGAAAGTACTCCTCAATAGGAAATATAGACAAAGGATCTATAGCAGTAGCTATAGATATTGAAATAACTAGCTCGTACTTGGGAGGCCAAGTATAAGGAGGAGCAGACTCTTTTTCAAAATTTCAAAAAAGCATCTATAGTGAAATTGCAGGAGTTGTATTAGACCATCCCTCAGCTACAGGAGATGATATTGAAGTTGTATTTACAAGTCCAAAAAACTTAGGTTAAATGACCAATCAGGTTCGATGCGGTGGTACAAACTGACTGGGCTATGGAAGTGCCCACTACCTCTCCAAAATCTAAGGACAAAATAACCTCCTCTGCCCATTTTCGGTTAGATGCGAGGAATTCTAGTAAGGAAGCTAAGGTAGGGGACCAATCAGTGGCTTATTTTAGATATATGTTTGCATAGGGGAGCCCTAATTATCAAGCAAGGACCCCTACAATTATAGTAGAAAGTGAAACTGAAGAATACTCCCTGAAATCCCATGCAAAATTAGAGTAAGAAATAAGTGTAGTAATGGAGGTTGAACAACCCCATTCACCAGCCCACTCTACAGAATAGGGGTAAGATCAGGGTCCTAAAATTGATATGGTTTAGTCCCCAACATCTTCTTCCTTTGCAAATATAGAGGTAAACCAAGAGGATTAAATTGAGGTCAAAGAACCTAAACTTTCAAAAAAATCTATAGAGGAAGACATCAGATAGGAAGATGAAATGAGGCTAAAGAGCCTCAAATTCTAGATAAAGTTGTAGCAGAGAATCAAGAGATTGAAAAATCTTAAGATTCCACTCATTTTGTAGGCCAAAAGTTAGAATGAGATGTAGGGGCTGAGTTTGAGTAGATTCAGGCAGAGAAAGGGATTTCAGTAGAAGAATTACCTGCTGCACAAAATATGACTGAAGGGTCACTTGAGAAAATGCCTACAGATCAAGCACAAAAGACTCAAAAGTCTCCAACTTTTGATGATCAAGCAGCAACAATAGTAGCAATAGCAACAAAAATAGTAGAAGGGGTAAATCCCCTTATTTTAGATACACATACAGGACCTGCAAGATAGCCCAAGAAGCTGATACCAAAGAGGAAGGCTGTAAGGGAAGCTCAACGAAGACCTAGGACCAAAGCAAGGACTGCACATTTAAAGTTTATGATGAAGAATGGGCAGATACTTTGAAGTTTTTTGATGAGCAAAAAAAGAAGTTCAAAAAACTCAAGGTAGATATCAAGGTAGATAAGGAGTGTAAGAAATCCTCTAAGAGAGCGTCCAAGGAAACAAGAAATGAGGTTAGAAAGGCATCCAAGGCTCCTCGTAAGAAAATTGTTTTTTCCCAACCCATGTAGTTCTATGATTTGTATGGGTCAATAGGTGATCAGCCTTCAAAGATGAAGGTATATTTTATGAATATGGGACTGTTAGGTCCTGTACCACCTACAACTCAAGCAAAAACAATCAAAGACCCTCTGGTAGAAGAGGAAGAGTCTAAATATGATGTTTAACTTTATCCAGTGGTGGTCGGTTTGCCCAAGGCCAAGTTATCGAGAAATCTAGCATTCCATTTGGTGATGAATCTGCAATACCAGTGGGATAAAGGTGACATCCTCACCATGAATACTAGAAGTAGGCTAAGCTAGCATTCCAAAATTATTCCTCCACTTTTACTGGCTACTACTTGAGGAATGTGACAGGGAGGAAAGTTTGGATGAAGGAACAATTAGAAATAGGTGCAGGAATAGGACCTAGTCAGCCAACTCGACGTAGTAAGCACTAGAAGATGTAGAAAAAGGAGGTAGCCACACCCAAAGCATAAAAAATGTAAAATCCCAAAGATAAGGCAAAGGTCAAAGCCACTGAAAATAAGAGGAAGAAAAAGTCAAGGTCTACTGGAAGGGTGTTGATGAGACTGGTAATTACCATTTTAAAGTAGCATAGGGACGTGCCAACCCTTAAGCAGGTGGGGATGATGAGCCCTGAAAACACTCATTTTTGTATAAAATTTCCATATATATTGCAGCATTTATTTAATAGAAATATATGTTTTATGCAAATTTTATATGTATTTAACATTAGATTATGTATGTTGTCTAATATTTATTTTTTAGTGAATTATGTGTAGATTCAGTGGATTTCACAGGATTTTAGCATGACTACGTCGAGGTCCCATTCACACCTACCTCTTTTCATTTTGTGATGGTAAAAATATCTACAACAAAACAATGATGAAGCGTCTGATTCCCATTTAGGTGTCCGACTCCCATTCAGGTGCCTGATTCCCATTTGGTGGTTGACTGTCGGATGTTCAATTCTTATTTTATGGTTGAATATTGGGCACTTGATTCCCGTTAGGTGCCTGAATCTCTTTTGGTGCATGATTCCTATATTCTATAGATAAGGTACCCTATTCCCGTTGATGCAAAATTGCAGCACGATACCCTATTATCGATAGAAAAGAACGATGATTTCAGTGATGGATGCAGACATGATTTCAGTGATGGATACGAACCAATGACCATATATCATCTATTTTTTAGAAATCATGTAAAAATCAATGTAATCAAGAAAAGTAAAATATCAAATGTATTTTGTTCAGATATAGAATACACTAAATATATTTTGAGTTAATAGTTTGCTTTATCTCCTTTATTTCGGCATATTGTTGTAACAAAAAAATTTAAAATCAATTTTCTTTCAAAATATAACAGGGCATGGTGACATATCTTATAAATATGTAGGCTACCCCTAAAAAATAGATCCAAATTTTCTATATAAAAGTTTTGTTGTAATTCTAAATATAATTCATTTGAGTCTTTTAATCAACTCAGCTAGCATCCACTGTATGACAATGCGGTGAAATGTACTAGAATATTGGGCCCACTCTCAATAGTATTCCTCACTTCTTTTACCTGTTTTTCGTCTTTTTAATTCATTTTTCCTATTTTCTATAATTTAGTTTAATACTGCAATTTCCCATGTTTTCTATAAATTTCTAGTAAGTGTGCAGTTTTGATTTCAGTAATGCATTTTAGACATACCTTTGATAATGTAAATTATATTAGTGGTTTGGAAGATAAACGAGAACTTCAACGAAAAACAACACCCCCCAAACCATAGAATCTAAGGGACTCATCTGATTAAAGGGAGATTACAGGTATATACTATGCAGTGTTACTCACAAGTTTATGAGTTGTCCTGAGTTGATAATTAAATGAAGGCAATGATTTGAACCATAGAAAACTAACCAATTTTTTTCCCAAAAAGATCAAAGGTTATTTTGTAAAGTTATAATATGGACCTCAAGATCCATAACTTATTTGTATCATATTTTACATGAGTAATAAATTATCAATTTCTTATTTCTTGTAAGTTCTATAAGTTTCATTCTATATTGAGTTAGCTATGTTATGAATATCTTATATTTTATTGTGGTAAATTATTTTGAAATTTCATTTTAATAAGGCTTTCAAAAGATAATAGTGGTATTAGAGCTACTAAGTGAAGGACTTGGGACAATCGTCACCATCCAATGACAAGCCCAATTAAAGTTTGAAATTGAAAGTGTATTGTGAGGATGTCAATTTAGAAGGCAAACTGTTTGGACATTTCTATAGAAATATTGATCATTAGATAAGTGATAGGCTTCCTACAATAGATAGAGAAGACTTTATTTTTCAAGTGCAAGAAGAAAACAAAGATATTTCATTAAGAAGGAATTAATTTGAGTTGAATTTTATTATAGTTTTAGTTCTTAAAGAAGAGATCTTGACAAAGACAAGAATAGATCAAGTTTAACTATTCTAAGATTCTATTCGAAATAGAATATGGTCTATGAGAAATATTCAGGTTTTGAAGATAGACCTTGATAAAAGTATCAGTGATTCAGGTCCTATAGACCTTAAAAAGTGGTCCAAGAGGAGAGACCATATTTAATTCAGAAAGTAAGAAGGATTTATAAGGAGAAAAGTGCTATAATAAGGGGGTAAAAGAATCATCAAAGCTTACAAATTTGAGATAGAATCCAAAGACTAGAGACCCATTGAAGGAGATCTCATTATATAAGAAAATTATCCTTTAAAAGAGGCCATATATAAGACCCATTTTAAATGAGGATTGAAGAAGTTTTGTGAAATATAAGTTTTTTATAAGAAGCTTGTGTAAGACAGAACTAGAGGATAACAAGATGAAGTTAGAGGATAGAAGGGAGTAAAATTTTTTGATGATGTTGTCCTTATTCCTACTGAGCCTTTCACCTTTCTCAAAAAATTAGGAGAGCTCACCGACGAGGGAGTTCTTGTCACACTACATAATTTCACCATTTTTGGGAATCCCAAACACTTCTACCAAAAGATCAATGGTGATTGTGAATCTGAGTCCTTGAATAGTCATAATGCCATCTTCCCAAGACTGGGTCAATTTGAGGAAGAGGTTCATATTGTTACCATGGACTTTTTGTAGGAACATGAGGAGGCCATGCTCTTTGAAATTTTTTTCCACCCTAGCATCCAACTAAATAATCTCTGGTTTAAATTTATAATCACCTATGGTTAGAGGATGGGAACATGACATATGGAGGGGACCGCAAATGGGGTGGTGATAGGGATATTAGGGGTGGTGTGAGTTAAGGAGGTGGGAGGGGAAGCGAGAATAAATACCAAGGATCCTATGCATGGCAGGACACTCTTCAAACCACTAGGGTAAAGCAAGACCAACAAACAAGACACAAATGGGCTAGAAGCACTTGCAACATGAATTGACGAAAATCCAAGCCCAATGCACTCTTAAAAGATTTCTAATTGAGGGATTCAAAATAGTTGAGGGTAATATAATGTACATATCAATACGAATTTGTGGACATTGATTAATATCATACCATGAAAATCTCTTTTTCCTTGCCATCAACATTGGGAAGGATGAAGAGATGGAATTTGTAATACATTGGCCAGTTAACGATGTGATAATCATAGAGAATGCATTGAGAATTAACCCATTGGGTATGCGTATATGACATGGGGGTGCCACGAGGGTTCTTGGAGGAAATTATTAGAGAAATTGGTGAATGAATGTATATGATTACCATGCGGGAGGCGGTGGTAATCGAACAACCCAGCACAAGGAAAGGTCACATACCTATCAATGATGAAGAAGATAGAGTTAAAGCATGAAATATAAGTACAATGTTGAGTAGGACTAGCACCCCACAATGGCCCAAAGATGTCATGAGGGGGAGAATAATATCAAGAAAATAAGGGCTTCACCATTGGTGGGGGACGTGGTAGACCAAAATAACTAGTAAGTGATGAGGATTGAAGAGGGGTTGACCTGAGGATTGGTAATGACCTATAACAAGGAGGAGTAAAGCCACATCAGTATGATATAGCGGTAAACAATAAGAGATACCGAAATCATGAAAATAATTAAAGCAATGAGTGACAACTATTGGGACAACCTCCCATCAAGGATTGAAGGAAGTTGTATCGAATATGAAGACTATTTTGGGATAGTCCTAAGTTGGCCATGATGTCCAAAGTATCATTTCATTCATGATAGACATGTTGAATGACATGGTTGTTGATACTACGTAAGGAAATACTAGATTTATCAATGAGATTTTGATGCTCTAGGAAGGGGTGGGTTCCTTTGATATTGTTAATATTCGAGTCAGCTTCAATGATGAAGTTGGTGGAGGGGAGCTGATTGATCAGAGATAATCCAAGAGGGTCCTATCTTCGGAAAATTGATTGGATTTAATATTGATATTTTCAACATAATCAAGAAATATTTTACTTTGGTAGTCCTTGAACACTCCACTAGCTCCTGCACGGTCTTGGTTGCCTTTGGTAGCTTTTTCGAAATTGAGCTTAAACCAACCCACCAGATGAGGAGTCCAGCTAATGGTGGATCTATTCAAGAAATTTTTAACTGGTGAGTTATATTTAATATTTCCTACAAAATTCTGCACTTTATCCAAGTTTTTTTTTTAATTTAAAGAATACATGTATGATAAGGTCATAAGATAATACTTGGAAGATGGCATTTTGCATTTAGTTAATTTTTTCTTATTTACGGTTGCACTTGGAAGATGATATTTTGGATTTAGTTCATTTTTTTATTTTTTAATATTGCATTTGGAAGATGACATTATGCATTCAGTTCAAGTTTTTAAATATTACAATTATAATAAAATCATAAGAATATTTGGATAAATGACTTGAAAAAGATGATAAAATATGTCATCCTTCCAAAATAGAGCACAAAATGGTAGAATTTTTCCATTAAATACACAAACATGATATGTTTTATTGTTTCAATTTATTTTTAAAATGTCATGAAAATATACATCTATTTATTTTCAATTTTCTACCTCAAATGGTTGTCTAACATGTGTAAAGAAAGAGCAAAAGAAATGTGGTGATGTTTTGTAAATTATTTTATAACATTCTTGCATTTATTTTAGCTTGACTCAAATCAAGTGCCTAAATATCAAGAGTGCCTTAGTGGTTAGCACATGAAAAATAAAAGCTTGGGGAGAAAAAATGCATAGGTTCAATTCTAATCAATGCTAGTTTGTTTTAAGATTGCACTTGGAAGATGACATTATGCATTTAGTTTAAGTTTTTAAAGATTCCACTTGTAATAAAATTATAAGAATGTTTGGATAAATGACTTGAAAAATATGATAAATTTTGTCATCCTTCCAAAAAAGAACACAAAATAGTAGAAGTTTTTTCTTAAACACTAGAAGTCTTCCATAAGAGAGCACAAAACAATAGAAGTTCAAGTTTTTAAATATTACACTTTTAATAAAATTATAAGAATTTCTAGATAAATGACTTGAAAAATATGATAAAAAATGTCATCCTTCCATAAGAGAGCACAAAACAGTAGAATTTTTCATTAAACATATGAACATGATATGTTTCAGTGTTACAATTTATTTTTAAAAGGTCATAAAAATACACATCTATTTATCTTCAATTTTCTACCTCAAACATGTGTAAAGAAAGAGCAAAAGAAATGTGGTGATGTTTTATGAATTAGTTTTTAGCATTCAAGCATTTATTTTATCTTAACTTAGATCAAGTGCCTAAAGAGCAAGAGTTCCCTAGTGGTTAGCACATGAAAAGTAAAAGCTTGGGGGGAAAAAATGCATAGGTTCAATTCTAATCAATGCTAGTTTATTTTATTTTTTCATTGAGATATGTTGAAGATAAATTTATTTGGGAAAGATAAATTTGGATGAAATTTTTTATCTAGAAAGTTGCAGGGGTACCAAAAAAAATATATTATCTTTTATACTAAGAAAGGAAGAAAATTCTATGACATATATGTTAAAAAGGGGAATCTATTTTAAAAAAAAAAGGAAAATAGCGGTTTATTACTTCCTTGAAACATATTCAATTAATTAGGAGTGATAAAGTATATAAAGGACTTTTTGGTTTGTAAAAATTCTTTCTAGCATTAAGATAAAGAGATATAAGGTGTACAAGTTTATTTTCATCAATGTATCTTTTTAATTTTTGTTCATATAATAATTTGGCTATAGTAGGAAAGGTAATATGGAAGGAGTTGAGAATCCATAATCAGTATGAGGAAAATCCACAAAATCTAACAACTAAATTAAGAGTATATTATGTAAGCCCCAGTTGGTTGAGGATACAATAGTATGGGGGAGCTACTCAAGAAGGGTCGTTCACTGTTAAATCAACTTATGATATTTCACTTGTAGTTATTGAGGGGGAATTTCAATGGGATTGATTATGAGAAAGGAAAGCAATTCTAACATTAACAATTTTCCTTTGATTGGCAATCCAAAAATAAAAATTTACCAGTAGTTAACTTGCATAAGAGGGATTTTTAATTTCCTAATAGATGTGACATTTGTGAAGGTCATGATGAATCAATGAGTCACATCCTCAAAATATTGTATGATATATTAAATAATATGGGGTGGTGTGGGTGTTTCCTAAATATATGGTGGGATGAATAGACTAGTGGTAGAAGCCATTTAAAAACCTAAGTCTAAATCAAATTTAGAATTTGATTCCCTTTCATTATGCATGGGAAGTTTGGTTAGAGAGAAAGAGAAGGATTTTTAAAGAGGAGAAGAGATCTACATTAAGGAATAGAGAACATATCATAGCAGTCATAGAGGAGAATGTAAAAGCATTAAAAGTGCATGAGATTGTAAAGTCAATGGAGGAGTTTAAATTAAGGGAACATTGAAACCTAAGTCCAGTTTGGGTGAATGGAAATCCCCAAGGAGGCTTGAGGAGCATGACCAAGTGGCATCTACCTAAACAAGGATGGATGAAACTAAATTTTGATGGTTCTTCTAAAGGTAATCCAAGGAAGGCTATAAGAGGACCAATGCTAAGGGATAGGCAAGGAATAGTGATTAGAGCAATGAGTGAATACTTGGGTATTATGACTAGTCATCAAGTTAAAGCTAGAGCGATATTAGCAAGATTAAATATGGTGGTTTAGTTGGAAACTAAGAGGTTAATACTTGAAGGAGACTCAATAAATAGTATTAATTTCCTCATAAAATGTCAATGGTCAGTTAGAGAGCAATATACATAGTCATAGATACACTAAGATCCATGAACCCACTAGAAGAATTTCAGGTGGTACATGTGTATAAAGAAAGATATGGGGTGTCCAATTGACTTGCCAATTAGAAATCTCTCAAAGAGGAAGATAAAAAATGGATACCACCAGATGGGATCCATCCATAATATAGTTAGTGGTAAAGGAGGAAGAAACTTTAGAAAGTCAAGTCAATGGGTGAAAGTTCCAATTTTCATAATGTCCATAGTAAATTATTTTTTAAGATTGATGGAGTTGTATTTTAAGTAAGGGTTACATTTTTAGAATATATTTATAGATTTGTCTTTTGAGGGTTTTATTTTATGGAGACCTGTGGAATTGTCTACTAAGGATTCTATTTTCTAGAGATCTATGGACTTGTCTACTAAGCATCCCATTTTTTGGAGATCTGTGGATTTGTGGCTTTCTAGAAGTGTTGTGAGGTTTCAATTGAGAACTCTTTTGGTTTAGGTTTTTGTGGGATTTTCTTGCTTAGGGTTCAATTTTTGGAGAGATATGTATTTATCTATTTAGGGGTCCATTTTCTGAAGATCTATAGATTTGTATGCATAGGCTTCCATTTTTTGAGATCTATGAAGTTGTCCACTGAGGGTTCCATTTTTTGGAGACTTTTAAAATATATTAATGTAAAGATAATGGTAATAAATATAAATCTATAGAGTTTTGAAACAATGTAGTTAAATATTTTGAATGTCCTATAGCCTTCAGAGATAAGGCTTTTTGGTTGGTAAGTTTAGACAGACTAGTCTAGGATTGTAAAAGGGTTTAGGCCCTTTCATAAACCTATATTTTATCCTAATAAAAAAATTGTTCATATGTATCCCAAATTTTTTATACCCAAAATTTTATCAAATCAAGTGGTTTGAAGTAGGATTCAGTATCTAAGTTGTCTCTAGGAGTTGTTTACAGGTAATGTTACCGCTACTTGTTAATACACTTAAGGCCTAAAATAATTGCAACAACTTCCTATAAATCATTGGGAAGTAATAAGGCAATCCTTTATTCATTCCCTCCATAATTACCCCATTTTCCTTTACTGTTAGATATAAATCCTAAAATTAGAAATTTTCAAGTATTTAAGGTAATTTTCGACCTATGTATGAGTAAATCCTTCTAAGTAGGTGTCATAAAAAAATATATATTTCAATATCACTTAAGTACCACACTTTAGTTTCTTTCATGTACTTGAAGGTCTCTCTCATGTATAGATGGATATATCAAGAAGACTAGATTCTTCCACATATCGATGAGTATATTGAAAGGGATTGATATATCGAATTGGTATATTGAGAGGTGGACCATTTGAATATAAAAGGAACCCTCACCATATCCACCTTAGTAATTCTTCTCATAGACTTTCAACTATACAAGAGTCCATATTTTGTAAATATAGAACATCACAATCAAAATTTATCAATTGGGTCAAGAGAGCCAAGCCACCAAATTTTCTCAAGAAGCAACATAACATGGAAAAGGCAAAAAGAAAGCAAGTAGACATTAATAAGCATACCTCATCAACAAGTTGAGAAGGATAGAAACAAGTTACTAACTTTAAATAGTCTACATTATCCAAAATTAATACATGTGAAGTAAAACAAGGTCCAAAGTATATTTTCCAACAATATAATGAAGGATATTTTTCAATACTTAGGTCCCTTTTACGATCAATTCTCCAAAAAGCTAATACTTATGGACATTAATTTGAAAATGGTGTTACAATATCTATTGGTGTTATGAGAAGAATGTACATGGAATTAATCATTCTTGACAATCTTGAAGAGCACTATAAAATATAGAGAGATTCATTGAAAGATTGAAGGAGAATCCCATGATGAAAAGGTATACTATGACACAAATGATCTTCTTCAAATGATCTATATTAGTTGTGATATAGATGTTTTCAGACTCATTATGGTATATAATTTTTATGATACATGTGATCTTGTTCAAAATACATAAATTGCTTGTGATATCAGTGATCTACATATTGTTAAAGTCAAGCCCATGATGGGTAATATTTGTTGTAACACAAGAGATATTATGAAAAGGACAATTATTTCTTGTGATATAGATGATTTGAAACCCACAATGATAGATAATTATTATGATACTTATGATTTGGATCCCATTATGACAAATGTATGTTGTGATACCAAGGATCTAACTTGAGGTATATGATATCTTGCACAGGGGATAGATATAATGTATGACACCAAGAGTTTAAAAATTGTTCGTTTATATAGAGCTTGTGCAAAAAGAGATTTTACTAACCATGTTGACCATCTTGTTGAAGATAATACATTATACGCTTAAATGTTCATAATGATTAGAATGGTTGTTTGAATGATGATATTGAAAGCATTGTGTGTATTGAAGAAGAACACTCTGATCTTTTTTATTGTATTGCTAGATATAAGTGTGACTTATTTGGGTATTTATGTGATGATATTATAAAAAGCTATAATGGAAATAAGGAAATTGGGTGTTTGAACATTGATAGAGATCAAAGCAATAATGAAGAAGTTTAAAGAGGTAATATTCAAAATAATAAAATAATTTGGGTATTTTAAAAAGCATACCAAAGGATTTGGTTCAAAATTATTGATAAGAATGGGATATGATGGTACATTTTTGGGAAGATATGGTAAAGGTGTGAAAGAGCCCATAGTATCATATATAAGACTAAGAAATTAAGGCCTTGGATATACATGACATATAAGTCAATCCAAGAAAATGGAGACTTATACAAAAGATAAAAATAGAAAACAAGAAACAATAAGTGACATCAAATGTGTGAAAGGTGGCAATAACACAAAACTTGTAAAAAGAAAAGGCTTTGTAGGACAAGCGAGAAGCAATGATACCAAATTTATGATAGGTGTCAATAATACAAAACTTATGAGAAAAGAAATCCAAGAACAAAATAAAGTTACTAAGAAAATCTATTGTGTATATTGTGGAAGATATGAACATGTATCATAAATATGTTGGAATCTACATACCTGTGATCTTTGTGGAGATCATAATCACTCCCAAATATTTTTTGGGCACAAAAATAATATGACCAAAAAAATACATATGCATTATGGATGGATGAAAGTGATAGACTAGAATAAAATAAAAGAAATATTGAATGGATTCTACAAAAGAAGACCAAGTTTATTTAATAAGAAGAGTATGAGTTTTTCCATAGCCAAATATATTGGGAAACTTGAAATAAGTGATTTTAATATTAAAATAATAAGATCCAAGATATTCTTAGAAGATATGTAGTGATAGGAGCCTATAGAAGAATGACCAATAATGATGAGGAACCTAAATATGAATGCTTATGTGAAATATTTTAATAATATGGATGATTTTCCAAAGGTTATGATCTAATGGTTGATCCAATGGTAACCTAGAGGTGACCTAGAGGCAACTACCTAGTCTAGTGGTGGCCTAGAAGGCAATGACCTAGAGGCAAAGACCCATAAGCAACCCAAAGGAAATAATATTATGACAATAACCTAAGGTAGACCTAGAGATAATCCGAAAAGGTAGACAAGGTGGATATTATTTAATTGATAAAAGCTAATGGAAAATCCAAATCCATAGCCTAGATCCAAAACCAAAGACAATGTTAGTTCCAAAGATAGAGACAGAGCCAATCTACCACCCTAGGAAGTCAAAATTAAGGGGGGTAGTCATTTTTATTTCCTATACCAAATAATATAATAAGGGGAGATGTTAGCCTTATATTATATTATATTATATTATTTCATCATATTATGTTAGAATCATATTATATTTGGTTATATGGTTTACATCGTAAATTCAATAATTTCCATGAAGGTTGATGTGCCTAACTGAATGTACATTAAATATGATGTACATGACGTAAATTTTAATGTAATACATAATATCATTTTGAAATATTTTGCTTTACCTCTATTCCCAATAGGTTAAACCCACCTTATAAACTTTTAATTAACCTTAAATACCTCTTGTATATCGGCTTAGGTTAAGTTCATTTATATAATTTGGGTTTTTGGTATTGGTATAAATACCTCCCACTACTACATTAGTTAATCATCAGAGTGTTGTGATTCTTATCTATAGATAGTATAGTGATTATTTATGGTGCCTACAAGTGCCCATTATATCTTTTTCTCTTTCATAATTTTTTATACTTTCTATATAATATTTGAGTGGATGGATGACTTCTATTCATTTTTGGAGAGTATTGCGAATTTCAATGTGGTATCATATCAAGCATGGAGTGATATTGCTTGGTCACATATAAATATTATTTGGAGTTTCTAATCCTCCCTCTGAATTCTAAGATGAATTTCTTCTCAAGGATTCATAAGTATTTATAGCACAAGAGGCAAAGAGGAGATTTTATCATATTTTATGTCATCCTTAGAGATTTGTGCCATATTTTTTTCTACTTATTTATCATTGAGGTTAGTTTACAGATTCAAAAATTGTATGTAATTCTTCCTTTGTTTTGTAATAGAATTAGGGTGTTTTCAATGGAAGAATGAGTTTAAATTTTTTTGAATTTAACTTTTGGTGCATGTAGTTTAGAGGAAAAACATGTCCACACCCTATCAATATGATCTGCTTATTCTAATATCACATTTTCTATATTTATGAGAGAGCAAAAAATTAAGCTTCGTTGGAAGCAAAATTGTAATGGACAAAGGGGTGCATATTAAAATTCTAGTCAAAGTATATCGTAGATTCAATTCATAGGGTCACCTGTGTTCACTAAGATCCTACAATGGAGGTAGACAACATCTTTTGTTCCTTAGTAATAAAAATAGAAGAATAACATCCCCATCATCGAAACTCTTACTTGGATGTAGGGGAATAAAGGTCTTGATTTCAAATATTGTCCCTATATTCTTTGCAAAGTTTCTTTGACAAGTGTTGAAGCAAATAGTGGTATTCAAGGAGAAATTTCAAGTTTCGACAAGCATGTGGTGGTTGTCGTATTTGCTAGCAAGAGCATCTTAGGAATGGGATATTTAGAGGCCAAATCTTGTTGAAGATGATATTTTTTTCCTTTAGTCCATAGACTAGAGGAAGGTTAAGATTTAGTTAGATATCTTGCATGAAAAGTACCAATAATAGCTTTGGTGATTTGATAGAGTGATGATCTTGCGATTCGACCCACATAGGTTCAATTTCTAGCAATCTTATTTCATACTATGAGAGGATGATTTGATTCTCTAGCTCATGCGTCAACTAATGTGGCACCATAATATGCCATATATTGCACCTTTTTCTATTATTTATACATTCTCATCCAATTATAAAGTAGTAAGTGGTAGGGTTTCAATCAATTAGATGCAACTAGATGACAATGCATGAATGGTTATCACTAGAAAATAATTTGACATTCATTCTACAAAATAAATCTTACAAGATTAACCTCATGCTATGAGATGGCTATGACTTAATGGGCAAAAAATGTTACTAGTGGAAGAAAGAAAATTCTTGGTAGTTCAATTATCTTAGCCTTTATGGTTAATATAATAGTCCACCCATCCTCAATATCATTAGCTTATAAAGTACAAGTCTATATTGATGAGTCACTTAGGTTAAAATGGTCATCCATTAGAGGTAATTATTTGATATTATGAGACAAATATTGACACCTATAACAGAATTTAGGTAGATTAATGTAAACTACTCACTGTAAAGACCATTTATCTCAAACTTGAATGTTGAAAATTTCCTTTAAGCCTTGATAGAGGTCAATATCAATGCATAAATATTTTTGAGAATGAACATAAAACTTGGGTTGTTTGTGATAAATAAATTAACCCATGAGAACCACCCATTATTTCAAAAAATGCTAGAGCAATAATGGGATCCCTAAGAATTCCACCCAAATTGACAATTTAAGAGGAGCATTCTTAAAGACTATAAAGTCTCTAGTACATGGATGAAATATAAGCAAGGTATTATTAACATATTATGTGGCATTGCAAAGGATGGCTACCCTATGCTATGGGTCAAAACAATTATATATATATATATATATATATATATATATATATATATATATATATATATATATATTTGGTGAGGTTTTGGTTTGACTTGTTGGAGGTATTACATTATTTGGTACCTTGGAACATTATTTAGACCATGTAAATATTTTAGTATTATAGGGTATGTGTTTAATTATTGAGTCTATAGTAGATGCCATGTTATTAAGTGAGAATTATTTTATGTAAACAAGTGTGGAGTTATGTGTGAGAGGTGCCATGTTACTAAGTGTGAGTTATGTGAGTGAAATATCATTTTTAGAAGTGATGAGATATGTGCAATCATGAGAGAATTTATCTTTATGTAAATATGTAAGATTTATTATTATGTAAGAGATAAATGTGAAGAGTTAGATCTCTCATGAGTATGAGGAGATGAAGAGTTTATGTAAGTGTAAAGGTCAAGAGTCATGTGCATATGAAGAGTCTCATGTATGTATATATTGAAGATAAAGTATTGTAATATGTAATCAAATAAGCATTGCATTTATGCATTGCTTAAAGTAGATTTTTCAATAAAATATTTTAGTGAGTTATTTTTCAATTGTTTGAGTGAATGCATGATTTTATGTCTTGAGATTTAGTGGGACAATGGAAGAGCGTTGTATTGCTAATAGGACTAAACTTTTATAATATGAGATTTCCATATAGTAAGAACCCATGCACAAATAGTAGTATCAGCTGAGATATTACTAAGAAAATATCTAATAAGGGTATGGTGTGCAAGATAATAACATGCATTATCAAAATCATTCAAATGGATAACAACATAAAGATCAAAAGTACTACCTCATGAAATATTTTTGGGATGAATTTCCATAGACACTTTCTTGAAGCCATGGGTATTACCTACAATAATAATAGTAGAAGCATCTCTTGATGAAGAACTCATTTAAAAAGATAAAAAGCACCACCCTAAGGATGGAGTAATTACTAACTACAATAGTAAGCATAAGATAGTAAACACTTATTCCAAGATTTCAATGAAAATATGGTTTAAAACATGGAGAGAGAGAGAGAGGGAACATGAAAATATTAATTAGGATCTCTCTCTAGAATCTTAAGAGATTTTGGGTAAATGCTAATTTTGTTTCATCAAGTTTCTATATATTCTAAATTATATTCTTTTCATTTGTTATTGTGGTAAGTCAAATGTTGTTTTTGGTCATTTTTCAATCAAGATCATATGAAGTATGTATATTGCAATTTTTTAGATCAAGCAAAGTTTAGTGTGAATGCCCTTGAGCATTATTTAAAAGACTAGTGTCAAAGAGGTGGTGGATTTCATGGACTAAAGTTAGTTGTGGCATTTTTTAATTTCTTATAAAAATTATCTTAATAGTTTTTCAATTGCCAAAATATTTGAACATTATTATTAGGTAAATTTATGTCAAAAGATAGTTCAAACTTTATTCTATATTAAGATATCATAAACATAATATCTTTTAATTGACTAATTAATATTTTCCCCAAGGGCTAGGTGGATTGGAAAGTTCGCTTACTAAGAAGAGACCTAGGTTCAAACCTTGGGGGCATGCCCGTTTGCAAAGTTAGTAGTTTGACTCGAGTTCGTTGAATGCGTGTCAACCTAACGATAGCAATATCAATCTCGAGCGATCAGTGTTCCTCCTCCCATCATGTTAAATTACAACGAGGTGGTATAGGGATTATAGAAGGTAGCCCCAAGATTTGAACCTTACTTGATAGTAGAAAAATACTATGGATGTAACTGATTCCCCTATATATATAAAAAAATTAATTAATATTAATAATTTATTTAAATTCTAATTAATAACACTTCTCTATTAAAAAAATTTCTTATTACTATATTTTTTAATCTTATAATAATTTTTTAAGATCTAACCAATAAATTCCTTAGACGTAATGCCCACATCTATTAAAAAGTATAAAGAACTTGTACAAATGAAGAATTAGATTTATGAACCGACAAGATTCTAACAAGTCAGCTAAACCAGCAAGATTCCCATCAACAATTTTTTGATGACACAATTTTAGCCAATCTTTCCAGTATCCCTGAAGCCAGAGTTATCAAATCTATATTGGAAGTTTATGAGAGGGTTACCGGACAAAGAGTAAATTATTTGAAAAGTAGCATTTATTTCATCAATACTCTGGTTGATAGACATGTTAGAATAGCTTATATCTTGGGATTTGCCATTTTTGAACTGCCTACAACTTACCTTGGCCTTCTTTTATTCCAAGGTCAACCATCTGTGAGGATGTGGGACGGTGTCATTCAGAGGGTTATGAAGAAGCTTGTTGTTTGGAAAGGAGCCCTGCGTAGCAGTGCAAGGAATTTCACTCTAGTCAAATCGTGTCTTCAGAGTGTACCAATATACTTTATGTCCCTATTTCGAGCTCTGATTATTGTATGTAATAAGCTTGAACAACTTCAACAAAATTTCCTATGTTCAGGAGCAGATAAAAGTATATTTCCCCTTGTTGCTTGGGATAAGGTCTACCTTCCAAAGTGTAGGGGAGGACTTGGTCTGAGGAGGGTTCACAAAATAAATATGTCTATGATTTCAAAAAAATCCTGGAAGATAGTGTCTAACTACCCGGACCAATGGGTTGACATTGTTAATAACAAATACCTCGGGTAACATTCACTGATGGACAATTTCCTCATGCCTATTGGGTCTGCTTTCTGGAACTCGATGTGTCGAAACCAATCTATAATTCAAATAGGTGGATGCTGAAAGCTTGTATATGGATCACAAATAATATTCTAGGAATACTCATGGATTACAGCTCAATCCTTGATTTGGGATCAGTCTGTAAGTATTCTTAAACCTATCATTGATCTAATTTTTGGTCCCAAAGTTGAGAATTTCATCAATAATGAAGTTGTGGTCCCCCACTAGGTTGACATCCCTGCTAACCTAGATTCCCCTGATCTTCACTCAGATCATCTTTGTTTATCTGAGCATCTTCGAACTCACTTGATCCCAAGTACCACGCCACCTAATACTCTCTTTTGGCAATTTAGCCAGTCTGGGAATTTCTCAGTTAAGACCGCATATATGGCTATGAATGAACCTGACGATGATTGGTTTCCTTCCAATAGTATCTGTATCAAAAAACTTATTCCCAAAATTACCCATTTTTTTGGCTGGCAGCAAAAAATAGACTCCTCACCACCGATAACTTGATAACTCGTGGTATGATCCTACCCAATAGATGTTACTTATGTAAATTTGCGTGGGAGTCAGTTAATCATCTATTTCTAGAGTGCCCATTTTTTGGCCTTGTCCTATCCATGATCCTATCAAATATTTCCATATCTTGGGTTGCTCCTCGGTCTATCAGTGATCTTATTACCCAGTGGCCAAACCTCTAAGGTGCTGTAGACTTTGGGTGTTGAAGTTGCAAAGCAACGAAAATAGGCTAAGTCTACCTTGCAGAGTGAATTATCCAAAGCTTGTCTCAGACTTGAAGCCTCTCCTTTCAACTCTCTTTCCCAGTCCTAAGTTTCTTCCATTCATCATGAGCTAAAAAAAATTGATTTATATGAAGCCAAGGGTGCTCAATTACGTGCTCGAATACATTGGTTCAAAGTCGAGGACAGAGTGATCAAAGATTTTTTTCAATGCCTCATACCTACTGCCCAGTATTCCCAGTTTCAAGCCATTCATGTTGATGGGTAGAGATTCACAGACCTTTCAGATATTTTCAAAGCCTTTGTTTCACATTATCAAGGTGTTTTTGCTTCTCAATCCCTTGATGGTGCTAAAAGGCAAGATCTTGCTTATTGTACCATTGTTGTCCCCAACAAGCTTTCTCCTGAGCAAATGATATTCTGTGACACTCCTCTTTCTCTGAAAGATCTAAAAAATTCCTTGTCACTCATGGCCAATGATAATACACCTAGTCTTAATGGCTTCCCATGTGAATTCTACAAAGAATTCTAGAATATGCTTGGTTATGATCTCCACAAAGTGTATCTTGAAGCCCTGCAATGTGGTTCACTGGGTTCCATTATTAAGAAAGGGAATGTTAAATTTATTCCTAAGTTTGGATACCTTAAGCTCATCACTAATTGGAGGTCGATCACCCTGCTTAATATGAGCTATAAGATTATTTCCAAAGCCCTTTCGCTTAAGCTTAAATATCTCTTGCCTTTGATCGTAAGACCTGAACAAACTGACTTTGCTTAGGGAAGATACATTCTTGATAATGGTCTTGTTGTTTGAGAAGGTATGGAGTGGGCAAGAAATTATAAACAAGATGTTTTATTCATTAAGATTAACTTTGAGAAAGCCTATGATAATATGGAGTGGTACTTCATCACTACCATGCTTTAGGCTTTGGGCTTTGAGGCAATGTTTGTGAGCATCGTTCTTATGTTATTTCAATATGCTTCAGCTGTTCTTACTTTGAATAATATTCAATCTCAGTCAATTTCTCTTGGTTATTCCTTTAATACAGGGGTGTCCTCTTGCTCCATTTCTTTTCATTCTTACTGCAGAGGCTTTTGGTTATTTGTTGGCCCTTAAGGTGGATCAAGGATTAATCACGGGTATTAATTTCCCCAATTATGACCGTTAGTTGGTCAATGGTCATTTTGCTGATGATTCTTTTTAATGCTTCAAGAATATGAGCAATATCTTTCCTCGATTATTAGTTTCTTAGAGGTGTTCTGTTTAACCTATGATTCTTCTATTCAATGGAAAAAAACCTCCTACTTTTGGTAATCTCAATCCCAACTACCATTTTGGTTGTATCATTTCAAATGGACTTGGATATAGCCGGGTGAGGTGTTTAAATTTCTTGGAATTCCTTTTGCGTTTCATGGTTCCTCTGCTCAATTGTGGTAGTATGTTATTGAGAAAGTGGAAAAGAAGATTTCTTACTGGACTAGTAAGAAACTTTCTCTGGCAGGAAAATTTTATATTTGTTTTAAGTTTTTAGCCATTACCCATGTCTATTATTCATCTTGTTGGGTTACATCCAAATCTTGTTATAAAAATTTGGATAAGCTTCTACGAGATTTCTTGTGGGCTAAAGACTCTGTCAAATGAGGTTTTCATCGAGTAGCTTGGGAAATTTGTTGTTTGCCCAAGGACTATGGATGCATGGGTTTATTTGATTGTCACCAACAATGTTTTACCCTTTGTGCTAAATGGATCACCTGATCTTTAATTGAGGATGAATCTTGGAAAGTGTTGGTTAGGCATTGCATTTCTTCTAGTTTTCTTCAAGGGAAGAAAATTTGGAAAGGGGTGGGATTGCAATTCATTCTTACTGCCCCTGTCCCTGTTAAAGTTAAAGGTTCTTTTGTCATTCAACATATTTGGAAATCCTGGGAGGCCTTCAAACCCTGGCTCAGTTGGAAAGGGAGTTTTCGCAAAGTAGGTGCCTCTTTGCCTTCCATGAATATTTGGTGGTCTCTTGTTATCACTTGGTAGGGCTCTCCCCTAGCTCTGGTGTAGTGGGTCAGAGCGTAGAGGTTCTATAAGTGTGGTATTGCTTCTATTTTTTATTTCTTCTCTCGACATACCAGGAGTTGGATACCCTGGAAATTTTTTCATAAAATTCACTATTTAAATCATGGTGATAGAGATACTTATGAGGTGGTTATTGATAGTATTCCATTTTCTATTTGGTGTAAACTGCATAAGCATTTTTCAAAACCTTGGTGGTTAGATTGGTGTTGGCCTAGTTTTGCAATATTAAGCTCATCTAGGTTACAAATGGCTCACCCCACAAGTTCCAATGGTTGATAAGCTCATTATGAGATGATACTTAGCCTCTCTTCCCTCTCGATGGAATAAGAGATTTCGGATTGCTTGGGCTACTTATATTGAACCTAAATAGAATTTTTTTGCTTGGAGCCTCTTGCACTAGGGGTTGCTTGTTGGAAATATGCTCAAGAATCTAGGTGTTCATAATTCCATTTGCCTGGTTTGTGGATAGACGAAATATTTATTGTATATTTTTTAGTTTTCTGATCGGGCTCAATCAGCTTGGGAGTGGCTTCTTGAAATTTTTAGACCTTTTATGCAAGAGGATTTTACTTGGGTGCATGTTATTTTGGGTGACCCTATTACTTTTTCCTTCAACTTGGGTGTTGTTTAGAATATTTTAGAATTGGTACTCTATTTTATCTTTAGAAGTCTCATAATAGGGTTGTTTTTTCTCAACAATGTGTCGATCGTGTCTTCTTTGCTACTAATTAATATGCTATATTCTTTGATTGCTGGTTACAGATTCAAGTATAGGTTGAAAAGTACATGTGGATATGCAATATTTACGTACTCTCATGGATCATTGAGGAAATCCACCCTTCGTTATGAGTTGTGTGCCTCTTACTTCCCCTTCCAAGTCTCGTTTGTCGACTCACCGAGGGGCCTGTCGTCGGCCACAACCCTCTGCTACCAGACACTAGTTCCAGCCCCCCCCCACAACACAAATATGGAGATTCTAGAGCTGGAGGTCTGTCTCGGCTGGTCTCTGGTTGGTATGTTTGGCTTCCTGAGCAAGATGATACCCCTAGTTGGGGTGAAATTATACCAAATGCATAGACTTATACTGTTAGTGGTACTACTACCGATGGCTCGGGGTCTCTGAATTTTTCAACCATTTGATGGACTTATGACCTTATGGAGGAAAACTTCAGGACTTCCACCTAGTAGTGATTTCTCGGCTCCTTCATTTTTGAATGCATATTTGACACTATTCTAGCGGTTGTTATTTGGCTTTTTTTGGACTGTTTCTGACACTCTTGTATACTCCTAACCACAGTGGTTAGTGTGTTGGTTTACAGGGTGTGCTAATCCCACCCATCCTTTTTTGTATGATTAGACATTATTTTATTAATATAATGGTTTTTTCATCCAAAAAATAATAATAATAAAATGGATTGTGATTTTATAAATTTTATTTTAATTGATAAAACTATAAAATATGAAAATAAAATAAACATAAACATTATATAATAAGGATTATTATAAAATTATTTTCTCAATTTATAAATAAAGCATATTTTATGATTGATGACAATTATTTATATTGTGATTTTATACGTATTGCACATAAATAGGTAATTTAGGTACAAGTAGTTTTAAATATTTATTTGACGTAAACAAGACTTTTTGTTTTCTCCATATAATTTGAGTCATGTAATTCTCATAGTCATGCCCCATTTATATTGAGCACAATTGGTCTCTATTTGAGGCCATACACACCAAAAGTGCAATAGGTTGAGCCAAGACCACTTTAATGACCTTGTATTTTTGCAATATAATATTAGGCTTTGTAACACACACATGGAGGATTCTGAATCTTACTAGACAATTTTATTGGATAAGCTAGATCCACTTTATGATTGGATTGTCGAGAGTTCTATGGATCCTAGAGTTTACTATAGAGAACCCTGAGGCAATTGAGGAGGAAGCAAAACATTTAAGAGGATTAGAGGATATATACTATGATGACACTAAACTTGAGAATCTTCCAATTCACCCACTAATTCAAGGCCAAGACCAACCACTTTATATCTTCCCATTCTAGCTATTCCCTCTTCTTTTTCTAGCTCCTTGACCTGCAAATTTTCCTTATCTGAAAAACCTCATTGTCTTCATGACTATACAACTGATTCTATTTAAATTCTATATCAACTATATTTATCTTTTATTCCTAATATTTACCTTTGATCCATGCAATTGTAGTGGATTTGATTCTCCTCATATTTTTAGAAAACTAAAACATAGTTGTCTCTTTTATGGTTAGGTCAATATGTCTCCACTCGTCTTTTACTATATTTATAAATTCCTCATCTTCTAAAACATATCATTATACTTGAAAGGTCCTACAAGTTTCTCTTGATCGTTTTCTAACTGAAAGAAAATTGGTGAATGATTAGATCCTTCACCTTGATCTATCTAAGTCTTTAGTCTTTCTACATTAGCTATGAGGTTTTTAGACACTAAAAATATAACCTTTTAGAGATACCTTATCTTGTAGTGCTTGGATTCCTCCAATTGGAAAATAATTTAATGGATTTTACATCACACGATCGTGACATTCTGTATTTCCTATAGAAATAATTTATGGAGGGGATCTATTATGACCTCCTCTCCCCACATTTATGCTCTTTTAGTTACAAACTTTGAGTCCCCTCCCACCACTACATTTTTTTATAAGTATTGTATATATAATTCTTCCAAAAACTCCCTTCTACCGCCATAAGGACCATATAGATTGACTACATAAATTAGCTTTCCTAGCTCTATAAAATGTAAGTCTATAACCATACCTACCTCAATACATACCTTATCTACTAGTTGGAAGGAGGAATTTCATCTTGTTAAATTCCCCCCTAATCTTTCATTTGAGTCCATCCCTACAAATTTTTAATTTGATAGGAGAGAGGCAAGGATGACTATTGTTTTCTCTATGTCCATCATAGTCTCCTAGATTAAAATTATATCTGATTTATGAAGTTCAAACAAATGTTTTAAAGTTATTTTTTTATGAGGGTCTTGAGACCTCAGGCATTTAAAAAAAGGATTATTGTTGATTCCCTTTCCCCTAAGGATGTCCTACTCTAACGACCCCAACTATGTATTTTTGTTTTCCAAATAAGATTTCCTTCTTATATTTTTTTGTGTAATTTTAAAGTAGCATTTCCTTGATACTATAAACTCTTGAGATTGACTTGTCTCATGAACTAAGTCCCTTGATACCTTACCATACCTATTATCTTCTTTACCTTTTTCAAGGCTCTTAGGGCATATCAGTTAGATGATGTGCTTGTATTATAGTGATTTGGAGGACTTGGAGGGGAAGAGAACCTACTAGAGTTTTTTAAGACCTCCTTGCTTCTTAGGCCTGAAATATCACTACGTAAGGAGGATAATAACTATCTATGTTTTACATCCTTCTCCTCTCCTCTACTTTTTCTAAGCCCTTAATAGAAAGAGGTTGTAGAGTCGCCCTTGGACAAGGATATGCATAAGTGGTTGGACTCGAAATATACTTATAAAAAAATGGCAAATCCTAATCGAAATCAAGGTAAATCAAGGTGAATCCTAAGAAAATAAAATCAATCATCTTCACATCAAAATTTGGGGCATTTGAATCCCTAAAACGTAAGGTCATATTTGGGGTATAATTTGACCTATTAAATCACCTTATAACTTCATAAAAACACCACCACACTAGATCAGGATTGAAAAGAGCTTTCCAACGAGTACAAATATGCCTATGTTTGGATATATATTATGGTAAATTGACCCTAAGAAAAAATTGGTCCTAAAAATTTTAGGCGAATGGGCCGACATCGAGGGTCCTCATATTCGCCAATTTCCAATTTTGGAAATCCTAATATTCGCCCAATTTGTGAATATTCGCCATTGTGCATAAACCTGCCCTTGGATTTAAAACCCTTCTCCCTTCCTCATTCTGATCATAATATTTCTCCTCCCTACCTTCCCAAAATGAATAAACAACACCACCCTCATGCAAAGTCTTATCAGAACTATGGTCTTATAAGACCTCCATATAGGGACGTAGTCTAAGACAAGATGATATATCAAGTTTATCATTATCAAAATTCAATCCTCCATTCACAGAAAAGGGTAAGACTAGGTTTGAGCTTTGATGGATGTATGATAAAATACCTCCAAGCACTTTTTTAATCATAGGTATGGCCTCTATTCCCTCATATGAAACTTCCATATTATAGTCGCTTGGAGCCAACTCTTTCTCTTCCAGTTGGATATTAATGATATGAAACCTTTCTTTAAGTGATTCAAGAGTCTTGAGTGGGTACTCTTATATTTTTGCTTTGGCTATCACTATCTCCTTTGAAAAAATTATAATAGGAATAACCTCCAACTTCTTTCTATACATTCCCTTGCCCTCTACTCTCTTCCATTTCACAATTTACCTTGAGATTATCATAATGATGATAATTACTACATCAAAAGAACACCCCGATGTAGATAATATTTTGTAAATATATCTAATTTCTTGACATGAAATCCATGTTTTTTGGCAACTCTAAACTAAGATCAAGCTCCAATAAGATACAATTTACCATTTTTGGATACTATTTAAGTTTTTTGTATCTACTCTAGGGAAAACTACCAAGAAGTTCCCAATCTCACACAACATTCTTTCATTCTAGAATTCAAGGGGCAAGAGGGTAGCTTGACCCAAATAGGCTAGGTATTAGTCCTATCAAAGCATATATTGAACCTAAGAATCCAAAATTTTAGATTTAAAACATTGAACCCCAACTCCATCTATTTTTATGTTTATAGAATCTTCTATACTTTGGAAGACAAAAACTATCTAACCCTTCATCATCGCATGATATGTAGGAGTATATCCCAAAAACTCCAACTACGTAACCTTGATCTATTCTCGTAGAGTTTTTAGTTTAATGGAGCCACCCATAAATCTACCTATCAAAGCCATTTCCTTTAGTGATAAAAAATTGCTCTAGCATCAAATCCTCACCTACAACCATTCAGATTAGCTCCTTCCATAAATTTGTATAGCATTTTTTGTTTCTTTTCTCCATTTTTTGTGTAGTTTGTTTATCTCCCAATCTAGCCAGACTACCCTTTGGTTTTTTCTCTAGTTCATTTGGTGACACTTCCCCTTCACCATAACCCCCCTTATATGACCTAGGGTTAGGGTTTGAAGTTTATTTAGCATTCTAGCATGTATTTAAGTCAAGACATCCACTTACCTTGTCCCACTTATGCCAAATGTCAAAAGGTTCTTCCTTGGAGAAAAAATTTGAGGCCTTCATATATTCTTCAAGTTCTTCACTATAGTCCACTACATCCTATTTATACATCATTGACTCACTCGTCCTATCGTTGTCAGTGACTAATGAGTCAAGTCCACACTGGTTGAGAGTTCCTGCCAAATTATCTTTTGAAATTTTTGTCCTACTCTCTCCTTCTTGACCCTGTTGATCAAAACTCAACAATGAGAACCTCATTGGATCAAAGTGCAAACAATTGCTATTTTTTAAATCTTGATCGACCTCTACTATGCTTTTGATCTTTGACCTTCAAGTTGATATGGCCACTCTAGTCCAAGGGATTCCTCCCCTCCTTTTACTATCCTACACCAACATTATTAGGTCTCCCACCATCATCCATGATTCCCTCAAATATATAATTTAAAATTATTAACAAGTGTGTTATAATATTATGAATTTGATATTTTTTATCTTGTGATAAATTAATAATTTTCAAAAATATATTTATTGTTTAAATTATTTTTTAAATTTTAGATATGTTATTTTATAAGAAATATATAATTTGATAATGTCAAATACAATTAGGTCAACTAGTTAAATTCCTCAACTTTCAAAGAGAGACTCGAGTTTGGTTCTTGCTAAGTGATAGATGCATAATTTTTAAGATTTTGTAATACCATTATCCGGTCATGATTTAGTATTGTAGGACCCATTTCAATCTTAAATAAGGTCATAAATTGCAAATCACTTAATAACTATTGGCATTGTTTGCTTGGAGATTCTAAAGGCAACAAAACAACTCAGAAGATTTTAAAATGTTATTATAAAAATTAAACAATAAAAAATGTTTTTAGTGGTTTTGCTTGAAGATTTTAAAGGCAACAAAACAATGGAAAAAGCTTTAAAATGATAATATAAGAATGAGACAATAAAAAAATGTTTTTAGTGGTTTTGAAAAAGTACGAGATTGATACACTAAAACCTTATTTTTTAAACTTATTTTTTTTTAGTTGTATTCGTAACTTTGATGAGATACCATAATTAAAGATTTTATTAGATTCCATGGGAGAGATGCATGACAATTAATGCACAATATTGAACTTAGGAGTAGGGACTATATTGAACTTAAAAGTGGGAACTAGAGACTAAGTTGAAACCTTTGATAAGATACCATAATTAAAGATTTTATTTGATTCCTTACTAGTCAATACACAACACTGAACTTGGGAGTGGGGACTAAAGACTAGGTTGAAACCTTTTATACATGTTATCCCATTTACAAAATATTATTAGTTTTAAAGTGCGATTATAATTTCAGGTTTAACAACTATTTATTTATTTTAATTTCTTATTATTTTTTTTATCATTTTAGTTTTTACCGAGTTTTTCCGGAGTCGCCGAGTACTGTCTATTGCCGAGATTTTCCCGAGTCGCCGAGTACTCTCCAAATTTAGGCTGGCGAGTTTTTCTCGAGTTGCAAGTTTCGAAACATTGCATGGAACAACACTTCCCCTTCTCTTTTGTGGACAAACACAAAGTTCAACGACATCTCCGTCAAAATTGCATCTATCATTTTGGACTTTAAAAAGGCACCCCCTATCTGGTTTTGCTATGCCCTGTTCCCCTCTGTTCTACATGGGAATTAAGGTTGTAGCAAAAGAAGAATCACTTCTAATATCCAAGGCCGATAAATCTCTGTGGCCATAGTAATGTGTTATTTCTTATTCAAAATGTGTGCACGGATGTTTCTGGGTCTTCGTTAAAGCGTACTTAGAGTTCATCGTAAGAATGAAATCCTTGCAGGGTGTGTTGTTGTCTTAAGTTAGCGGTCAGTAAATGGGGATCTCTAATGTTTTTGTCCAGAACTCTCTACTGGAAATTTAGTTGTTGTTAATCATGAAGCAAATGAATTCTCATTACTGGTTGTTAATCATGAAGCAAAATGAATTCTCGTTACTGTAGCGTTTACCTTTGAGATCGATCAGTTAATTTAGAGAAATATGGCATAGTGTGGAATGATGGTGTTTTTTATTCGTAAAAATGTCCGGATTTTCTGCAAAGCTGAGTAGAAAGACGAGCTAATGTAGATGGTTGTGTGGCTCACCCGGAAGTTTCAGAAGCTGCATCCGGCACAACGTGATAAAGAGTTGCATAAAGAGCATTTCTTTTTTTCTATGCAAGGTTGAGAAAATTGTAATAGACTTTATGGTGCATATGTTCAACCTAAAGCAATTACTATTGGATATGATGTGAAATATTGGATATGATGTGAAATAGATTGTTTCTTAAACCGAGTTTGATTATGGCATTTAAATTGCTTCACTTTTATAATAAAGATAAGCTATGAATTAGGAGGTGTAAATTAATTGGTTCCTCAAAATTTGTAAGAGAGGCGGATGTCCAAGGTTCAAGTTTCGTTGGACTGAACGTTTGTCCCTTTACCGATGTTTTCAGTTGTTTAAAAGTTTAAAATGATTGTGACATGGTGGTTATATTTTCAGTTGTTTAAAAGTTTAAAATGATTGTGACATGGTGGTTATAGGGGCGGATTGCGCGGAGATCTCTGTGACCGTTTTTTGTCATAAAAAAACCCAACAACCTACTTGAATTTGTGACAGCTACCAATTCCACTATGTAAATAAAAAACAAAAACACCCAAAAAAAAAAAAAAACTTTCCAAAATCTTGACATGTTGCACAATTTCTAAGGAACTCAAAATCAATTTGAAAATCAATTTTAAACCTTTTCCATTGTGTTTATTTTTTATGCATGTGGCATTATGTATGATCCATTCCTCAATTTTGTGGTAGGTCTTATTATATCGTAGAGTTATTTTAATTTTTTTTTTAAATAAACATCATCTTATAACTTCATAAAAAAAAATATCAACATTAAATCAGGCTTGAAAAGAGTTTTCCAACGAGTACAAATATGTCTATGTTTGGATATATATTGTGACAAATTGATTCTAAAAAAAATGATCCTGAGTCGACATCGAGTTCCAATTTTAAAAATATCATGTTTCGCCACTATGCATAACCCTGTATACAATGATAACTTATATTTATGCATAACCCTATATACAATGATAACTTATATAATAAATAAGTTAAAATTATTCATATATTTAATTGTATCATATTTAATTTCAATAAAGGCCTTAGTATATGAACTTTATGGATATTGCTTGCCTTCAATTAGATATTGAAATGCAAGTTTCACTATAGTTTGCATATGACTCTAACTGGTTACGATGAATTATGAATATTGGATAAACATGCTTTTGATTTGTGTCTATGGCACATATAAATGGAACACCGTTGTGGTTATACATTCTCATGGTGTATTAAGATTTTAAATATAATATTATGATTTAATTTCATAAATTAATTTAATTTTTATTATAAAGAATTACGATATTTAAAAAAAAATTATATTGTCTTATTAATACTAATATTTTTATTAGTTACAAAATAAATTTTATTTTTATTATCAATAATATGAATTTTATTATATTTTTAAGTTTATTATATTATTGTATTGAGTAATAATGTTTTTATTAGTTTAAAGTGTGGCATGGGTGACTGTGTGTAAGGGGGTGGGTGTGTGGTGGCTTTGTGTTAAATTACCTATTGATAAGTATAGCTCTGGGCTTTACAAGGGATCATGGTTGGGAAGAGACTGCTCAAGCATAAGTCGGTCATAGGGATTTCTCACAATAACAAAAAATATCCCATTTTAATCTTATATCTCTATTTAAAGTTTCAAAATCTAAAAGAATTTTAATCTTATATCTCTATTTAAAGTTCCAAAATCTAAAAGAATTTTAATCTTATATCTCTATTTAAAGTTCCAAATCTAAAAGATAGATAAATGTCCCTATGGTACACTCATGTGGTTAAGGCTTTGGGCTTTCTTTCGGGTACCCAAGTTCAAATCGTCCTAGGATGTGTATGCGTGTGAATGAGCTTGTATACCATAAATAAATAAATAAAAATAAATAAAATAAATAAAATAAAAAATAAAAAAATAGATAGATAAATAAATATTAACTAAATTCCAATAAAATTCCATCTTAAATAAAACTTTTCCTCTCCACCTAAGCACAACCTTAATAATATTATTAATTATATGAGACTAAGGAAGAGTAAGCAAGAAACTCTCCTATAAAAAAAAGCCAAGGTTTTTATTCTCATTTTAGTTTCTATAAAAAAATTACCCTCCAAATTCAATCCCCACGAAAAATAATTATAAAAAATATTATTTAAAAAATAGTAGTCTATGCTTTGTGTAATAATAAGTGCGTTAATTACCCTTCAAGCTTCTCACTCATGCTGAATACGCATAGAATCGATGCAATGTTCAGCATGGAAGTTGCGCTGCTTTATTTCTCATGGTGACCCTATCGATCAACACTATACCATCTCTTTTGCGAACAAACACAAAGTTCAATGGCATCTCCTCACTGTTCTTCAACATCTTCGTCAAAATTGCATCCTTCATTTTCGAGTCCGAGAAGGCACTCCCTCTCTGTTTTTGCTATGGGCTATTTTCGTCGATGGCTTCATCTTTAATAATTTGGTACAGAATTTTCTTAAGGTTTTTGTCTTTCAACACATAAGTCAAATTATTGAAGTTGTTTTTATAATCCTTTGACTATCTTGGCAGTTAAATCATTAAAGCTGCCTCTATAACCCTTGTTTTTCGTGGTTCTATAATACTTGTCTGCAGTGGCTCAAGGTTGGTACTGCTGTGGTCAAGTTGGGCGCACTCAGTCAACTCGGACGCACTCAGTCAACTCAAGCTAGACTATTACCCTGTGCGTGGAAGGTTTGAATCTAGATCTCCTCTTAGTAAATGTCCAAAGTCTTACTAATCCACCAATCCTTGAGGAAAAATTACTCTTAATAAATATCCAAAATCTTACCAATCCACCTACCCCTTAAAAAATATTACTCTAAAGTCTGACGAGTCCCTGTGACCATAGAAATGTTTTATTTCTTATTCAAAGATGCGTGTGAGAACAGAGGTTGCTGAGTCTTTGTTAATGCGTATTTAGAGTTTCTAGCAAGACTGAAATCCGTGCAGGGTGTGATGTTGTCTAAAGTTAGGGTTCAGTACATGGGGATCTCCAATGTCTTTTGTCTGCTGGAAATTTCGTGGTTATTAATTAGGAAGCAAATGAATTCTTATTCTTGCTAAAGGGTATGAGACTGAAGACTGAAGGGATTATTCTTGCTAACATAGAGATGTTTTGTAGTGTCTGTGAGGGCATAACGAACATCAGAGGGATCAAATCGGAGAATGCGGGAAAGTCATTCGATATTGAGGGTTTGGGAGGGAAGGGCAGCGGCGATAACTTATAATATAATAAATATATTACACCCTTTAATTAAGGTTATTCATAATATCATTAAGGGTGAATACAACAGGGAGGATGCAAAGGATAAAATGATGGGTTAAAAATCAAACCAGCAGTTCCAGTGTCATCCAATTGGACAATTTCATTTTAGGAAAAAATAACAAATAAATACAATAATTAAACTGAAGTTGCTCTGTGTGTAGTAGTTGGAAACTCATTGTGTCTTGTGCTTATAAATAAGAGAGGAGAAATAGAGAAACAAGAGAGGTTGAGAGGGAGAAGAAAGAAAAGGGGTTATGTAACACAAATCGTGTTTAGTAACCTTGTAAAAAGAAAATAAAAATTAAAGATTATTATTTTAGAGCCCTATGTTATTATTGGGAGTGAATTTTAGCCATTGCAAGAAATATTGTATGTCTTGTTTTTTCTGTGCAATTCAGAAGAGGAAAATTAAAGATTTGAAGGTGTGGTTGATGAAGGTGAAAAGAAGAATATTGACTTTACCATTACCTAAAACAAATTGTCATATTATAGGGTTGCATAAGGGTTGTACAATTATCGGGTTGTACGGTTGTCGAATTGTTCGATTGCATAAGGATTGTACGATTGTCGAATTATACTATTACAAAAGGGTTGTACGGTTATCGGGTTGTGCAATTATTGGGTTATGCGATTGCATAAAGATTGTACGGTTGCTAGGTTGTACGGTCATTGGGTTGTACGATTATACAATATAAAGAACTACACAAGGACCTAGACATTTCAAGAACAAATCACACCATTATATGGTTTTTGAATCACACACTTGTTTAGAAGAGTGGGTGCAAGTACAATCATATGATTGGAAACCAAATCGTATAATTGTACGGTTAGTGGGGTATGTAGTAAAAATTTTCATTGTATCATTTTAGTATCAAAGCCTAAAGATCTCTAGGGATTTGTATGTGCTAAAGAAATAATGGCACAATGGGAAAGAGGACAACCAAGAGGAACCCAAAATGTGGATACAACTGAAATACTAAAAAGCATTACTACCCAATTTGAAGTGATTGAAACTACTCAAAGAAAAGGTGTTCATCTTGAGGAAGTTCATGACAGTGAAGAAAAAGAGACTGATCATGTAGAAGCTCAAGATGAAGAGCGAGAAGAAGAAACAAACAAATGTTAGATCCGAGTGATTTTTAATTTTGGTCGAAAATCTAAGATAAAAACTCTATTATACAACAAGACCCTAAATCTAGAGGACCTCATAGACTGGATTGCTAAAATGGAAAAGTATTTTGACTTTGAGTTGGTAGAAGATCCTAAAAGGGTGAAGTTTGCCAGTATAAAGCTAAAAGTACATGCATCCTTATGGTGGGATCATGTGTAGACTGAAAGATGAAGGAAAGGTAAGGAAAAGATCAAGTCATGGGAGAAAATGGTCACCAAATTAAAGGTCAAATTCATGTCGTCACACTACCAATTGGGTCTCTTTAGGAAGTTACACAATCTAAGATAAAAAAGAAATGAGTGTGAAATATTACATCAAATAATTCTATAGGTTGACCATTCGGGTTGAACACATGGAATATGATGAACAGAAGGTATCAAAGTTTATCAATGGGTTGCGAATATCAATACAAGATGAAATCAGGATGATAAGGATAAGGACAAAAGAGGAAACCTACCAATAAGCCTTAAAGGCATAGGAGAAGTTGTTGTGAAATCAATAAAATAATCAAAGAGGTAGAGGAAGGTTCTCGCAAGGATGAGGACAAAAAAATAATAGAAGAGGATAATAAAAACAAGGAGAAACCAATACTTCCTATAGTGATTTCAACTAGAATACCATAGGAGGTGAAGACTCCTCACAAGGTAGAGGTGGTTTTGGTCGAGGAAGGGGTAAAGGATTCTTTGGATGATGTTTTTGATGTAGAGAAGAGTGTCATCGAACATATGAATGTACAATCGCACAATAAAGTAACAATAAAGGAAAGGAGGTCAAAAACTACATCGCATGAGCAACAAGAAAGTGTTGCTTCCCCAAAGCACGTAGATGAGCTTGAGCAAGGAGAATCTCTTATGATGAAGAGAGTACTACTAAAGTCATAGAAAAGAGAATGTGAACTTGTTCAAAGGAGAAGCTTTTTTAGAACAATATGTAAATCATAGGGTAAATGTTGTTAGGTTATAGTAAACAATGGAAGTACATATAACCTAGTTTCTACTAAGATGGTGGAGAAACTGGGGTTAAGGAGGATAGAAAACCCCAATCTGTACAAGATCTCTTGGTTGCAAAAGGGACATTAGATCTTAGTTAGATAACATGGCAAGGTGAATTTTCACATAGGATCATACAAGGATGAGATTGTATGTGATGTCATGCCTATGGATGCTTGCCATGTGTTATTGGGAAGACCTTGGTAATTTGACAGAAAGGCAATATATGATGGTAGGGGAAACACCTACACCATTATGAAAGATAGCAAGAAGTTTGTGTTGAATTTGTTGAGGGATAAAGTTGGGAAATATGACAATGGTCTGAAAGTTTACTTGATTTCAAGAAAGAATTTTTTGAAGGATATGACGGTGGAGAATGTATGTTTTGCCTTGATTACTAAACCCATGAATGATGAAATGGTAAAAAAGGAGGAGATTCCAAGTGAGGTGAAGGATTTGTTATAAGAATATGCAAAAAATTATCTAAAGAAGTGTTGGATGGATTGCCACCAGTAAGATGCATTAGCCATCACATTTATTTCATTCCTAGATCGAGTTTACCCGATAAGGTAACATATAGAATGACACCCATGGAGAATGAAGAAATAAATTAATAATTTTAGGAGCTATTGGACAAGGGGTTGATCAGGGAAATCTTGAGCCCATGTGTAGTCCTAGTTGTACTTGTACCAAAGAAGGATGGAGAATGGTGCATGTGTATAGATTCTAGGACTATCAACAAGATAACTATAAAGTATCAATTCCCATTACCATATATGAACGATTTGATGGATTGCTTGAGTGGAGAAAAGTACTTCACAAATATAGACTTGAAGAATGGGTATCATCAAATCTGGATTAGGGAAGGAGATAAGTGAAAAATTGTATTCAAAACAAAGGATGGGTTATACGAATGTCTACTTATGCCATTCAGATTGACAAATGCATCAAGTACCTCTACGCGATTGATGAACGCGATGTTGAAGCCATTTCTTGGTAAGTTTGTGGTTGTCTATTTGGATGATTTCTTGATATTCAATAAGAGCAAAGAAGACGATTTGACACATGTAAGATTGGTCTTGCAAAGAATAAAGGAAGAAAATGTGTTAATCAACTTAAAGAAATGTAGTTTTTAAAATTAAGAATTAGTATACATGGGTTTTGTGATTTCCTAAGAAGGATTACTGATGGACCTTGAGAAGGTCGAGGTTATTGTGAATTGGCCATCACCAAAAAGTAAGTTTGAGGCTAGGAGTTTTCATGGTCTAGCAAATATTTATAAGAAGTTTATTAGAAAACTCAATTTAATTTGTGCTCCAATCACAAAAACAATGAAGGGAGGAAAGCATGAGTTCCAGTGGACAAATGCAGTAGAAAGGAGGTTTCTAATCCTAAAGGAGAAGATAACAAAACAACCTATTCTAGCCTTACCAGATTTCAACAAGGTATTTTAGGTGGATTGTTATGCAAGTGGAACAATAATAGGAGTCTTGATCCAAGAAGGTAAGCCAATTTTCTATTTCAATGAGAACCTAAATGGGGTAAAGAAGAAGTACTCAGTCTATGACCAAGAGTTTTATACCATTTTCCAAGTCCTAAAGAAATGAAAGTATTATTTACTACCAAAAGAATTTTTCTTATTCACAAATAATCATGCTCTACAGTTTATTAACAATCAGAGTAAGTTGAATCAAAGGCATATGAAGTGGGTGGAATTTTTGTAGGGATATTCATTTTCCTTGAAGCACAAAAGTGGTCATTCAAATCGAGTAGTTGATACCTTGAGAAAAAGAAATCTACTATTGAAGTGGTTAGTTTTGATGCCATGAAGGAAATTTATGCTAATGATGTAGACTTAAAGGAAGCTTTGGTAGCATGCAATAATCCTACCACAAGAGATATAACACCATGGTTCAACTACTTTATCTAAGAAGGATTATTGTTCAAGGGGTAGCAGTTGTGCATACCATGAGGTTCGATAAGGGAGAACTTGATACGAGAGAAGCATATCAGAGGACTAGTTAGAAATTTTCGAGTAGATAAAACTATGGGTCAACTTTGTGCAAGTTACTATTGGCTTGGAATGAATGTAGATGTTAGAAGGTTTGTGTAGTATTGTAGAGTTTGTCAACATGCCAAAGGAAGGAGCCAAAATACTGGGTTATATCAACCATTACCAATACCAGAGAGGCCATGGGAGGATATAAGCATGTATTTTGTTCTTGGGTTGCCAAGGATAGAAAGGGCTAATGATTCCATTTTTGTTGTGGTTGACATATTCTCAAATATGGCATATTTATACCTTGTAAGACAACGAATGATGCAACCCATATTGTTGACTTGTTCTTTTGAGAAGTGGTAAGGTTGCATGGTTTGTCGAAGAGCATTATGTCAGATAAAGATGCAAAGTTTGTTGGTCATTTTTGGTATACCTTATGGAAGAAGTTGGGTACCAAGTTAAGCTTTAGTTTAACTTATCACCCACAAAAATATGGACAGACTAAAGTTGTGAATAGAAGCCTTGGGTATTTTGTCTAATTGGTAAGAAGCCAAAGTTGTGGGACACTGTATTAGCATAGGAAGAGTTTGTATATAATAATTTGATGAAGAAAAGTACAACCAAATTCCCATTCTAAATTGTGTATGAAACTTGTCCCATGGGTGTCGATGGGTTACATAGTACAACTGAATTGCTAAAGCCTAGTGCTTTGATAGAGGATTTTACCGAATATATGCAAGACTTGCACCGTGATGTGAAGGTTGATTTGGAAAAGAATATCCTAAAATATAGGCAACATGTTGACCTCAAGCATCAAACACAGGAATTCTAGATTAGGGATTTGGTTTTGGCACATTTGCAAAAGGAAACATTTTCCAAAGGCACATACGACAAGCTCAAATAGAAGAAGATTGGGTCGTGTAAAGTCTTGAAGAAGTTTGTCACAAACATGTATGAAATTGAGCTTCCAAAAGGAATCAATAAATCACTGATATATAATATAGTTGACCTCTATCCATACTATGGTTAGCCTATTGATGAAGACAAAGCTCACCCAATTGATATCCAAGTAGAGGAATGGATCACATAGTTGCCTGAAAAAGAACCTGATGAAATTGAAGCCATTATAAACTTGAGAGTGGCAAGGAAGATAAGAGGTAAGGCATATCATGAATATTTGGTTAACACCAAAATATTGACACCGTGAAATATCTATTGGCTCGACGAGGACAGCTTCCGCATCAGGCTCGTTGGATTTCTTTTCATCAGATGTCCCGTGACTTTCCTACTCTTCTAAAAGCATTAGAGTCCAATGCTTCTATTGTGGGGAGGCATGATGAGGATTGATGTTTGATCTTTCATATGACCCCTCTAGTAGTTCCTAGCTAGGTTTGCATAGTTTATTTCTTGCAAATTAATAATTGTAAGTGAGTCTCCTCACATGCACTTGTGGGCACTAGTTATCTTCTAGTTGTCATTTAGAGTGTTAGTAAGTGTGAACTCAAAGTAGGAAGTGTGTACTTCAAGATAGCTAAAATGGATCTTCTAGTTAACATTATTCCTTTTCTCTTAACTTAGAAGTTACGTGCATTCTCCCTTGCACTTTTGTAGCTTATGGTTAAGCATATTGGATCAAATCCATGATTTGATGGGTTTGGTTATGTATTTTGGGCCATTAGTGCCTATAAATTGAATTGTAAATAATAGAACACTTAGTTGGATTTTCAATCCTTTTCATTGGTATCAGAGCCTAGTTCATGTTTGCACTAGGGCTTGTGAGGTGAGAGGATAGGAGATAATTTTGTTATGAGAAATTCTTTCTCATTGAGGACTCGATTTAAGCTCAAGGGGAGCTTGAAAACCATTCGTAGAAGGAAGTTCCTTCGATGACAAACTCCTTGTTCCAACTTTTTGCTTATGCTCAAGAGGTATAGGAAAAGTTTGCCTCAGAGTTCTTCCTATTGTGATCCTTGGAAGGGATTGGATCGTAGCTACGATCCAATTAGGATTAGGGAGCCATTTAACCCTATTGCCCCCCCATTTTCGAGTACTGAAGAGCTCCAGGAGGTCATCAAAACTAGGTCATGTGTCGACTTAGGTCTGGTTGCCTTTCAAATGCTGGTCGTGTGTCGACTGGATCTTGAAAGGAGAGCTACTGAAGGGATCTGGTTGCTCGTATTTTTATAGTTTAAGTTTTTCCATGCTTTTGAATTAACCCTCTTGGTTAATTTTTAAAATTTCCTTGTTTGTATTAGAAAAGCTTAAATTTTCATTAATATATTATTTTCTTAATATATTAATTTGAAGCATATTGTAAAAAAAAAAATATATATATATATATATAAATATATTGTAATTTTTTTTTAGCAGCCAAAGGCCTTGAAGCAGGCTTCGACTGCATTCGACAACACCGGCCAGGCCACGACGACATTCGACAGCCCACGACGCCTGCTCGCCGTTGCCTGCCGGCCCATATGCTATCGGGCTGACAGCCGACGGTAATCGTTGTTCGGTGTGACAACAATTAGGGCTGTCGCCTGACGCAGCTGTCAGGTCTGACAACAGTGTTGACCTTGCTGTTAGACTGACAACGCCAGGCAAGCCAGCCTCGATCGTCGCTGCCCGTTGACAACGCCAAGCGGGAGTCCCGCCTTGGCGTCAGGCTAGTCGCCTGATGCTGCTATCAGATCTGACAGTAGTGCAGTCAGGTGCTGTGGCCTGCCATTACTATTAGCACTGACAATGACAGGAAAGCCTAATCGCACTGTCAGACTGACAGTGCCGGTAGATGGCACACACGCTTTAGGGTGCACGTTGCTTCGACGTCAGGCCAACCAATGCCTGACATGCTGTCAGGCATGACAGCTTCGTAGCCAGGTAGGAGGCCTGGCTACGCTGTCAGACTGCTGTCAGCAGTTGGGCAGCACTTGGAGGCAGCCGCCGCACGGGTGCTCGACCTTGGAGGTTGCACCACTTTTCCCACTGTTAGGCTTGGAGCCTGACAGGCCAGTTGTCGGGTCCAAAAAACTATGCAGGCTTAGATCCTCGGGAATCGCACCACTGCAACCAGATTCATGCCTCGGGAATAGTGCCACTATAGTTTGGAAGTTGCATGAAAATCAGGGTAATTTATTGTAATTTTTAATTTTTACTATTCTAAGGTTGCATGTTAAATTTTTTTTTTATTACTTTAATTTTTAATAACTTGATTAAATTCATTAATCTTTGATTAATTGAAATTTAATTTTTAATTAAGTTATTTTTAAATTAATAAATTCTAAATTGCACCTTAGGTTAGTTTAAAATTTCAAAATTTTGAGCCTTAGGAGTAAATTTTCAAATTCAGAGGCACTCCATTGTAACAAGGAAATTTTTCATTTTCTTTCCTTGATTTAGTGCTTTCTCATTTTTTTAGTCCTGGCTTATACCCGGTTGAACATGGCTTCTAACTTGGCTGCCCAAGTGGCATAACTTGCCCATGTTGTAAATGCTTTAGCAGATAAAGCTAATGATACTACCATGGCAGATGTTCTTGTTAACCTTGCAATGAAGGTAAATGACATTTCTGTGCATAATGCTTCCACTTCTGCTCATGATTCTCGTCTAAGAGTTCGTTGTGAAGTTCCATTTTATGATGGATCCAGGAACCTTGATGTCTTGAATAGTTGGATTCTTGACATGAGTTCTTGGTTTTCTTACTCTCAACTTTCAGATGAAGATGTGGTTCCTTATGCTAAGCTAAAACTTTCTGGTTTAGCTAAAGTACTTGTTGAACGAAAAAAAGGTCATGATGAACTCAACTCATGGGATGAGCTTGTAGATTGTCTTAAGACCAATTTTTATCCTTCCAATAATTCTAAGGAATTGGTCATTAAATGGTTTCGTTTTCGACAAGGTACTAATATGACTGTACAAGAATATATTTTTCAGTTCAACAGGTTCAGGATACTTGTGAATGTGGAGGATGATGTTCCAGCTTTGATTATCAAATTTCAAAGTGGCTTTTTAGAGCATTTGTACAGGGAAATTATGTTTGTTTCTATGGAAACTTTGGATTCGGTTTTCAACCAGGCGCAACTTGCGGAGGACAAGTTCAAAGTGCACTCACAGGCATTCCGCGCACCTGTTACTCAAGTGGTTGCAAACTCATCAAAAGGGAATAATTCTTTCTCACAAAAGAAGAATTTTGCTCAAAAGAAAAATGTTTCTTCTCCATCTCCTTCTTCTCCTTCCCCTTCCGCTTCTACTCCTTCTTCTTCTAAACCTTCTTCTTCTAAAAATTTTTGTAACTATTGTAAGAAGAAAGGTCATGAAAAAGCTGATTGTTTTAAGCTTAAAAAGAAGAGTTTAGTCATTACTACTCAATAGGAGGATGATTCCAAAGGTCCCCTTGAGTCAGTAGGAGAGAGTAGAGTATACACGGAATTACGAGGTAAGCTCAATGAAGTTACCTTGGTAAATGTAAGTTCATCAGAGGGCACTCGTGATGCTTTGTTCATCACTCGAGCTCATTTGCTTCATAATTTTGCAACAGATTGTATAGTGGATAATGGCTTGCAGAAAAATCTAATTGCGAGGTCCATTGTCGAGCGTTTGAAGTTACCTATGGAACCTCATCCTCAACCTTATTCTTTGGGTTGGAAGGATAGTGGAAGAGGCTCAGAAATCACTCACACTTGCACATTAAAATTTGCACTTGGCCCACATTTCATAGATCAAGTCACTTGTGATGTGACTCCTATGGATTGTTGTGGGATTTTGCTTGGACAACCTTTTTAGTATGATAGGAGAGCTGTTTATGATGCTTCAAAAGAACCTACACACTTCAAAAATATGGTAAGGTCTTTCTCATTAAAAGCACCAACACTCCTAACATCATTCTAAGTTTCAAGCAAACAAAAAGAGTAATTAAAAAATGTGGTGATGTTGCTCTAATTTTCATTCGCTCTCAAAACACTTCTACATCCACATACATTCCAAAGCAACACTCTTCAATGGATAAAATATTGCAAAGTTATTCACACATATTTCAGGAGCCAAAGTCTCTTCCTCCAATTCGCACAATTAATCACAGCATTGAAATCATTCCTGGTTCTTCCCTTCCTAATGCTCCCATGTATAGACAATCTATTTTGCAAAATGAAGAAATAAAAAGGCAAATAGAAGATTTGTTGTCTAAGGGTTTCATTAAGGAAAGTACTTCTGCTTGTGCCTCACTTATTTTGTTGGTTCTTAAAAAATATGGCACTTGGAGATTGTGCATTGATTTTCATGCTTTGAACAAATTTTTTGTAAAGAATAGATATCCATTACCACGCATTGATGATTTATTAGATCAGCTTCAAGGAGCTAAGTTCTTTTCGAAAATAGATCTCAAAAGTGGATATCATCAAGTGCGTATCCAAGCTGAGGATACATGGAAGACAACTTTTAAGACGAAGATGGGCCTCTTTGAATGGTTGGTCATGCCTTTTGGTCTTACTAATGCTCCTGCAACCTTCATGAGGTTGATGAATGATGTATTTCGTGATGTACTTGACAAATTTGTAATAATATATATCTTGATGATATATTGATTTTCTCAAAAATTTTGGAGGAACACCTTAGGCATATCCAGCAAACCCTTGATCTTCTTGCGAAGAATCAATTATATGCCAATTCTTCCAAGTGTTCTTTTGGCAATACTTCAGTTTCTTACCTTGGCTATGTGATTAGTGAAAGTGGAATTCAGGTAGATCCCATAAAAGTTGATGTTTTACTTAAGTGGTCCCATCCTACAACTCTCACTGAGTTAAGGAGTTTTCTAGGACTTGCAAATTTTTATTGCAAGTTCATTCCTCAATATTCCACCCTTGCAGCTCCATTGCATTATCTCACTAAGTCCAAAATTCCATTTCATTGGGAGAAAAGCCAAGAAGTTGCCTTTGGGAAACTCAAAAAGAAACTTTGTACAACACCTGTGTTAACTTTACCCGACCTCTCTCAACATTTTGAGATTGAAACGGATGCCTCTAAAGTTGCCTTAGGAGCTGTGCTCAAACAGAATGGTCATCCAGTTGCTTATCATTCGGAAACTTTTTCTCTCGCTAAGTTGAACTATTCTACATATGACAAGGAGTTGTATGCATTAGTTCAAGCTATTAAGTATTGGAGACATTATATTTTGGGAAAAGATACAGTAGTACACACTGATCATATGCCTCTCATGTTTTTACAATCTCAAAGTAAAATTGAATAATCAAGACATATGAAGTGGGCCTCTTACCTCCAACAATTTCACTTGGTGATCAAGTACAAAAAGGGGAAGAGTAATACTGTTGCTAATTGTTTGAGTAGGCCTCCAGCCGCTCTTGCCTTAACAGTTATGTCCACTTCACACTTGGGATTTCAGACTTGGCCTAATCAGTATTCACAGGATCCTAATTTTGGGAAAATATTTGAGCAAGTGAGTAAGCCTTCGTCTTCCAATTTGCATCCTTTCCAAAATTTCTACATCAAAGAAGGACTTCTTTACAAATTGGACAAGGTTTGTGTTCCTTGTGAGCCTAGAGTGTAACTTCTTAAGGAAGCTCATTCTACACTTTATGGTGGTCACTTTAGGAAGCATAAAACACTTCATCATTTGCAACAATTTTTCTATTGGCCTAAAATGCAGAGGGATGTGTTGAGATTTCTCAAACAAGTGTGCGTTTGTTGTCGCTCAAAACCAGCTAACGGGAAGTTTGGCTTAGGCATGCCTTTGCCCATTCCTTCCCATCCTTGGGAAAGCATTTCCATGGATTTGGTTAGTGGTTTTCCTATGACAGTGCACCAACATGATTGTGTGTTTGTGGTGGTTGACAGATTCAGTAAAATGGCTAAGTGTATTCCATGCCGCAAGACAAGTCCTGCAGCATACTTAGCCCAATTTTTCTTTGACAACATTTGGCGTTCCTTTGGTCTACCTACCAGCATTATCTCGGATCATGATTCACGCTTTGTGGGTCACTTTTGGTGTTCTTTATGGAAAATTTTAGGAGTTTCCCTTAACTTTTCCACTGCCTATCATTCGCAGTCCGATGGGCAAACTGAAGTGGTAAACCGTACCCTTATGCAAAGTTTACGAATCTATCATCATGCTTCACTAGCAAAGTGGGACTTGAGTCTCACTCATATTGAACATGCCTACAATAGGGCCCTACATTCTTCTACAGGTCATTCACCCTTTGAGGTTTGTATGGGATTTCAGCCCTTGGCACCTTATGAGTTACCTTTGTCTTTGCCTTCTCCTCGTCACTTCACATCTTCGAAGGAGCAAGACAAGGCACACTCATTTGTTCAGCATTTGCACAATCTGCAATCAAAGGTGGTTGAGATTTTGCAAAAGACACAGCAGCAGCAAAAAAATGCCATGAATCGACATCGAATTCCTCATCCATTTCAAGTTGGTGACAAAGTTTGGTTGCATCTTGACAAGCGACATTTTTCTGATAAGACTCATAGTAAAATCAAACCGATTCGCTATGGGCCTTATACTATTTTTCAACAAGTGTCCGAGAATGCTTTATGCCTTGATCTTCCTGCACACTTGGGTATTCATGACGTCGTCAATGTAGATATTTTGAAGTTGTATTTTGACTCTACATTGGAGAAAGCACCAGCTATCAGTCATCCTGTGGACGTGGTTCCTGATTCCTAGTTACCATTGGATTATGATCATATCTATGACACAAAGATTCAACAGACTCGCCAGGGGTCTACCACCTCATATCTTGTGGCTCGATGAGGACAGTTGTCGCATCAGGCTCGTTGGATTTCTTTTCATCAGATGTCTCGTGACTTTCCTACTCTTCTGAAAGCATTAGAGTCCAATGCTTCTATTGTGGGGAGGCATGATGAGGATTGATGTTTGATCTTTCATATGACCCCTCTAGTAGTTCCTAGCTAGGTTTGCATAGTTTATTTCTTGCAAATTAATAATTGTAAGTGAGTCTCCTTCTCACATGCACTTGTGGGCACTAGTTATCTTCTAGTTGTCATTTAGAGTGTTAGTAAGTGTGAACTCAAATTAGGAAGTGTGTACTTCAAGATAGCTAAAATGGATCTTCTAGTTAGCATTATTCCTTTTCTCTTAACTTAGAAGTTACGTGCATTCTCCCTTGCACTTTTGTAGCTTATGGTTAAGCATATTGGATCAAATCCATGATTTGATGGGTTTGGTTATGTATTTTGGGCCATTAGCGCCTATAAATTGAATTGTAAATAATAGAACACTTAGTTGGATTTTCAATCCTTTTCAGCTTTGTCAACATGCCAAAGGAAGGAGATAAAATACTGGGTTATATCAACCATTACCAATACCAGAGAGGCCATGGGAGGATATAAGCATGTATTTTGTTCTTGGGTTGCCAAGGATAGAAAGGGCTAATGATTCCATTTTTGTTGTGGTTGACATATTCTCAAATATGGCATATTTATACCTTGTAAGACAACGAATGATGCGACCCATATTGATTACTTGTTCTTTTGAAAAGTGGTAAGGTTACATGGTTTGTCGAAGAGCATTATGTCAGATAAAGATGCAAAGTTTGTTGGTCATTTTTGGTATACCTTATGTAAGAAGTTGGGTACCAAGTTAAGCTTTAGTTTAACTTATCACCCACAAAAATATGGAAAGACTAAAGTTGTGAATAGAAGCCTTGGGTATTTTGTCTAATTGGTAAGAAGCCAAAGTTGTGGGACACTGTATTAGCATAGGAAGAGTTTGTATATAATAATTTGATGAAAAAAAGTACAACCAAATTCCCATTCTAAATTGTGTATGAAACTCGTCCCATGGGTGTCGATGGGTTACGTAGTACAACTGAATTGCTAAAGCCTAATGCTTTGGTAGAGGATTTTACCGAATATATGCAAGACTTGCATCGTGATGTGAAGGTTGATTTGGAAAAGAATATCCTAAAATATAGGCAACATGTTGACCTCAAGCATCAAACACAAGAATTCTATATTAGGGATTTGGTTTTGGCACATTTGCAAAAGGAAAAATTTTCCAAAGGCACATACGACAAGCTCAAATAGAAGAAGATTGGGTCGTGTAAAGTCTTGAAGAAGTTTGTCACAAACATGTATGAAATTGAGCTGCCAAAAGGAATCAATAAATCACTGATATATAATATAGTTGACCTCTATCCATACTATGGTTAGCCTATTGATGAAGACAAAGCTCACCCAATTGATATCCAAGTAGAGGAATGGATCACATAGTTGCCTGAAAAAGAACCTGATGAAATTGAAGCCATTATAAACTTGAGAGTGGCAAGGAAGATAAGAGGTAAGGCATATCATGAATATTTGGTTAACACCAAAATATTGACACCGCGACATGGCTAACACCTTTCAATATCACTAAGTATAGAGTATTTATTGATGACATTGACAATATTTAGGGAATATTTCTTTTGTTACCTAGTGAGTATGATGCGGGAGCATGTAGCTTGGGAATATCTATCAAACATTAGCCAACTCAAAACTAGGAGTAACCAATTGACATTAGCCAACCATGTGATTCATTTAAAGGATAAAATGATGGGATAAAAATCAAACTAGTAGTTCCACCATCATCTAGTTGGACAATTCTATTTTAGGAAAAAAACAAATAAATAATTAATTAAACTAAAGTTGCACTATGTGTAGTAGCTAGAAACTCATTGTATCTTGTGTTTATAAACAAGAAAGGAGAAATAGAGAAATGAGGGAGGTTGAGAGTAAGTAGAAATAAAAGATGTTATTTAACACAAATCCTCCATTGTAACCTCTCAAAAAGAAATAAAAAATAATTAAATATTATTATTTCAAAACCCTATGTTATTTTTGGAAGTGAATTTTAGCCATTGTAAGAAAGATTGTATGTCTTGTTTTTTTGTGTGTAGGTCACAGGAGGTAGATTGAATATTTGAAGGTGTGGTTGATGAAGATCATTGTGGTTGAGGAAGGTGAAAAGAAGAATATTACCCTTACCATTGCCTAAAATATATTGTTGTATTGTACGGTTGCATAAGGGTTGTACAATTACCAAATTATATGGTTGCATAAGGGTTGTATGGTTACTAGGTTGTATGGTTATCGGATTATACAGTTGCATAAGGGTTGTATGGTTATCGATTGTACGACTACATAAGGGTTGTACGATTATCAGGTTGTACGATTGTTGTATTGTATGATTACATAAGGGTTGTATGGTTGCATAGGGGTTGTATGGTTGTACAATATAAAGAACCACACAAGGGCCTAGACATTGCAAGAACAAATCGTACCATTGTACAATTGTTGAATCATACACTTTTTTAGAAGAGTGGGTGCATGTATAGTTGTATTTTTGTAAACCAAACCATACAGTTGTACGATTAGTGGGGTGTATAGTAAATTTTTTTATTACATCAAATGCCTTTTAGGATTACATGAACATACATGTAGGCTTACATAAGTGATGTTTGAATACTTGCATAAATGAAGCCTAAAGGCTTACATAAGTGATGCTCATAGGCTTACATGATGAATTACCATAGGGTTATATGTATACTTGCTCATAGCCTACATCAATAATACTAATAAGCACTCTTTCACACTTTTGTCCTTGGCCTAATAATATCCTATTACACATACTTCAACACCCTCCATAAATTAAGCTAAGGGATCAAAGAAAAGAGTCATTAGTAGTAACATCCCTCTATAATGGATACTCTGGTAGGCCTTCACTCTACCATATTTACCCTCTTATTCATCATGAAAAAACTTATTTCTGACTCTCAATAATTTTGTCTCAATCTTCTTTGATCTTGATATGTAATTTTTGATGGAGTGTGCATTTCTTTTATAATAATCACATCTGGTTACCTTCTTTGAAATATTATACTCCCTTAGACAACCAAGCCTTAAATTCCACTTATTTGAAATTCTTTGGATGGGTTTGTACATAAGAAAGACCTACACAATTCTTCACTGCAACTTCATAGTGGATAAGAAGCTTGAAAAGTCCTTAAAGAGAAATATGTTATTGCTCCTTGATAGTCATAAAATTGACATAAATAACCAAATCAAATTTATGAAAAAGAGGAGTAAGATTGGAAGTGATAGATACATACTCTCCATAAACATTTACCTTGTCTCTTGTCTTAGCTAAGTCAGCTTTTAGGCCTTTGAAGTAAGGTATATAGTCTTCAACATTACCAAAAGTTAAAGTTTTGATATTGGAAAAACTCTCTCTCTTTTATATTAACTTCCATATAGATCCTTCATTGATGTCCATACTTGAATAGGACCAGTCTTCTCTCTTAAATCGAAAAGTACATTTGGTTCAACTAATATGAAAAAGAGCACAAGGGTATCCTCCTCCTTAGCAAGTTTATGATCACTAAGACCTTATTTTCTTTGATAATCAATGATAAACCCGATATTCTTACTTTTAACTAATCCTACCATTTGAATTTATTGGGTAATTTTACCCATTGAGACAAGTATCATAACCCAAAGAATCAATTTCATATAAAATTTCATATAGAACTGTAATAGGTCTATGAACTAATTTCACTACTGCATGGAGCTCAAAAATCATATGATATGATAAAATAATCTACATATGATTTTGTAGGCAAATTTTATGGTCTCCAAAAGGTTAGATAGATTAGAACTTAAATTAAAAAAAAAAATCAATGCTAAATCATAGAAATATTTTGTCAAATCAGGTACGACCACATGGCCAAATTTGCAGCTGATACTTGTCCAAGAAGGATTGTTTATTTCCTTCTTATTATCAAATAATATTTTTACAAGTTGACTTATATGATTGGATGGAAGTACTCTCCATATATATAGTTATTTTTAAGGGTGTGTAGTTTATGGAGCTTGAACTTGTGACCTTGCTCAAGCAAGTAGGCTAGCTTACCAATGTACTACATGCAAATTTTGAAATATAACAACTACCATCCTTTGTTAAACATGCTTTGTCTTGAGTGAGAAGTTAAGAAGAACATGGTCAGGGCTCAAACGCCTCACTTGTTGATTCTCATTGAGTTAACTTATAGGAGTAAGATTGGAAGTGATAGATACATAGTCTGCATCAGCCTTTACTTGTCTCTTCTCATAGTTAAGGAAGATTTTAGGCCTTTGAAGTAAGATATATAGTCTTCAACATTACCAATATTTGAAAATTTGAGAGTGAAAAATCTCTCTCTTTTTTATTAACTTCCATATAGATCCTTTAGTGATGTCCATACTTGAATAGGACCAGTATTATCTCTTATGTTGAAAAGTACATTTGGTTGACTTGTTCAAAAATAATTTTTTAGTGCCTACTTTTGATAAGCGAGTATCAATTTGACAAGTTGACTTATATAATTGGTTGTAAGTTCTATTCATATATAGTATAATTTTTAAGGGTGTGTAGTTGATGGTACTTGAACCTATGACCTTGCCCAAGCAAGAGGGCCAACTTATCAAAACATTGCATTTATATTTTGAAAGAAAATAACTATCCTCATTTGTTAAACATGTTGTCTTAAGAGAGAAGTGAAAAAGAACACAACCAAGGATTGAAGCCCTCTCTTATCAACTCTCATTGAGTTATCCAACTATTGCACCATCCATTTAATTGATTGAAAAAGAAAGAAACTTATCTTTAATAAATAATCAGCCATAGAGCGTGCACCTATCTCTTCACGACTAGTGACAACACATTTCATGCTTCAACATGTTCTCAAAAAGGATATTTAAGGGATTTTAACCAACGACCTCCTCACCACAAGCAAGGTTACCAACCATTATGCCACACGTGTGGTTTGGAGCAAGGAAGAATGAAAACTAAATAGACTCATACCTCTTGAAGATGTTGCAAAAAGGTTTACAAGTTTTGAACCAATAACCTCTAGTGTCCAAAATATAATTCCAACCATTATGTCATAGTGTTTCTTTAGTTTTGAGGACTACATCCATCATATTAAAGGTTAGGGAGGGAGCTTATGCCTATTAGAACTCAAAGCTTCAATGCTTTGCATTATGAAATTATAGATATTTAAATACGTAGAATGTCCATTTTAAGTATAATAATCTTCTAACTAATCTTCCAACTACCTTTATTCTAAATTTCATGCATAGTCCTTGTGATGGGTGGTTATACCACATGCCACTTCATATGCACAAAGATGTAATAACTCCAAAACTATCCTCCATTATTACATCATAGTCATAGCTCTGGCTTTATCTTCAAACATTGACTCTTAGCTTCTAATTAAATATTCTAGGGTGATGTTAGAATTTGAGAGAGAAATTCCTCCCCTTAATGTTGAATTTCTACTATGATCCATAGAAGTCATGTACCATAAATCATACACTCCCAAAACACACTTATTATAAATATTTAAAATAAGAACGAGTTTCAATTTTTTTAAATCTAAATTTTTGTGCTTGCAATTTGGAGGAAGTACATGTGCACATCCTATAAATATAATATGTTTATCTTTATGGAGAGGGTAAGAATTTGAACCTTGTAAAAAGCAACATTGTAATGGACAAAGGGGCATATTAAAATCTCAGTCAAAGTATATCATGGGTTCAATTCGTAAGGTCACCTATGCTCTCTAAGCTCCTACAATGGAGGTAGACATAACACATTTTGTTCCTCTGTGGAAAACATAGAAGAATAACATCTCAGTCATCAAAAATTTTACTTGGGTGTAGGGGAATAAATATCTTGATTTCAAATCTTATCACTATTTTTTGTAAAGTTTCTTTGACTAGTGTCAAATAAAATAGTGGTCTTCAAGGATATGTTTCAAGTTTCAACAAGCATATGGTGGTTGTCATATCGACCAACATAAGCATCTTAGGAATGGGAGGTCTAGAGGCCAAATCCTATTGAAGTTAATATTTTTTCTTTTGTTCCATGAGCTAGAGGAAGGTTAATATTTAGTCAAATATATTGCATGATAAGTCCTAACAAAATATTTGGTGACTTGTATTGATCGATATTCTTATGATTCAACCCACTTAGGTTCAATTCCTACAGTCATATTAAACACTATGAGAGGCTGATTTGACTCTTTGGCTTATGTGTCAACCGATGTGGCACCATAATATCCCATATATTGCGCCCTTTCTAGTATCTATTTATTTTCATCCAATTAGAAAATAGTAAGTGGTAGGGTTCTAGTCAATTGGAGGCAACTAGGTAGCAATGTATGAATGATTATCACTAGTGAATAAGCAAGTACCAAGTGGTAGATTGGGATTCATTATTGCTCTTCTAGGGTCATAATTAGAACAATAGATTTAGTTATTAAATCAAATAAATTGACATTCATTCTACAAAAGAAAGCCTACAAGCTTAACTTCATGTTATGGGAAGGTTATGATTTAGTGGGAGAAAATTGTTACTAGTGGAAGGATGAGGATTCCCAGTAGCTTAGGTGTCTTTGCATTTACACTTTAAGAAAATAGTACACCCATACTCAAGATCATTAGCCTTCAAAGTATAAATCTTGATTGGAGAGGAACTTAGCTTAAAATTACCATCCATTAGAGGAAATTATTTGATTTTATGAGATAAATATTGACACCTATAATAGGTGTTAGGTAGATTAATGTAAACTACACTTTGTAAAGACCATTTATCTCAAACATGGATATTGAATATTTTTTGTAAGTATCGAGAGAGGTCAATCTTAATGCATATATATTTTTTAGGATGAAAATTTTAAAACTTGGGTTGTTTTTGTCAAATGAATTTACCCTTAAGAACCACCAGTTGTTCTAAAAAATGCTAGAGCGGTAGTTGGATCCCTAGGAATTCCACCAAAATTGACACTTTAAGAGTAGGATTCTTAGCGACTACAAAGTATTTAGTACATAGATGAAATATGAACATATCAAGGGCCATTTCCAAGGATGGCTACCACATGCTATGGGTTAAAACTGAGATTTTGGATGGAGTAAAATCTTATAATATAAGGTTTCTATACAGTTAGAACCCATGCATAAATAATATATCACTTGAAATATGACTAAAAAATATCTAATAAGGTTATGGTGTGTAAGATAATAACATGTATTATCAAAATCATTCAAATGGATAAGAACATCAAGATCAAAAGTACTATTTCTTGAAATATTTTTGGGATGAATTTCCATGGACACTTTCTCGAAGCCATGGGTATTACCTACAGTGGCTTCAGTATTATTAGAAGCATCTCTCGATGAAGAACTCATTTAAAAAGATAAAAAAACACCATATTAAAGGTGGGGTAATTACTAACTACAACAATAAATGTAGGCTTGTAAACACTTGCAAGATTTTAGTGAAAAATATGTTTTGAAATTTTGCAAGAGAGAGGGAACATGAAACTTCTAATTCATATCTCTCTCAAAACTCCTAAGAGCTTTTAGGTAGATGTTAAGATATTTTTCACCAAGTTCCTATATATTCTAACTTGTATTCTTTTCAGTTGTTAATGTGGTAACTCAAATGTTCTTTCTGGTAATTTTTAAACCAATATCATATGAAGGTTGTATATTGTAATGTTTTAGATCATATTATTTTTTAGGTAACAATATAAATCCTTCAACCTATACATAGATATAACTTATGGAGCAGCAATAGAATTTTATAATAATTAATAATACAAATATTTAAAATGTGCTTTACACTACGATTCATCCACACAATAAATATCAATCAAATATGTATGTGTCAGGTTTCTTGATACAATTTGTTGTGGCTTTTGGAATTCAGTATTAATATACTAAATTTGGCTGTGATAAGTTTATTTATTTAGACTATTGCCTAGTAAATGAGATGAAAATACATATCATAGATTATTAAGCGAGTGTATTTCATTAACACATTAATATTTAGATTATTTCCTAGTAATTGAGATCTAGATTGAAAATATAACTGTTGATATTATCGTAGATTATTAAGCGAGTGTCTCTCATTAACGCATTAAACCTTAGATTATTTCCCAGTAATTGAGATCCAGATTGAAAAGACATTATCATAGATTATTAAGTAAGTGTCTTTCATTAATGTATTAATAACAAGATTTTAAAATATATTTGCATTTATAAGTGTTCAATCAATTTAATGTCAAAAAAAACAATATTATTTATATTCAATCATAAAAGAATTTGTATTCTATTTATATTCAATCAAAAAAAAAAATTGTCTCTTTATTTAAATTATTTTGCAATGATTGAGATCCAGATTGAAAACACAACTATTGATATTATCATATATTATTAAGCGAGTGCCTTTCATTTATGCATTTATAACAGGGTTTTTAAATATATTTGCATTTATAGTTGTTTAATCAATTTAATGTCAAGCAAAACAATATTATCTCATTAATAAAAATAAAACATGGCATAGTAGTACTCAAAAACACATAAACTAATTTTGATTCACTAGATTGTTTACACGCAAGTGAAGAGCATACTACTAGTGTTGGAGGGTTTCTGATTCACCAGATTGCATTACGTGGTAAGTGAAGAGCATAATACCAACATCAAAAACATAAGAAAATAAAATAAACATGAGTTAGAAAAGGAATAAAAGACATGAGATTGAATTTTTTCCAATAAAAAGAAGTAATACAACATAAAAAATTTGAACACATTTCGACCTACAAGTCTCATCAACAGAGTGAGTTTTAAAGAGGTACAACCTCTCTTTATAAAGACCTAACTCTAGGGGGGAAGCTAAAGAGTAATGCATGTGGGATAAAAACACCCAAGCATTAATACAAACCGTAGGTTTATAGACCAAGATGGTGAAAAGAAGAGAAGTCCCAAGCTCAAACCCCCAAAAAACAACACCCACCCAAAAAAGAGAAGAAACACATTTAAAAATGTGAAAATACAAGGTGGGAAAGATTCCCTTAAACAATTTTATTTTTACACAGATAATTTTGAAGAGGTTTTTGGTTCCTCCAACAAATTATGCCTCGAGCAATGTGCTTGAGATCTCTATATTTTCTTCATTTTTCAAATATTGGAGAAATAATATGTGGTGATTCGAAGATCTTTGACAAAATTGTAGTTGTCTAGCTTCAAAATAAGAGGAATTATTATTATTTAGGATCCATGTATGCGTGTTGCTCTATCTAAAACTCTGGCCAAAAGTGAAAGCCTGCCATCAAATTTAAATTTTTCAAACAAATGCAAGATAAAATTAATTTTATATCCCTTAGCTTTGAGTCTATTAAATTTTTTATTTTTAACAGAAATAAATCCATCCCTGGAGCTTTCTCTAACTAGAAATCTGTTGAGTTCACTCATGATGAAGGATTTTTTTTGATGAACTAGATTATGGGAGGAAGAAGGGATGTATTGATATGCATTCATCGACTTCTAAAATAATTTGGTGAAAAGAATTCTAGTCTGAGTAAAATTAGACCCCTTAAAAAATACAGTATCCAAAAGTGTTACTTTACAATAAAAAATAAAGGAAGTAATTTTAATATTGTCATAGAAGGAACCATAGGCAACAAGAAAACCAATAAGATCCTCCTTAGGGCCATGCCAAACTCCAATGGCATCATCAATGTATCTTTTATAAAATAAAATATTTTCCACAACATTATTAAATACCTGCTCCTCTAAATGATAGAGAAATAAACAACCATAAAATATAGTAAAATTACTTCCCATGGTTATTACTCTTATTTCCTTTTATGTTTTCCATTTGAATTCCAAGTAGTGTTGTGTTAACACTATATTTGTAAGCCTTACCACAAAGTTTATCTTGGTAGGATCAAATTCATTCCTCAAAAAATGATGAAGAGCTGCCAATTATCGAGATGTGGGGATGCTAGGATAGAGGCTCTCAATATCAAAAGAGAAAAGAATAATATCCTGAGAAAAAGTACAACCATGCAGATATTTAATTGGAGATATAGAATCCAAGATATGATTTTTTTGCTTCAATAAAATTGGCAAAAGCAGATGATGAAGCTATTTGGAGGTAGGTTCGAGCATGAAACCACAATAGGAACAGATGGGTCGACCGAAGAGCTTGGGCTTATGGATTTTGGGGAGCAGGTAAAAACACACACTTTGGCAGAGGATGGTGTTACCTAGAGCATAAATTTCTTGTGGTTTTTTTAAAGTAGATTCCTCCTAAAAGCCCAATCAAGCAAGTCTTGGAGTTAATAAAAAATATCCTTCTAGGGAACTCTATTCACTTCTGAGTAAACATTTTGATCTGAAAGCTAGGAAAAGCCTTCTAAAATGTACCAGTCCATAGACAAAACACAAACACCCAAGTTTTTATTTGCAGGCCTAATGACAATGGATTTGTCATCGATAAGGGATCAAATGGTAGACTAGATATGGGGTCAAAAGGCACGTTGACGGGTGGGACTGACAACATATCATATTTTATTGAGAAATATTTTATCCATGCCAATAAATTCTTCGAAAGGCTTGTAAAACTATGAGGGAGTAGAACTTGGATTGGAAACATGAAAAGGATAAATGGGCTTAAGTAGTTTTGGAGGGCCACCTCTTGGTCCAAAGAACCATTCAAGACAAAGACGTCTACAAAAATCTGAAAACTCCTATTTTAGAACCTCTTTGGCCATGGGAGGAGGAACATGGAGGAACTTTAAACCCAAGCTAAGGGCCTCAATTTCATTCTAGGTAAGTTTTCTGGAAGAAAAATTATGGACAACAAGATTTGTGATTTTGCCATCCATAGCCCAAACAAGACTCCTATAAAAATATCGGTGGTCAAAATCTTGTGGGCTAAAAATTATGGAACAAGGGGTTATTTTTGGTTTTCTCCATCATTTTGGTGACGAAATAATCCCTAGCCTTGTTGCTTATGAACCAATGGGGCAAAACCCTTTCTTGGATTCCCAAAACCAGAGTTGTAATTTTTTTTGCCATTATCCTATTATAATTGCTACTAGATATAGGAAATGTGGTTCTGATTGGATGGTGCTTGGATGGCTCTGTTGGTAGGGTTATCTACTAGTAGTGGTTTCATGGTTGTTTTGTGTTGCTTTCTTCTGGATTCGGTAATTTCTTATTATATCTAGATTTTCCAAGGAGACAGGGCCAAATACTGACCCAAATCAATTGGTATGAAAGTGGGTTGTTATGTTGCAGTGGTTTTCGGCTTTTGGTCCCATGTCTCTGGTGGGTTTCTTAGCTTTGACAGTTTGCATATATCTCTTTCTCCAGTTCTAGTAGTGGTGGTGTGTTTGATCCCAGGGTTTTAAGGCTTATTTTTTTGAGATCTTACCCTTCTCCCTCTCATGTGCGATGTAGAATGTTGTTATCTCCTTTTTCTTGTACCTGAGAGTGGTTGTTCTTAAAAGAAATTTGGTTGGCTCTAGCAGGATTTGCGAGTTTCATGGAATTTCTTGTGCAAATCTCTTGGATGGTTTTTATATAGTGTATTTTGTTGATCGATATTTCTAGTGTTGTTTTCTTAAACTGCTTATTCTCATAAGGGGTTATCCTGTTATGTGCTTTGTTGGATAGATTTGATGATTTGGATGATAGGATTCCTCTGTTCTCCTTTTATGTTAGACGGTAAATACTTCAGTTTAGGTAGCTTTTATTTGTAAATTTATTTTTAACCGGTAGCATTTTCATTATTCTATTATTTTATCCATTGCTTTAGATTCATAGCACATGGTGGTTTGACCATGGGACAATCTCTTGTATTTGCTTGATAAAAATTTATGGCTTATTTGCTAGGAGGTTGTTTTATTGGATTTTCCAGTTTGATTTGTGAAATCCAACTCAATATTTCTTGATGTTTTGTTGCTAGATCTAAGATTTGGGGGTACCTTTTAAAACCCTACTTGTAGTAGGTTTGAGAACCCTTTTAAAACCCCTTCTACTATCAATCGAAAAAAATTCCACTTACATTTTTATTTAGATTATTTCTGAGCTATTAAGAATTGAAAATACAACTATTGATATTATCATATATTATTAAGTGAGTGCATTTCATTAACACATTAATGACAATATTTCCAATATGTTTGTATTTTTAAGTATTCAATCAATTTAGTGTCAAGCAAAGCAATATTATTTATATTCAATCAAAAAAAGAATTTGTATTTTATTATTCATTGCAAAATGATTCCAATTATTTTTTATTTTCTTTGGGAAAGGAAAGAAAAGCATTCAAAATATAATTATCTCTTACATGTTTCATGATATTATTGAAAATATCAATATATAAGAGGTTATATTGTAACATAATATACACTCTCTAAAATTATTCTTGAGAGTCATATTTTAATTTTTTTTCTTATCCTTTTAGCTTATCCATGCATATGAACAACCTTCGTATTTGGTTGATTAAAATAACTATTATATTTAAGGTGTCATGTGCTTGGGAGAATAAGATACATGGATAGTAGAGGAGATCAAATTAACAAAAAAACAACTAGATTAGAACTAACATATATTATTTTAAAAGTAATAAAAAAATAATGACATTACAAGGTTTTTATTTTGTTCTAAATCATGTTCTTCTAGGTTTTCTATTTTAAAGGAGTTTGACTATTCAACAATTTATGATAATTAAAAAACTAAATATGAATAAGAAGAATATTTAATTAGATAAAGCAATAATTACTGGTTTGATATTGATAGTGCTACTCAAATAGACCTATGAATATGTACCAATAGATATTACTATATTGTATCACCAATATATCATATTTTCTAATTTTATGTATATAAAATATATGGTTTTGTTACCCCATTTTTAGTTTTTAGCATATATAAAAAATTAGTTTAAAACAATTTCAAAAAATTACAAGGCTATCACCTTTCATCAATAATCACTTGTTGATTATTTCTTGATAAAATATATGTTTTATGCATATTGCATGTATAAATAACAACCCAATCCTAACTTGAATAATCTAAAAATGCATAGGATGAAGAAGGTAAATAGGTCAAGCAATAGTTCCTAGAAATTCTTAATCATGATAGACATAAAATTTCTTGAGGTCATCTTCTTAAAAGTTTGATTTTAGGTCTTATGTGCTTAAAATTGTACCTAAAAATTGATATACTATAATCCTAGATAAAATTGAAGTGTACTATGCAAATTACCTTCTACTTCTAAAAAAAATATTAAAAAAGAGAAATGGGGAGGATAGTTTTAAACATTACAAGGAAGACATTTAAGAGAATAACCACATAGTTAGTAGGTATTATGAATAGTCACTTGAATTCAAGAGGTCTAATGTATTTGTTCACAATAATTCCACTTTCATTTTTATTTGATTAAAAAATGGTAGTGTTATTAAGACTCTCAATTAATGATAGAGATCCACTAAATATAAAGTATAATAAAAAATAATAACATTACAAGATTTTTATTTTGTTCTACTGATTTTGCTTTTTTGAACCTCTAAAATTATGTTCTAGGTTTTCTATTTTAATAGGATTTTGACTATTGATGACAACAATTGTATGTGAATAAGAAGAATATTTAACCAGATAAAGCAATAATTGCTAGTTTGATCTTTTTTTTTTGGTAGGTAAAGTAATTTTATTTACTTTACGGGTTGAAGGGACCCGCCCCTTTTTACATAAACTGCAGCTATGGCCACACAACCCATAGACCTATAACAGGGCTAAACCCAAAAAAGATCATAGACAACCAAAAAATTTCTAGTGGCACCCCTAGCAAGGCAAAAATAGAACAACACATCAGCCCTTGGCTACTGACTCATCAGGTAGCTCCCCTCCTAGGCTTTTGGGCTTTGATTTTTGCCTCATGCTTGACATTGTCCCCACTGGATAAGAGGGACTTAAGGATGGTCAGGATACTCTTAAGTCATTCGATGGCGCTTGCCATGAGATTGCCACCTTCATGAAAAACGTTTTTTGTTGTCTGAAAATGCCCTACAGATTCATTGATGCGGCTGAGAGCAACTGTGTGCAGCATCTCCTGCGCTGCTATGCGATATTCCTGGTGATTCCTCTGGCGGTCCTCTTGGGTTTCTTCCTAGCGCACCTCTTGACTATCATTTTGACTCTCTTTCTGACAGTATTCATCATCACTGGTGATGTCGTGGAATGACCAATTGTCACTCAAAATAGGCATATCCAGATTCTTGGAATGACCAAGGGTGGGGAATAGAAGACTGCACAATGCCTTTGTTTTTCCATAGTAACTCTTTCCTCCCATCAAGGAATTGATCAATATCTTCCTTGAAGTTGTGACCATATCTACGGATAATTTTTCCATCAAGCTTAAGACCAGAAACCTGGGCTATGGATTGAGCACTTACCACAAAATGAAGATCACAGACACGAACCTCGCTGTCATTCTAGGACTCAATGAAATCTTTCGTTACCTCTTTCTTTGCCCCTTCAAACATCTTGAAGAAACTGATAAAATTCTTAGGTTCGAGCAATGTTGTAGTGCTTGCGTAAATATGTAGATTTGTAGGTTCGATAGCGGCCATGGCGATAACAGGGACTTGCTTGGTGCTATTGAATCTATCACCAAAACTAACTAGGGTGCGACCAGGACCAAGAGAGTCTAGATGAATAAAAAAGGGTTCTCAAAGAAAGAAGGTCATGGGAATGCTTATCTTGTCGAACATATTAGGGCTAAAAATCCAAACGTAGAAGTGGCTTGGGTTAGCAGTGGCGGACTTGACGGGAGTGGGGAGATGAACGAGAAAAATAATGCTGGAGATGGTGAGGGAGATAATGGTCATAGGCATGCGACATGACGAACATATGGAGTAAAAATACGAAGACCATGAGCGTATGGGAAAGCATGGGGGGATGGGTCGGATCACAGAATATGTGCTACTCTTCATATCTTTTCCATTCCAAAAATAATGCATGCATCATGGAAAAGGTGGAACCTAGTGTTGATAAACACCTTCAGGGAGAAACCCCCTTAGGGGGGTGGCTATAGCCACCTTTGAATTTATGAAGGTCCTTTGGTGTCAAGAAGACACCATTGGGGCAGCTAAAGCCATCATTGTTGAAGTTGTTGTAGTACAGGTGACAGAGTTCACCCCTTTTTGGTATTAAAAAATACCATTAAGCACGTAGCCAAGGCTACTTGTTTGTAAGGTTTTTCAATGATCTCACACGGGAAGCTATCTTCCCAGACAGTCAAATTGGGTTGGAGAATGGCTATGTTGGCAAGCACATCGACCACTTGTTTAGCTTCTCAGTATACATGATTTATCTAGTTTTGATGATTGTTGCTAAGGATTTTTGGCACTCCTGGATGATTTTATGAATGTTTTTACCCCATGTGATTTTATTTTTAATGAGCCCTATGATAACTGTAGAATCACCTTCTAAAATGATAGGGTTGGTCACAGTTTTGCAGATTTCAATACTCCTCCATAGCGCTCTGGCCTCTTCATATTTATTGGTTTGGGTGCCCAAGTTTTTAGCAAACACTCGAATGATCTTACCATTGTGGTCTCTGATGACTCCCCCTACTCCTGCTTTCCCTAGATTGCCTTTAGAGGCTTTGTCGAAGTTGACCTTTAGCCATCCCTCCGAGGGGGACCCACTTGGTTATGGATCTATCCCCATGGGATTCCTTGGCCTTACTACAGTCCAGGAGAATCCTCAGGGAAGCTAAAAAATACCCTTCTACCTCTACCTTGGGAATTTTTGGACAAGGTTTCAAACTGTTGTTTTCAATGGCAAAGGCAATGGCTCTTGCCGCAACCGCCTCGTGGTCCCCAGTATTATCACTAAAAACACATTTGTTGCATTCCAACCATATCTTCCAGACAATATAGTGGAGCAGGGCTTTCCACAAGAAGTTGAGTTTGGGGTTTTTGAAAATGTTGGGCCATTGAATGAACATATCCTTGACCGTCTCTGGCCGGACCAGACTCACTTGGAACTTGCTGATCACCAGGGAAAAAACACTATTGGTAAAGGGACAGTCCATAAGAATATGCTGGGTCGATTCTTAGGATTGCCTACATAGGTAACATTTGTTGGGGACAACGATTCCTCTTCGCATTAGATTGTCGGTGGTGAGAATTTTGTTGTGGACTACAGTCCAACAAAAGTGGGAAATTTTTGGGATTAGGGCCTTGAGCCACACACTTCTAGCTAAAGCCTACCCACTGTTAGTGTTGCCTCCTCTAATGTTATGCTCGATGAGCTGGGAGGTAGACTTGAATGAGAACTCTCCATCGCTCGTGCCTTTCCAGCATCTTTCATCATCTTTCTGGGTTTGGGGAATTAAGTTTACCCTCAAGATCGCTTGGATATCTGACACAGCCTTCGCAATTGCAATATTCTTGATTTTGAACTGAACCCTTTTCCATACCTTGATGCCCTGGATCAAGGAGACGATATCTGCTACATGAGACATGTACTTGTCAGACAGGTGTTTTACTGTAGTCAACTTGTGATCACAACTGAGGGGATATTTTCTAGCCCAAGCGTCCTTCCAAAAATCTATATTTTTGCCATATCCCAACTACCACCAAGAGCCCTAGTGCATGAGATGTTGGGTGAGAGAAATGGATTTCCAAAAATGAGAGCAGTTGCGGGGGGCATCCATTTGCAAGAAGGATTGTTGTTGAAGATATTTTCTCTTGATAATGTTCACCCACTCTAGATTAGAATTTGAGATGACCTTCCATGCTTTCTTGGCTAGGAGAGCTTTATTAGTGACATTGATGCATTGCATTCCTAGGCCTCCCTGATCTTTAGGGGAGAAAAATTTGTCCCACGCAACTAGGTGGAACTTTTTATGGTTGTCAGTTCCCGACCATAGAAACTGTTTCTGAATTTTTTTAATAGCTTCACCCACTACAGTCGAGATTTTGAAAATAGATAGGGAGAAGGTGGGAATGCTCTGTAAAACTGCTTTGACTAAGTTTGCCTTACCTGCACTGGAGGGAAGGACACCTTTCCATCCTGAAATCTTCTTGTGAATCTTATCAGTGACATTACCCCACATGTCTTTGAGGGGTATTCCTTTGAACATGGGAAGGCCCAAGTATGTAGTGGGGAGGTCAACAATGGAGCATCCTAGGATTCTAGCAATCTTGTGTTGTCTCTTAGAGGGGGTGTTAATGAAGTACAACTTGCTTTTGGTGAAATTAATTTTCTGACCTGTTGCCTCTTCATAGAGGTTGAGAATGGTTTTGATACCTTTGGCGTCAAAGATAGAGGCTTTGATTGTCAATAAGGTATCATCCACGTATTGTTGATGGGTGGAGGTTGTGAGGCCAGAGGCAACTTTGATACTCGATACTATATTATTTGAGCAGGCCATATTGATAGCTCTTCCTAGGCTCTCTACAAGAATGATGAAGAGGATGGGGGACAATAGGTCTCCCTGTATTAGGCCCATGGAGCTTGGGAAGTATCCAGTAATGAATCCATTCACCAAGATCGAGAACTAGGAGGAAGAGATGCACTTATAAATTAGACTAACCTAAGATTCATGGAACCCAAACGTGAGGATGATTTGGGAAAGGAAGCCCCTATTGAATCTGTCAAAAGCTTTTTTTATGTCAAGTTTGAGGAAGAAAGTAGTAGTCTTGGAGACATAGGCAGAGTGGATCAGCTCATGAATAATGATGACATCATCATGAATATTATGGTCTTTGATAGTGCTGCCTTGACAAGGGTCAATAACGGATGGTAGGATGTTGGACAGTCGGTTGGCCAGGGCTTTGGATAGGATCTTATAGGTGACATTGCACAGGCTAATGGGCAGAATTTCGAGAGGGACTGGGGATTATCACCTTTAGAGATAAAGGCAAGGAATGTGGAGTTGACATCTCTGGGAATGGTTTTGGAAGACTGCATTTCGATGATGGAGCTACATAAGTCCGAACCAACAATGTCCCAGAAGGTTTAGAAAAATCTAGGAGGGAATCCATCTGGTTCGGGGGCTTTGTCCAGACTCATGGAAAATAGAGCTTGATGGATTTCATTTTGGGAGAGGGGGCTTAAGAGAAAGTTGTTGGTAGCCTGGATAATGATGGGGGGATATTAGCAATCAAATATTCCCTGGATGAGGGGGACTAGGAGGGGGGTCTAAGAGACTCCTGAAGTGGTTGACTACTTCCTCCATAATATGATGCAAGTTCAATGTAGAAAAACCTGTCCTGCTTGACCAAAATTTTAATCTTGTTGAGGATTTTGGCACCAAAAGGTTTCCTCCTTGTTGAGGATATTATGGTAATCATTCAGAAACCTTTTTTCTTCATCACGAAGTTCGTCATTACCTGCTTCCTTATGAAAATTGTCCTTCATCTGGTTAATTCGAGTCTTAACCTAGTTTTTGGCTTCGAAGATGTTTCCAAAGGTCTCCTTATTCCAGATATTGAGATTTGCTTTAATAAACCTGAGTTTTTGCATGAGCTGGTTGGTGGCTGAGCGCGAAAACTTTTTCTTCCACCATAAAGAAATCTAGTTTCTGAGATCGGGGTGTTGGATCCACATCGAATCAAACCTGAAGGGAGTCTTGAACTAAGATTTTGTGTTTGTTTGAGTTAAGATAGGGATGGTCAGACCCAATTTTGGGGAGTGCTAGCAAACTAGCATCCCCAAAGAGCGAAAGGGCTTCCTAAGATAACAGGACTCGATCGAGGTGCTCTTGAATAAGGTTGTTACCTTTTCTCCTATTACTCCAAGTGAACAGGGAACCCTACAGCTGGACATCCATGAGGGCATTGGAGTCAATAAAGTGCCTTAGGTCCTTTGTTTCCTTGTGAGTGGTCGTTGTTCCTTCCTTCTTATCCGAGCAATGCAGGGGTGAGTTGAAAACCCCGGCTAGGACCCACATGAGCTCTCTGAAAGTGTGCCTCAACTGGGTTAGAATATTCCATAACGCCTTTCTACCCTAGGAATAGTTGGGGGTGTACACATTGGTCATAACCCATGAGACATGGGAAGTGAGATCATGGAACAAAATTTTATTTTATCTATCTTGTCCAGAGATTATGCTACCTTGTAGTTTAGTAGGATTCCATAGGCATAGGAGACCGCCTGACGAACCGAAGGGTGGGATATGGCCAAATTCATAGTTTTTCCAAATCTTTTTAGCAACTTTGGAAGACAATTCATCATTAAGTTTAGTTTTTTTGATGAGGAAAATAGTTGGATTATGTTCTCTTCTCATGGAAGCAACCAATCTCTGCTTAGCTGCCCCATTCAACCCTCTTTCATTCTAGGAGAGGACTCTCATTTAGAACTTTTGGGATTTTCTTGCCCCCTTTTCCTTGTTGTGCAGGGGGTTTGGATCTTCGGGCTTCCTCTTTAGAACTATTTTGACTATCCTAAAATAGATTTTTTTGAGTCTCATTGGATATGTCTTCCGTAGTATCACGGTTTCTTCTTTCAAGATATGAAGGTCTATCTTTTTTCCTATCTCCTTCAACATCCATCTGGGATTTTCTGTAACTACAGGTTTGCTTAGGGCTCCAATGATCGGGGGAGGGTTGTTCAAGGTCATTACTATCAAAATTGACTTGGTCATAGAAGGAAGGTGAGGTTGGGACTCCTGAATTCAAGAGGGAAGGAATTGCGTGGGGGAATACAACAGAGTGAGGAACTTTGAGGGAGGGCTTCAGGGGGACTCGGTGGGAGACAAACAGGGTGAGTACTTCTGGGGAGGGGTAGACCTAGATTCCTGGAGGTTAGGACTTGGCATAGGGTCCTGGAGGGGCTCAGAGATAGGTATCAGGTAGGTTTCAACAAGGATTTCCCCTTACTCCACTTCCTGAGTAAGACCAAAATATTTAAAAACATCAAATTTATTAGTAATAGAGACAAAAGCACTTGTATTTTGAGACTACACGATTGGCTGCCACCAGGTTTGGATGCTAGAGGTCATCGTGTGGTTTTATGTACCACGCATAGATATCTGCTCTGATCGAACCGTGGTCTTGTTACCCAAATTAGGGTTTTTGAACTTAGGGCACTAGGATTGTAGGTGACCCTGCACCTGGCAATCAGGATAGTATACCGACTTGTTCTCATATATCAATGGTTGCCTCGACTTGAATCCCTATATATGAGGTTTAGGTGCTTCGGAGCTGGCTTTCCAGGTTCACATTTACACATGCGAGCCTAGGTTAAGAGGGTCCTTGCTCGAGTGGCTGGATTAATAGCCACTAGGTCTCTGATGGCCCCGGCTAGGCCTTGAAGGGTATTTTAGTAAAAAAATGGGCTGGGAGGTTCGAAATCCATACCCAGATCGGGGCATAGTTGATGCTCTGAGAATTTGGGTCAAATTTTTACTACCACTTCTTCAAAAATAGGCTTTGTCTCCCAAAAAACCATGATCCTCTGGATAGGATGCGCTCAACATCTTCCTAGGTGTTGAGCTGAATTATAAAGAAGCCCTGAGTCATTGCCAACAACTCCATGCTCCCCAGAGTCTTCCATTTAGATGCAACCCATCTATAAATTGTGTCCATGTCAGAGTGGCCTCCTATAAATTTCTCCACCAAGGAGTGAGTGTCACGAGACGCATAGTCTTCCATGAGTCTTTTGGGGAATAGAACATCGTATCCTTGGGTGATGAAGTTGTTTGGAGTGCTTGATTTTGCTCTTTGTTTGTTCTACAACAGACTTGTGAATGAGGATTTCTTGCATGTACATCCTCTGTTGAGAGGATCTTCCTAGGTGGCTTCTCTCCTAGTGCCCTCATTTGGCCCGAAAATCTGATTGACCGAGGCCAATATTTTTGCTCCTCCTGGTTCCATGTGGGGTTTAAGTGGGCTATCCATAGCATCGGAGCACACATGGTGGTTTTTGCCTCCCTTCTCGCCTATTATCACCATGGTCATTCCAAGCGACATTCATCCATATCATGCGCACGTGTGCAAAAGACACCCACTCTTCTCCCAAATCCGATCACTCGCTAAAAACTCACTCATAACAAAAAATTCTTTTTGTATGCCGTAAACTCTCGTTTTATCAATTGCTAGTTTAATATTGATAGTGCTAATCAACTGAACTTGTGAATATGTACCAAAAGATATTACTATATTGTATCACCAATATATCAAATTTTCCAATTTTATGTATATAAAATAGATGGTTTTGGTACCCCATTTTTAGTGTTGAGCATAAATTAGAAATTTAGTTTAAAATCAATTCAAAAAGTTATAAGGCTATCGCCTTTGATCAACAATCACTTGATTATTTCTTTATAAAACATATGCTTTATGCATATTGCACATATAAATAACCCAAACCTAACTTGAATAATCTAAAAATGCATAGGATGAAGAAGGTAAATAGGTCAAGCAATAGTTCCTAGAAACTCTTAATCATGATAGACATAAAATTTCTTGAGGCCATCTTCCCAAAATTTTAATTTTAGGTCTTATGTGCTTAAAACATTTACAAAGGAAAATTGTACCTAAAAATTGATATACTATAATCCTAGATAAAATTGAAGTGTACTATGGAAATGTACCTTCTACTTCTATAAAAAAATTATAAAAAAAAAAAGATAAAGGGAGAGGATAGTTTCAAACATTACAAGGAAGATATTTAAGTGAATAACCACATACTCAATAGGTAATATGAATAGTCACTTGAATCCAATATATCTAGTGTATTTGTTCACAATAATTCCACTTTCATTTTTATTTTATTAAAAAAATATATGGTAGTGTTATTAGGACTCTCAATTAATGGTAGAGATCTACTAAATATAATGTTTAATAAAAAATAATGACATTGCAAGGTTTTTATCTTGTTCTACACATTAGTTAATATTTTTTGAACCTCTAAAATTATGTTCATTTATGTTTTCTATTTTAATAGGAGTTTGACTATTGATGACAACAATTGTATGTGAATATTAAAAAAAAAATGAATAAGAAGAATATTTAACGAAATGAATCAATAATTACTAGGTTGTTCTTAATAGTGCTACTCAACTGGACCTATGAATATGTACGAAAATATATTTCTATATTGCAAGGTTCCACAAGCTTGGAGGACGAGGGTACGGGGAAACAGGGAGACGCGTTTCAAGGATGGCAGGGAACAACAGGTCGATTTTAGGGGACGGTTGGGGGACGGTTGGTATAATACTATATATTTTTTTATAAATTTAGAATAATCTACAAATTTTACACACAACAAAAATTAAAAATACTAAAAACTTAAAAGTATGCATGTTCTTAAAACATGTTTCAATCTAAAATGAACTCAGCTATTAGCCTATTACTAAGTGTAGCCATTTCAAAAAATGTAACTTGAAGGTCCACCCAAGGATATCAAATGCAATCTCTAACAGTTAACAAAAATAGTTGTTATTGCTCAAGTAATGAATGCCACACTGTTAAGCTTTTAACATTCAAAAAATAACAATCATCATTTTTAAAGCCACCAATGTTCAAGCAAAGACCATTTTTTAATTTTTTTTCAATCGCCAATGTACAAACAAAGACAGTTCTCAGTTTTTACTTTTTGGCCATCAATGTTCAAGCAAGATAGTCATTGGTTTTCACTTTTCTCTATTCAAGAAAGATAGTTATCTATTTTTTTAGCCATCAATGGTCAATCAAGACAGTCATTAGTTTACAACCCTCAATATAAATTATAAAAGCAAGACAACTTTATGTTCAGTATCTAGCAATTTTGCATTGTTGTCCAATCACTAAAGTGCTATTTTTTTTTTTTTTTTTTGAATTTACATGGTGGAATCGGTAGCCTCCATGAATCCGGCAGGCTGTCCAGCTTTTATGGCCGCTACAATATTTTGTGTTGCCCACCCCAGAAACCACCACAGTATTTTGTGTTGTCCACCCCAGAAGCCGCCACACAGATCTTTGTGCATTCTGCCCCTATAACCACCATGCCACAATCATTTTAAACCTTTTACACTGCTGAAAGCACCAGGAAAGGGACAAAGACTAAAGTGCTATTTAAACATTGACAACCACCATTGTTTAGTTCCCCCCATGTAAGCAATGACAATCACTCCTACCTGTTCAATTATGACAACCTTTTTTTATTTAAGTTTGTATCATTTTTTTTTTGGAGGATGGTTGGGCATCCCTAAGGACATCCCGGGTATGACCACCTAGGACGGCCAGCCTTCCCAAGGATGGTTGTCCTGCCGTCCCCAGCCGTCCTCCAAAAGGGGGATGAGGGGAAATGTTCCCCATGTTGTCCCCTATCCTCGAGGATGTACGCACGCGTTCCTTAGGGGGGACGCGTCCCCGTGGAACCCTGATATATTGTATCACCAGTATATCATATTTTTCAATTTTATGTATATAAAATAAATGGTTTTATTACCCCATTTTAGTGTTTATCATAAATTAGAAATTTAGTTTAAAATAATTTCAAAAAATATAAGGCTATCACCTTTCATCAATAATCACTTATTGATTATTTCTTGATAAAACATATGTTTTATGCATATTGCATGTATATAAATCATTAAATACATTTTTTGTTTTTTAAGTTTTATATACCACATGTTTTAAGGTTTAAGCAAAAAAAACTAGAATTTCAATAGGCCTATTCAAGATGGCATTTTTCACACCTCTGATTTAAAGTAGCACCTACATATTTAAAGGAAACAATAATAATTTTAAAATTACACTTATATATTTCTAATAATTTTATTTACACTTTACCCTAGTTTGTATTTAGGTCTTTAGAAAGAGAATCCAAGACCTTAACCACTATCCTATCCCACAAAAACTAAATAAATGCTTAACCTGCTATCATTTTAATTTGAAATAGAATGTAATAATATTCTAATATATATAAATTTTAATAATTATAAACTAATAAATAATGAAACACATCGAAATAAAGCTACTACGGAGCATAATAGTGAACTAGGAGTAAATAATGAAACCCATCCAAACAAAGCTGCTACAGAGCATAATAATAAACTAGAAGATTAGTTTTTTGTTGCTCAGGTTGAATGTTAAATCAATTTAAACTAAAACTTAAATAAAACTTATGTGCAACTAAAGGATTTACAACCAAACAAAATATAAACTAAAACTCAAATAAAATTTATATACAACTAAAGTATTTTTTATTAGATGATAGAAGGGATTTTGAAAGGGTCACCAAACTTTTACAAAGGGGTTTTGTAAGGGACCTCAAACCATTATAGATCCAAATGAGCTCAAAGGAAGAACATCAATTGAATTGGATCCAAATATCGACAAGAGAATTATACATCAAATAAATTATGGTTCTAGTTATCTCGCATTAACCCAATTAGAAAAACACCATGATATTCAAGGCACTCGAGAAATACTGGGCAAAAACAATGAGATTTTCAGTCAAAAAATGAAATATGAAGAAATCCCACCTAGCAAGAGTTTGACGAATCAGCAATTTGTGACCAACCAATAATGGATTGCAACCAAGGAATGAGGTGATACTACCAATTTATAGAAGAATGACACTGACAAATATCAGCAAGAGAAATTAAACATAAATTTATGCTTTAAAATTGAAACCCTCGAATCACTTAGTAGGAAAGAAATTTCCCACTTGCTTCGAAGCCCTTAGAGCTCACCCAATAAACAAAAAAAACAATATCACCCAATAGGAGAATTCAACCAAGGAAATCAACTTTCCTTTGACACACAACCCAACCATTAGTTGGAATCCTATCAAGGAGTGAACAATATAAACCAAAACAATCGATAAAAGGATATCTACAACTGAGGATACTAACGATAGAAAACCTTCCATCTTGGGATTATTCATCCAAAAAAGATATAGACCATAAAATCTATGTATCTCGTTGGAGTACAACCAACCTCTGAGATGTATGAAGAGAATATTCAGGATAAATCAACCCAAAACAATACCAAAAATAAAATAAAAGGAATATCCCTTCAAAAAATTAGAGCTTTGGAACCCTAGGATCCGACAAAGCTAAAGAATCTATATTTATCAACTGGTCCATACATTGCAACTTACCAAAATTAGGAGATCCTACCAGATGAAGGTACCATCAGTAAATTCCTTCCTTAATGGTCATTGAGCCCAAGGTCTCCCATTGGATTTGGATTAGGGAAGGGAAAGACCAGAAAGAACCACAAGGAAAGAACCTCCAAAATGACACCCAGATCCAATAACAATCCCTAGAAACCGTTAGATACAAAGACCAAACACCCACCAACCAAAGTGATCTGACAACACAAGTATGACTCCATAGGTGTTGAAGGTATAAGGTATCTCCTTGTTTTAAATTAAAGAAGGGATAAGACCAAATAATTCCATAGAGAGACACCCGAATGACCAGCACAGGCAACCAACAATAAGATATTAGAGGGTAAAACCTAGTAGGAAGAGGAGACCTTCCACTCATAGAGAAAGGGTTTGAAATCACAATAACGAGAGGTTCCCCTTCATGCCATGTAGACCCATGCAAACCCTCTCTACCATGGTGAGGCTCAGGCTCTTGCAGACCCTCTCTGATATGGTGAGGCTCAAGCTCTAGTAAACCCTCTTTATCATGGTGAGGCTCAGGCCCACATAGATTCTCTTTGCCATGGTGACGCCCAGGCCCTTGCAAACCCTCTCTACCATGGTGAAGCTCACGCTCTTGTAGATCCTCTTTTCCATGGTGAGGCTTAGGCCCATATAGACCCTCTCTGCCATGGTGAGGCTCAGGCTCTCATAGACCCTCTCTGCCATGGTGAGGCTCAGGCCCTTCACAAGCACTCAAATAAAATTTATATGCAACTAAAGCATTTTAATTATTCAATTAATTTAATCTAAAATTTAAATAAAATTTATTTAGAACCAAAGTATTTTTAAATAATAGGTTTAATTAGAATATGATATCCCTAAACAACAACCCAAATTATTTTTAAATCATAGGTTTAGTTAGAATATGAGATCCCTAAACAACAAACCCACATTGTTACACCTTCGCATAAGATTCTAGCAATGACCAACTTACCTATACTCACAATAACAACTAAGATTTGAAATGATTTCAATATATCCAAAGTATCTCATTTAAATCAATGCTAATGAATGCATTGTTCTAGCTTGTAACTGTAAATTCTATGAAAAAATATAGCCTAAGCTCGCATTATTTTAGGTGGAAAAAAATCTATTGCTTCACTCTTAGATGACACTCCACCGATATCTTCTTCTACCGGAGCAAGGGATACGAGGGGGAGCGAAGCCACCTACCTTTTCTCTCTACTGCCAAGGCGAAGGCAAGGGGACAGGGTTCCATACTACCTTCTCCTCTCTACCGCCTGAGAGATGGGATCTGTGAAGCAGGGACAACCATCTTCTTCGATCGACAAGGAAGAGCCAAGGGGAAAGGCTTCCAAAATTACCTTCTCTCTACCATCAAGGAGAAGATGAGTAAAGCATAATGACCTCCCATCTTCCTATATCGAGAGGGAAGGCATTTGCACAACTTAATGTTCCTTAATAAATATATTTTATATTTCTTTTAATATTTTAAATTAAAATCCAACCATAATCCCTTAGATAACCTATTGAATTTACCATCTAAACAAGCAAATAACCACAATGTTTTATGACAATAGCCTTCCAATACATTGCAACTAAATTCATGAAGGAATTTTATTTATTTTCTCTCATCTCCTCGCATAGATTTTAGGGATATTTCTCTGTTCACATTAATTATATATACTCGGGGTATAATAGGTGATTGTGTCAATGTAAATAAAAATCTTTATAATTTCAATGCAAAATATCCATTGGCAATTTACACTTAAAATAGTTAAATTATTATAAAATCGGGGTGAGCCGACCCAAAAAAAAAAATTGCACCAAAAAAATTTAGGCTAATGAGATCCGATCAAGGGTTCCTATATTTGCCAATTCCAAATTTCAAAAATCCAAATATTCCTTAATTAACGATAATTTACTGCTATGCATAACCCTGCTCAAGATCATTAGCATATAAAATACAAGTCTAGATTGATGAGGTACTTAACTTAAAATGACCATCCATTAGAGGTAATTCTTTGATTTTATGATAGAAATATTGATACCTATAATAGATATTAGGTAGATTAATGTAAACTACTCATTATAAATACCATTTTATCTCAAACTTGAAAATTAAAATTTTCCTTAGTCTTGAGAGAGGTCAATCTCAATGCATAAATGTTTTTGAGAACGACCAAGATAAACCTTGGGTTGTTTGTGATAGACCATGAGAACTACCCATTATTTCCAAAAATGCTAGAGTAGTGAGATCCCTAATAATTCCAACCAAATTGATAGTTTAAGAGTAGCATTCTTAGATACTATAAAGTCTCTAGTACATGGCTGGAATATAAACAAGGTAATATGAACATATTAGATGCCATTACTAATGATGACTACCACATGCTATGGTTCAAAACAATAAAAATTAAAAAAATGTCTGGTGAGGTTTTGGATAGACTTGTTTGAGGTATTAGATTATTTGGTTCCTTGGAACAATATTTAGACCATGTAAATATTTTAGTGTTCTAGGGTATGTGTTTAATATTTGAGTCTATAGTAGGTGTCATGTTATTAAGTGAGAGTTATGTCATGTAAACAAGTGTGGAGTTTTGTGTGTGAGCTATCATGTTAGTCATTGTGAGTTATGTAAGTGGAGTGTCATGTTTAGAAGTGAGGAGATATGCGCAATTATGAGAGACTTTATCTTTATATAAAAATGTGAGATATATTATATGTAAAATAGAAATTTTAAGAGTTATATATCTTGTGAGTATGAAGAGATGAAGAGTTTATGTAAATGTAAAGGTCAAGAGTCATGTGCATTTGAAGAGTATCATGTATGTATATATTGAAGATAAAGTCTTGTAATATGTAATCTAAGAAGCATTGCATTTACACATTGCTTAAATTAGGTTTTTCAATAAAAGATTTTAGTGAGGTATTGTTCAATTGTTTGAGTGAATGTATGATTTTATGTATTAGGATTTAGTGGGATATTGGAAGAGCATTGTATTGCTAATAGGTCTAAACTTTGATAATATGAGGTTTCCATGCATTAAGAACCCATGCAAAAACAACAGTATCACTTGAGATATAACTCAAAAAATATCTAATAAGGGTATGGTGCACAAGATAATAACATGCATTATGAAAATCATTTAAATAAATAGCAACATCAAGATCAGAAGTACTACCTCATGAAATATTTTTGGGATGAATTGCCATGGATACTTTCTTAAATCCATGGGTATTACATACAATGACTTCAATAATAGTTGAAGCATCTCTTGATGAAGAACTCATTTTAAAAGTGAAAAAGCACCACCCTAAGGGTGGAGTAACTACTAACTACAACAATAAATGTAGGCTAGTAAACACTTCTTCCAAGATTTCAGTGAAAAATATGGTTTGAAACATGGCAAGAGAGAGAGAGAAGGAACATGCAAATCTCAATTCAGATCTCTCTCTAGATTCTTAAGAGCTTCTGGGTAAATGTTCAAATATTTTTAATCAAGTTTCTATATATTCTAAATTATATTATTTTCATTTGTTATTGTGGTAAGTCAAATCTTCTTTTGGTAATTTTTCAATCAAGATCATATGAAGGATGTGTATTTCAATATTTTAGATCAAGCAAAGTTCAGTTTGAATGTCCTTGAGCATAATTTAAAAGACTAGTGTCAAAAAGGAGATGGATTTCATGGACTCAAGTTATAACTTAAAATATTGTTGTGGTGTTTTTAATTTTTTAAAATTTCTTATAGAAAAAATTGAATACTATTATTATTGGATAAATTTATGTTAAAAATAGTTCGTATATTTATTCTATATTAAGACATTATAAACATAATATCGTTTAATTTAAAAAATAATATTAATAATTTTGACAAACTTATTTAGATTCTATCTAATAACACTTCTCTTCTCTTCTAAGAATAGGATCATATCACAATCCTTTGGTACTATATGTTTCAATTGAGAATAGAACTTTTAATTTTCCCTTCCATTTTTAAGTCATGTGGTTGAAAAATGATACCCTTGAGGACTTGATAGTTGATTGATGGAAGAAGGATTTTCCAAGTCCCCTAATATCTCAAGTTGCCAATAAGTTAATATTTGTGAAGAGTAATGTAAAAGAATGAAATAAGAATATCTTTCGTAAAAATTTTAAAAGAAGAAATCCTTGAAACTGTAATTTTTAGCTATTGAATCTATTGCACAATATTTTCCTCCAACAAAGTGTAATGTCCCCTTCTTAGTCAGCTAGTTAGTGTAGAGAGGGCTTGTCTACTCATGGGTTCACATAGGCAGTGTTAGTTTGTTGGGGACCCATAGTGGAGGTTTTTTTATTATCTGTTCATGCAGAGCTCTCCATTGCCTATTCTTCAGGGCATTTTAAACACTTGAGCAGGGACTTACTATTTTTAGTAAGTCAGTCGGATTAGGGTTGGTTGGAAATGGATGGTACGACTGGATTCTTTGGCGAAATGGGTTTTCGTTTCTATATTTTGTTTGGTGATTGGATATTAGGAGGCCAAAGATTTTAATGGGCAAAGTTCATTATATTAAATTAAATATTTAATATAGTTTAACTTTAATATTTTAATATTTTGGAGATATCAGGTTATTTTTTGGAAGTCACTTATTATAATATTTTTTTAACATAAAGTGACTTAATACCATGTCCAAGGGGGATGCCACTTTAAGTGGCTATGGTAATAAAATCAAATCAAATCAAATTCATTGGAAACGAGGAAATGGTCGATCCGACTTGAGGAAAGGATAAAAAGGATTGGAGACTTCATTTGGCATCATCTTTGGCTATATTTCATATGAAGTTTCTTGGAGAGCAGCTTGCAGAGATTTTTGCAGGGTTGTATTACTTATTTGAAGATGAAAACCTCTAGCAAGATCATCACTTTTGAGATTGCAAGACATCCTCAAAATGATTTCGGGTATCTTCATCACAGGAGGTGTATTTGTGCTTACAAACTACAGATTTTTAGTGAGTATTGAGTGAGGGTTTGCAAATATATTGATGAATATTTTATTCTACTCACTCCCAACAGCGGTCGTACAAATCTAGCTAGCATTGTATGCATTTTGAGAGATTTCTAAGGCAAGGGTTTCAAAGTTATTGGTAGCACTTATTAAATATACATCCATCGACCAAATTGAGGGATTTTTTAGAGCAGAACATAGGTAAAAAACATCTATTCTAGCAGGTCATACATGTACCAATTGGTCGTACATCACAGGGAGAGCTTGGAATTGGTGTTTCTATTTCTCTTCATTTTTGACAATTCCATCACTTGGAATAGAGGCATCCAAATTAGGAATGCAATTTGGAGACATTGTTTGTACGCAAAATTCATCCATTGGATGCTTGTAATTAAAACTCCAAGTTTTGTACCTACTGTCAAAAAGGCACAATCAACAATATTCAACACTTCATATCTTTCGAGTACTTTGTTGTTTGTTAAAAATCTTCAATGGATTATTAGATGTATATATCTAGTACTTGTGTTTCAAATTTCAAGTGGTTATATTAATAGTTTGTGAGTTATAGATTTTTGAAGTTAGCAGTTTAGTTTTTTTTTGCATTTTACATTTATATGCAAAAACACCAAAAAAATCATAATATTGTCCAAACCTTCAAAAATTCAAATATCACAAAACCACAAAAACAAAAACTAGGGCAGGACATTATAGTGGTGTTAGAGCACAACTCGTCCTGCCATCCTGAGGGTTTGAATGTAGCCAATTGACCATCATTATTACTTATGGAGAAACAAACCTAATCCCAATATAGGTGAAGACCCATTTGACACATTACCGAAAATAGGGAGAGAGGAAGAAAACATGGGTGATAAAGATAGAGATAGAGAAAGAAATAAAGAGATCATAACAGAATTATAGAGGGGGCAGTGTGACCTTAAGTAGAGTATAGCTCAATTACTTTGGTAGGAACCTAGGGTTCCTAGCACATAAAATGATAAATAAATAATAAATAACCTAAATCTAAAAGAATCGCCTTTTGATATTGTCGGGAAGTCCCTTCAATATATTATATTATATTTTATATTCATGGATGATTGAATGATAAGTTCTTACAATGTTTTATACCCCTCTAGGGTTATAGGTGAAAGGTTGCAATGCTTCCTAACCCTAATCTTATAATAATATAATAAATAATATAATTAATTATTATATTATTTATTATTATATTATTTTATTATTATGACCATAGGATATAATATATTGTTATTATTAAGATTATTAATTAATGTTAGGATAGGATCCTAACATTCCACCCCTCTTGAAAATAGCTTTGTCCTCAAAGCTGAAATTGTAGTGTGTAATTCTCCAAGCGTCCTGGTCTTGTAGTGGATTGACATTTTGATCAAAAAAACTATTCATCTTGTTTCCTTAACTTATTCTCTAGGTACAGAACTTGAGCAATGTAAGGTGATATCACACCCACACTAAATTTTTTGCCTTCTCTGTCACAAAATTTATACAGGTTTGAAAGCATATGCAAGACAACAACAACCTCCACAAGGTTTCTTTTACTCCTACTAAAATTATCTTTCTCTTCTCTTCCATCTACCACATTAATAAAAGCATATTTACCATACTTCATTTCAGACTTAACATAGGGGTTGTCATATGTTTCCATTTTAACGTTGGGTCATTTATGATATGGTTTTCATAAAGCTCCATATCTGGGAATTGACTTATCAATGGATGCATGCGATACTGTTTATTTAAAAAATGAACAGATTGTTCGAGTTTTTTAAGTCTTTCAAAGAGACTTCTTTCCAAAACTACACTAGTCTCTTATTTTTGAGTCTATCATAAAATAGTTTGATTGTCCATATTAGTCCAGATTGGATACCAAGTATGCTCTTTGAATATTTGCAATTGGCTTCCTGTAGCATAGAAGGTCTAGTGCCTGAATTTATTTCAGCATAATACGAGTTAGTTAGTTTGGACCTCTCTAACAACAACCTTTACGGAAGTGTTCCAAGTTGGCTGGAGGAACTTGATCATCTGTTAAGTCTTAACCTCTCATACAATCACTTCGAAGGTCAAGTTCCTATCAGCCTAAAACTACACCAATATTATGTCCTAGATTTGGATAACAATATGGTCAGTGGCTTTCTTCCCGTTCCCTTCAAGGTAGTTGTATTGGGTGTATTAGACCTCTCCTACAATGCATTCACAGGCATAATCCGAGAGGAACTTGGCACCGTTCTCCATAATATTGTGTTCTTATCATTTTCAAAGAATAATCTAAGTGGTGAGATTCCTCCTTCCATTGGCCATCTTTAAATAATGCAGGTTTTAGATTTGTCAGAGAACTCGCTTTCTGGAGTAATACCATCGAGCATCACCAATTGCTCAAATTTGGTAAAACTGAACTTGGTAACACTAATTTGGGAGGAAAATTTCTATCAGATATAAGACGACTATAGAAACTTGCATATTTGCACCTCCATGGGAATATGCTGTTGGGAAATTTGCCATCTAATCTTCTCAAATGCTCAAATCTATAGATTCTGGACGCCGAACAAAATTCCTTCTTTGGATTTGTACCACTTTGGCTAGCTCAATTTTCTAAGTTGATGGTACTTGGCTTAAGGGGAAATCAATATCAATGATGTATTCCATATGAATTGTGTAATATATCAAGCATTCATGTCTTGGATATATCACATAATAGGTTAACAAGTTTCATTCCAAGAGAGTTGGTAAACTTGGTAGCAATGCAGAATGAACAAGTGAAAATCTTAGAAATTTGAGACCGATATTACTGCAAGAAAAAGTGCAAATGACAACCAAACAAATGACCATGGTATATTCTGATTCTATTTTATCACTTCTAATATCCATTGATTTATATAGTAATGAACTGTTTAGGTGATATTTCTTCAAAGAAATTGAGAATCTTAAAGGTCTACATGCTTTCAATGTGTCCAATAATAATATTACCGGAGAAATACCTATGACTTTTGGAATGCTTAAGCAACTAGAATCTTTGCTATTGTACTTGCACACTTGCTTTGGTTATAATATGAGATGTAGAAATAATAAATTTTTTGGGAACTTATCATAAACATGCAAACTTTAGCCTAATACAATTGAGATATCACTCATGCTATCTTCTTCTTCACAATCATCATCGTTGTTGTCCATGTCTGTGGCATTGGCCAGCATAGAAACATCAAAATCGTATCCTACGTCTACATGGTTTTCGTCTTCCTCGATATAAAGCATGGTGACGTTCTTGTTCTCGTTGTGAAGGTTGTGCACAGAAAATTTAGTGTCGGCTAGTTCGATGATATCTTGGTAGGAGTAAAACAGGAAACATGAATATCTGAGGCCATCGTTTGCACAAATGGAGGTTATGATATTGTGTGCACAGAGGGAATAGACGTTCGTTGTTGATGGATATACGTGAGGCATTCGTTATATACACAACAAGGTCTTCCTTGGTACTATGCCTATTTAGAGGAATAGAATTTAATATTTGAAAGTGTGAGGCGATTTGCATGTATCTGGGTATTACTTTCTCTCCTTAAAAGTAAGAATTACGTTTGAAATGATGTAGAAATAAAACTGACATCTGGTTGTAGTTTTACAAGACATCAATCAAAGTTCAAAAAGGAGTTTATTGTTTTCACTCACATATCTTTAAATAGTTTCTAATATTATTTTATTTTATTTGGTCTTTCATGAGCATGAACCCAATTATTTCTATCTTGTGGAGATTAAATAAAAATTGTAGGTATACTAGCTATTGGTAAGGGCATATCTCGATAACTTCTTTGAACAATGGCGGTGGCCAAGGTGGAGGCCTTGTAGAAGATAGATGCCCACATGTGGTGACATCAGGTGCTACTGGTAGTGTATTTCTTCCTAATGGATCATATACTGATTTTGTAAATACACTTCCTTCCTTGGCATTAATTAAACTATTCCAAAAAATATTTCGGACAGTATTGGAGATATTGAAAAAAATGTTTGTTGCATCAAGATCATCTTTTGGCTATGTGCATCACCCTTAGGCAGATCTGCAAAACATAATTGTGGCAGCCTTTTATCTCGGATACCATCCTCTTCATTTATCTCTTTTAAATTATTAGGGTTTATATTACTTTCTTCCAGAAGTGCAATAGGTATTTGTGGAAGTTCTATGGTTATGAGTTCATCCAAAGAAACAATTAATTTACGGTTTGGAGAAATTTGTTCAATTGCATTTTTTTCTTTCTTGGGGAGAGATGGGTACCACCCAGGATTCCCTGGCTATGGGCTCCTCCTCCACCTCATATTCCATGGCTATGGGCTCCTCTTCTTCCTGGGATTCCAAGGCTAGGGTCTCCTCTTGCATTTCCATTAAATATTGTATAATACGATCAGAACGTTCCATTTGTTTTTTTTTATTTTTGTTAAATCATTCTTCTAATTTTTGCAATGTCATTTTTCATTTCCTTGACCAATATGGTTGGATCCATAAGGCTCTGATACTAGATGGTAGGAACCTAGGGTTCCTAGCACATAAAATGATAAATAAATAATAAATAACCTAAATATAAAAGAATCGCGTTTTGATATTTTCGGGAAGTCCCTTCAATAAATTATATTATATTTTATATTCATAGATGATTGAATGATAAGTTCTTACAATGTTTTATACCCCTCTAGGGTTATAGATGAAAGGTTGCAATGCTTCCTAACCCTAATATTATAATAATATAATAAATAATATAATTAATTATTATATTATTTATTATTATATTATTATGACCATAGGATATAATATATTATTATTATTATTAAGATTATTAATTAATGTTAGGATAGGATCCTAACATACTTGCACTAGTGACCCAAAAAATGGTTTGTAATAATGCAAACAACAACCAGAACAATTAAAACAATAATGGGCAGCAAGAAGGTGAGTCTATAAATAACAAAATTAATGGAAATAGAGAGGGTTCAGTGAACTAAGGGGGTGCAGATCAAAATTACAGAGCTACGACAATGAGCACTAGATCTTTGATTCCCATATTTCCACCCAGATTTGAGGTGCAGCCTAAGAGGAGCCTACTCAAAATGACTTTCAAGAGCAGATTCTACGGGATTGGGAAAATTCCAATCCTGAATTTAGAGCAGAGTTGTCCTTCTGAGAGTATATAGATTGGAGAGCTAGGAATAGGCCACAAAGGGGAAGGCATCATAATCATGAGATTTATAAGGGGATTAGAAAACTATCTATACCATACTTTGATGGATTTGGGAAGAGTACTGCTAGAGCATGGGTCCAAAAGTTGGACACATACCTTCACTTGAACTCGATGCCTGAGATAGAAGAATTCAAATATTCAGCATTACATCTAGATGGTCTAGCACATGAGTGGTGGCATCATGGGATGATCACCTTTGGACATGGTCAAATTACCTCCTATATAGACTTCATAGAGAGATTGGTTGAGAGATTTGACAGGAAGGATTCAAAGCTCTATTTTAAGGAGTTGGCACAACTCAAGCAATGGGGTTTAGTAGAGAGCTATGTTGCTCATTTTCAGAGGCTCTCAGTTTTAGTTATAGATATTTTCAAGAGGAGGCTCATAGTGTTGTTCATTGATGGTTTGTTTAATCCATTGAAGGGCTGGATCAAAGACCTTAATCCTCCCAGCTTTCAGGAATCCATTCGTAAGGCTAGGGATATGTTGTCATCCACTTCCATAAGTAATTTTTAGATTAAGGGTTTTGGGCATAAGAAGGATAAGAGTCAATTTCAAAATAATTCAAACTCACCTAAAGATTCTCCGAGCAAAGTGGACAATGAGAGTTGGAATGAGTTAAGAAAGAATAAATTATGTTTTTAGTGCAAAAAGCCATGAGATCCATCTCACAAGTGTGTGGTGAAAGCTAAAGCTAAAAAGATTGAGTAATTTTCAGCTACAGATTCAGATACAGAGAAATCAAACTAGCAGGATTATTTTGATAGCACTGGCTCAGATAGTGATGGAGATGTTGAGGCTACACATGAAAAAGAGGGAGTTGTGGCACAAATTTGTAGTTTCCAGAAGGTTGGTTCATTTAAGGTGTAAGGAGTGTTAAGTGGACAACAGATTACTACACTCATTGATACATGTGCTACACATAATTTTATAGATGAGGGACTTGTAGCCAAGCGGGGCTTGCAGACAAAATCTTTTGATGGTTTCAAGGTGATGATGGTAGATGGATTCACTTTTACTTGTACATGAATGATTCTCAATATTCGCATTCGAATGGGTTAATATGACCTCCAGGATGATATTTATGTTGTAGGGATTGGATACACAAACGTGGTCCTTGGTATGCATTGGATGCGTACTCTTGGCGAGTTTACTATGAACTTGCATAGTATGAAGATGAAGTTAGAATCATGAGGGAAGAAGATAGTCCTTCGAGGCATTTCAGTTGTGCATAAGAAGAAATACAAAACAATAACTTTGAGTACATGTTATATTTTTTCCAGTGATGTTTTTGAGATTACTGGATAACTTGTTGATTTTAGTGGATTGGATATAAGTGATGACAGAGTTGAGTTCACTAATGTTTTTCAAATGAAGAGCATATTGGTGGTGGGAACATTGTAGTTTCCAAACCTACTTACAGTTACAATCTCTTTTTACAGTCCAGTGATGATAGTTCAAGTGGGTTTGGGTTTGACTCCAAACCAAACCTATGGAGAGGAGTGTTCATGATGACTTCAATATTGCTGACTTGAAGAGAGTGATTTATTCAAAGAGACAACCACTCATGAGGAATATATTTTTGGATTGAGCAAATTATTTTTCCTGTTACCCAAGATTATGTTAGACAGAGGGATTACAAATGTGGATCTCACTGAGGTGCTTTGGCAGAAGATCTTTTGTGATATAGTTTTCAGCCCTCGTAGGTATTTTAGTTTTAACTGTGACGATGGTTTCTTTATTGGGTTACATGTGAGGAGAGTATAGCTTTGGCATGATGGATTCTTAATTATAATCAAAATTACATAGCGTCATAATGATGGGTTTTTTCTAAGATTGATTTGGGACCTTGGAATCATAGTTGGTTTCAATTTGGCTCAATCAGATGATGTTGGGGCTATACTAGCATTGCTTGAGGACAAGCAATCTTGGGGAGGGAGGACTGTAATATCCCCTTCTTAGTCAGCTAGTCAGTGCGGAGAGGGCTTGCCTACTCACGGGTTCCCATAGGCAGTGTCAGTTGGTTGGGGACCCACAATGGAGGTTGTTTTGTTGTCTGTTCATGCAAAGCTCTCCATTGCCTGTTCTTTAGGGCATTTCAGACACTTGAGCAGGGACTTACTATTTTTAGTAAGTCAGTTAGATTAGGGTTTGTTGGAAATGGATGGTACGAATGGATTCTTTGGAGAAATGAGTGTCCATTTCTATATTTTGTTTGATGATTGGATATTGGGAGGTCAAATATTTTAATGTGCAAAGTTCATTATATTAAATTAAATATTTAATATAGTTTAACTTTAATATTTTAATATTTTGGAGATATCATGTTATTTTTTGGAAGTCACTTATTATAATATTTTTTTAACATAAAGTGACTTAATACCATGTCCAAGGGGGACGCCACTTTAAGTGGTTATGGTAATTAAATAAAATAATGGAAATGAGGAAATGACCGATCCAACTTGATGAAAGGATAAAAAGGGTTGGAGACTTCATTTGGCATCATCTTTGGCTATATTTCATATGAAGTTTCTTGGAGAGCAAATTGCAGAGATTTTTGCAGGGTTGTATTGCTTATTCGGAGATGAAAACCTCCAGCAAGATTATCACTTTCGAGATTGCAAGACATCTTCAGAGTGATTTCAGGTATCTTCATCACAAGAGATGCATTTGTGCTTACAAACTGTAGATTTTAAATGAGTATTGAGTGAGGGTTTGCAGATCTATTGATGAATATTTTATTCTACTCACTCCTAGCAGTGGCCGTACAAATCTAGCCAACATTGTATGCATTTTGGGCAATTTCTAAGGCAAGGGTTTTGAAGTTATTGGTATCACTTATTAAATCTACACCTATCGATCAAATTGAGGGAGTTTTTAGAGCAGAACATAGGTAAAAAACATTTATTCTAGCAGGTCGTACATGTACCAGCTGGTCATACATCATAGGGAGAGTGTGGAATGGGTGTTTCCATTTCTCTTTATTTTTGGCAATTCCATCACTTGGAATAGAGGCATCCAACTTAGGAATACAATTTGGAGACATTATTTGTACAGAAAATTCATCCATTGTATGCTTGTAATTAAAACTCCAAGTTATGTACCTACTGTTAAAAAGCTACAGTCATCAATATTCGACACTTCATATCTTCCGAGTACTTTATTTTTTGTTAGAAAGCTTCAATGTATTGTTATATGTATATATCTAGTATTTGTGTTTCAAATTTCAAGTGGTTTGGATTATTAGTTTGTGAGTTACATATTTCTGAAGTCATCAATTTAGTCTTTTTTCTGCATTTTACATTTATATGCAAAAACAACAAAAAAAATCAGAATATTGTCCAAACCTTCAAAAATTCAAATATCACAAAACCACAAAAACAAAAACCAGGGTGGAACATTACACAAAGGCTAACAAATATATTGAAAGGATTTTGTTGGCAGATTTCTAATGTTTTAGCCTATGAGGAATTTTATTGGAGACAGAAGTCTAAAGTTCTCTAGTTAAAATATGGAGATAGAAATACCAAGTTTCAATAAGACTACTACAATTATTAAGGAGGATGACACTAAAGTTGAAAATATTTTAGAAATTCGTGAGGATATTGCACACTTTTTTAAAAATATCTTAGAAGTGGTGGCACTTATAGATGAGGAAACCTGCAGTTTGTTTTTGAATTTTATTAGGCCCCTAGACTTGATGGTTTTCTTACAATTTTTTACCATTTCTTTTGGGGAACTGTGAGGAAGGATATATATAATTCTATGGATGAAATTCAAAATACCCTTCATATTCCCAACGACATCAATTCCACCTTTCTGGTTTGGATTCCTAAATTGGCAGGAGCTAATTCCTTCAATAATTTGAGGACCATAAGTTTGTGTAATACACTTTATAAAATATTGGTTAAAGTCATAGCCAATAGAATTAAGGTCATTCTTCTTCCGATTATTGATTCCTGCCAAGGAGCTTTTATCAAAGGGAGACAAATCTTGGATGGTGTGATTACTATTCATGAAGTTCTTCACTCCATAGATAAAGGTGACAAATAGATTTTTGTTGAAATTAAATATGAACAAGGTATATGATAAAGTATCTTAAGAATTTTTGTTTAAATTTATGGGTAAATTTGGCTTTCACCTTGTTTGAATAAACCTCATCAAAAGATATATGTGTTCAATTATGAATTATATTTTAATTAATAGTTCTCTATTAAGTTAATATATTTTTAAATTTTTATAAAAAAAAAAAAAAAACTAAATTTAAACTACAGAAAATATGACTCCATTATGCTATGTAAAAAAATCAAATGTTCTTAATAAAAAAATTCATAAGAAAATATAAATCCAAATTAGAAAGTTAAAAGAAAATCATAAATATAAAAATATTTATATTCAAATCACAAACAAGATAACTTGCTATATTTGGATTCTTATTTTTTTTTAAAATCTTATAGTTTGTATTGAAAATAATAAGGATAGGAAACAAGATACGAAATAAAATAAAACAGCATGTTGTCAATAAGAGGATTTCACAAGTGTGAGAGTGCTGGACAAGGATCAAATCAATATGGGGATTTCATTAGTGTGGTAGTGCGTAGTGACTTGGGTCCTGTAGGAATCAAAGATAAGAGGATTTAAATTATTATAGACGTCTCTGTAGCAGCAATTTATAACTTAAAAATGAACTTTGAGGAGCAGGGCAGATTTCACTTGCGATAATATCTGGAATTTTGAGGAGGAGGGCAGATTTCAGAACGAGGGTTGGCACAAAAGAGTGCAACCAAGTCCACACGAGAAGGAAATACAATTAGTACGAAGTAAATAGGACAATGCGTAGGACGAACGCACAGCAAGAGAGAAGATGATAGGAAGGAAACGGATTTTGAAGGCGGGGGCTTGGCACCTATTTTTATAAATTTTAAAATTTCAAATTTCAAAAATTCAAAAGAAAAGATACAAGTGAAAATTTCCTTTGTAAATCTTTTTGGTCTTAAGTAATGTAGCTTCTGAATTAAAAAAATTGAAAAGAAAAGACACAAGTGAAAAATTTGCTTTAGTTTTTTTTTTGTTGTTATTTTGAAGAAAACACATCTTTTTAAAGATTAAATTATAATATAATAAACATATTACACCTTTTAATAAATGTTTATTATAGAGGTGGATTAACCAATATTACTACAGATGAATACAAGAAGGGTGTCCTTAGACTTACATGAACATGCTTATATAGTTACATAAATGATGTCCAAAGGCTTATTTAAGTGATGTCTATAGGCTTACATAAATAACGGTTATAGACTTACTTATACACTTGCCCATAAGTTACATCAAAAGTGCTTACAAGCACTCTTTCACTTACTCATACACTTGCCCATAAGTTACATCAGAAGTGCTTACAAGCACTCTTTTACTTACTCATACACTTGCCCATAAGTTACATCAAAAGTGCTTACAAGCACTCTTTCACACTTTTGGGCTTGGCATAATAAGATATATTACACATACTTCAATAAGCTATAATAATATATCAATTTTATAATACTTCTTATTTCATAGGTCTTATTATGTCCCTAATATTCCAAAATATCATTTTTATCATTTTTTATTTTTATTTGTGGGGTTAACACCACTTTTTTTAGCACTTGTCATATTTGATTTTTTTCATATGAGTATCCCTTTGGGTTTCCTTTTCTCTTTGTGTTTGTTTCTTGGGTCTTGTTCTCCTTTTTATTCCCTCTAACACTTTTATATTCATCATCAATCTCTTCAAAACATACTATTTATAATGAGATTTATAATCTATAGGTTTGTCTTGCTTTGAACAATTTAAAGTGCAAAGAATAACCTAAAAAACACTTTCTCTTTTATGCTTTCCTAGAAACGTAATAGTATGAGGATGTGCCTTCTTAGTAGTCACCTTATTATGTTGTCCTAAAGACCCTAAATTACTAGGTATATCCTCCATCCTCATTTCTTTCAAATGTTGCTCTTGAAACTTGGAATTGTAAGGGATAACCTCTACACTACTATTATTTCTATTGTAAGGAGAGGATTTTATACTATTTAAGAAACATAAATATGATTTACTTGGAATGAATTTGATTTCTTTTTACCTCATATGTTTTAAAAATTTCCTCTACATCTCTCTTTGCACCTTTAATTCCTTTTAAATTTGCACCTTCAATTTATTTTAAATTTGAACTTGTACATTGTACTTTCTCATCCCTTCTATCCATATTTTCTTCTTTTAATGGTTGATCTGATTAAATTATAACGGCCTTTGTCATATCATGCTACAAATAAGCTTTCTTTACATCTTTTTTAAGACTAGAGTAACCTTTATCTAATCTAGCTTCTACTATACTAGTTTCTCCTTACATTATCTTAAAATTTATCTCATAACCAAAATTTATGTCTCTTTTTTCGTTGTTTTTACTTTGCAATCTCTTGTCACGTGTTCATCGTGATATTGAAATACAATATTTACATAATTCACTTGTTGATTTCACTCTCTTTATTCTAATTTAATCTTAATGTATTGTGGAAAAGGTTTTGAAATATCCATAGCAACACATATCTAGGTGTATACAACATGCTTTCGCTCCTTAGTATTTGGTGCCTCTTGGATGAATTCCCCTAGGGTATTGCCAATATTATTCAAAATATCCTTATTGATAAGATGATATGAAAGACCAAAAATCATAATCCATAATATAACCTTCTTAATATTTTTTGCTTTGACAAAATAAATCTCACTCTATGGTCATAAATACAAGACATGCCTCCTCTAAACCATATGTCAACACCCATTATTTTATCCTTGATATACAAAATAAAAATGATAACTAAAAAATATTTAGAAAAATCATGGAGTAATTTGAATTCAATCTCAACTTCCACATGATCCAAGTTTAAATCTCATAAAAACCTAGCTAACATATGTGGAACATACACATTAACCCTTTGTTTTTAAATACTATTAATATATATATATATAATGAAAATGCCATTATATTAATAAAATAATGTCTAATCATACAAAAAAATGTCAGGTGGGATTAGCACACCTTGTAAACCAACACACTAACCACCATGGTTAGGAGTACACAAGAATATAAAAAACAATCCACAAAAGCTAGATAAAAACTGTCAAAACAGTGTCAAATATGCATTCAAAAAGAAATGAGCCGAAAAATCACTACCAAGTGGAAGGCTTGAACTTTTCCTCCATATAGTCATAAGTTCATCCAACGGTTGAAGAAGCTAAAGCCCCCCAACCATCAGTAGTAGTACCACTAATAGTACAAGAATGTACATTTGGTACAATTTTACCCCAACCAGGGGCATCATCTTGCTTAGGAGGCCAAACATCCCATTTAGAGGTCGGGTGATATGGACCTCCAACTCCAGATTCTCCATATTTATGTTGTGTGGGAGTTGGGACAAGTGTCTAGTAGTAGAGAGTTGCGACCAGTGATGAGTCTTCCAGTGAGTCAACAATCGGTACCTAGAACCTTCCCTGGAAGGGCAAGGAAGGGGCACATGACTCATAGCGTAGGGCGCATTCCCACAATGATCCATGATACATGTGGAAATACTATTATATCTTACTTGATCATCTCATCCTTGATATCCACTTTTGGTGTAACATCTACTACATAGATTGGAATTATCATATATTGGCACTTTCTTTTATCTCCAACTTGGGCATATATACTTCTAACTAGGGAATCCTTACTTCTAATTGAGGCTTTCAAATATAACTTGCACTTCATGGCACCTAGATTTTCCTCATATGAATTCTTTATTTTTGACTATTGTCACATTAATATTTTTGTATTAGATCACTAAGTCAATATTTAGAAGATTTAAATTTATTTTTATTTATTTATTTTTCATAGAATGTAGAGGTTATGGAAATGATCAATAAGATGTCAAAACCCAACATACACAAGTCGTATAGCCTGTACGGTCATCATCGTACACTAAGTCATCTTGAATCATACAACCCTATACCCGGTACGATTTGGTACTTAGAAAACTAACTAGAATAGGTTTTACAAGTAAAACTGGTCGGTATTGTAATCGGTTCTTCCAAACTAACAATATTTTCTTATTTAGCATAATTGAGTTGCAGCCTTTATTACAAAATCGAGTAATAAAACAACTTGTACGGTTTGTACAAACCCTTGCTGCAGCTAATATTTAGATCTCTCACCTTGCATCACCAATCCTTCCAAGATATATTTTGGGAAGTTTCTAAATATCAATTGCTCCAATTATCCATAACATGTAAAACCTAACTCACTAGCAATGAATTGCAATCACCATAGTCAATTCCAAAAATCGTACATGGCCTAAAAATATCAAAACACAGTTGTAACTAATAATATAATCCACTCCATGCTTCACACCAAGTCTGCAGGTTAACTAGGATCATTCACAAAGTAATTCCATCCATCTACATGTCAAGTTATATTCCAAAAAACAACTACACAAGCTGTAACAACCATAATATATGGTAGAATTCACAAGGAAAAGGAAATGAGGAAAATGACTATCATATTCATATTATTAGTATCCTTCCATAATTCAGTAAAATCTCAACAATGAACAGTAATTCTACTCCACAATCAATACTCTATGAATTCTATATTAATGCTTCAGTAATAGACTAACAATTAACATGAATGAACATCCAAAAAATGAATAAGGGTGGCTATATAATGCATGCCCAGACCGTTCCAAAGCAGTTTTTGAAGCATCACACTATTTACAACTTCCATTCCCAACTAATTCTTCAAACAAATATTTTACAAGGTTTACTAAGGTCTTATTCGATTTTTATCAAATTAACCCCAAATGCACATTTCATTTCATTTCACATCATACATGTGTAACCTTGTACGTTTTGCTCTAGCTTGTACATTTTGACACTGGTACATTTTAGTCAAAATTGAGCAAAACTCAACAAAACTGTGCAAATCCATGGGTCACTTCTTCTTCTAGGAGGTGGAATTGTTGCCTACATCTATCCTCCCCTTTAATCAGGTGGTATCTTCACCGTCTCAGACTTCTCTATCTTTTTTGATGTCTATTTGTGATAATCAACAAGTAGAAGTTGCAAAGTGGTATGATCATCCTTCAAATAAGCTCCCTACTGACTAACTTCTAGGGATTTCAACCCGTACTCATTAGTCTTTTCTTCTACACGAGCTAATAATGCTCCTAACTCCTCATGCTCGGATGCTCCCTTACATATATTTTTTTACAACATGGCTTCCATTCAGGCTGTTATGGCTAATCTCTCATTCTTCTTGATAATAACCTGTAGATGTTGATGAATGTTGACTTCATATGTTGACATAGTCTCGTCCTTATCCTTCAACATAGTCTTATGATCCATAATGATCTCATTATAGCGCTTGGCATCCTTCACCATATCTTTAATCTTATGATCATTTTCCTGTAGTTGTTCCTCTACTACCTTCAATAGATTAGCCTGTGTGGCCAACTGTTCATTTTGTGTTGTTTGTTGAGCTTCCAACTGCTTCGTATGATCTTTTGAATGCTTGATCACAAGCTATTTTTATGCCTCCTATGAATGGAGTTGATCTTCATAAACCTGCTTCATGCTTATCAACTCTGTTTTGACCTTTTTCAACCTCTCCTCGGCCATTGTTTTGTTGCATGTTAATTCTTCTTCCATCATAACCATCTCCTTTCGAATAACTTCTATTTCTTATCGTTGTGTTTCTTAGCCTTAAAAATTTGTTCAAGACCCAAGTCGAGCCATTCGATCCAAGATGTTAGGAAATTCAATCTCCTCATGGTGAAGGTCAATTTTGAAGGTACTCTCCAAAATTTTGTATTTGTTGTATTCAATGGATAGATCTGACAAGTTATCCTATCCAAATACACTCGTGGAACTGTGCAGTAGTTGGTACTCACTCCCTCCGATAACTCTTGTATTCCTAGCATCATGGTTACCTCTCCCTCAAGGAGATACCATGGATGTTGTGCATGGATGTGTGATATCTACCTCGCATGATCCTAATTGCACACCTATTCCACTGTCTTTTCTAATTCAATGAGAGTTTGTTCCCTACACTATTTTAACTACCCGACACCACCAATAAAATACTATATCCTAGAACTAGCGAATATGTTTCTATCCTGTCGAAATAAGTGGTCCATATGTTCATCAATAATTTCATCCCCATCCTCCACCTTATCAAAATGAGGCACTTCCACTAAGAAGCTTGTATGTAGTGTTGCAACCTCCTCCTACAATGGGGTCTATTCTTCTTCCTTATTTGCTTGTGGGTGAGAACTTCCTCCAACTCCCTTGGTCATAGTGGTTACTTTTTTGTTCTGTAGTGGGCTATGTGCTATTATCTCACTTATCTCTCTTTTTTTTTGGTGATTGTGTCTCCTCGAAATTTATGATTTCTTTTTTATACTAATACTCTTCTATCGGTACTTGGACTTCCTCCTGCAGCTTAGGCAAGTCCTATTGCACTTTTGTCAACCCTTTGTCTTATGGGTTCAGGTGCACTCCCTTTTGAGTTGCAACTGTTTGGTCAGGAGTCAGCTCTTCCTATGGTACCTGTGTTCTTGTTTGCTCCTATTGGTTGTTACCAATCTCATCATAATTTTTATTTTCTTTATCTCCTTGGGTTCTACCAAAGGAACCTCCAACGCAATTTTTTCTTTCAAAACTGTTGGTACTACCTTCATTCTAGTCAAATACCCAGATGAGTCCAAAAGTTCAAAATTAGAGGTCTAGAGCAATTTTTGGGATCCCATTGTTCTTCCCATTCCTTCCAAACCTAGTATATTAAAATTCAGTAGATCTAACCCCTTCAAATTAGAGATCCCTTCTTCTAGTGCTGACTCGGGTTATGCTTTTTGTACGAGATTCATTTGTTTCTCCCATTGTCTTTGTGTATGAATCCATATAGGGCTAGGTTGTTGTTCCACTCTCTCCTCCTCTTAAAAAGAGCTAGGTTTCTCTCATAGCCATTGGTCTCGGGCCTATTGTTCCAAGGCTAGTTCCAACTAGATTCATCTCTTCCTCCATGGATGAAAATCCACATCAAATTTAGTCTCATATTTTTCTTGCATCAGAGGTTTTGGTTGCTTTGTATTCTTCTTAGACTTCTCCTTATCTGGGGTAGTCTTCGATAAAAGTACATTTTTTACCCATTGCAGTATGATAGGTTGATCTGGTGCCACTTCTTATAGTTGAGTCCTACCAAAAAAGTGAATTCCCATTATTGATATTGCATCCAATAAAAGTGCAATGGCATGAAATATCATGGAGAATGTCTTCCTATTTATTATCAGTGACTGTTATATTCATTCTTGCAAGTATGTTCTCAAATCATATTTCATGCACTTGTAAACACCTTCCACATACTATGCCATCTAGATTGGCATCTCCGAGGCTCACAATTCTCTAAAAAATTAGGGCATAACACCATTCATCATGTAATCCAACTCATCGGTCTTCAACTGACTTTGTTTAATCCCACAGGTGTCAGTACCTAAAATATTATCTTCCATAGGTGACTTCACCGCTGTGAGTATCATGATAAACCTATGCATTTTTATGGGATCTAATATTCTTTTCAAAATTGGATCTCCTTTCTTGGGTAATATAAATTTCCATCGAAATGCCTCCATCGTAAACTCCATTTTAATATATTTATTAACCACTTGTACCATTGTACGATTATCAATAATTTCATATGATTGAAGAATGTGTAGCAAGTATTCATTGAAGAATACCTTATCTTGTGGTGGGATATGTGCTATTATACTCACTCTAGTCTTCCTTAGTTACTCCTTAAATGGATGCTTGGCATCGTATTTTACCCACCACTTTCTCCAAAATTCTCCCATTGACTACCTGAAAGTGACATCATTGATGTCCACTTGATCCTCCTCTACTTCACTGGACAGGTCCTCCTGTTCTTCTAAAGTATTTTCTCGAAGAACTTCACTGTGAAGTTCTCTTCTAGGTGTTCTAGATGGTTCCATATCTTCCCTCCTGTATTGCAGTGGTACTCTTCCTCTACCACCATTCCAGTGCCTCTGACCCCTCCACAGCTCTCATATTCCTCTCTAAGGATAGTTACCCTACTTTCTAGATGACTGAAATCGATGTCCTTGGTCTTGAATGGGATAAACTAAGGGAGATTGCCTAGGTTGTGCCTCTCGTTGGTGCAATGGTCCTAGTGATATATCTACCCTAGATGTCATAGTGTGATCAGAAGGAGCTTGAGATTCTCATCGGGATCTCATACTTTCGCCATCACTAAGTGAAAACCACTTCTACGCACCCTTTCCTCAATCTAGCAATTTATGACACTATCGCACAAAATTGCTCTAAAAGTCTATACGGTTGCCTCCAAAACATAAAAAATCTATTAGGATCGTACAAGACCTTGATCAAGTCGTACCTGTATGATTCCAAATTGTACAATCTTACCCAGATCGTACAAATCCCATTGGATCTGTTCAATCACACCCAATTTTGTACACTTGCAGCAGATCGCACAATTAACACTTCAAATCATACAAGGTTGCTCCAAAATCATACCAAATTTTGTCAAATCGTATAAGGGTGCTTCCTTTATAACCTTACCAAGGTCCATACCACTACGAAAAAATTCATATAATCTCCTAAAAACTACACAAATAGGATCTTCGAGAGCTTGAAAATTGTATAATATGTTTCAAAATCGTACAATTGCAGCCCCAAGTAGTACATACAATCCTAAAAAACATCACTTGATAAAAAAATCTCATATTTCTCCAACTGGTATGACTTATGTGGAATCCATTTGCTGAAAACATCTAACTCTCATTCTGGTGTAATTTCGGTGGGGTTCATGCAATTTTTCCCTTTACTTGATGCAATCCTCCTCCAAACAAATTTTATTGGTAATATGAAACATTGTACGACCTTCCTTTCCTCCTTGTGCACACATGTAGACTCAAAAAAAAAATTCCATGCTTTTATGGCTGATTTACTATGCTACGCTTTGCAATTTTGTCCTCTCGCAATCTCATTCTTCCCTATTTTTGGAAAATCAAACCCTAGATCCACTTTTTCTACACTAAGGGTTCACTTAGGCACTTTATTCCCTCAAACCCTCACTTGTACCATGGAGTTTTTCAACCTACAACTCGATTTCTAAAAACAATTGCTTTCTCCGGAGTAAAAACCCTAAATTCGACAACTTCTTCCTCCAACTAGGTTGTTTTTCTGAAAATAAAAATCCCTATGGTGCATAATTAAAATGGGTCATGAATAATGAAGTACATTAGTGAATTTCCACTATCCATATAGAAAATTTCTTCAGTTGCACCCTTTTTGCCTTTAATTCTTCAAAATTCTAGTGTTTCCTTGTACGATCTACGAGTAGAAAAGAAAATTGCAGCATGGAGCTTGCTTTATATAGTTTATAAAACCTAACATCTTGATTCATTATATTCCTCCACCTTAGCCTCCTTTGCATGTGGTTTTTTTCTCTTGTACGGATGATTTACAACTCGTCGCCTTAGTGCATGCGATTTTATCCTTTTCTCTATTTTGTCCTTTTCTTGCCACTTTCATTTCTTTTGATTTTTTTTCTTTTTATTTTCTTTCTATTTTTTTTCCCCAAAGGGGGCTTCCATTTTAGATTTTCAACCACCCTCTGTCTTAATTTCATCCCCAAAGATTTTCATATTTTGATATTTTTATTATTTTCTCTTTTTTTCCTAGAGGGGGCCGTCGTTTTTGTTTTTCAACCACCCTCCGTCTTAATTGCATCCCGAAAGTTTTTCACAATTAAGATAATTTTCTATTTTTTTTGCATGACTATTTTAACACTTACCATCATAAAAATCGTATAGTGATATTCACTTGCACGATTCCATATATTGAGTCATCAATTGGGTTGCCCACTTCCACATTGTAGGTAATCATATTATTAGGTACCAACTGACTCTCTATTTGATATCCTTATCTTTGGTTACTATGTGTACAGTTTAGAATCATGCAATTAAAATTTGTAGGACTCCCTCTCGGTAATATTTTTTCTCGTCTCTCTATTGATTGATCATGAGATGAGGTTGCTCTTACTATTCTAACCTCATTTGAGTGACTCCTCTGCCCATATCCTCGTATCAAATCAGCTTCTAATCTCGGAGAGCGAGTTCTCTATAGTCCTTGATTCCTTTCATCAATGAAGCATACTCTTTCTCTACCAGCAAAACCTCTTCCTTGCATACGTCTTTCTCGATCCATCCTCTTGATACAGGATCTTTGTGAACATTCCCTAGGACTTCCCTTTTCTGGCCCCATCCTCTTTCGATTTCCACTCTTCTTGTTTCGGGTTAGTTTAGTGGAAGTCATCCTCGTGGTTATCTTCCTATTAGATTGGGTACAATCCCTCTTAACCAGGGGATGCCTTGCATGTTCCTGGTCCAATTCAAATAGGCCAATGGTGTATCATTCAACCATCGAGGAGTAAGGGGGTTGAATCCTTCCACGTTATCTACCTCCTCTAGGTGGAATATCTCCTCTACCTCTCCCTATATTTAGTGGACGTGCTCCCCATTTATGACCTTGTTGCTATCCTGGGAGTTCTTGTTGGTTCCTTTCAGGAGTTATATCCACGAATTCAATATTTTCCAAATGACCTTCATTTCTTTGTGATCCAGGTGATAACTATTATAGTGCTTTCATTCTATGATCTACACGTAATAGTCAGTGTGGCCATCGCATTTTATCATAACTTCATTGTTGAGACACATTTTCTAGTCTTCCTATATGGTTATGAGAAATCAAACTCAAAATTAGAATCATTATGGTCATCATCCCTTTGTTTTGACCAATTTATTAGTAAGATCATTAGTCTTTGAAGTCTTTGCACTTCTCTCCTCTATTGCCTCAACTGTCGATAGGCGATTGCATAGGTCTCAAGATTAGGGCGTACATGAGGTATCGATAGTTCTAAGAAGTCATCATCACCACTATCAAAGCTGTTAGACATTTTGAGTCCCTAAGCTAAAACGTTGTCATTGATGTCAAAAGGACCTATGCAAGTAAGCACTATAATTTTCTCCACAAAGAGCTTCATGATAATAAAAGCCTTTGATCAAAGGGATGCATGGTATTTGGTTCTAAAAAGGAGCCTCAAGGGAAGCTTAGAAAAGGGTTTTTATTTAAAACCATGGACAACATATTTGAAATGGGTTTTTCTTAAAACCCAAGTTGGCTTTTCGTTTCATCGAAAAAGGTGCCCCGATGATGGAGATATTTAATTTTAAATATTTAGTTTAAATTTTAAAATTAAAATAAAAAATTTATCCACCAACGTCATGAGGAAGCGTCGACGTTTTCGAGCAAAGGGAAGGCATATATATATATATATATATATATATATATATATATATAAAGAAAAAAACCCCTTGTGGGGCCACTTTGGTCTGAGATACTATGAACAAGGGGTTCTACACCGTCAAAGTCACCCGAGAGTCGCACACAGCCCTGCCCGCACCAACATTATCAATTGGATTTTAGGTACCCAATTCAGCTTTTTGGTAGGGTGGAGATTCGAACCTAGGACCTCCCTTGGAGGATTGCCCTCTCCTCTCCAAATCACCTACAATACCTGGTTAAGGGAAGGCATATATATATGCCATTAAATTCTTCAATTTAAATTATCCTTGCTCTTGTTATTAATGTGATTGTTGGAAAGAGAATAGAGCTTGTGCGAAAAAGGTTTTAGTGGTGGAAGCAACGAATAAATCATACAGTGTACAAAACCCAAGTCACCTTGGGTAGTGTGGCCTGTTGGCAATTCAGGCAGTGCAAAGGCATTTGGTAGCACAAGGTCGTGCATTCAATTTTTGGCAAGGTTTGTTCATTGTGCTTTGTGGTGGAAGCGCCTAGGGTGCACAAAGTTTTTGAGGCACGTGGGCCTGCAACAATATAAAGGGAAATCGTGTCCCTTTTGCATTACGAACGAGCGGGTAGCTATTTTGGCTACCTTAGCCATGGCTAATGCGCTCGCGGTGAGGGCAGGTCGAGGGGTCAAAACCCATTAAGGAGGTATGCAAATTTTTGATTAAAATTTAATTAATGCTCTAAAGTTTGGAGTGATAAGGGTTAGGAAATATTTTATTTTTGTAAACCTTTGTTGTGTTTAAAAGGTTAAATAATTATTTTGTTGGTGAAAACCATAGATGATTATTTGAGCCTTATGATATTGATTTGAATTTTTGAGAGCATTATTTTAGGAGAAATAAGGGTTTTGAATGAAGTAGAATTTGAGGATTATTTTTTGTTTTTTTTTGTATTTACATGGTGGAATCGGTAGCCGCCACGAATTCGGGCAGGCTGTCCAGCTTTTACGGCCGCCACAGTATTCTGTGTTGTCTGCCCCGAAAGCCGCCACACAGATCTTCGTGCGGTCCGCCCCTATAACCACCATGCCACAATCATTTTAAACCTTTTACGCCGCTGAAAGCACCAGAAAAGGGACAAGCGTTCAGTTCGGTGAGGCCGAGATTTGAACCTTGGACCTCCGCCCCCTTATGGGGTTTGGATGAACCAATTGGTCTACACATCGGACCTTGAATTTGAGGATTATAATAGTGACTTATTGATTATTATTTTAGAGGGTTTTTCTATAGAGGGACTTTGGTGGATGTGATTATTGAGTTGGAGTAAAAAGGTGTAAATTGAGTTATACTTTATCTTGTGATTATTATTTGAAGTCCACTAACCCTTGTTAAGATTGGAAAAAGAAAGTGTTTCGAGTGTGGCAGATTTTATGGATAACTTCTTGGCATCAAAAAGGTATGGGCAATATTCTCCATTAATTTGATTGGGTGGTTGATTTTTGAAAATATCATTGGAGTGAAAAGGATTGATTGTGGTTTCCTTTTGAGAGTTGTTGGTTGAATGCTTCAAGGATTTCTGGTTTGAGATTTTTTGGTTTGAGAGTTATGGTTAAAACCTTGTTTTATAAGCATTGTTGTTGTAGCCATTAGTTGTGTGAAAATCCTGAGTTAGTATTTGAAAAGAAAATGAGTATCATTGTTATGTGAAGGATGTTTTATAAGAATTGTTGTTGAAGCACATTGTTTGTGCAAAGAACTTGAACTTGAGTTAGAGAAGAACATGAGTATCATTGTTATGTGAGATTTGTTGTTGAACATTGTTGAAAACATTTTGAGTTGGCTTATACATTCTTGGTCTAGGATTTGTGAGAAAGGGTTGTTCATTAAGGTGATTTGTTGAGTAGAGTTGATTGATCCTAGTCAAGTGATTGTGTGATGTGGTTATTCAAGTTCTATGAAACAAACTATTCTATATTCTGAATTGAGTTGATATTGAGATTTGAGGATGGAACATATAGAGTCTCTAATAATTCTCTTTATTCTTCTATGAGATGGATTTGAGTTGATATTGGGATTTGAGTATAGAACATATAAAGTCTCTAACAATTTTCTTTATGCTTCTATGATATTGATTTTAGTTGAGATTGAGATTTGAGTATAGAACATATAGAGTCTCTAACAATTCTCTTTATGCTTCTATGAGATTGAATTATTGATTGAGCATTTGAGTATAGAACATATTGAGTCTCTAACAATTCTCTTTATGATTCTATGATATTTGGACAAGTTCTGAGTGAGCTTGGTGTGCAGATTAGAGAAAGTCCTAGAGAAAACTTATTGAGAAGATTTGGATAGGTTTTGTGTGAAACTGTTGAGCAGATTTGAGCAGGTTCTATGTGAACTTGTTGAGTAGATTCTAAGTGAACCTATTGAGTAGATTTGAGTAGGTCTTGAGTGAACCTATTGAGAAAATTTGAGAAGGTTCTGAGTGAGCCTATTGAGCATATTTGAGAAGGTTATGAGTGAGCCTATTGAGCATATTTGAGAAGGTTCTAAGTGAGCCTATTGACAAAGCTTTGGAGGTGACAGAGTATAGAGGATAGAGTCTTAGTGGATAGAGATCTAGTATCCAGGACAATTTAAGACATATCTGAGTGAGGAGTCTTCAAGTGGAGAGATCCACTAGTCAGTGCAGCAGAGAGACAGAGTCTTCTAGAAGATCACTATCCAGAGCAGAAGAAGAAAGAGTTCTCCCATGGAAGAGATCCATGAACTTGAGATTAGGGAATAAACATCTCCTTTGGAAAAAGATCCATAAACATTGTAATTGGGAAGGATTTCCAAGATATTTATTGAGAAATTTTTAGTAAAATATTTTCTCCGTGGAGTAGCCCACATTGGGTGAACCATGTAAATTGTGGTGTCTCTATTGTGTGTGATGATTAGTGCATTGCTTTGGTTATTGCTATTGATGTTGTTATTAATTATATTGATTAATATTGTTTGGGAAAGAAAAGTAAAAACTGGCCTTATACTGTTCACCCCCCTCTTAGTATAAGCTTGTGTTCTTCAATTGGTATTAGAGTGGGTTCCTTCAAAAAGGGTTTAACAACTTGAAGGAAGATCTTTAAAAAACACAAATGACAAAGAAAGGCAAAGGCAAAACCATGAGACACAAGAAGAAAAGTACACACACAATCATGAAAGAAAAGGAATATGAGTTTGATATTGTTGTGTTGGGAGGACAAATGGAAATGGATTCAAGAGATGAAGCAAGCAATGAAGAAACATCTCGACTGATAAAATTATGTACCAGATGTGGGAAAATAGGTCATCTTGCAGCTTATTGTTCACTAGAATGTGAAGAATGTTTTGTCTATGGTCAACTCGATCATGATGCAGGTTATTGTAATGGTATTGACAGTAGTGAAGATGAATATGATTCTCATAAAATAAAAGTCTTAAAGGGTGATTCAGACAAGGATATCAGGGTGAGCCTGAATAGGTATCAAGAAGAAACTCCACTTTGGTCAATAGAAGAATATGAAGATCAAAGCAAAGAAGAAGAAGAAGCTACTCTCAGGGAACTTGATGTGGTAAAAAGGGAGAACTTACAATTAAGGGCTCAAATACAAGAGGATGAGAATTGTAAGGCAAATTTTCTACAAGATCTCTCTGACTTAAGAGATAAGGTTGAAAAGGCAAAGAAAGTTAAAGCAGATATGGCTGAACAGTAAAAAAGAAAAGAGATAGAATATGAAATACTTGTGGCTACTCTTGAAGAACTAAAAGAGGAGAACTCAGGATTAAAGGATCAAGATCAAGAATATGAGATAGCAAAAGAAAATTTCCTACAAGAACTCATCAACTTCAAAATTAAAGTTGAAGAGACAAGGAAAATTGAAGAAGGTATGGCAAAAAAATTAAAGATAAAATATCTAGAGTGTGAAATATTAGAGCATGAGATAGTTTCACTGAGGATGGGCGTAAAATGTTCTAAGGACAAGCTACACAAGTTTGAGGAAAATTCAACAACCTTGGAAAGTACTATAAATGCACAAAGGTCATCAGTCACCATAATAGGACTTAGTTCTAAAGAAGAACAAGGAAAACAGGAAGCAGAAAAAGGAGAGTCAAGCTCAAACACCAAAAAAGAAGAAGAGTCAAAAGAAGTAAGTAAAAGAGAGAGTGAGACATCAGAGGATGAGTTGGACAATAAAGGGTTCAACAAAGATAGGAATAATGCATAGATAAGGTACATATGGAACAACAATTAGAATAGGAGACCAATGAGGTCAAGATAAGGAGGCTTCAATGGAATATGCTTTTCATGTCACGGGTTTGGACACATGGCTTCACAGTGAAGGACTCGTGAAAGATAGGTATATGGAAAAGAATAAATTTTCCAAGGTTATTTCTACTCATGCAATGGTTTTGGTCATAAGGCAATGAATTGCAGGGTTAATGACAGAAGAGGATATGGCTTCACTAAGAGAAATCCTAATATTATTGTACATCCAAAGAATAATAACATTAAGTGTTATAAGTACAGTAATGATGGTCACTTAGCAAGATGGTGTAAAGCAAATATTCCAAAAACGGGCATGAATAGGAATAGGAACATGAAAAGGAACAAGAACATGAACAGGAACAAGAATATGAACAAGAACAAGAATATGAACAGAAATAGAGACTCATAAAAGAATAGAGATTCAAAAAATAATAAGAACATGGATGAGAACAAGAGCAGAAACATGAACAGAAGTGATGACAGTAACAAGTATGATGAGTTGGAAAGAAACAGTGAGAGGAATCATAAAACTAAAAAAAGAAGAGAGAAATATAAAAGCATAGATCTATACTTTCGGGGAGTAGAAATACTCCCACCCTGGAATTAACCACCTCATATGGAGGGGGGGATGGGCTAAGCTAAGAGGCTCATTCTTAGCCTCGAGCCCCAAAGGTGACCCTTTTCCATGGATGACAAATGGGGAGAGATTTGTATATTGGGGAGAGTTTTTAATATGGGGAGAGATTTGATATTTGAGAGAGCATTGATCCAGGGAGAGCAAAGACCCAGGGGGAGTAGAAAAGAAGGTCAGATTTCGGTAAATGAATATGGGTTGCCATCAATGACAAAGGGGGAGATTGTTGAACATTTTGAGTTCCTAAGCTAAACATTTGTCATTGATGTCAAAAGGACCTATGCAAGTAAGCACTATAATTTTCTCCACAAAGAGCTTCATGATAAGAAAAGGTTTTGATCAAAGAGATGCTTGGTATTTCGTTCCAAAAAGGAGCCTCAAGGGAAGATTAGAAAAGGGTTTTTATTTAAAACCATGGACAACATATTTGAAATGGATTTTTCTTAAAACCCAAGTTGGCTTTTTGTTTCATCGAAAAATATGCCCCGGTGATGGAGATATTTAATTTTAAATATTTAGTTTAAATTTTAAATTATTTAAAATTTTAATTTTAATTTTAAAATTAAAATTAAAAGTTTATCCGTCGACATCATGAGGAAGCACCAATGTTTTTGAGCAAAGGGAAGATATATATATGCCATTAAATTCTTCAATTTAAATTATCCTTGCTCTTGTTGTTAATGTGATTGTTGGAAAGTGAATAAAGCTCGTGCGAAAAAGGTTTTAGTGGTGGAAGCAACAAATAAATCGGACAGTGTGCAAAACCCAAGTCACCTTGGGTAGTGTGACCTATTGGAAACTTAGGCAGTGCAAAGGCATTTGGTAGCACAAGGTCATGCGTTCAATTTTTGGCAAGGTTTGTTCATTGTGCTTTGTGGTGGAAGAGCCTAGGGCACACAAAGTTTTTGAGGCACATGGGACTGCAAAATATAAAGGGAAATCATGTCCCTATTGCATTACGAACGAGCGGGTAGCTCTTTTGGCTACCTTAGCCGCGGCTAAGGCACTCGCGATGAGGACAGGTCGAGGGGTCGAAACCCATTAAGGAGGTATGAAATTTTTTGATTAAAATTTAATTAATGCTCTAAAGTTTAGAGTGATAAGGGTTAGGAAATATTTTATTTTTGTAAACCTTTGTTGTGTTTAAAAGGTTAAATAATTATTTTGTTGGTGAAAACCATAGATGATTATTTGAGCCTTATGATATTGATTTAAATTTTTGAGAGCATTATTTTAGGAGAAATAAGGGTTTTGAATGAGGTAGAATTTGAGGATTATAATAGTGACTTATTGATTATTATTTTAGAGGGTTTTTCTATAGAGGGACTTTGGTGGATGTGATTATTGAGTTGGAGTAAAAAGGTGTAAATTGAGTTATACTTTATCTTGTGATTATTATTTGAAGTCCACTAACCCTTGTTAAGATTGGAAAAAGAAAGTGTGTTGAGTGTGGCAGATTTTATGGACAACTTCTTGGCATCAAAAAGGTATGGGCAATATTCTCCATTAATTTGATTGAGTGGTAGATTTTTGAAAATATCATTGGCGTGAAAAGGATTGATTGTGGTTTCCTTGTGAGAGTTGTTGGTTGAATGCTTCAAGGATTTTTGGTTTGAGAGTTATGGTTAAAACCTTGTTTTATAAGCATTGTTGTTGAAGCCATTAGTTGTGTGAAAAACCTGAGTTAGGGTTTGAGAAGAAAATGAGTATCATTGTTATGTGAAGGATGTTTTATAAGCATTGTTATGTGAAAGATGTTTTATAAGCATTGTTGTTGAAACCCATTGGTTGTGCAAAGAACTTGAACTTGAGTTAGAGAACATGAGTATCATTGTTATGTGAGATTTATTGTTGAACATTGTTGGAAACATTTTGAGTTGGCTTATACATGCTTGGACTAGGGTTTGTGAGAAAGGGTTGTTAATTAAGGTGATTGGTTGAGTAAATTTGATTGAGCCTAGTCAAGCGATTGTGTGAAGTGGTTGTTCAAGTTCCATGAAACAAACTATTCTATATTCTGAATTGATTTGAAATTGATATTTGAGGATAGAACATATAGAGTCTCTAAAAATTCTCTTTATGCTTCTATGAGATTGATTTGGGTTGATATTGGGATTTGAGTATAGAACATATAGAGTCTAACAATTCTCTTTATGCTTCTATGATATTTATTTGAGTTGAGATTGGGATTTGAGTATAGAACATATAGAGTCTCTAACAATTCTCTTTATGCTTCTATGAGATTGAATTATTGATTGAGCATTTGAGTATAGAACATATTGAGTCTCTAACAATTCTCTTTATGATTATATGATATTTGGACAAGTTCTAAGTGAGCTTGTTGTGCATATTTGAGCAAGTCCTAGAGAGGACTTATTGAGCAGATTTGGACAGGTTCTGTGTGAACCTATTGAGCAGATTTGAGTAGGTTCTGTGTGAACCTATTGAGTAGATTTGAGCAGGTTCTGAGTGAATCTATTGAGTATATTTGAGCAGGTTCTGAGTGAACCTATTGAGCAAATTTGAGAAGGTTTTGAGTGAGCCTATTGAGAAGATTTGAGAAGGTTCTGAGTGAGCCTTTTGAGCAGATTTGATAAGGTTTTGAGTGAGCCTACTAAAAGAGCATTGGAGGTGACATAGTACATAGTACAGAGTCTCAGTGGATAAATATCCAGCAGCCAGGACAAATTAATACAGATCTAAGTGAGGAGCCTTCAAGTGGAGAAAGATCCACCAGTCAGTGCAGTAGAGAGACAAAGTCTTCTAGAAGATCACTAGCCAGAGCAGAAGGGGAAAGATTTCTCTTATGGAAGATATCCATGAACTTGACATTAGGAGATCAGCATATCCTTTGGATAGAGATCCATAAATATTGTAATTGGAAAGGATTCCCAAGATATTGATTGAGAAAGTTTTAGTAAAATATTTTCTCCGTGGAGTAGCCCGCATTGGGTGAACCACATAAATTATGGTGTCTCTATTGTGTGTGATGATTGATGCATTGCTTTGGTTATTTATGTTGATATTGCCATTAATTATATTGATTAATACTATTTAGGAAAGAAAAGTAAAAAGTACCTTATACTGTTCACCCCCCTCTCAGTATAAGCTTGTGTTCTTCAAAAACTTTCTTCTCTTACTAGCTAGGGTAACTCTCCATCACTATATTCACTTGAATCCTCGTGTATATTACCTTATGGTCCATGTGGTATAATATCTTCTTCAATGTCTCACAAAGTTATATCCTCGTCTTCTTCTACCATTCACGGATCATTAGACATCCCATGAGGTGTTCTCTGTGAGTTTTCTCCCCTACTTATACTTGCACCATCATGGCATGAACTACTCACTTGTGGTGTCATCTCATGTTTTTTCCCCTTGCCTTATAATTCCTATGACCTCACTGCTCTTTGCTTCTCCATCATTTGCATCGTATCATCCAAGTCTTGGATAGTTCATTCGCGAAGTCTTGCAATGTGACCCTACAATATTTCATACTCTTGCAACAACTAGATCTGGTGTCACATTTTTTGTTGCAATAATCCTATCCAAGCTAACAAAGAGAATTCAGTGAGCTCTTCCTCCATAGTGTCACCTCCTATTCCTTTTGGAGCTTCCATATCAAAATTATTCGTTCTATCCTTATATCAAACTGTTAGTCTCATTCTTAGTTGATCTTTTGATGACTGGGGTAATTCTCTATACTCCACTTGTGGATACACTATCCCTTGATCTGATGGATTCCTTCTTTCTCTTAGATAAATCCCTCTTTCATCTTCATCCTCGAGCATTCCAGTCCCATCTACAAACTGGACATGTACTCGTGTCCTTCTTTCATTGGGTCGAGGTACCAACTCTTCTTGTTCAATAATTGATCTTATCTCCTCCCCTTATGTAAATAGGTGTACAAGTCCCATGTCAAGGTCCTCCTATGGCGGGCCTTGAATTTTGCTTTTCTGGTCATCATACTGGGCTTGCTATCTTCATTCAACTTCTTCTGCAGTGATAAACAAACACTACACTTTGTATGGATTCAGCTTTGAGCTATTTATAATATCAAGCACTTTCATCCCATTTAAGATCTGCAATTTAACTGCTTCATTATCCCTTACTTATACAACTCAAAAGAGACCAAGCCACAAGGTTTTTAACTTACCTGGCTTGATTTCTCATTTTCCATTAAACTTTATAACTAAGTCGTCCTCCTTGAGTTCTAATTTTTTAATATGCTTGTCATGCCATAGTTTCCTTCTCTTCTGGACCACTTCTATTGCCCATTATGCCATTTATATTCTCTCATCCATCTTGATCAGTGTTGTTAATCATTCTTCCATACTTTCTTGGTCACCCAAGTGATGCTCCACAACTATGTGTAATATTGGTACCAAGAATTCTACTGGCACTACTACCTCTTGACCATATATTAGCTAAAATTACGTATGGTCCTTTATTGGTTTAAAGGTATTTTAATATATCCAAAGAACATATGGTAACCTTTCCTTCCAATCTACTTCCTCTATTCCACGTGTTTTGTACAATATTGAAACTAATACCTTGTTAGTCGCTTTCGCCTGCCCATTAGCTCTTGGGTAATATGGACTAGACAAGGAGCACTAAATTCTAAATTTTATCATCAGCATTTTTATGATCTCATTCACAATGTGACCTCCGTGATCACTCGTTATTTGTAGTGGGATGCTGAATCTTGTGATCACTTGCTCATACAAGAATCGTGTTATACTTTTTTTCAAGTTCTCTGGTAGTGCCTGTGCCTTAACCCATTTTGTTAAGTATTTAGTGTTGGAAAATGAAATGCTTGATATTATTGAATGAAAGGAGCCTTGCTTAAATAGCAAAGGCATACAATCTGATCCATTGGATCATAACCAACTGAGCTAATCTCATCCACACATATTATCCTAGTAACAACTTAAGATATAATTTATTATTCTAATACCCCCCCCTTAATTGGTACTAGGATATACTAACACCCCCCTTTAATTGATACTAAGAGGTAGGGAAAAAATAACAAAACCAAAAAACAAGTGGTATATCTACAAGTATGAGTTTCGACAACAAGGCTTGATAAGGTACCCATATATAGTATATCCATAAGAAATATCTGTTGAAAGATGATGAAAAACTACAAGGGAGAAAACCACCTTCCATAATAGAAGAATAAGAAGTAGAAAGATGTGCATGGAGGATGGAGAGAAAGTAAGATGTCCTCTTCAACCCCCCTATGACAACTTCATCAAGAAGCCTGCAAAGGATACATCAGATGTCTCATAAAAGTAGAGTAGCCTCATCGTCGAACTGAAAGAAATCTCACTCCCAAACTAGTGCATGTGACAAAGATCAAGGCTATGAACAATGAAAAAGGTCACTAAAGAAAATCCCTTGAAACCAAAGTGTTTCACCAAAAAAAGAGTGTGAATATAGTGTAGAAAGAACCACAAGAATCGCAAGGGATGTCCAAATTGACTCCACAAGCATAAGTAGTGGTTTCCACCTATATGAACACAATGGGCTGATAACAAGGTCCAAAACTTGTGGACAAATAGCTTACTTCAAGGGAATCTAGAAATAAAAGGGCACCATTACAGTGTTTGAACGCGTCCTTATGGTGACCTCCTCATCCTACCGGAATGCATGGGTAACTAGTGGCTGCAATCGCTAGGTGATATAGAGGAGATGGCTATATACTAGGATCACTCTAATAAATGTTTGGGAGTGTCGGATTCAACCGAGAATGCACTCCATTATACAATAATTTTGAGCCATAAAAAGTTTGGAAAATTGTCCCAAAACTAAAAAAAGACACCAACAATGTGTTTGGCTTGAAAAAATATTTCCGACGACTATAAATACCCCTATAGATGGGTATTAATGTGTCCTTTATTTTGCACAAAAAAATAACTTGTTCTTCCATAATAGAATATTCCATAATATGGAAATAAAAAAGGTTTAAAAAATATCCCTCGGAAGAGAAATTATATGGCCTTATTTTATTATTTCTCAAGTGGAAAAAACATTTGAAAAAAATGCCCCCCTTAGTTTGAAAACTTTTAATAATGCATGGATAACCATAAAAATTTTACCCCTACCCATTAAAATGCATGGGCCATTATCTTCCATATTGTTCAATAAGAACCTTTTTTTTTAAATGTTTCCCCTTTATTTATATATATATATATATATATATATATATATATATATATATATTAATATTAATATTGGGGCTTATTATGGAGGGGGGGCAATTTCTTTGAAAAAATTGGAATCCGTATCCTACTTCGGTGGTACTGGCCGTTAACTAGAACTCCATGAACTGTAATAGGATTTTCCAACTGTTTCAAAGGGTTCCACCACCCTAGTGCATGCATCCACGCAGAGGGTCTTGGACAACATTTTCTACCGCATTGGACGACCTCGATATCTGTGAGAAATCATTGATCCACCCGCAGCGACACTTATCGTATCTCCATCAGCAGTGTGACATGAATGTTGGATTAAAATACTGCAGCCCAGTACCCCTTGATTCTATAGTCTCCGAGGCTTGTAACACGCCAGGCAAGGCCCTCCTCAACCAGATATGCGATGCACTCAAGCAAACTCCCCGCAGTTTCAGGTTCAGAAAAATCATAGCCCCCATTTATTTTGTCGCAGCGAGAAAATAAAACGAATCAAGCCTGCACATCTATTAAATTATAAAAAAATCAGTATGCCTGACATTGATTAAAGTTGACAAACTGAGGTTGTCGCATTTTGGAGTCTCCGCTGCTAATAAATCTTAGGTGCATAGGCATTATCCCTCCTCGCTGCCGCCATGATATCATCTCCCATCTCGATTGTAGCAGGTAAAATTGAAGCTGATGTCTTTTGAGTATTGCGGGTCCACTAACAGGTATGTTGTACCCAGTAAACATAGTGGAAACCCTTGATTTTCATATTCGAATTTTGTCAATGAGCTCCTAGTGGTGCGATGACACCTTTTAAAGAAAAAAAACTTCTACGCAAGTGACAAACGCAGGCGTCTCTCAAGATGCTATCAGCTGCGTTCTCCAACAGATTTTGATTGGAAAAAAGGAAGAGGCCAATGGATCTTGAACCAGCGATGGTAAGAAAACTTGGTTATCCTTGGTGATTAAAAATAATGATGTTGTTGCACCATTCAAACTTCGTCGAATTTTTAAAAATGCTCCTACATCTCCACTACGTTCAATATACGGATTTGATGGAATTGATGATACCATTCAGAGTGCTAATGTTGGGTTTGAACATCCGTTATATCATCGACCAGGACCACACCGAGCTATAAAAATAAGAATTGCCCTTTGACTTGGAAACTAGATTCATCGGCAAACAATACCAGTTGTAGTGTGGGGGCCAGAAAGGTAGCTTTCACAGCCATCACAGAATCACCGATTACACAGCACCATCTAAAATTCATAATCCATTTCGTAAATCACTGTACAACTTTCTAAAACTCTGCATCTCGTTGGGTTAACTATCCCACCACGGGAAAAATAATAAAATGGCCCCCCATCAGCCCTGGTCATAGGCAAAAAACTTCTACATGACCATAAAAAGAACTAGCTCTTGCAAAAAATTAGCAAAGCTCACACCTAACAACAAAACCTTGCTTGCAATGCCATTAGGAGGTTACACCAGCTTGTCCTGCTCACAGCCGCCCTCTATATAAGTAAATAGAACTTATCGACGATCTTCGAGTTCAAGCAAAAACAACAAGAAGTCCAACTGTGATGTGTGGATGCTGGTGCACTCCAATGAGCAGAAGCTGGCAACCAACAAAGATATCTCCACAATCAACGAAAACTTACATGCACGACAAGAGCGGCTAGGTTGTTCTCAACGCACCATTGTAGTAGTTGATATTCTGCCAATGGATCTAGCGGATGACCTTTTGTGTAGCCATAGATGTGGATTCCCCTTCAACATCCAGAAGGTCGCACGACTGGACTATATCACAAAACCAGATGACAATTCTGCAACCCCTAAAAAAAAAAAAAAAAACAACCTCTCAAACTTTTAAAATTTTGAAATCATCTGGTTTTTGATCCATCAAAATATGGAGAGCATATTCCCTCGGTAAAAAAAATTAGAAAAAAATGGGAAGATAAAAAACAAAAGGGGGGATTTCGACGAGGGAAATCCTCCCATGAGAAAAAGCTCCTCAGGATCACATGGCAGGGAAGGCCTGCTCTGATACCATGTTAGAAAATGAAATGCTTGATATTATTGAATGAAAGAAGTTTTGCTTAAATAGAAAAGGTATACAATCTAATCCATTGGATCATAACCAACTACGTTAATCACAGTCATACAAATTATCCTAGTAACAACTTAGGATATAATTTATTATTCTAACATTCAGTGGCTACCATGATATATCGACACTTACACTTGCGAGTTGTTCTCAATGGTCCAACAAAGTCCAAAACCCATCTTTCAAATAGTTCCTAGGGTTGTGATGGATGTAATGGCATGAAGTCTTTGCGTACTAGCTTCCTTGCTCTCTAGTAAGTATCACACACTCTTATGTATTATTTGGCATCATTATACACCATGGGCCACCATAATCCTGCTAAGAGTACTTTTTGAGTAGTGGTGTTAGGTCCCATGTTTCCTCTTGCCTATCCTTTATGAGCATCTTTCAGTGTTACTTTAATTTCCTTGTTCGTTGCACATCTTCTTAGGATACCATCAATACCCAATTTTTACAACAATCCTACTATTAACAGGAAAGGTGTTGACTTTAGAATTACTTTCTTCTTTTTTGTTACCATCAAATCTTGTGGCAACACCTCTGTGGATAGGTATTGTCCAATCAATTTTTACCATGATGGCACAACATTGATTATGAATAACTAAGTATTAGGGAATTCATCTAGAATCCTCTCCTAATCGTATTCAAGACAACTAATCCACAATCACATGCTTCTTACTAGGTCGTACCACTACTTAAAATATGAATTCTTGTAGAGTGACGAGCCACCTACTGACTCGTCCTTGAATAACTGGCTTATTTATTAAGTACAACAAAGCCTGATGGTCTACGTAAAAGGCAAAAGGGTTCACCAATATGTAATACCTAAATGTTTGTACTGCATATACCATCCCTAGAACTTCTTTCTCTATTGTACTATAATTTCTCTCTGCCCTTGACAATAGGTGGCTTGCAAAGAACATGGGTTGATCCAGCCTAAATTGTCCTTCCTGTGCCAATGCACATATGACTGTAAAGCTTGAGGTTTCAATATGGACGTGGAATTATTTATCCCAATTAGGGAACACCAAAATGGGACTACTGACCAGCTTAACCTTTAACTCTTCAAAGGTTCCTTGGTGCTCCTTCATCCATCTAAAGGGAATATTCTTCTTGGTTAAAGAATCCAATGGGTATGACATGTGCACATAATTCCTGATAAACCTTCGATAGCATCCCGTATATCCAAGGAAGGTTTTAAAGAGATCACATCATATGGCTCCTCCATGTCTAGTATAACACGATTTATCAAGATCGGTCTTCAATCCTTCGCTGCACACTATATGTACCAATAGTTTCCCTTACAGTACCATCAAAAAACATTTTGCTATATTTAGGAATATTTGTGCATTATTACACCTACTCATGCACTCGGTGAGACCAGGTAAATGATCTTTGATATTTCCATAGATGGACCAATCATCCATAAATACCTTAAAATTTCCTATGACCAATTGATCAAAGATGTACATAATAATACACTGAAATACTGCAAGGGCATTATATAACCCAAATGGCATTCGATTATATGCATAGATGCCATTCTCTACCATGAAGGTGGTCTTCAAATTATCCTCCTCGATGAGGCTTATTTGGTTATACCCAAAAAATACATCTAGGAATGAATAAATATCATGTCCTACGAACTCCTCCAGAATTGAGTTTGTGAAGGGAATAGAGAAGGGATATCTGATTGTCATTACATTCAAACTCTTGAAGTCTACGTATATTTGGATTTTATCCACTTCCTTCTTCAGGGTGACCATAATAGGTGAAACCCATTCACTAGTAGTGATCCTAAAGATAATGCCTACCTCCAACATCTTTTCAATTTCTATGTTTACCAATGCTACGTAATTAGGATTCATCATATATGGTCTCCTTCTCACTGGTTGTGCCTCGGGCATTAGCATAATCTTGTAGACATAGATCTGGTGGTACCCCCTTTAGGTCCTTGTACGCCCATGCAAATAAATCCTTGTATTCTAAGAATATCTTAAAAGTTATTGCTTTCATAACTAGGTCTCAATCGTCACCACAATGGATTATCCTAGGCTCTCTTTCTATTCCCAGGTTTACATCCACCATTTTAGGTCCTTCATGCTTAATGTTTGTAGCCTCCATCGTTGCCTTTTCCACATTCTTTGAATGTACTGGTATCGCATCATTTTCAGCATCTCCTACTATGTATTCTAAAAAGCTCTTAGAAAATGACCATTTCTTCGCTTCCTCTTTCTTAGGTTCCAATATGAACTTTGTTTCATCTTGTTTTTTGTGGTCTTCTTTGTATTAATATAGAGGTAGATGGGTAGAAAAACCTTGTACTCCTCTTTTTACCAATGGAGCAGTTCACTATCATATCGAGCTTTGTCTTCACTATAATCCTCTAGGTACAACATCCCTTCTTCATTGGGTTCATACCCCTTGTCACCAGAAGAACTTCCTGACTCGTTAGTCATGGCTATATCCTCACTAATCCTTTGGTTATTCAAATTGATCATATATTTATGTTGTCCTTTCTTAAAAGTGATCTTATATTTTCCCTAGTTGTGATTAAATTTGGCTATTCTTAGTCATACTCTCCCCAAAAAGGCATCATATGTCAACTTCTACATCATAATCACAATGAAATCTAAGACAAAATCCTATTCAACTATTTTAACTTGTTGTGCAGTTAAGACACCCTTTGTCTCTATTCTATACTAGTCAGCACCATATAACCAAAATCTAGGTGCCCATAAGGATGGAGCACCAAGTTCTTACCATGTCTTTTCAAGTAGCACATTAACACTAGATCCTCCATTTGCCCTAATATTTCCATGTGGACTAATGTGAGTTTCTTTCCCACATCAATCATAAAAATGGTCGAGTCCATAAAATAATTCTTTTTTTCCTCTTCTTTAACTGGTTGGTTTTCTACCTCCATCATCTTATGAGGTTTCAAATCTTCCACCATCACTTTATGTAATGATGGGATGGCTTCTAGCAAGCTTGCCATCTTAATTTCAATTGTCGTATTTAAAACTTGTGCTACCAAATTTTGCACAACCACTGTATATTATAATGGTTTCTTTAACTCTTTTCTTCTGCTATTCTTAATTCTTTTGCCTTATTTTCTTCTTCATCAATTACCTTCTTTGCTACTTACCATCGCTTCATTTCTTTGACAGGTTTTGGGTACTTGTCTTTCCTAGCTAGATTCCTTGTTATGGCTAGTACTTCTTTGGTTTCCTCACTAATTGGAGGTACCTCTATGTCCAAAAAATTCACATTTTACGGGTTACTAGAACTCATCTATTTTGGATAATTCACTTCCTTGTGGTTCCTTGGACCACAACATCTACACATGTGTGTAGTGTTTGTTTGCCATGTCTCCTACTTCTGAGATGCCGAATAGTTCTTTGTAAAGTGCCCCTACTCCTGGCAATTACGAAATTATATGATTGGTCTCCCATTCAAATCATACTGCAAGTGGCTCTTTCCTCCCTACTGATTACCTTGATACTATCTACTCCCTCTACGGTTATTCCTATAACTGCCACTGGTGGCTTGTTGGCCACTCACTTGTGGTTTCATTTTCTCCTCTTGTTCATTGATAGAGAGAACCTGTGGGTGCACCTTTGCATTAAATGGATATTGTATCCCTTCATGTCCCAACACATTGCAAATGTGAAAATAATCATTACGAGGATAAGTCAAATTCATGTGACCTTTAGACTTGCAATCGATACACCAAATGTCCTTTCGATATTGCTTGAATTTCCATTTTGCCTCTTTAATCAATTTATCAAATTCCCTCTGAAATGACTATACCATATGTTGTATTGTATCATCTTCCTCACTCTCTAAATCATAGCGTCTTACATGTGTTACCATCCTCACGATTATTTGCTTAGCCTCACTTTCAAAATTCTTTGCATTTTCTAAGGTTTTCTCATATATCGCTAATGGCACTACCTTCATATTCTTCTTGTATTTGGCTAGCAAACCATCCATAAACCATATTTTTACTAGCATGTCTGCTAAAGGTATTTGTATCTTATCCATCAACTACTTTAATTGATGATTGTATGACTTCACATCCTCATAAACTTTCTGCTTAGTAGCGTAAAGTTCAGTTATGATATCTCCATCATCCTTCAATGGGTGAAATTCCTTAGTGAATTCATATTTCATTGTATTCCAAGCCTGGAAGTTTGGTGTCATTTGTCTTTTTGTGTACCAATATATGACTAGTTTTCGTAATATGGTAGGAAAAATATGCAACCATTCATTTGGTCGGTCTACATCATTTTCTATCTAAAAGGTTATACATATTCTGATATGTCTTATAGAGTCTTCCTTACCTTCCCCCATAAAAGGTGGGCATCATTGTTTTCCTGTATGATTGCCTATATGGGCCAGTGGTGGTGTTTCTTCTTCTTCACTTGATGAAGTATCACCTAGAATCCTTGATTTCTTCCACCTTATAGGTGACTCACTTTGTCGGTCCTCGTTAAAACCATCTATGAAAGGAATCTTGTATTAACAAAATAGTCATCTACCAATCTCTTGTGCATCTTCACTCCATGATCTTCTTTATTGGTGTGTAGGTTGTAGCCTTGGTATTTCCTCCTGAGACCTTCATATTCTTCTTGTATTTGGCTAGCAAACCATCCATAAACCATATTTTTACTAGCATGTCTGCTAAAGGTATTTGTATCTTATCCATCAACTACTTTAATTGATGATTGTATGACTTCACATCCTCATAAACTTTCTGCTTAGTAGCGTAAAGTTCAGTTATGATATCTCCATCATCCTTCAATGGGTGAAATTCCTTAGTGAATTCATATTTCATTGTATTCCAAGCCTGGAAGTTTGGTGTCATTTGTCTTTTTGTGTACCAATATATGACTAGTTTTCGTAATATGGTAGGAAAAAGATGCAACCATTCATTTGGTCGGTCTACATCATTTTCTATCTAAAAGGTTATACATATTCTGATATGTCTTATAGAGTCTTCCTTACCTTCCCCCATAAAAGGTGGGCATCATTGTTTTCCTGTATGATTGCCTATATGGGCCAGTGGTGGTGTTTCTTCTTCTTCACTTGATGAAGTATCACCTAGAATCCTTGATTTCTTCCACCTTATAGGTGACTCACTTTGTCGGTCCTCGTTAAAACCATCTATGAAAGGAATCTTGTATTAACAAAATAGTCATCTACCAATCTCTTGTGCATCTTCACTCCATGATCTTCTTTATTGGTGTGTAGGTTGTAGCCTTGGTATTTCCTCCTGAGACCTTGTGTGTTGTTGCTCTAGTGCCTGAATCCCGTCCACCGCACTCCTTTGCAACCTATCCATCATTTTCTCAGGTGTTACCATCCACTCCCCTCAAACTCACATAACTTCCTCGTTAACATCTTGACTTACATCAATGTTCTCCTTAACTCTTGGTGCTTCATGTTTCTCTCTCTATATATCGATCAACAATACATCCAACCTCTGAATGTTTGCCTCATCAAATATCCATACCTGCTCTATTACTGGTTCATGTGTATTGTGTTATGTACCGTTCATGTTTCCTCTTTGAGAAATTCTTGTGCTCATCCTAACTAGGATTTCCTCTCCTTGATCTCATCTCCTACAAATTTGTAGACCGGTGTTTGTCATTCACTTCTAATTTTGTGTACTCAAAATATGTCACATGTACGATCTTCTTGAATACAATACTTTTTGACCTGTTTTAACAAAAATGCCAAAGTTTGATAAGGCAACAATACAAAATGTAGAGGTTAGCAGTGTAGTATTCCCAATGGGGAGGTATTTTAGAGGCTATGAAAATGATCAACAAGATGTCAAAACCTAACTTAAATAAGTTGTATAGCCTGTACGATCATCAACATACACTATATCATCTTTCCAACACATCTTGTACGATCACCAAATCGTACAATTGTACAATCCAAATCATACAACCTTGTACCTGGTGTAATTTGGTACTCAAATTATTAATTGAAATAGGTTTTGCAAGTGAAACTTATCAATTTTGTAATCGATTCTTCTAAACTAACAATATTTCCTTATTTGGTAGAATTGAGTTGCAGTCTTTATTACTAAATTGGGTAATCAAACAACTTATACGATTTGGCACTGTACTTGTACGGTTTGTACAAACCCTTGCTGCAACTAGCATTTAGATCTCTCGCCTTGCATCACCAATCCTTCCAATATAGAGTTTGGGAAGTTTCTGAATGTCAATTACTCCAATTATCCATAACATGTAAAACCTAACTCACTAGCAATGAATTACAATCACCATAGTCAATTCCAAAAATAGTACAACAACTTGGAAATATCAAAACACTGTTGTAACTAATCATATAATACACTCCATACTTCACACCAAGTATTTAGGTTAACCAGAATCATTCGCAAAGTAATTCCACTCATCTACATGCCAAGTTATGTTCCAAACAACAACTACACAACCTGCAACAACCAAAACATATGGTGGAATTCACAAGGACAAGGAAATGAAGAAAATAACTGTCATATTCAGACTATCAATATCCTTCCATCATTTAGTACAATATCAACAATGAACAATAATTCGACTCCATAATCAATACTCCATTAATTCTAAATTAATGATTCAATAATAGACTAACAATGAACATGAATGAACAACTAAAAAATGAATAAGGGGGCTATATAATGCATGCCCAGACCGTTCCAAAGCGATTTTTGAAGTATCACACTATTTACAACTGCCATTCCCAACTAATTCTTCAAACAACTCTTTTACAAGGTTTACTAAGGTCTAATTTGATTTTTATCAAATTAACCACAAATGCACATTTCAACTTAATTTCATTTCATTTCACATTGTACATGTGCAACCTTGTACATTTTTCTCTTGCTTGTACGTTTTGACACTTGTACATTTTAATAAAAATTGAGTAAACTTCAGCCAAATTATACAAATCCATGGATCACTTCTTCTTCTTCTAGGAGGTGGATTTGCTGCCTACATAGGAAAACTTCTATAATCTCTAGTTCAAACTAATTTTATTTTATTTAAAAAAAAAACCTTCTATAATTTCTAGTTCGTTGGATAAAGATGAAGTCTACGGGACCCTCAACCCTCTTAAGAATCAAACCGAAACAACCCACCTCCAAACACTCTTACAAACCAACATAACTTTTTGAACAAGTAACAACTATTTTTATTTTTATTTTTATTATAAATAATATGAAAACATCTTGAAACCTAATATATTTTAAAGTTTTTATATTATCTTGGTCAACAATAAACGTTTTTATCGACAAAGTGAACTAATATACCATGTAGATGACCTGACTTTCCTCCAAAGCTAATAATAACTTATTGTCTTATAATATAAAGGCTTGAATATAGAGATATGGTATTTAAAAGAGCCTGACCTTCTTTATATAAAAATACGTACATAAGTGTTCTAAAAGGTGATTACAAAATAATAGCACAAGTTTAGGCTAAGTTATGTTTAGTATAATATTTTTTTTATTGTTAAGTGGAAACGTTTTACACCTTAAAATCTCTGCCATTTTTAAATTGAAAGGGAATGTAATGTATATCTAATTAATTTCATCTTTAAAGAATTATATAAAATTATAAGTTTCAAATGCAACATAAAAAATTAACGTCATTTTTTATTAATTCTATTTTTATTATTTATAAGAAAGGACACGTTCATTAAAAATAGTGATAAGACTTAAGTACGAGTCTTGGTACCCGTGATGAGTTTAAGGTCAAATAAGAAAAGGAATATGTTGATTAAAGGGCGGGCTCTATTGATCGATTTATGCCGTTGAGAGGAAATATCCGTTGGCCTTCACCTGTTTGAACCCTATCGGCCGTTAAGTTGGCCATTTCACACATTCTGCTAGTCAGATCCAATTAAATTGATCAATAAGTCGATTAAAAACAAACCTCTAAACTGCCTTAAAAAATCCCTTCTGTCTGTCATGAATTCCTATGAAAGAAACAAAATATAGTTTAAGAAAAATGGGTAGCTACAAGTATCAGTAATAACCAGAAGCAATATAAGGTAGAGAAGTACCTTCATAAAAATGGCGTCTGCGGAGGGTATGCTCTCAAACATGTCCCCACCAACATGTTCTACACCTGCACAAATCGATTATAACAAAAAAAAATTGTCAGCATTTTCAAAAGCACTGCAGGACTTAGAGAGCAACAAGGAGCCCTGAAATGACCTGGTATAGACTTCCACAAGGGTCTTGACTTCCTTAAAACCGAGGTAGCAACTGAGAGCCTGTTTCATCACCATGCTGGTAAACGACGCCATGGCAGCGCTGAAGACATTATTAACGTTGGGATCCTCCCTCGCATAAGCCCGTAAGTATTTTCCATGAAACTTCAGCGAGCCAGGATCCCAACGTTAATAATGTATTCACTCGATATTGGGGGTTTGGGAGGGAAGGCGGGCAGAGATTTGGTGGAGAGAGAGATGCATTAGGGCCTGCACATGCTATAATGTCTGGAATTTTGAGGAGCAGGGCAGATTTGAGAACGAGGGTTGGCACAAAAGAGAAGATGGTTTCAAAGGCTTGGTGAGCACATCCCTGCAACTCCTGATCGTTTTTCTGTAACTCACCGTTATTCATTTCCATCGAAAAATACTCAATCCTCTGAAGTATGAGAAAACTGAATTTTTACAAGAAGAATCAATAGACTGCAATGTTGTTAATGACTGGAAGGGGGAAGAATTATATAGGAAGAAACTGCTTTCAAATGCAAGGTCCTGAATTCCTGTTCCTGTACAATCCACTACCTAGAATAAAGTGAGGATGAAAAGTCAGACGAGTTTCCAATTGATTTCCATACAACTCCCAAAATAATTTTGCAGTGTACAGAAGCTGGCCGGCCGTGACATTTTTCGACATTTTTTGGCCCTATTATTTATGGTCCCGGTCTATAACGATGAATTTTGTTCTTAAACTTGGTTGGTGGTTATCTAATGAATGTTTTTGTTAGATTTTTTTATTTTATTTTTTAGAAGATGAAAGTATCATTAGATTAATCTTTTGCGAGGTAGCCTCTATGTCGTCAAAATCATTTGAAATTGTATTCGGGTTTGATCACACCAATATTACCAACTGGATTTTGAGTACCCACCAATATTATCAACTGGATTTTGGATACCCAATGTACATTTTGTAGGATGAAGATTTCGAACCAAAGACCTTCCTTAAAATTGCCATATCTCCATTTCATCTTGATTTCACTTTATCTTTATTTAATTAATTAAAAATTATTAAATTTTTATAAGGGAAAAAATGAAAAAAAGTACATGATTCTCTGGGTGAGCTAGAACTCGATTGACAGAATGGACCCCAAAAAGTACTGACAAAGCATGTGCTTGGAGTAGCATGGGAAAGACCACATCACATGATTCTTTGTGTGAACTACGACTCGATTTACATCATGGGTCCGAACAAGTACTCCATTATTATGCTCGCCAAGGCAAGGCAATGCGTTGTTTCTTCTTCTTCAATGTCTACGTTCCATTTAAACCTACTATAGACGTAGAACTAACGACGTCAAGGGGATGAGGACGAGCACCTACCACTGTGCTCGACCTTTGAGTGCAACAGAAGTCCACATGAGAAGGAAATACAATTAGCACGAAGGAAATAGGACAATGCGTAGGACGAACGCACAGCAAGAGAGAAGATGATGGGAAAGAAACGGATTTGCAGGCCTTTGGCATCCATTTTCATAAATTTGAAAACTTTTAAATTTCATAAATTTGAAAGAAAAGATACAAGTGAAAATTTTCTTTTTTATATTGATATATTGAAATTATCTTTGGTTATTTTGAAGGAAGCAAATATTTTTGGTCTTTTAAGTGATGTAGTTTTTAAATTAAGATACAAGGTTTTTTCCGTGAGGACTTTCTTTGCAAAGGTTTCACTCCCGCTTCGGCTTCGACGCTTTGAAACCCTTTGAGCAGGAGGTCTCTTTTCTCCCATTTTGGAACTGGTTGCTAGTCATGTTTATTTTCTCCGTTGTAGTTCGTGACGAGGGTATTTTTTTTGTTAGGGGTCTTGTTGGTATGTTATGCTCTTTTATAGGTTTGACATTATCACTCTTATCTAGAGCAGAGGGCTGAATATTGACCCAAACTTGTAGGGGTGATCTAGGGTTGTTATAATGTAGTGGAAAATTCTAGTTGTTGACCCCTTGGCTGGCTCTCGCTTTGGTTGGTGGGTGTGTTGGGTGGTTGCATTTCTTGGGTTGTTTGCTAGTTTTAGGGACTTGGTTGGATTGTGCAACATTTCTTCTGGGTTCGGTAGTTTCATGTTTTTTTGGCTTTCCAGGGAGAGGAAAGGACCATCTACCAACCCAAATCCGTTAGGGTGAGCTTGGTATGGTGTTTGGTTGTGAAAATCTAACGGTGTTCCCTTGGCTAGCTTCGGCTCTAATGGCTTGGTTGCTCTGGTTGGATGGTGCTTGGATGACTCTGTTGCTAGGGTTCTCTATCAGTAGTGGGTCTGTGGCTGGTTTGTACCACTTTCTTCTAGGTTCGATAATTTCTTGTTGTATCTGGTTGTTCTGGGGAGACAAGGCCAAATACCAACCCAAACCAGTTGGGGTGAAAGTGGGTTGTTATGTTGCGATGGTTTTCGACTTTTGGCCCCATGTCTCTAGTGGGTTTCCTAGCTTCAACGGTCTATAAAGATCTCTTTCTCTAGTTCCAACAGTGGTGGTGTGTTTGATCCCAGGGATCTAAGGCTTATTTTTTTAGTATCTTACCCTTCTCCCTCTCAAGTGTGGTGCATAATGTTGCTATCTCTTTTTTCTTGTACTTGAGAGCGGTTGTTCTTGTTTTGCATCTTTTGCTTCAATTTAGGCGGCTCATAGTTTTTACTTTTTCTTTCGAATTGTTACAAGTGTAAGCCTCAAATCCTTTGCTAGGCAGAGTGATCTGCTCCTGGTTTTGTGGCATGCTAAAGATTGGGCCAATTTATTCTTTAATTTCTTCTCAACCAATAGCATGTTGACTTGTCCTTTGATTCTCTTCGATGCTTTTGGTGATTAATGATTATTTCTCTCTTTTGAGCACGCGGAGCTATCGTTAGGTTTATGAAGGTTTTCGAGATTTGTGTTCCTGTGGCTTTAGGGGTCTTGCTCTCTATTTTTTTTATCGTGGTGCTATTTATGTTGCTTTCATTCGATGGGATATTTTGGGTTTTTGGCACTTGAGCGAGAGTTTTATCTTTTAATTCTCTAGGCTTGAGCTGGTTTTGGGAAATCCTATTCATCTCCAGGCCTCGACTCTATGGTAAAATTTTGGCTCTTTGGTTTAGTTTAGCTGCGGTTGGGTGAAAACAAGGCTTTTGCGATCAATGGAGTTGTGGGAGCCAGTTATTTGTGGCAATTGATTCAGTTTTGGCGACTCATGGGGTTTGTTACTGTACCACTCTAAAAGCATACACCCAAGCTATTGAATCAAATATACCAAGCATTAAAGCATGTAAAGATGAATAACAATGAATTGAACAAGAAAAAACTTCTTTATATTATCATTGCAAATATCCTTTACAATTACGTCCCTCTTAGGGATACTGAATTCTTTGATACAATTGATACAATATTTTGAGCCCCTCAAATGGGATGGTGTAATACGCAAACTCTTAACATAGACACAGACTGTTTAAGGCTCAAGGAAGCCTTATTCTCACTTGATCGGAGGAATATGTTGCTAAGAATACTTCGAATATGACCAGATCCTATAAATCTACATTCAAGAAATAATATAAGATAGTTAGAAGCAAATGAGACCTCTCATGATGAGGCTCTTGATATGAATTTGCATGAATTAGGATAAATATAATAAGAAAACATGGAAAATTGTAAAGATGATTACAAAACCTTTGAATTATTATAAATAACGATAAGAAAGCAGTAAATCTAGCTATTATGATGCATAATATGCCATTAAAATTTGAAATGAATCAAATCTAACAAAACTAGTGCAAATTGACAATATAAGAGAAAATAGAGCAAAGCTACCTCTAATTCCTAAAATTAACCGTACAAAAGCATAAATAAGAACTAATCTATGTCAGATCTACCTAATTGCATGCATAGAATGAAAATCCTTAAGTTAGAGGGTGTTCAGCTCAAAATGAGTTCAATCTATCATCCTTAGACTGATGGCAAAACTAAAATTGTTAGTGCTTGAAAACTAATATTTGTTGTATTATATTCAAACATATTGCACAATGGAATATATGAATTTATTTGGTCGAGTGGTTGTCTAATCATTTATATCATATAATGAACAAGCTTACACCCTGTGAATCCATCTATGGTATTCCATCATCAATACCCTTTTCATACTTTCCAAGGAGCTCCAAGGTTCACATTGTTGACACTACTCTCAACTAGCATGTGGTTGTCCCTCAATAACTTAAATTAAATCTTGAATTGGCCCAAAATAATATGCATCAACAAGCTGATCACCACCTTTCTAAGCACAACTTTGAAGTGGGGGATATTATTTTTCTCCACTTACAACCTTGCAAACAATCATCACTCCAGCTTTGTTGATGCTAAAAACTAGCTGTCAAGTAGGGTTATGCATAAGAGGTAGGTCCAAAAATGTATATATAATAATGGGGCAAATCAATTTTGAAACCAAGGTGAATAGGGTTCAAAGTCATGTAGAAGACATGACAAATTACATTTTTTATGGAAAAATATAAAAGGTTGGCGAATTTATCAAAATTTTTAATTATATAGTAAAATACTATCGATGGGAGTCAAGCGATGTGTGATATTTGTAGATATCCTACTAATACATGATGATATATGAGAGACTATTGATAATATCCGACTAACATGTGATGTCTACCGAGAGTCGATCGATGTGTAACATCTATCGAGAGTCGATCGACATGTGATATTAAAGATTATTGAGGGGAGCCTATCAACACTAGACATAAAATGATTGTTGAGAGTCTACTGATATGAGATACCTACTGGTAGCCTACGAATACCAGAAACGATATGACTATTGAGAGCCTACCGATACAAGATGACTAAGGATAGCCTATCAACACAAGCCTTAAGATGCCTAGTGAGAGACTACCGACACCATACATCATGATGCATGGCAAAAGCCTCTCAACACCAAATACAAGATGCCTATTGAGAGCCTACTGATACAAGGCAACTAAAGAGAGTCTACTGACATAAGACTCAAGATGACTATGGAGAGACTACCAACACCATGCAACAAGTTTCAAGATGATAGCTTATTGATACCATGCTTTGATATGCCTAATGAGAGCCTACTAATACCATAATTCTAGCCACTTGATGAGAGCTTATCGATAACATATTTCGAGATATCTGGTAGGAGCCTATCAACACCATGATTCAAGACATCTAACCAGAGCCTATCGATAGCATGGTACCTGATGCTTGATTGTGTGCCAGCAATAATTAGAGATAGTCTTCTAGCTATTCGTGTCATGTTTTGGTCCCATGATTAATTATACCATGTGTCAACATATCATTTAACACTACATATGCAAACACATATAAAAGGTATGAACACTCATTTTTATTTTTTACAAAGTCAAAAACCTCCAAAAACCTTCAAAAACCCTTTGAAACCCTTCAAAACCTTATGAAACCCTTCCAAGCCTTGCAACAATGGTTGCAACATCATCCATTCATCAAAAAATTGCTTTCAAAAACCTTATTTGCTTGCTCATCTCTGAAATTATCAATGCTCTTGATTACGATTCAACATGGATGAAAAATTTGGGCTTTTGGGGCTAGCACTAATTGCCCAATTCAACATGGATATTTATTGTTGAATACAATTGTTCAATGCTATGACAATGATGTGTTGGTCATCATAATGACCATCAATAATAAAATCCTATCATTCTTTGTTAAACCTTCTGACGTCCATAGATTGACAACCCTTCCCTATAAAAATTGTAAACCTATCTTATCAAAATTCACTTTGATTGAAGATGAAAAAATATCTAGAGACTCACTACAATCTCTCATTGGTTGTGTTACAAGGTAAGTATTTGAAATTGTAAGTTTCCTCTTCCTTGTATAATCTCCAAATATAATTATTAATTGTGTTATAATTTTTTGTAGTGCAATCAAATCCATCCAGAAGGGGCCTTAGTTTTTTTTCTGTTACCCATAGCTTCCTTCGCGTGGTCATTGAGTTCTTCCAGGAATGTATTGTTTTTCAAGGGAGAACAATAGTAATTCCTTTATGGGTTTTGGAATATATTATACGTTGTCTTAGAAAGAAAAAATCCGATTGGTGCTCATATATTTTTGGCAAAATCACAAATTATTTTCACCATGTACACATAAATAATGTTGTATGTGATGTCATTGTTGCTACTACAATATATTATTTTATTTTATTATGAAGCATTTTATAATCTAAATAGTACCCCCGTCCCCACCTCACTCCATCCAAAATTGAAGTCAGTTGATTTAACCACCAAAGAGGTGCACAACATTTTTACATTCAAATTTACAATATATATATATATATATATTTTATATTATAGTGTTTATGTTTTTAATTTTTAAATTCACTTGAATGCAAAAAAGAGTGATGTCAACTTTGAACAAAAGAGAGGCTACAATTAGAGGAATGCTCCCAGAGGCTAGTGGAGATTCTAAGACAGTGTCACCACAACCTCCACTAACAATATCTATGAAACACATTAGGTCTTATGCATCTCCTCTTGTTCGTATAATTACCTCTTCTATTACACATCAAGGGCTCATCAATTTTGAGGAAGTTAGCTAGCCAATTATAGGTAATGTTTCTCTTTTTGAAGTTGGGTTGTATAATTCATTTCTTTTTACTTAATTTTAGTTACCATTATCTAATATTTTTTAAATGTATTTAGGGCAACATCCCAAACATACTTCTAATCCACCCAATCCGAAGAGGCCACAATGACATATGGTATGGGTAATTATAGTTAATTATTCATTTGATAATAAATATTATTATAATAATTTTTTATAATAAATATTATTATAATTTTTTGTAGGGTCAACTCAATCTCATCATAGACAATGAATGATGCCACCTCCGCTGCCACCACCTCTATATCAACCACAATGCACAAAACCTTCTAAACAACCGATAGAATTAGGGCAAGATACCGAGTTGGCATACACTATGTGTAATTAAAGTTATATATTTTCCAATCTTTTTATTACAATATTTTCTTAAAATATTTATTCTATTTTTTAATGGGGCCTTAGGTCTATCACAATGACCGACATGGCAAATGATGCCACCGATGCCTCCATGATGACAATAGTTTATGAGGGGTTAACAAATGCGTGGAAAACAATTATTTGTTGCAAGGAGTTTAGGAGGCCATACACAAACCCTTTCAGACTTTCCCAAATTTTTAGTGGGAAATATTTCCAATATTATGCATGAGTTTCCTAAGTTGGATAATCCTCCATTGGATCAATATTACCTTTTACAAGTTTTCTTCCTAAGAGTTTTAAAGCTTTTTCCAACTTAAGCATTACAAATTGGAGGAAGAGAAACCACTGCTCAAAGCTCCTCCCCCCCACCCATCAAACTGGTCAACATGCTCCTCTTATTGAGGATGAAAAATTAAAATTTTCAAAATCAATTTTATTAGAAGATAAATTGGAAGCCACAATAAAGGATAGTATGCTTTCTGATATTTTAGAATTCAGAGAGTGGGGGTATCAAGCAAAAATTCTAATCAAAGAAATTAATGCTCGATACAATTTTTTTTAAAAAGATAGAATATGTTTTCTTTGGTACAACAACACCCTGAAAATATTGATGCTTTATTACATCAAGCAACTTTAGGAAATGTAAAGGCCACCAATGTTTACGATAAAAAAAAATTAGATCTCCTTTTGAATAGGTTGGAGAATCTAAATGCAAAAGCTCAAGTGTATTTCAATAAATGAACAATTGATAAGAAAAAGTTAAAGTTACAAAGGCTGCCAAAGTAGTTGCAAAGGTAAGTCATAAATATTTTTTAAATTAATTAATTTTTTAACACATTTAGACCTTTATTGACTAACATATTTTAAATTTTCTATTGTGCAGTCCAATTTTGAGAATGTGAAGAATCGAGTGGAAAGCATGAACGTTTTTTTGGCTACAACAAAGCAAAGTCTACAAAATGCATTCAAAGAATGATTTTATAACACCATTAGAGAGAATAATGTCCTCAAGAGAATAATCATTAAACATAATATGGATCTAGATATTTTTTTCAAGGAATATAAGAAAGGAAATACCTATGAAATAAGATACAACTAAAGAGGAGAGGGCATTGATAGATAGTTTGAAGACTGGTGAGGTGAACTTGAGGAGAGCTAGCACCCTACAAGGACAAACTTTTGGAGCAGGAGGGCATGAGGAAAGTCTACCTCAACCTACATTAGAGGTAGCATTTGGGTAAGGTCATGAGGAAAAGCAATCAGATCCTTTAATTGGACGAACACCTAAATCAAACCTTGGAACCAAATAGTATCAAAGTGGACACACAATTCACTAGTTTTGTAATGAAAATTTATTCAAAATAATTAAAAATTTATTCTAAATATGTGTTATATTTTTGTATCATTGTTTTGTTTTATTAAATATTTGTAGATATTTACAATTTCTTGCTATTGCAACTATGGAAATAGGTGTTGAGATTTAAATTATTCATTTGCTTGTTGTTTTCTAAAAAGGTGTTGATTGAATAAGATCCAATTTCTTATATGTTTAATGTAGTGCTAAAGGATTCTTTCAATTCAACACAAATGAATGTGTCATTAAGAAGTTTAAGTTTTACTTTATTATCAATAAGCCATCCAATGTTTAAAATACTCAATAAAGCAAAACAAGGCTATAATATAAAACATATAATTTTGTGAACAAAGGGTATGATATAAAATTAAAAGTTTCATTACAAGTATGGAATATTATTTGAAAAACACATAAATCCAAATAAAAACTCATAATTTCAAACAAAGGGTATGACATTATTTGAAAAAACTTATCAATCCAATGAAAAATTTATAATCCTAAACAATGTACATGTATGACATTATTTGCAAAACTCATTGTTAGCTTTTGAAGCTATATACTTAAAGGAAATGCAATAGCAAGTAATGAAATAAGCAAGCAATATTATAACTATGATAATGGTAATCTAATATAGATGTAGATAGCATGAGAAACTTTTGAAATCACTCATAAAATAGCCATTAATATATCCTCATGAAAATAGTACAATACTTTGAAAGTGTTCGGTAATTATCATATAACTCAATGTTATATCATGATTAAATAGCCTTTCTAGAAAGAATCTTGGATGGCTATGACTCTTAATATTCCTATAGATGTATGCATGATAGACATATGTACATAAGCATACCTAACTAGGATACTTGTTCTTCCTATTCTAAAGGACTCATGTACATGTGGACAACATGCACATTTACATCATTGCACATTCTTGTGCATTTATTCCATTGCATAAAGTAAATCATAATATAGACATGTACCAAATAATGTAATATTCTCCAACACCCACCTGTATTACATTATTTGGTTATTGAATATTTTAGTCTTCAATATGGATCTTCATATTTGTCTTCATCCTTCATGTGACCTTGCATTTGATCTTCTGCTTGAGCCAGGGTTATGCATAGCGGCTATTTATCGCCAAATTGGCTAAAATTAGGATTTTTGAAATTTGGAATTGGCTAATATTTGGGACCCTTGACTAGGGCCCATTAGCCAAAAATTCTAGGTGCAAATTTGTTTTTGGGTCGATTTGCCCCAATTTTATAATAATTTGACCATTTTAAGTTTAAATTTCCAACATTACCCCTAATAATAATGAACCTTCTACATGCGTTTGGATATTATTTGCCTAGATTTTGAAACTAATTCACCAATTTTTTTATAAATACATTTTGGGGCTGACCCCTTACGCATAACCCTAGCTTGAGCTTCATATTTTTACTTGATTCTGTATTCTATCTTTGGTACTGTTACTATTTACCTTCTAAATTTGTTGCTGAAGAAATTTATACTTTTCTTGTATCCACCTTTGTACCTTGATAAGTATACTTTAGAAACATCACTAATGAAGTTTCTTTTCATGGTATATATCCAATAAAAAAAATGATTTTTTTTGTACCAACAATATCTTTGAGAAAGATTAGTTCCTCCACAAATTTTATAACTATGGAGATTCCAACATCTCTCTATCTTATGCCTGAATTTGTTACAATGATTGCATCTATTTTTATTCCATTATTCATTTGACCATTATGTCCTTCATAGCAACTATTCCTATCACCATTTTCTGTTACAAAATCAGTCCCTTGCATATAGTTGTTGGTCTAACCTATACCTTCATACTCTGATCTGATTCCTGATGCTATTATTCTTTCAATCCATGTTCATGCTTTTTTGAATCCCTTATCAATTTTTAACAAAATCCATTAGTGTGATCAATACAATCACTAGAATAATATTTGTCAGTATCAATAAGATATTGTACATCACTATATCTGTCATCATCTACATCTATGCCTTCATAAACTTTTTCTAAGCAATCATGAATTGTATCTAAATCATGTGTCACATATAGCATCAATATTTGTAATAGGCTCTTCTATCTTTATCATGCAATCTAAATCACTAGTGTCAATGCTTGCATTACAATATTCTCTTTTATTTTGATAAACATCATGATTTACATCTTTATCCATTTGAAAAAGTTCACTAATATCATAGCATGCATCAATCATCAATGGTTTTGATTCTATGGTATTGCAACATGAATCTACCATTATAGGTCTTAAGTCATTTGTATCATTAGAAGCATCTTTCATTTCTATCTTGTTCTTTACTTCTTCAATATGTTCTTGTTCTTTCATCTTAGAAATATTAAAAGTAATAATTTCTTTGTAGATTATTCTCCATAGACGAATATGTTTAGTAACAAAATATTCGTAGCAATCATCAGCATTATTAAGAACACTTTGCATGTATTTTTGAAGTATAGAATAATTCCTTTTTTTATTGCTTCACTCTTATTTTATTAGTTGTTATTTCATTATGTTGGGATATTAGGGAATATTATGTCATTAGACTATTGTTAGTCTATCTTATTGTTGGGCACTATGCAGTTAGCTCGATCCACTTTATTCGGGCTAATCTGGGCCTAAGGTTGTAGTTATATTATGCATTTGATTAATGGAATATACAATTTGTTCGCTGCTCTATTATGGTATCAGAGCAAGTAAGGTCATGGCTCGATTGTTTGAATATTCTATAGCCTTAGACCTAGAGAGAAGACCAGGCCAACCCGAACACAATTCCTGAGGTAACCCAACTTCACCCGCAGATCAAAGTCGACTAGACAATCAACACCTGGCTGACATTGCACGGTGGAGGACCTGAACCAGATACTAGATCGAGGGAGGATGACTCAAATCTAATGGGACCCTAGATGCGACCTGATGAGTGACACCTTAGATCGTGACATGAGACACTCGTGGACCACATGGGCAACGTGGTCACTACCTGATGGACCTACCCAACGCTGGATTAGGACTGTTGACTCAATACCTGACACACATGTGACAACGTGACACAGAGCTGACTCGATTTGGATGTCAATGGAGGATACAAATTGATAGGTCAGTTCCCACCTCCACGCATTAGCTGGCAGAAGACGGTCAATGTTCGTGTCAAATGTCACTCTCCTGTAAATATTCATAGGCAATTTTCAAAGTAATTTTTAGTGGCTTGTATGCTCCTTTTTTCTATTATTGTTTGAGGTTGTTAAACTCTTAACGTGTCTCTGCTATCTAATCTTGATTAGCTTACCACATTCTTAGTCCGTATATTTTTTGAGTTCAACAAATGCCTTTGGAAATGCACAACTAATCCTCCTCTTGTGATGTTTCTCAACTGTGAGACTTTTTGAATCAGGTGAATCAAATGAATATCTTCAACCCTTTTTATTTGGGGCTCACGCTATCTTTTCTCCTGTAAATATTTTCTACGAGAAGTTTGCTATGGTAGACCATTTTGGTTCGCTGGTTCTAGAATAACTGGACTCACCACCAAACCTAATGAACGTTAGGTAATCCTGCATTGAATAACCGTTGGTGCCTTTATTATGCACGATCCTTCAATGTAGTTCCCAAGTTCAACATATCCTTCGCAACTACTCAAATAGGTAACATCTTCGACATGAATGAGAATAACTCTTGTAATTGTTGGATTGAATTATATACTTTCCCCTCACAACTGTGATACAATAATCACACCTATTTTCGTGATCTATAGTTAGAGCGATGGTTGACACATTCTTAGGTAATGGCTACATCTGTAATATCCACTTGGAATCCAAATATCTCCTTCACATGTTCACCTATGTTTCTTTTGGTGTGCAAATCAGACTAAACGTTAATGCCCAGATGACTCTTTGCTGGTGTATCAAAACCTCTATCTTCTCAACTGCGTACTTATTCTATACCTTCCTTATCAAACTCATGGCTCTACAAATATTTTGATTTTGATAACGTCTCTCTCACATAAATATTTTAATAACTCCTCACTACCACTAGTATGAGATGAACTCTAATTGCCTGCGTAGTTGTTCTCCTCTCTCCTGCTATATGTATCTTTACTGAGCACTGCTTCTACAACGTAGGGTGTTAGGTGATTGTTGTCTACGTGCCAAAATATTGCTAAATATTCAATATTACTGGCTATACGACTTCAAGTTGTATAAACTAGATGAATTTTGATTGTCTTCCTGTAACAGATATATGCTGACAACTACCTCCTATGTAGTGTAACAACTATAACACTCGTTGATAGCATATTTCATCCGTGTGTAGATGAAAAGACTCCTTTATTTCTAGCTATTTTCCTTCAACTAAATGACAACACTTACAATCAATGCAATGGCTCGTTGTCTTCTTCTATGGTGGCTTAGGTGATCTTCCTTCAGAACTGTGCATTGTGACACTTCAATGCTGTACTTATCCTTCACTGTCATAATGCCCTTGATGCTTACACCAATTTTGCTTGCTAAAGATGTTTTGAGGCTTAATGAAATGTTTTATTGGTTGGATCCTGATTGTGGGGCTTCGTAGTGTTTGAATATGAAATAAGCAAATCCTTGTATCTCTAGAAAATGGTGTAACTCAACAGATTCTAGCTCACTCTAAATCAGTTTCCTAGCTTGTGTGGCTCTTCTTAGTGTCTTTAGACACTTAAAAGTCTGCTCTATTTGGTTTTCTGTTTGCTTAGAAAGAATGCCCTGACTCTATTTCTTTCTTTAATGATTTTGTACTTTCTATTATGTACTTTCAAGATTTTTGAAATAATACTTTATATGGCATCAATTTAACACAGCTTTTTATGGCTTCTTTTATAGCTCCTTTCTTGATAGCTTGTTGTCTCGAATTTGAAGCAATACTCCTTTTCTCTTGTTGCTTGTAGAATCTTCATCTTGCAGCTGAAAATGGTGCATTTTTTGGTCCAGGTCTATAGTAGATATCCTCCAAAATGCAGCTTGTTCTACTCTCTCAATGCTGCCCAAATCTACAGATCAAACCCTCTATTAGTTGCTTATAAAACGGATTCACTGATGTCCATGAATCTCCAAATTTTGAAATTATTCAATGTGACCTCTTCTTGGATCTATTGATCTCTTCAATAATAAGGTCTATCTTCAAGACCTATCAATCTTCTTCTATTTCAAGTTTGCTCTTGGAATAGGTAAATCATTAAATGTCACTAGTTTTTCTTTCAACACAATGAGAGACTCTATCTTCTCTAGTTTTCCTTTTCTAGAGGTAATTCCTTTAGCGTTACTGGTTTGCTATCAAACAATCCCTAGATAGTGGTGTTTGTATGCAACGGTGCACAACGACAAATCTGATTTGCAAAAACACAGTGAGGGATGAATGGTGGAAACTAGAATGGTCCCTTGTGGCTTTGATACCATTATTAGCTTTTGAAGCTATATACTTAAAGGAAATGCAATAGCAAGTGATGAAATAAGTAAAAAATATTATAACTATAATAATTATAATCTAATACAGATGCAAATAGCATGAGAAACTTCTAAAATCACTCATAAATAGCCATTAATATATTCTCACAAAAATAGTACAATCCTTTGAAAGTGTTCGGTAAGTGTCACATAAATCAATGCTATATCATGATTAAATAGCCTTTCTACAAAGAATCTTGGATGGCTATGAATCTTCATCTTCCTATAGATGTATGCATGATAGACATGTGTGCACATGCATACCTAACTAGGACACTTGTTCTTCCTATTCTAAAGGACTCATGTACATGTGGACAACATGCACATTTACATCATTGCACATTCTTGTGCATTTATTCCATTGTATAAATTAAATCCTAATCTAAACATGCACTAAATAATGTAATATTCTCCAACACTCATTAATCCAACCAAAAATTCATAATCTTGATTTGCAACACCAGGTTTATATTAATATTATGCAATATGTATAAAATTCATCTATCCAATAAAAATCATTATCCTGAAGATATTTGTTGTACAAATAATACAAATATTACATTGGAGGAAGTTGAAACAAACACTTACCATCTTGTCCTAAATTGCTTGTATGCATAGTTGATCTTTGTGTTTCAACAATCTGATCACTGCAGTTATCATTTTCCTCATCATCATCAATATTTGTGATACCTCTTCTGTCTGCTATAGATTTCTAATATGCTAGAGCTCTCTCATAAGGAAACTTGTCCACCTCATAATATGAGACATATTCTCAAGCAATTTTCTAAATTTTTATCCAATTTGTTACGAACTTTAGATTTCACAAAAGATAATGCACTAAAAATCCTATCTTCCACTGATCCCAAAACCATTGTTTTACACAATTCATATAAGTGGAAATATTCACTCATTGTATGTTTAAAACACTACTAGGGTACAAATTTTTCACAAATGTATAATAGAACCTAGTTCACTATAGTTAGTTAAATGTGAAATTTGATCAACCATTGTCATTCCAAAATATGAGAATTGATTGGTCAAAAATTCTTTATTCAGAATACTATTGATCTCAGTGTTGTTGAATTCCACATGTCAATAAAATATTGGATAAGTGTACCCATATATTTTATAAACAAGTCATTTTTACTGTTACAGTCTATTCTTGAATTTTAAAACATGGGGCTAACCACACCCATCACTTCAAGCAACTAATCTCTTTGAAAATGGTTTTTGATTTCTTTTGTCAATGTTTTCTCTATTTTTATCAGTTTAATCCTTGTATTCAGTAAAACTTTATCAAATTTGTTGTATGTGATTGGAATCTACTAAACATCTTCAGTTACTATATCCAATCATTTATCAAAATAATATAAAGGTATCTTTTTTCTATGAACATTAATACAAATATGATCGTTGATGTTTAACTTCAACAAACTATTTTGTTCATTGATATTTATTAATGTTTTCCAATCATAAAATAAAACATCCATAAAATTATCACTTGACAAGTATAGCATATCAATATACATACAATTTTATTTTCTGATCTTGATGAAATCAACAATATAAATGGATCTTTGTTGTGCAATTTTTATCAATGTATTCATTTCATGTAATATTGGAATAATGCCACATAAAGTGAGTAGTGTTTCCAAGTCTCTCATATGATATAATAAATCTTTTGCTTTATCAACTGCCCTTGAAATCCACATAGTATCTACATATTTCAACAATTTTTTTCCTTTTGTAAGTCCTAGTACAAACAGTTGAAACACTGTAAACCTTTTTAGATTGCACAAAAAATAATAATTTACTTCATGGATGAGTTTTTTGACTCTTGCAATATTTTCAAATGTGCTCACAATTTTGTATGCAATATTCATTCTATGAGCTATGCAGTGAATTGGGATCAAATATAGGGTAACTGATGTTTGAATTCGAACACAAATACCATTTCTATTACCTTACATTATAATAACAACATCAGCTCCAACACATATTAATTTACTGGCTATTGCTACATCATCTATTCTAGCAATATCCTTTAAGCTAGTAACAACAACATTGTAAATATTTTAGCATTACAGTTATCCACCATCTTATTTATCACTAGCAAATGAGGTTGCCTTACATGATTTTGAAAGGTGTAATTATTCATGCAAATCCAATATGTGTTTTCAACAATAGTTATCTCATCAATAGAAAGTAAAAAGAAATTAGAATTTTTAAGTTTCTATTTTAGGTCCTCCTTCTCAACCAAAGATAGATATTTTACCATTTTCCAACCACTTCGACCAATGGACACTAGGGAGGTTATGTACATCAGCTAGTTGAAAGAAATGCTTAGAATCAATAAATTTTAACATAGGTCTACCCTTTTTAATAATAGTAAACACGACAACAAACTGCAAGCTTTTTGATACTAAAGTGGTTTTATGAATTTTTTGAAACTGTGCTAGAATTTTTCCACTATTCTAAGCTAGTGTTTGTTTTTATTTTATCTTTATCATAGTCTTCTACATATTTCACATGTATGCATTCTGATGCTACCTAATTATTTTCTTAGTTGTTCCATCAAATTTTTTTACTGTCACATAAACTTTCCCACAACTTTTTTCTATTGTATCCAACTTAAGTTGCATCTTATATTCTTTTCCTAGTTTCCAACTACAAATAATGCATCTACATTTTATTGGTGTATCATTATTGTTTTTCAGCTGTACTGGTTCAATAAATGGATATTTTGATAACCATTCAATCTGAAATGACCTTCCAATAGTCCATCTTATTAACTTTCTACATTTAGATTTCTTAGTCGAATATTACCTAGAAGTATATATTTGGTTAGAATGATCATTTTCATTTTGGATTTGTGTTCTAGTTTTACAATTCTATTCAAGTTGCTGAATGTCATTGTTGATCAATTTTTTATGATCTATTTTATCCTCTAGAATATATTCTAGCAAAGGCATATTAGGATCAATTGTGTACTCTGAATTTAAATATATTCTATATTATTTTTAAAATTACTATTAAGTAGGTAAAATGAGTATGTACCTTGTATCTATGCAAGTTTCGATGCCTCATTTAATTTTGATGCCTCACTGGATTTAGAGATATGGCTAAAATATTTGATGTTGGTTATTAAGAGTGACTACTGGCATCATCAGGAATGAGTGAGCTAAGGTTTAGCGGGTGCGGCGAGAGTGAGGGTTTGAATTTTTTGGGCAAGAATCTCAGCCAAGGCGGCATAGGTAGAGAAGGTACGAAATGGACGGGTGGGAACCTCGAGCATAGATCAAGTGAGGATCCAGAGGAAGGCAGTCAGGTTGTGGCAGATTTAGAGGTGGGCATCACATGGGAGCCCGAAACTCCTTAGAAATACCCTAACAAAAAATATATGAAGGACAATGCGGGGCCCAAGAAGTGGCTATCTTTTGTTGAGACTCTTAGAGGAAAAAGAAAGGAGGTTCTCTCTCTTTCGCCCCTAGTTCTAGTAAATAATAAAATTTTGGCCCCACAAGTTCCATGAGCCCTTTTCTTTCAATGGAAGAATTCTCCTTGGTAGGCAAGTTTTTGGGAGGTAGGTTGAACATGGAGACGATCAGGGCTTTGATGACGGGTAAATGGCGACCGGTAGGCAGCTTGGAGTTGGTAGCTCTAACTCGAGGGTTCTTCATTATACATTTTAACAATATGGAGGATGTTAACCGCATTTTAATAGGAGGTCCTTGGTTTTTGGGCAAAAGGAGCCTTTTTCTCAGACGATGGGGTGAAGATTTTGACCCTGAAAAATAAAATATTAACATTATCCCTATTTGGGTTGATATCCCGAATCTACCTACCTAGTTCTTCAATGCATACTGGTTGCAGGGCATAGCCAGAACTATAGGGGACCTAATATCAATTGATCATCCGACCTAAACAAGGATGACTCATGCACGAATCTACGTAAATACTAACTTTGATAATGAATTACCAAGGTTTGTGGAGCTAGAGTATGAAGAATACTATAAAAAATAGTCGGTATAATATAAGAATAGACCGGTATTCTATGCAGAATACAAAAATCAAGGACATCTATGCAATCAGTGCCCTAACATGGCAATGAATAGAGAAAATTAGAAGTAGGGAATGCTAGACAAAGGAAATTTGAGGATTTTCCCTGGTAGAGGCGATTTCAATCAGGTAAACTATGTCTACCAAAAAAAAAAAAAAAGAGGTTGCAGTGTCCCAACATGACAAAGGAAAACAACAGGTTGTTGGCAACCAAAATACTCAGGTAAGTTCCAATCCTCTAGTTTCAAATAAATTTTTATTTTTATCCAATATGGGAGTAGGAGTATTATAGGAAGACATGGAAACCCAGAACCTTCAGGCTAACCTTTATGATTCTCTAGAATCACCATCCAAGTCAGGATCCTCAAACCCTAATGTTAAATTACTGTAAGCCCCATGGGCATCACAAAACCAAATCCTAATGCTCGATCTCTAGAATCCCCATCCAAGTCAGGATCCTTAAACCCCAATTCTAAAAATACTTCAAGTCCAATGGGCATCCCAAAGCCAAAAACTAATGCTAAAGAACTTAGGAAGAAATTTGAGGCATTGGAAAATAAAAAATCTCATCTCCCTAACATCATCACTAGGAGCCAGGTGAATCCTACTAAGGGGTCGTCCCGCAGACCAAGGGAATACAAGAAAAAATGAGAAGATTTGGATTTAGGGATGGAGATATGTGAAACTCTTTATATTGAGGAATATGGCAGTTTGGTTCTGCAACAAATTGCCTCCCCCAGTTTAGTCCTAAACAAACCAGGAGCACTGTGAAGTAACCTATAGATTTTGGCAGTGAAAAAAGAAGAGGGAAAATATCAAATGTTGAGCATAAAAAAATTAAAACTAATAATGACATTGCCAATATAAAATAAAGAACCTTGTTTCAAAAGGTTATTTCAGGCTCTAAAGACAACAAATTAGGAAAATCCCCTCAAGGGAGGGGGATAGGAAGAAATCCCAAACAATCTAAATGAAGTTCCTATCATTGAACGTGAGAGGCCTCAATGGCCTATCCAAACACAGGGAAGTCAGTGCAATAAGAAATCAAGTGAATCCAACTATTATCATGTTGCAAGAAACAAAAACTAATGAGATTCAGTCAAAAAAAGTAGCAAAAAGTTTTGGAAACAAGGGAAAATGGTTTGCAAATCATTTAGATGAGCATATGGAGGCCTTATGACTTTGTGGGATCCCTGGATAGTAGAAGGTACCATTATTCAAAAATATGACAGGGTTCTTAGTGTTTTATTTAAGGAAATAAACAAAAACAGGTCATGGATCCTTTCAAATATTTATGCCCCGACTTCAATTCAAGGGAGAGCTCTACTATGGGAGTACTTAGGCAATATGAGTGAAATCTTCCATAATGTCCCCTAGATTTTGGCTGAAGATTTTAACACTCATCTTTACCCTTCAGACAAAATGGGTGGAAATGGACCACCTATTAGGAGTATGGATGAGTTCAATGACTTTGTGAACTCCAACATGTTGATGGATGTAAAACTTAGAGGATTGAATTATACCTGGACCAATCGGCATATAGGATGTCATCTCATTCAAGATAGGCTTGACAGGTTTTTTCTATCAAAGGAGGCTACAACTCTGTTCGATGATTCTACCCTACAAGCCCTTCCTAAAATTGCATCTAATCATAATCCCATTTTGTTGGAGATCCTTAACTCTCCATCCTTCAAGAAACCTTTAATATTTCAATCTATGTGGATCAAAAATTCCAGTTTAAGAGATAACTTAATTCAGTGGTGGCAGCAGCCTATTAGGGGTAGTGCAACTTTTAAACTTGCTGGCAAATTAAAGTTTGTTAAGGAAAATGCTTCGAACTTGGAACAAAGAGGTCTTTGGGAACCTCTTTGAAAATAAAAAATAGGTTGTTGAAAGTTTGAAGATAATTTATTAGAGGATTCAACATGGTGATGCTGATGAAACTACTAGGCAAGAGGAATGGACAAAACTAGCAGAGTTTCATAACATTTTGGCCTATGAGAAAATCTATTGGAGGTAAAAATCAAGGGCTCTTTGGTTGAAATATGGAGATTCAAATTCCAAGTTTTTTCACGTCACCACGCTTAGAAACAGAAGCAATAAAAAGCTAATTTTTTTTAAAAAAGCAGATCGTTCTATTACTCAGGACTTAACAGAAATTAGAAAGAAGGCAATAACTTATTTCAATTTTATCCTTGGTCAAGAATCACGGTGTAATGAGGAGGCCAAAGATATTCTCTTGCAATCCATTCCTAGCATAATAAATGAGGATATAAATCTTAAGCTTCTAGCTCACTTTTTCGATGAGGAAATTAAGGAAGCCTTGTTTAGCATGGAGCCAAAAAAAGCCCCGAAACCTAATGGCTTTCCCACTCATTTCTATCAAGATTTTTGGGACATCGTAAGTGAGAATGTAATTTTTGCTGTCATAGAATTCCAAGAAATCAATCATATCCCAAAAGGTCTCAGCTCTACTTTTATTTCTCTAATTCCTAAGAAGCAAACCTCTGAATATATGGCTGACTTTAGGTCAATCAGTCTGTGCAATATTTCTTACAATATCCTAACTAAAGCCATTGCAAATAGAATGAGATATGTTCTGCCCTACATCATAGATCCATGCCAAGGAAGCTCTATCTAGGGTAGGTCAATCTTGGATGGAGTTATCACAGTTCATGAAGCTCTACACTTTGCTCATAAGACTAACATGTCTATTTTTGCCCTCAAGCTTGATATGAAAAAAGCATTTGACAAGCTAAATTGGGACTTTCTTATTGATGTCCTCCTTAAGTTTGTTTTTCACCACCAATGGGTTAATTTGATCAAAGAATGCATTTCTAAAGCATGGTTCTCAATTCTGGTTAATGGAAAAATTGCTAGTTACTTTCAAAGTCATAGAGGAATTCAATAGGGGGACCCTATCAGCCCCATGTTATTCATCATTATGGCAGAAGCTTTAGGCAAAACCATTAAAAATGCTTGCAATTCAAGGCTAATATCAAGAATCAAGGCAACATCTCTCACTAGGGCTGTTTCTCACCAACAATTCATCGATGATACCCTTCTATTGACTAAGGCGTCGATGGTTGAGGTCAAAATATTTAAATACATCATGCAAATCTACGAGGATGCTGCTAGTCAGAAAGTTAATTTCAGTAAAAGCAAGTTATATTTCTTGAACACCCCCATTCAGAGGTAAGGAAGGATCGCAAAAATTTTGGGGTGTGATATAGTAAACCTCCCCACTTCGTATCCTGGTCTCCCTCTTTTCATTGGTTCTCTGAGAGAGTAAATGTGGGATAGGGTTATTGAAAGAATTAAAAAAAACTTGCTGGATGGAAAGGTCATCTTCTATCTCAAGCAAGAAAGCTGACCCTCACTAAGGCCTCTCTTCAGAGTATTCCAGTCTATTTCCTCTCCATTTTTAAAGCCCTTGTGAAGGTTTTCCAAAAAATTGAGAAACTCCAAAAAGAATTTTTATGGACTGGATCAGAGGAGAAAAAAGGATACACCTTTTAGGATGGACCAAAGTGTGTAGACCCAGGGAAAATGGGGGCTTAGGTCTGAGGAGAATTGCTCATATGAATTTAGCTTTACTAGCTAAGCAGACGTGGCATCTCATTTTTGGTGAAGAAAATGAATGGATGACTATCATCAAATGAAAGTATCTTCAAAATATGGAATTTCTAAGTGACTAAGTTCCAATCAGAGGTTCTTCTTTTTGGAAAGTAATTCTCAATTGTAAGGAAATCATCAAAAAAGGTTTAAGATGGGTTTTAGGCAATGGTGAGAGGATAAATTGTAGGAATGACAGGTGGGATAAGGACGAACCACTGATGCAATATCCTAACTTATCCCGAATCAGAGATATCACGAAAGAACTTATTGGTAGAAAAGTATCTGATTATATGGTTGAGGAAAAAGGCAGAATGAAGTGGAAACAAATAAGGATTTAGGGATTTCAAGTGGAATCAAATGATATTTGTAGCATTCTTAGGCAACATTTTATCCCCATGAGACCCAAGGAAGATCAAGTGACCTGGGTTCCTACGGAATATGGGCAGTTCACTATTAAATCAGCTTACAAGCTTCTACTTGATGACAAGGATTTTATCCTCCAAAAGGACTTAGTTTGGATAAAAAAATTAATTCCAAAAATTGTAGTCTTTTCATGGCTAGTTATCCAAGGAAGAATTCTAACCATTGATAATATGATGTGTAAAGGTATTGTATCACTAATCATTGTTATCTGTGTAGGGCTAATTGGAAGACCATTTATCACATTTTCTTTGAATACCCTTTTTCCTTGATTGTCCTAAGTGGGATTTTTTAGGCCTTAAATATTTCCTAGATTAAACTAGCTACTTGATTTGTTCGTCCAGTGGCCTTACCCCTTTTCAATCCAAAGACTTAGATATATGTGAAAATTTTGTCTCAATCACTATCTTTGACAAGTGTGGTTAGAAAGGGACCATAGAGTCTTTAATGAGTCTATCCATGATCATCAAACTATCATTGCCAGGATCCATCCTTTGCCAACGAGAATGTGAACCTTATCCCTTTTGATAGCCATAAACCTCATCTAAGGGAGACCACGATTGCTCAATATTTAAGCTTAACCTTGTTATATGAGTATGTTCCTAGGGTAGTCAACCCTAGAGCCAATGTTAAGTGGTCCCCACCTCCTACGGGTTGGTTTAAGCTTAATTTTGATGGAGCGACTAAGGATAATCCTGGCAGAGCAGGCGCTGGTGATATTGTACGAGATCATAATGGAAATATGATGCTTACATTTTTTGAATATTTGGGAAGAAGGACGAACAACGAAGCTAAAGCTAGAGCTATGTGGAGAGGCCTTCAATTGACTCAAGAATTAGAAGACAATTTGATCGTAGAAGGAGACTCTATGCATGTTATAAATCTCCTCAATAATTGGAAAACACCTTCTTGGAGGATTAAAACAATTGTTGAAGAGGCTAGGATTCTTTTCCGGGGAAGACAGGACATAAAAGCCCATCATGTCTTTTGGGAAGCTAACAAAGTTGCTCATTAGCTAGCCAATTTGGGTTTCGATAGTGACAGACTTTTCTAATGGGAACATGGTATCCCGAGTGAAGTAGAGGAGCTTAATCAACAAGAATACCAAGAATGATAGTCGAATTTACCAACAGGGAAGGCACTGTAAGTTTAAAGGCTATGAGTATTCCCGTCTCTTTTTTGAAATGGACTCACAATAAAAATTATCCAAGTTGTCAGGCTTGGTGGATGCTGCTTGGAAATACCACAAAGACTAATTGGGACAGTCACATGTCAGATAACATGGCTCCTAGTCATCTTAGTAATTTGAGGTTGGTTGATAATCACAAGGTAGGAAAGAAATGACAATATAAGACTTCGAACCAGAGCCACGTGGACCACAAGATAGCCACCACCATAAATCTAGCCAGCAAGTTCACTTCTCCAAAGCTGATTGGCCAAGATGGGATGTGGTACCAAAGCATGTCATATACGGAAGAAAGCAATTACCAAAGAATTATTAAGAGTAACTGTCAATACAAAACTTGTGGGAGTTTTTTCAGTACTCTGCTATGTGTATCTGCAGCTTTTTGTTTCTCCACTATTTCAAGGAAGGGATTTGTGTCTGTTTCATTTTTTGTAATTATGATGTAGGTGTGTTTTCTTGGGGTATACCCAAAATGTTGTATGGGAAGTTTATTTTTGATAACATGCTATGTGCCTTACCGGATGTAATGGATTTGGTGGCATGTAGATTTTACATATATAGGATCCTTAGTAAGGACATGTTCATCAACAACCCTGGGCTGATTTTTGTAAAAGGTTTTGGGTCAACCTATAAAACCCGATATTAATGCTATAGTATCTTATCTACCAAAAAAAATATATTTTTCTCCCTTATTTCCATTGGAAGTTGGAGCCATTGTACATGTAAAGGAAAATGTTAGAAAAAGAATGTGAGATTAAAAAAATTTATTTCAATCACATGGTGTTAATTATGTGTTATAAGTTCATTGTTTTGAAGCATAAATGATGCTTTGAATTATTGCAATGATCTTTGATTATTTTTAATTAATTTGTAATTTGGTTACTATTAAGATGTGGACACCACTTTCTAATATTTTAACAACATACCCCAGGTTGACCCAATAACATTATAGCTACAAGCACTTAAAAGGATAGGCAAAGCAAATATGCTTTTGTAACTTCTATAACTTACATTGAAAGGAGATAAAATTTTCAAAGGAAAGGTAAAGCAAATATGCTTTTGTTCTATGGTATAAATATTGATGAAGAAACACTAACATGCATTGCTACCACCATTGAGATTATAGACACAAACAAAAGGAATCAAATAAGGCCTGACTGGTGATTTTTCTAAATTTAATTTTCTTTGAAGTACCCATATGATCTTTAAACAACTATTAATAACTACCTAATAGCTTGCAATATTTTTTGAACCAAAATATTTCAACATAATGCAAAAGAATTAAAATATAAAAGAAAAATCATGTCCTCACCAGTCATCTTCATGTGTCACCGATTGTCTTTGTATACCACCAATCATCTTTGTATGCCATCGGTCATATTTGCTATACCACTAGTCATCTTTGTATGTCATCGGTCATATTAATTATACCATATGTCATCTTCGTTATGCTACTAATCGTCTTCATTATGCCACAAATTGTCTTTTTTATACCATCAATCATCTTCGTTACACCATCGATCGTCTTCATTATGCCACCTATTGTCTTTATTATACCATTAATCATCTTTGTTACACCATCGATCGTCTTCATTATGCCACCTATTATCTTTTTTATACCACTGGTCATATTTGTTATGAAATCAATCATCTTCGATATACCTCTAGTCATCTTTGTTATACCACCTATCATCTTTACTATGTCATCGATCATCTTCGTTATGCCATCGGTCATCTTTGATATACCTCCAATCATCTTCATTATACCACCATGTTTCATTTGCTTGTAGTATTTTCTATGTGATCGATTATCTTTCGTATGTAGTTTATTCTCTATTATTAGGTATCATTTGTTTGTAGTCTTTTCTTTGCTTCCTCTCATTTTTTGGCTTCTTTGTTTTCACTTATTTTTCAGCTTTTGTATTATCGATCGAGGAGAACCAATGTTTAACATGTATGTTTAGGTATATATAGTGGGGGTATAATAGGTAAATTTGTCTAGGTTAATAAAATTATATATAATTTTAAGGGAAAAAGGTCCAATATCTAGGTGGGAAGACTGGCGATTTAAAATTTAAACCATAAAATTATTATAATTTTGGGGTGAACCGACCCTATAAGATTTTTACCCCAATTTTTTTTGGGTGAATGTACCGATGTCCAGGGTCCCCATATTAGCCAATATTAAATTTCAAAAATCCTAAAATTTGTTAATCTACGATAATTTTCCGCTATGCATAACCTTACCACCAAGTTTGATGGACCTTACCTAGTATTACAACATATTGGTGCAATAACCTACAAATTGGCCCTTCCTTCCATGTCCAAGATCCATTCAATATTTCATGTCTCTTCTCTCAAGAAGGTTATGAAAGACAAGGTACATGTTCAATCCACTTTACCAGAACTAGATGAAGAAGGTTCCATCATGCTTAAGCCTAAATAAATTTTTGATCAAATATCATGCACCCTTCACAATTGTATCATCACTAAGGTTATTCTTCATTGGTATGGATTACAACCTAACGATTCCACCTGAGAGTCTCTCTAATAGCTAAATTTTTTTTTTTATCATATCCAAATATAAAGGGGCATAAACAAACATATCTTTTTACATATTGAATTAGAGTATTGAAGGAGGTTGAACCCTCAAAGAGGTCCATACTTTTATTTTTGTTATATTACATTATTTGATATATAAGAAACTCAAGAGTCTCTTAGATAGGTGTCAAGATAAGAAGATCAAAGGTTATTTTGTAAAGCTATAAGATGGACCTCAAGCTCCATAACTTATTTGTATCATCCTTTACATGATTAATATATTATCCGTTTCTAATTTCTTGTAAGTTTTGTCAGTTTCATTCTATTTTAAGTTAGCTATGTTATGACTATCTTTTATTTTATTCTGTGATAAATTACTTTGAATTTTTTTATTAATAAGGCTTTCAAAAGCTAATAGTGGTTTTAGAGCCATTGAGTGAAGGACTTGACACTTTTGGAAAATATTACATTATTTGGTACATGCTAATGTACCATCTTGGGTACATATTTAGATTAGGAGAGTGTCTTATATTAAGGCTTGCATATTTACTTTATGTAATGTAATAAATACACAAGTATTATTAAAATATGCAATGATGTAAATATGCATGTAGTCCACATGTACATGAGTCATAGAATAGGAAGATGAAGAGTCATAGGTAGGTGAAAGGCCAAGGGATATATCTCCTTATATATAGGCCTTTGATAGAGTTTGAAAGAGAGATAAGCATATAGAATAGTATAGAATAGATATGAGAAGGGAAAGTAGATACAATGTAGATCACGTATATTTTTGGAGTGTTTGAGACCTCCATTATAGAACATTGTACTATTTTTATGAGATTTCATTAATTGCTATTTTTTAAGTTATTGTATTTCTTATATATTATTCCTGCATATCATATTGCCATTATCATATAGTTAATATTGCTTGCTCATTTTAGATCTTATGGTTACATTTCCTTAAATATATAGCATCAAAAGCTAATAGTGGTATCAAAGCATAAGGTAGATTGATAGAAAATAGAGATATCCGCAAGAAATATTGAGAAGAGATAGGAAATATCATTTTTAGAATTTCTAAAATTTTTATTTGGCTAGAGTATTTCCATAGAGTTGCAAAAAAACTTGTGAATACTAGTTTGACAGTCTTTCAACATTGATTCCACTAGCTTGACAAAACAACTAGTGAAATTTATTATCATTAAATTTAAATTTTTTTATTATTATTTTCTAATACTTTGTTGTAGAGAAAAGTTAATTCAAAGAAATTTGAGAAGCTTCCTATAATATCTAGGAAGAATATCTTCTTTGAAATTGATCTAATACTTGTAGAAACAAGTTGAAGATTGAAGACTCCATATTGAAGGAAGAAGAGACTTAAGAAAAAAAGAGTCTCATAGAATATTAGAGATTGGAGATCAATGAGATCTAAGAAAGATACCATAGAATATTGAAGACTATAGATTGCAGAGTGAAGAAAGTAAAAAGCAACTCTAGAAGGAGGAGACCCAAGAGAAAGATATCATTGAAAAACTTCTAGATTTGGAAGATGGAATATTGAAGATTGAATATAGAGGACTAGGAAAATTCATATTGAAGGTTTGAGAAGCTATCGAAATTGAAGACCCAAGATGAGAGATCTCAAGAAAATTTGGAAGGAGAAAGAAAAATAGGGCTAGAAAATCCCTATTGAAGAAATTTGGAGAAGTGTCCATTAGAGAAGATTTCAAGATAGCTCAAGATAGAGTATTGCAAGAAGGATTATATCCTAAAAATAAGACTTTGGGATAATTACTGCCATATGAAAACAATCCCAAAAGAAAGAATGATATGGCAAGAAGTTTGCTAAATTTTGGAGAAGGATTTTTGAAGACCTCAAGATATTCAAATTATTGAGAAGAAGGCCCCTAAATAGGCTAAGGTTGAATTTAGAATTCATAAAGAGCTAAGGAGGAGAAAGAAGGTAGAAGATTCTACCAATTTGAGAAACTAGAAGACTACCATTAAAGGCTTAAAATTTGATTTGCAAATGGAGAAGATCGTTTATTTTCTTAGTAGAAGTTGAAGGATCCTAAAACATCAAATTAAAGGAGGATTGGAAAATATTTGGTCAATGAAATGTGCTAAAAAAATTATATATTAAAGGTAGAATATTATATAGCATTGGAAGCTATAAAATAGAGGAGTTAAGAATAGAAAATTGAAGGTGAAATTGGTTGTATTAATAGATGAAATATACAGAGTTTTAGGACAACAAGAGGGTATAATATTGGGCAACATTAATAGTTGTAAATTTTAGAGTCCGAGTGAACAAAGTTGGAGGATAATTAGAGCCACAAAGTCATATATTTGGATACCAAAAGTAAAGGCCAAAAAGATAAGAAATTAGAATAGCAAAGCACAAGGAGTTTAATATACAAAGTCTACAAATCTGAGGTAGCAAATACGTGAACCAAATCACAAAGAAATATTGCTACAAAGGAGGCAAAAATAAGGTTTAAAAATTGTTGTTATTAAAGTTTTTTATCCAAGTATTATTTAAGTTCCTTTAAAACACCATATTAGAGTTATTAAAGGTAGAAAAAGAAGTTTTAGTTTAAAGGTCTTCAAGTCATATAAGGAGGTAGCATTATCATATTGAAACCTACAAATACATCAACACAAGTTAGAGTTAAAAAAATGCTTGAAAGAAGTTATAAGAAGTATGAGATAGTGCTTAATACATGTTATTTCTGAGAACTGCCAAAGTGTAATAGTATTAAGCAAGGTAAGGAAGAATAGTGCACAAGAACAATGATGAGTTAGAGTATCAAAAGATATTATTAAGCACAAGTAAAAGTTGTAGCAAGTCTTGGTGAAGAGGAGTTTCCAAAGGAGTAGTACAACCACCAAGAGAAATAAGAGGTGGCATCATATTAAAATAATAAGAGACTTGTGATAAAGACAAGAAGGCAAGCTACAAAAGTAGACTAAAAATATCTTAAAATTTTGGTGCAATAAAGGTATTTTATCTTAGTTTAAAACAAATTCATTTCTAGTTTATAAAAGCACCATATTTATCTTTTATAAAGTAGCAAAAGAAATACAAGAGTTGAAATGTTTTAAGACATCAAATAGGGTTCCAAAACTCCAATAAGGAAGTTCCTATATTGGATCAAAACCTACAAAAAAGATAAATAATATGAATATAAAGAAAGGACAACAAGGACAAAGGTGAAAGTAGTAAGGAATAAAGAATATAATAAGGTATTACCCAAAAAAAAGAGGTTTGAATACCTGATAGAACAACCAAAAAGGAAAAAATCATTGAATCACCACCAAAGGAGTAGCCATCATCATTGAAAAGGAGCATCCATTGAAGGAGAGGAGCCACCACCATATGTTGGAAATCAAGAAGCATGAAACAATTGCTAAAGAAGATAAACAACTTGCAAAGAGTTGGTAAAGTACATTAAGTAAATAAAGGAATATTGGGTGCTAAGTATAGATTACATGCTAGAAAAGAAACCACCAATTGTAATGGCGAATAAAGAAACCATATGTCACTTGGCACAAAAGATAAGAGCACCAAAAATATTTAAATAATGCCTTAAATGAGCATGTATTAAGAAATGAGGGAATATATTATCATTAACCTACATGTCTAAAGATTAAAGTAACACTTGAACCACCTAATAGAGAAGAGCAAAATCCAAATATTTAAGTAACCCCTATACCACCTAAGAAAAAAGAGCAACGTCCAAATATTGAAGTAATGCCTACATGGTAATAGGTAATGCCTACACCACCTAACAGAGAAGAGAAAAATCAAAAGATTAGTAATGCCATGTGGAACGTAATGCAAAGGAAAATAGTCAAGTATTAATAGCCCAAAGCTAAAGAGAGCATGTATACCAAGCATCCAAGGTCAAAAACGTTGAAGAAGAAGAGTGCACCATAAAAAGGAGGTGCAATAAATATAGTGGAAGAATATTGCTATACCTTAAATACTGAGAATATTACAATGCCAAAATAGCATGGAAATTATAATCAAAGGAGAAGCCAAACAATATGTAGTGCCTCACCTCAAAGAAAGGTATAATGACATTAAATTATTATTTGCATTCCATCAAGTTTAAGGAGGTATAAGGTCTATTATTTATAAGGTTAAGTTTAGTTATTTAATGCATCGATATTTAAGGAAATTACAACCTTAGATGATTTATTTATGGATCAAAAAGGCTATTGAAGTAAGGAGTTTATAACTTAAGAGATTTTTAAAAATTCCATTATTTGAGATTCAAGTATTGAAATGTTTGCAAATAATATAACTAGGAGGAATAAGGTTTTCTACTTTGAAATTGAAGCATTATTTTTTTAAATATCCTCATTTTCTAAATTTCTAATTAGGGATATATAAGGAGTTCAACACCAAATTAAATATCTTGAAATTTAGAAACCATATCATTGAGAATTAAAGGATATAGGAAGTAAAACATAAAGTATTGAAAAGTTGGAAAACTAAATTGGAATTAGTCTCATGATCAAACTAATTAGACATAAGGAGTCCAACTCTAAAGTCTTGAAGATAGAAAATTTCATTAATTGAGAGTTCATTAAAATTATCTTTAGCTTTCTATTCACAAATAGGTAGAAATAAGGTGAAAAATAGTAGTTGAACATTAGGGAGATAAAAGGGATTCAACTCAAAGGAAAAATAAGAAAGCTAAGCACTTTATCAAGACCATAGTACATTCAAAATACTTGGGAGATATAAGGGGTTCTACAAAACTTAATATTTGAAAAGGTTTTATCAAATTTGATCTCTAAACTAGGAAGTCATAAGGTAGTCAACCTCAAAGTTTTTGAAAGTTAAAATACTCCATCAAAATCTATTTTTCAATATCCAAAACTAAGGAGGAAGAAGGATGTCTACTTCAAAGAATACAATGAATAATAATATGGAAAACATCATTATAAAGGAAAGGACAAATATCATAAAAATTGGAATCAAGAATTTACTTTAAAATACTAGAGAAAATTTAGATCTTACTTCAAAAGTGATCTATAGTGAAGCCTTTGGAAGAAAACTTTAAAACTATAAAATATTATCTGCATGCTAGAATCACTAAAGCGATTGATAATGAAAAATATGATATTCTAATTCCTTTAGACATTGGTAGCATATTATATATGGCATTACTTACATTTAAATATTACAAAGAAGAAAATATGGAGCAAAAGGAATTGATTGAATCACTTAAAGAGAAAACAAAAATAGATGAATCCTTCTTAGAGAAGATATTTCATTCTTCATGTAGTATTGATACTTCAAGTTATTCTAACTCAAGATCTTATCATGATGCTTTAAGTGATTGCTCAAAATATTCTATACTAAAGAATAATTGTGATAAGAAGGACAAAGGCAAAGAGAAAATATTTTTACAGGAATCTAGTGATAGCATGACAACTCATGAAAGAACAAAAATTGACTCCAAAGATAAAGAAGAAGAAGAAGAAGAAAAATAAGAAGAAGAAGAATAAGAGGAACCTAACCAAGGAGGTATACAATGAAAAGTAAATTAAATATAATACAAAGAACCTGATCAAGCTAAAGAACATTTGAAAGACTAAGATCATATTGAAGACTAAAGTATTCAATAACCAAATAATACAATATAGGGAGTGTTGGAATATATTACATTATTTGGTACATGCTAATATACCATATTGGTTATATATTTATATTAGAAGAGCGTCTTAGATTTAAGCTTGATTTTTTATTTTATGTAACATAATAAATGCACAAGTATTATTAGAATGTGCAATGATGTAAAGGTGCATGTAATCCACATGTATATGAGTCATAGAATAGGAATATGAAGATTCGTAGGTAGGTGCCAATGGAAATATCTCCTTATATATAGGCCTTTGATAGAGTGATAAAGAGAGAGAGAGACATATAGAATAGTAGAGAATAGAGATGAGAAGAGAAAGTAGATACAAAGATCATGTATATTTTTGGAGTGTTTGAGACCTCCATTATACAACATTGTACTATTTTTATGAGATTTCATTAATGGATATTTTATGAGTTATTGTACAATTTTATTATATATTTTTCCTATATATTATATTACCATTATCATATAGTTAATATTGCTTGTTCATTTTAGATCTTGTGGTTGCATTTCATTAAATATATAACATGAAAAGCTAATGACAAGCCCAATTGAAGTTTGAAATTGAAAGTGTATTATGAGGAATTCAATTCAGAAGGAAAACTGTTTGGACACTACTATGACAAGATTGATCATAAGAGAAGTGAGAGGCTTCCTACAACATATAGAGAAGACTTTCATATTCATGTGTAAGAAGAAAGCTGAGAGCTTTCATTAAGAAGGGATTAATTTGAGTTTTAGGTTATTATAGTTTCAGGTCTTAAAGAAGATACCTTGAAAGAGATAAAAATAGATCAAGTTTACCTATTCTAAGATTCTTTTTAGAATAGAAGGTAATCTATGAGAAAGATTCAGTTCTTGAAGATAGACCTTGATAAAAACCTCAATGATTTAGGTCCTATAGACCTTGACAAGTGGTCCAAGAGGAGAGGTCATATTTAATTGAGAAAGGAAGAATTATTTATAAGGATAAAAGTGCTAGACGAATGGGGTAAAAAAATTAACGAGGCTTGCATATTCTAGATATAGGAGACCCATTAAATGAGGTCCTATTATAGAATAAATATATCCTTTAAAAGAGGCCATATAGAAACCCCATTTCAAAGGAGGCTTGAAGACATTTTGTGAAAGATAATTTTTTTATAAGAAGCTTGTATAAGGTAGAACTAGAGGATAACAAGTTGAAGGCAGAGGATAGAAGGGATTAAACCTAGTATTTCAATGTTAAAAGCCATCTAACCATAAGCAAGAACGCTACGATAAAAAAAGCAACAAAGGTCACAATTGTAGCAAGGAGAGAATTACATTTGAAAGTGTCTAAGATAGCACACAAAGTATTGTGTGTTATAATATTGAACACCAAGCGACACACTTAACCATACATAAGAAAGCATGGTTAATTAAATGGTCACATAACAAGTATTATAGCAAAGTACAGTTCGGGGAGATTAATGCTATAAGTCAGAATCAAACTGAGTACAGGGGAAAATCAAAGTATAAATAGCCCCTATCCAATGCAATATTGCACTCAAAGAAATCAACTTTAATAAAACATAAAAATATTAAAAATATTAAAGAATATTATGCATAGGAGCATTATGTGTAGAAAGTAGCATCATCAGGAAATAGTAGGAACACATAGCCAAAGACAAGCAAAGTGTTATTGAGTGGCAGTAGATAGAGGTAAGAAAAATATTATCAATTGTGAACTGAAGCACCATCTAAACATTGAAGAGTGAAAGACATTAAAGTGTCATATGAACGTTGAAATGTAATAGGTATTAAAATGTTGAAACACTAAAGTTATCATTAAATTTCATTCAAATGTCGAGGAAGGATTGGAGGAGTTAGAGCACCAATCAATAATTCTTAAAATTGAAATTCAATTATTTTATTCAAGCATGGAATATTGTAACATCTAATAATTCCATCTTCTCACCCATCAAAGGAATGTTTGTTGGTAACAACAAAATATCGAACGATTTTCTTAGTGAAACATTCGTTTAGATATAAATTGAAATGTCCAATTGAACACCCAATAAGGATCTTTTTCCAAGTGTGTGAGAGTTAGATTCATGGAAGTACACACTTAAAAGGAGGTAATTTGATTAGGGTTTTTATTAAAGTATGTTAGGAGTTAATATTTAGTTTATGAAGGTTAATTATTTAATTTAAGGAGTAATAAAGATTCTTTATTTTGGAGTAGATTAATATTTAATTGAAGTAATAAGGTCTAGGTTATTAATTATTTCTTAAATTTGAAATTTAATTATTTTATTCAAGATTTGCAAATTAATTTTGGAGAGAAAAGGTTTACAACATCAACTTAGGAAATCAAATTTTAAAAAATTCTCATTTCTTCTTAGTTTCTAAATATTAGGGAGATAAAGAAATCTACCTCATATTTTTTGAATTTAGAAACTTTGAATCTATTTAAAAAATCTTAGGAGATACAAGGGTTTCTACTCATTATGGATTATTGGTACACAAATTTTGGAGCTAGTAGACATGACTAGAAATAAAAAAAAGGTTTAATACATTTTGTGAAAAGCATGAGAAACCAATTGCTTTAGCAAGATAGTAAAACATATGAAGTCAAAGGAGCAGGAGACGTTATAGTGAACCTAATAGATGGAAAAGAAATATTTAAGAATGTGTTGTGTGTTCTAGGGTTGAATACTAATCTTCTTCCAGTTTCTTATCTTATGGATCAAAACATAAAAATAGAATTTAAAGTTATCAATGAAAGGAAACATTGTCATATTATCAAAAAAGGAAAAATTATAGCTTTAAGATTAGATAAAGAAAGTTTGTTTACTTTAGATACAATCACAAATTTGGCTCTTTCAGTAGGAATGCGTGAAACAAGAGAACTTCAGCATAAATGACTAGGACATACAAGTGCATAATTTCTAAATAAAATGGCTAAATATCAAATGGTAAAATGTTTACCAAAAATATCATGGGATTTACAATATGTCCATAATGTTTAGCAATAAAACAACATAGAATACCTTTTGAACTTCGTCAACATAGAGCTCAAAAACCATTGGAATTAATATATACAGATCTATATGGTCACATGAATGCTACTAGTATTGGAGGACATAAATATTTTTAACTATTTGTTGATTATTAATATAGACAAATATGGGTATACTCTATGAAATTCAAATCAAAAGCACTTAGTTTTAAAAAAATTAAAACTTCTAGTTATAAAAGAGTCAGGAAACACTATAAAAAATCCTTGCTCATATAGAGGAGGTGAATTTTTGTCAAAATAATTCAATACATACTTATAAGAAAATGGAATAAAAGGTAACTAACTACAACATATTCACCAAAATAAAATGGTATTGTAGAAAGAAATAATAGATCTATCATGGATATGGTTAGATGCATGTTAAAATATGCACATAAGAAAGAATATATCTATCATGGATATGGTTAGATGCATGTTAAAATAAGCACATATTGATCATCAATATTGGGTAGAATTAGTTAAAATAGTTATATATTTGCATAATAGATTACCTACAAGAATACTCAAGAGTGTTACACCAGAAGAAGTATGGTCAGGATGAAAACCAAGTGTTGAATGACTAAGAGTGTTTGGATGCAAAGCTTATATGCATATTCCAAAATAAAAAATAACAAAATTAGATGACAAAACAATGTGTGGTATATTTCTTGGTTATGATGATGAATTTGTAGGATATAGAATAATTGACCCAACAAGAAGGAAAATTTATAAAATAGAGATGTAGTATTTGATGAAAACCTTAAAGTTAGTATTAAAGAAAAAAATTTAATTCAAATATTTTTCTATTTTTTTTTAGAAGAATACTTGTCATATGAAGATGCATAATCTCAAGAGGAATAAAATAAAAATACTAATATTCCTACAAATTTATAGATAAGGAACCTATATGACTTAGAAATACTTTTAGAGACTCAAATCTAGAGTAAATGTTAGATATTACTACTATAAAACCTCAAACCCGTAGTCTTATTAGAAAAAATAAGGATTATTAAGGTCCATGACAAAATCCACATCTACATTTCGCGCATTAAATTATCCAAAATGGAAGGCAGTCATGGAATTAAAATATACATCATAGCTGAAAAATAAGACATGGAATTTAGTTGAGATGCCTCTAGGAAAGAAAATAGTTGGTTGAAAATGGGTTTATAAGATCATATATAAAGTAGATGGTTCACTTGAAAAGTACAAGGATTGGTTACTAGCAAAATGATATACTCAAATAGAAGGAATTGATTATGAAGAAACATTTGCACCACCAACAAGGATGACTACTATCTAAAGAATTTGTGCTTTTGTGGCACACCATGGATGAAAAATTCATCAAATGGATGTAAAAAGTACATTTCTTAATGGTGATCATGAAGAAGAAGTTTATATGTCACAACTAGAGGGATTTTCCATTAAGGGACAAGAAAAAAAGTCTATAAACTAAACAAATATTTATATGTTATAAAATAAGCTCCAAGAGCATGGTATATAAATATCAATAATCATTTACTACAACATAAATTTAAGAGAAGCTTGTCAGATCCAAATCTATACACAAAAAAAATTGGAAGTGATATAATAATACTCATTGTGTATGTTGACAATATAGTGATTATAGGAAGTTCAAAAGGTATAATAAATGATGTCAAAATGAATCTTGAAAATAATTTGAAATTATTTATGTTGGGCTCATGCATTATTGTCTTGGTTTAGAAATCAATCAAAATGAAGATAATATTACAATAACACAGATAAAGTATGCAAAATATTTACTTGAGAAATATAAGATGAAAAAATGTAAGACCAGGGATACATCTATGGAACAAGGTCTACAACTATCCAGATATGATGAAACTTATTTTGTATCAACAGTAACCTATTGTCAATTAATTGGAAGTCTTCTATACTTGAAAAATACTCGACCATATATAGATTTGTTGTAAATTATCTCTCAAGATTTATGTAAGAACCTAGATAAAATCATTGGAAAGCTATAAAAAGAATATTGTAATATATCAACAAGACCATAGATTATGGGCTTACATATAAAAGGGATGAAAATAATTTTTGTCTACAAGGATATTCAAATTTTAATTATGTTGGATCTATAGATGACAAAAAATCAACCTTAGGATATATTTTTTTATCTTGGTTTAGGACCAATATCATGGTATAGTAAAAAATAGCATGCAGTAGCACTTTCATCTACTAAAGCAAAATATCATGCAACAAAGGATGTAATCTATGAAGCATTATGGTTATAATACATATACTGTCAGACATGGGAATAAAAAGAAATCCAACAATGATACATTGTGATAATTAATCATATTAAACTTGGTAAAAAATCCAATCATACATGAACAAACCAAACATATTAAAGCTCAATGTCATTTTATCAGAGATCATTTTCAGAATCATCATATCAAGTTGAGATATATTTCTCCAGAAGAACAAATTGTAGATATTTTCACAAAGGCTCTAGGTCAAAACAAGTTTTAGATATTCAGAGATCATCTATGCAAATCAAGAAGAAATATACATCAAATAATGTAATACAAGGGGTGTTAGAGTATATTACATTATTTAATATATTACATTAATGTAATGCAATACATATCTGTGTGTATACAACATGCTTTCACTCCTTAGTAGTTGGTGCCTCTTGGATGAATTCCCCTAGGGTATTGCCAATATTCTTCAAAATATCCTTATTGATAAGATGTTATGAAAAACCAAAAATCATAATCCATACTATAACCTTCATAATATTTTTTTTTGACAAAATAAATATCACTCTATGATCATAAATACAAGACATGCCTCCTCTAAACCATATGTCAACACCCATTATTAATCCTTGATATACAATCTAAAAATAATAACAACTTAAAAACCTTTACAAAAAAATCATGGAGTAATTTTAATTCAATCTCAACTTCCACTTTATCCAAGTTTAAATCTCCAAAAACCCTAGCTAACATATGTGGAACATACACATTAACCCTTTGTTTTAAAAACTATTATATCTTACTTGATCATCTCATCCTTGAAAATCACTTTTGGTGTAACATCTACTACCTAGATTAGAATTGTCATATATTGACTCTTCCTTTTATCTCCAACTTAGGCATCCATACTTCTAAATAGGGCATCTTTACTTCTAATTAGAGCTTTCAAATATAAATTGCCCTTCATAGCACCTAGCTTTTCCTCATATGAATTCTTTCTTTTTGAACTTCAAAAAATATAGAGCTAGAAAAGGTGAGGCTCACTCCTAGCTTGCACTTGCTTTCGGATTGCACTCAACCACTATGATATCTCTTGACTATTGTCACATTAGTATTTTAATATTTTTGTATTATATCACTAGATCATGATTTAGAAGATTTAAATTTATTTTTATTTATTTATTTTTCATAAAAAGCCTCTATATTTTCTAGTCCAAACTAGTTTTATTTTATTTAAAGAAAGCAACTTGTATAATTTCTAATTCGTTGGGTAAAGATGAAGTCCACGGGACCCTCAACCCTCTTAGGAATCAAACCGACCCACCACAAAATAATCGACCACTACAAACCAACCTAACTTTTTAAACAACTAACAACTATTTTTATTTTTATTATAAATAATATGAAATAATTTTAAAACCTTTATATTATCTTATTCAGCTTGGTTACAATAATATCTTCTTGGGGAACTCAAAAACAAAGACAGAGTGAACTAACATACCATGTAGATCAACTGGACTTTTCTCCAAAGCTAATGATAACTTATTTTCTTATAACTTATCAAAGTCTAGGCGTATAAAGGCTTGAATATAGAGATGTGGTATTTAAAAGCGCCTCGCCTTTTTTATAACCTTATACAAATACATACATAAGGGTTCGACAAGGTGATTACAAAATAATAGCACAGTAGAATATTTTTTATTGTTTAGTGGAAACGTTTTACACCTTAAAATCTATGCTATTTTTAAATTGAAAGGGAATGCAATGTATATCTAATTAATTTCAATTTTAAAAAATTATATAAAATTATAAGCTTCAAGTGCAACATAAAAGATTAACATCATTTTTATTAATTCTATTTTTATCACATTTTAAAAGAAGACACCTTCATTAAAAAAGAGTGATAAGACTTAAGTACGAGTCTTATTATGTGTGATGAGTCTTGTTTAAGGTCAAATAAGAAAGGACTAAGTTGATTAATAGGTGTTGACAGGAAATATCCGTTGGCTTTTAGCTGTTTAAACCCAATCGGCTTGAGTTGGCCATTTCACACATTCGGCTAGTCAGATCCAATTAAATCAATCAATAAGTTGATTAAAAACAACCTTTATAATGGTAAACTGCCTTATTTCCATTCAATTCTCTGAACAATAAAATTCCGTGCTGCTATGGGTCAAAAATAAGGTTTTGGATGTACTAAACTTCGGTAATATAAGGTTTCCATGCGGTTAGAACACATGCATGCATAATATATCACTTAAAATATGACACAAAAATATCTAACATGGTTATGGTGCGTGAGATAATAACAATCATTATCAAAATTCAAATGGATTAGAACATCGAGATCAAAAGTACTATTTCATGAAATATTTTTGGGATGAATTTCCATGAACACTCGAAGCCATGGGTATTACCTGCAATCGCTCCAATAACATTAGAAGGATCTCTTGATGAAGAAATCATTTTAAAAGAGAAAAAACAGGGTAATTACTAACTACAACAATAAATGTAGGCTTGTAAACACTTCTTGCAAGATTTTAGTGAAAAATATGTTATGAAATTTGGTAAGAGGGACTATACTTGATTTACCCACAAGGATACCACTTGCATTATAGATGATGTGACCAGAGTTCAATTTCATGGTGAATATTTATAAGAAGTATTATTTAATAAAAAAATAAACATGCAAATCTTAATTAAAATCTCTCAGGACTCTAACAGCTTTTGGGTAAGTGTTAAAATATATTAACAAGTTCCTATATATATTCTAAATTATAGTCTTTTCATTTGTTAATATGGTAACTCAAATGTTTTTTTTTTTTTCAACCAAGATCATATGAAGGTTGTATTTTCCAATGTTTTAGATCAAGAAGTTCAGTGTGAATGCCCTTGAGCATAATTTAAAAGATTGGTGTTAAAGAGGCATGGACTAAAGGTAGAATTTGGATAATTTAAAATATCATTGTAATGTTTTTATTTTGATTTTTAATTTCTTATACAAAAGTTATCTTAATAATTTTTAAATTACCTTATGAAAAAATAGTTTAACCTTTATTTTATATTAATAAATATAATATTTTTTAGTTTATTATTTAATATTAATAATTTTAATAAATTTATTTAAATTTTAACTTGCAACATTTTTTTATTAAATAAAAGATTTTTTTTTATTTAGTTAGTGTGAAAAACTTCTATGATCAACTTATAGGGTTGTGCAGACTCCTTCTAATTATAACCCCTGTAAAATTGAGAGCTATGCTTATCAATAAGGAATTTGACATAGCCACCACACATCCACCCCTCACACACTCACTCAAATCAATTAAAAAATATATTTTATTACTATATATTTTTAATCTTATAATATTTTTCTAAGATTTAAATATTTAATTTATTAAACAATATGCCCATATCGATTGGCAAGTATAAAAAAACTTGTCTAAACAAGGAATTGGGTTGGAATCCCTTGATTTGGTTTTGTGTGTGCATGGGATCCTTGACCCCAAGTAGATGAGAAATTATTTATGTCCATTCAATTCCTTGATTTGATTTTGTGTGTGCATGGGATCCTTGACCCCAAGTAGATGAGAAATTATTTATGTCTTTATGACAAAGTATTCAATCTTGGTGTATGATTTGTTACTTGACCTCAATGGAGATATTTCCAAGTATGTATCCACTGCAAGTTGTGATGGGTATGAAATCACTTCTAACATTTAAGGCCAAAGGAGACCTCATCTCTAGAAGTTTCACGTGATGCGTATGAAATCACTTCTAACATGTAAGGCCAAAGGAGACCTCATATCTAGAAGTGTAAGCATTAAAGATAACTTTGAAAGAGCTTGTTGATGAGATCCATATAATTTCAAGGTGGGCGTCTCCTTTGTGGTATTCAAAATCTACAAGCTAAGGCTTATGGTTTTCTATGTTCATTACAAGATTATTTAGTTGTGGACACATAAATGAAATTTACGTATGGTTTGGGCTCTTAAATTTGATACTATTTGGACTTCTTATTTTAAATCCAAATATTTTTTTCCAATGCATGGTGTATTATTTTAGGGTTTCTTTTATGAAAATCCTTGACACCTTGGTGATTAATTTGTTTTGGGTAAGTTAAGAAACTGTTTTGACTTTTAATTATGGTTGATCATATAATATTGTTTTTAACAATTAAATGATACATATATAATTGTTAAGTTATTGTAATATCATTATGTATTTAGTAATTACAATGTAATACAAGTGATGCTCATTTAAATCTTATATAATCAATTAAATAAACTTGTTCTCCTCATTATTACAAATGATGGTTTCATTTATCTTAAGATTGTAGATGTGATAGAACACAACTCTATGTTTTGAGTTAACATCTTCTTAAACCATATGCATGAGTTCCAATTTTTAAAAATTTATTCTATTTTTTATGCTAAGTAGATTTTCATCTATTTTAAGATTTTGGGGCGCATAATAGATTATAAATATGTATTATAACTTGAGATTCTATAAAATTAAATTTGAGGTGATTGATGCTTCTCCTTATAATATAGTGCTTGCAAAACACTTGATTGGAAAAAAATGCTTTTTCTATTTTGTGTATTTGAGCTGAGCCCATCCTTGGACTATTCAATAGAGATATTTATATGATGGATAAGGCCAACTTGTATTTAAAATCAATAATTAAAAGGGTCAATCTCAAAAAATATAAATGAGGTCTTATTCACCTTTATGTTGCTTTAGTCCATTTCTTGCATATTAGACATTTTACATTTTTTGAAAATTATTGAAACCATGGGTAAATTTTTGTTGCCATAAAAATCTCAAAACTTTGGCAAGTATTATGATAAATTTATGAGTTTCTAAGAATAATACGACCCATTTGCACATAAAGACTTTAAATATGAAAAAATATTAAAAATAATATTTGATCTAAAGTTTTTTTTGGTATATAAATAAATTTAGATGATAAGTAAGTTTTATGGTCTAATGTTTTTTAAAATTTAGCGAAAAACCTCTTGTGAGGCCACTTTGGTATGAGAAACTACGACCAGGGGTTCTACATCATCAAAATCACCCTACCCTGACTGCACCAGCATTATCAACTAGATTTTGGGTACCCGATGTAACATTTTTTTAAATATTTAATTCTAAAACATAGTTTTTAATAATATTTTATTTTAATAGTTTACAATTCCAAATTAAATGGTATTAGCTCAATAACCTTTCAAGAAGAAATTAATGTTCTTTGCATATGATACATACATCATTGTCAAGTTGTCAAGTTGTTGTATTAATAATATGTGATAATGATATAATATAAATAGGAGCAATGTTAGTCCCATATAATCTAATTTTTTTAATTGAGTAAATACTTCTTATACATAAATGTCCACTTTGGGGATTGAACCGGGTCATATAATCTAATTTTTTTAAAATAATTTATATATTTATATATAAATAAAAATAAGGGATTAAAATGGGCCTACCCATAGTACATCATCACCACAAAGTAGTATTACAACAAGTTAACTATTTAAGCATGTATCCTTTTGGTAATTTTTGATCCTTGGTCTTAGTATTCTCTTTCAAAATCGAGGAATATAACTAATTGAACTAATGCCATTGGATTTAATTTTGAGTTCAAAACATAGTTTTTATGAGGGATCTCAATCCCCTCGTACTTTGGTTGTGGTAATATTTAAACCTTGGTCTTGGTCTTCTCTCTGAAAGTCAAGGAATCTAACTAATTGAGCTAATGCCATTCGATTTAATTTTGAGTTCAAAACATAGTTTATATTAGGGGTCTCAATCATCCCCTCGTACTAGGGCTGGGGTTTGAACTTGGTTATTATGAATCAAAATTCAAATACATACCACTCAGTATCTCTCGTGGAACTATAAAATGTTGAGATAAAAATATAGGTTTGTATAAGGGGTCCTAGTCCCCTCGTATCAAGGTTTGAATAAGGGTATCATAAATATATACTCAAAAACATACCATTATAGGACAAAATTTTGAGTTAAAACATGAGTATAAAGGTTTTTGGTACTCTTGTACTAGGTTTTGAACTTATAAATATATACTCAAAAACATACTATTATAACTTATAAATATATACTCAAAAACATACTATTATAGGACAAAATTTTGAGTAAAAACATGGGTTTTTATAAGGGTTCTTGGTCCTTTTGTATTGGGGTTTGAACTTATATCTCTAAATGAAAACCCAAAGACTTACCAAAATGGTATTCTTTCAAAATTATAATTATATTTTATAATTTATTTTATTATATATATATTAAATTATTTTATTTAAATATAATATATTTTAATAAATAACCTCACAACAGTCCGAGGTGTAGACCAATTGGTTCATCCAAACCCCATAAGGGGGGCAGAAGTCCAAGGTTCAAATCTCGGGCCTCGTTGGACTGAATTCTTGTCCCTTTCCTGGTGCTTTCAGCGGCGTGAAAGGTTTAAAATGATTGTGGCATGGCAGTTATAAGGGCAGACTGCACGAAGATCCGTGTGGCAGCTTTCGAGGTAGACAACGTAAAATACTACAATGACCATAAAAGCTGGACAACCTGCCCGAATTCATTGAGGCTACCGATTCCACCGTGTTAAAAAATAAATAAATAAATAAATAACCTCACAACTCCAATTGAGGGTGACTATAGTTATGCCTTATTTTTTTTTTTGATAATTATGTGTTTGTATTTATAGCGGGTTTTAACAAGGATCCCAAAACCTGATTACATAAGCAATGGGCCTAGGGCATCAATCCCTTGAAACTGAACACCAAAACAGAAATCCCGCCCGACGGTAACAAGTAAGCATGAAACAATCCCTCTCGACGGGAAACAAACAAATAAGAAAAAAAGTAGTTTTGGAGATCCCGCTCAGTGGGGAGTAGCCAAAAACCACCATCGAGAAGATCCCGCCCAACAGGAAGCAAAGAAAAACCGTTACAATAAAATCCTGCCTCAAGGGAAGCAGTCAAAACCACCACAAACAATCCCGCCTAGCGGGAAGCAACAAGGAAATCCCGCCATCCGGGAAACCAATATAAAAGAAAGGATCCCGCCTCGCGGGAAAACCGACGGATTTGGCGGATCCCGCCCTATGGAGAAACCATCCCGCCCACCGAGAAAACATTCAGTTAAGCGAGAGCCATCCTGTAGGAAGCCGACAGCCAGCACAGAGAGGATCCAGTCCATCAAGAAGTGACCAGAGAGTTGCACCACAAGGAACCCACCCCGGGAAAACGGAAGAGGATCCCAGCAGCAGGGACCAAGAATCCCGTCCAAGCACAGAGCCCGTCGAGGATTCACAAGAAAAAGGGGGAAGCTATCCAAACCCTAAACCGTCACCTCCACCGCACTAAGAAACGCAGGGTACCAGATCCACGCGAATCACTCGCAAAAAACCCCAAGGGGAAGCCTGAGGGAAAAAGGGAAGGGATCCCCAACCAAACAGGGATCCCTGGGAAGCACCAGTCCGAAAAAACAACCAAGGAAACCCTAGCCGACCGGGAGGGTCGTAGATAGTGGAGAAGGATCTCCCCCCAGGAGATCATCTGCAAACAACCACTCCCCGGGAGGGATGACCTGGGTTGAGCCAGGGACTGGGCAAAAACCAGGAGCTATGGGAGGGGGGGCAGGAGAGGGACCAGAGCCCTCCCCTCTCAACCCTATCAGGGTGAGGTCTCAATTCAAAATAAAATCTTTATTAACCTCTTTAAAAAAATAACTTTTTTCCATAGTTATGCCTTATTTAACTTATGTGGATGCGTCTAATTAAAAAAATCAAATAAAAATTAAAAAATAAAATTTGAAAAAAAAAGTTTTTAATGTATAGAGGTGTCTATGAGGTGATTATATGAAATCATTTTTATTGATGTTATTTAAGTAATATATGATTATTCAAACATACTTAGCTATACTTAAATTATAGTATTTAAGTCTTAAATTTCATAAAATTTAAATTTTAAACATCTATTTAAAATTCTAAAATATTTTTATAAAAGAAATTCCATTTTAAAAGTATATCATTGAAAAAAATTACATGTATATAAAAAACATTTTATTAGTGTCCACCTAAACACAACCTTAATTATATTATAATTCCATCTTAAAAGTATATTATTGAAAATAATTACATGTATTCATGTCTATCTAAACACAATCCTTTTATTTATATATATATATTTTTTTTTTGAATTTATATTGTGGAATCGGTAGCTGCCACGAATCCGGGCAGACTGTCCAGCTTTTATGGCCGTCACAGTATTCTGCGTTGTCCGCCCCAGAAATCACCACACAGATCTTCGTGCAGTCCACCCCTATAACCACCATGCCACAATCATTTTAAACCTTTTACGCCACTGAAAGCACTAGGAAAGGGACAAGCATTCGGTCGACGAGGTCCGAGATTTGAACCTTGGACCTCCGCCCCCTTATGGGGTTTGGATGAACCAATTGATCTACACCTCGGACCTTAATCCTAATATATTACACAACTTTAATTATATTATAATATCATCTTAAAAAGTATATTATTGAAAACAATTATATGCATTTATATCTATTTAAACACAATTTTAATTATATTAATTTTTAATGAGTTAACACAAATTTTTATGAAAGTTGCAATGTACATAAAGTGATTTGAACTTTAAATCTAAAAAAAACAAAAACCCATGTGCCTATTAAAACAACCTTAATTATTTTATTAATTTAATATGTCCGACTAATAAATGGTAAATAAGGAACACCCCTTAAAAAAAAAACTAATATCATTTTAGTTTCTGTGAAACAATACCCTCCTAATCTTCAAAACAAAGAAGGGAGGACCGCATACTATTCTTTGTGTAGTCCCTTAGCTTTAACCTTCGCTCTCACGCCGAGTACGCATGGAATCGACGCAGCATGGAAGTTGCTCTACTCTCGTACATTTACCCGTTGGCAATTTAACACATTGCACTTATGACAATTAATACTAGATAACAAACCTCTGAAGCTGGTTCGTAGCCTCCTACAGTTTTAGGAAATCTCCAACTACCTCAGAAATCAACATCATCTATACAGCGGTAACGAAAAAGCCCGCTACCATCTCTTTAGCAGACAAACACAAGGTTTGACAGAAATCATTCAAATCCTCGTAGCCTGAATCAATTTACGGATCAAATACATTTACACTACATTATCTAATAAAAAAAGTGTTTAAAAAAAATAATTATAAAAATATAATTTATATAATAAAAATGTAATTAGTTAAAACATTAATTATATACTATTGAATTTTTTTAATTTTTTTTAAATAAATTTTAATTCATTGAATAAAAATAAAATTAATAAAACTCTTTAAAAAATAAAAAATAAAATCTAACTAAATATTCAAAACTACCAAAGCTAACTAAATCCTTAAAAAAAAAATTAAAGAAAATCTAACTACAAATACTCAAAACTACTAACTGAACCTTAAAAAATTAAAGAAAACCCACTACAAATACTCAAAACTAGCAATTGATCTATCCGCAAAGTCACCTTTACGATTTTCAAACAAATTTACTCTTCAAAAAATTTAAAAAACCCAACTACAAACTAATCTATCCATAAAGCTACCGTTCTGATTTTCAACGAATTTTTGCAAATTCCATGGCTTTTTTCCCTTGGAGCCTGCTGGTTAAAAGATGCAAGATATAATCCTTCATTTTCATTTTCCTGTACAGACAAGGATGTTCGTCGTCTACAAACTCCTCCACCGGACCAAATTCTCCTTCGGCACATGGACTGTAAAAGGCAGCAATGGATACTCTCTCTTTCTTGTCGTTGGTCACCGCACGATGCTCCCGACTGTTCCTCAACATCTTCGTCAAAATTGCATCTATCATTTTGGGGTAAAAGGATGCACTCCCTCTCTGTTTTTGCTATGCTCTATTCTCTTCTGTTTTCCATGGGAGTTAAGGTTGTAGCAAATAAAGAATCACTCCTAACATCCAAGGTCGAGAAATCTCTGTGGGTCTTATTTCTTATTCAAAATTTGAGAGCAGAGGTTTCTGGGTCTTCGTTAAAGCGTAATTCGAGTTCCTCGTAAGATAGGTTGATTAAAAACAATTTGAGAGCATATTTTCATTGAGAAAAAGATAGGTTGATTAAAAACAACATTTATGATGACTACGTCAATTCAGAATCCCGTTAGTCTGTCCTGTTAACTTCGTAACTAGGAATTCCCATGAAAGACAACAAAACAGCATGTCATCAATAAGAGGATTTCACGAGTGTGGGAGTGCGTGACAAGGATCTACTCAGTAAGGGGCTTGCAGGAATTAAAGATAGAGGATCTAAATTATTATAGACGTCTTGGAAGCAGCAATAAACTAAACCAAATTATTTCTGATGAGGCAACTTACATCTGCAATATAAAAATTAACTTTCCAATAAATTCATTTGACTTCAATTTATATTTTTATTTATTAAATAATAAATTAAAAAATATTTATTCTTTCCTATGTTTTTAAGAAAGGGTAAAATCTTAAACAAAATTAAAGAATTAAAAAAAATATATCCTATAACAATATCCTAAAAAAATCTTGAATGACCTATAACAATGCAAAGACGTTAGAAAAGTCTATGTGCTGTTGTAGTCATCTTTCTCGGTCCTAAATTGCATAATAGACATAAAGTAGAGTAGTCTACTTTTCATATTGTCTTCCTGCTTTCCATCATTTGAACAGGAATCCCAGGTAGCATCAAGACTTTAAAACCATTGAAGCCCGAGGCTCGAAGCAGGGTCCTCCATTCCTGCTCGCTCCTTTCTCTTCCTCCAGCTGTATGTGCAATCATCAACATATCTGCAACCAATCTGATTGAGAGGCTTGACTCCATGGAGCGCTCCGGTAATATGACCTCCGTCAGTATCAGCCTTCCATTATCAGGCAAAGCCTTGTAACAATTGTCAAGGATCTTCTTACATCTCTCATCATCCCAGTCATGCAGTACCATCTGTTTCACCCCAGTTAAAAATTATAGTTTAATAAAAATGGGTAGCTACAAATATAAGTAATAACCAGAAGCAAGGTAAGATAGAGCAGTACCTTCATAAAAATGGCGTCTGCGGAGGGTATGCTCTCAAACATGTCGCAACCAACATGCTCTACACCTGCACAAATCCATTATAACAAAAATAAATTCAACATTTTCAGGAGCATTGCAGGACTTGGGGAGCAATAAGGAGCCCTGAAATGACCTGGAATAGAAGTGGCCGTTGCCACAACATTATGGATATCGAAGTTAATCCCATGGATGTGGGGGTGAGCCTTCACAATCTGAGTCAAGGCTGCTCCGGTTGCTCCTCCCACGTCCACAAGGGTCTAGACGTCCTTAAAACCCTCGTAGCAACTGACAGCCTGTTTCATCACCATGGTGGTATACGATGCCATCGCAGCGCTGAAGAGATTATTAACGTTGGGATCCTCGCTCGCATAATCCCATAAATCTTTTCCATGAGCCTTCTCGAAGGCCTGGCAGCCTTCAAGCACGCATTCATGAAAATGGTGCCATGGTTTCATTAAAACCTCGTGAGTCTGCATCAGCACGAAGGGTACGAGACTCGAGGGATTATTCTGGCTAACATAGAAATATTTTGTAGTTTCGGTGAGGGCATAACGAACATCGGAGGGATCATTAGTTCTGGATTAGACGAAAACTCCCTTGGCGGAAAGATATCGGAGAATGCGGGAAAGGCATTCGATATTGGGGGTTTGGGAGGGAAGGCGGGCGGCGATTTGGTGGAGAGAAAGAGATGCATTAGGGCCTGCACTTGCGATTATGTCTGGAATTTTGAGGAGCAGGGCAGATTTCAGAACGAGGGTTGGCACAAAAGAGAATATGGTTTCAAAGGCTTGGTGAGCGCGTCCCTGCAACTCCTGATCGTTTTGTTACAACTCACCGCTATTTATTTCCATCGAAAAACAATCAATCCTATGAAGTATGAAAAAACTGAATCTTTACAAGAAGAATCAATAGACCGCAATGTTGTTAATGACTGGAAGGGGGAAGAATTATATAGAAAGAAAAATGCAAGGTTCTGAATTTCTGTTCCTGTGCAATCCAGAATAAAGTGAAGATGAAAAGTCAGACAAGTTTCCAATTGATTTTCATACAACCTCCAAAAATCTAGCCGACCGTGACATTTTTTCGCCTAGTCTCGGTCTATGACGATAAAATGGAGATTAACACTATTTTTGTTTGGATAAGTTGGTTTGTAGTATTGAATGTTTTTTAATAAATTGAGTGTTATTTAATTAATTAAAATCTCATTCATTTCATCTTTAACTAACTCGGAGTAGCATGGGAAATACCACATCACATGATTTTCCGTGTGACCTATAAGTCGATTTACATCATGGACCGCAATAAGCACTCCATTATTATGCTCGCCAGGGCAAGGCAATGCGTTGATTCTCAATGTATACATTCCATTCAAACGTATTATAGATGTAGAACTCATGACGTCAATGGGATGAAGAAGAGCACCTACTAATCATGACGTCAAGGGGATGAAGAAGAGCACTTACTAATGTGCTCCACCTTTGAGTGGAACAGAAGTCCACACAAGTAGGAAATGCGATTAGCACGAAGGAGATAGGACAATGCGTGAGAGGACGAACACGCATAAAAGACAGAAGATGATGGGAAAGGAACGGATTTGGAGGGAAAGGGCTTGGCATCCATTTTTATAAATTTTGAAACTTCTAAACTTTAAAAATTCAAAAGAAAAGACAAAAGTGAAAATTTCCTTTGTTATCTTGAGATTTTGTTTTTGGTTACTTTGAAGGAAGCAATTTTTTTATTCTTTGTTTTAATATCACTTTTCAATTCACAACATTTTTCAAAAATATTTCAAAATATATATTTATTATAAATATATTCAGAAAAGAAGTGAAGAGTAATTGAAGATATTATTGATAACTAAAAAAGATAAATGAACAAAAAAAAGTTCAGTAGATACCCTATAATATTTTACATATAATATGTTAATATAATAAATCAATCATTGGAGTATGTTTATAGCAATACAAAATATTTAATTAAATGTTAACTTCAAACTAACACAACTTAACTTGAAGGTTAAATTATAATATAATAAATATATTACACCCTTGTTATCCATAGAGGTGGATTAAGCAATAATACTATGGATGAATACAAGAGGGGTGCCTTTAAGCATAGATGAACATGCCCATAGATTTACATAAATGATGCCTGAAGACTTATACAAATAATACCAACTTATCTCCAACTTAGGCATCCATACTTCTAGTTAGGATATACTTCTAATTGGGGATTTTAAATATGACTTTCCTCCATGTTTCCTAGCTCGTTTTATAAATTCTTTATTTTTGAACTTCTCCAAAGATATAGAGCAAAAAAATGTGAGACTCACTCGTAGCTTGCACTTCTTTCTATGCACTCAAAACTACAATAGCTCTTGACTATTGTCACATCAATATTTTAATATTCTATTTAATTACTGGGTTATGATTTAGAAGATTTAAATATACTTATCTCTTATATAATATTAATCCAAAATTAGAAACTCTTTTCACTTTGAACATTATGCTTGGTATTAGATGTTGTCCTTTGCATGGACATGTATAATGAGTTATAATTATCAATACTTTAGAGTTGGGTAGATAAACTATGCTCCCTCGTATTATTGTTCTCATTCACAAGAATGTAATTCAAGTTTAAATGCCCAAAAATGATACGAGATATTGGTTTAAAATAATTTGATTAAAATATTAGTGTTATACATAGTATTTGAGTCTTTGAAGTGATGATAAATTTCCTTATATCGATCTATATTATAATTTCTTATTTTTATGAATACAAGTAATAACTCAATTGACATATAACAAACTATGCTTGTCTAGTTAGTATGCAATGATAACATGTATAGTAAATACAATAAAGCTATTTATATGTTTAATTATACCTTACTTAATTTCAATAAAGTTTCCACTTTATGAACTTTATGAATGTTGCTTACCTTGAGTTAGATATTGAAATGCAAGTTTCACTAAAAGTTGGCATAGCACTCTAACTAGTTATGATGAACCATGAATATTGGATAAACATGTATTTCGTTTGTGTATATGCCATATATAAATAAAGTAGGGTAGCGCATCTTTATCTTGGTTATACATTTTATTTTAAAGTTATAGTAACATGGTGTAATAATAAGTATGTTTCACTTATTAATTTTAAATATAATATTATAATTCCATAATTCAATTAATTAATTTTTTTTAATATGAAGATCATGAAGGAATTATGAAGCCTGTGATATTTTAAAGTCTTTTTATATTATCTTATTAAGAAATAATATTTTTTGGGTACTAAAATAATTTTATTTCTATTATAAATAATTTTTTTTTAATTTGTGAAAAACATTCCAAAAGGGATGCCACTTTCGGTAAGACCCAAGGAGGCATGGATATCCATTTCACCAAAAATTCCCAAGACTCGGAGCTAGCCTACCACCTTTGACATAATCGAGGAGCAAATAAACACACAAAACCAATTTAAACATAAGTAAATAACACAAAAAATAATAAAATGAAATAAAAAACATGATCCTTGAGTGTGTCAAAAATAAAAGCATGACCAAACACACACACACAATAAGATAAAATAAACCACAACACGAACTACATAAAAAAACACAAGAACCACATAACAAAACACAAACAAGATAAAAACAACATAACACTACAAAGACAACCCAAAAAAAACATGAAAAATAAACACAACCAAAACCTAAAATATTAAAAAAATAAAATAAAAATAAAAATAAAAACAACCAACAACAGACAATAAACAAAAACAAAAAACATAGAAAACACTCACACAAAAAAACACGAATTAACACAAAAAAATAGAAACACAAGAACAAGAACGACAAAAACACAAGAACAATAATAAAAAACTTAAAAAAACACAAAACAATAAAAACACAAGAACAACAAAAAAAAACACAAAGAACACAAAAAAAAAACAAAACAAAAGAACACACACACCTTAAAAAAAAAAAAAAATGAACATAACAATGACCTATCTAGACCAGAAGACTATTAAGGCAAGAAACAACAAAGGAAACAAAAGAAAGAAAAGAGTGAGCTAGGGAACTAAAAAAAAATGAATGAACCAAAGAGAAGAAAAAAAAATCAAGAAGAAACTAGGTACCTTCAGAACTAGAGCCATCCAAAGAAATGATAGAAAGAAGAGCTTCCCTAATTTGTGAAGCCCATCATCTAAGAGGGTGGCCATAACAAGTAAGATCACCTTTGTCCAAAGCCCAATTAGCTAAAGCATCAACACTCTTGTTTTGATCTCCGACCACATGATTGTAATCAACTTTCAAAAATCCCATCTAGATTAATTGAATCTTCTCAATAATTCTTTTTATTCTCCAATCAACCTTATGATTCTTGGAAGGAGTCTTCAAAAGATTAATCATAAGTTTAGAGTCAGACTCAACTAACACCTTATCCCATCCAACCTTAGTAGCCTCCTGAAGGCCTCTGAGGATACCATCCCCCTCAACAAGGTTATTGGAAAGAATACCCAAATTCTTAGCAAAAGTAAAAAGTAGGGAGCCATCTGAAAGTCTACCAATTCCTCCCACACTGACTTTTCCAGGGTTCCCTCTAGAGGGTCCATCAGTATTGACTTTTCCAAAATCCTTAGGAGGAGGTTGCCATGCTTCTTAGGAGGACTGGCCATGCTTCATAAGTTGCTCACCAGTAAGCATCCTACGATGCAATAAAATCCAATTAAAGAACCTCATCTTAGGCCAGAGCTTTTGAGCCCACAATTGAGAAAATATGTCAGAAGAATGGTTGGGATTATTATGGCATAAGGTCAAATAACCTTGAGCAACTGAATACTGACCTTTAGTAGTGTTGTTCCATCCAAAACAATATTTTTCATGGGACCAAGAGAGAGATCTCATATGAAGGATGCCTTGGATATTTTGTCTTTATCTTTCTAGGTTTGAATAGGCCAGTCCTCAATAGGGTCTAATATCTACCAACCTTTCAATTACCAGTATGGTACCAACAGTAATTAGCCACCTTTATCCAGCTAGCTCGGTGAAGCTCCTCCATCCAAGGCCTCCAATCAGGAAACTGAGTTATCAAAGGCTTGTGACCATCCCAAGAATCTGTCCAAAAATTTACCTGTTGACCATTATGAATGATCCAAAATAAAGTTTTCATTATCAAATCCTCACCAGTCTTAAGAACTGCTAAAATGGGAGAACCTTTGGTAGGAAGTTGATAGCGAATAAGGTCTTTAGGACTTTTGTTCTCAGTATATTTAGCACGGAGATTATTGGTCCAAAGAGCATTGGGGTTATGCAACATCCTCCAATATAATTTAGTAGCTAAAGCTTTGTTGTTATTAATAGAATACCGGAATCCTAACCCCCCTTTATTCTTAGGAAGACATAAAGTGTCCCATTTCACTAAGGCCCATTTTATTTTCTCCTTAGTACCACTCCAAAGGAAATGATGACTGATTTGATCCAATTCTCGAAGAACAGCCTTTGGAATATTCAACACGAAATATACATAAATAGGAATAGATTGAAGGACTGATTTTACCAAGGTGATTCTACCCCTAGAAGAAATCCACCTGTTGGTCGACTTTCCAATTTTCTTCTTGACTTTGTCCAATAACCAATTTGAATCTTTATTTTTTTGCCTTTGAATATTTATGGGAATACCTAAATAAGTGATTGGAAGGGAGGTCTTCTTATATATTAATTTATCCAAGACCATGGATTCCTGTCTGGCAGAGCAGTGAAAGAAAATAACTTTAGATTTATCTTCATTGATCAACTGCCTAGTAGCCTTAGAAAAATAGCTAATGATTTGCTTAATATTAGAAGCTTCCTTAACTATAGCTTTACCTAAAAGAGTAGAGTCATCCACAAATTGAAGATGAGAGATAGGTCTCAATTCATGAGCAATGGTAACTCCATAAAGGGTTTTGTGTTCCCTCTTTTTGGTTATAGTCCTACCCAAGCATTCAACAATAATGATGAATAAATAAGGGGATAGCGGGTCACCTTGCTTAATACCTCTACAAGTTGGGAATGACTGATTAGGCCTGCCATTGATAAGAACTAAGTAGGAAACTAAAGAGATACATCCCATAATCCAATCCATCCAATCCTTAGAGAAACCAAATTACCTCAAAAATTTTATAAGTGCCAATCCACTCTATCATAAGCTTTGGATAAGTCTAACCGAATGAACATGGAAGGAGATTTTTGCATATCCATGGAATGGATGGCTTCCTGAGCAAGAACTATCTCATATACTATTTGACGCCCTTTCACATAACCCCCTTGCTCTGGGGAAATAATATTATGCAAAAGAGGCTTCAACCTTTCTGCCATGATTTTAGTAATGATTTTGAGAAGAACATTACATAAAGCAATAGGTCTAAAAGCTGAGATATGATCAACCTCTTGAACTTTTGGAACAAGAGTAATATAAGTTTTATTGATAACATTCAAAATTTATTTGGCTTTCCTGGCTTCTTCCACCACGTCTAATAAATCAACATGAAGGATATCCCAAAACTCTACCAAATGGGAAAACCATTAGGAATTGGATTTTTCCATTTTTGCATTTTAAAAACTATCTATTGAAGCTCATTGATAGTAACAGGAGCAGTCAAAATAGAGTTCTCCTCAAAAGTGATAAGAGAAGGAATTGCTTGAAGAATATTTTGTTGAGAAGCTTATTCAAGAGGAGTACCAGCAAAAATATTGGAAAAGTAATAAAAAATAATAGAGTTCATGCCATCCCAAGTATAAACAACATCTCCAGAATCTAATTTCAGGGAAGAAATAAAGTTGTGAGATCTTCGAGCTAGAAGAGATTTGTGGAAGAAATTTATGTTTCGATCTCCTTCTTTGAGCCATTGAATTCTAGATTTTTGCTTCCATAAGATTTCTTCTCTTTTTTCCCATTCCTCTAACTGAGTTGTGAGTTTAATTTCATCTGCACTTATCTTCTCTGTGAGGCCATCTAACGGATTATTTTCAATATGAGCAATAACTTCATGTTTTTTTATGAACATCCCCAAACTCTTTCCAATTCCAAGTCTTGATTTTGGATTTAATGTATTGCAGTATTTTGGCAAAAGAAAACATATTAGTCCCATGCCTAGGTTTAGCTTCCTTCCACCATTGTTGCACACAAGGTCTAAAGGAAATGTATCTAAGCCACATTAATTGAAAATGAAAAGGAGAGAAAATCACATTGGTTTTCCACATTTCCACCATGACAGACCAATGATCTGAACCAACATTATTAAGCGTCTTCACTTTAGGAATGTGACCATGGATTAAGAAATTTTTAGAGAGCAAAAACCTATCCAATATCTCCATTATACAAGCTAAGCCTTACCTTCTGTTAGACCAAGTCATAAGGACATTATTTGGTTGGATGTCCACAAGATGGAGGTTTGCAATATATTCACTCATGAGGTCAGTGCTTTTGTCCAAATTTCTATTCCCCCCTTTTCTCATCCAGAAAGGATGGTATTGAAATCTCCTTCGATCAAGATCCAAGCTTCAAGAAAATGAGAGATAATATGAGTTATATCCTTCCATTGTCTTATTTTTTCCTCTAAAGCAGTCGGAGCATAAAAAGTAATGCAGATCATAATTTGGTTGGAATGTCTACTTTGAATAGCTATAGCCAATAGACCCCAACTGCCAACCATATGGTGAATAACTACCTCTTTTGGGTCCTAAAGACAAGCAATGCCACCAGAAGTCCCTTGGGAACTGAGGGAAACCACTTTTCCAGCTGGCCAAATTTTACTGGCAATTGAGTCCATATCCTCCATTGACATCTTTGTTTCTTGAAGGAAAACAAGATGTGGATGATTTATCTGAATCATTCTTCTAATTTTATTTTGTTTTGAAATACTCCCTTTGAGTCCTCTAATATTCCAAGCGATGATATTCATTAATAACAGGGCTAAAAAATTTGGGAAGAGCATTAATATTACCTTCCTCTACAAGATTTTCACCTTCTTTTACCATATGATATTGATTGGTCTTGCGACCTGCTTTTTGATTAGAATCCATCTTCAGTTTTTTTCCCCTATTTCTTGACTTATTCCAATTGAATCTGAGATGGTTTCTAAAATTGAACAATACTCGTACACAACCAAAAATTTACTAGAGGGTTCAATGGAGTCTATATTGGGACCTGCATTATTTGAAGTTTTGACATTTAAAATATTGTTTTTCTTGTGTAAATTTTCTCCCTTTTTTTCTGTTGAAAACCTTTGATTTGTTGGTTTGTCTCTGAGTTCTTCCTTTCATATTTAAATTGTGTTTCTAAGATTTTTGTTTCCATTATTTCCTCTTCCTCGCTTGGGACATCATTTGTGGAAAGGATTTCAAACATATTAGCAGATGACTTTGATTTATTCTTCATAACTAGTTTTTTCTGAGTGTTCTTCTTCTTAGGCATTTGGAAACCTGTTGAGTTTATATCTTCTTTCTTTTGATCAGGAATTTTATTTGGGTAAGCACTGGCGAAATGACCATATTCATGGAAAATTATACAACAAAAAGGAATGTTCTTATAGTCCACTACTTGCTCCCAAGTGTCTTTCCAAAACTGTAATGTGATATTTTTAGGTAGGGGTTTGTCAAAATCCATTAAAACACAAATTCGAGCATAAATAATATGTTCAAAATTTTGAGTACAATCAGAAGTCATCATAAAATTTCCTAAAGAGTTTCCAATTGAAGAAAAAATAGTAGGATTCCAAAATTCAATAGGGAGGCCAAAGAGTCTAACCCACACGGGAGCTATAGAAGGCATATCTTCTTCGGATTTAAATTTAGTATGCCAGGGCTTCATGAAAAGCCCTGCCCTTCCAAAAAACCAAGGAACCCCTTGAAAATTTTTATCTCTATCTTCATTATTAGTAAATAAAACAAGAAAATAACCATTTGGATAAATAGAGATTTGTAACTCACCTTTAGTTTTTCAGCTTTTTGCAGCCCAAAATTTGAAAGCAGATAGGCTCAAACGAAAACCCACGAACCAACAAACTTTTTTTACCAAATCTTCAATTCTAGTCTGAATGTTACCCATATCAAGCTTAACAATATGAGTTCCATCAGCTGCTTTAAGACATTTTGACTCTATTTTCCTGGGATTAATCTTAGGTATTCTTAGAGGTTTATAGGAAGCCCTAAGATTGATATTAGCATTGGGTTGAGGTTGACCACCATGGAGGGCATCCCTAAAATTTATTTTTAGGGCTGATTTTTTGAAATTCTTACCCTTGACAGGGGTTTTCACACTAGAATTATTTTGTGGATGCACCTTAGCACCAAATTCACTTGAGATATGAGCTATTTTTTGATCAACTGCTTGAAACTTGTTTCGTGATCTCTTTAATCCTTGCCCTAGACGTCGTGGAAAGGTATGGTTTTCACTTTTCTTTTGTGCAAAAAATTGGAAGCCATTGTCACTCAAGTTCACAATATGATCTATTGAAAAATAAATTTCTAACCCATCTTGGATCCCCTGCAACATTTCCTACTAAAATATTGAGCGTAAACCACTAAAATATTTATTATAAATAATATGAAGAGATTATGAAGTCTATTACACTTGAAAGTTTTTTTTTTTTATATTATATTATTAAGCAATAATGATTTTGTTGGTTACAAATTACATGTAGATGAACTACCTTTTATTCAAAGCTAAAGAATATTTTATTAAAATCTAGGAGATATGGTATTTAAAAGAACTTGATATTCTTTGTAACCTTGATATAAATATCATAGATAAGGATTCTAAAATGTGATTACAAAATAATATCACATTTTAGGCTAAGTTATCTTTAGTAATTATCTTTTATTATTATGTGGAAGTGTTCTACATATTAAAATTTTTACTAGTTTAAATTGAGATAGGATGTATGATCTATCTAATTGTTCTAGTCTTTAAAGAATTATTTAAAACTATAAGTATCAAATGTAACATTGATAGTATTAACATCCTTTTTATTATTTGTATTTTTATCACATTCATAAAGGACACTTCCATTAGAAAATAATGATAAGACTTGAGTAAGTTTGATTGATTCTAAAATTATGAGTTATGCATGGTATGCAAATTGTTTAATATAGAACCTAAAATTTAATGTAATGGATGTCTTCTTTAAAATTATGAATGAGTTACATAATTACAAATTAAAACAAAAGAGGATTTATTGTGGTTAAAATATTTAAATAATGATATAGAAGTTTATAAACTAGATTTGTTTTTGTAAATAAAACTGGTTTTTTACTAGATTGTGAATTTTGAACACTCATACTCATTAGTTATAATTTTCTATTAAAAAAGTGTTGATTCAAAATGGGTGCTATAGTAAAAATATAGTCTATATGGAAAATGAAGTAATTCAAAGCTTGGCTAGTGGAAAATAGATACACATAGACTTGGATGTAAATTAACAAGTTATGCTTACATTAATTTTTAAATAAAAATCAATTTATGTGTTTATGGTATCCTTATATTTGTATATGTATATATATATTTTTTAAAAATGTGTTCCTAGATGGTTTCTTGAAGGGAGGGCATTTAATGGATAATTATACATGTTATACATTGGAAAGAAAATTATTTGATATTCCTAAAGATATCCTAGTCTAAATAACAACAAAACATTGAAAAATCTATTTACTAGATGGATTAATTTATTGGTATATTGAATCAAAATATTAGTATCAAAAATTTTAATAGGTCAATTTTAATATTAACACAAATTGGAGAATAATAAAAAATAATGATTGATCATTCTATATTATTACACTTTCATGGTCCATGTCATTAAAATTGAGAATACTTATCATTATCATATTTATTATTTCATTGGTTTTTTATATGTTTAAGAACTAGGAAAAAGTAATCAATGTGTTATAATTCAAGTTTTAAGGAATAGAAAAGAGAAATAAATATATAATAAATAAAAGATATTGATAGTTTTTTTTATAAATTCAAAATGAAAGACTATAGGCATATGACTAGTCTAATCAATTTTATGAATAAGATCTAATGTCAAAGTGTAATTGATGATCTAGTGTATATGGAATGACATGCATAAGTCTATAAGCATCATAAGACGTTACTAAATTGAATATTACTAAACCAAGGTTATGCATAGTGGTAAATCATCACTAATTCATAAATATTAGCATTTTTAAAATTAGAAATTGGTGAATTTGAGGACCCTAGATTGGGGCCCATTCACCAAAAAAATTTGGGTCCAAATTTTTTTTAAGGGTTGGCTTGCCCCACATTGATAATAATTTCAAAGTTTTTATTTTAAATCACCAATGCTCTTGCATAAATTGTGGACCTTTTTCACCTTGAAATTAAAATTTTGTATTTATCCCATCAAGTTTACCTCTTATACCACCAGTATATATACTTAATGCAACAGTGATATTTATTCATGTAAAATATTCAAACTCTTCAAAAAATGAGTTGCAATAGTAAAACCTTCCAACTGAAAGACAAGACCTTAAACTAATTTATTTTCAAAGACTTATCAATAGTCGATCAATTGCAAAAACCAACTAATCATGGATCGGTTTCAAAAACTATTTGATCAGGTATAAATTTCTACTGATCTCTAGCCAAGCGTAATATTTAGCTGATCTAATATCAAGTGTAAAAACTAGTCAATCTATGTTCAGATGCAGAAACTAGCTGATATCTGACCAGTTGCAAGAAGTAGTTGATCTTCAATCAAGTGCAAAAATGAGTTGATCCCTAGTCGAGTACAAAAGGCTATTAAGAGTGTTCTGTTACAAAAAAAATGTTTTAAAATAAATACAAATGCATAAAATTATCTAAAAATTTGTATGTTGCAACTTATACCATGGTACTAATGAATCCTCTCTTTATTCTTTTTATGAGTTCAAGGAGTTATAGTAGTAATATATAGCATTTGCTATAGATTTTAATCTTTAAGTCTATTTCTAAGTGATCTAGGTACTGTTTTTACAAAATTTTATAAGTTTTTATACTTGCATTTTGTTCATCATCTGATTTTGTATGTTCATTTTTTTGTCAGCTGAGTAAATGCAAATAGAGAAAAATTATCCTTTGCTTATTCTATTTAGACTATGAGTTAAAGGACTTGTTCTTACTACCACTTGCAAAGATTTGAATATATAATTGTATTTATAAGCCATATAGATTTTTTTTTATCTAAGTTAATCAAATTTCTATACTTTCATTCTGCTCATGTTTTGATTCTTTACCTTTTGAATGAATACAAGTGGAAAAAAATATCTATCTCTAAAAAAGAGAGGAATTGCATATACTAAAAAAATCATGATAAATTTGACTAGAAATTGGTATGTATTTTCTATCAACCAATCCAATATGATTTTGAGGGCTTATAGTACTAATATTTGTTCAACATTTTAAAAAAATTTAAAATGATTTTTTTTTCTTTATAATTAGAATGGCACCTACTGGCGATGGAAAGAAGGGAGACCAATCTTCTACTAAAAGGAGTATCCTCAAATATTTTAGCCATACATTAAAATCCAATGAGCCATTGATATTTGTACAAATTCAAGGTACACTAAACAAATTGCGTGTTGCTTTGAATGATTTTTTTTTTTGTAAAAATATGTTTGCTTACATCATAAAATGGTAAAGAATATCATTGTATGTAGAAAATATACTGATATTGATATGCCTCCACTTGAAGATATTCCTAACCAAGAGATGTCTCGATAAGAAAATTCTCTTAGTAATGATATCTAACAAACACTCGAAGATATTCCTCAAAATGATATGCCACTAGAAAAATAAAATGATAAATCAAATATAATACGGAATTTTGGGGAATCTTCAAGTAAAAAAGCCAAATGTATAAAGTTAACTTAGTGGTCTATTGGAAAGATATTTCAGCTTGAATGGTCATCAACATATCCTTTTATAGAGCCAATATATCCAGAGAACAACAATGACATTACAATAGAATGTAGATGCATAATTTATAGTTGGAAATAAGGTAAGGATCATAAGATGCAACTGAAGTTAGATACAATAAAAAAATATTGTGGGAAATTTTATTCAAAAGTTAAAGAAAGTGATGGAACAATTAAAAAAATAATTAGGTGGAAGGATGCATTTGAATGCATGCAAGTTAGATATACATAAGAACATGAACAAGATATGAAGCTAAAACAATATCTTGTTGATAAAGGCAAAATGATTCAATCCCAATTTCAAAAAATTATAAAACCACTTTAGCTTCAAAAAGTTTACAGTTTGTTGTTGTATATAGCATTCATAAAAGGTTAGACCCATGTCTAATTTTATTGATTATAAGAATCTATTTCAACTAGATGATGTGAAAAACCTTCCAAGTTCTCATTAGTTAGATCAAAGTGGTTGAGAAATGGAAAAACGTCTATCATTGGTTGAGAAATACTTCAGAGAGAAAGTAAAACACACCAAATTCAATTCACTTTCAAATGATGAGGTGACGATTGTTTATAATACATCTTGGATTTGCATGCATGTGTACAAATTCTAAAATCATTTAAGGAAACCTAGTTTGCTAGCATTACATAAGATGGTGTAAAATTATAATGCAAAAAACCTCTATAATGTTGTTATAACTAGTTTAAAAGATATTGCAGGAATGAATGATATAAAAATAGTCACAAAGTTAATATGTGTTTGAGTTGACAGTGTTGCTACAATGCAATGATATAGGAGTGGTCTTTGTATTCGACTTTAGACATCAATTAATCCATATTTGATACCCATTCATTGCATGGCTCATAGAATAAATCTTGCATATAAAAGTGCGAGCACTTTTTAAAAATTTGTGAGTGGAAGACCTCGTCCACAAAATACATACTTCTTTTTTATGTAGTCCAAAAAGGTTTGTAAAGTTTCGACAATTTGCACTAGGAGTTACAAAAGGAAGAAAATTGTTAAAAGATATTGATACAAGGTGGATTTCATTGTATCAACCTGCATACAAAGTTTTTATAGAATATCATCATTAATTAGGTTTATGTATGCAAATCATAGGGCATTTGATAAGGCAAAATATTTGCTATACCATTTGATTGAGTTGGAAACACTTCTAACATTATATGGTATTCTTCCGATGTTGTAAAAAATGAATAGATTGATTGAACTTACACAAGATATATCCATATATATTATTTATTTCATTAGGATGAGAAAATGAACATGTATGCATATTGATAGGATATACTTGTCTAGAGAAAATTTTACAAATCCTTTGTTTGATAGTTGAAAAACATTAACTAACGTGAATGATCCAAAAATATTTTTGAAGTTGGACATAAATGATCATCTTTGTATTAATATTCATGGAAAGGTGATACCTCCATTTTATTTTGAAAGATAATCACATATAGTTACAGAAGATGTAGAACAAATAACCATACCACAATGGATTTGAAGTAGTTTTATATAATACTAAGATTAAATTATTAAAAATAACATAATCATTGACAAAGAAAATAAGAGATCATTTCAAAGAGATGAGTTGCTTGAGACCATGGGTGTGGTTAACCCCATGTTTTGAGATCCTTATATTGACTACAATTCTATAAGTGAGTTTTTTATTAAATATATGGGCACTATTGTTAAATATTTCACTAAAAGTGTGGAAGTCAATGGTATTGAAATCAATGGTATTTTCAGCAAAGAATTTTTAACACAATAGTCATCGCATTTTGAATTAACAATGGTTGGTCAAATGTCATGTTTGATTAACCCCCATAAGTCTGGTTCCACTACATGTTTGTGAAAAAAATATATCTTGGTAGTGTCTTACAAGATACAATCAATGAATATTTTGTTTATATGAATTATGTCAAATAATGATTTTAGGATCTATGGAAGATTAGAGGGTTTTTAGTGCACTATATTTTATGAAATCTAAATTTTGTAATAGGCTAGAAAAAAACTATAAATTTGTTTGAGAATATATGTGTCAACGTATGAGTTGGACAAGTATACCTATGACAAAGAATTTGCATACTATAAATCCTTAGCAAACAAAAGGGGTATCACTAATACTCATGATAATGAGGATAATGATACTTGTAGTGATCATATAGTGGAGACACGGAGATCCACTATGCTTACAAGTTATTTTGGACAAGCTGAGAAGTGTTTGTTTCAACTACCTCCATTGTAATTTTTCTAAGATTTAACAACATTGATAAATTTGATTTTATTTGTTATCATTTTCATCCTAGTCGGATCAAAATTGAAAAATATTTGTTCATAAAATTTTACGTTTTATATCACAACGTTGTTGGTTAAATTATATGTTTTATATCATAGCCTTCTTAGTTTCTTAAATGTCTTCTTTGATAAAACCTTATATTTTATATCGTAGTATTGTTAATGTATTGGCACAATTGAGTTATATCATAGTAAAATTTCATTTGTAATTTGAAATTATAATAGTAAATATAATTGAATCATCATAAATTTAAAAGCAACACAATAATATAAATGAAAACAATTGAATTATCAAATACCTTTTTCATTATTTGGATTGAAAATATATTACATTGTACAAAAGGTTGACTACAATACAACAAAATTTGCAGTCAACTAGTAAATAATTTATAATTTCTTAATTTTGGGATTGGGGATTTGAGGTAGTTTCAGTCACTCCTTGAGTGTCTAGATCAACTTGAGTTTAATATTCTTTTGAAGGTGCAAGTTCTTTTTCCATATCTCATTCGTTAACAACTTGCCATGGTAGTGCTCCAATTTTGATGAGGTATTACATTGCTCTTTGTAAGCTCCCTAACAATGCTATTTCTTATTTGGTTAGATCTTCTCACACTATAGAAAGTGATTCTTTACCCTTCTTGCTCAATAAATATATCTAGATCCATTTTATGTTCCTTTATAATTCTTCTTGAAATATTATTATCTCTAACTTTATCTTGTAATATTTCTTTCATTTTTATCGCACCTTGGAGGTTTTTCTTTGCCATATTGATATAAACTTACATGCTTTCAACTACTTGTTATAAGTTATCAAAATTTGAATGTAAAAAAAAAATATATAAGTTAGCTAAGAGTTATATGACAAAAAAATAATCAAATTTATTACAACTAAAGTCTCACCCTAGCAACATCCCTTGTAGCCTCGACAACTACAACTTTCTTCTTATAAAAATTCCATTGGTTAAAATATGCTTAGGATTTAACATTAATGTTCTCCAACCTATTCAATATAATATTTAAAACTTCATATTTGTAGAAATGCATAGACTTCACTGATCTTGATTTTGCTTAATATAGCAGACCACCAAGTTTTTCTGATTCATTTTTTACCAGAGAAAAAATATCTTCCCTTTTAGAAAAAAATTTATATCGGGCATTTAGCTCCTTGATAAGGACCTTGGCCCAAAATTCCTAATCCCTCATTTTTGCTAAATCTTGAAGTATCATTTATTTTATTGTTGCTTCATAGTTATTAACCATTAATTTTTTTCCATAAAAATAACTTTGTCATCTTCAGTTAGAGGACCACTACCAGGGTCATTGGTTTGAGAAGGCAGTGATGAGGTTTGTAGAGCTACAGGGAATTCTTGTGTTTGTTGTGCTTCTCTATGTGGATCTTGAAGCACATTTGTCACTTTGAACACTAGAATGTTACCCTAGAATATATAATTCTCATCTAGTGGAAGATTATCTTATCCAATTCTTAGAATTTATTACATTAGAATATTTATCTAAAATGAAATATTTGGAAAGTCAAACAGAGTCTAGCTTAGTGCCTCCCGTGATCTCACTAGATAAAATTATTTTCCACCCCTACATTAACCTCTCATTAATTTCTATCATGGTGGAGGTTGTGGTTGCATCATATGCTACCTTATTACAGTAAATTGTAGGGAGACACCTTAAAAAATTACAATAATATTTTGTTAAAATTATTTAAAAAATAATATTTTTTTTGGTAGGTAAAGTAAAATTTATTTACTTACGGATTGAAGGGACCCGCCCCTATTTACAAGAAGATCATATGCATTAAAAATATAGGCCACAAACACCAATTTACAATAGTTCATCTACATTCGTAATGCAGGGTACAAACACCAGCATCACAGTCGAAAACCAAAAAAAACTAAAAGTCGAGCTAAATAAAAACAAACTGACCGATGGTGTCGAAGAGACACCTTTTAGGTGGCTAGAACCACTAGTAAAATTTGGTCACTGATGATTGGCCTTTGCAAAAATTTTAACAGTGTTAGAGAAGAGGCACCCTCCTGCTTCGGCAGAGCTAAGTGTTTGATCTTTTGTCATTATCCAAGTTTACTTTCTTGATAACTTTCATGGGAAAGTTATCTTCCCAAATGGTGAGGGAGCTCTATTTTTATTGCTCTATTTGCCAAGGTGTCGACCACTTGATTGGCCTCCCTGAACACATGCTTGATTTGGGATTGCTCGTTGTTGCAAAGGCCTAGCTGACATTCCTGGATAATGTTCTCTATATTTTTCCCACCCTTGCTATTTATTTGGATGAGTTTGATAATGATATCTGAGTCCCCTTCGTAGATGACAAGGGCTACCAGGTTTTTGAAAATGTCAATACATCTCCAGAGGGCCCTGGCTTCCACGAAGTTGTTGGCCTGGGACCCCAAATTTTCAACAAAGGCCTTAAGGATTTTGCCACTATGATCTCTGAAGACCCCTCCTACTCCTGCTTTGCCTAGGTTCCATTTGGAAGCACCATCGAAGTTAGCCTTGAGCCAACCTTGGGGTGGAGGGACCCAAGTGACCTGAGATCTATCTTTTTTGGGTTTTTGAGACTTATTACGATCCTGGGGAATCTTGAGGGTGGAAAAAAGCAATTATTCAGTCCCTAGAGTAGGGCTGGCCTGACAAGGGATGAGTCCAAAATTTTTTGTGGCATAAGCAAAGGCTCTGGCAGCTACAACTTCACGGGTTCTGGGGCCTTTGTTGAAAACTCGCCTATTGTGCTCCAACCAGAATTGCCAAAAGATGTGATGGATGAGGACTTTCCACAAAAAGCTTAGCCTGGGATTCTTGAAGGACTTAGGACATTGGAAAATGAACTCTTTGACAGAGTTTGGCCAGGTCCAGCTAACTTGAAAGCTTTGGGTGGCTAGGGAGAAAAGACTTCTGGAGTAAGGGCAATGCATCAAGATGTGGTGAACATATTATCAGGCTTGGAGGTATAGGAAACATCTATTCGGCACCATGATCCCTCACCGAATGAGATTACCCCCAGTAAGTATTTTGTTGTGGATGTTTGTCCAGCAGAAGTACATGATTTTGGGAATGAGGGATTTGATCCACACCTTGTTAGCGACCACCTTCTCACAATTGGGGGTGGCCTAGGAACCCATCTTATAAATAAGCTGGAATCGGTCTTGATAGATAAATTCCTATTATTGGTGCCTTTCCAACACCGCTCATGTCTCTTGTTGACACGTGGAAGGAAATTTGATCGCTGGATCTCCTAAATCCCTTTCATAGCTTCCCCGATGGGTTCATTTCTTATTCTGAAATTGATCTTCTTCCACTCCTAGGCTTTCGAGATGGAGGAAATGAAGTTTGCAACCCTGGGCCCGAATTTGCTATCAGTCAAATGCCTGGTAGGGATCAAAATTGGATTACTGATGAGGGTAGAATTCCCGACCAAGGTATTTTCCCAAAAGTTGATGCTGGCCCCATTCCCCAACTTCCAGGAAGACCCTTCAAGGATGATGTTCAGGGTATGTGTGATGAATTTCTAGAAATAGGAACCGTTGCACGGGGGAGGCGCTTGGAGGAAGGCATGATGCTGAAGGTACTTTCTTTTCATGATGTTTACCCATTTAATATTGGCCTTAGTCACTACTCTCCAAGCCTACTTGGCTAGGAGATCTAGGTTGGAAACTGAGATTCGGCATAGACCAAGACCTCCTTAATCTTTGGGGGAGCAAACTTTATCCCAAGCTACTAGGTGGAGCTTTCTTGAGGCCTCCGATCCAGACCAAAGGAACTACTTTTGAATTTTTTCAATGGCTTCTCCCATCGAGGTTGGGATTTTGAACACAGACATGAAATATGTGGGGATGCTCTGCAAGATGGATTTGACCAAAGTTGCCTTCCTTGCACTTGTTAGTAGGGCCCCTTTCCACCCAGCTAACTTGTTACAGATCTTGTCCACCATTTTTGCCCACATGGTTGGCCAGGCCCTGCCATGGAACATGGGGAGCCCGAGGTAAGTGGTCGAAAACTAAAAAATGGAACATCCTAGGATTCTAGCGATCTTGTGTTGTATTTTGGTCGGGGTATGGATGAATAAAAACTTGCTTTTAGTATAATTGATTTTCTGGCCTGCAGCTTCCTCGAAGTGGTTGAGAATATCCTTGATCACATTGGAATCTACTATCGAAACCTTAGTAGCCATAAACATGTCATCTACAAACTACTTGTGAGTGGTGGGGGGAAGCCTAGACGTTGCCCTAATCCTAGAAAGCTAGCTGCAGGAGCATGCCTCATTGATAGTTCTCCCTAAACTCTCTGCCAAGATGATGAACAGAATGGGGGATAGAGCGTCACCTTGCCTCAGGACCCGAGAACTCGGGAAGTAACCTGTAGTAGAACCATTTACCATGACAAAGAACAAATAAGAGGAAATGCAATTGTAGATCAGGTTTACCCAGGACTCATGGAACCCAAACTTGAGAAAGATTTAGCTGAGGAATTCCATTTCGACTCTTTCAAAGGCCTTTTTCATGTCTAGCTTGATGAAGAAGACAGTCGTGTCTAAAACCTGGGCTAAATGGATCAATTCATGGATGGTGATGACCCCATCAAGAATATTACGTCCTTTGACTGTGCTCCCCTAACACAATTCAATGATGGACAAAAGAATGTTGGATAGCCTGGATGCCAGGGCTTTGGTGAGGATTTTGTAAATGACATTGCAGAGGATGATGGGCCGATAATTAGAGAGGGATCAGGAATTGGACCCTTTGGGGATGAGAGACAAGAATGTGGAATTCACATCTCTGGGAATGGATGTAGATATTTTCATTTCTCTAATGGTGTTAGAAATATCCTGTCCCACGATGTCCCAGAAGGTCTGGAAAAACCTGGACGAGAACCCGTCTGGCCTAGAGGCTTTTTTAGGCTTCATGGAAAAGAGGGCCTGGTGAACATCATCCTAGGAGATGGGGCTGAGGAGAAAATTATTTGATTCCTAGGAGATGATGGTGGGGATGATGGCTAGGAGGGATTCCATGGCCTCGGGGGCTTGGGGCGGGCTGGAACCTAGGAGGCTTTTGAAATGATTGATGGCTTCTTCTCTGATTGCATGGATATCCGAAATGGCTACCCCATCCTGCAAGACAAGGCTTTTGATCTTATTTGCACTCATATGCCTCAAGTTTGAGATGTGGAAGAACTTGGTATTGGCATCCTTTTAGAAAATAATATTGAATAAAATAAATATATACTAATTTAAAATAAATACACTTACCTGATGATGATGGGATGTGTTACACCTCTACATCCTATAAATGCATATCAATGTAGGTGGGGGTAGGGTGTAACTCTAAAAACATATGAAAAATTAATAAAAAATATTATAATTTCAACTAAACAAATATATAGAAAGAAACTTGAAACAGTAAACTTACGTGTCATAGGGTTGGTCTCACTAGATTCACATTGCATATTATATGCAGGTAGAGGTGAATGAGAAACTCCATGAGAAGAAGCATACCTCAAATATTTTGGATGCCTTTGCAATGGTGTTGCTTCAGACTATGTGTTAAAATAATCACTAGTAGCTTCTGGCATATGACCCCTTACAATAGCATCTTATTTTATCGTAGTAGTGGCTATCCTTCTCTACATTTAGGTGGAAATTTAAATTAAAAAATAAAAATATGTTGTAGTATAACATTTTATTTCTTGGTGGAAGATGGAATTTTTACCTTCACCTCTTGGGTTGACATGGAAATTCTAGCTAGGATTGGGTGCAGTATAGTCGGTACATCTATATTCTGTACATTGTAAAACAAATTGTAATAAAATGCAAGAATATAATTACATGTGGTCACAATCATCGCTATGTTCATTTGGATTTTATGTAGTTCTACTCTGATACGCTATGAAATATAGTTACACTAGTCATTTTTTTGAAGTAAAAATACCGAACTAGATAGGCCAATCTCTAGAATGGAATATATGATCATCTTCCTTTTAGAATGAGTCTTGCTTGGAAGAATTTGATAACGGATTTAAGATTTTGATAATCGATAAATTTGTTGATCAGTTGTAGAATAACATGATAAGGTGATTATTGGTTGTAGTAGAGTATGTGTGGATAAAAAAGTTGATTGATTACAGAGGACTATCAATAAACAGGTTTATCGATCAATTGTAGAGAAATGTGACAAAGTGACGATTGATTGCATGTGTGATGACTATGATGATAGATAAAGTGTAAGCTTCCAAACATCTGAGTATGGTTGTTGTTTTGCTTTGGATCATCTCTAGCAATAGCTTTTACTTTATGCCTACTTGTTGTTGTAGCCTTGTTACTTGTTTTGTAACCTTTGTTGGTGTGCTACTATAGAGTTTCTTTAGAATTGAGCTATAGAACTATTCTTTTAGTTTGCAGACTATGGTAGTTGCAATGACATTAGACATCAAGGTTTCTTTAGAATTGAGTGAAGGTTAGCCTTGGTGGAGTGCAAGGTCTTCCGTTAGTGTTGGGTTTGGAATGTTATCTTGGATTGTTGTCTTCTTTCATTGTTTTGTTGTCCAAAGCTTGTTCCTTCAGTTTCATAGGCAGCGTAGATGCACTATCTACAACTGTGAGATCCAAGTATCCATGTCATCTTGTAGTGTTTTAGGAGCATTTATTGTTGTTAGAGCCTGTTTCGTGTGTGTTAGAGTAAGTTTTCGTAGTGTTGCATTGTTTTGTTGTTGTTCCTTTTATGTAAAAGGTATTATTTTAAATTTTTTTGTAGAGGTCATTGTAGAGGGCAGCGTAGGTTTGTCCTCATAGATGCTTAATGGCATGATAGTTTAACCTTGGTTTCTTTGAAGGAAGGCTTTAAATTTATGCTTTTAATTTTATGATTGGCTTTGTGAGAATTATTACTTCCTACTTATATTATGGAATCGAATTATGTAGAAATGCATAATGTAGAAATTTATTACTTGCTACTTATTTTATTTTGTAAGAAAAAGAAATGCATGAGTTAATAAGTTATTTTTGTTTTCTTAAAGGAAGTAATGGATAATAGTAATGGTTCCCTAACCCTTGAGTAAATATGGAAACAATTATTGAGGGAAGTATGGTTGCAAAAATCATGATAACGACTAAGTGGTGCAAGAATTTCCTTCTACCAATTGTAGAATTTTCTCAATTTTGTTCAACTTCATATTCATTTCCTAACATCAAATTTTTTTCTTTATAGGTACAATGGCACCTACTGGTGATGGAAATAAGGGAGGTCAATCTTCTGGTAAAAAGAGTATCCTAAAATATTTTAGACATATATCAAATGAGGATCATCTGCACAAATTCAAGGTACAAACACCTTTTACCAACTAATCAGTTAATTTTTGTATTATGTTATTCTTAAATATAAAGCCTTTCTTCATCAAAAAATGGTGGTTTGTTTGTTGATGGATTTGGCCAAGTGGTGTGTTTATCTACCTCTTTTTTAATGCTTGTAAAAATATATTCTGTTAATTCTTTAAAATAATACCTTTTACATCAAAAATGATATAGAACACCATTGAATGCAGAAAACACTGTTGACCCTGATATGCCTCCACTTGAAGATATTCTCAGGGATGAGATACCTCCACATGAAAATTTTCTTAACAATGACATTCAACAACCACTTGATGAGATGCCTCATACAGACACGCCAACCAAAAAAGAAAATGATCATTCAAGTAAAATGTAGACTTTTGGGGAATCTTCTAGTCAGAAACCTAAACGTAGAAAGTTAACCAGGTGGACTATTGGAAGGACATTTCAACTTGAATGGTCATCAACATATCCCTTTATTGAGCTAGTTCAGCCAAAGAACAACAATGACATACCAACAGAATGTAGATGTGTTATTTGTAGTTGGAAACTAGGAAAGGATCATAAGATGCAACTTAAATTAGACACAATAGAAAAATATTGTGGGAAAGTTTATTCGATAGTAAAAGAAAGTGATGGAACAATTAAGAAAATAATTAGGTGGAAGGATGCATCAAAATGTGTGCATGTCAGATATGCACAGGAATATGAAAAATAAATGAAACAACAAACTCTTGTTGAGAAGGGTGGAACAATCCAAGCCCAATTTCAAAAAATTCATAAGATCACATTAACTTCAAAAAGTTTACAGTTTGTTGTTGTATATAATATTCTTAAAAAGGGTAGACCCATGTCTGGATTCATGTATTATAAGCACCTATTTCAACTAGATGATGTGCAGAACCTTCCTAATTCCCATTGGTCAGATCAAAGTGGTTGGGAAATGGTAAAATGTCTATCATTGGTTGAGAAGGAGGACCTGAGAGAGAATGTAAAACATGTCAAATTCATTTCACTTTCAATTGATGAGGTAATGATTGTTGACAACACATCTTGGATTTGCATGCATGTTTACACATTCCAAAATCATTTAAGGCAACCTCATTTACTAGCACTACATAATATGGTGGAAAATTGTAATGCAAAAAATATTTACAATGTTGTTGTAACCAGTTTAAAGGATATTGCGAGAATGGATGATACAGAAATAGCCATAAAGTTAATTTGTATTGGAGTTGATAGTGTTGCTACAATGCAAGGACACATGAATGATCTTTGTGTTAGACTTCAGACATCAATTACCCCATATTTGATTCCCATTCATTGCATGGCTCATAGAATGAATCTTGCATACAAAATTGTGAGCACATTTGAAAATGTTGCGAGAGTGGAAGAACTCATCCATGAAATACATGCTTACTTTTCATGCAGTCCAAAAAGGTTTGTAGAGTTTCAATAGTTTTCACTAGGTGTTACTGAAGGTAAAAAATTGTTAAAAGATGTAGATACCAGGTGGATTTCACTATTTCATCCTACATATAGAATTTTTATAGAATATCAATCCTTAGCAGGGTTTATGTATGCAAATCATAGGGTTGTTGATAAGGTAAAATATTTGTTATATCGTATGACTGACTTGGAAACACTTCTCACATTATATGGTATTCTTCCATTATTGCAAGAAATGAATACTTTGATTAAACTTGCATAAGAAAGATCCATTTATATTATCAATTTCATCAAGATGAGAAAACAAATATGTATGCATATTGATAAGATATACTTATTCGAGAGAAAATTTTACAGATCCTTTGTTTGATAGTTGGAAAACTTTAACTAACGTCAATGATCCAAAAAGTTTTTTGAAGTTCAACATCAATGATCATCTTTGTATTACTATTCATGGAAATATGATACCTTTATATTATTTTGAAAAGTGATCACATATAGTTATAGAGGATGTTGAACAAATGCCCATAACACACAACAGATTTGATGTAGTTTTACACAATACTAAGATTAAATTGATAAAAATTGTAGAATCATTGACAAGGGAAATAAGAGATCATTTTCAAAGAGATGAGTTGCTTGAGGTGATGGGTGTGGTTAACCCCATGTTCTAGAATCCTTGTCCTGACTACAATACTACAAGTGAGTTGTTTATAAGATATATGGGCACTCTTGTGAAACATTTCACTAAAAGTGTGGAAGTCAATGGTATTGAAATCAATGGTATTCTCAACAAAGAACTTTTGAGACAACAATCAACCCATTTTGGATTGACAATGGTTGGTCAAATGTCACGTTTGAGTAACCCTCATGAGCTTGGTTCCATTACACATTTGTGAAAAAAATGTATCCAAGTAGTGTCTTACAAGATACAATCAGTGAATATTTTTATTTATATGAATTATGTCAAATAATGATTTTGGGATCTGTGGAAGATGAAAGGGTTTTTAGTGCACTATCTTTTGTGAAATCTAAAGTTTGTAATAGGTTGGACAAAAATTTGGAAAATTGTTTGAGAATATATGTGTCATCATATGAGCTGGATAAGTATCCCTATGACAGAGCTTTGGCATATTAGAAATCCCTAGCAGACAGAAGAGGTATCACTAATATTCATGATAATGAGGATAATGACACTTGCAGTGATCATATTGTGGAGATGCAGAGATCTGATATGCTTACAAGTGATTTTGGACAAGCTGAGAAGTGTTTGTTTTAGCTTCCTCCATTGTAAAATTTCCAAGATTTAACAAAATTGATATATTTAATGGTATTTGTTATCATTTATTTTCTACAAGGATATCAAAATTGGCTTTCTGGTTTAATAAAATGTTATGTTTTATAACATAGCCTTGCTATTTTATTAATTATCTTCGTTGATAAAATTTTATTTTTTATATCATAGCTTTGTTATTGTATTAACTGTCTATGTTGATAAAATTTTATGTTTTATGCTTTGGCTTTGAATAAATTTAAACCCATGCATGCATGTATCCTTCGTAAATATTTTTTTTATAGAAAGTGTTGTATGTAGTTTAGAAAGCACTATATGGCCAAACTAAGTTCAAACATAATTGAATTATCCTAAATTGTAAAAAAGCACAAGAATATACATGGAAATAGCATAATACTCAAGTTATGAAAATATCTTTTTTATTAATTCAAAAAGATATCATTGCATTGTACAAAATTGTTGACTGCAATACAACAAAATTTACAGTCAACAAGTGAACTATGTTCACTTTTTCATTCTTGAGATTGGGGGCCTAAGGCAGTTTTGGGCTCTCCATGAGTTTCAGGTTCTTTTCCCTTTTTTTTAACCTCTATAGCCCCCCAACCCCCAAACTTTTGTTTTACATCTATAGTTTGCACTTCTAGTGCTCTAGGTCCTTCATCTAAATTTTGCACTTCCAGTGCTATAGGTCCTTCCTCTTCAGTTTGCTCTTCCATTGCTCTAGATCTGACCAAGCCTTTCTCTACTATCTCTAAACCCCCAAACAATACCCTTTCTTCTTTTATAGGATCCTCTTGTACTATTGAAAGTACTTCTTTACCCTTCTCCTTAAGAAAAATATCAAGATCAAAACCATGTAGGATTATGATCCTTCTGAAAGCGTTGTTCTCTCTAATTGTCTCTTTTAATATTTCTTTCATTTTTATAGCAACTTGTAAGTTTACCTTTGCCATTTTTAGATAAACTTGCAGGCTTTTCACTTATTTCTTTAAATTATCAAAATTGGCCTACAAAAGAGAAAAGAAGAAATAAGTCAGTAGATAGTTATATATAAAAAAAAAATAACAAACAAAATTTAGATGACTTATTGTGGCTACATCCTTTGTAACATCAGCAAAAACTTATTTCTTGTCACATACCCATTTATTAAAATAATTATGGGCTTCAAAATTAATGTTCTCCAATCTATTCAACATAATATTTAAAAAATATGTAGCCTTCATTGTGCTATATTTAGCTTGATGTAGTAGAGCATCAAGCTTTTCTAGTTTGTTTTCAACAAATGAAAAATGTCTTCCTTTTTTGAATTTTTTGAATCGGGCATTTATTTGCTTTATTAAAACTTTGGCCCGATACTCCCAATATTTTATTTCTTTTAAATATTGAAGCAATGTATCTTTGATGGTTGCTTTGCAATTGTCAAACATTAAAATATCTTCAAAAAATTTACTTTCTCATCCTCAGTTAGAGGACAAGGGTTGTTGGTTTCAAGAGGAGGCGATGAGGTCTAGGGAGATGCAGGTGAATCTTCTGCTTGTGCTTCTTTTTGAGGATCTTGAAGCACATATGTTGCTTTAAATAAACTAGGAATGTTGCCCTATAAAAGATAATCCTCATCAAGTGGAGGATTATCTAATCCTAAAGCTGAAATTCCTTACATATTTGAAAATTTTCCAAAAGAAAAATTTAGAAAATCTAAAAATGTCTGGCTTGGTGCTCCCTACGTGATGGATGGAAAAAATTATTTTCCTCGCATACATTGTTGACCTCTCATTAGTTTTTGTCATGGTGGAGGAGGGGGTGACATCATCTATTGTCTTCTTTGGGTAAATTGTAGTGAAGCCACTAAAAATATCACAATAAAATTTTGTTAAATTTTTTGTGAAGTGATACAATAAAATTTAATTTAAATGTATTACACTACATAATCGCATGTTAGTGTGGTGTAGCTCTAAAAACATATAAAAAAAATCAATAAAAATGATTGATTATAATTTTAACTAAATGAATACATGAACCAAAACTTGAAACAAAAAGCTTACGTGTAGTGGGTGTGGCCTCACTAACTTCAACATCAATTTGCACATGACGTGCAAGTAGAGGTGGACGAGAAATAGGAGAAGTAGAAGATCTTAAACATTTTGTAGATCTTCTCTGTAATGGTGTCGATTCCGAGTGTGTTTCGAAATCTCTAGTTTCTTCTAGCTTATGACCTCTTACAACATCCCGTTTTGAAGAGGAAGAGGATGCCCTTTTCTGCATTTATGTATAAATTTTAAAAATAATAAAAAAAAAAAAGTACTTGAATATAAAAATTATTACTTTCATATAAAGGAAAAAAGTACTTGAATATAAAGGAAAAATTTACTTGCACCTATTCCACTATCATGCCAACATTGGCTAGGTCTGGGTGCAACGAGGTTGATACTACAATATTTTGCACATTATAATAAGATTCATAAAAAATGAAAGGATATAATTGCATGTGGAGAGTGTCGTAGAAGTGTTCATTTTGACACTATGTAGATCCATTTTGATTTGCTATAAAATTTAGGTGCACTGGTCAAATTTTTGGTGGCCAAGATAGTGAACCAAATATGCCAACACCCAGAATGGAATGTCTATTGGTCTTCCTTGTAGAACAAGTCTTGCTTGGAATAATTTGATATATCCTCGAAGAAAATTATTTGGAATATATGCTAAAATCAAGCCCCTTCTGCACTTAGTAGCGGTAACTAAAAAAGTTAGTACTTGTGAAATCCAAAATTTCAACTTTAAACAAGATTAAAAATATGTAAAGTTTTACCTAAAAAAAAATCTGACTTTGAAGTTGGTCTCCAGCTATACTTTGTCCTCTTCACTTAATATGAACTTTGGAGTGATAGGATCATAATACATATGAGGCAATCCTATCAATCTATAGACGTCTAAGGGTTTGACATAAAAATTGATATTCTTGTTATCGATTTTCAAATTGACAATCATTGAATCATTATCGTACATGCCAATAATCTTCAATAGTAGTTTATTGTCTATTTTTTACTACGACATCGACACTAAATCCTGAAGACCAGAGTCGTTGACCCATGATATGTCATAACCTGGTGTGGTTAATATTTTAGAAATAAGGGGGCACATAAGGTTTTTGAAAGAAATTTTGGAAGGAACAAGGGTGGAAGAGGATGTCATTGATGTATTTGATAGAAAATCCCTAGGGTAAGGTACGAGGGATTAGGGCGTAGGGTGGAAGGTAAAATTTTTGAGGGTGTACGATGGCTCTAATGTGTTGTGCATGAGAAAAAGGGTAAAAAATTATTGAGGTACGATGGATCAGGGCATAGGATGTGAAGGAAAAAATTTTGAGGGTATACGATGGTTTTTACTTAGCTTTGATGTGCTCTGCATGAGAAAAAAGTTAAAAAATAACTATTTATGCCTTTTTATAGGCTTTTACATGCCAAAATTAAATTTTGGGTTGACATGTGGTATCAGATTATCAATGGAACCTCTACTACAACCGATCATCAATAAAACCCTCTGCTACAATAGATCATCAATGGAACCCTCTACTGCAATTGATTATCAATGAAACATCTATTGTAATCAATCATCAAGTGAACCTCTACTACAACTAATAATTAATGAAGTCGTCTATTGCAATCAATCATCAATGAAGCCCTCTACTACAATCAATCATTAATGGAACCCTTGATTGAAAGTGATCATCAATGAAACACTCAACTACAACCTATAATCAATGGAACCCTCTATTACAACTAATAATCAAAGGAACCTCTACTAAAATCGATCATCAATGAAACCCCCTACTACAACTAACTATTAATGAAGCCCTCTACTGCAATCGACCATCAATGAAACTTCTACTACAACTAATCATAAAAGGAACCTTTGTTGCAACGGATCATCAAAGGAACCATCTACTGTAACCGATTGTCAATGGGAACCTCTGCTACAACAAAACATCATGGATCCCTCTACTACAACTAATCATCATGGAACCCTTTGCTTCAACCTATCATCAATGGAACCTCTACTACAAATGATCATCATCGTGCTATCATAAATGAACCTGTTGGCATTTTGCAACATGTCATATTTTTTTATTGTAATCCAAAGACATTTATGATTGAGTTTTTTTAACTCAGTTATTTTGTTTATATAGTTTTTTCAATTCTCTGTAAACTTTCATTTTGCAAAATAAATTAACCCCAAATTGTGACTTGGAAATCCGCTTCGGATTCACTTCATCAAATTATCCACAACAGCAGTTGAAAAATTAAAAATGATTTCGCTTTAGAGGCGAAGCGGCAGTAAGAAATTGAAGGCAGTGAAATCAAAGAAAATATAAAAAAGAAAAGGAAAGACAAAAGAAAATCGGCTAAGTGGAGAATGCAAACGCGTTCGCCTCATTGGAGGGGCGAACGTCACGTTCGCCCATTGGAAAGGCGAACGCGCCCCAAAAAGAGGAATGCGCCAAACAAAAGGGAGAATAAAAAGAACGCATCGCGTTCGCCCCTTAAGTGGGGCGAACGTAGTGTTCGCCCCTCATTTGGGCGAACACGATTTCAATATGCGTCATGGTCGCTTTAAAGTATTCACGATGGATCCATTCATTATTTTTAAAGGCGAATGACATGGAGAGATAAAGTTTGGGCGACGAGAATTTTTAAATGGTTTTCACCCTTACACTCAGGTAAAAGGGGCGAACGTCATGATAGATGCGGCGAAGATATTTTGAAGGTGAATGTTGTTTATTTTTTAGCACATGTGATTAAATTTCTCCAGAGGCATGAGTAGAATTAAATGGGGCAAATTTTAATTATTAATTGCCATCATCTTCGGCAATTTTAGAGCTTGATTTTTCTAGTTGAAGATTTGCTTCGGGTAACTACTGCAATTTAATGTTGGTGACGAAGTGGAAGCATTTTTGTCATTTTCAAGAACATCTTCTCGAAGGTTTTACTCCCTCTCCAAAGCAAATTGAATATGGAGTAAATTGTTGAAGCTCGTGTTTGATTTCCAAGAAGATGGAGGTGACTCAAATTTAATGATACGGTGTCTGAATGCTATCATCTCAAACCATTTTCAGGATCGTGTCTACCGACAGAAGATTTCCAAGAAATGATGACTCATTTGATGTATTCAATGAAAGAGGCGCAAACCTCTATAAATACTAAGAGAAATTTCATTGTAAGGGGTTGGAAAAAATAGATATCCTACGAGAAAACACTTCAAGTTCTCTGCAGTAATAGTGAATTCAAAACATTTGGATTTGCAAATGACTTGGTGCATTGTGGTCTTCTACATTACGCATTTCTTTTACACAATTAGCTTTATTATTTGTTGTTAGATTTAAATTCTGCAAGTTGGATTTAAATATTGCAAGTGAGAGAGTGAGTGTTGGAGTGTTGATCTGAAGATTACATGTGCGAAGTTGTACGGAAATTTTATTGTTTGATCATCTATTTGCATGTTATTTTCAGCTTGGTGTGGATTCCTGCTATCAATCTATTCCCATCCTACACAATCGGCCTGTGGCCATATTTCCCATTTCTTTCCGCATTTTTTAATTTCTTTCCTGCATCCCTAGTCTTCAACCATTTTAGAATTAGTAAGGGAACCAACCCTCTCTGGAGATTGACATGGGGGACATCTCTTTCCTCCGGTCTTTCAATGTTGGCCATGTCTAGGGTGCACAAACGCAGTTTTGTATGATTAGGCAGATATTTGACCAACAGTTTTTGGCACGCCCGGTGGGACAGATAGTTTCTGTCCCAGTAAGATCCATAGTCGGTGGAACAAGTATTATCCCAAGTTGACAAACCCATCGGTGCCAACAGTTTTTTGGGACTTCAAAAGTTCCACTTTAAACAGCGTTAAGTTTTGATGTTTGCCTTCGTGCTGTAGAATTAGAACATCTGGCGACTCGATTATACTCAGAAATCTCCAAACGTGAGTACAACGAAAGTTGTGTCTCATGAATACAAGATCGAAGGCCAAAAATCTAGATCACCAAATTGAGTTCTACGAACTTGATATCCAAAGGCTAGGGGAACATCCTCAATTAGCCACTTTTCATCGTACATCTTCATTACCTCATATATCCCATATACCGTCTGTCACATCATCACGACTAGCTGGTGTATTTTCTGCTCCTGCAAGCCCAGGTAGTACTGCCACTAGTCTTCCTCAACCTCCACCTCACACGACCACTGGTATTCCTCGAGCTCCACCTCATATACCAGTCCACATGGCTCAGAATCCACCACCCAGGCAGTTCCCAACATGGAATAGCTCAGGGGCTTTGAACTTGCAAGCACAAAATCCAGTGCCCCAAGCTGCTTTGAAGGCTTTGCCGACCTATGATGGTACTAGAAAAATTGCGTATGAGCATATCCAAGATGTAGCTTCATTGGTGACCATCCATGACATAATAGATGAAGATGTGATGATAAAATTGTTGGTATTATCACTGAGAGGGAAATTGTTATATTGGTACCGATCATTGCAATTGGGTACTATTACATCATGGGATCAGTTAGCGGAGTTGTTGATTAAGAATTTCCATGAACAAGTTGATCCATACTCCTTGTTGCACCAGTTCACAATGATTCAAAGACATCCACAAGAGGAGATAGTCAATTTTAATGTCAGATTCACCCGAAGCTAGCAAAGAGTTCCCGACGATCTACGACCCACACATGAGCAAGTTGCTTTCTACTATCTCAGGGTATTTAACACCGAAATCGGTATGGTCGTGCATCAAGCCAATGTGACTACATTTCCAGACCTGTATACGCAGGCACAGAAGGCCGAATCTGATCTGATTGTTGTAGGTAGACTTCCCCCAAAGATGACTATGCCCATTGTTCCTGATCTTCCACAATATTTATATTCTAGTTCATTTTCATAGCCTATGCCTTCCATGTACCCAGTTCCCTCATGGAGCTCGAGTCCACCTCAAATTGCACCTATTCCTGCTCCACGACATACGGCTCCAAGCTTCCCATAGCTACCTAATCAGTCACTTCCACAATTACCCACTTCTATTCCCACTCCTACGCTGCCAGCACCACCAGTTCCATTACCATTGCCCGTGCCTCCAGCACCTTTGCCTCTACCTGCACCTCCCGCATCTTCTAATCCTGATCCTTTCACGATGTTGTTGCAAGAGGTAAAATCTAATAACGTAGCCTTAAGGACAATATCAAATGAACTTACAATAGTAAGGAAGAAGCAAGCGGAGGCTGAATTTTGATCATGGAGATTCCAAACTCCATCGATCACTCGAGAGCAAGCATCTACTAGTAGAGGCCCTGAAAAGAGCACAACGGTGCAAGAAAATGAAGAAACTAGCACAACAGAGAGGGCATATTGGTGCTCAACATGCAATGATCCTCATGGAGAAGAAATGTGCATGGTGCATATGAATTATGTACAAATGCTAGCAGAGAGTTCGACTGGTGGACAAGTCAATATGATCATGGAAGCCAATCATAATTTCATGATGTCATATGTAGAGCAAGTTTTAGTTCTCACACGGTCTGGAAAGAAACCAGTAACAATAGATCCTGTTGAGCTTGAACCCTTAAAGGTGCCGACAGAACCAAAAGTGCAAGATGAAAAGGGGAGGCCTCCAGCGAAAGTGCCTATTGGGGTAGCTAAAGAGCAAGATTCTATCAAGTTGAAAGATTTGATGCCTAAGCAAACTCAGGGAAGGGCACAAATGAGAGCATCTTCCTCACAACCTGTGACAACTACTCAAACACAAGATGAAACAAGAGAACAGGCCAAAGAGTGACTCAAGTACCCATATTTGACCAAGCGACAAAGGGTGGAAGCTACCCAATAGTACCGAGACAAGTATGAGCGGGTTGTAGAAGAGAAGGCTCCGACTATTTCAAATTACAATATTGTGGAAGAGATGAAAAATATTCCTGCAAAAGTAAGTTTGTATGATGCACTTCAATTGCCAGGACAGGTTGACCTGCTGCAAGAATCTTTGAAGACTGCTAAAGATCAAAAGAAAAATCCTTCTCAAACAGTCTTGGTGCAAACGCTTCCAACTTCAGCTACAAGAAAAAATAGGCCTCCCCCATTTTATTTATCACTCAGAATGGAAGGGTGGATTGTACACAACTGTATGATCGACTCTGGAGCTGCAACTACTATCATGCCAAAGGCAGTATGTGAAGTGATGGGGATGGAATATACAAGGAGTAGCCCAGGAGTGTTGCAGCTGGATGGAACTCCGATCAAGATGGTGGGAGTAATCAAGGATATTCCCATTGTCCTCCATAGTATACCACAAATTATAGTCATCCAAGAAGTGGTAGTGGTTGACCTGGAACCATACTTTAGCATGTGCCTCTCAAGGGAGTTCACAGCTAAGCTGGGAGGATATCTTTCTTTAGACTACTCGCATTTGGAGATACCATTCAAGGGAAAGAGGATTCACATTCATAATGAGAAGCCCTCACCTTTTCACATTGAGAAGTTAGAGGAAGAAGAATCTCCAGGAGTAGTTAACATGTTGACTGAGGAGATAGAAGAGGTTGATTTAATGGAAGAAGCGTTGGGTGAGCTTCACCTCGAGGATGAGTTTTCACTCATGGATTTCAATGCAATGGTTGGAATAGACATTGGTTGCTATACTATAACTAAGCCAGAGAAAATTGAAGAGAAGGTTCCTGATTCTCCTAATCCTATTGCAGATCAGTTATGGAGAATGTATTTTGATGGTGCTAGGTGCAAGAATGGTGCAGGAGCTGGCATTGTGTTGATCTCTCCCGAAGGGTTGCAAAAGACCTATTCTTACAGGTTAACTTGGGGTTGCACAAATAATGCAGCTGAATATGAGGTATTATGCCTTGGATTGAAGAAGGCTGAAAAGTTGGGCATCAAGTAGTTGCAGATTTTTGGTGACTCTGAACTCATAATTAATCAGATCACTAACAGGTGTGTGTCAAAGCAACACTACTTGAAGGCCTACCGCAATAGAGTGTGGGACTTGTTTGAATCTTTCACTGCTTTAAATGTTCAAGCGATTTCGAGAGAGCTAAATAAACATGCAGATATTATGGCCTCTCTTGGTGCTAACTACTCTCCTGTGGAGCAAGTAGTTAGAAAGCCTAAGACAGTTAGGGTAATTTATAGACCCTCAGTTCCCGACAAAAATATCCATTGGCAAGTGTTTGACAATGATGAGCAGATAGTCAATTTCCTACTTAAAGAAACTGCAAGCGTTGATGATAGAGTTCTTGCCGAAGAAGAGAGAGAAGGGATGATTCAACTAAAAAATAATCACATCCCTAGGGGACTGATTACACTTGAAAGTTTGTTCGACCAGAGTGATCGGGCTGAAAAGCATAGGATCAAAGTAGATGCAAAGGAGTATAAAGAATTACATTTGGAGCCTGAGAAAATCATCAAGGTTGGAATAGATGGCACCCCAGAAGAACTGGAAGATATCAAGAAATTGTGTTACGAGTATCCAGATATTGTTGCCTGGAGCTACCATGATTTGAGGGGTTACAATAAGAATGTGATCCAACATACTATAGAACTACAGGAAGGGGTAAAACCTTTTCGTTAGAAACAATGGCCTGTCAATCCCAAGATTGAAGTCCTTATGAAAGCAGAGTTGTTGAAGATGTTGGAGGCCAAGATAATCTATCCAATCAAGCATTCAACATGGGTGGCTAACCTGGTCCCAGTACGGAAAAAGAATGGAGACATTCGGTTGTGTGTAGATTTTCGCAACCTAAACCAGGCATCACTTAAGGACCATTACCCTCTACCGTAGATCGATCAAATCCTTCATGTAGTAGCTGGCGCCCAGAGATTCTCATTGCTTGATGGTTTCTCTGGGTATAATCAGATTTGGGTGAAATATGAGGATCAATATAAAACAACATTCACCACCAAGTGGGGTACTTTTGCCTACCAATGGATGCCATTTGGACTTTCAAATATCGATGCCACTTTTCAGAGGGCCATGGACATCGCTTTTGGTGAGTTATTGAATAGGATTATTGTGATATATCTTGATGATATGACAGTCTTTTCACATCACAGAGAAGACCACATTGCTCATTTGAGGCAGGTGTTTGAGAAGTGTCGTGAGTTCGGGATTTCTATTAACCCGAAGAAGTCAATATTTGCTATCAAGGAAGGGAAGTTGTTGGGCCATGTAATCTCGCAAGAAGGATTGGCAATCGATCCTGCAAGAGTTGAAGCCCTAATGAAGTTACCATTGCCTGCTAATAAAAAGGATTTGCAATCTTTCTTTGGCCAAATTAATTTCATCCATAAATTCATTGTTGATTTCGCTCAGGTGGTGAAACCCATGACTGAGCTTTTGAAGAAAAATGTTGAGTTTAAATGGACTGAGACAAGAAGACAAGCTTTCAAGGAAATCAAGGAGAGGATTACTCAAGCTCCGGTATTGATTAATCCTGATTATTCTAAAGATTTCATTCTCTATGTCGTAGGCGAACAGGAGAGTTATGCTGCAGTTTTGACACAATGACAAGAGGATGGAGATGAGAAGCCAATTGCTTTCTTGAGTCAAGTTATTGCTCCTCATCAAGAGAAATATAATTTTATTGAGAAACAAGTATATGCAGTAATGAAAGCATTGAAGAAATTTTGACACTTCGTTTCTCAGAGCAAAACGATTGTGTATGTCATACACCCTGATGTAAGAAATTTTATTCTCCAAGGAGAATTAGGAGACAAGAGAGCAGGTTGGGTCACAAAAATTCAAGAATATGATGTGGAGATTCGACCAACGAAGTTGGTTCATGGGAGAGCTCTATGCCAGGAGCTAGCCAAAAGTGCGGCCTTCGAATCATTTGATGTGGTGCATGAGGATAGCCTGGGTGAAAGCATTTGTGCAAACCATACCGCCAGCGACCGTGATTGGACCGAAGAGCTAATTGATTATTTTACCTCAGGAAGATGTCCATCTCGCCTTGATGCTTCACAACGTCGGAGATTCAGGTTGTAAGCTCTCAGATATACTTTGTTGCCCGAGGGGCTATTTCACAAAAACATTGATGGAGTTCTTCTCAGGTGTGTGAGGGACTTCGAAAAAGAAATAATTTTAGAGGAATTTCATTCCGGACTATCGGGAGGTCATTATGCAGGAAGGCCCATGGCCTTAAAAATCATTCGAGCAGGCTACTTTTGGCCTACTCTATTTGTCGATGCACATAAGATAAGTACACACTACGATAGTTGTCAACGATATGTTGGTAGAATCAAGAAAGGGGCATTGCCTCTTCACCCGATTCAAGTAGAAGCTCCTTTTCAGCAGTGGGGTCTTGATTTTGTGGGAGTTATTGACCCACATTCTTCTACAGAGCATAAGTACATTTTGATGGCAACTGATTACTTTACCCGATGGGCGGAGGCCATTCCTACTAAGAAAGTGGATCAAGCAACTGTAATCTCTTTCCTGGAGGGAATCATCACTCGCTTCGGTGTCCCAGACTCAATTATAACAGATAATGGAACTCCATTTATTGGAGCGAAGATCACAGAGTTCGCCAGCAAATACGAGATTTATCTCAAGACTTCGTCCAATTACTACCCGCAAGGGAATGGCTTGGCCGAATCTACTAATAAGAATTTGCTGAGAATTTTGAAAAGGACATTAGGAAACAACAAACGGAGCTGGCATTTGTTGTTGAATCAAGCACTTTGGGCAGATCGCATTTCAGTTAAAAAGTCCATTAAAACTTCTCCATATGCATTGGTGTACGGGAAAGAAGCAGTTATGCCTGCTCATATTGAGCTTTCGATCCTTCAGACATTGCAGCTATTTCAGGAGGAAGATGAAGAGTTTGATCCCTTGAGTGCATGATTGGCACAGTTGATTCAGTTGGAAGAGGATAGAGAAAGGTCCTACCAGAAGTTTGTCGAACATAACAAGGAGATGCAGAAATGGTTCGGGAAGAAGTCAACTGAACGTAGTTTTCAAGTTGGAGATTTGGTCCTCAAGTGGAATGCAAAGAAGGCCAAGCCCGGAGAACATCATAAATTCGACGCTATTTGGGAGGGTCCTTTCCAAATCTCTGCTGTGAACTCGGCCAACGCTTACCATCTGCAAGATATGGAAGGTTGGGATCTTCCAATTCCGGTGAACGACCTTCATTTAAAGACTTATATCCAATGATGGAATCGTAATGAGGTACCTTTGTAAATATGTACATATTCATTTTTAAATTTATCCATTTAAAAAAAAAAATTTTAGTAAAATTTAGAAAAAAAAATTTCGTTCACCCATTTCTTTGGGCGACCATAAAAAAAAAAAAAAAAAAAAACATTCGCCTCATTAGGCGAACTCATTCCCCCTTATAGGCGACCCTTTAAAAAAAAAAAAAATTAAAAATTAAAAAAAAAAATAAAAAAATGTTCGCCCCATGAGGAAGACATTCCCCCATGGGCGAACTCATAAAAAAAAAAAATTTAAAAAAAATTTAAAAAAAAAAAAAAATGAATCGCCCCATTGGGGGCGAACGTCACGTTCCCCCCACATAGGGCGACTTAAAAAAAAAAAAAAAAAATATTAAAAATTCAACATGGTCTAAAAAAAAATGGGCAACTCCCATTGGGCGCCCCCATTAAAGACTGGTAGGGCCCATATAAAATTAAAAAAAAAAATTAAAAAAAAAATTAAAATAAAAAAAAAAAAAAAAACTTAAAATTAAAAAAAAAAAAAAAATTTGATTCGCCCAATTCAGGGCAACCATTTAAATAAAAAAAAAAAAAAAAAAAAAAAAAAAAAAAAAAAAAAAAATAAAAAAATTTTTTAAAAAATTTTAAAAAAAAAAAAAAAAGCAAGGAATCAAAGTCTTTAAAAGGAGAGCCTTCACCCTAGTTTCATCAAGCAGATCAGAAGCGTTCTGAAGGAGAAGCAGATTTAAGTGAGCAAACATTCCTTTTGATTTTCGAGATTTAGTGCGGACATATTGCCCCTCTCAAGACGTGGCAATTATTGGAAAGCATGCAGACCAGCGAAAGTTTTCTTTCTCGGGGAAGCACAAGGAGCATTTAATTGGTTCAAGTGGCCAATTTATTTTTTCAAAACAAGCTTCTACAGCCAGGGCACGGTCTACAACACAGTTATGCGACCAAGGAAGACATTTTTTTTGAAGCCGACCAAGTAACTCAGTATTTATTGCGGCGGTTGAAAAGGGGTCTATTTAAACAAGACGAGGTAAACCCTTGCAGTTATTCTTTTTAATTTTTCCTGCTACCATGTGTTTCAAGGGATTATTGCAGAAGTGCTCAGAAAGTGTGCGGGAAATTTGCTCGAAGTTTTTTAATAAAAAATGGGAAGACGTAGCAAGGAGCCTCAAGAAGTTTTAGAATCTTTAGAACCGAAGAAGTCAAAAAGAAGGGAAGTGACTACGAGGTCCAAGAAGGCTCGAAAAATGATTATGTTGATTTGGACCCGTATGAAGATTCGATGGCTGGAATCAGTGACTGCATCATCACTCACAAAGGAGTAGAAAAATTATGGCAAAATGTCGAATTTGCAGTGCAGCAGGGATTGACATCGAGAAGTTGGTTAACAGTACCTTATCACTCACTGCTTTTTTGGTATTTATGCCCTCCAGTACATCCTTGTCCCGAGCTTGTGTTGCTTGTTGCCAGATATTATGATCCTTCAACCAGGGTTGTCAGGAATGCGAAGAGGGAAATTCTTTTTACCATTACTCCCGATGAAGTCCGAGAAGCTTTTGCCTGTGGGTTACGGCCTCCCAACTATGGAGTCCATAAGAAGTTGCATATTGATGAACAAGAAGACAAATATGTCTCCACTGTGGCCATGCGTCAGTTTATGGAGACTCAGATGATTAAAGATCCACCAATGGGACAACTTTCGAACCTGCCTAGACCGCTGAAAGATTTTAAAAGCTTGGATATTTATTCCATGCTAGCATGGGTTGTGGGTTTGCCCTCAGATGATACAGTTCACAAGTGGCAGGCGATTGTGGCACAATGCATTTGTCGTGTAGAATTTTATTCTCCTTCAACCATGAAACAGGGCACCAATCCAATTTTCTTTGATTGGGCTGATTATATTTCATGGAGATTAAATTCGCAACTGGAGAGGTTGTAGACTAGAGCAGATAAATCTTTCAAGCATACTTCATTTTTGGTATGGTTTTTCTTCTTCCAACTGCAGCGTCGTTTTCCTTTTATTGTTGTTTCGACTACAAATGAAAAGGATGAGCCTTTACCGGTTTACCAGTGGACTTCTGTTTTATTGAAAAAAGAATCATGTTATAGCTTTAATAGTTTGTTTTTGGGACCGACAATTGAGTTGCTTTGTGGTACCTGTGAAAGAGTGCCGCGAGAATTGAAAGATATAGTGGTTACTCAAGAAAAGGGTGACATTTTTTTGCTTACCCAAGGTGTGGTCGTGAGAATTTTTGGTTTCACGGGTAAGTCGTTCTTACTGCCATATTTTGCTACAGAGCATGTTTTTGCTATGGAAGTAGTGCGCCAGTCAGATTACGTGAATGACATATATGGAGCTGGGTGCGGAAGCAAGACTACATGCAATATGTCATTTCAGTTTGGTGGCATAACAGTGAGTCAAGTTGGACAGAATCATCTTCTCACCATTGCATTGCAGGATCTAGGGTTGATTGAGTTACCACAACGTTGGAGGTATGATCCTTTAGATAAGTTTAAAGAATTTGTCAAAATGAAATCATTTCATTGTTGTCCTCGATCGGACATTGAGCGTAATCGAAACAATTTTAATGGGCCGGACATGAACTGGCATATTGAGAAAATGGCTACACTTCCCCCTTGGCATGACTGCTATGAGCAGGAAGTAGAGTACAGGTCTCAAACTCCTCCGTCGGGTTTGTTTGACCAAGTAAAATCCAGTAAGCCCGAATGGTCCGAAGAGAAGATAATGAATTGGTGGATAATGAGAGTTCACCATGGAAAACCTACAACTGCTTACGGGCTCAAGCTTGATGATGCCTTTTCAGCGGTTTATGATAAATATGTGGATTCATACCAGCCAGTTGCTTTCACCAATATTTTACCGTACAATTTTCAACAGTTAGAAAGTGGTGAAAGCGAGATAGAAGAACACCATCCATTGATCATAGAAGAAACTCCTGAGGAAGAGGAACCACAATACGTGTTTCAACGAAGATCTCAACGGGCAAAGCAAAATATAGAGGAAGCACCAAAGCCAAAAAAGCGTGATGTACAATAGGTGCCACTATTTCCCAAGGTGGCTAAGAAACCAAGGACTGGTGCCATCACTATTTCTTCAGGTGATGTTGTAGTTAATATGACTATTGTAACTTCTATCATTTCGATGATAGTTGTTAGTGCTCCCATGGTGACTGAGGTTCCAATAGAGGTGGCACAAATACTTTCGATGATCCAAGGACAAAAGGAAGACCAACCGTTGGAACCACCCCAAGAGAAGGTCATGGAGACCCAAACAAATATTGGGGAGGTAGCACTGGAGCAACAAGAAGAGGATTTTGTGTAGCCCCTTCTATCACCACATCACACGGTGCTTGCGCCCGAAGGTACGTCTTCTCTCCCTTCTTCTTCTTCTCTTTTGGAGCAAGTAGTGACTATGTCAGTTTCACTTCCATTAGTTTTTGTGTCCGTTTCTCCACCCTTCGGTATGCCCTCCATATCCCTTCCACTTTCTTCATCCACCATTCCCGAAGTCACTACTGCTCCTTCTTATGTCCCCTTTTCTTCGTCCTCCCTTTCTTTTAGTTCATATGCGTCAGGACCGAATCCATTTTCGCGTTCATCCCCATCTATCACTTCTACCATTTCTACCGAAGTTGTAAGTACGCAAGCTCCTTCCAGGGTGAGCGTAACTACAGTTAAAACCAGTTTACCCATCCATTCCACCATTTCTATTCCACCACTTCTAACCACCACATCAGTTTCATAGCCTAACCGCTCTGAAGCCCTCATTCCCTTCACCCCATTTTTGGAATTACAATCTTTGCCTAACATTCAGGTGGCATCCAAGCAATCAGATGTAGAGAAAATCAACCGAGCACATTTGAGTTCATCCCAATGGTTGAAAAGCAGATGAAGAAAGGAAGCTCTCGAACCAACACATCCTCTAAAGAGGGTCGCTTTTGATCCTATTGCAATGGAGGCTCATATCACCAAGATTACTCCATTGGTTCAGAAACCGCAAGGAGAATTATTGCCAGGCGACCTTATTTCTGAGACCATCACAGAAGACCTCACGAAGATTGATCCTGTGGAAAATATGGGTAACATTCAAGTGGACATGAGTTCAGTTTACCTTCATGGTGAGCATTATAAACAAAAGTATTTTGATCAGGCTGACAGGATCATTGAACTCGAGACCGCCTTGGCTAAGAGTAAAGCACAGGAGGAAAAAATTGCTACAGAAAATGAGCATTTGAAGTGACAGGTTGGAGTGCACCTGAAAGAGAGAGATGCAGCATGCATTGAGATGCACAATCTTCGCCAGACGCTTGAAGCTGTCCAGAGTCAGTTGGCAGAGAAAGTTGCACAGGCTGCAGGTTTTTCTCATGATAACATCAAGGAAATGCGTCTTCGCTCCGCACAAAGTTGTGAGAAACTAGCTCCTGAAGCAGTTCAAGTGTTGCACTATCTATGGGTGGCTCATCTACACATACAAATGGGACAACAAATAATTGATAACACGGAGGAGTTACTATCGCCCCATCTGGAGATGGCAGTAAAAATACAGGCCTTGGCGAATTCCACCATGTATGTGAAACCTTTGAGCGTGATGGATCATTCCTGGTCAGCTGCAAAAGTCACACTGCGTAGTTATTTTCAGCAGATGGATCTAATGCGAGAGGGTCAAAAAATTCTAAATGCCATAGAGCGGGAACATACTATTTCAATGACTCATCTTAATGCTCTACGTGACATGGGTTTTCCAGAATTTATTGATGAACAGGGTGAACCTCTTCCACAAGCACAATTGGAAGTAGCATGGAAGCAGTTCGTGGAAGATTCTTCGGAGATTGATGCGTGGGAAGAGCCAATCATAGATGTTCAGGTCTTACCATTCATGCAAAAGTATACTCGTATGGAGCTTTCGCTTTTTGAGTTAGCCCAACGAGCAAGGCGCCTGAGTTTGGAAGATATTCAAAATTTGCGCTTCGTATATGAGTCCCTGAGCACTCCTTTGTTTACCACACAGGCATGGGATGCCGCGGTTGCAGTTTATGAGGTTACTTCTGAGGCCCTCAAAGAACAAGCAGAGGCAGAAAAGGAAGCAGAAGTCATTGAGAAAGCAGATGAAGAGGAGGAGCGTCATCAAGCATCTACATCAAAAGCATCAGCCAAGGAGGTTGGAAAGAAGACTCAAGATCACCCAATGGATTAAGGCCTGGGATCGCTTGCATCCATGCGAGCTGGATACCCCGAGAGCCACCAGAAATATTGGCATTTTGCAACATGTCATATTTTTTTATTGTAATCCGAAGACATTTATGATTGAGTTTTTTTAACTCAGTTATTTTGTTTATATAGTTTTTTCAATTCTCTGTAAACTTTCATTTTGCAAAATAAATTAACCCCAAATTGTGACTTGGAAATCCACTTCGGATTCACTTCATCAAATTATCCACAACAACAGTTGAAAAATTAAAAATGATTTCGCTTCAGAGGCGAAGCGGCAGTAAGAAATTGAAGGCAGTGAAATCAAAGAAAATATAAAAAAAGGGAAAGACAAAAGAAAATCGGCTAAGTGGAGAATGCAAACGCGTTCGCCTCATTGGAGGGGCGAACGTCACGTTCACCCATTGGAAAGGCGAACGCGCCCCAAAAGAGGAATGCGCCAAACAAAAAAGGAGAATAAAGAGAACGCATCGCGTTCGCCCCTTAAGTGGGGCGAACATAGTGTTCGCCCCTCATTTGGGCGAACACGATTTCAATATGCGTCATGGTCGCTTTAAAGTATTCACGATGGATCCGTTCATTATTTTTAAAGGCGAATGGCATGGAGAGATAAAGTTTGGGCGACGAGAATTTTTAAATGGTTTTCACCCTTACACTCAGGTAAAAGGGGCGAACGTCATGATAGATGCGGCGAAGATATTTTGAAGGTGAATGTTGTTTGTTTTTGAGCACATGTGATTAAATTTCTCCAGAGGCATGAGTAGAATTAAATGGGGCAAATTTTAATTATTAATTGCCATCATCTTCGACAATTTTAGAGCTTGATTTTTCCAGTTGAAGATTTGCTTCGGGTAATTGCTGCAATTTAATGTTGGTGACGAAGTGGAAGCATTTTTGTCATTTTCAAGAACATCTTCTCGAAGGTTTTACTCCCTCTCCAAAGCAAATTGAATATGGAGTAAATTGTTGAAGCTCATGTTTGATTTCCAAGAAGATGGAGGTGACTCAAATTTAATGATACGGTGTCTGAATGCTATCATCTCAAACCATTTTCAGGATCGTGTCTACCGACAGAAGATTTCCAAGAAATGATGACTCATTTGATGTATTCAATGAAAGAGGCGCAAACCTCTATAAATACTAAGAGAAATTTCATTGTAAGGGGTTGGAAAAAATAGATATCCTGCGAGAAAACACTTCAAGTTCTCTGCAGTAATAGTGAATTCAAAACATTTGGATTTGCAAATGACTTGGTGCATTGTGGTCTTCTACATTACGCATTTCTTTTACACAGTTAGCTTTATTATTTGTTGTTAGATTTAAATTCTGCAAGTTGGATTTAAATATTGCAAGTGAGAGAGTGAGTGTTGGAGTGTTGATCTGAAGATTACATGTGCGAAGTTGTACGGAAATTCTGTTGTTTGATCATCTATTTGCATGCTATTTTCAGCTTGGTGTGGATTCCTGCTATCAATCTATTCCCATCCTACACAGTCGGCCTGTGGCCATATTTCCCATTTCTTTCCGCATTTTTTAATTTCTTTCCTGCATCCCTAGTCTTCAACCATTTTAGAATTAGTAAGGGAACCAACCCTCTCTGGAGATTGACATGGGGGACATCTCTTTCCTTCGGTATTTCAATGTTGTCCATGTCTAGGGTGCACAAACGCAGTTTTGTATGATTAGGCAGATATTTGACCAACAGAACCTTTGTTGTAATCAATCATTAATATGCTATCATCAAGCTTAACTGTATGTAGTTAGTCTATCAAATATTGTATGGCGTTGATTATCAACACTATACAATTTTATAATTTATGATGAAATATAAATGTAGATTGCCACTATCCTACATGAATTTTGACACGATTTACCTTGATTTTGAAATCAATTCACCTCATTTTTATAAATAGATTTCTGGGTTTGACCCCTTATGCATAGCCCTCATTGCTACCCATTTCTCCTATTAAGACTACTTCTAACAAATACCATTTAAATTTAATGGTAATGCTAAATGATAGTAGACCTATTTCATTTTAATTATGTAACCTGCTATGTCATAGTTGTAAATAATGTCTTCTTGAGATATTTTTCTTTGAAGTATGTTTTATTTTCTTTCCTTGATTTAATTTGAATTTTTTAATAAAATTAGTGTAGATATTTTGTTGACCTTGATACTCCCATGCTTCTTTTTTAAGAATTTATAAATGGGTTTATCAAAGTAAATTCTATGTCTTATAAGATTTTTCTTCTTGTAAATATTTTAAGTGATTTCCTACATGATTGGAAGAATAATCTTCGCCCTCATGTATGGAGATTTTTTGATAAATTTTTTTCTCTTTGAGGGGTCTGTTAAACATGTGAGACTAATGTCATTCATCATATATTTGTTAGACTATTAAATAAATAAATTTAGTTTAATGTGTAACTAGACATGGGATTCAAAATACCAATTTAGTTGAAGAATTTTATCACCCAAGTGTTAAATATGTTTATTGTTTGAAAATTTATGATATATTATTTCTATTCATTTTTATATGTTAAAATTTCTAAGATAAATATTATTTTGGTCATTGGGTGGTGTTCACAAATGTTATACAACATGGTGGTTTTTTTTACCGTAAATAATAGAGAGGAAATGGAAACTATTCTTCTTTGAAAGTTGTCACGTGTTACAAAAGTACTCTTCTTGATTGGATCAAATGTTTAAAGAAATAATTTTGAATGACCATCTAAAATTGGTAATTTCTATTATCCTCGTAATAAAAAAAGCTGATAAAATTGGTCTCAACATGTTATAATGCATCTATGTAGTCGAGAAGAAAGCAATATGAATATGAGAAATAAATATACTTTTACATAGTTTAAATACTTCCTTAGCTAAATCTAGTAGATGCTTATATGTCTCTTGCTTTCTAAAGGCTATAATATGGATAATCTACGCATTATATATAATAAAAATAACAAACTAAATGAGTCTAATTTTTATTTGTAATTAATACATAATTAATTAACCTATTAAAATATATGATGATAATTTTTACATCTTTTTTTATTGTATTTCTTATTTTTTACTTTTGGATATATTCTATTTCCTATCAAATATTTGTTTCAAATTCCACCAATACCATATTACTAAATTATTTATAAGTTAATAAAAATATTATCATCAATTTAAAAATTGTTAGGACCCCATCATAATATTATGTAATTATCAAATGACTTTAGTTTAAATGGTTAGATTCCTCAATATTTAAGGAGGAGACTCGTGTTCAAATCTTTCCCAGCGATGCATGGATAATATCTAAGATTTATTTTGTTGTAATACCCCTATGTAGAAATGATGTAACATAGGTGGGGCCCGTTTCAATCCCATATAACCAATTGAAAAAATATTATTATGTAATTCTTCTATTATTATGTAATGGCCCCTTTCCAACATGGGCACCCCATTCTAATGCTATTTTGTAATGGTATGTGGTATTTGAGCCACCTAGACAAGTGGGACCATTTCATGTAACCATTACAAAGAATGTAACTGTTTGTTTGGTAGAAGATTCTAGCTCGGGTGGCACTTTTTATATAAGCAAACTCTTGAGTGTTAGGTTAGGGTTGTATGAAATGCATCTTTAAAATACAAGGGGGAATAAACAAATGTATCTTTTGCATATTGAAGAAAAGTATTGAAGAAGGTTGCCTCCTCGAAGAGGCCTATGTTTCTGTGTTATGATTGTGAGATTAATATATATTTTTACATTTACATTTTGTATTGTAATATTTTGTTATTTCATGAATTATTTATGTAGATATGATTATTTTAATTAGAATGTTCCTAACAAGTTGTAGCAGAGCACTTTTTAGGGTCGTGTTTCATTATGATTACAATAGTTCTTGCCCTACCATTTCGATTGCTAGGTATATTTTTTGTGTTTTTATATTTTTGCTTGTTATCCTATTAAAAAGAATCAAACCTTTTTTCTTTGTTTTAGTTTAAAAGGTTAGAAAGCTTGTGTTGGGGATTTAAAAATATTAGGGAGGAGTTGTTGTTAATGTCTAAGCTAAATTGCCTATAAAGCATCTAGTGAAGTGAGGGATGATTAGGCTCCAATACCAAGGCCTCAAAAAATACCCATATACAAAATTGAGCTCTCATGTATCTTTAGGTGTATCAAAACCCCCCCTAGGGTTAGGAGAAACCTTTAGTCTTGGGAAGATTTTTGACCGTATATCTATCCATAGTGCACTGAGCGCAACACTCAGGCATATCACTTTTCCATACTGTTAGAGAGGCAAGTAATATGATCAAGGGTATGAGAAAAATCTTTCTTGAGTAGTGGCCTAAAATATTTGTCTAATAACTATCATTCATCACTACAGTATAATAGAGGGCTATGAGCAATACATACTCGACCTAGAATACCCTATTTTCATGAATGTTTTTCTTGTACATCAAAAACCCTATCATAGAAAGTGAGCATACTAAAGAGACTACACTATCACCGAATTGACTGAACCAAAATAGATAAAAGAACTGGTGGTGAAAGTAATAGTCTAGATAGGGTTTACAAATAATAGTTAGGTATCATTTTAGATAGGGTTTACCAATAATAGTCTAGATAGGGTTTACCAATAATAGTTAAGTCATAACAAACAATGACTTATAGAGTCAGATAAAACAATTATTAGTAATAGATATTGTATAGTCTGTTAAGGGGTTGTTGAACAAAAGTTAATTTTTGAGTGAATAGAGACTCCAAGAGAAAAATAGATGATACTTGAAGACAACACTTCCTTTATTAAAAAGTTTGGGATGCTAAAAAATATTGTTAGGGGATATAACCCATTGTGATCGTCTCATTGATCTAATCATTTTAGTATATAGCCCCCGTGCACTTTTTATAGGGTGTTAATAATATTCTTTATGAAACCTATCCCATTTCATTCATATTTTTGAGCTGATATTTTTGATATATAACACCCAAACACGTTTCTTGGCCTATTACTAAAAATAGTAACTCCTAGAACACCATTTCTATTTTTAGTAATTCAATTGGGGTGGTCCAAATCATACATATATAGATAGAGGGACTAGAGGATCAATGAAGAAGTTTGAAAAAAAATAATATATGGATCAATTAAATCACTTAGTAATGTACAAAGCTAAATGTCCCACATTGGCCAAGAAATTACAAAGATGAAAGATCACATGTAGGTTATGATAACTAGCCAGATTAAATTCAAATCCAAAATTGAAGAAAAATCCTAGAGGTTGAAGAGCGATTAAAAGAAGGTCCAAAGGTATTTGAGAATCTAAGCACTGAAGGACCATGTGGCAGTTCAGTCAATAAAGAGGGAAGAATCCATTATGCTCTTTCTGACATAGATACCCCATCTAAGATGTCTAAATTAGACTTTCGTAATTTTTAATGGAAAAAATATTGCTAGTTGGTTGTGTCAAGTGGACCAGTTCTTCAAACTCCATACCTCAATATTTTTGGTTCACCATGGCATCTTTTAAATTTGAATCTAAGGCCCTACAATGGTATCAATGTTATAAAACATGACTCCTAACTCTTCTCGGGAAGACTTTGAGTCCCAATTACTCATTTGTTTTGGCTTTAGTGAGCATGAGGACTTTATAGGAACCTTAACCAAATTGAAAAAAACCTCTACTATCCAAGAATATTAGACTCAATTTTAAAAATTGGCTAATAGGACAAAGGGGTTGAGTGAAGGATTTTTTAGATCTATATTATCAATGGATTAAAAGACAATATATATCAAGGCATAAGTAAAAATGTTTAAACCCTAGTTTATTATGCAAGCCATAGGATTGGCAAGATTAGTGGAATATTTTTTTTTACTCAAAGGAGGTTGTCCAAATCCCCACAAGCCAAATCTACAATTCCACCCAAGTTTACATTAAACACTAGCAATAGATCTCCAACAATCAAGTATTTGAATAGAGAGAAAATGATTGTTCATAGAGTACAATGTCTATGTTATAATTGTTATGAAAACTATTCACTAGGGCATAAATATGTGCAACAAAATTTATTTTTGTTGGATGTGGATGAGACAATAACCATCAAATATTCTAAGGAGGAAGAGGATCATTAGGAAGAGGAATATATAGAACAATTTGACATTCTAGAAAAATCCCAAATAAAAATTGTAGTGCATGCCTTAGTAAGAATATCAACTACCCAAACCATGAAGGTGATAGGATACTTCAAAGGATAACAAGTCAAAATTGTTATTGACGTCAGGAGCATCCATAACTTTAGTGACCCAAGGATGGTCAAATAGGGAAATTTCTATCTTAATACTTGTAACTCCTTTGAAGTTATGATTGCCAATGGAGGAACTTTTCCTTGTAAGGGAAAGTGTAAAAATTGTAGACACCCCAAAAGTGTCATTTTACAATAATTTTAAACCATCCTTCCAACTACTTTTAAATCTTCCAAATCCTCTCTTAATTCATCTAAATATCTTAAAATTCCTCCTAATTCTCCTCTAATTTCTCTATTTTCTCTTAATTCTTCTTTAATTCCCCTAATTCCCTCATAATTCCATCTAACTACCTTTATTACCTCTTAATTCCTCCTAATTTTCCCTAATTCTTCCCTAATATTCTCTAATTTCTCCTAATATACTTTTCTTCTTTTATTCCTCTCTTTTTTTTTTTTTTTAAGTGAAAAACCCCTTGTGGGGCTGCCTTGGTCTGAGAGACCATGAACAGGGGGTTCTACACCGTCAAAGTCACCCGGGAGTTGCACCCGACCCTACCTGCACCAACATTATCAATTGGATTTTAGGTACCCAATTCAGCTTTTTGATAGGGTGGAGATTCGAACCTGGGACCTCCCTTGGAGGATTGCCCTCTCCTCTCCAACTCACCTAAAACACCTGGGTAATATTTTATTCCTCTTAATTCTCCTCTACACTTTCTTAATTCTTCCTTAACTTGCCTAATTTATTTCTAAATCCTTCTAATTTATTTTAATTCTTGCTATCCCTCGCTAATCCCTTCTAATGTTCTTTAAGTTTCCTCCTAACTCTCTATTTCCTTTAATTCTTTTTAAATCCCCCCAAAACACTCCTAATCCCTTTTAAATTATTCTAATCCTCTCTATTTCCCATGAATTTCTCCTTTCTCTCTCCCTTGAAATTCTCATAGTCCCACTTGGTCCCCATTTTCTTAATTAAATTCCCTTGATTAAACCTATTAACCACCCTATAAAATCCCCTAAAAACTTCCATCATTAAATTCACTCATCCTCCTACCATTTTCCCTCCACCTTTAAAGAAATATATATATATATATATACCTTACATTTTTTTGATAATTTTAAATCACCTTGCATGCCATCCAAGGTGTGTTTAAAAAAAATCAATTATTTTATTCCCTCCAAAGAATCCTTTGATAGGTCCATTTATGGCCTTGGATAGGCGAGAAATATCCTCGTCCAAGGATATTTATGGTGAAGGGTGTACATGGAATGTTCCAAATTTTTTTCTTGTACATGGAATATTCTAGATTTTCCTCCTCCACATGTAATGTTCTAGATTTTTCTTGCTTTTGCCACTTATATTCCACTTAATGCCATGTCATGCTTGTCATACCTCCTCCCTTTGGCCGAATCACTATAAATACCCCACTTGGGAAGAAAAAGAGAGAGAAGAAGCAAAAGAGAGAAAAATTTAGGGTTTTTTCAGCTTCATCATTAGGATTTTTTAGGTTCATCATTAGGGTTTTTCTTGTTCATTACTAGGATTTCAAGCTCTTATACTTTCCTAACATTTTCTAGTATTTTCATCTTGCATTCAGCCCTCAATTACAGCCATCCATGGAGACTAAGGCAAATCCATCTATGCTTTCCACACGATTTTAGAATCATGCATCTAAAGAAGCTAATCGTGGTTGGAAACTATCATTAGTGATCAGCCTTAACCCCCTATAATTTTTGCATAAAATTGTATCCATGTCTGAAGCATAGATATTTCCATCATCCCTCAGAAGATAGTTAACGAAGCATAGATATTCCCATCATCCCTTAGAAAACAGTTAACAATCATGATTGTTGAGATGGCCATGATCGACGTCTGAGACAACCATCAACAACAGAGTAGGTAATCTTTACCCTCAGCTCAAAACAAACAACACAAGTATAATTTCATAAATTTCATGATATTATTTGCACTTTGAAGTTATTCCATAAACATTTTATGATATTTGTTGTTTACATCCATTTGTCAAAGAGGGCTCAACTAGAATGGGTCTTTAAAATACTATTAATCCTCTTCTATTTTTTAAGTGTAGGTTTCCTCTTTTATTTTTTATGTGTAGGTTTTTAAAGTTCAAGGCAGCTAAAGGGCATACTCCATTAAGTAACATCATCAATATTTCATCCTTTTTATTGTAAATAGGATGGATTTTTGTGTAAACACCATATTTTATATTGGCTTGTAATATAATAATTATTTTCATGCTTAGAGGGTTTTATGTCATATTTCATGCTTAGAGGGTTTTATGTCATAAGCCTATGAAGGGCATATTATTATAAAAAAAAAAAATTAATAAAAGAAATTATCTCTGCTGCCAATTTAATGCATGGTGTATCTCTCCTACTACAAAATGACGATGAGACCCTATTTTATGGTTTGCAGAGTTTTTTTTGAAGAAAGATAATTTTTTTGTTCTTATCATAGTATGTTTGGTGTGTTTTCTTTAAGGTCTTATATGTCTTTTTGTGTGATTTGCCTGCCTTTCTAACTTCTCTATTTTTTGTTTGTATTGCAGGTCTTCAACAATATAAGGAGATCACGGTGCTGTAAAAAGACCGGTCGCAACCCTCACCAACTGGAAATACAAGTTTTCTTCATTGTTAAATTTTCTATGAAATTTTTATTATCGCTGAAATTCTTGAGACTCTACGCATTTTTGTATTGCTTTTTGTGCTTAGGTTTTGGAATTTTCTGTTATGCTTTGGTTCTGCGTTTTTTTTAACGTAAAATTAGAGTGGCTTTGGAGTTGTTTTGCTAAACTTTAGCATTTAGTTGCGAGTTTCGCGTTAAAATTTGTTTATTTACGTTGAATAATTACATTGAAATGGAGATGACTTGAGAAACTTTGTGCATTTAAGCCATTTGTATTTTGATTTCTGAACTCTAAGTTGTCATTTCTATTTGGTTTGTTTAACGAGCTTGTTTAGTTCGATTGCATTTGTCATTTTAGTGCTGTGACAGGGTATATTTGTGTTAAAATATCTTATTCTGCCCTATAGCTCCTAAACTCGGACTTCATCGTGTCGTTCACTATATTTCGGTATTTTATCTAAGGTTTGTTGGCTTGGTGCGTTGAATTGGGACTGTGTTTCTACAACATATTATATATATATATATATAACCTTAGGTATATAACCGAAGCCTTGAGTGAAGCTTATTCTAGACTGTCAAGTATTATATTATCTCCAAGCAATGATTGATATTCCACCATCTGTTTTTCATTGGCAACATTACCATTTATGTTTAAGGAAGACATGAATGATTTTGTGGAAGAAAACATTGATGTGCAGCTGATTGAGTTTGTTTAAATTTCATATCTGCATTTCAAAACATAACTGCTTATGGACTAATATGTTGAAGGTATAATTGTGGATAATACATCTACTGATGTAATTGTTGATGATGGTTGTTATCTAGAACCTCTAGATATGTATTCTGCAAAACATGGGACATGTTAGAACCGCTAGATATGTATTCTGCAAAACATGGGACATGTTAGAACCGCTAGATATGTATTCTGCAAAACATGGGACATGTTCAGTCCCTAGACTAGGTCCAAGACCAAGCAACCATTTCATAGAGACATTGTTTTGCAAGTCAAACCCATATTCCTTTCCATCTTGGAGACACCTTGCAACCATTGCAAACCACAAGACCAAATGTCTCTCAAGAATTTTGTCAAGCACTTGGTTTGCATATGCTATGTTTTCACATTTGGCTTACAAATCAACAAGAGCACTCTCCATAAGGACAATATGAGCATGGACTTGCATACTCTGTCTCCAAGCCTTCAAACCAGGACAATCACTCATCACACTAGCGAAGGTTGGCTGGTTAGCCTTCACCCTTGTCTCTTGAATTTGGAGAAACAATCCTAGAGCCTCCTCATAGCTATCATCCTGTGCATGCCCCAATGTCCATTACACTATATGACACCCCATTTTTTTTAGTCATTCTATATAGACAAGCATCAACCACTCTACCATTCTACGCATACCCGGTAAGCATTTCTATGTAGGAATAAACATCTTATTCAGGAATTATGTCAAACAACTTCTAAGCCTTCGCCATATCCCCTTCTCAACATATGCTGCAATCATTGCAATCTAAGCCACCTTATCTTGCTTGTACCTTTTGTCAAAAAATTTACGTGCATCTCCCACTCTCCCTTCCTGAGCAAGACCCTTAATCATGGCTATCCACAACACAACATTTCTAATAGGCCTCCTCTCAAACACCCATTGGACATCTTCCAACTTTCTTTTTCTTTTTTATTTTTATTAGTAACGGGTTTTAAAAGGGACCAAAACCTTAAAACATGTTGCAAGGAGGATCCTATGAAGGTTCAACTCGCTACAGAACAAGCCAAAATTGGACCATCTCGCTACAGAACAAGACAAAATTGGATCATTTGTAGAATCCATAAACTAAAACAGTCTAAATTATTTCAAACATAACGCCCATGGGCACAAACAGAAAATAGAAACAACATGAATATCACAGGGACCTTCCCAAACAACCACATACAAAGAGATAGGGAGAGCACAAAGACCATCCCAGGAAACAAAAGGGGATAATCCCGTTCAGGACCAGTTGTTTTAGTCCTCGTCATCTTTGGGATCATCCATAAATACATTAATCATGGCATTAATCATCATTGGTAGCGACAAGTTCACTACAGGAATCAATAATACATTGGGGAATATTCCCCTGCCACGTCAAAAAACATTGAGCAGTTAAGCCAAAGTGTGCCATTGTATCTGCCACTTGATTGCCTTCCCGATACACATGTTGAATACACCTATTGCTGATCGCCCTTAGCTAGACAATGGACTCTTCAATGGTTGGTCCCACATTCCAAGAGGATTCAAGACCCTCTTCAAATATTTTATGGTGTTTAAGGAGTTTCCCGATCTCAATATCAGTTATTTGATATTGAGATCGATGGCCATTTGGATGCCTTGAAAAGCTGCCCAAGCCTCAACAAAATTATTAGATTGGACTCCAAGTTTTTCCGCATACGTCAAAATGAGTTGACCTCTGTCATCCCGGATCACTCCTCCACAACTCGCAGCGCCAGGATTACCTTTTGAAGCACCATCAAAATTTAGCTTTAACTAATGAAGAGGGTGAGGAATCCATGAAACTAGGGATCTGTCCACAACAACTTGGGGATGACCAAAAACCTCAAAAGATAGGTTAGTAGAACGTGCCACTTGAATCTCAAATCGGAATGAAGGACAGTTGTCCGAAGGAATGATATTAGCATTTTCTGAGGCAAACATGACAACTCTCAAAGAAATCGACTCCAGGTAAAGACACCTAGCTTGTACCCTTCTAATATCATGGTCCAAAAAACCGCATTTTGTTTTCGTTCAAACACTTTCCTTACCTCTTCCAACCTACAGTTCTATATATAAGTTTGCAAGAGTATGCACTTCCTTCAAGCATTTCTCCTGTAGTGTTCAATCACTATAACATGTATATCTCATGGATTCAATCATCCCTCTTCAAATCACAAGTAATTCCCACAATCATCTGATCTACGAGGCCTTTTCACTTGCACAGGTTTGACCTCATTCTGAAATGAGTTGTGTCCAAGTTACCCATATTTACCTTTTTACCACGTAAAGACCTAGCCATCAACTGATAATGCAACACTGATTTTTCCCACATGCTATCTAAATTATTCCCAAACCTTGGTGCGGGGCTTTGAATTTTTTTTTTTACAGGATACCCTCTTTGGTGATCCTCCATGTTGAAGACACACTACCTCTAGTCTTCCACACGAATGCCCTCCCACATGTAGCCTCACATGCATCGGTTTCCACCACTCTAGCATATGTCACGCACCATCTGGACTTCATATCTTTGTTTCCCTCCTTCGACAAAGGTCCAATGACTGCAAGCATCAATCTTACACGACTGGATTTCCATCTTGATATGCCTGTATGAGGTCTAATTATTGGAACATGTAGGTATGACCTTTTTTTTTTTTTATTAAGGTTTTCTCCTGATGCCATGCCAATGTGTTTCATACATGCAATTGCGTCCTGGTGCCACTTGCCACTATTTCCAATACCACTGGCATCCGATTCTTAGCTTATCATTTCCTAATATGTTTTATTATCACTTATTGCTAGTACCATGTATATCACACATATTTTGTGATCAGGGCTTAAATTCCCTATTAAAGTATTGTTTGTACAATGCATGATGATGTCAAGCCGAGGCATGACAATCTTTGTGAACTCATGATATATAAAATAAAATTATATATATATATATATATATATATATATACTTCTATCATTTGATGTGGTGCACTTTATAGAATGGAACTAAAAAATCTTTATGTGTGAAAGCAAAGGTACGACAATCTGTTCTAGATTTGATTAAATATTAGATGGGCACACATGTTTCTTAGAATCATAATTCAAGGGATGATTTTTTAGTCTTAACCTACGGTCTTCACAGAATAGACCATTTCACATGAAAATAGTCCGTTACTTTGAGAAGAGTGCCAAAAACAAATAATAAAAAAATAAAAAACAAAAAATATCAAATCCAACTCAAATTTTCAAAATATTCTCACAAGAAGGAATATTTTCATTTTTCAAAAATTATCATTAATTTGTTGCATTAGCAATCTTTTTTGCATAACTTTTACTTGGGCATCGTATTTTAGATTTTAAAGTTGTGTTGAGAGTTAACTTCGAGTCATTCTAAAAACATTTGCTACAACACATCATTTGGATGCATAATGGTAAGGAGGCATTCTTATTAAAAAAAAAAAAAAAAAAACTTCCTTAGGGTTAATCTTTGTATTTATTGCATTTTGGACAAGCAATTTTTGCTTTTTGAATTTTTAGGATTGCTCTTCATTTTGCATATAGTGTAAAATACAAAACCAACTAAAACAAACCTCACACACACTTGCACTTGCATATTCTATAATTTTTTGCGAGGAAAATATTTTGGTGAGTTGGATTTCATCACCAACCATCGGTTGAGCCCATAGAAACCGTAGTTAGTATACATAGTTTCATGGACTTCATCACTAGGAAACTGGTTACCCTTTGAGCTATCTTAGGGTAATCCTGAGGTTAGATGCCCTTTCACCACAGGGCTTGATAATTAGTGGAGTCATAACTATCATTTTTGTTCCAACCCAACTAAGGGTGAAGTGAAAGCCCGATTGGGCAAGTAGCAAGACCTAGACAACACAACCTCTTTTGGAAGGTTCTTTTTATCCCCTTTAGGATACCTATCGCCAACCCTCCATCCTAGGAAGCCTCTTAGTCATTTTTGCTTCCTTCCTCATGAGAGGGGGGGCATAAACACAACCTTCATAGAATTCATGTCATCTATCCCTTAGTAGTTATCAGGCTTAGGGATACGTCAAAACACACACACAAAAACAAAAACATAAATATGTCAAACCTCCCTTCACCTTGGCCAAAACATCAAAACATAAAATACCAAAAATCAAAGGAAAACATCAACATCATTTTTTTTTATTTGATTGATTTTTTGACTTTTTGTTTGTGTAGATAGTATTTATCTTTAACAAACACCATCCAAACCATCACCAAAATCTTCAAAACATTCCCAAAATCCACATTTACCTATTCCTCCTCCCAATCCTATACATTCCTTCTCATTTTGCCCCATCCTCATTCACTTATTGTATAAACCTATGCCCAAGCTCGTGCTCACAAACAACCCCCTCCTCCTTCACCCACTCCTCCAACCCATTTGCGGGAGATGCCTTTCATCTTTCCTAGTACCTTTTCCACCATTCATCCTCTCTCATCTCCAATCATAGATGTTTATCCTCGACCTTCACATTTTGATCTAGGCCTAATGTCTCAAGCTATATCCACTCCTCTACTTGAAATACCTATTGCACAACCCACTTCAACCAGCTCTTCCATGCCCCGACATCTTCCAACACCTATTCCTCCACCTCTTCTTACAACACCTCCTCTACCCCCACTTCTTCCAACACCTCCCCTACCACCTCTTCTTCCCACACCTCCTCTAGCCTCGCTTCTTTCAACACCTCATATTCCACCTCCTTCCAACACCATTACTTCCCCCTCTTCTCCCAAAATCCTATTCTTTATCTCTTTATCCCCATGTGGCTCAAGATCCATGGTTTTGCCACTCACCCTGTCATCCTCCTCCCCTTTTACCATATCCATATTCTCATTCCCATCCACGTAATCTTGATCTCATCCTATAACATTTTTGACATATTCAACCCATTCTAATTCCACCTTCAATTAATCTCAACCAAATCTTAGACTAACTCATCAATCTTCACCTATCATCAAGTCATCAAAGGACTTCTAACATCGCCCTTACAATATTTCTTAATATAATCATCCTCCACTCTTTTATCTTCATCTCGACCCTTCAATTAACCATCTCATCCACATCACACTCCACTAGCTTCATTTCTCTTAGCTCGTTTCCTCTTCGTAACTTGGAATATTTTCCTCTTATATATCTTGTACATAGCCACCAATTACATTCATCCACCACAATCACACCCTATCACAATCACCTTATCACTTGAGTAGGATGACACTACCCTAATTAATGATGTCATAAATTTAATCAATACCCAACACCTAGTATTGGAATTTGCATCTATCCCAATACCTTGTCGATGACTATCATTAGCCACCCTTGCTTTCTATATCATATTTATTTTTAATTTCATTACCTAGTTGCTTGAATTAGCCACCCCTTTATATTAGGGTAAAATTAGAAACCTCTAATCACCACTACCCCTTTTCTGCTAGGACAAACAAAGACCTATCCAATCATCATTAGCATAGGTTTAGAATAATGTTTTCAATCAAATAGCCTCCACAAGTTTTCAATGATAAGGTTTAAATATATTCACCCCTTCCATCATTGGGCCATTCTACATTGATCATAATTTGTGATAATCTCAAGTCTTCTTCTCAAGTATCCCTTTGGTCTCTTTGCATCCATCATCAATTGTTGTTATCATCCCATTGCTTTCCCATTCCACCCTACCCTACTCCTTACTCCTTACTCTTATTATACTTTCCCTTTACTCTCCTATTATTTCTCCTTTCTCTTTTCCTTTGTTACCCTCTCTCATTTTTGTTATTCCTCTTCCTCTTATCCAAATCATCACTCATACGGAGGATTTCATACTTTCATAGCTATTCGTTAGTCTAGTGGGAGTTGTCCATCCTTAAAAACTACTTTTGTGACTAGGTGGAGTCCATCCTTGGCTCACACTCCTCTTGCTTCCTTATTCCTCATCTTTCATTTCTAAGTTTCATCCGAGCATGCTATTTTAATGATCCTTGTTCAATTTGTTTTGTATGCTTTATTAAACATGACTTTATTCTACTAATCAAGGGTATATTTATAGTAATCATTGTCTCAACCATTCATGTTGAAGAACACAAGCTTATACTAAGAGGGGGGTGAACAGTATAGCGCCCAATTTTTACTTTCTTTCCAAACCAATATCAATTAGTGTCCTCAATTGCAAGAACCAAATATAGCAATGTGCATTAATAACATAGATAACAATAGCAAGAAAGTGCAAAAATCACCACACAAAATTGAGACACAAGATTTAATCTGGTTCCCCCAATATGGGGTAGTCCACAAGATAATATCCTTATAATATTTCACAAATAAATAGGGATCCTTATCCTAATACAAATGATTACTTTTATTTGCTCAAAGCTAGGTTATCCTAATCTACTCAGGTAGGCTCCACTGATCTGCTTAGCTAGGCTCTCCATTGATCTGCTCAGCTAGGCTACCCACTGATTTTCTCAGCTAGGCTATCCATTGATCTGCTCAACTAGGCTCTCCACTGATCTACTCAACTAGGCTATCCACTGATCTACTCAGGTAGGCTACCCACTTATCTACTTAGCTAGGATATCCACTGATCTACTCAGCTAGGCTATCCATTGATCTGCTCAGCTAGGCAACTGGTGTTGATGTGTTTTCTTGTTTTTGTCCTATTCCTTTCACTACTCATAAATCTGCCTCAATGCCTTCTCACAAGGCTCAAACAATCCTGCTCAAATGCTATCCCAAATTTGTTCTCAAATCCTTCACAAAAGGCTCAAACAATCCTTCTCAAATATTGTCCCAAATCTGTCCACAAATTTATCCCAAAAGCCTTTTCAAAGGCTCAATAAATCATGCACAAAATTTGTCTCAAATATTTCCAAAAATTCTATCCCGAAATACTTCCCAAAGGCTCAACCAATCATGCACAAAAACTATCTCAAATCTGTCCTAAAATTTTATCCCAAAAGCTTCCCAAATTCTCAACCAATCATGCACAAAAGTTGTCTCAAATATGTCCAGAAATTCTATCCCAAAAGCCTTCCCAAAGGCTCAACCAATGAATCTCAAGTAGCACTCAAATCTCAACCACAAATCAATGAAGGCAAGGCTCAATGATGAACTCAACAATGGATAACAAGTGAATGATGACAATACTCAACAATGTGCTCAACAATGAATAGCAATGTACTCTTCAATGGATGACAACAATGATCCACAATGATCTCAACAATGTATGACAAATGATATCTCAAATGGATGAAAATAATGCTCAACAATGTACTCTCAAATGGATGACAACAATGCTCAACAATATACTCTCAAATGTATAACAACAATTCTCAAAAATGTACTCTCAAATGTATGGCAAATGAGCTCTCTAATGAAAACCTCTCCAAGAAATAATAATGAGTACTTCAACCAACCAAGGACAATCTCCACAAGTGACAGCAATAGGTTCTCAATAATATCTTCCTCATGCAATGTCAATAAGCTCTCAAGAAACAAGCACAACTCCCTCAAGCAAAGATCTCTCAAATATCCAACAATGATCTCCTCAAATGAAATGCAAATGTATCCACAAGTGAATAGCAAATGATCTCCTCAATGGTCTCAAATAGTGGTAATGTACTCAACTAATAATCAACAACAATCTCCTCAAAAGATGCCAAAATATCTCTCAAGCATAGCACTGAACTCACAAGTAGCCAATCAACAATCTCCTCAAAGCAATAGCAAAGATCTCCTCAATAATGGCAATACTCTCAATGAACTCCACTAAAGCAATCATGGAACTCAAGTATCAATTTTATCCATAAAATTGATTTTCTAATCCATCCACTTCCTCTCAATAGCCAAGGCACATAAACAAGAAATTTATCTTCAACTTGAAACCCTAACTCATTTGCATGTCTTCTAACTCAAGGTAGCAATTAACTAGGTCTCAAGTTCCTAGTTTAATTTCATAATCAAATCATGCACTAGGACATATACAGGTTCAACACTTTTCAACCTTATGACTCCCTAATTTCATTAACATAAAAAGCAAGCACCTATGCTTTTATTTATTTGTTTTCACACCTTATAACTCCATATACAACAAACACAAATATTTATTTCCACACCTTATATCTCCCTAAGCACACAACAATCACAAATATTTCAATTTTACACCTTATAACTCCCTAAGCACATTAACACATACAACAAGCATTTATTTACCTAAACTCCTTATGACTCCCTAGTTATCATAAAAATAATTTAATGCACCAAAACATTGGTAATAACAAATATTACCATGCGCTGGAGATAAATGCCTTTATTCAAAATTTGCTGCCTTCAAAACCTTTGAAATCGATAATTCCTTTGCCAAAAATCAATGTGCCTTCACACCCTCGAAATTGTCAATGCCTTGCCAAAAATCAATGCTTTCACACCTTCATGGGAGTCAAACTTTGTTCCTCTCACCTAGTGCTATGAGGCGCTTACCACATGGGTGCCAGCCCACATTGGGATATTAATCCCAAACACCCAACTTGTCCTGCGCTTCGAATCTAAAAACCCGAATTGCCTTTCTCAACAAAATACTTTACCCCTAGTGTGATTTGAACAATGATCCTACCTTGTGCAAATTTTGTGCGCTAACAACTGTGCTCTAGGCTCTTGCGTGACGTCACATCCTCGCGTTATTGCTTTGACCTTGCTCTCATGTCCGAAAAATATTTATTTTCCTTCTTCACTGCTCCCCTTCGATGACTCTCTCTCATGTGCTATCTCTTCACCTTAGCCACACCCATGAAATAACCAAAGTTTTCTTTAATTTATATGCCTTTCCATGCCTTCGAATGATGTCGGTAAAATTTGATTTTTCACCCTAACCTTTGCACGTCGGCGGATAATGTAATTCAACTTTAGACCTTTAAATTATTAAATAAAAATATAATAATTCACCTCTTAACTTTGAATTGGGATATCTCCTTCATTCTTTTGAATTTCGCCATGAAAATTTTTGCACCTAGGTTTTATTGGAAAACCTTTTCATCCATCATAATTTGGAGAAGTCTTAGCATAGTGGTTTTAATGAAAAACCCTTTCCAATGGTTTTAATGAAAACCCTTTCCGTTGGTTTTATTAAAAAACCTTTCCATCGGTTTTAATAAAAACCCTTGTCGTTGGTTTTAATAAAAACCTTTACCATTGGTTTTAATAAAAACCATTAATATAATATTAAAAAAATTAAATATTATATGCCTCTTGTGCCACAAAACCCTGTATATATACTTGCTCTCAAAAGTATCATAAATGATTTTTTATGAATTACTTTTGCCATCAAAAATCAATGTGATCCATGTGATATCAATGACAACACAAAATAACTCAATTTGCCAACACATGCTTATTTTTCCTTCACTTCCCTTCTTCCTTTGTTATTCATCTCCTTTGTATCTCCATATAAAATCTTGTCTCTTCCATGAACCTAGTTAGGAAAATCTTCAAGTTCTTTCCTTTACGCAACCATGCCTAGTGTTCCATTCAACCTTCGTTGAAAGTCATCATGACCTTTTGATAGGAAATTAGGTGTGTAAATTAATAAATGTTAGTTGTTGTAAGGATTAAGGGCATCGTTATCATTGAATGCATCCTTATCCATTTTGTCTTGTAATACCTATATATAGGCATATGTTGTCAATAGAATACAAGTTTTTGGATTGTCAATTGTTTCCTTTATTTGTTGTAATTGCTCTCATATCATTGGTATTAGAGCCAGTTGCAGAAACAAGGCTAGTATCCTCTTCCCCTAGGTCGATATCGTTTTAGATAGGGAATGAGAATACCTCCGTAGTCGGATCTGTTGGAAGAAGTTAATTTAATTTTTAGATATTTTTTATTGCAGACTTCTTTCGAAATTGTTGATTCCATTTTGCGGTTTTGTCCCGCTTCACGATTTTTCCCTGATTTCCACCTTATAATTTTTGACAATCGCAAACCTTCATTCATTTTGTGCTCTATCAAAATCACATAATATGTTTTCATCTTTCACAAAATTATGTTGAGTACAACTCTCTTGTGTGATGAGGTCTCTACACAACTTGTCATCCTCATCGTAAAACTTCAACAACTTCGTGCAAAAATGGTTGTACTTCAACAATTCCATGCAGCAATGGCTACCAATTTTTAGCAGTTTACAACTAAAATCCTTGTTGTTGTCGCAAAAGAACCTGTTATTGACGATCTCATTCCTATTGAATATATTATTGAAGGAGATCAATATCTTGTTCCTGATTTAGACATTGAAGCATTTACAGCTACATCTGGATTCAAACCAGGATCTCTAGGTAGAATTCCCAGCATATTTCCATTAGACTATGTGGCTTTCATTGCTCCTGATGCGAATTCGAGCTCACTTGAAGATCTTATTGCTGAGCCTAAATATATTTCATTGTCTACCATGGTTCCTATGAATCATACCTCTTTGCAACATTGGCATTACGATTCTTGCATTGATCCAGTACCATCCGACCCTTGCAGCCCTCAACGTTCGTTGCCTGAATCTCCTTTTTGTCCACCTTTACAGATCATGAATCTCATGGATTCACAATTTTTCAATGAATATCTACTGCTCTACGGTGATGATTTCCTATTTGCAGGCAATAATCCACCACACATGACCTTCTTACCACTTTTTGGACCTAGCTCTAACTCTTGTTGGTCCTTATCTGTGGATTTGCCATCATTTCAGAGTTTCCCTCTATAGCTTCCTGCATTTCTTGGTGACCAACTACCAATTTCAATCGTCCTACACCTTATGTCTGTTTTCTATTGCCCAATCATAGAGGAAAGATCGTGCAGCTCGCAATCGTTGTTGTTTCCTCCATGGCCTTCGTCGTCACTATTGCCAAAAAAAATTATCGTCACCAACCGTTGCTATTTTTTTGATATTTTTTTAGTGACATCACCAACCACTCTTTGGCCATCGATCTGCATTTTTCGTTTGTTTTCATCACAAATATGCATTTTCCAACAGTGTTTTAGACAATTTCAGTATCCACTTATTTTCGGACATTTTTTGGCTTATACACGCCATTGCCATCACTTCCATAATTTGGTTGATCTTCCTCATGTGCCTCCGTGGCCACCGTCTCTCGTGTCATTTTTATTTCCACCGCTCGATTTAGCATACTCAAGATCCACCATGGCCTCCACAATTCACTAAATTGAATTAAATTAATTTTTAATTTAATTTAATTTCCTCCATTTCAAACAATAAATTAACACCCAAGTGTTATAGGGTAGTTGGAGAGGAGAAGGCAATCCTCCAAGGGAGGTCCTAGGTTCAAATCTCCACCCTACCAAAAAGCTGAATTAGGTATCCAAAATCCAATTGATAATGTTGGTGCGGGTAGAGTCGGGTGCGACTCCCGGGTGACTTTGACGGTGTAGAACCCCCTGTTCGTGGTCTCTCAGACCAAGGCAGCTCCGCAAGGGGTTTTTCTCTTTAAAAAAAACAATAAATTAAATTATTTTTTTTAATTTAATTAATTTATTTATTTTTTTATTATTTTCATCGTTACCACTTTTATTAAATGGTTACCCACCTTCATTAATGCATTCCATTTCATTAATGCATGCCTTCATTAATGTGCCATCCCATTTCATTAATGCATGCCTTCATTAATGTGCCATTCCACCTTTCATTAATGTTGTTCCATTTCATTAATGCATGCCTTCATTAATGCGCGTGTTCATCATAACTAAACGTACACCAATAAATTATATTAAATTATCCTTAAATTAATTTAATTTCATGCAACCACCATTTCCACCTGGCACCTTTTGTGTACATGGTTCGAGGAATATTCCACTGCATCTTCTCTGACAAATCATCTACCACTGCTTTCTTCTGTCGTTTCGAGGGACTCAATTTCAGATGGCCACTGGTATAGCAGTTTTTACAATCATTGGAGAGCGTTTTTTGAGCCTGATTCAGATCTAGGGCCAGATTTTTTTTCTAGAAGCCTTGTCAAACTTTATCATTTTGGTCTTCCCATTTTGTAACAAGAGTACATTTTCGGTTGTACCCAATACTCTTGGCTATTTTACCTTCTTTCTCTTCCACATTTGTACGCATTGGAGACCAATGCTTCTTAGATGGGGAGGAATGATAGGGAATTAGGTGTGTAATTTAATAAATGTTAGTTGTAAGGATTAAGGGCACCGTTATTATTGAATGCACCCTTATATGTTCCATATCTTGTAATACCTATTTATAGGCATATGTTGTCAATGGAATACAAGTTTTTGGATTATCAATTGTTTTCTTTATCTGTTTTAATTGCTCCCATATGACATTTGGAGATATGGCCCTCCCTTGGTTATCTCAAGCCTTCTCTAGGGTCCACACACCTTTCTCACATATTAATTATAATTTTGAGTTTAGGGAGGATGACACCATGAGTAGTTCTTGCCATGAAGTGAACGATTTTTCCTGCTTATCCTATTATGCGCATGGTCTGAACTCGAGCATCTCTTAAGTTCTAAAAAATCTATTATCATCATTATATCACAACTTGGATTCTTGGAAATTTTATACATATCCATCGAGGCTATAGACACCTGGATGGTAGTGGAGCAACATTAAAGGATCATGGGGCTATCTCTAGCAAGGATATATACGCTTGACTAGTAGTGGAGTATGCTCTTGACATGGTGACATGTTTATCACATTAGTTCCCTTATTTTATATAGACCTATGTATGCTTGGTGATGATCTATTTTTATTAGCTTAAAATACAAATGGTTAAGTCCAACCTCGCTCAAAATTTGGTCAATGAACTTCACTACACACACATGGACCCCTAAGAATCTCGATTACCTAGGATGGTCCTTATCATTCATAGTTCTTGATTGGTCATTAGATGACATTTATTGGTTCACTAGGATATTTGAGTCCCATGAAAGCACTTTTTGATTCTCCTTCCCTTTGCCATGTAAGATGAAAAGTCCTTTCCACTTTGCTTCTGCATCCTATTCATTCCATGAATACCTTGTGTCACACTTCCTATTTCTTATCCCATCATCATGCCATCGTGATTGTGTTGATGCCCTTGATTCATCAACTCCACCATGAGTAACAATACACATACAACACATTTCTAGAATGATAATCCAATTCATATTTTCATACATATATATCATACCATATATCTCACCTACCACTATCATCCATCCCTACCCATAACTATACCAAGATATGATATTTTTACTGCTTAATTAAAATAAAACTATGTCATGATGATCATAATGTTCAAATACTACTCAAACAAGAACGGAAATTATCTCTTCATGATGGCCACATCTTCCCACGTGGCACTATTTTTAGAAAACTTGTCCCATTGGACCCTACATTGCTCAATGTTTCTCTTTCTTAGTTGTTTGGTACGATATCCAAGGATCCTAACTAGTCTTACCTTAATGCATAGGGGATCATCCATATGCAATTGATCAATATTCCAAACATGTGAGGGATCAAGAACATATTTCTTAAGAAGGGACACATGGAACGTATCATCAATTTTTGATAAATTGGATGGCAAGTCTAATTTGTAGGAAACTGGGTTCAATTTTTCAACAATTTCAAAAGGCCCTACAAATTATGGACTAAGCTTAGAGGATTTGATAGAACTTTTTTTTTTTGTTAGATTAAAAGTGGGTTTTTGTCAAGGATCCCAAAACCTGATTACAAAGGATCATAATACAACACGAAACATCAAAATGAAACAAAAGGAATTTGTCCAAGGATGGACAAAAAGTCAGGCAAGGTCAGCCCAAAGGAACAAAATAAGGAACACGCAATCCTTTGTGCTAGAGGAAGACGTCTTCCTTTGAGCCAAAGGAAAAATGGGCAGGAAGGGAAAGCCTCGCCAGAAACAAAAATTTGAAACACAAGGAATTGAAAAATGTCGGGAGAAAGTGCCAAATTGTCCTAACCACGAAAATCCTTTTGAAACTTTCCCATGGATGGGAAAAGAAAACAGAGCCAAGGATTTAAAATTTGAAACATCCCAAGGGTGGGAAAACCAGAAACCACCCTTGGGAAACAAATCTCTATAGAAAACTAGCATCCCATGTAGGGGAGCTCAAAATGAAGCAAAATGGAATAATAGCCTGAAGATGGTACTGAAGTGGTGCAATAGCAAAAGTGATGGAGAGCCAAATTAATCACAAATAAAATGACGCAATTTTATTTGAAAGACGCAGTTTTATTATTTCGAAGCATGGAAGCTTTTACAAATAAAGACTATGAAAATAAATACACAGTGCTTTGAATGTCAAATACAGCCGCAGCCTTCGTCTCTTCCCCCGCCTGCTCAATCCTTCAAAAAAATCCCTTTTATAATCCAGGCTTCGTGCTGCACCGCCGTTCGTAACCGTCTTAACGGCTTCTGGAACTGCCATATGGAACGGCCTTAACGGCCTCTGAAATTGCCACTTGGAACGGCCTTAACGGCCTCTGGAACTGCCACTTGGAACTGCCTTAACGGCTTCTGGAATCGCCACCTGTCGTCTGCAACAGTCCACGAAAAACCCGTCTTCTCCTTCTTTAGCAAGGTCGCGAAAACGTGACATGTCGCGATATCGCGACACTTCTTCGACTTGTGGCTTTGCTTGCCAAAGTGTCGCGATATCGCGACACTTCTTTGTTCTTTGGCTTTGTCTGCCAATGTGTCGCGATATCGCGACACTTCTTTGTGTTTTGGCTTTGGCTGCCAAAGTGTCGCGATATCGCGACACTTCTGTGACTTGTGACTTTCGCCAAAGTGTCGCGATATCGCGACACTTTTGTGGCTTGTGACTTCGGCTGCCAAAGTGTCGCGATATCGCGACACTTTTGTGGCTTGTGACTTCGGCTGCCAAAGTGTCGCGATATCGCGACACTTTTGTGGCTTGTGACTTCGACTGCCAAAGTGTCGCGATATACATTGGTGTCACGATATCGCGACAACTTTGGTGTCGCGATATCGCGACCATTATTTGCGCTTGCCATGGTTCTAAAATACGTCGCGATATCGCGACGACATTTGTGTCGCGATATCGCGACCATTATTTGCGCTTGCCACGGTTCTCAAAATACGTCGCGATATCGCGACGACATTTGTGTCGCGATATCGCGACCAATTTTATACTTAGCAAAATTTGCAAACTTTGAATTTTTGTTTTTTTTGTTTTTTCTTTTCGGTGATGCAAGATTGCTGTGCTGCCCGGGATGCTCCTGCATCAGACACCCGGGGTAGATTTTTAGAAGTGATCCTCACTTCTGGGCTGTCAGAGGAAAACCCAAATGATCAACCTCTGATTTGGACAACCATGTGGCATCTTCGACAGGTCGGTTCTTCCATTTGACCAAATACTCCGAATATTGCCTGTTTTGGGTACTTCTGCCTTCACGAGTGTCGAGTATGTCTTCAATTTCTTCTTTGTCTGGAGTGGATGCAGGAATGTTCCACAAATCCGGACTGGGTGGTTCACTACAACTTCCTGCATGATATTCAACCAAGTCTGAAATATTGAAGATAGGTGAAATATTCAGTTCACTTGGTAGATCAACTTCATAGGCATTGCCTGAATCTCGTTTACCTATGATCCGACATGGTCCAAACTTCTTCATCTTCAACTTATTGTATGTTTTGCGAGGAAAACGGTCCTTACGCAAATGAACCATGACTTCATCCCCCACCTGGAATTCTTTGAAACGCCGCTTCTGATCTGCTCGGGCTTTGTAAGTAGCATTCATTTGACTGATATGCTGCTGTACCTCTTCATGTAAAGTCTTCATGTGTGCTGCAAAGTCTTCAGCTTCAGCACTGCACTTGTCTGCTTTATCCATCGGTCTTAACTCAGAAGCGTTTCTTGGGCTGTACCCATGCACAATCTGGAATGGTGATTTACCAGTACTGCGATTGACAGAATTGTTGTAAGCAAACTCTGCCTGTGGTAAAATCAGATCCCATCCCTTAGGTTTATCTCCTACTAGACATCGTAGAAGATTACCCAAACTTCTGTTGACTACTTCGGTCTGTCCATCAGTCTGTGGATGGTATGCAGAACTGAATTTCAAGTCTATTTTCAGCTTCTTCCATAGAGTTCTCCAGAAATAACCCACAAATTTGGTATCTCTGTCCGAGACAATGCTTTGGGGTAGACCATGAAGTCGGACTACCTCCTTGAAGAACAAGCCGGCAATGTGAACCGCATCACTTGTCTTCTGACATGGAATAAAATGGGCCATTTTTGAAAATCTGTCAACAACAACAAAAATGGCATCATTTCCACGTTGTGTTCTTGGCAGACCAAGAACAAAATCCATACTGATGTCTTCCCACGGTCTCTCTGGTACAGGCAATGGCTGGTACATTCCTGTATTTTGGCTGACACCTTTTGCCATCTGGCACACTCTGCAACCCTGCACAAATCTGGTCACATCTTGCTGCAACTGGGGCCAATGGTAATTCTCACTAACAAGAGCAATGGTCTTATCACGGCCAAAATGCCCTGCTAGTCCTCCGCTATGTTTCTCTTTGATCAAATTTTCCCTCATGGAACTTCGTGGAATGCACAACTGATTCTGCCGAAACAACATCCCATCTTGGATCATGAAATCCAACCACTTAGTGCGATCCACAGTAGTAGGAGACACACATGTTGTCCATGCCTCTGCAAAATCTGGATCTGCTTGGTATAAACTCTTGAGTTCATCAAACCCAACAACCTGCACTCTCATTTCTATCAACAAATTATGCCTTCTACTCAAGGCATCTGCAACTCTATTAGATTTGCCACTTCTATGCTTTAGTACAAAGGTATAACTCTGTAGGAATTCAACCCACTTCAAATGTCGTTGGTTAAGTTTACCTTGACTATTGATATACTGCAAAGCTTGATGGTCAATATATAAAACAAACTCTTTGGTTAGCAAATAATGTCTCCATTTCTTAAGAGCCTGAATTATAGCATAGAATTCTTGATCATAAACAGAGTATTTCTTTCTAGCATCATTCAATTTTTCACTAAAGTATGCAACAGGTTTACCTTCTTGACTCAACACAGCTCCAATGGCACTGCCATCGGCATCACAGTCAACCTGAAACACTTTATTAAAATCTGGAAGTGCCAGAATGGGCTGTTCTGTCACTTTCTTCTTCAATATGTTCATGCTTGGTATCTGCCTTGGCGATCCACTTAAATTCTCTCTTATCCCCTCTCATAGTTTCTGTTAGGGGTGCACAAATACTGCTAAAGTCTCTAATAAACTTTCTATAGAAACTTGCAAGACCGTGAAATGATCTTACCTCTGTCACATTCCTTGGAGCAGGCCATTCAAGGATAGCCTTCACTTTCTCAGGATCCATTTTGAGACCCTCCTCTGAGATGACAAATCCCAGGTATATCAACTCTTTCTGTACAAAACTGCACTTCTGTATATTTATCAATAACTGCTCCTCACGCAGTTTTTCAAAAACTGTCCGAACATGCAACAAATGTTCATCCAATGTTTTACTAAAAATCAGAATATCATCCAGATACACGATCACGAACTTTTCCAGGAAGTCACGCAATACCTCATTCATCAACCTCATAAATGTACTGGGTGCATTAGTCAATCCAAATGGCATAACTAACCACTCATACAAACCCTCTCTGGTTTTAAAGGTTGTCTTCCATTCATCACCCTCTCTAACACGTATCTGATGATATCCGCTCTTCAAATCAATCTTAGTGAAGTATTTAGCTCCACTCAAGCAATCCATTATATCGTCCATTCGGGTAATGGAAAGCGATATTTAATAGTAATTTTATTAATGGCTCGGGAATCAGTGCACATTCGCCATTCGCCATTCTTCTTTGGTGCAAGTACTGCTGGCACTGCACAAGGGCTCAAACTTGCTCTAATCAAACCCTTCCTCAACAATTCCTGAACTTGTCGGTTCAACTCTTCATTCTCAACAGGAGACATTCTATGGGCTGCCTTGTTGGGTAAGCTAGATCCTGGCATTAAGTCAATCTGATGACTAATCTTCCTCATTGGCGGAAAACCCTCAGGTACATTGTCTGATATAATATCAAGAAATTCTGCTAACAGATGTTCAACTTCTGCTGGAATGTTAGTAGTATCTTCTCTTTTTACAGTAGGAATTAATGCATAACACATTGAATCCCTCTTTATACCATCCAAAAATTTTTTGCCATCTACTAAACAAATTCTAGCATTATTGCATACCTTTTCCTCAACCTCCTTCAATGGCTTCAGTTTGTGGCGTACTCCATATTTTGTCAGGGAATAGGTATTTGCATGTCCATCATGCGTTGCACGTCTATCAAATTGCCATGGTCTTCCAAGCAACAAATGGCAAGCATCCATCGACAAAATATCACATAGGACCTCATCCTGGTATCTTCCAATTTTGAACTTGACCAAGCATTGTTCACTGACCAATGCTCTATGATCCTTCTGCAACCATGCAATCCGGTATGGATGCGGGTGTTGTCTTCTTTCTAACTTTAACTTAGTTACCATTTCCTCAGAAACCAAATTATCTGTACTACCATTATCAATAATAATATTACAGATTTTACCTGAACATTTGCACCTCGTGCGAAACAGGATTTTTCGTTGATCTGGTTCCTTCTCTTCATTCAACAAAGTTCTCCTTGTGATCATCACTTCTCCGTGCTCTGCTTCTTCAGAGTGCTCGGATTCAACACCATCCTCAGCAACTGCAGCTCTGGCATTACCTTCAGGCCTTCTGTTTGGTGCTTCTTGGTGTTTGGGACACTCATATGATCGATGCCCTTCTTCTCCGCAATTAAAATAGGTTCCACGAAATCTGCCTCTGCCATATCCGCGTCCACCTCTTCCTCGTCCCCTTTGATAATCATTGTTCTGATTACGGGGTCGGTAAGCATTCTCCTCCTTCTGTTCCTGGCGATTGTTGGTTTCACCATTCTATTTTTGATCATCATATTTAATTCCACTGGTTCTTCCACCAGTTCGTCCACCACGACCTCTTCCTCTTTGCTTGCTGTCAAATCTGCGGTTTAGTTTCTCTTCCACTTTCAGAGCAAACTGGTAAGCATCTTCAATGTTGTTCATTCGAACCAGACTCAATTCTTCTTGCACGCTGGTTCTCAACCCATTAATGTAACGGGCTACTCTTTCTTTATTTGCTTCCGTATGACCGGTTCTAATAGAAATTTTAAAAAATTCCTCAGTATACTCTTTAACAGTCTTGCTGGACTGGCGCAAACTCTGCATTTTTCTCAGCAGATCTAATTCGTAATCTGCTGGAATAAACTGCCGTTTCAGTTTCTCCACCATTCGATCCCACCTGGAGATCTTTTCTTTTCCTCTCCGGTTTCTTTCCAACTGCACTCCTTTCCACCATATGCCAGCATGGCCTTTTAATTTTGTTCTGGCAAATTTAATTCGATTTGGATCTTCAACGTCCTCATAATCGAAATATTCTTCCATGTCATTAATCCAGTCAATTAATTCTTCTGGATTTAAATTTCTAGAATACGTAGAAACGTCAATCTTTGGCCTTTTCCCAATCTACGAAATGGCTTTAATCATTCGAGACTCTGCGGCACTCATTTCTTCTTCTTCCTCTTCAGACGGGTCTTCAACTCCGTCATCATCGCTGTGATCTTCTCCTCTTGGCTCTACTCCTCTGCGCAATTCTTCCTGCAATGCCAACACTTGTCTCTGCAATGCACGGAAGTCTCCTTCAGGAACCACGTTCCTTCCAGCACCACGATTTCTTCGCGATGGCATTCTGTCTCACAGTTTCTCAGAAACCCGTAACCCCAGATCCTGGTGCGAGCTGCCTCACGTTCGGCGCTCTGCTCAACACACTCAGAATCTTACTGCTCTGATACCACTTGATGGAGAGCCAAATTAATCACAAATAAAATGATGCAATTTTATTTGAAAGACGCAGTTTTATTATTTCGAAGCATGGAAGCTTTTACAAATAAAGACTATGAAAATAAATACACAGTGCTTTGAATGTCAAATACAGCCGCAGCCTTCGTCTCTTCCCCCGCCTCCTCAATCCTTCAAAAAAATCCCTTTTATAATCCAGGCTTCGTGTTGCACCGTCGTTCATAACCGTCTTAACGGCTTCTGGAACTGCCATATGGAACGGCCTTAACGGCCTCTGAAATTGCCACTTGGAACGGCCTTAACGGCCTCTGGAACTGCCACTTGGAACTGCCTTAACGACTTCTGGAATCGCCACCTGTCGTCTGCAACAGTCCACGAAAAACCCGTCTTCTCCTTCTTTAGCAAGGTCGCAAAAACGCGACATGTCGCGATATCGCGACACTTCTTCGACTTGTGGCTTTGCTTGCCAAAGTGTCGCGATATCGCGACACTTCTTTGTTCTTTGGCTTTGTCTGCCAAAGTGTCGCGATATCGCGACACTTCTTTGTGTTTTGGCTTTGTCTGCCAAAGTGTCGCGATATCGCGACACTTTTGTGGCTTGTGACTTCGGTTGCCAAAGTGTCGCGATATCGCGACACTTTTGTGGCTTGTGACTTTTTGCCAAAGTGTCGATATCCACTTTTGCTTTGACTGCCAAAGTGTCGCGATATCGCGACACTTTTGTGGCTTGTGACTTCGGCTGCCAAAGTGTCGCGATATCGCGACAACTTTGGTGTCGCGATATCGCGACCATTATTTGCGCTTGCCATGGTTCTCAAAATACGTCGCGATATCGCGACGACATTTGTGTCGCGATATCGCGACCATTATTTGCGCTTGCCACGGTTCTCAAAATACGTCGCGATATCGCGACGACATTTGTGTCGCGATATCGCGACCAATTTTATACTTAGCAAAATTTGCAAACTTTGAACTTTTTTTGTTTTTCTTTTCGGTGATGCAAGATTGTTGTGCTGCCCGGGATGCTCCTGCATCAAAAGGAACACCCCAGGCCAGAAGGTCCTTATGCGAAAAGGAAGCTTTCAATAAAATCTACTCAGTAAAGGAAGCAACAGTAGCAGAATAGCACTTCTGAAGGAAAGGACGAGAGAGTACCATAGGAATTCACTAAGAAGGAAGCACGAAAAGGCATGACTGCAGACGTTAGAGCTCAAACTAGAGAATTATCTCTTAGTGAAATTTTATAATTATCATGACTACATGATTGCATGACCCCACTTCTGATAGAACTTTTAGTAGGTTTTACTCTTAGGAATACTTAGTCTCCTGCAGAGAATTATCGTGGTGTTCTTTTCAGGTTCGCATAACTCTTTTATCAATATGAGGCTTCATTAAGCCTTTGACGAATTTCATTGAGTTGATTTTCCATTTCTCTGACCATATCCAGCTTTATCATCACCTGATCCTCTGGATTACTCCATGACAATGGCGTTTTGTACCTCCTCCCATATAGAGCCTCAAATGGAGCCATACCTAAATAATTATGATAACTATTATTATAGGTAAACTCAACTAGAAAAATATAATATTCCCACTTCATCTGATGGTTCGTACAATACATGCGGAGCATATCCTAGAAGACTTGATTCACCCTTTCAGTTTTTCCATCTATTTATGGGTGATAGGTAGTACTAATATTGAGTTTTGTTCCCCAAGCCTGGTGCAATATCTGCAAAAATTTAGACGTGAAATGAGAATCCCTATCTGATATAATTATTTTAAGGAATCCATGTAGCCGTACCACTTACCTGGCAAATTTTTGGGCTACAGTAGGAGCTCCATATTTTATATTTGGCATAAAATATGCCACTTTAGTCAATTTATCTACTACTACCAAAATGACATCATGCTGAAAATTATTTTTAGGCAGTCCTACTATAAAATCCATAGTTACCATTTGCCATTTGTATTGTGGAATGTCATGTGAAAATAAACGTCCAGTTGGATTTAAATATTCCTCTTTCACCTTTTGATATTCTAAAAATTTAGCCACAAATTCAGCAATGTCCTTTTCCATTCTTGGCCAATAATACTCTTTTTTCAAATTTTCATACATATTCGCATAGCCTGGGTGAGCATAATATGGTGCCCTATGTGCCTCGTGCATTATTATATCTCTTAGGTTTTGGTCACTTGGTACCACCACCCTATTTTTAAATAATAATGTATCTTCCCATATTCTAAATCCCTTTGCCTTATCAAAAATTTTCTAAACCAATTCTCGATACTTCTGAAAATATTCATCTTGAATATGCAATTGCCTAATTTGATTAGTTATAACAAATTGACAATGTGACACAGCATTGATATGCTTTCTTCTACTTAAAGCATTTGCTAATTTATTCTCTTTTCCTTTAATATATTCTATGTCAAAATTATATTCTTCTATAAATTCCATCCAGCGCCTTTGTCTAGCATTAAACATTGATTGAGTAAAAATATATCTTAGGCTTTGATGATTTGTTCTAATATCAAAAGGTTTACCAAGTAGATAATATCACCATATTTTTAAAGCATGTACAACTGCAACCAATTCTAAGTTATGCGTGGCATAGTTTAATTCATGTTTCTTAACTTTTCGAGACTCATAAGCAATAATGCCATCCTCTTGCATGAGAACCCCACCTAATCCCTCTAAAGAAGCATCAATACATACAATAAATGGTTGCTTAGGATTGGCTATTTTGATAATAGGTGTTGATGTCAAATTTTCTTTAAGTATTTTGAAATTTTATTCACATCATCTTGTCCATTTAAAAGCTTTTCCTTTCTTTTGGAGGTTGGTTATTCGATAGGATATTTTAGAAATATTTTGGTTAAAGCGGTGATAGTATCCAGCCATCCCCATAAAACTTCGTACTTTAGAAATATTTATGGGATCAGGCCAATCAAAAATAGCCTCAATTTTATTTGGATCAACAGACACACTCTCTATATAAATTATATGACCTAAATACTATACCTAATTTGCATAAAACTCACACTTAGACATATTTCCATATAATTGATTCTTTCTAAGTATTTCAAGAATAGTTCTCATATGATGGTCATGTTCTTATTTGCTTTTATAGTAGATCAGTATATCATCTAGGAATACCAGCACAAACTGATCTAATTGTTCTCAAAACACACTATTCATAAAATTCATAAAAGTTGTTAGAGCATTGGTCAAACCAAACGTTAACACGGTGAATTCATAATGACCATATCTAGTTTGAAAAGTAGTTTTATGAGTATCTTCTTTTCGGATCCTTAATTGATGATAACTAGATCTAAGATCAATTTTGAATAAAATTATGGCTCCTTTCATTTGATCAAACAAATCATCTATTCTGGGTAGAGAGTACTTATTATTAATAGTCATTTTGTTTAACATTTTGTAATCAATACATAACCTTAATGTCCAATATTTCTTTTTCACAAACAACACTGGTGCACCCCACGATGAAATACTAGGTTTAATATGTCCTTTTTCAAGAAGTTCTTGAAGTTGAGTTTTAAGTTCTTGTAGTTCTATTGTGGTCATCCTATAAGGTGCTCGAACTACTGGCATCGCTCCTGGAAAAAGTTCTAAAGTCAAAATCCCTCTAGGGCAGAAGACCAAGTAATTCTTCAAGAAAAACATCACGAAAGTCATTTAACACTAGATATGTTTGGAATAGACTCACTCCAGATTCATTTTCCTCTTTTTTATTAAGTTTAACCACAAAGACTCTACTACCCTTTTTCATAGCTCTTTTAGCTTGCATTGTAGTCATAATATGTGGTTCCATTGATTCACGTCCATAGTGTACCCAAATCCTTTGCTTAGTATCATCAGAGAATTCCATCCATCTCTCTTCAAAATTTAACAATGCTTTATGTGCCTTGAGCCAATCCATACCTAAAATTATTTCAAATGTATGCAAAGGAGCTATGTATAAATGTCATCGGGTTTTCCCTTGAGGTAGCATTATTTGAGGATCAAATAGACATTGGTTAACGGTATAGGTTTGCCCAAACCCATACTCAACTTTCCACCCATTAGCCATAAACCCAGGTGTTTCCAATATGTCCCTCAAAATATTTCATGAAATAAAACTATCAATTGCTCCAGAATCAACCAAAATATAAACATTTATATTATAAATTTTTCCCTTCAATAAGAAAGGTGTTGCTTGGCCATTGAGTTTAGAGTTACCTATTGTTGCATATATCTTATGATCAGGTTCCACAGGTTATTTCTTCTTATCTTCTCACAAAGGACATTTATCAGCATAATGAGGTCCATGGTGCCCTCTCTTTCATATTTCCCTAATTATCTTCATGTGTACCAAATTTTGGTGCATTAACTCTTTGCTCATACCTATCCCTGATATTTCTCTAGCCACCCCAATAATTTTGGTGTTCCCTATTTCCTTGGAATCTGTATTTATTTTTAGGAAATTGTTTTCTATTCCCATTTCCACGATTCTTGTGCCAACCCCTATCTCCTTTGGTTGGACCTACATTTTTATTTTTCAGTGGTTCTTCCTTTTCTGAATATTGTTAATAATAAGTTTTCTTGGCCTTAAAATTATATTCTTCTTGTTGATCCAAGTCACAAGCAGTAGTTAGGGTAGTAGGTTTTAACATAAGAATCAAGTGACCAATATTTGGATGTAACCCTAGTAGACATTTTTGAACTTTAACCTCATTCCTCTACTCATATTCAGGCATGTATTTAAGAAATTACACAAATCAATGATAGTACTCAATTACGGACATACTACCCTGTGTTAACCTTGAAAATTCTATAGTCCTTTCAAGGTAAAATTGCGGTGTTAGAAACCTATCCTTAAATGCCAATACAAATGTATCCCAAGGTACATCGACAACCTCTACATTATGAGTTTTCCTATATGTATCCCACCAATCAGTGGTAGCTCCAATCAATCGAAAGACTACCCATGAGGTTTTCAATTTAGAAGAAAGGATCCTAACTGCAAAGTATGCTTCCACACTATTCAACCACCTTTCAACTTCTTCCCCATCACCTTTGCCACCAAATTTGAATATATCAATTCTTCACATATCCTTGTCCAATTCTGAACCTACTTGTTTTTTTCTTGGGTCAATAGTTGTCTCATCCTCAACTATTACCGTTTTTTTTCCTTTGGATGGATTTTATATTATTATTTTTTGATGGGATATCATTTCTTGTTGTTGAGCCAATTGAGCCTTTTGCTACTCCATATGGTCTATTTTTTGAGAATTTTGTTGTGCCATGTGTTCAACCACTTGAGCATTTTTTTGATCCATTTTTTCTTTTTATTGGCTCATTTTCTCCCATAATAGTTGTACCATCCATACCATTTTATCCTCCTTATTAAACGACTCTTTTTCCTTCCTAACCGGTTCTTTTTCCTTCCTCTTTTCTCGAGGATGTTCTATGAATTCTTCTAATGCCCCAATCCACATAATTTTTTTAATGACCCTTCTAGGGTTCTCGGTCAGCCCTTCCCATTGAACTGCCACATTTTTTTTTTGAGGAACTAGCTTTTTGTCTGGATGCCATTGCCTGTCCAGCAAAAACAAGAGCCTTGTCAACTTATTAAGTCTTAGGTGAACACATTGATAATATAAAATTAGATTTGACATGGGTTTTATAAAAAATTGTTATTTAAAAGATTTACAACCTTGGTTGTGATACCAAATGTAACACCCCAAGTTTGCCCACTTGGTTTTCCATTCACCCCAAGTCTGCCCACTTGGTTGTCCAACTTCAGAGGTTTCAATTTTGATAAAATTCTCTACTTTTTTTTTTTGAAATCTTATATCATTGTCTAGTATGAGCATGTTATTTCATCTTCATGAGTGCCATTCCGCTATTGTCAAAATACTCATGAGATCGATATTAGCCAAATATGATAGAGTTACCTCTTTTGAACTTCACTCTCCTCTCGAGATTTCAAGTTCAAGCAGTGGGTTTCTTTTCCTCTAGGGCCCATAACATCTATAGGTGTGACGCATAACTTCCTCGTGTCTTAACATGAATTTATGAACTTATATTTTTACGTCATGTAAGACCTAACGCATACATGCTCGAGCTAGATGATCATCCATTATTTTTGGAGCATCGACTAAGGTCTTACCAATACCCGATAAGCACCCGATATCTTATGTAGATTAACCAACATGATGTCCCATACCATCGTGCTATCGAATTCACCTAGTCTAACACAATTCACCACTCATCACTAGCAGGGATAACCTAGAAGATATACCCATACAACCCTTTGTTACCTCCCACACTGATATTTTTTCTATAAAAAGTACGGTTAGTGCCCTGATCCATGATGAATGCCTACCCGCTTCATCATTAAAACTTGTTTTCCATGGTGATTGCCTACCCACGACACCATTTAAAACTTGTTTTCCATGGTGATTGCATACCCGCAACACCATTTAATTTATCTTCACAAGATTGTCCTCCTCGTAATATTGATTTTTATCAAGGTTGTCATACCCACAACTTTAGGTTGTGTTTAAAGTTTATTTAATCCACAATTCTGAAATTCACTTTTCATAAATTTAGCTATAGTTGGAATTTTCTATAAAGGTTTGACTATTTAAAGGTTTAATAATCACCACTATTTACTAGCTTGAAACTGAATAAGCAGCCATACATTTTCTAGTTTCCAAATTTCTCTAATGCAGCTAAGGTTGATCATAAATTAAAAGACCATAAAAGTATAGTAAATATATTAAGAAATCCCAAATCCACATTACTATTTTATTTCAGTATTAATATTTTATTCTTTTCTTTAACTAATATAAACTACCTCTAAAATTAATAGAAAGAAAGACATCTTCTCTTCTCTTATGGTTCTATAACACTTGTGCTACACAAATAAGTGATTAAGCAGTTTGTCCTCAACGGACTAAGTATTGGTTAAAAGCTCCATAATGAATGATATGAAAGAGCATTCTTAAGAAAATCTCATTTCTATTGTTTAAATTAAGAAAACTAACACCATACGTAAATCTTGCTAGACTCCATTCACTATTTTTTGTTGTGTTAGCCAAAATATCAATGATCAACAATTTTCACACTAAGGTATTCGTCTATTGTCTCTGTTTAACTTATGCTTGGTTTCAATCTGAAAAGCTTTTCCTATAAAATCTTATACCCAAACTTTGTTTAAATTGGATATCCTTCTACAGGAAATAACCTTTCATGATTTACTATGTTGAATCTCCCCTACTAATTATTTCAGCAATTTCTATGCTTAAACCCATACTTTAATCTTTATATATCACTTTCAAATAGACGTAGTAAAACTGTAAATCAGATGTCAAAACTAAACTTGTTCTCTGCACCCAAAGTTTTACTCATTTTCTCAACCATCGTAGAATATTAAGGACTATTTAGGGTGCTTTAAAAAATAGATCAATTCATTTTCAATTTGAACTAGTGTAAGCTAGAACCAAGTATACTATCACGGATTCCAGACATGTTACATCTCGGATGAGGAAAGAGAAATAGACATCATTCACTGTGTGCTAAATTAAGTTTCCAAGACTATATTAAGCATCAGATCTAAAAACAAGAGGGTTTTCCTATTGATAGAGACTTTTACCTCTAAACTATAAATTGTGTTTTAAGAATCACGTCCTTGTATCAAGTCTTCATAACATTTGACCATATTATAATTAAAAATATTACAAATATAAATAACTACACACAACACTGATGTATACAAGCTCAACATGGCAACTAAAGAATGAAACACACTGTACTTTGTCTTATAAAAACATGAATTGCTCTTCTCTTCAATAATATTTATGTTTAAAAATAAAACAATATAAACATCTGAGAGTATATTGTTTTTACATCATATTTTTGAGTCCAACCATGCACTTATTTCTAGACTATATGTTCAATATCAATACATAATCTACAACCTCTGCTCTGTTTTTCATCCAAGATCCACTTTTTCAATACTAATACATGAAACAGGTTATCTACAACCCTATATGACTCAGGCATCAATATTTCCCTGAGTGGAATTTCTAAATATCCAAAAGGAATGACACTACATTACTCTCACTTCTTTTTACATGAATATTGACACTCGAATGTTGAAGAAGTCTTAAAAGAAACATGCACAATATTTTACAATGTTCCACATAAATATTTCTCCTCATGCAGTTACCCAATGGATTCAAGGGTCATAACGGTCATTCTACCATGCAATGCATCTAATTCTACATGCATCCATCATTTTCAAAACATAAATCAACATGTAATAGTATTAATATTCATTTAGCACTATATACACTTCACGAAAACATCTACATAGCATGCAGCCTCAATATATATTTTAGAGAATGAAAAATGTTCTTGGTTCCCATCCAATCATTCACACAACAACTTCCCATTGCTTAAATCATCACAACATGTAGAAACAGTAATTCAAGAAGAATTAATATGGTTTTAATTTTTAACCAACCAGACTTATAGCCATTCACTAACACATAAAAAAATAATGTAGTAAATCTTCAAGAACATATGCATTACAGAAATCACACAGATTGATTGATTTTTCCTTATTGCATATCCTAAATTTTTAATTCAAACATAGCTGAATTTTCCATTAAATTTTCTTTTAAATTTTATTATCAAGAGCACTTACTATTTTTTCCTCACCTCCCACTCTTTTTCTTCTTTTCCTGTACTCTATTCACTTCTCCTTTCTTTCGCGGTTCGTTTAACCCTTCACTGGAAACCATACCTCGCCACCACCACCACACTCTTTCTCCTCCTCTATCTGTCATCTAAATGATGGTTTTCCCCACCATCCTTCTTACGTAAAAACCGGTGGTAGTTTTCAGCTTGTCTAATCTAAAACATTGTTAGGTGGTCTCCACTACATTTTTTAACAACCATATTAACCTTCGTAGATATATCGACAAGTACCTGATTATCCTTTGCAAAGAATGCCCAAGTAGTACTCTTTGATATTTGAATTATTATTATATTCATTTCATTTCATTTTTTATTTATTTTAATATAACATTTGCTTAAAGTCCTATATTACCTTACCTCCAAAGCATCCATAGAACAAATATTATTATTTGTATTTATTATACTTATATATATTGGTGTTTATACTATTAGTTGTATTTATATATATATAATTAAATTTGAAATAAATTCATTCTTTAAAATAACACACATATTTTGCTTTAAACCTCAAAATACTTTTAATCCTATTCCATATGTTTCATTAATTTTAACTATGGTTCCCATGCATTAACCATTTTAATTGCCATTCATCATCACAATTTTATAAAATATCATACATCAAACACTCCTATAAATGCAGCTACATGATATGCATACTACATGGACCACCGACGAATGCATTGCCCATAGGGTTCCTTACACCTTATCAATTGGTAAATACACCACCGCTCATCATCTCCCTTGACTTACCTTACATCGAAATAATCCTTTTGCCCTGTTGAGGAGACCACTTTCCTTTGCATTGTCTTGCCAGTAACAAAACCTGTCTCCTGCAACCACATATACATTAGTAGTATCTCATCCTTGCAGAAAAATTAGGCATATAGGAGAATATATTTTTGAAGGGTTGTTACACTTCCCTTTAGCAAATAATCTATTCATTGAAATGTTGTCCTTCAAGAACCCTTTCAATATTTTACTATGAATTTAGAAAATCCCTATATCTAAAATGTGTCTTCTTAGTTGTGAAAGGCAATCTCCAAATATCTTGGATTTGATGGGCTTTTCTTCTCAAGAATTTGAAATTCTTGAGGTCTTCACTTTTGTCTTCTAGAATTTGACAACTTGTTTGTGAAATCCTTTTTCTTTGGTTTTGTTGTCATATGGCAATAATTAACCCATTTTTTTACCATTAGGAGCTTCTTCTTGGTAGTGAATTTCTCCAATTAGTTCTTCTAGAAACTCTTTTAGTGTTTTTTTTTTAATTCTATAATAAGGCTCTCCAAGCCTTCTTTTCGTGAGACCTCTCCAAGGTCTTATCCTCATAGCTTCTCTAGCCTTATTAATGAGACATTTCCTTCAAAATTATACTATAGAAGTGTTGGCAATGATATCTCCTTCATGGATCTCTAAAATCTAGAACAGGACCTTGATAGTCCCTCTTTATCTCTTCCAAGATTGGAAGTTTTTCAATGAGACCTTTGTGGGTCTTTTTCAGGTTATTTTGAAATAATTCTTTAATTAGCAAGGAGATACCCAATATCCTACCTTCTCTAGACTCTTCTATGGATTTTATTCTTAAAACTTACAACAAGACCTCTAGAACCTTCTATCAATCAATCCTAATACTACGATATTTTACATGCAGTGATGCACAAAGGTAAATTTTGTTTGTAAAGATGCAGTGGAGTTCATAATTATAGTAGCAATGGTTTCCTCTCTATCTCCAACCTTAAATATTCACTCTTCAATGAGAACCTTCTCCTTGGTTCTTCTCCAATTTTTGTTTTTCTGCAACATAGAGTTAATTCCTAATAGGATGAATGATGAGCCTTGGTCTTCACAAGTTTTTTGAAACTCTGTAGAAAGACTCTAGTCAAATGCAATCTTAGAATTTCTAGAACTCTCTCTTGTGAGTCTCCCTATTACTATCTAGATCTATTGTGGTTGTGATACCATTGTTATATTTTGATTAAGTATGCTATGAAAGATGGCAATCACAAGATGCCAAAAGATAATGAAGTTTATGAATGACATAAAAATATGTAACTGATACAATAAATAGAAACCTACTCTACTAATGCATGCTTAGACAAATGCACTTAAACTATCTCACTCACTCTATTAACTATGGAAATTTATATATAAAATAGGTAACTTGGCCCTTACTCTTCCTAACTACCATTCCTATGACTCATGTACAAGTGGACTCCTTGCACATTTACATTATTGTACATTGAAAATTGTGCATTTATTTACTGTACTACAAATAACTCCTAATATAATAATGTACCCAAGGTGGTACATTGACATGTACCTAAATAATGTAATATACTCTAACATAAAATTTAACTATGGTTCTAAATTCAACCGTAGTTCAAGTTACAACTACATAGTTAAAATTAATGTAAAACCAAGTTCTCATTTTTGCAAGGTATATGAAAAATAAGCTTACGTGGAATTTGCTTGAATGAAATACTTACAAAATTTTTACTTGAATAAAGGTTAAGTTGTGATGAATTGTAGATGTTGATTATGGAAATGAAAATTGGTCTATGCACTCTATTATTTGTATTTCGAGTAAACTTGTGTTTCACTTTACATATTTTTTTGATAAGTTAATTTTTCATTCAAAATAGATTTTGATAGGAAACCCCAAAATCTACTATCAATCACAACTTAAGGATGCTGAAAAAAAATAGAAATAGAAGAAAAGAGGGGGATATAGCCCCAAACAGGAAAGAGCAACAGTAACATAGCACCAAAAAAAAAATTCCCACATAGGAAAGCCCCAAAATAATTAGCTAGCAAATAAAGGAAGACGTTAGTCCTCCTCACCTACTTCGACACCTCCATCCTTTACATAATACTTTACCTCATCCTTGATCTCATCCTCAGTGTTGACTTCAAATGTCTTTGTGTCCTCCAGAGTTAACTCAGTGAACGTTTTGTGAAAAAACAAGAGGTGTAAGGTATTGTGAAGATCTATGAGAGTGTTTGCCATATCATTCAATTGGTAAATACCTTTTTTTAGTTCATAAATACCAATGGATTTAATTTTGATGATAAAATATTATAGAAGTTGAGTTGTAACATCACGGTCATCCTCATCAGAATCGATTTCCAAAATTTTATGCTTGTCCTAAATGACCTTGTTTCTCAGGCGATGTGAAAATCTTACAGTGCCCTCAGGTTCCTCACACTTGATTTTCTTCTCGCGAGCAAACCTATAACTGCCTCCATAGCTGATCTCTTCTTGGCAGACATGGCCAAGGAATAGGTAGAGGATAAGGGTAGGCTTTAAATCCTAGGCAGGGCTAGGTTTTCTTTTAGGAGCAACATTCTAGATAGTAGGAAGGGTTTTCCTTTAGGAAGTGTTGCACTTTATATTGATTCAACGTGAAAGCATATTAAAATTCTTAAAATGGTTGCTTCTAGTATAGGTCTACTACACCTAGGACGTATTATAAAAAAAGTGTATTAAGTAATCAATAGGATTTTAGTCAAAGAGCATGCTTGAAATTAGTTACTCTACTTGCAAAAAAAGACTACAAGATTTGTCATGAGTCATATTTAGACTTGCAATGTGATTGATAATCCTATGGTGGTGTACATGTGTTTTATAATATTGTAATTTTATTACATATTTATTATTCCTTTTTGCTACCTCTATATACAACTACTTCTTCTAGAAGACTTGTACATACATTGTACTTGAGCAAACCTATTACATGCATTTGATGTCTTGTAGAAAAATTTATTGACATTTATGACTCCTTTTTGGTGGGGGATGGATGGGATGAATTTAATATTTTCTTAAGTTTAAGTTTATTGTTCCCAAGGACATAGATACCATTCTAGGGATGAATTGGGGATATCTTGGATGTCTCACCCACATCCTAGTCAGGTTCATGCATCTTCAATATGACTAAGCATCCCTAGGATATTGTGGCATTATAGGGATGCATAGATGTCCCCACATATTTGGAGGATGCTTGGGCATCATAAAGATATTGTTTGATGACTATATTATTTTGGGGATGGTTTGTGCAGGTCTCACAATATTTTAATGACTACCACTCTTATATACTTAACTATTGGGATGTCCTAGGGATTTTTTGACCCCATATTTATGTTCCTAATACAAGGGACAATGTTAGGACATCAAGAAATGGGGAAATATCCTTGTGGAACATATGATATGACATGCTCAATGTGAAAAATAATTTAGTAGGTTTTAAGATCCTTATTAAAGAAATTTTTGATAAGCTCTATGATAAAAATTGAGTATACCTTAAGATTAGCATGAAAGTAATTTAGTCAAAATTTGGAACATGATTTATTATGTTAAGCACATGGTCATCTTTGTGCTAGTGATGAGAGGATCCTAGTTAAAAACTTAAAGTTACCACTTCTATCATTTTATTTTTAAATTTTAGTTTTTAAACAAAGATAATTTCTTGAGTATTTTTAAAAGAAATAAATTTAAAACTATAACAAATGATTTTTTTAATAAATTTAATAGATTAAAAGAATTGAAGGACAAGAAAAAAAATATGTTAAATTTACGAATAATGTAGTTTCATCTCTCCCGAGCCGATAAGAAGACATTTTAGGTACTCTAATACATTGTCCTGCTTGATATGCTTCATAAAATTAGGGTTCAAAGTCTATGTCCATGGTGGAAAGACTAGAAATGGTATCCTGACACTCCTTTTTAGGAGCTACAAGCCCTGAAAAGGGTACTTATGGCTTTCACTTCACTTACCCATAGTCTCAAAATCTAATGAGCAATGGAGAATCCAATGAACTAGTAGAGATTGGAAAAATTGCTTCAACACTCTCTAGGATACAGTTCTAGAGCCTAAAGTGGCTCACTTTATTTGGTGTCCCTTATTCGAGGGGTTGCTTTATGGAAAATAACTAATTTATTTGGGATTGAATATTCTCAAATGTCCCTTCTATCATTATATGGAAGCCATTAAATACCTATTATAGTACTATCCTAGAAACCAAGCAACCTAGGTCTGGATCCATGATTTTTTCAAAGCTTTTAGGCCAAGGCCATTCTCATGGCACATGATATTTCTTAGGGATACGACTATAATGCTAGCAAGCATTGAGCAGATTTGGTATATCTTTAGAGTTGAGATTCTACTTGACATATGAAAAAACCACAATACTATTTTTTTAAACAACAAGCTTCTCTAGATCTTTCTATGTACTCAAAAGCTCTATTTTTCTCTAATGTTTTACTTCAGTTTCAAGCATAGAAAAATAAGGTTTCCCTTGAGGTTCAACATTTACTAACCCTTTTGGACCACTCAATGAATGTTCCTTACATTGTAGGTTGTGTCCCATCCTCACTACCTTGTTAGAGGAATTCTTCATCTCACTAGAGATTTTGAGGTAGAAAGAGATAGTAGTGTTGGAATCCGACTTCATGTATCCAGACCTCAAAAATGTCACACCCAATCTAGTTTTTATTCCCCACAACAACTCCACAATACTAGGACTAGGGCTCTTCTTTAGGGTGGACCAACCCTCCTTTTCAAATCATGGATGACACTTTTGGGAAGCAAGGTGATGGCTTTGGCTAGGAGCCAGAGCCAATAGTTCTCAATTCTCCCATTGGATGGGGCAATTCTTTGGATAAGGACCCCCCTCCTTTTGTTGGCACTACCCATATGGCTACTTGATTGTTAGTAGTATTTTTCGTCCTTTCCTTTAGTTGAACTATTATCTTATAGTTTCTTTAGGACCAATTGGTTCTAGATTTGTTTATTGCATAGGTTGTATGGGGTGTGTTTTCATATCACCCAATTTTTGTGAATAGTGTACTCTTATTATTTAATTTTAATAAGATTAAGTTACTTTCAACAAAAATAATAATGTAGTTTTTCAATCCAAGAAAATATCTTTATTGCAAGGAAAACTAAACAAAAAAAAATCAATAAAATGAACAACTTAAAAGGTTAAGTGTTTGATATCTTGTAAATAAAGGGTTAAAAAGTTCGTGAGAGATAATGTAGTGGTATGTCTTTGAGTTTTTATTCAAGAGACCCAAGTTCAAAAAACTCAAGAGACCCAAGTTCAAACCTTAGTATAAGGGGATCTAGATCCCTTTCAAAACCTTGTGCTTAATCCTAATATTATTTATCCCTATTAAGGTATCGTAGTGGTATGCCTTTATGTTCTCATTCAAGAGATCCAAGTTCAAATTAAGACTAAAACCCTTTCAAAAACCCGTTCGTTGTTGAGATGTCGTAGTATTATGGCTTTGGGTTTTCATCCATGAGACATAGGTTCAAACCACTACACAAGGGACTAAGACCCTTTCAAAAAAATTTGCTTTACCCTAAAATCTTACCTAAAAGAGATAGGCTAGCTGGTAACGACCAAGTTTTTGTGGGTGGGCTATCCTAGTTCAATTTCCTGGATGGTTGGGGTTTGATTCCTTGGATGGGATCCAATTGACTTTGTATTTATCCAGAAGACTAGGGTTTATACAAATTTTTTTAAAGAAAAAAAAAACAAAATAAAGCTTAGAAAAAGTGAATTCCTTGTGAAAAAATAATATAAAAGGGTAGGAGTTTAGTTCAATTTCCTGGATGGTTGGGGTTTGATTCCTTAAATAGGTTTGATTCCTTAAATGGGATCCAATTGGCTTTGTATTTATCCAACAGACTAGGTTTCACACAATTGTTTGAAAAAAAAAAACAAAAAAAAAGTGAATCCCTGTGAAAAAACAATATAAAGGGTAAAAAAATGAAACGACTTTTCACATCCTCAAAGCTATATGCTATATAACGTTTTTAGGAGAATCTAGCCATAGACCTCTTAACGCAGTCTCTTGTTAAGTATAATTAAAAACCTTTGCTGATAGACCTCTAAACACAGTCACTTGTTAAGTGTAGTTAAAAACCTTTGCTGATTTTGAATGTCCCTGGTCTCTATCGACATCAAGAAAGCAAAACAGTAAATACAACAAATATTTTAGGAATGGATTCTTAGTCAATTTTAAATGATCGGGTCAAGCAATAGCGGTCGGCGATGGAAGCAATAGGGCCATTACGCGGTGTAAAACAGTTCTTTACTTTTATTCTACTTTTTTTTATTTTAATGTTGGCAGAAATAAGCGGTGTAAAACGATTTATTAAGCGGAGAAATAAAGCACAAGCAGCTGATTTTGATAGAACAGACGACTACATAATTATGTATTGATACCATTTTTTAGAGAATTTTTATACTCCTGATCTTAACCTTAACAAGTATTAAATAGTTACCAATAAACTTATTTTTTTAGATATTTTTGATACTATTATTTTTGAGCTTTTCTTTATAATGAAAAATCCAAAATTGTATTAATAAAGCTTAATCATACAAAACAGTGTGGGGTGGGATTAACACACCCCAATCAACCAAGAGAAACTATTACAATTAGGAAGAAAAGGCACACTAACTGCAACAAACATATCACCTAACATATCTCTGTACATAATAGCAGGAATCAGCTATCAGAAAACATAAGAGTAGCAATCATGTAGAAAGAACTGAGACCAGTGACGAGGAGTTGCAGATCCATGATCTCGGGGCGTTCTGCCAGTGGTTCATAAGTTGCCGAAGATACTGAAACTCCATGTTGAATTTCTTAATTTGGGCAAAAATCTGCAACCAACAATCATAGAAAACCTCATATTTATCAGACAGTGAAAAATACAAAGAGGATTCTTGCTGGGAAAAAATAACTTTGTTGCGGGTTTTCCATATGTGGAAGAGAAAGCAATTTTGAATATATGCCAAACCTGAAAGATTTGTGGAGAACTGAAGAGGGTCTCCCAATAAGATATGCCTCCAGGAGCATGAACCAGCAATAAAAGGTCTGAAAAATGAAAGAATCCAAGACCAAGCCTGTCTAGCCCGAGAACATTCCCAGAATAAATGAACATAGTTTTCCTCCTGACCACAGAACTTACAAGAGACATCATCAACTCCCAAATACTTCAGGCGCTGACCAATAGGCAAACCTTGAAAAAGCACACTCCAAGCAAAAAAAGACTGCTTTGGTTCAATATATTTAGCCCATACAATTTAAGATCAAATTCGCCTTGAATACGATTAAAAAAACTATTGAACATGAATGCCTTTACATTTTTTTTAAATGAAAAATACCAAACGGTCAATATTCCTTGTCTATTCTCTTTACCACGCTTAGTACTAGGGTTTAAAGATTGAAAAAGAGGTGACCTCTGATGTGGATTGCACCATGGTGTGGCTCATGTACAATAATATACAGAATTTATTTACATTAGGTGGCTTATATTTAAGGTGGGTCAATTTGTATTATTATGCGCTCGTACATCATCATGGAAAACACTTTTGTTCAAGAATTTTACTCTTTTTAGAGCTAAAAGTGAGATGGTTCTCCATCCTGTCAACGCTCGACAACACAAGCAGATTATGCCCTCGATTATTGATGTTGTTTACAACCAAGCTGATGCAGATTTCCCGACTTTGGAGGAAAATTTCATCAAGTGCAAAGTACTCTCCTCATAGATATTGGAGATTAGACATGCAAAGCCAATCAAAGTTCAAAAAATAAATAAACAAGAGAAAGAAAGCACTTTTAAAGAATTAGATTGGAGCTACCAACGGATCTAATACTTTTAGTTCTAATGGCTCTAATTATCATGCTTTGTTAAAAAGCAGTCACATTTTTCTTCGCCACAACTTTCACCATTTCGCCAACTACAGTGATCACCACTCTCATCCACTCAGCCAATTCCGCCAACTACAGTGATCACCACTCCTATACACTCAGCCAATAATGATGGGAACCACCATCTTCTCTGACACTTCACTATGATGGTATCAACTTACTTCACAAATTGAATAATGGCATCAATGGAACCTTTAAAGTTTGGACACCTCATGATGGTATCAACTTACCTCACAAATTGAATAATGGCATCGATGGAACCTTTGGAGTTTAGACACCTCCAACAGTGTGATTTGATTCATCGGTCGGCACACCGGAGGCCAAATCTGTAATAAGTTCACATTATGAACAACACATATAAGCATTCTACTATTACCAATGGATCGTGTAGATATAATGGTTCTAAATATCAGGCTAATGGTTCTAATTATCACCCTAATTTCAAGGCACTGTCACATTTTTCGTTGCCACAACTTCCACCGTTTCGCCAACTACAGTCGTCACCACTCCCATCCACCATTTCACCAACTAAGGTCATCACCACTTCCATCCACTGAGCCAATAATGATGGGAACCACCATCTTCTTGGACACTTCACTATGATGGTATGTTACCTCACAAAATGAATAATGGATTTTGGACACCTTATGTGCCTCACAAATTGAGTAATGGCATCGATGGAACCTTTGGATTTTGGACACCTTATGTGCCTCACAAATTGAGTAATGGCATCGATGGAACCTTTGGAGTTGAATTGAGTAATGGCATCGATGGAACCTTTGGAGTTTGGACACCTCCAACAGTGTGATTTGATTCATTGGTCGCCACACCGGCCGAGGTCAAATCTGTAATAAGTTCACAAACCTTATGAGCAGCATCTTCCACCTTGATCACCGGCATCCCATATAGCAAATCTAGTAATGCCAACATTTTTGACAAAAATTACTCCAATGTCAGGTGTCCACTACTCATCATTCCATGAAGTCCACTACTCACCATATCATGAGGACTTCATCTTTTATAAAGAAACACTTTAAAGAAGCTTACGACATTTTTATTATTAATATTTATACTATGAAATTTTCTATTCAAGCTACTTTTATCCTATTCTTATATCATGGTTAATGGTTCTTGAAACATATGGTGGGTAGGCCTCAAGATAAGGATAAAGCATAGAATTCCTTCAACTTTATGTCATCACTTGCTCACACATTTCTTGTTAACATGTGCTAGAAAAAAGGTTACATCATCACTAGATGCACATGGCATCATTGGATGGCATGTCATCTAATATATGTTAGACAAAGTTAATTTTCGGTGTTGATGGTTACATTGGTAATAACTTTCGGTGTTGATGGTTACATTGGTAATAACTTTCGGTGTTGATGGTTACATTGGTAATGTCATCATCTTACCAAAAAGAAAAGAAAATAAGTCAGTGAACTTCAAACTCAAGACCACGTCTTAAAGGAGGTTCCCATAGGCCCCTTGTTAGGGATCCCTTTTGAAATCAGTCCATTAGAATATAATAATAAAAAATCTCCATTTAACCTCTATTGCCTCCTTTTACATGACATCACACGGCATTATGGTAATGCAACACACCTTTCCGAGCACAGACCCAACTCTCCACCACATAGGGAATATTCTTTGGAATATACATTTTTTTAAATTTGAATTTTTAGAAATAGAAAACAATTTTTTTTTAAATATATATATTTAAAAGTAAAATGAAGAAAAGTGTTAAGTTGGGATCCTTAATTTTTTTTTAAAGATATTAATTTTTTAATAGTTTATTTATATTACTATTTTCCCAATAAATATTATTTCACAAATACAAACAAATTAACACATCCTTTTATGTCAATGCAACAAAAGAGTTGCCAAGCCATTTTAAAAAGTTTGAAAATGATTAAAGATCTTTGTCATGCATGAAAGTCTAAAAAATCAGTCCATTAAAATATAATAATAAAAAAAATATTCATTTAATTCCTATTGCCTCCCTTTTACATGCTCACACATGACATCACATGGTATTATGGCAATGCAACACACCTTTCCGACCCAACTCTCCACCACATAGGAAATATTTCTTAACTCTCCACCACATAGGAAATATTTCTTGATATATATATATAATTTGATTTTTTTTCAAAAGAACTTTTTATATACAACATATCCGCAACATGTGAGGGGAGAGATTTGAACCTGGGCCTCTCGATAACTGGAGAGTTTTAACTACCCACTTGCTCTCCAACTCTTCTACATGGGCGGATTAATTTGAATTTTTGGATATGGAGAACAATATTTTTTTTTTTTTTAATATTTAAAAGTAAAATAGAGAAAAGTGTTAAGTTGAGATCTTTTAATTTTTTTTTTTAAATATAATTTTTTTAATAGTTTATTCGTATTACTATTTTTTCTATAAATATTATTTATCAAATACAAACAAATTAAGACATCATTTTATGCCAATGCAACAAAAGAGTTTTCAAGTCATTTTAAAAACTTTGTTAAATGGTTAAGAGATCTTTTTCATGCATGAAAGTTTATGCATGACTCCATTTGCATCTAGAGTTTATCAAAATGTGCTCAACCTCTTCTTTTTTATTCTATGGTGGTCATGCATACTATAATCTTATCTATGTTGCTATTAGACAAAGAATGCTAGAAAAGGAAACAAAATGCATTTTTTTTTTAAATCATAAAAGTCAAATGAGGTTTCCAAAAAATCTTTAAAAACTTAATCCCAAAACTAAAGCATCCATTTAGCTAGAAACCAAAAATTAAAAGATTGGATTAAGTGTCAATAGAGGAAACTATCAATGAATATTTCTCCTTAAGCAAATCTACTTAATCTAGTGAGATCATATAGATCTAAGACCACCTAGGGATATTCAACAAACAACCTCTATAAAATCTATCAAAACTCACAAAATTCTTCTAGCTAGTACAAACATTGAGGAAGCTAATTTATCTAAGATAGTCAATTGAGTAATTAAGATTTACATTCATTCTAATACAAGTTAAATTTTAGATAGTTTCCACAAATAAATAGAAATAATACATTAGCCAAAAATATTAAAAATAACTCCTAGAATGCTATACATGCAATATAAGAGAGTGTGAGAGAAAATCAAATTATCTTACTAAAGGAAAATATAATACACTCTAACTTATAACTAACTACATGGCTGGGGCAACGGGGTATTTATACCCAATTACAAGAGACACCTAAGTTAAGGTTAAGGAATTGACATTTAGTATAAATAATACAATATTATAAATCAGGGTTATGCATAGTGGCGAATATTCATAAATTGGTCGAATATTAGGATTTTCAAAATTAGAAATTGGTGAATATGAGGACCCTCGACGTCGGCCCATTCGCCTAAATTTTTTAGGATCAATTTGTTTTTAGGGTCAATTCGCCATAATATATATCCAAACATAGGCATATTTGTACTAGTTGGAAAGCTCTTTTCAAGCCTGGTCTAATTATGGTGTTTTTATGGAGTTAAAATATGAGTTAACATGTCAAAAGTGGCCCCAAATATAACCTTACATATTAGGACTTCAAATACCCTAAATTTCGTGGTGAAGATGCTCGATTTGATTTGTTTAGAATTCTCCAGATTCACCTTGATTTTGATTAGGATTCACCATTTTTTTACAAGTACGTTTTGAGTCCAACCCCTTATGCATAACCATGTTATAAATTATTTACCTATAAAATATGTACAAGGGTCTAGAGGGAATATACAAAGAATATAATAGAGAATTGGTCATGGCATTAAGTGAAGCGTAACCACCACATATCTTAACACTATTGAGAATATGGATATCAAACAAAAAACCTTCCAAAGTGTAGATATGGCTACTATACCAACTTAGCTACAAGATATTTGATGTTGGATTGATGAGTTTAAATTATTATTGTTCCCAAGCATACCCCATCAAATTCCAATCAAGGGGTTAAGCCCAACCTAACTCTAATACCACGTTGAGATGCACTAGCTAGGACTCAAACCTAGGACTTTACAGGGTGAACATATGATTCATCTATCAACTAAGGTACCAACTATTTGATGTTTAAGTGATGAGTATGGATCAAGAATTCTCAAAAATACTCAAGCATAAAAGGGATATAATTTCAAGGTCAAGGAGTGAAGTTCAAGAACAAATTCAAGCATCATATAAGAGTCTAGTATATTTATGTTTCTCAATCTTTGTAACAATTTAGTTTAATTACATCACAACTATTTTACCTTGCATGGTAATTAAATAAGTATATCTTGATATTGTATTAGAAGCCACTAGTCTAGACATATTTGTGTGTATGTATCACTTCTCCAACATTCTACCTTATTTTTCTAGTTTCTTTAAATGATAGATCATTATACTACCATTTACAGGTTTCTATTTTACCTTCTCTATTTCTATATTTTTAGTTAGTTTTATTGAATTTGGGTTTGTGCTAGTGTTGCTTGTAGAAAACGTCATACTATCTTCCTAGTTTTTTTCCAAGTTTAGGATAAGCATCTTAGTTAACCTAATAGGATCTACTCATTATGAGGTAATAATATTTTTTCTTGTTAATTTTAAAGGTAAATGGCTATAGGGATATTAACTAATCCTCCTAATGGATGTATCTAGAGAAAAAAATGATATTATTAATGGAATAATGGATGTACATGATCCAATTGTACTTTTGTTAGAAATCAACACAATCAAGACATTCATTGCCCTCTTATTAAGAAGAAGAAATATTTTAAGATTATGATTATGACAATGATGAAGAAGGTACCTCCCCTACTTTTGAAATAGACAATAAAAAAAAATTATTTTTTTTCTTGTAAATCATCGTTGGTTAAACTATACAATTCATCTTCTAATGAAGAAAACAAGATACATATTTAGGAAATACCTATTAGTTTTTCAGTAATTCAATGGTGAATATATAGTCAAAAGTGAATGAATCCAATTATTTTAAATACTAAGCATGCATCAAGAAAGCCACTATTCTAAAGGAAACCATTACACTCTAGGAAATTTACCTTCATCTCATCCAATGAATCTAATGCCAAGAAAGGTTTCATATTTATGAGAAATATATTAAACATATCATTTTAGGACCCAAGAAGTTTAATATCAAAAAGAAGAATAACATTCAAAATAAAAATCCTAAGCATTGTATTAGGTGATCTTTTCTACAACAAGAGTTGTGATGTTAGATTGTTTATGTATCTATTAAAATGTGAATTACCAAAAGTCTTGCATGAATTTCATTTTGACAACTATGGTGGAAACTTTAAATGTTGTTCCACCTCTTAAACGGTTCTTCATATGCAATTTTTTGGCCAAACATAAAAAACAATTCACTTGTATATACATAAATATGACCATTGCCAATAAAATACTAGCATTATGCATGCTTCTATATAAATATTATATTCTATTAACTAACCTTGTCCTTTCTCCATGTTGGAAATTAATTTTACCATAAAATTTAACCAAGTTCATCCCATGGTCATAAATTTATTATCATTTTCCATTGAGCACTTCACTAAATAGGTTAAGACAATTATCTTATTGTATAGTATGAATCATACTATCTCTAGATTTTTAAAATATATGGTATTAGCCTTGACTTGACATTGGATGACCTCATATTGTACTTTATATTTTTCTTATACAAATTTATAAGTGACTTTATTGCATTATTATATTATTGAACTTTATGTAAATTCTTTAACCTTGACCTAGGGTAACTTGTAGTTTGGATATTTCCACCTCTTTAAGTCCAACCATTTAATCATTGGTTTGAGATGGTTCTTTATTTGTTAGTATGATTTTTTTTTCTAAGGGCATCTTTTTATATCGTGTTGTACTTATATAAAATTTGTTTTTCTTGTTAGCTAAAGTATTAATTTCACTCTTTTCTAAATGTTTTAAAAAATATGACATGGTATTAGAGTGGGCATAAATCTCTATTAGTCAACCTCAAATTAAAACGTATGATCTACTACATTGATTTCAACAAGTAGCATGAAATATTTTGAAGTTGTTTATGGAAGCTTTTGTATACCCAATGGTTTTTGGGTTTTACATAAAAAACCCTAGTTAGAGCTTTAATTATGAGAATATCTCTACGTCATCATAGCTAATTGGTTCAAGAGAAAAATTAACTAAGTCAGTCTCTCATTTCTCTCTTTGATATTCTATCTTCTTGATTGTAAAATTATATTATGATGGAATATTCTAGTGATGCTCTAGCTACTAAAGAAGAACTTATAGTGAATAATAGGTGGCTGTATTTTTAAGATTCTTATATATCTTAATTGAATTTTATGGATTTTTTAAAAATCAATTTCCTTCTTTGGTTTAGATTTATTGGTATCGACATATTATGAAAGAGAGAGAAATCTACATGGCATATAAAACCAAGAAAAGGAGATAGAGTCTCATATAATTGACCCTAATTGCTAGTTAAATATTGGGGAGGTGCATGCCAATACCTTTAATTCACTTGGAAGAGTTATTATAATGGTGTACCAACTCTCATGTTGTTTTAGCAAAGGATGATGGTTTGATGTCTATTGGTTCATAAAAGGTTGCACGGGGCAAATAATGATATATGTGAATAAATTATTAACATTTCTATATATATTTTTAATTTACTGTTGGGTCTTAGTTTAGTACTTTTTTCTTTTAAAAGCGAAAAACCCCTTGCGGAGCTACCTTGGTCTGAGAGACCATGAACAAGGGGTTCTACACCGTCAAATTCACCCGGGAGTCGCACCCGATCCTGCCCGCACCAACATTATCAATTGGATTTTCGATACCCAATTCAACTTTTTGGGAGGGTGGAGATTTGAACCTAGGACCTCCCTTGGAGTATTGCCCTCTCCTCTCCAATTCACCTACAACATCTGGGTAATTTAGTACTTTTTTTATTTGATGATATATGAACTTATTTTTTTCCATAAACAGTTTTCTCTCCTTTTTTCAAATTTTTAAATTTTAATTTTTTGGAAAATAACTCTTTGTTTTATATTCTAATTTTTGGAGGGAAGTGCACATGGCACGTGAGAGGGAACATGAGCACATGGGATGTGAGAATGAACATGATCATATCATGTGATCCATGTTATATTAGGTATTTAGGTGGGTAAAGCAGATGATTGATCCTCCTAATAATTGATTTTTCTAATGACTATAATAATCTATAATATTTGCTTCACACAACATGACAACCATGATGGATAATAGTGAAAAGATAGGAGAATTGGGTAGTAGATAATCCATTTTTAGACTCATGAGTACCATTTTTATCTTTTGACATTGGTGTCATGGTTTCATGTGGGGTTGGCATGTATGTTTCATTGGTCCTAATGATCTCCCAACTTACCAATTTAACACTTTATTTTTCTCTAAAAATCTTATGCGTTGACATGAGTATTGATATTTAAACTGCTATTTTTGAAGAAAATGACAAAGTTCTATAGTTTAATAAATAGACTCGATTTTTTTTTTGGGAAAATGAATGCTTTATGTGGATTTATTTATGAATTATAATGTGTTCCTCATACTAGTCTATATTTCCTGCTTATAGGATAGGTGAAAGACTTACCACAAAAGTTGAATAGAACAACTATGGATTAGTTTCTTCTTATTGTAGGGTCACTTTCAATAAACTATGGGCCTATGCATTGGTCTAACTATGGTAACATATCTTGTGTAAATCACAATGGGAAATAGTATTAAGGAATAGTTTGTAGGACCAAGCATGCAAAAATTTTCATGGGAAAAATAAACTTACTATGAAAGTGTTGATTGACCAACACCTAAGTGATAGACATGTGACTTAAGGAAAATATGTGACAACAAAAATACAATAAATAATTTTCTCCAAAATTATTAATAGATTGACCACATGACATAATCAGATAGTTGGATATGAATATTGAATGGATTATTCATACCATGTTGGATTCTATCTAGCATAGCTATTCTAATCTCTCCACACACATATCATCCCATAGTTTGAAAAAAATTATTGACTATTATGCATGTTCATTAGATTTTCCAATTTTAGAGAATCAAATACACCTTATAGTTGTATTTTTATTATCTATATTTATGATCTAGTCATGGAAAATTTAACTGCAACTCCTAAGTGTTGGTAGATAAATCAATAGATTGTTAGCTTAACTCTTAATTGTTTACATATAGTTATAATTAGAGTGAGATAGAGAAAATCATTAGTAGTTAGAACAACAACCATAGACTTTTTTATGTAGTCTTCTAGTAAAATTAATAAAAATATATATGCATTAAATATAGAATAATTAAAATATTGGACCATGAGGCAATGGAATGTCAAGGATAGGGTAGAATTCACAATTCTCCCAAAAGGATTCAATATGGAATCCTTCACAAAATAATAAGAATGTATGCATATCCTATGTGGATGACCTTAGTTCAAAGGTAGAGCATGAACATTCCTAAAAAAATGGTCATTAGGATTCAACCCAGATAATGAAAGAATTAATATTACTTCAATATTTATTATACTTATGGGATTACCAATGAAATTCTAGGAGGAAGAAGTTCTAGAAGGAATAGCAAATTCTATTGGAAGATACATATTAGTAGACTACATAACAAGAGAGAGAAAAAGAGCTTTCTTTGCAAGGGTGTGTGTCATGAAAGAATCTAGAAAATAAGACCCTGATCAAGTTAAGTTTCAAAATGGGAAGAGTAGAACCATCCAATCATATATGAAAATGACCTCTTCTATTGCAAAGCATGTAGAATGTAGGCCATTTGATAAAATATTATGTGAATAATGAAAACAATAGAGAGGGTAGAAATACAAGAAATACCTAGAGGAGAAAGTAATTTGGGATGGAAAGTAAGGAATATATGAGTGATATAGACAAGGATAAAATATTAAGGAGATGATCCATTATAGAGATTAAACACACTAGAGAATAAGGGAATAATAATGATGTAGAAGATTTGGAACCAATTTAGGAGGAGGGAGAAATCATTGAAAAGAAAGATAAGGAAGAGGATAGATCCAAGGCAGAGATAAAGCAACCCATAGAAGAAGGGAATAAGGAATATGTAAAGGATCAATAATTAGTTTAGAAGGAGGGAGAAAATAATGAAAAGAAAGATGAGAAAGATAAAATGAAGGAAATCCAATACTCATTTAAAATTGAAGAAATATAGGAAAGCCAACCTAAAGTGGTCCCTTGCACATTTAAGGAGTCCTTAAGAAAAGAGAAGAAGGAGAAAGAGGCATATCCAATGAATACAAGATATTCGAAAGGCTGAAATGTGAGAGTGACAATAAGTGCAAAGAAATATTCATATCTAGGATTCGAACCAAAGAAGAAGGTAGGAAGACTTTCATTAGAAAAAAAGAAGAAAATAGATAGAGAAGGATCTAATACAAGGAAAAAATCAAGAATATTATCTGTGGGTAAAATCTCACAAATAGTAGGGTGAAATAAAAATGATAACATAGAATGTTAGAGAAATGAATGCCCCTAATAAAAAAATATTGTGAGATCCATGATAAGGGATAGCCAACTAGAGATACTCCTCTAGGAAACTAAAATAAAAGTAGTATTTTGGTAAGGATTTAAACAAATTATTTGCAGAAAGACAACAATGAGCAAAATTAAGCAATAGGGGCCTTAGGAGGTTTAGTAAAAATATGGAATTTAGAAATTTTGGAGGGATAGGTAGTTTTCAAAAGTTGAAATAGAATAACTAAGATGCTTATAGTCAAAACAATTAAAATGATATGTTTAGTGACAAATATATATTCTACCAATAATTGTAAGGAAAGAAAAAACTTGTGGAAGGAAGTGGAGAAGATAAGAGAATATGTTATAGGAAGAAAATGGTTGAAAGTAGGAGGATTTCAATACTCCACTTATACCTAGAGAAAATAAAGGAGGAACTCAAGGATACTTAGAAAGTATGGAAGACCTAAGTAACTTCATATCAAGAAGTGGTTTGATAGATATGGAGGTGGTGTTGGCAGTTTTGAAACCATGCCACATTAAATTTTTTATCAAATTTTGTTGAATAGTTTTATATTGTAAAAGCGACAAATACAGTGAATCAATGTTGTAGTATTTTTTATAATAGGTTGCAGTTCATTTTTATGTGTTAGTCCTCTTTTTATTTTTTCATGGGTATTGTGCTTGGAAATAATGGGTGTTATAAGGTAAAATGGTTGTGGAAAATGGTGGGTAAAATCAGTTGAAATCGACTAAAGACGTCAACAAAAATAGTGCCTAAATACCAAGGGTAAAGTAAACATAGCACCCTTTTCACCCCAAGTGAAGAGCAAAAACCCTTGTCACCCTTCCTTGGGGTGAAGACGTCCTTATTTTCTTGAAAGCTTTGCTATAGAGTAAAGGGAAGAGAAAAAATGTGTTCACCCCAAAAGTGGGGCAAAAAATCCATTCATCCCACTTTGGGGTGAATGTAAATTCGAACAGAAAAAATTTTAAGTCGGAAAATATGACTTTGCCCCAAGGGAGGGGTGAAAGTCCCTTTCACCATTTCTTTGGGAAAAAACACATTTAAAGGAAAGGCTCATGGTGGGCCCGAATTTGAGGTGTGATGAAAATTGAAAAGATTACACCCCAAAAGTGGAGTGAAAGCATCGTTCACCCCACTTTGGGGTAAACATCATCAAAAATAAATATGATTCGCCCAATCAGCACATTGAAAACTTAACTAGACTTTCACCTCAATACCTCTCCATGGGGTGAAAGCCTAGCAATGGTGAGTTCAAAGGTGTTATGTTGTGGGTCCTACTAAGGCATCATTCATGGAACAATAATGTTTTTTGCCCTCATTTCTGGAAAACGCCAAGCAAAGGCAGTAAGGTGCCAAGTTACAACATTAAAAAATCAAGGTTCTTTCACCCCAAGAGAGGGACAAAACTACCTTTCATCCCAATTTGGGATGAAAGCATATAGGAAAGAAGATCGTTGTGAGCCTCACAGTGGCACATATTGAAAAAGGAGATTTTAATGGTTTTGCCCCAAGTGAGGGGTAAAAATCCCATTCGCCCCTCCTTGGGATGAACGTATATTCCAAAGTTTAAAAGAGTTTCTAAAGGAAGTAGTTAGCAGTGCTTTCACCCCAGGTGAGAGACGAAAGTCCTAGGGAAACAACATAAAGATGGTTAAAAGCACCAAAAATGAAAACGAAGGCATGTAAAAGGTGTTTCACCCAAGAGTGATTATTGCTATGATTATGGGGTGAACGTGATGCATTAGTTTTAAAATGAATCAAGTTGTGGATTGTGTATTGGGCAGAATTATATGGAGTAATGCAAAGTGTGACTTAGAGGCACATGTTGAGCAAAATTATAAAAATTATTGTTTTTTGGGTGCCCTCTCCACTAGGAAGTGTGGATAAGAAGGAAGTGAAGAGATTTAAATAGAGTGCTTTCACCCATCTTCACTTGTTGCTCTATTTTAGGTGAAATTGATTTCAAGAATCAAAGAGGACTTGTCAAAGATACCCAGAGTAGACAAATGGTGTGAATTTAATGATTGAGGTGAAGAGTGACTACATTTTTTGGTTTCACGCTGAAAAGGTTACAGGATGAAAAATTGTAGGGTGATTTTCATGATTTCCAAGGTATACTGGACAAGGGCGAATTTTCTAGGAACAATGGAGGTATCAAATCAATGACCATATTTACAATTTTTCGTGCATCGATGACTGAAGTTTTTGATTTCCCATGAGTTTTCCCTTAAAAGTTGGATCGTTGTCATAGAAGAAAGATTTTCAAGAATTTCAAGGAGGAATTTCTTCACGAAGGTTCCTGATCTGTAAACATTTATTCTTTTGTGTATTAAATGAACATAGGTTAAAACCTCTATAAATACTAGATATTTTTAATGTAATGAAAGAGGATGGACACTTTACAGAAAAACTCTTCAAGTTTTCTACATAAATAGAAGGAATTTGGCTTCTAATCCTACACAAAAAAATTGTGTGATTTCCTTCTTCTCTAAAGCATTTGTATTTTATGTTCATGTTCATTATCTGCTAAGTTTAAATTCTACATTTGGATTTGAAAGCTACTCGTGAGGGAGTGAGTACTGGAATGTGACTTTGGAAGTTATCTATACAAAATTGTAAGTGGATTATTTTGGCTTATTTCTATTATATGTTGCAATAATGCTTGATTTGAATTGCTACTACTAGTGTATCCCCAATCCTACATCTTCTAGCTTGTGGTTATATTTCCCGTTTCTTTCCTTTATTTCCTATAACTCTAAAATTAAATAGGTGTAGTATTAGTAAGGGAGCCAACCCTCCTGGCAGGGTTATGCATAGTAGCGAATATTCACAAATTTGGCAAATATTAGGATTTCCAAAATTTGAAATTAGCAAATATGAGGACCCTCGACGTCGGCCCATTCGCCTAAAATTTTCAAGACTAATTTTTTCTTAGGGTCAATTTGCCACAATATATATCCAAACATAGGCATATTTGTACTCGTTGGAAAGCTCTTTTTGAGCCTGATCTAATGGTGGTGTTTGTATGAAGTTATAAGGTCTTAATAAATCAAAATTTTCCCCAAAGATAAATTTACATATTAAGGCTTCAAATACCCCAAATTTTGGTGTTAATATGATTGATTTGATTTTCTTAGGATTCATCATGATTCACCTTGATTTAAATTAGGATTCACCATTTTTTTACAAGTGTATTTTGAGTCCAACCCCTTATGCATAACCCTACCTCCTAGAGATTGACTCGGAGGACATTCCTTTCCTTCGGCCTTTCAATGTTGGCCATGTCTAGGATGTACAAATGCATATTTTATATTTTAGGTAGATATTTGACCAAAAAATTTTGGCATGCTCAATGGGACATTCAAAAGTTCCACTTTCAATAGTATTAAGGTTTGATGTTCGCCATTGTATTGTTAAGATAGAATATTTGGTGACTCAACTACACCTAGAAGACTTCGAATGTGAAGTTGGTGAAAGCTGTACTTCATGATCGTAAGATCAAAGACCAAAAATCTTAAAAACCTTGTTGAGTTATTTGAACTTGACACCCAAAAATTAGGAGAACATCCTAGATTAGTCATATCAACTCATACATCATCCACAACATCTTCACAGATAGCTAGTGTGTTTTATGTGCCTTTAAGTCCAACTAGTACTACTACTAGTGTTCCTTGACCTCAACTGAATCCCCGATTACTATGGCTCAGAATCCACCACAGCAGCCACCAAGGTGATTTCCAACATGGAAGAGCTCAGGAGATTTGAATTTACAAGCACAAAATCCATTCCCTCAAGTAGCATTAAAGTCTTTGCCTACCTATGATGGTACAAGGAAGACTTCTTATGAGTGTATCCAAGATGTGGCTTCTTTGGCAACAATTCATGGTATTGCAGACAAATATATTATGGTGTGATTGCTCATGTTATCCCTTAGAGGGAAGTTATTATATTGGTACCGGTCCTTACCGTTGACCACCATTACCACATGGGACCAGTTGATGAAATTGTTGATTAAGAACTTTCATGAGTAAGCTGACCATTTTTTCTTTGCTGCATCAATTTACAAACATCCATTGACATCCACAAGAGAAAATAGTGGATTTCAATGTTAGGTTCACTCAAAGTTGGTAGAGAGTTCCTGATGTTCTTCGACCCACTCATGAGCAAGCCAAGTTTCACTATCTTGTAGCATTCAACTCTGATATTGGTATGGTCATCCAATAGGCCAATGTCAATACATTTCTAGATTTGTACACATAGGCACAAAAGGACAAGGTAGATATGATTACCATAAGTAAGTTACCCCTGAAGGTAACAATACCTATTCTTCCTGATCTTCCATAGCATCTGTACTTATATGCATTTTCAAAACCTATACCTTACATGTATCATATTCCTTCATGGATCTAAATTCTACCTCAAATCACTCTAGTTCTAGTTCCACAACTCCCTATTCCAAGTATTCCATAATTACCCGCACCAATTGTTTAGAAGTTATTAGCCCCAGTCCCATTCCCATCATTGCCTGATCCACCAATACCTCTACCTTTGCCAGCACCCCATACACCCTCAAACCTCGATCCCTACATGAAATTATTATAGGAAATGTAGTATATCAATTCGGAAGTAAGGACAACATCAAATGAAATTACAGATGTTAATAAGAAGCAAGCTAAAGCTTACTTTCATTCAAGGAAATTTTAAACATCGTCGATTACCAGAGAATAGTCAACTACTAGCAAAGATCCTGAGAGAAATATAACTATATTGGAAAATTAATAAGCTAGTACATCAGAGTGGGTATATTGATGTTCTACCTACAATTATCCTCATGGTGAATATACGTGCATGGTTCATTTGAAATATGTACAAACATTAGTAAAAATTTTCGATGGTGGACAAATCAATATGATAATAGAAGTCGATCATAATTTTATGATCCCTTCCTTGGAGCAAGTTTCAGTTCTTAAGAGGGATGGAAAAAAGTCGATAACTATTGACCTAGTAGAAATGGAGTCACTGAAAGTCCATACTAAACAAAAGATACAAGATGAGAAGGTATAGTTGCAAGCAAAAGCACCTGGCACAACAGCTAAACAAAAATATTTTATCTTGTTGAAGTATCTATTGCCCAAGCAAGCCAAAGAGAAGTTGTAGGTGAAGGCATCAACTTCATAGCCTATAACCACTCAAGTGCAAACTGATGCAAAAGAGCAAGCTAAAAATTGCCTCAAGTACCCATCATTGACCAAGCGATAAAGAGTAGAAGCTACTCAACAGTACCAAAACAAATATGATTCAATTAGTGAAGAAAAAGGCTCTGGTGCTTCTAATTATAGCATAGTTGAGGAGATGAAGAAAATTCCTACAAAGGTGAGTTTGTATGATGCATTTTAGTTACCTGGATAAGTCGACCTGTTGCAGGAGTATCTCAAGTATATGAAAGATAAAAATAAAAACCCCACCCAGATAATTTTTGCACAGACACTGACATCTTCTTCCACTTATAAGAATAGGCCACCTCTGTTCTATTTGTCTCACATAATGGAAGGGAATATCATGTATAATTGTATGATCGACTCTAGTGCCATGACTACTATTATGCCAAAGGCAGTATGTGAAGTCATGGGGATGGATTACATGAGGAGCAATCCAAGTGTCTTGCAATTGGATGGGACCCCAATCAAGACAATGGGTGTGATTAAAGATATTCCCATTTTTGTGCACAACATATCACAGATCACCGTCATTCAATAAGTGGTGGTAGTTGACTAGGAACCATATTTTAGCATGTGTCTTTCAAGATAATTTACAACCAAACTAGGAGGATATCTTTCCTTGGATTATTTACATTTGGATATTCCATTTAAGGGAAGGAAATTTTATATTTATAATGAAAAACCTTCCACTTTTCACATAGAAAGACTTGAGGAAGAAAAAAAGTCCGCTGGCATAGTTAATATGATGATTGAAGAAGTGCAAGAAGTGGACTTGATGGAGGAAGCTCTTTATGAGCTCCGACTAGAAGATGAATTCTCATTGATGGATTTCAATGCAATGGTAGAAACTGATATCAGTTGTTACACTATAACTAAACCTGAACAAATTGAAGCAAAATCTTTTGGTTCCTAGGATCCTATCTTCGATCAATTATGGAAATTATATTTTGATGGTGCAATATGTGAGAATGGCACAAGAGCTAGGATTGTTCTTTTTTCTCATACGGGATTACAAAAGACCTATTTATATCAGTTAACTTGAAGCTGCATAAATAATGCCACTAAATATGAAGTATTGTGTCTTGGTTTGAAGAAAGCAAAAAAGTTGAGAATCAAACAGTTGCAACTATTTGGATATTTTGAGCTTATTGTTAATCAGACGACAAACAAATGTGTGTCAATGAAACATTTTTTGAAGGCCTACCATAACAAGGTATGGGATTTGTTTGAGCCTTTTACAACACTAAATATCTAAGCAATTTTACAAGAGTAGAACAAACATGCAGATATCTTGGCTTCCCTTGGTGCCAATTTCTCTTCTATAGAGCAAGTGGTCAAGATATCAAAGACCATGAGGGTAATCTATAGACCTTCGGTCGCCAATAAAAATATCTATTGGCCGGTATTCGATAGTGATGAATAGATGGTTAATTTATTGATTAAGGAAGCTGCTAATGCAGAAGAAATAATATTAGCCAAGGAGAAAATGGAAGAAATGATTCAACTAAAGAATAACCATATTCCTAGAGGGTTGATTTCACTTAAGAGCTTGTTTGATCAAAATGATAGGGCAGAGAAACACAAGATCAAGGTGGATGCAAAGGAGTACAAAGAAATGCAGTTGGAGCCTGATAAAGTTATTAAAGTTGAAACATACTATACAGTCGAGGGGCTTGAGGACATTAAGAGTTTGTATTATGAATTTCTTGATATTGCCACTTGGAGATATCATGATCTGAAAGGATATGACAAAAATGTAATCCAACATACCATCGAGTTGCAAGAAGGGGTGAAGCCTTTTTGGTAGAAACAACCTGTTAATCCAAAAATTGAAGTTCTTATGAAAGCAGAGTTGCTAAAAATCTTGGAGGCAAAAATTATTTATCTTATCAAGAACTCAACATGGATGACAAATAAGGTTCAAATCTTGGGCCTCGTCGGATTGAACGCTTGTCCCTTTCCTGGTGCTTTCAGTGGCGTAAAAGGTTTAAAATTATTGTGGCATGGTGGTTATAGGGGCGGACTACATGAATATCTATGTTGTGGCTTCTAGGGAAGAAAACATAGAATACTATGGCGGCCATAAAAAGCTGGACAACCTACCCGGATTCGTGGCGGCTATCGATTCCACCATGTAAATTCAAAAAAAAAAAACATGGATGGCAAACTTGGTTCCATTTTGGAATAAAAATGGAAATATTCACCTGTGTGTGGACTTTCAAAATATGATCCAAGCATCTTTGAAATATCACTATCCCCTACCACAAATTGATCAGATTCTTCACGTAGCTACTGGAGAACAGAGGTTTTTATTGCTTGATGGTTTCTCTGAATATAATCAGATCTAGTTGAAATATGAGGACCAACACAAAATGACATTTACTACAAAGTGGGGCACCTTTGCCAATAAAAGGATACCATTTGGTCTTTCCAATGCTGGTGCCACTTTTCATAGATCTATGCATATCACTTTCAATGAGTTTTTGAATCAATTTATTGTAATTTACCTTGATGACATGAATTTTTTCTCACACTGCAGGGAAGAGCATATCTCTCATCTGAGACAAGTATTCAAAAAATATTGAGAGTTTGGAATTTCTATTAACCCAAAGAAATCCATTTTTGCTGTAAAAGAAGAAAAACTCTTAGGACATGTGATTTTGTAATAAGATCTGGAGATTGACCCTGCAAGAGCTGAGACTCTCTTGAAATTATTTTTGTCAGTTAACAAGAAGGATCTACAGTCATTCTTTGGCCAGATCAATTTCATTCAAAAATTCATAGCTGATTTCACTCATGTAGTAAATCCAATGACAAATTTTGAAGAAGAATGCAAATTTCAAGTGGATGAAAGTAAGAAGAAAGGCATTCTAGGAGATCAAGGAGAGAATTACCCAAGCACTAGTGTTAATTAATACAAATTATTCAAAGGATTTTATCCTTTAAGTGGTGGGTGAGCAAGAAAGTTATGTCGTTATATGCACATAGAAACAAGATGATAGAGATGAAAAATTGATAGCTTTTCTGAGCCAGGTCATTTCACCACACCAAGAAAAATATAACTTCATTGAGAAGAAGGTGTATGTTTTCATGAAGTCTTTAAAGAAATTATAGCATTTTATTTCATAGATAAAGACAGTCATCTATGTTATTCATCCAAACATCAAGAATTTCATCATTCAAAGAGATATGGGTCAAAAAAGAGCAGACTGGGTTTCAAAAATTTAAAAATATGATATGGAGATTCAGTCGACTAAGTTGGTTTACGATCGAGCACTCTGCTAAGAATTGGCTAAAAGCGTAGCTCCTGGATTGCTAACTCCATTACAGGATGAGTTTTTCGGTGACAGTAATATTACCAAACAAGTTACAAGAAATGATGACTGGACAAAGGATTTTATTGAGTTCTTCACATGTGGAAGGTTTCCATCACATCTTGATGCCTCACAATGATGAAGATTTAGGTTGCAGGTGCTCAAGGACATTATGTTGCCAAATGGGTTATTTCAAAAAAATATAGATAGAGTGCTCCTCAGATGTGTGAACGAGTCAAAAAAATAGAAAATCTTAAAGGAGTTCCACTTTGTCTTATCTGGTGGACATTATGTAGGAAGGCCTATGGCCTTGAATATCATCCAAGCTAGCTATTTTTGGCCTACCCTCTTCCCAGATATGTACAAGGTGAACCAAAGGGCATCTTTGCCTCTACACCCCATTCAAGTAGAAGCCCTATTTTAGCAGTGGGACTTGGATTTCATTGGAGTTATCAACTCCCATTCCTCTACTGAGCATAAATATATTTTGATAGTGACCGATTACTTTACCTGGTGGGCAGAGGCCATTCTAACCAAGAAAGTAGACCAGGCTATAGTCATATCCTTTCTCAAATGAATTATTACCTATTTCGGTGTACCATACGCCATTGTAATAGATAATGGGACTCTATTTATTAGGGCAAAAATCACTTAATTTACAAACAGGTACAGGATTTACCTGAAAACTTCCTTCAATTATTACCTGCAGGGTAACGGTCTGGTAGAACTCACAAAGAAAAATTGCTTTGGATCTTGAATAGGATGCTTGGTAACAATAGATGCTTCGGATCTATTTTTAAATCAAGATCTATGGGTAGATCACATATAAGTAAAAAAGTCAATAAAAACTTATCCTTACTCCCTAGTGTATGGGAAAGAGGTAGTCTTACCCACTCACATTGAGCTCCCAGTTCTCTAGACCTTGTAGTTGTTCAGAGGTGAAGAGGATGAATTTGATCCCATGAGTACAAGGTTGGTTCAACTTTTGTAGTTGTAAGAGGAGAGAGAAGGCATATGTGGCTTTCATCGAACATGCTAGAATGACACAAAAGTGGTTCGACAAGAATATGATAGAGCAAAAATTTTAGGTTGGGGATCTTGTCCTTAAATGGAATGAGAACAAAGCTAAGTTGGGGAAACACCACAAGTTTGACGTGATTTGGGAGGATCCATTTCAAGTTTTAGGGGTAAATTTGGCAAATGCATATCATCTCCAAGACATGGATGGTTGGGATCTTTTGATTCCAGTTAACGACCTTCATTTGAAGTTTTATTTTTAGTGATATGATCAGAGGTGCAAGTATATAAATATGTACAAATTTTATTTTTTGCAAGTATTTTATTGATTTTAAAAAAAATATGAAGTTGACTCTGCTTTAAAAAAAAATGGAGCAAAATCATTTTTACCCTTTCCTCTCCGAAATTCGGATTCACCCTGGAAGGATATTTAAAAAAATAATATTAAGTGATTTTGGTGAAGTCGACTAAAATTATTTTTAATTTCCAACAAAGGCTAATTTACTTCATGTGCATCGATTGGAGCAAGAAAGAGAAGAATATATAAAATATATTTTAAAATTATTATTTTGTTCCAATTTAAGTGCTGGAAATAAAATAATTTAAAATATTTTAAAGATAAAAAAGAGAATGAGTTTTAAATTCTGCATGTGCCTTATTTTTATCAAAAGAAAAGAGGAGGGCGAAAATAAAACAAAAAGAAAAATAAAAAGCAAAGTAAAGCTCCAATTTAGAAGCTTTTCTAAAAATTAAAAAAGAGAAGATTTTTTAAAAAATGTTTTTCCTACAATTTGGGATAAAATTAAAAGTAATTTTTACTTTAAAAAGGAGGGTTTCACCATGGAAGTTTATTAAACAGGTGCAAGGTACTTTCGGGAGCAAAGGAGTGGAAGCAACAGTGCAATGTCATAATAGTTTTGCTTATTGGATGATTTTTTGGCATGTGATGATTTCTTTTGGTGCAAGAAAACTTTTTCTCGCGATTTCGGAGCACCCCAAGCATAACGTTTTCGCTCGGATTTTTTGAGAGCAATGATTTGGCATTTTCAAGGGAGAAAATCTCTTGGTTTCCTCAGAAAGGCATTGATTGGTTGGTTTGTGGTAAAATGATTTTTTCGAAGCAACTGTTATAGGGTTAGGGTACACTATTCGAGGGCATAATGCGGTGAAAGCAAATATTTTGAAAAATATATTATGATAGATGGAGGTGAATGCCCGTTAAAATATTGGTAAACGTTCCAAGTGAGGGGACCAAGGCACACATATTTTTTATTTTCCAAAGATATTCGTTGCATTTACTATGGTAGTTGAAGGCGCGCTCTATAAATAGAATAGGTAAAATCATCCAAAGATTAATTTTTTAAATTTTGCCAATGCATTTGTGGGTTTTGTTTGTAGAAGTTGCAGAGCGCTTTCAGGGTTGCCAAAATTTACACCATGGGTAAGAAAAGTGCAAAAGTTAAAGATGTTGCAAAATCCAAATAGTCAAAAAAGAAAGTAGAAGGCAGGAAAAAATCCAAGAAAGCTCTAAGAAATGAAAATATGAATTTGAACCCATACTCTAACACAACGGCAGAAATCGGAGACTGCATCATCACCAATAAGGGCATCATTAACCTTCAACAAGATGTGGAATTCACAATTAAGAAAGGGTTGATTTCAAAGATCCCTTTAATGGTGTCATACTATGCACAGTTATTTTAGTATAATGCACACCCATACATTCTTACCCAAAACTGGTGAAGTTGATTGCCTAATTTTATAACCTGACTACCAGGGCTATTCAAAAGGTAAACGGTGAGGTGCTCTTCTCTATTCATTCCAACATAGTGAGGGAAGCGTTTGCTTACAAATTGAAGTCTCCGTCTGACATGATTTGCAAAAAACTACACATCAATGAACAGGAGGAGAAATATGTGTCCATTGTAACAATGCACCAATTTATGGAAATGCAGTTAACCCGAGAGCCACAGCTAGGGCAGTTGCCAAATCTATTGAAATCACTTTCTGATTTTAAGAGCCTAGGTATTTTTTCAATGCTAGCATGGGTTGTTGGTCTCTCTTTGGATTCCACAGTTCATAAATGGTAGGCAGTACAAGTGCAATATATATTCCAAGTGGAGTTTTATGCTCATAACAACAATGAGGGCTGGCATAAGTCTTATTTATTTCAATTGGGCTGATTTTATATATAGGAAAATGCGCATCTAGTTGGAAAAATTGAATATGAGAGAGGAAAATTCATTCAAGCATACTTCATTCTTTGTCTGATATTTATTTTTCCATTTGCGTCAGCATTTTTCATTATAGCTATTAAACAAGTTGATGAGGAAAACAAGAATTTACCTGTTTATATGTGAACTCCCACTCTGTCAATAAGGGAGTCATTCTATAATTTTAATTGCTTATTTTTAGGCCTTGTAATTGATTTGATTTGCGGTAAGAGTGAAAGGGTACCACGGGCAATGAGGGAGGCAGTTTTCACAATAGAGAAGGGTGACATCTTTTTGTTGACTCAAGGCATAGTTGTGTGAATTTTTGGCTTCACAAGAAATTCATTCCTACTTCCATACTTCACCATCGAGCATGTTTTTGCAATGGAGGTGGTGCACCAGAATGATTATATGAATGATGTTTATGGATTAGGGCATGGTAAGAGAACAATGTGCATGATGCCCTTTAAATTTGGTAGTATTGAGGTGAACCAGGTTGGACAAAACAGATTACTCACAAAGGCTCTTCAGGACCTGGATTTGGTGGAACTACCGCAAAGATAGAGATATGACCCATTGGGTCATTTTTTAGAAATAATTAAGACCAAGCATTTTCATTGCTACCCACAACTAGATATTCAACAAAATCAAAATACTTTCAAAGGACACGATTTGAAGTGGTATGTTGAAGCCATGATGTCACATCGTGGCATGCTTTTTATGATCAAGATGTTGAATATAACCCTGCAGTACACAAAGAACATATTCCTCCACTGAAACTATTTATCCAAATGAAATATCAACTTCCCACGTGGTCTGAGGAAAATATTATAAATTTGTGGATAATGAGGGTCCACAGAAGAAAAATTACATCATCTTATGGGTTGAATATGGACAAAGCATTTTTTGACGCATATGATAAGTTTGTTGTCATATATCAACCTATCACTTTCTCCAAGGTTGTACCTCAAAGTTTTTAGAAATATGATAGTGAAGAAAATGTGGCTGAAAGAATCACCTGGAAGTCGAGGAAGAGGCACATGATGAAGAGGAACAACCATTTGTGTTTAAAAGAATATTTCAATGGGAGAAGTGAAGTGTAGAAGACACATTACCTTTTTTGAAGGCTACAAAGAGGTTAAGAACTAGTGTAGTTCCTTAATTCGTTGTTGCAGTCTCTATGGTTGCAATTATTGCATTTTTTGTAAATCCTCCTCTTCCAACGTCAGTTTATCAAGTTAGCATTGCCCAGGAGCTTCCATTAATTCAGGAGTAGCAGTTGAACTAGCAGATGAAGATCGTAGTTCTAGAGGTGGAAGTGAAAAATCAACAAGAAGAACTTTATTTGCAACCACCACTATCATCAACTCACATGGTGCCCAAACCCGAAGGTACATCTCCTCTTTTGCCCTCTTCTTCCACTCAAGAGCAAGTAGTGGATGTTACTTCATTTTTATTAGTTCTTATATTTGTCACCCCTTCATTCTGTATACCTTCTATTTCTATTTTTCTCCCTAGCTCTCATCTACAAGTCACTATTGCTTCTTCTTATCTTCCCCTCTCTTTGACCTCCCTTTATTTTAGTTCATTTACGTTAGCTCCAAATCCATTTTTGCATCCCTCACCTTCCATTCCTATCACTACTTCCACTACAGTAGTAAGTATGCAAGCTCCTCCATGAGTGAGCATAACTGTAGTTGAGCTTGGTGCTTCCATCCATTTTATTGTTTCGGTACCCCCTCTTATTTATGTTTCCTCTTCTTCCTTCGATCCATATCATTCACAAGTTGTGTTCCCTTTGACCTCATTTTTGGAGATGCAGGTGTTTCCTGAGATCGAGATGATGCCTGAACAGCTAGTTATATAGAAGATTATTCAATATCATCTCAGTTCATCGTAGTGGCTAAAGAGTCGTAAGATAAACAAGGCACTTACTCTAGCTAAGCCACTTAAGAAAGTCTCATTCGATCCAGTTTCTATGGAGGCTTACACTACCAAGATAATTCCTCTAGTCTGAAAACCACAAGGAGAAATGACACCAAGCGATTATGCTTATGAAATTGTGATAGAGGACCTAAAAAAAATTGATCCTACTGAGAAGACAGGTAACATCCAAGTTGATATGAGCTCAGTCTACTTGCATGTCGAGCATTACAAGCAGAGATTTTATGATGCTGAGGAAAATATTACTGAGCTTGAAGAAGCTTTGGCAGAAAGTAGAGCACAGTAGGAGAATATGGTGAAGGATATTGAATAGTGGTGTTAGCAAGAGGTGGCTCACCAAAAGGCAAAGGATATAGTAGAGCAGCAGGCGTAGGTACTAAAGATACAACTCAATTCCATACATAATCAATTGGCAGAGAAAGCCACACAAGATATAGGTTTTTCTCAGAATACAATTAAGGCGGTACACCTTCGATTGGCTCAAAGTTGTGAGAAGTTAGCGACAAGAGTTGTTTTGGTTTTGCAATACCTCTATGAGGCCCGAATACAGATTCAATTGATCCAACAACTAGTGGATAGTACTAAGGAAATGCTAGAGCCACACTTGGAGTTGGCAATGCAAATCCAAGCCCTGTCTTAGTCTAACATGTGCATTCATCCCATGAGCGATATGGACCAAGCTTGGTCTATTGCCAAAGTTATGTTGCGCAGTTATTTTCATAGGTTGGATCTAGTGAGAGAATGTAAAAAAGTCCTTAACATAATTGAACAAGAGCATTCTATTTCAATGGTTCATTTTGATGCTCTCATTGATATGGGGTTCCCAGATTTTATAGACGAATGGGGTGAGCCACTACCAAAGGAACAGTTAGAAGTAGCCTAGAAGAATTTTGTACATGACACATCAAAAATTGACATGTGGGAAGAGCCAATAACTAAAGAACAAGTGTTTTTTCTCATGAAAAAGTTCACTCACATGGAGTCATCCTTTTTTGAGTTAGCTTAGAGATCTAAGTACCTTAGCTTGAAGGATACTCAAAATCTATGGTACATCTACAAAGCACTTAGTGGTCCTTGCTTATTTACCACAAATGCTTGGGCTGAAGCAGTTACAGTTTTTGAAGTCACCTATAAAATTTTAAATGAATAGGAAGAGTAGGTCGTAGTAGAGCAGAAACAAGGGAAGAATTCCAAACCAGAAGTGTCGACCAAGGCAGTCCATAAGGCAGATCACTAAGATCCCAATGGATAAATACCTAGGATCACTTGCATCCATGCGAGTTGGATACCCCGTGAGCCACCAAAAATATTGGCAGTTTTGACACCATGCCACATTAAATTTTTGATCAAATTTTGTTGAAATTTTTTTATTGTAAAAGTGGAAATCACAGTGAATCAATGTTGCAGTGTTTTTTATAATATGTTGCAGTTCATTTTTATGTGTTAGTTTTCTTTTTATTTTTTTTATGGGTATCATGCTTGGAAATAATGGGTGTTATAAGGTTAAATGGTGGGTAAAATCAGTTGAAATCACCCGAAGACATAAAAAAAATAGTGTCTAAAGACCAAGAGTAAAGTAAACATAGCACCCTTTTCACCCCAAGTGAAGGGTGAAAACCCTTGTTGCCCTTCCCTGGGACGAAGACGTCCTTGTTTTATTGAAAGCTTTGTTGTCGAGTAAAGGGAAGAGAAAAAATGCATTCATCCCAAAAGTGGGACGAAAAACCCCTTCACCCCACTTTGGGGCGAATGTAAATTTAAAAGGAAAAATATTAATTCAGTAAATATTACTTCGCCCCAAGTGACGGACGAAAGTCCCTTTCGCTCCTTCTTGGGTGAAAACACATTTAAAGGAAAGGAACATGGTGGGCCCGAAGTTGAGGTGTGATGACAATGAAAAAGAGTACGTTTATCCCAAAAGTGGGGTGAAAGCATCGTTTGCCCCACTTTGGGGTAAACATCATCAAAAATAAAGGACGATTCACCCAATCAATGCGTTGAAAAGTCAACTAGACTTTCACCTCAGGTGAGGGCGAAACTCCCTTTTGTCCCTCCTTGGAAAAAAATCCCAAAAATGGTTATTTCAGAGGTGTTGCATCGTAGGTCCACTAAGGTGTCATTCATGGAATGATAATTTTTGTTGCCCTCATTTCGAGTAAACATCAAGCAAAGGCAGCAAGGTTTCAAGTTACGATATTAAAAATTCATGGTTCTTTCACCCCAAGAGAGGGATGAAACTACCTTCTACACCTCTTTGGGGTAAAATCATATGGGAAAGAAGAATGGTGTTAGCCTCACAGTGGCACATATTTAAAAATGATTTTTTAATGGTTTCGCCCCAAGTGAGGGGTAAAAATCCCATTCGCCCCTCCTTGGGTCGAACGTATATTCCAAAGCTAAAAGGAGTTTCTAAAGGAAGTAGTCAACAGTGCTTTTACCTCAAGTGAGGTGAAAGTCCCATTCACCCCTCCTTGGGGTGAAACAACATAAATATGGTTAAAGCACCAAAAATAAAAATGAAGGCATGTAAAAGGTGTTTCGCCCAAGGGTGATTGTTGTTATGATTATGGGGTGAATGTGATGCATTAGTTTTAAAATGAATCAAGATGTGGGTTGTGTATTGGGTGGAATTATATGGAGTAATGCAAAGCGTGACTTAGAGGAACAGGTTGAGTGAAATTATAAAAAAAATTGTTTTATGGGCACCCTCTCCATCGGGAAGTGTAGATAAGAAGGAATTGAAGATATTTAAATAGAGTTCTTTCACCCATCTTCACCTATTGCTTTGTTTTGGGTGAAATCAAATTCAAGCATCAAATAAGACTTTTCAAAGGTGTCCAGATCAGAAAAATGGTGAGAATTTAATGATTGAGATGAAGAGTGACTACATTTGCTGGTTTCACACTGAAAAGGTTGTAGGATGAAGTTCCAAGGTATTCTAGACAAGGGAAAATTTCCTAGGAACAATGGAGGAATCAAGTCAACGACCATATTTGCACTTTTTCGTGCACTGACACCTGAAGTTGCTAATTTCCTAGGAGTTTTTCCTTAAAAGCTGGATTGTTGTCATAGAAGGAAGATTTTCAAGAATTTCAAGGAGGGATTTCTTCACAAAGGTTCTTTATCTGTAAAAATTTAGTCTTTTGTGTATTAAATGAACATAGGTAAAAACCTCTATAAATACTAGACATTTTCAATGTAATGAAGGAGGATAGACACTCTGCATAAAAACTCTTCAAATTTTCTGTGTAAATAGAAAGAATTTGGCTTCTAATCTTGCAAACAATTTTTGTGTGTGATTTCTTTCTACTCTAATGCATTTCTATTTTATGCTCATGTTCATTATCTGCTAATTTTAAATTCTACATCTAGATTTGAACGTTGTTGGTGAGGGAGTGAGTACTAGAATGTGACTCTGAAATTTGTCTCTACAAAATTATAAGTGGATTATTTTGCCTTATTTCTATTCTATGCTGCAATAATGCTTGATTTGAATTCCTATTGCTAGTTTGTTCCCAATCCTACATCTTCTAGCATGTGGCTATATTTCCCATTTATTTTTGTTATTTCCATTTCTTTCCTGCAACTCTAAACTTAAACTGGTGTAGGATTAGTAAGGGAGCCAACCCTCTCTAGAGATTGGCCCGAAGGACATTCCTTTCCTCCGACCTTTCAATGTTGGTCATGTCTAGGGCGCACAAATGCATATTTTATATTTTAGGCATATATGTGACCAACAGGTGGAGGGAGATAAAATTACGTGGACCAATAGTATACTAGGAGATGATCTTATTCAAGTTAATCTAGATAGAGTGCTTCTATAACTAGAATGATATGAGGATAGATTTGAACATTGTTTGAATACATTACCAATATTAGGATTAAACCACAATCCATTGGTCCTTTGGATAAATTGGAAATTCAGGAGGAGGGGTACACCTTTTAAGTTTGAGTTCATGTGGTTATAACACCTAAACATATTTGAAGAAATAGAGGAATGGTGGAATTATCTAGTATAGTGATCAAAGATGTATGTGGTAGTATATAAATTATAAAAATATTTAAAAAGAAATAAATGTATGGAATAAATAGGTCTTTAAGAACATATTTAGACAAAAATAAGTCTTTAAACAAGAAATATCATAGTTGGAAGAAGAATTTTGTTATATGGGAATGGATGCAATACTATTTTAGATGGATAAAGAGCTATTATTATAATTTCACGATACATTAGCAAAATAAGAGGCTTATTGGAAGTAAAAGTCTATAAATAATTGGATGAAGGAAGGGGATAGGAACACAATATTTTTTTATGTGTCAACAATAAAGCATAGAAACTTAACAACGATTAGGAACGTACAAATGGAGTATGGTCAACTCGCTAAAAATAATGATGTAATATAGCAAGAGGTTATAAGATGCTTCAAAATACTATTTGCACAAGAGAGGAAAGAAGATATAGAATCCATTTAGAGAATATTGAATCATATCCCAAGAATGATTACAAATAAGGGTAACAAGGGACTTATAAAATAAGTAAAGAAACAAGTGTAAGAGGTAATATTCTCATTAGAAAGAGAAAAGGCTCCAGGATCAGATGGATTCCAAGTTGAATTTTATAAATCCTTATGGAAGATAGTAAAATAGGACATGTTATCTGTAGTGCAGAAATATTTTATGCCATGTAACATTATCAAGGAATACAACAATATTGTTATAGTTTTAAACCCCAAAAAACAAGGAATACATTTTTAAAAAAATTATAGACCAAATCATCATAATTGGAAAATATCCTTCCAAATATAATATTAGAATAAGGGGAATTTGTCCAGGGAAGAATTTTTTTGGTTGGAATAATCACAATCCATGAAGTACTACAATAAATAGTAGAAAATGGTAAGGAAGGAATGATATTAAAGTTGGACATGAACAAAGCATATGATAGAGTATCATAGAATTTTATGTACAAAGTTCTAGAAAAAATTGGATTCAATAGAAGGTGGAGATTTTAGGTAAGAAATTATATTTCCTCCTCCAAATTTTCTATAATAATAAATTGCAGTCCAATTGGATATTTTAGAAGTGAGAGGAGATTAAGGCAAGGGGATCATCTATCTCCATACTTATTCATTATAATGGTAGAGGCATTGGGTAGATGTATAAATGCAAAATATAATTCATGAGATATTATAATCTTAAGACCAATATTGACCATAGATACAATTACCCATCAATAATTTATGGATAGCATAATTCTATTGTGGGTAGAAACTATGAAGTAAATAAAAGAAATAAAGATAATCTTAGAATTATATCAGTGGGCATGACAATAAAATATAAACATGGAGAAGAGTAAGATATATATTATAAACACACTAGATAATAAATAAAGGAAAATATCCAAAAAATTATAATGTAGCATAGAATCTCTTCCATCCATCTATTTGAGGATACCACTATTCTTAGAAATAGGAAATAGCAATATGTGGGATTCATTAGTGGACATACTTCAAAAAAATTTGTGGTTTGGAAAGGTTATCTCCTAAGACAAATGGCAAAGTGCAATTTCTAAAGAGCACACTACAATCTATTCCAATGTATTTGTTGTCAATGTTCAATATTCCAAGTAATATAGTGAATATAATGGAAATAATTTAGAAGAGATTCCTATAACTAGGAACAAAAGAGAAAAATATAATTCCATTAGTATCATGGGAAAGGGTATGTAGGCCAAGACTACAAGGAGGGCTAGGATTAAGAAGTATAAATATTATGAACAAAGTACTAGCAGTGAAACTAGGATGGACAATAATGTAGGAGAGTGAGGCATTGTGGGTGAAGATATTAAAGAGTAAATATATGGACAAAAATAAAAGAGAAATAATACTAATAATTGAATATCCTTGTAGGGGATCAATAATTTGGAATCATATAGTAAGAGGTAGGGAGGTCCTATGGAGAGGAACAAAATGGAAAATTGGAAAAGGAGATAAAGTGCATATTTGGGAGGATGCATGGCTAGAGAATATCCCATTATTCAAGGATAACATAATGATAATAATTAGATATGAAGTAGAAAGGAAGTATGGAAGTAGGGTACAAGAATTGATAGAGAGGAAATAAGGAAGCATAGGATGGAATAAGTTGGAGGGTAATTCTTAAAATGAAGAAGTGTACAAGATGCTCAATATCAAACTAATATCCTACTTCTTGATTAATGTATTTAATGAAGATACCATAATATGAGGAATAGTTAAGAGAGTGAATTCAATATCAGATCAACCTATAAAATATGGATGGCATAACTAGAAAATAGATTCCCATGGAAAAAAAAATGGAATAAAGGAACAACACCAAAAATGATAATATTTTTGTGGTTGACAATCCAAAAAGGAATACTAACAATGGATAACCTTAGAAATAGACGATTCCAAATAATTAATAGATGTCTACTATGTAAGGACGAAGAATCAACAAATCACATCTTCATACAATGCAAGTACTTGATGGAAGTTTTATCAGGGATAATGTAAGATATAGTCATTTATTGAATGATGTTAGACAACACATTGGAATGGATCCAACAATGGTAGAGACCATTCAAAGGTAAGAAAATAAATACCAATTGTGATTTAATATTATTTCACTTTGTTTTGGTAATATGGCTAGAAAGGAATAGGATAGATTTTAGGAATGAAATAAGATCAATATACAAAAATATGAAGGGTATTAATGGTAGCATTAGTGATAAATTTTTTATCAATAAAATATGGATTAGTAAATAGAATAAAGAAGAAGAAAATATATTAAGGAATTTGTGGACATGTATAGGGAAAGGAAGAAATTAATTGCAAGATATAAGTAGAAAATAAATAAGATGGAAAAAAATAAAGGAGACTTGGATGAAATTGAATTTTTATGGTGCATCAAATAAAAACCTAGGGAAAGTAGGAAGGGTGTCATTAGGAATGCATAGGGAATTATAATGAGAGCATATGTTAGATTCTATGGGGTACTAAGTAGTCATGTAGTAGATGCTAGAGCAGTACATTAAGGAATCAAGTTGGTAAAATATATGAAAAGTTGGTAGTGGAAGGGGATTCATTGAATATAATCAAGTCTTAAAGAAAGGAAGAAGCTAAATTGGAAGGTAAGTGAAATTATTCAAAAGGTTGATCAAATGCTTAGACAATTTGAAGAGGTCAAATTAATTCATATGTATATATAAGGAAGTAAAGTAGCTAAGTGGTTGATAAATTGGGGAACACTAATAGAAGAGGATAATAGGTGGATTCCACCAAATCCTCTTCCATGAGATTTGGTCGATCTTGGGGAAAATAATAAATCTTGAAGTAATAATAGAAGTAAGGACCGCATGGATAATACATTAATTGGAAATATATAGTCTCACAACACAACCTTTGTATATAGAAACTTATGATGGTTAAAATATGGTTGTGTAGTTGAATTTAATAGTGACAATTTTGTTTAGGCTCACTTTTGATCTATAGCTTACATTTTGTATACTGTTTTAACTTTTTAAGTAAGTTTATGAGGTTGTAAAAGGGATTAGACCCTTCCAAACTAATATTAAGTAGAAAAATATTTGAATTTTTATGATGTAAATTTGCTAATGTAGTTATTATGTAAAAGGGTATGAGACCCTTTCAAAACCTTGTTTTTATTGATAGTAAAAAAATACATATGCATTAAATCAATATGAGCATTTAATTTTTACTCTCCATGAGGGACTAGATCAACTTGTAGAGAAGGGTCATATTGCACGTTTGTGAGAACTTCTATGAGCAATGTTGTTTCTTTATATTTTATAGTTTTATAGTTTGCTATAATTTATTTATTCATAGCTCATAATAATTATTTTTATTTTACTATTTCCATTTCAACTATTTTATTACATGAATGGTGTATATTGGATTTGAAATATTTTATAATTTTATTAGTTTTATTTATTAAATATATAATTCTATCCTTGTTTAAGTTTCAATAGTTTTACAAAAAAAAACCAACTATAGTTTTGCTATACCATTTTATTTTTCATTCTATAGAATAATAGGGAGAAATATGTATGTGAATCAACCTTTAGTCTAGTTGAATTTGATATGTAGAAGCATATAGAATTTTAGCCGCTCTATAAATTAACATATGTCAAAAATAGCGTGTAATGTATAATAAGTGTACCTCCCTATATTGGCATGTTTAGTTATAGTTTCATTGTTGTGGAAATACTAAAATTATGGTACATATAGGTGTAACTTGGATTGAAGATCAACATTCATGCTAGATGACTCCCTACAAAGTATTTATTTTTTTATTTTATGGATGGATATTAACCCATGTAGATTTGGAATGTACTAACTCAAAGATAAAATAGGGTGATTTTATCAAATAATTCAAGGATTGGTGTAGGCTAGACAACTACTAAGGCATACCATTTACATGGATGAACTAGCTAGAAAAAATGGTTAGGATATATAACAACCTGGAGAAGGAGATATATTCTAAACTATAGGATCTATTTAACCCATAGTATTAGTTGATGTAAAACCTAATTAGTGTAAATAAATAATAAATCGCACTAAACTTAGGATAATTTTGAATCCATAATAAAAAATGCCACTAGACCCAAGGTTGTTGCTTCTCTTAAGTTCCAAAGAATACACTATTATTCTATAGTTGCGGATTTAGAAGAAAATATTGTTAAAATAAAGTGACCATAGGAGGTTACTCATATGCTATCTACAATGGAAATCCCATATTTTGAATCTAATTTGTCACTAGGAAACATCAATTGGACACCTTTGACAATACATATTCTTGTAAAAATGGTAAAAAGAATGTAGAGTATGGTAACCGTTGAGTTTTCTATTTAGGAATCTAAAGAAGAAGCAAGGATGAAAATATTTATCCTTCATGAGCTAACTATGAAAGATCTATATGCTTATTTCTTCAAGTTTGACATGTTGTGCTAGAGCTATGATTAGAACAAATTTGCACAAAAACTTAATCTCCTTCTTGCAACACTCAAGGATGCAATATTATGTTGGGTCATGGGATTAGGTGCAATATAATATCAAAATATAATAAGTCATGAGGATAGAATTATTGATAAAATATTAGGATTATTATAAGACCCAATAATCACATTATGAAGTACTTAGAATGACAAAAAATAGGAAGAAGAAACATTGGAGGATTATATTAAAAGATTTTACTTTAATATTCAACGGTCTAAGTATTCCAAATTGGAAGAAAATACCATGAACATGATATTCTTATGGGTAATTTGAGATGATTGAATAAAGTATTTTAAATTTAATGTCTATATGAGATGCTTATCAATTTAGTTTTAAGGATATCATGATTATTTACAATAATTATTCATGATCTATAGTAAAAAAGGAAAAGGAGTAATTTGAATATGTTAATAATACCCTCGGATACCCATACAACCTATACCAAATGCCAACATAGCCTACACCAAAACCTCGAAGTGATAGCCTCAACTACCAACACAACCTACATAAAATCCCAACATTAAATTAGTACAACTAGTATATAATAAGAATTAATAGCATATCCTTCCTATTTTATAAATACTATTTATTATAATGAATAAAATATTTGATCAAGAAGAGTGCTTAAGGATATTAAACTATGTATTATTATGAATTAAAGAAATGGTTTCCTCTTTGCAAATACACCCATTTCTAATGAAAAACAACTAGACAAACCTCCTTTTTATAAAATATTAAATCAAACAAGAGAGGCTTCCCAAATAAAATTAAAATTTTAAGAGAACTATAAATTGTATGCATTCACATACCTCTTTTTTACACCATTAAGGATGTCCCAATATATAGTAGTATCAATAGAGAATTATGCCTTAAGAATTTTTGAAAGAAGAATGATCCTAAAAGCATCTAAGTTATAGGTCAACGAGTTAACTTTATGCTTTGAAAGGTCATTACTCCCATATAATTGGATCCTGGTAGTCCAATCATGAACATTCATATAGAAATAATTCAACTAAGAATTTCTTGATTGACATAGAGGCTTCAATTAATTTAATGAAAAATAAATGATGGATTAATTGCACCTTTATTATTTTAGGCCTACTTCCATAGTCCTATAGATATTTGATCACCTAAATGTGACTCCTAAATGAATACTCAAGGATGTATTTAATTCTATAGATTCTTTGGAATAGCCTATCAATTTCCTAGTATTGAAACCAAAGAGTGGATTGGGATAATACCCACTAATATTTGGTCATTTATGGTTGTTTTTTAATAATGGCTATATCAAGTGTTGATCATGGAACATGACCATATATAATGGATCACAACCAAAATACTAATTATGTATTCACTATATAAACTTGCTTTTTAATTTGGGAGACCCTATATGGGTCAATCATAATGGAAATTAATATATAACTATCCAAACTATTCTCATAAAATATTAAACCATAAAATGGAAGGAGGTGGATGAGGATATTAAATTGTTTTTTTTCACAAAATATCTATCTCCATAAAAGTATAAACAATTATGAGATTAAAACTTCTTATAAATGTCCAAAGAAAGACATTATTTAGGAAGACACCTTTGATTTTGGGAAAAAAATCTATCATTTTCATTAATTGAATATCTTACAAAACACATAAAAACATATATCTAAATTAGTATTTCATTTTACTCATTTATCATGCTTTCTAAATTACTCATGTGGAGTATGATGTCACTGTTGGTCATCAAATCCACACAGGAAAGGACTTTCGGTGGGTTTGCGTGCCCTGGACCTGCGACCAACATTGAAAGGCCGAAGGGAAGAGATGCCCCTCGTGCCAATCTCCGGAGAAAGGCCAGCTCCTATGCTAAACTACTTGGGTGTTTGGAGACAAGAGTGTAGGAAAGAGATAAAAGGAGTAGGGTTAGAGAAAGAAATAAAAAAGGAGTAGGGTTAGAGAGATCGGTAATTTGAGGTGGGAGAGAACAGGAAGCATGATCACCAACTGACACCTGAATAGAAGCAAATAACACTAAGAGTAAAACGAAAGAAATGTAATATCAACCTCCCTATGTATCCTCTCGAACGAGTTTTAGGACACTTTCCCTGATTGCACACCGAACGTAGAGTTCAGCATCTCAGTCTGCAAACAAAGAGAGATGGAAGAATAAAGCAAGGCAGGCAGCATAAAAGAAAGTCAATAAGACACTTTTCTAACTCCTATGTATCCTTTCGAACGAGTTTTAGGACACTGTCCCTGATTGCACCCCGAACGCAGAGTTCAGCATCTCAGTTTACAAACAAAGAGAGATAGAAGAATCAAGCACAGAAGGCAGCATAAAAGAGAAGAATTGAGCTCAAAGTCTCTTAGTATTAATCACAGGACATCAAGTTATAGCAGCTTTCTAGCAAATAGCTTCCCCCCCTTTTACATTATAAAATTTGGGTTTTTATAGAGGACCCGACCCTCTGAGTCATAATTACACAGAATGGTGAAGTATTCTTGAGATCTGAGAAGTCGGCTTCTCGTGGCCCTCGAGACTGAGCTTTCTAATCCATTACTAGAACAGGCAACTGTGACCGGGTCAACCACAAAAGTATGCATTAATGAACCGCCTGAGCATCATTGGTGCAATGCTCGAGTGGCCGCCATGCTTGTCGACCTTCTCATTCAGGGACTGACACTTTGCTTCCAATTGCCAAAAAGGGACAACGAGCTTATTGGGCAAGAAAGAATGCATTTACGAGGCACTTGATGGTCTCGAGAAAATACCCGGCTTGAAGCGCGTGCCCATCACAAAAAAGCAACATGTCACGATATCACGACATTTCTACGCCTTTAGCTTGGTTCTTCTTGTTGCATCACAAAAATATGACATGTCACGAAATCGTGACATGTCAATGCCTTTGTCTTCTTTTGTTGCTTGGAGTCACGAAAATGCGACGTGTCGCGATATCGCGACACTTTCCGGCCTTTGCCCTTCCTCTTTGTTGTCGGTCGCGAAAATGCGACATGCGCGATATCGTGATGATTTCCAGCCTTTGCCCTATCGGTCACGAAAATGCGACATGCATGATATCGCAACGCTTTTTTTTTTTGTACTTTTTCTTGCTGTCGGCTGTGAAAACCCGACATGCATGATATCGCGTCAACTTTTCTTGTTGGTGCTTTTGCTCGCTGTCGGCCGTGAAAACACGACATGCACGATATCACGACCACTTTTCTTGCTGGCGCTTTTGCTCACTGTCAGCCACAAAAACGTGACATGCACGATATCGTGACCACTTTTCTTGCTGGCACTTTTGCTCACTGTCGGTCGCGAAAACATGACATGCGCGATATCGCGACCACTTTTCTTGCTGGCGCTTTTGCTCATTGTCGACCACGAAAACGCGACATGCGCGATATCGTGACCACTTTTCTTGTTGGCGCTTTTGCTCGCTGTCGGTCACGAAAACACGACATGCGCGATATCGCGACCACTTTTCTTGCTGGCGCTTTTGCTCACTATCGGCCACGAAAATGCGACATGCGCGATATCGTGACCACTTTTCTTTATGTGCTTTGGAGCTATTTTCTTTGGCCTGCTTGTTAGCGAAGCTTTTTCTTCTTCATTCTGTATACAAGGGAGTGGCATGGAAAGCCAAAATTGCTGCAACATTTACAAATAAAATAAATATTCTTGCAAAAGGAAATTTTTTGATTTTTTTCTACCCCTTGTGCAATGTGACAAAATTGTCAACATTCTTGGCGACTCGCGGGGCATTTTACTAGTCTGAAGGCAGATATCCTAGGCATTTATCCATTGGGAAACAGAGTCATTCCCATCATCTTCTTCTCTAATCATCCACTGACAACATATATTTTTTTTGTTTGTGCCTAAGCTCCTAAGTAACCTTAGTGCTTTTGGCTCTTATTTACTAGTTAGGCTATTTACAATTTATACAAAATTTGTGGCATGATAGACATACCGCCATCACAAACTCAGCCTCGGGTGTCTATCCGATGAATCTGCAGTGCCCAAACCAGATCATATTGAACTTCAGTTGATCTTTGAAGTCCGGCTGGCTTCTTCTCGAAGCTGTCCATGCCGCAAACAGGAAGCAGCGTAGTGAGTTATCACTCCCGCCAGTACCCGCGTTGTTGATGAAACATGTGGCGAAGAAGTTTGCAGCGTGAGGGGCCTCTTGGGGTAGTGGTTGTGGTGGGGGCTGGAACCAATACCAGCATGCTGATGAATCTACTAACTACGGGCTGGGTACAGGTTCCTCCATCCTTCTGATGGGGTAATAGGGCTCCTCCGACAAGGAGTAATCTTCCAAGATCTCTTCAGGTTCAACATCCTGATGAAGCATGCTTAATGGACCTTGGCTGAATGCTTGCGTGCCATCCACTGGGACACAAAAAGGGTGCAAAAATGTGCCCTCTTTGTTCTCAGGTTTTGCCACTTGAGTCTGCTCTTCTCCTCGGCCCACCTCCTGGTGAGGCATGCTTGATAGTTGGAAGGGGTCCTGAGAGCCATCGAATACTTCGAGTAGTGCTCCCGCTAAGTCATACCACGAGAAAATGCTTTTATGCCCGAGTAGTCTGTACCACTGCAGTGCCCTTCCTTCTAGAGACAGGACCAGGAGCCTGACCATGACATCTTCATGGAGTATGTCATAGATGGACCCTAAATCAACAAGATCTTCAAGGTGCTCTAGGGCCATTCCCTCAGTGCCATGGTATTTTGGCATGTTTTTCAGGACACCTTTGGGAATTTCATGGTAGCTTTGAAGATTCAGAGGGCTATAGACATCCCAGCTAGGATAACATACCCTCTCCATTATAACAGTGGCCTACAGAGATCACGGTCCTCGCCACTAGGTCGGAGTCGCCAGGTGAACATACTTTCTCCGCTTGTGAGGTCAAGGCTACTCACTGAACCTTGATTCCTCCAGGATGTCTTCTTTCAGTTTCAAAAAAAGGGTACCTACGATCAAAAAATTTGGATCTTCAGCTCAGTCAGAGTCACCAGGTGATTTTGACAGATATAGACAAGCCAGAGATTCACCAACTCGGACTTTCTTAAAACATGGGGACTATTGCCATGAAGGCAAGGTTTAGGTACTGGTCTTTATGACTTAGAGATCTTCGGGTTGAACAGAGTCGCCAGATGCTTAGAGTCTTTTGGTAATGAGAGCATCGATTCTCACTACCACTCAAAATATGAGACTGACCGGATCTCATTGGGAACTGTTTTAACTTGGCTCCGATGAAGACGGGTTAGAAATTTTCAAAATATAGGACCTTGGTCCCACTAGGCGTGCCAAAACTGTTGGTCATCAAATTTGCATAGGAAAGGACTTTTGATGGTTTTGCGTGCCCTGGACCTACGACCAATATTGAAAGGTCGAAGGGAAGAGATGCCCCTCATGCCAATATCTGGAGAAAGGTCGGCTCCTATGCTAAACTACTTGGGTGTTTAGAGACAAGAGTACGGGAAAGAGATAAAAGGAGTAGGGTTAGAGAAATAAATAAAAAAGGATAGGGTTAGAGAGATCGGTGATTTGAGGTGGGAGAGAACAGGAAGCACGATCACCAACTGACACCTGAATAGAAGCAAAGAACACTAAGAGTAAAATGAAAGAAATGTAATATCAACCTCCCTATGTATCCTCCCGAATGAGTTTCAGGACACTGTCCCCGATCGCACATCGAAAGCAGAGTTCAGCATCTCAGTCTGTGAATGAAGAGAGATGGAAGAATCAAGCAAGGCAGGCAGCATAAAAGAAAGTCAATAAGACACTTTTCTAACTCCTATGTATCCTTTCGAATGAGTTTCAGGACACTGTCCCTGATTGCACCTCAAACGCAGAGTTCAGCATCTTAGTTTACCAACAAGGAGAGATAGAAGAATCAAGCACAGAAGGCAGCATAAAAGAGAAGAATTGAGCTCAAAGTCTCTTAGTATTAATCGTAGGACATCAAGTTATAGCAACTTTCTAGCAGATAGTTCCCCCCCTTTTACATTATAAAATCTGGGTTTTTATAGAGGACCCGACCCTCTGAGTCATAATTACACAGAATGGTGAAGTATTCTTGAGATCTGAGAAGTCGGCTTCTCACGGCCCTCGAGACTGAGCTTTCTAATCCATTACCAGAATAGGCAACTATGACCGGGTCAACCGTGGAAGTATGCATTAATGAACCGCCTGAGCATCCCTGGTGCAATGCTCGAGTGGCCGCCATGCTCGTCGAACTTCTCCTTCAGGGACTGACACTTCGCTTCCAATTGCCAAAAAGGGACAGCGAGCTTATTGGGCAAGAAAGAATGCATTTACGAGGCACTTGATGGTCTTAGGAAAATACCCGACTTGAAGCACGTGCCCATCGTGAAAAAGCAACATGTCGCGATATCGTGACATTTCTATGCCTTTAGCTTGGTTCTTCTTGTTGCATCACGAAAATATGACATGTCACGAAATCACGACATGTCAATGCCTTTGTCTTCTTTTGTTGCTTGGAGTCACAAAAATGCGACGTGTCATGATATCATGACACTTTTTGGCCTTTGCCCTTCCTCTTTGCTGTCGGTCACAAAAATGCGACATGCGCGATATCGCGGCGCTTTCTGTTTCTGTCCTTTTTCTTGTTGTCGGCCACGAAAACGCGACATGCACGATATCGCGATGACTTTTCTTGTTGGTGCTTTTGCTCATTGTCGGCCGCAAAAATGCGACTTGTGCGATATCGTGACCACTTTTCTTGCTGGCGCTTTTGCTCACTGTCGGCCGTGAAAACGCGACATGCGCGATATCGCGACCACTTTTCTTGCTGGCACTTTTGCTCACTGTCGGCCGTGAAAACGCGACATGCGCGATATCGTGACCACTTTTCTTGCTAGCGCTTTTGCTCGCTGTCGGCCACGAAAATGCGACATGCGTGATATCGCGACCACTTTTCTTGCTGGCACTTTTGCTCACTGTCGGCCGTGAAAACGCGACATGCGCGATATCGCGACCACTTTTCTTGTTGGCGCTTTTGCTCACTGTCGGCCACGAAAACGCGACATGCGTGATATCGTGACAACTTTTCTTGCTGGAGATTTTTCTCGTTGTCGGCCACAAAAACATGACATGCATGATATCGCGACCACTTTTCTTGCTGGCACTTTTGCTCACTGTCGGCCGCGAAAACGTGACATGCGCGATATCGCGACCACTTTTATTTATGTGCTTTGGAGCTATTTTCTTTGGCCTGCTTGTCAGCGAAGCTTTTTCTTCTTCATTCTGTATACAAGGGAGTGGCATGGAAAGCCAAAATTGCTGCAACATTTACAAATAAAAGAAATATTCTTGCAAAAGGAAATTTTTTTATTTTTTTTCTACCCCTTGTGCAATGTGACAAAATTGTCAACAGTCACCATAGAAGTAGATAACATAGAAAAAAGAGGTTCAAAATTGCATACAAATGAGGCAATTTAGTGCCTCATCACTCCCCCATACCTAAACCAATGTATGTCCTCATGTATTCATCTACTCTATCATGGTATTGAGATTAAAATAATCAATGTTGATGACAACAAACCTATCATTACACAATCAATATACATTGAACTAATCCAGCTTGTTCATCCATTCCTAAAAATAATTTCTTGCTCTAGTGATAAGAGAGGTAGTATGGGGGAATGGGATCCAACAATAGTGGAGGTCTAAAACACATTCCTATCCACAAAAAAATCTTTTATTCTATGATGAAGGCCATTGTCTTAGCTCTATGATAAGACCAGTTAAAATTGCAAGGGAAAATAGGCTCTCTTTTTCTCAGAATAGCTCTCATTTCGTTCCATATAGATTGCAAGCCCTCATAGCCAATTCAAACCCTATTGCACCAAAACTTTTAAACTCATAAATACAATGACTAAGATAATTATTATATTCTATTTAGGTATATGTTTTGGTTATGAGAGTGAAGTGTTATAAAATCAAAGGACCAGATCTAGGGAATTTGAGTCATAACAATAATTTGACCTCCTCTTCTCTGGCCTCATACTCATTCACCCTATTTTCTCTCTAGGTATGATTACATAGAGTAGACAAAAATGATCTAGTTTGAATGTCTCCAATATATATTGGAAAGGAATGTGAAATCTTGAGACAAGGTATATTTGTGAATTTAATACTCACAAAACAAGTATTTATGCGTAGGGATAGACTATTTATAGGCTTCTAAGAACTCCTAGACAATTTCTAAATATAAGCTCTAGTCACAATATAATTTTAATAGTTGTCAATTATAGAATTCCTCCCTTAAAAGTAAAGAGTAAATCCTAGCAGGGCATCTACATTCTAGGAGTCTATTAGCAATTTGACAATAAAAGTGAAGTTTTATCATTAATGTTGTGTGTTTCTCCTTTTCCTCCTCCAACTTTGGTGTCACATCTTTATTTCTTTCTTCAAGCAGTTGAGAGATTTAATTTTCTATTCTAAGTGTAGATAGTGCCTAGCCCACCATAAAACAATTGTGTTATGATTAACAAATGTAACTATATTTAGTGTAACAATTATAGTTAGTCATGGAGGCTCCAAATGAATTATATTTCCTACTCTTTTATCTCAACCAATCAAGGTACCTCCAGTGGTTCTTCCATCACTTATATGTATTCTTCTACTATTTCCAGATGTGTAGACTCTAAAATTCTATTGGTACTCGTTATTTCTCACCATTTTCTATGGGGTTTTCTTGTTGGTCAAAGGACTATGTAGCCTATGTTAAAAGTTAAAGTGAATGGTTGAAGGTGTTTGTTTCCCTTACTAGAAGATTAATTGGGTGGCCATAGGATCCCATTGGGTCCTCCTACATTACCCTTGGTGTATGCCCCATGTCACTGATTGAATTTATTTCCTTCTAAATTTGTGCAATAACCATATGTTCTTCGAGCCTATCGATGTGCTCATTTTTATATTTCAATAGTCTTTCAAATACTGCAACCCATATCTGTAAAGACCATATAATCAACTTGGCTTCTAGTAAATCTAAATTATTTAGATTTTTATTGTCCTTCTGTAATGATCTTATACTATTGGTGCCTTTGTCTCTTGGCCCTATGGTGACCTCAAACAACTCAACTTCTACATGCATATCCACTGATTGGGTTGGTGAGTCAACATTGTTGAAGGTCATAGGCAATCAAGATTCCCTCTAAAAGTACACCTTTAAATGGACCATTAAGTATTTTTTGTGGGATCCATTTTTATAATGGTGATAATAGCTATGAGCATCTTGGGATATCTATCCTGTCTTCCTCAATTACCACCTAATTACTCATATTTATGTCATATAAATATTGGTTGTACTTGTATCACCAAATTATTCCTACCAAATTGCTTAGTAAAAGAGCATGCTCTCCTTCTAAAGCTTACATCTTCATAATATAGTACCTCAAAGTATTAATGTTTTTTGGCTCCTTCAATTTTTAGGGATTTTTTAAGCATTTATATGTAGCATCATTATGTTCTTTGAGGGATTGAAGTGTCTTCAAATGTCCTAGGATTTGTAAAGAGGTTAGTGGTTCAAATAGGTTTGGTGTTGATTTTGGCACAAGAATATTTTATCACAAGCCTATGGATTTTCCAAACTCTTGATATCCTCCATCCATGCCATGCTTCTAAATGTCTTTCTTCAACTCACTTAACCTCTCAAGCATCTAATATTTCATTTCCTGTGCTAGTATTTCTGTAAGTCACATGTTTTTAGTATTTTCTATAGTCCCAAAGACCTCAACATAATTTTTTTAGGGGAATCCTATGGTTGGGTTCCTACTCAAATTTTAATAGAAAACTTTCGCATCTTAATTCCCCCATTCTACCTGCCTTGAAATGAGATCAACAAATTAACATAATGAGGTCATGGTGTTTTAGCTCAATCTTCTTGGTCTGGTATCTAAATGTCATATCATACAATAGATGACTCAAATAAAATTGTAAACTAATTTGATGCTCAAATCACCAAATATGGAGAAGAATATTTAGTTGTAGTCCTAAAAGTGTTGTACACTAGCCATCATAGGTTATGAAATTCATCACCCACATCACTACTGCATCCTAAGGTTGTGCAAGACTCATTCATTTCAAACCCTTGCATGTTTTCTATTGAGGAATATTACATTATTTGGTGCATGCTAATGTACACCTATGGTACCTTCATGGTATAATTATAAATATGCAATAGATTAGGGTTGATTCTATAATTTACGAGTGTGTTTTATAATTCCCCTTTCATGCAAGTGCTAATGTGCAAGAAATGCACAAGTGTCTTGCGAGTTAGTGTGCAAGTGTAAATTAAGAGAATGAGCACAAGTGTCATGTATGTAAGTGTGTAAATATGTAATGTGAGGATGTGCAAAAGTGTCTTAGATTAGGTATAGAAGTGTGCAAGTTTCATAGAGTCAAGTGTGCATGTAAAAAGAAAGTGAAGATTCTAGTATGCAAGTGGCAAGATGATAAGCCAAAGGTCATAGGACTTTTCATATGGAGAGAAGTAGTCAAGTACATGAAGAGTGATCTTATAGGTCTATATTATAGAGAGAAAACTCCATGAAATAAAAGAAATTTGTATCAAATTATAGAGTTTAACAAGAAGAAAAGGAATAAAGCTTGTATATATATTTTGAGAAAATATAATTGTAAGTTTTCTTCATGCATAGTTCAGGAATGACATAGGCCATTTAAATTCATATTTGATTATGTAAATGAATTTTATTTTTAGTATTATATAGGCCTTGATATACATATTAATTTACTTATATATTATTCTACAAATTATATTATTATTTTGACCTTTAATATTGTGGCTATTTTATATTAGGACCTATGATATTTTGTGGTAGTAAGGCTTAAAATGCCAACATTTTCTACATGGATATCAAACTTTGGATTTGGATTAGATTCATCTTAAAACTACTAAATCAACCCAAGCATTCCATAAATATTTTTAAAGAAATGTTACCTTGCATGTAAAATTCCTTAGGCTTTGTTCATGGTTTCAGGGGTAACCAAAAAATATTTACCCCTTACACTGGATACTCCATTGTGTGGGCTCTCAAAAAATTATTTTTCCAATTAAATATGGATTGTAAGAAATATTGTATCCAACTAGCTACGTGGAATACATTTGCTACCTCAGTATCCTAGAGTAGTTATTTGGCATTGTCAGGTTTGGACTTGTGTTCCTTTCCAATGGCTCTTATAGTGTATGGATGTCAAAGGGTGGTAGTGTTACTATGATGGCATGATGTACAACAAATCAATGGGATGGTGATGGATGAAAAAATCCCCTTTTTTTTCTTTTTGTTTTTTTCTCATTGTTGGAAATATTAAAGCATTGTATTGTCATTGATATCAAAGGTTTGATGTCATAGGTTGATATCAAAGAGATCTTAGCATGGCAGAAATATTCTCCTATGGTTGGATAATCATGCAAGACAAGGTTCATACCAAGGCAAGCAAATTGGCAAAAAGATAAGGTTATAATATTGATTTCTAAATAGTATGCACAAGGGACAAAGGTTTGTGATAGGAAGCAAAGCAAAGGTTCATGAAGTCTGATGATAAAAAGAGCATGGCACAAGGTTGATAAAAAGACAAGTTCATGTGGGTTATTGTTAAAAAGTTAAGGACGATAATGTTTAAATATTAAAAAAAGGTTTTAAAAAGGGGCAAGGACCAAGGCTTAAAATATAAGAGGAAAAAGATTTAAAAGCAGTGGGCCATGGTCTAAAAGGAAAAGAGGAGAAAGGAGTTTATTTTCATTAGACCAAGGCTTAAAAATAATAAACATTAAAATATTTTTAATATTATAATGCCAAGTTTTAAAAGGAGGATGGCGACCAAACTGTGTTTTAATTTGAGTTCCAATGAATTCCAAGGTAAAGGAGGGTACACCATGCTATTCAAGCGCCGATGTAGACCAAGGAAAAGGAGGGCACATCATGATTATTGGAGCACCAACATTGTCCAAGAAATGAAGACAAAATGTATAATATACCTAAATTTTACCTTAGGAAATGACATTGAGTGTTGTGCATCGAATCCATTCGAGGAGTGAGTGAATGAACTATAGAGATAGAAACATAGATTTTGGGAGATATTCAATAGAGCAGTGAATGATGTCATACCTACTGGCATAGTGAATTTGGTTGTTGGTCATGTGTTAAGCATTGGATAGAGAGAGATCTTGAGGTTGAGTTTCCTCGATGATGGTTTGGGTAGAAGAACATTTTGTTGTTTCAAGATAGAGTTGGTTAAAACATGCAAGCCACCCTTTTTGAGTCACCAGGTTTTGCTAGCATGACTGGTCATTGAGCACTTTGGAGAGCGTTGTCCTGCGCATTGGCTGAGTTTGAATCACGGAAGCTTGAGAGGTATTTTTATTAACCGCAAAAATTAAAGGTATAAAGGTTGGATAAATTAATTTTTGTAAGGTGCAAATGTGATTAATTGTAGTCTTTCTTTTTGAGTGTGTAATTGAGTATATTGATGTGTATGCATAGGAGTAATAAGGGTGTGAATTGATTAGCACATATGTTAATTAACTTAGAGGGAGTCATAAGGTATATATAAAGGTTGTTTAATTTGTGTAATATTTGCATGAAATAAAACTTACATCTAGGTGGTTTGGTAATGTTTGAGAGTTGAGAGTTGAAATATTGCTTTCTAGAAAGGAAAAAAAAGGGTGTATTTGAGTTTATTATACTTTGTAATTTTTGCATATCATAAGAAAAGGGTTTAAGGATTTTACGAGTTGGTTTTTGTGAAGATAAAAGAAAATAATAAAGTATTATTTTCAGCCTTACTATGCACCTATTTTGAGGATATTTTTATGAGGGTGACTTAAGAAATGTTTAACTAAGTTTTTTTTAAGATAGGTTTTTAAGGGCACATCTTCATCAAGAATTTTGAGGTATGGTGGTTTAACTCTTTCTCTAGGTGGTTGTGCTTTGAGAAAGTAATTTTAAGGTGGAGATAAAAGGATTGATTAGTGTGGATTGTTGGAAATATTTGAGCTAGGATTTGAGATAAATTGTGCATCATTGACTAGTGAAATTGGAAACACTTGTGCTAGGATTTTTGAGAATAAATTGTGCATTCTTGTTGAAAGAATTCTGGGTAGAATATGTATGAATTGCCTAGTTGAAGAAAGCATTTCTGAAAGAGATATAAGCATTATTTTGAATATTATTTGTGTGCAATATTTAGAATTTGTTGAGCATGTGTTATGAGAAGTTTTGAGCTTGTATTGTGAGTAGTTTTTGAGCATGTGTTAGAGCTAAATTGAGAAGAGATAGTGAGCAGATTAGAGCAATATTGTGATCTATTTTAGTTAGGCATTTTGAGAAGGATTTTAAGCAATTCTAAGCAGGACTTGTGAGTAGTTTTGAGGTATATTTGAGCAAGTCTTGTGAGAAGACTTGAAGTAGGTTTGAGGTAGATTTTAGGAGTCTTGTGAGAAGACTTGAAGCATGTTTTAGGTAAATTTGAGAAAGTATTGGGATAAGATTTGAAGCAGGTTTGAGGTAGATTTGAGAAATTATTGTGAGAAGACTTGAAGTAGGTTTGAGGTAGATTTGAGCAAGTCTTGTGATAAGAATTGAAGAAGATTTGAGATAGATTTTTGCATGTAACATGTACAAATTTGGAATAGAGTTGAAGACATATTTATGTATGTAATGTGTATAGATTTGGGACAGATTTAAGAAAAATTTATGCATGTAACGTATATAGATTTAGGATAGAGTTGAGATAGATTTATGCATGTAATGTGTGTAGATTTGGGATAGAGTTGATATATATTTGTGCATGTAATGTGTGCATATTTGGGATAGAGTTAAGAGCAAATTTATGAGCAGACCTGATTAAGTTGTGTGATTAGGCTTGAAGAAAAATTAGTAGAGTTATGTACTAGCTTTGTAGGTGACTAGAGCAAATGGTATAGAGTTCTCCTATGGATAGAGTTCCATGAACTTGAGCAAAGGGGATATATTTCTCCTATGGATAGAGTTACAAGAACCAAAGCAAAGGAGAGGAGTCTCTTATGGATATAGTTCCATGAACCTGAGCAAAGGGGATAGAGTTCTTCTGTGGATATAGTTCCATGAACCATAGAAAAGGAGAGGAGTAGGGATCTCTTGTAGATAGAGTTCCACAAACTAGAATTAAGGGGATAGAGTTCTCCTATGGATAGAGATCCACGATCCCGAGCATAGGAGATTGAGATCTCCTTTGGACAAAGTTCCATAAACATTATAATAGGGAATTGATTCCCAATAGATTTTTTGAGGAAATTTAAAAGATATATTTTCTCTATGGATGTAACCCACATTGGGTGAACCACGTTAAATTTGTGTCTCTCATGTGTGTGATTATTTATGCATTGATTTGTTACTGTTATTGATATTGCAATTTATAACATTGGATAATATTGTTTGGGAAGAAAAGTAAAAGTTTATCTTATATTGTTCACCCCTCCCTCTCAATATAAGCTTGTGTTCTTAAATTTTTATCAGAGACAGTTCCTTCAGGGAAGCCTAACAACTTGAAGGAATATCTTACAAGAACACATGGCTAGGAAATGGAAAAGAAAAACCATGATATCACACCTTCCTAAGAAGGAAGGAACACACATGACCATGAAAGAAAAGGAAGAAATTTTTGATCTTGAGACTAAAAGGAGGGAAGAGGAAAAATTTGTGAGATGTGTAGAATGTGGTAAACTTGGTCACATGGCACTCTATTGTCCACAAAATGGGTATAATAGTAGTAAAGAGGAAAAAGGATTTGATTTTTCTCACAAAGATATTATTACTCAAAAAGAGGAAGTGGAAATAGATTCAAATGATGAATCAAGCAGTGAAGAGGAAACTAAATTTGAAAAATGGAATAAGAAGGAACTAAGAATACTCAAATGTTTTATTTGTGGTAACTTTGGCCACCTTGCAGATCATTTTTCAAAAGTTGGGTATAGTAGCAGTGAAGATCTTACAGGAATATACATGGATGAGCTACATAGAATCTCATAGGCTATGAGATAAGGACATAGAAAGATCAAACATCCATAAGAGAGGCAGCATTTAAGGCTTCATATGAAGAAAGAAAAAATAAATATCTTAGCTATGGTAACATTGGTCACTATACAGCTAATTGTCCATAATATGTAAGTAGTAGTAGAGAAGAAGAAAAGGAATATATGAAAAATAAAGAAATAAAATGTCATCAAGAAAAAAAATAGGCACCATAAAAGCAAGCATAAGAAGAGGGTATTTCAAAGACATAAGAATATTTTTATGTTGAAATAACAAGCAGTGATTCAAGTGACAGTGATGAGAAATTCTTTGATAGTGAAAAATAAGATGCCCCTATTGAATACCTACAAAAAGAAAAAAAGTTTAGAAAAGAAATAGGAAGCCATAGTTGAAATAAAAAAGGAACTTGAAGAGCTAAAAAAGGAAAGCTCAATATTGAAAGCTCAAATACAAGAGAAAGAAGATACTCCAGTTGAAGACCTACAAAAAGAGAAAGTTTCAGAAAAGGAAGTCACAATTGATATGGAAAAGAAATTTTTTTTGAAGAGTTGAAAAGAGAGAAATTAAGGTTGAAATCTCAAGTACAAGAGGATGAGAAAACAAAAGTAAAGCTTCTAAAAGACCTTATTGACTCAAAAATTAAGGCTGAAGAGGCAAAGAAAATTGAAGAAGGTATGGCTAAATAGTTGAAGGCAAAAGAGCTAGAACGTGAAAGTTTAGAACATGAAGTGGTTTCCCTAAGGATGGAAATGAAAGATTCTAAGGATAAGCTGCACAGGTTTGAGAAAAGTTCAAAAGCTTTGGATAACATTATCAATGCACAAAGATCTTCATTTATCAAAATAGGACTTGGTTTTGAATAAGGTCAAGAGACACAAAAAGAGGAGTCCAGCTCAAAAGAAAAGGAAGTTTTAGAGGAAGATATTGGAGAAGAACCTAAGACCTATGCTGATAATTTGAAGAGTAGAAGATTCATTGAGAAATAAAATAATGCACAAACAAGAAACATGGATCATCATAGAGAATGCAAAGAAATAACTAAGAGACCCAATTTTTCAAGACAAGATGAATATTTCTTCCAAGGATATTATTTTTCATTTAATCATTTTGGTCACAAAGTAGTGCATTGCAAGGTTCATGGAAAGAAGGATTATGGATTCATTAAGAGGAACTTCAAATCATTCGAAGATGGGTATTTCTTTCAAGGTTGTTGCTACTCGTGTAATCACTTTGGTCATAGAGCTATACATTATAGGGTTCATGACATAAATGGTTATGGCTTTGCCAAGAGGAACTACAATTCATTTGCGCCTTTCAAGAATTACAACATCAAATGTTACAATTGCAATAAGGTTGGGCATACAAAAAAGTGGTGTAGAACAACTTTTTAGAAATCTTCAAGGACAAGCAAGAATAGGAATGATCAAAATGTTTAAAAGGTTCAAATAGGCATGGCTACAAAGGTATGGAGGAAGGTTGAGAAAGGAGAAGAGAATTTTAAGTTTGGAGTAGATTTTCTCCCACCCAAAAAGTAATCACCTCAAGGAGAGGAGGTGGTGAGGGGACTGAGCTAAGAGTCTTATATTTAGTCCCAAAAGAGCCCTTTGCCATTGATGTCAAAGGGGTAGAATTTCAATAAGGGGTAGATAAATCAATAAGGGGGAGCAGATTTGGAATCCAGTGGTAGTAAAAGAATTGTTTTGTGAAAGGGTTATCATCAATGACAAAGGGGTAGATTGTTGGAAATATTAAAGCATTGTTTTGCTATTGATGTAAAAGGTTTGAATTGATAGGTTGATATCAAATAGAGCTTAGCATGGTAGAAATATTCTCCTATGGTTGTATAATCATGCAAGGCAAGGTTCATCTCAAGGCAAGGAAATTTGCAAAAAGATAAGGTTTTAATATTTATTTCTAAATATTATGCACAAGGGACAAAGGTTTTTGAGAGAAAGCAAAGCAAAGGTTCATGAGGTTTGATGATAAAAAGAGCATGGTACAAGTTTGATAAAAAGACAAGCTTATGTGGGTTAATGTTAAAAAGTTAAGGAGTATAATATTTAAATATTATAAAAAGGTTTTAAAAAGGGACAAGGACCAAGGCTTAAAAGACAAGAGGAAAAATATTTAAAAGCAGTGGACCATGGTCTAAAAGGACAAGAGGAGAAAGGAGTTTATTTTTATTAGACCAAGGCTTAAAAATAATAAATATTATAATATTTTTAATATTATAATGCCAAGTTTTAAAAGGAGGATGGCACCCAAAATAAGCTTGAATTTGACAGTCAACAAAGTCCAAGGTAAATGAGGGTACACCATGCTATTCAAGCATCGATGTAGACCAAGGCAAAGGAGGGCACATAATGATTATTAGAGCATCAAAATCATCCAAGAAATGAAGGTAAAATTTATATATAAACAAAGTTTACCTTAGTAAATGACATCGGGTGTTGTGCATCAAATCCATTCAAGGAGTGAGCGAATGAATGACAGAGATTTTGTTGCGCAGATTTTGGAAGATATTTGATGGAGTGGTGATTGGTGTCATGCCTACTAGTGCAGTGCAGTTGATCATTGGTCATGTGTTAAGCACTGGGCAGAGAGAGGTCTTGAGGTCAAGTTTCCTCAATGAAATTTTTGGGTAGAATAATGTTTCACTGTTTCAAGGAAGAATTGGTTAAAACATGTGGGCCACCCTTTTTGAGCTACCAAGTTGTGCTAGCATGACTGGTCATTCAGCGCTTTGGAGATCATTTTCCTACGCATTGGCTGAGTTTGAATAGTGGCACATTGAGAGGTATTTTTATTAACCGCAAAAATTAAAGGTATAAATATTACATAAATTAATTTGTGTAAGGTGCAAAGGTGGTTAATTGTAGTCTTTCTTTTTGAGTGTGTTATTGAGTATATTGTTGTGTATGCATAGGAGTAATAAGGGTGTGAATGGATTAGTACATATGTTAATTGTCTTAGAGGGAGTCATAAGGTACATATAAAGGTTGTTTAATTTGTATAATATTTGCGTGAAATAAAACTGACATCTAGGTGTTTTGGTAATGGTTGAGAGTTGAAATATTGCTTTCTAGAAAGGAGATAAAAGGGTGTATTTGAGTTTATTATACTTTGTAATTTTTGCATATCATAAGAAAAGGGTTTAAGGATTTTACAAGTTGCTTTTTGTGAAGATAAAATAAAATAATAAAGTATTATTTTCAGCCTTACTATGCACATCTTTTGAGGAGATTTTTCATGAGGATGACTTGAGGAATGTTATGCCAGCTAACCCTTGAATTGGCACAAGAAACATAAGTTGTTTTTAAGACAGGTTTTTAAGGGCATATCTTCATCAAGCATTTCGAGGTATGATGATTTAACTCTTTCTCTAGGTGGTTGTGCTTTGAGAAAGTAATTTTAATGTGGATATAAAAGGAGTGATTATTGTGGATTGTTGGAAATATTTGAGCTAGGGTTTGAGATTAGATTGTGCATCATTGACTAGTGAAATTAGAAACACTTGTGCTAGGGTTTTTGAGAACAAATTGTGCATTCTTGTTGAAATAATTATAGGTAGAATATATCTGAATTACCTAGTTGAAGAAAGAATTTATAAAAGAGATATAAACATTATTTTGAGCATTATTTGTGTGCAATATTTAGGATATGTTGAGCATGTGTTATGAGCAGTTTTGAGCATGTGTTGTGAGTAGTTTTTTTTATGTGTTAGAGTTGAGTTGAGCAAATATAGTGAATAGATTAGAGAAAGATTGTGACCTATTTTAAGCAAGAATTGAAAAAGTGTGTAAGCAGATTTAAGCAAGAGTTGTGAGCAGGTTTGAGGTAGATTTGAGCAAGTCTTGTGAGAAAACTTGAAGCAGGTTTGAGGTAGATTTGAACAAGTCTTGCGAGAAGACTTGAAGTATGTTTGAGATAGATTTGAATAAGTCTTGTGAGAAGACTTGAAGTAGGTTTGAGGTATATTTGAGCAAGTCTTGTGATAATACTTGAAGTAGGTTTGAAGTAGATTTGAGAAATTCTTGTGATAAGAGTTGAAGTAGGTTTGAGAGAGATTTTTGTAGGTAATGTGTACAAATTTTGGACAGAGTTGAAGATAGATTTGTGCATGTAATGTGTATAGATTTGGGATAGAGTTAAGATAAATTTGTGCATGTAATATGTATATATTTGGAATATATTTGAGATAAATTTGTGCATGTAATGTGTACAAATTTGAGACAACGTTGAGACAGATTTATACATGTAATGTGTGCAGATTTGGGATAGAGTTAAGAGAAGATTTATGATCAAACCTAAGTAAGCCATGTTATTAGGCTTGAAGCAAAATTAGTAGAGTTGTGTACTAGCTTTGGAGGTGACCAGATCAAATGGGATAGAGTTATCCTATGGATAGAGTTCCGTGAATATGAGCAAAGGGGATAGATTTTTCCTGTGGATAGAGTTCCATGAACCAAAGCAACAAAGCCAAGCCTCTTATGGATAGAGTTCCATGAACTTGAGAAAATGGGATAGAGTTCTCCAATGAATAGAGTTCCATGAACCAGATCCAAGGAGACGAGTCTCCTATGGATAGATCTCCACAAGCCAGACCAACAAGGGGATAGATATCTCTTATGGATAGAGTTCCATGAACTATATTTAATGGGATAGGGTTATCCTATGGATATAGGTCCACAAACCTGAGCATAAGGGATTGAGATCTCCTTTAGAAAAAGGTCCATAAAAATTGTAATAGGGAATTGATTCCCAAGAGATTTTTGAGAAAATTTAGAAGAAATATTTTCTCCATTGACGTAGCCCATATTGGGTGAACCACATTAAATTTATGTCTCTCATATGTGTGATGATTTGTGCATTACTTTTTTAATTTTATTGATATTGCAATTGATAACATTGGATAATATTTTTTGGGAAAGAAAAGTAAAATTTTATCTTATACTTTTCACCCCCCTCTCAGTATAATCTTGTGTTCTTCAATTGGTATCAGAGCCAATTCCTTCAAGGAAGCCTAACATCTTGAAGGAAGATCTTACAAGAACACATGGCTAGGAAAGGGAAAATAAAAACCATGAGATCACATCCTCCTAAGAAGGAAGGAACACACATGACCATGAAATAAAAGGAAGAAGAATTTGATCTTGAGACTAAAAGGAGGGAAGAGGAAAACTTTGTGAGATGTGTGGAATGTGGTAAAATTGGTCACATGGCACTCTATTGTCCATAAAATGGGTATAATAGTAGTAAAGAGGAAAAAGGATTTGATTTTTCTCACAAAGGTATTATTACTCAAGAATAGGAAGTGGAAATAGATTCAAATGATGAATCAATTAGTGAAGATAAAAATAACTTTAAAAAAGGTAATATGAAGGAACTAAGAATACTCAAATGTTTTATTTGTGGTAACTTTGGCCACCTTGTAGATCATTGTTCAAAAGCTAGGTATAGTAGTAGTGAAGATCTTACAGGAACATACATGGATGAGCTACATAGATATATCATAGGCTATGAGATAAGGACATATAAAGATCAAACATCCAAAATAGAGGCAACATTCAAGGCTTCAGAGGAAGAAAGAAAAATAAATATCCTAGCTATGGTAACATTGGTCACTATACAGCTAATTATCCACAATATGGAAGCAGTAGAAGAGAAGAAGAAAAAGAATATATGAAAAATAAAGAAAGAGAATGTCATCGAGAAAAAAAATAGGCACCATCAAAGCAAGCATGAGAAGAAGGTATTTCAAAGACACAAGAAGATTTTTATGTTGAAATCACAAGCAGTGCTTCAAGTGACAGTGATGAGAAATTCTTTGATAGTGAAAAATAAGATGCCCCTATTGAATACCTAAAAAAAAGGTTCAAAAAAGAAAGAGGAATCCATAGTTCAAATAAAAAAGGAACTTTAAGAGCTAAAAATGGAAATCTCAAGATTGAACGCTCAAATACAAGAGAAATAAGATACTCCAGTTGAAGACCTACAAAAAGAGAAAGTTTTAAAAAAGGAATTCACAATTGATATGGAAAAGGAACTTGTTTTTGAAGAGTTGAAAAGAGAGAACTTAAGGTTGAAATCTCAAGTACAAGAGGATGAGAAAACAAAGGCAAAGCTTCTACAATATCTCATTGACTTGAAAATTAAGGTTGAAGAGGCAAATTTGTTTTGAAGAAGGTATGGTTGAACAGTTGAAGGCAAAAGAGCTAGAACGTGAAAGTTTATAACATGAAGTGGTTTCCCTAAGGATGGAAGTGAAATATTCTAAGGATAAGTTGCACAGGTTTGGGAAAATTTCAAATGCTTTGGACAACATTATCAATGCACAAAGATCTTCATTTATCAAAATAGGATTTGGTTTTGAAGAAGGTCAAGGGATACAAAATGAGGATTCAAGCTCAAAAGAAATGGAGGTTTTAGAGGAAGATATTGGAGAAGAACCTAAGAACTATGTTGGTAAGTTGAAGAGTAGAAGCTTCATTGAGAAAGAAAATAATGCACAAACAAGAAACAAGGATCATCACAGAGAAGGCAGAGAAATAACTAAGAGACCGAATTTTTTAAGACAAGATGAATATTTTTTCCAAGGGCATTATTTTTCATGTGATCATTTTGGTCACAAAGCAATGCATTGCAGGGTTTATGGAAAGAAGGATTATGGTTTCATTAAGAGGAACTTCAACTCATTCGAAGATGGGTATTTCTTTCAAGGTTATTGCTACTCATTTAATCACTTTGGCCATAAATCTATACATTGCAGGGTTCATGACATAAATGGTTATGGCTTCACCAAGAGGAACTACAATTCATTTACACCTTTTAAGAACTACAACATCAGATTTTACAATTGCAATAAGGTTGGTAATATAGCAAAGTGGTGTAGAAAAATGTTTTAGGAATTTTCAAGGACAAGCAAAAACAATAATGATCAAAATACTCAAAATATTGAAAGAGGCATGGCTACAAAGGTATGGAGGAAGGTTTATAAAGGAGAAGAGCATTGTAATTTGGGAGTAGATTTACTCCCACACCAAAATTAATCACCTCAAGGAGAGGATGTGGTGAGGGGGCTAAGCTAAGAGTCTTATATTTAGTCCCAAAGGAGCACTTTGCCATTGATGTCAAAGAGGGAGATTTTTGGTAAGGGGGAGAGAAATCAGTAAGGGGGGATAACTTCTTAGGATGAGCAGATTTGGAATCCAGTGGTAGTAAAATAATTATTTTTTGAAAGGGTTACCATCAATGACAAAGGAGGAGATTGCTGGAAATATTAAAACATTGTGTTTTCACTGATGTCAAAGGTTTAATGTTAGAGGTTGATATCAAAAAGAGCTTAGCATGGCAGAAATATTCTCCTATGGTTGGATAATCATGCAAGGCAAGGTTCATCTCAAGGCAAGGAAATTGGCAAAAAGATAAGGTTATAATATTTATTTCTAAATATTATGCACAAGGGACAAAGGTTTGTAAGAGGAAGCAAAGCAAAGGTTCATGAGGTTTGATGATAAAAAGAGCATGGTACAAGGTTGATAAAAAGACAAGTTCATGTGGGTTAATGTTAAAAAGTTAAGGAAAATAATTTTTAAATATTATATTTAAATATTATAAAAAGGTTTTAAAAAGGGACAAGGACCAAGGCTTAAAAGGACAAGAGGAGAAAGGAGTTTATTTTCATTACACCAAGTCTTAAAAATAATAAACATTATAATGTTTTTAATATTATAATGCCATGTTTTAAAAGGAGTATGGCACAAAAATAAGTTTGAATTTGAGCACCAATGAAGTCCAAGGCAAAGGAGGGCACACCATGCTATTCGAGTGTCGATGTAGACCAAGGCAAAGGAGGGCACATCATGATTATTGGAGCATCGACATCATCCAAGAAATGAAGGAAAAATGTATATATATACCCAAATTTTACCTTAGTAAATGACATTGGGTGTTGTGCATTGAATACATTCAAGGAGTGAGCAAACAAAAAATAGATATAGTAGCACAGAGTTTCGAAGGTATTCGATGAAGTGGTAAATGACATCACGCCTACTAACACAGCATATTTGGTCACTGGTCGTGTATTAATAACTGGTAAGAGAGAGGTCTTGAGGTTCAGTTTCCTCGACGACAATTTTGGGCAAAAGAAAATTTCACTATTTCAAGGTAGATTTGGTTAAAACACATAGGCCACCCTTTTTCAGTCACCAAGTCATGCTAGCATGAATGGTCATTGAGTGCTTTGGAGAGCGTTGTCCTACACATTGGCTGAGTTCGAATCATGGTAGCTTGTGAGGTATTTTTATTAAGCACAAAAATTAAAGGCATAAAGGTTGGATAAATTAAATTTTGTAAGGTGCAAAGGTAGTTAATTGGAGTCTTTCTTTTTGAGTGTGTTATTGAGTATATTGTTGTGTATTCATAGGAGTAATAAGGGTGTGAATGGATTAGCACATATGTTAATTATATTAGAGGGAGTCATAAGGTATATATAAAGGTTGTTTTATTTTTTTAATATTTACATGAAATAAAAGTGGCATCTCGATGTTTTGGTAATGGTTGAGATTTGAGAGTTGAAATATTGTTTTCTAGAAAGGAGATAAAAGGGTGTATTTGATTACATTATACTTTGTAATTTTTGCATATCATAAGAAAAGGTTTAAGGAATTTACAAGTTGTTTTTTGTGAAGATAAAATAATATAATAAAGTATTATTTTTAGCCTTACTATGCACATATTTTAAGGAGATTTTTATGAGGATGAATTTATGAATGTTTTGCTAGCTAACCCTTGAATCGGCACAAGAAAGAAAAGTTGTTTTTAACACAGGATTTTAAGGGCACATCTTCATCAAGCATTTTGAGTTATATTGTTTTAACTCTTTCTCTAGGTGGTTGTTCTTTGAGAAAGTAATTTTAAGGTGGAGATAAAAGGATTTATTAGTGTGGATTGTTAGAAATATTTGAGCTAGGGTTTGAGATCAAATTGTGCATCATTGATTAGTGAAATTAGAAATACTTGTGCTAGGGTTTTTGAGAACAAATTGTGCATTCTTGTTGAAATAATTCTGGGTAGAATGTCTGAATTACCTAGTTGAAGGAAATTTTTTTGAAAGAGATATAAGCATTATTTTGAGCATTATTTGTGTGTAAGATTTGGGATTGGTTGAGCATGTGTTATGAGCAGTTTTGAGTATGTATTATGAGCAATTTTTGAGCATGTGTTGGAGTTGAGTTGAGCAGAGATAGTGAGCATATTAGAGAAACATTGTAAGTTATTTTAAGTAGGCCTTTTTAGGATGCTTGTAAGCATTTCTAAACAAGAGTTGTGGGCAATATTGAGGTATATTTTAGCAAGTCTTGTGAGAAGAATTGAAACAGGTTTGAGGTACATTTAAGAATGTCTTGTGAGAAGAATTAAAGCAGGTTTGAGGTTGATTTTAGCAAGTCTTGTAAGAAGACTTGAAGCAGGTTTGAGGTAGATTTGAGAAATTTTTGTGAGAAGACTTGAAGTAGGTTTGAGGTAGATTTGAGCAAGCCTTGTGAGTAGAATTGAAGCAGGTTTGAGATAAATTTGTGCATGTAACGTGTAAAAATTTAGGATAGATTTGAATATATATTTATGCATGTAATGTGTACATATTTGGGATATATTTAATACATATTTGTGCATGTAATATGTACATATTTGGGAAATATTTGAGATAGATTTGTGCATGTAATGTGTGTATATTTGGAATAGAGTTGAGACAGATTTATGCATGTAATATGTGAAAATTTAGGATAGATTTGAGAGAATATTTATGAGTAGACCTGAGTAATCCATGTGATTAGGATTGAAATAGAAGTAGAAGAGTTGTGTACCAGCTTTGGAGGTGACCAGAGCAAATTGGATAGAGTTCCATGAACTTGAACAAAGGAGATAGAATTCTCCTGTGGATAGAGTTCCACAAACCAAAGCAAAGGAGAGGATTCTCCTATGGATAGAGTTCCATGAACTTGAGCAAAGGGGATAGAGTTATCCCATGTATAAATTTCCATAAACCAGAGCAAAGGAGAGGAGTCTCCTATGGATAGAGCTCCATGAAACAGACCAAAAAGGGGAAAGAGATATCCTATGGATAGATTTCCATGAACCAAAGTTAAGGGGATAGAGTTCTTCTATAAATAGAGGTCCATGAACCTGAGCATAGGGGATTGAGATCTCCTTTGGACAAAGGTCCATAAACATTGTAATAGTGAATTGATTTTCAAGAGATTTATTGAGAATATTTTGAAGAAATATTTTCTTCGTGGGTGTAACCCTCATTGGGTGAACCACGTTAAATTTGTGTCTCTCATTTGTGTGATTATTTGTGCATTGCTTTTTATTACTATACATATTGCAATTGATAACATTGGATAATATTATTTGGGAAAGAAAAGTAAAAGTTTATCTTGTACTATTCACCCCACATCTTAGTATAAGCTTATGTTCTTCAATTGATATCAGATTCGGTTCCTTTAGGAAAGCCTAACAGCTTGAAGGAAGATCTTACAAGAACACATGGCCAGGAAAGGGAAAATAAAAATCATGATATCACACCCTACTAAGAATGAAGGAACACACATGACCATGAAAGAAAATTATGAAGAATTTTATCTTGATACTAAAAGGAGGGAAGAGGAATTTTTTTTTGAGATGTGTGGAATGTGGTAAACTTGATCACATGGCACTCTATTATCCACAAAATGGTTATAATAGCAGTAAATAGGAAAAGAGATTTTATTTTTCTCATAAATATATTATTACTCAAAAAGGGGAAGTGGAAATAGATTCAAATGATGAATCAAGCAATGAAGAGGAAACTAACTTTGAAAAAGGGAATAATAAGGAACTAAGAATACTCAAATATTTTATTTTTTATAACTTTGGCCATCTTGTAGATCATTAATTAAAAGTTGGGTATAGTAGCAGTGAAGATCTTACAGGAACACACATGGATGAGCTACATAGAAATCTTATAGGTTATGAGATAAGGACAAAGAAATATCAAACATCCAGAAGAGAGGTAACATTCAAGGCTTCAGAGGAAGAAAGAAAAAATAAATGTCTTGGTTGTGGTAACATTGGTCACTATACAACTAATTATCCACAAGATGGAAGTAGTAGTAGAGAAGAAGAAAAGGAATATATGAAAAAGAAAGAAAGAGAATGTCATCAAGAAAATAAAAATAGGCACCATCAAAGAAAGCATGAGAAGAAGGTATTTCAAAGACACAAGAAGAGGTTTTATGTTGAAATAGCAAGCAATGCTTTAAGTGACAGCGTTGACAAATTCTCTAATAGTGAAAAATAAGAAACCCCTATTGAAGACCTACAAGAATATAAAGGTTCAAAAAAGGAAGAGGAAGCCATATTTGAAATTAAAAAAAAATAACTTGAAGAGCTAAAATGGGAAATCTCAAGATTGAAAGCTTAAATACAAGAGAAAGAAGATGCTCCAGTTGAAGATCTACAAAAAGATAAAGTTTCAGAAAAGGAAGTCACAATTTATATAAAAAAGGAACTTGTTTTTGAAGAGTTGAAAAGAAAGAACTTAAGGTTGAAATCTCAAGTATAAGAGGATGAGAAAACAAAAGCAAAGCTTCTACAAGACCTCATTGACTTGAAAATTAAGGTTGAAGAGGCAAAGAAAATTGAAGAAGGTATGGCTGAACAGTTGAAGGTAAAATATCTAGAACGTGAAATTTTAGAACATGAAGTGGTTTCCCTAAGATTGGAAGTGAAATATTCCAAGGATAAGCTACACAGGTTTGGTAAAAGTTCAAAAGCTTTGAAAAATATTATCAATGCACAAAGATCTTCATTTATCAAAATAAGACTTGGTTTTGAAGAAGGTCAAGATATACAAGAAGAGGAGTCAAGCTCAAAAGAAAAGGGAGTTTTAGAGGAATATATTGGAGAAGAACCTAAGACCTATGTTGATAATTTGAAGAGTAGAAGCTTCATTGAGAAAGAAAATAATGCACAAAGAAGGCAGAGAAATAACTAAGTGACCATATTTTTCAAGACAAGATGAATATTTCTTCCAGGGGCATTATTTTTCATGTAATCATTTTGATCACAAAGCAGTGCATTGTAGGGTTCATGGAAAGAAGGATTGTGGCTTCATTAAGGGGAACTTCAAATCATTCAAATATGGGTATTTATTTCAAGTTTGTTGCTACTCATGTAACCACTTTTATCATAGAGCTATACATTGCAGGGTTCATGACAGAAATGGTTAAGGCTTCACAAAGAGGAACTATAATTCATTTGCATATTTCAAGAACTACAACATAAGATGTTACAATTGCAATAAGGTGGTGCATACAACAAAGTGGTGTTTAACATATTTTCAAGAATCTTAAAGGACAAGCAAGAACAAGAATGATCAAAAGGTTCAAAAGGTTCAAAGAGGCATGGCTACAAAGGTATGGAGGAAGGTTGAGAAAGGAGAAGAGCATTGTAAGTTGGGAGTAGATTTACTCCCACCCCAAAATTAATCACCTCAAGAAGAGGAGGTGGTGAGGGGGCTGAGCTAAGAGTCTTATATTTAGCCCCAAAGGAGCCCTTTGCCATTGATTTCAAAGAGGAAGAGTTTTAGTAAGGGGAAGAGAAATCAGTAAGGGGGAACAATTTTGGAATATAGTGGTAGTAAAAGAATTATTTTTTGAAAGGGTTTCCATCAATGACAAAGGGGGAGATTGTTGGAAATATTAAAGCATTGTGTTGTCATTTATGTCAAAGGTTTGATGTCATAGGTTGATATCAAACAGATCTTAGCATGGTAGAAATATTCTCCTATGGTTGGATAATCATGCAAGGTAAGGTTCATCTCAAGGCAAGGAATTTGGCAAAAAGATAAGGTTATAATATTTATTTCTAAATATTAAGCAGAAGGAAAAAATGTTTGTGAGAGGAAGCAAAGAAAAGGTTGATGAAGTTTGATGATAAAAAGAGCATGGTACAAGGTTGATAAAAAGACAAGTTCATGTGGGTTAATGTTAAAAAGTTAAGGAGTATAATATTTAAATATTATAAAAATGTTTTAAAAAGGGACAAGGATCAAGGCTTAAAAGACAAGAGGAAAAAGATTTAAAAGCAGTGGACCATGGTCTAAAAGGACAAGAGGAGAAAGGAGTTTATTTTCATTAGACCAAGGCTTAAAAATAATAAACATTATAATATTTTTAATATTATAATACCAAGTTTTAAAAGAAGGATGGCACCAAAAATAAGTTTTAATTTGAGCGCCAACGAAGTCCAAGGTAAAGGAGGGCATGATGAGTTGTTATTTGCCACATATTTTTGTACCAGAATTGTTTCATTTATGTGATTAATTGATATGTTTTATATAAATTATCATTAATAAATTGTTATTTATTAGCAAATATGATTAATTATAGTAATCTAACATAAGTGTTTTATTTATATAAAAAAATTTCGAGTTCTGAGAAAAAATGCAGGAAAAGGTATGGATTGTCAATGAAGAGATTATAGAGCTTTGGAGTGCACGTCAGATGAGGAGAAGAACCAAAAGAGTTCAATGACAACAATAATTGATCTTGTTACAGATTTTGATTACTGTAGGTAATTACCGAAGGTAACTACTGAAGGTAACTACTGATGATAGTTACTGAAGAATTGTTTACCAGCAGTTAGGATAATAAAACCTGTTGACTTCAGCATGCCACATCAGATTTGGATGGCACAACAAGATGGATGACACATTAAGTTGGACGGTAATTGATATTTTATACCTAGAAATTTCTCGCATACTATCCACGAGAATATTTCAAGTTGACAAAGTTATCATTTGCTTTATAAAGTTTGTAATCAGTTTATTTTGGGAAGTTTGAGACATAAACGCAAAATATTGTTAGACTTTCCTAGAATAAAGGACATAAAAGTCCTAATGTATATCTTGTGAGTCAGTTAAATAAGTGTTGTCTTGTTAGGATTGTGTGTAGGATGCCACTTGGGCTAGTCAAAATAGTTATAAGTCCAAAAAGGAGTACGTATTATGTTAGGTTTTAGATTATTCTTGATTAATGTATAGTCATCAGTCCACAAAATCCGCATGACAAATACATGGAGAAGATTTTTTAGCATTGTATTATTTATAGTATAAATTACATAGAAGACCTAGAGAGAGTTTTGGATACTAGACACTACATTCCAATGACATTGCTACAATTACATTATAGTTTGTTCTAAGTTGCAATTCTGAGGAAGCATGTACAATTGAAGCTCCAGTAATAAACTAGCACTTTTTTCTTCAAATATGGTAATCTGTATCAATTTTATGGATTATTTGCATTTCATTTTGTAAGTTGTGTATTTGTTACCTGCATTCACAAAATATGCATGAATATTAGTATTAAGTATAAAATCTAGTTACTGAAATAAGGTAAACTAGGGGAGAGACTTACACTGCCCTTTAGGAGGCAGGGCCCACTCCTATAAGATAGTCCCTGAGCTCTCGCCCCTACATTAGGTTAGGATTAGTTAAAATTACATTTTAAATTATATAAATAAGATAAATTGCATGAGGATCCTCACAATTAGATTAAATCATATCATAAATAAATTAGCTTGCAAATAATTAGTGCATCAGTAAATCAATTCATCAATAATTAAGTGCATCAGTAAATTAATTCATCAGTAAAAGTAAATCATCATTGCATACCCTGCATCATTCATTTCTACACAAATTTAATTCTGTTCATTTACTTTTTTGTACACGTGAAGCCTGAAAAATAAACTTGAGCTAAGCTTAGTATTAACTCCTATGATATAATCTATATGGGATTGTTACTCTTTAAATATAACCTTGATTTCCCTCGGATTGAAAAATTAAATGTAAGCTCTACAATCAATCAGGACACACCATGTTATTCTAGCGTTGACATAGACCAAGGCAAAGAAGGGCATATCATGATTATTGGAGTGCCGACGACATCCAAGAAATAAAGGCAAAACAAATATGTATACCCAAATTTTACATTAGGAAATGACATCAGGTGTTGTGCATCGAATCCATTTGAGTGATCAAACGAACAACAGAGATAGCAGTGTAGAGTTTGGGAGATATTCAATGAAGAAGTGAATGATGTCACACCTACTGGCATAGCATAGCTGGTCGTTGGTTGTGTTTTAAGCGCTGGGTAGAGAGAGATATTTAGGTTGATTTTACTTGACAACGGCTTTGGATAGAAGAACATTTTGTTGTTTCAATGAATAGCTGGTTAAAACACATGGGCCACCCTTTTTGAGTCACCAAGTCATGCTAGCATGACTGGTCATTGAGCACTTTGGAGAGTGTTGTCCTACTCATTGGCTGAGTTTGAATCATAGTAGCTTGGGAGGTATTTTTATTAAGCACAAAAATTAAAGGCATAAAGGTTGGATAAATTAATTTTTGTAAGGTGCAAAGGTGGTTAATTGTAGTATTTCTTTTTGAGTGCGTTATTGAGTATATTGTTGTGTATGCATAGGCGTAATAAGGGTGTGAATGGATTAGCACATATGCTAATTATCTTACAGGGAGTCATAAGGTATATATAAAGGTTGTTTTATTTGTGTAATATTTACATGAAATAAAAGTGACATCTAGGTGTTTTGGTAATGGTTGAGAGTTGAAATATTGCTTTCTAGAAAGGAGAGAAAAGGGTGTATTTGAGTTCATTATACTTTGTAATTTTTGCATATCATAAGAAAAGGGTTTAAGGATTTTACAAGTTGATTTTTGTGAAGATAAAAGAAAATAATAAAGTATTATTTTCAACCTTACTATGCACATCTTTTGAGGAGATTTTTATGAGGATGACTTGAGGAATGTTTTTCTATCTAACCCTTGAATTGGCACAAGAAATATAAGTTGTTTTTAAGACAGGTTTTTAAGGGCACATCTTCATCAAGCATTTTGAGGTATGGTGGTTTAACTCTTTCTCTAGGTGGTTGTGCTTTGAGAAAGTAATTTTAAGGTGGAGATAAAAGGACTGATTAGTGTGGATTGTTGGAAATATTTGAGCTAGGATTTGAGAACAAATTGTGCATCATTGACTAGTGAAATTGGAAACACTTGTGCTAGGATTTTTGAGAACAAATTGTGCATTCTTGTTGAAATAATTATGGGTAGAATATGTCTGAATTGCCTAGTTGAAGAAAGCATTTCTGAAAGAGATATAAGCATTATTTTAAACATTATTTGTGTGCAAGATTTGGGATTTGTTGAGCATGTGTTATGAGCAGTTTTGAGCATGTGTTGTGAGTAGTTTTTGAGCATGTGTTAGAGCTAAGTTGAGCAGATACAGTGAGCAGATTAGAGCAATATTGTAAGCTATTTTAAGTAGGCATTTTGAGAAGGCTTGTAAGCAATTCTAAGCAAGAGTTGTGAGCAGGTTTGAGGTAAATTTGAGCAAGTCTTATGAGAAGACTTGAAGCATATTTGAGGCAGATTTGAGAAAGTCTTGTGAGAAGACTTGAAGTAGATTTGAGGTAGATTTGAGCAAGTCTTGTGAGAAGACTTGAAGCAGGTTTGAGTTAGATTTGATCAAGTCTTGTGAGAATAATTGAAGTATTTTGAGGTAGATTTGAGCAAGTCTTGTGAGAAGACTTGAAGTAGGTTTGAGATAAATTTGTGCATGTAATGTGTAAAGATTTGGGATAGAGTTGAAGATAGATTTGTGCATGAAATATGTACAAATTTGGGACATATTTTAGACATATTTGTGCATGTAATGTGTATAGACTTGGGACAGAGTTGAGACATATTTGTGCATGTATTATGTGCAGATTTGGGATAGAGTTGAGACAGATTTGTGCATGTAATGTGTGCAAATTTGGGATAGAGTTGAGAGCAGACCTGAGTAAGCCGTGTGATTAGGCTTGAAGAAAAATTGGCATAGTTGTGTACTAGCTTTGGATTTTACTAGAGCAAAGGGGATAGATTTCTCTTGTGGATAGAGTTACATAAAGCTGAGAAAAGGGGATAGATTTCTTTTGTGAATAGAGTTCCATGAACCAAAGCAAATGAGAGGAGTCTCTTGTAGATAGAGTTCCATGAACCTGAGAAAAGGGGATAGAGTTCTCCTATGGATAGATTTCCATGAACCAGAGCAAAGAAGAGGAATCTCCTATGGATAGAGCTCCACAAAACAGACTAGCAAGGGGATAGAGATCTCTTGTGGATAGACTTCCATGAACCAAAGTTAAGGGGATAGATTTCTCCTATGGATAGAGGTACATGAACTTGAGCATAGGGAATTGAGATATCCTTTGGAAAAAGGTTCATAAATATTGTAATAGGGAATTGATTCCCAAGAGATTTTTTGAGAAAATTTAAAAGAAATATTTTCTCCATGGATGTAACCCACATTGGGTGAACCACATTAAATTTGTGTCTCTCATGTGGGTGATGATTTATGCATTACTTTCTTACTGATTTATATTGCAATTGATATCATTGGATAATATTTTTTGGGAAATAAAAGTAAAATTTTATCTTATACTGTTCACTCCTCCCCCCCTCTTAGTATAAGCTTGTGTTATTCATTCATTAGATCTAAGGCATCATAGTGGTAAATATTTTACAGATCCATCATGACCCTCTACATCGGTAATAAGCATACCTCGTGGAAATTATCACCTTTGCAATACGACATACCACTATCCTATGAATCTGTGGCCCCTACTTTCTATGTCATCCTTACATTTTGCTTAGGTTTCTATGACCACATGCTTGAATGTTGCCCCATTATTCCAGGAAATGCACACACATGCTTTCACAAAGATTTCACTGTGCATCATGTGTGGATCATTGCTCTATTGAATTTTGTGTGAGACATTAGAACAATAGTGAGTATGGGTAGTGCACAATCTTCTTTGTCTACATGGCCTTAGATGTTGACCCTTTATTTATATGGATTTTATACACTATTGAGATTCATGTTACTTTCTTAGGTACTAGATCATCATGATCCACACTTTGACGCTCATGCTTTATTTCTTTTTTTATTCACTTATGAGCAAAGGATGTGTTGGGTGCCATACCACAACATGTATCCTACCATAAAAAAAGCACAACACTCAAGTGAGGCTTAAATCAACTTCAAATTATGAATTATATGACCCATATTTTTGTATCACATCTTGGGTTAGTCACAACTCATACTCAATATTTAGATTAAGCAAAAATAAACAAGAAAAATATGTACCTCATTAGAGTGGATGGAGTAGAATGTTTGAGAAGAGTAGGATCTATTTATGAGTATGAACCAAGTCTCGAATAGTCTTGTACCTATATTTTCTTCTCTTTTTATTTATTTTTTAAATATAAGGGACTGTCATTTTTGGTTTTCAGTCCACTTCTATCCTGGTTGTGTCCACAAGGTATTTTTACAACCAAGTTTTTATTTACAAGACTATTATACCAAAAATTAATTTTCATACTAGTCTTTGCCTAGTTCCACCCTTGAAAGGGTTTTCACCATTAGATATTTTTTTCATATAGAAGGAACACGATCATTTTTCATCCATATTGGGAGAAGAGATTTCTACCATAACATACATGTTAGACTACAAAAGTATATAGGTGGATAAATATTCCTTCATCATTAGCTTGTGGTATAACTTGAACCAATGTCCATTCATGACTATCTTACCTCTTGATTCATCAATTGGTATCAATCCTACAATACCATTATCAAAAACTTGATCGATCTCATAAATTCGAAACCATCTAGTTTGTAGCTTACCCTTGAGATGTGAATCAAACAAGAGCACCCAATCACTTGCATGTGCTAATTATTTTTATGTGCTTATCATGCCATGTCTTTTGTTATTGCTAAATAACCTCTATCTGGTGAAGGGCATTCCTTTGTAGCTCATTTAGTGCATTTAGTTAAATAATCCTTTCATGATGTACCTATGACAACTCAATATCCACATCAAGTGCAATGCATAAAGTTTGTAATTTAAACTCAATATATAAAATAATTTTTTTCCATAGACTAAGTCATAAGTTTTTTCCATAGACTAAGTCATAAGAGGTGAGTCCAGTGGTAGATTTCCAAGTAATATTATAAACCCACATATCTTTAGATAATTTATCAGTCCAATATTTCCTATCTAAAACTATTTTTTCTCAAGATATTTTCTAATTTCCTATTGGTAACTTCTACTTGTACATTAGCTTATGGATGATATAGCGAGGAATTTTTATGTTTTACTTGGTAATATTCCATGAATGAATGGTTAAAATTTGATGCAAATGGGGGTCCCTAATCTAACATGATCTCATGAACATCACCAAAGCATTGAAATATATGTTCATATAAGAAATTAGCTATTGTTTTTCTCATGATCATATTTGAGATCTACTACTTCAACCCATTTAGTCACACAATTTATGCACACTAGGATGTGATATTTTCCCTATGATGGTGGATTAAAAGGTCCTATAAAACCATACCCTATTTCTCAAATAGTTCTAGAACTATCTTGAGTTGAAGAGGTATTTCAATTTGTGTTGTAGATTTTCTCATTATTTGACATTGATCATAGTGGAAAATGTATTTCTTCACATCTTTGTAAAGTGAAGGCTAGTAGTATCCTGCTCCAAAAATATTTTGTATGGTTTATTTTTTAGAGTAATTCCCTCGAGAAGGTTCATCATAACATGCCTGAAGGATTCATAAAATTCATCGTCTCTTACATACCTTCAAAAAACATGGTCAAGTCCACATTTAAACAATAGTCCTTTTATCCATAGAAAGGATGAACTTTGTTGGACTAGTTGGCATCTCTCATTTGGAGTAATGTGGGGAAGAAATATTCCTAGTTACCAGATAGCAATATCTACAAACCATGAAAAGTGCACTAATATTACAAATAAATGTTCATCATGAAAATAATCTTCTAACCTTTAGTGTTTAATCTTGATAATAAATTGATAATTATATGTATCCTACTAGGACTATATACAATAGTAATATTTAAATCCTATAGTAATAATAGCCATATAACCACTCATCCATTCACCGTTAGTTTGTTCATCAAATATTAGATTGCAGAGTGGTCCATGTGCACATATATAGGGTAACTTGTACTATAGTGACAAAACTTAATTTTTTTTGGTAAATGAATTTTATTCAAAATAGGCCATTTGAAAGACACCCCAACGCCTTGTACAACAGTGAAACAAAAAGGAGTACTAGACTTTCAAGAGGAACACAACAGAGAGGCATTAAGCCTAGAACAGCAAAAGGAAAACGTCCTTCTGGGACAAAGTAATAGAAAGAGGAACTAATAACCATCAACAAAAAGTGACAAAACTTATTAATGGCATATACGACTATCAAAATTTTCCATTTAATTATCGTGTAATTTTTTCAACACCTATTAATTTTTTACTAATATTGTAATTATCCTTGTCTTGTTGACCAAGGACTACATCGATGTGGTATTGGAATTATTAGTATGTATGTGGAATGGAAGCTTCCAATTAGGTCCCCATTAATTTTTTTAATACCTTTGAATGCCACTTGAAATTATTGGGTCCACTTAAACTCAACTTCCTTTGTAAGAAGAGTGAATAATGGAGCTACAAGTTTGCTAATTATTTGTAAATTAGCTCTAATAACATACAGATCCCAAGAGAATCCTAATGTTTGTTTGAGTCTCATGCAGAGTGTCATGACCCTCCTTGGTAGAACTAGCTACTCATTTGGACTATGTATTAGCAAATGTTGTTTAATACTTAGCTTTATTGTTTTGATGGATATATGCTTCTAATATTATGTCCATTTTCCATAATAATATGATATTGTTGATGCTCTACTTGGTTGCAGGATTAGGTACTCTCGTGGATGGACAAGAGAATTTATCACAAGGAAAAAGAGACCATATTGAAGGGGAAATGATGATGATGACTCATTCATCAAGAAACTCAAGATAACATGAATGAATACCCTTTCATGTAGGTGCATTATGGTTTTCTTATGCTCATGTTTATACCATTGGACCAGGAAAGTTGCTTGCAATAAGTCTCCTTAACTTGAGTCGATGATAGCCTGGGTCTATCTTAAATAAGAATCCACTCACTTGAGGATAAAATAATGGTATGAAACATCGAGGTAATTCATTTGTTCTTGTATATGGCATGATGGTTTTGTTATCTTCCTTGAAAATGTGACTGAATGGTATCTTTGGAATGACTAAATAGATTTAATTTAAGGTTGCTTCTTCTATTTGGAATGAAATATTATTTAGTTTGCTTTGATTGAATGAGAAAATATTTAATCCTAAACTAATGTTAGATTTAATATTAATCAAAAGGAATTATTACTGTTAGTATTAATAAATAGAATAATTAATATTATTCTTATGTTAGATTTAATTTTAATCAAAAGAAATGATCAATGTTACTTAATCTAATGTTAGTATTAATCAATAGAATGATTAATATTATTATGTTAGATTTAATTTAAATTAAAAGGAATGATTAATGTTAGTTTAATCTAATGTTAGTATTAATCAATGGAAATATTAATGTTATTCTAATGTTAGTTCTTTTAATCTAAAGGATTGAATATTTTTCTTTAGACTTGGGTTTATGTTGTCTCATTTTGGTTTGTATTTCTTCTTACACATTGAGACATGTTGGGTCACCTTAAACCTTGATGGTGGTGGTGGAGCATATACTATTTTAAGTTGGAAAAAGTGGAGCCACTTTGATTTTTTAACATATAATGCTTTGTCCTCCACTCTGTGTTGCATTGAAAGGTGTCTGAGTAAGATCTTTATGGACATGGAGGAATTGCATTAATGTTACCACTCAACCCTAGCACCTTTTCTTCCTCTCTCCTAAACCTTTGAGAGAGAATGTTTACTGCTAAAGAGAGGGGACATCAGGAAGGAAGGAAAATAGGATAAAGGAACAAAAGAAAAGGTAAATAAGGATAGCAAGGTACAAAACTATGGAGACAAAGGCTTTTAAAGGACTAATATCACTGTTAGGTATATTGAGTCTTATTGTTGTTGGGATTTAAAATGTCATCAAGGTGATCTTGAAACTATGACTATCATCTACTATCATCTAATAGGTGTGCACCAGCTTATTATAGCTCAAACCCTAACATTGTATGAATTAAATATTACTTTAATTCAACCTCTAGATTAGGCTAGTATACCTTGTCAATTAATTGAGTGTTGACTCATTTAAGCTCAATTAAATGTGTAAATATAGAAATAGATATGGGATAAGGGTTAGAAATTAATGAATGAATAGTGGTTGGATAAAGCTAACAACATAGGCATCTATAGGGTAACCTCCCACAAATTGATTTCTAGTATTCCACACTTGAGACTAACAACATTCAAAACTAGTGATCTTCATCATTAAAGCACAAAGTATACTTCAAGGACTATTTCAAACTTCTAGAGTACTAATAATCCAAATAGAAAAATTAGATCAATACTCAAACTAACAAAAAAATAAATCATTTTCAAGCATACATTTAAACATGAAGCATTCCAAGGTGCTCTAAGTTAGCAATCCAATATTAGCATAATAGATTAACCATAGCAGTAGTAGTAAGAAATAACTCCATAGATAAAATCTTTACAAGTAAAGAAGACATAGGGTTGAGGTAAATATCAGAGTAATCCTTCTATTGATTTGTAAAAGAATATACAATAGTAGGGCAAGAAAACACTTTAGATCTAACCCTTCAAAATGAGGGTTCGACCTCTATTTATAGTTTGTATAATGAAATTGAAAAATTAAAAGCATTAGGAACATTACAAGGAAACTGAAATGTCAGATCAACAGGATGTTAAGGTGGAAATATCTTATTTGTTTGAAGAAATAAAGGGAGTTGCACTCCATGGATATTTTGCATCTTGGTGTCTACAACTTGCTCGACCTCTCATGGTTTTTGATTGAATACAATATCAAGGCATGATCAGAGTCTTTCATCATTCTCGCAGTGACCACTCTACCATGGATCTACAATAGAAATGGTTCTTGGATCTTTATTTTGCATATCTTCATATTCTCACCCCTTTCACTTTAGCTCAACTTGATACTGCATTGGGCTCCAAGGCATTTTTCAACAATTAGTCAAAATTTTCAAAAAAATTGTTAAATATGTGGCCTTTTGAGCCTATATTCCAAAACCTCCCAAGGAGATTTGCTCGTAAATATTTAGAACTCAGATTCTTATCCATTGGGAATCAGGAGTCAAAATAGTATGGATTAAATGGTAGTGAAGTGGAATGAATGAATGGAGTGGGATTTTCATGGAAAATATGAATGAGTGGAATGGAGGGAGAAAAAACTATGCAGTGAAGGAGATGAGTACATGAAGGGAAATGAAGGATAGTATAGACTCTGGTCATCCACATTTTTATGCTTCTCAGAATAACTTCCCTGTTACCATCACTCTCTCAAATATTTTTAAATATGCTCAGAGATTAATGGTTCACATAGAAATCATGCAAGAAGTAAAAGTAAATCATCTTTGTAAGGTATTACTCCTTCCACAAGTTTGAATGCATGGTTGTGATTGAGAAAATCACTTCCTCATGACCTTTTATAGACTTGATCAAAATATGGTGCTCTTCCTTGCAACTCAGCATCATGACCTTCACATGTCTCTTGTAGGTTCATGCTTCTTTGCTATCCTTTGACATTATTAGGATCAAAATTGTTCACAAAAATGTTTCTTTTGCAACAAATTTTTTTACTACTCCTATACCTTTTATTGTTGATCCTATTCTTCAATTTCTTCCTCTTGCATATTTTTAGTATCTTCTACATTCTCTTCCCCCTGTTCATCCTCTTATTTATGCATTTATCTATCATTCCTTTCTGGTTCATCTTCACTAACATTTTTTTCCTCTTCTTCAACTTCTTCCTCCACCTCCTTCATCATTCCTTCTTCAAATATTTGAACCATATGATCCAATATCTTCAAAGATTTATTCCAAGCATATTGGGTAGGATTAGATATCTCCATAACTTGTTGATGAATAAACCATAGCTTGGTGGTCTTCTCATAAGACATAGAGAGTCCCCAGTCTACCATATCTTCCATTAAATCCTTGAGTCTGGTTAAGTCTTTTATCATTTGGGTCACCTTATATTGCTCAACAAGCTCCTGCCATGCACCAATATTAGATTCTTCTTGTACAAGGAACTCAAGTTATCCTTAATATCTTCATTACTCAAAATGGAGTTCTCCTTATCACAAAATACTTGGAAACCATACTACATTATTTATTGGTTTATATCAACAATATTATGTAGTTTGCTTTCAATATTATCTTTTAACAGCCATCCTTTCTAAATTATTTTATTATTTTGAGAATAATTTTAGTTGTCATCCTCATAGTGTTTCAATATTTATTGAAAATGGGTTTAGCAATCATACTATGTCTTGCAACTTGAATATCCTCTCAGCTTTAGCGACCATTGGATGTATCTCCTCTGTAACCTTCTCCAAGTCTTCTTTAGTGTCTTGCAATAAGTGGCTGGCCTCATCCATGAAGTCGATTATAGGATGAATTCCATAGCACTTCTCCATAATCTCATACCATATTTTTCTTGACTTGTCTCACTTTTTCCTTGGAGAAACCTACAACTATGGTTTTCTCAATTTGGATTTGTTACTACAGAGTCTGTATTTGTTTGGCATACTTTTTATTCTACTTCTTTAACTGTTTATTTTTCTCCTTATATTGGACCATCTCTTGAAACTTGTCTTACCATTGTTTGACTTCATTACTTACAACCTTTTCCACTTTCCTTTGGTCACTGATTGTGGCTTCTAGCTTTGCAATCTTCTCCTCTAGCTTTTCATATTTCTCCCTATTAATATCACTTTTCACATACATAGTCTCCAGCCTAGCTCTAACTATGATAAACTCATCCTCTAAGACCAATTACAAGATATCTTCAGTCAACTCTTCCAACTGGTAATCTTCAATTGGAATGTCCTCTTATAGCTTACTGACCATAGGAGTGAGTTTGATCTTCATTCTCTGTCTATCCACTAGATCAACCATAATGGATTTTCTCACTCGAGCAACCCTCTTGGAATGTTGGGCTAATTTATTGCCCCAATATTTTTGAGTCTTTAATGAATCATTCCTAATATTCTGTAAAGAGGCTATTTTTGGATGATCAGTGGGCATAGAATTTGTAGTGAGTGAAGGGAAAACTGGTAATTGCATATTTGGGAGCGGTGTTGTAGTGATAATGGTAGAATCTATGTTTATGGTAGGGGTTACAACTGTGACTAAGATTTATGGTTGTAGCTATGAATGTGGGTGGAGAAGTTGGAAGTGATAGCCCCTCTATAGGTATGGGTGATGATGTCATTGGAGGTGATTGAGTATGCGTTGGAGATGATGATATGGAGATTTACGATGAATGAGGTGGGCATAGAATGCGATGAGATGATGGAGGATTATGAGGTGGTGATGGTGGTACTATTTCCTCTTGGACTTGAGAAATAGAGAGATATTTATTCATGGAATAAGGAGGAAGAGGATAAAAAGAGATAGAAACCATACCTATGTCTACTAAATTAGATAGCTAAAAAATTTCAATAACACTTTATTGTTGCTCCTACTAAACATGTTGCTCTATTGTAGAGGCTAGTGGTTGTGTAGCAGTTTGAGCCTCATCTAATTTTTATTTCTTGATGATCTTATTTTCAGCCTCCTTTATTGAATCTTTTAATTTTCCTTTTGAACACAACCGTAGTGGAGGATTTACCTTTATGTGCACCTTCTTGAGGTTGAGGGGATGGTACTACAACTTCTTTTATAGGGGGGTCTATAGGTTTAGAAGAGGTTCCAATAGTAAACTTGATAGGAGTTAGATCTATAATCTCATCTTATTTACCCCTTTTTATCTTTTGTGGGGAATGTGCCCCTAGAGCCATGCGTTTAGGCCTTTTCTCCACCTAGATAATTTTTGCAATCCCAGATTCATTTGCATGAAGGCCTCCACCAGCATATCCCATATTTTGCATTAGAGATGTCCCTATTGGGTATTATTGTACTTGCTCTGGTGAAGGCTCAAAGATATATTGTGTTTCTTTAGTAGCTAGTGGGGTATTTGTTGCAGTATCAGACTACTAGAGAGTTAATGGAGGAGGAGCATTAGGGGGAGTTTGATTTTTTTCTTGTTTATAAAATTCAAATAGTATTGCACATGTTCATAGAAATCTCTCCATGGTGGTAGGGGTTCCATCTTACTAACATTCCATTCAATCAAGGAACTTTTCTTATTATTTCTATGCTTTTCAATCACTAGTCGAGTAGTCTTCTCAAATTTAGGGGTATTTTAACCATTTAAGGCCTTCATATTTTCTATATGAAAAATTGTTCATATAGACCCTTTCTTGTTACAGTGATATCATCCACATTAAGGGGATAGAAAAATTGTTTCTTTCTCTTTATCCCAGTACCAAATTTATGATTGATGAAGTATGCATGTCTATAGTATTCTAATGCAAATATCTGGATGGTAACATAATGTGGTAGCAGGTATGGTTTCTCTGTGAATCCATACAATTTAATTATTTTTCCCTTGATCAGAACATACTAGTCTCCATCTTTAGCTTCCTTCATTTGCAATCACTCTCTAACTATGGGAGAAAGTCTAGGAAAATTCCCATGTATTATTTCTAAAGATGATCTCAAAATTTCTCTATTGAAATTGTAATAGGACTCTATTTTGCTCAAAATCCTAGTCCAACAATAGACTGGTATGGGATTTCCATCATTATCTTTATCTGATACCGGTATCCAAGGATTTTCTTTTCTGGTAGCACTAAGGAACATCCAAGCCAAATGAGAGCAGTGTCTAAAAGAAGGGGTTTCAGGGTCTTTCTTCATAGCCACCAGCTGCTCATGTATTATTTTGGTGAGAAAATCCAACCAATTAAAATATACTGGTCTATTATTATCATTCTCTATGGGCTTCCTATAAATTTTCTCATTGGAAATTCAATACATTATACTTTGCCAATCTCTCACATATATGTTAGAATCTAGGCCAAGCCAGTATCGCCAACATGGAAAATAGCTCTAGGTAGGAAAAATGTTATGTGGCATTCGGGTCCTAAGAAAGGCATTTTTAGACTTTATGGTTTTGAATTGTTTATATACCCAATATCTAAAATGGATTCCACTTTGACTATGATATTATAGTGTGTAATGCTTAGGTTGCTCTTCTGGATCAAGAGGTTTAGTTTTTATAGGCATAATTTCTCCCATGGCAAAGAGGTCACAATAGAGTTGTTCAATTATATGAAAAAGTATTTTAGCCTAGGTTGTTTTCACTACTTTCGTCCTAGGATCATAAAAATTCACTATGGTTGAAACTTATTCTAGACATGGCTGAATAGAATCAGAGACATAAAAGGATATAAGAGAGTTAAGATAACAGGTACCTTGTAATAAAAGTGGTTGTCCTAGCTCATAACTAATCTCAATCTACTGCCTGAGTCTATCTCATGTTTTCCATATCATTTTGGTATCTACAACTACCAAGGATTTATCAATGTAGTTCAAGTTTTCACCCTTCACTAACTAAGCAACCTATTTTACAACTTTTGGAGCCATATTTGCAAGATTTGTATTGGGGTAGCTCTTCAGATGCGCAATAAATTCACCTCTATTCATAGTCAAAGCTCTGGTAAACTTCTATAGTAAGATGTGTGAAATGATTTTTCATATAATTTTGATTTTAAGTAGCATCTCATCCATATTTTGTCATTAATGTTGTAGCTAAATGGTTAGTAAATTCACATTCATTCAAATACGCAAATTGGTGGTAAGACATCATGGTTTGATAATGAATATCTCAATGCTGATTGGACAAAGCTCTTAGCATTTTGTTGCTTGCAATCGATTGACACTCTTTTTAGGTATATTTACTCCACTTTGTTTGGATGTCAATTGTGGTATTTGATTTTAGCTTTCCCTTAATACCTCATATATTTTAAATCTTCATGAAATCTTGTGATTCATGGATCAACGTCATAGAATTTAACACCTCATAGAATCTAACACATCGTGGATCACAATATAGTGTGGATTGCAACACGCCATGGATTTTAACACTTCATTTTCCTTCTTTATTGTTGAAGTAAAAAAAATATGAAATAAAACTATAACACAAATATGTACATATATTACACTGGAAGAAAATCATTACTCGAAATACAGTTTCAGATGATATCCATTGATTGGGATCGACTGCATATTTCCATTCTAATATTGAAGCTAAAAAGCATTATTCTTTTTTACGTCAACTATCTTGAATGGACCTTCTCATAATGAGTCAAATTTTTGGTGATTGTCTACCTTAAACTTCTCCACATTCCACTTCAAAACTAAGTCACCTTATTTGAATTTATTGAACTTTGATTTCTTATCAAACCATCCCTTTGTATCTATAGAGTGTTTCTGTAAACTCTCATATGATTGGGTTCTCTATTCTTATAGATATAATAAATGCATTAGTATAGCCTCTATTGGACTTTTATCTACTTCATGATCCTAGTTAGTCCATTTCAGAGTTGGTATCTCAATATGGATGGGTAGAATGGCCTCTTTACCATATACTAGTGCATAAGGGGATGTCTTGATAGAATTTTTTATAGTAAACTTTTTTTCCCATAGAACCTCCTCTAAAAGAATATGCCAACTTATTTTTTTATATTCCAATGCTCTTTTCAGTATCCTAAGTAGGTTCTTGTTTTTGGACTCTGCTAGTCCATTTCCCTAGGGTTAGTAGTTAGAAGAGTTTTTTAAACTTATGTCATATTTGCTTGTAAAATTTATGTATTTTAACCCTATAAAAGTTGGACCATTATCACTTACTAGGAATTCAAGGAGACCAAACCTTGTGATTAAGCTTTTCATGAATTCAATTACCATATATTAATTTTATCTTTTGGTTGGAATTGCCTCAACCCATATGGTAAAGTAATTTATAGCAGTCATAATATATTTATGACCTACTAAAGAATTAGGATTTATGACTCTAATGAAATTTAATCAGCATTGCTGGAAAGACTCTTCTACTTGGACTGGCTTCAAGGAAAATGAAGAATTTCTAGTTCTCCCAACATATCTCTGATACTTATCACATGCTCTTGTTACTTTGAAAGTGTCAGCAAATATAGTAGGCCAGTAATAACCTACCCTTATGATTTTCATAGTAGTAAGTCTTCTTGAAGAATGTCCTCCTAACAATTCTTCATGAAATTCTTCAACGACTTGTGTTTGATCATCTCTCAAGCATCTTAGAACTTCATCAAGGTTCTTCCTATATAACCCTTATGGTAATAGAACATACTTCAAAACTTGAAGCCTATAACTTCTTTATGAAGGGTTAAGATCTTGTTTGAAATTAACTTGTAAATTGATCAACCCAATCTGAATCTCCTAAAAATTTATCCCCACTCTGTTTAAATACTAATGACTAACATGCTGAAATTTGGTCTAATACTATTTTTCTTGTCATTCCCTGACATAGTGCTCTACCTCTGACTAACTTTGTAGGATGGATTTCTACATTGCACTCTTGAATTTTAGTAATCCAACCAACTCTCTTATCACCCAACTCTCCTTGTAATATAAAGCTTCTAACATCAGGATGTACCACATAAACAAGAGTTTTACTTTTGAGCCAAATATTATTTAGACTTTTTCAATGATTTCATAACTATAAACACATATCTCTCAATAAATTTATATTTAGTTTGGTAATCATAAATATTTTTAATTTAAAAAATATGGGATGTTCTTCTCCATAATCATTATTTTACATTAGTACTATTGCATAGCTCTCCTCAACTTTATATGCATACAAAATAAAATATTTGCTGAATGTAATAACCCTATTTCATAACCAAACAAACTTAGGGAAAAAATTATATATATATATATATATATATATATATATATATATATATATATATATATATATATATATATATAACCTCACATCATTATTGCTATTTCATATGTGAATTCAAGTATCTTCATGAGGTTCTCTTATTGATACATATATAAGTAAGTCCAAGGTTGCACTTCACATGAACTCAACATGGTCAGTGTCTATCCTATGGATAGGAGTGTCCAACCCCTATAATGACCTACAGGTAAGGTTTCTTTACCTTTCACTTGGGAATTATCCCATCTATTTCAACAGGAATGCCCTTTTTCCCTTACTAGTTTAAATCACACATTAAACTAGTCCCTTATGTTAGGTTTATTTTAACCTATACATTAGGTGTATGCCTTGATGATTAGCTTGTTCTTTCTTATAGATAGAACAACAATCATTGTAATAATTTACTTTACCACACCCATGTTAGTAAGTTAAGGGGTTTATCACATAAACCCACGTAGACTTGTGAATGCCTACCATTAAGCCTTACTTGAATCATTCAACCATAATCTCCATGAGGTTAGATAACATTCACATTCTCCCTTATATTTGTTTCATATTTGATTCACTAAAGTTACATCCTTAAGTGATATGCATGGTTTCTTCATTCTCTTTAATATTAGGATTACTTTAGGAGATTTAGACACCATCTTTAACTCTCATTTAAAGGTCTAAATCCAAACATTTGATAACTTTATGTCATGATACAACTTTGCATTACTTTCCATGACTATTTACTAATGAAAACTACATTGCTTACAATCCTCTTAAAGAGTGATACAAACCAATTACAATTTGACCTCAAAGAGGTACTTTTACAATAATAGAGACCTTTTTTTTAGAAGGCTCTTTTGCAATACAAAAATATTTACAATATAAATTGAGTAGGACCAATATTCATTTGAATCCACTCGAATCACCAGTACTTGATTGAAGGTAAATCAGGATCAGGGCAACCCATAACATGTATATGAAATGCATTCTAAGCAATCAAGTAATGATTTTTTTCAATGAATGCAACTAAACTCAATATATTTCACATAATGTAGTTGTCTAAAGCATTCAATCATTCAAAGGAAGGAAATCCCATACTTTCCTAAGACAAAGAAAAACACATCTTCATCTCATATATTTCCATAAAATATGCCTTTGAATCAAATATCATTACAACCATTTATTGCTAGTCCTTTTCAAATAATATACGTATCCATTTGTACTTTCACAAGTAACTCATTCTTCTTTCAACTAGAGATAGCATTAATATACTTTCTCAAATAACTCATATTTCTTGCAACTAGAATTTAGCATTTAAACAAAACATACTTTCTCAAGTAACTCCTATTTATTTCAACTAGAAATAACATTTAAACAAATCATACTTTCTCAAGTAACTCATATTTCTATCAATTTAGAAATAGCAATTAAACAAAACATACTCCTTCGAGTAACTCATATTTCTATCAACTAGAAATAGCATTAAAAAAAACATACTCTCTTGAGTATCTCATATTTCTATCAACTAGAAATAGCAAAACATACTCTCTCGAGTAACTCATATTTCTATCAACTAGAAATAGCAAAACATACTCTCTCGAGTAACTCATATTTCCTTCACAAGTGTGTTTGCTAGTTTGCTTTGAAATCTATAGTTCTTCCTCAAATTTGGCTACCAATTTGGCTCAATATCTATCCATGAGACCATACTATAGTTCCAAGAGTTTAGCTAACATCTCTCTTGTAATCTACCAACAAGATTACTCAAAATTTAGCTACAACTCTACCCGTAATCTATCACACTAGATTACTCTATAGATTACAAGCTTGGCCCTTAGTTTGTTACAGGAAGCATACTATAGGTACACAATAATAACAATTATGATTTAATACCCAATATCTTGTCAAGGATAAACTATAGTTCCATAAAGGATTTTGAAAGTATTATATATTGTTTCGCTATATAAATTAATTTACTAGATAACTACAGCTCTTTACCCTTAGTTAATCTAGTAAAATTCTTCCTCTTAACATAAGCATAATTTAATTTCATTTTATAAACCAAATTCCCATACCTTTGCTTTACAAAATGAACCATTTCTTTTCTTAGTAGATTGTGAAAGCTTTTCTCTTTTTGTTCCTATGCGAAGAGAAGAATTTTCCTTAATCCACACTTTATACAAGCATTAAGGCTTCATCAGATATATATATGGAAATATATATATATACCTATACTATACCTTCTTATAAAATGACTTATTTAAACCATAGTTTTATACAAGGTTCTAGTCGTATTAATCAAGTAAACACGCTATGAAGTCCACAACATATGACATAAACTAACAAGGACTTCATTTCATTTAACCTTTTTTCTTTTAATTTTTTTTTTTTTACCAAGTATTATGTGGAGGTTTTCAATACTTAATTGTCTGTGTATTTTTAAAGACTATTCCCCATTTTTTATAACCCAACGATCAAACAAGGATACTTTCCAATGGACTAAAAGGTTTTATACATTCACAAATCAATCCAATGATGAATCTACTAGACAACCACCCATCGGTCACTATAATTTTGCACAACCGAAGAATCACCTGACCGTTTGCATTGCTCATTAGTAGGAATTAGTTTAATCTCACTTGACCACCACCCTTTCATTTAAAATGAGTTAAATATAATTTTAAACAATACCCCATGGCACAAGACCCAATATTCACCATAGGAGTTTTATAAATATGTTTTAGCAAAGGTAATTAGATGTTCTCGACAAACCCAAAAATCATCTAGGTAATAATTGACCAATCTAGTGGATATGAGGTTTAAATTGACTTGTACCTTTTGTGATGTGATAATCCAATTAATTTTGGCTATCAACACATCAATGGATAACTATTAATGAATTTCTAATAGATTGTGTATTTCTGTAAACCTAATTTCATCGATCCGATTAGGGCATGCAAAATCTTAACAAATGCACTGGTTGATTATGCACAATACCAATTAGGGATTTAAAAGAGATATTCTATGGTAGTTATAATCACTTCAACCCCATGTACTCATCACGTCAGAGCTGTGTGGGTTTAAATCATACTAGACTACCAGAAAGTCAATTTGCACGTATTGCATGCATTGAGTAAATTCAAAACCATGAAAGATTTTATTACTATGCAAATATCAATTATACAAGGCACAAAACATTGAGTGCAGGCAGATATCTTTGATCTATATTGGGATCCAGTCCAAGGGAATCCATATAAGGGTCATGTTACAGTAATTTTGCAGAACAAACTTTGGAACAAAGTAGATCGACACACTCCTGGCCAACATATGGTCATTAAGGATGTCTTGTTGCTCTAACACAATTTTATTGGGGTTTAAATAAAAATACAAACAAAACCTTTAATTAAATCCATAAAGATGACCTATTTGGAATGCTAGTTTTATGAGAGAGAGATTAACATAGGTTACTAGGCTACGTTAACATGAAATCCAAACATCATGCATGGTTATAGTATATTTAAAACATAGATAAATAGAAAAGTCTTTTTGACCTGATAAATTTGAAAAAGCTCTCAACTTAATTCCCTTGGCTTCCGAGTCCAACAGTCCTTCCTTCTAGCATTCCTCAATCAATGACTTGGCCAAATTCCTTTAGAAACTTTTAGCCTTTTGGTTTCTATTTCACCAAAGGGTGAAGAGCATAAATCCTAAGCCCAAATTTTCCTATCAAGAATGTCCCCTATCCTTCCCAAAAGCTTTCAATTTATAGGAGAGCATTCTCTCTCTCATGAGCTACAACTGTTTATTATTTTATTAACATGACACTTATCCATAAGCAACTAAAGTGATAAAGATATAATTAAAGTCTAAAGTCAGAATACACTATCTTAGTGGTTTCATTTAATAATATGCCACTTCGTACGAGGAGTTTTAAAGTAATAGTATTATTACTTTTATAACATGCCATTTATCCATAAGTGGCTAAAGTGCTAAAGGTATTATTTTATACTCTTTCACTAGCCCATAGGTGGCTTATTAAATTACTATTACCTGGTGGACATAGTGGAATGCCCACTTATCCCTTCAAGAGGCATTTTCTAAAGGAAATCATATAAGAGGGTGAATAATAAAATATTTCTTTTTATTATTCTTAGAAAGTTAGTGCCCTCCCTCTTGGTCCAATAGGACTTTAACAAATTTTGTGAGCACTTGATTGAGTTAAATGAGGTTAACCAAACCTAATGACTTTATAAGTATGTAAAATATACTTTTACATCCTATCTAGTTTCTTCCTTAAATATATATTTCAAAACACCAAATATACCAACAACATTCTCAAAACTCTATAGCTTAACAATGCCCTTTAACGGTTCATAAAACTAAGCAACAATCACATAATCAACAAGCATAAGGATTCGGTCAAGATGGGATGTGACACTGAAATCAGGGTTTACCAGCACTAGAGTGGTAGCAATGGCTTTCTTGATTAATTTAAAATCTTGTTTCCTTGTCTCAATCCACTTGAACTCCATATTCTTTTTTATCAATTTTGAGATAGGTTTAACAATTTCAGCAAAGCTTGAAATGAACTTCCTCATAAAATTTATCTACCCAAATAATGATTGTAAAGCCTTCTTATTCATGTGGAGAGGGAGATATAGTATTGAATTTACCCTATCAGGATCTATTTCCATTCCTTATTTAGAAACTACATGCCCTAACAATTTTCCCTCATGTACTACAAAGAATGACTTCTTTGGATTTAAGGAGATATCAAATTCTCTATATTTCTAAAAAACTTTCTCCAAGTGTTCTAATTGAGCTTGTTTTCTATGAGAAAACACTATGACATCATCCAGGTATATCATAATGACTTTATTTATCAACTCCCCAAAATAATAATCCATGTCTCTTTGAAAGATGTCCTCTACATTAGATAAACCAAAAGGCATTCACTAATAAGCAAAGGTGTCCCACTTTGTAGTAAAGGTTGTTTTGAACTGATACTTATCTTTTACCCAAATCTGGTTGTATCTTGAGAAACCATATAATAGGGAAAACCTTTTAGCCCCTACAACTAGTTGTAGAATCTAATCAATCTAAGGAAGAGGATAGTGATCCTTTAGCGATGCTTTGTTTAGGTTTTTGAAATCAACACACAAGCGGATGTCTCCATTCTTCTTTTTTATATGGACTAATTTAGCAACCCATGTAGAATTTTTGATAGGATAGATAATATTTACCTTCAGAAATTTAAGTAACTCTTGTCTCATTATGGATTCAATCGTAGGATTCACAAGTCTCTACTTCTGCTTGAAAGGATTTGAATTAGCTTCTAGCAAAATAGTGTGTTGAATGATCCTTTTATCATACACCTTAATATATTCATATGACCAGGCTATAATATCTCGATATTTGAGGCATATAGTCTTAATTTCCTCCACTTATTTTAGAGAAAAATGAATGTCAATCGTGAGTTTTTTATCTTTTTCTACTTCAATCCCTTTGTAAATCTCATCATGGATTTCCATGGCTCATGATTTCCTCCCATATTTATTATAAAATAGGCTTTATAGTGTAATTAAAACTTTAGGGATGTGGTTGTTCTTCAACTTAATAACATCTTGCTAATCCATTTCTTGAGGGATTTCTTCCTACACACTAGATAAGTAAACTTCTCTTACTATAAAGTCAATAATTTGATCATCACTCTCAAAAACTTATCAGAAAGTCTATCTATCTGGTACTGTAGGTTTGAAGACTAATTTAACTCTTTTAACCTTTGATGACCCAATATCTAAAGAAGGGTTAAAATTAGAACCCTTAATGGCTAAATAATTAGCCAGCATATTCTATTTTCTACGAATAGAGTGGATGTTTAAAGCATCAAAAGATTCCATAAAATCCCAGTCTATCCCTATATGATTTTAATTAATGGTGCTTACTATTGCACTTCTCTATGACTTGATTGACTACTAGCTCTAATTCACCATATATATCCAATATTTTGATTCCCATACTCTCTACTTGCATCAATACTAAATATAGAGCTTCATATTCTGCAACATTATTAGTGTAAGACCATGTCAATCTATAAGCAAAACTTTTCACACCTTCTGAAGGATATTTTAAAGTTACACAAGCACCAAACCCATTTTTGCATCTTTCTCCATCAAACTGCATTGTCCACATTTATGACTCTCTCAGTGACTGATTGGATATGGTCAAGGTATTTTTCTCAATTTTAGAATAAATGCTATAAGTACCCATACCTATTCCAAACATGATATAATCCTCTTTGAACGATAAATCATCTTCCACTTCTAACTCTTCAAAGTTCTCTACTAGTTCAATATTATATAGAGCTGAGAGGTTACACATCTTCTATTTTTTCAATATGATAAGATACAAGCTTTTTAAATATTATCCTTCTTTTTTTAGCATTAATACTGGATTTACAGGTTGACCCAAAACCTTTTACAAAAATAAGCCCAGGGTTGTTGATGAACATGTCCTTACTAAGAATCCTATATATGTAAAATATACATGTCACCAAAGCCATTACATTCGATAAGGCACATACCCTGTTATCAAAAAGAAACTTCCCATACAACATTTTGGGTATACCCCGAGAAAACACACCTGCATCATAATTACAAAAAAAAAAATAGACACGGATCCCTTCCTTGAAACAGTGGAGAAACAAAAATTTGTAGACACACATAGCAGAGTACTAAAAAAACTCCCACAAGCTCTGTATTGACAGTTACTCTTAATAATTATTTGGTGAATGCTTTCTTTCATATATGACATGCTTTGGGACCACATCTCATCTTGGCCAATCAGCCTTGGAGAAGTGAACCTGTTGGCTAGATTTATGGCGGTGGCTATCTTGTGGTCCACGTGGCTCTGGTTCTAAGTCTTATATTATCATTTCTTTCCTGCCCTGTGATTATCAACCAACCTCAAATTACTAAGATGACTAGGAGACATGTTATCTGACATGTGACTATCCCCATTAGTCTTTGTGGTATTTCCAAGCAGCATCCACGAATACTGATAGCTTGGATAATTTTTATTGTGAGTCCATTTCAAAAAAGAGGTGGGAATACTCCTAGCATTCGAACTTACAGTGCCTTCCCTATTGGTAAATTTGACTATCATTTTTGGCATTCGTGTTGAATAAGTTCCTCTACTTTGCTCAGGACACTGTGTTCCCATTTGAAAAGTCTATCACCATTGACACATATATTGGCCAGCTTATCAATAATTTTGTTAGCTTCTCGAAAGAGATGTTGGGATTTTTTGTCCTTTATTCCCTGTAAAAGGAGCCTAGCCTCTTCAAAAATTGTTTTAATCCTCCAAGGAGGTGTTTTCCAATTATTGAGGAGATTTATAACATGCATATAGTCTCCTATGATAAAATTGCCTTCTAAGTCTTGAGTCATTTGAATACCTCTCCACATAGCTCTAGTTTCAGCTTCGTTGTTCGTCCTTGTTCCCAAATATTTAAAAAATGCAAGCATCATATTCCCATTATGATCTCGCACAATGCCGCTAGTGCCTGCTCTGCCAATATTTTCCTTATTCGCTCTATCAAAATTAATCTTAAACCAACCCCTAGGAGGTGGGGACCACTTAACATTGGCTTTGGAGTTGACTAACCTAGGCACAAACTCATCTAACAAGGTTAAGCTTAAACATTGAGCAATCGTGGTCTCCTATAGATGAGGTTTACAACTATCAAAAGGGATAAGGTTCACATTATTGTTGGCAAAGGATAATATTATGACAATGATAGTTTGATGATCATGGATAGACTCATTAAAGACTCTATGGTTCCTTTCTAAACACACCTGCCAAAGATAGTGATTGAGACAAATTTTCCACATGTATCTAAGTCTTTGGCTTGAAAATGGGCAAGACCACTGGATGAACAAATCAAGTACGATGGCTAGTTTAACCTAGAAAATATTGAAGGCCTGAAAAACCCCACTTAGGACATTTAAGGAAAAAGGGCACTCAAGGAAAATGTGATAAATGGTCTCCCAATCAGCCCTGCACAAATAACAACGATTAGTGATACAAATACCTTTACGCATCATATTATCAATGGTTAGAATTCTTCCTTGGATAACCAACCATGAAAAGACTGTAATTTTTGGAATTAAATTTTTTATCCAAACTAAGTCCTTTTGGAGGAAAAAATCCTTGTCATAAAGCAAAAGCTTGTAAGCTGATTTAACAGTGAACTACTCATTTTCTGTAGGAGCCTAGGTCACTTCATCTTCCTTGGGTCTCATGGGGATAAACTATTGCCTGAGAATGTTACTAAATTGGGGGGGAGACAATTTGTTGTAGAACTGGACTGCCATATTCCTCAGTCTGAAGAGTTTCACATATCTCCACCCCTACATCCAAATATTCTCCTTTTCCTGTATTCCCCTGGTCTGCAGGACGGCCCCTCAGTAGGATTCACTTGGCTCCTAGTGATGATGTTAGAGAGATGAAATTTTTTATTTTCCAATGCCTCAACTTTATTCTTAAGTTCTTCAGCATTAGGGTTTGGCTTTGGGATGCCCATTGGGCTTGAAGTATTTTCAGCATCGGGGTTTAAGGATCCCAAATTGGATGGGGATTTTAGAGATCAGGCATTAGGGTTTTTATTTGTGATTCCCACGGGGCTTACAGTAATTTCAACATTAGGGTTTTAGGATCATGAATTGGATGGGGATTCTAGAGAGTTATAAATGTTAGCCTAAATGTTTTGGGCTTCCATGTCTTTTGATAATCCTCCTGCTCCCATATTGGATATAATTGAAAATTTATTTGAAACTAGAGGATTAGAACTTACCTGAGTATTTTGGTTGCCAACAACCTGTTATTTTCCTTTGTCTTGTTGGGACCCTGCACCCTCTCTTTTCTTTTTTTGGTAGACATAGTTTGCCTTATTGAAATCACCTCAACCAGGGAAACTCCTCAAATTTCCTCTATCTAGCATTCCCTGCTTCTGATTTTCTCTATTCATTGCCAGGTTAGGGAACTGATTGCATAGATGTCCTTGATTTTTGCATTTTACATAGAATGTCGGTCTATTATCATATTCTACCAACTATTTTTTATAGTATTCTCCATAATCTAGCTCCACAAACCTTGGAAATTCATTATCCAAATTAGCATTTACGTAGATTCGTGCATGAGTCATCCTTGTCCTAGCCAAGGTCGCATGGTCAATGGAGATCAGGTCCCCTATAGTTCTGGCTATTCCCTGCAACCAATATTCATTGAATAATAGGGCAAGTAGACTTGGGAGATGAACCCAAATAGGGGCAATGTTAATATTTTACTTTTTAGGGTTGAAATCTTCACCCCATCATCTAAGAAAAAGGCTCTTTTTGCCTAGAAACCAAGGACCTCCTGTTAAAATGTGGTTAGTATTCTCCATATTGTTAAAATAGATAATGAAGAACCCTCAATTTAGAGCTACCAACTCCAAGCTACCTATCGGTCACCATTTACCCATCTCCCAAGCCCTGATAGTCTCCATGTTTGGCCTACCTCCCCAAAACTTGCCTACCAGGGAGAATTCTTCCATTGAAAGAAAAAAGCTCATGGAATTTGCTGGGGCCAAAATTTTATTATTTACTGGAACTAGGGGCGGAAGAGAGATAACCTCCTTTATTTTTCCTCTAAGAGTCTCAACAAAAGACGACCACTTCTTGGGCCCTGCATTGTCCTTCGTAGTTTTTTTATCAAGGTCTTTCTATGGAGGTTCGGACCCCCACGTGATGCCTATATCTAAATCTTCTGTAGCCTGACCGCTTTTCTCTGGATCCTCGCATGATATATGCTTTAGGTTCCCACCTGCCACTTTTGTACCTACTCTACCTCTACCACCTTGGCTGAGATTCCTGCCCAAAGAATTCAAACCCTCACTTCCGCCGCACCCGCTAAACCTCAGCTCACTCATTCCTCTTAGTACCTAAGTCTAAAATGTTTTTCAAATATTATCCTTATTTTCTTGCCTTTGTATGGGATTATCATGCCAAAGTAATCCAAATACATATAACATCCTATTTTAGTAGTGAACTCTTTGGAAAGACACAGACCAAAGTAAGATTCTAGGTTTATCACCATAACCTCTTGTATAATAGTTACTTTTGGGGATCTATGTAGTTTTATTAGCACATCCTTAACCACTCCAATGGTCTTAACTGGTGTACCATCCATTTGCCAAACTTTGGGATAGGAATGGGTATACTCCATACCCATTTCACTATAGAATGCTTTGGGAATGACTATGGTTGAAGCCCCTAAATTATTCATACAATTGTGGACTATCCAACCTTTCATTCTTAAAGAGATATAAAATGGAGGAGGTTTGTTATTTAAGGATGCAGGGATCATATCCTTTTTTCCAAAAGGCATGTTGAATATTGTGGTAGCCTACTTTTCTTGGAAATTTTTACTTAAAGAAGCCTTGAGAAGATCTATCTAACCATGTATGAAGAGAGTGTCATATATGATGGATCTAGAGGAAGTCCTCTTTATCTCTTCCACAATACTAAACTCTAACCTTTCCAAATGGATCTTCTCATTCCTCTTCTCTATTTTATCATACTTCTTGTATTTTTATGTAGATTCAATCCTCTCTCTCTCAGTGATGGAAGGAAATATCAACTTTTCTTGTGCTTCATCTTTGTAACTTACTGGTTTCTTATTTTCCTTCTCATATTGCTTTGGAGAACTTCCTCCTTTTTTTTGGCATCTAAGGACTGCATCCCTCTTTTCATCTGCTTGTGGAACATGAAATTTATCATTATTTTACAAAAAGTATTCCCTTTTGTTTTGATATGGGACTTGAAATTGACCTATATTCTATGGATCAACCTATAATATCTTCTATCTAGACCTTTTCATGATAGCAATTATTTCTTCTTCATAGAAATTTTGTCCAACCATAATTTATTTCAGTTTTCATATCATTTTGACTCTTCCTTTCTAATTTCTTTCTTCTTTATCCATAGCATATTACACATGGTTTTGGTACATGACACAAGTATCTAAATCGTGAGGATCATTGCAAACAAGACACCAAACATTCACCAAACTGGTTTCAGGGAAAAATTCTTAATCTTCTTGATTTGTGTTAACCTTGGGCCCTACATTATTACTACTGCTAAGCTTCTAATATTTGTTAATGTATGAGAATATTCTCTACTGAGACCTTTCCACCTCTCTCTTCTCTATTATATTCACCTTGTTATTGATTTTTTTTAAGGTATTCAGAATATCAAGCAACAGGGTGGACTCTTGAGGAATTTAAGAAGGAAGAGGTGGAAAAGGATTTGAGGTAAATGTTGCTTTGGGAGAAGGGATTGGAGCCATTTGGGGAAGTGGAAATGACAAGGCATATCCATATATGAAGATGTAGCTACTTTAGCTTAAAACTAAGGGATCTCTAAACAATATGGCATGACTGTCTTTGGAGGTAGCCTTCCTATATTGATTGGGATATTTTTTGCTTAAACGTCAACATTTTATACTTGATGAAAATTAGATACTCATTTCTATTGAGTTTGTAGCCCCAAGTCTGATCCAAGGGCTCTGATGTAATACATGAAATCAAGGTAGAAAGTTGGTCTAACTTCAGGGGGTATCCTTTTCCATGTTATTCAAAATATCAGGTTGAAATCAAACTAATTATTGCTAATTTTTCTACATAGATGTGAATTGGTTCAGGAGGAAAAATGATCAGCATATTCATTGAATTCTTCCACAAATGTATTGGCTAATACAACCCATGAATTGATGGTTTTATCTTCCAGGGTTCTAAACCAATGCAAACAAATTCCTCTAAAGGTTAGGGCAAGAAGCCTAATTATGGCATCTTCATTTTTAACATTGTGGGTGGCTACTAAGTTCATTATATTTTGACAATGCTCATAAGCATTTTTTTACCCATACCATCATATGTAGGCATAGCTTTGGATATAGATTAGGGGATATCATAAATTTTAGTTAGTCCTAAAGTACCAGTGGTATCCTAATTAGGGTATTTCTATGGAGCTGGATTCAGGTTTACCTGTTGTTATCCATCCATGTTTGCTAAAGTTTTAAATGGAGTTTGACTTGGGGAGAAATTTTTTTTTGGTGGTATTTGAATTTCTCCAATGGGTGAATATAGAGATAAGGTTCTTGTATGCCTAGATCTTATTTATTATGGCTCAAAGAATGAAAAATGTTCTTGACTATTCCTAGCAGAAGACCTGGTAAACATGAAATATTGAGCTACTAAAATAGAGCTTCGTAGGTTCTTGATCTCAGCGAGTCACCAAGTTAATTTGCTTCCACCACTTGGTGAGGTCAATATAATTCACTAAATATTGATTCCTCAAAGAAAATGAAAAAAATAATAACTAATGGGTGAATGAACATTCTATAAATAGGGTTCCACTAGGTGTGCAAAAACTATTTGGGTTTGAAATGACATCAAGGAGTTATTGAAACTGTGACTATCATCTATAATCATGTGATAGGTGTGCACCCACTAATCACAACTCAAAAACTAATATTGGATGAATTAAAGATTTATTTAATTCAACCTCCAGAGTAGTTTGGTATACCTTGTCAATTAATTGAGTGTTGACTCATTTAAGCTCAATTAAATATGTAAAGATAGAGAAATGGTATAAGGATTAGAAAGAAATGAATGAATAGTGGTTGGATAAAGCTAACAACATAGGCATATACAGGGGAACCTCCTACAAATCAATTTCTAGTATTCCACACTTGAGACTAACAACATTCAAAACTAGTGATCTTCATCATTAAAGCACAAAGTATACTTCAAGGACTATTTCAAACATCTAGAATACTAATAATCCAAATAGCATAATTAGATCAATACTCAGACTAACAAAAAAGAAGTCATTTTCATGCATACATTTAAACATAAAGTATTCCAAGGTGATCTAAGTTAGCAATACAATATTAGCATAATAGACTAACCATAGCAGTAGTAATAGAAATGACTCCATAGATCAAATCTTTACAGGTAAAGAAGACACAAGATTGAGGCAAATATCCAAGTAATGCTCCTTCTATTGATTTGCAAAATAATATATTAATATTAGGTAAAACATACACTTTAGAGCTGACCCTTAAAAATGAGGGTTCAACCTCTATTTATAGTTTGTACAATGAATTTGAAAAATTAAAAGCATTAGGAACATTATAAGGAAATTGGAATGCTAAATCAATAGGATGATAAGGTGGAAGTCTCTTATTTGTTTTAAAAATAAAGTGATTTGCACTCCATGGATCTTCTACATCTTAATGTTTACAACTTGCTCATCCTCTCACGGTTTCTAACTAAATACCAGGTCAAGGTATCATCAGAGTTGTTCATAATTATTGCAGTGATTGCTCTACTGTGGATCTACAACAAAAATGGTTCTTGGATCTTGATTTCACATCTCTTTGTATTCTTACCCCTTCTACTTCAGCTCAGAATGACTTAAATAACAATCCATAGTATTACATAGCTTATATATCACTCGAGTTGTGCCAATCATGGATCCTTTATTTGCTTTTGAATGGTTTAGATTATATCTTAAAAGGGTAACATTTGCACTCAAAGTGATCATGGCTTAAAATCCTTTACTTTTCCATGACATTTAATTTTCTTCAATTTGGGGATAATTCCTTTGTTAAAATTAACTGAGCACTTTACAGTGTTGAAATCCGCTCTTTGAAACTCCACAACATCGAGTTTAACCACTTTGAATGTGGAATAAAACATGTATGTTGTTTCACGTGGAAAATAAAATTCTTACCTAATTCACCTTTTCAAAATCCATGATATCAAGCTTTCACCTTGTCCCACAAAAAATAACATTGCTTTAGATATGTAGAAAATAACACTGCATTACACCTTGGTAAAAATAATACTCTCTTACTACCACTTTGAATTTGGTACAAGGTAACTTTGACCATTTGCGATGTGGAAAATAACAAAGCATTTACCTCACATGGAATATAACATAGTGCTACCTTGCACAAAAAATAAGCCTTTATGCTACGTGAAAAAAGGCTTTGCTTATTGTTGCTCTTTGGATTTCTGCAACGTCAACTTTGGTTAAATCAATCATGAAATTTATCAAAGCATTTTAGAGTGTGGAATATAACATAACATTCCACCCACCTCTTTGAGTTCCATGACTTGAATCACTCGTAGGTCTTCTTTGGCTAAGTAGATAGTTAATATTAATATTGTTTTCTACCACATGGAAAATAACATAGCCTTCAACTTAGTTCTTCAAATTCCATGATTTTATTTATGTGTAAGTAAAATTTGACTAAGTGGATTCTGTAAAATAACACATGTCATGCCTTCATAGAAAATAACGCTGTATTCCACTGCTCGTTCAAAATTTCATGATTTGAATCACTTGCAAGGCCCATTTGACTACTTTGACCATGGAAATTAACATTGTGTTGCAGTCTTGCGGAAAATAACATAGAGTTGAGCTTCATAGATTTTAACACTACTTTGGGCTGAGTGGAATAACATTGTATTGGGCTCTAAGGTATTTTTCAATATTTAGTCAAAATTTTCAAAAACTTTGTTAAGTATGTGGTCTTTTGGGCATATAATTATGTTTTACTTTCATTGTTTCTCCTTGCGCCCTATCTTCTTAGTGTTGGCTTTTTGTTGCTAAGGTTTGGATTATATGTTACCTTTACTATTTCTTGTTGTGTATTAAGCTTGATATGTTGCTTTAGTTTTTTCCTCATGCTTAGTCTATCATCTTGGAACATTTTCTCTATGCATAGTGAGACAAAATTTGGGTAGTGCAACGATCGAGTTTCTTACACTGGATGATTCCTTTGTTTCACCTATGTGTGGTTGTAGTTCTTCCTTCTAGCTTGTTGTAGGTTGCATGGAGTCTCAGGGTATCATTAGGGGTCCTCTGCAAGGATGGTGTCACTATGTCTCTTTCTTGAGTTTTAGGGTTGATGTTCCTGTGAGCTTTGCATAGGTGCATGCAATTGCCATATGCAATTTGAGCAAAGCATCATGTTGTTTGTTGATTTTGTTAGAGAGCCACCACAAGAAATGATGCCTAGTGATATTTGCATGGGTGCACACAAATTATTGTGTGTAATATCAAGTTGAGCATCGATATTTTTGTTGAGTCATAGGGGCTACCATAAGGATGGCACCTTGGGAGCTTTGCACTACATAAGCTCAAGAGCATTAATCATCTCATTCCTATGTTAAATTTTACCTTCTCCTTTGGTGTGCGTCTTTAGTTTGGTTTCATGTTGATTGGTTTGGCTAAATCCTTGGGTGCCCTTGGACTTGTTTGGAGAGTTGACCAAATGAATTAGAAGGGTTTTATTTTTTCTAATGTTAGATTTAGATTAGTCATTAGAAAAAATTTATGTTTGTTTATTTCTAATGTTAGATATTGTGTTAATCAATTGAGTGATTAATGTTTTCTTTTCCTAATGTTAGATTTAAATTAATAATAAGAATGATTAATGCCAGTTAATTCTAATATTAGATCTAATTAATCAAATGAATTGATTAATTTAATATACATTAATCTAATGTTAGATTATTAATTAATCTAATGATAGATTAGTTTGGCTGTTAATCTAAATATTAATTTAATATAATATTTAGATTATTAATTAATTTAATGATAGATTAGTTTGGTAATTAGTCTAATGATGGAATTAACTCATTATAATATTTGGTTTACTTAATCAAATGATAGATTAATCTTAAGTCTTTTCAAAAGAATGTTAAGACTTGCAAATAGTATATCGACTACTTAGGTCTCTAAATTTGCTACTTAACCCAATGATGGGTAATTTATTAAAGGATTAATTTCATTTGGAATTGACCTATTATAGATTGAAAATATTTTGTGGAAAATATTTTAGAAATAAGTATGGGCTTATTTATGCTTGTGCTTGCTTGCATTATTGAAGATGAATCATACAAAAATGCATTACTAAAATCTGGAAAGAGATAGAAATAGATTGAAAATATTTGTGGAAAATATTTTAGAAAGAAGTATGGTCTTCTTTATGCTTGTGTTTGTTATGCATTATTGAAGATGAATCATATAGAAATGCATTTCTAATATTTGGAAAGAGATAGAAATAGATTAAAAATATTTGTGGAAAATATTTTAGAAAGTATGGACTTTTTTATGCTTGTGCTTTCTATGAATTATTAAATATGAGTCATACAAAAATTCATTGCTAAGCTTTGGAAAGAGATAGAAATATATTTAAAATATTTGAGGAAACTATTTTGGAAAGAAGTATGGACTTTCTTATGCATGTGTTTGTCATATGAAGATGAATCATATAGAAATGCATTGCTAAGCTTTGGAAAGAGATAGAAATGGATTTGTGAAAATATATTGTTTGGATTAGAGGAATATATTGTGGAAATATATTGCTTGTTTGTGAAAAATATATTGTGGAAGTATATTTTGTAGGAATATATATATATATATATATATATATATATATATATATATATATATTGTGTGTAACAACCCAAGTCTACTCACCTGGTTGCACCACATAAAATAACCCAAGCAATTTTCAAGGTAATTTTTTTTGCATGAGTTTATCGTTGAACCTAGAAAAGAGGTTTCATGTTCATGGTAATTAAGGTTCACCCAATAATTCAATAATGTAAAATTCAATTAGTACAAGGTATATCAACCACTTTTGGGAATTTAGACTATTGTAGATAGTCACCCAAGTGGATGAGATTGGTTGAATCCTGCTATTTTGTATATCTAGATTACTTATTTGTCATCCTCTTGTTTTGGCATGATTATTGATCTATGACTAGGGTTATCCTCTAGGTCCCATAACACCTAGAGGGTGGACACATACTCTCCCTATCCCTTAACATGATGAACCTCGATCTAACTGATCAATTTATTTTACACTTGGTATGCAATGGGTTAGCATCCATATACGTAGTATCTAGTTGATTATCCACTCACTCAAAGTTAGCTAGATTTATGTCATTACCCTAACACTAATCTTGGTTCACTTGCCTATTTATGACTCATGATCATTTGTTCTATACCAAATATCATGGCAGAGCTAGCTTTCATGGTTACACTAGCCTTCTTCTAGTCAAAATGGTACAAAAACTTATCATTGTACTCCCAAGCAATAACCTAGAGGAGACATCTCATACCACTCATTACAAGTTCTAACAACATCACTTATTCTAATCTATTCTTATCAACAAATAGTTGTTCTCAATCCATAGGTGTTACCAACTCATAGCATATGATATTGGGTTTTAACTAATCACCATTCTCGTGATTAGATTTTATCACTTTCAAAGGGTTTAAGTAAAAATATTTCTATTTCTATTGTATAATACTAATCCCAGTTTCCATAGTGGTTCACATATATTTTAAGGTTTTTCTATCATATTGAAGTTATTGTAAACAATTATGTACCACGCTATGTTTGCTTATGTCATTAGGGTGTATGAGAGAAATTTGAATAAGGATTCCCATTATCTAAAGGAATAAACTAATTTCTAAAAACATACACTCATTAACTGTGTTAACAGACTACGGCGGTCAAGGCTTTTCACATAACAATATTCTTTTGAAATACCTTTTAGTAATTAACTAACTTGTAAATATTATAAGCCAATTATTGAATACACAAACTTCAATATCAAATTTATTTAATCGATTAATTTCAAAATAACAAGAAAATATTATATCTTTCTAATGTAATCTACTTTTACTCTTAAGCACATTTCTAGGTAACATAAAATTTCTAGCATCTCAGTTTACGTATAAATGACTAAACTTAATAAAAATTAAGATAACTTAAATACAATAAGATCTCCCATACTTTTATCCTTCAATAGGATACCTCTCAATGACATTGCTTTGTGAAAATTAAAAATAGGGGTGAAGTAATTAGTTTCAATACTATATTCCAGTTTTCACAAGTTTAAGCTAATTTTTGCTTAAGAGAAAAAAGTAATGGTGTTGAAACATCTTTTATCAATTTGATTTTCTATTTATCTTATTCAGTGAAATTTACACACTAAGTGTGCTCAACACAGTCGACAACATTCACCATGCGCAGAAAATAGTAAGTGGATGACAATCTAGGACCCTTTGGTTTCATTGAAAGATGTTCAATGTCTCTTTTTTTACTTGTGAGAAAATAGAATATACTTAGCCAAAATACCTCAGGCTAAATGATCTTAATTAGTACATCCTATAAATTTTTTATCACTCAAATTGTACATAGAGAAAATAAACACATTTTAAAACTAACTTAACTCATTCATTTAACATCGAAAGTAGAAGTTGTTTTCTAGAATATTTCAAAAGCAATTATAATACAATATATTCAGATTTTGGTGAAACCTTCAACATTTCTCATAAATCTCTAAATAAATTTGCAATAACATTCCTATTTAAATCATATCACAAAATTATATTTTTTTTAAAACAAAATAGATCTTTATAATTTCAACATTTATCCTTCTACACTATAGCATCGAAGAAGGTAAATTATGTTGAGCATTAATGTAACACGGTTAACACCTTTCTCTAGAGTATTATTTTTAACTCATCCCATGAACTCTGGATATTACAATAGGAAAGATTTATGTAGAAACTATAACTGAAGTGAAACATATAACAATATTACAAGTGAACAGACTACTTCTGGTTCACTTAATTATTCTATATAAAATTACACATCCTAGACTTGTTATGGCCATAATATAAAAACCCAACTAAGTACAATTGTTAAAAGATATAACAATATGTTGAGCATATTTTTTAATCCTATACATCAACCTATCGCATGGTTTAGTTGGTACGTTGCCCTTAAGCACCATATGAAGAATATGTAAATAATTTCCCCTTTACTTTTTCAGTAGACTCACCTAGTTTTGAAACTAGGGATCATATGGCTCGATCTATATAGATGCATGCTAAGATAAATGTAATTATTAACTACATATTTATTTTGCATCATCATTTCATACCAAACATGATATGCAAACACCCATTTTCTTCTTTAATTATTTTCTTTACATCATGCATTTCTCATAACTTAATTTTTCACATAACTATCATTACTCATCATTGAGCATTACAATAGAGAAAACATTTTCAATTTCACTCAATAATAGCACTTTCATTTAAATATTAAAAAATACATCCTTGCATGGCTAAGAGGCAGAACAAATTACTTTTAAAACTATCAAAGGTAAGCATTACAACCTTTATAACATTCCAACATCCATTGTTAATAGAACATGGATAGATTTTTCTTTTTTCTTTTTCTAGAGAATTACTGGCCATAGGATAGTAAAATGCATGCATATAATGCAGTTACATATCCTTTCATGGTGCATTATTAACTGGAATGGTTTGAGAATATTTCAAAATCCAAAAAGTATAACTTTATAACATTCAACGATGTGAACACAACTTTCACACACAGAGTGTCATACATTCAAACAACATGAGTAATTCTAATTTCTTCTTTTTATCATGAACTTAATCCATGAGATGCATACATAGAATCCCACCATTTTTATTTCCATTTCCATGCAAAACATCAAATCATACTATACAAACCAGAATATGACTTGTTAAACTCGTAATTTCACTACTAGTTCCTTCTCTTTCCACAATTTAGTCCTTCCTATCATGTCATGAGTAGACAACCCCAAAACCAATTCCTTACTTTTATTTTCCCTTGCATGTCAAATTGTAATTTTTCCCATGCTACCTTCTTTCAACCAATTTCCTTCCCTTTCGCTCAGGAGAACATGGGAGTAGTTCGTTTAAAAAATAATAATCATTGCAATTACAAGTCCTTAACATCTGCTCACAACATTTGATACAAAAATTTGATCCATCATTTTGTAAAATATACAAAATGTTACTTTTATATAATTTATTATATATATATATATATATATATATATATATATATATATATATATATATATATATATATATATATATATATATATATATATATATATATATATTAATTTATTAATTATCATTCATTATTATTTTTTTTAATTCCTTATTATTTTATAAATATCATGACAAGCATTAAAACATTTCCAATCACTAAAGCGGCTCCCATACCTCTTGGCACTTTCATTGTCATCAAGCAAGCATACATTTAATGCAAATAAATATTCAAATACCCCTATATGGATGAAACCTACAAGCCATGATGATATTTCACATCACCATAATATCCTACTTACCTTTTCCCATTGACCTTATCTTGCCTATCGAAGGAATGCACCTAGTCCTGCAAGCACAACAACCATCAATAGTACCACATTCTAGCAATAAAGATAAGTATAAACCATCAATTCATCTGCTATCAATGGTCATGCAAGGAGGATCGTTACATCCTCCTCCACTAGAAATAAACATAGTCCCTATGTTTAATGCATGATTATAAACAAGTTACAACATATATATATTCCTTCACATAATCATCAGTGTATACGTTCATTCATAAATCATACATCATTCATATATTTTCATATAATCAACTCAACATAATGTTTCATATTTAAATAAAACCATATATTCATACATTACTCAAAACATACCCAAAAATAAATCTACTCAGTAGTCTAGATATACATCCATACATATTTACATACATAACCATAAATCTACATAAAAGTTTTAAAAATATTCATGTTTACTCAAATAGAAAAGGAAATTGTTGCTTCATATCATCCACATTCTCCCATGTGGTATTTCTATCTGAGTAGTGGTCCCATTGGACCCGACATTGGTCAATGTTTCTTCTCCTCAAGCTCTTGGTCCTAAAACCAAGTATTCTAACTAGATGAACTTCAATTTTCATTGGGTCTGACATCTACAAATTGGAAACATCCCAAATGTGAGTGGGGTCAACAATGTACTTCCTAAGGAAGGACACATGGAAGACATTATGAATTTTTGATAAGCTTGGTGGTAGAGCAAGTTTGTAAGCAACAAGACTTATTTTACCTAAAATTTTAAATGGACCCACAAATATAGGGTCAAGCTTGGAATATTTAATAAAAAAATTTATAGGTTTCACCCTTAAGAAGATTATCACTAAAAAATTATTTCCTCAATTTTCTTTTGAGGTTTGCATAGCTCTTTTGGAGATTTGTTGCCTCTTTAAGCTTTTGGAAAATTCCATTTAATTGCTCTTTCATATCTCTTAAAATATTTGACCTGATCACTACCTAATATTATGGATTATCCCATGACAAAGGATTCTTGCACCCTCTCGCGTACAAGGCTTTGAATGGGACTACCTAGTGAAGTATTATAGCTGTTATTGCAAGCAAATTCAACTAGGTACAGATAATATTCCTATTTAGTATGTTAATCCATATAATACATTCTCAACATGTCCTCTAGGACCTAATTCACCCTCTCAATTGTTCCATCTATCTCAGGGTGATAAGCTAAACTGATATTAAGTTTGGTACCCAACGCTTGGTGCAAAGCTTGTCAAAACTCCAAAGTAAAGCGGGAATCCCTATCTGAGATTATAACTTTTGTAAACCCACGTAATTATACTATCTCCCTAGCAAACTTACTTGCTATGGCAGGTGCATCATCCTAAATATTTCTAGGTATGAAATGTGCAACCTTGGTTAACTTATCCACAACAACCAGTATTGCATCATGCTTAAACCTAGTATTAGGCAATCTGAATACAAATTCCATAGACACCACCTACCATTTTTGTGTAGGAATTTCGTGTGGGTACAAATTATCTACTAGGTATAAATGTTTTTCTTTGACTTTCAGAAACTCCAAGCACCTAGCCACATAATCATTAATATATTTTTCATAACTAGCCAATAATAACCCTTTCTTAGACTCTCACACATTTGTGCCCCTCCTGCGTGTGTATAATAATAAGTATTATGTGCCTCCTTTAGAATTGTTTCTCTTAATCCACTCAAATTTGGAACAATCAATCCATTCTTATAGTACAACAAATTGTCTCTATATATAAAATTTGTATCCCTTTTAGGCTCTTGCTCTATATGAGCTTGACATTTCTTACAAAATTCATCATTCTATTGCATTTCTTTAACCTGATCTATCAAATCATAATGATATTTTATCATTGTGGCGATACACCCTCTCCAACTCAGGGCATCAAATATCTTGTTATCTTTACCCTTGATGTATTCAATTCCAAAATCATACTTAGCTAGAAACTTCATCCACTAATGTTGTTTACTATTCAACAAGGGTTGAGTATAAATGTACTTTAAACTTTGATGATCTATCTTAAGTTCAAATGGTTTCACAAGAAAATAGTGCCTCCAAACCTTAAGAGCATGCACAATAGCTTCCAACTTTAAGTCATGAGTGACATAGTTTACCTTATGTATCTTAGTTTTCTCAATTTTAAGGTAATGACCCCTTCATCTTGGATAAGAACTTATAATCCCTTAATAGATGCATCGGTGTAGAATATAATTTTCTTGCAAGGATCAAGTAGTTGTAGAAATGGTGTGGTTTTCAACCTCTCTTTTAGAGTTTAGAAGACTTCCTCACACTATTTTTTCCACTTAAAATCCTTTCCTTTTCTTTGAAGTTTTGTGATAGGTTGAGAAAAAAGTAATAAACCTTTGAAAAATCATCTGGTATAGCCTGCCAACCCTATAAAACTATGCACCTTAGTTACGTTTGTGGGTGCAGGATAGTCAACAATAACTTCAATTTTTATGGGATTGACAACAATCCCCTTAGTAGATACTATGTGCCCCAAATACTACACTTGAGGAGTATAGAATTCACATTTTGATAACTTCCCATATAGTTTATTCCTCCTAAGGATCTCGATAATAGTTCTCATATGTTGATCGTACTCCTTGTTTTGGGAATAAATCAATATACCATCAAGGAACACAAGCACAAAATGGTCTAGCTACTCTTGAAAAACACTATTCATGATATTCATGAATGTATCTAGGGCATTAGTCAACCCAAAAGGTAGGATCATAAACTTATAGTGTCCATACCTTTTTCCAAAATAAGTTTTATTTGGGTATTCTTCTCAAATTATTAGCTAATGGTAACCTGATCTTAGATTAATTTTCAAGAAGATGGTAGCTCCTTTCAGCTAATTAAAAATATCATATATCCTTGGTAATGAGTACATATTCTTGATGGTAACCTTATTTAGCATCTAGTAATCTATGCATAATCTTAAGGATCTATTTTTATTTTTTTATAAATAAAATAGGAGCACCCCATAGTGACACACTAGGCTTGACAAGCCCCTTATCTAATAGGTCCAAAAGTTGTATCTTGAGCTCCTACATCTCATAGGAGTCATTCTATACGGTGCCCTAGAAATGGGCATGGATCCAGGTAATAGTTCTATTGAAAAATCAAATTCTCTTTAGGAAGGTAGACCTGGTAGGTCCTCAAGAAACACATCTTTAAATTCACTCAAAATATGATGCTTTTGTAAGAGGTATGAATCAACTTTAGTCTCTTCCTTCTTGTTCATATTAACCACATAAATTATCCCTCTCTTCCTTATTACCTTCTTCACTTGCATTGTTTACAACATATGTGGTTTAATATAACCACCGTCACAATGAATTCTAACCCTCTTATTAGTTTCATTTGTGAACTCTATCCATCTATCTTCAAAATTCAGAAGGGCTTTATGGGATTTTAGCCAATCAACACCAAGAATGATGTCAAAGACATGCAGAGGTGTCGTATACAAGTGTCAATTAGTTTTACCTTGGGGTAAGGTAATGTGAGGGTCAAATGAACATTGGTTAACTGAGAAGGTCTACCCCAATTCATACTCCACCTTCCAACTATTAGCCAAAAATAAAGGTCTTTCTAGTATGTCCCTCACTAAACTAGTAGAAATAAAATATCATTAGATCCACTATCAATCAAAATATATACATTATTATCATAAATTTTACCATTTAACAAAAATGGAGTAACTTGCCCATCAAGTATGAGATTACCTATTGCTGCAAAAATCTGGTGGGTAGTCTCTTTTGGTGCTTTTTGGTGAAGATCTGCTCTATGAGGGCACTTTTTGGCAAAGTGGGGGTCTTTGCAAACATAACAACCATTTGGAGGAGCTTTGCTACCTCTGTTGATATCCTCATTATTGCTTTGTGTTGCAACTTCCTTAGAATTCTCCTGTTATGATGGTCTCTGCTCATTTCTTCTAGGATATCCTTTACCATCTCTTCTAAAAAAAATTTTAATAGGTTATATGTGGCTTCTATTGGGGGCCACTCCCATCAAAATACCAAAATATTACATTTGTTGTAGCATACATTTTTATCACAGTTTTTTCATTTCTTTTTTCTCTTAAATATATTCTTCAACTTCCTCGAAGTGCTATGTTTCCACAATCAACTCCTTGACATCATTTTGATTAAGACATAAAATCTCACTTGGCCAGTTGCCTTCTAAAATTTGAATTTCACTAGGATGAAGATCAACACCATAATTCGCTAATTTATCTGCTACTCGATTTCCTTCTCTATAAATATGCTCACACTGCCAGGAGATTGCCTCTAGTAATAGATGATGAACATCAACAATAATATTATTTTTTATCCAGTCTCCACATCCATTTTTGTTAATAGCATTGATGATAATTTGTGAGTCCCCCTCAATTGAAATATATTTCCATCATTTTTCTACTACAATTTTAATCCCTATAAGAAGTGCCCTAGCCTCTACATAGTTGTTAGTTGAAGTTCCATATGATTCTAAATAAGTGAGGAGAATTTTGCCTTCACTATTTCTAAAAACACCACCTCCACCAACTTTTCCTGGATTTCCTTTAGAAGCACCATCAAAATTAATTTTGATAAACCCAATTTTTGGACATTTCCATTTTACCATAGATCAAAGTAGATCCTTTGTTTTAATTTCATTGTCACAGATGACTCTTCCATGTATGTTCAAATCCTATAGCCAAGTTATTAGCACCTTTTTTTCTACAATTGAGACTTCCCATGATGAGCACCATATTTGTAGACATTCTACAAGAGAGGCACTAATACGGTTCCAAACTTGGGCATGATTTTGATATTTATTTTTAAAAATTATATTATTCCTTTCAAGCCATAAATTCCAACAAATAATGGTAGGGCCAATCCTCCAAAGAATACATAATGCTTTAGCTTTGAAATAATTTATCCAACATTTTATCAACTCTTTCAATGTTGATGGAGCTACCCAATATAATTTCATATTTTTTAAAAATAACCCCAAATGGTGTGAGCAAATGGACAATGAAGAAGTAAATGGTCTGATGTTTCTAAATCCTTCTCACACAAGGCACATCTAAAGGGTCCATAATATCCTCTTCTTTGTAGACTCTCTCCCATAAGAATCTTACTTTGAACTACTAACCAAAGAAATGTTGAGGCCTTAGGGAGAGCCTCTAATGACCAAACATTCTTCCAAGGAAAATATTTGGGAGAAGGAAATTTTGATTGTTCTAAATCCTCATATCCCAACTTGATCGAGTATCCACCATCCTTTGATAAATTCCAAACCAACTCATCCTTTCATGTAAAAATTGGCAAATAAAACTCTCAAAGCATATTTTGAAGTTCATCTACAATTTGTTTGAGTTCCTCTCCTTCAACCAGGTTACTAAAATAAATCCATGATCTAGAGTTTTTGCTCATAATAATATAATATTTGACCTTTGGACCTTTACATGCTAGGCACGCTTGAGCCAATGGTTTCCATTTTGAGTCAGAGATAAGAGGATAAGGCTTCAACCAAGCATCAGACCAAAAATTTGCATAACTCCCCTCATTGAATGACCATCTAATATGTTTCTTTATCAATTGCAAACTCTTTGATATGAAGTTCCATGTTGATGATCCTTTGGGTAGAGTTATTTTCCTAAACAATTTCATTGCATCAAGAGAACCTATATATTTTTGAAGTAATATTTTTACCCAATTCTTTCCTTGATCTCTAAATAATCTCCACCCAAGCTTTGCTCCTAATGCCAAATTCATAAGTTTACAATTTCACAAGCCTGCTCCTCCAATATTCTTTCCTTTGCAAACCCTATCCCACTTACAAAGAGGAAACCTAAATTTTTCCTCACAACCTTTCCATAGAAAGTCTCTTTGAATTTTATCAATTTTTGATGCAATACCTATTGGCAGTCTTGAAAGTGACATCATATAAATAGGAATGGATTGCAAAGTAGTCTTTATGAGTTGTAGCCTTCCTACCATGGTTAAGAACTTACCTTTCCAACCTGCCAAGCAAGATTTCATTCTATCCAAAAAGAGATCCAAAGCTCCTTTTTATTTCCTTTATCAGACAAAGGAATACCCAAGTAGGTTGATGGAAATTTTCAATTTTAAACCCTAAAATATTCACAATAATTTGTTGTAAATCTAGGGCAGTATTAATGAAAAAATCTTAGATTTTGAAGTATTTACCAACTATCCAGTAGCCTTCTCATAACATGATAATATTGATTTAAACTCCATGGCCTCACTGACTGAGGGATGACCCAAAAGAAAAGTATCATCAACAAATTGGAGATGAGATTCAAAGGGACCATTTTTTGCAACTTGAATACCCTTGATTTTTCCTTCCATTTTTACCTTTGAAAAGGCTCTCCCTAATGCTTCTACCAGAATAATGAATAGATAAGGAGAAAGAGGATCACCTTGACGAAGTCCACAAGATGACTTGAAGTACCCAACAAGAGAACCATTGATCAAAATAGAAAATTTTGCAGTGCTATAACAACATTTAATCCACTCACACCAACTATAATCAAAGCCAAACTTTCTGAGAATAACATGTAGAAAATTCTAGGAAACCCTATCATATGCTTTGTTCATATCTAATTTCAAAAGCATACCTGGTTTTTCATGGAATGAAGAGAATGTATGGCCTCTTGTGCAATAATTATACCATCAAGAATTTGTTTACCATGAACAAAGCCACCTTGTTCCTCTGAGATAAGACACCCTAGAATGCCCTTCAACCTGTTTGCCATAATTTTTGAAATGATCTTATAAATCATATTACAAAGGCTTATTGGATAAAAATTATCAAAATATTTTGTGTCACCTTTCTTGGGAACCAAGGTAATAAAAGTAGCATTGATCTCACTTATTATAGCCTTCCTTTTTGGGCCTCTTCAACCACATCTAACATATCACTCTTCAATAAATCCCAAAAATTTGAAAGAAAATTGTAAGAAATCCATCGAGGCCAGGTGCCTTGTTAGGATGGAAAGAGAAAACTACTTCATGGAGCTCCTCCATAGATATCTTCTTCATCAAGCTTTCATTTTGTCCCTGAGTGATAATTGATGGAATATTTTGCAAAATTTTTCTTGTGCCTCCTTATCTTGCCTAGAATCTGACAAAATATTTTTGAAATAATTTAATTGCTTCCTTCCTTATATCTTCTTCATCCTCAATATTTCTTCCATATAGAGTTATAATATTTTTGATATGATGAACAAAAAATTTTTTTTGTTGTAGCATGAAAATTTTGTATTTCTATCTCCTTCCTTGAGCCATTTCTCTCTAGATTTTTGGAACCAATATGACTCCTTTTTCAATGCATTATGATAATCAAAAAGTAATTATTTTTCTTTCACATAAGAATCTTGATCCATTCCATTAATTTCTACTATCTCTTGTAAATTTTTGAGCTTGGATTCAATTTCTTTTTTTCTTTAAAAATGTTACCAAAATATTTGACATTCCATATCTTCATTTGCTCCTTTAAATATTTCAACTTTTGAACAAACATGTACATACATGATCCTTCAAATTTTGATTCATCCCACCATAACATAACCATCTAGAAAAAATCAGGGTCTTGGAGCCACATAGACTGGAAGCGAAATGGCTTTGGATGACCATTATTAGGTGACTCACAAGTCAAAAGAATGGGTTTGTGATCTGATCCTACTCGCAATAAAATATCTAAAGAGATTGTATACTTTATTTGCAACCATTTATTGGATAACAAGAATCTATCCAATCTTTCTACTATATGATTTTTCCCAATGCGTCTATTATCCCATGTATATTGAAATCTTGAGGGACTAACATCCCAAAGGTCATTTGAATTGAAAAATGAAGCAAAATATTGCATTGATTTAGACCATCCTAGAATGCCACCCTTATTTTCCAAAGGAGATATAACAATATTAAAATCACCCCCAAGAATCCATAGATCACAATGAATCATCATTGTATTTGACAAAAATATACTAAGGTCCTTCCAACATCTTTCACGAGGAGTAACTATAGTTGGAGCATATACATTTATAACCCCAACTTTGATGTTTTCCTCTTTCCTACAAAATAATCCAACAACCCAATTACTTTTTGCTTCTAATAGTTGTCCATCCCATTTGCATTTATCCCATATTATTGCAATACCACCTAAAGCTCCTATAGAAGAAACTACTAAACAATCACCTATCTTCCAAATCTTCTTAAAAGCATCCTTACATTCCTCACTACTTAATTTTATTTCTTGTATTAAAATAAACTCAAGGCTATAACAACATATTAATTCCTTAATAACTCTTTTTTAGGGGTTTTATTCATACCCCTAATATTCCATGATATCATTTTCATCATCAACACTTTTTATTTTTATTAGTGGGCTTAGCCCCACTTCTTGTTAACACCTATGATATTTTTATTTGGCTTCCCAGATCAATATCCTTTTGAGTTTATTTTTCTCTTAGTTCCTGCTTTGATGGCCTTCCTCTCCTTCTTCCATTCTTACCAACACTCTCATCTTCATCAATCTCTTCCATTTTTTCATATTGTTCAAAATGAGACTTATCTTCTAAAGATTTATGTTGCCCTAAAGAGTCGAAAGTGCAAGGAATAGCCTCATTAGCATTTTCTTCTTTATGTTGCCCTAAAAACTCTAAACTGCATAGATGATCCTCCATAGTCATCACTTTCTTATGTTGGCCTAAAAACCCTAAATTTCCTTGGATATCCTCCATAATATTTTCTTTACTATACTACTCTTGAAAACCTAAAGTGCAAGGAATACACTCCATACTACTTTCATTTTTATTGTAAGGAGAATATTTTAAGCTACTTGAGGATAATAAAGGTGATTTACCTAGATTAAGCTTGACCTCCTTCACCTCATTTGCTTTAAAATTTATCTCCCCATATTCCTTTGTTTTAAAATTTGCCTTCCCCTCTTCCTTCACACCTTTAGCTCCTTCTATATTTGAACTTGCGCATTGTACTTCCTCATCCCCCATATCATTTTTTTCTTCTAATGGTTGATTCGAGTGAACTGTAATGGCCTTTGCCATCTGATGATGTAGAGGGATTTTTCTAGCCACTTTCTTAGGAGTGGAAAATCCTTGATTTGACCTAGCTTCTCCTATGATATGGTCTCCTTGTTTCAAATTGAAGCTACCCTCATGCCCAAAAAATTCCATCTCTTCCTCCATTTTCACTTTGTAGTCTCTTGCCATGTGCCCAGTTTCATGATATTTACGACATCAAAATGCAATATTTTCATAATCCACTTGTTGATCCCATTCTCTTGATTCAGATTTAATCCTAATCGATTGTGGTAAAGGTTTAGAAATATCCATGGCAACACATATTCGAGTGTATACAACATGCCTTCTCTCCTTAGTAGTTGGTCCCTCCTGGATGAATTCACCTAGAGTATTACCAATATTCTTCAAAACCTCCTTATTGATGAGTTGATAAGGAAGTCCAAAAAGCCTAATCCATACCGAAAGCCTTTTAATAGTTTTTGTGTCCATAAAAAAATTCTCACTCCAAGGTCTTAAATATAATGCATCTTTACCCCTAAACCATGGGCCTCCATCCATTATTTTATCCCTTATTTTTGAACTGGAGAAAATAATGAGGAAAAATCCTTTTGGAAGAAAAGTCATGGAGTAATTTGAATTCAATCCCCACTTCCACTTAATCCAATTTTGAATCTCAGAAAAACCTGGCCAATATCCATGAAACTTACATATTAACCCTCTGGTTTTAAGAATCATTATATCATGCTCAATCATCTCATCCTTGATAATCACTTCTGGTGTAGAATATGCTACCTAGACTAGGTTTGCCATAGATTCTCTCTTCCTCTTATTGCTAGCTAGGGCATCCAAACTTCCAACTTGGCCATTCATACTTTCAGTAAGGACTTTCACAAATGACTTTCTTTCCATGTTACCTAGATTTTTTTCAAATGAATCCTTTAAATTTTTCTTTTGGTAGTGCTCACTCCTGGTTGTGTGCACTCCTAGCTATGATGGCTCACTCTTGTCTATGCTCTCACTTGCTTTTAATTGTGATCACTCCTGGCTATGTTCACTCTTGGTTGTGGCTATGCTCACTCCTACCTGTGCTCACTCAATTCTAGCTACCTTCAATCTTGGTTGTGTTCTCTCAATCCTGGCTATGCTTCCTCACTCCAAGTTGTGCTCGCTCAATTTTGGTTGCACTCAATTATGGTTGTGTTCTCTCAATCCAATCTGCACTCCCTCACTCTAGGCTACGCTCACTCACATCTTTTCTAAACTTATTACCTTGGAAGTTATTTCAGTTTTTATTTCCCAACTTGTTTTGATCCCCTCCTTTAGGGTTTTTACTCTGTTCTTTATACCACTTCATGAATCTTGCATTCTTTTGCTTCTTGATTTTATCCTTATCCTATTCAAACAACTTTTGATAATCAAAATATACCTTTTTAGCTTCTTGGTTTACTTCTTCCTTATGATCTAAATCAAAATATTTATGAAGGTTTTCAAGGTTAAGCAAGTTAACTACTATTATGATCTTGGGGTGAAGTCCCAAGATGAACTTTTGTACCTTCATATCTTCCTTGTTCTCATACTCAATAATATATTTTAGTAGTTGAATAAATGTTTGGTGATAGGCTTGGATAATCATTATTTCCTTTTGTAAATTAGTTATCTCGATAAATTTATCCATATAGTACTACTTAGTTAGGAATATTTTTCTAAAATCCTTTACAAAGTCTTCCCATTTGAGGTTTGCAACTTTAATTCCTTACCCCTTCTTAAAGGTCTTCCACCAATTCAAGGTTGCTTCTACCATATGCATGACAACCAATGTAGTTTTGGATTTTGACAATAAAAGTATTAGAGAAAAATATGATTCAAGCTCATTCAACCAATTTTCTATTGCATCTCCATCATCTTTACCATTAAATTTTGAAATCATGACCTTCTTTAAGCCTTGGCAAACCCAATTGCCACTCTAGCCCTACCAATTCCTACAAGCTCATTAGGTGCTTCCTATGCTCCTTACCAATTCCTAAAAGCTCATTAGCCTTTTCACATAAAAATATTCCTTCGAAATACCTTTTAGTAATCAACTAACTTGTAAACATTATAAGCCAATTATTAAATACATGAACTTCAATATCACCTTTATTTAATCGATTAATTTCAAAATCACAAACATATGTTATGCCTTCTAAAGGTATTCTACTTCTACTCTTAAGCACATTTCTAGGTAACATAAAAGTTCCAACATCTCAGTTTATGTATAAGTGACTAAACTTAATAAAACTTAAGGTAACTTAAATACAATAAGATCTCCCATGCTTTTATACATCGGTAGGATACCTCTCGATGACATTACTTTGTGAAAAATAAAAATTATCCTAACACTCTAATTCATATCCAGATATGGGTGAAGTTATCGGTTTCAAGACTATATTCCAGTTTTCACAAGTTTAAGCTAATTTTTGCTTAAGGAAAAAAATAATGGTTTTGAAACATCTTTTCTTAATTTGCTTTTCTAGTTATTTTATTTAGTAAAATTCACACACTAAGCTTGCTTAACATAGTTAGAAACATTCACCATACACAGGAAATGGCAATTGGATGACAATCTAGGACCCTTTGGTTTCATTGAAGGATGTTCCATGTTCTCCTTTTTTTTAACCCATGAACAAATAGAATATGCTTAACCAACATGCCTCAGGTTAAATGAGCTTATTTAGTACATCCTATAAATTTTGATCTCTCATATTGTACACAGATTAAATAAATACATTTTAAAACTAAATTAACATTCATCTAATATCTAAAGTAGAAGTTTTTCCATAATATTTCAAAAGCAATTATAATACAATATATTCAAATTTTGGTAAAACCTCCAATATTTCCCCTAAATATCTAAAGAAAGCTGTAATAACATTCCTATTTACATCATATCACAAAATCATTTTTTTCAAAAACAAAATAAATCTTTATAATTTCAACATTTATCATTCTACGCTATAGCGCCGAAGAAGGCAATTTTTTTTGGTATAAGCATTAACGTAACATGATTAACGTATTTCTCTAGAGTATTATTTTTAACTCAATCTATGAACTCTAGGTATTACATTAGGAAATAATTATGTAGTGACTATGACTAAAGTGGAAAATTTAACAATATTACAAATGAATCCACTACTGTCGGTTCACTTGTCCATTCTATATAAAATTACTCATCCCAAACTTGTTATAGACATAGTATAAAAACCTAACTACGTACAATTGTTAAAAGAGATAACAATATACTAAGCATATTTATTAATCTAATATAACAACCTATCTCATGTTTCATTTGGTATGTTTCCCTTGAGCGCCATATGAAGACCAAGAAAATTATTTCCTTTTACTTTTTCGATAGACTTGGATCAATTTTGAAACTAGGGATCAGACCGCTCGATCTATATGGATGCACGCTAAGCTAAATTTAATTCTTAACTACATATTTATTTTGCATTATCATTTCATATGAAACATGATATGCAAACAAGAATTTTCTTCTTCAATTCTTTTCTATACATCATGCATTTCTAATAAAAAATTTCACATAACTATCATTACTCATCACCGAGCATTACAATAGAGCAAACATTTTCAAATTTTCTCAATCATAGAACTTTTGTTTAAATATAAAAGAAACACGTAATTTCACAGCCAAGAGGTAGAATTAATTACTTTTAAAACTATCAAAGGAAAGCATTACAACCTTTATAACATTCCAACATCCACTGTTAATAGAACACAAACAAATTTTTCTTTTTCCTTTTTCTAGAGAATGATCAACCACAAGATTGTAAAATGCATGCAAACAACGCAATTACATATCCCTTCATGGTGCATTGTTGATTGGAATGTTCTGACAACATATCAAATACTATATAGTATAACTTTATAACATTCAACCATGTGAACATGACTTTCACACATATAGTGTCACACAATCAAACAACATGAGTAACTCTCATTTCTTCTTTTTCTCACAAAATTAATCAATGATATGCATACACACAATCCCACTATTTTTATTTCCATTTCCATGCAAAATATCAAATTATACAATACAAACCATACTATGACCTGTTAAACTCGCAATTTCACTATTGGTTCCTTCTCTTTCCATAATTCAGTCCTTCCCATCACATCCCGAGTAGAAAATATTAGCACCAATACCTTCCTCTTTTTTTTCCTTGCATGTCAAATTGTAAGCTTTCACACATTGCCTTCTTTCAACTGATTTCCTCCCCTTTCGCTCTAGAGAGCATGCGAGTAGTTTGATTTGAAAAAACAATCATTGCAATTACAAGTCCTTAACATGCACTCACAACATCTGACATAGTCATTTTATCCATCATTTTGCAAAATATATAAATGGATACTTTTTATATAATTATATATATATATATAATAATTTATTAATTATCATTCATTCTTATTTTTTAATTTCTTATTAATTTTAAATATTATGACAAGCATTAAACCATTTCCAATCACTAAAGTAGATCCCATGCCCCTTGGCACTTTCATTGCCATCAAGCAATCATACATTTAATGCAAACAAATATTCAAATACCCCTATATGGATGCAACCTACGAGCCATGGTGATATTTTACACCACCATCATATCCCACTTACCTTTTCCCATCGACCTTCTCTTGTCGAAGGAATGCATTTGGTCCTACAAGCACAACAACCATCAGAAGTATCACATTCTAGCAATAAAGGTAAGTATAAACCATCAATTCATCGGCTATCAATGGTCATGTGAGAAGGGTCATTACATTGTGGAAATATATTTTGTAGAAAAATATATTGCAAAAATATATTGCTTGTTTGTGAAAATATATTGTGGAAGTATATTTTGTAGGAATAAATATATTGTTTGGATTAGAGGAATATATTGCTTGTTTGTGAAAAATATATTGTGGAAGTATATTTTGTAGGAATAAATATATTACAAAAATGTATTATTTGGATTAGAGGAATGTATTGCTTTTTTATGAAAAATATATTGTGGAATTATAATTTGTAGGAATATATATATTGTTTGGATTAGAGGAATATATTGTGGAAATATATTGCTTGTTTGTGAAAAATATATTGTGGAAATATATTTTGTAGAAAAATATATTGCAAAAATATATTGCTTGTTTGTGAAAATATATTGTGAAAGTTTATTTTGTAGGAATATATATTTTGGAAAAATATTATTTGGTTTAGAGGAATATATTGCTTACTTGTGAAACATATTGTTTGCTTTTTGGATTAAATTGTAAAATTATATTGTTGGTTTTATGGATATATACTGTGGAAAAATATCACTTATATATTGCAAAAATATATATTTTGTTTTGAATTGAGTAAAATAAATCTTGGAATGTTTATTTGGATGTGGAGTCCAATAGAAATAAGGAAATTATGGGAGGTTTCCTTAAGTATTTGGGCATGGATTCCATTGTTAAGTGAAATATTATGGGGTATTTTACATAATCTCTTTAAGTGGGCATGGATTCCATATATAGGGAAGAAATAAGGGGGTTCCCTTATTTGCTTTGTATATTTTAAAACATGGAAAAACAAGTTGGGCGCAGAGTCCATATTAGATGAAGAAATTTATGGGGTTTCTTCATGTGATTGTTTTAAAATAAAATAGAAATGTAAAGGATCAGTTTCTATATGAATACTTGATGTAATGGATTGAGTATGTAGAAAGTAAATGGCTTGTTTATTTTCTTTATGTTTGCATTGGATGCATAGAATATTTGAAAATGAATCCATACCTGCAAATAAGTTATTTTGTTCTCCACCTTCCTGTCAAAATGTCATGGAGGTTAGAGGATGAAGATAGCATATCAAGATGATGGATTTCCTCTTTGTTTTATGTAACAATGTGAAGGATTAGTTTGAAGATCACTCTTGGAGAAAGAGGATTTATTATAATAGAATTCAAAGACTTATTATTTCTAGATCTATACCTTTATAGGATGTTATCATGGTACCATATTGATTGTTAATTTTATTGTTTTTATCCATGTTGTTGGTGTTATCACTTGATCTAAAGGTGATGTTATATTTATTTTGCAAGCTTAATATGATTGGATTTACTTCCATTCCAAAATTTGCTCTTATTATGCTTGTAGAATGAGAGAGAGAAATTTTTCTTTGGGCTTAGGGGTTTCTTTGGAAAGGTCTCTAAAGTTCACCTTGTCTAGAACTCTCCTTCTTCAACTTGGGTTGTTGTGGGATAACAACACCTAGTTTTCTATGTCCATGAGAAGTCAATCACACGGAGTGATTGGTGCTTAAGGGCTCATCACAAATATGGAAAATACAAGCATGAAGTTTAAAGGATCACCACAAAGGTGCAATAAATAGACTAAGACACTATGCCCAAAGGACCCAACATAGATAAAAGTATAGCTGGAAGAAGGAATTGGCATCCCCTTCTCTAAATACTAAGAAGGGATAATCCTAATGCTAAGGTTAAAAGGTCTACATTCGTAGAGAATATCAAAAAAGTGGGGACACATTTCAAAAGGAATCATTTATACCGCAAAGGTGTACAAGGTAAACCCCTGTTACCTATGGTAGCTTGACCTCTCTTGTCCACTTGAGTGATATCTACAACATCTTAGACTCAAAATGTGGTTATGTCTAGTTAATATATGTATTCCATGGATACTCTTGTGAACCTTATTAAGTTCAAAAAAAATCTCTCTTGGGTTGGTTAGCTTTTGGGGTTTCATGTAGGCAATTGGTTTATAACTTCTATTTTTTAAGATCTACTTTTATACCTGCTATTGAGATATGGTTCCCCAATACCATACCTTCATCCATCATCATTAAGCACTTTCTATTTCTTAGAGATAGATTATGGACTTCACACTAGATAAGGACTTGATTCATATTATGAAGGGCTTCATCAAATGTCTCTCCATAAAACATGAATTTATCTATGTACACCTCAATGCATTCATTAGTAAGATCTACAAAAATAATGAGAACTACCCACAAGAAAGTTGTGGGAGCATTGCACAACACAAAAGGTAAGACTCTATAGGTGAATGTTCCCTAGGGACACATGAAATTAGTTTTATTTTGATCCTTTGTTGCCACCTATATTTTATTATACTTTTTAAAACCATCTAGAAAATAGTAGTTTTTCTAGAGGGTATCAAGTACTTGATTTATGAATTACAATGGAAAATGATATTTCTAAGTGGTTTTTATAAGTTCTCTGTAATCAATGCACACTTGCATTTTCCCATTCTTTTTAGGAATAATAACTAATGGTTAGACCCATTTTATATTAGAGATTATATAGATGGATCCTACTTCCAATAGCTTTTCAATATCCATATTCACCATGTCCCTCAAAGCAAGATTTACCCTCATTGGTAGAGCTTTATATTGATATTGAACTATGTACTAATGTGTGAGGAGATCTAATGCATATTCTTATTTTTATATGATCAATATGAGTTGGTATTGAATTTTTTGTACTTTCTTAAAGTTTTTGGAGAATATGGTACTATAAATGAACTTTATGGATGCAGGACCAAGTACTCCCATTGGTGGATTGAAATGGGACAACCTCCTGAATTGAGAGAAATTTTGGGAAACGATGGATGACTTGTTCATCGATGAATCAAGGGTAAAAGAATACCCATCATTTAGATGCATTGCATATATGCTTGTATTTGAATATACTATTGGGATATGAGATTGCTCATGCAAAGGATATATCCTTAGTAGAGTGGGGATAAAATTTGGGTTATCTTAAAAAAACCATCTACTAAAGGATAAAACAATAGGTTTTATTATTGAATTGGAAGTTCTTATTCTGCTTGAGTTTTAGAAATAAAGCATAGCTTTACTGAATTGATCCAATTAAATATCCGTATAGTTAGTGATATTAATACTTGAATTATTAATATCAATGTTAATAACTAATTTAACATTTGTTATTAATCAAAAATTAATTAATCTAATCTAGCTAAAGATAAATGTAATAGTATTGTGGATGGATTTAGATTAGTTACTTATATTTTACTTTATCAAAGCTTCAAAAATGAAAGGAAGGATTAATTAGCTTTATCTCCTTAATGTTTTGAAGATTACATTTAAAAAATTATGGGAATTATTGTTTGGAATGCATTAAATGAATTTGCTTAAACAAACAATTAATTATTACCTTAGGTAAAGTGGTAATAAATTAGTGAACCTTAGAGCTTTAGCTAAGTGAGGTGGAAATTTATGGATCATAGCATTGGAAGATACATGAGGAGCCTATAATGTAGAAGAATCTATGCTACATTTGATCATGCAAATAAGAGGACTCCAACGTTCATCAGGTGATATAATTCTAGAGGAATGAAAGGGGGCACTAGAGGTTCTTTTGGAGGGATATCATTGTTTATGTGGAAAGGATTCGGTGCAAGACATCCATAGATTAGGAAAAATCAAGCTACGAGGAGCTAAGGAGTAATAAATTTCTTTAGAGTTATAGGATCTATTTTATATTTTAGAAGATTTTGTGCTTTATGCTTTAGATTACGTATGTCTTGTAAGTGCTTCTATCTGAGACATTTGGATGCGTGGTAGTTATTTCTCTATTTTTTTTCTTTTCGGAGCCTATGTTAAAATTTTCTCTTGCTTGTCTTCTACATGGGGAACTATCCAAATTGGGTTCCACCTAACCCTTTCTACCTTAGAATTTATCTAGGTGTTGTGTTGGTAATTTTCACCCTATGCGCCTTGGTTTGGTGTTTGACTACATTCAATTATTTTCTTTAGTGTTGGTTGTTTGTTGTTTTTAGACTAAGCTTAACCATATTTGATGTCTAAGTTATTGGTTTCAATGTAGTATTCCTAATCCCTCGAGTTACCACTTAAAATCCTTGATTATCATATCCATGAGTTGCTTTGAGCCTATGAAATTTGTGGTGTCCTATTAGAGAATGCCTTGCTAATTTCCTTATTTATGCATATCGAAGATTTTTTGTTCATCCACCAACTTTGTAACTTGATCTTGTTTTCTTGATGATTTCGAGCCATTTTGGTTTATGCACCTTTGGATGCATTAATGGATCTTCTACGTAATTGATATCTTAAGTTCTGAGTAAAGAATAGTAGTGCTATATATTAATTTAATCTAAGAAAATATGGATTATTAGTTATTTTTTATCCTTTGCAAAAAAGAAGAGTTTGTTTTATTGTTTTATTAATCGAAAAGGAAATAATGGGTTTGATAAGATAGAAAGGATCTTTTAAATAATTTGGAGATGTTTAGTTAAATATATTTTAATATAGGTTGTGCTTGAATGGTCTGAATGTTAGGTGATAAGACTTAGTATATTTAAAATATTTATTCCTTATTTTTCTTATAATGACAATTTGAGCCTTTTTAATAGTGAATGATATGTGTATCACTTTATAAAATAAGGAAAGAACATTGGTTTTTGGAAAAGATTCTAATGATTTCCTGAGACTTGAGTAGGTAGGGAAATCATTAGAGGGAGATAAGTATGGGATTCTCTCCTTGGTTGTTTTAATTTTGTAATTGCATGGTTGATTGCATGTATGCATAAAACATTGTAGTTGCATTGCATGAAGAGTTGTCCTGATCCCTTAGTTTTTTCTTAAATCTGGGGAGATATCTTTCATGAAGATGAGCATGAAAAGAAGATGGTGTAAAGAATATTTGGTTGGACTTTCTCTAGTATATTTGGGAAGAAAATTTTGTTATGTAAATGTAAAGTTTGGAATGTAATACTTGGTTCTCTTTATTTCATTACTAATAAGGCTTGGAGCCTATTTGTAAGTGCAAGAAAATATTTGGGTTTTATGCAATGAATGAATTAAATAATGAGTTAATCTATTTTTTAATAAAGCTTTAATAGTGGGAAGTAAAGGAATACTATATGCTAGCATTGATCTAATGAGGTTGCTTAAAACTAAGTAGATTATTTATGTTGACATTATGTTAGAAGTTAGCATTATGACTACTTAATCATGCTTTAAAATCTAGCTAGATGTTTCCTTGTACTAGCTTAATATGGTTATGCATGAGCTATTTCATTCTAGATTTAGCATTGTATTATAACTATGCATTTTATTTTCATTATATTAGTTTAACGTAAGAGAAATGTTAATTATTGTTTTAGCATGATTCATGGGAGGGGTTCTTGGGATTTGATCTAGACCTTTCTTTTAGGACCCTTGAGTCATAGAATGAACCCAATATTGGGAGGAGTTGTAGTGATGCAATAACCAATTAAATGTAAGACCTATAAGAACTTGTGATGATGCAATAGCTAGGTAATCATAGATATAGAAGGAGTTATGGAAATTCAATAGCCTGATTCTCATGATTGATACATCGTGAATGGTGAGGATTGGGTGTTCTATAACTATGAGTTAATAGAATCAATCCTGAGATAGCTATGGTGGTACCATAAAATAGTGAGTTTTAAGTAACCATGATCATTACCATGTGAGTGGTAATGACCTTAGTTAGCCCACAAAGGTATGGTAACTAAGCACCAAGGCTCTATGCTAGAATAACCTACATAGACAAACTTATGGATAGGTTAGGGAATAGGCATTCCCCTTTAAGTGTTATGGGTTTTAAAGGATAATCCCTATACTATGGTCAAATGGTCCTATACTTTTGAGGGTATAGGAAATGTGGGGAAACCACTCTAGCATCCTTCTAAATGGTGAGTTTTAGTAAGGTGAACCCCAAAATTTTGGGATGTTGGCCACTCCTATCCATTGAGTGTCATCTGTAGTGACATTAAACTTAATGCGGTGAAGCCTTGAAAATGCTAAAAATTATTGTAAGAGTCTATTGTGATGCTACTTTTATGATATATATATGTGTGTGTGTGTGTGTGTGTGTGTGTGTGTGTGTGTGTGTGTGTGTGTGTGTGTGTGTGTGTGTGTGTGTGTGTGTATCAGGTTGGTTTTAGTGGGTTGTTATAGTTGGTATCATAGCTCTAGGTCATAGGACTAGAAGCTTCCATGGAGTGCACATAGGATGAGCCTTGACTTGATATGCTACTTTGGGGAGACTTACTCTACTAGGGACCTTAGCATGATCTAGGATAAGTCGGGTATTGTGGACTAGTCAGACCAAGGAGTAAAAATCCTAGAGAGTATAGTTTCTTATTGAGAATGGAACCTTGTGAGTAGGCAAGAGTGGCCATGATCATTATCAGTGAGTGATAATGGTTTAAGTTAGTTCATGAGGAAAATGAAACTAACTAATTATAAGTACAATTGAGGGAATTGTAACTTACCCATATCCTTTGTGTGGATAGGAGATGACACCCATTTTAAGAGGAGTATCATCCAAGAAAGTGGGTTTGATTGCACAAGAAGAAATTGTAGTGCGTCCCCAAAAGAATATTGGAAGAACAATGGACTCCAGTAAGAAAAATGGGAGGACAAAGGACCCTAGTAGGAAGTCTGGAAGGACAACAGATTCCAATAGGAAAATTAGAGGAACAATAGGTTCTAGTGAGAAGGAGGAAGAACTTCCTTCTATAGTTAAGTTGCTTTAGGAATAGATGGAACAACACCAAAAAATGATAGAAAACTTTATCAATAAGGAAAATAGTACTAGGAATTTATAGGGTAGATAGGAAGATAATCATATTAGGAGAAGCTAGGAAGGTAAGACTAAGATAGAGGCTAAGTTGGCTAAATATATTTAAAATGTTAGGGTAACTAAATTTAATGGGAAGGAAGGAGGAGATGCAATAGATTCATGGTTAAATGAGTTGGAAACCTTCTTTTCCATGAAGAGTTACTCTTCTAAAATCAAACTATGTGGGCTACCCTCCATATTCAAGATGCAACCCTAGAATGGTGCAACACATTCAGGATATGGTAAAAAATATTCAATCCATGAATCTTAAATGGGATAGTTTCATTAGGGATTTTAAGAAAATATTTCTTTCTAATCAGTTTTATGTAGAGAATTTTAAAGAATTCTCTACACTCTAGCAGGGTTCACTGTTAGTAGAAGTATACTTTCAAAGATATGTCAAACTCTTGAAGTATGTTCCAAAATATGAGAAAAATGAGCAACTTAAGGTGCATAAGTTCATCTTAGGGGTGGATCCCAATATTAGGATGATAATCAATTTGCTCAAACCCAAAACTCTGCAAAAGGCTTATGACTTGGCCAGGTAGGAAGAGACCAACCTTCAAACCAAAAGGTATTTCTTCAACTATTTAGGGTTGATAGAGGCAGAGAGGTAGGAGCTTAAGAAAAGAAAGAGTGCAGGGTTTATGAAATGGGATAAGGAGCAAAACAAGAAGAGAAAAGGGAACCCAAAGTTTGGTAATAAGAAATATAAGAAGTTAAAAAAAAACCCTCAATCATAGAAGAAAAATCACTCGACATAGAAAGAGGTGACAAGGAAGAAAAGAAAAGAATGGTCTCAGGTTCCTAGGATAGGTTGTTACATATGTGGAGGACCTCATTATGCCAACAAGTGTCCCTAATGACCAAAGTTGAGTAATAAAAAATTAGAGGAATATTAGCATGGGATCTATACCACTACAGGGAATCAGAACTTGGATGGACAAGCAACACCTATGTTACTAAATGGTAAGTTGTTTAACAAGGATATTAATGTACTAATAGATAGTGGGGCTACACATAGTTTTATTTCCACTAGTATTATTAGGGATATGCCAAAAAGACCTAGATTTTTGGCACAAGGGTGGAAATTCAAGTATGGTTCTAGACAAACCTACTCAATGGATCAGTGTTTTCCTATGGCCAAGATTACCTTACCCAATGGATCTACTATATGGAACTTATATGTAGCACCCCTCCATGCTTTTGATATTATCCTAGGTATGGATTGGTTAAAGTCTCATGGAGCCCTAATCAACTTCCAAGAGATGTGGATGGACTACACCGATAAGGATAAAAAGAGAGTAAGAGTTTAAATTAGGCAAGGGTCTTTTTTACCCCATTTGTTGTTAGCTATGCAACTTAAGAAGGCCATTAAAAGAAGTGGTATATTGTATGTAGTCAAGATTAATGGCAAGATAGATGATAAAGGGGATGAGGAAATATTTAAGAAACATCCCATTTTGCATGAATTTAGGGATGTATTTCTAGAATATCTCCCAGGCCTACCACCTCAACATGAATTTGATTTCACCATTGAGTTAATGCCTAGGGTAGAACCCATTTCAATAACACCTTACAAAATTACCCTGATTGAGTTGCAGGAGTTAAAGGTGCAACTTCAAGATCTATTAGAAAAGGGGTTGATCAAACCTAGTGTGTCACCTTGGGGTGCTCCAATATTATTTATGAAAAATAAGGATGGTTCCCTAAGGTTATGCATAGATTATAGAATGTTGAATAAGGTAACCATTAAGAATAAGTATCCTTTTCCAAGGATTGATGACCTCTTCAATCAGCTAAAGGATGCTACTATATTTTTAAAAATAGATCTGAGATCTGGATATCATTAGTTAAGGATTCAAGAAGAGGATACTCATAAAATAACCTTTAAGACTAGATATGGACACTATGAGTTCATAGCATTGTTCCATTTGGGCTGATAAATGCATTGACAACCTTTATGAATTTGATGAACAATGTGTTCAAAAAATATCTAGATCAGTTTGTTTTGGTATTCTTAGATGATATCTTGATATATTCTTGCACCAAAGAAGAACATGACCATCATTTGAGGTTAGTGTTAGAGGTGTTGAGGAAAAACCAACTATATGGAAATTTTTCCAAGTGTGAGTTTTATACCTCACATGTATAGTATTTGGGACACATCATCTCGTAGAAGGAATTTTATTAGATCCAAATAAAATTGAGGCTATATTAAGTTGGTCTACACCAACAAATATGTTGGAAGTTAGGAGTTTCATGGGACTCACTGGCTATTATAGGAATTTTGTGAAATATTATTCCAAGGTTACCTATTCAATCACCAACCTTCAGAGAAAAGGGAAGGATTTCAAATGGATGGATAAGTGTGAGCTCACTTTGAGGCTCTAAATAATAAGTTAACTACGGCACTAATTCTCAAGATACTAGATCCTCTTGGGAATTTTACCATATGTACAAATGCTTCCTTAGAAGATTTGGGTGGGGTATTATCCTAGGAAGAGGCTATAGTAGCCTATGAGTCTAGAAAACTCAAGAAGCATGAAGTAAATTATGCTACGCATGACCTAGAATTGGTAGTAGTTGTGCATGCACTAAAGGTCTAGAGATATTATTTGTTGGGTAAACCTTTTGAGCTAAGGACATACCATCAAAGTCTAAGGTATATTTTTACCCAACCTATGTTGAATGCAAGATAGAGAATATGGATAGATTTCTTAGAAAAATATAACTTTGGTATTGAGTATATCAAAGGGAAAGAAAATAAAGTTGTGTATGCCTTGAGTAGGAGAAGGTACATAGCAACGCTAACCCAAAGTCATATAGACTTGATGGATAAAGTCAAAGAAATGCAACTACAAGATCCATATTTCATAGAAATCTAGGATAAAATTGAGAGAAGTCCTAAAGAGAATAAGGATTTAAACATAAAATATGGACTTTTATGCTTCAAGGATAGGGTTTTCATAGCTAAAATTGGTTACTTGAGGAGAATGAATATGCAATAGGTGGATAATTCTCCATATTCCGCTCATCCAAGAGGGTCAAAAATGAGAGAAAACATGAAAAATACCTTCTATTGGGTAGGAATGAAACAAGATATCACTAGTTTCATTGCAAAATATTTAGAATGCTAGAAAGTTAAGGCAAAACATCGACACCCAATAGGGAAATTATACCCACATGATATACCTACATAAAAATGGTAGGTAATATCTATGGATTTTATTATGGGTTTACCTAAGACTAGGTACCAACATGATGCAATCCTGGTAGTGGTTGATAAGTTGACCAAGGTTGCACATTTTATATCGGGGAACATCAAGGATGATGCACCAATGGTGGAAAATAAGTTTACCAAAGAAATTTTTAGGTTACATGGGTTTCCTAAAGTGATCATATTAGACAAGGATTCTAGGTTCACTTCAAAATTTTGGTAGGCTCTTCACCATGCAATGGGCACTAAGCTGAACATCATTTTTGCATATCATTTGGAAATAGATGGTCAAATTGAGAGGGTGAACCAATTTTTAGATGACATGCTTCACATGTACTACATGGATCAAAATTCTAAGTGGGAATACTTTTTGCATCTAGTTGAATTTGCATATAATAATGGATACCATGCATCCTTGGGAATGACTCCATTTGAAGCCTTATATGGTAGAAGATGAAGAACACCTCTATCATGGGATAATATAGAATATTAGGTGGTGATCAGACTAGATACTATTCAAAGAGATGGAGGAACACCTTAGAGGAATTTTGCAAAGGCTCAAGGAACCTACCAATTGCCATAAGAGCTATGCTAATAAAAAAATATCATCGAGATAATTCTCTATGGAAGATAGGGTTTTCTTAAGGGTAAGACCCATGAAAAGTTCCATCAAGTCAGCTAATTTGGATCCTTGCCCTATTAGGCATTTTGATATCATTGATAAGTTTAGTCTAGTAGCCTATAGGCTTGCCTTGTAGCCTATAGGCTTGCCTTGTAGCCCAACCTATCAAAGATCCATGATACTTTCCACATATCTCTCCTTAGAAAAAATGTTGTTGATCCTAACCATCTTTTGAATGTTTTTATTTATATATGGAAAATCCCTCATCCATTGAGGTGATGTTGGTAAGGATTATAGGGTTTCATTCCAAGGTGTTGAGAAAATGAACCCTATATTGATTTAAGGTCCAATGGGACCACTATTCCAAAATCCATGCCACTTGGAAAGATGATAAAGAAATGAGGAAGCAATTCCTATATTTATTTGAATGAAATATATACATGGCTTATTTTCAAGAAACATAAAGGACTATTTAGTCCAAGGTGGGAGTATGTAACAACCCTCCTTGGCAAAACTTTATCTTGATATTGAATTATGTATTATGCACGAGGAGACCTAATGCATATTCTTATTTTTATATTATCAAGATGAGTTGGTATTGTATTTTTTGTACTTGCTTAAAGTGTTTGGAGAATATGGTACTGCTAATGAACTTTATGGATGTAGGACCAGGTACTCCCACTGGTGTATTGAAATGGGACAACCACTTGAATTGAGAGAAATTTTGGAAAATTATGGATGACTTGTTCATCGACTACTCAAGGGTAAAATAAAAACTATCGTTTAGATGCATTGCATATATTCTTGTGTTTGAATACAATATTGGGTTATGGAATTGCTCAAGCTAAGGATCTATCCTTAGTAGAGTGGGGATAACATTTGGGATATCTTAAAAAAAACACCTACTAGAGGATAAAATAATAGGTTTTATTATTAAATTGGAAGTTCTTATTTTGCTTGGATTTTGAAAATAAAACATAACTTTAATGAATTGATCCAATGAAGTATTAATATGGTTAGTGATATTAATACTTGTATTATTAATATTAATGTTAATAACTAATATTAAAATTTGGTATTAATCAAAAAGTAATTAATCTAATTTACCTAAGGATAAAGGTAATAGTATTATGGATTAATTTAGATTAATTACTTATATTTTCCTTTGTTTAGCAAAGCTTCAAAATGAAAGAAATGATTAATTAGCTTTATCTCTTTATTATTTTACAGGTTGCATTATAAAAAAACTTTATGGGAAAACATTGTTTGGAATGCATTAAATGAATTTCTTAAACAGACAATTAATAGTGAAAATGGTAATAAATCAATTAACCTTGGAGTTTTATTTTAGTGAGGTGGCAATTTATGGATTGTGGCATTGGAATCAACGTGAGGAGCTTGTTACATAGAAGAATCTATGTTACATTTGAGCATGCAAATAAGAGGACTCCAATGTTCATCAAGTGCCCTATTTCTAGATGAATGAAAGGGGGCATTGAGGGTTATTTTCGAGAGAGAGCATTGTTTGTATGGAAAACATTTGGTGTAAGACGTTTGTAAAGTAGGAAAAACTAATATATGAGGAAGAGTAGTCAGTTGCTTTAGAGGAACAAGATCTATTTTATCTTTTAGAAGGTTGTATACCTTATGCTTTATATTATGTATGCCTTCTTAGTGCTTCTACCTAAGACATTTGGATGCTTGGTAGCTAGTTTCCTATTTATTTTGTTTTAGAACCTTGTGTTGAGGTTTTCCCTTGCTTGTATTCTATATAAGGTACTGACCAAATTGGGTGTACTGACCCTTTCTACCTTAGAATGTATTTGGGTGTCGAGTGTTGGTCCTTTTTACCCTATGCACCTTGTTCTATTATTTTATTATGTTCTATTTATTTCTTTAGTGTTGGCTACCTATTGTGTTTAGGATAGGTTGAACTATGTTTGATGTCTAAGTTACTAGTTGTAATGTAGCATTCCTGGTCACTCGGGTTACCCCTTAAACTCCTTGATGGTCATGTCCTTGTGTTTCTTTGGGCCTATGAAATTTGTGATGTCCTATTATAGAACACCTTGTTGATTGCCATATTTATGTGTCTTCAAGTTTTGTTGTTTATCTCCCAAATTTGTAACATGGTCTTGTTTTATTGATGATTTTGAGCCATTTTGGTTTATGCACCTTAGGATCCATTAATGGATCTTGTATGTAATTTATCTCTTAAGTTTTGAGTAAATGATAGTAGTGCTTTGCATTAATTTAATTTGAGAAAAGATATATTATTAGCTAATTTACATCCTTTTCAAAAGAAGAAAAACTATCTTATTGCATTATAAATTGGAAAGGAAATAATGGATTAAGTTATAAAAGATCTTATAAATAATCTTGATGATGTTTAGTAAATATTATTTTCATATGGGTTGTGTTTGAATGGTCTAAATAGTATTAGTTAAATCTTGGTATGTTTTTAAGGAAATGTTTCTTATTTTTCTTGTAAAGAGAATTAGTGATCCTTGTTTTTGCTATTAGAGTTAATTAATGAAATATATGGGTATAACTTTATAAGATAAATAAATAGCCATGATTTTTGAAAAATATTATAAATATTTTTTGAGACTTAATTAGGTAGGGAAATAATTAGAGGGAGAGAATACGGGATTCTCTCCTTGGTTGATTTAATTTTTATAATTGCATGGTTGCTTGCCTTTATGCACTGAGCATTATAGTTGCATTGCATTATGATTTGTCCTGATCCCTTAGTTTTTCTAAAATCTAGGGAGATTCCTTTCATGAAGATGATAGTGAAAAAAAGATGGTGTAAAGGGCATTTGAGCATACTTGCTTTGGTATATTTTGGAAGAAAATGTTGTTATGTAATTGTAAAGTTTGGAATGTAATACTTGATTCTCTTTATTTAACTACTAACAAGGCTTGAAGCCTATATACAAGTACAAGAAAATATTTGGGTTTTGTGTAATGAATAAATGGAATAATGAGTTAATATTGATCTATTTTTTTAATGAGGTTTTCATATTGTGAAGTAAAGGAATACTATATGCTAGCATTGACCTAATGAGGTTTCTTAAAACTAAGTAGATGCTTTATATTGACATTATGTCATAAGTTAGCATTATGATTACTTCATCATGCTTTGTGTAATGAATAAATGAAATAATGAGTTAATTTTGATCTCTTTTAATGAGGTTTTCATATTGTGAAGTAAAGGAATACTTTATGTTAGCATTGATCTAGTGATGTGTATATGATTTATTTTGATATTATGTTAGAAGTTAGCATTATGATTACTTAATCATGCTTTAGAATCTACATAGATATTTCCTTGTACTAGCTTAATATGGTTTTGCATGAGCTATTTCATTCTAAATTTACCATTGTGTTATAACTATGCACATTATTTTTTTTATAACACTTAATTAGTTTTAATGTATAAGATATATGTTAATTATGGCATGATTCATGGGAGGGGTTCCTGGGTTTTGATGTAGACCATTATTTAGTACCCTTGAGTCATAGAATGAATCCAATACTGGGAGGAGTTGCGATGATGCAATAACCAAATAAAGGGGAAACCTAGATGGAGTTGTGAAGATGAAATAGCTAGGTACTCACAAATTTGGAAGGTGTTGCAGGAATGCAATAGTCAAATTCTCTTAATTGATACACCTTGAATAGTGAGGATCAGATGTTCCACAACTATGAGTTAACAGAATAAATCTCAAAATAGCTATGGTGGTACCATAAAAATAGTAAGGTTTAGATAACCATACTCATTACCAGGTGAGTGGTAATACCCTTAGTTAACCTATAGAGGTGTGGTAACTAAGCACCAAGGCTCTATGATAGAATAACCTACATAGATAGACTTATTCATAGGTTGGGGAATAGGCATCTCTCTTTAAGTATTATGGGCCTTAAATGATAATCCCTATGTTGTGGTTAAATTTTCCTATATCGATGATGGTATAGGAAAGGTAGGGGGACCACTTTGATGTACTTCTAAACAGTGAGGTTTAGTAAGGTGAATCCAAAAAATATGAGATGTCGGTCATCCCTATCAATTGAGTTTTATCTATAGTGACATTAAGCTCAATGTGGTGAAGCCTTGAGAATGCTTAAAATTTACATTAGGACTCTATTGTGATCCTACTTATGTGTGTGTGTGTATATATAAGTATATATGTATATGTATATATATTGGATTGGTTTTGGTGGGTTGTTACATTGTCAGACTAGTTTCTTCCCAGTAGTGTAAATCCTATGAGTGCATATGTCAGGTTGGATCCCCTTTATAATATCATATCATTGTATTCTCATGCAAAGGTATTAACATGTCACCTTAATACATCAAATAGTTTAGCCTCTTTGAACTCCAACAACCAATTTTTGATGTTAACAATTTTTTCCAATTATATTTCTATTTCCTTGGTGTCTAGTAACATTGTATTGACTCCTTTTCTTACCAATGAGTTTAAAGAAAAATGGTGGTGTAGGAAGAAATGAAATATTCTAGTGTTTTTATTGAAAGCAATACCTATAGGAATGATGTTATTTAAAGTATATTTGAAATATGTGATGAGGTATCTTTTTTGTCTATGTGGTAAAGTAAATGAACTATCCTGTAGTGATACAAGTGATAAAGGCTCAGAGGTATCATCCTTTTCTTTCCATAGAAACCTATGGATTGTAGTCTCCTTATCATCTAAACAAGTCTCACTTGAAGAATTAATCGGAATAATATTATCTTCAAAGGAAGCTTCTTCTAATGGATCTAGCTCTTCAACATGCTCTTTTACCATGACCATTGCTAAATGAGCAATATTGTTTTGTTCCTTAGACTAATCCATCCATATATTTCTAGAGAAATCCATAAAGGTCTAGTTTGGGGGTAAAGATAAATTTTCTTAATCCATTGGATATGGTCATATCCCCTAAACAACAATCTATGAAGGTTACAACCATGGCCAACCAAGGTTTTCCAAGGATCAATGGATAACCATTCATCTTGGCCCTTGGTTGTAAAATCATGAAATCAAGAGGATATTCCCATGACTCTATGGTTATGGGTATGTCTATTATTCCCTCAATATGATCTATAGATTGATATGCTATTTGAATGATAGTATAGATAGGTTACATATTTATAAAATATAATATATTCATTGTTTCAGTAGCCATGACATTTACTATTGCTACTAAAGCAACTAATACATTTTATATTTTTTTTGCACTGATAAAAATAGTATTTACTAGATTTACAAGATCTCCATATTTTGTTGGAATAAGCTTTCCTTCTAAGAGGTCAACTAATTTTCCATCCACTTGTATGGTCTTGGGGTAAGCTTTTTATTTTCTCACAAGTTTCTTTATAAAAATTTCTTGGATACCTTTGTTGAATATGGGTACATCCTTAATAGCTTCGAGCAAAGGGATTGTTATGTTTAAGAATTTTAGTTCCTATAATAGATTAGACTCCTCAAAACACTCTTCCTTGGGTTCCAATATTTTAATATATGGTGCTTTATGAGTCTCTAAAGGCCTGTTTATTAGATGTTATTCCTTTCTAATCGTTGGTTCAAGGTCCATTGGATTTTTTTGTCTTTCCTCTTAAGATTCTTCTATATTAGGAGGTTCTGGGTTAGGCAAAACTTTTCCTTAGTGAAGTTGCACATTACCGTACTCAATAGCATTTATATTGACTATGACACTATGCTTTGTATTATAGATAGGGATTGCCTACCTATTATTATTTGGGATGGCCATAGGTTGGGCCAGTAGTGTAGGTTGATTGGGTTGTTGTGACTATGTTACTTATGGAGCACCCATGGGTGTTGGTAGCAATTCTTATTGTTAACTTTTAAACCATCATTGACATCCATAGGATTCATTAGAGTGGTATGGTCCTAACAACTATTCATTTTGCTTTGATCATGACTGGTTAGGTATTAGTTGTGTCCATGGTGGGTTGAACATCCTTGACTAACCCATTTTGGAGATGGATACTAGGGGTACTATCCCCATTGTTGTTGTTGTGGGGGCATGGGATAAATAATTTTTACATTGAGAAACTTAAAGAGATATTGCTTCATCAAGAAATTATTCTTTGGGTTTACTAGCCTCTACTTTTGCTTTAATGGCTTAACATAAGGTAGGGAAGTCTATGATATGTTGTATGATGCCCTTTTTGTAGACATTGAAATCATCATATCTCTATGCTATTATGTCCCCATATTCTTTGCATAATGCTATCAATTCATTTATATCCTACTTAGTATAATGTACTCCAACCTTTAAGTTCTTTTTTGGCTCCATTTGGACCTCCTTAAATTCATGTTGATCAATCCTCTGAACAGTTGTTTGGTCATTATTATCAAAAAGTATTTCTATGGTTATTGATCCCTTGGAAATATTATTGTTCTTTAATTGTATTACCTCTTCTTGATCAATATTATTCAACATTTCCTCCCATTGGGATGCACAAACAACTTCTCTAGTTAAGAGATCAACTATTTTCTCATCACTGTCAAATACCTGCTAGAAGATATCCTTGTCTAGGATGGATGGTCTAAAAACTATTTTGGTTGTCTTTGATTCTCCTCATGATTTAAAAGTTAGATCAAATTTTTCCCCTTATGATGCCAATGCATCAACTATTATGTTTTGGATTTTAGGTATTGCTTTTATATTTAGGGCTTCAAAGCTTTCCATAAGGTCCCAAACCCTACTTTGGTAAGCTTTCAAGTAATGATGGTTGTTGTTCCATATTTTAATCACTTGTTTGACCAATAGCTCTAAGTCACCAAAGATTGACAACATTTTAATTTCTATATTTTTTGCTTTCATCAAGCCTAGACATAGAGCTTCATATTCAGTATTTTAGAGGTTCAAGGACCAATTATGTTTAGCTCCTACACTTCTCCTAACTAATTTGTAACAACCTTTTGATGTAATGACCAATGTGTTATAGAATTCATTTGGAGTTATTCTCTTGTTATATGGGCATCCAATTTCCTATCATAGTAAACCATTAATGAAGTAGTTCAAAAATACCTCACACATGATAAAGAGCTCTATGTCATTGTCCAAGAATGTAAATAGTGGAAGTACTACTTATTTGGTAAGGAAACCATCATCCACATAGATCCTATACATTTAGAGTATGATCAAACATAGAGTAATCTAAAGAATGAAATACAAAAAAAGCAGGCCATATATTTATAGCAATTTCTTTTTATCATCGAGCATAAGAAAAGGAGTGATAATTTAGCAATAAATTGTTTGATCCAACCTCCAATCATACCACTCACCACCATTATTGATTCCTAAGGGCATGATACTTCCAATGGGTCCACCTTGTATGAAGTATATTATAATTTTGTAAATGCATACTAATATCTTAATGTGGATAAGCATATTTCTAATTTTTATTTGTAATATAACCCTCTCTACCATATGGAACATATTTGTGTACTAGCTAGTATGAACTCAAAGATGATTTGGGAAGCACACTTAAGAAAATTAGCACTTTGAGGTGGAAAAAATATTTACAGCACTTCAATAGTATTATTGATCCAAGATGAGGAATGATTTCAAGACATACACCAAGTCATATACCCCTTGTATCATTTTCAAACCAACCAACAAGAATTAGGGACTATATACACCATTTTAAATTCCATCCTATCCTTGGGAATCTATCTCCATATATTTTCTCTTTGGTGTTTCCACATCTAAGAATGTTAATGATTATGTATTTGTAGTTCCTCTAATATATTAGACTCCTCAAAACACTCTTCCTTGGGTTCCAATATTTCAATATATGGTTCTTTATGAGTCTCTAAAGGCCTGTTTATTAGATTTTATTCCTTTCTAATTGTTGGTTCAAGGTCCATTGGAGTTGTTTGTCTTTCCTCTTATGATTCTTCTATCTTAGGAGGTTCTAGATTAGGCAAAACTTGCCCTTAGTGAATTTGCGCATTACCATACTCAATATCATTAATATTGACTATGTCACTATGCTTTGTATTATAGATAGGGATTAACTACCTATCATTATTTGGGTTGGCCATAGGTTGGGCCAGTAGTGGAGGTTGCTTGGGTTGTTGTGACTATGTTGCTTATGGAGCACCCATGGGTGTTGGTAGCAATTCTTATTGTTAACTTTGAAACCATCATTGCCATCCATAGGATTGATTAGAGTGGTATGGTCCTAAAAATTATTGATTTTGCTTTTATCCTGACTGGTTAGGTATTAGTTGTGTCCATGGTGGGTTGAACCATCCTTGACTAACCCATTTTGGATATGAATACTAGGGGTACTAGCCCTATTGTTGTTGTGGGGGCACGGGATAAATAATTTTTACATTGAGAAACTTAAAGAGCTCTTGCTTCATCAAGAAATTATTCTTTGGGTTTACTAGCCTCTACTTTTGCTTTAATGGCTTAACATAAGGTAGGGAAGTCTATGATATGTTGTATGATGCCCTTGTTGTATATATTGGAATCATCATATCTCTATGCTATTATGTCCCCATATTATTTGCATAATGCTATCAATTCATTTATATCCTACTTAGTATAATGTACTCCAACCTTTAAGTTCTTGTTTGGCTCCATTTGGACCTCCTTAAATTCATGTTGATCAATGATTATCCTTTGGATAGTTGTTTGGTCATTATTATCAAAAAGGATTTCTATGGTTATTGGTCCCTGTTGGCATTTTTGCCACATTGATTCTCATTGATGAATGCATTGATGTATTGTTGGGGATCTGACCTTTGATTGATGCAGCTTGGGCGAAAAAAAAAGGAGAAAAAATGAGCAAAAAATGACTAAGTCCGAAAATTGCGACGACGCGCGACATGTTGCGAGAATCGCGGTCCAACGCGATCAACGCGAGCCAGGTTGGCGGAACCGTCGCGATATCGCGACGTGTTCCGAAATCGTGAGTCGGCGGGCAAAAAAAGCATTAAGTTGAAAACATGCAGCGATTCGCTGACATGTCAGTGAATCGCGACTCGGGGAGCGTCGAAGGCAAAAAGTGCAAACTTGCGGCGCGTCGGCGACATGTCAGCGAATCGCGACCGAAAATGGCGATTGATGCGGAGAGAAGGAACATGTAGCGAAATCGCTACATGTTCCGATTTCGCGGGGCAGAGCGCAGGGAGGAGCCAACGGCGGAAACATGTAGCGAAATCGCTACATGTTCCATTTTCGCGGGTCAACGGTGGTCGAAGCGTACGGCGGAAAAAGACGTCGCGATTTCGCGACCCGTCGCATTTTCGCGACCTGCGCAGTTTTCCCGCCAAGTGCAGTATGAACGGCCGAGAGGGTTTTTTCGATTTCCGATGATTTAATGCTGACCCGAATTAAATATTTTGCGGATTTCCGATGCGGTTAAGGTCAAAGAGTGCCCAGGCCACCAAAATTAAAGGGTTTATTGGTTCGAAGTTGCTGTTCGTGGATTAATTCAACGGTTTTTCATGCACATATTCAAAGAATCGAATTTAATAAAGGACTGTGAATGTTTCATGGAATTTAATTTTTATTTCTTCGAGATTGCGATTAAGGGGATCATGTTCCTCGTTTCCTTCGCATAATTGTAGATCACGAGGAAGTTGGTTTTAATTTTTTAATGCTGCAAAGAGGACGGACCTCTATAAAAACCAATGTAATTTTCATTTCAAGAGGTTGGAAAAACTTGCTGCTAGAAACTGGAATTGTATTTGCGGGAATACAAGGATCGACTTCTAATTTTTCAAGCGTCGCATGGATGAATTTGCTTTCTGTTTTCTGCATTTCTAATAGCATTCGTACTCTTGCATTGCTATTACATTTAAATTCTGCATCTTGGATTTAAATACTGCGGTCAGGGTACAATTCCTGGAATGTGGGTTTGGAGGGATTTGCGGCATGTGATTGTGCGAGGATGAAGCTGATTTCTTATGTTACTTGTTGTTGTTGCGTTTGTAGTTTCCTGCTTGTTGTTTTTCGATCCCATCACTTCGGCTCTGTGGCCATATTTCCCATTTCTTTCTGCAACCTTTTAAATCTCTTTCCGGCAACCCTATCTTAAACCCATTTTTAGAGTAGTGAAGGGAACCGGCCCACTCGGAGATTGGTGCAGGAGCCATTTCTTGCTTCCGACCTTTCAATGTTGGCCGGGTCTAGGGCGCAATTGTAAAAATCCTTTCTGTGGCGGATTCGTGACCAACGAGTTTTTGGCACGCCGGTGGGACAGATGTTTTTGTCTCCAAGAATTCATAATCGGTGGGATACGCATAATTTTCCAAAGTGATAACCCCACCCCAGGTGCCAACGATTTTGGCACGTTTTAACACCCGGAGGTCTCAAGATTTGATGAGTTTGTCTTGGCCTCACGGCGGAGATTTGTAAGTTCATCGGCGACTTTCTTGAGTTGAAGATACGTTCGTGGACGCCTATTGTTTTTGTTTAAAAAAAAAAAAAAATTCAAAGAATGTTTTTTCTGGCGACTATGACTTAATGGCGATGGCCGTGATTCCACAGACCACTGCCACAAAGGCGAGGGTTTTTCCTAGATGGGATGATCCTGGCCCTACGAATCTGCAAGTTCGGCATGAAATTCCCGAAGGTGCCACTGAAGAATCCGGCAAAATATGATGGTACCGAAGGCATGGCTCGACACATGTTGAAGATATTGCTATTATGTCCATGATCCATGTCATAGAACACGAAGATGTCATGATCCGACTTCGGTTCGAGTCTTTGGAAGGAAGAGCATTGCAATGGTACAGTTGCTCAAATGTCAAAGCATCGGCTCATGGGATGATCTCGCGGGAGCAATGATCAAAAGATTTGATGAAGATCCTTTCTACAGTTCTTTGGATCTCTACCAATTTTTCATGTACATCAAGAGAGCACCTCAAGAAAGCATCATGGACTTCAATCTCAGATTCTTGATAAGTTGGAAGAGAATTCCAGGAGAAGATCCGTCCATCACCCACCCAAGCCCACCTCTTTTATGTTCGAGCTTTTAATTCGACATAGGTCTCTTTTCTTTGCGATCGGGTGAACAACGGTTCCCACAAATCTTTGAGGAAGACGGTGCGAGCGGAACGATTGTTGCTCTTATCAAGAAAATTACCGTGGGGAGAAACTCCATTACCTTCTCCGGTGGTTCCTTGCTCCTGTTTACCTTGCACATTCATGCCAGATCCCTGAGATGCAGTCATGTGGAGTTCAAGGGACAGATCTCGTCCAAAGTCAAGGATTGGAACATGCAAGCACTTTTCCAGCAATGAACAATATGGTTGCTTGCAGTTTTCATCAAGAGATGGGCCAAGTAGAAGAACAAGTGCAAATTCCAGAGCACGAGGAGATCCCGAGAATCAGATTTCTCACTTGAAGAGCCCTGTGATCACATCAAGGAGTTAGAGGAGCACTGTACTCAGCCCACAACCAGTAAAGTCTGCAAAGTGGTGGTGTTGGTTCCAGCCACTACATCCGATACCTGAAGAAGTCCTCCATGTGGGTACTAGTAAGAAGGATAATCTGTTGAATTGCATCCTATCAGCACCATGGAGAACTTCAGGGAAGGAGCCGACCTAATTTCAAGGACCGACTTAAGTATGATCGGATACGGGTCGGGACATTGCAGATTACCGGATAACATTACGAGATTGGGTGTACGGTGGCGACATGCCAATCATGTCGTGCATTATTGTATATAGTATTTTGAAAAAAACAAAAAAAAATAGAAAAAGAAGAAGAAAAAAAAAAAAACTGGTATTGTTTTTATTTGTTCATCTCGGCTCTTGTTGCTTGCGAGCCGTAGATGCTTGTTTTTCCTTTGTTTTTCTCCTCCCAACAGTTTGGTGGCTTTCTAGCACTTTCTTCTTTTCCCTTCCCCGTTTCCTCTCTTTCCTTTCTTCATCTTCTTCCTTCTGTTTCTTCTGCATTAAATCAAAATAAGCCACAGCTGTTGTTTCTTTTTCCTTTTCTGTTTTTTCCCGTCCCTTCTTATCCCTTTCCTCTAAGTTTAGTCTTTTACGCATTTGCTAACAGTCTAGTTCATTTCATTTCACAGCTTTCCTAGTTCCATTCCCACTCCATAACTTCGTTCATTTTCATTTCATCATTCCATTGCAGTCACCGCTTGCGCAACCGCAAGAGCTCACTCCATCATCGCGTTCCATTAGTCATTTCATAATCAGTTATATGCAGGTTTTTCCAGTTTCAATTTTTCAGCAGCACATGTATTGCAGCAGCCCGCCTTCTGTTCGGATATGACTCTGTGCCCAATGGACTAAGGCCTGGATTCTTGCATACAGCGAGCTGTATACCCATGAGCCGCCAAGAATGTTGGCATTTTTGCCACATTGATTCTCATTGATGAATGCATTGATGTATTGTTGGGGATCTGACCTTTGATTGATGCGGCTTGGGCGAAAAAAGGAGAAAAATTGAGCAAAAAATGACTAAGTCCGAAAACTGCAGCGACGCGCTGACATGTCGCGAGAATCGCGGTCAACTCAGTCAACGCAGGCAGGTTGGCGGAACCGTCGCGATATCGCGACGTGTTCCGAAATCGTGGGTCGGCGGGCGAGAAAAAGCATTAAGTTGAAAACATGCGGCGATTCGGCGACATGTCGGCGAATCGCGACCGGGGAGCGTCGAAGGCAAAAAGTGCAAACTTGCGGCGCGTCGGCGACATGTCAGCGAATCGCGACCGAAAATGGCGATTGATGCGGAGAGAAGGAACATGTAGCGAAATCGCTACGTGTTCCGTTTTCGCGGGGCAGAGCGCAGGGAGGAGCCAACGGCGGAAACATGTAGCGAAATCGCTACATGTTCCATTTTCGCGGGTCAACGGTGGTCAGAGCGTACGGCGTGATAACACGTCGCGATTTCGCGACCCGTCGCATTTTCGCGATCTGCGCAGTTTTCCCGCCAAGTGCAATATGAACGGCCGAGAGGGTTTTTCGATTTCCGATGATTTAATGCTAACCCGAATTAAATATTTTGCGGATTTCCGATGCGGTTAAGGTCAAAGAGTGCCCAGGCCACCAAAATTAAAGGGTTTATTGGTTCGAAGTTGCCGTTCGTGGATTAATTCAACGGTTTTTCATGCACATATTCAAAGAATCGAATTTAATGAAGGGCCGCAAGCGTTTCATGGAATTTAATTTTTATTTCTTCGAGATTGCGATTAAGGGGATCATGTTCCTCGTTTCCTTCGCATGATTGTAGATCACGAGGAAGTTGGTTTTAATTATTTAATGCTGCAAAGAGGACGGACCTCTATAAAAACCAATGTAATTTTCATTTGCAAAGGTTGGAAAAACTTGCTGCTAGAAACTGGAATTGTATTTGCGGGAATACAAGGATCGACTTCTAATTTTTCAAGCGTCGCATGGATGAATTTGCTTTCTGTTTTCTGCATTTCTAATAGCATTCGTACTCCTGCATTGCTATTACATTTAAATTCTGCATACTGGATTTAAATACTGCGGTCGGGGTACAATTCCTGGAATGTGGGTTTGGAGGGATTTGCGGCATGTGATTGTGCGAGGATGAAGCTGATTTCTTATGTTACTTGCTGTTGTTGCGTTTGTAGTTTTCTGCTGTTATTTTTCGATCCCATCACTTTGGCCTGTGGCCATATTTCCCATTTCTTTCTGCAACCTTTTAAATCTCTTTCCAGCAACCCTATCTTAAACCCATTTTTAGAGTAGTGAAGGGAACCAGCCCACTCTGGAGATTGGTCTGGGAGCCATTTCTTGCTTCCAGCCTTTCAATGTTGGCCGGGTCTAGGGCGCAATTGTAAAAATCCTTTCCTGTGGCAGATTCGTGACCAACAGTCCCTTAGAAATATTATTGTTCTTTAATTGTATTACCTATTCTTGATCAATATTATTCAACATTTCCTCCCATTGGGATGCACAAACTTCTCTAGTTAAGAGATCAACTATTTGCTCTCACTGTCAAATACCTGCTATAAGATATCCTTGTATAGGATGGATGGTCTAAAAACTATTTTGGTTGTCTTTTATTCTCCTCATGATTTAAAAGTTAGATCAATTTTTTCCCCTTATGATGCCAATGCATCAACTATTATGTTTTGGCTTTTAGGTATTGCTTTTATATTTGGGGCTTCAAAGTTGTCCATAAGGTCCCAAATCCTACTTTGGTAAGCTTTCAAGTAATGATGGTTGTTGTTCCATATTTTTATCACTTGTTTGACCAATAGCTCTAAGTCACCAAAGATTGACAACATTTTAATTTCTATATTTTTTGCTTTCATCAAGCCTAGACGTAGAGCTTCATATTCAATATTTTAGAGGTTCAAGGACCAATTATGTTTAGCTCCTGCACTTTTCCTAGCTAATTTGTAACAACCTTTTGATGTAATGACTAATGTGTTAGATCATGCATTGGGAGTTGTTCTCTTGTTATATGGGCATCCAATTTCCTATCATAGTAAACCATTAATGAAGTAGTTCAAAAGTACCTCACACATGATAAAGAGCTCTATGCCATTGTCCAAGAATGTAAATAGTGGAAGTACTACTTATTTGGTAAGGAAACCATCATCCACATAGATCCTATATATTTAGAGTATGATAAAACATAGAGTAATCTAAGGAATTAAAGACATAAAAAGCAGGCCATATATCTATAGCAGTTTCTTTTTATCATCAAGCATAAGAAAAGGAGTGATAATTTAGCAATAAATTGTTTTATCCAACCTCCAATCATACCACTCACCACCATTCTTGATTCCTAAGGGCATGATACTTCCGATGGGTCCACCTTGTGTGAATTATATTATCATTTTGTAAATGCATTCTAAGCTCTTAATGTGGGTAAGCATATTTCTAATTTTTATTTGTAATATAACCCTCTCTACCATATGGAACATATTTGTGTACTAGATAGTATGAACTCAAAGATGATTTGGGAATCACACTTAAGAAAATTAGAAATTTGAGGTGGAAAAAATATTTACAACACTTAAAGAGTATTATTGATCCAATATGAGGAATTATTTCAAGACGTACATCAATTCATATACCCCTTGTATCATTTTCAAACCAACCAACAAGAAGTAGGGACTATATACACCATTTTAAATTCCATCCTATCCTTGGGAATTTATCTCCATATATTTTCTCTTAGGTGTTTCCACATCTAAGCATGTTAATGATTATGTATTTGTAGCACTTGATCATTTTTCAAAAATGACTATCATGTTTCCTTGTAAGAAATCCATATCATCTAAGGAGATTTCTAAGATATAATATAGTGATGCATGGCTGAAATTTGTCTTGTTAAATTTTATTGTATCTTAAAGGAATACATATTTTTTAAGTATTTTTTATTCCACCCTATGAATCATGTGGACACCAAGTTAACCATATCCATAGCCTTCCATCCTTAGACTTATGACTAGACAAGAGTTGTGAATTGACTAATTGTACATCTTATTTGAATGTATAATTCGATGTATCCATTCACATGGTATGAGATCCTCCCCTACATTCAACATGCATACAATTGAGATTTGCATAGCTATACCAAACATGACCAATTTCATGTCTACTTTGGATTTCAACCATGGGCTACATAGGGAAATCTACATCAATGGGTTCCAACCCTTAGAACCCATTGATGTAGCTTTCCCTATGTAACCCATGGAGTGCTCACCTCATGACCAAAAAGAAGTAGAAAATGTAGAAAATTTTATGGAATAGATTTAGCACAACTACCAAAAGGTTCAAGGTAGGACAACTTGGTCATCAAGGGGAATGACTTACCAAAAATCAAAAAATAAAATAATTTCTACACCCGATGTTAGAAGTTGATGCAATAAGGACCATTTCTTTTCAAGGGAGTATGAACAATCTAGGCATGTGACCATTTTGCAACATGTTTTTATACTTGAAAATATATTTTAATCCTAATTACACTCAATTAGAGAGAACATTGGGACTCCATTTTGGTTCATTCAATAAGAATTGGATATTTTATAAAGAGAACACAAATTTCAACAAGCAACTCTATCATATACAAATTGCCAACTTCATGGAGAGAACATTCTAAAGACCCTCAAGAATGCAAAAAAAAATACTTACTAAGAATAATGATTTTTTATTTTTATATATTTGTATCCAAAATGCATCTCTAGCTATGTTGACACATTAGTAGAAGATAAAACAAAAAAGGACAAGTCATGTGTATGCATAGACATCTAATTTTGAGCACATATTGATGCCCTTGAAACTTACCATTATCTATATCAATTAGCAAATTCAATATACAAACCAGATGAAACATCTAAAGATTCAATCTAGGAGCATTCATTGCTCAAAACGCAAAAATGATTGGATTGAAGAAATAGCATTGACGATGCTACTATTCACCTATTAACACTATTGTAAATATTTGATTTTTTATATTATACTATCTAATCAGCTTGACAACAGTCATTTTGGCTTTAGCACTAGGATCATTAGCACTACTAGTGCTCTTGATTCCAATGCTATTGATTATTAGGTATGATAAAGGAAAGAAATACAATTGGCAAGCACCAAACTACCTACCAAATCGAGATTTGATCATGCTAACTCAGTTTGTACCTCAATTGTGCCTTAGTTGGCAATCTAAATGAAAAAAAATCTTTCTATCTCATATCCTTATCTTCTATAAGTTACCTTCAATCAGCTCCTTCAATTCCATGCAAGCATGTCATTTCTTCAACTTGTCAATCCTAGTAGATCCTTTAGAAGATCCTCCAACAGAGCCATGGCTTCCTATAAATCCATCACTTAGGGTATTTTAATCCATATTTTCTTGCAATAGTAAATCCCTACCAATATTTATATAAAATTTATATTTCATCACAAGTAAGAGGTCTTATTTCATTTATGATCTATTGGAAATAACAAACATTTGTCACAACAAGGGGCATCCATCAAGGTTCTCGATATTTTAAGTTTCATTGAATCTGATTGGTTGTTCCCTTTTCTTTTTTTTTAAGTGAAAAACCCCTTGCGGGGCCTCCTTGGTCTGAGACACCACGAATAGGGGGTTCTATACCGTCAAAGACACCCAGGAGTCGCACCCAGCCCTGCCCGCACCAACATTATCAATTGGATTTTGGGTACCCAATTCAACTTTTTGGTAGGGTGGAGATTCGAACCTGGGACCTCCCTTGGAGGATTGGTTGTTCCCTTTCATCCCTAAATTTAATATAATATTTTGTTTGTGCCATTTTATAATCATATTGTCATTGCATAGTAAATCTTATTTTTATTAACAAATAGCTTATTTGTAATTCTCATTGGAATTCCCATAGCTCCCAGTTAGGGATCCCTATTGGATCCTCCAATAGTTGAAAGTTTTTTATCCAATATTTATCCCACTATACTTGTAATAAAAATCTCTATAGGTTTGTAGTATTCATGGTACTACTATACCCTATTTGTTCCACAAAAATTATTGTTGTCTTTATAGTTAGCACTTTGTTATAAAAGGTGAAAGCACCACCAGTTGGTGTAAACACTAGTGATGTGATTGATATTTAGTGGAATTTTTACCATTAAGTTTTATAGTCACCATTATAGCACTTAGTATATATTTATTTTATCATTTTAGCAAGGATCTAATGTTGATCAAGGGAGCTATACATTCTCCACTAATCTACGTAGATTTCTATGCTTCTAGCTATATCTATTTTATTTGTTTTGCAAGCACCATTAGACATCAATAGCATTAGCAATGCTTCTACGTCCTTCCATTGCTTCTACCAATAAGGTAGAAATTAGTTTATAGGTCCCAATTATTAATTTAGTCATTACTATTTTAAAATAATTTTAAAACTACTTTCTATCTATTCTATATCAACATTTATACCATTTTGTACTTTCTATTTGTCTTTTTCATTAAGAAAAAAAGAAAAAGGAACTAATGATTATCTTGATATCATTAGTGGAATAACTATAGGCTTACATATTCATAAAAATAAAATTATTTGTAGTCATATTAGGATCCATTTAATTACATTTTTTTATACATCCTTGCTCTAAGATCATAACTGTATTTTTTAGCTATCATCAAAAAGACAAAAAATATGTCATCTATAGGATCTATTTGCTATATTATTCGTTGCATTCATAGCTAATATAACACTAGGTTAATATTAGGCTATCAATAAATATCCTTAAGTAAAAATAAATGTTTTCTAACTAAACCCATCAACTCTTAGACTAAGGCACATAACTACCCCAATCCTCAAGCTGATGCATCATGAATTTGATACCTTTTAAGAACTAAGGAGCTAGTGAACCTAGTCTTACAAGAAAATTTAGAGGTACTACATAATTTCTAGTGTCCTCACATTTTTTGAACCCAATCTAAATATCACTGTGGATCCCAATACATTCCTTGACCAAGCTAAACCTTAATCAAGACTAACATTTACAAAAAATTTAAACAAGATCATTATAGAACACATTAAATTTAGATAACAAGAACATAACCAAGTACCAATACTACTATGGATATTCATGGTCCTCTAAGTAACTACCATATGATCTAGTAGGGTATATTTGGTATGCAGGGAGCTCGGGCCACCAAGCACCCACATAGGGTCTTACACATACTTATGACTAGTAAGGGGTATATTACAAGAGAGATATAAGAAGGTGTACTATTACCACTCACATACTATATTTACCATGTATCGAAGAGGTCACTTCCATGTATCATTGGATTCCAATGTATATAGAGAGGGGTTAGGTATATCAGGATCTTAAGTATATGGGGAGGCTCAAGAGGTATATAGGTCAAATTGGGTATATCAAGTGAAGGAGATGTAAGGTTGCTAAAATATATTCTCCTTATTATTTAATAAATGTTATATATATTTAAAATATTAATTACTCATCTCTTTTATATATCTAATTTATAGTGTCATCCACCAGTTTTCCGCTAATCTCGACCCTCCTATAGAGGGAAATTATGAGAATATTTACTTTTAGAACCTTATCTTTGATCAAGAAGAATAGGTCTCTTCACATCAAGGTTATCTCAAACCTACCCATAAATAATATGGGAGGTTGGTATTCAAATTTATAGACCATATAGACCACTCCTTGTAGAAATATAGGGATATCATAGAATCATTCCTTATAGAAGATCATGAAACCCTAGAAGCTTTTGCATTGGAATATTCACTATTAGACTACCCCCAATAGACTAATTTAAATATATTATAAACAAATTAATTAAACCCATTCTTTTGGTGTATAAACATGAACCTTAATGCATTAGCCTCTCACTTCATAAATTCAACTCCACCTTCTATCACCACATCAATGAATGTTAGGAGATAAACCCACCCACCTTCATTAGTTCATTATTCATGTTTTCCTACTTGAGCAATTATTGTAGGACAATGTTAGTTTCCCCACATCTCAATAGGTAGGCATAAGTTACACTCTTAATCAAAGTTTACCACCAAGTTTCGAAGTCTCTAAACTTCACATCAACTTGTCTTATGTTTTTTATTCTAATCCCATAAGTGCAAGGATAGGGTTTGGACACTCTAACCCTACAATATATCATCACCAGTTTTCTAAACCTTTAATATTTGGTATCTTGGGAATAAGTTATACAATTTTGGCTTCAATATCATATTCTCAGGTATATGAAGCTTCATCTTACATCAATGATCAACAAGTCTCTTCTATCTCTTAGCATGTGCCTCTTATCTCATCAAACCCTATTTCCCTTGAGATTTAGGCCCTAACTAGTTAAGTACAGTGATTGAAATAACTATTGGTTATTGTTCAAGTTTTTTCATCTAGTCATAGTACTCCCATAAGAACCAATGCAACCAATTCCTAGATCTCTTGATATCTATTTTTTCCTTTCCTTCTAACTTTAAAACACCAATTTTTATCATTTATAAGAGGAAAGTGGACCTAACTAACCATCTTAGGTTATTTAGGACTTCTTATAATGATATTTCATATGATAAAACATTACTACTAAAATAATTTCCTATGAATCTTAGTACCCTAGCCTTGTAATGGTACTATTAGATACCAAGGCATTCCCTAAGTAGATTGAAGGACATGGTAGATATATTCATTAAGAAATTTTCTATCTATATTAAGGAAAAGATAACCATTAGTTACATATACCAACTCAAAAAGTCTAAAAGTGAGAATATCACTAACTTCTTGGCAATATTGCAAGACCTGGTAGAAATAGTGTAGTATGTCCCTCTATATAGGTACTTGCTTGTCAGCTTTATAAAAAACCTCAATAAGCAATTAGCCTTCTTCTTAGATATAGCTAATGTGTCTTCATTCGAAGATTTAATTGACATGGCCAAGAGAGTAGAGACCACCCTTTTCAAACAAGGGAAACTAAAACCTAAATCCAATAAAGAGAAATATAAACATTCTTCAAAACCAAAGGAGTAGTATAAAAACAAAAATATTGTAGGTGATGGAGTTATAGACTCACACCATACCAAAAACTTTAATCCTACCATAAACCTTAAAAAAGTTATCCTAGAAAATTCTCAATAAGAAAAAACTAAAATATGGTGCTCCTAGTTAGAGGAACCATTTTCAACCATTTTGAAATAACTCCTTAAGTCCAAAGTGATAGATCTCCCTCCCATTAAGCTTATATAACCTAGGAGAGAAAATGCTTTTTGGTTTCGATCCAATGATAAATGTGCATTCTACCATGTCAATTGTCTTGTGATAGATAGATGAATAGACCTCAAGAATGCAATCCAAGACCTTATTAATAATAACCACATTATTCTCAATGGATTTGATTATCAACCTTTTTCAATCAAGATCTAAAAACTTTTTATAATCTACTACTTAATAATAATAACAATAAAAATGTAGCAAACAATATTAAATACATTAATGTACTACCTCCAAACCAAGGTATAATGGGTATGATCAATGTTTCTAATCACATTCATCATTTCTATCACATTTGTATTATAAAAATGCAATAACACAAAAATCATCCATCTAATCAACCTTCAATATGTCCTATAATCCTTCATTCAAAAATATGTTCTCCACTTGAAGGATCACCTTAAATAATCTAGTCCAATACCAAGGCTAATGGTTACTTTGTTTTTCTTCAACAACTTAAGAACACCCTAGATAGGATCTCCCTTCTTGAACTTTTGATGCCTTCTCTAGTTCATAGGGACATATTAATCAGAATATTTAGCAAATTGGTAATTCCACATGACCTAAATAATAATTAATTTACTTCTAAAATAGGGTCCATTGGGGTTAATCACACTAGCATATCATTCCATGAGGATGATATTCCTCAATCCTCTTTAGCTAAATATTTTCCACTATAAATTATAAGCCATATTGGTGATAAGTTCATTAAATGAATTTTAGCTAACAATGGTTCTAGTCTAAACTCAATAGCCTTAAGTTCATTATATGTTTTAGGCTAACCAAATAATATTTGGAGAAATATAATTTTCCTATCGAGGATTTTAAAAATAGAAAATGTGAGGATCATGGCACTGTAGTCTTATCCCTCAAAGTTATACCTTGAAGTATTAACACTATCTTCTATGTCATGCCATGTAACTTATCATACAACATTATTCTTAGGAGACCATATAACCATAAGATGCAACTCATCCTTTCAACTCTCTATTAGTACCTCAATGGAAAATATAAGGGAAATACCTCTCACATTCTTGTTGACTCTAAACATTTTTATATTAGTAGGTCATAGAGGTTGAGAATCCAAAAGCTCATATTTTTCTTTCTATGATTCCATATCTTAAATCTTCTTCTCCTTCTCTACCTCCTATCATCGATGAAGTAAAGTCTCTAAAACTAAGAAATCTACTTAATAATGAACCTAAGACTTAAGATAATAATTTAATCACTATTAATAAAAACCTAATTCAAATAATAATAAATTTGTCCTAAACCTAGCCAAGCTTCCTCTATCTCCTTAAACCTTAGTCTTACCTTCTAGAAATAAGAATAAAATAATACAAATAGGAAGTTTCTCCTTAATTTGTGCTAGGACTACTAATAATGAGAAAATACATACCATTAACTCTTACTTGGTTGAATGATAATAAACTTAAATTTTTATTTGAACTCATATCCTATTCCAAAAATATATACTTTTCAATATGTAATAACAATGTAAAGGACTAGGTCTATACAAACAAGGCATTAAAGAGCCCCTATAGGCTGAATCTTGGCCAAGATACTATGGGATGGGTTAGGTTCCCAACAATAGTGAGCCTTTTCCTTCCTCTTCTCATTTTGATTATGAAGGAAATTTTTATCATCGTGATCAGTGTGATAGGGCATCCCATAATGGTATAGTCTCTTTTAATAGATTATATTGGGATAAGGATGATAAAAATGAGTCATTAATCCTCATACATCTTGGCTTCTCTAAATTTATCTAATGTGTTGATGTAAATTTTATAACCTAGATTATCCTAAGCTCATTGCTCATAAAGAATATTATGAGTAGGGAAATGTCATGAGTGATGCTCATTAGGATGGTCCCTTAGACTATTTAGAGCAAAACCACTTTTGTTTTGGGTATCTTTCCCCAAATTGTAAATTTGGCTCTTCAAGTAAACTGACAATAATCAACTAGTCTTGGATTCTATGGACCTAGAGAACCTAGCAGTGCTTCCAAATCTCCCTCAATTGAAATATAAGGCTTACATTCTAATTTAGAAAACTATCGATATCAATATTATAACTTTGGATAAACCCAATAACCTAAACTTAGAAAGGTCTTAACCTCAACTAATGTGAGGAATACACCAAGATCTTCAAGGATTTCAAGAATATCATTTCTTGGTCCTCTAATGACATACTTAGTCTGTATCCTTTCTTAGTTGGCCACCACCTAGTCATCACTCCTAGTGCAAAACCTATAAAACAAAATTTACAAAAAATACACCCAAAAGTCACACTTCTAGTGAAAAAGGAGCTTCAAAAGCTCCTAGCTATAAACTTCATCAAAGTCTAACTTTTTTTTACTATATCTCTAATATTTTTCCTATTTCTAATAAAATAGGTAATGCTAGAGTGTGAAAAAAATATTAAGATATCAATAATGCATGTCCCAAATATGACTTTCATCTTTCCTAAATTGACATGATTATCGATTTACTACATAATGTAAAATATTGTTTTTAATGGATGGTTTCTATAGGTATAACTAGATCAAGATTACACCTAAGAATAAATACAAAATAAATTTCACTGGACTTTAGGTAACCTTATTCTATCAAGTAATTCTCTTTGGAGTGATGAATGTGGGAACTGCCTATTAGAGAGCCATGGCATAGATCTTTCATGACATGATGCATGAAATCATAGAAGACTATATTAATGATCTTCTTGGTTATTCTTTAAATTAGAAATATCATATCTAAAATTTAAGATGCATATTTTAATGGATAAAGATGTACAATGTATGGCTAAAGCATAAAAAATATATCTTTGGGGTCACATCAAGAAAGCATTGTGATTCATTATATAATGATGAACCATCAAAGTTGATCCTAAAACAATATTTACCATTTTAATATGTCACCCCTATAACTTTAACCTATATTAGGAGTTTCTAATACTAAATATAAACCATTTAAATATTCATCTCTCAATTAGTTGACAAGTTTCACCCCTTCACCAAGCTTTTGATGAAGGATGTGGTCTTTCAATGGGATGCTAACTATAAAGCTACATTTGATACCCTCAAATATGACCTCTTGTCCCCTCTTGTCCTTATCCTACCTAATCCCATTAGTCCCTTGTTGTTATACATAGCATCCATAGACTGTCTTAGGATATATGTTGGCACAATACAACAAGCAACATATAGAAAGGGTTATCTTCCATATTATCCAAAGTTTGGTTAAATATTAAGTCATATATATGCCCTTATAAAATATTTTCCTAATCATATTATTCTTTTCCTAGAATTTTAGACACTATCTAGTCATCCATAAAATATTTTTCATTATAAGAGTTGATACCTTACACTATCTCATGTCCAAGCCTTGCCTATTGAGAAGAATTGCTAACTCAATCATTATTCTTAGAAAATTTGATCATAATTTTATCAATCAATATTCTATGAAAAGCTATGTTGTTACTGACCAACTAGTAACTGCACCTTTAGAAGCTATCCAACCCTTAGTGGTAGACTTTCCTGATGAGTCAATTTTCAACCTCAAAATATACCAGTCTAAATCTTATACCCTATAATTCAAAGGTTTTATAAGTGTTAAATGAGTAGGGTTAAGAGTCATCTTGGTCACTCCTCAGTAATATTTGATTACATTGTCCTTTAAGCTTAAGTTTTTCTATACCAACAACATAATTGAGTAAAAATCTCTTCTATTAGGGTTACATGCAACATTAACTCTCCAAGTCAACATTATTTCTATCTTTGGGGATTCCTAGCTGGTAGTTAACCAGTTCAATGTTGTTTATCAAACTAAGTATGATAAACTCAAGCCATACAAAGACATTGTCAATAAAATAATGGCTATTTTTGATAAAGTTATTGTTTATGATATTCCTAGGTCAAGTAATTTCCATTCCAATGCTATGGCCTCAAATGTATCCTTAATCCCCTTATAACTTTATGACAAACAAGCTATAATCGTTATTCAATAAACTGGAGAACCTTCAACCCTAGAATCTAGTCAAATTCCTTATGGACATACTACACTAGTGTTAGAACTCTCACTAGTGCAAAACCCTATGCTTTGATCTATGCAACTTAAAAATATTTTCTTTCAAGCTTGAGGTTCCTTCCTTATGCATTTTATTGTGAGATATCTCTATTAGATATTAATATTATCTTACTCATCTCAGCTAATTAGAATTGATTGACAAAGTTAGATCCATACCTTAGATCACCTATGGGTCTAGTAGAAAAGACTTAAATATACCCATAGCAATAAGGTATGATCTTAATCCTTTGATATTGATGAGTTTTTTCTTAAAGAGAACCAAAAAAATACCAATACCAAAATTGAGATCAAAGGAAAATTTGAGCCTAACTAGCTAGGTCCTTACACCATAAGCACCAAGTATGGTTAGGTGCTTATTTCTTTATTGTATTCAATTCTCACTACACTTAAAATATTGTCTTTTCAAAATATTGAGATAGCCCAAGGAGAGATAAAGTAGTCAAGAAGCAAAAAATTGAGGTGCTAGAAGTCCAAATCAAAAGTTTCAATAAACGCAAGGAAAGCGAGATTTTGAATATCATAAGTTTTGAAAGGTTCAAATAAAATGAGGAAATAAAAGTTCCAATGATAAGTAAATCATATAATATGTCCAAGGACTAAAGGAAAATTTCTAACTAATGATTCCAAGATTGGATGAGTCAATTTTGAGTCCAAAAGACCAAAAGTTCCTAAGGTTAGATTACCCATGCTCTGATATTATAGGAAACAAAATCTACTAAGGTATGCCCCAAACCCCACATATTGTGTTGATATGTAAGGTCTTCTAAGATAAATAATATTTTTCTTATGAGGAATATTTGGTATCATAAGGAAGTACTTGCCACATTAAAGACAAAAGTAATAGGAGCCACATTGGAAGAAAGAAATGAGTCAAGTGATATTATTTTTTTATGAATCCCCAAAAAGGGTATATGGAATTAACAAAGGAAAGAGAGCATCCAAGGACTCAAATAACATAATATTAATGACTCTGAATTCAAATATCTTAAAAGGCCACAATGAATTCAATCAAGAGGTGACCCAACATCAAAAGCAATAGTCATTTTGAAATCTTTGCATGAGTTTTGGAGGGAAACCCTCCTCTTTGTAATCTATAAATAGTAGTGTTAGCTTTATAAAGGATCAATAAGTTTGTATTTGTAGTCTTTTGTAAGCTTTCCATTCATTTCTTTCTATAGAGCATGAGTCGATTCCTAAGTAGCTTATGGGTAAATTGAACCCCTAATTCTAGTGCATTCTTTTATAAAAATTACTTACATATATATAGAGAGGGAGAGAGGCCTACATCAATTATTGGACTAGTCATTTATGGTTCTCCACTAATATTTTTTTTATGCATATGTATATTGATAAATCTCATCTATTCTTAACTATGTTGAGAAAAGGAAGTGTTCACCATTGGCACCTAGCATTCAGGCCTGTTGTGCAAGGAGATCTTAGTGAATATTTTAGCACATTGCCATCCTTTTATATTTTTTGATTTGTTTTATTTTTCTCTCACATCCTTTTTCCTCCCTTATAAGTTAAAGTGTGCCTAAATAACACATTCTAACAAGGAGTCGACCTTGTAAAAAACTCCTAGATGCCCTTGATTGAGTTGAACGCCATGCTCTCATTTGTGATCCTATTGTGTCACTCTACATGAGGTATGATTATTTCCATCAAAGCGATCAAAGATGAAAATATTAAACACACTTGATGGAAAACAACTTAAAGAACCAATGAGCATAATACATCTTAAAAGACATTATGTAAATCTACATGTGTTGCTTGTTTTTTAGTCACTTGCCATTGTTTGCTTGTGTATGTCTAATCTCATATATACCTACATGCATGTGCTTGTTTTTCTTGGACTACCTATTACATATATATTTAAGGATCTATCATGGCATGCAAATAATGATCCTAGTTAGGATAAATTAATTTCATTTTCACTAGGTATATGATTAAAGTAGATCCTCCCTTGTCCCATATTTCAAACTAATCATAACTCCTATTGTACTTCAATAAAACCCACTATCTTTATCCCATCACAAACTCTTATTTATTCATCATCACATCAATATGTTTCCTTAGCCCTTTTAAACATAAGTTTGTGACTATCTCAATGCATTAATTCCCTTATATGGAAAAGGACAAAGGCAACATGTCAATCAAACCACATACCCTCATATTTCTTCTCAACAACTACTATATGATGAATACTATGAGTTTTATAGGTTCTAATAGAAATAATAATCTCTTCATATATTATCTCATTCACTCATCATCATGTCCCTCTAGCCCTTTTGTACACTAATTTGGGTCTGGTTCAATATACTCATTCCTCCAATTCCATACAAAAGGAGTAAGAAGAACATGTTAACCTAATTGTTTATCCTATATAAATTTCTAAATATTAATACCATCTTGTCACATGTTGAATACTATGATTTTTGTAGGTACTAATGATAAATCTCTATCTCTACATATTTTCTCTTTATTTCTATCTCGGTGCATGATTATATCTATGAGGTTCATAGGTGCTAATAGCAATATCTTTCATCTCTCATCTTGTCAAACTCCTAAGCATATTGATTTTGAACTCATGTAAAATATTGGATGACCTCAATAGAGAGTTTTATTTCTATATATAGGATCATCACAACTCCCCTAGTATCATAGATGTATGGGGGCAATATGTCTCATATCCATAATGGATTCCTCTCTTCAACTGGGCACAAATCCATTGTATCACCAACCACATCATAAATACCTCTATCTAGAGGTAATTCATTGTTATTTAGCACATATCAAAAATACTCTTTAGTATTCAATTTTAGAGGTAAGACTACAAATCAGAAGTCCTTATGGAATTTTTCTAAATGTAAGCATAAGTCCTTTAGACATTTGCTTAAAGAAAAATTTACTAGTATAAGTGTTGTATGGTATTTTTTTATAGGTAAAGTAGAATTTCTTTAGACATTTGTAAAAATATTCTATGGCATTTATCTAGAGGTAATTATCTTGCTATTTGGTGCATCTATAAATTCCTCACAAGAAAATTTTTTGAGACACATCTCTTTTTGTATACTTATCTTGTATCATAGAAATGCCTTATGGAATTATCTAAAGTCCACCTATACAAATTAGTTTTTGTATCATATCAATGCCTTACAACATTATCTAAAGTACACTTTGGCACACCTATTTCTTTTTTTATCTTATATCATATAAATACCTTATGGAATTACCTAAAGTCCCTCTAGGCATGTATCTTTTTTAATCATATCGTGTATAATAGTAATGTCTTATATAATTATCTAAAATCCCCTTGGCCATGTATAATTTTATATCATATCTTGTATCATAGTAACTACTTATGGAGTTATTTGAAGTCCCCTTAGGTAAATAATTTTATATACTTGTACTATGCTTGTATTATATTTATAGATCACACATCTATCTAGATTTTCTCATCCATCCTATAGCTATTGTAATTCAACTAATAAACTCACATCATCATCATGATAGCTTTCATGTAGATTGATTCATAGAAATCTTACTCCATGATCAAATATAAATAAAATAAAATTCACTAACACAATATTTAAATACATTAATATCTCAAATATAAATCAAATATACAATATTAAAATATTACAAGAATAATGTAGATTGATTACATTGCTTGGAACTTTATCTCAAATAAATAATTTTATATAAATTTCTAGTACTCTGACTGTTGCTCTCTTGTAACAGCTAGGAGATGCATCCTTTCATATTTCTCATATTGAGACAAAACTCTCATCTTGCCACATATCAATGTGACTTTTTATTCTCTCTCTCTTAACACCTTACACTTTCTCACATATTGACATAAAATATAAATAAACTACCAAACTAATATTTATAAGGGGTCCAAATAATGTAATACTTCCAACATCCCCTCATATTACATTATTTGGTAAGAAGGCTTTTTGACTTCATTATCCAATTCTTCTTTCTCTTCATTATTCAGTTTTGACTTTGGCATGGCCTTCCAACATCCCCTCATATTACATTATTTGGTAGGAATGATTTTTTCCTTCATTATTTGATTCTTCTTTCTCTTCATTATTCAGTTTTGACTTTGGAATGGCTAGATATATGCAATATTCATTAGATCTTGCTTTATAAATTATCTTTGTCTACCTTTGGATAAATGTATCTAAGTCACCTTTGGATATCTACCTTTGGGTCACTACCTCTTGGTATGCCTCTTGGTCACTACCCTTGGGTCTTTGACTCTTGATCACTACCTTTGGGTCACTTCCACTGGGTCACTGCCTCTAGGTCACTAACTCTAGGACTCTACCTTTGTGTTACCTCTAGATTATCATTGTCTCTGGGTCATCCACTAGAATATTTATAAGACTATCATATTTGTAGGAATAATCACTATGGGTACTTTTACTATAGGTCATCTTCCAAGCTATGCTTGGGTCATAATCATTTATTTCTTTATGATAAGACTGATAATATTCTTAGTAAACTTTGATCATACTTGGTTTCCTTTTGTATAAACCATACAACATTATTTTTATATTATCTCATTCATTAATTTTTATCCATCTACAATCCATTTTTAATTAGTCTTTCTTTTATTTTTGTAGATAAAATATTTGTGAATGATTATGTCCACAAATTTCACAACAATGGAGATTCCAATATTTCTCTATCTTATGTCCATATCTACCACAATGATTACATTTATTCTCTATTATAGAATTTCTTGTTTTTCCTTCATTGTTACTAATTTTATCATACCCTATCATAGATTTGATGTCACTATTTCTTGTTACAAACGTTTCCCTTGCTCATTACTGCTAGTATGTCTTGTATATCCAAGACCTTCACATTTTGGTATTATTTTTTGTACAATTGGTTCTTTCATTCTTTTTCCATGTTTTCCCAAATATGTATCTTTATATCCCATTTTACTTAATAATTTTGAACCAATTCCTTTAGTGTGCCTTTCATAAGAACCAAAAATATCATCTGACTAATCCTTATCAACATCAATACAACAATGAGAATCACTATCTCTGTCATCATCATTTATGATAGCATAAGCTTTCTCTGAAAAATCATGAACTATATTCAAATCATTTTTGTCACATGTAACATTTATTTTTGTAACAAGTTCTTCTATCTTTGTCATGATTTCTAAGTTACTAGTATCATTGCTTGCATCACCATTTTTCTTTTCATTTTGATGAGGATCACAATGCTTCTTTTTTATGAAGATCATTAGTATCACAACATGCATCAATAATCATTGATTTTAATTTTGTTGTATCACAACATTCATTCATTGTCATAGGCCTTAAATCATGGTATCACATCAAACATCTTTCATCATTGTTTTGTTCCCTAATTTTTCAATATTTCCTTGTTTTCTTATCTTGAAAACATTTAGAGTGATTATTCCCTTGTATATTGTTTTCCATTGATTATCAGGTATAATAAAAAAATTCATAACAAACATTAGCATTATTAAGAATACTTTGGATGCATTTTTAAAGTATTAAAAATTCTCCTTTTTTTGCTTCATTGGTAATATCAACAAGCTTATTCTTCAAATATTTAGTCATTTCCTCTTGTTTGCTATTCTTAACTTTGAGAACTTCATTAGAAAGTAATACCATATACATTATATTTCATATATCATTAGGTAATGTGAAAACACCTTTAGAGTCTTCAACCACTTCATCAAGATTTGAAATTAGATAATTTTCAAGCATTGAAAACTTTTCTTCTTTGGCTTCTCTCATGATTGATTATAAGACTCTCTTTTCCTTCATTGATGTATCCTTTTGTCTTTCAATTTTTTTTATCACATATTGAGTACAATATTTTAAATCTTGTAACATTTCCTTAGTCTCTTCTACTGAGACATCCTGAATGTATATTTGTTCTTCTTAAAAACATAAGTTTTCTTGTTCAACTGTTTTTGACAACTCATGTTTATGTATTTCTATTTTTTGATCATTTATTTTCCCTTTCACTTGATTTTTCCTTCCCATGTTCCTTTGAAGTACACAACCTTATAGTTCCAAATTTTAAAAAACTAAATTTAGTAAAACTTTTAATTTAATTTTCTAAACTTGTGAAATAGTAATCCTTATGACTTCTAGGTTTAAATAAATCAAATTTTCTAAATTAAATCCTATGACGTAGTAATCCTTATGTCTCCCTAATTTTTAGGAACTAAAAAAAAAATGAATTTTGCAAATTTTATTTTTCTAAGTTTGATGTTGAAATCCTTTTGTTTCCCAAATTAATGAATTTTGCAAAATCTTAATAAAACTTTAATTTTTCAAGAATAAAACCAAACTAAATAAATATTAATAAACTAATTTTATTCCTTATTACTACTTATTTTTAAAAATATATATTCACTAACTAATTATATCTCCCAAACATTAATTATAAAATTTTATTAACTACTTATAACTCCAAATTTAATAAAACATAAAAGTCTAAGCAAACCCTAATTATTACCTTAGGTGTAATGTTTCCAATTATTCTGTAGGCTCTATATGAAATACTTTCTCATAGGATCCGTATGAAATGTTTATTGTATGTAAAACTCAGCCTTTTTAATGGCTTCTTGTTGCAAGTAATTCAGGGATCAACTCAATCCATTTTTGAATCCACAATCTATGGCGTATATGCATGCAATTCTTAATACATCTGATTGCTCCTACATCCACCGTGATCATACACTTCAAAATTGTAAGTTGAATGTTAGCAAATAAAATTTTAACAACTCTAACTTCTTGATTTTCCACCACCCAAAACTAAGTAAATTCTCTCGCATACTTCAAGATAGAGCTTTCGTTACTGGCTGAAAAATTTATGAATATATTTCATCTCCAAATATACTCATAATTTCCTTATTTTTGGTGTCAAAATGGTTTAGAAATCTCTCAGGTCAAATAATAGTTGGAATCAGCTCACTTAAATGGAATTGATGTTTGGGTAGGTCGATTTGTCCCTCCTATGGATCAATTTCTAATCATGTTTGTATTTAACTTAATCACATCCATTCTCCTCATTAAATGTATTGACATTATAGATAACCCCTGACCATGTTTACGTTATCTACTCTACAAATATCTTAGGTGCTCATCCACTACTTCCAAATTTCTCAAGCATCTCACTTCCTTTCAATGAAGTCTATATTTGTTCTCTCTTCCAATGTAATCTAGTGTTTTCTTAGAGAAACTTAGATATAGGTTCCCACACCTTATAGCACAACCTTGATGAAGGTATCCCGCACAAACCAGTACTATCAATTTCTTGAAACAACATCTTCAGTCCACATAATGTTTTAATATTGGAAAAATTTTGGAGGAACTCAAAAATAAATATTGTGCAATTGTCTTAAACCATCTGTGAGATCTATTTGGAATTTTCATTAGAGCTAGTGATATGCATTGGGTAGAAATTCCACTCATGACCTTTCTCTCTTCTCAAGGGTAAATATACTTTCTACTTGGAGCTCATCATGGACAAGTTAAGACATTTTACAACCAATAACTCACCTATCACATTCATATTATTCTCCCACCAATATCAGAGCCAAATTCAATGGATGCAAATTCTTGATACATGATTCTTGAATATGTAAATCGACTACCAAACTAATATTTTTAAGGGGACCAAATAATGTAATACTTCCAACACATAAATTAAGTGATATTCTAATATCACCATGCATCATTATCACCATCATAACTCATAATCCCACTTAAATCATTATAACATATAAACATCACACTATTAATCATCCATTGTTAACCTTACCAAGTGCAATAACATGAAAACAAGCATCCATACATCAATTCTAACACATAATCATGGATATATAATTATTGGTATCTACATAGATATATAGATAGATATGTACATATAAAAAATAGTTTTATGTTACCAATCATATCATGTAATATATGATACAAATAGAAACTATAAAATTGGTTCTCACAAGGGTATCCTTGTAGCTAGATGTTGGGAACTAGATCTACTCTAGCTCAAACTCTTGCATAGTGGCCACCTATTGTGGTGTTCAAGTGTGTTCAGTGCTTGTGCCTCATGTGGAGCATACAATTTAAATTTTTTTAGGAGCATGAGATGTGATTCCAAGGGTAACCTTTAGATTTTTCACTAAGGATGACTCCTTGTCTAGGTGTCTTCTTGACATACTTCTTCCTACTCTAGCCTATTCTACCGTATATTATTTGGAAAAAATGTTAGAAGGAAAGTAGTAAAACCTATATAACCTAAGCTAAGGATGGAAATGCACTAAGAATAATGAATATTCTCTATTCATTGATGGTATTAATGAACACATGAGTCACCCATGCCAGGAAAGTGAACACTATCTCAATACAACATACACGTTTTTCTTATAAAAATTTCATAAGGGACAAATAATAGTCATGAGGTTCCCATACAAATTTACATACATATAAAGAATGGGGTAGAAAAAATAGACACATTTTATATGTGTGTGTTAGAAGCATTGAATACATATATTGAAATGAAAGGGATCAAAGGGGCTTGTACATAAAATGACTCAGGGTTTGAGTCCAGATCAATACACAAGAGAAATAAGAAAGAAATATAATTGGGCCAGATACTAGCAACAAGGAACTATCATTCTTCTCTCTTTTCTAAGATATAAATTCAGCTATATATAGACTTATCCTAGATTTAAAATTTAAAATTTCTTCCAAGATTACCTTGAGTGGGAATGCATATCTTACTTGGTTACCCTGTTTGAGGTGTCATGTTGCATTTAATTTTTGGTAGATTATAGATTGTCTAGGGTCTAATCATCATGAATTCCCAAGTAGAGTCACACCATTTGGAGATATCATTAATGGATGCTCCTCTTTGTGTAAACTTGAGCTTGAACATCGTCAATTTTTGCTTATTTTGGGGAAGTCTTTCTATTGATCCAGGATGATGTGGGTCGCACCCCTTTTTATCTTGGTTGTCAAGCCTCCATCTTGCCTAACTCAATATTAGGTCCAGTTGGTGCTTGTGTTATCAGATTCCTTTTTCTTTTGGGGTTAGATCATTAGACTTCAAAAATAGTCCCAAACTAGGGACTACCTCTAGTAACTGGATTACTCTAGTAATATTCCTCTACATGTCAAAGTATTAAGACTACATCCCTCCATCAAAGTTTTACTTACTAGATTCTAGATAGTTTTCCTATCTTTTTAATGTTACCTTTGTCAATGTTTCTTTGGAGTTGCTTCTTCGTAGGGGCTACCAAATTTTTTGTTTGTTGAGTGTGCCTTGAGATATTTTTTTTTCTTGGTTCAACCAATTTTTTCCCCTATGCCTTTCACCATGAAATTTGAGGGAACTTTCATATGGTCTAGCAAGCTTTGACAAGCTCTTTGACATCAACCCTATAAACATTATCCTCATTTTCTTTCCCCAAAAAATATGTAAATTTTATTTAATATACACTTTATAGCTCATGGAATATTAATCACCATATATCCATATGGATGACTTTCTAACTCTCAAAAGGTGAACAATCACATTTCTATATGGGTGACCTTCCATATTTAATACAGTGGATTTCCAACACATAAATTATTATATAAAGAGATATGCACCCGTGATTGTAAAAATTATGAGTAACGGATGCATGTTATATCCTCACATCTCTTCTTAGATATTGCTTTCATTGTACACTATTTTCTGAGCAATAAAATTATTTTGTTATTTTGCTTATATATGTATGGTCTAATTTGCTATACTCAATTATTTTTTAATTGCACTCTTTCAAGATCTTCCTTAACTCAAAATTCCAATTCCCAGATCAATCAAAATTATGAGTTTTGGATTAGGATGTCAAGTGGAAAACTATGATTGGATGCATTGGTCCTAAGATTTCTTAGGTTAATTTTTCAATTTTTGAAGACTATTAGGTCAAAAATTTCAAAGGTCATAACTTTTGCATACGAAAGTGTTATAAGGTTATTTTTTCAAATCATATGATTTTTTGAGCTCTTTATATTAGTGATATCAGCTTAAAGGTCTTTTATAGTGTTTGAGGCTAAATTATGCATGACAGTCTGTAAATCCAATTACTCTATGTCAAAAGGAAAAAGTTATAGTATATATCCAATCAAAATATTTGGTTTAAATTTATGAGAGATACAATTAGATTTATGAAACAATAATTATCGAGTTTTTTGGAGGTATATAGAAAAAGGATTTAAAATATACTTTGGTCAATCCTTCTTCCTTTGGGCTATTGATTTTTTTATTGGTAGAAAGGGATTTTAATAGGGATCACAAACCTTTTACAAAAAGGATATGACAAAGCCAACCAAAAGAACCAAGGAAAAAAACCTTCACCTAATAAATTACACACAGATGGAGCTTAAAGGAGATCAGACAACACAAAGACTACAGGCTCCAAGTAGAAGCTTTAAACACCTTGTACACTCAGCCGACAAGATTCAAAAAAGAAAAGCAGGCTAATAAAGATAGTAATAAAATCGCACATGGACATCAAGCTAGAATAAATTTGAAATTAGAATTTGAAAATAAAAAAGTGCATCAAAACTCTCACCAACCAATCCGTTAGGCCATCTCAAAGGATTTTCCAATATCTTCCTCCTCCAACCTTCTAGTTGGAGATAGGGTATGGTTGAACAATCTTCTCAGGGCCAGAAACAGCTCGAGGGGGTTTCCCTCAATTAGCATGAACTTTATTTGGAATTTTTTCCTTTTGAGAAGCAACAAGGTCCTTGAAATGGAAGAAACCTCTGAAGTACCCACAAACACTATTTTCTCAAGAGAATCTTCTTCTATAGCCAAGCATTCAAAATAATTCCCAAGGAGAGAATTTATATCCTTACTAGGCATCAAATCCTTGCATTCTTCATTGGAATATTTAAAATGGTCCTCTTAGAGCAAGGGACTGACCAGCTGGTATCGAATCATGGTTGGCTTTAACCACCTCTTACTCACAAATATATTTCTTTTGAGGATCGACTAAATTAACCTTTCATTTAGGGTATCTAGAAAACTCGTGACCATAATTATTACAATGAGAACAAAATATTGGTTTATTTCCATAAACCAAGGTTGAACCCAAGATCCTACATCCAATAGGAGCTCCACATTACTAGGCAACTCAACATCTAAATTGATTACCACACGCATATGCACAAACACCATGTAATATCTAGCTCGAGTTGAAGGATCAATATGGAGTCATAGTTGAGGTATTCTCTAGATATGTGCAAGAGCATATAATATTAGTGGTGGTGACTACATTCGAGCCTAAGGAGATGCTTGTGCAAAGACATGTTAGTATATTTCCAGGTAATGAGGGGCTTTGACTAATCCATCCTCGAGTATGGAGGCCCACTAGAGCATCCATTTTGAGGAAAGATGTTATTTTCTATAATGTCTTCTTTATTTGGCCCCTTAGTTTAGAATATGAGAGGGTGTTGAATGTGTAATCTGACTTATTGGACAAGGTTGAAATTACAAGATGTAATTTTGTATAGGCCCACAAGTAATCATTATATAAATTCATTTATAATTACATGATCTCTTTGGGTCATAGTTAAATTTGTTATGGTTCAACCCATCTTATAATTTCTCATTAACTTAGAGCCTTCTTGCTATATTAGCTTAGGTTAAACTTGATTATGTAATTGGAATTTTGGTATTGATATAAATACCTACCACTACTCCATCCATGTATTGTAGTGTTGTGATTATTATCTATAGATAATATAGTAATTATTTATAGTACCTATAGGTTCCTACTATCTATTTCTCTATTTCATCATTTTTTATGGTTTTTGTATAATATTTGAGTGGATGGATTGCTTTTGTTTATTTCAAAAAAATATGCATGAATTCTAACTTTATTATCACATAAATTTACTACTAACAATATCATTGGCATGAATTTGAAGTTCTTAAAGTAAGGTCAAATTAGATCTTTTTTATTAAAGTACTAAGTAATGGAATGTAAATTTCTAATATACATAAATTTTATTTGGTTTTGTTATAGTTGCATATTTACACTTATATCAATATTTATGTTGATAGGATATCTCTAGAATAATTATAAAGTCTCATATGGGTTAATTCATAACATTTTGCAATGAATGATATGTATTTGAATGTAAATCTTAAACATATAAAGTTTCCTTTATATTTATTATAGTTACATTATTTTCTATTATTGATCATTAAAGGTATGTTTTAAATAAAAAGCAAACTCTTATTACTAGTTGAGTATAAAAACTTAAAGGATGTATACAATTCGTCTACTTTCATTATATAAATTTTATAAAATTAGTTTTCAATTAGTGCCCAAATATATAAAATCATAATAATCTATCAAAATAATCTATCAAAAATGTGCACTCCTTGAATGAATAAGAACAATTCAAATATTAATCATAAAATTACTAAAATTATATCTTACCTTAGCTCTATTTATGTAAGAGACATATTCACAAAAAAAAAAATCAAAATACTCATGTTAGACAGAATTATGTAGGAATCATACTCAATCTAACCTTACAAAACTTTAAAAAATAAGAATAATCTCTACTAAAGTACATAACTAATATATATCTATATAGCATTCTAATGGAAACAAAAAGTATATTCTAGTTTTACTAAAATACATAATTTAAAGGAGATTTACACCCACTTTAATATCACATAAAATTAAATAATATATAGAAGAATAAATAGAAGCAATATATTACCCAAATTAATTAAAGAAACAAAAAAAAGGACATGATATATAGGTAAGGTACAAATAGATATCAAGTATCTTACTAAGGAATGAAAGAATGATATCCAACCAATATAAAGTAATGGTTGGAGTGTTTTATAAACATGTGTTTGATGCAAAGGCATGTATCCCAATAATTGTTAGGATAATACATTGTTGGCTAATATAAGAATAAAAGGATCACCAATGAGTCATGAAACACAATATAAAATATTGGTTATGACCAATAAGTAAATATGACACATTCCAAAAATAATTTGAACCCAAGGCTTGTTTGCATTACCTATTTGAAAACAATAACATTTTCATAGGTTGATATTAAGTTATCATAAGCTAAATTATCCAACCTTTCTTAAAACCTATTAAACTATGATAATAACATAGTATACTATACTTTGCTTACGAAAATGTAACATAATTTGTTCTCTCATTTAATGCTTAAATTACAAGTCATCAAACTAGCATTGCCCATTGATTTCTCTCGTATTGATTGGTAATGTTAACATTGAGTTTTCTTTATAATTTCTATCCCTAAATATTCATATATAGTAATTTTTTACATTAATGACTTAATATCTTAATTTCAATGGCTCTCATAAGCTTTTAACAATTCTAATAGAGTACAAATACAAGTTTCCATGCAGATTACATTTACGTAACACAAAAACAAACATTTATATTTTCTAAAGTCCTAACAATGTTTTCTATTAGCATTTATTGGCTATTCACTTTAAAATACAAATCCATATTAATATTTAAATTTTTCATCAAAATGTTCCAAGGTAAATCAAATTGAGTAGCTTAAGAATCAATTTATAAAAAGACTACATTGAAAGTGTAATCCAGCAACCCAAAAAAGGGACTTGAATTTTATTTGAAACTACAATTTATTTATAAAGCTTGGATTTCCTTATAAAGTGAATCATTTTTTCAATTAGTTATATGGGATTGAAAGAGCCTCACCCATATTACATCATCACCACATAGTGGTATTACAACAAAACTTGGATATTATCCATGTGTGTTTGGCACGTCGGTCTCCTTCTTAAACATTGAGGAAGACTAATAACTAGTTAACTATTACCACTTGAATAATTTGTTAATCATGAATATTACTTCTAATTTACAATAATATCCTTCTCTGAGATTATCCATGATTACCAATTATTGACCTCCTTCCTTGTAACTGAAATCCAATTTTAATCATGATATACATGTGAGTAATTAACCACTCATAAAGAAATGTAAAAAAGATAACTGCTATTTAAATAGAGTAAAAATATTCTACTATAATATTTTTCCCTGTTACAAAGTTTTGAGAGACTATATACTATTCATATTGTTCAAAGAGTCTAAGAAAAGACGTATCAATATTACATTTTCAGTTGAACTCCTAAAAATCATTAGCACTGATCGTTGTTGATAGCCTCTTTTTGTACCAGCTCATGTCATTATTTTTTAACAAACAAAAGTTCCCAGGCTGGGAATTTTTCCACTCAACAAATTCCCGGCCAGGTCTATTACACTCACGGATTCCATCCCCCAATCTCTGATGGGATATCTGTTGTAATCAGATTACGAGGCATGGAAAATGAGTGAACTATATAATGCAGACTCCCAATTAGAATGTTACCCTGTAGCATGTTGTAGCCGAGGGTCAGATCTTGAAGACTTGTGCAATTAGACAGACATTCGGGTATTGTTCCCGTCAGTTGATTGTGCTCCAAATGCAGTTCTTGGAGTCCTCTCAGATGACCTGAAATGGAAAATAAAAGGTTTAGGATTATAGGACATCCAAATTACATATAGAATGAAAAAAAAAAAATCATAAACCATAATGTTCAGATTGACTGCTTTCAGCTTTAGAGCTAAGATTAAGTTCTTAAACATTGTCAACTAAGGCAAGCTTGTGGGATATTTATTTGGTTAAGAATTTAAACTTTTTCAAAAAAATTTAAGTTTGTGTTTGCTCATATAAATAAACTTGTGTTATATTAACTTTGATTGTCTTTAGTTGAGAGTTCCAATCTTAATTTGTAGGACGGGTTATAAGATCTAAAATTGTGGAACATGGGTGTGATGGGATAAAAATCATTCTGTTATAGAAAAGATTTAGAATCTTAAACTGTACAGCATCACGAGAGTAGCACGAAAGCTTCGGCGAATGGTTAAGAGGGGGGCTGAAGGATTCAAGCACCTGAAGATAGACTTTTTAGGGCCAAACTTGTGTTATATTAACTTTGATTGTCTTTAGTTGGGAGTTCCAATCTTACTTTGTAGGACGGGTTATAAGATCTAAAATTGTGGAACATGGGTGTGATGGGATAAAAATCATTCTGTTATAGAAAAGATTTAGAATCTTAAACTGTACAGCATCACGAGAGTAGCACGAAAGCTTCGGCGAATGGTTAAGAGAGGGGCTGAAGGATTCAAGCACCTGAAGATAGACTTTTTAGGGCCAAGTGACATCTAATGTCTAGTCCAGGGCTCTCTCCATCTCTATAATTCCTCAAATTTGTTTTAAAAGAAAATTAATAATATTTCTTACACATGAATTGAAAGAAGTGGCGTCCTTACAAGTCCTTACAAGTAAACCATATGCACGTAGATTGAACCCAAATCAAATTTGTTTAAAATTTTAATATTGAATAAAGAATTTTCATGACATGAAACCAAAATTCTCCTAGATCAATCCTGACACCTGCTTCAAAGGCCCTCCCTAAGGAAAGCATGAAGAGTTTTTCGTCCTAAAGCTACCTCTGATAACATACCTAGTTGTGGAGGTATAGGCCCACTAAGCTGATTTTGATGGAGATCGAGAAGGGCCAAAGCTGAGCAGTTTCCCAGCTCCGCAGGGATGCTTCCACTTAAATAATTGGTCGAAGCTCGAAATTCCTCAACGGATCTCCATCGGCCATACTCTGCTGGAACACTTCCGGTTAAGGAATTATTCCTCACCCGCATAATCTGGACATTTGTAAGGTTACCAAGCTCCGGGGGAAGAGAGCCTGTGAGATAGTTATACGACACGCTGAAACCGGTCAAGCGAGAGAGCCGTCCCAGAGATGGTGGAATTGTACCGGTGAGCGAGTTGTTGTAGATTGCGAGGAGTTGGAGGGACGATATGTTCCCGAGCTCAAGAGGAATAGGTCCCCACAATTTACTGCTGACGAGCCAGAGCTGCTCCAAGTATGGCATTCGCCCCAGCAGTGGAGATATCGGCCCGCTTACATCGTTGTAGCCGATCCTCAATTCCCGAAGCTCTGTGAGATTGGAGAAGAGGGATTCAGGGATCACACCTGAGAGAGATGTCTCCTCTAGACAAAGGTTTTCAAGTCTTGTGAGAAAGCCGATCTCTTGGGGGATGGCACCGTTCATCATGTAGTTAAGGGACAGGTCCAGCAAGACCAGGTTGGTGCAGTTGGCGATAGATTTGGGAATTGGGCCTCTCAAGTTGTTGTGGCGGAAGTTGAGGCGTTCCAGATTGGAGAGCAGCGACAGAGTTGGAGGGATGGCGCCGGCGAGATCGTTGAAAGAGAGATCGAGGGTCTTTAGTGCAGTGCAGTTGGAGAGGGAGGGAGGGAGATTGCCTGTAAGAGCGTTGTGGCCCAGCGAAAGGGTGGAGAGAGTGGCGCATGGGCTGAATGCGGAGGAGGGAATGGGGCCTGTGAGGTTATTGGAGGAGAGGTTGAGGGTGGTGAGACTTCTGAAGAGGGAGATTTGGGTGGGCAGTGAACCAGCGATGCCCTTGCTTTGCAGATTGAGGGCTACCACGCTCTGGGCGGAGGGATCGCAGGTGACACCCGTCCAATTGCAGAAATTGGAGGGGTCCGACCAATCAGCGATGGGAAAGCGAGCGAAGCTCTGCTTGAATGATAGCAGAGACTCTGCATCCTTTGGAATGAAGTTCCCATGGACCGCTGCCGATACTGAAATCAGCGACACAGCTAAGAGAAGACGAGCCATGAGCACTTCCTGAGGGCATTACAGACTTGTGGATATCCAGTAGCCTACTGCCTCCCGAATCTAGGGGTAAGCCCTTGTCCCCTTTTTTTATTTCCCTCTATCAGGTTTGACGGGGGTATTCTAAACATCAGGTTGAAGTTAGAAAGGATAGATAATATGTCTTAAGGTTGCAAGTTAGAAAGGATAGATAATACGTGTCTGTCATGCTAATGTAGTCTATTTGCGAATAATCTTACATTAATTGTGTTGTGGGATAGTCTATTTGCGAATAATCTTACATTAATTGTGTTGTGGGATTTGTAGTGTGTTTGTGAATAATCTCACATTAATATAGTTGTGGGAATTGTAGTGTGTTTGTGAATAATCTCACATTAATTGAGTTAATGTGGGACTTGAGTGGTTTATAAACTCCAACACTTGCCATACTCTTTGTCAATGGGTGGCAAACAAGTCCTTGGTCCCACTCTGCATATTTCTTACCCCTATTAACATCAAGTTTGGACATGTGTGTAGGGACTGGCCCTCTTGCTTTTTAATGGGTTAATGTGATGAAGCAAGTTAGTGGCATATTTCATAATTGAAATTTAGTTCCACATAACAGATTAATGTGATAAATTAAGTCTAGTGGGGCTTGTGCATGTGGGGATTGTCCCTCTTGCTTTCTAACGGGTTAATGTGCATGTGTGTGGGGATTGTCCCTCTTGCTTTCTAACGGGTTAGTGTGCATGTGTGGGGGACTGGCCCTCTTGCTTTCTAATGAATTAATGTGATGGGCAAGTCAAGTGGCATATTCCATGATTGGAATTTCGTTCCACATGTGTGGGGGGTGAGGGGCTGGCAGTCTTGCTTGAGCATGTGTGGGGGTGTAGGGGACTCACCCTTTTGCTTTATAAGGAATTAATGTGATGATGCAAGTCAAGTGGCATATTTCATGATTGGAATTTCGTTCCACATGTGTGGGGGGTGTTGGTCCTCTTGCTTGGGCATGTGTGGGTTAGCCCTATTGCTTTCTAACGGGTTAATGTGATGATGCAAGTTTAGTAGTATATTTTATTTTACATGTGAGGTTCTTTTGCTTAATGTGACGATGTAAGTCTAGTGACATATGTTATGATTGGAAGTTCGGCCCTCTTGCTTGGGCATGTGTGTGGGCTAGTCCTATTGCTTTCTAACGGGTTAATGCGATGATGCAAGTTTAGTAGCATATTTCATTTTACATGTGAGATTATTTTGCTTAATGGGATGATGTAAGTCCAGTGACATATGTTATGATTGGAAGTTCGGTCCACATGTATGACCCTTTTGCTTTATAATGGATTAATGTGATTGACACAAGTCTAGTGAGGTTAATGTGATGATGCAAGTCTAGTGGCATATTCCATGATTGAAATTTTTGTTTAACGTTAATACCTATTTACCTATCTACTTAAATCAATTTCAAAAGAGTGAGATGGGGGTATCAATTCAAGAAAAAATCAGATGATCTATGGTTGACCTTAAAATCTACCTGCCTAAATCAATTCAAGAAAAATGAAATGACAACTTAAAATTTCTTAGATGGTTTTGATAAAAAAAATTGAATAAAAGGTTTAATTTTAAAATCCTATGTTATGATTTTTTATATATTTAATAATTGAATAACGATATATTGAAAAAAACAATATTTTAATTTGAGACACCTTAAAAAAAAATGGTTTTAGTTTTTTAGATGGTTTGATAAAGAATTTTGATTAAAATTTAGAATCCTATGTTATGATTGTAATATATTTTAATAATTGAATAAGAATAAAACAATATCTCAATGTGAGACATTGTAGTGGTATGGTCTTCGGCTATTATATAGGAGACCCAAGTTCAAATCACAATAAGGTGTGTCAGTATATATATAAATATATATAAATAAAAAAATTATCCCATGTGATCTATGACCTACAAACTCCTAGATACTAGAATTTAGTTTATTTCTTACCTTTTGTTTTCATATGTAGAGAGTATATTATTTTATCTTTGAGCAACAATGATCTTCCTTTCCAAGAAGAATAGGTGTTGTCTTGTATAGGGTGTGTGAGTATATATAAAAAATAAATAAAAATAAGAAAATTATCCTATATGACCCATGATCTACAAACTCCTAGACACTAGAATTTACTTTATTTGTTACCTTTTATTTTTCGTATTTAAAAAGTATATTATTTTATCTTTGAGCAACAATGGTATTCCTTTCCAAGAATAACACATATTGTTTTGTATAGGTTTACAAGCAATATTTATAGAAGCTTATTTAAGATCACATCATTTTTTTGGGTCACACTTAATCTTATTATGGTTCAATCCACCTTATAACTTGTCATTAACCTAAATTCCTTATATTTAGGTTAGCTTAGACTAAACTTAATTATATAATTGGAATTTTGGTATTGGTATAAATATGTACTACTTATCCTTTGTATAGGAGTGTTGTGATTCTTATTTATAAATAATAAAACATCTATAGGTTATGCAATTTATTTTTTGCTTTCATCTTTTTTATTTATTTTTATAATATTTGAGTGGATAGATTATTTCTTTTTGTTTCTAAAAATAAAAATGAATTCTAATATCATTATCACATAAATTTACTCCTAACAATGTCATTGGCATGACATGAAAGGCCTTAAAATGAGGTCAAATCACATCATTTTTTTAATTGGTTGATAAAAAGGGTTTCGAAAGGTCCCAAAACTTTTTACAAAAATGCACCAAAGACAGCTAGCCAAAAGCGAACTAACTAAACTAAAAATAAACAACCCCAAAGGGGAATGAAATAGTCAACTTTAAACCAGAAAGAAGGCATAGACAAAAATAAAATGGAATAAGGGTCCAAACTACATCAATGGTACCCAAAAGGAAACAGAAACAATTGTCGAAAGCCCAACCAAGATTACAGTATTTGGCTCGATGAGGTTCAATTTGTGAGCTTATTGGAGAAACCACTTCCACTATTCTAGAAATTAGTAGTTTTATTTTCTATTCCTTACCACCTAGGTTGACGGGTGACAGTTGCCTTGTGAACTTTCCATATTCCTTGCCACCTGGGTTCACGAATGATAATTGCCTTGTGAAATCTCCACATCTCCTCAAAATTACCCTAAGATATATTACACAAAAGTGTATAAGGGAAAATAGGATATATGCTGGCATCCATGTCAGAAAAACCATGTCCAGCCACTAGACCCCAAATCAACCACATCAGCACCAACAACCAGTTAAAGATTAAGATTTCTATTTGCATCAGTGTGGGCCAAAATACATTAAGGGAAATTGGCACACTAGAATTGGAGGTTATCCTATTCAACTCCTTGATTGGAAAGGAGGTCAGCAGCTTTGTTTTCTTCCTGAAAAACATGTTCAATTGTAACATAACTGATAACTTCAATTATCTTCAACCTTTCTTGGACAGCGTTAAACATGCTCCAGGTAGGAAGCTGACATTTTTGGATGCATCAAATGACATTCATAGAATCACTCTCTATGATAAGTCTTTCAAACCAAATTCACTTGCAAATGAGGAGGCCAAGGTATAATGCACAGGTTTCAACAAAATTATTGGTTTGACTCCCCATGGAATTAGAAAATGCGCACAGGACTTTACCTTGATTATTTTTGAAAAGACCACCTCCTCCAACCCTACCAGGGTTTCCCTTTGAGGCTTCATCAACGTTGAGCTTGACCCATCCACAAGGCGAGGGAATCCATTTCACCATTGACCTGTCATATTTTGGAGGACCCTAGGGGGTGTCAATCTAAAATTTGAGAGTATTGAAAATGGATAATTCTCATTGGTTCTTAGGATTTTTAGCTTGGATGATATTAGCATTCTCAATGGTAAATGATAGATCTCAAGAGAATACTAATTTGGCATCTTTTACAACAGTGCCAAAAATTTTGTTGTTTCTCTCCAACCATACGTGCCACAAAAAATAAGAAAAACAATACGAACAAAACACATGTATTTTTGGATTCAGAAATGGATTTGGCCACTGATGGCAAGCGTTAACAAGAGTTTTAGGGTATAGCCAAGACATGTTGGCCAGCTTGAGAAAGGAAGACAACACTTCATTAGAGAACATGTACTTTCCCAGCTATTTTTACAAAGAACACAACGATTAGGGAGTATTATGTCTCTGTGGATTAGATTGTCAATGGTCAATATTTTTTTTAAAGAAGCAAACCAAAAAAAATGCATAACTTTAGGGATTAGACTTTTCAACCAAACAGTCTTAAATTTAGGCCAAGAGTTGACTTCTCTGGTTTGGGCGTAGTAGGCATACTTAACAATATAAAGCCCATCCTCACAATGGCACCAGAATGAAGATTCTAAAGCATTTGGGTTATTAGAAATGATAGTGGTGTGCAGCAGACCAACAATAATAGAAAAATTAGAGGACTGGGCAATATTGATGTTGACAGAGGAAAAGGGCTTCCATCTGGCTTCGTTATAGTTTCTAGAAAAGAATTTACATACCTTAGAACCAAACAGGTGATCAGTGATTGGCTTAATGTAGGAGAGACTAGCATCACTGATCAGAGGGTGATTTTTGAGCCATCTTTCCTCCCAAAATTTAATAGACGTTCCATTTTCCAGTTGTCACCTGAGCCCAAATTTTAGGATGGGTCTCATATTAATCACAGAGTTCCAAAAATGTGATCCAATCGAAATCAGTTCATCACTTAAAAAGGCTCATTGCTACAAATATTTATCCTTTATGATATTGATCCATGTGGCTTGTTCATTTTGGATAATTCTCCAGTTTTACTTATCAATGAGAGCATAATTCATATTACTAGCTTTCTTGAAACCCAACCCTCCTTGATTCTTCTTCAAGAAGATCTTGTCCCAAGCAACCAAGGGAATTCTATTGGTATTTTCACTTTCTGACCAGAGAAATCTCATTTGTATATGTTCAATATTCTTGGAGATAGAAGTTGGAGCTTTAAAGATGAACAAGAAATACACTGGATCACCTTGCAAACAAGCTTGGACAAGAGTCGCTTTCGTTGCTTGGCTGAGGAGACAGCCTTTCCACCTGGTCAATGTTTTCTGAATTTTCTTCAAGATGTTGTTCCACACATTTGTAGGAGGTTTACCATGAAAAAGGGGCATACCTAGATAGGTGGAAGGAAGGCTTGATATTAAAATAATTTAAATCACATCATTTTTAATTAAAGTACTAGGTAAAGGAATTTAAATTTTTAATATATAAATTATGTTTAGTTTTGTTATAGTTGCATATAAATATTTATATCAATATTTGTGTTGGGAGGATCTCTAGCATAATTATGACGCCTCATATAGGTTAAATCATATCATTTTACCATGTATGATATGTATTTGAATGTATATCCTAAACATATAAGTTGCATTTAGATTTATTATAGTTACATGGTGGAATCGGTAGCCGCCGCGAATCCAAGTAGGTTGTCCAGCTTTTTATGGCCACCACAGTATTCTGTGTTGTCCGCCTCGAAAGCCGCCACACAGTTCTTTGCATATTCCGCCCTTATAACCACCATGCCACAATCATTTTAAACCTTTTACGCAATTGAAAACACCAGTAAAGGGACAAGTGTTCAGTCCGACAAGGCCCGAGATTTGAACCTTGGACCTCCACCCCCTTATGGGGTTTGGATGAACCAATTGGTCTACACCTCGGACCTTTTTATTATTGATTATTAAAGGTATTTTTTAAATAAAAATAAACTCTTACTATTAGTCTATATAAAAATTTAAAATATGTAGAAAATTTGTCTACTTCCATTATATAAAATTTATAAAATTAGTTTTCAATTAGTGCTGAAATATATAAAACCACAATAATCTACCAAAACTTTACACTCTTCAACTAAAAACTAAGAATAATTTGAATATTAATTATAAAAATATTAAAAGTATATCTTGCTTTAGCTCTATTTGTACAGGAGACATATTCACATAACCTTTTTTAAAATATTCATGGTGGATAGAACTATGTAGGAATCATATCCAATCTAACCTTAAAAACTTTAAAATATAGGATAATCCCTTATAAATCACACAACTAATATGTATTTATCTATCATTCTAATAGAAACAAACATTATTCTAGTTTTCCTAAAATACATAATTTAAAGGATATTTACACCCCACCTTAATATCACATAAAATTACACAATATTTATAGAAGAATTAATAGAATCAATATATTACCCAAATTAGTTAAAAAACAAAAAATGACATGAAATATAGGTAAGATATAATTTAATGTGTGTATCCTACTAAGGAATGAAAAATGGTAAGTAATGGTTAGAGTGGTATATGAATATATGTTTGATCCAAAGGCATATATCCTAATCAATGTTAGGAAAATACATTGTTGTCTAATATATGAATAAAAGGATCACCAAATAGGGAGTCATATGGCCCATGTATTAATACAACAAAACACAATACGAAATATCAATCATGATCAAGAAGTGAATATGATACATTCCAAAAATAAGTTAACCCAAGGCTTGTTTGCATGGCCTATTTGAAAGCAATAGCATATGTATAAGTTGTTATTAAGTTATCATAAGCTAGAATTATCCAGCCATTCTTAAAACCTATTAAATTATGATAGTAACATGGTATCCTATACTTTTCTCATAATAATGTAACATAATTTATGTTCTAATTTAATGCATTGACTCATAATATTAGCATTTATTTTTCTTCATAGTTTCTATCCCTAAATATTCAAATATAGTAAATTTTCATAGTAATGAATTAATATTTCAATTTTGATGGCTCTCATAATTTTTTAGCAATTTGCGTTTACATGACACAAAAGCAAACATTTATATTTTCTAGAGTCCTAACAATATTTTCTATTAAGATTTATTGATTATTCACTTGTAAAATGCAACCCTTATTGATATTCAAATTCATCATCAAAATGTTTGTAAACTATATTGAGTAGCTTAAGAATCACTTTATAAAAGGACTATGATGCCAGTGTAATCCATCAACCCAAAAAAAAGGACTCAAATTTTACTTGTAAATACAATTCATTCATAAAACTTGGATTTCCTTATAAAGTGAATCATTTGTTCTTAATCATTTCATGAATACTACTCCCTTGCAATAATTTCCTTCATCATGGTTAAGTGGAATTTTCCATGATTACCAATTATTGACCTTCTTTATTATATCAAATCTAATTTCAATCATGTGAGTAATTAACTACACATGATTAGTCATACACTCAAGTGCAAATTATTTATGCTATTTGAATAGAATAAGAATATTCTATTATAATGTTTTTCCATGTTACAAAGTTTTGAGAGACTATATATTCTATTCAAATTTCTCAAATAGTCTCTTGAAAATTTCTAAATGAATATCATATATTAGAATGTAAGGGGGCTCAATGGCCTTCCTAAATAGCGGTTAGTCAAATATTTAAGAAGATATTTTGGTCCCACTATTCTTCTTTACAAGAAACTAAAGTCGATCAAGTTTTATCTGAAAAAAATTACCCTCAGAATCTGGAAAAAGGGAGAAGCAGTTTTTTGCAAAGCTAGAGGAACCTCAGGTGGTCTTCCTTTTATCTGGAATCCAGGGAAGGTGGAATGTAGGGTTATTAAATTAGGATAAATGGTAATGAGCATTATTTTTAAGGATAAGGTTAGTGACCTTTCTTGAATTTTAACAAACGTGTATGCCCCTAATTTTGTACCTAGGAGAGCTGATATTTGGAATTTCCTCAGTAATTTCAAGGAAGCTTTATAGGATATTCTGTGGATAGTGGCGGGGGACTTTAATACCCCTCTTTACCCATCTAACAAAAAAATGGGAGCAAGAATTCTAGCAAGAAGTATGGAGGACTTTCAAGATTTCATCAACATCAACAATTTATTGGATGTCAAATTGAAAAATGCTAAATTTACTTGGAGCAATAGGAGGTCTGGAAATCAACTCATAATGGAAAATCTTGATAGGTTTTTTTGTCACAATAAGTAATACAATACTTTTGGGATACCAATCTGTTGTCCTTGCCTCGTATTGGGTCTGACCACATCCTGATTCTACTTGAAATTGAAGAGACTCCAAAATTCAAAAGGTATTTTAGGTTTGAAGCTATGTGGATGCACCAGCTTGATCTCAGAGATGAAATTTCTCAATGGTGGCAGCATTCTTGTTAGGGAAGGCCTTCATTCATATTAGCACAAAAACTTAAAGTGTTGAAAGAAAATCTAAGGATCTAGAATAAAGAAATTTTTGGAAATCTTTTTGAAAACATAAAATTCATCTCTGAAAGGTTATCAGCCATTGAGAAAAAAACTCAAAGAAGGATTGTCTGACCCTTCCCTACAGGTAGATGAAAATAAATCCCTTGATGAGTATTATAATGTTTTAGCCTATGAGGAGACATTTTGGAGGTAAAATTCTAGAGCTACCTGGCTGAAAGAAGGTGATGCTAACACAAAATTCTTTCATGCATCTACCTTAAGGAACAGAAGCCACAATAGAATTAAATAACTTGTTAGAGATGGCCTTTCTAGCCCTGATGAGATGAGAAATGAAGCAGTTTCCTATTTTCAAAACCTTTTAGGAGAATAACACTATAGTTCTGCCTTAGCTTCATAATCAATGCTTTACCATATTCCTCATTTAATTTTTGATGACTTGAATGGGGATTTTATTAAGCCTTTCACTGATGAAGAAATCAAAGAGGCTCTCTTCTCAATGAACCTCGATAAAGGTCTAGGTCCAGACGGGTTTTCACCTCATTTTTTTTAGGTGTTTTAGGATATTGTAGGTATTGATGTTTGTGCTACTATCAAGGAATTTTAGTCCACAAAGCATATTCCAAGAACTTTTAACTCCACTTTTATTGCTTTAATCCCAAAGATTCCTGCTCCCAGATCTATGATGGATTTTAGACCTATTAGCCTGTGTAATATTGTTTATAAAATTTTGACCAAGGTGATTGTAAACAAAATGAGGAAGATCCTTCCTGCATTTATTGATGTTTTTCAGGGTAGTTCAGTCCTTGGAAGGTCCATCCTTGATGGTGTCATAATATTGCATAAAGCCCTCCATTCGGTAGTCCAGACCAAAAAACTTGGTTTTGCTCTCAAAATAGATATGAACAAGGTCTATGACCGCATAAACTAGAGTTTTGTCTCTGCTATTCTCAAGAAATTTAGTTTTCATCATGAATGGATCAAGCTTTTGGAAGGATGTTTTATGAATCCTTGGTTTTCGGTCCTTGTTAATGGTGCTCCTGTTGGATACTTTCAAAGTAAAAGAGGCCTAAGGCAAGGTGATCTTATCTCTTCCATGTTGTTTATCATTGTGGCTAAAGCCCTTGGGAGGACAATCAAAGCTTCCTGTAATATTGATCTTATTTCAGGAATCAAAGCATCATCGCAAATACAAGCAGTCACACATCAACAGTTTGTGGATTATACTTTGTTGTTAACTCTTGCGCCATTTTTTGAGGCTAAGGTCATAAAACATATCCTGGAGCTATATAAGGATGCAGCGGGGTAGAAGGTAAATTTTGCAAAAGTAAAATTTATTTCTTTAATACTCCCATTTAGAGGCATATTAATATCCCTAGGATTCTTGGATGCTCATTTTCTACTCTTCCATCCACATACTTGGGCCTTCCTTTACTCACAGGCAAATCTGCTGATTCCATGTGGACTAATGTAATCGAAAGAATTTAGAGGAAGTTGGTCGGATGGAAAGGGAATTTGTTATATCAAGCTAGCAAGGCGGTTCTCACCAGATTTTCCATTCAAAGCATCCCTATCTACTTTCTCTCTATTTTTAAAGCTCCTGCAAGTGTCTACACTAAAATTGAACAAATCCAGAAGAGGTTTCTATGGAATGGTTTTGAATCTAAGTAGTGCTTTCATTTGGTGTCCTGGGATAGGATTTGTAAACCAAGGGAGTTTGGAGGTATTGGGATGAGGAGAATCCAGCATGTAAACATGGCCCTCCTGGCCAAGCAAGCATGGCGTCTATTGACAAATGCAAATGCAGAATGTATTGTTATAATCAGAAGAAAGTACTTGCAAGAAACTAATTTCTTAAGTTATTCCTTTCCTCCCATGGGATCAATTTTATGGAAATCAATCCTTCAAACCAAAAACTTGCTAAGTAGAGGGCTACGTTGGAAACTGGGAAATGGAAGAAACATTGATTTTTGGGACCACAAATGGTTAAAGGACTATCTCCTCTCTACAAACCCCATCCTTTCAACCCTCAGAGATTGGACGAATGAATTTTTTGGTACCAAAGTTGTAGATTTCATTACTTTGTCAAACAATAGAAGGGTATGGAAGCCAATAATGAACAATGATCTCCCAGGGACATCAATAATACTGGAGAATGAATTAATATAGTCTTTACTCCCTTTTGGAATGCTTGAGGACCAGCTTATCTAGGAAGCTTTGGACAATGGAGAATTTTCAGTCAAGTCTGCTTATCTGATGCTTATTGATAATGATGAACCTACTTTCCCTCACTTGGAATTTTAATCAAAAAATATCATTTTGAAGGTTTGTTTTGGCCATCCAAAGTAGGATCCTCACCATGGATAACTTAATAAAAAGAGGTGTGATTGTTGTTAATAGGTGTTATCTTTGTATGTTTGAGTGGGAGTCTGTTGATAATTTGTTTTTGTATTGTAATTTTTCTACCTCAATCTTGTCAGGTCTGTTACAAGTGTTTCATATTTATTGGGTTTGTCCTCAGTCCATGTTTGACCTATTTGTCCAGTGGCCTTCTCCCTTTTTGAACAGGCATCTCAGGTATATGTGGAAGATCTGCCTTCATCACTACTTATGGCAGATATGGTTGGAAAGGAATCATCGGGCCTTCTTGGATAAGGTTGCTCAATCGTCCTTTATCCTATCAAAAATTTTAGTATATGCTAATGAGAATGCATGTTTAGTACCTCTAGTTTCTAGACCTCTGAATCCTTTTGAAGCCTCATTAGACCAGTAATTAAACTTACCTCTCACTGATGTCCTCAATCGTCCTTGAGTCTATCCTAGAACCATAATCACATGGATCCCACCCCCCCTAGGGTGTATTAAGTTATTTTTTTATGGGGCGGCTAGGGGCAACCCAGGTGAAGTAGGGACTGGAGGCTTACTCAGAGACCACAAGGGTGAGGTGCTAATAGCTTTTGCTAAAAATATTAGAGTTCAAACTAACAATGTTGCTAAAGCAAGGGCGGTTTGGAGGAGCCTAAAGGTGGTAGAGAAATATATAGGAAAATTGTTGGTGGAAGGCGATTATCTCATTATTATAAATCTTCTAAAGAACACTAAGAGAGCTCCTTGGATATTTCATGACTACATCCAAGAAGCAAGGACTCTAATTCATGATCGACCCAAGGACATCATTTTGTATACCTTTCGGGAAGCAAACATGGCAGTTGATAGGTTGGCGAATGAAGGTATTGTAGCGGTAAACTTGATCTTGTGGACTACAAATCTTCCTCATGTGGTCTCGAAGATGATAGAAAATGAGAAAGTTCAAAATGAAAGGCTTTGAGTGGATCAATGACAGAAAATGGGGGTATTTTTCAAAAAAAAATTGAACCTTATAATGGCTTTGGTCATATTTGCTTTTTTCTTTTACGTGACTAGTATTTTTTGCAATCGGTGGGGCGCTGATATAGTCTCGTTATCTGCAAATTCATGCATGGGAAACATCTCCTTTGGCCTCAAGTCTTGCCCAAGGTGTGTTTGGTTTTGATGTCACAACAGGGCCCTGGCGAGCAATAACAAAGTGTTGGAGATCCCTAACGATGGGGTACCAGACCCCACTGTAACAGTATTGAAGAAGATGGTGATTTCATCAGCCTCCAATATTATCAACCAGTTAAAGATTTTGTCTAGTCTCATTAGTATAGTTGTTGATTTGCGTGATTCTCTAAATATTATGTTTTACAGTGAGCAGTTCCATGGGCGTGAGGAGTCGAATGCAGAATCTGAATTTTATGGCAAGGAGGAATCTAAGGATGAGGATGATAAGGAGCCATATGAGGACTACAAGGAATACTTACTGCTTGGCCTCATAGCTATCCATTCTGTGGGATGTTTTTTTGACTATATTCTACTATTTTTTGTATGGGCACAAGCAACCCTGTGTGGCGCTTGCATGATTAGTTTTTCTCATTGTTAGTTTTGTTGTGTGTCTTTATTTTCTGATGGCTATAATATTAGGCTTCCATATTTTAGTTTGGTTGTCTTTAGATGGAAGAGTAGGGCTTGGCCCTTGTTTTTGTCAGATTAAACTTGTAGGGCTTGGCCCTTGTCCAGTTGGTCGGTGGACCCTATTTTGTAAAATGGTTTTGGGTCAACCAATTAAAACCCGATGTTAATTATAATAGTCTCTTACTTACCAAAAATAATAATTCTCAAATAGTCTAAGAAAAGATGTATCAATATATGAAACTTCTAAATCTCATTTGCATTGATTGTTGTTGATAGCCTCTTTTTCTACTAGTTAATGTCATTGTTTTTTAACATTTAAAAGTTTTGAGAGTGTTAGTTATTTTTATTTTTAAGATTTGCATATCTTACTTAGATTATATGCAATGTTATCTATAACACTTGTCATTTTTTAAAACTATCCTATATCATTAACACCATGATTAATCCTTTTAAATGGATCATTCAATATTATAGAACAAGATCACAATTATATCTAAGAATAATTATTGTAAAAGAAAATGAATCCACCATCTCTATTCAATCCACTTAAATTCTTATTCAAATCCATTTTTCTTACAATGTCATAACATACTGAGAGACCATTTTTCTAAGCTCTAAGAGACCATCTATACTGTTCAAATTTCTTAAGTAGTTTTCAAATGAAATTTGGATAAAGATATTGTGTAATAAAAAGCAATTGATATTATTAACTTAGGGCATTTATAGCCTTGGATATCTATTTGTAGGCTTTAAAAAATTAATCTAAAAGACTTATCTATCAATTATAAAGCTTGATCAAATGGTGTATTGAGTAAATTATAATATAATAGGATTCTCCATGATCACCATATGCAACTTGAGAATCTATATTGATAAATTTGTTAGGTATAGTACCTCTTACATGTGTATCTAAAAATTTCATATTCAATCCAAATATTATGTGAATGTGTTTTCCTATATGATTCTTCACATGCATAGAGAATTTTCAAAATGAGCAAAAGAAGTGTCTTGGATGAATACACCCAACTTTTGGAAAGTTTTATTGTTTCTTTACATGTTACTATATGTTATAAAAATGGCATGGGATAAATAAATTGTTTTTCCTCTTCATACTTATACTATGGTGAGTATCTTTTATCGGTTTGGTCATCCATTAGATAAGTCATCTAATCCTTGACATATCATAATCTTTGAACCACCAATAATGTGATCAACTAAATGGATTTCATGATAATCATCATGATATATGTGTTTATATATGATCCCCTAAACCTTCACCTAATTAAAATTAACAACACCAACACCATGGATATAAATTCTAATTACAATAATGTTATCAATAGCAAATAGGTTAATATAGGCAACATCACATATAATATTAATAGATAGCATTTGTTAGTGATAAGAGTTGTTTGTTATTACTTGTTATTTTTGTGTTTGACCATATTATGTTTAATAATTCTATAACTCATATATCATCATAAGTTATCCACTCAAGATGGATGCATTATGGTAAGTAAGAATGACCTTCACTCCCACCCAATAGTTCTAAACACCATGAACATGAGATGCTCCAATTTAACTATGGAGAATTTTATAATTAATTCAAGCTATTTCATATTCTTATATAATTTTGTTGGACTAAATCAGATAAATCAAAGGGATGATAATATTTTTTAAATATTTGCATTAAACTTAATGATAAGGAAGGATACATGCGTACACAAGGAAAATACCTTATAAAAAAAAGGGAATCTATAAATTATCTAAAGAAGTTGAAAAGTAAAAATTTCTAATGAAATCAAATAAAAAGTCTTGAAGTACAAGGTATTTGAGTAAATCTAATACTTAATAGAATAATATTAATGCTTTATACTTTATTTATGCATTAGATATTTCTATCTCTTAGAAATAAATTAGAAAACTTGGCAAAAGGTTTTAGTCACTTGGTGCAAAAAAAAATAAAGGTTTCTTCCTCTAATATATAGTAGTATAGTATGATAAAAATATATGTTAATCCTTTGTCTCTTCTTATTTTTTTATATAGTAGACATATTTTTCATCAAGATATTTATAATTTTATGGATTTATAGGGTTTTCCTAGCATCTATTGGAAACCATAGCTTAATTGTAACAACTAATTAAATAATCAATATAGTAGAAAAGTCCTTATTAATTCCATTTAGGGACTTATTTTGGATTAATTTCTACCAAATATCTCCAATTATATCAAGTGTAATATTTAAAACAATTGGATGTGATTCAAATATTATTATATATTTTTTATTTAAACCTTGTTTAAATTCTCACTGTCAATGTTATCTATAATAGGACTTAAATAAATAATAAAAATTAAATGAATATGAGTTATGCATAGTATCAATATATGAAACAATCAAAGCTTACTTCATATGTATAATGTTTTTTTTATTAGGTGGATGAAGGTGTTTTGAAAGGGACCCCAAACCTTGTACAAAGTGGATTCAGCCAACCTAACTAGAAACAGGTGGCACACAGACCACCGAGAGAACCTAGGATCTTGAAAACAACAAACTTCAAACTAAAAAAACAAGGAGAAAAAGGAACACATCTACAGATTTCACCCCACACAAGGGATAAATACCACCAAAAAACCCATGTAGGGGGAGACATAGATATAAGAGACCCCAAAAAATAGAGGATCTTCCATAGGAAGAGGGCACTAAGAAACCAACATAGACCCACCCCTAAGATAGAATACAGATAGAACACGCTAGCAAAGCCATATTATCCTCTTATTTCTTCACTGATTAATTATGTTAATCCATGTGGAAATTTATTCAACCAAATTTACAAGCTTTCCTAAGATAATCCCATATTATCTAGGAAGTTTGTGGACCTGTTACCTTCCCTAAACACATGTTTAAACTGGACAACTTCCAAAGTTTGGGTAATCCTATGAACTTCTTCTATCAAATTCAAAATAGTCCAAGTTGGAAGATGATTCCATTTGACCATATTAATAATATTAAGGGAATCACCTTTGATAATAATCCACATCCAATATATAGAGCTCAACTACAAAACATCTTGGAAACTTGCTCTTGCTTCCTCCATGTGGCTAGTTTGGCTTCCAAGATTTTTAGCAAATGCTAGTAAGATTCGACCATTGGAGTCCTTAAAAAATATCCCTACTCTCATTAGGCCCAAATTTTCTTTGGATGCTCCATCAAAGTTTAGTTTCACCTAGTTGAGAGGGGGAGGTTCCCAAATTGTATCTTGTTGAGAAGACTGGTGAGTCTTAGGAACTTGAGTAGGAGACTTAAATCCCAAAATCTTCTCAAAATTTAATTCATTGTTGGAATCACCCTTATCCAAAGATAAGAGATCCACAATCTCAACAATAGATACTATCACCCGTAAAAATATAGACTTTGTAGTATGGGTAATGTTCTTAAAAGCCCTAGAGTTTCTTTCTTTCCAGATGCACCACCAAAAATGTGGTAGATCAAAGGACCAAAAGGATCTAAGTCGAGGATATAGGAATTGGGAAGTCCAATAATCCATAAAAGTAGTCAACTCTCTAGGGAATACACAATCCAGACCTGCATAGCTCAACAACATACTTAATACTTCCCAAAAAAGTGCACATTGAAAAAAGGTGCTCGAAATTTTTTTTTGTTGTAACACACAAATAACATCTACTGGGAACCATTAGACCTCTTTTCTAGAGATTATCCAAATTCAAACACTTTTCTTGAATCGTTAGCCAAAATAAAATATTAAGTTTTGGTGTAAGGCCTTTTTGCCACACATCTTGAGCCGGGAACCAGGGATCATCATGAACATCTAACAAGGCATAAGCTAGTTTAACAAAGAAAAAACCATCATTTTTAGCTCCCCAAATCAGCTTATCTTGCTTATTTTTTAAAGGTAAAACTATCCACTTTAGAATGTCATGAAGGGCTTTGCATGTTGTGTCTTCCTCTAATGATAGTCTAGGGAACTCAAGTGGCTTCCAACACTTTTTACCATCCACCACCTCAATATAATCATTGACCCTCGACCCAAATATCTATCTCAAAAAAGGCTTAGCCTAAATGAAATTTGGAAAATAAATTAAGGGTAACCCACTTCTCGTTCCAAAAATTAATACGATGGTCATTTCATAAAAGCCAACGCCCCCTAGCATGATATCCATGTGACTCTTAACAATGCTTCTCCATAAGGCAGAACCTTGTGAAGGATTGATATCAAAAAGGATAAAATTATCATTGTTTAAATATTTAGCTTTCAGGATTTGAACCCAATTTACATTCTCATTTTGTGCTAATCTCCATCCCTATTTGGCCAAAAGTGCTTGATTCATAGTTTTCATTCTTCTCAGCCCTAAACCTCCCTAATTTTTTTACTGTAGACTTATTCCCAAATGACGAGAGGGAATTTCTTCTTGCCTTGTGATCCAGATCAAAGAAATGTACATTGAATTTGTTCAAAGTTTCAAAGGATATTCCCCGACAACCTAAAAAGGGATAAAAAATAAACTGGAATGCTATGAAGACTGGATTTTACTAACACAGATTTACTGGCTTGGCTCAAGAGCACCCCTTTCCACCTAATGAGTTTCCTCTAAAATATTTCCACAAATGAAATCCAAAGAGAAGCTTTAACTCCACCCTTAAACATCGGTAATCCCAAGTAAATAGAAGGGAGGGAATCTATCTCACACCCTAGAATATCTACAATTTTCCTCTACCTCCTTGGAGGAGTATTAAAGAAAAAAAATTATTTTTCCTGAGATTCACTTTTTGACCTGCTGTATTCTTGAAATATAAAATAATGACTTCCACAACTCTAGCTTGGGGTATCGAAGCCAAGAAAGATAACAATATTTCATCGGTACAATGATGGTGAGAAATTAGGTCTATATTAGTTGTTGGATTAATCCCTATTAAAGTACTATAAGATTTGATAGCCCTCCCCAATTATTATTCCTATAGAATGAATAGATATGGGGATAAATAATACCTGTGCTAAATTCCCCTACAACTACAAAGTATCCTATTGGAGATCCATTGATAATAACTAATAACCAACTTATCCTTATCTAGAATCAGGTATTGGGTAGGAAGATCTCAAATATAAGAAGAATTTAGTGCTAGCTAAATTTCATAACACCCTTGCCAAAGAAGAGTTTTTTTGGATATAGATATCTAGAGCCCTATGGCTGAAGATTGGAACACTAAATTCTTTCATATCACTACCCTCAAGTATAGGAGCTTTAACAAAATCAAGGAAGTTGTCAAAGATGAAAACTCTAAATTGGTTGACCCTAGGGCAATCAGATATTAAGCTATTGGTTTTTTTTAAAGCTCTTGGGTACCAAAAATCAAGGGGATTTACAGGTAAAAAGGAGATTGTTATCCAAAATTCCCTCCTTAATCAATGATGAAATGAATTCTAGGCTACTTAGACCCTTTGAGGAGGAGGAGATCAAGAATGTTGTCTTTTCCATGGTAGGGGAAAAATCACCTAGCCCTTATGGATTCTTGATCATCTTCTTCCAAAATTTTAGCATATAATTGGGAGAGATGTAGTAGAGGCCATTTATGAATTCCAAAGAACTAGATTCATACTGAGAGATGTGAATTCCACTTTCTTTATCCTTATTCCTAAGATTGAAATAGCCAAGAACTTTAAACAATTTATATTGATTAACCTTTGCAACACCATTTCTAAAATTTTATCTAAAGTGTTGGCCTATAGAATGAAATTAATGCTATCAATTATCATTGATCACAAGTAGAGGGGTTTGTTCAAGGAAGATAAATCTTATATGGATTCATTAAATTTTATGAGTTGATTCCTTTAGTGGACAAGAGCGACAAAGTTGGAATGTTCCTCAAGCTTGACATGAGCAAAGCTTATGATAGTGTCCTAGGATTTTCCAGAAAAATTCTTGGTTCACTTTGGCTTTCACTCCAAATGGATATCCCTCATTAAGAAATGCTTCTCAACTCCCTATTTCTCTTTCATTGTTAATGGGGAGGTCTCAAGGTATTTTAAAAATTTTGGAGGATTGAGATAAGGTGATCCTCTTTCACCTTCCCTCTTTATTATCCTAGAAAAATCTCTAGGAAGATCCATTAAAGTTTTTGCTCGCATTAAAGGTATTAAACTTGCTCTCGTTATTGATCTTATCTCCCACCAGTAGTTTACCAATGACACTCATCTTTCTACCTTCTCATCTATTCCCTAGGCTAAATAAATCAGAAGAATCCTCCTGGACTATGAGAGTATTTTTGGTCAATACATTAACTTTATTACGAGCAAACATTTTTTTCTCAACACTCCTCTTCTTAGGCAAAGAGCCATTGCCAATATTATTGGGTGCACTATTGCTGAGATGCCTTCTACCTACTTAGTATTACATTTATTTAAGAGTAGAATCAAAGGAACCCTAGAATATAGTTCTAGAAATAATACAGAATAAATTGGCAGGTTGGAAGAGCTCTCTTCTTAGTCAGGCCCAAAAAGTGTAATTGGTAAAAGCCTTTCTCCAAATCCTTCCAATGTAATTTTTATCTTTGTTTAGAATCCCTTAAAAAAATTGCTCAAAAAATAGAACACTTCCAAAAGGTTTTTCTTTGGTTAGGATCAAAATATAAAAAGAGATTTCATCTAATTTTTTGGGAACAAGTGTTTGCCAAAAAATATGGAAGGGGGCTAGGGATGAGAAAATTGCATCTAATGAACAAAGCCCTTCTGGCCAAGCATTGTTGGGATCTCATTAGAAAAGAGAAGAATATATGGACTCAAATTCTTAATGATAAATATCTAAATAGGGAAGTTAGCTTCTTGGAGTAGGTGTCGCTTTATGGATCTACCTTCTAGAATAGCATTGTTAAATTGAAAAACCTTATCCATAGAGGTATCAAGTGGAGATTAGGAAATGGTGAATATATTGATTTTTAGGATGACTTGTGGCTGGAAAATGCTCCCCTTTCACAAAATCCCTCCTATTCCTTTTGAAGACCTAGATTCTCATAGTTGCATGGAACAAAAGTAGCAAATTTTATTGAAGAAGTAGGGGGTAGGAAAAGATGGAAGAATCTTCAGTTTTTTGATCTCACACAAGGGGAAGAAGAATGCTTGAAAGATTTGGCCCTCTAATTGGGATATCAAGTGATAAGGAATGATGGGTGTGAAGACTCTCTAATATATAAATATGAGGAAAAAGGTGTTTTATTTATAAATTTTGCATATCACATTGTGTTTGATGATAATCTTAGCTAGTTCCCAAGGTAGCTAATCTAGCCCAAAGAGGTTATCACAAAGATAAATTTATTCTTATGTTTGGCCCTTCAAAATAAAATCCTCTCCATAGAAAATCTCAAAATTAGAGGTATGATTCTTCCCAACTATTGTTACCGTGGAATGAATGAGGAGATGACTTACCACCTCATCATAGACTGTGGCTTCTCTTTGGAAATCCTAAATCATATCCAAATTGCTTTGGGATTTTATTGGGTTGTCAAAGAACATTTATGGAAATGTAGACACTAAAATATGGTTAATCCTATTAATAATATCTACAAACAATGATCAAATTGGCATCATATAGCCCCTTGGGCAGCCCTCAGGAGGTTCATAGTGATTTTAGCCACTTTGAAAGGGTTTTTGGAGGCTACTGACACAATTTTGGGAGGTTTTGGCCCAAAATTAACCACCATCCCACCTTGGGATGATGGCATATTACCATCGTTCCACCCTGAAATGGTGGTGAGCCATCATCCTAGGGTGGGGCGGTGAGTAGGTTTGACCCAGAAAAAGTCAAATCTAGGAAATTTGACACCTAGAAACTGCCATTTAGCATGCCATATGGATCATGTGGATAAGATAACACTGAATACTTGTGACACACTTCTTAATGGAGGCCCAAATTGGATATTCTCTTCCACACCCATTGCATGCCTCCCATTTGACAAATGGTGCCTCCTACAATGCATGCCCTTGCATGCATTTTTGCATAAGAACCCTTTTGGGATATAAACTGTATTCAAGGTCCACACAAAAAATATGAGAGGATTTCTAGGTTTGCAACATAGTACTACCAATATTTCTCCCCAAATTATTGAGCTTTCTTGCCCTCGAAATCTCCTCTTAGCGAAGGAGGTTACCGGGTGACTTCAAGAGGGCCTTTTGAGCGTAACTTTTCCATCCGGGTGAATTTCTTCACAAAATTCAATTACAACACCCCATATAGTTTTTAGGATCATTCCCCAGAGATATTTGTAGCAAAATGTGACCGTAATTTGTGGGTATCCCCTTCTAGGGTGCCCTCCAATTAGTTGTAGTCACCACCGTCCCCTGCGACGAGAGTAAATCCTTTTACAATTTTATTAATTTTTTTAATTATATTATTCTATGCTATCATATTATTTTTTGGTTTATATTTCATGCAATTTGGAGAAAAATTGACCGAGTTATAGCATTTTTAAGTTTTTGCAGATCTGTAGGGCCCATCCGGGCACCCCAGTTGTATGCAAGTGGATCTAGGCCTAAATTTAAAAATATAACCATATGTATTATATTTAAATGTCCATTTATGTATTCTTTCCAAATTTCATGAGTTTTGGATATTTTTAGGTTCATGATTTGCTTATCTTGGTTTTCGTAGGTTGCAAGCGGACAGCGCAAAACCGAGGGGTCTACGGATGTAATTTCCAATATTTTTTTGGTGATATCCTCTCAAAACATCCTCTTTGACATCTCCACAAATTTTCAAGTCATTCTGAGTTGATTTGATATATTTTTAATATATGCGCCCTTTTGCCCCTGTGGGGATTGCATGTTTTCCACCATACACCCTTGCTATTTGACCCCTTTGGATTCTTTTTGTATAGGTGCAGGTTCTTATAAGGCATTTGGAAAGAATATCATACATAAAATATTTAATATACAAGCAGCGGCGGCATCGGCCCGCCCACCTCGACTGTGGGTACGCAGAAAGGCACTAGATGTGCAACCTGATTCCTTGGAGGAATTGATCCTTGGGCACCCAAAACATTGTAAAAATTGTATCACATTTTGATCCCTCAAGGGTACTATTGTGTAACCTTGGATTTGATCCACCCAATTAATAAAGAAGACACTCATTTCATTTCATTCTTTATTGCTTGGTATTGCTTCATTTTCATATGCATGCTTTTGTTTGATGCTCATGTGCAATATGGGATAGATACACATATTTTTTCTCTTTATTAGGTGCACCATTTTTCCCTACTTCATGAAATTATTGATAAATGCTTTTAATCCTCCTTCTCTAGCCCTCTATGGCAAACCCTTTGGAAATTTGACCTCCCACACTTCCTATGGGGAGTTTGGAAGGAGAGGAATAATAGGGCATTCAAAAATTTCTCTAGAGACCCAACATCAATAGGAGCCAAAATTTTGAATTCTCTATCTAAAAACATATCCAACATTTTTTTCTCCTAGCATTGATACTTTTGAAGAAGCTTAGTGTAGACACCAAAACAGCACCAATCCGATTATGTGGCTACAAACACTGATCGCACTGGCATACACAGCCCCCAGGGCAGCCCCCAGAGGTTAAACAGTGGTCCTAACCACTCTCACAGTAGTTTTGGAAGGTCAGAGGTCAATTTGGCACCTTTCAGGCACTCTGCTCCTTATTCGTTCCACCCAGGGACGATTACAAACTGGTATTCGTTCCACCCAGGGACGATTAGCAGCATTCGCCCTTGGGTGGGGCGAATAGCAGGTTTGACGGGAAAAAGGTCAAACCTTGACAAATGGTAGCTCAGATCCACCACTTAACTCCTCCTTCATTGCATGGGAGTGCGAGTGAGCATTTTTGAGCTCAAAGAGGCAGTCATAGAGGAAGTCATGGAGTCCTTAATCAGGGAGGAATCTTCTCTCCCTGAGAAGGCATGATCGCCAAGTGGCGCCTCTGCATGCTCATTCACAGAGACCCTCAAGTCTATAAAATGGTGAGTCTTCTCACCCCAAAAGGAGAATAGGTCAGGAGCATTTGGAGCAATGGAGTGCTGCCGATTTACGTCCTCACCCTTTTGCTTGTGCCTTTCACATCCTTGATCTCTCTTTTGGAAGGGAGGTTATTGGGTGATTATTGGAAGCACAATCTGGACCCAAAACCCGACATTTGGCCACAGTATCCCACCCAAATTTTTTGACAATACCCCACAAGAGGTTTTGGACCCATCCCAAGTGGATTGGTGCCAAAATCGGGCCCCAAACGATGGGCGTCCTGCCCCCGGGCGCCCCCCGCACTGTTGCAGTCCTAATCGCCCCACCCCGGAGCGATTAGAAATCTGTAGCAGATTTCATTTCTGTTTTTCTTGCATTTGTTTCTAGGTTGTTCAGATAGGCTCTCATTCAAATTTCATGTTATTCTGAGCAGTTTTGATCATGCTTTTGTTATTTCTCGCTTTCACTAACATGCAGGGAGCATCATCAGATTCCGGGTGATAGAAGCCGAATTGGCAAAATCTGACCTTCTGGGTCTTTCCAAAATACCCCATTTTACCTAACCCCCAACTTTGCAGGTGATTTGGAGCCTCCCAGATGGGACATTTAGGAGGGTGCTTTCTGACATTTTGTTGTAGGTCTAATCGTCCCACCCCGGAGCGATTAGAAATCCATGGTGAATTTCTTGACTGTTCCTTTTGTAGTGCCTTCCTGGTAATGTTCTCATGCCTCTATCAAGTTTTTAGCTCATTCTGATATGTTTTAGTTATCATTTTATTTATTTTACGCATGCACTAATCGTAGGCTTTGGGGATCGCATGTTTTACTTCATCCGTAGGTGCTACTAATCCTTTTCTATTTCTCTGAACATAGGATATCGACACCAGAGGAGCAGCAAGGAATCAAATACGTGTTCATGCAAGCGGCGATGACATTTGGCCCGCCCACTTTACATGTGGGCATGCGGAAGAAAGCGTACCAATCCGTGGTGTAATAGAGCCCTACTTAACGCTCCTAGCCCCCGAAAAGGGAGGAGATGTATTGTAACCCGATTTTAAAGCAAATTAATAAAAAGGGTTGTACTCGAAATTTGCTTTCTATCTTGTTTCAATTCATTTATGTTTCTCTCCTTTCATGCATTTCAGTTCGTAGGACTTAGCGTTACGTTTTGCTTTTGCATACATCGCACTTGGCATTTCCATTTTGTTTTCGTATCCTCGTGCTTTTAGTGGTGATCATGGTGGGACCAAGTCCTCTGATTTTGAGATCAAATTTTTGATCAAAAGTGTTTGTTTTTGCTTGTAGGTACCAATATTTCAAGCGCTGGACTACTGTTCGTTCCAGTCTGTGATGAGTACAGAGCTGGAATTCGTGTCACCCAGGGATGAATGGGCATTCATCCCACCCTATGATGAATACAGTTCTATTATTCATCCCACCCCAGGATGAATAAGCCCTCTATGCACTTTCAGAATAGAAACTCAGAGGCATCCGATTTGGGCAGAGAAGAGGTAGGGGTTCTGAATACCTTCTATCATTTTTCTATTTTTTGTCTCTGTATTTTTTAGTTTCTTTGCTTGCTTAGGAAGGTTTTACTGCATGTTTAATTTCCTTGCATAAGTAAAAAGAACCCCACACACCACATGGTAATTTAAACAACAAGGAGTTGGTCGTAAAACCCCAACCCTTGATCAAGACCAACGGTGGATTTCATCACCACCTTGGCTTGAATTTTTGCATCCATAACCCCGGTCGCTACTATTGCTAGACGTAAATCCTGATGAAAGCTGACCAAGTGTAGCTGGGGTGATTCCCAGTGCATGAGGATAAGTCTTCTATGGTAGGTGTCAAAAATAGGGTGATCCCCCTTCCGTACCGCCTATGTTCCACGTACCATTCTGCTCTCGCGTACCAATAGTTTCCCTCACGTAAGGGCGGGTATATTGAGAGGTTTGGTATAATGGCTTGGAAGTGGTATATTGAAGGGGCGACCATTTTGGGAGACATAAGAGCCATCATATTGCATGAACAACAACATGTTCTTTACGAAGCTTTCAAAACAAAAATCAAAACACACTAAACCAGATTTAGGGCACACCTTTAAATCTATAAACGAGATAATCACTTCTTTGATTGTGTGGTTCCTTTTTGTTTAGTGTAGAATAAAAATCATAAAGAAGATAAAAACCTACATAGCTTGTAGAGAGACACCACCATGGTGTACACCCGTAGCCAAGCCCAATCACGGGCAGAAGCTGCAAAAAGTGTACAAGGGGGCACAAGTCACCTCCGCTATAGCCCCAAGGACTTGGTCATACCACCTTGGTGGCCTGACCCACAAGATAGTCCACATCATACCATTTTAGAATGGGACTATAGAGGCACCCCTCTGAGGGACACTCCCATTCAACATAGACCCTTTCAAGAAGAATCCTTACACGTGGCACTCAACATAAATAGGAAGGCTCCCTTAGATGCTCGTTATGAGTGGCCACCATGCAATGAAGTGCTAGAACAACATAGGGTCCATAAGGAGGGGCCACATGATTATGTCATCCCTCCTCTACCCCTCATCACTATTAGGAATAACAAGCCAAATCCAGAGCGCAAGGCTCTTCAGATAGGGCGAGCCAACTCTGCCCGCCCCTTTCACATATACGAAAGGGAGCATGAGGAAGACCATTACATTCCTCAAGAGCAATACACAGCATGGGAGCAATGCGCCTCCGCACCTGCTATCTATCAAGATCACCTACTGAGGCCAGAGCCTCGGGTGAATGCCACCAACCTCGATAGAGGGAAGTGACCTATAGAGATCTCGGATCATCACGACCAAGATAAATATGTAGGAGAGGCATCTAGGCCTCCTAGACTCAAGACGGTGGAACAAATTGACCTGGCATTTGCCAGACATGCCGCCCACCAAGCGCAAATCATGCAGCTTGAGCAAGACCAACAACAGTTGGAGCACTTGTATCACCTTAGCAAAGAGTGCATTCGACGTCAAATAGATGAGCTGCTCCAGAACACTATGCCTGAGAGGGTTCCAACCCCTCGCACACAGAGGGCAGAGCCGTATGAGAGGCACAACCCCTTGGTGCGAGACAGGTCTCCATGACCTTACCAAGTGTTGCCTCTAAGACCTCCTAGACCTGAGCGGGAGGCCACTCCCAGGAACAATGATGGGCACCCTCCACGGGGACCCACCCATGTTTATAGGTCTCACCCAAGAACTCCTCAAGAAGCCTATGAGGAGTATGAGCAAGAAGAAGAGCGGGCTGAAATGCCCTACCAAGGCAGAGGGGGTGCTATCCGGCCACCCCTCCATAGGCCTCAAGTTCCCCACAACCCATAGCAAGAACAAACCAAGGAGGAAGAGATCAAATATTTTGATGCATATAAAGCACTGCTAGAGCACTTAGAGTCTATGGAGACCAAGACTTTTGGGCCCCAAAATCCCACTTTATGCCAACTCCGTAGTCACCCCGTGCATCCGTCAGTGTCGGCACCCCCTTACCCTGAACACTTTAAACTGCCCTAGTTGGCAATATTTAGAGGGGAGGAGGATGCCCAAGAGCACGTGACTAGATTCCTGAGCCAATGCTTTGGCATTCAAGACAATGATGCTTTGCTGCTAAGAACATTTATAACCATGTTCGTAGGCCCTACCTCGGATTGGTTCACTCAATTGCCAAAGCACAACATCAGTAACTTAGATCAGCTAGTGGACGCGTTCCTCGAATGCTTCACCTTCAACACCAAGAAGAAGGCATCACTAAGTGACCTAGCCAGCCTCAGGAAGTATGAGGAAGAAACCATGGTGGCCTATGGGAATCGATGGAGGACGTTGCTTTCAAAGCTGCCCTACCTCCCTCCTATGGCCGACCTTACCCAAATGTTCTCAAAGAGCTATTTGAGATCGATCTCCATGCTATTGCAGATGCAGCAATATGCCACTTTAGAGGAAGCTCTGGCACAAGCCAGAATCATTGAGGAGATCAAGATTCAGGATGGTGAGATTGCCAAGCCAAAGAAGAAAGAATGGTCTAAAAATGCCAAGACAGGGACCATGCAACCAAAACCCATTATGGTCAATCAGGTTGCTATAAACATACCTAAGCCTGTACAAGCAATGCAGCCCCCAAAGGCTAACTATCAAGTGGTCCCTCTTGACAGTTATGAAAGAGAAAACCATCGGCAAGAGCAAAATCAATAGCATCACCCTAGGCGACAATTCACACCTTACACCGAGTCTAAAGACTCCTTGTTTGATCGCTTGTCAGTGGAAAACTTGATAAACCTGCCAGAGAGTCGACCCGTAGACCCCAATGCTCCAAAACCTAAGGGCTACAGGGAAGACTTGTACTGTAGGTTTCATCGATAGAAGGGACATGATCTTAATGCATGTTGGAAGTTTAAAGGCTTGGTGCAAGACCTAATAGACAACAAGATGTTGGTGGTGGATAACCCCGTGGCACCAAGCAACCAATAGATGGAGGTCTTCAAAGACCCCCTACCTACCCATGATGTGCAGGCAAAGACCCTACAAGTCAATGAGGTAACACAGAACTACCCCATGCAGGGGTATGTAGGGATGATCAGTATAGTGACTCGAAACAAAAGGTACCCGAGCACAGCTACCCTCATGATAGCTACAAGAGAGGTGCCAACAATGTCACAACCACAACAGCACCCTACGCAACCTCCTTCGCCTAGACCAGTGGCCACAATTCGGACCAAACTCACCCAGAGTTTGAGGACCACGTCGGCTAGGCTCTCCATTTATGAGCTCATACAACAATCATCACCCCATCGAGAGGCTCTAATGGAGATACTTAAAGCCATCGAGTTGCAGCCCCATGAAGCAAACTCTTTCAACAACTTCATGGGGCATGTCAAGTGATGCACCGAGCCAGTCATCACCTTTAGAGAGGATGAATTGAAATCAGTGACTGGTGACATGGTGGATCCACCCCTACACGTCATTGCATGGGTCAACGGGATTCCATATAAGAGGGTGTTGGTGGACACTGGCTCATCCAGTAATATCATTACAACAGTGGCATTGAAACATCTGAAGTTGCCAGCATCTCACATCGTGGCCTCCACCTACACTCTGCGAGCATTCAATGATGCGATATGCTCGACAGTTGGCACAATTGTCCTACCCATCCAAGTGGGACAAAAGACTATTCCTACATTGTGCCACATCTTGGAGGGTGAGATGGCTTATAACATTTTGTTAGGCCGGACATGGATCAGGGACATGAAGTGTGTCCCTTCAATAGCCCACCAATGCTTAAAGTATACATTCGAAGGGCAGGTGCATGTAGTCCCGGTGGACTTAGAACCCTTCAAGTATTGCAATGTGGTGCAGCTGATGCCGCAATCGACCCTTCCATCAACACATTTGGATTTTTAGTTGAATCCATCTAAACAAGGTCTGATTCTGCATACATCCCTATTGTTAAGTCCATCAAATCCCCAGCCGGGTCCATCTTCATCATCTGGTCCTTCACCAACGATGCCACCTACGGTGGCCACACCGAAGGACAATGGGAAGAAACCCCTAGAAGAGGCACCACCATCAGTCTCAACCATCTCTACCGAAGAGATGCCTAGCCGAATGGAAGTCGAGATGCCTAGTTCACCTAACATGGAGTGGACTCAGGAAGAACTCCCATTCCCTCCCCCTCAACCACCAACAATCACCATTGAGATGGCCAATATGGGCTTGGGGGAGTATCTGGTGTGGAACATTGTAGCAACACCCACACTTGAGTCCATGCAGGACATGGGGAGACCTCGCCTCCCCATAGGCACTATTGTTCCTCTAGGCTACCCGCAAAACCAGACAAACTTTGTATATGGGGGCCTTGATAATGGCATTGAACCTTACATGCAAGAAGAAGAAGATGAAGAGCCTTTCGTTGAGGACGTCAACTATTTGTCCAACCCAGACTTCGCTTTAAGATATCTTGGCCAATGCAATTGGCATGGATATGGGTTGGGCAGATATGAGCAAGGAGTGTGCATTCTTTGCCAACCAAGATATCAGATGCCATACGACAAATCAAGAGTAGGGTTCAACCACCCCCTACCCTTGGACATCTTGGTAGAGAACATGCAAGGCCTAGGGATAGGCAACAAGGATGGGTTGGCATTAGATCCATATGCCAATCCTAACACAACATACACATTGGGGGATTACCTCCCATTGTTGACAACCAACCTTGTTGACCTCAACAACCCCTTCCCTTTAACCGAGAAAGGAGAAAGTTCGAGAACTCACCTACAAGGGGGATATAGACAAGGTCAAGAAGGATCTTCAGAAGACGAGTCAGAATATGAGGTAGCACCATGGGACCCTTTTGAATCGGATAGCAATCACTCACAAGTGACCCCCATGGATGACTATCAAGAAAGCCTCTTGGCAATGTTCCCTTTGGATGCTCCAATCGAGCAAGTGCCACCTCAAGAAAATTAGGTCCCCCTACAGAGAGCGAAACAACCCCGATGGGACCATATCAATTTGCTCGAGCAGGACGAGCCTCACATGTCACAAATAGTTGTTGGAACCAACGAAGGCCTTTGGATCTCCGACAGTGATTATGAAGATGAAACTGAGATGGCCTATCTCAATCATATGCGATAGCAACAATACCCCATGGATATTGATGACATGTTTGAACAACTAAACATGGGGCCAAGGCATAGGTGGCACCTAAACCCAGCACAGTTGGACCAAGTGCTGCATCCACCACTTTGGGCATACAGAGAGCACCTTCCGCCCAGAGACCCTATAGCGATATCAGTGTCGAGGGTAGACCCTATCCTCCTATCCGCACATAGGGCCGATCCATTCATGCCAATACCTCCAGAGCCAGATCCAGAGCACAGAGATCACCAAGGAAGTCCGAGTCACCACACCCATGGTAATGGAGACCAAAATCATTTCATCAACATGATCTCCATTGACTTAACCACCCCCATCCACAATCCAATCGATCCAGCATGGTCATTGTATCTAGACATAGATGCCATAGACTGGGATCACGTCAATTCACCACCATCCCCATCAGAGTATTGGTCGTTCGGTGAGATGCTTCATTTCACCCTAGAACCAACTCAGGATATCTTCCATGCTAAAGAGGGACCCGAAGTTCCTAATGTAGATCTGAATTCAGTGACTGATATCCACTTGATCCCAACTCCACATCAGTTGGAGGATGGATCCCACATGTCAGTTGAGGAGACGACTGACGTAGACATCGGCTCTGATCCAATGAATCCATAGATAATCAAGCTGGGGGTAAGTCTATCCCTCGAAGAGCAAGCCGACTACATTGCCCTTCTCAAAGAGAAGAAGGAGGTTTTTGCATGGTCCTACAAAGACATGTCGGGGCTAGATCCATAGCTAGTCATGCATAATCTAACGCTTGATCCGACAGTCAAGCCAGTTAAGCAAAAACTACGTAAGATGCACCCAACAATGGCCTTAATGGTCAAATATGAATTGCAAAAGTTGTTGGATGCACAGTTTGTCATCTACATGGATTACCCACCATGGTTGTCCAACATGGTGCCCATCAAAAATCCTGACGGGAGGATTCGCATATGCACTAATTTTTGAGATCTAAACAAAGCGAGTCCTAAGGATGATTTCCCCTTGCCTAGCATCGACGCATTGGTAGACGCCACAACAGGTCACGAAATGCTTTCCCTCATGGATGGTTTCTCGAGATACAATCAGATTCGTATCAATCCCGAGGACCAACTAAAAATGGCGTTCACAATGCCTTGGGGGACATTTTGTTATAAGGTCATGCCCTTTGGCCTTAAAAATGCTGGTGCCACCTACCAACGTGCCATGACATACATCTTCCATGATCACATGCATAAAACTTTGGAAGATTACATGGATGATTTGTTGGCCAAATCTCTTTTGCGCCCAGATCATCTCGATGACTTAAGCAAGATCCTCGATCGCCTCATTGAACATAAAGTCAGACTAAACCCCAAGAAGTGCGTATTTGGCGTCACATCTAGAAAACTCTTGGGTTTCATAGTCTCAAAATGAGGCATCGAGGTGGATCCAAACAAAGTCAAGGCAATCCTTGAAATGCTTCCCCCAACTACCATCAAGCAGCTCAGAAGCCTGTAGGGAAAGGTCACATCAATCAAGCGCTTCATAGCGCAGCTATCTGACAAGTGCCGACCCATGAATAAATTATTGCACAAGGGGGTAGCATTTCATTGGGATGACGAGTGCCAGTCAGCCTTCGATGACATCAAACAATACTTGGCTTCGCCACCAGTATTGGCACCACCTAGACCAGGAGTGTCATTCTACTTATACATCTCAGCTATGAGGTGGCACTGGGTGCCATGCTAGCCCAAAAAAATGAACTACACAAAGAATAGGCTACTTACTATCTTAGCCGCACCCTGGTCAGTTATGAACTTAACTATGCATACGTTGAGAAGCTATGCTTGGCAGTGGTGTTTGCTACCAAAAAGCTATGCCACTACATGCTGAGCAATACGACGTATGTTGTGTCTAAGGAGAATCCATTGCGATACATGATGAGTCATACTTATCATAGTAGCCGCACGACGAAATGGATCATGTTGTTGACGGAGTTTGACATCGAATTCATTGGACAGAAGTCCATCAAAGGTCAAGTCATCATCGATCAACTAGCAGAGGCTCCTCTCGAAGATGATCAGCCTCTGACCATAGAGCTACCCGATGATGGGGTCTTCCATGTCTCAGAATCGCAAGATTCTGATGAGCCTGAGTCACAGGCCGACATAACCCTATTCTTTGATGGTTCTAAATGTGAGCAAAGGGGTGGCATGGGAATCGTATTCTTCACACCGCAAGGGGCTCCAATGCCTCTATCATTTAAATTTGATTTCTCATGCACCAATAACAATGCCGAATATGAAGCCTTGCTCATAGGTCTTCAGACAACAATCACCATGAACATCAAATGCTTGAACATCTTTGGTGATTCGTTGTTAATTGTCAACCAAGTGAAAGGGGTATTCCAATGTAAATGCCCAGTTCTACAGGCCTACAAAGCCCTTGTGGACAAATTCCTGGCAAAGCTTGAATGGTACGACATCGAGGCACTCCCTCGATCATCGAATCATTTTGCAGATACTATGGCCTCCTTGGGGTCACTAATCCCGCAAGACCCTTCTGGTGAAATGACAACCATTCAAGTCAAAACATTATCACAATCCATGATGGAGCGTGCAAGCTCTGACCTAACGCCAAGAATCCACCTGATCCAGATTGAACCATCTCAAGATAAGTTCTCTCGAATCCATGATTGTCTGAATCATGCCAACTAGGGGTCCTTGTTCTCCCCAGACTCCCTCTTAATAGCAACACAACGCTATTCTTACAAGTTCTTTCCCGCTCAACTTTTGCTAGGGATGAACTTCAAGAGGGATTGGCTATTCATACCATCGAGGTTTCTGATCAGCAGGATTGGTACACACCCATAAGAGACTACCTCAAGTTAGGTAACCTCCCACTTGGATTGACACATGCCATGAAAAGATCATTTAAATAGAAAGTGGCAAAACATGTCTTGCTAGGAGACATTTTGTATCATCGAAGCTATGAAGGAATCCTCCTCCATTGCTTGGACCAATAGGAGTCCGCTTGGGTGATCACCCAAGCGCACGATGGTACATGTGGTGGCCACTTCAGCGGTATGGCCATCGCAAAGTGCATTCTCTGCATGGGCTATTATTGGCCATATTTAGAGCGAGATTGTTGTGCATATGTAAAGAAGTGCATGAAGTGTCAACACCATGCTAATTTGACACACGTACCTTCTCAAGCCTTGCAACCGATCCAATCGGCTTGGCCATTTTCATAGTGGGGCTTAGATCTAATCGAAAAGATCTCCCCTACATCGTCAGGTCATCACACGTTTATCATAATGGCCACAGAGTACTTCACCAAGTGGGTGGAAGCAATTTCGCTTACCTCTATGACTGGAACCCGCATTTCGGAGTTTATTTTACATAACATCATATGTCATTTTGGTATTCCATCCAAGATCATCTCGGATAATGGGATGTCATTCAAGAACAAATATGTGCATGCTTTGACAACAAAGTACAAAATTTAGCATAGTTTTTCAACACCCTATTATCCGTAGGCAAATGGGCAAGCAGAGGCGTCAAACAAAATGCTAGTTGCAATCCTCAAAAATATGGTCATAGATAGTCATAAGGATTGGCACATTCAAATCCCGCTTGCCCTATGGGCTTATCGCACTAGCATTCGGATGCCCACTGGGGCAACTCCATTTTTGCTGGTGTATGGCTCCGAGGCAGTCATGCCTCTCGAGTTGGAAATACCTTCCCTACGCATATCAATGCAAGAGTTCATCGATGATGACACTGCATGGCAGGCCCGGTTAGACCAACTTACGTTGCTCGATGAACGACGCGTCAATGCTCTCGAGCATTTACGTATCTATCAAGAGCGACTTAAGAAAGCATACAACATGAAAGTTCACCTGAGGGACTTTCAGGTTGGTGACTTGGTCTTAAAAGAGAACCAACAAAATTCTAACTTGCCACCCCATCTAAGGGACAAGTTCATGGCAAATTGGTTAGGTCCCTATGTAATTGATAGTAAAATAGGACCTAGAACATACCGGCTCACCTCTCTTGAAGGAATCAAGGAACTAGAACCCTTGAACATCAGTCATTTGAGGCCATTCCACATTTAGAGAGCCATAGCCCACCCCAAAAAGCTCCAAGGATTCCCACAATCGCTTGGTCAACCTAAAACCATCCCAAAGGTATTCCATAAATCCCTTTGGTCAAACCCAAAAGCTCCAAGGATTCCCACAATCACTTGGTCAACCCAAAAATGCCCCAAAGGTATCCATAAACCCTTTGGTCAAACCAAAAGCTCCAAGGATTCCCACAATCACTTGGTCAACCCCTAAAATGCCCCAAAGGTATCCATAAACCCTTTGGTCAAACCAAAAAGCTCCAAGGATTCCCACAATCGCTTGGTCAACCCTAAAATGCCCCAAAGGTATCCATAATCCCTTTGGTCAAAACCTCCAAGGATCCAAGAATCACTTGGTCCCCCTCACCAAATGAACCAACCTTAAAAAAAATCAAAAACAACAAAATCATCAAAAATAACAAAAAAATTTGCATCTCAATTTCATGCATACTCAAAATACTCATAAAAATCAATAAATCAAAAACACAAAAATAATAATTGCATTAGGCATCCCATCCATACATTGCATATTTGTTGGTCATACGTGTCAAAAGCACCATAGACTGTAATTAATCGGCAATTCCATCATTCTCCACATTTTTCCACTTTATAAACACATCCATCCAAAATAAACACCATCCACATTTTACATATCATAGTCGGTTGTCTCCTAATGTATTTAGGGTTTTTGTCATTCAAATGTATTTAAATTTCTAGCCAAAAACTGTACAAAGTCAAACAGAATTTTACAAAGGGAGAGTTTTACTTGGATCATACCTTGTTACGTAACATCCCTACACAAGTTAAAACACATAAAATAATTCCCAAGTTGTGTGAATGCAAGAGAAACCTACAAAGCAGTCTAGGGTACCATAGGTGAAAGGTTAACCTATTCATCCCCCTGTGCGAATGGTTCAAGAATGCTGAGAATTGACAAAAGGACAAGCTCTTCCCCATCCAATGCCCCATAATAAATAGTGGTTTTCACCACTAACAAAAATCCCAAAACACCTTTGATCCCCAAAGTCATAAGGATTCGTACTACACGCCCCTGACAAGGATGGGTAGTCATCCCCAAGGCCTAAAAGGATCAATGCCATTTAAAAAAAAAATTCCAATAATCCATCATCAACAACATCTCCAAACACATTTGGTCCCCAAAGTCATAAGGATTCATACTACACACCCATGACAAGGATGGGTAGTCATCCCCAAGGCCTAAAATATCAATGCCCTTACATAATAACATCCCCAATCACCTTTGGTTCCCAAAGTCGTAAGGATTCATACTACACGTCCCTAAACAGGATGGGTAGTCATCCCCAAGACCAAAAGGATCAATGCCATTCACAAGCCAAAAACCTATGAGCTCAACTTTACAATGCAAAATCAAATAACAGTGGTTATCACCACTATTCAAAACCCCTTTCTCAAAAAGAAAAATAAAAAAAAATAGAAAAATAAAATAGTGATTTTCATCACTATGTATGAGAGCAAGTATCCCAACAAGTTGAGCAACTGAAAGATGCTTGAGCTTGAATCCCTAGAATTCTCAGCATTCAAAACACCATCTAGGTGATCCTCATTACAGGTTTGGTGGATAGCCTACCTAACAATGGTGGTATCCTAAATGCATGATGATATGTCTATCACATTAGCTTTGCGTGTGAGCAGACCAATGTTTGCATGTGGATGAGCTAGCTTATGGTACCTTAGATTGTCCCATGGATTAATCTTACTAAATACAACAAAGGAGTTAGTGGAGCTAATTAGGTGATCCTCAATACAAGTTTGGTTGACAGCCTATCTGGCACTGGCGGTATCCTGACAAATACCACATAAACGAACTCAATTGCACACACAGGGATGTGAAATAACTTGGTCAAACTCAAGTCTGATTTATACCTTGTTCAAAAGTCTTGTGAGATAAATGTACAGTCTTGGCTAGTTAGTTAAAACATCTGAATCTCAGAAAAACCTTAACTACATTTTAAAACAACTAGTACATTTCATTACTTACATCACCATCAAAAAATATGAAAAATACCAAAACAAAATTATCACATGCAAAGTCATTCCACAAAGCAATCACATAAGTACAAAAAGCCAATAAATCTTATACAGTCTATGGTGCCATCAACAAGTTATCAACAAATCATTTCATCCATTCCATATGCATACATCATATAATTAGAAACATCGCATTCATAATACCAAATGCATACATCAACATAAATAAATGTGCATAAAAAAAAATAAATCATGACAAGTGTATAAACAAAAAGAAAATTCATGTATATATATCATCAAAATGCCCGTAGGCTACAATAAGTCGGTCCTCTGACCTCACAAAACAAAGCAAAAACTCAAAAACCCCCAAGCCTAGGGCATCGACCACCATGATCACGCAGGATCGGTGCGACGGGAACTACCCCCCATGGTGTGGGTCCTATGGGACCTCTCAGGATGGTTGCTGCTAGCCCCCGCATCATGCCCACTAGCGCCCCCTCATCCAGCCGCCTACGATGAGAAGATGTTGACTGCTCAGTATCATTGTCTCTCATACGGTGAAGATCCACCTCCAGGGAGCTCAGGTAACCGCCCATCGAGGTGGATAATCTCTGCCTCCAACTCCATCCGATGCCAAAACCAATCCATCTCCCACCGATGGTACGTAGCCACTACATCATCATGCTACGCCAACTGAGTTCATAGGAGATCCCTCTCCCATGAAGCATCTATGTCCCCATCCCACCGATGGTACGTAGCCAATGCATTCTCTCGCTCTACCAACTGAGTCCGTAGGAGATCCCTCTCCTGCAAAGCATCCCCAAGCTCCTCATCCCATCTCCGAAGCAGATCCTCCAATCATGCTATCTCAAGTGAGATGCCTCACCTCCACACCCTCTAGGACTGCCTGAGGCATCGGCATATCCAGGACGATGGGCTGCTCCAGCACCCACTACTCTGGGACGTCCTGCATATCCGGCTGCTCCGAAATCCCAAAATCATCACCCCCAAAGCTTTCAACCTCCACCATGTCCTCATCCTCCAGTGGAACCCCCCAACCCTCTCCTGATGCCTCTGCATCCTCACCACCTACTATTGCACCTTCGGACCTCCTAGAGGCCCCTCACCTCGCCATCACCGCAACGTCCACCACTGGTCATACTCAGCGGTCACCCCGACATTGTCCACATTAGGGACATCGATCATAGGATCCGACTCCTCACCAAGCGGCTCGATGATCGGCCAGGCCAGAGTCCTCTCGTCACCCCGACGTCGATAGATCAAGGGCTCACCAGGAAACCCTTGGTGCACCCCAAACTATCGCATCACTCGGACATACAGGAAATACTCCTGCTCGGTCCCATGCCGCCCGATCAGCCATCTCCCCCTATGCACCCATCGAAGCCACTCTCCAACCTCAAGCTAGGCTGGATAGTCCCAGTATGGGCGCCAGAACACCTCCCCTAGAGCAAGCCGAGCGAAGGCATCAGCATAGTGCCCTACGACACCTGCCCACCATCGACTCTGCCCTTGCTCCTCAGACCGTCGCCACAGAGCCGCATACCCTATCTCCCTGTCAACCATCTCTGCCCAAGTGGTCCATGGCAAACCCTATGGCCTCTCCATAGCTATGTGCTGCCAACCCCAACACTACAATAAGTAGCTGCACCCAATCCCCTTTCACCTTCGATAACGGACCTCGTACAACTCATCATAAAGTTGTGCCAGAAGCGTCTGTCCCCACCTCATAATCAAGGGTGCCTCTATCGGACACTCGACCAATATGAACACTACCTCCAGCAGGTTCCAAGGGAACCTCACGCCTGAGGAGTCAAGCAACAGCATGTTGGAGATGAGGGTCATCAGTAATGCATGCCTCACCCCCAACACGCCCCTCTCTAGCCACCACCGCACCAAGATACCACCAATCAAGCAATCCCCCTCTGCCCTCTCCACCGGACTATCCACCCCCATCTCCACCCCATGCCCGAAGCACCATGTCAGCACTAGTCATCCGTTGATCACGTGGCGTAGTCCGAATAGGAAGCCCATCTATCAAAATCCATAGAATCCGATAGACATCCTCGAGAGTCACCATCATCTCCCCTATTGGGAGATGGAAGGTATTAGTCCGAGGATCCCACAAGTTGATCAGGGCCGTCAGATAGGCCCGATCCCCCACCACAGGCTCTAGCCGAGTCACCTGCTTGAGCCCAAGGGCATCAAGCCACTCCCAGTCAACCAAAGTCAGTGCCTCCCGCACTTCAGAGAACACCGTCAGCACACGATATCGACTCTTCACAACCTCGAAAATTAAAAACACACAAAAATTAAAAACATGAAAAATAACAAATTGTACAGCACTAAAATAAATATACAACAATGTATAAAAATTGTACAACAAACACAGTTAATAAATGTACAACTACACATCTAACAAATTACAAGTACTAAAAATAAACAAAAACAAAAAAATTCAAAACCAATTTTCATACCTAGGGTTTTTAACTCTAGTATCAAACTGATAAATAAAACAAAAAAACAAAAAATTCAAAAAACAATTTATCATACCTAAGTTTTTAACTCTAGTATCACACTGATAAACAAAAAAAAACAAAAAAATCAAATAACAATTTGTCAGTACCTAGGGTTTTTAACTCTAGTATCAAACTGATAAATAAAACAAAAAAAAAAAAAATTCAAAACAACATTTGTCATACCTAAGTTTTTAACTTATAAACAATAAACAAAAAAAAAAAAAATCAAAATCAATTTTTTAGTACCTAGGGTTTTTAACTCTATAATCTAAATTGATAAATACAAAAGCAAACAAATTCAAAAAACAAACTTAGTTTTACCTAGGGTTTCTAACCTATCTTAAACTAACAAAAAGCAAAAACAAAACTTAAACAAAAAAAAATAAATTTTAACCTAGGTTTTATAACACTTTAACCTAGGGTTTTCATTTTACTAGTCTCAAACTAAAAAAACAAAACACACAACTACAAAATTTCATTTCAATCTAGGGTTTTCAACCTCTAAACGAAAATAAAACAAAAAACAACATAAATTTTTTTAAGCTAAGTTTTCAATCTTAGTTTAAACTAGGGTTTTTTAGTTTAAAACACAAAACCAAATAACAAAAACATTTAATCTAGGGTTTTCATTTATAAATCATAAAAACAAAATACAAAAGAAAAAATCATTACGTGATTTTAAACTGTCAAATAAAACAACAAAATAAATGAGAAGGAGCACTCACCGGTCTCGCTTCGGCTCCGCCACTTGATCCGGTTCATGAACTCATGGTGTCCAAAAAATTTGATAGCGCTTCGCTTCGCAGACTCGACCTCCTCCTCCTCACAGCTCCAAATCGCCAGAAAAACAAGTTGCAAATGAGCCCAAAACCTAGTTTTGGCCCTTAAATAGGCTTTTAGGCCTGTAATCATTCCACCCTAGGATGAGCGCTCTAGTTAGCACTCATCCCACCCTAGGATGATTACAAAACTGGTATTCGTCCCACCCTAGGACGATTACAGAGCAAGAAATTCAAAAACAACAAAAACTGCACCAAAATGCACAAAAAATAGCAATAAAATTGCCAAACAAAGGGGCTTTTGCACCTGAAATTCTTGGCATGCAAAACAGATGTTGGGGTCACAAATCCTCACTATCCTACTCCCTAAGAAGGCTACCATAGCTGGACCGCTCCATGGGAGGATGGATTTTCGAGAATTTCATCCCCAAACGACATCACAAAAAGGGTCCAAACCCACCCAAAAATAGCAATAACATTGCCGAACGAAGGCGCCTTTGTGCCTGACATTATTGGCATCCAAAACAGATATTGGGGTCACAAATTCTCACTATCCTACTCCCTAATAAGGCTACCATAGCCGGACCGCTCCACGGGAGGACGAATTTTTGACAATTTTAGCTCCAAAATGCGTCACAAAAAGGGTTAAAACCCACCAAAAAATAGGTCTAAATGTTGGGAAACTGCATAAGCATTCAAAGCAAAACAACTGAAGGCACCCTTACACAAGTCATCTTGGGTCAAGCGACTCATCGCTTTTCTCATGTAGGTCATTCCCTCATCGATTCGTCGCTTGAGGGGGTAGTCACACTTAGTCATCAATCAACAAATACACACCCAATCAAGGAAATGGCATGCATTCAAAGAATCATTGACAAAGACAATCACGCCCCGCTTGGGGCAGCAAACAAGCAATAATCACAAGCTGATCAAACACTTGGCATTTGTGAATCATGAACTCAAGGTTCCCATAGACAAAAGGTTGCGCCCTTTGCCTATTCATGACTGATCAATGTCCAAGATCAAGTAACACCTCACCAAAAAAAGGTTAACACTTGAATTAAGTTCCTTAGCTCGTCAGAAGCAAGGATTCAAGAATGCATGCCCTTTCCATACTTGGGGCATCAAAATTTGGTTAGGTTACTGAGAAACCCTAATCATTAGTGCTTTGGTTATCTATTTTTGCTCAACATTGTGCCACGCATAGCGCATCCCAAAAAGGGGCATCTATAGACACCAAAACAACACCAATCCGATTATGTGGCTACAAACACTGATCGCACTGGCATACACAACCCCCAGGGCAGCCCCTAGAGGTTAAAAAGTGGTCCTAACCACTCTCACAGTAGTTTTGGAAGGTCAGAGGTCAATTTGGCACCTTTCAGGCACTCTGCTCCTTATTCGTTCCACCCAAGGATGATTACAAACTGGTATTCGTTCCACCCAGGGACGATTAGCAGCATTCGCCCCTAGGTGGGGCGAATAGCAGGTTTGATGGGAAAAAGGTCAAACCTTGACAAATGGTAGCTCAGATCCACCACTTAACTCCTCCTTCATTGCATGGGAGTGCGAGTGAGCATTTTTGAGCTCAAAGAGGCAGTCATGGAGTCCTTAATCAGGGAGGAATCTTCTCTCCCTTGAGAAGGCATGATCGCCAAGTGGCACCTCTGCATGCTCATTCACAGAGACCCTCAAGTCTATAAAATGGTGAGTCTTCTCACCCAAAAAGGAGAATAGGTCAGGAGCATTTGGAGCAATGGAGTGTTGTCGATTTACGTCCTCACCCTTTTGCTTGTGCCTTTCACATCCTTGATCTCTCTTTTGGAAGGGAGGTTATTGGGTGATTATTGGAAGCACAATCCGGACCCAAAACCCGACATTTGGCCATAGTATCCCACCCAAATTTGTTGACAATACCCCACAAGAGGTTTTGGACCCATCCCAAGTGGATTGGTGCGAAACCGGGCCCCAAACGATGGGCGTCCTGCCCCGGGTGCCCCCTGCACTGCTGCAGTCCTAATCGCCCCACCCCGAAGTGATTAGAAATCTGTAGCAGATTTCATTTCTATTTTTCTTGCATTTGTTTCTAGGTTGTTCAGATAGGCTTTCATTCAAATTTCATGTTATTCTGAGCAGTTTTGATCATGCTTTTGTTATTTCTCGCTTTCACTAACATGCAGGGAGCATCATCAGATTTCGGGTGATAGAGGCCAAATTGGCAAAATCTGACCTTCTGGGTCTTTCCAAAATACCCCGTTTTACCTAACCCCCAACTTTGCAGGTGATTTGGAGCCTCCCGGATGGGACATTTAGGAGGGTGCTTTCTGACATTTTGTTGTAGGTCTAATCGTCCCACCCCGGAGCGATTAGAAATCCGTGGTGAATTTCTTGACTGTTCCTTTTGCAGTGCCTTCCTGGTAATGTTCTCATGCCTCTGTCAAGTTTTTAGCTCATTCTGATATGTTTTAGTTATCATTTTATTTATTTTATGCATGCACTAATCGTAGGCTTTGGGGATCGCATGTTTTACTTCATCCGCAGGTGCTACTAATCCTTTCTGTTTCTCTGAACGTAGGATCTCGACACCGGAGGAGCAACAAGGAATCAAAGACGCGTTCATGCAAGCGGCGGTGACATTTGGCCCGCCCACTTTACATGTGGGCACGCGGAAGAAAGCGTACCAATCCGTGGTGTAATAGAGCCCTACTTAACGCTCCTAGCCCCCGAAAAGGGAGGAGACGTATTGTAACCCGATTTTAAAGCAAATTAATAAAAAGGGTTGTACTCGACATTTGCTTTCTATCTTGTTTCAATTCGTTTATGTTTCTCTCCTTTCATGCATTTCAGTTCGTAGGACTTAGCGTTACGTTTTGCTTTTGCATACATCGCACTTGGCATTTCCGTTTTGTTTTCGTATCCTCGTGCTTTCACTTAGTTAGCTATTAAGTTGGGTCTTCCCAATATTGAGCAAGGTTCTACTCAAGTTGAATCAAGAAGATTGCATGTCAAGTGGTTCCCTCCTAATAGATGGATAAAATAAAACTTTGATGGAGCCTCAAAAGAAAATCCAAGGTTGGTAATAGCTAGAGAAATTATTAGAGATAATAAAGGGGATATTATTTTGGCCTATGTTGAGAACCTTGGAACCTAGTCCAACCACTTTGTTGAGGCTAAGGCCCTCTTCCAAGGTCTTGTTTTGCTAGAATATCTAAATTTTGAGAAGGTAATTATCGAGGGAGACTCCCTAAACTTAATCAACATTCTCAATGGCATGCATAATCCTAGCTAGAATATTGCAAATTTAATGGCCAAGTAAAAATGAATCCTAAGAACCTTTGAAAATGTCCATTACTAAAACACTTTTAGAGAAGCAAACATGATGGCTAATTTCAAGGTCAATTTAGGAGTTCATCAAGAAAATTTAATTTCTTGGATGGAAAGCTTCCCTCAAAATATCAATGTTATCGTCAAAAAATACCTTGCAAGATTCATGGATGGCTCTTGATCTTATGTGCAATTTGCATATTTTGTTCTTTTATGTTGATTCCTTGAGCTGGCCCAAAATCTTATGTTCATCTAAGATTCAACCCCCTATTTATTCTATGGATATGGATGATATTTATTCTAATTCAAATTTGCATGGAGGGAGCCTTTGTAAGTGGTTATTTTGGAGGGAAGTTGCACCATTCCATTCCAAAATTACTTACCTTTGCCTTTCTTGTCTTCAAGCTATATATTTTGGACCCCATTTTTTTGTGATCTTATGTATCGCTTGCTCCTTTTGATATGTTGTGTTGATTCCTTGAGTCGTCCTAGAATCTTATGTTCACCTAAGAGTTAGCTCCATATCTTCTCTTTGGCCACGAAGGCAATTTTTCTAAATTCATATTTGCATGGAGGGAGTCTTTATGAGTGGTTCCTATGGAAGGAAATTACACTCCTACATTCCAGTAACACTTACCTCTACTTGTACTATTATTAGGTTTTGTTTTTTGGATCTCTTTTGACCCTTGTCACTATGATGTTCATTGCTTGGTGTTTCAAGGAGATTTAGAAGTTTCATAAGGACTATATTGTCAAACCTAAACTCACATGATCCTAGAAGTGGCATCTTGTCTATAAAAAAATGTGTCTTATTATTGATCCTTGTGCTATTTTCATCTACTTGGGATGCATGTGTTGATCTTGGTTTCTCCAAATCTTGAACATTAGTGTTTTTGCTGCCCTTCTTGTCATGTGTGTGACTCTACTTTCTTCTGAGATATATTATGGCATGAATCTTTATCTGCTTTTTTGGACATCGATTGGCATGTTATAAGGTGGCAAGATAATAATTCTATTTGTGTATATTGTTATAGATTATCATGAGTTAGAATTCTGATTCCCACATCCCTTGACCGATGCTTTCATCTCATGATAGTTTCTCTGACTGACAGGCTTGATCATCATTGTTCGAGGTGGCATAATTTCCTTGGAACTAAGATAATGATTTTCTCTTGTTCTCATCCTTTTGAGGTGAAGCTTCTAGTTGATAACATGAATATTATTTTTAAGAAAAATAAGAAGCAGATTAAATTTAGTCTCAATTGCCTATAGTGGAACTTTATTCAAAGAGGAAGTAGTGGCATAAGTTGGTTTCTTAGAAGAGCCCCTCTCAAAATTTTTGAGACTCTAAAAGGTGTTGAGTTGGTTACCTTCTCTCTTGATGAGGATATTTAGAGAATTCTAGAAAAATGAGGCTTATTGAAGTTGATGAAAAAGTTTAATGGATTTGATGTTGAGCTTTCTCAGGAAATAGCCTATACGTCAGAGGATGAAATGGTTAAAGCTAGGGGTATGGAATTATTTATCTCCACCCTTTATCTCATAAGTTTTAGGTCTTCCCATTGATGGGAATTTTTTGACAAAGCCAAACACTCTTTACCCATAAAATTACATTATTTCAAAGGTAGAGGTGAACGTCAAACCAAATATAAAAATGGATACCTTTGTCCCTTAAATTTTCTTGGGATAAAGTGGTGCTTGTAGTGATGGAGTATTTCACTCCAGATGGTCAAGTGACCATTGCCCATAGTTTTCATTTTGTATTCCTAAACCACATGTGAAGGAGAAAATTTATGAATGTGCTTGCTTTCTTGTTCATCCCCATTAAAAAATGGATTTAAAAGGTTAAGCATGGCAATTCATCCATTCCTATACACCGAGGTATATTGAATATTTTGTTCAATCATGTGTTAAATTTTTGTGATAAGATGAAAAAGTTGAGTTTCAGGAGACCTGTGTTCGAGAAAGCAAATACAGAATCTTTTAACAACTTAGAGAGTAAAGTGTCACCTCCAACATCTCAATTTTTTGAAGATGATTTTGGTCTTCCTGAGGAGATTAATGAGGAAAATCCTAAATCCATGAAAGGAAAATTTGAAGGCCAAAAGACTCCAAAAGGAAATACTAATGTGGCCAAGTGGTCAATTCGATTAAAAGGAAAAATGATTCAAAAAAAAGGACAAGCCATATTATTTTTTACATGGAGATGTCTGGTGACCCAAGCCTTGATATAAAAAAGAAACCCAAAACTGAAGTTGGAGGTTCTACAAGAAAAGAGAATATCTTTTAAGAGCTCGTGACCCTTTGAAATCTTTTGAGCAAGTGTGGTTAACAACGAATGACCTACTGAGATCCCTCAATAGGTCTATGAAGATGCCAACCATTTATGTGGATGAAATCTCTTGGGTAATGAATTTCTTTAAAAATAATTAGGGTAGATCAGAGGAGGGTATGATGTAGTTTGCTGCGACCTGGTTCAGTTTTGCTTGGGGCTCCTTGGATTCCCTTCTCTATTTTTTTCTCTCTAATGGTTGTGGACGAGGTCCTTGCTGGCTTGTTGTCCTTTTCCCTCTTCTTGTCCTCTTCTGGTTAAGGCTTGGTTTTCTGCCTTTTTTGTTCCTTCTTGTCTGGTTTTGATTAGGGCTTACTTTGCAATTCTCTTTGTATATATGTAAAAGGTTTGGGGACCCTTTCAAAACCCCCTCTTTCCATCTAATCATACAAAAAAAATATCTAGTTTATGTTGTTTCTTATTGGATCTCATATTATAATGTGTCATTATAGTTTACACATAATTATTGAGTATTTAGAGTTCATTCCGTACAAAAAATTTAGAGCTAAAACAATCACATATTGTTCTGAAATCACATTTGGAATCCATAATCAATGATAAGTACAACTAGCAACATATGCAACAAGCTCAGTTACAAATACAACAAATCAATCAAGTAGTTTCTTATTTGATGAAAAAAGATGCTTTGCATAACAATTCAACCTACTTTAACATTACTTGTCACATTGTTTGTGACATTATCCTTTTCAATGAACTTACAACCACTAAATTTTCAATCTAGTTTGACTATTTATTTTAACAATTGACTTAGAACCACTAGTACTATGAAACAAAATAGATAATATTGTAAATCTACTTTTATTACTCTTTTGATAATTTAAATTAGATTTAATTACTTTAATTATATAATTTTAAACTATGTTGATTAAAAAATATACTTTATAAAAAATATTATATACTTTAATTAGATTACTCTAATTTTTCTCATAACCAGATTTATTCATTTATTTTAACTTTATTCTGGGCAGTAAACTTTGCAATTAATGTGATACAAATATATTAATTACTATAACATCACATTAAAAAAACACAGTCAAATTATTGCTTTTGGAAAAAATACTTTGCTTTATTCTTTTAGGGATAAAATAAAATTGTTAAAGTAGACAGTTTTAGTCGAGAGCATCTAAAAATTGTTAGAATATAAATGCAAAAGTAAAAGTCCCCTTTCCTTTTATAAGGACATGAATAAATTCAACCCAACTGTCCACTAATATTATAAATAAAATGCTCTCTATTAATCTATCTTTTTGGGTTTTTCTAATATTATATATAGACATAGCACCTTAGATTTAAAAATAAACAATGATCAACATAATATAAATAAATAAACAAATGTTGAATATCTCATACCCGTACGCAGACCTTGTCTTCATTCATTTACCTCTTTCAGAGATGCTTGGATAAGTTCCATCTTTATAATTCAGCCCTATTTGTCTACAGATGCCTTGACAAAGAGATTGTTACATCTTGTGACCTCTCTTTTACTGTGTTGGGATGCTTCTGCCTTTTACTGAAGCACATAGTTCGAAAACGCCTCTTTCAGTGATCAGATTTTACTGCTTTGCTGAAAACATCTGTAAAGTTGGGGCCAAGTATTCCCTGGCACATAACTTTATTCTGTGGGGCCATGAAACCACACTTTACAACCTGTATGTTGTCAAATCAAACTCTTGTTACATCTTTTGGTTCACACTACCCACATAACTCTTCTTCAGGATTTTGATGAAAACTATAAATCTATGGCATAGAATGGGCTTTTACAAGCTATCTTTAGTTGTTTCTGCCGTCGCTCCTTAATTTCTTCCATGCTTGCTGACTCCTAGGATGGTCTGGCTTCCAGATGAGCAGATAGCCATGGAGAAATCACTCCTAACATTTAAGGCCAAAAGACCTGTTAGAGTTCGCATAAGATGACCCAGTAACTATAATTGGTTTTGGGAGAAGAGTAAGAGCAATCCCAAAAAATATTGGCATATTATGGGCCGAGTTGCAAAGCGCGTGGAGAATGCGCCATGAAAGCTACGATAAATGCTTCACCTTGGTGGAGAATTTCTAACGCAGTTGTTGATGTTACTAGGTCACCTATGGGATGCGGAAAACAATCTCAGTCGACTGTGAAGGTGGAAGGAGTGTTAAGAAAAAATGCAACAGTTGGCCACATACCAGTTGGCCACATACGAGAAGACAACAATTGTATAACAAAGAATAGTAAATTCATTTCAAGGCAGTGTTTGTGCTTTATTTATTATTAGCTATACCACTTCCAGTGTCAAATTTATCTAAGCTTTTATTTTCTTCTGAGAAGTATATTCCTCTGTTGAGTATATAATCCTCTGTATGCTGTCGATCATCTAGATACGCGAAGGAACACAAACAAACAACGTGTATTCTTATGCCGTCCAGGACATACGGTGTAAATTCAAGTTTACTATGAAATTTTGGTGAAATTATTTCAGGGAAATGTAAGCAATAATGTGTTCACGTGTTGTGTCTTTATTTTTTAAAATATTTATTTTTATAATAAAAAAGATTAAGCTGTTTAAGCATTTGTTACTAGATTTAAGCCTGGACATTTCCAACACGGTCAAAAGTAAAGTCCTTCCCGACGTTAAACAAAATGGAATTCCATTCTAAATGAACCTAAAATAATTTTTTTTTTTTGTTTTTGTTAACACGTACAAAGGTAAGGTACACCATACCCGAAATTAAATCATAGGAAATTGTATTTTGGAGAAGCTAAAATCCTAAGCGGGAAAAAAAATATAATTAAAATAAAAATTTGATTAAACAATTAAAAACCAAATTTTTTTCAGCTTCCATTTAAAAATATATATATTATAAAGTATTTAATTTTATTAAACAATTAAAAACCAAATTATTTTCAACCTCCATTTAAAAATATATATATTATTGGCGTGGGCGATTGTGCGGTGGTTTTGTGTTAAATTCCCTATTGGTAAGTATAGCTCTCGAGGGGTCATGGTTGGGATGAGACTGTGTCGGTCATAGGAGTTTCTCACAATAACAAAATCAATATATATATATAAAGCATTGTAAAATTAAATTCCAATAATGGTTGATTATTTATTAGACACAAGAAGATAAAAATTAAAATTGAAAAACACTTTAAAAAATCATAGTTAAAGGTAATATTGCTAATAACCAAAAGAAAAAAAATTATATTGAATTTAAGTAAAATATTTATATTATTATGAAGTAAAATTAAACAAATTCATAAAAAGTGGGGAATCGTGTATCACTAGGTAGCATGGAAGGAAATCCTTATTTAAAAGCTTTAATTGAAAGTCATGATGATCTACCTAGAGGTATGAGGAAGAGCAAATATATATAGTAAGTTCAATCTAGGGAGTAGATGTTACATTAGAAGTGATTATCAAAGATGAGATTATCCAACATGATATAATTGTTTTGAAAAGTAAAGGGATAATATGTAAGTTCAATGGATATTGGCCAAGGTTTTCCAAGATTTAAAATTGGATCAAGTGAAAGTAGTGATTGAATTTAAATTACTATCTGTATTTTCAAAATCACAGATACAATAAGGAGTGGTGGCCCATGGTTTAGAGGGAGAGATGCTATTTGTTTAAGACCATGGAATGAGAATTTTTGTATTGAGATAAAAACTATTAAAAAGCTTATGGTGTGGATTAGGATTTTTGGACTTTCATAGCAACTTAAATAAGGATGTTTGGAAGAATATTTAAAATACCCCAAGAGATTAAACCAAGGGGACAACTACTAAGAAGTGAAAGTATGCTATATATACCCAAATATATCTTCTTATGGATATTTCAAAACCTTTGTCATAATCTACTAAGATTGAATATGAAACCAAAGAATAGATTCAACAAGTAGTGAAAACATTGCATTCTAATGATGCAATTGATATGAGATTGGACACATGGCAAGATATTACAAAGTGAAAATGATGATAGAAACTCTATTTTAATCTATTTTTCTTTTAAATTGTCATAATAGATTAAGAGACCCTTTTGCTAAGCTTTAAGAGACCATCTACATTGTTCAAATTTCTTAAGTACTTTTCACATGGAATGTAGATAAAGAGATTGTGTAATAAAAATTAATTGACATTATCAACTTAGGAAGTTGATAGCCTTGGATATTTATTAGTAGATTTTAAATATTTAATCTACTAGAAAAATATCTATCAATGGTGAAGTTTGATCATATGATGTATTGAGTAAATTACAATCTAATAGGATTCTTCTTTATCTCTATATGTAGATTGAGAATCTCTTTTGATACATTTGTTAGGTCTAATACAACCTGCTTGTGTATCTAAAAAGTTCATATTCAATCTAAATATCATGTGGTTTTGTTTCCTAAATGATTTGTCACATGCATAGAGATATTTTAGAATGAGTAAGATGAGCATATTAGATTGATACATCTAAATTTTGGAAAATTTTGTTGCTCCTTTATGTGTTACTATATGTTATGTTCTAGTTGAAGCATGAAATTGACATGGAATAGTTAAATTGTTTTTCTTCTTTGTACTTATCATATGGTGAGTATCTTTTATTGGTCTAGTAATCATTTAAACACGCCATATAAGCCTTGATGCATCACAACATTTGTATCATGGTTGTTATGGTGATGGAGAATCACCGATGGAGATGGATTTTACGATAATCACCATGATAGATGTGTTTTTATGATCTCCTAAACCTTCATCTAATAAACATTAATAACACTAACACCATAGATAGAAACTCTAATTACAAAAACATTACCAATAGTAAATAGGTTAATATAGACAACATCACATAGAGTATTAATTGTTAGCCTTTGTTAGTGATAAAATTTATTTGTTATTAGTTGTTATTTTTGTGTTGGGGAACAAGATATTTAATAAATATCATGGTTCATATATCATCATAAGTTATCCATTCAATATAGATGCATGATGGTAGGTATTAATGATATTCACTCCCAACCTTTTCTAAACAAGCTATTTCAATTTGATCATGGAGAAGTTTACACTTAAGACAAGCTAGTTCATATTCTTATAGAAGAGGTATTAAAGTGGAATGGAATTCCAACATAGGAATATGCCACTAGAATAAACAGCTTGTATGGGAACACAACATCACATGAACTATTTAGAAAGAAAAATGGCCAACTCAATAGAATTTTATTGGAGTAAATACGATAATTCAAATGGGATGATAAAATTTTTTTAAATATTTGTATTGAACTTAATGATAAGGAAGGATACATGCATACACTATTAAAAAAAATCTAGATTCCTTAAAGAAATAGAATAGCAAAAATTTCTAGTGAAATCAAATAAAAGTCGCAAAGTACAAGATGTCTGAGTAAAACTAATATTTAATAGAAAATCATTAATGCTTATACTTTGTTCTTGCATTAGATATTTAATACTTCTATAAGTGAATTAAAAAACTTGGTAGGAGGTTTTAGTAGCTTGGTAATACTCCTAGAAATTTTTAAAAAAAAAACTTGGTAGAAGGTTTTACTCACTTGTGTGAAAAGAAAAAAACTTAAGATGGATTAAAAATTTCCTTCCTCTAATATATAGTGGTATAGTGTCCCCGAAGGGACATCGCAACGGTTCAAGCTTTGGCTCTTCTTTGAGAGGTCCAAGGTTCAAACCGTGGCGTGGGCGAGTGTGTGAGAGGGTGGGTGTGTGTATGGTTGTGTGTTTGGCCCCTATTGATAAGCTCATCTCTCACCCTTATCAGATGTTATGGTTGGGATGGGGATGCCTAACTATGAGTGTCGATTGTAGGGATTTATCACACTAACCTTAATTAAATATATATATAGAGAGAGTTATAGTGGTATAGTATAGTTATAAAATATAGTAACGCTTTGTCCATTCTCATTGTCTTACATAATAGACATAAGTTTCATCTAGTTGTTTATAAGTTTATGGATTTACGGGTTTTTCTAGCTTCCATTGGAAACTATAGCTTGATTGTAACTATTAATGAAATAATCAATAAAATATAAACAAATCCTTATTAATTTAATATAGGGACTTATTTTGGATTACTTTTGACTTAATCTCTCCCATTATATCAACTCTAGTCCTTAAAACAAATGGATGTTATAATTATTATATATTGTCTCTTTTGTTTAAACCTTGTTTAACGCTTCACTTCCTATATTAAATATAATGGAAAGACTTAAATAACAAATTAAAATGAAATGAATATGAGCTATTCATAGTGTCAATATAGAACAAATCAAATCTTATTTCATAAGTATTATGTTACTCCATTAAACAAAAACTCAATAAGCTTTTTATACTCAAATATTAATATGTTCTTATATGTAAAGGACTAGAGGAATCGATAACTCGTAACATATTATCATCACCTCATTGTGGGTTTGAATCCTATAACCTCAAATTGCATTGGGTAAAATTTTTAATGTAGCTAATGACATTGGTGTGATACACCCTATGATACTACGAAGCCTGAGGATTTGAACTAGGGTCTCCACACTCCCACGGGAGTGCTTTGATCAACTGGCCTAGCTCTCGGACCTATGAATAATATTTTTAGATAACCAATTTGCTTTAAATATTTACACCAATTTACAATTAAGTTTCTAATGTTCATTTTCATTGAACTCTCATAATTTATTATTTTTATGTGCTTCATATTTGACTATGATCTATTCCTTGAATAACTTTGAAACCAATAATTCTCAAACCTAGTTGGAATATGATATGCTTGCATGTTTGAAAAGGATTACAAATTCTAGTTTATGGTATTTCTTATTAGATATAATATCATTATTTTTCATAATAGTTATATAATCATTGAACATTTGGAGTTCATTTACTACAACTATGTATAATTAGAACAATCATTTGGTAAGATGAAATCTCATTGGAAATCCATAATCAATATCTAGTTTATGTTGTTTATTTTTAGATCTCATATTATAACGTGTTATTATAGGTTACACATAATAATTAAGCATTTAGAGTTCATTCGATGCAAAAACTATAAAGTTAAAACAATCACATAATGTTTTGAAATCTCATTTAGAAGCCATGATCAATGATAAGTAGGACCAACAACAAGATTTGCAACAAGCTCAATTACAAGTACAACAAGTCAATCAAGTAATTTCTTAGTTTCTTATCTGATTAAAAAAATGCTCTATATGATAATTTAACCTCTTGAATTACTTGCTTCATTGTTTATGACATTATTCTTAGCAATGAACTTTTTTTTTGGTAGGTAAAAGGTGAGGGTTTTGAAAGGATCCGACAACCTTGTACATAGAGCTCCAAAAGGAGTCAACCAATCACCAAAACTTACAATCTTCAATCTAGCACAAAGGCAGGCTCAATAGAAAAGCTACCGAAAGAAAAAATAATCAAACTTATTTCATCTAATGGCAGCACAGCAATTTGAACACAAAATCAAAATTATCCTCATCCCGCATAGCGGGGGACCAACAAACTAACCAACACTATCATCAAACCCTAAAAACCATGGCTCAAGGTATCAACGATTCGTCTTCGAGGCACAAAAAACTTAGGGTCCCTTCACTTCCATAGAAAAATGTTCTTCCCTAAGAACACCACTAGGACCTGAGCGTAGAAGAAGAATTTGAACATTGGATCACCCATTCAACCAACTCAATAGAAACCAGCCGCCAAAAATGGAGATCTGCAACATATTGCCCCAACAATAGTAAAACCCTTCATCTCAAAAATCTGTGAAGACTAAAACCCCACAAATATTGTTGAATTCCAACCATCCTACGAACTTTAGAGAACAACTCATATCAAACCTCCATATCAGAACAAAAACAAGGGCTATGGAACAAGGTTTTGAAAAGGACCCAAAACCTTGGGATCTGTGGGTTCAAACCCCACAGAAAACCGACGAGAAAAAACCCCCCACCCCTATGGGTTCTAATCCTACTGGTATGCAGAAGAATAGAAGACCCCCCAATGAAGGAACCCAACAACAAAAAAGCAACCAAACACTAACCTTGGACCAAAAAAGCTCCCGTCCACTACCCAACCAAAATAACAATAGTGTTTTGGAAAAAGCTGGACCAGGGGACTCTGGTACTAACATCAAGTCACCGCGAGGCACAAAAATGTTTCATCACCGCCTAGCCAGTTGTAGAATAGTGGATTGGAAAAAACTGGAACAAGAGACTCTAGCACCACCACAGAGTCCCCGCCAGGCACAAGAAAAGCTTTGCCACCAGCAATGATCAGACCAATGGACACAGATCTCTCTTGCAAAGACTCCAAGAAATCCAAGCATGGTCCTGCCCTTATGAGATCCCCTTCCATTGGCTCCCCTACCATTCCATTTTGCACCCAAAATCCATAAGGGTCAAATTTTCTCAACCTAAAATGGAATCTGGATCTTAATATCTTCATCTTCAAGGATTGATTTTTTTTTTTTAACACCACATTCTTAATACTAAATTTACAACCTCACTCTAGTTGATTATTTTTTTTAACAATTAAATTAGAAACAAAAACAAATAACATTTTCGATCAAATTTAATTATATCTTTTAAAAATTTATATTAAATTAAATTTTAATTTAGTTATCTTTTAAACTATGTTTATTTACCAAAAATACTTTGTTAAAAAAATACTATATACTTTTATTAGTTTACTTTATCTTTTTCTCATACCAAATTTATTCATTTATTTTAATTGTTTCAACCTAATAAACTTAAAGGCTTAAATACTTAAATATTACAGTAAACTTTACAATTACTTTGATGCAAATATATTAATTACTGTAACATGTACAATTTAAAAAACACAATCAGATACTATACATTTGCTACTTTGCTTTGCTTTTTCAGGGTAAAATAAAAATGTTAAAGTAAACAGATGTCTACAGATGACTTGACAGATAAATCGTTACATGTGGTTACCTCTCCTTTACTGAAGCACATAGTCCGAAAAAGCCTCCTTCAGTGATCAGATTTTACTGCTTTGCTGAAAATATCTGTAAAGTTGGGGCCAAGTGTTCGGCTGGCACTTAACTTTATTCCATGGGGGCCATGAAACCACACTTTACAACCTGTATGTAGTCAAATCAAAGTCTTGTGACATCTTTTGATTCACACTACCTACATAACTCTTCTTCTCTTCAGGATTTTGATGAAAACTATAAATCTATGGCATAGAATGGGCTCTTACAAGCTATCTGACTTGTTTCTGCCGTCTTTCCATTATTTCTTGTTTATGTCTTCCATGTTTGCTGACTCCTAGGATGGTCTGGCTGCCAGATGAAGAGGTAGCCATGGAGAAATCACTCCTAACATTTAAGGCCGACAGATCTGCTAGATTTCGCATAAGGTGACCTAATAACTATCACTGATTTTGGGAGAAGAGTAAGAGCAAGCCTATAAAATATTGGCAGATTATGGGCCGGGTTGCTCATATATTCCGTTGTTTACAGCAAAGCTCGTCCAGAATGCCCGGTGAAAGTTGACCAGAAATGCTTCACCTTGGAGGAGAATTTCTGACGTAGGTCACCTATGGGATGTGGAGAACAATCTCAGTCGACTGTCAAGGTGGAAGGAGTGTTAAGAAAAAATGCAACAGTTGGCCACATACGCCAAGACAACAAACGTAGAACAGAGAATAATAAATTCATTTCATGTAAGGCAGTGTTTGTACTTTATTTGTTACTAGCTATACCTCTTCCAGTGTTATGTTAAATGCCATTTTAGTTGGTGTTCTGGTTAAATTCAATAATATATTCTTATATTAAAATTTTGTTCTATTTTAATATTACTTTTTCAAAACATATTACTTTCTTAAATATATATGAATCCTCATCCTCGGGATATGCGAACTCAAGGAACACCGGAAGCAATTTTTCACTTACACAACGTCTAATCTTATGCCGTCCACGACATGACATACGGTGCAGGAAATTTTTATTTGTTTAAACAATTCCTTTGTCAATTTTTCTACTTTACAGCAAACGTCCATTCAAGTTTATTATGGAAGTTTGGTAAAATTATTTCCTTAATGTTTCACGGAAATGTAAGTTATAATGTGTTCACGTGTTGTGTTATTAATGTAAGTTGTTTTTTAATATATATAAAAATGAAGCTGTTTAAGAATTTGTTTTTTATTATATAAGAGAATTATTGGAGATCTTTTTATCAAACCTATTTCACCTAAACTTATTTCACTTTATTATTGTTGACTTCACGTAAAGGGACCATCGGTTTGTTTGGGATTCATACCTTCATCGTGGATCTAGTGTTCAGTAAAAAGATTCAAATCAGACTACTACCTTTGCAAATAAAATGTTCCAAAAATTCAAACCTAAATATCTTTTTAATAAATACCTAACCAAACAAACACTTATCCAAACCTCCACTTTTAAAAAACTCGCCGTATTTCCAACATGGTCAAAAGTAAATCCTTCCCGACGTTAAACAATAAGGAATTGCATTTTAAATCAAGCTAAACTAAAAAAATTATTAAACAATTAAAAATTAATTTTTTTAAAAAATAATAATTATAAATCATTGTAAAATAAAGTTCCATGGTTTCTTTTTAATGGTTGATTATTTAGGCACAAGACAATGAAAAAAAACACTTTAAATAATAGTTAAAGGTGATATTTTTAATCCATTAAAAAAAAAATTAATTAATTATATTAACTTTAAACTTTAAGTAAAATACGTAGATGATTATTATTATTATGAAGTAAAATTAAATAAATTTGATTAAAGAGTAAAGATTGATTGTAAGTAAGAGGGAGCTTCATTAGGTAATGTGGAAGGAAATTTATATTTGAAAAAATTAATTAAAAGTCATGTTGTCCTAGCTTGAAGTATGGATGCCCAAGTTGGAGATACGAAGAAAAGCAAATATATATGGCAAGTTCGATTTAGAGAGTAAATGTTACGTTAGACGTGATTATCAAGGATGAGATCATCAAACATGATATAATGGTTTTAAAAGTATAGTGTTAATATGAAGTTCTATGGATATTGATCAAGGTTTTTGAAGATTCAAAATTGGATCAAGTGGAAGTGGAGATTAAATTCAACCGGATCCCCATAAAGCGCTCTTCTTGGGAGTATTTTCATTTTCGCTCTCACTATTGGCCTCGTCATATGCAAGAAGTGCTCTCGCAAACAGGCACTAGTCCCAGCCTTAACTAGTTAGGATGTTGACATTGCTTGTTCGTCCTACCAGGATGGGAGGTGGGATGATGTTCAACTAGATTCTCCTGGGCCAATTGTTGGTTGGAGTGATGCGGGTACTGAAGGCCTTAATCGTGATGTAGAGGGGTGGATTCCCATCCCATAATCACTAGCAGTTTATGCAGGACAACACGCTAGGGCACATTACTCCATATGATATGTTTTCTTTGATGTAATGATCATCAATGATCATGATTGGTAAACTTGTGTTTTGTTGGCGACTTTGTTTACTAACTCTTGTCAATGAGGGTTAGTTTGATTCCCTATGGGGTGTGTTAACCCACCCACTTTTTTTATTGTAAAGGTTGTTATCTTAAATTAATATAAATTTACTTTTTTTCATCAAAAAAAATACTATGTGACTTTTCTTTCCAAAGGTTTTTTCCTTGTCATCTTTTCTGGTTCAAAAATCAAGGATAACATAATGGGTGGTGGCCCATGATTTAGAGGGAGAGATGCCCTTGTTTAAGACCATGGAGTGAGAATTTTTTTATTGTGATAAAACTATTAAAAATCTTCTAGTGTGGGTCAAGCTTTCTAGACTTTTATATCAACTTATCAATAAAGATTTTTTGAAGAATATTAAAAATACCTCATGGGAGTTCAACAAGGAGGGATCAACTACTAAGAAGAAAAAGTATACTATATACCTAGATATATGTTGCCATGGATATTTCAAAACCTTTGCCATAATCCACAAAGATTCAATATAAATCAAGAGAATAAGATCAATAAATGAAAACAATGTATTCTTATACTAATTATTATGAGACTAGACACATGGTAAGATATTACAAAGTGAAAATGATGATGAAAGAGATAAAAAATTGTTCATAAGATAAACTTCAAGATGAAGCAACAAAATCATATTGTTATGAGACTGGACATATAGAAAGATATTACACAATAATAATGATGATGAAAGAAAGAAAAATTTTGTCATGAGCCAAACTTCAAGATGAAACAAGAAAAACATATTTTAATAGAAGTTGGAGTACATCAAGGATATTCCACTCTAAAAATAAGATGTAAAGAAAGCCTATCCATAACATCATATGACAAAGGCCACCATAGTTCACTTAGATCAACCATTAGAAGAAACAAAGAAGGATATAAGGGATGAGAAAGTACAATGTGTAAGTTCAAATTCAAAAGAAATTAAAGGTGCAAAGGAATATGTGGAGAAAATTTTTAAAATAAAGATGCCAAAATAAGTGAAGTTTATTCCAGGTAAATCATTTTCATTTTTCTCAAGTAGTATAGAAACCTCTCCTAGTAATAGAAATAAAAGTAGTGTAGAGGTTATACCTTGCACTTTAGGGTTCCAAGAGCAACATAATAAACAAATGAGGATGGAGGACATCTATAGAAATGTTGGTTTTTTAAGGCAACATAAGAAGGTAATTACTAATATGAAGCATCCTTGCATATTAGGGTTTCCAAGGAAACATAAAGAATAGTCCTTTTAAGATTATTCCTTGTACTTTTGATCCTCCAAAGCAAGACAAACCTATAGATGGTAAGTCTCACTATGAGTAGTGTGAAAAATCAAAGAGATTGATGAAGACAAAAGTGTTTATGGGAAATAAAAATAGATAAGAAGACCCAAGAAGTAAAAACAAAGAGAAAAGGAAATGTAAAGATATATTGATATGGGAAAACAAAAGCAAATATTAGAAGTGTAAACAAGAAGTGGGGCTAAACCCACAAAAAAAAATGATATCTTGGAATATTAGAGGCATGAATAAAACCCCTAAAAAAGAAGTATTAAGGAATTAACAGGTTGTTATGGTGGCATATTTATAAATATGGAAATCAAGTAGCAAATATTATAGCCATTTGTAGTGTTGATTTTCATTTTAGAAAAAATTTAATTTTAGAAGGCATATTGAAGATTCGGAACCTCGCATTGTGTGGGGTGAAATACCCAAAGTCTATCTCCAAAGGAGACTTAAAATTGATTTCATGCGAGTAGGATCTACCTCCAAGTTCAATTTTATGTTGCTATGTATTTGTTCAAGTTCAAGAGGATTTTTATGAGTTAATTTAACAAACACCTAATCTTTTGTCTCTAATAGCCTTATTAAGATAAAAATTATTAAATTTAGTGAAATGATCATTAAATTTGTTAGCTATATGCAATCAATCAAGAATGCAAGAAAACAAGATTTCTAACCTAGAATGTCTTTTCTATTTGAATTATTTATTAAGCTAAAGTGAGTTTTTTTTGTCAAGACAAACAAGAGATAATGCAACAAGCAAATTAGCCTATAATGCAACTATATGACTTTGGATTCCTTGTCTATTTACATTTTGAAATGAAAAATTTAGACCATAGTTGAGAAAATCAACAAAAGATCCTGATTTGAGCCAATTTTTCCCAATTCATAGCTTTTGGCAAAATTTTCTTGATTTTTGTCAATTTTTTCCAAAATATTGTGATATGCATGAAAAATATATTTTTCAATGAAAATTTGCATTTTCTTTGGTTTTTCAATAAAAAATTATCGATGTTTTGTCGTTTTTTCCTTATTTTTCTTGATTCTTTTTCCATGTCGATTTTGATTCGATTTTTATTTTCTCAACTATGATTTAGAATATTCTAAGGTGTCCTTGATTTTCCAAAATAGGTGTATTTAAAGCAAAAATTATAGAAAATCAAAGATCTTAACATAAAAAAAAAAAAATAAGGATTCCAATAGTATAGTTACCTATTTCTAGAAGGTTGATCAAAAGCACCATTATTTCAAAAGTGCCACTAAACTTGATGGTGTATTTGACAACCTACAACTATGGAAAAACAATGTGTAGGTAGGTTTAGGGGGTCTATCTAATAGTAGAGAAGTGATAAATTATCTTCCTCAGTTCATCATACCCCCTATCTATAGTAAGAAAATTGAATTATACCTTGACCTTGGAGTGATAGAGTAAAATTTGGCAAAAGCACCACTGTTTCAAAAGTGTCACTATTTTTAGTGGAAGATTTGCTCTATGTTTTTTTTATCGGTTAAATATATTAGCATATATAACAGACGGGTTTTGACAGGGTCCCAAAACCTGAATACAAAATGGCATCAAATGCCAAAAGGGAAAAAAAGCAACTGAAAGAAAATAGAACCGAATTACAACTTGCAAGAAAGGCAGTCCTCAACCTACAAATAGAAATACAAAATTACCAAAAATAGGGCTGCCCTCAGCCAACAGGAAGAAAAAATGATCAAAGTAACAAAATTAAGAGCCACAAAAAAGGCATAGAAGCACCACAAAACCAAACAACAAGAGCCCCCAAAGAGCACTCAGGTCTCAGAAGCGATTTTAGCACAGATATCGTGGATGCTCCCAGAAAAAATTATCCAACTCAGCACCATTATCTTTGGCATGGGTATCCTCAGACTTGACAATGATCTTCTTAGGATTTGCAGCAGGCACACCTTCAACCTCTTCAGAGAAATATTTCCTGAAAAACTAGAGATTAAAAGCATTGCGAAGATCAATAAGTTGAACAATGTTGTTTAAGATGGATTTGATGATATACTCCTGCAAACAGATATTAGGGTCATCCTTAGTCTCCTCATCAGACTCAAAGACCAGATACTCTTTCTACTTGGCTTTATTCTTCATGCGCGCTGAGGCACGAAGCGACTTTTGATCAGGTTCAATCTCAAGTTCGCTATCAGTATCAGGAGAAGCGCTTCTAGACCTTTTCCTTAATTTTACAATATTTTCAATGATTTTTTGTTTTTTAGTAGACAATTTTGGGGCATTGGAATATTTGGGCATGGTTTGGGAAGAACTGGGCTTCAAATAACTCTACTTAGGCTTTGGGGGAGGGGTTAAGACAACACCTTCAGGGTAGTGAATCAACCAATGTTTGTAAAGAACCTTGAAAAGCCCACGGTGTGAGGGTAACTCAGACCCATTTTTCTCTCTGGCATCCTCAATAGTATGACTAATGGAATTAAAAATAAATTGAGGAATATTTACTACCCTAACATCACGAAAATGATTGTAAAAGGAAAAATGAAAATTGCGTAAAGGCTTATCTAGGTCATCGACTGTGACATATTCCATAATGGATTTGAGGACGTTCCCCAGGGAAAATGGAGCTCATCGCATCGCATTCCTAAGCAAGCTCATCTGACAAGGTCTTTATCAGTGACATCCTTTAGTTATGCATCCCAATTATGCTTCTCCCTTATAATGGACCTTCCCTTAGGTCGCTAGCCAGTCACTTCAATGACCAATTTGATTTCGAGGACATAGGATTTATTATGAATAGTAATCGTTCCCTCATACCATGACTCCATGAAATCCAAGGTGATCTTAGGATCTTCCCCTTCAAATTTTTGAAATAAATGAAGAAACTTTCTACCCGCAAAAATACCTTCAGCAATGGTGTCAATGCACAACTTAGATGGCTCTACAAATGCGTTCATGATGACAAAGCAGGGGGAATGCCACAGAAGGGGAAACTTCAGAGAGGAAAGACTCTGTTAGTAACACAAAACTTGGGCAATATGAACAACAGAGGCAAAAAGATTAATTTTAAAAATGCTCTTCTAGCGAATTCAGTAGTCGCATCGCATAACAAGCCAACACGTTCCAATGCAATCTTGGTTGACAAGGTAAGTTTGATCACCAATATAAATCATGAGACAATTCGAGAAACGATCTCTCAAAATGGAAAAAATAAAGGAGACTAGACTACGATGAAAGACACATTGGGGGATGATAACATGGAAGGATGAGGTGGAAAGTTGGAGAGGTGGAAGTGTGGGAAAATTCAGATTTATGGGATGGGAGTGGTTGAAAATGAAGGTGCTATGAAAAATGGGAAACCGACAATCAAAAAATAAACAGAAAAAAAATGCTAAAATTTTACCTTGAAGGTGGAGAAACCAACAAACAAGGTTGACATCACAAAGAAGCATGTGAAGCCCAAGACACAATCTATCATGGGGACTAGCAAAAAGGGATTTATGGCACTCTATCATACGAAGAACCTTGATCGAAGCTTACATGCTCCACGTCAGCAGAAGAAAGACCTGAAGTCGAATAATATTTTTCAATGACATGGATTAAAAATTAGCGAGGATCAGAATTTCAGGTCATCAACTCGCTAATTGTAGTGCCAAAATTGGCAAGAGCATCTGCAGATTTATTATTTTCTCTAAAGGTATGCTAGAAGACAATGTCTTGAAACTTTTTACTTAAGATTATGGCTTCCTCTATGCAATTTCTTACTTTCCAAGAGGGGATTTTGATATTTTTGAGGTAGTTTATGGTGGTAAAAGAATCACCTTCAATCAGAATTCTATTGGTCACATCCATTGCCAAAACCAGACCACACCAAAGAGCCCGAGCCTCAGAAATTTTATTGGACTGAATTCCAAGAAATTTGACATAAGCAATGATGACCTTATCTTGACTGTCTCTGATGACTCCACCTACTCCCAAACATCCAGGGTTGCCCTTAGCAGCACTGTCAAAATTCAGTTTGAGCTAGCCTTGTGGGGGAGGTATCCAAGACGTATGACTTCTGATGGACTTGGAATGTGAGCATGAATTAGTCATAATAGAGAAGTTAAGAGTCCGCTCCACAAAGGTTTCAAAGGGATAAGGGTGTTGGGAAGGTAAGGGGCTAAGGGAAGAATTCTCAATGGTGAAGGTGAGTATTTTGCTAAAAACAAACTCATAACTTTGACAAGAGCTAGAAAAAACTCTATGATTTTTCTCTAACCAAAAGTGCCATAAAAAGTGATGAAGGTAAAACTGCCATAAGGCATAGGTTCTTGAAGGGATTGGGCCATTGAGTGAAAATATCAGGGATAGAGCAAGGGATAACCCAAGATATATGGAAACACTTAAAAATTATGTTGAGAATGGATAAAGTAAAGGGGCACCCGAGGAAAATGTGGTGGGGGGTTTCCCAATCAGAAGAATAAATAAAACATCTATTAGGTATGGGTAATCCCCATTTCAGCAAATTATCAATGGTAAGAATTTTTTCTTGAATGGCAACCCAAGCAAATGAGGTGATCTTAGGAATCAGCAATTTAGGATTAATAAGATTAAAAGGTAAAATTGGCACCTCAAGGGGTGAGAGAATTTTATAAGCAGATTTAACAGAAAATTCACCTAATTTAGTAAGGTCCCAAAACAGTTGATCATAGGATCTCCCAGAAGGAATGATATGAGATATTAATAGAAGTTGCAACTGACTGGTCTCATTCGGATGATGAGGAATGATGAGATGCTTCCAACATTTTTTGCCATTCAAAGAACAGATAAAATCTAAAACTTTGGACCCATATAAAGAGTCTGTATAATCCTTGAGGGTGACCAGATTGTGATGATCTATGAGGGGTTCATCAAGGATCCATTTGTCTCTCCAAAAATCAATTTGTTGTCCATTACCTAGTCTCTAATGAAGGTCCTGCTTAAGAAAAGGTCTGACCTACATGATGGATTTCCAAAAACAATACCCTCTAGGGGATACATCAACACTAAAGAAATCAGTGTCCTACAAGTATTTGTGATGGACAATAGATATCCAATCAATTTCATTTTTTGAAATTAATCTCCAGGAATTTTTGGCTAGAAGGGCTGAAACAAAAAGATAAATTCTCCTTAGGCAAACCCCACAATAAATTTTTGGTCTGCATACTTTGTCCCAAGCCACAATATGAAACTTTCTTTTGTTTTCAGAACTTGACCAAAGGAAATTCTTTTTAATATGCTCTATTTTTTAAGAAACTCTAGCTGGAACTTTGAAAACTAACATGAAATAAATAGGTATATTCTGAAGAGAGGCATGAGTCAAAGTAATTTTGCTAGCTTGAGATAACAGGTTCCCTTTCCACCCTGCTAATTTCTTTTGGAATATTTCAATAACATTATTCCACATTGATGCATCAGGCTATCCTAAAAATAGAGGAGTCCAAGATAAGTGGCAGGGAAAGAAGCAATTGGACATTAAAGAATAGCAGAAATTTTGTACTGTCTTTGAGTGGGAGTGTTTAAGAAATAGACTTTGCTTTTATGGAAGTTGATTTATTAACCAGCTGCATCTTCATATAACAAAATAATGTGTTTGATAACTTTAGCTTCAAGGGTAGAAAATTTGGTAGTAATAATGGTGTCATCCACAATTTATTGCTGAGAAACAAGTCTAGTCTGGTAAGCTACTTTTACCCCTGATAGGAGTTGAAAATTACAAGTTGCTTTAATGGTTCTCCCTAGGGCTTCGACAGTGATTATGAACAACAAGGGATATATGGGATCCCCTTGATGTATGCCTCTATGACTTGGAAAGTAGCCAGCCATGGACCCATTAACAAGAACAGAAAACCATGGGGTAGAAATACAACCTTTGATTAGATCAACCTAGTTAGGGTGGAAGATTTGCTCTATGTTAAATAGAGAGACAAAAGCACCAATTTTTGGGTTGAGTAGCACTATTGACCCTACAACTATAATTTGGAGTATTTTGGATGAAATTTGGGGGCAAACTAGTTCTAATTGTTGTCAAATTTGACAAAGGGATAAAAACCCTAATTCCTAATGCCTACAAGCTAATATAGCCACAAACACCTATCGAATGGCCTCAAAATTTTATAAAATTTGGTGGATTGGTTGAATATGGATAATAATCCTAATATACAATAGTTGGGTGTTTGAAATGACTAAAATCAAAGCTCCTGGATGTCTAAATGATGAGAAAATGCACTAAAATGGCTATCAAATGAAGTGAAAATGTTACAAAACTTGATTAAACTCAAGATATCATAAATTGGATGCTAAAATATAATGATTGTATGTTAAATAATAATATATGCTATTGCTATGACCAAAAGGAATCCTACAACAAGGATTTGAGAAGTTTTGATGCTAAGGGTTACCAAAAACAAGTGAAATAAGATACAATGTTGCAACAAAATGATTAGAATAAAATTATACTTGCAAAAAATATTAATATGAGTTCAAAATGAGCATATGGTCCTACAAATAAGAGTAATATAAATACATAATAGGGATTTAATAATAGAATATGAATATAGTAAATCTAGCTTATAAAACTATGCATAAACTTGCAAATGAGATGTGTAGACACCAAAATCTAGCCACTTGTCATCCATCCAAGTCTTCCTACCATTTTACCCATTATTTACGTATATTAATGTTTATTTGTTTAATATATATTTAAATATTAATATTTTATATTATATTTTATATATATATAATAAGTGTATATATATGTGTAAATTAATCTCAACCATCCATATTTATCTAATCCTAGCCATTCATTCACCTTAATCCATGCCACCTACCCAGATTTAATCTCCACCCTCCATCACATTTTAATCTTGACCACACAAATTGTGTCATTGAAACCCTAATGTGCCCTAGGAATATTATAAATAGGAGTCATTTTGATGGCTCAACCCTTGAATCAAAATCTAAGTAATCTAAGCAATTCACGACCTAAGCTTTCACAAGTCTCCTTTCACATCCCTCACCTTCACATCCACATCCACTATCGTAGCCCTTGACCAAATCATATATTCTTTTGTAGACCTTGCCTCAACCCCCAAACACCTTGCTGCTACCCCTAAGCGCTCTTGTACTACTTTCAAGCGCCTTTGGGCACTTTCCACCATCCTTGAGCATCCACGGGCATTTCCTGCTACCACCAAGCTCTCGCAGGTATTTCAAACCCTATGTCTACTGAAAAGTGAACCCTCGAGTATCACCAGGGCATATGCATACCTAATTTTCTACAATGATGACAATGACAGATCAAAATGTGATAAGTTTACAAGGTAAATATTCCATTATTGTATTGATTTCATTATTTCTATATTTTCTCATAGAATTGTTATCTGATAGCTAGGGTTTTTACTGATTTCTAAGGGTCTCACATAGTGGAGCCCTCACAGTTGCTACTAACCCTCTTTTGTCATTTTATGTATGCAGATTTGGAAATATACAGGTATTTAGCAGCTACTTAAGCTAGAGTGGTCTGGTCAATGGATAGTTGAAGCCCACTCAACTTTGTTTGGATAAAATACAAGCTTTGAAGACACCACAAGTATTTTTGACTAGGGTTTTGGAGAACCCTAGTATATTGTATTAATTGTATCAAAATAAATAGTGTAAACCCCTATTTGGGGCACATTTGATTGTATTGAGATCCACAAGCATTAATAATATAAGATCTGTTTTATTGTGCAATATCTTGTATCACTATTTATTCATTTTCTATTATCTATATTTGGTGTTTCATTTTTGTCTTCACAAATGGTAATCACGGTGGGATCCCCTAAGGGTTTCTTACTTTTATTTATCTTGTGATCTAACTTGTTTACTATTTTATCTTGCAAGTTTTCAAAAGCACGAATCACACAATTTTTGTAGAATATGGATTTCTAGAACAACACAGAAGTTGTAGAAGGTGCGCAAATGCCCTGAAGTACTCGTGGGATATTTAGGAAATGCCCAAGGGAATTTTTGAAGTGTAGAGTGGCATTTTTAGAGAGAATAAAAAATACGTAGGCTTCTCTGTAAGATTACCTTGAAACCCTAATCTCTATTTTATGTATTTTTACATTTTACATTTTTTTTTCATGTTTTCTTTCAAATATTTGATTAAAAATAATATAATAATATATTTGGTGTTGCATATAGTTGCATTTACACACAACACATTTTCATTTAAAAATAATTCATGTTTTCTAGTATGTTGCATATTTTGTCTATATATGAAATATTGAAAGCATAAAATAATGTGCATCCTAGTGTTAGAAATTTCCATTTTTATTAATCTAAGTAGGACCAACATCTAAAATAACAAAAGTACCCCTGCATTTGGTGATTCAAGGTGGGGGAGTAGATGAACTGTCCTTTTTTTGGAGAGAGGTTTTAAGTGATGTACTCTACTGCCTTTGGGAAAATTGATATTTTGATGTTGGATTCTGATTTAGATTGATGAAAGCAGTCATTTTCTAACATTGTATGTGCATAATAGAAAACTAAAATTTTTAAAAGGAATCACACACTGCACATTGCACTTTTAATAGTAATGGTTGGATTTCATCACCAACCATTTCTTGAGATTTGGTGACAGTGGGTTTCATTTCCATCCACCAATATCTACCCCTAGACACCATAGGTTACCCCAGAGCAAACTTGCTAGATTTCATCACCAGTAAGAATCTCGTTGCCCATTTCTAGCCACAGTGTTCACCTATTGTAATTTCATATTAGTGCATTCAAATACTCAAAATAAAAAATAAAATGAAAAAAAAACATTAAAAGGAGATAATTAATGAATGAGGTAAGACACAGTTGTTGTAAAAAACATAGCATTGATTATCTTCACTTGATTTCTATGAATTTCCATTTCTACATTTCCTTTACAACATATTTTACATTTGGTTTAGTAGCTTATGGTCTTAACAAGAAATCAGAAAAAATCTTTAAACCAAAACAATACATCTATAAACTGTTCATCTTCATTTCGTGCCACTTCTATGGTAAATCCTGTTAGTGTGGTTTAGACAGATTGCACATATTTATTTGTGGACCCATCACACATTGTGTAGGCTACTTATGTCTTGCATAGATACACCTCCACATCTCTTCGACAAACCAAATCATACTGACCCATAATTGACTACACCTTTACTCACATAGGCATGGCCCAAGTAGAGGCTTTCTACAAATTGGCTAGTTATATATTGCAGCCCATCCATAATGTCCCAAATCAAGATCCTTCTTTACAGTAGGAACTTGTTCCTTCCCATCCATCCAAATTCACCCAGGTGTACACTAACCCTCTTTTTGAGGCATCAGTTGCACCTTCATCCCATTTCTCCATTCCCCAACCATCATGTGCTCCTAGCACTTCATAAGTATCCACCCATTGCCACTTGTACCCTATCCACATCATATATTCCATCTTCATCCATGCCTTCCAATGATGATATGGAAATTCATGAAGCATGGGAACATTTGAACAAATTGCTTAAGAAGCGGTAGGGCGTTCAACAACAAGTTCAAGTGAACCCTAGGTCTCAACCAATTTCCATTCAACCCACCTTCATCACACAAATTCCATCATGGGTACCACAATATTCGATGGTTTCCATCCCTATACCTCCAAACACCCATACCCATTCCATTTACATAGGCCAACCCAGCCACAGTCCTCATACATTGTCCCCTTTTCAACAGTCACCATAATTTCTTAATCAATATCATCATCATCAATTCCAATCCACTCTGTCTATCCATCATCATCTTGTCACTCGACAACATCTTTCCACCCCTTCACAAAATCAATAAGTGATTCAAGGCTTTCACATTCCTAGGGAAGACCCTAGAATCAAGGCTATGCAACAATATATTGATAATTTGATACAACATATTCCTGGTTACAATAACCAAAATTCAACCTTATGTCAATTAATCAATCAACCAATTCACCCTTTGGTACCATCACCGCCATATTCGAAATACTTAATGGTACCAAGGTTTGACAAGTTCAAAGGGATTGAGGACCCTAAAGAGCACGTGAGAATATTCGTGCACTCATGCTTTAGAATTCAAAATGATAATGCTCTCATGCTCTGCATATTTCCTTAGATATTGGGAGGAGACGCCATAGAGTGATATAACCAATTGCTCAATCATATTAATTATACTTTTGAACAATTGGTTGACCAATTACTTGAACGATTTGCCTTAATGTGAGAAATAAAATCTCTTTGTCTGATATCTACGGTTTAAGACAACATGATGATGAGTCTATGTATGATTTTGGTAACTGTTGGAAGGCCATCATAACCAAAATATCATTCACCGTACCAATGGAAGAGCTAATTAATCTATTCACTGAGCTACCTAAAACATATTTCTTGGATTATTCAATTGTAAACATATTGCTCATTTGAGGAAGCTCTTACCCAGGCTAGTGTCATCGAGGAGATAAGAATCCAAGAAGGCATACTTAAGCCAAGAAATAAAGAATGGCAAAATAAGGTCCAATATAAAAGCAATTATTCTGGCCAAACCAAATCAACACAGGCCAATCCATCCAATAAAACCAATCACGTCAATCAAGTGGTCATGATTCAATCGATAATAGCTCAAAAATAACTAATGCAACAACCACCGTAATAAATTACCTATCATGCGGTGCCCTCAGTAACCCAATCTATGCAAAACACAATGGCAACTATGGAGAATCATCAATATCGATAATATGTTTGAAAAATCATCAATACACCCCTTTATCTGAATCTTATACCTCCATATTCTAAAGATTGTATGACACCAATAGACTTGCTTTGCCTGAGGTCAAACCAGATGATCCCACCAAATGTGGTAAAAACTACGGGGAATATTTCTTTTGCCCTTATCATAGACAAAATGGGCATGACATAAATAATTTCCATGTATTTAAGGATATAGTACAAGACCTCATTGACTTGGGGGCCATCAAACTAGACAACCCCCTAGCTCAACAAAACCAAAATCTTGGTATCTTCCAAACACCAATTCCTCATCATGAGGAGGTGCAATCCACAATGGTAGGGTCTAACATCAAGACCCCTCCTAATTAAGTTAACCATGTTCAATAGGTACAAGGTTTTTTAGGTACCATTCATGCGGTAACCAGAGGTCAAAAACAACAAAATAATCAACAAGATGTGGCAAAAACCCTTTCAATAGCCCATGAAATCACAAGCAAGGGAGTATCAACCTGTTCCATCACCACCCATCCAAATCTTATACATTTAAAATCATCATCTTGTAACTCCACAACATCTTTCCACCCCTTCACAAAATCATCAAGTGATTCAAGGCTTTCACATTCCTAGGCAAGACCCTAGAATCAAGGCTATATGAACAACGAAGGTAAAAATATTAATTTTAACAACGCTCTTCCAGCGAATTCGATACTCACGTCGCATAACAAGCCAACACCTTCCAATGCAATCTTGGTTGACAAGGTAAGTTTGATCACCAATATAAATTCATGATACAATTCGAGAAACGATATCTTAAAATGGAAAAAATAAAGGAGACTAGACTACGAGGAAAGACACATTGGGGGATGATAACATGGAAGGATGAGGTGGAAAATTGGAGAGGTGGAAGCATGGGAAAATTTGGATTTATGGGATAGGAGTAGTTGAAAATGAAGGTGCTATGAAAAATGGGAAACCGACAATCAAAAAATAAACAGAAAAAAAAAATTCTAAAATTTTACCTTGAAGGTGGAGAAACCGACAAACAAGGTTGACATCACAAAGAAGCACGTGAAGCCCAAGACCCAATCTATCATGGGGACTAGCAAAAAGGGATTTATGGCACTCTATCATACGAAGAACCTTGATCGAAGCTTACATGCTCCACATCAGCAGAAGAAAGACCTAAAGTCGAATAATATTTGTCAATGACATGGATTAAAAATTAGGGAGGATCAAAATTTCAGGTCATCAAATCGCTAATTGTAGTGTCAAAATTGGCAAGAGCATCTACGAATTTATTATTTTCTCTAAAAGTATGCTAGAAGACGATGTCTTGAAACTTTTTACTTAAGATTATGGCTTCCTCTATGCAATTTCTTACTTTCCAAGAGGGGATTTTGATATTTTTGAGGTAGTTTATGGTGGTAAAAGAATCACCTTCAATTAGAATTCTATTGGTCACATCCATTGCCAAAACCAGACCACACCAAAGAGCCCGAGCCTCAGCAATTTTATTGGACTGAATTCCAAGAAATTCGACATAAGCAATGATGACCTTATCTTGACTATCTCTGATGACTCCACCTGCTCCCAAACGTCCAGGGTTGCCCTTAGCAGTGCTGTCAAAATTCAGTTTGAGCCAACCTTGTGGGGGAGGTATCCAAGACATATGACTTCTGATGGACTTGGAATGTGAGCATGAATTAGTCATAATAGAGAAGTTAAGAGTCCGCTCCACAAAGGTTTCAAAGGGAGAAGGGTGTTGGGAAGGTAAGGGGCTAAGGGAAGAATTCTCAATGGTGAAGGCAAGTATTTTGCTAAAAAAAAACTCATAACTTTGACAAGAGCTAGAAAAAACTCTATGATTTTTCTCTAACCAAAAGTGCCATAAAAAGTGATGAAGGTAAAACTGCCATAAGGCATAGGTTCCTAAAGGGATCGGGCCATTGAGTGAAAATATCAAGGATAGAGCAAAGGATAACCTAGGATGTATGGAAACACTTAAAATCCTGTTGAGAATGGATAAATTAAAGGGGCACCCCAGGAAAATGTGGTGGGGGGTTTCCCAATCAGAAGAATAAATAAAACATCTATTGGGTATGGGTAATCCCCATTTTAGCAAATTATAAATGGTGAGAATTTTTTCTTGAATGGCAACCCGATAAAATGAGGTGATCTTAGGAATCAGCAATTTAGGCCAAACAAGATTAAAATTTAAAACTGACACCTCAAGGGGTGAGAGAATTTTGTAAGCAAAATTAACAAAAAATTCACCTAATTTAGTAAGGTCCCAAAATAGCTGATCATAGGATCTCCCAGAAGGAATGATATGAGATATTAATAGAAGTTGTAACTGACTGGTCTCATTCGGATGATGAGGAATGATGAGATGCTTCCAACATTTTCTACCATTCAGAGAGCAGATAAAATCTAAAACTTTGGACCCGTATAAAGAGTCTAGATAATCCTTGAGGGTGACCAGATTGTGATGATCTATGAGGGACTCATCAAGGATCCATTTGTCTCTCCAAAAATAAATTTGTTGCCAATTACCTAGTCTCCAATGAAGGCCCTGCTTAATAAAAGGTCTGACCTACATGATGGATTTCCAAAAATAAGACCCTCTAGGGGATACATCAACACTAAATAAAACAGTGTCCTACAAGTATTTGTGATGGACAATAGATATCCAATCAATTTCATTTTTTGAAATTAATCTCCAGGCCTGTTTGGCTAGAAGGGCTGAAACAAAAATATGAATTCTCCTTAGGCCAACCCCACAATAAATTTTTGGTCTGCATACTTTGTCCCAAGCCACAAGATGAAACTTGCTTTTGTTTTCATAACATGACCAAAGGAAATTCTTTTGAATCTACTCTATTTTTTAAGAAACTCTAGCTGGAACTTTGAAAACTGACATGAAATAAATAGGTATATTCTAAAGAGAGGCATGAGTCAAAGTAATTTTGCCAGCTTGAGATAACAGGTTCCCTTTCCACCCTACTAATTTCTTTTGGAATATTTCAATAACATTATTCCACATAGAGGCATCAGGCTATCCTAAAAATAGAGGGAGTCCAAGATAAGTTGCAGGGAAAGAAGCAATTGGACATTCAAGAATAGTAAAAATTTTGTACTGTATTTGAGTGGGAGTGTTTAAGAAATCGACTTTGCTTTTATGAAAGTTTATTTATTGACCAGTTGCATCTTCATATAACAAAAGAATGTGTTTGATAACTTTAGCTTCAAGGGCAAAAAATTTGGTAGTAATAATGGTGTCATCCACAATTTATTGGTGAGAAACAGGTCTAGTCTGGTAAGCTACTTTTACCCCTGATAGGAGTTGAAAATTACAAGTTGCTTTAATGGTTCTCCCTAGGGCTTCGGGAGTGATTATGAACAACAAGGTATTTATGTGATCTCCTTGATGTATGCCTTTGTGACTTGGAAATTAGCCAGCCATGGACCCATTAACAAGAACATAAAACCATGGGGTAGAAATACAACCGTTGATTAGATCAACCCAGTTAGGGTGGAAGATTTTCTCTATGATAAATAGAGAGACAAAAGCACCAATTTTTGGGTTGAGTAGCACTATTGACCCTACAACTATAATTTGGAGTATTTTGGATGAAATTTGGGGCCAAATTGGTTCTAATTGTTGTCAAATTTGACAAAGGGATAAAAACCCTAATTCCTAAGGCCTACAAGCTAATATAGCCACAAACACCTATCGAATGGCCTTAAAATTTTATAAAATCTGGTGGATTGGTTGAATATGGATAATAATCCTAAGATACAATAGTTGGGTGTTTGAAATGACTAAAATCGGAGCTCATGGATGTCTAAATGATGAGAAATTGCACTAAAATGGCTATCAAATGAAGTGAAAATGTTACAAAACTTGATTAAACTCAAGATATTATAAATTGGATGCTAAAATATAATTATTGTATGTTAAATAATAATATATGCTATTGCTATGACCAAAAGGAATCCTACAACAAGGATTTGAGAAGTTTTGATGCTAAGGGTTACCAAAAACAAGTGAAATAAGATACAATGTTGCAACAAAATGATTAGAATAAATACTTGCAAAAAAGATTGATATGAGTTCAAAATGAGCATATGGTCCTACAAATAAGAGTAATATAAATGCATAATATTTATTTAATAATAGAATATGAATATAGTAAATCTAGCGTATAAAACTATGCATAAACTTGCAAATGAGATGTGTAGACACCAAAATCTAGCCACTTGTCATCCATCCAAGTCTTCCTACCATTTTACCCATTATTTATGTATATTAATATATATTTGTTTAATATATACTTAAATATTAATATTTTATATTATATTTTTTATATATTTAATAAGTGTATATATATGTGTAAATTAATCTCAACCATCCATCTTGATCTAATCTTATCCATTCATTCACCTTAATCCATGCCACCTACCCAGATTTAATCTCCACCCTCCATCACATTTTAATCTTGACCGCACAAATTGTGTCATTGAAACCCTAATGTGCCCTAGGGAAGATTATAAATAGGATTCATTTTGATGGCTCAACCCTTGAATCGAAATCTAAGTAATCCAAGTAATTCACGACCTAAGCTTTCACAAGTCTCCTTTCACATCCCTCACCTTCACCTCCACATCCACTATCGTAGCCCTCGCCCAAATCATATCTTCTTCTGTAGACCTTGCCTCAACTCCCAAACACCTTGCTGCTATCCCTGAGTGCTCTTCTACTACTTTCAAGTGCCTCTGGGCACTTTCCACCATCCTCGAGCACCCACGGGCATTCCCTGTTGCCACCAAGCTCTCACAGGTATTCCAAACCCTATGTCTACAGACAAGTGAACCCTCGAGTGTCACCAGGGCATATGCATACCTATTTTCCTACAATCATGACAATGACAGATCAGAATGCGATAAGTTTACAAGGTAAATCTTCCATTATTATATTGATTTCATTATTTCTATATTTTCTCATAGAATTGTTATCTGATAGCTAGGCTTTTTACTAATTTTTGAAGGTCTCACATAGTGGAGCCCTCACAGTTGCTACTAACCCTCTTTTGTCATTTTATGTGTGCATATCTGGAAATATACAGGTATTTAGCAGTTTCTTAAGCTAGAGTGGTCCGGTCAATGGATAGCTAAAGCCCACTCACCTTTGTTGGGAGAAAAGACAAGCTTTGAAGACACCACAAGTATTGTTGACTAGGGTTTTAGAGAACCCTAGTATATTGTATTAATTGTATCAAAATAAAAAATGTAAACCCCTATTTGGGGCACATTTGATTGTATTGAGATTCACAAGCATTAATAATATAAAATATGTTTTATTGTGCAATCTCTTGTATCACTATTTATTCATTTTCTATTATCTATATTTGGTGTTTCTTTTTTGTCTTCACAAATGGTGATTATGGTGGAACCCCCTAAGGATTTTTTACTTTGATTTATCTTGTGATCTAACTTGTTTTCTATTTTATCTTGCAAGTTTTCAAAAGCACGAATCACATGATTTTTGTAGAATCTAGATTTCTAGAACAACACAGAAGTTGTAGAAGGTGCACAAATACCCTGAAGCACTCGTGGGATATTTAGGAAATGCCCAGGGGAATTTTTGAAGTGTAGAGTGGCATTTTTAGAGAGAAGAAAAAATACGTAGGCTTCTCTGTAAGCTTACCTTGAAACCCTAATCTCTATTTTATGTATTTTTACATTTTACTTTTTTTTTCATGTTTTCTTTCAGATATTGGATTAAAAATAACATAATAATATATTTGTTGTTGCATATAGTTGCATTTACACACAACACATTTCCATTTAAAAATAATTCATGCTTTCTAGTATGTTGCATATTTTGTCTACATATGAAATATTAAAAGCATAAAATAATGTCCATCCTAGTGTTAGAAATTTCCATTTTTATTAATCTAATTAGGAACAACATCTAAAATAACAAAAGTACCCCCGCATTTGGTGATTCAAGGTGGAGGAGTAGATGAACCCTCTTTTTTTTAGAGAGAGGTTTTAAACGATGTACTCTACTGCCCTTGGCAAAATTGATATTTTGATGTTGGATTCTGATTTAGATTGATGAAAGCAGTGATTTTCTAACATTGTATGTGCACAATAGAAAACTAAAATTTTTAAAAGGAATCACACACTGCACATTGCACTTTTAATAGTAATGGTTGGATTTCATCACCAACCATTTCTTGAGATTTGGTGATAGTGGGTTTCATCTCCATCCACCAATATCTACCCCTAGACACCATAGGTTACCCCAGAGCAAACTTGCTAGATTTCATCACCAGTAAGAATCTCGTTGCCCATTCCTAGCCACAATGTTCACCTATTGTAATTTCATATTAGTGCATTCAAATACTCAAAATCAAAAACAAAATGAAAAAAAAAAACATTAAAAGGAGATAATTAATGAATGAGGTAAGACACAGTTGTTGTAAAAAACATAGCATTGATTATCTTCACTTGATTTTTATGAATTTCCATTTTTGCATTTCCTTTACAACATATTTTACATTTGGTTTTGTAGCTTATGGTCTTAATAAGAAATCAGAAAAAATCTTTAAACAAAAACAATACATCTATGGATTGTTCATTTTCATTTCCTACCACTTCTATGGTAAATCATGTTAGTATGGTTCAGACAAATTGCACATATTTATTTGCAGACCCATCACACATTGTGTAGGCTACTGATGTCTTACACAGATACACCTCCACATCTCTTCCACAAACCAAATCATATTGACCCACAATTGACTACACCATTACTCACATAGGCATGGCCCAAGTAGAGGCTTTCTACAAATTGGCTAATTATATATTGTAGCCCATCCGTAATGTCCCAAATCAAAATACTTCTTTATAGTAGGAACTTTTTCCTTCACATCCATCCAACTTCACCAAAGTGTACACTAACCCTATTTTTGAGGCATCATTTGCACCTTCATCCCATTTCTCCATTCCCCAACCATCATGTTCTCCTAGCACTTCATAAGTATCCACCCATACCAACCCCTTGTATGAACCACAAGTCAATGGTGCTTCACAAGTGCCCATTTCATACAATCAAGTTACAATTTCCATTGCCACTTGTACCCTATACACATTATATATTCCATCTTCATCCATGCCTTCCAATGATGATATGGAAATTCATGAAGCATGGGAACATTTGAACAAATTTCTTAAGAAGCGGTAGAGCGATCAACAACAAGTTCAATTGAACCCTAGGTCTCAACAAATTTCCATTTAACCCACCTTCATCACACAAATTCCATCATGGGTACCACAATATTCAATGGTTTCCATCCCTATACCTCCAAACACCCATACCCATTCCATTTACATAGGCCAACCCAGCCACAGTCCTCATACATTGTCCCCTTTTCAACAGTCACCATAATTTCTTAATCAATCTCATCATTATCAATTATAATCCACTCTGCCTATCCATCATCATCTTGTCACTCCACAACATCTTTCCACCCCTTCACAAACTCATCAAGTGATTCAAGGCTTTCACATTCCTAGGGAAGACCCTAGAATCAAGGCTATGCAATAATAGATTGATAATTTGATACAACATATTCCTGGTTACAATAACCATAATTCAACCTTACATCAATTAATCAATCAAACAATTCACCCTTTGGTAAAATCACCCCCATATTCGAAATACTTCACAGTACCAAGGTTTGACAAGTTCAAAGGGACTGAGGACCCTAAAGAGCACATGATAATATTTGTGCACTCTTGCTTTAGAATTCAAAATTATAATGCTCTCATGCTCCGCATATTTCCTTAGATATTGGGAGGAGACGCCATAGAGTGATATAACCAATTGCTCAATCATATTATTTATACTTTCGAACAATTGGTTGACCAATTATTTGAATGATTTGCCTTAATGTAAGAAATAAAATCTCTTTGTCTGATATCTACGATTTAATACAACATGATGATGAGTCTATCTATGATTTTGGTAACCGTTGGAAGGCCATCATAAAAAAAATACCATTCACCCTACCAATGGAAGAGCTAATTAATCTATTCACTAAGAGCTACCTAAAACATATTTCTTAGATTATTCAATTGTAAACATATTGCTCATTTGAGGAAGCTCTTACCCAGGCTAGTGTCATCTAGGAGATAAAAATCCAAGAAGGCATACTTAAGCCAAGAAAGAAATAATGGCGGTTGAAAGGATAAATTTATGAGACGTTTTTCCCCCCGCACCTTCGCCCAACCTCTCTCCCCCCACGGTGAAAGGGGAGGGAAACAAAACACCCACCCTCCATTATTAAAATAATATTTGGCAAGTGGCTATGCGAGGGTTTCATCTGGGTTGAGTGCAAGCAGCTCCAGAGGTTGGTTTTTAGGGCCTTCGGGCCCTAGCGGCCAATATTTTTGTGGTTTATGCTCAATATTTTAGCAGGAAATGTTGCGGGGGATACAATATGGGTTAGAAATTTGTCTTTCAACAGATCATATTGTGAACTTGAGTGACAACGACTTCCAATTTGCTGCACAAAAGAAAAGTGAAAACCATACCTTTCCACGGCGTCTAGGGCAAGGATTAAAGAGACCACGAAATAAGTTTCAAGCAGTTGATCAAAAAATGGCTCATATCTCAAGTGAATCTGGTGCTAAGGTGCACCCACAAAATAATTCTACTTGTGAAAACCCTTGTCAAGGGTAAGAATTTTGAAGACTCGGTCCCAAAAATGAATTTTAGGGATGCCCTTCGTGGTGGACAGCCTCAGCCCAATGCTAATATCAATATTAGGGCTTCTCATAAACCTCTAAGAATGCCTAAGATTGATCCCGGGAAAATGGAGTCGGGATGTCTTAAAGCAGCTAATGGAACTCCTATTGTTAAGCTTGATATGGGTAACATTCAGACTGGCATTGAAGATTTGGAAAAAAGAGGACTAATTTGTCGGTTCGTGGGTTTTCGTCCGAGTCTATCTGCTTTCAAAGTTAGGGCTACAAAAAGCTGGAAAACTAAAGGTGAGTTACAAATCTCTATTTATCCAAGTGGTTATTTTCTTGTTTTATTTGCTAATAATGAAGATAGAGAGAAAACTTTTCAAGGGGGTCCTTGGTTTTTTGGAAGGGCGGGGCTTTTCATGAAGCCCTGGCATACTAAATTTAAAGCCGAAGAAGAGATGCCTTCTATAGCTCCCGTGTGGGTTAGACTCTTTGGCCTCCCTATTGAATTTTGGAATCCTACTATTTTTTCTTCAATTGGAAACTCTTTAGGAACTTTTATGATGATTGTTGATTGTACTCAAAATTTTGAACATATTATTTATGCTCGAATTTGTGTTTTAATGGATTTTGACAAACCCCTACCTAAAAATATCACATTACAATTTGGGGAAGACACTTGGGAGCAAGTAGTGGACTATGAGAACATTCCTTTTCGTTGTAGAATTTGCCATGAATATGGTCATTTGGCCGGTGCTTGCCCAAATAAAATTCCTGATCAAAAGAAAGAAGATATAAACTCAGCAGGTTTCCAAATACCTAAGAAGAAGAACACTCAGAAAAACCAGTAATGAAGGATCAATCAAAGTCATTTGCTAATATGTTTGAAATCCTTTCCACAAATTATGTCCCAAGTGAGGAAGAGGAAATAATGGAAACTGAAATCTTAGAAACACAATTTAAATATGAAGGAAAGAACTCAGAGACAAACCAACAAATCAAAGGTTTTCAACAGAGAAAAAAAAAGGAGAAAATTTACACAAGAAAAACAATATTTCAAATGTCAAAACTTCAAATAATGCAGGTCCCAATATAGACTCCATTGAACCATCTAGTAAAATTTTGGCTATGTATGAGCATTCTTCAAGGTTAGAAGCCATCTCAGATTCAATTGGAATAAGTCAAGAAATAGGGAAAAAAAAATTGAAGATGGATTCTAATCAAAAAGTAGGTCGCAAGACCAATCAATATCATATGGTAAAAGAAGGTGAAAAGCTTGTAGAGGAAGGTAAGATTAATGCCCTTCCCAACATTTTTAGCCTTGGTATTAATGAAGATCATCACTTGGAATATTAGAGGACTCAAAGGGAGTCTTTCAAAACAAAATGAAATTAGAAGAATGATTCAGATAAATCATCCACATCTTGTTTTCCTTCAAGAAACAAAGATGTCAATGGAGGATATGGACTTAATTGCCGGTAAAATTTGGCCAGTTGGAAAAGTGGTTTCCCTCGGTTCCCAAGGGACTTCGGGTGGCATTGCTTGTCTTTGGGACCCAAAAGAGGTAGTTATTCACCATATGGTTGGCGGTTGGGGTTTGTTGGCTATAGCTATTCAAAGTAGACATTCCAACCAGATTATGCTCTGCATTACTGTTTATGCCCCGACTTCTTTGGAGGAAAAAAGAAGACAGTGGAAGGATATTACTCATATTATCTCTCATTTTCCTAAAGCTTGGATCTTGATCGGAGGATATTTCAATACCATCCTCTCTCTGGATGAGAAAAGGGGGGAAATAGAAATTTGGACAAAAGTACTGACCTCATGAGCGAATATATTGCAAACCTCCATCTTGTGGATATCCAACTAGATAATGGCCTTATGACTTGGTCTAACAGAAGGCAAGGCTTAGCTTGTATAATGGAGAGATTGGATAGGTTTTTGCTCTCTGAAAATTTCTTAATCCATGGTCACATTCCTAAAGTGAAGACTCTTAATAATGTTGGTTTGGATCATTGGCCGAGTCATGGTGGAAATGTGGAAAACCAATGTGAGTTTCTCTCCTTTTCATTTTCAATTAATGTGGCTTAGAGACATTTCCTTCAGACCTCGTGTGCAACAATGGTGGAAGGAAGGTAAACCTAGGCATGGGACTAAGATGTTCTGTTTTGCCAAAATACTGCAATACATTAAATCCAAAATCAAGACTTGGAACTGGAAAGAGTTTGGGGATGTTCATAAAAAAAAACATGAAGTTATTGCTCATCTTGAAAATTTGAATAAGAAAATCCATTTAGATGGCCTCACGAGAGAAGAGAAGTGCGAGATGAAATTAAACTCACAACTCGGTTAGAGGAATGGGAAAAAAGAGAAGAAATCTTATGGAAGCAAAAATCTAGAATTCAATGGCTCAAAGAAGGAGATCGAAACACAAATTTCTTCCACAAATCTCTTCTAGCTCGAAGATCTCACAACTTTATTTCTTCCTTAAAATCAGATTCCGGAGATGTTGTTTATACTTGGGATGGCATGAACTCTATTGTTGTTGATTACTTTTCCAATATTTTTGCTGCTACTCCTCTTGACTCAACTTCACAACAAAATGTTCTTCAAGCAATCCCTTCTCTTATCACTTACGAGGAGAACTCTATTTTGATTGCTCCTGTTACTATCAATGAGCTTCAACAAGTAGTTTTTAAAATGCAAAAAGGGAAAACCCCAAGGTCTGATGGTTTTCCTATTGAGTTCTACCAAGAGTTCTAGGATATCCTTCATGTTGATTTATTAGAGGTGGTGGAAGAAGCCAGGAAATCCAAAGAAATTTTGAAGGTTATCAATAAAACTTATATTACTCTTGTTCCAAAAGCTCAAGAGGTTGATCATATCTCGGCTTTTAGACCTATTGCTTTATGTAATGTTCTTCTCAAAATTATTACTAAAATCATGGCGAGAAAGGTTGAAGCCTCTTTTGCATAAGATTATTTCCCCGAGCAAGGGGGATATGTGGAAGGACGTCAAATAGTAGATGAGATAGTTCTTGCTCGGGAAGCCATCCATTCCATGGATATGCAAAATTCTCCTTCTATGTTCATCCGGTTAGACTTATCCAAAGCTTATGATAGAGTGGATTGGCACTTCCTTATCAAAGTTTTGAGGCAATTTGGTTTCTCTAAGGATTGGATGGATTGGATTATGGGATGTATCTCTTCGAGTTTCCTACTTAGTTCTTATCAATGGCAGGCCTTCTCGGTCTTTCCCGGCTTCCAGAGGTATTAGGCAAGGTGACCCGCTATCCCCTTATTTATTCATCATTCTTGTTGAATGCTTGGGTAGGACTATAACCAAAAAGAGGGAAAACAAAACCCTTGAGGGAGTTACCATTGCTCATGGAGCTAGACCTATCTCTCATCTTCAATTTGTGGATGACTCTACCCTTTTAGGTAAAGCTACGGTTAAGGAAGCTTCTAATATTAAGCAAATCATTAGCTGTTTTTCTAAGGCTACTTGGGCGGTTGATCAATGAAGACAAATCTAAAGTTATTTTCTTTCAACTGCTCTGCTAGACAGGAATCCATGGTCTTGGATAAATTAAGATATAAGAAGACCTCTCTTCCAATCACTTATTTAGGTATTCCCATAAATATTGAAAGGCAAGAAAAATAAATATTGGAATTGGTTGTTGGACAAAGTCAAGAAGAAAATTGGAAAGTGGACCAACAAGTGGCTTTCTTTCGGGGGTAGAATCACCTTGGTAAAATCAGTCCTTCAAGCTATTCCTATTTATGTTTCTTCCATTTTGAATATCCCAAAGGTTGTTCTTCGAGAATTGGATCAAATCGGTCATCGTTTCCTTTGGAGTGGTACTAAGGAGAAAAGAAAATGGGCCTTGGTGAAATGGGATACTTTATGTCTTCCTAAGAGTGAAGGGGGGTTAGGATTTCGGTCTTCAATTAATAACAACAAAGCTTTAGCTGCTAAATTATATTGGAGGATGTTGCATAACCCCAATGCTCTTTGGGCCAATAATCTTCGTGCTAAATATGTTGAGAACAAAAGTCCTGAAGACCTTGTTCGCTATCAACTTCCTACCAAAGGTTCTCCCATTTTAGAAGTTCTTAAGGCTGGTGAGGATTTGATAAAGAAAAAATTATTTTGGATCATTCATAATGGTCAACATGCAAATTTTTGGACAGATTCTTGGGATGGTCACAAGCCTTTGATAACTCAGTTTCCCGATTGGAGGCCTTGGATGGAGGAGCTTCACCGAGCTAATTGGATAAAGGTGGCTAATTACTTGTCGGTACCATACTTGGTAATTCAAAGGTTGGTAGATATTGGATCCCTATTGAGGACTGGCCTATTCAAATCCCAGAAAGGCAAAGACAAGATATCCAAGGCATCCTTCATATGAGATCCCTCTCTTGGTCCCATGAAAAAGATTGTTTTGGATGGAACAACACTACTAAGGGTGAGTATTCGGTTGCTCAAGGTTATTTGACCTTATGCCATAATAATCCCAACCATTCTTCGACATATTTTCTCAATTGTGGGCTCAAAAGCTCTGGCCTAAGGTGAGGTTCTTTAATTGGATTTTATTGCATCGTAGGGTGCTTCTTGGTGAGCAACTTATGAAGCGTGGTTTTCATGGCCCTTTTAGATGTGAAATGTGTGAAGAGAATGTAGAAAATATCAACCATATTTTTATTGAGTGTACTTTAGCCTCTGAGCTATGGAGGAGAATGGCAACTTTACTTGGCTTACAGTGGTCCAATTTTTTCACTTTTGAACGGCTTTGGAGGGATTGGCCTAATCAAGAGGGTGTTGATCATTTTATTAGGCGGTTAGTTTGGATGGGTTCTACCATTCTTCTTTGGAATATTTGGAATGAAAGGAACAACCAAATTTTTAATCAAGATAGGAAGGATATTCACTATATTTGGCAAAAGACCATAGCCAACTTAGTTGAATCAGTCCATCAACTCCTTAATCACCCCCAAAACTCCCACCAAATATGGGATCAAGTGATGCAAATATTGAAGATTAAACCTTCTAAGGGCAACCAACTTAAAGGGAATGTGAGTATTAGTAAGATGGATAGGACTAGAAATTGGCAACCTCCTCCTAAGGATTTTGGAAAAGTCAATCCTGATGGAGCCTCTAGAGGGAACCCTGGAAAAGCCAAGGTGGGAGGAATTGGTAGACTTTCGAGATGGCTCCCTGGTTTTTACTTTTGCTTGAGAATTTGGGTATTCTTTCCAATAACCTTGTTGAGGGGTATGGTATCCTTAGAGGCCTTCAGGAGGCTACTAAGGTTGGATGGGAAAAGGTGTTAGTTGAGTCGACTCTCAACTTATGATTAATCTCTTGAAGACTCCTTATAAGAATCATAAGGTGGATTGGAGAATAAAAAGAATTATTGAGAAGATTCGGTTAATCCAGATGGGATTTTTGAAAGTTGATTACAATCATGTGGTCGGAGATCAAAACAAGAGTGTTGATGCTTTAGCTAATTGGGCTTTGGACAAAGGTGATCTTACTTGTTATGGCCACCCTCCTATATGGTGGGCTTCTCAAATTAGGGAAGCTCTTCTTTCTATCATTTCTTTGGATGGCTCCAGTTATGAAGGTACCTAGTTTCTTCTTGTTTTTTTTTTTGTTTCTCTTTGGTTCATTCAATTTTTTTAGTTCCCTAGCTCATTCTATTCTTTATTTTGTTTCCTCTGTTGATTCTTGCATTAATAGTCTTCTGGTCTAGATAGGTCATTGTTTTGTTCATTTTTTTTTCTTTTGTCTTCTTTGTTTTTTTGTTTAGTTTTTTAAGGTGGGTGGGTTCTTTTGTTTTGTTTTGTTTTTGTGTTCTTTGTGTTGTTTTTTGTTGTTCTTGTGTTTTTGTTGTTTTGTTTTTTTTTTTATGTTTTTTGTTATTGTTCTTGTGTTTTTTTCGTTCTTGTTCTTGGGTTTCTCTTTGTTTGTGTTATTTCATTTTTTTATGTGTGAGTGTTTTCTATGTTTTTTGTTTTTGTTTATTGTCTGTTGTTGGTTGTTTTTATTTTTATTTTTATTTTTATTTTATTTTTATTTTATTTTTTAGGTTTTGGTTGTGTTTATTTTTCATGTTTTTTTGGGTTATGTCTTTGTAGTGTTCTGTTGTTTTTGTCTTGTTTGTGTTTTGTTATGTGGTTCTTGTGTTTTTCTATGTGGTTTGTGTTGTGGTTTCTTTTATCTTATTGTGCGTGTTTGGTTGTGCTTTTGGTTTTGACACACTCAAGGAGCATGTTTTTTATTTTATTTTATTATTTTTGTTGTTATTTACTTTTTTTAATTTGGTTTTGTGTGTTTGTTTGCTCCTTGAGTATGTCAAAGGTGGTAGGCCGGGTCCGAGTCCTGGGCGTTTTTGGTGGAATGGATACCCCTGCCTCCTTGGGTCTTACCCGAAAGTGGCATCCCTTTTGGGATGTTTTCCACAAATAAAAAAAAAAAAATGGCAAAACAAGGGCCAATACAAAAGCAATTATTTTGGCCAAACCAAATCAACACAGGCCAATCCAGCCAATCAAGCCAATCACGTCAATCAAGTGGTCATGAGCCAGCCGATAATGGCTCAACAACAACCAATGCAACAACCACCGCAACAAATTGCCTATCATGCGGTGCCCTCAGTAACCCAATCTATGCAAAACATAGTGCCAACTATGGAGAATCACCAACATCGACAATATGTTCGACAAAATCATCAATACACCCCTCTATCTGAATCTTATGCCTCCATATTCTGAAGGTTGTATGACACCAATAGACTTGCTTTGCCTGAGGTCAAACCAGATGATCCCACCAGACGTGGTAAAAACTACAGGGAATATTTGTTTTGCCCTTATCATAGACAAAATGGGCATGACATAAATAATTGCCATGTATTTAAGGATATAGTACAAGACCTCATTGACTTGGGGGCCATCAAGCTTGACAACCCCCTAGCTCAACAAAACCAAAATCTTGGTATCTTCCAAACACCACTTCCTCATCATGAGGAGGTGCAATCCACAATGGGAGGGTCTAACATCAAGACCCCTCCCAATCAAGTTAACCATGTTCAACAGTACCAAGGTTTTGTAGGTGCCATTCATGTGGTAACCCGAGGTCAACAATGACAAAACAATCAACAAGATGCATGGCAACAACCCGTTCAACAACCCATGAACTCACAAGCAAGGGAGTCTCAACCTGTTCCATCACCACCCATCCAAATTTCCCCAAATCCTTCTCCACCAATCCACATTCCCAACCATTCTAATCCATCAAGTCATCCCATCAACCACCCCCAAAGGCCAATCATTTCTCTGAGTAGCCGGTTAACCACGAGTTTAAAAATGGCTTCATCAAAACTATCTATTTATGACCTAATTCAACAATCTCCCCAACATCGTGAGGCATTAATGGATATTCTAAAATCCATCGAACTCCAATCTCAAGATTCCAATGCCTTTAATAACTTTGTAGGGAGTATTCAAACATGCATGGAGCCTTCCATCATGTTTTATGACTTTGAGATTAAACCAATCTCATCAGAATCAGTGGACCCTCCATTGCATATAATGGCTAAAATTGATAGGAAGCCATTCAAAAGAGTCTTAATTGATACTGGCTCCTCCATTAACATCATCACCACATCTACCCTCCATCATCTCAATCTTCCTCCATCTCACATAACCAAATCCACCTTCACATTGAAAGCATTTAACGATGCTCTCTGCTCTACAGTTGGCACTATTGTTTTGCCCATCGAAGTAGGGGTAAAAATATTGCATACCTTGTTCCACATCTTAGAAGGATCCATGGCATACAATGTACTCCTTGGAAGACCTTGGATGAGGGAAATGAGATGTGTCCCTTCCATATTACATCAATGTCTGAAATACGTACACGAAGGGCAAGTACATTGCATACCAACGGATGTTGAGCCATTTAAGTATTGCAACTTCATCTCGAATCCTTATGAATCCATGCTTCCTTCTACCCACCTTTTCCTCACGTCATCCACCACATCATCAATCACTCCATCCAATCCTTCATCAAAAGCTCCCATTCCTGAGGAGCTTCCCATCACCAATTCCAACCAAGCATCCACTTCTACACCTTCATTATCATCATCATTGACTACATGTACATGTGGTCGAACCCAATCCATGCCATCCACATCATCATCCCCTTCATTGGTCACAACAATTCCTTCACAACCAAATCCATCTCCATCAGCCAATGTTTCACAAGTCGAATTATCAAACTGTGAGATACCCACATCTTCCCCATCATCCGAGCCATTAGCCAACCATGAGCCTCCCATGTCCACTTCATCCTCATCATCCCAAGTTGAGGTCCACCTCACCAACCCTGGTATTGGTGAATATGTGGTCCAAGACATCACAATCACACCACTCAATATCTCAACTACCAAGGATTTTGATCACCCACGTGACCCACCTTTATCTATAGGAGTGGTATACAATATGGGTTTAGTGCCTAATAGCATAAATTTTGTGTATGGGGGGATAGAATATTTGTCTAATCCTACTCCCCCAGAAGAACCCAAACAACCACCACCTACCAATATCCAACAAATGATGGGTTTTCCATCCCACTATTTTCATAGACATAATTGGCAAAGACATGGCTTAGGCCGATATGAACAGGGAGTGCCTCAACTTATTGATGTCCCATATCAAGAAGTGCATGACCATTCAGGTCTAGGTTATCACCCACTTCCCACCATCTCTTCTTTTGAACAAGCCTTCCAAAGGCTTAATCTGAATTCAGAAGAAGAAGCCCTCCACCCCGATGACTCTGACGAGGAAATGTACGAAGAATTTGACCTCATATCGATAGCTTCTGATGAATCTGATGAGGAATCAGAGCCCATCATTCCCCACACCGAACAAGATGAGTTTTATCTCAGAATGTTCCCCATCCATGAGCCCATATTTCACTTGCTTCTTCCACAAGAGTGAGCCGAACCTACCGGTGAACCACCACCTCCATATCATTAATCCATCTCATCAGCCAAAATTGTAACATATGTATATAATGCAAAAAAACATAAAACAAACAAAAATATTTTTTTTTTGCATTTCATGTATATAGCATTTAGTTAAGTGCATTTATTTGTGTTGCTTGTTGTTGTCCAGGTTTACCAAGGTCCTAGCATCGGTTCTTAGGCTCTATCCATCCCATCCATTTCACCTCCTCCATTTTCCCTTAAGTCAACATGAATCCTGCTGACTTATTCACCCCACTCCATAATCCATACGATTTGGCTAAGCCAATTCCTATTGACATAAGCCTTATTGATATGGATCAGATTTCCTCACCACCATATTTTTTTGAATTTGTCCTATCCGAGGAATTGTTAAGGGCTTCAGCCAACTACATTCCTCCATCCCCTCCACCTTCACCTTCACCTTCACCTTTGAATCCCAAGGTTTTCCAGGAAGACGTAGATGAGGATAAGTCAGAAGAGTTTGATGACATCATAGATGACATTCATCTAATCCCAACGCCCCATCAACTTGAGGAAGGTTCTCACATGTCAATTGAAGATACTATCGATGTGAACCTTAGTTCAGACAAAGACAATCCCCAAATTGTCAAGCTTGGCAAAATCTTATCCAAAGATGAACAAGAGCAATTAATTGCTCTCCTCAAGAGGAAGAAGGGAATTTTTGCATGGTCCTACAAAGACATGCCTGGTCTTGACCCTAAGTTGGTTGTCCATAATCTCACCTTACATCCTGATGCTAAGTCGATCAAACAAAAACTTAGAAGGATGCATCCTACCATTGCCCTCTTGGTCAAAGAAGAGCTTCAAAAGCTATTAGATGTGGGTTTCATTGTACCCATTGATTATCCTGAGTGGCTCTCAAACATGGTACCCATTCGTAAGCCTAATGGGGTGATACACATTTGCACTAATTTTTGAGATCTTAACAAAGTGTGTCCTAAGGATGACTTTCCTCTTCCAAACATTGATACTCTTGTCGACACCTACGTTAGCCATGAAATGCTTTCTCTCATGGATGATTTTTTAGGATACAACCAAATTTGAATAAATCCTGATGACCAACACAAAACAACATTCACTACACCTTGGGGAACTTTTTGTTACAAGGTGATGCCCTTTGGCCTTAAAAATGTAGGTGCCACTTATCAACGTGCCATGACATACATTTTCCATGACTATATGCATAATATTATCGAAGATTATGTGGATGATCTCTTGGAAAAATCCAAAACTCGACAAGAGCACATTGGTGTATTGGAAAAAGTTTTTGATCGACTTCTAGAACATAAGGTAAGGTTGAACCCCAAAAAGTGTGTCTTTGGTGTTACCTCTGGCAAACTACTAGGGTTCATAGTCTCCAAAAGAGGCATTGAGGTGGACCCAAACAAGGTCAAGGCTATCATGGAGATGCCTCCCCCAAAAAATTTAAAGGAATTGCATAGTTTACAAGGAAATATCCAATCGATCCATCATTTCATTGCGCAACTTTCTGACAAATGCAGGCCATTCAATCACCTGCTACAAAAGGGGGTGCCATTTTCTTGGACAGATGAGTGCCAAAAAGCCTTTGATGACATTAAGCAATACTTAGCTTCTCCACCAGTCTTAGCTCCTCCTCTTTGGGGGTCCCCTTCTATCTTTATGTTTCAGCAATGGACTTTGCATTAGGGACAATGCTTGCACAAAAGAATGAAGAAAATCGAGAGCAAGTTATCTATTACATTAGTCGAACATTGGTAAGCTATGAAACCAGATACGCTTATGTAGAAAAATTGTGCTTAGCAATGGTTTTTACCACTAAGAAACTCAGACATTACATGCTTAGTCACACAACATATGTCATAGCTAGAGAAAATCCTCTACGTTATATGATGTCTCACACTTACAATAACACCCACACCGCTAAATGGATAATGCTTCTTACTAAATTTGACCTTGAGTTCATTAGCCAAAAATCCATTAAAGGTCAGGTCATAGCCGATCAACTTGTGGAAGCTCCACTACCTAGTGATCATCCCTTGATTATTGAGCTCCCAGATGATTCGGTATTCACTATCACCGAACAAGAAGAAGATGTCATTCCGGAGGAAGACATCGATATCACACTATTCTTTGATGGTTCTAAGTGTGAGAAAGGTCAAGGTGTTGGAGTCATGTTTCATACACCCTAGGGGGTACCTATCCCCTTATCATTCAAACTTGACTTCCAATGCACAAACAACACTACAGAGTATGAAGCCTTAATATTAGGCCTTCAATCAGCTATAGCTATGGGCATAAAGCGTATCAAGATATTTGGTGATTCTCAACTTGTTGTCAAGAAAATCAATGGAGAATACCAATGTAAAGAACCTACCATTAAACTTTATCATGAAGTAGCAATGAAATTGCTCTCTACATTTGAATGGTATGAAATCGATAATTTGCCATGTTCGACTAATAGATTTGTAGATGTGATGGCCTCTCTTGGATCATTGATTCCAAAAGACTCCTTAGGAGAGGTACAACCTCTAATTATCACAACAATCTCTAAATCTGCAATTGTCCATGCTGAATCTAAGGATGAAAAGGATGTTTGCTTTATCCAGTCGGATCCATATGAGCCTTGGTCAAGCCAAATAGTAGCCTTTCTCAAGTTTGGAACACTCCCATATGACATGTCTCGAACTGCTAAATGCACTTTCAAGCAAAAAGTAGCTCATTTTGTTCTCTTGGGGGACATGTATAAACATGGTTATGATGGAATCCTCCTTCGATGTCTCGAGGTTGTTGAGGCACAAAGAGCCATAGCTGAAGCTCATGATGGTACTTGTGGTGGTCATTTTAGTGGGATGGCCATCACAAAGTGTATTCTATGCATGGGTTATTATTGGCCCACCATGGAACGAGACTATTGCACTTATGTCAAACATTGTAAGCAATGTCAAGAGCATGCTAATTTAACTCATGTACCATCACAAGCATTACAACCTATTCAAAGCCTTTGGCCCTTTTCACAATGGGGTCTTGATTTAATTGGAAAAATCTCACCTCCTTCCTCGAGACAACATACATTCATCATCACAACCACTGAATACTTCACAAAGTGGGTTGAGGCAATTCCTTTAACTAGTACGATAGGACCTAGAATTGTGGAGTTTTTACTTCATCATATCATTTATCATTTTGGTATTCCCTCAAAAATCATCTTCAACAATGATAAGTCTTTCAAGAACAAGGATGTTCAAGCACTTTGCAAGAAATATAACATCCAACATAGTTTCTCGACTCCTTATTACCCACAAGAAAATGGATAAGTTGAGGCTACCAACAAGACCTTAATTGCTATTCTCAAGAAACTGGTTAACAAAAATCATAGAGATTGGCATACTAAAATTCCCTTGGCATTATGGGCTTATCGAACAAGCATCCACATGCCTACTGGGGCAACACCATTTTCATTGGTCTATGGAGCCGAAGCAATCATACCTCTTGAGCTTGAGATCCCCTCCTTACAAATTTCTTTATAAGAATTCATAGATGATGACACTGCTAGACAAGCACATCTTGACCAACTCACACTTCTTGATGAGAGGTGAGTCAATGCTTTAGAGCATTTACGAGTTTATCAAGACCACCTAAAGCATGCTTACAATACCAAAGTTCATCTATGAATTCCAAGTAGGAGATCTTGTCCTTAAAGAGAATCAACAAAACACCAATGCATTATCGCATCTTCATGATAAATTCATGGCTAATTGGTTGGGTCCATACATTATCACTCAAAAAGTGGGTAAAGGTACTTATAGGCTTGCCAGTCTAGAGGGAGAGGAAGAACCCGAACCACTTAATGTTATACACTTGAGAGCATTCTATGCTTAATGATATTTATATATATGTATATATACATGGCTAATACACAAAAATATTGCACTTCATTTGCACACATTTCATTTAACAACAATTGCATTCATACACTCCATTTCACAAATTGCATTTCATACATTCCATCCACATTTCACATTTCATATTAGGGATCATTTATTCAGTTCAAGGTATTAATTGGTCCAATAAAGTCATGTTGCCTTAATCAGGGGCACCTTCACAACATCATCCACACCATTCCACCAAGTCAAATTATCATTTGCCTCCATATATCCATAATTCCTAGGTGTTTTCGATCACTCAACCACTCCTAGTGTTTTAAGAAAACCACAAATACATGTCAAGTTCTTTTTAGGACCATTACACATCTTCACTAAGAAAATCTTGAGTTCTAGGAATTGACTCCAAAACATTCTTGAACCAAACACAATTTCACATCTTAAAAACATCTTGTGTCAAAGAGGGATAACACCATACTTGGTTTGAACCTCAAAGTGAAAAGGGTAGTCCTTGCTTGTCCCATCATGCAACATAGTCCACAAAAATAGTGGTTTTCACCACTATCACAATTCAAAAATAAAAGAAAGAGTAGGGAAAAATCCCTAAAAACTCTAAATATTTTACATCACACACCACATATTGAGTTGTAAGGATCGTACTACATTTCTAGTCAGACGGTTAGGTAGTCATCCCCAAAACTTAAAGATCAAAATTCTTGGACTATGGAGCTAATCTCCACCGGAGCTATAGATGCTTGACTAGCAGTGGAGTACGCTCATGCATGGTGACACATCTCTTTTAAAGAGACCTCTAACCACACATAAGGACAAGCTAGCTTCTTGGTCTCATCCATAACAGGTCACACCCAATTTACTCAAGATGAGTTAATGAACTCACTTGCACACACATTGGTTCTTGATTGCCTCGAGTCATTACCATGCTCATGATTCGGTAAATGAATTCATTGCACACACATTTGGTCCTAGAGGAATTAGGTAGTTTTAGTGAGTTTGTTTGATACCACTAGTATGTCTGAGTCTCTGCAAAATAGTCAATTTTCCATATCAACATCCATATCTTCTTCCATGTCAACATCCATGTCATTTCATGAGTCTTTTCATTCCACCTACCACCAAGTTTGGTGCCCCTGATTAAACAACAATGCTAAAACATGGCCAAGAAAAATCTAAACTATGAATGATCATTAGAACATTTGCATCCCATAACTTGCATTAATCATCCATATACCATCATTTGCATTAATCATCCATATATATGCATCCACACAAAAACATAACACAAAAAGTAAAAGCCATGTATATATATGTATAAATATCACATATACAATGAGTGCCCAAAGGCTACATACAATGGAGCACCAAGGCTCATATACAAAAAGTGCATCTAAGCACTAGCTAAGACCTCCAAGAGGACCCCTATGACCTAGAAGGAGCCCTAGACCTAGAGCTATGCCTAGAATCACTACGCCTAGTAGACTTAGATACAGATAAGGAAGGTGGATCTAGAAGTAAAATATGATGCTCCATCAACCTATCCTCCAATGACTCGATATACCTCTATCGAGATCGAAGGTATGCTATGTCAAGATTATGATGATGCTCCCTCTCTAGAAGCTCTACCTAGAGCCTCATGATCCTCTCATCTCGAGCCATCACCATCACATCCCGCTCTACCACCAGTTACTCCAACCTCACACAATCCTCCTCGCTCTAACCTAGAGGTCCATCTAGAGTCTCCTCCACATCATCCCCATCTTTACCATCTCCTCCACTCCCTAGAGCCTACCTCACCACACCCTTAGCCCTCCTCCTTCGACTATCAGATTGAAGGTACCTCTACTACTTAGGAGCCTCATCGATCTCCTCGACCTTAGCCTCATCCCCATATCCACCAACTACTACTAGAGTCGATGCCCATGGTGGTTATGTAGCGAACCATGCATCATACTCTATAGTAGTCCCTACATCATCCACATTAGAGAGATCTATCTCCTCATCATCCTCATAAGTCTCCCTCCATGCCTTAGCACATGGTAACCCTATCTCATCTCGATACCTCCTATAGAGCACTAGCTCATCAAGAACCCCCTACCTCAAGTCGAACTAATAGAGCACCCATGAGAACTAGATATACTCAACCTCACTTTGATACCTCCCAACCACCCACCTAGCCTACCTGACCCATCATAGCTACTCTCCATCTCCTATCCACCTAGCACCCCACCATGGCCTCCATATCACTTGGGTGGATGTCAATCCAACCCACAAATCCTTATACCACTAACTCATCTACATAGGATGACTCAATGTACCTCCTCACCACTACCCATCTCCTAGCATAGGGTTACTCCCTATCCAAATCCTACAACTGGTAGACCCTTCGATCGAGCCATACTAAAATGCTCCCATCCCAACACTATAGTAACAAACTACATCCCAATCCCTTCCTCCCTTACCTCCTCACCTCATAAATCTCTCAATACATCTACACCAATAAGGTAGGAGCCCATGCATACACCTATGGTGTAGTGATCATATCATTCACCAACCCTATGAGGTTCCAAGGGAACCTACATCGATACTATTTAAGACCATGATGTTGGCCAACATGAACATTACCAAAGTTGGTAGGGCATCCAGTGTCTTGTCCACATACATGGACAAGTACAAAATACCCCCACATGTCACCACCACACTCTACCAGCTATCACCAAACATCTTCCTCATATTTATTCCCTGATCATGTCCAACCTCAACATGAATCCCCTCCATCGATAGCTTGAGGATGTGATATACATCCTCAAGTGTGAGGGTAATCTCTCTAGTAGGGAGCTGAAAGGTCCCCCTATCTAGATCCCACCTCTCTACCAAGGCAGAGAGGTACCCCTCATCCACCCTCACCACATCTATTTAGGCTACCTCCACTAGCCCCACAACCTTCAACCAATCCCAATCCTCACCCTACAATACCTTTATCATCCTAGGGATGAGAGGTGAGAACCGATGTCGAGCCTCCAAAATCCTAAGCTACAACACAACACAAAACATTTGTTGTTAATACATGTTCATAATTAAAAAATAAAAAGAGCTTCAAAGAGGGACTTACCTTGGCAAATCATACTTCCACTTCAGCCGCACCTTCCACCACCATAGCTTCCACCCTCTCTCCACTTCACTCCACTCCACTCCACCCAATTCTCCTAGACGCAGCTTCACAAATTCACAAACACAACAATGAGCTCCATTTTCACCTACAAGCTATTTATAGCTGCTTCAAGCACCTTGAAATGCCCATGGGTATTTCTTAGTGCATTGAAGTACACCATGGCATTTGGGGAGTACCCAAACACTAGCGGGCATTTGCACATGCAATAAGCACCAACCGACGTTTGGCATCAAAACTGACAAAAAGATAAAATCAATGCAAAATAGTGGCTTACCCCCACCAAATCACTCCAAATTGCATCCATGCATCCATTTCATCATATTATCAAGTTTTGTGAAGGTCCAAACCGATTTGGATGCATAATTTTAGTTTACACCCAAAAGGCGCAAAATCACTTATCAAATTCCAAAGCGCTCCAAAATGGTCCAAATTTTCACAAAATGACCATAATCATCATTCTCATCATCAATGCTTCATTTTCACATCATTTCCAATCATCAATCATAACATTTGCACATTTTCCAAGTTCAAACAAAAATTCAAGTGAACCTCGTATCTAGTGGTTTATTCTATCTACTTGGTGATTGCAGCGATTGGTATCCATGCAAGTCGGTAAGATGAATAAATCACCATAAGGACACTTGGTCATTTTCATCATCCCATATCTCCTTGTTTGAAATCACAATAACCTTTGGTACTTCACATTTTGAGTGAAACCATGCCAAGAACAATTTGCACAAAAGTTGTCATTGATGGCCTAGTTCGTGGGGCTTGAAACATGGACAAAATCACATTTCATCATTTCCCATTTCCTTGATAGTCATCATGGTGATTGGCCTTAGCTAGGGTGATTGGTTCCGACCATAGGAATTACCTGATAGTCACTAGTTGGCCCTCCGAAGTTGACTCTTTTTATTTTGCATCTTCATCTTTGCATATCAATGATGCCAGAAGGCACATTCTTCAATAACATCGAATCACCCCAAATTTGGGGTAACCACATTTGGTTTTGACTTTCCCACAATGGGATACATCTTACATGATCATGGCATCTACACTTGGCAAAAACCCCTTTCTCTATTAGGGAAAAATAAGTCAATCACATGCATCTTCCACCAACCCCTTTCACCATTGGGGCAAAAATGGTATCATTTTACATCATTCATATCATCCACAATTACACCATTCATCCATACAATCATTTGCACTCATTTTTCAATTGGCTCATGAGATTCATCCACAAACTCATTCACCAATTGAGGGGGTAAGCTACGCAATCAAAATTCTTTTATCTCCAAGCTCATGTCCACATCTCAACAAAGTTGCTTCACCATCAAGCCAAAATAGGTGTCTCATATTTTTGCACCGCATTGTGTTTCACGCAATGCGGTACAAAAAGGGGCATCTGTAGACACCAAAATCTAGCCACTTGTCATCCATCCAGGTCTTCCCACCATTTTTACCCATTATTTACATATATTTATGTATATTTATTTAATATATATTTAAATATTAATATTTTATATTATATTTATATATATTTAATAAATGTATATATATATGTGTAAATTAATCTCAACCATCCATCTTGGTCTAATCCTAGCCATTCATCCACCTTAATCCATGCCACCTACCTAGATTTAATCTCCACCCTCCATCACATTTTAATCTTGACCACACAAATTGTGTCATTGAAACCCTAATATGCCCTAGGGAAGATTATAAATAGGAGTCATTTTGATGGCTCAACCCCTGAATCAAAATCCTAAGCAATCTAAGCAATTCATGACCTAAGCTTTTAGAAGTCCCCTTTTGCATCCCTCACCTTCACCTCCACATCCACCACCGTAGCCCTCGCCCGAAGCAGATCTACTTCTATAGACCTTGCCTCAACCCTCGAACACCTCATTGCTACCCTCAAGCACCCCTCTACTACTCTTGAGCACCTCTAGGTACTTTCCACCATCCTCAAGCACCCATAGGTATTTCCTACTATCATCGAGCACCCATGAGTATTTCAAACCCTAGGTCTATAGACCAGCGAACCCTCGGGTGTCGCTAGGGCATCTGCATACCTATTTTCCTACAATGATGACAATGACAGATCAGAAAGTGATAAGTTTACAAGGTAAATCTTCCATTATTGTATTGATTTCATTATTTCTATATTTTCTCATAGAATTGTTATTTGATAGCTAGGGTTTTTATTGATTTTTGAGGGTCTCACATAGTGGAGCCCTCACAGTTGCTATTAACCCTCTTTTATCATTTTTTGTGTGTAGATCTAGAGATATACAGGCATTTGGTAGCTGCTTAAGCTGGAGTGGTCCGGTCAATGGATAGCTGAAGCCCACTCACCTCTATTGGGAGCAAAGTGAATAACACAAGCTTATACTAAGAGGGGGGGTGAACAGTATAAGACCAATTTTTACTTTTCTTTCCCAATCAATATTATGCAATGTAAAGATAGCAATATAAATAGAAGTATTCAAAGCAATGCACAAATCATCACACACAACAGAGACACCATAATTTACGTGGTTCACCCAATGTGGGCTACTCCATGGAGAAAATATTTCACTAAAATTTTCTCAATCAGTCTCTTGGAAATCCTTTCCCTATTATAATTTTTATGGACCTTTGTCCAAAGGAGATACCAATCCCCTTAATCAAGTTCATGGATCTCTATCCACTGGAGAACTCATTTCTCCTCTTGATCTAGTTGGTGATATTCTAGAAGAACTATTGCCTCCATTGCATTGGCTAATGGATCTCTATCCACTGAAGACTCTTGTCCTCACTCAGAATACCTGTCCTCATTGCCCTGGATAATGGATCTATATCCACTGGAGACTATCATCCTCTATACTTTATCACCTCCAAATATTACACTTAGCTCTGTCTCAAATCTATACTAAATACAGTCTGTCGGTCTAGCACAAATCTATCCTCAATATCTGTCTCTAGTTTGACACAAATTTGTCCTCAAATATGCACCAAAATTTTTCCTCGAATCTGTATTAAACATATTCCTTCGGTCTAGCACAAATTAGTCCTCAATCTCTATCCTCAAGCCTTAACTCAAAGTTTGACTCAATCTCAAATCAACTCGGTTGGATCTGCCCCAAACCTTAACTCAAGGTTTGAACAAATCAATCAATCAACTCTATTCTCAAGCCTTCTCAAAGACTTATCTCAAATCTACCTTGTAATTTTTCACAAAATCTCACACCAATCAGTCTACAAGTCCTCTCTAGAACTTGTCCAATCTGCTCAATAAGTCCTCTCAAAAACTTAACCAAATATGCTCAATAATTACTCTTAATAACTTAACCAAATATACTCTCACTAATTCCTCTCAAGAACTTAACCAAATCTACTCTCAATCTGTATTGTAAGCTTCCACAAAAGCTTACTCAAATCTGTCCACAAGTATTCTCAAATACTTACCTCAAATCTACTAACAAGTCCACACTAGAATTTTTCCAATCTCATAGAAACATAAAGAGAATTGTTAGAGACTCAATATGTTCTATACTCATCACAAATCTCAATCACTTTCAATCACTCTTTCAGAAACATACAAAGAATTGTTAGAGACTTAATATACTTCACTCAATACTCATCACTTTCTCAAATCAATTTAGAATATAAAATAGTTTATTTTATGAAATTGAATAATCACTTCACACATCCACTTGACTAGGCTTAACCAACTCTACTCAACCAATCACTCAATGAAACAAACCTTCCTTACAAGCCCTAGTCCAAGTATATAAACACCAACTCAAAAATATTTCCAACAATACCCAACAACCAATATCACATAACAATGATACTCATGTTCTTTTCAAACCTTAGTTCAAGTTCTTGACTCAACAACTCACTTCAACAACAATGCTTACAAAATAACTCTCACATAACAATGATACTCATGTTCTTTTCAAACCCTAGTTTTTTTCTCAACCAATGACTTCAACAACAATGCTTATAAAACAAGGTTTAAAACACAACTCTTTATTCCAGAATACCTTGAAGCATTAACTCAACACACTCAATAAGGAAACCCTAATCAAGTCCTTTTCACTCCAAACTTATTTTCTAGAAAACCAACCAATCAACTTAACTATGGAAGAATGTGCTCATACCTTTTTCTTGATGATGAAGGAATCTCATAAATCTGCCAAAACCACAAACACTTCTTTGCCAAGCTCAAAGAAATTATAAGATGATAAAATCCCTCAAAAATTCAAAACACACATACACCTTATCACTCCATCTTTAAGAAAACATTCATCAACATTTACAAAAATAATTCACCACTTACACCTTATAATCTCCCAATTAAAATAATATTCAATGCACTATTCTTTTCAAAAAATCTCAATGCAAGAAGTTCCCTTTATCCTTTTATAACTTCAACAAATCAGTATGACACAAACACTTTATAAAGCTAGCACCTTATTCCTCCAATTTAACAAAAATTATAATCAAATAAAAATCTTTTTAAGCAACCCTTTTAACTCCCTAAGACCTCATGTCAAACTTTAGGCAATACAAAATAATAATCAAAATATATTACCTTTGTTGTTGGTGGATTTTGAACTCATGATAAAGCCTCAACTAGCACCCTAGCCATGGCTCCAACTATCACGCGAGCTAGACGCTCGCTTGGGGAGTGAAGAGCACCACGTGCTCTATGAAGCTTCCCTCTTTACCTAGAAAAACATGCATTGTTTTCTTTGGTGCTTCCAACATAAACACAACCATCAAAACACGTTACCGTCGCATTTCAAACGCAGGTCACCTAGCGTCCAAACACTCTAACCGCTACTCTCTTGCCACTAGGCCATGCTTCCCAGTTGGATTTCAAATTTTGATGCTTTTCTATTTGTCTCTATTCGCTAGCACATAAAACAAAGATTTGCTTCTCTTTTTTCGCATGAGTCTTTCAACACAATTGCACGTATAAACGTTCGATCAAAAGGATAAATTTAATGCCTCTATGGCATGGGTTTTTATATCGATTTTCTCCTTCACACATACATGTCAACGCTTCAAATTCCCTTCAAACTTTAGACATCAACACTATTATTTTCCTTTGAACTTATTAATTTATAAATTTTTAAATTCTTTTGAATTTAAATTTTATAAATTAATTATTTAAAACCCTTTGGTTTTATTAAGGCCTTATCTCGTTGCACAACTTTGTATGAATAATATTTATTTATAAAATTTAAATTCAATTTGAAATTAAATATTTTATAAAATAAATATTAAACCTTCCTCTAGCTTTGTAATAAGCTTCCTTGGGTTTTTATGGAAAACCTTTTATTTTAAACCTTCTAACTTATGCTTCTACATAATATTAAAAACATTATGAAGCCTTTTTCCTTTAACCTCTGCATTGTTCCTCTTGACCTTTTGACATCATCAGTAGCTTATTAATGACAACTTCGTACCTTGACATCAATGACAACTTTGACTCAAAATATCCAACACAAAGATGAGATTTGAAGACACCACAAGCATTGTTGACTAGGATTTTGGAGAACCCTAGTATATTGTATTAATTGTATCAAAATAAATAGTGTAAACCCCTATTTGAGGTACATTTGATTGTATTGACATCCACAAGCATTAATAATATAAGATTTGTTTTATTGTGCAATCTCTTGTATCACTATTTGTTCATTTTTTGTTATCTATATTTGGTGTTTCATTTTTTTCTTCACAAGATGTTATAGAGCATGTAATATGATTGTAACATAAACAAGCCTGCGATAAAAGTTATGTTAAACAAAGAAGAGCATATATGACAATAAAAATAAGAAAAATGATTGAAATTAAATAAATAAGAAGGAAACAATGATCTAATAAATGAAACAAAGCAAATAATATTTGCATAAAATGCTTAGTGATACAAATAAGTGAGAAAATATTGCAAATTATGTAAGTAGAAACAATAAAAAATTTAAAGTGCTACAAATAGGGATTAAAATCATGAAATAATAAGAAACATAGAGGTTAGTGGCTTCAAAGTAAAAAATCAGGTATTAGGCCAATTCAAGAGGAAATGCATGAAATAAAAGGAAAGGATATGGAAAGAGAAGGTAGCTAGGAATTATATTGCCTAGTAGGGCCTCCTCTTAGCACCAATAATCTTTCCTTGCCCCAATGCCTCTTTGCCTTGCTCAACTTGCCCCTATACTTGTTTTAAATGCTTCAAATGTAAGAAAGTGAGAGAGAATGGGAGATAATTTTAACAAAGTATTGCTATCAAAAATTTCTTATGAAATGTCCATCCCAATATCTCTATTTAAAATTTTTAAGAGGGTTGTCCCAAGGAGGAAAAGAGGGTCAAAGATGTAATTAGGGCAAGACCAAAAGTTGAATTTCGTAGGCTTGAGGAGTGGTCTAAGCACATGTGATATAAGAAAGAAGTGAGATTGGGGAATTCACATAATTCTAACTCATGATAGGATATTTTGTTCATGTTGCAAAAGCACCACTAAAAATGGTGGTAAATTTTCTCAAGTGGCAGTTTCAACAAACGATCAAGTTGACTAGTCAAAATGCTAAAAAATTGTTGTTTTTAAAAAGTGTCATTGTTAGTAATAGCACCATTATGGCACTATTGAAAATTTTAGCACTTTTTATAGGGGTAGAATTAATATTTGGGATATATGGGTTAAGTTTATTGATTGTAGTTAGGATGCCTGGCATATTGGCTAGAGTTGAGATTTGGCAAGCATGTCAAATTGGGTGTCTATATTTTGACTAAATTTGATGTGATTGTTGTGAAATAATTGCATCAAAAATAATTTTTGGGACTCCAATTTTGACACTATGATGTTTTTTGATGTCATAATATGTTGTGTTGAAGAAATGATCTCAAATGGATTTAATATCACACAAAATCCACTTATACCATGGTTCTTTATCATCACCTCTTAAATGTGTAATTTTATTACTAAGCGCCTATGTAGTACAACAAAAACATGTCTTCCATGTATGTAAAACAAAGTTTAAATTTTATGTGTGATTATATATTAATCATGTTAAAGCACAAAAATAAGGAAATAAACCTAACTATTCATTATTAAATCACAATATCAAGCAATGTCATTCATTTCAAATGTTATTAATACTATAATATAAAAGTAAACAAGACCTCTTGAAGCAATTTTTTAATCATAATTTTTTTCTATGAGCTTCTCTTAGGTTAGATAAGCATCCCTTCTAAATTGATAATCAAGAAGTAATTCTTCTTTTGACACATATTATTTTACTATCTTAATTATAATGTAGCAAAATAAAATTCTATGAATCTCATTTTCTTTGTAATGAGCATAGTCTATAAATTGATAGTTTGAAAACATGTTTTTTTTAGACTTGGTTAGTATGAGAAACCCCTATGACAGATGCTTAGTGTTGGGCATCCCAATCCCACCATGAACTCTCATAAGGGGGAGATTTGATCTTATAAATAGGAAATTTAACACACAACCATACACACACACACCCTCACACACTTGCCCATGTCATGGTTTGAACCTTGTACCTCCCGAAGAAGATCCAAATCCCAAACCATTGTGTTGTCCCCCTTGGGACTGAAAATAAATTATTACAAACTTTGGAATGTTTTATTATTCCTAAAATGATTTTAAAAGCACATTTATAACTATTTATGTATCTACAATCATATATATTCGATGTATACTATCCCAATCTACCCTATTCTAAATATAAATTATTACAAACTATGGAATATTTTATTATTTCTACAATGATTTTAAAAGCATATTGATAACTATTTATGTATCTATGATCATATACATTTAGTGCACACTATTCCAATCTACCCTATTCTAAGATGCTATAATTTTATTTGAACATAATTGATAGATTGACATATTGTACTTGTACCTTACCAAACTATTCTATTTCACAAAATTATACTTTGGATCATAGAAAGGTAGTATTAGTAAAATATTGTGTAGTAAAGTACAAGTACAAGTGTGGATATAATATTCATGAAATCTAAAATTAAAAAACTCAAATTAACATTTGGGATGGTAAATAGGTTTATAATATATCTTTGTGCTTCCTCTCCTAAATTAGAAATAAATAATTAAATAAATAAAAACACATCATGATTCTGAAATCGGAGGGCATGAGTTCTATGAAAACAAACTAGGGTTTTGGAGTCTACAACAAAGGCCTAGAGAATATTTTCTCATGAGAAATAATATCAGAGATGATAAATATCATTAGAGGGTATTTTAATAATAAGGATCATGGCCAAGAATGAGGGTCATTGGTACTTCGGTACCAAATACTTCAAAATAAGGAATCTCATACCTAGATAAGCTATGTGGAATCCTAGATAGCTTTAGCAACTATCAAACACATGAAATGATAATCATAAATGTTATGGGAAGGTGAAAAAAGGAGGATTCTCTTCTTGTAAGGGTGAATGGATGTTTACCATAGGTAAAATAAATATCAACCTTAGAAATAGTAGAAGACTAGGTATCCCAGGACATAATTTATAAGACAAAACACAACCTAATAGGTAAATTCATGGGTTTCAGACCATCCTTGCACTTCCTCCACATGTGGATAAGGAAATAATGGCATCTAGAAGGATAATACAAGATTATAACTCTCTCAAATGGGTATTTTTTAGTGGAGTTCACATCAATGGCAAACCAATAAAAAGTATTTGAGAGAGGGTTGTATCATCATGGGCTAGCAGGACTATTCTTGCAACCATGGAAGATGGGATTCAACATGAGGATGAAACATACGTAGTACCAATATAGGTAAGATTATTTACCCTTCTTGAATTTTTTAAATAGGAGTTACTTGAGGCAATAGGAAACTTACTAGGACATTATTAGGGTAGATCAAGAGAAATAGTTTTAGGAGGATTGACAACTTTTGCTAGGGTTTGTGTAGAAATCGACCTCCGTAAACCTCTTCCAACGAAAATAGACCTAAAAATAGAATATTTTTTTTGTGCAAAAAATTGGATTATAAAGTTGTTCTATTTAGATGTAGAGTGTACCACTCTCATGAACATCTGGCTAGAATGTGCCCAACAAGTAAGGATCATCAACTAGAACAAGAGGGGGCAAAAGAAAATATTAGCATGGCAGACCAATATCTTGAGAAAAAAGTAAATTAGAAGGTAGGAAAAATCTCAATAGACTCTAAGGGCTTCCAACAAGTAATTAGAAGGCCAAATAGAAGAAATCAACATAGTAATTAGAGATAAGGAGTAAAACGGGAAGAACAAACAATAGATATGATATATTCAAACAACTTGGAAGCTTGGAAACAGAAAGGAAAATTCAAATGGAAGAACTAGAGGAGGATATTCACCATGTCATACTAAATTACTGGGAATAATACTCCAATGTAACATCGAGGAACAAGCAAGGAGTAGAACCAAACACAACCTATCTCATGGAAGAGGGGATTCAACCCATGAGGGAGACCATAGGAGGGGAAATGGAGTGAGGGATATTCTTACCACAGTAAATAGATATGAAAGAAGGAAATAAGAATAAATACAACCCTACTTTAGGTTCATCAAATGGATAAGAAACGGAAACCAAACCAATCAATAGGGAGGAATCCAAACAAAGAAAATATGGAGGAACAAGGAAGAAATTTGAGCTAGAACATAAAGGTAAATTTGATGGCTAATTTATTCTTTCTCAATTTTCAATGATATTAATTACTTGGAATGTGAGATTTTTAGGTAGCCACCCTAGATAAAAGGTAGTCAAAAATATTATCATGGATATGAGTCCAGATTTATTATTGTTACAGGAAACCAAAATGTAGGGAGAAAACTTACAAAAAATAAATAGGAGGATATGGAAAAAAAGATATATCCTTACTCAATCAGCATAAGGAAAATTAGGGGGATTGGCCACTATGTGGAATCACCAATTGCTCCTAGTGATAGGATGACCTCTACGAGAGGAGTGTTGATGGTCCGATTACAAAATAAAGAAAATGGGAAAAATTGGACTATAGTTAATTTCTATGGAGAACAAACAATCAAATTATAGAGAGATCAATGGATGGTCATCTAGACATTCAGAGACAACTACCAAGAGCACCAATGGATCATGGGGGGAAATTTTAATGTAAAGCTTATAATAGATGAAAAACAAGTAGGTAGAGCCATGTTGGAGGAAAATGGTAGGTTCTTATCAGCAATAACATGTCAAATGAACCTAATAGATATACCAACTATGGATAGCTCCATGACCTACAAAAACAAAATAAAAGAAGGCAAGACAGTCAAATCTTTCTTGGATCATTTTTTCATGGGGGAGGAATTATACTTGCATACCAAGTATCAAAGGAGGGTCATGGATAGGCTTTCCTCAAACCATTTTCTAGTAAGACTTACCATAGAAGAAGATAATCATAAATTCACAAAAAAAATTAAATTTGAGCTATGGTAGCTAAAATATGAGGAGTTGGAGGACCACTTAAAGGAATGGTGGGAAGTAGGGAAACCAATATTTGGGAAATCCCAATTCAAACTCCACAAACAACTAAAATATGTGAGGACCCAACTAAAGGGGTGGAGTAAACACAAGAAGGAACTCACTAGAATCCAAAATAATGAAATCAATGATCAAAAGGAGAAGATTGCTAGGGACATAAGACAAGGAACTATTATGGAATATTTGTTTCAACGTGAGAAAAAATTATTAGGAGAGAGTAAGCATTGGAGGAACAAGAAGATATCTACTAGAGGAAAAGAGCTAAAGTTATATGGTTAAAGGAGGGGGATCAAAACATAGCTTTCTTCCATAAGATAGTAATAGCTAGAAGATAATAGAATACAATTACAGGCCTTATAGATATGATGGGTAAGGTAAAAACCAATGGAAGTGAAATGAAAACTATAGCAAATCAATACTTCCATACCCTAGTTAGTAATAAAAAATTTAATGCAACATGGTAGGAGAATATACTAGAGGCAATTCTGCAATAAATCGAACTTGGACAAAAGAAATTATTAATGAAGGAAATTTATTTGGAAGAAATAGCATGGATCATACAAAAATGGAATAGGAAATACCCCAGGACCAAATGGGTTTCCCATTTAATTTTATCAAAAATTCTAGGAAATTGTGGGTCAAATAGTGGTGGAGGTGCTAGAGGAAATCAGACAAAGTAAGCAAATGTTAAAAGCCTTGAATCAGACTTTTATTATCTTAATACCTAAGGGTTTATCTAGTGAGATAACTAGTAATTATAGGCCTATTTCACTATGTAATGTGTTATACAAGATATTAACAAATCTTATGATGAATAGGTTAAAACCTTTTTTACTAAATTTGATTTCAAGTGAGCAAGGTGGTTTTGTTGAAGGCAGACAAATTCTATATGGAATAGTAATGGCTCAAGATGTGATACACACAATGTCCAAGCAAAAGGACCCAAGTATGTTTATCAAATTAAATATTTCTAAAGCCTATGATAGAGTAGATTGGACCTTTATGCAAAGGATTTTAGAAAAATTGGTCTTTAGAGAGGTGTGGAGAGATTGGGTAAAAGCATGTACACAGACTACATCATTCTTTGTTTTTGTAAATGGCAATCCCTCTCTCATGTTCATAGTAGTATGAGGGATGAGGCAAGGGGACCATTTTTTCCCTTACCTTTTCATCCTATATGCATAGGGCCTAGGGATACTGCTAGAAAAAGAGACAAGAGGAGAGTCTAAGAGGTCAAAAAATAATCTCTTAAATTGAGGGAAATCACCTCTAGTTTATGGATTATATTTCTCTTATTAGTCAAGCCAATCTCCTAGTAGCAAGAAACATAAAAGAAGTTTTATATGGGTATACTCAAGCTACTAGGAAAACTTTAAATAAAAAAGTCTCAAATAGTATTTTTCAATACATTAAAGAGGGTGAGAGATAAAATTATACAATTGTTGAACTTCATGGAAACTCCTTTATCCATAGAGTATCTAGGAGTACCTTTATCTGTAAATAAAATAAAAATCAAGGAGTGGAAAGTGTTGATTAATAGACTACAAGCTAAGTTCAGCAAATGGATGCACAAATGGCTAAGCTTAGGAGGAAGGCTTACAATGATTAAATTTGTGCTATAATCCCTTCCAATTTATAAATTTTCCATACTTCAAGCTCCAAAGGGAATTTTAAAAAATATTGACAAAAACACAAGAAATTTTTTGTGGTTAGGTGTAAGGGGAGAACAAAAATTAGCACTAGTTGGGTGGAGAAGATATGCCAACCAAAAAATAAGGAAGCTTGGGGATAAGATTAGCAGGACACTAGCAAATAAGCTATAGTGGAGATGGATTATAGATGTCGGGGGCTTATGGAGTAGACTGCTACAACATAAATATCACCCAAGAGTGATTGAGGAGATCCCAAGACTCAGAGTGGAAGGAGAGGGGTCTACAGTATGTATAACAATGGAAACAAACCAAGAGTTAATAATTCCATATCTATATTCGTAGTTAGGGTATGGAAAGGATGTTCTCTTTTGAGAGGATTCATGGAAATAATCCCAACCAAATATTTAGATATTTTTAGAGATGGAGAGTTGGAAAGCAGAGGTCCAAAAAATAGGGTGGTTGAAAGCCTCCTATTATATGAAATTATGGAATCTTGTGCTAAACTTACTATAATAGAAACATCCCAAGGAATGGCCAGTGAGGAGGATAAAGGAATTAACTGAAACACTAGGGAGATATCTCCAAAGACACCCAATTCAAGATGGGTCCAAGAGGGATATACTTGGATGGAGAGGAATCAAGTTGAGAATATATAATGAAAAGGAGGGATATAAGGTAGCCTATGGATATGAGATTGCCCCAACACCCCTCCATGGGTATTTGTGTGGCAAAAGGAAGGATGGCCAAAAATTAACATTTTCTCATGATTGATTAACCATGGAAAGTGCTTGACATTTGATAAATTGAGAAAAATAGACTTTTATAGGTCATCCAAATGTGTTTTGTATGGAAAGGTAGAGAAGACCTTGAATTGTAACTTTCTTTGGTGTTATTTTTCTAGAGACATGGATTATTTGGTGGGGCATATGAGCCAATGCTAGGAGATCTTTACGAGTTGCAAAATCTTTTATGAGAAATGGAAATAGTAAAATTATAAGACTAAAACAATGAAAATGGCATGGAAGTTAGGACCCAACTTCATATGGTGGAAGTTATGGCTAGAATAAAATGCACGCATATTTATATCAGAGCATAGAACAAGAAAGCAAGTATGGAAGAGGATTATTAGTAATGTAATAGAAACACTATATATTAGATTATAGAATGAAATGGATATAGAAATGGACGAAGTGATTATCTTAAGAGCTTTGGAATAACTATAAAAGAAAAACAACTAAGGGTTGGATGTGCAGGTGATAATTTCCCAAGTGATACAGAGTGGAGACCACATCTCGGAGAGTGGGTGAAGGCTAACATGGATTGGTATTCTACTAAAAATCTTAGAAATTTTGATTTTGGACTTATTACAAGGAATTGGAAAGGAGAACATGTGTACTGGAGAGTAGAAGGTGCAGTGGAGACAACAAATAATGAAGCAAAAGCATAGATGATCCTATTAGTGTTAATGATAGTTTTGAATCTACACTTACATATGCTATGGATAGAGATAAACTATCAGATATAGTTTAGAATATTATATCCAGTAAGACCCTTCTAGATTTAAGGAATTGGAAAGAGAAGGAAGGTGAAAGAAGTTCAAAATATTTAGAAGGTTTTTCAAGATGCCTTTGTTACGCATATCAAGCAAAAAGGAAATAGGGTGGTAAATTATTTAGCAAAATAGGGAAAGGAGTTGGAGGAAGGACAATACGTGGACTCTTAAATCAAAAATTAGATAAGTTGGTGCTAAAAATCCAAGGGATACGAGAGGTGGTACAAGCAGATAGTAGAATAGGTAGAGCATATAGTGACTTTAATGAATCTATCATAATTAGTGTTATATTATATTACATTATTTAATAAATAACAATATCAAGGGTTCCTTAGACAAATGTCAGAATAAGAAGATCAAAGGTTATTTATGAAAGCTATATTATGGATACCAAGTTCTATAATTGATGTATTGGTTTATTTTATAATAAAATCTCTATGCATTACTTCTCAAGTGTTACATGTGTAAGTTTCTTTATTGTTCAATACTGCTATCTTGTTCTGTTACATTAATATTAAGATTGCATCTTTTTTATATTTGATCCTGTGATTATTTTCTTATGAGATTAACATTATTCTTAAGGCTTCAAAAGCCATCAGTGGTATTAGAGCCATAGCAAGGTTGCTTGCACAATAATTGGGACAGTCTTCATCATCCGACAATAGGAAAATATAATTTTAGGTCTTGAAGATAGAACTTGATATTGGTAGATAAATGAGACCCAAGAGGAGAGGTCCTTGATAAAATTTTTATTATTTTTAAGTAATAAAAGAGACCAGAAATATATCTTGCTCTACATATATATAAATCAAGTAAGTAGACTTGAAGGTAGAAATAAAACTTCAAGTGAATAAGCAAATTTGAAAGGTAACAAAGAAGACTTGAAGACAATATTTTTGGAAGGCAAGTATATTGCCAAATTTAAAAGTTATAGTAGACTTCAATATAGAAAATTTGGATAATACAAGGCAACATTCATAGCATCTATAAGCAAGAAAAGCACCATAGTCTAAGAGGAGCGCTATTCATAACGAGCAAAAAGATTTAAATTTTAAAGTAGGAGAATATTTGGCCAAGGTAAAGGTTATGATTTTGGAAGAAGATAGTGTATGAATAGAGGCTTGCAAGATATCTAAGTGCCTAGATATTGTATGAATAAAAAGGTAGCAAGGTGAAGTATAGAGGAATAACAAGTTTAAATCAGTTTCTAGATAGCCAAAGAGTACCAACAAAATTGAAATCTTTAAGAGCATAGGAATAAATACACCCAGCAAGTATAAATAGGTTAATACCTCAAGGAGATAACAAGCTAAAGCAAGGCAGAATATCAAGCAAGAGCTACGTTAAGGTGAATCTTTGAGAAATAAATCCAAGGAAAATTGTTGAAGATCATTAAATTAGATTATTAAGACAAGGTAGTGCTAAAGAAATATTTGAAGAATTAAAGAGCACTCACGAGAAATATAGTCGATGCAAAATAACATCGAAGATCACTACAAAATAGAAGTTTTAAAGAACATAATCTTAAATATTTGAATAATCTAAAGTTAGCCTATAAATCAAAGATTAAATTAGAATAATCTAAGTAGTTTTTGGGATATAGTGTAGCACACAGCAAGTTTTAGTGCGTAGATAATTCAAAAGGAATTCTAATAAACTCAAAAGGCAACACAATCCAAGAAAATTTGAAAGACAAAGCATGCCCAACATACCATGGAAAAATGGAATAGTCATCAAAACTCTCACTGGAACAAGATTAATAGCCAAGAGCTGAGTGTAGAGCCACGAGGTGAGCAACACAAAATCTGAGAGCCAAGGAAGAAGATTTGAAGAAACATGATGCAAAATGATACGAGCTAAAGCAATATGAAGCCAGAGTCTAATTTGAGCAAAGAATCAAAACAACATAATCTAAAATGATGTCAAAAGCCAAGGCAAGTGAGAAGTGAAAAGATAAAAGGTAAAGTTCAAAGTTTGAGCAAAAAAGTTGCAATCTGAAGCATCTAGAAACCACAAGTTTCAATTCAAATTAGCCAAATGTTGCCTCATCATTGCAAGTGAAACATCAAGGACAAGCGCATAATTGTGTAATGTATAAGCTAAGAAAAAAAAATGAGTGCAAATTGGAGGAATTGAAAAATTCGATAAAATAGGTTGTAATGTTCTCCAAAGTGCTTAAATGAGGCACTTTCATGTTATGCTTCACACATTATGAGGTATATAATCATTATATACTCACATGCTTGAATTCAAGAAGCACAGAGAAGATGTTTTCAAAATTTGAAAAGTTGCAACTCTAAAGTAACCATAGGGAGTCACACCTTTCAAGGAGGTATATTAGGGTTCATTAATTTGATATTCTAATTTTTGGATTATTGCTAAGGTTAGTAAAGTGATAAGTTAATTTTTTTATTTTTGAGTTTTATAAAAAATTTCTAAAGTTATTTTGGAGTGATAAGTAGCTATAAGGTTTTATTAAAGTTGTTTGAGATATTATTTAATATTTTTTTTAATTCAAAATTTATAGAATTTTTTGCAAATTATTTAATTTTGGGGAGATAAGGAATTCTACTTAAAACTTAGGAAAATTAAATTGCAAAATTCTAATTATTTAGGGAGACATAAGGAATTCAACATCATTTCGTTTAGAAACTGAGAAATTATTATAAAAACTAGGTAGATATAAGGAATTATATCTCTTAGGTATAGAAATTTTAAGACTAAGAAGAATTATTATGGATCATTGGTACATAGATTCTAGAGCTAGTAGACATATGACTAGAAACAAACAATGGTTTAATACATTTTGATAAAAACATGAGAAACCAGTTGCTATAGCAGATGTTCTAGTCAATTTGACAAATGAAAAAGAAATAATTTATAATTTTTTATATGTTCATGGATTGATTACTAATATTCTGTCAATTTCTTAACTCATGGATCAATACATGATAGTAGAATTTAAAATTATCAATGGAAGAAAACAATATCATATTATCAAACAAGGAAAATTGATAGCATTAGGCTCTTACAAATATAGTTTATTTACTTTAGATACTACCATAAATTTGGCTCTTTCAGTAGGAATATATGAAACAAGACAACTTTATCATAAATGATTAGAACATACCAATGCATCATATTTAAATGAAATTATTAAATATCAAATAGTAGAATATCTACCAAAACTTTCTTAGGAGTCTGATGTATGTCCAAAATGTTTAGTAGGAAAACAACATAGAATACCTTTTGAACTTCGTCAACATAGATCTCAAAAACCGTTGGAATTTATATATACATACTTATATGATCCAATGAATATCACCAATATTGGAGGACATAAATATTTTCAATTATTTGTAGATGATTACACTAGAAAAATGTGAGTATACTTTATGAAATATAATTCTGAAGCATTTAGTTTTTTTAAACAATTCAAACTTCAAGTAAAAAAATAATCATGAAAGACTATCAAAATTCTTTGTTTAGATAGAGGAGGTGAATTTTTATCAAAATATTTCAGTCTATTTTTAGAGGAAAATGGAATTAAAAAACAACTCACTACACCATATTCACCACATAAAAATGGAATTGCAAAAATAAAAAATAGATCTATAATGGAAACGATAAGATGTATGTTTAAAAAAGCTCATCTTGATCATAAATATTGGGCAAAAGGAGTTAAAATAGTTGTATACTTGTATAATAGATTACCTACAAGGATACTCAAGAATGTTACACCAAAAGAAGTATGGTCAAGAAGAAAACCAAATATTGGAAAGTTAAGAATCTTTGGATGCAAAGATTGCATGCACATTCCAAAATAAAAAATGACAACTAGATGAAAATATTGTCTGGTATATTTATTGGTTATGATGATGAATCTGCAAGATATCGGATCATTAATCCAACCCTAAAAAAAATCTATATAAGCAGGGATGTAATCTTTGATGAAAAAATCAAAGATGAGATTAAAGAATAAAATGAGGAAATAGAATCAAAATCTCAATATGAACAGAGTGAAAATACAAAAATTTCTACAATTTTATTGTAACCACCAAAAAGGCTCACACCTAATGTATCCTATTGCAAGAATTGAAAAAAATAATACAATATGCATACAAGAACAATAAATTGACAACAAAATTATCAATAAAAGATGTTTTATTCCATTATATTTCAATGCCAAACTCCAATTACAAGTACATCCCTCTTAGGGATAATCATCTTGATATGATTGTTACAATAGGATGTGTTTTTATTTCCCTCTCAAGGGTAGGTGTGATTTCAAAATTCCCTTCAGGATGACACAAACTGCTCTAGTGTGGAGTAGACCCTCTTCTTCATGTTGAGGAAGGATATGGATGGTTGTAGATCCTTTAAAACCTATCTCCTACGATCAAGAAACAACACAAGAATGTCAAAAGAATAGGAAGCCTCTCATGATGAGGCCCTTTAAAGACAAATAGCATGAGAATAGCATAATGATATAAAATCAAGAAAGTGCATAAACTATGCTAAACATGTGTAAATCCTATCAATATTGATGGAAATATGTGAACAAGAAATACAACTATCAATCTATGGAACCAATTACTTGAAATGAAGCACTGTAACATGAAAAGAAGCCATTAATGTCTAAACTACTATAATGAGAACAAGTTAGTAAAAACACTAATTATGCTGGTCAAAAGTCTCTAAAATCCTAACTAAACCATTAAAATGCTAAATGTGATATAATTAAGCATACTGGAAATAAAATAGTAAGGAGATATAACACCTGTTGCAAACCGCAGCTCTGATAGGCGGTCTGCACTGTAAACTGTGGCTGAAAGCCGCGGTGAGCAACCAAGTGGTTTACCCTCCAAATTCAAGGGATGTGGGCTTGAACTCCTTGTCCAATTGATGTGCAAGGGTCACCTTCGGTGTCCTCTAACATGTTTTGTGGTTGACTCATTGAATAGGACCCTCGTTTGCTTGAATTGGTGTTTCTTAGCTCTACTAGGTCCATAGGGAATCCATGGCCTAATTCATCATGATGCTTGATAAATTGACAATGGTGATGACAACAAAGCTCTCTCTATGCACTCAAGTGAGTCCACACTTTGACAGGGCTTCACTGCTCTAAACTCCAATTCTTGCTTCCTTGTTTGCACTAATTCTCAAGGGTACTTACAAGATTTCCCAGGGCTAGGGGTGGCTTCATGGAGAATCCAAGATCAATAAGGGGTGGTTAGGACAGTTGGATTGGAAGCTTCCTTCCTCTAACCACCTTCTTCTATAAAATATGGTCATTCAAATCGATTTGGCTTGGATGAAGGCCAACTAAACTTTAGTTAATACCGTAGGTTACAGCTATGGTCCAGACTATAAACTGTAGGCCTCAATCGCGGTTTAGAATAGTAGACCACGAGTCTGGGCTATAGTTTAGACTGATTAGGCCAAGGATACCAATAAGAGTGGTTAGAACCACTGCTCTATCTTGGATTCTATCCAAGATCTTCCATATGGTCTTGTAGCATGTCCATATGAGTAGTCGCCATCGACATGATGCATTTTAGGTGTCTAAAGATGCCCCTTTTGAGATGTGTTGTGAGATCGAACAACTCTAAGTAAAAATAGACATAAAACGATGTCGAAGGTTCTATTATGATCATTATTCAGATAAAAATTAGATGCCCCAGGTCCTGCAAAAGGATGTGCATCCTAGAATCATTGCTTCCAACTCTTTGGAGGCTTAAAATTGAAAGAGTTTACACTCGTCATCAGACATTTGAGTAGCTTTGGCGCTACAATAGGAGTTAGGCCTATATAACCGAAAGGATGAGAGTTATAAATAAATTATCATATTTGCTAATTTTCCTCAAGAAAATGGGTAAGCTTATGATAGTTGTTGACAATGATTCACAAGGACGAACATAATTTTGACAAGATCAAGGGATCTATGATCTCAAGGATCTTCTACTAATTTTTATTATGATTTGATATTATGACTACCCCCTCAAGCGACAAGTCAGTGAGGGTAATGAAAATATATGAAATGATGAGGTCGCTTGACCACAATGAATGATCTGAAAAAATTTAGATTTGAGCATTTTAATGCCTTGGCTAGGCCTAGTTCAACTTTTGATTGCAACTGTTAATAAAATTTGCACATTTCTATCCCATGGAGTAGTCGGGCTGCAATAGACATCTTAGAGAATCAAAATAATACAAATCCAATTAGTTTTGTGTTGAATCAAGTTATCGATGATTTTTTGAAAAGATATCATAGGATAAATGACATGAAACACCTCGTTCCCGTGGAGCAGTCCGGCCACGAAGGCCTTCTTAGGGATTGAAAAGAAGCATATCAGATCAATGATGACAATTTTTGCCCCAAATGTCCTTATGGTAATCTACTCATCTTGCCAGATTGCATGGATCGCAGGTCGCTCCAACCGCCAAGTGTATAGGGTAAATTACTAAATACGAGGCACATTTGGTTTTTTATTATTTGATTGATTTTTTTTTGTTAACTTTGATTTATTTATCGATCCTGGTGCTATGAACATCACCAAATTTGCAATATTGATTGCTCTTTTTGAAATTTGATCTATTAGGAGTCATTAATTTTTCATTTTAGACCTTGCCACGGTAGGGTTTGAGTGCATTTATTTCTAGTTGTGAACCGCACGTACAGTCTACGGTTGAAGTTTTCAAATTTTGAGAACCGCAGGTTGGACCCGCAGGCGAAAAACCCTAATTTTAGGATCATAGGTGTCAGTTGAGGTCCACCAAAATTAGGAGTACCTATAAATAGCCTTTACCATTTGAATTTTTTATTATTTTCTTGAAAGCAACTACAATTGTGAGAGATTTGAGAGGTAGAATACATTCCTTGATTCGAAACTCTACCTAAAACTCGACAAAACCTCACACCTATACCCCAATGGCAAATCCTGGGTGGCCATCGACTAGTAGAGTAGGTAAGGTAACTTGAAACTGAGTCCTCATAATCAATACCAACTAAAATAAACCACATTAATTAATGGGTTAATGAATTTCATTAAACAGTTGGTAATGAACCTCACATTAGATTAGGTTAGTTTAGTTTTTAATTTTTTTGGTCAGCGAGGCTAGGAAGGGACCCAAAATGGGTATCCCTCCTAGACCGCAGCTAGTAGCTGTGGTTCCCATTTGTCATATTGGGGATCACAGCTTTTAGCTGCTATTGGAATTCAAATTCCAATGGTATATGGACCGCAGGGTTGACCCGCGATTCGTTGACTTTAGAAAAAAATTATCAAATTTTTAATTTTTCTAAGGTTTAATAAGCAATTGATAGCATTTAATGCAATTATGACTTGCCTAATTAATATTTTTTATTTTTCTAAATGCTTTGTGACATTTTTTTGTCTTTTTATTAGTTTTTTAATGTTTTTGACATTTTTTAAGGTCATTTTGCATCTATTTTTGCTTGTTTTTAGTTAGATTTTTTTATACCATGCTTTTATTTCATAGGTTGACCTCTAGAGCTCACAAGACATACATTATAGATCTACCCACTATTAGGGTAGATCAAGCCTATTTGACTGCATTGACCCAATGCTGGAATGCATGGACCAACACCTTTCACCTGCCCACAGGTGATATGATCATCACTCTTGAGGACATCTATCGGATATTTAGGATCCATATTTATGGTGAGGCCATCACCTCTTCCTCCTCCTTGAGCAAGGGGGCAGTATTTGATTCTATATTTGGTGACCGGAGCCATGAGGATCAGCACATGATCAATCATGGAAGAGTCCATATTAGATACTGGTAGGGCCAGTGCATCTTCTTCGTGAGAGAGGCAATATTTATGCTCCTGGTGGTGTAGATTGTTCTTCCAGACTCCTCAGGTGTGAGGATTCCCTATAACTTCCTGGCCAGTGTCAGAAGAGTTATTCAGAGCTCCACTGCTCAGCTACTGCTTCTAGCTTAGGGGAGCACCCTATTATGCCAACTCTATCGGGAGCTATATCATATCACTAGTCGAAGCCATCATGGCATCAGTTGTATCTTGCTACTACATGTCTGGGGCTGGTAGCATATTAGGATCATGCATCCTATAGGTCTACCCCTTGACATTACTATGATTGACGATCAACATCAATGCTACATCGCATGCTGGCCTTGAGAGGAGGAGGGATTTCGAAGCAGCAATCATGTTGGTGATGTATATCATTACATTGCATGATTTTCAATGCTCAGGTTGAACAACATTGAGTGGGACTCCTACAAGGATTGCCCGAACTAGCCAGAGTTAGGCGATCGACTATGACAAGCTTATCGAGATAGGTGGCTACTCGGTCATAAGGTCAAGGTTAGGGAGTACCAGTTCTACTCTCATATTATGTGGTAGTTCATCCTGGTGTAGGACATCCTAGAGATTCTATTTGTATATAGGCGTCTAGTCTTGGAGATGCACCTACCATGGATTTAGCCTACAGCACTTGGAGACAAGGTTGATAATTTCTAGGATTCTAGATACGACAGGGTGAGGACCATCCCAACATATGACACATGGTGTTCCCTATTATAGTGGTAGGTATAAGGGCCTCTAGGTAGGGTGGATGACCAGGCAGAGGTAGAGGTCAATCCAGATAGGCATAGGGTGCGCCAGCAAACTAAGGGTGGATGGGGCATAAAGGCCACCATAAAGGAGGCTCTGTAGGCAAAGGCTGAGGAGGAGGCTAAGGGATCCAATGATGGTGAGGCACCTCCTTACAGTAAGGTAGGATAGCTCCTTGCTCATATCATAGACCTACAAAGATGTAGCGGGATACTTCTATCACCCTTCTAGAGGTGAAGCTAGCTCACAGGGATAGGCAGCTAGCAAAGGCTCAGGAGCAGATCATAGGTCTCACAGTGTAGGCTACAATGGTAAAGACTTAGGTATATGATCTTACTAGTGCATGTGATGTGACACTGGTGGAACGGAGTGAGGCTATCACAAAGTGCAACTCCTTCTGGGTACATAGGGAGGATCCTTCATCCTCCCAGGCTATTATGGGACCTCCAACTGCACCACTATCATTGTTACCAGGCGGTCATGACCCAATAGCAGATATTCGATGCTTATAGGACCATTTGGCTGATTCTAATGCTAGCCATACATCCAGGGTAGCTCGAGTGGACCATCTGGAGGGTCACATTAGGTTGATAGGTAGGTAGGTCCTAAAGTATTCACATATTGTGAGGTCTCAGAGAACCAGGTCTAGGTCTACAGGGTATTCCACAACGAGTTCTAGCCAGCAGACTCATAGGACTGAGAGGACACATAAGTCCTCTAGCACACATGGAGGCAGCTCCCATACCAGGACCAAAGAGGTTGGTCAGTATTTTGTGACCTCTAGTCACAGGTCTCGTCATATAAACATACCAGTATCCCATGTACTAGGCCTCTTTAGATTAGGAGGTATACATGGCCCTTAGTAGGGCACACAGTAGGCACCATATTCAACTACAGAGCAGGCTCTAGAGCACAGGGTTAAGGGAGGTGGTGAGAGTTCTAGTTCAGGAGGATCAAGCTAGAGCTAGGGCTCTATCAGATTTAGGCTACATTTTTGCATATGTATCATTTTTTTGGTGTAAGGTCTAGGACCTACATGATTGTATCTTCCAGGTATTTTGTACTCCTGATGTACTCTTTTGGACACATATATATATGAGATTGATCATTTATGACTCATTATGTGTACTTATGTATTTTTAATTTTATGTTTATGTTATGCACATGGATTCAATGCTTATGTTAATTTGATGCTATATGATGTGATGTATGGATGACATGCACTAGATAGCTATTTAATTTATGATGATGATGTTATGCAGTGATCTATATGCTTAGATGTGCTATTTATGATGATAGATGCATATGAATGCAATAATTATTTAAATGCGTATTTGATTTTGCTTTATTGCATGCATTTAATTTATGACAATGTCACGATATGCTAATGCAATGTATGTAACATATTATTTACATTATGGTAATCTAATGTAAATGAACCTATATGCTTTAATCACTTAAAACATAAGGAATGAATGCAACATGTGTCTATCAATCTAATGGATGACACCACAGAATGTATAAAAATCATGAACGTAATTGAAAATCCTTAAGATAAGAATTTAATCGATTAATCACCCATATATGAAATGCAATGGTATGCGATCATACTGGTGGAGATATTTTTGGTGGGAGGGGGAGGGTCCTACTCCCCTCCATTGGTTCTTACCCAGTCCTTGGCTCATCCCGGGTCATCCTGCTCTGGGAATGCTTTGTAGTAGATGATATCCTTGGGGGAAGATCCTTCTCCACTTTTTGCTCCTTTCCCAGTAGTTTCAAGGTTTCCCTGCCCGAGCCCGGGGTTTGGTGCATCCCAGGGGTCTCCTAGGGTTTCCTGCATGCTTCTGGGATCCCTTCCCCGATCTCCCTTAGGCTTCCCCCTAGGTTTTTTTGTAGGTTTTTTCTTGGATCCAGTTCCCAGGGCTTCCTCGATCGGTGGTGGTGGCAGGTTGGGTTTTTGACTGCTTCTTGGTGCATCCCATGAGGTCCTCTCTACTTTGGGGTTGGTCTAGGGGGGCCAGTTTCCTCTTCTACTAGTGACTCCTCTCTAGGATGCCCGTGGTTGTTGTTGGTCCCGTCCCATTGGGTAGGGCCCTTTTTGGTTTCCTATTTGGAGGCTTCTTCTTGTTGGATCTACAATTTTGTGGACACCCAAGGCATTGGTTGGCCTTCGAGGTGGGCCTCTTCCTCTTCCTGGGTTGTTCCCAGCCCCAGTCCTAGTTCCCTAAAGCTTCCATGAGCAAGGATGGGGGATCTTGGTCCCTTCTTCTGGGGTTCCTAGGATTTTTGTTGCATGTTTGGATCTTGGGGGGACCCATGATTAGTGCATGTAGACCCCAATTCCCCAGGTTGGGATTCCAAGGATCTCATATTTGTTTCTATTCCTACTTCCTGCCTGGGATCCTCAGGTTATTCGTTTCAATTCCTATTCAAGGGCTTCTAGTCCTAGTTCCCTAGATCTGTTCATGAGCAAGGATGGTGGTTCCTAGACCTTTCTGCTGAAGTAATGGAGGCTTCCTTCTATATTCACTGGTCTAGGGGGATATCAGTGTGTTTGCAGCTGTGGTCCCTCCTTCCTCCTTTAGTTTTGGCTTTCGGGATCCTATATTTGCACCTGTTGTTGTTTTCCTTGGATCCTTCTGGCTTCCTTGTATTTCTCCTTGTTGTGCATAGGGATATCTTGGCCTATAGATATCCCCAGTAGTGTTGTTCCTCTTTTCAAGCTCAAGCAAAGGCTTCCCATTTTTTTCTTTGAGGACCCTGATGCCATTTCCCAGGCTATCCTGCTTCTGATACCTAACCTGTATCCCGATGCTGATTACTGATTTTCTTGTGTGGCTACTTGCTACCCCACTACACCTTGGATTGCATCCTGAGGCATCCCTGGGCAAGGATCCTCTTCTAGTTTTCTAAATTTCCCTACTTTAAATTTTTGGGCAGGATTTCTGGTTGTAGAGTATTCTTGGCCTTCTTGCTCTCCCTACGTAGGTCTGGGCATATGCAATGTATCCACCCCTGGGAGGATACCAAACTACTGTATCCACCCCAGGTGGATCCTAGACTATTGTATCCACCCCTAGGAGGATCCCAGTCTACTAGCAATGGGAGGATGATACTTTGGCGAAGTGGGTCTCACTAATTAGTTCTAGAATTTGGTCTTTCTATTAGATCAAGGGTTTTTTTGGCCCTTTCCCTTTTAGTTTGTGTTTATTTTCATGTACTAAGGAGTTTCTTTAAATATTGGCTCTACGGGCCTTTTTGTTATAAGGTTTTGGGATCATCTTAAAAAACCCAATTTGTAAATAAAATTCTAGTTACTTATCAAAAAAATGCAATGGTATGCAATGTTATGATGCGAATGATATAATATGTCATTCTATTTTCCTTTGCAAGTTTAAAAAATATGCATAATATAGTCAGTGGTCGTCTAAATATTATTTCTAATATCTATCTAGTATCTATCCTATATCTTTGATTGTGCTTTATATAATGACGTATCATGGACTCGATACTTTGTAGTTTGATGATTTTATATGGTTTGTGATATTTGGTATTTTGTTGTTATTAGAGAGATTTTTGAGGTTTTCCATGAGACTCAAACACCCTAGTAGACTTATCAAAATTTCCATACTAACCACACTAGACTTCTGAAGTGCGAGGCTTTTGCTAGGATAGGCCCTAACTGTTCATTATCCCTGTGTGTGCACATGATTATATTAAAATAAGAGATGAGCATTCCATGATGTCAAGCAGGATTCTTTCAGCCCATTTCTAAGATAAGGGTTCCACAAATGTCTTATCCAATCCCAAGTTTAGATTTTAGTTGGACTAAGCCACTAGGCAATGTAGGATGCCTAAAGCTAGCCCTTCCACATTCAAACATTGGTCTGCCCACAAGCGAGATGCAAGTGTATCAGACATATCGTCATGCTTAAGGTACAGTAGTGTCGATAATTCCAGGGATTCAGGCTCATTCTTTTCTATCCTTCAATTTTTGGGATACTTACTCATATGTGGTGAAGCAAGGGATTTGATTCCATATTCACTCTGAACTATCTCTGGATCTTCATTTGATCTCTCTTTGAACTGAATTTGTGATCTTCATTTGATCTCCACTCAAAATTTGATTTATGATCTTCATTTTATATTCACTTTGAACTTGATTTGAGCCTATTTTTTTATCTTCATTTGATCTTCACTTTTTGGCATTTACATGTGATAATTTTCTTCAGAAACCTCCCTTTGGGGGATTTACTTTGGAAAACTACTTTTGGTATATCGATTGCGGATATTGATCTTATGATATCAATATGGTATATCAATCTAGGAAGTCAATTTAGGGTATCAATCTTGAGGATTGATGTGGGATATCACTCTGGGATATTGCTCATTTTATCATAAGGGATTCTGAATAGGGAGCTAACCTATCCTTTTACCAACTTCCAACATTTTCCATATCATCCGCATAGAGGGATAAGCAAGAGTAACTCTTTTTACCTCAGGATACCCAATCCTGCTTCGCAACTTTCATCTTCCCCTAGTCCTTGTTAGGATTGTTTAATTTTTTGATTAGTGATAGGATTCTGATATGCTAAGGGTTATACTAACTAAACCTCAACTAGAAAAGCAAAGCAATATTTATACCAACTCTTGATAAAACCTCTAGGTATGGTTGAATCATCGAAAAAACTAGTATATCTTCATAGCAACAAAATGGGTTGTGTTGAAAAACACAATTACTCACATAAATGATGGATTGTGATAAATGTAGAGATGCATGATTTAAACACAAGCATGGTGTCATTTGTAATACTGAAAAACACCATCCCTCCTACTATGGAATGCAGTGGATGAATAATACCTATATGCAATGCAATAATGCAGTGGATGCATGAATGAATGCAAAATAAAAATGCAAAATTCAAATGCAAATGCAATTTTTTTTTTGGATTTTATTGATTTTATAATTTTTATGAGTTTTGAGCCTCATATTTGACCAAACAGTGAGTACATGCCTCTGGAGCCTTTAGGAGTGACCAAACGGTAAGTAAATATCGTTGGATCCTTTAGATTGACAAAGCAATTTTTCAAAAAAATCCTTGGAGCTTTTTAGAATGACTGAGTGGCTTTAAGAAAAACCCTTAGAGCCTTTTGGGTTTGACCAAAGGGTTTATGAGCACCTTTAGGACTTTTTGGGATGACCAAGTGATCTTTTAAGAATCCTTGGAGCTTTTGGGTTAACCAAGCAATTTTTCATAAACTTTTGGTACCTTTTGATTGACCAAACTACTCACAAACAAGCGTGGAGCCTTTTGGGATGACCGAGAGGTTATAAGCAAACCCTCGAGGCATTTTATTGACATGACCAAGTAGTTTTAGGAACCCTTGGAGCCTTTTGGGATTTGACAAAAGGGCTTATAGATGCCTTTGGAGATTTTTGATTGACCAAACTACTTATGAGAGTGTTTGGAGCCTTTTAGGATGACCAAGAAGTTATAAGAAAACCCTCGAGGCTTTTGAATGACATGACCAAGTGGTTTCAAGAACCCTTGGAGCCTTTTGGGATGACCGAGCGGTTTTAAGAAAACCCTCAAAAATTTTTACTATGCTCCTAAGCATAAAATGCCTTAAGATGGATGATGTTGAGATATTTAGGCTCTTAAACACCTCCTAGCAACGTTAGGGGATAGGTACCCAGACCAATCTTTTCAGATATGATGTAGGGTCCTAGCCAATTAGTCATGAATTTGTCTCTCATATCTAGTGGTAAATTAGAGTTTTGTTGGTTCTCTTTCCAGACAAGATCCCCAAATTCAAATTCTCTCTGTTGGACTTTGATATTGTAAGCTTGTTTTAGTTGCCTCTGATAAATGCGGAGATGCTCCAAGGCATTCATGTGATGTTCATCAAGCAGCGTCAATTGATCTAGTCGAGCTTATCGCACGGTATCATCATCGATGAACTCTTTCAATATGACGCACAGTATTAGAATTTCCAATTCCAAGGGCATAATGGCCCCAGTGCCATATACTAGTGAGAATGGCGTTGTCCCAATGGGCATCCGAATACTAGTCCTGTAAGCCCATAATGCAAGGGGCAGTTGGATATGCCAGTCTTTATGGTTTTCTTGGACCGTATTTTTCAAGATGGCCATCACTATCTTATTTGAAGCTTCATCCTTCCCATTTTCTTGTAGATAGTATGGAGTTGCAAAAATGTGTTTGATTCTATATTTAGATGTCAAAGCTCTCATATTTTTGTTCTTGAAGGATGTTTCATTATCCAATATTATTTTGGAAGGAATCCCAAAATGACTTATGATATGCTCCAGTATAAACTCTGCTATACGAGCTCTAGTTATCATTGTTAAGGGTATTGCTTCCACCCACTTTGTGAAATACTCAGTAGTCGTGATTATAAATGTATGTCGACCCAATGACAAAGGAGAGATCTTGCCTATAAGATCTAATCCCCACTAAGCAAATGGCCAAGCCGCTTGGATGGGTTGTAAGGCCTGCGATGGCAAGTGCATAAGATTAGCATGATGCTAACATTTGATGCATTTCTTGATATACACATTGCACTCCTTCTCCATAGTGGGTCAATAGTAGCCCATTCAAAGGATGCACTTGACGATGGCCATGCCACTAAAATGGCCACTACCCGTACCATCATGAGCTTGTGAAATCACCCATGATGCCTCTTGGGGATCTAAGCAACGAAGGAGAACTCCATCATAGCCTCATCGATACAAGATGTCTCCTATTAAGACATATTTAGCCACTTTCTATTTAAATGTGTGCTTTACGGCACACGGCAATCCCTCTGGGATTACACCAAGCATTAGGAAGTCATGGATTTATGACATCCAGTTTTGATAAGCCTTAGCTTCAACTGCTAAGACGACTTGCTCCCCTTACGTATTTACTTTTAGAAATGCATACTGGGAAACAACATTATGGTGAATGGTGGTACCACTACCCATCAGACTCTGAGAGGTTAATGACCCCCAAGGTGCCTTCTTCAAAAAGTCTTCATCTCTGCAGAACCATTCGGCTTTTGGTTCTATGCTGATCATGTTGACTGACATTCTATTATCAAAGGCTTCGCATTATCCAATCGAGTGCAAAAGCATTTTAACATGAATGGTAGTGAAATCAATAGATGGATTTTTAGGGATTAAGGATCCCAAAGAGGCCATGGTGTCTGCGAACCTATTTGACGATTGAGGGATTGCCTCGATGTTGTACCATTCCAATTTAGCCAAATATATAGCAACAAGATCCTTGTAAGCTTTCAATATGGGACATCGACACTAGAAGAGTCCCTTAACTTGATTTACTATGAGCAAGGAGTTGCCAAAGATGTTTAATATTTTAATATTCATGGTGACGGCTATGTGGATGCCCAACAGTAGGGCTTCGTACTCAACGTTGTTGTTGATGCATAGAAAATCTATTTTAAATGACAAGGGCATAGGAGGTCCTTGCAACATGAAAAATACTATTCTTAGACCATCCCCTTTCTCGCACTTCGAACCGTCGAAGAATAGAGTCATATCAGCATTATTCTCTGGTTCTTCGGGTTCAGGACCTTTAGATATGACGAAGATTGCATTGTTTGGAATATCTATGGTCTGAGGCCTACTATTTGATAGTGGTGCCTCATCTAATTGATCCGCTATGACTTTTCCCTTAATGTACTTCTGGCTTATGAATTCTAGATCAAATTTTGTCAGTAGCATGATCCACTTCGTAGTACGCATATTATGATACATCTTACTCATCATGTACTGCAAAGGATTTTGTTTAGATATAACATATGTCGTATGACTTAACATATAGTATCATAATTTCTTTGTAGCGAACACCACTGCTAAACATAATTTTTCCACATATGCATACCCAAGCTCATAGCTCACCAAGGTTCGACTAATATAATATATGGCATGTTCTTTTCCTTGCACATTATTTTGGGCTAACATGGTTCCCAATGCAAAGCTAGTTGTTGATATATAGTAGAAAAGGCACTTTTGGCCTTGGTGGAGCTAGCATTGGCGGTGTTTCCAGGTATTGCTTTATTTCAGTGAAGGTTGCTTGACAATCCTCATCCTAGTTGAATGGGATCCCCTTATATAGCAGTCGATTCATGGGTCGACATTTATTTGATAACTAAGAGATGAATCTCTTTATCGATGCTACCTTACCCTAAAGGCTCCTTAACTCTTTAATATTGGTGGGAGGATGTATTTCCAAGATAGCCTTGACCTTCATTGGGTCAACTTCGATGCCTTGTTTAGATACGATGAATCCTAGTAATTTTCTAGAAGTTATGGCAAATACATACTTCTTAGGATTCAATCTAACATTGTGCTCTATCAGCTGACCAAAGACCTTTCTTAAGACCTTTGCATGCTCTTCTCGTAGCAATTAATTGGCCAACAAGTCATCGATATGTCATGGCCCACTGATATGTGGCACTAGTTTTTTTTAGGCCAAATGGCATAACTTTATAGCAAAACATTCCCCATGGCGTTATAAACACAATTTGATGTTGTTCTTCAGGTTTAATCTGAATTTGATTGTAACCAAAAAAAATTTCCATTAAGGAGAGCATTTCATGACCTACAGTTGCATCTACGAGAGCATCAATATTGGGTAACAAAACTAAATCTTTGGGTGTTGCCCTATTTAGGTCTCTAAAATCCATGCAAATATGGATTCTTCCATCGGGTTTTCCCATGGGTACCATATTGGACACCCATTTTGGATAGTCAATGGAGATTACAAATTTTACATCCAACAGCTTTTGTAGCTCATATTTCACCATTAAGGCTATTTTTGGATGCATCTTTCTAACCTTTTTCTTGAATGATTTCTTCGTCAGATCTAGCAAAAGGTTATGCATAACCAATTTTGGGTCTAGACCTGGCATAGCCTTATACGTCCAAGCAAACAGATTTGGTCTGTCTTTCAGTAGAGGGATGAGGGTGGCTCAATCATCTGGAGTGAGAATATATCCAAATTTAACCTTCTTTGCATTGGTGGGATCATTACTGATATCCACCATAAAGGTTTCCTCTACTGACATATGTGATCCCTCCTCAATCTGATGAGGGGTAGGAATCAAATGGATGTCATCAGTCGGATTGATAGGTTTCGCATTGGAAGTATTTTTGACATCATAAACATCATATGCATAGCCTAGTGCAAAATGAAATGGTTGTAACATTTCTTTATTAGGGAAGAAATCTTTAGGCTCGATGGGTGAATCAACATGATCCCAGTCGATAGAATCTTTGTTAAGATACAATGGTTTGGACGGATCTGCTAGATTACGGAGTGGAGTGGTCAAATCAATGGAGACCATATTGATGGAATGGCATTGATCTCCAGGACCACATGGACCAACTTCTACATAACCAATGTAGTCCTCATACCCATGATCTATCTCTAATGGCACAGGTACAAAGGGGTCTTCTTTGTGAGGACTGCGAACAACTAGATCATCCCTATGCACTGGTTGTAAAATATGATCATTTGGCTCTCGGAGCTCCATATAGGTCAGCAAAAAAGGATTAACCAACCGATAAATTTGATCCAAGTTTAATCGTCTTGCTCTCATACGAGGACCAACATGTAACCAATGATAGACCTCATCTATATTGATGGGTTGATGACGGTAATGCAAATATGGAGGACCAAGGTAGGCCCTCTCTAACTCATCTTCTTCATCACTGTCAAACAACCAGAACCCATAATTCACTCCTATTCCTATGGGACACTCTGAAAAGTGCGGCCCCATGAATCTGACTTCTTTATTGTTGTCATCACTATCTAAAAAAATCGGATAATTATACCACAAGTGTGACATTGCCAAAAAATCTAGCTTCGCTTCTTCCCCCAAATGATCAATGTTGGGAAGGATTTCCTCGGTAACATGTACCAAATATTTAGGCAGTAGGTGATGCACATACAAAGGCCTTAAATAGCCCCACTCAGCTTCCTCCTCATATTGATTGTCGTTTGAGGATTCGTTGTATGCATCATAACTTGGTCCACATATTTCAGAGGTGGACTCCTCTCTATCATCGTTGTAGAGATATCCTAACTTGAGATCACCTAAAACTATGGGGTTATGCCCCTACACACCTATGTCATTGGATGCATTATGTATTTTATGATCCAAGTTGCCTCTGGGATTTTGATCTATATCAGTATGCTCTAGGAGCCCTTCATGATGTTCTTCAAGTGGCTCAGCGGTGACGACATATATTGTCGGGTGAGTCCTCCAAAAGTTGGAAATATTAGGATAATATGGGTTGAAGTCCACATCATCCCCCAGACTTAGGTACAAGAAATCTAAGGATGCTGCAATCAAGTCATCTTGTCCTTATATCTGTAACCCTAGTCCAAACCTATCAATTGCTATCTGATAACGTGGCTCGAACAGAGTTCTACGCCCTTGTTCAAACAGACCAAGTTTGTACCCATGCTAGTGATACAACTCAAAAATATGCATGGAGTACTTTGGGTTGGATAAATAATGAACATTTACAATGAAAGGCTCGTCACTATCTTCATCCATGGGCTCTCATGTTGGAAGTTGATCTAGCCCAGCTTATATGAAGTTAGTCTGATTAGGTGGCTCTCCCAATAGAACCATCGATCCAACCAGATAACGATGAGTGGACAGTCGACCCATATCTTGTGTAGTCTCCAAAATATATCCAAAGGTTACATTCTGCACAATATACTCACCTAATCTGGTGTTGGTGAGATGTATCATCACCCGCGGTGCAGATGACCCTGCTGACGATGCAGGAGAGGCAAGCTGAGGTACCTCCTCGGCTATGTCTTGGGATTCCTCCACTTCCATGGGGATGGGAGCCTCCTTAGCGATTGGTTTGGGTGTTTGTTTCTTCTCTTTTTCACCCATATTCACCTTTAACTTCCTATCATCCCGAAGCATCATTGATGTAGTCAATTTCAGCGAAGTAGAAATAGTACGCTTAGATCTATGTGACACAGATATCGATAGTTGAGCATGTACTATTTTTTTGCCTCCTAGATTTTTAATCGATGATGAGGGCCAGATGTCTAGGTGAGTTGATGGGATTATAAAACCCCTAGACAAATCTGCTAAGTTCATGAACTTAAAAGGTTCTTCATCGGATGACACTACGTGAACCCGTCCCTCATGCAAATATTTTACACATTGGTGTAATATAGAGGGAACACAACGCATTTCACAAATCCAAGGCCTTCGAGTAGGATTTTGTATTGCATGGCCCCCTTGATCACATGACACATCACAAAGATGGTCTTTAGGCCTACCTACATAGGCAAGACAATCATGCCAACCGTCGAGCATAGGGCATCATTAAATGTTCTCAATGTGAAGGTGGTGGGCACAATGTGTGATTTTGGTAGCTTTAGATGATTCAATTCCTTGGTCGTTATTATGTTGATCAACGAACTAGTGTCGATCAAGACCCTCTTGAATGGTACATTATTAACACACACAATGATATGCAACGACGGTTTAGTCATATCTGTAGGAACCATCTTAATTTCATGATCATAAAAATAGATCATGGGCTCCTGGCACTGTTGTACATATCCCAAAAAATTGTTAAATGCTTGTGCATCCTAATATTGTACTTCTATGGACCTTAGAATGTCCATAAGAGTCTCCCTGTGCCTAGGGGACTACTATATTAGTTCATATATAGACAGCTTTGTAGGAGCTATCTGTAGTTTTTGGACTAACCTGCTCCATATGGTCACCACCGATCTTGTTGTTGGGCTTGGAATATTCTGTTTCGACCGTTGATTCGGCGTGGCTTGTATTCTTATGGGAGCACATGGTTGATTTAGTTGCTCATATATCCCATATCTTGTAACAACATTCACCATGTCTATGAACCCTTGGCTAGGCAGTTCGGCGTGCACTTGGTTGACCTGGCTAACATTGTTACGCAGTGCCTCATGGTTTGGTAGTAGATTTTTATAAATCCCCATGTTTTGGTTGTTAGGCACCTATGGATTACTTGGTATTACAAGCTCACCTTTTTCAATCATGTTTTGCACAATATTCTTGAAGGACCAACATACCTCGATGTCATGGCCCTTCGCTCGATGGTAGATGCAAAACAAGTCGTCCTAAAATATTTTTGACTTGGGATGATTCAGATCGACTAGCTTAAACTTGGGTAGTATGATCGCCTTAGCCTTGCATAATTGGTAGAATATTGAATTCAATGATTCTGTTAGAGGTGTGAATTGGTGAGGCAGGTGTTTTTCTTTGTTTTTGCCCTTATAGTTGTTATTGCACTTTTCGTATTGCACAGGAGGAGGTTGCACCTGATAATTCTACTTTTGCTACCCTTTATCCTCTCTCTAGAGGTTCAACACTACCTGGTTTATGTGGGTCTACTTTCCCTTTTGCTTTGTGGAGCTTTTCTTAGGCCCCTCTTTCCTTTTCTTAAGCTTCAAATTGCCTTCCTGCAACTTGATGTCTTCGATTACCTTGGCTTGCGCCAAAGCCTCCTCAAATGTTGGCTACTACTGTAGTTGCAATAGTAGCGAGATGTGCTTGGCATAACTCTTGGTGAACATTCAGGTTAATTTCGTAGCAATAATAGGGAATGGCAGCTTTGCCATCAATATTCTCCACCTCTTTATGTATTGTTCAATTGGCTCATCATCGCGTTGAGCTAGCACAGCCAAGTCAGAAAGGTTAGCCTATTTCTTGATACCAAAAGAAAAGCATTCAAGAAAAGCGTCAACCAGTTGCTCAAAATTGGTAATGTTGTGCCTCTTTTGCTGATTGAACCACTCTTAGGCTAGACCTGAAAGGATCATAAAAACTATGTGCAGAAGCAAGGAATTATTGCTAGAAATTTGGAAGTAGGCATCCAAAAATCCTGTGACATGCTCTTGTGCATCTTTGTCACCTTTAAATTTGTCTAACCTAGGCATAATGAAATTCTTAGGGTAAGTTGGAGCAGGTATCGAGGGGTCCAAAGGCTCATTATGAATATTTCTTAATATCGGCTTTTGAAGTGTCATTCTTTGCCTCTCAATCGCTTTTACCTTCTCATATAGGGCTTTATAAGCCTCTGAGGATAAGAAATCCTCCTCCCTAAGCTGACGCGAGGGTGGTCTTGAAGGTACATTCTTCCTCTGTCGAGGTGGAGGTCGTTGCTCTTCCTCCTCCTCAACTAGGAATTCGTTAGGATATTCTTGATTGTTTCTTGCTCCCTCTTCTTCCTCATATTATTGTTGCCCCTCATGTTCGAACGGTGGTGGTCATTCTCTTTGTTGGGCACTAATATGAGTATGAGCATCTTTGTGCTCCTGCTATGCATCGGCTTGTGAAAAATCCTTTCTCTATTTACGCTCTCTATTCTTGACATGAGTATATAGACTAGCCCTGGCTAGCCTATCCTCCTGCTCTACGTGCTCCTTTTGGGTAAGGATGCGTTCTTCATGTAGGCACTGCTCATATAGTCTTTTTCTGATGAGCCTTTGTGATTGAAGATTATCCTCTTCAATGTGTTGCCTCTCTAGATGAGCATCCTCCAATTGATCTTGGAGGAGCTATCATCGTTGCTCAGATACCATTTTGTGTGATCTATCAAGGTCATTGGCCGTGACATGCCTTTGGTATGCATGCTCTGTGTGAGCAACCTTATGGGTTTTGTACCCATCTGACTAATTTGTGACACTTTTGCCCTTGTCTGTAAAGACGACATGGGTGTCCTGTTGTGCTTTGTGCTCTATGCCACCATGCATGGATGGTGGATGTGTCACATGAGGGTTCTTAAAAGCCTCTCCATGTTCTCAAGCAGTCCTAATAGGACCTCCACTATGCTCACTCGAAGCACGAGTGGGTGGAGTCAAAGGCTTATAGCCTAGCTGCTCAAGGACACTACCTAATCCGTCTAACTAAATGGATTTCCACCGCTCATGCGGTGGTGTGCCATTGGCTCCCACCTTAACCATATCAATAATGATATTTCAATGTTCACCACATGTTGGAGTCTGCATAGGCCTATGCTCAATGGTGGCCCTATTTGCATGCCCCTGAATAGGTGGGTCTCGATCATGTTTGTACTTTGAAGGTGGAGCCACTGATCCTCCTACAGAACTATGACGTAGGCATACCAATTTGGATCCCTATATAACATACTCTTTAGCTAATCTTGTGGATCCATGTGCAATGTGATCCTGGTAATGGATTTCGAGTGGAACGCCCTCATTCTAAGAGGCTCCATGCTCTATTCTGTGTCTAGAGGAATGCACAGAAGCTCCTCTATTGGGGGTATGCTCAATAGATTCCCCCCTTATAGAATTATCTCCTCTAATGCTCGTCAAATTATGTTCAGGGAGCGCATGTGGGCAAGGATTCGACATGTCCTGATGTGAATCTATTGGGGCTTGGTCATGGGCTTCAAGCTTGTACCTTTGTCGATCACCCCGTTGTCTCCACCATGGTGCACCTAATGTAGATATATTCTTTATTAAGCAAACAAGGTATACAATGGTGTTTATCTCGTATTAATTTTTAAAAGTGAGCCCTAAACTGTTTTATGTTGTTTCAATGATTTGTTGTATCAGTATATAACTCTTTATCATGTTTTGAAAAGTTTTGAATGATATTCTCAGTTTAAATTGGCTTTCACCTGTATGCTCGCAGCTCAACAACTTGGATGTGACTTCCAGGCCGTGTAAATCCCTCGTGTATAGTGATAAAAGTCCACACCCTGACAAGGAGCATAGGTCCTCCCAGATCCTCACCCGTTTTTCCCTAGTCAGCATTATACCCTTCGAAGAGAATACATGTAAATTTTCCAAGGTACAAAAGGTTCTTGGATCTAGTATTGGTCTAGTATCCAAGGGTACATAGGATTTGGGCCAACAGATGGAAATCACCTCCACCATCATTGAATCCTACTAGTGGTTGGATGTCAAGCCTAACTCACTAGCGTTTAAGTGAGATGTGGTGTGTGTGGTTTGTTTTATTATACATAAAAGAAATGTATCATATAGCACTCATGCTCATTTTCTATATGCTATGCAAATGAAAGAACGTTTCAAATTTAGAAAATGTAAGCTATTCTAGATGCTCTTTTAGACAATGCATATTACATTGACAATGGCCACTACTTGGGCCTCACACATGCACACCAAACAAACAAGTTTTAATATAGCACGTTGTATCCTAGGGCGGACTACAATCAGAGATCCGTTGTTCCTAGCAGCGCCTATCAAAAACTAAGAAAAAAAAACCTAAGGATCTAATCCATTTTTAGTTTGTTTTAGCCTTAGTAGATTTTTGTTTCAATTTTTGTTCTCGAGAAAACATAGATAGAAATAAAAATACAGAGGGTGAAACTGGGGCCTACCTCAGGTCCTCATCTGATCTGCACTCTGCTCTCTACTGTCTGCTCTATCAGATGTGTTCAGACTGTAAATCGTGTGTTGTACCTGTGGTTCAGTTGTTAGCCCGTAGCTGATATCAGCTACAATCTGTACCTACAATTACAAAAACCCAAGAAACACAATCAGATGTCTATTTTTCGGGGTGCCATCATGATCGCCTTTTGTAACCACCAAAAAGGCTCACACCTAATGTATCTTATTGCAAGAATTGACAAAAACAATACAAGATGCATACAAGAACAAGAAATTGATAACAAAATGATCAATAAAAGATGCTTTATTCCATTATATTTCAATGCCAAACTCAAATTACAAGTACATCCCTCTTAGGTATAATCATCTTGATACAATTGTTATAAAAGGACGTATTTTTATTTCCCTCTCAAGGGTAGGTGTGATTTCAAAATGCCCTTAAAGATGACATGAACTGCTCTAGGGTGGAGTAGACCCTCTTCTTCATGTTGAGGAAGGAAATGGATGCTTGTAGCTCCTTTAAAACATGTCTCCTATGATCAAGAAACAACACAAGAATATCAAAAGCATAGGAAGCCTCTCATGATGAGGCCCTTTAAAGACAAATAGCATGAGAATAGCATAATGATATAAAATCAAGAAAGTGCATAAACTATGCTAAACATGTGTAAATCCTATCAAGATTTATGGAAATATGTGAACAAGAAATACATCTATCAATCTATGGAACCAATTACTTGAAATGAAGCACTATAACATGAAAATAAGCCATTAATGTCTAAACTACTATAATGAGAACAAGTTAGTAAAAACACTAATTATGCTGATCAAAAGTCTCTAAAATCCTAACTAAACCATTAAAATGCTAAATGTGATCTAATTAAGCATACTAGAAATAAAACAGTAAGGAGATATGTCACCTGTTGCAAATTGTAGCTCTAATAGGCAGTCTGCACTATAAATCACGACTGAAATTCATGGTGAGCAACCAAGTGGTTTTCCCTCCAAATTCAAGGGTTGTGGGCTTCACCTCCTTGTCTAATTAATGTTCAAGGGTTGCCTTTAGTTTCCTCTGACAGTTTTGGCAGTTGAATCATTGAATAGAGCCCTCGTTTACCCGAATTGGCATTTCTTGGCTCTCCTAGGTCCTTAGGGCATCCATGGCCTAATTCGTCATGATGCTTGACAAATTGACAATGGTGATGAAAACAAAGCTCTCTCTATGTACTCAAGTGAGTCCATAATTTGACAGGGCTTCACAGCTCTAAACTCCAATGCTTGCTTCCTTGTTTGCCCTAATTCTTAGGGGTACTTATAGGATGTCCCAAGGCTAGGGGTGGCTTCATGGAGAATCCAAGATCAAGAAGGGGTGGTTAGGACAGTTGGATTGGAAGCTTCCATCCTCTAACCACCTTCTTCTAGAACAAATGGTCGTTCAAACCAATTTGGCTCGGATGAAGGCCAACTGAACTTCAGTTAAGGCCGTAGATTACAGTTGTGGTCCAGACTGTAAACCATAGGCCTTAATCACGGTTTAGACTATAGACCATAGGTTTGGGCTACAATTCAGACTGATTAGGCCAAGAAGCCCAACTTTAGTGGTTAGAACCACTGCTCTATCTTGGAGTTTGTCCAAGATCTTCCATATGGTCTTGTACCATGTCCATATGAGTAGTCGCCATCGACATGACGCATTTTAGGTGTCTACATTCATAAAGGAAGGAACCTATATGGATCAAAAATACACTCAAAGATTTAAATCTTGAAGAAATATCATATATTACTACTACAAGAACTCAAACTCGTAGTCTAACCAGAATAAACAAATATTTGTTAAGCACCATGATAGAACCAGCAACAACATGTCAAGCATTAAGCCATTCAAAATGGAAAGCAGCCATGGAATCAGAATATTCATCATTGCAAAAGAATAAAACATGGAGTCTAGTGGATCTACCTCTAGGAAAAAGAGTAGTAGGTTGTAAATGGGTCTATAAGATTAAGTATAAAGCAGATGGCTCTCTAGATAAGTACAAAGATCGATTAGTAGCAAAAGGATATAATCAAGCAAAGAGAATTGATTATGAAGAAACATTTACACTAATAACTAAAATGACTACTATTAGAACAGTGTATGCTCTGGCAACACATCATGGTTGGAAACTTCATCAAATGGATGTAAAAAGTGTATTTCTTAATGGTGATTTAGAAGAAGTCTACATATCACAACTAGAAGGATTTGTTGTTAAAGGTCAAGAACACAAGGTTTACAAATTAAACAAATATTTATATGGTCTAAAACAAGCCCCCAAAGCATGGTATATAAAAATCAATAATCACTTATTGCAGCATAATTTTAAACAAAGTTTATTAGATCCAAATCTATATACAAAGAAATTTGAAAATGATATATTAATACTTATAGTATATGTTGATGATATAGTGATTATAGGAAGCTCAAAGAATTTAATAAGTGAAGTAAAAAAGGATCTTGAAAAATATTTTGAAATGACTAATTTGGGACTTATGCATTATTGTCTTGGTTTGGAAATTCATCAAAACAAAGATAATATTACAATTACACATATAAAATATGTAAAAAATCTACTTGAGAAATACAAAATGAATAATTTCAAGCCTAAGGATACTCCTATGGAACAAGGACTTTAGTTATCCAAAAATGATGAAACATCTTTTACAAATACAACTTATCATCAATTAATTGGAAGTCTTAAATTGTAACAAATTGTCTTTCAAGATTCATGCAAGAACCAAGAGAAATTTATTAGAAAGCTACAAAGAGGATAGTACAATATGTTAACAAGACTATAGATTATGGACTAACATATATGAAGAATGTTAAAGATTTTTGTCTACAAGGATATTCATATTTTGACTATGTTGGTTCTATTGATGATAGAAATTCTACATCAGGGTATATTTTTTATCTTGGCTCAGGACCAATATTATGGCATAGTAAAAAATAACATGTAGTAGCACTATCATCTACTGAAGTAGAATATCATGCAGCAAATGATGCATCTTGTAAAGCTTTGTGGCTATAGTACATACTATCAAACATGGGAATTAAAAGAACTCCAACTCTAATACACTGTGACAATCAGGGAGTACTAGATTTGATAAAAATCCAATTATACATGAATGCACTAAACACATAGAAGCTCAGTGTCACTTCATTAGAGATCATTTTCAAAACCATCATATCAAATTGAAGAATATTTATATAGAATAATAGATTGTAAATATTTTCACAAAGGCTTTAGGACAAAACAAGTTTTAGGTATTTAGAGATCATTTATGCAGATCACAAGAAGCTCATATCAAATAATGTAGGGGGGTGTTAGAGTATATTACATTATTTGATACATAAGAAGATCAAGGGTTCCTTAGCCAAATGTCATAACAGGACAATCAAAGGTCATTTATGAAAGTTATATTATGGATGCCAAGTTCCATAATTGATGTACAAGTTTCTTTTATAATAAAAGCTCTATGCATTGCTTCTCAAGTGTTACGTGTGTAAGTTTCTTTATTGTTCAAGTACTAAGATTGTATATTTTTTATATTTGATCCTATTATTACTTTCCTATGATATTAATATTATTCTTAAGGCTTCAAAATCCATCAATTAGGCTAGTGAGAAATGGTCCCAAAGGAAACAAATGATAAGTTATCCTAGTTTTGAGCTAGGTATGCAAGTTTCTTGGCTTACTGCCATAGGCTCCTATATCTTCATCTTTAGGCAATTATTTCTCTACTGTATGACATTAATACTAGTAGACTCAAAGTGGCCAAGGTGGATGGATTTAAAAAATATAACACACACAGGCATAGGCATTTTATTAAGTATGGCTAGATTAAGAGAAAATAAGCCTCCACCCCATAAAACAATAGGTATGTCAGACATGATCAAGATGCCAAGAACGACTTCAAAATAGTATGAAGATAGATGGATGGTCTAAAAAATTTAGATGAATGATGAAAATTGAAATTCAACTCAGGTGTTGTTGATGTCACGGATAACTACGTAATAGTAGCCGCTGGTGTTGTTTTCAATGAACCCATATATAATTTTTGCAATGCTTCATGGGAAGTGGTTTAAATGAATGGTAGTTAGCATCGATCTCATGGCAACCTCCACAATGCTTGATATATTGTTTATATACAATGTCGAGTTACTCCTAAGGCAGGTTCAAAACCAATTAGGTTATATACTAAGATAGAGGTTGATGATGAGGATAACACTTTTGTCAAGTGTATGGTAATTTTCAATCCATGATGGATTGGAGCAGTGGTGGCAATGGAACAACACCTAGAAATATGAGATCAAAACTCCAAATTTATGAAGAGAACGAATGGAAAATAGATGGATCACAATTGGATGTGAGTAAGAGTTTCCATGATTTGAAATTGTAGTAGAAATTGCATGAACGGGTGAGGCAGTGGTGATTTCTAGTGGTAGGAAGTGACAAAAAGCTCCAAAAACCAACAAGATTCATCAAAAATTGTGTGATTATGGTCAAGAATAGGAAACTAGCATTCAATAGAAGAATCATTGAGCAAGAAGATTGCAGCGAAGAAATTATGGATGAGCTAGTATGCCATGAGGTGAAGCAAGCATAGGAACAACGGTAGAGTGAGCAACTTGTTCTTCAAATACATCTTCAAGTGAGCTCAGATCTGTAATGTCTTTATTTACTTGATCTGTAACAAACAAAATGTCAACATCATTATTAACATCATCTAATGGCAATATGATGTGAATCTCACCCATAAATCTTGGTTTTATTCCAGGTGTTGCTTTAGAATATTTTGTATCTGGAACAAGTACTAGATCGGGTTCTTCATCAGTAAGAATAACTTCATTAGCAGTGGTGGTCATTTTTGCTTGGATATGCTAAAAATCAGCAAGCATAACCATGTGGATTTGTTGAATTTTTATGGAGAGATTGATAAGTATATCAAAGACCTCATAAAGCTTTGAATTAATCATGGCATCAAAATTGTAATGAGCAGAAATGACAAAGAAAAGTTTTCAAATCAAGTAGAGTGCAAACCAAGCTAAAGCTTAAAAAATATTTGTAAACAAAATGTAAAAGTGTTCACAAGGTGGACGAAACCACCAAACCAAGATCCACGGGAGGTTTTCTCATTCCTCATTTGAACCAAAAACTAGCCTAGAGAAAGAGGATACGTGTCTTCCTAGTGCTCGCCTCTGATACCAATGATATGAAACACTCTTACAAATAGATAACCAAAGGTTTACACGAATGAAAATTGAATTGTATTACCAAAACATGCCTATAAATAGGTATTACAAATATTTCAATTGAATAAGGCTATATTAAATGTTGACGACAACCACCATATCTGTTATAACTAACAAATGGTAATACACTAATCCCTATCATCTTTCTCCCTTGTTTGTTGTCTGGTTCATTTTACTTTGTAATACAACTTCTATTAATACAATTTATTTTTCAATCTTTTAAAAAACATCATAAAGAGCTAGGAGAATATTATTCATTGGCAATATGCCAGAAACTTTATGATTTTTATAGTCGTTCATACAAATATACACAAAATTTAAATTGAGAAGACTCAAATTATCATTTGATATCGTAAATGGGTGTCCCAAAAGAAAAATTATAAATAGTTGTGAGAGGCTTATCCATAGGTCATATTAGGACTATAAGTTGTTAACTTGTTAGGATATAGTCTACTAAAATAATTAGGATGTAGGCTTATCTTAATTTATCTTAAAACTATTCAAAGTTGAAACCATGATTGTTTTTTAGTCTATATTTATGCAACAATTATTATCATGTTTGTTAAAATAATATTATATTCATATCTATCCACAGATCCTTTTATTAGTGTGCATTTTTTCTATAAATAGTTTTCAATATGCAACCATTTGTATGGCTTGTGAATTCTACTATATTAATGTGAAATCTAATTAAGTTTACAAATCATTCTCATACCCTTTCAAAAATCTATCTTCCGTAATGTTCATACAAGCCATTGTTTATAGTTTGCTTGTTTGATTGGATACATTTTATCCATTGTGCTTGGTGCACTAGATGTTGTGCATCTAAGGTGTTGGAATTTAAAATAAATCTATAGCATATTATACTCAAAAATTATTAATATCTCAACAATAATGCACTCAAAGTAGTTGTGAGGAGGTGGTTGTTTCAAATCCAACCAACTTATTTTGGTAATTGTAGCAAAGATCTACCATTATGAGCTTAATGCAGATTTTTCACATGAATGGTAGTCCAATCAACAAAAAATCAAAGAGTCAAAGGTCATAACATCAAGAAGCTAAATAATTTGATGATTGAAGGTTTTATTGGTTAAAGGTTCCAATACTTGATATTTAACACTAATTAGTGGTTCATTTGACCAATCAAATTCGAGGTGAGGATCAACATGGAGATAAGGTTTGTTATTAAAAATCTAAGAGCATTATAGAGTGGTATTTTTCTATTTCCAGTCATAGTAGACCATTCTAGAAAGCATGGCAAATATTTAGACTTTCATTCTACTAAATGTTTAAACTTTAATTAGGATAAAAGTGTGTGGAGTAAATGTTATCCTTAAAAATGAGGCATGATCAATTGCTATACTCAATGATTATAATAAGCCACATAGAAGGATTTACTCTTAAAGATATAAAGGTATCTCACATGCTTTTATTGTTAAAGATCTAAAGGTGTCTCACATTTTTGTACTTGAATAATGTTCTATTTTCATCTTAATTTCAAGAAGGTGGATCTATTTTATATTATCTCATATATCTTAAGGATATACAAGATCAAATGATAATCACTCAAAAATGATTAAAAAATAAAAATATGGTTACCTTAGTTTTATGAGGTTTGATCCCATCTTATGAATCTTTGGGAATCTTTACATTTGATTACATAAATTCAAACTTTAATATTTTAAGAAGATAAGTATATTTCCATAAATTGAGTTGAGACAAACACAACTAGAATAATCATCCTCAACAGACATAAAGAGTGCATTCACTACCAAATTCAAAGATAGAGACCATCAAATTCCTAACAATCCCTTGATAACAAGGTAATGTGTTGGAAAAAATAATCCAATTTTAGGATTATATTGTAAATTCATCTAAGTATAAAGGTGAATAATAAAATTAGGTATCTAGGATTTAATATAAATTAAATAGATAGGTATTTAATTTATATTTATTAATATGTATATATATATACCTAGGTTAGACTAATATATATTAAGGTATATGGATAAAATAAATATATACCTATATTTATTTTATCCTACACCTTAATATTATTATTCCTACAATTACTAAATTAAAAATAATTTCAATATCTAATCTAACTCTAGTCAACTCAAAGTCAAAGGTGACATGGTATGAGACTTGAGTGTGGCGGCATGTGTGGAGGACATAGTGGCATGTGGTATAAGTGTGGTGGCATATGGCATAGGTGTGGTGGCACATGTTGTGGAGGTTTTCCTCCATGGATATTTTTTAACGGGAGGATAGCCCAAACTATATATTTGGGCTAAACTCTTCGTGTTGATATAGTGCTACTTATACAGAGTAAAATAATATGATCCAATTGCTAAACTCTTCGCTAGTTATACAGAGCAAAACAATATGAGCCAATTGTGAGTTAATTGTGAGACACTATTGTTTACTTGAGATATTGGTGATTTGCACCAATCACATTTGAGGAAAAAGGCTTGTATATTTTGTTGAAGATAATACAAAAGTGGAGATACGATTTTGGTTGTGGTTTTTCCCTTTATAGGGTTTCCACGTAATATTGGTGTCTTTTATGTGATTTGATTTATTTTTATCTTACCTTATATTTTTATTTAATTTTTTTTAATTTTATGCTATTTGCATTTGTATAATAATTATTTGGCATACTAATAATTTATTGTTAGAGTTTTTTTAATTTGTTACATTTGGGGGATTTTGCTTGCTTCCTCCCCCTTCATTTAGTATTAGAGCCTAGGTTCATCTTTAGTGAGTTCTCTAATTTTATATTTTAGTAAAAAAAAATTAAAGCTATGTTACAATTAAATCTAACATTTATCTTTTATATAAACTTAATGTTAGATTCTATTTAAAAGCCCTTATTTATTAATTTTTTTCTTGTGATAAAGTTTTTTTTAAATATATATATAAGAGGGTTTGATTTTTTTAATTAAAAATTCAGAGAAAAATGATTTTTTTTAAATGATAATATTTTTTTAAATATATATATATAAGAGGGCTTGATTTTTTTAATAAAAAATCATAGAAAAAGGGTTCTTTTTATTTATATATTTAAATTATCTTTATTTAAATACTGTATTAAATTTAAAAGTTTTTTTAAAGTTTAATAAATTGTTAATTTATTTAAAAGTTATTTTTTGAAGTGATCTACCTTACGGTAACTCGCATGCCAACCCTTCGCTTGCACATCGACGATCTAATAGGTAGCAACCACTGGTGGCTCGTCAACAACACAGTGTGTTGCCCAATAGTAGCCCTTAAGGTTGTGTGGTGTGGTGGAGGGGCCTCCACCCTCTCCCATGCCCATTATATTTTTAATAATAAAATAATATTTAAAAAGGAAGGGTGGTAGGCCTATGGGGCCTCCCCCACCCTATTTTTAAATTTTTTTAAATTTGGTGGTGGGGTCCACATAACCCCCCTTTTTAATTTTTAAATTAAAGGTACTAGAATTTTTTTGGGAAAAATTAGTTTTAGTTTATTCTTATGTTTTGCAAAATTACTTCTATAATCATATTAACATGTTTGTGCTTTGGGTCTAAGGGCTTGGTTCAACGGTCAAAATGCTTATGTAGAAGCGTGGATACCATGGTTCCAATCCCTCGGGCCTCGTAGTACCGATGGGCATGTCATTGTAGCGTAGCCAGCTACATAAAAGGTTTACCCAATGCAACTAGAGGTTATAGTGGTGACAAGGAGCGAGATTTGAACCCATGAAGAGGCATAGAAAATTGTAACGAGTTATCGATTCCTCTAGTATAATTAAAAAAACATATGTGTGCTTTCAGTCATGGCCTCTAACAATATTGCTAGATTTTTTTCTAAGCATATTCTTGAAGGAACAAACTACCATATTTGGGAGCCTAGGATGAGAGCACAATACCAAGCGAGGTAACTTTAGAAGATCATGAACAAGGAGCCACAACCCCAAAATGGAAGAGCACTTGAATCATGGAATGTAAAAAATCAACAAGCCCTTTCTATGTTATTTAATATTGTAAGTGATGACATATTAAAGCATATTTCTAATTTTTCTTTTGTATATGAAGCATAGGATGAGTTAAAAACCATGTTCATAGGGTTAAACATGGGTAGAAAATTTTCTCTTCTTTCAAAATTGCTTAACACAAAAATTTCATGTGAAGAATTTATTGTAATATACCTAGCTAAAATAAGGGAAATTAGGACATAACTACTTGCATGTAGTTGTGAATGTGTGAATGAAAAACTCTTATGCTTCATTGTACTTAGAAATCTCACTAAAAAGTTCAAGGACTTTGTAAATATCCTCAATACAATATTTGATCAAGAAGACAATCTACCTACACTAGCAGAGCTCTCCACCTACTTGTTCAACATGAAGAAATTGTCAAGCTACAAGAAGGTACAAATGTAAGTGATGGTAAGTGTTAGCATAGTATACATTAGTGCATATGTATTACATTATGATATTGCGGGTGGTTAAAAATAGTGCATTCGCACTCTCTAATTAATAGTTGGTTCATCAAGCAACTTGGTGGTTCATGCAACCAAACCACCATAGTATTGTATTTAACCTGCAACATTATCAATTTTTAGTGCTTCGAATTTTGTGCATATTGATTAATTCATTTTGGTACCAGAGCAAGGTTTGGCGAATACGGTTGGATAATGTGGTTGTGACCCATAACTGCTCCACTGTCCATTTCTTGAAATACCCTGGGCACAGCATAGACACAGATGGCAAGACGCAGACAAGAAGATGAAGATAGCAACCAGATGACGCAAACAAGACGTGACCAGACAAGACAGAGACAAGATGCGACCAGACCAGACGATGTAGACTAGACGATGCAAACAATATGCTACCAGACCAGATGACGCAAACAAGATGTAACCAGATAAGATAAAGATAAGACGCGACCAGACCAGACAATGCAGACCAGACGAAGACATGAAGACATGATTATGCACTGAGTGGTTGGTTTTTCGAACAAAACGACGAACATGTGACCTCTCAAAGGCAGTCATTGTCTAAGGTGATACTCGTAGTTTTTATCCCACTACAAATGCTTCCTTTGATGCATATGGGATAATCCCACTTACTTTTTTTTTTAAATGTTCTCTGTATTTTCTATAGAGGGCACCTAGTGGTGTTTCTCTCCTAGCACTCCTGGTAGCACAGTTGGTTGAGATTGTTGACTGCTCTACGATCGATCTCTGGTTTGAATGCTATTGTTGATGCTTGAGCGCATTATTTTTTTATGTCTATGCAGCTACTTTGATTCCCAGGATGCGCTATTGACACTCGAGAGTGTTTTTTGATGCCTGTGTAGCCATTTGACACCTGGAGAGGGTTTTTTGATGCCCCAAGAGTTTTTTTATGCTTGTACAATTTTTTGACGCTCTGAGATGGTCATTTGACGCCTGTGAAGCTTATTTTAACGCCTATAAGGTACAAAAATTTTGTCCTTGTTCATTTGGCAATCCGAAGGGGGGAATCACCATCTTCACATTATTATTTTACAAAATTATAAGATAAAGGGGGGAAATTCAAATATTTGGAAGTGAATTATTGCATGATAATGTTGGATTTGTAATAGGTGCATTTTTGGTGGTCACCGACACCTAGAGTTGTTAAATTTATGGGCATTTGTGATTGTTATTTTTTTGCATTTAAATATTCTATTTTCTTGCATTAACAATCATAAATTATAGCAAAAATAAGACCCCAAATTTATACCCTATTTGTGCAATTTATTGCACGACAGTGTTCGGTATTTGAGATACCTCTGGTCCACACTTACAGGTAATGTTGTCGTACTTTGGACTACTGTATCCGCCGCCTAAAATAGGTACAACAAAAATTTTTGAGCTTGTTCTCTATCAATCGTCGAGGAGAAATAAGGCAAACCAGTTCTATTGTTCACTTCATTCCATACCCACATCATGATTGTTGTTAGGCGTAAATCTTGATGAAGGTTTTTCCAAATTGTTTAGGGGAAGTTACGCCCCTCGCATGCGAAATAAAATTTCTATTGTAGGTGTCATAAACAACACGATGCCCTTTCAGTATTGCCAAAATTCAATATGTTGTGCTTATTATATGTACTTATAGTCTCCCTCACGTAAGGGCGGGTACATATTGAGTGGTATACTATTCATATATACTTATAGTCTCCCTCACGTAAGGATGGGTATATATTGAGTGGTTACGATATATTGATTTGGTAGGTATAAATAAAGGGGGACCAATTGGTGATATAAGGAACCTTCATAATGGCCATTGTTCACAAGTATCTCTCAGATTCACAGTTGCTGAAAGGTCCTAACTTTGTTCCATGGAAAACAAATATGAAATCCATTCTTTAGTTGGAATATTTATGGGATGTAGTGACTAGCACTACAAAGCACCCTTAGATAGTAGGAATAGATTAGGATGCTTGGGATAAGAAGCACAAGAAGAGTCTCATGTTTATCTTGCTTACTACTACATATGAGGTGCAACCTCATATTTGTGATGCAAAAACTAGTAAGGTAGCTTGGGATGCCTTGATCATAGTATATGAAGGGAAAATTAGTCTACTATTCTTCACCTTCAAACTCTACTACATACTCTTAGTATGAATTCAGGAGAGACAGTTGATCTATTCCTGTGTAGAGTGGCAGAGTTGAAAGCAAAATTGAATGCTATGGGCAAACCAGTATATGATGATATTTTGAAATCTGTTATTTTGAGAGCATTGCCAGATTCCTACAAGATGTTGATTACTTCTCTCAATGTTTCTGGTAGACAAGTAATATTTGTGGAACTGGTAAATTTGCTTCAGACTAAGGAGGCAAATCAGGTTCAAAAATATGAGATGCCAGATAATGCCCTTTCCATCCAACAAAAGGGTAAGAAACAAGGTCAGTTTCAAAAAGGGGGTTCTTCTTCCAAGGGAAAAGGAAAGAAAAAACAACAAAAATATAAACAATATTGCAAGATTTGTGATATGAATAACCATGACACCAACATGTTTTGGTTCAAAAACAAGCAACAAAATGACCAACCTCCTAAAAATAAAGGCAAAGAGAAGCAAAAATATAAAAATAAACATAAGCAACCTAAGGGCCATGTTGCCTATGTTGACTCCAACTAAGACTCAGATTCCCTTAGTTCAATTTTGATTTCGACTTTGAAAGAACACACAAGGTGCTCATGACCCATACTTCATCTTCCTAGATAGATGTTGTATGGTATATTGATTCAGGTGCTAGTAAGCACATGACTGGGAATAAATCATGGTTTGAAACTAGTACAATGAGAGATTCTAAACTAAATATACTTCCAGATCTAACTCAATATCAATCATGCACTTCGAGTATGACACAGCAGAGAAGAGCAGAGGCATCATCTTCAGAGGTTGATGATCTTTACCAACAGTTTTATGATCTATTTATAGATGCAGAAGAAGACAGAGACACAGATATGGAGAATGAACAGGTTTACATGACAGTGTTGGATGAAAATGAGCCTGTAATAGTTAAATATGCACTGAGTGAGCCTCAGTGGAAGGTTGCTATGGAAGCAGAATACACATCTCTCATGAAGAATAATACATGGAAGCTAGTCAATCTGCCCACAGGAAAGAAGCCCATTGGCTGCAAATGGGTGTTCAAAGTAAAATATAAAGTAGATGGTACTATTGACAAGCATAAGGCCCGTCTTGTTGCAAAGGGCTATGCTTAGAAATAAGGCATAGACTATAAAGAGACTTTTGCTCCTACTACAAATATGACTACCATTTGATTACTTTGTGTCATGGTAGCATAGTTTGGGTGGAAGTTACATCAAATGGATGTGTAAAGTGCCTTCTTAAATGGTGACTTATAAGAAGAAGTATACTTCACTCAACCAGAAGGATTTACAGTTGAAGGGCAAGAACAAAAATTTTGCAAGTTAATCAAATCCCTTTATGGGCTCAAACAAGCTCCTCGAGCCTGGTATATCAAGATAGATAGTTACCTGGTACAACATGGATTCAAAAGAAGTCCTTTAGATGCTAATATTTATATTAAGAAAAATGGTTTTGATATAGTGATTTTGGTATTATATGTAGAGGATCTGATCATAATAGGAAATTCAAAGAAAATTATTGATGCATTAAAAGATGATTTGAAACAATATTTTGAAATGACAGATCTAGGACTTCTTCACTATTGTCTTGGTTTGGAAGTAACTCGGGAAAACATCATATCAGAGTTACACAAAATAATTATGACAAGATATTAATCAAAAAATATCAAATGACTAATTGTAAGTCTAAAACAACTCCAATGGAACAAGGACTTAAGTTATCACGATATGATGACTCATCCCGGGTAGATGGTACTCTCTATCGCCAGCTGATTGGTAGTCTCCTATATCTAACCAACACTAGGCCTGATCTCAGTTTTGCTATGGGTTATCTTTCATGGTTCATCCAGGAACCCAAATTAAGTCATTGGAAAGCAACAAAAACAGTTCTACATTATGTCTGTGGTACAACAGATTGTCTTGGAATAAAAAAAGAATAAGTTCTATCTACAATGGTACACGGACTCTGACTATGTTGGATCTATTGATGATCGAAAATCAACTTTTAGATACATGTTTCATCTTGGATCTGGTCTTGTCCCTTGGCATAGCAAGAAGCAGCAGGTGGTTGTTATCTCTTCTACAAAGCTAGAATATCGTGCAGCTAGTGGAGCAGTCTGTGAGATAATATGGTTACGTCACATTCTTACAAACATGGGCCTTCCAGTGAATCTTCCACTGCATTTGTTTTGCGACAATCAAGGTGTTTTGAATATTTTTAAGAATCCAATATTTCATGATCGCACCAAACACATTGACACTCGGTGTCATTTCATTCGTGATGAAATTCCAAAGCACAACATACAACTCCAATGCATTCCCACTGATGTACAAGTAGCAGAAATCTTCACAAGGGTACTTGCACATGTCAAATTTGAGTTATTCCGCAATACACTTGGTATTTTCCAATAATGTAATAAGGGGGGATGTTAGCATAGTATACATTAGTGCATATGTATTACATTATGATATTGTGGGTCGTTAAAAATAGTGCATTCGCACTCTCTAATTAATAGTTGGTTCATCAACCAACTTGGTGGTTCACGCAACCGAACCACCATAGTATTGTATTTAGCCTGCAACATTATCAATTATCAGTGCTTCGACTTTTGTGCATATTGAGTAATTCATTTGTAAGGACCCTAACTCTACTTCTATTGCCTTGAATGTTCATAAAGGTAATAAACATAGAAAGTGGAACAAATTCAACTACTTTAAAGGTAAGAATAAAACTAGTTCCTTTAAACCCTAAGTTTGAGAAAAAAATCAAAGAGAAATAATCCTGAATTAATGGTAATTATAACTTTTGTGGCATTTTTTGCCATAAATAAAATGATTGTTACAAGAAAAATGTAGCCTCCAAAAACATAAAGAGATAGAAGGGAGGTAAGAAAACTAATAATATTGTTTTAGTTCATCCATTGACTTTCATTCGTGATAAAATAAACCATAATTCTTGGATTATTGATTCAGGATGCACTAATCATATGACTAATTCTAAGTCATATTTTACTTCATTAAACTTAGATTACAATGATGTAGTTACTATTGGGGATAATTCCCAAATTGTTGTAGAAGGAATTAGCAATGTTAAGATAGGTACAAAAGTATATAATGATTTTTTATTTATTCTTAATCTTGCAACTAACCTACATTCTGTAAGGTAATTAGCTTCTCAAAGAAGCATTCAATTTTGTGACAAAATGTGAATCATCAAAAACAATATGGAAGACATTTTTGGAGAAGGTATACTTTCTAACAACTTGTATGTATTCTTTCCATATAAAATTTCAAGTAAACATTGCCTTGCCATATATGTTGACCATAATTCTAAATTGTGGCATAATAGATTAGGATATCTAAACTATAGAAGTATGATTGATATGTTTAACATAAACATGGTAATTGATCTTCCTAAAATTGAAGCTTATGGAGGACTTTGTGAGGCTTGCATTTTATCAAGCAACCTAGGACTAATTTTAGTGAAACTTCTTTTAAATCTTCTTATAGATTGCAATTAGTCCATTTTGACCTTATGGGTCCATTTCAAGTTAAATTATTAAGTGGATGTTTATACCCTAACTTTCATTTATGATTTTTCAAGGTACAGTTGGATTTACTTTTTGAAAAACAAGTCTCAAGTTTCAATTTTTTAAGGCACTTGTTGAAAATGAAATCTCTTTCTCCTTAAAATTATTAAGGATTGATAATGGAGGAGAGTATATGAGTAATGAGTTTAACTCCTATTCTTAAAATGGGTAATTCACATGCCCATATTCACCCCAAAAAAATGGGGTTCCTAAGAGGAATAATAGATCCATTGCAAATATGGCAAGGACTTTCCTCCAAAACTTGCCTAATTTCTTATGGATTGAATGTTGTTTTACTTTTGAATACTTGCTTAATAGGTGTGCCTCTAAGGCACTAAATGGAGTCACTTCATTTGAGGCATGGCTTCAAAGGAAACCATTAATTAAGCATTTGAGAGTAATTGGGTGCATTGCTTATGCACATCATAATAATTCAAATAATATTAGAAAATTAGATGATAGATCTTTTAAATGTGTATAAGTAGGTTATGATAATCAATCCAAAGGATATATTATATAACCTTAATATTAGGACTATCTTTGTGAATAGGGACATCACATTTGATGAGTCTACTTTATATAAATCTAGTTCTTTTAGAATTGATGAAAATTCTCCCTTAGAAAATCAAACTAAGAGACCAAAATGGTTAGAGCAAACAATCAAAGACTCTCCATTTGGTGAAATGTACAAATATAGAACTAGAACCCAAACATCAAGTATAACCTTAATGGCTAAATTTCAAAATTAGAATGAACCTCAAACCTGTAATTAAGCTAAAAATGATCCAAATTGGATCAAAGCTATGGAACAAGAATTCAATTATCTTATCAAAAATGGTACATGGTATTTAGTCCCAAGGCCTTCTAAGAGAAATTTAATGGTTTGTAAATGGGTATTTAGACTTAAATTCTTTAGAAAAAGTTAATAAACATAAGGCTAGATTAGTAGCACAAGGTTTCTCACAAAAGTATAGAGTAAATTATGATGAAACTTTTTCTCCGGTTGCTAAAATACCTAAAATTAGATTAATAATATCATTATATGCTACTTTTAATTGGAAAATTTATCAATTATATACAAAGAGTGCATTTCTTATTGGCAACTTATAGGTAGTTTACTCTATCTTACTATTTTTAGGCCTAATATTGCTCATGTAGTTAATATGATGGCTAGATTTATGCATAAGCCTTATGATGTTCATCATAATGTTGTTTATAGAATACTTAAATATTTAAGTGGAACTACTCATTTATATTTGGAATATTAAGTAATTATCATATAAATTTGTTTGGTTATTGTGATAGGGACTATGCTATGGATAATGTTGAAATAAAATCCACAAATGGATATTGTTTCTCCTTGGGATCTAGTGTGATCTCTTGGTGTAGTAACAAACAACCAACTATAGAACTCTCCTCAATTGAGATTGAGTACATAAGTGCTACTATAACATGTCAAGAAGTAATTTGGCTTCAAAGACTACTAACAAAAATTGGGTTCAACAACAAAATATCTATCACAACATTTTCTAATAACCAATATTCAATAACTTTAGCAAAGAATCTTGTTATGCATTAAAGGACAAAACACATTCATATTAAAGCACACTTCATTAGGAATAAGGTATTAGATGGGAAAATTAAGCTCATATATTGCCCCACAAATGAGAACATTTCTAATATTTTCACAAAACCATTAGTAGAATCTAAATTTTCTTACTTAAGAAGTAAACTAGGCCTGAAATAATTGCTCTCAAGGGGGGAGTAATGCATAATATTGTGTGATTTTAATATATATATATATATATATATTCCACTTATTATTGATGTTTTCTATGTTGATGGAAACCTTATTTACATGTCATATTTTATATATATGATTACTGAATCTATGTCATGTTTTTTTCTTTTGTAGATCCATGTTGATGGATTGTGCCTTGCATATTTCTAAATAGCTTGGACCCTCTACTATGCCATTGTTGAAGAATTTTGCCAAAACATATACCCTTTGGTAAATTGGTTCTTTGGAACCTCACCTCTAATAAAATTTTATCATAATTCCAAAATTAGATTAAGAGGAAGCGTTGGAATGTAACAACCCAAAAACACACAAATAGAAAATACAAAAATAGAAAAAGTTTTTTTTTTTTACTATGGAGAGAGGTACATGAACCCTTCATGGACCCCTAACCAACCACTATTTTCCTAAAGTTTCAATCTCCTAAGTTTTCTTGAAAGCTACATCTCATGAGGTACCCTAACACAAGTTCGTTTGTGTAGGCGTATCATGTGTTACTACAAATAAGCCCATCATTCTTGATGAGCTAGACTTATCACCCTTCGTCCATCGAAAGTATACACGCATCTCCATGCCATACAAAAATAGTTATGTGTAGGTATGCAACGAGTATTGCGAGTTAAGCTATCTATCTCGTCTCCATGATGAGCTATCTTAACTTAGATGTAGTCTCTCCACAACTTAGTCCTTTATCTCCCTAAGGGGTCTCAATTACCTTAGGTCTCCTATGTTCACCCTAAGGGGTTCTTAATTTCCTTAGGTCACCTATGTTCACCCTAAGGGGTTATCAATTCCCTTAGGTCACCTTTGAGTTCATCGTAGAACTCTACACTTAGATTTCTAACATCAAGTAATTTAAACAATGATACATATTGATACTACAACATCAAAAAGCATCACCAAGCATCCATAAAATAAAGCAAGATTAACTCTAAAAGATAATCAACTACATAACATAACCAAATACAAACATAAAGTAAAAATACCTTCTTTAAACCATTGAATAGTTATTGCATCAAAATTAGCATGGTAAATCCTTCTTACTTTAAGGAATATTATAGTAACTACATTGGGGATATCTCCCCACAATTATAGTCTATTTGAGCATAAGTAAAACAACATAAAATACAATTACCTATACTCCACTTCCATTGAACTCCTTGCTTCCCATTGATTCTTTGAGGGTAGTAGGGGATCAGGGTACTCATGGTTCAGGATAGGCATGCCTTTTAAATGCATCTATTCATTTACTTTGTCAATTTGCAACTATACAAAATTCAATTAAGTTTCCAACCATCTAATGCATAATGGATATTATAACAGATCCTTTACTTTTATCTTCAACTCTCAAGGTCCCTTAGAGATTCATCCAACATGTGCTACTTAGATAATGGTATTACTTTAATCAAATCCATTCATGTCTTAAAACATTAGTATCCCATACCTTTAAGCTCTAAAACAATCATTTTCAATTCATTCCCTAAATCAAAGCCCCATAACTTCAATTTAAAGTATAAATCCACATCCCTTTTAATTCACAAATTCCAATCAAATCAATTAATGTTTAAAGCATTAAAGTCACTTCCATTTAACCTTTAAACAAACATTCATTCATTCCCTAAATCAAAGCCCCATAACTTCAATTTAAAGAATAAATCCACATCCCTTTTAATTTAAAAATCCCTAAGAAAATCATCATAAATCAAAGGTTTCCTTTTTAATTAAAAGCCCTAAGATAATCAATAATAAATCAAAGGTTCATATTTTAATTAAAATCCCTAATATAATTAATCATAAATTAAAGGTTCTCCTTTTTAATTAAAAGCCCTAAGATAATCAATAATAAATCAAAGGTTCTTTTAATTAAAAACCCTAATATAATTAATCATAAATCAAAGGTTTCCTTTTTAATTAAAATCCTTCAATGTATCCCACATAATCAAAGGTCTCTATTTAATTAAATTTCCTTCAATATATTCCACATAATCAAAGGTCTCTATTTGATTAAATTTCCTTCAATATATTCCACATAATCAAAGATCTCTATTTAATTAAATGCTTCAATATATTCCACATAATCAAAGGTCTCTATTTAATTAAATATCCTTCAATATATTCCACATAATAAAAGGTCTCTATTTAATTAAATATCCTTCAATATATTCCACATAATCAAAGGTCTCTATTTGATTAAATATCCTTCAATATATTCCACATAATCAAATATCTCTATTTAATTAAATGCTTCAATATATTCCACATAATCAAAGGTCTATATTTAATTAAATATCCTTCAATATATTCCACATAATCAAAGGTCTCTATTTAATTAAATTTCCTTCAATATATTCCACATAATCAAAGGTCTCTAATTAATTAAATGCTTCAATGTATTCTACATAATCTAAGGTCTCTATTTAATTTAAATTTCACAACGAACCTTTCCAAACAAATTTAACCAAAAGCTAACGTCCTTCATGGCAAGGCTAAACAACCTCCGGTGCATGATTATGGAATAGCCAAAACACAAGTTCAACAAGGCACAGCAGGGTAAAGTCAGGTGCTTTCTAGATGCAGCTTTTCTTCAAACCCACGGGTGGTTTTCCACAAGCGGTGCTCCCAAGCATGACGTCTCCCTCTTCCTTTGGACACGGAGATCTAAGTCACATAGTGCTCTCAAATTATTTTAGCGCTCTATAGACACACCCAACACTCTTGAACTCATAGCGCTCTCAGAGCATTAACCGGGATCTGGAAGGCACAACATCCTTCAGGCACTCACAACTTTCTAAAACACTAACAGAGTCTTTAAAAATATACAGTGCCTTCAAAGCTTACACAGGTGGTTTTTAAAAATCACAATGCTTTCAAAATTACACAGGTGGTTTCTAAAAATCACAGCACCTCAAAGCTTACACAGGTGGTTTCTAAAAATTACAGTGCCTCAAATCTTACACAGGTGGTTTCTAAAAATTATAGTGCTTTCATGCTTACACAGGTGGTTTCTAAAAATCATAGTGCCTCAAAGCTTACATAGGTGGTTTCTAAAAATCACAGTGCTTCAAAGCTTACACAGGTGGTTTCTAAAAATCACAGCACCTCAAAGCTTACAAAAGTGGTTTCTAAAAATTACAGCACCTCAAAGCTTACACAGATGGTTTCTAAAAATCACAGTGCCTCAAAGCTTACACAGGTGGTTTCTAAAAATCATAGCGCTTCCAAAGCAACGTAGGTGGTTTTCCAAAACACCAATAGGATCAAAAATCAAGATCTTTCAAAGCAATGCAGATGGTTTCTAAAAACATAGTACTTCAAAGCTTACATAGGTGGCTTCTAAAAATACAACGCTTCAAAGCAACACAGGTGGTTTTCCAAAACATCAACAGGGTCAAAAATCACAAAGCTTTCAAAACAACGCTACAGGGAGTATAACCAAGCTTCAAACCACAATTTCACCATAACAACGCATGTAAACAAAGTAGGTTAAATCTTAAAACACTCCAACCTCAATACTGCTGCGGAATGGGAATCGGTGGTGTCTTGACTGCCTCTCCTTTGCTTGCGGTGCGTTCCTCTCCTTTTCCCCATCCCTGATCTACATTTTCTCCCTTCCTGCTCCTTCATCCTCATGACCCCTCCATTGTTTCTCTTCCGCCATTTCTTTTTTGGCTTCTCTAGCACCATACGTGCTTTCCTCCAGGTGGCCCATCTTGAACCTTGAACCCTTCCTCGAGCCCCCTCTTCCTTCAATTCTTCGTCCCTTTCTCTGGCGGTAAGGAATCCTTCTTCCGATAGTTTCCATATTTGGAAACTTAGCAACCACCCTAGATTATCTTCATAGCTTACAATCTATAAGGGAATGGGATATTTATATATTTTATATTATCCCTTTTTTTTAAGAAAAATGGTATTCTTTTAAACATATATAATTTATGTGATAGTTATCACCATTAAAATATACTTCTTTTATTTTCACAATTTCATAATTGCTCTTTCTTTAAAATAAAAGACATCTATTTCTTAAATGGATATATATTTTTTGTTTATTTTAATTAATTAAAGTCTTTCAATGACTTCTCCATTATCATTAAAATGAATACCTTTAATTAATTTAAAGAAAACTCTAATATATAAAATAAAATAAATTTTACTAATGAGCTTAATTAAATCAATCATTATTTAATCAAACTTCATTAATCCTTTTTGAATGAATCTTCATTTAACATACAAATTTAATATGCTTTTCTTCATAAAAATGATGCTCTATATTTACTTTAACAAGACAGTTAGTTTTATGCATCCACATACATTTGGCAGTTTTTTTCCTATAGAAGTTCCAACATTATACTACTCTAACCATGATGTAATAGAGAGAAACAAATTTATAAAGCAACAAAGATGGAATCTTTCCATCGACCCAGTCACCTATCTTACCCAAATATTTTATGATAGCTACTAAGCTATCAACTAAGGCTCAAGGTGATCAGTCATCGATGATTATCCCTTCCAACAATGCATATATGAAGGTATCTATACATGTTACCTTCGAGTACCTTAATCATCATTTCCCCTGATCTTAGGTACCCTCATTTTTTATGGATGTTTTTGCCTTCTCCATGTATGAGTGTATCTGATCCTACACACTTGGCAATATGTTAGCGATAACATGCCCTTCTAAATCAACTAAACATCATATAGTTGGTTCAATTATTCAAACTAAGTATCACCACACCATAGGTTAATACATTGTTCCTTTGTGCCATAAAGTCAACTAGGGAGGTCATGACATGGAACAAATAATTTAATTTTAGTATTATATTGTAAATTCATCTAAGTATAAAGGTGAATAATAAAATTAGGTATCTAGGCTTTAATATAAATTAAATAGATAGGTATTTAATTTATATTTATTAATATGTATATATACCTAGGTTAGACTAATATATATTAAGGTATATGGATAAAATAAATGTATACCATCACCAAATGGTGAAATGGATTCCCCCACCTTGTGGATGGGTCAAGCTCAACATTGACGGAGCCTCAAAGGGAAACCCTAGTAGGGCTGGAAGAGGTGGTCTCTTCAGAAATAGTCAAGGTAAAATTATTGTGTGTGTTTTCTGAGTCCATGGATAGTCAAACCAATAATTGTTATAAAGCTCATGTGTTATACCTTGGCCTCCTCATTTACAAGCAGTTTCAGTTTGAAATACTTATCATAGAGAGTGATTCTATAAACATAATTCGATGCATCCAAAAATATCAGCTTCCTACCTAGAGTATGTTCAACGCTATCCATGAAATCTTGAAGATAATTGAAGATATCAGATATGTTACATTTAGCATGTTTATCGGGAAGGAAATAAAGTTGTTGACCTCCTTGCAAATCAAGGAATTGAACAAGATAACCTCCAAGTCTAGTATGACAATTTCCCTCAATGTATTGTGGCCCACACTAATGCAAATGGAAATCTTAATCTTTAACTGGTTGTTGGTGTTGGTGTGGCTGATTTGGGGCCTAGTGGTCGAACATGGTTTATCTAACATGGATGCCAACACATATCCCCTTTTCCCTTATGTGGTTGTGTAAATTTTAATCTTTAACTGGTTGTTGGTCCTAATGTGGTTGATTTGGAGCCTAGTGGTTGGACATGGTTTTTCTGGCATGGATCAGAATTGAACCTCATCGAGCCAATGATGTAATCTTGGTTGGTTAATATTTAACTGGTTGTTGGTGCTTATGTGGTTGATTTGGGGCTTATTGGCTAGACATGGTTTGTTTGACATGGATGCCATCACATATCCCTTTTTATCTTTTCCATGATTTGGGACCTATTGTCTGACATGGTTTATCTGACATGAATACTAGCACCTATCCCTTGGAGCATGTTCAACACTATCTAAGAAATCTTAAATATAATTGAAGGCATTAGACATGTTACAATTCAGCATATTTACCAAGAAGGAAACAAATTTGCTGACCTCCTTGCTAGCTGAACAGGATAACCTCAAAGTTTGGTATGACAATTTCTCTCAATGTATTGTGGTCCACACTGATGCAAATGGAAATCTTAATCTTTAACTGGTTGTTGGTGCTAATGTCACTGATTTGGGACCTAGTGGCTGGACATGGTTTGTCTAACATGGATGCCAACACATATCCCATTTTTCATTTTGTGTCTATGGAAATATTAATATTTAACTGGTTGTTGGTGCTAATGTGCCTGATTTAGAGTCTAGTGGTTGGACATTGTTTGTCTAACATGGTTTGTCTAACATGGACCATAATTGAACCTTGTCAAGCCAATGTAGTAATCTTGGTTGGGCCTTCGACAGTTGTTTTTTATTTCCTTTTGGGTACCATTACTATAATTTGGACCCTTTTTCCTTTTTGTTTCTATTTGCGCCTTCTTTTTTGTTTAAATTTGATTGTTTTTTTCCCCTCTATGGTTGTTTGTTTTTAGTTCAGTTAGTTCGCTTATGGCTAGTTATCTTTGTTGCATTTGTGTAAAAGGTTTTGGGACCTTTCAAAACCCTTTTTATCAACCAATAAAATATATATATATACCTATATTTATTTTATCCTACACCTTAATATTATTATTCCTACAATTACTAAATTAAAATAATTTCAATTACTAGTCTAACTCTAGTCAACTCAAATTCAAAGGTGGCATGGCATGAGACTTGAGTATGGTGGAATGTGTGGGGCACATAGTGGCATGTGGCATAAGTGTGGTGGAATGTGGCATAGGTGTGGTGGCACATGTTGTGGAGGTTTTCCTCCATGACTATTTTCCAATGGGAGGATAGCCCAAACTATATATTTGGGCTAAACTCCTTATGTTGATATAGTGCTAACTATACAGAGCAAAACAATATGAGCCAACTATGTGAGCTAATTGTGAGACACTATTATTTACTTGAGATATTTATGGTTTTCACCAATAACATTTGAGTAAAAAATCTTGTATATTTTGTTGAAGATAATACAAAAGTGGAGATACGATTTTGGTCGTTGGTTTTTCCTTTACAAGGGTTTTCCCGTAATATTGGTGTCTTTTATGTGGTTTGATTTATTTTTATATTACCTTATATTTTTATTTAAATTTATTAAATTTTATGCTATTTACATTTGTGTAATATATACTTGGCATACTAATAATTTTTTGTTTGAGTTTGTTTTAATCCGTTGCATTTGGGGGATTTTGCTTACTTCCTCCCCGTTCATAATGGATCTAACAAATCCAAAGTAATTTATGTTTTGACTATAATAAATCTAGTCACAACATAAGATATTGCATAAAGCAAAATAATAATGCAATCATGCAATAATCCAAGTAATCTAATGTTATTAATATATAATATCAAGAAACCCAGGTGTTATAGGTGAGTTAGAGAGGAGAGGGCAATCCTCCAAGGGAGGTCCCAGGTTCGAATCTCCACCCTACCAAAAAGATGAATTGGGTACCCAAAATCCAATTGATAATGTTGGTGCGGGCAGGGCTGGGTGCGACTCTCGGGTGACTTTGACGGTGTAGAACCCCTTGTTCGTGGTCTCTCAGACCAAGGCGGCCCCACAAGGGGTTTTTCGCTTATATATATATATATATATATATATATATATATATATATATATATATATATATATATATATATATATATATAATATTATCAAGAAAAAAAGTTTACTTTTTGTAACAACTAAGGGGCAACCAATTGAATCCATCATTTGCTACTTTGACTATGATGCATCTTGATATTAAACATGTCCTAAAAATGGTATCTATATTTTGCTAAAAAAAAGGTAAAGATGAATTTGTTTCCTTTGAAGATGGTAGGACATATTTTGTTAGAGGACATGATAATTTTTATCACATTAAATAATGACTCAAAGTGGAACCAAAAACATCAAAAACTAATGAAGAGAACCTAATGGGACAAAACAAAGTTGAGATGGCCTCAATGGAAAAATTAGAATAAAAATCCATTCAAGAAAGCATACCAACAATAACAAAGTTGCAAGAAGGTTCGTCTATATGAAATACACTGACAACCAAAATGGTTTGAACAAATATATAAAGGATATCTAAGAAGAAGAAAAAGTAATAGTTGGATAATCCAAAGAAATGGGAAGAGTGTGTGCAAGGTTTTGAGAAATAAAATTTTGCTTTATTTTCACAACTTTATAAACCAAACACACATAAAATAGGCCAAAGCAAACCCAAATAGGAAATTGCCCCAAAGGAAAATTTTGCTTATCCATAAAAAGAAACATTTTGGTAGTAAATAGATTTTTAAGGTGAAACGCATATTAGATGGCTCAATTGAAGAATAAAAAGAGATAATATGAACAAAAATTATTGTAAGACCTTGAGATGGAAAATTGGTGATGGTAGGAAAGTTAAATTTTGGGATGATAGTTGGTTTCATAATGAGCTCTTGATTAAAGACGAGCTTCTTAACTTATTAGAGCCCTTTACTGTGCAATCTTGTGCATATAGAGTCACTGAATTTATTGCGGTAAGGGATGGAAAAAGGACTTGGAAGACTTTATCTCTTGTTAACCCCTTCTCTAGGAAAAATTGTGCTCTAAATTCTTTATCCAATATTCTCAGAATTCATCTCGTTAATCCTAACCTATCAGTTGATTTGATTGTTTGGAAATTAGATAATAAGGGCTTTTTCATGGTTAAATATGCTTACTTTATTCAGTTTGATGAAGAGGATTGGTTTCCATCCAGTAATATATGGTTCAAATACCTCATACCTAAACTTATTTTCTTCTTTTGGTTGGTCATCCAGAACAAAATCCTTACTATTGAAAACCTTAACAAAAGAGGCTTGCCCATTTTGAATAGGTGTTATCTATGTGAATCTTCTTGGGAGAATGCTAATCATTTGTTTCTCGAGTGTCCCTTATCCTTCAAAGCTATCCATATTCTTATCATCAAATTCAATGTTACCTGGATCATGCCTAATAATATTTTGGATAAAATGGCAGCCTTTACCTCAAGGTTGGATAAAATTATACTTTTATGGGGTGGCTAAGAGAAACCCAGGCATCGTAGGGGTTGGAGGAATCATCAAGAATGACAAAGGGATTATTCTTTTGGTCTTTGTTGACTTCTTAGGTGTTTAGTCCATTTTTTTGCTGAAGCTTGGGCAATTTATCAAGGGGTCATGCTCCTAGAAAATTTGAATGCAAAGAAGGTGGTGATCGAAGGTGACTCTCTTTTTATCATTAATATTGCTAAATAAAATCATTCCCCCCACTAGTCCATTGCAAATTTAATAGAAGATATTTATCATTGCATTGAGAATTTGGAAGGTGTTGAATTTAGGCACATCTTTAGAGAAGGAAATAAATAAGTTGACCTATTGGCAAATCATAGGGTCAATAAGAATGCTCTTCAAATTTTGATGAAGTATTTTACTACCTTTTTAACTTAATGTGTTATGGTTTCAATTTCAGGTCTCTTTTAGTCCCTCGTTGATAAGGTGCTCCCTCTTACTTTTTATTGAAGGTATTTTCTTCCTTTTACCTATTTGTGGCTATTTCATTGTATCTCCCTATACCTTAGGGTTGTTCTCCTCTTGATCTGATCACTATTCTTATTTTTATTATGTCTCTCATTGTAAAAGGTTAAGGATCCTTTCAAAATCCTATGTTTTCCTACCTAATTAAAAAAATTGGTCCCAACTAAAAATATAGTAACATTTTTATTAGTTCTACTACAACATAGATCAAATGGAAGATATATCATATGGATGTTAAAAAATCCCTCTAAATGTATACTTGGAATAGGATGTCTACATGATTAAATCAAAGGGATTTGGGTTTATAAAAATAGACCATCTAGTTTGTAGGTTGATCAAGTCCTTTTGAAAAATTAAATATGTTCTTCAAACCTAGTACATCAAAAATTATGATCTTCAATATTCAAGATACAAAAGAATCTTCTCTAATCCTAATAGATAGATTGAAACTACAAGTGATGATATTATATTCATAATTTTCTATTTTTATAATCTTTACATTAAACTACAAGTGATGACATTAAACTACAAGACTCTAAAGGAAAGAAAGAGGGTGTTCTTTGCAAGAATGTGTATCCTAGTTGAATCTAGGAAGAAACTCCAAAAGAGATCAAATTGATATCTATATAGGGAGTGTGGATTCAAAACCTCATTTTTTAGAATTACCCCTTCAACTGTAGGATATGTGCAAGAATGGGTCACTTGGCAAAGGACTGTCCCAGCAGAAGGAGGAAAAGTGATGGGGAGAATCTCAAAAATTTGGAGGAAAAGAGAAAAGGTAGATATAGAAGAATAAATATCAAACGATGAGAAATAAGAAAAAATAGTCCCAATAATATGGATCAAACCAACTTAATAATTAAAGTAAAACCAAGGGCTTATATAGGTCCAAAATCATAACAAATACCCCTACGAAGGAGCAACGAATTCCCAAATTGGGAAGATCAACTCTCATCCGAAAGGAATTATTTAGGGATTGACTAATATCAATCCAGCTAGCCTAATCTAGAAGGTGGCTAGCTAAAACTATGTGAGCACCAAGTCTCACCTAAAACATTAAACAATTTATTAAAAATTGGACTAAGCCCCTAACTAAGACCTACTAAGGTTTTATTCAACCTAGGAACATAAACCTTAGCCTATTATTTTATTCCCTCATCATACCTTCCCACAAAGGAAGCATTGGATTCCAATGCTTGTACAATAGTAGTGGGATGAGTATGAAGAACTCGAGCTAGAGGGAGTGAAAGTGAAAAATCAGGTGTTGAATGGGCAGGGGCACTGATGATGTCAAGAATACCAAGGGGTGCCTTTGTTGGTGGACATCGTCTGGTCACTACTTGAGTTCCAACTCAAGTGAAAGCTTGTGGATGAGGTGGAGAACGATTATCCTGTGGCATCAGCTACAAATTTTGCTTCAAATTAGGAACATGGTGCACTGTAGAAGCAGGAGGAGGAGCAATGGGAGTAGGTACTGTAAAAGGAGGAGTGGCCTCCTTGTATGTAACTATAGTTAATGTATCCTTTGGATTACGGAAGACCAATGCCATTTGGTGTGGACCTACATAATTGTATGTGGGCTTTGTGGAAGAGATGAGAAATTTCTTGTTCTTGTGATGTAATGTATAGGTATTGTTATAAGCATTATATTGACATTGTTTATAATATTGATAGGGATTTCCCAGAATGAGATCACAACAATCAATTGGAGTCACATCACAAGTGACTTTATCCACATAGTGTGGCCCAAATGCAAAGGACACAATGCAGGTTTCTGTAATCAAGGAGGAGGAGCTTGCATCCTTCCATGCAAGTGGGTATGGGTGAGGATGGAGTAGTACAAGAAGCTACAACTTATTAGCGATGACTCTAGAAATCAAGTTTATTTGGGAGCCATTGTCAATAATACAATCCATAAAGTAATTATGCTTTAAGTGGGCACACGTGACAAACAAGTGGTCACGACCACTTTCAAACATGTTGTGTGTCAACAAGGTATGATTTTTGAGCCCTCAAATCTTAGGATAGGGTCGTTGTTCTCCCATATCCTCAATAGGACCATCTTGTGGTTCCTCTGGTTGAGCTTCTACAATAATATTCTTCTTCTTCCTAAAACACTCAGATTCTACATGGCCTCTCTTCTTACAATAGTCACAAAATTTCTTATCATCAAAAGAAGGATTAAAAAAGAATTATTAGAAGAAATGGAAGAAAGAGAGGAAGAAGAGGGAGAAGTCTTCTTCAATTTTTGTTGAGATTTCTTTTGTTTGTATGCTTTGGTGGAGTCAGAAGAGTGAGATCTACCTGATTGAGCAGCAAGCTTCTCCTCCGTAAGCTATGCTTGATTGTACATGGCATTCAAATCTATGATAGGAGTATATTTCAACTCCCTAAAAAGTGGTTCTTGCAATCCACTCTTGAATTTGGTGATCAGCTTGGTAGTAGAGTCCTAAATACCATTCAAAATCCTTAATTTGTTGAATAGGCCGATGTAGTTTTGGACATTCATGTTGTAACCCTACCTCAATCGAAGCCATAAAAATTCAATATCTTCTATGTAGTTTGAAGGATAAAAAGTGTTCATCAATACCTTCACCAAATCATCCCAAGTGTCAATGGGATTTTGATTACTTAGTCGATCCGTGATCAAGACTTTGGCTATGCCAGAAAGTTTTAAGAGAGAAAATGGAACTTTTCATCCTTTGGTATTTTGCTATAGGTAAACCATGTGTCCATGTCGAGGATCTGATTGTTTAGGATCTCGGGATCACGGGAGCCATAATAATTTTTGACCTCGCATGTTGCTTTTAAGCGAAGGCCAGGGACTTGACTGGGACCACTAGAGGAAGCAATATTATTGACCTTATCGACCAAAGTACTAATGATTGCGGTGATTGCAGCCATTTGCTCCACCAAATCGTGAGCCATTTGTTGTTGTGTATAAGCCAGCAATATTACAAAGGAGGTTTCAAAAAGGAACTAAGGGATTACAATAGTAGTGTTATTTGCCCAAATAATTGTAAAAACAATATTGTAATTTTACAATGTTTGTAGGGCAAAATTGAAGTTAGCACCTAAATATTTTTCCCCTTTACAAAATTTTAAGTCCCTTCTATAAAAAAAATTTAGTTTGAAAAATGCAAAAATTTCAAGAACCCCCCTTTTTGGCAAGAATTAAAATTGAAATAATTCTCCCCTTTTACAAGGTGGTGAGATCCTTGATTAAGGATAACCAACTTGATATAGTTTTGTTACAAGAAATAAAATTGAATGCTACAAGGTCAGAGAATATTAAGAAAGGGATATGGAAGAAATGCAGCAGTGGTCAGGTGGAGGTGAGAAGAGGGTTTCAAGAGGAATATTAATTTTATGAAATTTTGATACCTTTGAAGGGGAATTCATATTAAAAATGAGCACCTTCTAACTATTTGTATAACTTCAAAATCATCAAATTTGACCTTCCTCATTACAAATATTTATGCTCCAAATGTGAATAGAGAAAGAAATGTGTTGTAGAAGGAATTAGAGTAGATGGGGTAGCAAATAAGAGGTATAATATGGATAGTGGCAGGGGACTTCAACACCCCTTTGATACCTAAAGAGAAGAAATGTGGATCTTAGGGCTTCTCATAGAGCATGGAGGGTTTTAGCAACTTTTTTTCAAAATGCGGTCTATGTGTTATTGATTTAAGAGGTAATTATTTTACATGGAAAAATAGGATAATAGGAAACAACTTGATCCAAGTGATACTAGATAGAGTACTGCTCTCTATGGAATGATTTGAGGGTAACTATGAGCACTCATTAGTATCTCTACCTAGGACAAGATCAAATCATAATTCATTGTTATTTAGCTAGTTTGGGAAAATATGGAAAGGTAGAATCCCTTTCAAGTTTGAATACATGTGGCTTCAGCACCCAAATATTTATGAAATAGAATCATGGTAGAGGATTTCGATCCAAGGCTCTAAGATATTTATTTTGGCAAGGAAACTCAAACATGTGAAGAAAGAAGTGAAGACTTGGAATAAGCAAGTCTTTGGAAATATCTTTAGATAAAAGGAAAGCCTTAGGTAGGAATTGAGTTTGTTCGAGGAAATAAGGATGATTGGGATGGACTAGGCTCTATATAATAAAGAGAAGGAGATCCAAGCAAAGCTTCACATTGTCTTGGCTTGAGAGGAAACTTATTGGAGGTAGAAATCAAGGAATAAATGGCTTATGAAAGGATATAAGCACTAAAATATTTCACATCTAGATGATAAAGCATAAAAGTGTTGGAAGGATTTTTGAAATCCTGTCTAAATATGGTAAAATAGTCAAAGGTGAAGAAAGGATTAGGCAAGAGGCAATTAACTTCTTCATTTTGTTGCTATCAAAGGAAAGGGAGGAAGACCAAGAATTTGTGGAATAAATTGTGTAATACATACTAATGAGAATATCCATAAGAATGAATGAAGAGTTAGTAAGAGATGTTAGTGAAGAGGAGGTGAAGGAAGTAGTCTTCTCCTTGGGGAAGGACAAAGCTCTAGGCCTGGATGGTTTCCAAGTAGGTTTCTTCCAAGTATTTTAGAATATAGTAAAGGAGGATTTAATAGAAGCACCTTGAGAGTCTCACCATTCAGGAAAAGTTCTAAGATAATTTAACACCTTTTTAGTGTTCATCTTGAAGAAACAAGGGTAGAAGAAATTTAAGAACTATAATCCGATAAGTCTATGTAATGTAGTATATAAGATCATCGCTAAAGTGATAGCATTAAGGTTGAAAAATTTCCTCCCAAAGATTAAAGCATGCCAATAGGGGTTTTTGTGAAGGGAAGACAAATATTAAATGGTATCATATCTATCCATAAAATACTACGCTTGATAATGTAAAGTAGGAGGGAAAGAATATTTTTGAAGCTAGATATGAATAAAGCTTACAATAGGGTCTCCTAGAGCTTCCTAGAAAAAATTCTTGCAAAGTTTAGGTTTAGTAGGAGATGGAGAAGATGGGTGCTATGGAGGATCAAGGTTCTCAGTTATCATAAATAATTCCTCAATAGGTTTCTTTGAGAGCAGCAAGGGCTTAAGGCAAGGGGACCCACTTTCTCCTTACCTCTTTATTATCATGGAAGAAGCCCTTGGGAGATGTATATGTGCATATCAAATGACGAGAGCGTTAGATGGGTTGAAAACTTCTATTTTATGAGATGTATCACTCATCAATAGTTTGTGGATGATACAATCCTACTTGGGAAACCTTTGGTGGCTGAAGCCAAGACGTTCAAACAAATCCCAAATATATACAACAGGGCTTCCCAATAGGTAATTAACTTGGAAAAGAGCAAGGTGTACTTCATAAATGCTCTAGAGAAGCATCAAAGAATGATAGCAAAGTTAATAGGTTGTAATATATCAAGCCTTTTTATGTAGAGAGAAACGGGCAAGAAGATATATAATTGAAATCAAAAGCAGATTTTTCTCATTCATTACTTTTCAATATATATATTACATGAATAGGCACGATTTGAATAGACATGCCTTTTTACAATATAACTTTTCATAAAGTTATATTAATTATAAATTATTACTAATTATTAATTCATAATAATTAATTAAACTTTTAATTTAATAATTGTTAGATAAATATTAATTTAAATTTAAACTTAATGGAATGAAGAATTTTATTCCTCATCATTCCTCCCAACAATTTGTGCATTAGAGCCCAATGCGTTCAAAAGAGGAGGAAGAAAGGACCTAGAGGATGAGGAGGCGACCATGGAGGAGGTCGATAAAGTGGCATCAAGCACGCAAGGAGCCACGTAGGAAGGTTTGTCGAAGCATATTAATGGTACTCTCTTCCCAGGAATCCAAATCCTTCACAACAATGGATTTGATTTTTGGAACAATAGAAGCAAGTGTGTCGACATTTAACTTCGCTTGGATAGGACTTCCATCCAGGAATATGTTCTTCAACTTTGTATATTGAGAACAAGCTTGCATAGAGTGATCATAGCCCACTCCTAATATAAGTGATTGAGTGAAGAAATGAGTTTCATCCTCAACAATATCACCTTTAGATGTATTTTCCAAATTATTGTCAAGCTTTTGGTCCACTAAGCCAGTAATGAATAACACTTCTTGAGGTAAAGTAAGACCAGAAATATCTTCTACAAAGTACACTAGAGGAGGCAGAGGAGGAGATGTCTCTTGAGTCAAAGACACTTTGTTAAACAATGCCAGAGGAAAAGGTCCATTGGGCATGACTACACCCTTCTTGAGCCAAGGAATCTCATATAATTCCTTTACCACTCTCTTCTCATTCATGCATACATTGGCCCATGTCTGTAGGGCCTCCATGGATTGAGCAACAGTCTCAAGATTGCTTCCCAAATCGACTTTGACCATGCCAATTCTACTATCCATAATTCTAAGGCTTGTGGCTAATGAAGCAAGGCTGGAGTCATTATATTTTACTCCCAGCTTAGAATCCTCAGTACCAAGGGACTTTCTCTAGGTTGTGTTATCCATATTTGACATGGTCTTCATAATTTGGACACACATTTCTTTGACATGTGCCAACTCCTAGATCTCCTATAGATCCTAGAGATATTTTGGGCTAAAAATGGTGCCAACTCTTGGATGTCCATAAATGGTCCAAAAACTTTAGACAACAATATTAAATGGACAAAAGGCTAAGGTCTCAAGTTTTAAAACTCCTTAACGTTCAAATAGTCCAAAAATACAGTAGGTTGTGTTGAATGGAAAAAAGACATGCCTTGACATCCAAACAGTCTGAAAATACAATCAATCATGTTGAATAGATAAAATGCAAAGGTCAGATTATGGGGTGACTTGATCTACAAGCGAATCGGTATGTTTTGATACCACTGATATAGCTAGAAATTGATGATAAAATATATAATTGAAAATCAAAAGACGAGTATTCTCATTCATTACTTTACAAAAATGGGCGTATTTGGATAAGCGATCCACCACAACTAGAATGGTAGTTTTATCGGCAAACTTCGGAAGACCTTCAATAAAATCCATGGAAATATCAGCCCATGTTTTAGTTGGGATTGGGAGGGGTTGAAGAAGACCCGGAGTAGCCACTGTCTCTCCTTTGTATCTTTGGCAAGTCTCGCATTCATTCACAAATTTCTTGATATCATTCTTCATCCCAACCCAATAAAAATATTTAGCCGTTCTTTTATAAGTTTTGAGAAATCCGGAGTGTCCAGCGGTGGGTGTAGCATGGAGCTCATGGAGGAGTGTTGTACGATATGAGGAGTTGGGGGCTAGGACAATACGCCCTTTGTACCTAAGTAGGTTATTGCTCCATGAATAGTGGGGTTTACTAGTGGGGTCCTATTGAAGTTGTTGAATCACTACATGAGTGGTAGGGTCATTAAACCATTCTTCCTTGACTTGGTCTATCCAATTAGGAAGAGGAGAGGACAAAGCCTGTAATTGAGGTAGTGTTTCAAATTTTCGTGAAAGGGCATCGACAACCATGTTATCTTTTCCTTTTTTATATATGATTTCGTAATCATATCCTAGTAGTTTTGTCACCCATTTATGTTGTTCGGGAGTGGTTATTCATTGCTCAAGGAGGTATTTTAGACTATGGTGGTCTGTGCGAATAATGAAATGTTGGCCGATAAGGTAAGGTCTCCAATGTTGAATAGCATGGACAATGGCTAACATCTCCTTTTCATATGTAGAACGGGCCAAATTCTTTTTCAAAAATGCCTTGCTTGTAAAAGCTAGGGATCTTTCATTTTGCATGAGTACTGCACCTATGCCTAGTCCTGAGGCATCGCTCTCAATAACAAATGGTTTGGAAAAATTGGGCATGGCTAAGACAGGGGTGGTACACATGGCATTTTTTAAAGTGATGAAGGCATCTGTAGCTTTTGGAGACCAAAGAAAAGCGTTCTTTTTGAGTAGTGTTGTTAAAGGGGCTGCGATTTTGCCATAATTTTGGACAAATTTGCGGTAATACCCTGTTAATCCTAAAAAACCGTGCAAGCCTTTCAAGGTTTTTGGGATAGGCCAATTTTTCACATCTTCAATCTTGCGAGGATCCACTTTAACTCCTTTAGAGACAATGTGTCCAAGGTATTCCATTTCTTGTTTTCCGAAAGAACATTTTGATATTTTAGCATATAATTGATTGTCCTTCAATATTTTTAGTGCTTGGTCTATATGGCGTAAGTGATCTTCCCATGTTTTGTTGTAAATCAAAATGTCATCAAAGAAAACTAATATAAACTTTCGAAGGAAGGGATGAAATACCTGGTTCATTAAACTTTGAAATGTGGAAGGAGCGTTAGTAAGACCAAAAGGCATAACCATGAATTCATAATGCCCTTCATGAGTGCGAAAAGCCGTTTTGGGAATATCACTTTCTTTAACTCGTATTTGGTGGTATCCCGATCGTAAATCTAGTTTGGAGAAGTATGCTGCCCCATGAAGTTCGTCCAATAATTCGTCGATGACTGGGATAGGAAATTTATCCTTGATGGTTAATTTGTTAAGGGCGTGGAAGTCTACACATAGGCACCATGATCCATCCTTTTTTCTAACCAATATCACAGGAGAAGAGTAAGGACTTTTACTGGGTCTAATAACTCCTGCTTTAAGTAGTTCTTTTACTAGTTTTTCTATTTCTATTTTTTGAAGATATGGATATCGGTAAGGCCGAATATTAGGGGGTTGGTGTCCTAGAAGAAGTTGAATGGCGTGATCATGACTTCGTTGTGGGGGTAATCCTTTTGGTTCTTTAAATACTTTGTCATGGTATTCTAGAAGTTGTTGTAGTTCTGGTGCCTCCTTTTCTTCTGCCATAGGTGATTGAATAGAAAACAATTGTGCAACTATTCCTTTACTTCCTTTGCACATAATTTTCTCCATACGGTGAGAACTCACAATTTGGGATGGGCCTGATTGTAAACCTCTAAGGGTATATGTCTAATATTTTATTGTAAATTGCATCCATAACGCCTCAAAATCCCATTGGATTTTTTTGAGTGTTCGTAACCATTGTACCCCTAGGATGATATCACATCCCCCTAACGAAAGTACATACATATTATTTTTCATGCTATAATCACCCATGGTGAGCTTAATATTTTGGCACTTTCCTTTACAAGCAATTTTTCCTCCGTCCCCAACCATGACTTCAAAACTATTACAAGGTTGTATATAGCAATTAGCTTGTTTGGCCACACGTGGGTCAATGAAATTATGTGTACTACCAGAGTCTATAAGCACAATGAGGTTTTGTCGTTTGAAATATCCTCTGACTCTCATGGTTTGTGGAGAAGAAAATCCTGCAAGGGCATTGAAAGAGACTTCTGGCGTATTTTCAGTGCTATCTTCTGTCCCACTCGTCACCACTTCTACTTCTATTTCGTCTTCTTCGTCTATCGTGTTATCAGGGTCAGTTGCATCCAGAATATATAATTTTTTAGTAGCACATTTATGATTTTTCTCAAATTTCTCATTGCAATGGTAACAAAGGCCTTTTGCTTATCGTTATTTCATTTCTTCAAAATTGAGACGTTTAATCGGTAAGGTTGGGTTAAGTTTGGGTGTTGTGTAAGTGCTTTGTGCCCTACCATTATGCGTAGGTTTGGGGATGATGTAAGTGGTCGATGATTTCCCCATAGGTGGTTTCCCTAATCGACGTTGTGCGTTGATTTTGTCCTCGGCTAATTTGGCTAGTCCAATAGTTTGTATCATGGTAGTGGGGTAAAACATTTGTACTTCTAGCCGGATCTCTTCCTTTAATCCACTTATGAAACAATCCTGAAAAAATGAGGCATCTAGCCCTATTGTGCGATTTGCCAATTTCTCAAATTCTGCTTGATATTCACGTACCGATGTGGTTTGACACAGTTTGGTAAGAGCTCCTGTGAAATTTTCGAGCTTGCTAGGGCCAAATCGTACTAATAGGTTTTGTGTAAAGTTTAGCCAAGTAGGGGTGTCGTTGGTCTTCTCGAACCACTGGTACCATTGGATAGCCTCATTTTCTAAGTGAAATGATGCAATATGAACTTTTTGTGTTTCAGGGATTTGGTTTAAAGAAAAATATTGTTCTGCTCGATAAATCCAGTTATTGGGATCACCACCTTCAAATTTTGGAAAATCTAACTTAGTAGTCCTGGGAAGGATGGACGTTTGTGGCCCCCCCAATGTTGTCTGGTGTGTTGGTCCTCCAGTAGTTTGGCTAGTTTGAACTAGTGCCATATTTTGATTGAAGGTGTCCATTTTTAAGTCAATTGCTAATATCCTTTGCTCCAATTCTTGTCTTGTAGCTACGCTCTCCTCTTTGCATTGGCGAAGTTCCTGGTAAATTTTCTCAAGAGTGATATCTTGCGATCTCCTCCCTTCTGCCATGGTGGGGTTTTTGCAAAAATTTTGGGTTTCAATTTGTCAAATTAGCAAAATTTTGTTGTCAAAATTTGCAAAATTTTGTTGTCAAAATTTGTAAAATTTTGGGCTTCAAATTGTCAAAATTTGCAACTTTTGGGTTTCAAAGTTGTTGACAACTTTTCTTTTTGTTAAAAATTGGGTGTCAACTTTTTAGGAGAGGAGTTGCGACCTGAACAGGGACGACGAGAGAGGAGCAATGACGGAGCGGAGGTGGTGGGAACCGGATGAAGGGAGGCGAGAGAGGAGCAACGGCGGAGCGGAGGTGGCGAGAACCAAACGGAGGGCAACGGTTGAGCAGGGGCGGTGAGAGAAGAGTAGCGGCGGGAACCGAGGCTAGCGACGGAATCGAGGTCAGACAAGTCAGGGATGACGTCAGCGAGCAAGTGGCACAATAGGGAGAGGTAAACAAAGCACGGCATGAGGCTATCACGATGATGGTCACGTGGGTCAATGACTACCCAAAGGGTAGTCACGATCACTTAAATGAGCATTGCTCCTTTTAAACCTTCAAACTTCTTCCACACGACGAATGTGGGATTTATCCCTTTTAAAACTTAAAACTTATTATTCCGTTGTCGTCAGTGAATCTTTGATCGTCGAAATTTGATTAAACCTTAGTTTTACATTTTAATATTATTGTCGATAAATTTAAAATCTTTGAATTATGATTAATTTGGTCGTCAATAAGTTTGAAGATGCCCGAAAAAAATAGATTTTGTTGTACTTAACGTTGGGGGTAATCAGGTGTGCAAGAATGAACGCCTCTCGTCAAGCCGAAACAAGGAACGTCGTCTACTTGGTGAGGGACGCACGGTTTTTGGGTTCTCTTCTACGCCGGCGTGAGATTTTTTATATTGAAAACAGCCGCGATGTAGAGTTTTCCACAAGGTTCTTTTGTGACAAAACAGAGCACGTGTCTTATTTCGTTATGGTGGTATGTAGGGTGAAAAATGCGGAAGCTTGGAAACCAATTTGAATCAAACAACTCTGATCCAAATGCAAGATATCTCTACTCTCGGTAGCGGCCTCGTCAATAAGAATCCTGCAAATAACTAAACAGTGCAAGTTGAAAGGAATCACAGTATAACGAAATCACCTTTGATATTGTTTGGAATGCCAAGCAATAGGAATATATATATTTGTATTTGATTTGATGCTTTAGTACATCAAATCCAATGACTATAAATACACATAAAGCGTTGTGAATGAAAGGACACGTTGGTCCTTAAATTAATTAGTGAAGTAAAAATATGATGAGTTAGGAACAGGATCCTAACACTCATCATCTTCCATCCACTTATCTAGGAATGCCTTTGTTTACAAGTGTGTGTAAGGACCAAGTATGAGATATGTTGATAAATAAGTTTCAATGTAAGCTAGCGAGGTTGAAGAGGAATTTTACTAAGTCAAGCAAGAAAGCTTTAGCTACTACAGATTACCCTTCAAGCCATGGTGATCTATCTCCTATATGCTGCAAGAAAAATTTGTGTGGTTAGTGTATAAGAAAAGAGTAGAATCCCCATTGTGGCATAGGAAAAAATGTGTAGAAAAAAATCTAAATGAGGGCTAGGATTAAGGAGGATTAGAAACGTGAATAAGATCTTAGTTGCTAAAGTAGGATGGGGGCTAATGAAGATCATTCTTTGTGGACCAAAATTTTAAATAACAAATACTTAGCCAAGAAGATACGAAATTTTAAACCATATTAAATCCCTGTAAAGGCTCATCTATATGGAACCATATGATGGAGGGAAGAAAATTGCTATGGAAAGGAGTTCAATGGAAAATTGGGAATGGTAGGTCGGTTCACTTATGAGAGGATGCACGGCTAGAGAACATACCCCTAAGCTTGGACGAGGAGTTAGTTGAAGTATGGATCCAAAACAAAGGTATGGGAGTATTGTTGTAGACTACCTGACCCAAGAAGAGGAAGTAGCAAGGTGGAAGATCTTAAGCAGCAATAACCATAGTGATGAAGCTTTAAATAAGCTCAAAATTAAACTAAGATCCTTCCATGCAGGTGTAAATATGGGTGAAGACTCTATACTACAGGGAGCTACTATTGATGGATCCTTTAATGTAAAGTTCGCCTATGAGATCCTATCAGCAAAGTCAAAAGATGGATTTCAATGGAGGTTTTCGGAAATAAAGGCAACACCAAAGATAGCAATGTTCCTTTGGTTAGCTATGCAAAATAAGATCATAACAACAAATAACTTACATAAAAGAGGGTTTCAATTTCCTAATAGATGTCATCTATGTGAAGAACAAGAAGAGTCAATGGAACACTTATTGTTAGGATGTAGCTATTCCCTTTCAATTCTTCAAGGTTTAATTAAGGATATGGGGGTCATATTGGTACTACCAAATAGAATCGTGGATTGGATGGAGGAGTGGAAAAAACCTTTAAGAGTGCAAGGTTGAATAAGATATGAGCTCTAATTCCTTTCCACTATGCTTAGGGAGTTTGGTTAGAGCGTAACAGAAGAATATTTGAGGAAAAGAGAGCCTCCTTAAGAATTAGGCAGACAATCTGATAAGCTATAGTGATAAATGTTAAATTCCTTAGTATAAAGGGAAATATGGGATCAGTAGAGGAGGCAAAGATTAGTAAACATTGGGACCTTAGCCCAATTGAGATGGAGAAAGCTCCTTAATAAAATCCAAGTGTAAAATAGTATCCGCCTAGGGAGAGTTGGCTAGTGCTCAATTTTGATGGAGCTTCTAAGGGGAACCTTGGGAAGGCAGGGGGGAGTAGTGGTAAGGGATAGCAAAGGCATCCTAATTGGTGTTGTCAGTGAATTTCCAAGCTCTATGACAAGTCATCAAGCAGAAGTCAGAGCAGCTTTAGCTGTAGCAAAACTACGAAAACAATTGGGAGTAAGCAAGCTGATAATGGTGGGAGATTCTCTCAACATTATCAATTACCTTAACAAGAGAACTACAGAGAGTTGGTGAATATCAAGTATAATAACATAAACTCCAAGGATCCTTATCTTACTGGAGCATGTGGAGATGACTCATGTTTTTAGAGAAGGTAATAAGGTGGCAAACTAACTAGCTAACTGGGGGCTCTTCATGAAGAGGACCAGAGATGGATTCCCCTAGATAATGTTCACCTAGACATAAAAGAGTTAGTAGAAAGGGAAGGGGTGTAAACAGGTTGTTTATGATACAATCAAAGGTTAATTCAATGGCCTACACTTTTTCACAAGCCAAAGAAGTAGACTCCAAGGATTAAGTCCCGCCATTGGCATAGTAGGTGTGATCTGACAGCGGTTTGAATTGGGGGACAGTTCAATGGGTTGTGGAGGTTTGCAACCCCTAGAAGACATGTCAGATATGTTTCCAAAGTTAGGATGGTAGTCTAGAATTAGTTGAAAATGTTTAGAAATTGATGGTAAACATCCCAAAATTATGTAGCCCTATAAGAAGAGGTTTTGAGCGATAGGACGAGTGTTGCCAATTGAAAAATGTGAAAGGGCATGGGCCCTTTCAAAAACCTAGCTTTTACCATAATCAAAAAAATATATTGCCATCACTCAAAGCAGAACCAACGTCATTCAAAAGGTATAATATTGTTCTTGTCGGGACAGTGCATTGGTATGGCATTGGGCTCACATTGCGGAGACCAAGTTCGAATCATGGGTAGGGTGGCCCTCGTTGTGCCTCCAACTGTATGCTTCGACTGTTAAAATATCTTCAACAAAAAAAAAAGGTATAATATTGTCTACGTTTAGTTTTCACATGACATCTAGGGCTCCAACATCATTGCCTTATGTGTGAATTCAAACGACTTGATTGTGCTTTTGTAGGGTAGAGCAAGCATGCAAAAACAATTCTAAAAAACTTCAAGTGATTGATTATACTTCCATATACACACCCATGGAAGTTGAGCTAAAGTTGTTAGTCTACATCGATCCATCTCTGATCAACAAATCAACATATTGTCAATGTTGGGCAACTTGATTTGACGTACGACCACTCGACCGAATTTGTGTTTTACAATAAGTTAGGTATCTTGTTTTATGTCAAAGACACAAACATAACATGGCAAGCTGCAAAACTTATTCCCGACCATATCAAAGGAACCCTCAACTTGGATATTTTGAGTCTATTGACATTTTATTGAGTAGATATGCTAATGTAGTCTAAGGACAAATCATTTGATGATTGAAAATCTGTTGTTTGGTATGTGTTTACTCTTGGACCAAGAATCATTTCTTGGCAAAGCAAGATAAGAACACAATTACCTTATCATCTACTAAAGCATAATGTAAAGCAACAACCATTGCAAGGTGTGAAGAATTTTGTTCAAAAATCTGAAATGTCAGTTCACAACAAAGCACATTGAGATTCATCACAATTATATCCTACAAAGCGTCAACAATTAAGATCTTCATTATTGTCCCAATTTTCAACATGTTTTACATAAAATGACTAAACCAACTAGTAGAGAAAAAATTGTAAACTTTAGAGATATATGATTTAGTCACTAATAAGAGAATTAGGAATATAGGCTATTAGCATGGTAGAAAATACTATGTTGAAATAATTAGGATATGATTTAATTTCATCTTAATTTTTTTTTAGGGTTTTGAAAGGGTCTCATACCCTATTACAAAATAACTTCATTAGCATATTTTATATCATAAAAACTTCAAAACATTTTCTACTATTATCATGTTGACAAGGTTTGTTCCCTTTTACAACTTGATAAGCTTACTTAAGGACTAAAGACAGAATACAAAATGTAAACTTCACATCAAAACTAAACCAAAACTATACACAACAAGCAACAACATTTGTTTTCAAGCGCAGCACAAAATCTCTAACAGAGTCCTTTCTATACAACAAACATAACACTCAATCTACAATTCTTGAATAGAAATTTTGATAGAAATCTTTACACAGCAAGCAACAACACTTGATCTGTAAACCTAACTCAAAAAACTTTGATAAAAACTTTAGCATAACAAGCATCAAGCATAACTTGACCTCTACAAATATTGTGATACTCCAAAATCCCAAAGCCTTATTGTCCATGCAATCCTTACCTATCCCTTCCATTATTACTTCAGTCTTTTTCTCCCAAATTGATCAAATCTCATCTTAAAATGTGTCTATGACTAAACAATGAGGTTTCCTTTAGCCTATCTTTAATGCGTTAATTATTGATCTATTTGTTGAAATAAAATTTGGATTCATAGTTATCCCTGAGATACCCAGGTGTTGTAGGTGAGTTGGAGAGGAGAGGGCAATCCTCCAAGGGAGGTCCCAGGTTCGAATCTCCACCCTACCAAAAAGCTGAATTGGGTACCCAAAATCCAATTGATAATATTGGTACGGGCAAGGATGGGTGCAACCCCGGGTGACTTTGACGGTGTAGAACCCCCTGTTCGTGGTCTCTTAGACCAAGGAGGCCCCGCAAGGGGTTTTTCACTTTAAAAAAAAAAAAAATAGTTATCCCTGAGATCCTATTACCATTTAATTTTCTATTGTTTCGAATACAAAGTCATTTGTAAGTCCTTTGAATTTCTCCCAAAGTCATGCTCTTGGTAATTTTTCGAATTAAAATTAAATACTTTCTTCAATGATTTCGGAAGCTCCTCCCTTATCTTTACTAGACTCCCATAAATAAAACTTGTACACAACTCTCTCGTGATCTTTGAGCAATTGATTAAATGCCTTTAAAATTATCTACTACATTCAAATGTTCAAGAAGCTCTTTACCTTTCATAGATTTAATCAATAAGATATATACTCCACTCTCCCTTGATCTCTAAGCAATGAGATTTATTTGCCTTGATAGTCCACTAAACTAAGATTTGTTTAATGCATTTACCTCAACTCACCAACACATGTTGTACAATCAATGCATCCCCCTCCTTCCCTTCATGTAAACCTCTATTTTGACTGGCTTATGATAAGTCTCTCTCATCTTCATGCAAAACATATTATTAAGCTAAGCATTGATATTAAAGTTAACAAATACTACAAATTCATAACAAAAACATTTTAAAATATAACAATAATCCTTACCCTGTAATGCCTACAAGAAGTTATAACAAGGTGATGCCTTGAAAAGTTTATAACAAAGGCGAAACATCCCTCCCAAAGTAATACAATGAAAAGTCATTGAAAAGTCAGTACTGATGAATAGTCACTCCGTACATGTAATAGTAATAGATACTCATCTTCAATAGATGTTGAAATATCTTTTATGTTACAAACCTAATATAAAATTTCTTACTAAATTATGAAATTTCCAAAAAAAAAAAAAAATTTGATGAAGACATCACAATATTAAGTACTTCGTTATTAAATCCTTGTTTTTCAACTCCTCAAACCATCCAATCACGTCTCCCCCTCATTGAGTATATTAACGCACTTCAAGGATTCCTCACACATCCTACAGATGAAAACAACAATGAAAACTTCCCTTCTCATATTTTTGTTGGTGTCCTATCACTTCAATGGACAATTTGATACGAACAAATATTTCCATCACAATATTGCCAAAAAAGACTTGATGGTGCTAGTGTCGTAATGTTGAGAATAAGACCTAATGGTGCCAAAAATGCAACTATCAATCACCCAGGTAATTATATAAATAAGATATTCAGGCCAAAGGATGCAGCACTCCTAAAATTCACTAAAATGCAACTAACAACTATCCTAACCAAAAACAGACAAAATTACAGCAATGTGATGTTCATTCCATGTCCATCAAATTGCTTATGACAATCAAATTATTAGTTACCTATTTTATCATATGCTGGTTTTGGTTAATTTAACAAGAATTAAAAACATTCAATAGCATACCCTTCATTAAGAAATAAAAATCTTCCAATTATCCAAGTATTAACAAAAATACATTGGGATTAATTAACTTGTCAAAACCAGATAGGCTTGCCAAATTTCAATCCTGCTGACAAAACACTCAACTATGCCCTACAAAAAACACAAAAAATATGGTTCCATTCATAACCCCTAGATAACATAGATCAACCATCTCCGTATTCTTGATCATCTGAGACCAGATTTTAAAAAATAAAGGTGAAGATAGTTTATACATAACAGCAACATATTTTGACAGTTCAAACTCACATTTGCATAGTTCTTACCTGTGATTCTTGGCAGACTTGAAGAAGATGCCATAGTACAATGTATGAGCTGTCTGATTCATGGTGTACTCAATGCACAGTTAAAATACAGTATAAAACTTAGCCCATCACGCAAATATCTAAAGCTTCTCTTTTTTCAAAATTCCAACTAGTAATCAGTGTTCCTCTTCTTCAATAAAATCAACATTTTCCCAACTAGATATCATGTCACTAAATACACGATGAAATCCTAGTTCATTAGAAGCATTCAAATCCTACCCTTTGATAAGAAGAAAGGAACAAATTATCATCATGCTGGTTGTAAGGATATTTTGACCATACAATGTTAAAGAGGTTACTACTTTACTATAAAAGTTAACCTAGTGCACATCGTGTTTCTTCTCTCTCTATCTGTAACATACCCATAACAGTGCCCGCCCATCTGCACCCTTCAACAGTGGCAACAAGAGTGCCATCACACAATTGCATGATCTAGACATTGCCTGAAAATCCTCTTCAATTCAAAATGCATTCTACTAGTTGCCTAAACATCTGTTCATTTGAAAATGTCACCAGATTTCGTTCAGCTTTGTTTCTGTCTATGGTAATCAAAACAGTGACATTGCCACATTGCATAATGCTTCAGGACGATTCTACAATGGAATCATGGAACTCATAGAGAGTATATAATGCTACCTCATTCTAAAACCCTCAGAGCACACGAATTCCAGTTCAAAAGTCTCTCAAAAGAAGACAAAATATTTCTTCTCTAGAACCATGCTACAGTTGTCTAACAGTGGTGAGACAGGAAGTTGAGATGCTTCCTGTGGTGGTGACAAGCCATGTACCAAATGCAACAAGTGCAATTCACACATTAATGCAACTTTTTCAACAAAGCAGTGTAAGGAAGGACTAATGAGGAACTATAGATCCTAAAATGATTTTTCAACTAGTGTAAGGTCTAACGAGGTACAACAGGTCCTTAAATAATTAGGGAGATAAGAACACTCATCAATCAAATTGCCAAGTATTTGCACTAATGAGTACTTAAAACATGTCCAAGGCATTGTGGAGCAACAGCAAATGGAATGCAATAATATGTGATAATCCCCAAATTGTGTTCAACAGTCACACAAAGGTGGCCCATGACAATACCACAATAATGTGGTTTGTTGAAATACCGCAATAACGCAGTCATGAGATCATACATACAGCCCATTTCTACCCCATATAACCAATTTATATATACATATATATATATATATAGTACTTTGAACATGTGCAAGCACACCCTAAACTTGAAATTATTAAGAGATTAACATAAATGCTCAAATAATATTTAGAAATCTCGCAAAAGTACAGGAGCAAACAAACAAATAAGAGAGCGGCATCTCCCCTTACTCACAGATTTCCTGAGGGCTCAAAAAGCCTTGCATATTTGCTCACTTCTGAAAGTATATCCTACATCCAGATTATTGCAATATGAAGTTAGGGTTTTGCCCTAGTTTCAAACACATGGAACATCTAATTTACAAGAGCATTGTTGTCGATCATGCCAAACATGGAAGAAGATCTAGTACATCACAGATCACATAGCTGTAATTTACAAAGGACACTAAGGTCGTTCCCTTGGCTCCAAGGCAGCAATCTCCTTCACCACTTGGGCTTTATCTTGATCAAATTGTTCATCCTCTGCAACATTGACAAGGGAACCTAGTTAGCAAAAAAACATTTCACAAAATATCTCGCACAATATAAGATATCTAGAATATCTTCTTTTTAAGATTTTGCCAGCACATGTATCCATTCATAAAAGTAAGCACAACTGATCAAATTAATATACTTATGGTTATAGAAAATGAAAGTAATACATTCAATTAAAACCAAATCCATCAATACCTTTCTCTGTCTTGAAATCACTGAAAAAACGAAGTAGCTTACTCCGATTAGCAAGAAGAATGCTCACAATTTCAGGAGGCTTATTTTGATTAGCCACAAACACCTATACAGAAAAATGAAAAAGGTACTCTTCAGTGCCAAGAAACGATAGACAGTCTCTAGCCATATCTATGCATCAGGTATTAAAACTGCTATGTTTACAGTGAAAAGTATTGGAAACTTGTCCCAAATAATAATCCTCCAACAGTACCTTGAAAACATGAAAGGCTTCAATTTGGATATTCTTGCTAGATTCCTACAAGAATAAACAATAAGAATATAAGTGTTTATCATTGTAAATCCATATATATTAAACAACATGAAAGCCTAAATGTAAACAACTAATAATCAATTGAAGAAACATGCCACCAATCATGTAATTCATCAGTATTCAGAAATACACAGCAATATTTGTCCACCATGTAGGGCAATAACTCGTTAATCTCCATGGCTAACAAGAAAACACTAAAGAGAGGTAGACAATTACAAAGCATGCACTGATGAAGTGGTATCAAGTAAATGACATGCAAAATGTAAAGTTGCAGCATCAAAGCCATACAATATACAACTATGAATTTACAATGTGAATTATAGCTATTATACAATAAATAACTTTAAAAAATAAAAAAGATCAGCTTAGCAACAGCAATACTCTAGACGTATCTCCATATGAGAGCCCAAAAAGAAAACATTTTAGTCTGAGCCCCAGAAGGCACAGCTTCTATTGCCTCCACCCAAATGAAAAATTGACGATATCCACATACATTATCTGAATCTAAGAAGAAAAGATTACATACCCTGAGAAGGTTCATCAGGATCCGCAAATTATCTTTTGAGCTCACATAACGCATCATGACCGCAACATTAGAGCGATCCAGTAGCATGTCTCCAAGCAACTGCACCAGGAGATTTAATTAACATAATCATAGTTTTAGAAAACCAAAAACTGAGAAAGGCTTTATGAAATAATACTCTCCCAATGTGTATGATTGTATGTACTCAATTGTATCCTCAAAGAAAGGCAGTTGATTATATCATTTTCTGTACTACATGTTTCATGAATTGCTATGTTTATATTTAGGAAAATGCAAGCCATGCAGGAACTTATAGAATTCACATTCTCAATAACAGGAACATGCATTGGACCAAAGGGGTAAGTAGGGACCGAAAAAAGGACACTGCCAGACAACCCTCGTTACAAAAGCTCAGAAGAATTTTAAACAATAGAAACACAACAGAGACTTAACTCATATTTCAATAACTTACTAAGATGATGTCAATTTGCATATCCTCACCAATGAATGGCATCAATAAACAATACTATTAATTCATTTGGCATACACATGTTACCAAATACTATGTATTTTGGGTTTCTTATAGTGTTGTCTTAACACTATCTTAGCTTTTGAAAGAAATGCACTTATGTTTCATGTAAAGAAAGATGAAACATTCCCAGCAATTATTGAGAATAGAATCGCAATACAATCTGATAGGGATAGGTCTTCACTAAAAGTACAACAAGAACAAAGTCAAGGCACTCTACATAACCTGCCTGCAACACTTCAAGCTGCAATGACCAGCCAGACATTATAGAAGGAAAGCAATACTATCCTCGTAAAGATGGGACTAGTCATGCAGATAACGTATTGACTGTAATCCTTCAAGTTAAAACAAAGTGTGCTTTCCTTTCTCTGGTGAACAGCTTGGCAGCTGCTAGATTAGCAATAATCATATTATGCAAGATTTTTTGTCAATTTTTTGAGGAGCACATATTCACAAGGATTGTTAGGGAAACATATAATCAAAAAGCTACCAAATAACAAAGTGCTAGTATGTCTTAAAATCTAACTCCATTGTCAAAAGCAAACACCACTAGACAGGACTTGAAAAATAAACAATAAGATCTTCAACAGTGCCTGATCCATCAACACTTACAATTCTAAGTCACATGGATTAAAACCAAGCAAGGAATAAGGTGCAAGATTACATGTCAATCATTTGAGGAGCAAATATTCACAGGATTATTAGGAAAAGTATATATACCAAAAATCAAAGTTCTAATACATCTTAAAATCTACCATCGTTGTAAAAGCCAAAACACCGCCAGATTGAATCAAGAAATAAACAATAAGGTATAAAACAGTGCCTGATCCATCATTTTACAACTTTTAATAACCTGGGTAAAACCAAACAATGAATTACAACCCCAGGGTAATAAATAGTCCATTTAAGAAACTTGCAAAGTAAGGCCACCAGGGGTTGATTAAACTTGGGTGGAGCCTCCTCATTACCTTCCACTGTATAGGACAATCCTTAGAGACTGGCCTAGGCAATGACCTATTTTGGAGTGAATAACCGTGCTCATTAACAAGACACTAAACCCTAATAAGCCAATGCTTGTAACAAAAGCACTTGCCCTCCCTTTTGGGCATGCAGAGGTTGGGTCCTGCTTTGTGGAGATGATTGTAAATGATGCTGAATACAAGCAGGATTGCATCTCAATCAATATTCAAATACATGTCTAAAATTTGAAGCATTCTAAGACAGTTACGAGCTAACAAGCACATAGTCATGTTCGAGCCCTTAGTCGCACCAACTCAAAATGAAAATTACAGACAATTTCTTCAATGAGGTTGGAATTTGCATTTCAACAGCTCATGTAAATGATTAAATTCCACATAATCCCAAGCCTTGATTCGGACATTATTTCTCCTCCAGTATCATTGAAAAGAACCAGAGAGAAACATATGGGACATCATCCTTGTACATAAGTTTTTCCCTTCTAGTGCAGTATTTGGACATTACCTCTCAATAAATTCTTCCACATATTTTTGTCTCCTCTATGAGCATTTTGCATGACACCCTTCAATAGTGGATTGTGGGTGGTTAGGTAGCTTAGCCATGGTCTCTTCAACATTTTTCAAATTTTAAAATTTATCCACTTTACCTGCTTCTCAAACAAATTCTTTTACCTTAGCTCTCGCTCAATTAACTACTCTATTTGGTTAAATCACAATACCAATCCCTCCTCTTGCTGACTACCATTTAGAAGTAAAACAATGGAAATTCTTCTTTCTGGAAAGACTAGACTGTTTGTAACTTGCCTGCCTGCTAATATTAACATGGTAATGTCCTACCTAAACAGAATAGGCTAGCATGATAATGATAGGAACTTGCCAGCAAATCAACCCAAGGAGAAGTAGATAGTCAAGCTACTGCACATATTTGTTTCCATGCTCTCAGGTAAAAGGACTTCATTTCTGCCCACTACTACTTGAGAAGTTTCAGTTGAAAAAGAGTTGTGGTTTGGTTACAACTTACAACTCGTCAATCGTTCTGTAATAAAAAATTGTAATTTTTCCTCGTAATTAAAAATTATTTGTCTAGGTGATTTCATTATGATTGTATTGTTCTCATTCCACTAGGTAATCAGCCAATTCCTATTCTGCCGTAATATTATGTAGGTGTAAATTTCAGTTGTCTCACTATCCTTGAAAAGACTATCATCCCTGAAGGCATAACAAACTATGCTATATTTCCCATCGTAAATATGAATCTTATAGAGGACACTGCCTCAAATCAGCCTCTGGAGGTGAACATTTTCTGCGGCTAATTGTATCTTAAGGAGAAAAAGTAAATTTATTTGTATTGAAAATGACAAGCGCACACAGTTTATGGGCTAGTCCTTAATGGATTATGCAACCGGCAACTCAGGGATTTCAATTCAAATCTAAACCTAAAAAGATACCTTCATAACATGAAGGACAAAACATTGCAATTGTTTAATTTCTTTTTCATCATTTGTTTGTAAATGTCCTTCATAAACAACTCTCTCATTAACTGCAACAAAATTTGAGAACTCTCCTCAAGGAATGGCACAGTTATCAATGACATTACCAGAAAGAAGCCACATTTATGATATACCTTCACAGCTTGTCGTCTTGTAATGTAATTTGGAGACTCCAACAGTTTTGAATTGTATTCAGCGAAAAACTACATAAAAAGAAGAAAAACATTAGGAAGTACATAAGAGATATGATTGACTTTACTGTAGTTGGTTTGAGTGAGAAAGTGTCAGTTAGAAAGATATTTTTTTGTTAAATAAAAAACACATTGAATTGATAAAAATGTCAATTATCATATACATATCATGAATTCCACAATTACATTAGATACTATAAGAGATGAGAACAATATCCAGAGCATATACAGGAAATAGCTCAGACAGCTTTCCAAAAGAAATTTCAATACCATGATAAAAGCATTTCAATGCCCATATTGCTTTACATATAAAATTGTGTTGTCACCAGGCAAACTACATGCAACCTTTAGATCTTCTAAAGATGAAATCAAACATTACCATGTTGGCCTTGAGAAGATGAAATCAAATATTACCACATTGGCCTTGAGAAATAAAGTCCCCTCCGCATTAACTGAGTAATTAATGCATTGTGCATTGGTTAATATGTTGATTAAGGGGATAAATTATTCTGATTCAAATGTGATTACATCAAAGATTAAACTAGACGCAGCTCAAGATGCTTGCATCGAATGCTTCCTATAGCAGTTGAAAATGCTTGTGCTACCAAATCTTTAGAAACTAAGTTCATACCATTTTGATTTTCACATTCTTCCTTGTTAAGGGACTGAAATTTGACAAACAAAAATTTTAACCCTTGAAACTTGCTAAGTAGTTTTTGCCACATATGAATGATCCTTTGAAAGAATTTCACTAAATAACAGCATTAGTCATTCATTCAACACAGCAAATGCAAAGGAATTCTTACAAAAATTTTAATAGGTCTCTATGTCAGGACTAACCTCACAATTATGATATACTATAATCTCTACCATGTTTCCTCCAATCAAACCCACAATCAGTAATACTGTATAATTTCCATATAGCTTTATCAGAGGGCAAACAATTGGTTTGCATTGAGTGCATACAAACATTCAAGAAAGGTAAATGAAGATATGTAAGTAGTTAAACATACCCAATCATAATTCTTATTTAGAAAATCAGCTACGGTAGACTTGTGTCTCGTCAAGAGCTCCTGAAAAAATCAATTCCCAACATAAGACCATAAACTAGCTCATAAAACAACCAATGGGTATAATGTAAGTATAAACTATATAACATTTGCTAGGACTGTAATGCAAATCATAATATCTGCTAAGAGTTCAAAGATGAAGAAATGAAAAAACATTCAGCTCAATTGACCACAAGAAATTTATAGCATGTGAAAAAGGAACATCAGAAAGAAAACAAAGAGCACTACGATTAATTTATAGGATGAGACATGGGTAAAGCAAGACACACCAAAGATATATGGAAGTGTCTCACAGAAATATATATGGCTTAAAACCAAGTAAACAAACGGAACCCATGAAAGAAAACTAATAGGGTAGATTCTTTTTTCAACTTTGTAGTGTATGAAAAAGGAACATCAGAGAGAAAACAAAGAGCACTACTACTAGTTTTTTGCAAGAAACATGGATAAAGCAAGGCACAATAGAGACTGTATGATTAGACCTTGAAGGTAGCTGCTGCATCAGACGCGATGTCAAAATTTGGAAGTTGTATATAGTCGAAGAATTTCTTCATATTGTCAGATTCCAAAACATACCTGAAGGTACAAGAAAATTCAGCTTCTATAAGGTCCAATTTAAAATATATTAACTTCCCTGTTGAACATATCTTGAAGCAGGGCCAAATTTCGCTGAAGAAAAAAAAATTTCAAAACCAAAAATTTTCCATAAAGACCATAAGAATTCGCATAGCATTGTAAACTATAATAAAGAAGTTGTTAGGTTGTTTATTGAGAAAATCAGCTCATCAGGTCAAAAGAAATTTAGCCATTAAGCCAATTTCAAATTCCTTTGAGTAATTCTAGATCTATACATTGAAGGTTTTTGACATGCTCCCACACCTGCAAAATACATTAATCATTTATGTAATAAATACTTGGAAGTGTAATCTACTGGCATAACTAATATTTGAACCTCTCAACATTTAGATTAATATGCTATCAAAATCTTTGAACCTCCTAAATTTAAATATTTAGCGGTTTCTAATATATTCTGTCAAAAATATCATGCCAACTGAAGAAAGATTTTAGGCATGCAACCATGGTATTCCAGAAAGTTGGTAAAACAAAGGAATCGAGACTCGTATCTTTCTCTCTTCTCAGAATATAACTTTAATATGTAGTAAAGAAGCCAACAATAAGAGTGATGCAAATGCTCTAACATGCGCCTACACCATAGACTCATATTATGTTTCTCTGACTTGTAACCATGACATGTTTAATAAGAGTCATACGACAGTTTCAATTAGGTTACATCATTGTTCAAATGCAATGCTCATGCATTTCATCTTCAGAAAGCAAGATTGTTTACACCATGAAGTATCATATCTAGGAAAGCATAGTCAAAAGTCTGTTACCATGTTTGACACTCAAGCACAGGTCCTTATCTAGCCCAAAGCAAGGAGCTTTCAAGGCTGGAGAGACATCCAGAAAAGAGTCAGAATGCTTAGCTACTCAAAAGCAGTGAACCCTCAAGACACAGAAAGAAGCCATCAGTTAGATTAATAGTACATTGTCTTTGTACATTCAAATAGATAAACAGTTTTCCTAGGGGTTGATGTACCCTTCTTTAATAAGACAGTTGTTCCATTGAAATTCAGAAATCTGGAAGCCACTAATCATGTGGCACATACATTTAAGATGTGCTATGTGAAGTGCAACATACTGACACCCTTATGGGACAAGTATTGGGCTTGTATGTAACCCACATAACTCTGAAATGACAACAAACATTAGAATAATGTTTTCCTGTGCACAAAATGTTTCTAGTATGAAGAAACATGCAGACATAATGAATTTAGGAAAACAACAATACAGACCCAAAGAAGAGCATTCACTCAAAATCCCATATATCCTTTGGTTTAATGATCTTAAGCTTAGTCACATGGTCAATGTTTGAATTCAAGTTCGACATGCTTAAAGCTTGGAAGAAATTCAGCACATGGCAAAATATTTACAAACTTTGCCATAAAAGTTTACAAGCATATTCATAATTTCAGATAATTAAATAAATAAATACAAAAAATTAAAATTAATTATATCACAACTTATCCCCATGAATCTGGTCTACCGGCAAGGACGCCACTTGCATTATCGGTGATGTGACCCGGGTTCAATCCCCACGACGGATGCGTATAAGAAATATTACTCAAAAAAAACAAATTATATCACAACTTGAAAAGTAAGTGAAAACATGATTGCATAATACCCATATACAGTACCCAACATGCATTGTCAATTTGTCTGCTTTTTGTGTTGACTAAAGTAATTGAGTTTTATTCTTGGCCTTCCAGTTAGACAAAATTCAAATGTTTAGATTGAATTAGCCAAATCTTGTTACAGAGATCTTAAGCACGAAAAAAGACCACAAAAAATATTCATAAACATCGGCTAAAAGTGATTCAAGAGGAAAAAAAAATTAAACCAGAATACCTTGCAATACTTTGATGTCGTATACACTCCCTCAACATTGAACCATAATGCAAAGCTATGTCCGTGTTCTCATACCTGCAACAAAAATAACAATGATGTAAAAATAAAATATGTAAGCAGGCCTCCATAAGCTAAAATTATTTGTAAAGCAAATAAAATAGCAACCACGACTCATAGATACAATGAAATTTGTCAGGGAAAAATGAAAGCAAAATGTTCTGGACTTTCGTGAATGTCTCTAACATGTTTTCTAAAGCACATTGAATCCTAATTTCTTGAATCTTCCTTGTTTCTTTTTCTCCCAAATTGCTACTTTGTACTTCTTTTATAGCTTCAAAACAAAGTATTGTAAGTCATACACAGACCTGCTATGGGATTCATCTATATTCATCTGCTTCACACAAAGCAGTCAGAAAATAAATCCAATGAGAATATCAAAAGGTTTGAATGATCCTAAAAGGATTGCATTTAAATCTCACAACGATTCAGAAGGATTATTTCAGTTTATTAACAACATTAGCTTTGACAATTATATTGCTGATGAAGCGTATTTGAATTAATTTAAAAGAAATGAAAACTTTCAAACTGCAAAATCTTTCATACAGAAACAAATCTCAAATAGAAATCAAGTCCAATCAACATGGTTTCACAGACAAATAGATCCATAGAGAATCTCAAAAAGTTATAATAATCCTAAAAAATTGAATTCAGGAGCATGTCATAGTTTATTAACAAAGTTACCTTTGATGATTATACAGTGTAACCGGGTTCTCGCACCCACTTGGCTGGGTTCGCGAACCCGCAAACGTAACCGCATCGGGTTCACGGGTTCACGATCGGGTACAGTTGGGCCGAACCCTATCCGAACCCTGTCAGTCAGGGTTCAACTTTGACCGAACCCTGTCAGTCAGGGTTCAGCTTTGACCGAACCCTGTCAGTCAGGGTTCAGCGAAGCCGAACCCTGTGGTCAGTCAGGGTTCACCCAGCTGAACCCAACCCAGTTTGGGCATTAACATAGGAAAAAAAACGTTTTTTTCCTATGTTATTATTTTTAAGGTGGCCTGATCCACAGGAGGAGGGCCTATAAGATGATGATGAGGAATATGACGAATGAGAGTCAAATATCAGATATTTGATGTTATCTTTGTACATGTCCACTACTATATAGTATATTGTTATCTCTTGACTCTTTATGACTTGACATCCTGTCATTTGTTTACATGAATATGAAATATCATATATCAATATGCTTTTATGATGTCATATTTAAATATTTATTATTTTGTAGTGTGTATGAATGATTTATTTTATTTCACAATGTGTATGATTTATCATTTATTTAATTATTTCACAATGTGCATATTTATTTTATTTTTTATTTTTTTTGATTTTATATATATATATATATATATTTTAATTAAAAACTAGCCGCACCCGCACCCGCACCCGACAAACCCTATTTTTGACAGGGGCCGCACCCACACCCGCACCCGCACCCGCGATTCCCGCCGCACCCGCACCCGCGCACCTAGTAACCTTGTGATTATATTGCTGATGAAGCCTATTTGAATATTAAAAGAAATCAAAAAAATTCGAACCCCTAAATCTTTCATACAAAAAAAAATGTCAATTAAATTTCAGGTCCAGTCAACATGACATTACGTACCAAAAAAGACAAAATGACAATCCACACAATGACAAAAAACAAGGATAAGACAAGACAATACATACATACAAATTAGGATCAAGTGATGGTCCTCCATATGAATTAAACCCCCAGAACTCTCTCTCTCTCTCTCTGAAGGTTGTTAGGAGAAATCTTTCTAAGGCTATAATTTTCGTATACAAAAGTGTATCGAGCCTGTTTTTTCAAATTACATGGTTTTTTGCGTTCTTCGCATTGAAAGTTCTTGTTCTGGACAGAGATGCATGTGAGAGGTGAATCAAGGCATGAGAACTCCAAACCATATGTCATCTGACTGAATGGACAAAAGAATAACATATGATTAACTCAATTGACCAGATTATGGCGGTGTAAGAACCTTTGGTGCATCTTCAAAGAAAAGACACCATCGACCCTTGATGAAGGAACTCTGTCAGTATACACAAGAGGAGGTTCTTAATTGGTTCTCCTTGGTAATTGAGCCATATTTATTATTCCATATTAAAGATGAGGCAAATCCCATCAAATTGTGGACTAAAATACAAGATCTATTTAGGAAGGTGAGTACTACGTAAGTTATTTGCTTGGAGGCACAAAGAAAGAAGATTCAAAGTTAAAATGGCTCTTTCCAATCTCTCTTCTCCATATCAGATGCTTGGACTAATGGTTCACATTGTTCCTATGTTCTTGAAGTAGCACAAGTATCTAGCCCTTGATCAGCTCTTCTCTCTTCAAGTTCATGTTCAGCTAGCTCCATAGAACTATGGTGACTCCCCTCATGTATAAGCTCATGCAAAAGACTTCAGATTTGTGAAGACAAAGATCAAGCAGCCGAAGGGCAAGTCGAAGCCTCCAAAGAAGTAGCCTACTTGTGGATATATATTGTAAATGGGACGGTCATCCTACCAAGAATTACCAAGTGAGATTACAAAAGATTGAAGCAGAGTTTACTAAGGTTTTGGAAACCGATTAAACCAGGGGATGATTGGAGAAAGAGTGGGAGCAGAACCTTGTCTGCTGCTCAGATTGTTCAGCCAAGTCCCCTTAGCCCCTAAAACTCCCAAGGACTTTAAGAATCCGTAATTGACATTTTCATAGTGGTAGAAGGATGTGACCTTTATTCTACACCTGGCACACATGAAAAGAAACCTTGTTCACCTTCAGATCTTTCCCTAGCTTTCTCAGTGGCAATCCCTTCGACATGATTATTTTGTATCAAATGCCTTTTTATATAGCAATTTGTCTAGGGTTTATTTATAAAGGTTATGCCTCTCGTCATAGGTTCCTCTGTCTCCTGGCTCTGTTTCTAGTTTTAGTTTGAGATTTTTCATTTATGGTTCTTGAATTCATTTTAGCAATTCAGATTTGCTATCATACCTTGTAAATTGAACCCATTGAATTAATACCATCGTTCATAGAATCAACATAGTTTCTTTCTTACTTAACTTTGTCTATTCAGCTTCAGCCTTTCCCCTCGAATTTAATTCACGATACAACATTGAAATTTCCAGTTAGTGATGTATTATTTTCTTTGAAGAAAAGTTATTCCATAAAAAGAAATAGGCCTAAGGGCAACCATTGTGAATTGTATTTAACTTATTGTGAGGTTTTATTATGTAAGCCCTATAGGCCTTGGTTAACTTTATTATGGTTAAAACCCATCTTATAACTTGTAATTAACCTTAAAGCCCTCTTTTTATGTCGACTCAAGTTAAAATCGTTTATGTATTTCCAGGATTAAGTATTGGTATAAATACCCCCCAACCACGTCATCCATTGTATTGGAGTGTTGTGATTCTTATCTATGGTTAATATAGAAATTATTTATGGTGCCTACAGATGCCCACTATTTATTTCTCTCTTTCTTCCTTTTTACGTTTTATATATAAGATTTGATTGGATAAATTGCTTCTGTACGTTTCTAGAAATAGGTGTAAATTCTGAAATGATACTAGAGCAGGTATGGAGCTGCCTCACTTGGTCATGCAGAAATGCTATTCGGAGCCTCCAATTTTTCTTCCGAATCCTAGGACCATTCCCTTCTAAAGGTATCATAAGTTGTTTCTGCATAAGAGGCAACAAAAAATCTTTTACAACTCTCTTTATCATCCACTTTTTTGAAAGCTTTGGAGAAACTCCATATTGTTTTTTCCAAAAAAATGGTTTTATAATTTGAAAGTTAAAAAGTCACGATCGATGGTTGTTGAAGGGCTTCAAAGAAGTTGGTTCAAAGGAATTACTCATCGAAATTCAAGTTTCGCACACAATTTTTTAATTTGAATCCATGGTTGTTCATGCACCCTTGCTTTGGCATGAGCCCTTGCATCAGGGAACGCATGACGCCTTCCTTTACGGAGGAAGGGCGCAGTCCAACGCACCCAATGGGATGGCTATTGCAGCTAGAACAATGTGTTGTAGGTCATTTCGGCCTGAACAGCCTAAGTTCGAATCACGTCGAGTGTCACTTTTGTTGAAAAAAGAGGCCAGCATCTTTGCTCAAGAAATCAAGAACTTTGGCATGATTTTTGAAACCAGCTTCCTTGTCCCAACTGTGAGCATGACATGGTGGCTTGAATTATGCATTAGACAGAGCTTCCCTGTCCCGACTGTGAGCTTATATGGTGGCTTGAATTATGCATTAGAAAGAGCAAGGCATGGGATTGAGTCATGTCAGTTTCATCTTTTGCGTTGAATGGACAATGTGCTATCTTCCATGGAAAAAAGGCTCATTCAATCACCATTGCAAACGTTGGTAGAACAGGCAGCACTAAGTATTTGGGGAATAGTGGACGTGTTCGAATCATGCAACAACATGGTGGAAAACACTTGAATCACACGCTAGCCTTTTTCACTAGCAACTACAAGGCAAAGAACATCTGAGTAGAAGGGAGCTCCCTTTTCCTCTCATCCACACAGTTGCTATGTTGGCTAGCACGTTGCCCTTAACACAAGGGAGACCAGGGTTCGATCCCCTCCAAGTCTAGTCGGACATTTTGCTAAAACAAGAGGATCTAAGGCCGACATGGCTATCTTCCACACCATATCAAATTCCATTTTACATATTTATATAACCTAAACCAATAACAATCGAGCGCTAAAGTGGCGAAAGTGGATTGGAGCACACCAACCGAATCAAAGGTACTGAAGTGGCGAAAGTGGATTGGAGTGCATAAACCAATGACAATTGAGTGAATCAAAGGAGTTGAAGTGGCAAAAGTGGATTGGAGCACACCAACCAATGACGATTGAGTTGATCAATGGAGTTAAAGTGGCGAAAGTGGATTGGAGCACACCAACATATTAGAAGTTGTCAAGTGGCAAAGGAGTTGAAGTGGCGATAGTGTATTGGAGCACACCGACAAATCAAAAGTCGCCAAGTGGCAGGTTAAAATTTGCTCTCGCATCTCTAAAATTTTGAGGATTTAATTTTTGCATTTTTTAGGTCCATTAGGGCAAAAACTTCCAAACACCATAACTTTTGCATATAGAAGCGTTTTGAGCCCAATTTTTCAAGCCATAACTTTTGCATATAGAAGCGTTTTTCAAAATGCACAATTTTTCAAGCTCCACACATTGGTGGCATCAGTTCAAGAACCTTCTATAATGTTAAGGGTAGGATTGTGTAAGATGGATCATCAAGCTCTAGTTACTCGCTTCAATGGGCAAAAATACAATATAAGGTCTACCCAAATGGTTGGCCAATTACGCAGTAAGAACTTGTGGTGCACCAGAATTGCTTTTCCATATCAAATAAGAAAGTGAACCTATCAAGGTATGGTCAAATTTGAATGAGATATATGAGAAAGTAAATACAACTAAAGTAAGTCACTTGGAATTAGAGCTTTCTTCTCTCAAATTGGTTGAGTTTGATAACGTTGAGGAGAATATTGCAAGAATAAGGCACTGAGAACAGATATTGAATCTTCTAAAGGCAAAAAGAAAGATGATGCAGAATGTGTGAAGATTGTCCTTGCTAATCTCTCTCCTTTTTAGATGTTGAACCTCATGGTTCATATGATTCCTATGTTCTTGAAATTTTAAAAAACTCTATACTCCTTATCAGCTTTCCTCCTTCCTACTTCATTTTCAAGTGGCAATGAGGAATTGTGGTAGGACTTCACAAATACAGGCTCATGCAAAGGAATTCAAACCTAAAAAAGCTAAGACCCACAAGCCCAAGGGTCGGGCTAAGTCTTCAAAGAAATCAAAGACCATTTGCAGATACTGCAAGAGGGAAGGACATCCAACAAAGAATTGTTTTCTGAAATTGCAAAGGATTGAAGCTGAATTTCTGAAGATCAGTGGACATCTTCTAGATGATGAGAGAGATTCAAAAGGATCTACCTCAACTGTAGAGGCCCACTAGAGCATCCATTATGTGGGGAAGATCTTATTGTTACTAATGTCTTTTCTCGGCGCCTCAGTTCAGATTATAAGGGAGTGTTGAAAGTGTAATCTGATTCATGGCCAAGGCCTACATTGTATGATGTAATCTTGGATAGGCCTTAGGGCAATCATTGTACAGTGTATTTAATTGTAATATTTTACTAAGTACCCCTATGGGCCACAGTTAACCTTGTCATCCACCTTTCTTATAAATTGTACTTAAAATTAAAGGCCTCTTGTTATGTCAACTTAAGTTAAACTCATTTATGTATTTTGACGAATAGGTACTAGTATAAATACCCCCCAACCACTCCATCCATTGTATCAGAGTGTTGTGATTTTTATCTACAGATAATATAGTGCTTATTCATGGTGCCTATGGGTGCCCACAATATATTTCTCTCTTTCGTCCTTTTTATGACTTCTGTATAAGATTTGAGTGTATGGATTGCTTTTGTTCATTTTTAAAAATTAAATTCCAACATCATATCCACATTTAGTTCATAAACTATATTGTGATATCATGCATGTGTAAAACATATAAAGACATTTTCTTCTAACAAATCACATGTCCCCATAGTGTTTGGAACTTTTCATGTACAAGAAGGGGCAGGTTGAGCTCACAATGGCAAAGATTTTGATAAATGTATTACTTAGCTTATGCAAACGACCTGTTATTAGGGACCCAATTGGCCATTGATAACAAAATAGCACAATCTCCAAATCAAAGAACATACTCTAAGCATTTCAAGCTCCATTTATTTTGTTATTTTTAATTATTTTTGAATTTTTGCAATTTTTGCCATTTCTAATTAATTGTCAAGCTTATTTTTTTCCAGACATTGCCAAAAAACTACAAATCAGGATTTCATCAAACTTGCTCAAAAGTGTGCTACAGTAGATGAATACTGCGGCTGTTCCATGAGAAATTCTCAGTATATAGACTTACAGATAACCCACAAGATAAGTTACGATATTTAGGATCATGCTCACACTTGACAAGGATAAAAATCATCATTGAAAATATCAGCTACAAATTCACCATGAATTTCAAAAAAGAGATAAATATTGTTATTAATTTAGAAGTCTAAAATAAATAAATATGTTTAAAGAAAACATTTCTCACAAAATTGAGATTGCCGTGTACATGCCTCTACAAATGAGTTGCCCAAAGATCATTTTGCCCTGTTGAGTTTTAAAGTTATCCTTGATTGCTTTGTTTCAACTTTTTGTTATTGTGGATGTAGAAGAGAGTCAGGTACATGTGAGAATGAATTAAGTCAAGTAGATGTGGAATGAAGTGCGCAAATGGCACAAGTTTTAGGTTTACTTTTCCATTTAAAATCTCATTTGCCATTGAATGTTATTTGTTCCATCATGTTCATCAAATTAGTTTGTGTAAGTAGAAAATCGCCAAAATTATTTAGCGTCCACAATGTCATCAACAATGTGGCACTATGTTGTTTATTCAATATATGTTAACCCACCCAAACTGCAATACTCTGGTTTCCATAGTTTGGTGTACAACCTTACCCCTTCTGGATTCAGACCTTGTATTTCCTAATTGGAGAACCAATGTCTTCACCATCAGGTGTACAAGCGAATGGATGGATATGCATGCCAAATATTATTGGAAAATTCCACAACGTATGCACAATCACAAGTCAAAACATGCAAAGATAATGTGGATGATTCCATAAAGCATGCAAAGGTACGAACACAGAATATAGAAGTCCAATCATATATAAGTGAATGCGGAAGATTCTCCAAGGAGGAAAAAAAGACGAATATTCTCATTAAAGATTTAGATAACACAATCACCCATATGAAAATTATTTCTTCACTACATCCGTCAATTTTATGGCTAACATCCCCAAATAATATCTACTTAGGAAGAAAAGGGGGGAGAAAAGACTTAGCCTACTTTAGGGAGGTAGTTGTCATTAGGAAATCAGCCAACTGAGTAGTTTCCCTTAACACACCTCATCAAACTAAGAAAGACTAAATTATTTGGAAGGTTTCGTTACATAATCATCCTTCCCAAAATGACAACTCATTTAAAACCTAGCATATCTGAAAACTTGATGAAATGGGCTAATGCAATGGTCTTTGTGAAGATATCAACAAATTGATCTTCTGTCTTGCAGTATTCATGTTGTATTGTTCGACCATGAATCACATTATGAATGTTACGACGATGGCCCTCAATATACTTGGTCTACGCATGAAAAACAGGATTCTTGATCAACTGGATAGCACTTGGATCATCACAAAATAGGACTTTGGGTTGTTGTCATTGCAGGCCCCATTCTTCAAACACTCGTAATATGGGTAAACCCTATTATGCTAAATGTAATTATGAAGAGAAGAGAGAGCCAGCAATCCAGGTAAAGGAGAGAAATAGAAAAGAAACTATAAAACATAATGCAATACTACCACCTAGGTCAAAGGAATGTTGTACCCTGCAACAAGACTACCTCACTCAAGTTTCTACTACATCTGTCACATGATAATAAATAAGTATTAGAAATCCTCTCCAGTAGTATTACCCTAGAAAAACTTATACCTGATAGAGCAAATCCGATATGCAGCCTCGTTAGGGTGCAAGATAGTCAAACCTTCTGCTTGCTTAAGAGGGAATGTAGGAGAACTTGCTGGGACAACAAAATTTGGTACATGTATGTTTTGCAATTTTGTGGACTTCAGTAGCCACATGCACATTCAGCTTCTTGTGGGGTGTTAATTTTGTAATTTTGATACATGTTCCTCTTTGTTCTATTTTGTAAAATAAAAAAGCAGAGAGCGGGATTCCGGTCAACAAATTTCCTTAGTAAGTGTCAGCATTTACCTCCTTTAGCTCTAAAAGTGTCAAAGTCATTCTTTAATGGACATTTAAAATATTTCAAAGTTTCAACATGCACAAACATGATACAATGAATTACCTCTAAATGTTGCATGTGACTTTATCATTAAATAATCAGTTAAATCCATTAAAAAGGCTCTACAAGATTCAAAGTAACCTAGGTGCTATATGTTAATACGCTTGATCAATAACTCTACGAGTGAAGTGGATGTACAAAAGCAAAAACTGCACAACATATATTGATCTAGAAAGCAATGAGACCATTTTTCAATATTAAAGTTCTTGAGGAAAATGGAGCCTAAAATACAATTCAAGTTCTCACGGGGCACCTATTTGTTGTTTTGCAGCAAAGTACATATCTGTTTCTTTGAAGGCTTATAATCAAGGTCTTTCTTAAATGAAAAATTGGTATATAAAGAGAATAAGTTGACATGAGATGGTGCAAGTCATTATCAACATAGTTTTTCGACCTTAAGGAGGTAAACACATGCAATGCACATTTGCAAGGAAAGATATAAAGACGAATAATAACCTACGAAGACTAAGTTTGTGCAAAAGTACTTTTGTAATCATCATACATAATTTGTTGTACACAAGTTACATGCACAGCTGGAATAATTGAGCAAATAAAGAGAAGATATGTCTTTTAGTTCCTTCAAGAAATATACACGATTGGATTTAAACATGCATTTCATACTTCTCTCAGGTGGATATACAACAAGAGTGTAAAAAATGTTGAAGGCGTGGTAACAAGGTTTGAAAATCCTCATTCATCCAAGAGGCCGAAAACATCCAAAATATTCAGAAATTCCATATGAGGTTTAAAGAATAAAAATAAATGGGTACATAGACAGATAGATAATGTTAAAGCTCTACCGATATTTTTCGAAAATAAATATGAAAAAAATAATGCAAAATTTCATATATAATACAACTATACATTATCTGTCACAATAATTTTTTTTTTCTATAAAGTGCAAAGTTCCAATTTTTGTGAAAGCATTGCAGTCGAGCCCTAATCAACCTTGCATAGTGCCATTTGCATGCAGGCTTCCGGGTAGTATGTATCGAAATGGCAACTCCTCTTTTCCAATTTTCTTTTGTGCAAGAAGAATTATGAGACAGCTATTTGCAAACATGGGTGAAAGGCGGGTGTGCTTGGACACACTATGCAGGTGTAGGGCAGTTTTCCTTACACTTTCAGACTTTTTGTTCCTATTTTGAGTAATACTAGGGCAACATAACTTGTATCATGTTTGTATCCAATATATTTTGTCAAATGTTGTCTATTGCATTTTTGTTGGGAGGCAAATTGACTCATACATTTAATTTGTCAATATGTTGCTCAGATTCTTGTGATTGCTGTGAATAAGATGAAATTAATACTGAGGTTTCTGGCTTTGGTTGGTAACAAGCCTTAAAAAAAAGAGCCCAGCCATATGCGTGTATGTTTTATAACTTGCAGTTGAAAGGATACACAAAGTGCCTACACAAAATGAAAGGTCCCTTGGCACATAAAAGAAGGTAAAATGGGATGTTAAGTTCAAAACCTTCCTTCAAGAAATATTTCCCTTTTTCAAAGAAAAAGAAAAAGATTATAAAGCTGACCCAATCTTTAAGATCAAGTTTCCTTCTTAAGTGCCATATCTAAAAGTGTTGATGTCATTCTTTGATAGAATACAAATAAGATGCATTTGTCGTCCAAGTAAATGAATAACCTCTAAAGGTTCAATGTAAATGTGATTACAAAATAATCAGTTAAACACATTAAAAGGGCTCTACAACATTCGAAGGAACATTGCTACAGAAAATATATAGCAAGCTTAACCAATAAGGCAAAAACTGGTGTGGATGCAAAAAAGGCAAAACCTGCACAGGTTGGGAAAATTTGGTTGCACTAGTTTACAAATAACAGATACAATTCATTATACCTTGTTATAATTTTCTTTAGTGTCCTTACTTCTTAAACTTCATATATTGCTATAGAAAGTCTACACACTATTATTCAATATTAAATTCTTATAGATGCACAAGAAAATTGGAGACTGAAATGTTGTTTAAGTTCTCATGTAGCACCTATTTGATGTTTTGAAGAAGTAACAAGATCAAACGATTGGATATATACAAGCACTTCTTACCAAAGCCATTCATAAGTTTGGAAATCCAAATGAGAGGTTTAGAGAAAAAAATAAATAGACAAATATTTAGATCATGTTAAAGCTCTACCTAACATAAAAATATCAACATGAAGGGAGGGAGTGCGAGACAGGATTGAGTCATGGCAGAAGAGCAGCAGGTTCATCTGGAGTGCATCAATGCTTCAAACCCTTAACACGAATGCGTGGAACATTGTTTCCAAAAAATCATGGAGAAAGAAGAGACGAGCAAGTGTGAGCCGAGGGGGAGTGCAAACCAAGAGCGACTACAAGCCGGGAGGGAGTATGAGCCAAGAGCGATTGTTGGCCAGGAGCAGGCCCCACTACCTAGTATGAAAGGAAAGTCATATTTGAAAGCCCTAATGGGAAGTCAGAATGCCCTAGCTAGAAGTACGGAGGCCCAAGTTGGAGATAAGTGAAAGAGCAAATACATGGCAAGTTCGATCCAAGTAGCAGATGTTACACCAAAAGTGAGTATCAAGGATGAGATGATTGAGCATGATATAATGGTTCTTAAAAGTAGAGGATTAATATGTAAGTTTCATAGATCATGGCCAGGGTTTATGGAGATTAAAATTTGGATCAAGTGGAAGTGAGGATTGAATTCAAATTACTTTATGACTTTTCATACTAAAGGTTTTGTCCTCATCATCTTTTCCAGTTCAGAAATTAGGGATAAAGTAATGGGTGTTGGCCCATGGTTTAGGGGGAGAGATGCACTTTATTTGAGACCATGGAATGAAAAAAAAATTGTTGAGACAAACTATTAAGAAGCTTCCAATGTGGGTTAAGCTTTTTGGACTTCCATATCAACTTATCAATAAGGATGTTTTGAAGAATATTGAAAATACCCTAGGGAAATTCATCAAGGAAGGACTAACTACTAAGAAGTGAAAGCATGCTATATATACCTAAATATGTGTTGCTATGGATATTTCAAAACCTTTGCCACAATCCATTAAGATTAAATCTGAATCAAGAGAATGGGATCAAAAAGTGGATTATGAAAATATTGCATTTCAATGCCACAATTGTTATAAGATTGGACACATGGTAAGAGTTTGCAAAGTGAAAACTATGAAGAAAGAGACAAAATTTTGGTCATGAGATAAACTTCAAGACGAAGCAAGGAAATCATACAAGGATATTCCACTCCAAAATAAGAGGCAAAGAAAGCCTATCTACAACATCATTTGGCAAGTTCAAAAGGAATTAAAGGTGCAAAGGAAGATGTGGAGGAAAATCCTAAAACAAAGACAGCAGAAGAGGTCAAGTTTATTCTAGGTAAATCATCTTCATTTTTCTCTAGTATAGAATCCTCTCCTGGTAATAAAAGTGAAAGTGGTGTAGATGTTATCCCTTGCACTTGAAGGTTTCAAGTGCAGCATAATAAAGAAATGAGGATGGAGGAAATCCATAACAATTTAGGGCTTTTAGGGCAGAATAAGAAGGTAATTGCTACGGAAGAGCATCCTTGCACTTTAGGGTTTCCAGGGCAACATAAAGAAGAATGTGCTTTTGAGGTTATTCCTTGCACTTCAAATCCTTCAAAGCAAGACAAACCTAAAGATGATAAGTATTACTATGAGCAGTGTGAGAAGATTGAAGAGATTGATGAAGATGAAAATATTGGTGGGAATGGAAAAAAGAGAAGAAGACCCAAGAAGCAAAAACAAAAAGAAAAAGAAACCTAGAGGGATATTGATATGGGAAAACAAAAGCAAATATCACAAGTGTTAACAAGAAGTGGGGCTATCAAGTGTCATTAGCTCAACCAGTTAGATTCCTCAATGTTTAAAGGAGGAGACCCAGGTTCGAATCTTGCCAAACAATACATGGATAATATCCAAGCTTTGTTGTAATACCACTATGTGGTGATGATGTAATACGGGTAGGGCCCGTTTCAATCCCATATAACTAATTGAAAAAAAAACAAGAGGTAGGGCTAAACCCACAAATAAATATAAAAAATAACAATGATAATAACATCTTGGAATATTAGGGGTATGAATAAGAACCCTTTAAAAAGGTATTATATAGACAAGACATTTATAGATATGGAAACTGGATAGCAAATATTTTAGCCATTCGCAGTGTTGAATTTCAACTTGGCAAAATTTAAATTTTGCCAAAGTTACAGAAGTATTGGGGACGGTGGGACAGGTTCGAGGATGGCAAGGGGCAGTAAGCCGATTTTAAGAAACAGTTGGGTGATGGCTAGGGGACGGCAAGTATAATAGTATGTGATGGGTTGCCCTCATCATAATTAGAATAATTTACACAACAAAAATAGTCTCATTTATAACAAAAATATTTAGAAACCATTAGAATAATTTACAACAAAAATAGTCTCATTTACAACAAAAGACACAATGTGCCTACAAGAAATTAAACTCTTATACTTTTGGTGATGTGTATTCATCATGTACTCGCTTGTGCTTGATAAGAGTGAATAGAAGCTGAATAAATGTAGGCGCTTTGCATGTTATTGCGAAAGTGATTTTTAAACAATATGAGGAATGCATGACCAAAGGCATTGGTGTGTGGTAGATTTGGAGGTAAAATAGAATGAGACAGGTTAACAGGTGGGTATAAACAACTATGAATATGGTGAGTAAAACCCCAAGCAACATGTGACCAAAACAAATGGATAGCGCATGGATGACATAGCAATCAAAGGACAAGTTAGAGTATGTGATCCAGGAACAACATGGTAAAGAGGTGAGGAAATAATATTTGATACAGAATATATATAATATTCATCATTTTGTAGATTGCAACTAAAGACATAAATGACTGTACTACAAATCAACATCAGTTACAAAATATTCTCAAGGTAAGACAAAACTACATAAAGCATCATGAATGCAGAATGCAAATTAAAATGATAGAGGTGACATATGAGAACATGGCATAATGTACCTTCTGTTCCAACCTAGAGATGCATATCTTTATTTTTTCTCAATGCACAACTGATCTGCAGCAATCTATACACTCCAGAATAATAAATTATCATGTTTAATTTTTAAAATTTAAAAAAAAAAAAAAACGAGTTTTTTTTTAAATCTCAAGTGACGCCCAGCCGTCTGCCACAGCGTCCCCTCATAGCAGGGGTACCGGGGATGGACCCCTGCTGCCTGGCAGCATCCCGGGAACACCCCGCCCATCCCTCCCAAAAGGGAGATGGCAAGGAAACGTCCCCTTTGTCTCCCCCCGTTCTGGGGATGACAAGGACGGGGGGACACGTCCGTGTGTATTTCTGAAATTTGGAAGGCATCTGATATAAAGGAGTTGATTGTGGAAACTTAGCAGTTTGAGGAAGATGGAGAATATCTTTGATAGAAAGGCAAGTTGGATATGGTTTAATTAACTTGTTAGAAATGTAATGAGAACAATGTAATGTTTTGTTTTTGTAATGGGAGTGGCCCCCAGTAGAAGCCACACATAGCTTATTAAAAAAAAATCAACATGAAAATTATACACAAATAAATACAAAAACAATAACTCACAAATTTATAACATGAATTGTCCATGTGGTTGAAGTCTGACTGGTGAGAATGTTTGGCTCACAAAGAGCCCAACATGGTTCAATTCCCATGGGTGTTGGGCTAATACCGCTTGTTATAAAGTTTGTTAAAACACTCTAGTAACGCACTCATGATGTAATATGGGTGGGACTCATTTCAATCCCATATTACCAATTTCAAAGATTTGATATATATATATCATATGTAATATAATTATGCATTATGTATTATATGTTATAAAGTTCAAAGTACAAATAACCTGTATTATAAAGTGCAAAGTTTCAATTTCTGTTAAAGCAGTGTAGTCAAGCCTAATGAAGTTGCATGGTGCTAAGATGTATTGAAATAGCAACTCCTCTCTATCCAACTTTTTTTCCAAGAAGAATATGAGACCATTTGCAAACAGGAATGATATGTGGATGCTGGAAAGGCTGCAAATTTATGCCTTGTACTTTTACATGGTATGAAACTTTAGGGCTGTTTTCCTTATGCTTTTAGATTTTTTTGTTAAGGTTTAAAGACATGTTTGACATTGCATTCACAATATCCATGGTGGATTTCTTGAGATATTTGGAGGCCTATGACCCATGATATTACTTTGTGGGTTGTGTTCAATAAAAGCTATTGAAGGGCCTGCAGTTCTAAGAAGAGAACTTTAAACTTTAAAGAAAGACTACAGACATTATCCATGGGAGATGACAAACTAATCTCATTATTACATATTTTGCATATGCTTTGAATCCAATGTTACAAAGTTTAGACCGTTAAAATCCCATCATTAAAGATGCAAAAGTCTAGAAAGGATTAGTTCAAGTCATGTAAAGTGCACCTTCTCCAAAAGAGGCCACTCCAATTAGGTCACACTTTCATTCCTTGCTTTGTTTGGCCCTGATACAATTGGAAATACAGGAATGAACACTACAAGCTCAATAAGACCCAATTAGACTGTGAATGGTGCATGATAATTGCACTCCACCAATTCAATGTTTGGTTGTTTAAAACTGTCTCAAATTTCCAACTGTTGTTATAAGAGAATAAAGTACATAGTGCTCTATTCCCTCAATAAATCTAATTGTAATAAAGGCAGAAAATTTATCCCTTATAAATAATCACTTTGAACTTTGCATTAGAGAAATGAGTTATTTGAAGATCATCCAGAGTGTGTGCAGGATTCAAGAAAAAATCTGTTGTGATTGTAAGGAGGATAGCAGGAACAGATTGTCTACTATTGTTCAGCTGCTATTAGAGTAGGCAACACAGGAGTTACAAAAAAAAAATGGTTAATCATTTAAAATGATGAAAGCTGCATATCATACATGACTTTGTTTGTTTATAGTCATTATGTTAAACCATAAACTGAACTAATAAAGTTAAAAACAATGCTTGTGACTCAACATTCGTTGCAATCTTAAAGAACGGAACTCAAACAGTTAAAAACAACCCATGTGACTTGGCATCTATTGCTATGATGTAAACACCCTTCCAAAACAAATTTGTGCATTACTTCCTCTAGAATTCCAAACAAGTTCAAATAAAATGGATGGGATATAATTACAGCCTTTAGGTGGAATCAAAAGCTGCCTCAGATTTTTGTGTATTCAACAGAAAAATACAAGAAAAAAACAATCAAGACATAAAGAAGTTACTTACCCTGATATCAAAATATCCAGAAGATCTTTATTGGCTTCTAAATAATCACATGCAATGAGTCGTGACTGAACTTGCTGACGCTGCAAATTTGCCACTACTTGAGTTGCATCTTTACGTGCCTGTCAATTAACCTTAGACCTTTGTTACAAAAGAATTTGATTAATGTTGAACTTTACAACTTCAACTTACTAAGCAATAAAGCCTCTGCATTTCAAAATCCTTAGACCTTGATACAAAGAAATTGATTAATGTTGAACTTCACAACTTCCAACTTACTAAGCAACAAAGCTTTAGCATGTTTCCAACTCCGTATCTTAAGAATTGGAAACATAGGTAGATTTTGTGCTTTCATATTAGCAGATGTTTCCATGCAAATTCTTATCTGTATATTTTTAATGCACTAACTAAATCCAAATAATCAAAACCAAATGGAATTGATAGATTAACAATCCAAGAAACCATTAATTTACCTCCAAATTTAGTTTGGGCAGGCACACAATAAGAAGCCTTAGCGCATTATCTTTAAAGAATTCCTGAGTCAGCTGGGCACAAGCTTCTGGTACTGGCTCTGCATCACCATTCCCATATAAAATTGATTTCATTTCGCGGATGCTCTTGGATAGTTCTTGCATCTGTAAGACAATAAATCAACAATCAAAATGATGCAGCAGATAATGGAAAACTACAAAAAAAAAAGAAGCTCCAATGGGGTGTGTGACAGAAGGATGAGATTCGTTGATATGGGGTAAAATTAATTGGAAATAACCAATGGCCACAAAAACACAACTTGACTGCACAATTCTTCTTCAAGTTGGTGCAGAATATAATTAAAACCACCAACTAATGCTACTTATTGTTTTCAAAAAGCACAAATCGACAACAATTGAAAAGTACTTCTCCTTTAAATTCTTGCAGAACACAATCAACACTAATAATTGATGTATATTAATATGAAATACGTAACAATTGTACCACACACAACATCAAGATCTAGAAAAATCCCATTTACATTGGTACAGAACATAATTGGTACCATAATATCAAAAAGAATAATATAACATATCAGGCTTTTATGCCACATTCAATCATTGCTCAAAAACTATTCAAAAATAGACCAAAAATCAAGTGTGCCAAAGTAGCTTGCAAGAAAAATCAAAGTTCTTCTCTATTGCAACTAGTGTGAAGACAACATGAAATACTAACAGATATTTCCTATGTTCCATGACAAAGTGTTTCCTACATTCAAAACACTTGGGTAAGCTTCCCCGCCCTCCCATGGGGGCATGCCCGCTACATTTACTGTTCAAAAAATATTTTTATTAGACATGAGCTTTCAACTGTAATTCCTATTGTTCATGCAATCACCTTAAATGGGCATAAACCTCATCGTTTTTGCTTAACTTCTCAATCATTCATAATTTGTAGCTAAAATGGACTATGTGCTTATAAAAAATTGTAACTTATATTTTTACCACTCTGTACAACTCTCCCCTTGTAACTTTTCAAAGGTCTTTTTATTCTGTTGATACATGAGACATGTCCTAGAAAACAAAAAAAAAAATTCAATACATACGTTTCCCATCTTTTCCTAAAACAATCCACAATAATAACTAAAAACTGCCCACATTTTACATTCCCTCTTTCAAAAAATTAATAGTCAAAATAAAGTTAAACTATTAATGAACATGTGACAATAAAAGGTTGCTCGCTCTATAGATGCAAATTGAATAGAAGAACACAGTTCACACAGCTCATAAGATAAAGTGTATCAATATTGAGATTGGATTGCTTCAGTAGTGAGCAAAATTCAACCAGCTCTGTGTCTCTGCACTGGTTCCCAATGTAGCAAAAGAAATATTTAGAAAAAAAGCTCGAAGGAGAATTAAAACATCTATATAACATAAAAAGCAATGGAAAAATATATATATGAGATTTACTTCAAAGTATCTCTTACCTTTCAAATTCCATGAAAATTTTAATTTTACTTATATTTAATAAGAATTTTATTAAAATATTAAAATCGCCAATACTTCAAACAAGTTCAATATGGAAACATGGAGTACAGTCCAGGAACAGGTAAAGTATCCTAATCCTCAAAGATACCAACCAAAAAGCAAATCACTGACCCTATTTCACAAAAATTGCAACGCCTTCCACACCTCTAATCAAATTATTCTAAAATTACCACAGCCACCTGTAAATTTGAATCTTACATTAAAAATTAAATTCCCTTCAAATAATATCTCGGCTAATTAAGACAGAAAATTATCTTTGTGCGCACTGCCAAATAGAGCAAATAGCATCTTCAAATACAAAAATATGCACCGACCCTAATCTGCTTAACTTAGACTCATTTTAACACAGCCATTGCCAGATTCCTATTTAAAAGAAATAATAACTAATACAAAATTTATCTCCATTTACAAATTGACCCCAGTATACATCATATCAAAAGGCCAGGACAGAGATTTGGCGAGATAAGGTAGCACCAAAAACAAAGCCAAAGAAAGGGCTTTATTTACTCCACATCAAACCAAAGGCAGATAAAATATATCAGTATTTTGACTCAAAGTTTCAGATCGACGAGTTTAATTTGGAGGGAAAAAAAAACCTCTAACCTTTTCTTCTCGCCTGGGCTCCCGAGGGATAGCCGAATCGGTATACACGAGAAGGTCGCGCACTTGTTTTACAACATCCGCGGGAGTCCGCGGCTTCGACTTAAATAAACCCTTCATCTTCGTCCCTCCACAAATCGCTCTCCCCAACCTTAAATTACAGAACTGGCCACTCTATTTCCAGCTGACAGAACCTAGCAAATAAATTACAAAGACGCGCGCGAACTTCTACGCTACTGCTGCTCGATTTCTCGGCACTGTGAACAAACAGCCGGGGAATGAAAAAGAGAGTGGGCAAAAATCTCGCCGCCTATCCGGACTCTGGCAGCACACACAGCAGCGCAATATGATGTCATATAGACGGCCATCAGCAGGAGGAGAATCAGAGATCGAACCCAGGCGGGCACGACTCTGTAGAGTCAAATGCATGAGGTCAACAAGACCCCACAAAACTATACTTGTCCGATTCTGCGCGACCCGGGGATTCGATGGGTTTGGAGTTATACCATGAATATGTGGCTCCGATCCGCGAGAAGGCCGTGAAATCTTTGCGTGCCCAGGGTTTTGATGTCTTTCCGATCCCGGATCCCCTTTTTTTATTTTGGAGAAAGAAACAAAAAATCTACGAGGGTTTACCTGATTGGCTTTTATGGGTGAGATTGAACTGGTTTTCTTGATTTTTCTGTTTGCTGACGTGCTTAAAGCGGCCCTGACGCGAGTTGGCCGGCGGGCACGGACGGCGCGGATGTCGCGTGGTAGCCGAGATCCACGGCTCCCGTGCGCGCGGAGCGGGGCTTGCGTGGTATGCGTGCACCTGTCGGGAGATTACGGGAGGAGGTGCTTTTCGGAAGAGACTAATGTTTTATTTAATGGGATTCGGTGACACTTTTTTTTTAAGGAAAAGGTGGGGAAAAGGTGCTACCGATTAAGCTGGTCTATTCTCCATATTTTTTATTTGAGGGATGCTTTTGTGAACCTTTCTGGATTTGGCTTATCTTGGGGATTGTATGTCATACCTAAATGATATGAGGGTATAGTTTTTTTTTTTTAAATTGTTGTGGTTTAAATTTAAATATTATTGTGGTTTGAATTTGAATCTTTTGTGGTCTTTTATAAAGATTATGTCAAGTCAAGGGTATATGTTTTTTTAAAGATTATATACCTTTGTTGTGGTTTCAACTTAGGTCTTTTATGATGTCCCACCAGAACCAGAAAATATGAAATCCAACTTGCATAAAAGTGAGCTTGACAGGTCTTTTTAAAAAAGCCTTGATTTTATTGTGGTATAAAGTGAGGGCGGGATTGATTGGTGGGTGCATCATAGCCTTTCAAAATGGGTATATGTCAAGAATATGAAGGTTGGATGTGTGGTTGTAGATGTATAGTTAAGATAAGAAGTTTCTAGTTGTCTAGATTAAATGATATCATATGTTAATTTGACTATTTTTTATTAAGAGTTAATATTGGGATATGTGGTAGATTTGATTTTTTTTTATTAAGAGTTAATATTGGGATGTGTGGTTAGAGGTGTAGTTAAGATAAGAAGTTTTTAGTCATTTAGATTAAATGATATTAGATAGATTTTATGGTTAAATGAATTAATGTTTGTGATATGCTCTTAATTGTAAATCTAATTAGAAGATTTACTGGTCAAATTAATAAATAGAAAAAATAACTTTGTGACATAAGATGTGAGAGATGTTAAAAGTATATAGTTTTGTAAAATTATACAATGTGTAAAATATAAAGTTTATTATATTATTAAATAATTTAAGTGGTCGGAAGAAGTAGTAAGTTTAGCTGAAGTTGATAAGAAAAATCTAAAAGAAGTAAATTCAAAATAATGTTCTAGGGGATTACAAAACATTTCAAGGGATTCATTTGAAGAAAATTGCATTGGAGGAAAATAATAATCCAAATTTGAAAAAAAGAAGTATAATTTTGTGAAGTGAGTAGAAGTTTTGTATGTTGAAGTGGAAGATGATATCAAATGGGCTTTATAGCTAAATGAATTATTTGAGTTAATTTTATTATAGGACAAAATATGGATTGTAACTTTCAACTTTTTTTTTTTTGAAAAAATTGAAAAAAACTTGTATTAAAACATTAATCAGTTACAATTGGGATAAGACACATCTCAGCCGAAAACAATGAAAGCACATGATTACAAGAGAAGAGGAAGATTTGCACTAGATCCAAATCTCTTGAACCAATACCAAGATAGCTGAGAGAGCTGATAGGTGAGTTACAACAACTTATTGCGAAAACACGCAACAAACACCAACTTCACCTCTGTCCGCGAAAAAGCTACAAGTCGCGAAATCGCGACACAAGACTCCTCTGACCGCAAAAAAGTCAACCTGTCGCGAAATCGCGACAAAAATCCATCCTTGGCCGCGACGGAGCAACATGTCGCGAAATCGTGACAAAAATCCACCAGCGGCCACAATGACGCAACACGTCGCGAAATCTGAACTTTCAACTTTTTGATATTGATAACTTATGTATTAAAATAATATCATTATGATTTGTTAAAATGTCATTATTATATAAGATTTCTTTTATAACTATATTTCAAGAGTTATATCATTACGATGGGTTATTCGATTCAAATTATTCTTAGACCAATTTGTGCAAAATTTGAAGAGCTTTAAAATAAGTGGTTATATGAAGGAATCTAAGTAGTATTGAGGGAGATACAACCCTATGAAGTTAGTCTTCCAAAACAAGGATAGTGAGGATTTTTTCAAATTGCAAAAAATAAAATTATAGATATCTTTGTCAATCAAGGTAAGCAAATCAATTGCAATTTAATTTGTTTTTGAATAAAATCTACATAATTATGTGTTAATAGTAAGGACCATATAAGATTTGAAAACAAAATAAAAAACATTAGCTACTTTAGGAGATTTTTGGGGGTTGAGATCATGGAGTTACCAATTTTCACAAGAAATGATGAAATTGATGCTTAAGAATGGTAGAAGAAGTTTAGATATTTATATTTTGGTGACAATTTTTGGTCATGCCAACTTATAAAAGTTGTAAGAGAGGAAGGTTATGTTTGGTGGGCAAGTTTTGATAAGGAAATGAATTATACTTACACTTAGGACAAATTGGAGCATTTCTTGAGTCAGTGGGACCCATATAAAAAGATAGTTAATTTGAAGGTCACTATCAACGTATATGAAGAAAAAATAAATTAGCCTTAGAGGGCACTAAAACAAATAAATAGAGGATATAATAGAAGAAAAAAATACAAATGAGACTGTGTAAGTTCATGGTTGCATTTAGAAGGAAAAGCTTAAGAAGCGAGGATCCAAGGAGAAGCAAAAAGTAGTTATGGCAAGGTAACAAGTCGAAGAACCAACAAAAGACTTAAAAGTTGAATTTATAGTAATAGTAGCAATAGAATCTGTGGAAAAAGAAGCAACAAAGTTCAAGGAATCCTATTAGAAGTGCACAAGGACACACCAAAAGAAGGGCACAAGATAGAAGATTATGAAGAATATTTTAAAATAAAGAAACATATTGTTGAAATCAAAGGAAATAGAATGTCAGGTTAAGGTTGCGACATATCGACACCCACACCACCCGCAGTGACAACAATCTTGGAGGCATAGCTTAAGGCATAAATATTATAGATCTACATAAAGCCAAAAAGACATCAAGTATGACAATGTTTGGCATAAAAAACATAGTGATTCTAGATTTCAAAGGGGTGCAACAACATCTGGAAACAATAGGACCAATCGTTTAAAATATCAAATCAAATCAGTAGAAACATGGAACCAACAAAGCAATTATGGATGTTCAAGTTGCACAATGGTAGCTTGGCATCATCAAAGACTACCACTAAGCAAGATTTTACTAGTGTGGATGGATGAACAAGATTAAAAAATGTCAAGAAAATGATGTTGAATATTTGCATTTACAAAGAAAATTGAAGAAGACCCAAAAAATGAATATTAAGAATTCAAACTTTTTTTAAAAAAAGATGTAGGTATCTAGTTATAACATCTCAATTGAGATGAGAATTGAATATGTTTATAAACTCTCAAGTTCTAAAGGAGAGATTTGTGATTTGTCAAGGGTGGGGGACCCAAGTACAACCTCTTTTTCTCAAGCAAAAAATATATATTTTTTTATAACTCGTTAAAATGATAAAATGTTGATGGAGGAGAGGGGAGGGACCTGCTCCCTCTCCCTACTCCCCCTCCCCTGGTTCTTACCCAGTTCCTGACTCATCCTGGGTCATCCCACTCTAGGAATGCTTTGTAGTAGATGATCTCCTTGGGGGGAGATCCTTGCCCACTTTCTGCTTTTTTCCCAGTAGTTTCGGAGTTTCTCTGCTTGAGTCTTTGGCCTAGTGCATCCCAGGGTTCTTCTTGGATTTTTTGCATGTTTTTGGGATCCTTTCCCCGTTATCTCTTAGGCTTTCCCTTGGGGTTTTTTTTGCAGGTTTTTTTAGTTGGATCCGGTTCCCAGGGCTTTCTTGATTTATGGTGGTTGCAGGTTGGATTGTCAACTGCTTTCGGGTATGTCCTACGAGGTCCTCACTTCATCGGGGTTGGTCTAGGGGGGCCAGTTTTCTCTTTGGCAATGACTCCTCTCTAGGAAGCCTTTGGTTGTTGGCGGTCTCGTTCCTTTGGGTGGGGCACTTTTTGGTTTCTTGTTAAGAGGCTTCTTCTTGCTGGATCTGTTGCTTGGTGGACGCTCAGGGCATTTGCATGGCCTTGGGGGGGCCTCTTCCTATGCTTGAGTTGTTCCCAGTCCCAGTCCTAGTTCCCTGAAGTTGTTCGTGAGCAAGGATGGGGGGTTCTTAGTCCTTTCTACTGGGGTGCTTAGGGTTATCTATTGCATGTCTTGATCTTGGGGAGGGGACCTATGATCTATGCATGCAGACCCCTGGCTCCCTCAATTTAGGCTTTCGTGGATCCCATATTTGTGACTACTGTCACTTTTCATCTAGGCTCGATAGGTTTTTTGTTTCGGTTTCCTATTCGAGGGCTTTTACTTTCTAGTCCTACTTCTCGATGGACTCTCAAAGCATGTTCTTGGCCTTGGGGGTGGGCCTCATCCTATTCCTGAGTTATTCCCAGTCCTAGTTCTAGTTCTCTGGAACTATTTGTGAGCAAGGATGGTGGTTCCTAGTCCTTTCTGTTGGAATGCTTGGGGTTTTCTTCTAGGGTGGAGATCGATGTGCTTGCAATTGTGTCACTCCTTCCTCCTTCAGTTTTGGCTTTCGAGGATCCTTTCTTTGTGCCTGCTATTGTTGTCCTTGGCTCCTTCGGTTTCCTTGTAGTTCAACTTGGTTTGCATGGGGATATCTTGGCCTGTAGATAACCCCAATAGTGTTGTTCCATTTCACAGGCTCTAGCGGAGGCTTCCAACTGTTGTTTCTCTGAGGGTCCTAATGTCATTTCCTAGGTTGTCCCACCGTTGTGCCTTGGATTGTATCTTGTTGTTGTTGGCTGCCTAGCTCACACGATTGTTTGTTGCTTTGCTACACCCTAGGGTGCATACCAGGTCCTCCCTGGGTGGGGATCCTCTCAAAATTTCTAAAGTCAAATTTTTTGCTTTTGGTTTTCGAGTAGGATATATGGTTTTAGGCTATTCTTGGCCTTCCCGCTCTCCCTACTTGTGTCTGGACGAGAATGCTTTTTGACTTTTCCCGTTGCAGGTTGAGTGGGACTCAACCTTCCATATGGCTTGCTCACGTGTTACGGTTGTTTTATGGGAAGTTTTTTGAAGACCTAAGGTGCATTGTATCCACCCCCGGGTGGATCCCAGACTGACAACAATGAGAGGATGGTGTTTTTTGGTGAAGTGGGTCTCACTAGTTGGTACTAGAATTTGGTCTCTTTGTTGGATCAAGGGTTTTTTCTAGTTTTTCCCTTTCTATTTATGTTTATTTCCATGTACTAAGGCAATGCCTAAGAACTCGGTGCTACGACCCTTTTTGTTATAAGGTTTTGGGATCCTCTTAAAAAACCTAGTTTGTATATAAACTTAACTTACCAAAAAAATGATAAAATGTTTTTTAATTGGTTATTTGGGATTAAAATGAATTCCACTTGTATTATATAATGACTCATAGTTTAGTTATTATGCATATATTCCTTGATAATATTTAATTATGAACTTTCAACTTTTTGTAACTGCTAAAATATTTATTACAATTCTTGTAGTTGTACTTATGATTTAGGAAGGAAACTAACAATCTAGAGCTGGTAAAGCGAACTATGATAACAATATTTTTTGAAAATATTACTCTACTAAGATGTAGTGTGCAAACGATAGAGGTGGAGTCTTAGTATTATGAAGGCTACTATAGAAAAATGTCAAGAACATGGATGTTGAATTCTAGAATATTTTTATTTACAAAGAAAAATGAAAAAGATAAAAAAAAAAAATCAAAATTTTAGATTTTTATGAAAAAAGGTGTAGGTGTTTAGCTATAGCAACTCAATTTAGAAGAGAATTGAATTTTTTTGTAAATTCTCAAGATCTAAAGGAGAGAGTTGTGATTCATTAAATGTAGGGGACCCAAGTACAATAAAAAAATAATAATGTTAAATGTAATATGGTTTTGTAAAATTATAAAAGGTATAAAAAGTAAAGTCTATTATATTATCACAGATTTAAGTGGTTAAAAAATAGAGTTTTGAGACAAAATAGAGGCTTATATCTAGTAATATGATATGTATATGGTTTGTTAAAATATTATGCTAATGCAAGTTTTTATCATAAATTTTTCCATGACTATGAAAATTATGAATTGACGGAACCAGGGCAAATTTTTCAAAAAATAATCTTTCAAGAGCCATATTTTTGCATAGAGTTGTGTGATTTAGACTATTCTTGTGTCATTTTGTGTAGATATTGAAAAGCTTTGAAATGAGTGGTCATTAAAAATAATCCAAGTAGTATTGAGGGATATATGACCATGTAAAGATAGTCATTCGAAACGAGGGCAGCATGAGGGCAACTTTTTTTTCTAAAAAATATCTCATCTTTTGATTCAGTTAATTCTTGGACCAATTTATGCAAAATTTAAAGAGCTTTAAAATGAGTGGTCATATGAAGGAACTTGCAATATCGAGGTGGACATAACTCTATGAAGTTATCCATTTGGAATAAGGGTAATGATGATTTTAAAGACATAAAAAAATATATAGATATTTGTCATCTAGGGTTTATATGATGGGAGGAGCAATGGAGGGATTCAATGAGGCAAGAAATTCTATCTAGATATAGAATTATTTAGTTAAGTTTATTTTCCCCCTTCTTTATCTTTCAAATTTTGCATGCAAATTATTATAGGTTTATTTATCAAATATTATAATCGCTATAGGATATTTTGGTAAATTGTATTAGATTTTGAGTTATAGTTTCCTTTCCATGGATTAATTTATAGTTAAATACTTATAATCATCTCCAATAGTAGAGGTTAGTAAGAGCCATATAGAGGATCGATCTTTGTTGCTCAAAGATAGGGTGGTTTTTGGTAAATTTAATGGGTCTTGACTGAAGGCTTTGACCTGAGAAAATGGATTGATAAGAGTTGGAAGTATCCATAAGTGAGTCTATCATTTCTTTCCAAAGGTTTCTTCCTATTAATTTTTTGTTCTAGGGAGGAAAGAGATGGAATCCTAATAGGGGTCCTTGGTTTATGGGAAGAGCAAGACTCTTCTTTACCTATTGGTATGAAGGTTTTGCACCTAAAAATGTAAATCTATCCCTAGTACCAGTTTGGATTAGGATGTATGGGTTACCCATTGAATTTTGGGAAAGGATATCTTCAAGGTAATAAGCAACACTTTGGAGGAATTTCTTGAGATTTTAGATACTACAAAAGATGGATTCTTGGCTATTTATGCTTGAATATTGGTCATGATTGATATAAGTAAACCTTTACCAAAATAAGTCATTCTTAAGTATAAGGACAAGTTGTGGACCCAAACCATAGATTATGAAAACATATCTTTTAGAAGTAGAAGATGCCATAAGGTGGGGCATTTTGAGAGATCATGCCCTAAGAAGAGTTCAATAGAAACATATGTAGAAAATCGCAAGAGAAACTTACAAGTGGATATGGATTATGACTTCCAAAAAATAGATCTAGATAAATCAAAGTAAATAAAGAGTGGAGACCAGTAGGGAATGATGTTGGGAGAAATACCAGTTCTTTTGAGGCTTTAGCCCATGAAGAAAAAACTAATCAGATTTTAGAGGACACAGTACAACATGTTTAGAATATTAACATGCAATTGTTAGTATGATCTTGATTTAGGAACAAACATTCTTGATGAACCCAAGGAATGTGTCTCATAAAATTTTGAAGACTCTCTTGAAGTGCTCTCATAAAATTTTGAAGACTCTCTTGAAGTGCTCTCATCAAATTTTGAAGACTCTCTTGAAGTGCTCTCATCAAATTTTGAAGACTCTCTTGAAGTTCTCTCATCAAATTTTGAAGACTCTCTTGAAGTACCATGCACCATTCATGAGAAAAAATAGTAGTGAAAATGTAGTGTTAGATGTTCATACCTCTACCATTAATAAGGAAATACCAAAAAATGAGCAAGATAAGTCAAAAGCTTTTATAGTAGAGCCAAGAGGATAAATCTAATGAAAAGGGATTGTGAAATAATATTAAGGAATATAATAACAAGACCTACTCCTAATACAGGCATGGCAAAAAGAGGAAAACCCTCAAATTATCAAGTGAGATATAGGGAAGCAAGAGCAAACACAGAGAAAGGAACACAAACTAAGTTGGTTGAACTTTTCTTTACTAAAAAACAAAATGATATTGGTAATTTGTAGGTTGGGAAAATAATCCCTAATGAGACATGATTAGCATATCATGGAATATAAGGGATTCTAATACCCCCTCAAAGCAGAGGTGTATTAGGGACCTCTATTTAAGTAATAAATTTGATATTCTTTGTATTTAGGAAACTAAAATAACAAAGAAATAAGTTTGCAAAGCTACGAAAGTAGTATGGGCAATATGTGAATGGGATGTTATGGATTCTGAAGGAGTGGTAGGGGGAATTCTAACTTGTTGAAATCCTATTAGAACCTCATGTATAACCATTCATAAAACTAGGCATTGGATAACTTCTTTAGTCATGTGCTACTTTGCATATATTTGTTTCATCCTTATCACTGTCTATGGACCTATAACTCAGTCAGGAAGATTAGAAGTATGGAGAGGGATTGAAGCCTTTATGAGAAGTAAAGATCAAGAAACCTTATTCATGAGCATAGGATATTTTAATGCCAAAACCAAGCTAGATGAAAAATTTTGAGGAATTGGGAAATTAACCCAAAGTATGAGATATTTCTCGGCTTTTATTCAAAATGATAATCTATAGGAGGTAGAGTTTGAAGAAGAAAACTATGCATGGAACTACAACAAGAGAGGCCAAAACCTAATAGCAAAAATAGACAAGTGGATTATCTCAGATCATTGGCTAGATGGAGGAACTTGTATTAAAATTAATACCTTGACAAGGATTGGTTCAAATCATTGGCCAATAAGAGTTAAAATGGTAGTAAATGAATTAAAAGGGGATCATATTTTAAATATGAACAGATGTGGGAAGACCATCCACAATTTGTTGATATGATAACATAAACATAAAATTCTTCAAGAAATGGTGGGTTGTATAAACTTCCAAAACAAATTAAATCAATGATATATCGATTAAAAGAATTGAACAAGAACACTTTTGGGAACATTTTTTAGAAGAAATAAGAACTAAAAGATAAACTTTCAAATTTCCAAAAAGGTGATCATACTAATCCAAGCTTAGAGGAAAGGGAGTTACTTAGTGAATATCATAATTTTTTAGTAAGAAAGAGAAAATTTGGAGATTAAAATCAAGATAAACCTGGTTAAAAGGAGATATAAATATAATTTTTTCATAGGATGGCAATAGTATAGAGATCAACATCTAGAATTAGTAGAATTAAATTAGTATAAGGGGTTTGGATTGAAGACCAAAGTGAAATAAAAAAGGAGGTAAGGCTTTTTTACCATAATATTATAGGATCAGAGGAGTTTGAAGTTTTTAATGACAAAATTTTACAAGAAATACCTTCAATTATAACAAACGAATACAATAGAAAAGTGATGGAGCCTGTTACTCTAAAAGAAGTTCATTTAGATATTTTCTCTTTTGATAAGGATAAATCACTAGGTATGGATAGGCTTTCCATAACATTCTTTCAACATAATTAGGATATAGTGAAGGATTCTTTATTGGTGGCAGTGGAATAGTCTAGGGTAAAAAAATACATACCCTATAAAATAAATGCAAAATATCTTACCCTAATTCCAAAAAGAAGGATGCATATTTGTTTGATTCATTTAGGCCCATAAGCCTATGTAATATGGCATATAAGATTATCTCCAAAGTGATGGTTAATCGATTAAAACCATTGTTAGACAAAATTATTTTATAAGAGCAAAGAGGATTTGTGAAAGGAAGACAAATTCTGAACCGAGTCATAGTAGCTCGTGAAGTTTTGTATTCAACAACTTCAAGAAAAAAGAGCAATGATCTTATAACTTGATATGAGTAAACCTATGATAGGGTTACATGATTTGTTTTTTGTATGTTAGACAATTTTAGATAAGAGAAGAAATGGGTAAGATGGATTAAAGTTGTTGTCTCTATAGTTTCATATTGAGTGTTGGTCAATGGGTTAGTAACAAAATATTTTAAAGCCAAGAGAGGTCTTAGACATGGAGATACTCTATTATCGTATTTGTTCGTTATTGTGGTAGAGGTTTTGGGTAGGAAATTGAAGAAGGCTAACAAATATGAGCTTATAAGTGGACTTAAGGCTAGTAATAAGATTGCCAACATCACCTATCAACGGTTTGTAGATGATACAACCCTTTTTGGGGGAGCAAGGATAAACGAGGCCAAATCTTTGAATAATGTATTAAAGGAATATGAAAGAGCATTAGAGCAGAAAGTTAACAAGATAAAATCTGAAATTTACTTCTTAAACAACCCAACTAGAATCAAAATAGGGATATGCAAGTTACTTCAAATGGAGGAGGCAAATTTGCCAGCAACTTAATTATGGATGCCCTTATTTGAGGGGAGAACAAGGATAGAATTATGAAATATAGTTATAAGTAAAGTTCAAAATAAACTTCCAGCATGGAAAGGTAGATGGTTATTGTTAGTAGGAAGAGTGCAACTAATCAAATCAAATGGTACAAGCCATTTCAACATATTATATGTCCTTGTATACCATGCCAAAATTGATAGAAAAAAGTTTAATCTATATTATGTGATCATTTTTGTGGTCAAGATTACATGATAAAAGAAAAATTCCTTTGGTAAAATGGAGCAAGGTGTGTGATGATAAAACTAGAGGAAGTCTTGGTTTACGAGTTATTATGGATGCAAACTTAGCTCTTAGGGGAAAAGTAATTTGGAGATTGTGCAAAGAGAGACAAAGACAATGGAAAAAAGCTATTCTAAGGATGTTGAGCCCAATAATCCAAGCTTAATAATTACTTCATTCTCACTACTAAATGGTTGAGCACTATGGAATGGTTTAAACAAATTAATTGAACTAGTGATTAAAGGTCTAAGATGGGTTGTGGGAACTGGAGAAAAAAATCTATTTGGATGTACACTTGGTGTGATAAAAAACCACTCAATCTAGATCCAATTTTGAAACCATGGATGAGATTACTTCAATATAAATATGGTGATAGGGTTTCAAACATTTTGTACAAGGATCAAGAAGGAGGATACAAATGGAAAGAATATTTTTTTACAAGTATACAAGAAATTGATGCTAGAATATAGTTGAGTAGAAATATAAGGGTGATTATTCGAAAAGAAGCCAAGAATAAGTTGATTTGGGAGTTGAATAGATTAGGAGAATACACAACAAGAAGTGGATATAATGTAAAGCACCAACAAAATAGGAATATTGCAAGAATATGGAGAGATATTTGGGATAGCCCAAGCATTTCTAAAGTCAAAATTTTTGTTTGTCTAGTAGGTAATAGAAGAGTTTTATCCTGGGATAACCTTATGAAAAGGGATTTTCATATCCCCTCACAATGTGTTCTTTGTAAAAAGGAAGAGGTGAGTATACACCATCTTGGGACACTACTCAGTAGTCTGAAAACTATGGTAATTGATTCTTAATATGTTTGATAAATGCATGGTGATGAATGAAAGAATTGAAGAATGATTAAAGCAATGATAGAGCAATTTTAAAAGTGAGGCTTCATTGACAATATGGGATCTATCAAAAGATACAATACTTTAGACTATATGGCTAGAAAGGAATAGAAGAATAATTAAAGGAAAGGAAAGCAATTTAGAGGTAATGAAAGGGAAGATTTGTTTAGCCATAAAGGAGTCTAAACCAACCCTATCAACTCACCCAATCCCTAATCTTGAAGTAGAGAGCCTTGATAGATGGATTCAAGTCATCGAATGGAATTATGATGTTGGGTATAAGAGAAACAAAAAGAATGCAAAGAGTATAAAATAGAAACCACCAGATGTGGAGTTGGTCAAGTTGAATATTGATAAAGCATCTAAAGGAAATCTAGGACAAGCAGGAGGAGAAATAATTAGATATAATAGAGATATTTTGCCTCACTATGCTTTCAATAGTGGATTTAAGATAAATAATAAAGTTGAAGCTTGGGAGAATTTGGAAGGGTTAAAAATATACAAAAAAATAAAATGGAACGAATTATGGATGGAAGGTGATTCACTCATAATAATAAATGTAAGTTTGAAGAAAGCAAAGGCTCCATAGAACATACAAGAGATAATTATGAAAACACAAGATCTTGCTATAGAGTTTGAAGAAATAAGGTTTTTGCATATGTTAAGGGAAGGAAACAAATGTGTAGATAAGCTAGCCAATAGAGGGGTCTTAATTGAGGACCATGAAATTATATTTTCCTTGGTTAGAGGAAGTAGTAAGTTTAGCTAAAGTTGGCAAGAAAATGTTGATTGCGTGATTCAAATAATGATTAAGATTTACTTTAATGTTTTTCATTTGTAGTATTTTCTTTAGTTTATAACATTAATGTGTTTTCATATAAATATTTATTACAATTTTTGTGGTTGCACTTATGCTTTAGGAAAGAAACTACTAATCTATATTTGGTAAAGCAGACTATGATAGTGCAATGTTTTGGAAATATTACTCTACTAATATGCAAACAAATGAAATAGAACAAAGTATGGATGGAAGGTGATTTACTCATAGTAATAAATACAATTTTGAGGAAAGCAAAGGCTCCATGAAACATATAAGAGATAGTTGTGGAAATTCAAGATCTTGCTAAAGAGTTTGAAGAAATCAGGTTTACACATACATTAAGGGAAGGAAATAAATGTCTAGATAGGTTAGCTAATAAAGGGGTTTTAATTGAGGATCGTGAAGTTAAATTCTCTTTTCCATGGTTAGAGGAAGTAGTAAGTTTAGCTGAAGCTAACCAAAAAATGTTGATTGCCTTAATCAAATAATGATTGAGATTTACTTTAATGTTTTCCATTGATAATATCTGCTTTATTTTATAACATTAATGTGATTTTATATAAATTATTTATTATAATTTTTATGGTTGCACTTGTGTTTCAGGTAGAAAACTAACAATCCTGATTTGGTAAAGCGGACTATGATAATGTGATGTTTTGGAAATATTACTCTACTAAGATGCAATGCATAGATAGTAGAGGTGAATTTTTGGTATTGTGAAGGCTACTATAGAAAAATGTCAAGAAGGATGTTGAGTTCTAGAATATTTGTATTCATATAAATAATTTAAAATATCTAGAAAATTATAAAAATCAATAACTAAGACATTTTATATAAAATGATGTAGGTTTCTAGCTATAGCATCTTAATTGAGATGAGAAGCGAATCTATTTTTAAACTCTCGAGATCCAAAAAAGAGAGTTGTAATTTTTCAAGGGCAGGGGATCTGAGTATAAACCCTTGTTATCCAACAAAAAAAAGTCTATTGCATTATCAAATGATTTAAGTAGTTCAAATTTAGATTTTAAAGGCAAGACAGAAGCTCAAATAAAAAATATGATATGTTTGTGGTTTGTTAAAATATTATGCTAATGTAATTATGATGTAATTAGTTTATGTTTATTTTAAATTTATAATATAATTTAAAATGTATAAAAAAAAATTTACTAGAGAAAATGTATAAAAGTTAATATCAAATAACATGAGTTGATTTGATATACAAATGTTCATGATGTATAACTTATACAGTTTGAGTGGCCTAAGGGTAAAGGCTTGGGTGCTCTCCATAGAAGGTCCAAAGTTTGAATAGGAAGGAGAATAAGGAGAATAAGGTGCACAACACTCAGTCATGAATTTGGCTCTTTTTCAATGGTATGAGCTACATCATTGAAATTGAATTTATTTGATTGATTTTCAAATTCAATAAAGTTCAAACTTTGTGAATTATATTAATTATTTTTATTTTAAAAAATATAATTTTATTATAATATAGTGTTTATTTTATTTGAAAGTAGGGTTTTGGAAGGGTTGTCCTTTCCCTTTTACATTAACTTAGTAACATTGAGCCATATAATTTATTTGGTGTAGATGAGATATGAACTTTGGTATGAGCTACGTTATTCCATTTTTAATGTCAAGAAAGATGTTGAGTTTTGGAAAATTGAAGATCTAGAAAATGAAAATCAAGAATTTAGACATTTTATAAAAAAAATGTAGGTATCTAGCTATAGCAACTCAATTGAGATGATAATTGAATTTGTTTGTAACTTTCAAGCTATAAAGGAGAAACTTTTTATTTGTCAAGGATGGGGGACTCGAGTACAACCTCTTTTTTTTTAGCAAAAAAAAATGTCCAATATAAAATATAAGTCAATATGCAGGTGTAGTATAAGTTCAGATGCAATCCAAAATAATGACATCAGCAAATTTTGATTAGATATATCCTTTGATTTATGTGTATGCATATTATTTAAGTATTATTTTAATGTTAAATTAAATTTTGATAGAGTATGAAGAAAAAAACTAGTACATAACACTTATTATGAAATTCATATGCTAAATTAATGTGCATTTTTAAGTTAATATATTTATATATATTAAAGTTATTTATATAGACAAACAACCAATATGATTGTTTTTTTTTTTATTATTGAGTAAATATTTCTTATACATATACATATCCGCTATGGGGATTGAACCCGGGTCACATCACCGATAATGCAAGTGGCGTCCTTGTCGGTAGACCACATCACGTATAGATTCACTAAGGATTAAATCTTTAATACTTTAATAAATGATAATCAACAACTTTTTCTTCTTATTTTTTAAGCGAAAAACCCCTTGCGGGGCCATATATATATATATATTAAAGTTATTTATATAGACAAACAACCAATATGATTGTTTTTTTTTTTATTATTGAGTAAATATTTCTTATACATATACATATCCGCTATGGGGATTGAACCTAGGTCACATCACCGATAATGCAAGTGGCGTCCTTGCCGGTAGACCACATCACGTATAGATTCACTAAGGATTAAGTCTTTAATATTTTAATAAAATGATAATCAAAAACTTTTTTTTTTTTAGCGAAAAACCCCTTGCGGGGCCACCTTGGTCTAAGAGACCACGAACAGGGGGTTCTACACCGTCAAAGTCACCCGGGAGTCGCACTCGACCCTGCCCACACCAACATTATCAATTGGATTTTGGATACCCAATTCAACTTTTTGGTAGGGTGGAGATTTGAATCTGGGACCTCCCTTGGAGGATTGCCCTCTCCTCTCCAACTCACCTACAACACTCGGGTGATAATCAACAACTTCAACCCCTTGTTTTTAGCTAAAATTTATTTTAATAGGATGTTTATAATAAGTGAACGTTTCTTAGTATAAATAATCCTACATTGATTGAGATTTTTCTATGCAAAAATAAATAAATAAATCTTCCATTGATCTAGTTGTTTACTAATTGTTGTATGTATATGGAGTATTGAACTTGTTATATATATATATAAACAACCAATATGATTTGCTTTTATTATTTATAGATTCATTAATGATTAAATCTTTAATACTTTAATAAAATGATAATCAACAACTTCAACCCCTTGTTTTTAGCTAAATTTTATTTTAATATCTGCTCATGTAGAGGAGTTGGAGAGCAAGTGGGTAGTTAAAATTCTTCAAGTTGAAGAGGCCCAGGTTCAAATCTCTCCCCTCACATGTTGCGGATATGCTATGTAATGGGTTATGACCATGTAATAAATTCAACAAAATAAAAATTATTTTAATAGGATGTTTATAAGTGAATGTTTCTTAGTATAAATATTCCTGCACTGATTGAAAATTTCCTATGTAAAAATAAATAAATAAATCTTACATTGATCTAGTTGTTTACTAATTGTTGTATGTATATAGAGTATTGGACTTGTTACTTTTTAATTGGATCAATGTGATGCTCTCTATTCCTATAAGTTAGTTTCTAATAAATGAGATATTTATATTTTATTCTAAATCCTATCAAAAATACATGCATAATAACAATGTTATAGTACCACTTTGTTAAGATGATATAATACTTTCAAATCCATATAAACAATCTAAAGAAACAACAACAACAATAATAATAATAATAATAATAATATTTTATATGGATTTGAAAGTATTATATCATCTTAACATAGTGGTACTATAACATTGTTTTAAAGGTAGGGTTTTGAAAGAGTTACCCTTTCCCTTGGTACAACAGATCATATCAACTAGTTATATCTAGCTATATAGCCTTTTTGGTGCATCTAGGATTTGAACATTAGTGAGGTTACGTCACCCACATGTCTCAACCACTAAATCAAGGTCTCATTAGCATAATGATTAGATATTTTTATGTTAATATATTTTTATTAAATCAATAAGATTATATATAATATTTATCTTAAAAGATAAATTAATTTCAAACTTATGTGTGCCACTTAAGTCCAAATCATTACATTGTGATGCATAGTCTTAGTATAGGATTCCTTGTAATACTATGATATAATGTTTTTTTTTAAATAAATATAATATAAGTTGAACCTATTTTTTTTTTTGGTAAAAAGGACTAGTTGAAAATTAGATTACATATCCTACCTTTCTAGGATTGAAGGCTTTTAAGAAAGTTTTAATAGAGGATGTGGGACTATTCTCCCTCACATCTAATCTACTATAATTATCTATGCAAAAAAAAGTAATCAATTAAAGCAAAAATATATAAAACTAGATACAATAAGGAGTACTATCATCAATGGTAAGAATGGAAAAAAGAGCTTCCTAGGTTTCTTGAGGCCACCATTTGGGAGGATACCTATAGAGGGGGAAAATTGCTCTACCGCGTACTATTCCCAAAAGGTTGGATCCACAAAGGTAGAAAGCCTTATGGGGTGAACCACGGGGGTATGTTGTACTCTAAACTCTGTGCTAGGGGGAAGGGTTCACCAGGAACGGTTTAAGGACTCGCTCTAAGTCCTCAAAATATTCAAAAATAGTTTGATGTATTCAGATTTAAGAAAACACCTAAGTTTGACCTTTCTAGATCTAAGCTAGAAAAGATAAAGGACAATGCAAAAAACAGAATATAACAACTGGAAAATAGAATGCAAGCATACAAGAGCTAGCCTAAAATGATTCTTTCTTTTGAATGCTCACTAACCTAGGGTTTTAAATAGAAAACCTTTTAAGCAAGGGTTCAAGAGAGAATGCACAAACATAATTAACCCTAAGTGCACACTATATGTTGTTATCTTTTAAATGCCTAGAAATTAATTAAATGTATTTCCTTTTAAATCAAATCTAGGGTTTACAACAGAAATAAAAGCACTCAACAAACAATCTAAAGATTAATCAGAACACTTAACTTATCTGGTGGTTGATCCTTGCTTTTATCCTTTGATCCAATACAATCAATAATCCTTGTTCCTACAAGATAACTTAATAAACACTTGAAAATATGATTAGCGTTAGGGGGCCTACTTAGGTCACTATACACTAATGCTTGGAGGTGCAACAGTCAAGCCCCCTATGTCCTTTTAGATGACCTTTGAAAAAAGAAGTGGAAATTGACCTTTGGAAAAAGAATAAGCATAACAAAATATAGCAGAATAGAATAATGAAACAGAGTATAGAATGCCCTAATATGGTCTAAATGTACTCTATAACACAAATCTAGGGTTTAGGGGTAACATCTTACCTCCAAATGTGGTCTATGCAAAATCGTGCCCCATAGGGAGAGACCGTGATATCGCACAACGAAATTGCGCACTGTAGAACCTAGACACGATTTCGCAAAAGCTAAGAGAAAAATTAAAAAACATAAATTAAATAGATGCACAATAAAAAACCTAACTAATATGCAAAGTAAAGAAGAACAAAAACAACTTGGTAGTAGTGAAGAAGCAAGCAAAAGGGATGAAGACCTCCAAGTAGTAGATTCCTCCTTAGGGCTTCAACACTTGTCCACCAAGAGTAGCAACACACAATCCAATGCAACATAAAACAAAGCTTCAATAGATCACACTTCACACTTGTAAGCTAGCTTGCTTGTAGAAGAAGAAGAAGAAGACTTCAAGAAAATAGAGCTTGCATAATAAAATGTTATCTTGTTTGGATCACTTGATTGGGAGAAATGAATTTCAAACCCTCCTTATATAGTGGATTTGAAAATAGAAATGTGCAGGAAAAAACATAAGCACAGCCAACCCTAAAAATATCAACTTTGAAAAATTAGGGTTTTCTTAATAGAAAACCCTAAAATGCAAAGTCGCACTCCATAAAGACGGGGCGCGACATTGCAACAGCTAGACCCCCGTACGGTTTTAATGCATTTTGGAGGGTCAAATAGAGTCAAAACGGGTCATATCATATATCGTTGGAAATATCTTTTCAAGCCCGATCCAATGGTATAGGATTTAGGAGGAATGGATAATATTTGAAAGGGGAAAATAGGCTCAAATATGACCTTACTTTTCTAAGGAGAAAACACAGGATCTAGGAAAATTACTCACCTTAGTGGGTCAATTTTTTGTGTCTACAATATCCATAGCAAGTGAGGTCTCCTCGATCAATAGCCTAGTTAGCCACCACATTTGCCACACTATTCTGATCCCTAAAGATTGTATGAACTTTACTATCTCAAATCATTGTTGGGTTATTTGTATTTGCTCAAGTATTGTCTATATTATTCAGTTTGTATTCATTTCCTTTCCTAGTTATTTTGAGTTATTAATCGTAATTTGGAATTTTGATTCCACATTAATTTTCCTCCACCCCACCTTTAGAACCTCCTATAATTCCCTTAATATGGCATATCCCTTTACCAAGTTATTAAATAAGATACCTAGGTTTTTGTGAAGATAAAAGTAGGGGCGCCATTCGAGAGGTGGCCTATTCCCCCCACACCCAATCTTCCTAGATTTTCTCTTGAAGCTCCATCTATATTAATCTTACCCAGTCCCTTTGGAGGAGATTTCCAATTCCTAGTCCTGATTACTTATGCATGATTTTGAATTACCATTTTTTTTCCACGAAAAAATCATAATTTCTATTTCATATGAAAAAGAAGATTACATAGTGTAAATGTCTCCCGACATACAAAGAATCTCAGAGATAGTGATCTGCCCCCACTAACCAAATATCAAGTTATAAGCCTAATATCATCAAGGAAATATTGCTAACAAATTACAAAAAGGTTTAGTAAAAAACCAATTTCTAGGCTCTCACTCTTGCCTTGGGTAGATAAAGCTGAAATATTCCCATATAGTTTCCTTAATCTCACGAAGCACTCGCCCTCTCATTCCAACCTATAGATCGTACCATCATATATATATATATATATATATATATATATATATATATATATATATATATATATATATATATATATATATATATATATATATATATATATATATATATATATATATATATGTATATATATATATATATATATATATATATGTACATATATATATATATATATATATATATATATGTACATATATATATATGTACATATATATATATATGTACATATATATATATATATATATCATATATATATATATATATATATATGTACATATTGTACATATATGTATATATATGTATATGTACATATATATGTATATATATATATGTATAGATATATATATGTATATGTACATATACATATATATATATGTATATATATGTATATGTACATATATGTATATATATGTATATGTACATATATATGTATATATATGTATATATATACATATATATATGTATATATGTATATATATATATATATATATATATATATGTATATATGTATATATATATATATATATACATATATATGTATATATATGTATATATATACATATATGTACATATATATGTATATATATATATATATATATATGTACATATATATGTATATATATATATATATATATATATATATACATATATATATGTATATATATATATATATATACATATATATATATATATATATATATACATATATATATGTATATATGTATATATATACATATATATATATATATATGTATATATATACATATATATATGTATATATGTATATATATACATATATATATGTATATATGTATATATATACATATATATATGTATATATGTATATATATATATATATATATATATATATATATATAGATATATATAGATATATATATATATATATATACTAAACATGGGAATCACTATCTCATTGATAGTCCCTCCATCCTTTGTTTCTATCTGCTCCCATTGTCCCTGTGTCACCAATAATCCCTCCTTGGACATAACATCTGCTTGAGTATTGAGTTCTCTAAAAACATGCTTGAAGGTAATAAGGTTGAAAAGACCAGCTAGTAGATTCACCTGATCATAGATAGGCCTTAGTAGTAAGTTGTCCATTATGTACACTTTCTTCATCCAATTGATGACCACCAGTGAATCCCCCAATACTTGAAGCCATTTGTGTTCAAGTGCAATTTTTAGTAGTAATTTTAAAGCAATTAATTTTGCAAAATTGTTTGTACCTGCCATGAGACATGCCTTGAAATTTATGTAATGTGAGTCATGTAAGTAGAGGATACCCCCTGCCCCACATAAATGAGGGTTACCTTGACAAGCCCCATAAAAGAAACCCCAAGAAACATATTTATTTACTCTAACATCATTGATCATTCTAGGGCATTTGGGCTTACTTGGTTTCATGAGACCAACTAGTAGAGTACAAATCCGAGAAGCAACTTGAAAGATAGTTAGAGAGGTATCTTGGAAAATATCTAAATTTTTGGCCAGCCACATACCCCATGCCACCACAAAGGGAATGGCTCTAAAAGACTTTAGTTCTCTCTTGTCAAACCACTTCTTCAAACACTCCTCCAAAGTGTCACCTTGCCAAATACCAAAAATCCCTATTAACCCCTCAATGTCCTCCCAAACAGCCTTGGTGAAGGGACAACCTACCAATAAATGATTGATTGTTTTAAGTTCCTGAAGACATAGAGTACATCTCCCCGGACCTTGAAATCCCCTCTTCAATAATACATCCCAAGTTAAAACTTTGTTATTGAGGGCCAACCACATAAAGGTTTTTGTTTTTAAAGGCGTTTAGATCTTCCAGATGGGTTTCCACCTCTAGACATGTTACACCTATTAATCATTGACAAACCTAGATTTATATCTCATCTTAGCAGAATAATCATCCTTCATGGGATTTCTAGACCAAACCAAAATATCCTCCTCATCCTATTTGATCCTCACATGACTAGTAATGAGTGCCTTCACATATGCATTCCATAAAACTTTGTTCCTTCCTTCAAGGCCGAGTTGTAGTGAGCTCCTTCATCATTACTACCACACAGAGGTAGATCCTTGATATGCTACCTAAGAAAGAGTATAAAATCCAACATATTGCAAAGATAATACCAACTCCTCAGGAAGTTTATAATCATTACCACTACCCACCCAAGGATCTGTTCCTATTCTTACCTTTGTCCCATTTCCCACTTTCCAAGCAAGCCAATTACCAATGAGTGGGAAAGCTTGAGCAATTGCTTTCCAAATTATTGACCCCTTGTTGTTAGACTTATCTGGTTTCCTTATCCACTCTACTATAGTAAGAGGTTCAATATATTTGGTCTTAAGAACCTTACTCCAAAGGTTATCTTGGACAATCAATCTCCATAAACTCCTTGCAGCCAAAGCTTTCCCAAAATGATGGATGTTCTTTAATCCCCACCCACCCTCATCCTTAGGTTTTGCTAACAGTTTCTATTTGGCTAATACAATACCTTATTTATCTCTTTTTCCCGTCCATAGGAATTTAAAGCACCTTTTCCTTATTTTTTCCAGCACCCCAACTGGTATAAAAGACATCCCATGCCAATATACATGAATAGTCTCCAATACTAATTTGTACAGGGTAAGTTTACCCCCTATAGATAACCACCTATTGCACCACAACTATATCCTTTTGTTAATATTCTCCACCAACCAATTCTAGTCCCTAATGCCATAGTTGAAGAAACACATGCTTATATTGAGAGGGGGGTGAACAGTATAAGATAAAATTTTCTCTTTTCTTTCCAAAGTAATAACTTGAAATAATATCAATGCAATAATAAATCAATGCACATAACACCATACACACAAGAGACAAGGATTTACGTGGAAACACCCTTTAGGGAGAAAACCATGACAAAATATTGCTTTTATTTTCTTCAATAAAATTCGTGGGCACCAACCCACAGGAGACACCAATCCCCTTGTACAAGTTCATGGGCACCAACCCACAAGAGACACCAATCTCCTCTTATAAGTTCGTGGGAACCAACCCACAGGAGACACCAATCCCCTTGTGCAAGTTCATGGGCACCAACCCACAGGAGACACCAATCTCCTTGTTCAAGTTCATGGGCACCAACCCACAGGAGACACCAATCTCCTTGAGGCACCAACCTCAAATCTGAAGGCACCAACCTTGATCAACAAATAGAGAATGATATACTGGTGTTGGAATATTCAAATGACCAAAATTTCCTTCACATTCATTAAGTCTGTCGCTACCACATGTCTCACATTTATTATATTTTAAAGGTAGCCCAGGTCTAGCACTAGATAACTTACTTGCATGTTGAATTGGAGACGCCAATAACTTGTTATTACTCTTTTATACTTCCATGTTATGAAGCACTTCTCAAGCTCTTCAAATTTTGAATTTCAACCTTCTATGCTTGCTCGACCCTTGCCAAATGATACATGAATAATATCCAAGCTTTGTTGCTATTAATTAATCTATAATGCTTTATATTAATTAAATCAAACCCTATAAATAAATATCAATGCTCCTTAAAATCACTTAATACTTCCATGTGTGGGCTCTAATATTTATTTCAACATTATTCTGGATATGTCAAACCTGGTATTCGTTGTTTGAACTCTTTGATAGTGATTCCCAATTGCTAAATGATGTGTCTCCTATCGACAACTACAAGAGTTTTAAACTGTCTGCATCAACCGTTACCTTGTCTTGCTCACTACATATATCATCATTGTTCACCATTATTCATGCACAAACCAAATAAATTATTGATGTAATATGCACCAATTTTCGCTACCTCTGATCTGTTATCTGCTTGACTCCTATGCAATACTTTTCTATGGTGTTCTTGATGATCTTCGCATATGCGCACTCGTTGGTTTCATTTTCTCCTCCAAATTTTCAACTGATAGTGCAATCAAATCAGTTTTCTTATCCTTTGAACATTTGACACATCCAAATGTAACAAGGCTTACTTTGGCAAAGCTTTCTCGGTGTGCTTCTTCTTGCATGTTCCTAGATGCAATCAAACTGATGATCTTCTCCTTCGAATATTTGGTGCGTCAGAATGTAGGAAGGCTTACTTGTCGGAGCTTCATCGATGTGCTTCTTCTCACATGGATTCAATGGTACTTTCCACTTGTTAATAATTTATTATTTTAACATTGCTCCTTGGATGTTTCACCGATGCTTTCCATGTCATATTATCTTGGCTCCAAAGAATTTTATTATAAACACTTGCACTCCAAATGCTCTTCACCTTCTACTAGGCTACCTGCGTAGTCTCAACCTGTAGATGAAATCCAAATAGATCGATGTTCTATCTGCGTAGTATCGACCTACAGATGAAATCTAAGAAGATTGCTTGCTTGGGTTTGGTGCAGAATATTTCACAATATCCTATGCCTCACATCTGCACTCCCAAAGACTCCAAAATCGTTGTGCTCTCCAATCACGCTAAGGCTCTTCAACCACCCAGTTCTGTGAACAATGTCGTATATTTATCGAAGATTTTCCATCATGCTCACTTCTTTTTAAAATGAACTTTGGCCTCCTATTTATATCCATCCTTTCACCTTTTATCTTAGGTGCCAAAGTAGTCAGCCCATGCAAACATAACATCAATATTTAAATATTTTAATTTTTAAATATTTCAACTTTTTCCATTGCACACATTAGAAATATTTAAATCTTTAATTTAAATATTTCAACCTTTTCCCATTGCACACATTAGAAATATTTAAATCTTTAATTTAAATATTTCAACCTTTGATATTACATCACCCTTGAAGAAAATATATTTACCTTGAATAATTCGTCCATTGTTTTCTATCAACCAAGTCGACTTTTGACATCAATGACAACTCAATAATTCTAACAATATCCCCCTTTGTCATTGATGGCAACCCTGCAAAGAAACTATCCTTTACTACAACCGGATCACAAGTTGCTTCCCCTAACAAGCTACTCCCCCTTACTGAAAATTCTCAACTGCTCTCCCTCACTGAAATTCTCCCCCTTTGACATCAATGACAAAGGCTTATCGGGGTTAAAGGATAGGTAATTGACAAAGCCCCCTTACTACCTGCTCTAACTAAGACTTCAATGATGAGATGGAAGTGAAACTACTCCCAACTTACAATGCTCCTTTTCTTGTTCCATTTTCTTTTTCCAAACTTTGGATATTATATCCTTTTGAACAATTTGACCATCCTCATTCTTACTTTATTTCAGAATTTTAGGGAACACCGTTATACACCATTTAGCTCTATGCCCAAAATTATTACATTTGTAACAGATGATATTGTAGTCCATGAGAGGTGCAAATAAATTGAAATTTCTCTTGGTGAAGCCAAAATCATTTTTAGCACGGACCCTAAAATTTATAGCTTTATGACCAAATTGGTGACATGAAAAGCAATAACCTCAAAAGCAATCTTGAAACCTGTCTGATTACCTTGGAGGATATGGCTGTATGGTTCTCTCATTGTTGTTTCTGTGAGGATCCTTGGTCCATGATGATGCTTTGTTTTCTTCCTTCTTGATGCTTCCACTTCTCAACACATCAACATAGGTCTTAGGTTCTTCTTTAATTATTTTCTTTGATGCCTTCATTCCTTTTGAGCTTGACTCCTCCTTTTGTTTCTTTTGACCTTCTTCAAAACCAAGTCCAGTATTTATAACCAAAGATCTCTATGCTTTGATAATGTCATCCTAGATTTATGTGCTTTTCTCCAATATAATATTTTGATGTAGCTTATCATTAGATTCTTCCACTTCTTTCCTTAGAGAGACAACCTCATGTTGCATTTTTTCACATTCCAACTCTTTTGCCTTTAACTGCTCAGCCATACCTTCTTCAATTCGTTTTGCCTCTTCAATTTTCACTTTTAAGTTGATGAGATCTTGTGAAAGATTTGCCTTTGGATTCTCATCCTCTTGTACTTGAGTCTTCAATCTTGAGTTCTTCTTTATAAGCCTTTTCAACTCTTAAAGAGCAAAAACAAGTTCCTCTTCTATGTCAACTATGGCTTCCTCTTTATTTTATGGATCTTTCTCCTCTTCTTGTTTTCAATAATAGGAGCATCTTCTTTCACCTCCATGGCCAAAAATAATATTTATTCTCTTTTACTATCATAGAGACTATCATCACTACTTTTGGAAGAACTGCTTGCTTACTCAACATAAAGACTCTTCTTGTGCCTTTGAAAGATCTTCTCATGCTTGCTTTGATCGTGCTTGTTTTTATTTTCATGAAAAAAAATTATTTCCTTCTTTTTCTTGTATTCCTCTTCTTCTTCACTACTACTAATTCCAGTTTATGGGCACTGAGCTGCATAGTGACCAATTTTACCACAATTAAAACATTTCATAGTATGCTTACCTTTGTGTTTTCTTGGTCCTTTATTATTTATTTGCACAAATTTAGCTTCTTATATGTTGCTCGATTATTCACTCCACTCTGGTTCTTTATTCTTTGTCTTCTTTGAAGCTTTAAACGTGACCTCCCATTTGGATGTTTGATCTTTTGCAGTCCTCATCTCATAGGTTGTAAGAATTTCGTGTAGCTCATCCATGCTTAAGGTTTTAAGATCCTTCATTTCTTCAATCATCGAGACCTTTGCATCAAACCTCATGGGAAGTGACCTTAATATTTTTTGAACAATATTAGAGTCATCAATACTTTCTCCAAGTCCACGAATGGTGTTGATAATTTTATCAACATAGAGCAGATATCTGGAAATATCTTCCTCATATTTCATCTTCAAGTCTTCAAACTTCCTCTTGTGGGTTTGAAGTTTTACCATTTTAATCTTGTTGTCTCCTTCATATGTTATTTGTAACTTGTTCCATATTTTTTTTGCTGAGGTGCATTGCATGACTTTCACAAACTCTGATTCACATAACCCACTTAGTATTGAATTCATTGCCTTGGCATTATGTTCAAATGGTTTCTTGTCATTTTTATCCATGGGAGGGGTTGTAGGTGGTTTGAACCCATCCACAATAGATTGCCATATATCATAGCCATGTGCCATCAAATAGGTTCACATCCTTATGCTCCAAAAGGCATAATTAGTCCCATCGAACAATGGAACCCTATTTGATGAAAAACCTTCTTGGTAAACCACGTGTGTTCCTATAAGATCTTCCTTCAAGCTGTTAGGCTTTCATGAAGGAACCTGCTCTAACACCAATTGAAGAAACACACACTTATACTGAGAGGGGGGTGAACAGTATAAGATAAAACTTTTCTCTTTTCTTTCCAAAGTAATAACTTGAAATAATATCAATGCAATAATAAATCAATGCACATAACACCATACACATAAGAGATAAGGATTTACGTGGAAACATCCTTTTAGGAGAAAACCACGATATAATATTGCTTTTATTTTTCTTAATAAAATTTATGGGCACCAACCCATAGGAGACACCAATCCCCTTGTACAAGTTCGTGGGCACAAACGCATAAGAGACACCAATCTCCTCTTACAAGTTCATGGGCACCAACCCACAGGAGACACCAATTCCCTTGTGCAATTTCATGGGCACCAACCCACATGAGACATCAATCTCCTTGTTCAAGTTCATGGGTACCAACCCACAGGAGACACCAATCCCCTTGTGCAATTTCATGGGCACCAACCCATAGGAGACATCAATCTCCTTGTTCAAGTTCGTGGACACCAACCAACATGAGACACCAATCTCCTTGAGGCACCAACCTCAAATCTGAAGGTACCAACCTTGATCAACAAATAGAGAATGATATACTGGTGTTGGAATATTCAAATGGCCAAAATGTCCTTCACATTCATTAAGTCTGTCGCTTCCACATGTCTCACATTTATTACATTTTAAAGGTAGCCCAAGTCTAGCACTAGATAACTTACTTGTGTGTTGAATTGGAGACACCAATACCTTTCTATCACTCTTTTATACTTCCACATTATGAAGCACTTCTCAAGCTCTTCAAATTTTAAATTTCAACCTTCTATGCTTGTTAGGCCCTTGCCAAATGATACATGAATAATATCCAAGCTTTGTTGCTATTAATTAATCTATAATGCTTTAGATTAATTAAATCAAACCCTATAAATAAATATCAATGCTCCTTAAAGTCACTTAATACTTCCATGTGTGGGCTCTAATATTTATTTCAACATTATTTTGGATATGTCAAACCTAGTATTCATTTTTTGAACTCTTTGATAGTGATGCCCGATTGCTAAATTATGTGTCTCCTAACAACTACAAGCATTTCAAACTCTTCTTGCATCAATTGTTACCTTGTTTTTCTCATTGCAGATATCACCGTTGCTCACGCATAAACCAAACAAATCATCGATGTAATATGTGCCAATGTTTGCTACCTCTGATCTATTATCTGCTCGACTCTTGTGCAATACTTTTCTACGGTATTCTTTATGATATTTACATATGCACACTCATTGGTTACGTTTGCTCCTTTGAATTTTTAACTGATAGTGTAACCAAACCAACAGTCTTCTCCTTTGAACATTTTACGTGTTAGAATGTAGCAAGGCTTGATTTGGCGAAGCTTCCTCGATGTACTTTTTCTCGTGTGTTCCTAGACGCAGTCAAACCGATGGTCTTCTCCTTTGAATATTTGGTGCATTCAAATGTAGCAAGGCTTGATTGGTGGAGCTTCCTCGGTGTGCTTCTTCTCACATGGATTCAATGGCACTTTCCACTTGTTAATAATTTCTTATTCTAACCTTGCTTCTTGGATGTTTCACTGACGCTTTTTGTGTCACATTATCTTGGCTCCAAAGACTTTCATTGTAAATGTCTTCGCTCCAAATGCTCTTCACCTTCTGCTATGCTACATACACAGTCTCAACTTGCAGACAAAATCCAAATAGATCATTTTTCTGTCTGCGTAGTCTCAACCTACGAACAAAATCCAAGAAGATCGCTCACTAGGTTTTGGTGCAGAATATTTCACCATCTCATATACCTCACATCTGCACTCCCAAAGCCTCCAAAATCGTCGTGCTCTCCAATCACGCTAAGGCTCTTCAACCGCCTGATTTTGCAACTGATGTCGTATATTTATGGAAGGCTTTCCATCATGCTCACTTCTTTTAAAAATGAACTTTGGCCTCCTATTTATATCCATCCTTTCACCTTTTATCTTAGGCGCCAAAGTGGTCAACCCATGCAAACATAAAGTCAATAGATAAATCTTTTAATTTTGAAATATTTCAACTTTTTCCATTGCATACATTAGAAATATTTAAATATTTAATTTAAATATTTCAACCTTTGCCCATTGCACACATTAGAAATATTTAAATCTTTAATTTAAATATTTCAACCTTTGATATTACATCACCCTTGAAGAAAATATATTTGCCTTGAATAATTCGTTTGTTGTTTGCCATCAACCAAGTCGACCTTTGATATCAATGACAACTCAATAATTCTAACAATAGTTATTTGGCTTCAACATGAATCCCAAATACTTGATCATTTCTTGAAAGCAGGGTTATGCATAAGCACAAAATATTGTAAATTGGCTCTATTTAGGATTTTTAAAATTTTAAATTGGCTAATTTTAGATCCTTTCACTAGGGCCCATTCGTCCGAAATTTATGGGGTGGAAGTTTTTTTGGGGTAAATTTGCCCACCGTTGATAATAATTATCCTATTTTTATTTTAATTTGTCGACCACTTTCGTCCTATTCCATATAGAATTCGTATTCAAATTATAAATGATTTTATTTTTCCCACCCCAATCGCCTCATATACTACTTGTATATAAAATGTAGGGGGTACCAATAAACATACATTTAAAATACTCTAACTCGAAAATAGCTCTAAAACAACGAAAAATATGACAAGGTTACGGAGAAGTGTCTGTCGACATAAGCCAATCAGTTATAGAGGAGTTTCGATCAATATATGACTATCAATTGTAGATAAGTGTCAATCGGCTTAAGAGATCAACATAAGACGATTAGTTATAGAGGAGTGTCGATCGACATATACTGATCGATTGCAGAGAAGTGTCTATCAGCATAAGTTGATCGGTTACAGAGACATGTCTATTGACATAAGTCGATCGATTGTAGAGAAGTATCGGTCGACATAAGTCAATTTATTACAAAAAAGTGTTTGTCGGTATAAGTCGATCGATTGTAGAGAAGTGTTGATCAACATAAGTTGATCAGTTGTAGAAACGTGTCAGTCAGCATAAGCTGATCGATTGCAAATATGTGTTGGTTGCAAAGACGTGTCGATCGACATAAGCCGATCAGTTGTAGAGAAGTATCTATCAACATAAGTCGATCTGTTGTAAAGATGTGTTTATCAACATAAGCTGATTGGTTGTAGAGAAGTCTTGGTTGGCATAAGTCGATCGGTTGTAGACAAGTGTCTATCGGTATAAGCCAATCAGTTATAGAGATGTGTTTATCGACATAAGTTGATCGGTTGCAAAGAAGTGTCAGTCGACATAAGCCGATCGATTGTAGAGCAGTGTTAGTTGACATAAGCTAATCAGTTGTAGAGGAGAAACTATTGACATAAGCCAATCGGTTATAGATGAGATACTATCAAAAAAAGTCGATTGATTGCAAAGATGTGTCTATCAGACTAAGCCAATATTTTGTAGAGGAAACACTATTGGCATAAGCCGATCGATTGCAGAGGAGAGACTGTCAAAAAAGTTGATCGATTGTAGAGGTATGTCTATGGTCCAAATTTGATTGTGAAAATATGTAGAGTATTTTTCTTCCATTGTTCTTTTGTCTAAATCTCTTTTTCTTTAGTTTCATAGACACTATAGATGCACTATATGCAACTGTAGTAGACAACTATCAATGTCATTTGGTTGTGTATCAGGAGAATTTTTCTTGTCAGAGACTGCTTCTTGTCTCTTAGAGTATGTTTCATACGTAGTGTAGAAGCACTATGTGCAATTGTGGTCAATAAGTATTCATGTCATGTTGTGTGTTAGGAGCATTTTCTTGTTAGAGTCTGCTTCTTATCTTTTAGATGTCATTCTACAGGGCAATGTAGGTTTGTCTTAAGGGATGTATGTTATTCTCCATCAATTTCATATACATTTCCTAAAATCTGAAGGTTTTTTCTTTACAGATAAAATGTCACCTACTGAAGATGGAAATAAGGGAGACCAATCTTCTTGTAAAAAGATAATTCTAAAGTATTTTACACAAATATCAAAATGCAGTGAGGCATCAATCTCTACAGATTCTACACAACATGCAGGTACAAACACCTTTTACCATAAATTTTTTAATATTTCTCTGTTATTCTTAAATATAAAACCTTTCTTTATTAATAGATAAATAGTTGTCTTCTTATATACCTCTTTTTAAATGCTTTGTAAAAATGTATTCAGTTAATTCTTTAAAATAGTTGCATTTTTTACATCAAAAATGATAGAAAACACCAAACATTGAATGCAGTAAACATTATCGACCCTGATGTGCGTTCACTCAAAGATATTCCAGTAGATGAGATGGGACCACATGATAATTTTCCTAATAACGACATTCAACAACCACTTTAGGAAATTTTATGTTCAGACACATCAACTTGAAAAGAAAATGACAATACAATTAAAATGCAGACCTCTAAGAAATATTGTAGTCAAAAATCTAAATGTCAAAAGATAAGCGAATGGACTATTAGAAGGGATTTTTAAAATGAATGGGCATGATTATACCCCTTTATTGAGTGATATGAGAAACAAAATATGTGTAAATGCATTATTTGTACATGGAAGATGGAAAAGGATCATTTATTGCAAAATAAGAAAGACATAATAAACACTATGATAAAGTTTACATCAAATAAATACGAAGTGATGAAATAATTAATAGATCTCATAGGTGGAAGGATGCATCATAATGTGTGCATGTGATATATGCACTTGAATACGAAAAAACAATGAAACAACAACAAAATCTCATTGAGAAGGGTGGAACAATCGAGACACAATTTCAAAAAATTAATAAGACTGTATTAGCCTCAAAGAAATTATAGTTTGTTGTTATATACAATATTCTAAAAAAGGTCGACCCATGTCTGATTTTGTTGATTTTAAGCAAATAATTCAACTAGCCGATGTACAAAACCTTACCAATTCACATTGGTCAGATCGAAGTGGTTGGGAAATGGTAAAATGTATATCACTGGTTGAGAAGGAAGACCTGAGAGATAATGTGAAACAAGCCAAATTTATTTCACTTTCCATTGATGAGGTAACAATTGTTGACAACACATCTTGGATTTGCATACATGTTTACACATTCAAAAATCATTTGAGACAATCTCATTTACTAGAACTACATAAGATGATAGAAAAATGTAATGCAGAAAGCATTTATAATGTTGTTGTAACCAGTTTAAAGGATATTGTCGGAATGGATAAAAAGGAAATTGTCACAAAGTTAATTTGTGTTGGAGCTGATGATGTGGCTATAATACAAGGACAAAGGACTGATCTTTGTGTTAGGCTACATACATTAATTGCCCCATATGTGATTCCCATTCATTGCATGGCTCATCAAATGAGTCTTGCATACAAAATTGTGAACAATTTTGATAATGTAGACAAAGTGGAAGAGCTCATCCGTGAAATACACTTATACTTTTCATGCAGTCTAAAAATGTTTACTGAGTTTCAACAGTTTTCTCTAGGTGTAACCAAAGGTAGAAAAATGTTAAAATATGTGGACACCAGGTGGATTTCACTGTTTCTTCCTACAAAAAGGGTATTTTCATAATATCAATCCTTGGTTGGGTTTATGTATGCACATCGTAGGGATGTTGACAAGGCAAAATATTTGCTATTTCGTATGACTGACTTGGAAACTCTTCTCATATTATGTGGTATTCTTCCATTGTTGCAAGAAATGAATTCTATTATTAAACTTGCACAAGAAAGGGCAATTTATATTGTTGATTTCACACGTATGAGAAAACCAATATGTATGATTATTGACAGGATTTATTTATCTGGAAAACATTTTGAGGATACTAAGTTTGATAGTTGGAATAAATTAGTTGATGTCAATGATCTGAACAACTTTTTAAAGTTTAACATCAACGATAATATTTGTATTTCTATCCATGGAAAGATGATTCTTGTATATCATTTTGAAAAGTGATTAGATACACTAATAGATGATGTTGAACAAGTGCTTGTAACACATTCTAGATTCGATGAGGTTTTGGATAGTACTAAAAATAAATTGAAAAGAATTGCAAATACATTAACAAGTGAAATAAGAGATCGTTTTAAGAGATAAGAGACACTTGAGGCCATGGTTGTTGTTAATCCCATATTATGGAATCCTAGTGTTGACCACAGTAGTAGAAGTGAATTGTTTGTAAAATATATGGGCAATCTTATGACACATTTCTCTAAAAGTGTGGAAGTAAATGACATTGAAATCAATGGTATTCTAAACAAAGATCTTCCGAGACAACAATCAACCAATTTTGGAATAACAATGGATAATCAAATTGCACATTTAAAAAATTCACATGTGACTGGTTCAATCACGCGTTTTTGGCAAAAATTGTATCGAAGTAGTGTATTACAAGAAACTATGAGTGAATACTTTAATTTATATGAATTATGTCAGACAATGATTTTGGGATCTGTTGAAGATGAAAGGGTATTCGATGCATTGTATTTTGTTAAATTGAAATTTCATAACAGGTTGGACAAAAATTTAGAAAATTGTTTGACAATGTATGTGTCATCGCATGAGGTGGGTAAGTTTCCCTATGATAGAGCGTTGACATATTGGAAGTCCCTAGCGGATAGGAGAGGTCTCACTGATACTGTTGATAATGACAAAAATGATTAAGCTTGGAGTGATGATGAGATTATGGAAATGCAGAATTCACAATTAATTCTTGATTCTTTTGGAGAAGTTGATAAAGCTTTGTATAAGCTTCCAAAAATGTAAAAATTTCAATGATTATATGACAATTTAATATAATCAATGATTTTTTAGATTTGAAATCATTTGTAAAATTTTAGTGATTTGAATAAATTTATATTATCAATGATTTTTCATATTTGATATCATTTGTAAATGTCAATGATTTGAAAAATTCATATTATCAATGATTTTTTGTATTTGATTAGTTGTAAAATTTGAAAAATCATATAATCATTCTATTTTCAATGATTACGCATATTTGCTTTTTTTTTTTATAAGTAGCAAATTTTATATACAACGGGTTTTTGAAGGGTCCCAAAACCTTATTTACAATAGAAGTCGCAACTTAGATTTGAACCAACAAAAAACCAAAAAAAGATCGGGGTGTGCTCCTAGATCAAAACCCTGGGCCTTGCAACCCAGCCCCAGGTTATCAACCCAAACAAAATTAACCCATCCTGCTAAGAAAAAAGGCAAAATCAGGGGTACCAAGGTCCCTAGGACCAAACCTGCAGAATACACTTGTTGAAATGAACAGAAGATAGAGACTGGAAACAAAACTCTACCCATAGCAGCTTGGGGGTCCTGGGCTCGAGCAGACCATGCACCATCCTCGCCCGCCCTGCTATATGAGGAGAACTCCCAGGGTAACTCCAAGTGGGGGCCCCGCACCAGGGAACTAATTCCCATCACCATTGGGGCCATCCCCTAGACTGTGCTAGAGTTCCTTGAAGGTATTGACAACTACTGTAGTCGCATTGGCAGCCGAGGTGAGCGAGTTGATCGCCATGTCAAGGAGGATCCTAGTTAGAAAGATATGAAACTTGTTATCGGAATTTGAACTGATCTCAATGGTTTTGGGGCATCAACTTTGGGCTTCTTGAGTCTGGCCAAGGACCTGCTCCCGCCAGGGGTCGCCCCTCTTACAAAGCTAACATCAAGGGTCGAAACGCCGCTAGGGACTTGAGATGATGCCTTGTGTTTCTGGGTAGGCCTACGCTCTCTTGGGGAAGGGGAATCTTCAAGGTCACTATGAATGTCCTCTTTGGAATTAGAAGTAGTAGGGGAGGCGATAGGGGAGACGCCAGTCTTAGTGGGTAGGACAGAGGCCAGAGGGGAATACTCTGAAGCGAGGGCTTATGGGCCAGAGCATGGAGGTAGAGGACGACCATAAGTCCTTGGTGGGAAGGGTGGGAGTGGTTTTTTAGGGCTCTATCAATGGCAAGGCCCAAGGAGTAAAGCAAAAAATGGGGAGTGCTCAACAAGGTGGTGCCGCGAAGGTGGTTAACTAAACTCAGATGGAAACTGAACAACTTTTGGTTTGGGTCATCGCATGTAATAAATTGCATCACGGGAACTAGGGCTTCGTCAAATGGTTTGGGGAGGTCAGTTCTAAATAGAGACGTCCTGTCCTAATTCTATTATGGGAAGCGGGAGAGCTCCTCCTCCCAATTGTGCTTGTCTCGATGAATGAACTTCCCCTTTTCCTCACAATGCAGACCAGTGACTTCGAACACGAACTCCCTGGTGACTCTAAAATGCAACCCTTTCACTTGGACCTCACCCTCATCCCAAGTGTCTAGGAAGCCCTTGGTGATATCCTCATTAGGCCCAACGAATTTGCTCAGAAATGGGGTATACTCCTTGGCATTAGTAAAGACCCTAGCAGACTCGGTCAGAGAAAGGGTCTTGGGATCAACGTAAATGGCCTTGGGAGTTGACATGGTGGATTCACAGCTCGCCCAGGGCAAAAAGTGCAAGAAGAAAGTGGGGCCGATAGGGGGAGAAGCTCACCAGTAAAAGACAAGAGGGATGGGGCAAAGTAAGGTGAAGGCGACATGCCTCAGGGGGATATAAAGGTACAAGGAGGAAGTCAAAGAGGCAGCAAGGGAACGCATGCCTCGGGATTCGACATCTAGGGCAAGGGAAGACACAAGTGGAGAATGATAAGGGCAACAAGGCAGATGACAGGTTTGGTAGTGAGGGGAAAGGGGCCTAGGGATGGACTCCATGTGGTGCACCAGATGAGATGGCACAGAGGGTTGGTCTTCTATAGGTGGCTACCATGCTCGGGCTACCAGGTCAGGCCAATACCAGGATGCAAAGTTACCAGTAAGGCACTCGACTTGAAGTGGCACGGGCCCACACGTTGTGTTGACTACGAGCCCAATGGGAATGCTAAAAAAAGAAGAGGTTTACGGGCTGTATTTGACATGGATGCTAGGGAGGGAGACACCTGGTGTTGCACATAGCCTATTGGTTGCCCTGAAATGATCATGATCATGGATGTCATTGGGAACTGCCACTGTGGAGAGAAACATAGTAAGGTCAATGCCCCACGTGCAATTTTATCTGACATGGAGCCAGGTCGTCCAGGCACAGTGTTAGGGGAGTCTAGGTGTCTGGAATAACATCGATATTGAGAAGGTCTTGGAACACTACTTGCACCAGCCCGACAAAAAAATCATTAGTCCAGATGTTGAGCCCTTTCGAAGAAGTTGCGAGATTGGCCAAAAAATCAGCCACCCTATTTCCTTCTCTATAGACGTGGCAGATGGAATATTGGGGGTGCCCTGGAAGGATGGCCCGAACCTCTTAGATAATATTATAGATGCGCCATGAGCTATACCCATTGTTGAGGGTGACATTGATGATGTTAAGGGAGTCACCCTTGATGATCACTTTACTAGGGGCCTTCTAGAGGGCGAGGACCCCATGGAGTAACACTGCTACTTTTGAGAAGTTGTTGGTTTGTGTGCTAAGGGCCTCAGTGTAAGGCAAGATCAAGGTCTCGGAGTGGTCTCGGATGGCCTCGCCAGCTCTCGAGGGGTCGGGGTTGCCCTTGGAGGCACTGTCAAAATTGAGTTTGACCCACCTGGGAGGAGGGGCGACCCACCTAGTCACAACTCTAGGGTAGGGGGCCGGGAGGGGCTAAGGGGGCCTAAAATCAAAGGTTGGTGAGGATAGAAGCCTCGCTCGCCTTCTAGGGAGGACCGATCAGGGGGAGGGAGTGAGAGTTCTTAAGGGCAAAGGCCACCACCTTGGTTGCCACAGACTGGGGGTTGCGGGCCGAGGAAGAGAAGGCTCACCCGTTACGCTCAAGCCAAATTTTCCAAAGTAGGTGGGGAAGGCAGAACACCCAGAGGGAGCGGAGGGTGGGGTGGACGAAGGGATTGGGCCATTGGGAAAAGAGGTCAATGATGGAGCTGGGGGGAACCCACTAAGTGGAAAATAGGGTGAGGAGGTGAAGGGGAAAATGAGGAAGAGATGGTTGGTTGATTTCCAGGTAGCATAGCAAAGGAAGCATCTGTTTAGGATTTGGAAGCCCCTCCTAGCCAGATTTTCAATAGTAAGGATCTTATTCTGGATGGCTGCCCACACGAAGTAGCTAATATTGGGGATCAACTTGTTGGCCCACATCTGCTTGACCATGAAAGGAGCCTCCACTAGGTCCCTTTAGAGGGTGTAAGCGGATTTGACCGAGAAGTAGTCACTAATAGTGCCATACCAAACACATATGTCCTCCCCCCACCAGAAGGGATGATGATAGTCTCAAGGAGGTGTTGGAGTCTGGCAGCTTGAAGCGGGTGGCGGGGGTTCAAGATGGGCCCCCAGGTGCTTTTCCCCTGATCCTTGACCAAGTAGTCTGACACATTAGGCCCTTTGGAGGCTATCAAGCCTGGTTTAAGGACTCTAAGGTCACTGTCAGCACTCAAGGCCTCATATTGGATCCACTTGTCATCCTAGAAGTTGATCTTGGTCCCATCACCAAAGATCCATCGGGTTCCTTTCCTAATAATTTCCTTTATGAGGGTCATGGGTTTCTAGAAGGCCGATCCATCTCTAGGCTAGAAGTTGTTAAGGAAAGGGTGCTGATGGAGATATTTCCTATGCATAATCCTGACCCATTCATCCGGGGCATTCGTGAACACCTTCCACGCTTGCTTGTCCAGAAGAGCTTTATTCATAAGGGGAACCCGCCCGAGCTCAATCTCTCCCTCCTCTTTGGGCCTAAAGACAAGGGGCCAGGAGACCAAGGGGATCCTCTTCTCGTCTTCGCTGCCAGACCACAAAAATTGCTTATGGATTTGCTCAATGTGGGCTACAATTGAGGCTAGGATTTTGAAGACAGACATGAAGTACACCGAAATGCTTTGGAGGATAGCAAACGTAACAGTGGCCCTACTCGCCTGGGAGAGGAGGTGATCCTTTCAAGAGGTCAACTTTCGTTGGACTCGCTCGATCAACCCACTCCACAGGGCCTTGGAAGAAAACCCTGTGAACATGGGTAGCCCGAGGTAGGTGAAGGGAAGGGTGTCAAGGGTGCAGCCCAGGATCTGCCCAATCTGGGATTGCCTAGCTTGGGGGGTGTGAATGAAATGGATTTTGATTTTATGAAGATTGATATTCTGCCCAACCGCCTCTTCGTACAGGATCAGGATCTGCTTGATGACCTTGGCTTGAGGGACCAACGTGAAGGTGGCAAGAATGGTGTCATCCACGAATTACTGGTGGGACACTAGGGGTAGCTCAGGCACAGGTTTGATGGTAGAGATGAGGCCACAGGAAGTAGCGCTCGAGAAGGTGCAGCCTAGGGCCTCAGCCAGGATGATGAAAAGAATCGGGGATAGGGGTTCACCTTGACGAAGGCCTATAGAACTGGGGAAGAATCCAGTCGGTCAACCATTGATCAAGACAGAGAACCAAGGGGAAGACACGTAGTTATTAACAAGGTTGACCCAGGAGGGGTGGAACCCAAACTTGAGGAGGATGCTGGAGAGGAACTCCCAGTTGACTCTGTCGAAGGCTTTATTCATGTCAAGTTTGAGCAAGAAGGACGACTTCTTGGAAAGGAAGACGGAGTGAAGGACCTCATGGATAATGATGACCCCATCTATGAGAAGCCTTCATTTGATAGAGCTTCCATGGTCGGGGGCGATGATCAGGGGAAGGATGTCTTTGAGTGTGGATGCTAGGGACTTGGTCAGGGTTTTATAGAGGACATTGCATAGGCTGATGGGACGAAAGTCAGCTAGGGATTTGGCCACCTGAGACTTGGAAATCAGGGCAATGAAGGTGGAATTGATTCCTCTAGGGATGGAGCTAGCGAATTGGAGGTCTCGAATGGCTGCACACACTTCTTGGCTAATGAGGTCCCAGAAGGATTGGAAAAACCTAGGGGGAAACCCATTCGGGCCCGGGGTGGAATATGCTTTCATGGAAACGATGGTTGCACTGATTTCTTCATCAAAGAGGGATCGAAGAAGCATCTCATTTGAATGGGCTAGGACCAAGGGGGGAATGTGCTCCAATAGGGTCTCCATTGCTAAGGGAGACAACTAGGGCTCATCACCGAGGAGCTCTTGAAATAAACCCATGACTTCGACCCTGATATCCTTCTCCTCTTTGGTTACCCTGCCATCACTACAAATAAGCTCGAGGATTCTATTTGAGCTCCTATTTTTGAGGGTTGAGGTGTGAAAAAACTTAGTATTGGCATCACCATCGGCCAACCATAGGGCCCTCGACTTCTGCTTCCAGAAGGTTTCCTACCTGGCTAAGACATTGTGATACTCGACTAGGACTGAGCACTCCTCCTCTCGCGCTCCTGGGTCCTGGCACCCTTCCTAAAATATGAGATCAATATATTCTAGTTGTTTCTCGAGGGTTTCTTTGCTCTCGAAGATATTGCCAAACACCTCCTTATTCCAGATCTTGAGCTTGTCTTTGAGGAGTCTCAATTTTTGATAAATTTGCTTGACAGGGCACCGTGGGACTGGGCAATCCCACCAGCAGGCCACCTAGACCATGAAATTTGAGTGGTGGAGCCACATGGACTCGAAGCAAAAGGGGAGCTTATGGGAGGGATGCTTACCAACTTTAAGGAGGAGGGGGCTATGATCAGATCCAACTTTAGGGAGGGCCAACAGGGTTATGTCAGCGAACAAGGGGATGGCTTCCCTGGACAAGAAAACTCTATCTAGTATGACCTGAATGAGTTGGGATCCTATTCTTCTATTAGTCTAGGTGTACTTGGCTCCTTTCAGGTGGACGTCCATGAGCTCATTGGAATCAATGAAGGCCCGAAAGTCCTCCATACTTTTAGTTGTTGTCACAAGACCCCCACTCTTGTCAGAGGGAAAGAGGAGACTATTGAAGTCACCTGCAAGAATCCAGGGGAGAGGAGAAAATGCCTCCCTCATGATGCTAATTTCATTCCATAATGCCACTCTTCCATTCAGGTTGTTGGGGGCATAAACATTGGACAAAATCCAAGACTAGCATGACTTTAAATAGTGGATCAGGATGTTAGTGATTCTGGGGGATGACAAAATTGGTCTCCCCTCGAAGAAGCGTGGGTCCCAAAGACATAGTAGCCCTCCAGCTATGCCCGAGGTCGGGGTGGACAAAAAATCATTGTTCCTCCAAATAGCTTTGGTGACCCTCGAGGAGGACACTTCATCAAGTTTGGTCTCCTAAAGGAGGATAATAGTCAACCTATGGTCCTTGTGAAGCTGGGCAAGGATCCTTTTATTGGGGTGCCATTGAGCCCCCTCACATTCTAGGTGATGAGCTTCATTTGACACCATTGGGGAGTCTCTTGCATCCCTTCTCGGCCTGGGTGGGGGGTTTGGATCTCTAGGAATCAGCTTTCAAAAAACTCACAGAATCGTCAAGGAGGGTCACCTGGGAGCCGCTAGCAATATCGTCCTTAGTGAGATTTTTATGCTGGTCACCAAGGGTGGGACGACCTCTCTTATTTTTGCTTACAAATTCAATGGAAAACTTCCTACTATGGGTCTTTTTGGGGCTAAACTCTTCAAGCTCAAACTAGGAACTTCCAGGATCGGCCTCCGCAGACCTCTTGAAACTACAATCTGAGGAAGGGTGGGAAGAGGGGAAATAAGGAAGGGGGGAAGGGGATCGAGTGGGGATTACCAGAGGGAGGGGTAAGGGGCACCCCACCCACCAGGGGTGAGGGGGAAGGGTGGGGGTTGGGGAGCCCTGATAGCTCACAAGTCAGGAAAGGGGCTTCCTCGAATCGGGCTAGGGCAGGTTTGGCCTACGGGCCTATCTAGGAAACAGGGGCCGTGGTGACCTCAGAGGATATTTCCTCTGCACACATTAGATGTTCTAAAATACTGACAAGAGGGGAATCAGGGTTAAGACATACCTGGGGCTGAGTTCCCGAGCGATTGGGATCCACCTGGGTTTCCTCAATAGTAGATTTTGTCTCTTTTTTGTGCCATTTCGAGGTGCTACGATTGTCGCATGGGGGCCATGGGAGGGGGCCCTATCGGGTTGAGGAGGGTGGTTCTTGGGGTGGGATGAGCCAAATTTCTTGGAAGAGGGGCATTGGTGGGAAAGGTGCCCATGTGTGCTACACAAGGGGTAGAAGGCGGGTTTATTTTCATAGATTAGGGTTTGGCTCTAGAAGAAGGATCCTGAAGAAATAGTAACCACATAAGGAAGTTCGAATTTGAGGTTTGCATTGACGTAGAACCTGACATGGACCATGCGGGACCATGCCTTGGTAGCAGGATCGAAGGCAACCAATTCACCAACTGCTTGCACAATGAGCCTCAGGACATCCTCCTGCCACAAATGAAAGGGGAGTTCAAGAAGGTGAACCCAAATTAGGGTGATATTAATGCTTTGGGTGATGGGATTAAAGTCAGCTCCATAGCGCCTGCGAAAGAGGCTTTTATGCCCTAGGAACCAGGGCCTGCAAGAGAGAATCCTGCTGGAGTCATCATTGTTATTGAGCTTGATTTGAAAGAAACCCTTGGTTAGAGCCACGAGCTGCATGTGCCCTAAAATTTTCCACTTGGAGGCCGCCCAACGTCGGATGGTTTCCATGTCCGGACGCCCTCCTATGAATTTCCCCACCAATGAGAAGGAGGACCCTGTCACAAATGCCGAGTAGACATCGTCCTGGATGGAGATGTGTGTCCCTTTGCGAGAAAGCCCCGAGCCTAGAGCCCGAGGTTGGGTGCTAGCCCTAGATAGAATCTGCTAGAAAGAGGGTTTGGGCCCCCTAGGCCAGAGCCCTAATCTTTATCGGGCAATTTTTTTCCAAGCCCTGCACTCGCATCAATGATGCCAAGGGGCTTAGCACCCAAAATATCGTCCCCACCCTGCTCACCTACCTGCCCTGGCCCCACATTTGGCCCATATCCCGCAACAAAATCTGTAGGTCCAAACTTAGAGGTTGCACCCGCTCTCGACCCTGCTCCCGCTCTTGCGCCTGCGTCTGCTCCTGCTCCTGCTCTCGTCATGTTAATCATTTCCTACATCATGCATATTTTCTTTTTAATATTATGGATTATCTATGTTTTAAAATTTATGATTTATGCTTTAGCTTTGAGTAAGTTGGAATTTGAAAACCATGCATTTGTAATGACACTATGTTATTGATTTAATTGTCTATGTTGACAAAATATAGTGATTTTTGCTTTGACTTTGACTGTATGCATGTATGTATCATTAGTATCATTAGTATGTATGCTATGACTCTTAAAGTGTTATTGACTTTCTATGTTGACAAAATTTTATGATTTATGTTTTATCATTGAGTAAACCATGCATGCATACATAACTAGTACATATATCTTAGTATCATTAGTATGTATGATTTGAATCTAGAAGGAAAAATGAATGTAGTATATTACTTTAGATATGGAAAATGAAAACTTAAACCCATTCATAGATATATCCATCATAAAATCACTTTGAAATATAAAAACAATATAGCATAATACAAACCACCACACTCATTTTAATACAACAACAAGAATGATTATGAATAAAATGAAAATTTAAACCCATCCATAGATATATCCTTCATAAACTCACTTTGAAATATAAAGACAATAGAACATAATATAAAAGACCATACTCATTTTTATACAACAACAAGAATTATTATGAATAAAATAAAAATTTAAACCCATGCATAGATATATCCTTTATAAACTCACTTTGAAATATAAAGACAATATAACATAATACAAAATACCATACTCATTTTTACACAACAACAAGAATGATTATGAATAAAATAAAAATTTAAACCCATGCATAGATATATCCTTCATAAACTCACTTGAAAATTGAAATATAAAAACAACATAGCATAATACATGGAAATTGAAAATTTAAACCCATTCATAAATATATCCATTGTAAACTCACTTTGAAATATAAAAACAATATAGCATAATATAAATGACAATACTTATTTTTATACAATAACAAGAATGACAATGAATAAACTAAAAATTTAAACCCATGCATAGACATTTCATTCGTAAACTCATTTGAAAATTGAAATATAAAAACAACATATTATAATACACAACACAATACTCATTTTTATATGAAAACAAGAATAACTTTGAAACCTATGCATACATATAATCTTCATAAACTCAAGTATATTTGAAAGACCATAATACTCAAGAGATGAAAATAACACAATTATAAATGTAAATAGTAATAGTAAAATAATAAAAGCAAGTATCTTGTTTTCAAATGAAAACATATGAAATGTCATAAAAGTCTTTTTGAAATATCAAATTTTGAAAATCAGTTTCATTTTTCAGAATCTTTTCCCTGTTCCACATCTTCCACATCCTGCATAGCACTGACTCCTCCCTCATCTTTCCCATGTTCAACTCCTTTTTCCTCATCCACTACTTCCACAATTTCCACATTCTGCATTCCAATGGCTCTTCCCTCGGGCTGGGTAACCATACTCTCAATTGCTCCAAAACTGTCAAGGATCTTCTCAACACTTTCTAATCCATCAAGAAGGGTATTTTCCTCTTTGCCAACATATTCAAATGTTAGTCCTTGAACTTATTTACCCTTATCCTTTAGCAAAACATCAGGATCCAATCCGTTGTAGATAATGATTTTTTGCAAAATTTTGTTTTGTTGAACTGCTTCTTGAGCTCTTTTTTTCATTGCATTGGAAGCATTTAAGAACTCCTTTGCCATCCTAAGATAGTCTTACAGGTTTTGAACCTGCTTCTTGAGATTATCATACTTTACTTGCAAAAGGAAAAATAGTTAGTCAATAAATAATTACATTAAAAAAAGAAAACAATAATTTTTTGAACACATAAGTGACTAAGTCAAAGACTCAAACCTCAGCAACATTCTTTGCAGCTACAACAACAACCTTTTTCTTATCACTTGCCCATTCATTGTAATAAGCTTGGGCCTCACCGTTTATGTTCTCCAATATATTCAACATAAAATTTAAAATTCCATCTGTTTGAGATGTATTAACCTTCATAATGCTAGATTTTACCTGTTGTAGTGGAGCCTCCATCTTTTTAGGTTCATTTTTAACAACAAAAAATTTGTTTTCTTTTTTTGAAAATTTATTGTATCGGGTATTATTTTCTTTATCAACACTTTGGCTCGATACTCCAATTTTTTCATTTCTGTTATATCTGGAAGTAGTAAATCCTTAATGGTTGATTCAACGTTATCATAAACCAAATATTTTTCAAAAATATTTAATCTTTCTTCCTCTTGTCGAAGAGGAGCCTGAGGGATGTTGGTTTTCTTAGGAGGAGATTTGCTTGAACATTCGGCTCTTTCATTATATTTATCTCAGAGAAGTTCTAAAATTTGGAAAGTAGTGGGTGTGTTGCCTTGCAAAAAGAAATCTTGATCAAGTAAAACTTCATCCAACCCAGCACCAAAAGCTTTCGGTACACCATTAAAATTAAAATTAGCAAGAGAAATACGTTTGAATCCTAGAAATGTCTTTGAAGCTTCTTTCTCTAAAATTTGCGTTGTTGCTTCTCTCTATGGCCTAGATGGAATAATGTGTTTTCCAACTGGGAATCATTGACCTCGCATTTGAGTTTGGCATGGTGGAGGAGGAGGCAACATCGATTGTTGATTTTGTTGATGAAATTGTTGTATAGGAACTGAAAACATCATAATAAAAATTAAATACAAAATTTGTGAAGGTAGATTATGAAAATTTGTTACAAATTTTTTTATAACACTCACCAAAAGAAGAAATGACATCTTGCGTAGTTGCAGATGCAATTGGAATGTTGGCATGCCATACATCTAAAAAACAAAATAAAATTTAATAAAAAACAGTAAAAAATTTATAACTTACTCCTTGAAGATGAAACCTATTGCACAACTATGCTCGATGGCAATGGATGTGGAGCCATAGGTGGAGGTTGTCAAGGATAAGGAGAACCAGATCTTATACGTTTCCTTGTTGATATTCTCTTTAGCAGTGGTGTTGTTTCCTCCGTAGGTCTTTTAGATTCTCCTGATTTCTTTGGATTATAACCTATGAAAGCATCATCTCGCTTTTAAGAGGAAGAGGATGCTCTTTTTTGTGTTTTGTATAAAATATCAAAATTATAAAAAGACAAACATATGAAAAATAATTTTTTTTACTTAAATATTAACTAAAAATTACCTAAACCTGTTGTTCTGTCATGGCTACATTGGCTAGGGTTGAGTGCCAAGATGTCGGTACTTGAGTGTTCTGTAATTGATAAAAGAATTCATAAAAAAAGCAATAATATAGTTGCATGTGCTAACTATCGATGAGGGTGAAGCATGGGTTATCACGTTCTGGATTTCCAATCTGATTCGATGTGAGACATAGTTGGACCAGTCAAATTTCTAGTATGCAACACAACAAACCAAATATGCTAAGGCCCCACATTGAAATTTATATTGATCTTCCTTACAGAACAAGTCTGGCAAGGAAGAATTCGCAACATGCTTGAAGAAATTTATTTTCTATAGCTGGTACAGTCAAACCCCTTTTGGACTTGGTGGTCGTAACTACCAAAAAATAAAATCAGTAATTGTACACTCGTGACTAGAATTTAAATTCAATTAAATAAAAAAACTTTTATACCTTGAAATGATTTCGGCTGCATATTGAAATTGGTCTCCAAGTAGAGTTTATCCTCATTAGTTAATGTGTATTTGGATGTGATAGGCTCACAACCAACGTGGGGAAATGTTGTCAATATGGTGATGTTAGAGGCTGTGAAAGAAATAACAACATTTTTGTTATTAACGATAACAGTTGCCTTGCTCGAATCAATATTGTAACCTATAATTACTTTCTCGAGCACTCTAGTGTTCGTGTCGAACTACGACATCAAAACTAGACCTCGAAGACCAGAGTCCGTGACCCATGACATGTCGTAACCCGATGTTGATAAAATTTTAGAAATCATGGGACAAACCAGGTTTTTAAAGTTAATTTTAGATGTTCCAGGGGTGATAGGGGATACCATAGGGTTATTTGGTTGTGAACGAGAATATGGATTAGAAGATATAGTGGATGGTATTCAACACTTGATGGAAAAGAATTTGAACGGGAGGAAAAGGGTTAAAACTACCTTAAAACCTAAGGTAAATGATAAAAACTAAGAAAAAAATGGGAGGAAGAGGATTAAAACTCGAGGAAAAGGGTAAAAACTATGATAGAAAAAGCAAAAAAATGACTATTTATCCCTTTATCTACATGCAATCAACTCATGGATGGATGACACATGGCATCTGCATATAATCTTTTTATGGATGGTTGATACGTGGCACAAATTGGATGTGCTACAACCGACTGGGTACTCTGCAACCGATCATCTTTACTACAACCGATCAACTTTGCTGTAACTGATCGAATTTGCTACAATCGATTAGCTTTGCTGCAATCAATCGATATTCATGCAATTGATCATCATTCGTGCAACCAATCATCATTCCTACAATCGGTCGTCATTCCTACAACCGATTGTTATTCCTGCAACTGATCATCATTCTTGCAATCGATCATCATTCCTGCAATCGATCATCATGGCTACAACATATTGGCATAGATGCAACACATTGGCATTTCTACAATCGATCGTCATGCCTGCACTCGATCGTTATGCCTGCAACCGATCGATATTTCTACAACCTATCATCATGCCTACGATAAATCATCATAGTTGCAATCCATTATCATTCCTACAACTGATCATCATAATTATAATTGATTGGTATGGCTGTAACACATCGGCATAACTACAACTAAATATTACTTTCAACCGATCATTATGCCTACAATCGATCGTCATACTTGTAATCGATCATTATATCTATAGTCGATCATCATACCTATTGTCGATTGTAATACCTGCAATCGATCATCATACCTACAACCAATCACCATGGATGCAATCGATCGACATTGTTACAACTCATCATCATAGATGGAACCGATCGTCATGGATGGAACTGATCGTCATACCTACAACCGATTGACATTACTGCAAATGAGTGGTATTATTGCAACACTTCGCCATATCTGCTCGTGATCATTTTTCTTGATTGGCATGTTTATAACCGATCAACATTTCCTGACCACCATGTCTATAGGCAATCGTATCAAACCGATCATCATAAAGCATAAAGGCTTAAAGCCTTTCATGTCAGTCGTACATTCTTAGAATTTCCAAAAACAATATTCATATCCCCCAATACAAAAACATTCACCACGGTTTGAAAATTTTTGGAGAAAAATGAATACAATTTTCCATGTATCCTTCAACATAATTTGCTAATATTTCAAGACAATTCACCTTGATTTTATAAATAGATTTTGGGGCCGACCCCTTATGCATAACCCTGCTTGAAAGTCAATCTTGGTAAAGGAGAGTGTCATCTAAAAGAGACTTTATTCTTTAGCTGATAGCCCAAAATAAGACATGGTAGACTTCTCCATATTGATTTCCATACCTGTAGCACAACAATAACTCCTTAATATGTCCTTTACCCTGCTTACATCCCTTAGATATCCATCACAAAACAACAATACATCATCCACAAATAAAAGATGTGTTAAGGAGAGGGATGACCCCATTTTGATCCTTTTAAAAAGCCCTATTCTTTTAGCTTACCTGATGGCCCTAATCAACCCTTTTGCCACCAAGAGAAAAAATATGGGAGATAAGGGACATCCTTGTATGAGACCATGTTCCATGGAAAAGAAATGGGAAGCCACTCCATTAATAAGAACAACAAAAAACACAGAGGTCACACAACCCATAATCCAATTTACAGCTTGAAGATTGAATCCAATATGGATCAACATAATCCTCAAATACAACCAACTTACTCTGTCATATGCTTTGGATAGGTCCAATTTGACAACAACAACTTGGAGTTTCCTAGTCTTAATTGTGTGCATGCCTTCTTGAGCCACTCCCACCGTATCATGAATCAACGTTATGCATAGTGATGAAAATTTGCCATAACTGTGTCCTGCTCTATAGCTGGATGAAACCTGTTGTGCAACCGACCAGACACTTTTGTACCCTTAACGTACTGTGCAGCCGAACGGTGCCTTCCTAGATTTTGGCCACTGTCGTGCAATCGGATGGATTTTTTATGCTTTCGGATACAATCGTGCAACCGGGCAGGATTTTATGCAGTCGAATGAAACTATTTCAGAACCTGTACACTTTCGTGCAACCAGTCGGAACCATTTATGAATCCAGATACTTTTGTGCAATCAAACGGAACCATTTATGAATCCGGACACTTTCATGCAATCGAACGGATCGTGTTTATCAGGATCATTGTCTACGTGCGACTGAAACCAATATCTTTGCATACAAACATAATATCTTTTAGCACCAGGTTCTCTGTCATTTCTTTTCTTTTCTTTATATTGCCATGTTCTGCTTGTTATTTTTCCACGTTTTGAATGTCATTTCTCTATTGAGTGTGTTCCCTTTTTTTTCTCTATTTTGTTATTGCTCTTTTGTGTTTGTTCCCTTGTTTTCTCTGTTTTTCTTTGATTCTTAGTTTTAATTAAGATATTTTTTTATTGCTAAGATTATACATAAGTAAATGCTTTGGTTCTCTATTGACATATTGATGCTCTTTTTCTCTGTTAGAGTGCTTTCACCAGAATAATAACTAGTGCTATAAACTGATAAATTCACAATAAATAATGGCTAGAAAAAAGTATGTATAATTTACTACCCAACAATTGTTTATTCTATTTACAATAATATCTAAAGTCCCCCAGAATATACACCCTCTTTAACTTTATTTTGTCACTAGTAAGTTGTCACCCAGTGATGGAAAGAAGGGCACCAAATCTTCTGCTGAAAAGAGTATCCTCAAATATTTTAGCCAAAATTTGAAATGCGACGAGCCAACGACATCTATGTAAATTCAAGGTACAAATGATTTTTTACTTCTTAGTATGTGCTTGATTGATGATTTGTATATTTTTTTGTAATTTTTTTCATCAAATAGTGATAAAAAATATTATGGTATCCTACTATGCAGAATACCCTGTCGATCCTGATATGCCTCCACTTGAAGATATTCCCCAAGAAGAGATGACTTTCATTGAAAATCCCCTTAGAAATGACATCCAAAAAACACCTGATGACAACACGCAAAATGACATCACAATTAAAAATGAAAGTGACAAATCAAAATCATTACAAGCGTCAATTGAATCTTCAACCAAAAATTCTAAAAAAAGAAAAACATCTCTTTGGATACTTAGAAGGGGATTTAGGAAAGAATGGGCAGAAAGATTTCCTTGGCTTGAGCTTGTCATGACTGAGGATAACCAAATTGATGAAAAATAATGTATATGCAAAATTTGTAGTTGGAGACTTGGTAAGGATCATAGGCTTCAAAACAAGATTGATACAATTGAAAAACATGTTGGCAAATGTTATGTTAAAGTTATAAAAAGTAATGGTGAAGTTAGTAAATAAGTTAAGTGGAAGGATGCTTTACCCAGGTGTTGTAGGTGAGTTGGAGAGGAGAGGGCAATCCTCCAAGGGAGGTCCCGGTTCGAATCTCCACCCTACCAAAAAGCTGAATTGGGTACCCAAAATCCAATTGATAATGTTGGTGCGGGCAGGGCTGGGTGCGACCCCCGGGTGACTTTGATGTGTAGAACCCCCTGTTCGTGGTCTCTTAGACCAAGGCGGCCCCACAAGGGGTTTTTCGCTAAGAAAAGAAAAAGAAAAAGTGGAAGGATGCATCAGAATGTATGCATTTAAGATATGCTATAGAATATGACAATCACTTAAAGAAACAACAATCTCTTGTTGAGAAATGGGGAACAATTGGAGCCCAATTTGCCAAATTACAGAAGACTGTTTTAGCTTCAAAAAGTAAGCAGTTTGCCATTGTTTACAATATTCTCAAGAAAGGTAGACCAATGTCCAATTTTATTGCTTATAAGCAGCTATTATGCCTTTTTAATGTGCAAAACCTTCATAGTTCTAATTGGTTAGACCGAAGTGGTTGGGAAATGGTAAAATGTTTATCTTTGGTTGAGAAAGAAGACCTAAGGCAGCAAGTAAAACTTGCCAAATTCATTTCACTTTCTATTGATGGAGTAACAACTGTGGATAACACTTCTTGGATTTGCATGCATGTGTACACATTTCAAAATCATGTTAGAAGGTCTATTTTTTTGGGAATACATAAGATGTTGGAAAGTTCAAATGCATAAAATATTTATAATGTTGTTGTTAAAATTTTAAAGAATATTGCGGGAATGAATGATATAAACATTGCAACAAAGTTAATTTGTGTTGGACCTGATGGAGCTGCTATTATGCAAGGTTATAGGTCTGGTCTATGTGTTCGATTCCAAACCACAGTTGCACCATATATGATCCCCATTCACTGTATGGCTCATAGAGTAAATCTTGCATATAAAATTGTGAGCACATTTTCAAATGTTGCTAAAGTTGAAAACCTTGTTCGTGATATTCATTCTTATTTCTCATTAAGTCCGAAAATATTTGTAGAGTTTTAGCAATTTGCACTAGGAGTTAAAGAAGGGAAAAAATTGTTAAAAGATGTGGATACAAGATGGATTTCACTATTTCAACCTGCTCAGAGAGTTTTGGCAGAATATCAATCACTAACAGGGTTTATGCATGCAAATCGCATAATAGTTGATAAGGCAAAAGATATGATGTTCCGTTTGACTGAATTGGAAACACTTTTGATATTATATGGTATTCTTCCAATGTTAAAAGAAATGAACATATTAATTAATCTTGCATAAGAGATATCTATATATATCGTTGATTGTATGAGGATGAGAAAACAAATATGCATGCTTCTTGATTCATTATATGTGTCTAATGCAGATTTTACGAAACCTGTATTTGATAATTGGAATACATTGATAAACGTGAACAATCCAAAAAGCTTTTTGAAGTTTGACATCAATGATTAGCTCTGTATTAATGTTCATTAAAAGATGATACATGTTTATTGTTTTGAAAGGCAATCAAGTATTGTTGTGGAAGATTTTGAAGAAGTTCCTATAACACATAATAGATTTCATGTTGTAATACATAAAACAAAGAGTAATTTGTCAAATATAGCAAAAAATTTGACAGGTGAGATAAGAGAATGGTTTTAGAGAGATGAGTTGCTTGAGTCCATGGGTGTGGTTAACCCCATGTTTTGGGGGCCTTGTACTGAATACAATTTTGTAAATGAGTTGTTTATTAAATATATGGGTAATCTCATTGACCATTTCAGTAAGAGTGTGGAAGTCAATGGTGTTGAAATTAATGGTATACTCAACAGTGAACTTTTGAAAGAACAATCATCACATTTTGGAAGAAGAATGGTTTTGCAAACATCACATATGACAAGTGTCCATGAGATTGGTTCCACTGCACGTTTGTGGCAAAAATTATATCCAAGCACAGTATTAAAAGATACTATAAGTGAATACTTTCGTTTATATGAATTATGTGAAACAATGATTTTGGGGTCAGTCGAAGATGAAAGAGTTTTTAGTGCACTTGCTTTTGTTAAATCTAAAATCCGCAATAGACTTGACAAGAATTTAGAAAATTGTTTACGAATTTATGTGTCCTCATATCAGTTGGATACATTTTCGTATGAAAGGGCGTTGGAATACTGAAGTTCCTTGGTAGACAGAAGAGGAACGTTGAATACGATTGATAACGACGATGATGATGCTTTCAGTGATCAGATGGTGGAGACAAATTTTTGCTATGCTTCATAATGATTCTGGAAAAGTTGATATGTTTAAGCTTCCATAGTGATAATTTTCCATGATTTCATTGACACGAACTGATTTGATAACAAATTTCTCAATATTGTTCTAGATTTATATGATTTCAATGAATTGTTGTTTTAAATCATATTATTATTTTAAAATTACATGGCTTAAATCATTTTTTGTATATTGTAAAATTTTATGTTTAGGTCTTAGTGTCTCAACTCTCATTTCATGGAATATGATAATAACAAATTGATTTGATAGTAGATTTCAGAATATTGTTCTAAATTTATATTATTTCAAGGAATTGTTTTTTTAAATCACGTTATTGCTTTAAAATTACATGGCTTAAATCATTTTTGTAGATCGTAAAATTTTATGTTTGGGTCTTAGTTTTTGAACTCTCATTTCATTGACAATGATAAACACAAATTAGTTTGATAGCAAATTTTTGAATACTATTCCAGATTTATATTATTTAAATGAATTATTTTTTTCATAACTTTTTCAAACCGAAATAAGCTATTGCAGTCTTTTTAAAACGTTTTCAAACAAAACTAGATATTGCATCATAACTACAAACTAGATATTAGGTATTGCAGTATTTTTCAAACCCAAATTATGTGCATCATATCTTTTTCAAACCGACATTAGATATTGCAGTTTTTTTAAAACATTTTCAAACAAAAAATTTCAAATTAACTAGTTCAAAAAGATTTATATTACATCATTCAAACATTTTGAAACCCAAATATTACATAATATTTTAAAATTCAAATATTACATTACACGTTGAAGAAAGGTCCGAGGTGTAGACCAATTGGTTCATCCAAACCCCATAAGGGGGCGGAGGTCCAAGGTTCAAATCTCGGGCCTCGTCGGACTGAACGCTTGTCCCTTTCCTGGTGCTTTCAGCGGCGCAAAAGGTTTAAAATGATTGTGGCATGGTGGTTATAGGGGTGGACTACATGAAGATCTGTGTGGCGGTTTCTGGGGTGGACAACGCAGAATATTGTGGCAACCATAAAAAGTTGGACAACCTGCCCGGATTCGTGGCGGCTACCGATTCCACTATGTAAATTCAAAAAAAAAAATATATATTACATTACACTTTCAAACCAAAATTAGATGTTACAATCTTTTTAAAACATTATCAAACAAAAATTACATGACATTTTCAAACAGAATGTTTCATATCAACTAGTTCAAAAAGAAACATATTACATCATTCAAACATTTGTAAACATAAATATAACATAACATTTTCAAACATAAATTAATATATTGCAATCTTTTTTTAAACATTTTCCAACTCATATCTCAAATTTTATATACAAATTTCAAACATAAATTCCCAAATATTAGATAACATTTTCAAACTAAAATATTACATAACATTTTCAAACCCAAATTTTGTGCATCATAACTACAAATTAACTATTTCAAAAAGACATATATTACATCTTTCAAACACTTTAAACCCAAATATTACATACCATTTTCTAACATTTTAAAACATAAAATAAATATTCCAGTATTTTTAAAACATTATCAAACAAAAATTACATCGTTCAAACATTTGTAAACTCAAATATAACATAAAATTTTCAAACATAAATTAATATATTGCAGTATTTTGAAAAAATTTTCAAACTCAAGTCTCAAATATCACATACCAATTTCAGATAGAAATAACATATTTTAGTCTTTTAAAAACATTGTCAACATTTTCAAATTTCAATCTTTTGATTGGTGCTTGGATGCTTCACTAGTGTTTGGAGTTGTCGTTTCTTTTCCTTTATCAAATTCTGTTTCTTCTGGCAGTGCTCCAACTCTAACAAGGTTGTCACATACTTTCATAATACTTGACACACATGCAACTTCTTCTTTGTTTGGATATTCAAGTATCGTTGGAAGCGTTTCTTTCATTTTATCAAGGACATTTTTTCGGATCTTCATACAACTTCTCTCTAATGTATTTTTTTAAATGATTGTTTTCTGAAATCTTTGACTGCATTTTCTTTTTCATTTCCATTGATTTCATCAAACATGATTTTCTTTGTAAGAATATTGACATCCATGCTTTTAACCTATGTTTTAAAGTTTTTAAAGTTTGATTGCAAAACAAATTGAAAACTTAATTCAAAAGGGATATATTGAAATTATTACAAATTTTCAAGAAATATAAAAAATTAAGTGCAATAGAAAATTGGTACATATATAACTTTTTAACCTCAACCAATTCTTTTACAGCCTCATCAACTGCAACCCTGTCCTTATCAGAAGCCCATAAGTTGTAAAATGCTTGAGCTTCAACATTAACATTCTCCAATCTACCAACAACAACATTTAAGACATCATCTTTATAAATAAAATCAGATTTAACTATTCCTAAAGTAGTTTGTTTTAGCAAGCCATAAAGTTTTTCAAGTTCATATTTGACTAAAAAATAAATAGAATTTTTTTTTGTCATAATTTTTATATCGGGCATTAATTTCCTTGATAAGGACCTTTTCCCGATATTCCCATTATTTCAACTCCTACAAATCCTTCAAAAAAAACTCCTGAATTGTTGACTTGGTACTTGCTACAAATGAAATATTTTCATTAAAATTGACAACATCATTCTCAGTTTAAGGACCTTGAGGATGAGGGTTGTCTCCTTGGGCGGGTGGTTCTGATGTCTGCTGAGCTGCAGGGACTTCTTCTCGTGCTCTATATTTAAGCACATCTGTTTCCCTGAAGTCTTCAATCCGGTCCTGCATCATGTAATCATCATCAAGTGGAATATTTTCCAATCCCTGTCCAGAACATTCAAGTGCCTATGAATTTGTAGAAAATGTAAACTGAGAGAATCCAATTCTTGCCAAATTTGTTGCTGGTCTTTGTAATCTCTTTGGTTGTGAAATCCCATGCCCAAAACTTCGCGAAGTGCTTTGTGAAAACAAACGTTTTCCAACGACTTGCCCTCACATAGGTTGAGGCTGTGATTGTCCATGTTGCTGATTGCATGTAACCGGTGAGTGAGATGCTTGTGGAGGAGGTGGTGGCAGCATATGCTCTCTAACTTGTGATGTTACTACTTGATCACGAGAATCAACTGAAAATAGTCAAACAAATTTTGTTACAATTTTGCTTAAAATAAAAAGAAATCTAAATTTTAATTAACTACACATATAATCATATATTTACCAGATGAAATGTGATGCAATTGTCCTACATTGGGGGAGGGGTTGGTCACACTAGATTCGGCTTACATATTTTGTGCAAACCTAGGTGTACGAGACACCCCATGAGTAGTTTCTTACCTAGCATGCTTGTGTGACCTCTGCATAGTAACAAGTGTTGCTTCAAATCCCGTATCTTTAGAATCACCTGTTTGCTCCGGCTTGTGACCCCTATTGGCAACAATCTGTTTAGTCCTTGAAATTTTTGCCTTCGCCTGCATATAAATGAAAAAAATTAAAAAAAGGAATATGGTAAACTATAAAATAGTATGTCAAAGACAATGATGTAGTTATTACCCTCAATTCCTTTGGTGTCATGGCAATAGACAATAGTTTTGAATGCATAATAGTTGGTATAGGAGCAGTTGACAAATTATGAAGACTCAAAATATAAAGCTAAAAGATAATTTACATTGCCCACAATGGGATGAGTCTTGGGGGGCTGAGTCTTTGCGGCTATAAGTTGGACCGCGTGCAACTCAGTCCTGACTCGATCATAAATATAGGTACACCAATCGAACTTTTGATTTTTTTCAGACTGAACAATATAATACAGTGGCCAAAACGGAATTTTTGGTCTTCCCAATAGAATAATCCTGGCCTGGTAAAACTTGATAATGGCCTTCAAATTTTTATGGTTAACATCGTTAACCATTAAATCTCTTTTTGTTTTGGCATTAGAAGCTGCATAAAAAAATTCAATGTCAATTTAGAAATTTAAAACATTGAAAATTAATAAAATACATTTAACAAGATTTATACCTGCAAAAATTTCTAATGAAATACCATAATTGTTATCGAGGTGTTCTTTGTCATCTAGAGAAAGCTGTGTCCTCAGCGACACTTGATTAAAACCAATAAATGGAAGACCTGTCGATCTGTGAATATCTGCAGGGGTGAGGCTGAAAACAACATTTTTAGATCGTAGATTAATGCTTACAGTACCCCTGTCGTGGTCATAACCAGAGATAATATGCTACAGGAGCACTTTGTTTGTTTTGAAATGTGGCATGGAAATGAGGGTTGATAAACCTACGTTATACAACCACTGAAAGTTCATCCCTGGCGTTGTCATGAGATCTGATATCAAAGTGCATGTAAAATTCTTTAATTTTGGTTGGATTGTGGAAAGGGTATCCATTAGAAGTGGAAGAAAAAGGATTGGGAATGAAAATTGAAAGGTCGATTAGAAAGTTTAGCTTTGGTTGTAGTTGTCATAGAAATGAAATGGGAAAATGACTGTTGATGCCATTTTATAGACTTAAAACATATTTGACATGTGGCAACATCGTATTAGACATGCAGGACGGGACATGCAGTATTAGACATGTGGTAGTACGATGGCGGTCAGATTAAAGTATGCTACCGATTCGAGACAAGAGCATTTTATGCAACCGGTTTAGCCCAAACAATGCTTTTAGAATAAAGTATGCATCCATCCAACGAACGGATGCATAATATACCCCAAAAATATACTGGATACACAATATGCATCCGGTCATTACTCGAAACATATTATGTATTCGAAGAGTGCTCGAATGCAAAACATAAGTTGGGTGTTATCCCAGATGCATTTTATGTTTCGAGTAACGACCGGATGCATAATATGCAACCGGTTTAATGTCGGAGCATATTATGCATTTGGGTATCGAACGGTTGCATATTATGCAATCGGTTCAACGTCAGAGCATGGTTTGCATCCGCCTGGAACCCAGACGCATAATATGCATCCGTCCAAAACCTAGATGCATAATATGCTCCATTTTAAATTGGTTGCATAATATGCAACCGTCCAGTGCCCGGATGCATAAATGCATCCGTCCGATGCACATATGCATAAATGCATCCATCCCATGCCTGAATGCATAAATGCACTCGTCCAATGTTTAGGAACATGTTATCGTCGTGACATTAAATGCATTCGTCCGTTGCATCCTATCCGTGGTCGTAAAAGGCCAAGATCCAGGACAAGACACGTTGTTATTATTCTTGACGAGTGTAGTTGATTTCTTGCCTACTACACCCATCAAAAAGAGGCCACCCTTCTTGTCTTGAATCTTCACCTACTTTACTATAAAGGAAGTTTCTTATTTAAGCTTTGAAATTAGAGTACACTAAATCATGTGGGATAAATAGTTATGTGGGATAGATAGTTATGTGGGATCAACTTTGCCAATATTGCATGTGTTTTCCCCCTAACAATGTCAATAGCGATAAGTTGCATCGTGCTACAATCATTATCTTTACTATATGCCATATCATATCTCTTACTCGAATACCCAAATTTTGAATGTTGTCAATCATAAAAATGCATTCGATTCGAGATTGGTACTTATTATGCATCCGGATCGAGACCGTTTCATGTTTTGCAACATGTTCGAGGCCGAACTATATTGTGCATCCATTTTGGATCTTGACCATATAATGCATCCAGACCAACCGGATCATATTATGCATCCATTCCATGACCGGACCGCAATTCGCGTCCAAGATTTTGCCAAGATTTTAAACGTAGCCGGTATCTTTTTGGACTGGTTCAGCAAAACTTGAAAATTCACCATTTTTTGCCATTTTTTGAGAAAAATTAAAATCATTCGCCATGCCAGCATACATGCAGTTTGACAAATTTCGCCATCGTTTCGAAACAATTTCACCATTTTTTTATAAGTACCTTTTGGGTCCTACCTCTTATGCATAACCACTGTCATGAATCTACCTACCATTTAGAAATCCAAATTGCTCACTTGAAATGGATTATGAGAAAACTCTTTTTAACCTTGAAGCAATGATTTTGGAAATGATTTTATAAAGACAATTGCACAGGGATATAGGTCTGAAATCATCAAAAGTATTAGGCTTGTCCTTCTTTGGAATCAAGACAATAAAGGTTGAGTTGATGTCTGTTGGTATCTTCCCATTAGCTTTTGTTTCTTCCACCACTCATAGTAGATCTTCTTCAATCAACTCAAAAAAACCCCAAAAAATTCAACACCCCATCCATTTGGCCCTGGGATTTTGTTCTTTTGAAATGAAGAGAGCAATTTTCCAGTTCTTCTTTGGATACTCCTTCCAGTAGCATCTCATTAATAGCCTCATCAACAAAACTGGGGAAGTATGTGGTGAATTTGAGAATCTCTGCCAAGTTTACCCTTTTAGGATCTTTAAACAAGTTTTTGAAGTGTTTAATACCAAGAGTTGCTATGTCCTTGAATGACCTAGCTTTGGACCCATCTTCATTGGGCATTTCCCAAATGGTATTTATATTTCTCCTATGATTGGCATAATTATGAATTTTTTTTATATTTTTGTCCCCTAACTCCAACCAAATTGCTCTACTTTTGAGCCTCCATTGAGCCTCTTGTGCTAGCAAAATATTACTCTTTTCTCTTCTAGAGTTTTAATGAATGCTTTGGACTCTTTTGAGAAGAAATCATTATTCACTTCCTTATAAAAATCCACGATCTGCCTCTCCAGAAGAATCATATTCTGCATTTTTTGTCTTGACTTGTTGAAATCCCACTTAGAAACAACTGTTTTTAATTTCCTCAAATTGCTAGTGAACTGAAAACAAGCTGTGCTTCCAAGATTTGCATCATATGGGCTCCAAACTTCCTTAACCAATGACTAGAAATAATTATCCATTAAACAAGTCAAGTTAAACTTAAAAGGGCTTGGAGGTTTCCTATCTAAAATGCCCACTTCCTTGTTCCACCCAGGATATGATTTCCTTCCCATCCATCATTAGACTTCTAGAGATAATAAATTTATCCAATATTTTAGCCAAATGATCCTCACCCACCCTATTATCGCGCTAGGTAGGGACAATTTTGATCGGAACCACTTCCACCATATTCGATTCTTAAAATTTATGTTTAAAATATCCTGCTTGTAGGTTAACTCTAGCTGTAGTCCCCCATACCTCAGATCTCTTCAGAGTGAAATTTAAATATTCCCCTATTATAATATTCCCTTGCTAAAAGAAATCATTGGCTAAGAGGGTGTCCCAATACTGGATTTTGTTCTCATAAGGCCCATAGATATTGGCTACCACAAAGGATTTATCCAATTCCAATGAGTGTAGCTCTACTCCTAATCCAGATATAAAAATAGCTGAATTAATAAGACTGAAAGCCCTTTTCCTCCATCCCAGGATCAAACCTTTAGATCTACCCTCTGAATCCATTGAGAGAAAAATCCACTCTTTTAAGAAAGAATGAAGAAAACTTTCAACTTTTGAACCAATTCCCATTGTTTCTTGTAGTAGCAATATATCTAGATTTTGTAATTGCATTAATATGCAAAGGGATTTTTTTTTATAATTATTGCCCAAACCCCAAATGTTATAGGATAAGATTAACATTAATTTACCAAATCAAGGGTCTGGCATGCTCTAAGTGCCCCAAAAATGGATTTTTGTTTTCCACTCTTAACTTCCCTTAAGGCTTTATCCTTGGCTAGTTGGATATTAGATTTTCTTCCCAAGACAAGAATGATTCCAACATCTATTCCAAGCCCACCTGCTACTCCCAAAGCCATAAGAAAATATGTTGATTTTTGAGATCTAAGGTAATATCGGTTGGGACCTTTGCTTGCACCTTCTCCGCCACTAGAGTATGACCTTATAGAAGTAGACCTATTAGAAGAGGTCATATTTGAGATGGTAGATGGTTGATTGATAAGCATATTAAGTGAATCATCTGACCTAAAAACAATACCTTTCATTTGATCCTGTTGTCTTACCTCTTCCACTGATATGGACTATAGAGGGGGAATATTCTCCTCCTAACAATTTGTCATCAAAATTGTAGAGTGATTCAAAGAACCCACTTCTACATTGTGTGTAGGAGGAGCCCCCAATGACCTTTGTGAAGGGTCCACCTCCCTTATATGAACTGATTCTATCTTTCCTTCATGCTATCCACTAGACGTCTTCCTTCCTACACCAATGTCCCAATCCTTAGGTGTAGTAGGATCTTCTAAACCAATGATTGGATCTTTCTCCACTTCAAATTCACCAATGAGAGTAGATCATGTTCCAAAAAACTATCTACTAATATCTTCCTCCATATTGCTGGTTGATCCATCCACTTTCAATCTAGAAATGTCGTTTCCAATAGATTTCCTAATAGGATCTTCTCGTAATCAAGATTATGAATATAATATTATTTTCTAATCTCTATTCCTATAGACTCCGAAAGACCTTCAATGGTGCAAGAAGAGCCCTTCTCACAAGATTGGTCCGAGTCAACCCACTTCCCTAAACAGTTACCTATTTCTTTTAAAATCCTAGGAGACCACAATTCCAAGGGTAATCCTAGCAACTTGGTCCAAATGGGTTGAAGGGCTTGTGACTCCCTTCTCGGGTCAAAACATGGGGACCACATTTTTAAGGATAGTGCATAAGAGCCCCAATACCATCTACTCTGCAAAATTTTTCTTGCATCCTCCTCCAATATAAAGAAGAAGGCTAACCATCCTCGAACAAGAACATAAAAATAGGAGTGTATCCCACCATTGGGTTCCAAACCCTTTCCATCCACTGAGCTATTGATTTTCTTGAATAAGATCTGCAAAAAAACCTCCCAGTTAATATTTTACCTTCCATATCCAGGACTTTATCCATAAGAATATCTTCACCTAAAACCAAGTTAACTCTCCCCTCTCTGAGTTTTACACACTTTTTCTCTTTTTTTTTAGTAGGTAGAGTTACCTGTAACTGTATATTTTACCACCTTATTATTTTCATATATCTCCCCTCTCTCCAAGAGCCCATCCAAAAATCCTGTACAAGGAAGTCCTAAGTCCCTATCTACCAACTCTTGAAAACTTTCCTTTGTAGATACCTCCCAAGACCGAATTTCCATGAAACCAACATCACCATCTACAAAGCACAAATCAATGGAAGGTGAAATGAAGTCTGATGCCATTTTGTTAAAGTAAGTCTTAAGGTTCGGAGATAAACCATCCTATACATATACTTTTTCTTGTAAATAACTGACCTTGCTAGGAGTACAATCCATTACTAAAAAATATTTAGAAAAATGATCTACGTCACTATTTATTACTGAGGACCTAGAAGAAAATAAATCCTTTTGAACAAAAGATTTTGAAGGAATTGTAAGCTGTGACCTCATAGATTTTTCCATTGTGATCTGACTAGAATGAGCTTCCATCAATGCACTACAACCTATCTCCATATTCCACAGGGAATATAAAGGTGTCTTCTAATGGGTCTAGGGTAAAAACCACCAGTTCATTCACATCCTCCTCCATCCCCTTCCATCCATCGCTAAAAATCATCCATAAAAAAAAATCTTCTCATAAGTTACATAAAAAACCACTTACAGGCTAATAACTGCACTCTAGTAAATACTAAAGATCTTCTATGCAAAAGAGTCCAACATCTATACTCTTCGGGATGACTGCTTCCAAGGTTTCCATCCACATAATTCACTACAAAATACTGAATCAATCAGTAATTGGCTTTAAACCTTTACACTTGAACTTACATTTTTCCATTTTTCTAGCTTGTGGTTTCAATCATTATTAAACCATGAATAGGGACTCAAAAAGATCACAGGCAACAATATCAACTATTTTCACTTTTCCTTCATGAAGAGGCTCTACGAAACTCCATTCTGCTCTTACTCATTAACCCACTAATATTTTCAATGTATAGAAGAACCACTACCTTCTTCATTAAAGATATGGAGTTGCAAATTCACAACATTCTTACATGTTCTTAATATCTCTTCAGACTTCCTCACAAGGCCACTACCCTTGATTTTGACCCACTGCTTTAAAATTTTGAATTTATCTCTAATTGTGGGTCCCTTGGACATGCTTGTTTCCCCCCACAAATATATTGCATTTGTTAAATCCAAGTTGTATCAAAGAGTTCAAACTTAAAATTCATTACCACCACAACTACAAATGATGGGGGCCTCTAGGCTAAGATTGAATAATTTAAAGGTTTGTATCAACTTGGGGCTTTGGCATAAGCAATCATGTACACTGTGAAATGTCTGATTTTTTATCATATCTATTTTATCAAATCACAAAGAAGAACTTGCTCATTTTTTAGAACCAACCCTTACGCTGTCGGAGTTACGTTTATACTACAAAATAAAAAAGGACCATCTTCTTGAACATGACTAATAAAATTAAATAATCCCCATCACTGACATAAATTTATCCTATCAAAGTGGAGATAAAAAGAGAAGATTGTTCCCCATCAATGATATAAATTTATACTATCATAGTGGAGAGAAAAAAAATAGATTGTTTCCACCATTATAAATCATATATCCCAAATTTATAGCAATTTGTAACTAAGATAGCTTACTATATGCTTTCGATAGTGCACTACATCATGGGGTTGGAACTACTGATGATGCTAGCTCCCTCCTCACGTACTTGACATAATAACCCACACCATGTGCATCTTCATTTGGGGAAAATTCATTTCTTCCTTGCTCATATACACAGACTCTGTTCCACTACATCAAGAACAAAGTTCTCTAAACCCCATATGGCTGAAATCCCCCTTTTTGCTTGTAACACACTTATAAACTGAAGAACACAAGCTTATACTGAGAGGGGGGGGTGAACAGTATAAGACCTCTTTTTACTTATTCCTTTATACTTCAAAACAGTAAAGCAATATACCCAAAGCAATATCAAAGCAATGCACAAAATCATCCACAAAGTGACACCAATTTTAACGTGGTTCACCCAGAATGCCTGGGCTACGTCCACAAAACTTTTCTCTAAAAGTTATCTCAAAGTTCTTTGGGAAACCTTCCCAATTACAATGTTTATGAGCCTCGGCTCAAAGGAGACACCTTCCCCCAATCTGAATTTATGAGCCTCTGCTCAAAGGAGATACCTTCCCCTCTGCTCTGGAAATGATCCCTCGGAAGATCAACTGCCTCTCCCTCTTGCCAGCACGTGGAACTCCTTTCCACCGAAGACCTCCTGTCCTCAATGCTTAGCCTAAGAGACCTCTGCCTTCTATGATCACGTCCACAGCAGCTCAGCTACCTCGTACCAAACACAGTCGGTCGGTCTAGTACAAGTCTTCCTCTGTCGTCAGATCTGTCCAACTCTATGAACAAATCAATCCTCTGCACACAAGCCTTCTCAAAGACTTGCCAAATCTGTCCTCGGGTTCTTCTCAAAGAACCAATGCACCTCTGTCCTCAAGTTCTCCGATAGAACTCTCAAAAACTCAGCTCACAAGTCCTCTCGCTAGGACCTGTCCAAATCTGCTCACAAGTCCCCACCGAAACCTCGTCCAAAAACCTCAAGCAAGCTCACCAAGAAAAACTTGCTTAGCATGAACCCACAAAGAGAATTGTTAGAGACCCAATGTGATTCATAAACCTCATAGAAGCATAAAGAGAATTGTTAGAGACTCAATATGTTCTATACTTAACTCCCAATCTCAATCTCAAATCTCATAGAAACATAAAGAGAATTGTTAGAGACCCAATATGTTCTATACTTAACTCCCAATCTCAATCTCAACTCAATCTCAATCTCAAAAGAATAAGATAGATGTAGTATGCTTTTCTCAAGAATATGAAACACAACCCAACAATTGCCAACTATGCAATATCTCATATAACAATGATACTCATATTCTTTTTACCAACAATTAGAGTTTCAACAACAATGCTCATCAAACAAGGTTTAGACCACCAACACATTCAACTCAACATCAACCTTGAAGCATTAACCAATCATCACAAGAAAAGGAAACAAGTAGAAATCCTTTTCCCTCCAAGGATATTTGAACAAAACAGCCACCAACACAATATCACCAATTGCAAATAATAACTTGTTCAAATCAACTCAATGGAGTAAGCCCAATATCATGTATCAAGTAAAGCACTAACTTGATCAACAACAACCTCTATGAAAGCAACTCATCCATCAATATCAAAATAGCCAACTAAGGGTTTCATCATCTCAATGCAAGTAGCAAGACTTACTAACATAAACCCTAGTGCAAAAATGCTTCCTCTTCCTCAACCAGAATTATGCATTCACCCAAACACTCATCAATGATTTTAATGCATAAACAATCTTCAATATCCAGAAAATAAGATTTACACCAAAGATACCTAGTAGACAACCTTTTCACTCCAAACTCAATTTCAGAAAATATACCATCAACAACATACATGGAAGAAGTTGCCCATACCTTTACTTTGATGAAGAAGGAGAACTCAAAATCTGTCACAACACTAACTCTCAATTTGCCACTAATTAGAGTTAGCAACTATACAATAATACACAATAATAAAGATCCAAAATAACACCTTATTTCTCCAACTTAGTAAAAACACCAAAGTACAATATACATACAAAGTAAAACCTCTTTACACCTTATTACTCCACATAAACATTAAACATCAATAAAACAATGTCAAAAACAAATATGATACCTTAACCTTATACCTCCCGCGCATTCACAACCACTATCCTTTGCACACCGTGACCAAAAAGAAATTCCCAACGAAGAGAATCGAACTCGGCACCTCTGCCGTCTAGCGCTTTCGCTTAAACGCCTCCGTCGTTGGGTCACAAGTGCCCAACGAAGAAATACAGCACTGCCCTCTCTTTTATCTTCCTTTGACGCCAAGAAACTGGAAAACGTAAACGTCTTCCACAAGTCACATGCAAACTGGTGAGCGCTGTCCAAAACGTAATTCACAGAATGCTTGCATTTATCATCTCACAGCACAGTCTAAAAACCGTAGTCCAGGTGCAATTGCCAATCCACCGGCGTCAAGCATAAAGGTAAGGATGCAGCCCAAACTCAGTTTCGAATATGCCAAGCACGGTTTCCAACACAGAACAAGCACGATTTCAAGGACGTCAATCGGAGATCGAAAACACAAAGCGTTGTTCGAAAGAATAGAGAAAACGCAAAATCGTAGATGCCAAGCGCAAATCGCAAGATACAGAGCCAATCGTAAATCGCAGATGTCAAATAATTCATGGTACACACTTTGGAAAAACATCCCCACTTATATAGCCATTTCTCCATAAAGTTTGACGTCGGCGCTCCTCCAACGATGGCATCATATCGGTGAAAGAATTCTTTTACTTCCGTCGCTTAAGGGTTGAAAGACCCTATAATAATAATTAAAATAATAATTATTATTATTTTATTAATAATAAATTAAACTTGGACCTTTGACAAAGGTTTGAGTTAATTTAATTATTAATAATAAACATGGACCTTTGCATTAAGTTAAGCTTGGTTTTAATAAAAACCCTTAATGAGTCCAAATGGTTTTAAGAAAAACCTTTAACCTTGTCACCATGGTTTTAATAAAAACCCTTTAACTAATGAAGCTTCTCAAGATATTCTTGACATCACACTCTTTTGATATCAACACAAAAATGCCTTTTGACATCAATGACAACTTATACATTTGAGCAAGGGCAATGTACCCAAAGTACCCAAAATTGCCAACAATCTCCCCCTTTGTCATTGATGGCAAACCTTTACTGAAAACACTTCTCAAGAGCCAAAACTGAAACCAACTGAAACCAACTGTGCTAACAACTGAGAATCTTCCTTTGAAGTTTTGCTCCCCCTGACTTGAAGCTTTCCTCTTCACTTTGAAGCTCTCCCCCTTACTCATATCTCTCCCCCTTTGTCATCAATGGCAAAGGGCCACCTTTGGGGCTCGGGACTAAGAATTAGCCTCTTAGCTTAGTCCCTCCCCCACCTCCCGATGAGGTGATTAATTCTGGGGTGGGAGTAAAACTCCCATTAGGCACCGATCATCATCAGCGTCTATAACTTCCTTGTCGGGCCTTCTCTTGAACTCTTTGTCCATATTCCTGTTCTTGTCACTGTTCTTGTTCTTGTTCTCATCCCCTGTTCTTATCCATGCCTTGATCCTTGGACCCGATCATGCCACTGTTCCTGTTCTGTATTCTAGAATTTCAGCTCTACATCTGTCGACTGTGTGACCTTCATTGTTGCACTTATAACAAGTAACAATGTTATTTCTTTTAGGCATACCTGTTCTTTGAATCCACCAGTTCTGACCAAACCTGTTCTGACCAAACCTGTTTTGACCAAACCTGTTCTGACCAAACCTGTTCTGATCATACCTGTTCCTGATATTTGCCTTGCAATAAACTGCCTTGTGCCCAAACTGTTGACAAGAGTAGCAATACCCTTGAAAGAAATTACCACCTCTGAAACTGTCATTTACCTTCTTCACTTGAGCCATGCAATGTGAAGCTATGTGACCAAACCTGTGACAAGCAAAACATCTGCCTTGAAACTTTCCTTTATTTGACCTCTTAGGTTTGAAAACTTCTTCTTCTCATTCTGAATTCTATTTTCTATTTCTGTGCATCTATCATTCAATGACTCATGATCTGAAATACTTTCCTCATCAGAACTCTCTTCCTTTTGGAGTCTCTTACTAGACTCTCCAACTTGTTCCTTGTGAGGCTTAACAAAACCAAGGCCTATTTTATCTGTTGTCTTTCTTTGACCTTTGATGAGAGACTTAACCTTTTTGGAGCTATCTTGAAACCTGTGAAGCTTATCCTTGTACCCTTTAGTTTCCTCTTTCAAAGAAGCCATTTTCTGTTCTAACTCACTATACTCAAGAACCTTAGACTCTAACTCATCCTTGAGTTCTTGTGTCTTAGCTATAGAGAAGTCAAGACTTTCTATAAGATCATCTCTCTCCATACAACATTCATCCAACTTATCCTTGAGTCTAGCATTCTTCTTTCTTTCCTTTTTCAAAGCACTAAGAGCACTAATAAGTTCACCTTTAAGATCTACTTCACCTTCCTCTATATGTTTGCTATTAGAATCATCAAAGCCTTTTTCAGATTTCTTATCACTAGAGGTGCTACCCTTTTCAAAAACCATACATGCATCTTCCTTATAGTTTTCTGAAGCATCCTCATACATACTAGAAATCAAATCATTATTTGTGCAATCATCCTCAAGGTGACCAAAATTTCCACATCTAAGACATTTCATGATAATGAATCTATGTTTTGGTTCTTCCTCTTTTTCGGATATGAACAACATCTCATTTTCATTATCACTTGAAGAACTTTCACTATCACTACTAGAACACTTACTTGCTTTGTCTAGGTAGAAACTCTTCTTGTGTTTGTGAGAATACCTCTTTCCTTGATTGTTGTGCTCATATTTGTTTTTCCTATGATGCTTGTGCTTTTCAGAATCCTTGCTCTTACAGTCCTGTTTATCTTCATCACTTTCATCCTTGGCAATAGTACAATCAGTAGCATAATGACCAAACTTTCCACAATTGAAACATCTTACGTTTTTCATATTTTTGTGCTTTCTAGAGAACTTGCCTTTCTTGTCGTAATATGCCTCTTCATCACTAGAAGACTCATCACTCTCTTGAAGCTATTTACCTTTGGATTTCTTGGTAGCCTTGAAATCTGCCTCCTTCTTGACATCAACCTTCACTTGAGTTCTCAACTCAAATGCTTGCAAGTATACTATGGAGCTCATCCTTTTTCAACTTATCCAAATCTTTAGCTTCCTCAATAGCAAAAATATTTTCACTAAATCTATTAGGAAGAGATCTTAAAATCTTATCACAAACATCATTTTCAGCAAGCTCAAGACCTAAGTCTTTCATGGAGTTAACAACCTCATCCATACGAAGCATGTAGTCACTAATATTTTCATCATCATTCATCTTGAGTTGTTCAAACATACCTTTGAAGTGTCTCAACTTGGCCTTTCTGACATTTGTATCACCTGTATGAACCACCTTCAACTGATTCCACATTTCACTAGTTGTCTTGCAGTGAATCACTTTGGTGAGATCTGCTTTCTGTAAGCCTTTCAGGATTGCATTCATTGCTTTTGAATTGCTTGTGATGTAGGAGTCTTTCTTCTTTAGTATTAGGACCATGTTCAGGAATAGTGTACTCATCTTCAATCACTTCCCAAACCTCATTCCCAAGTGCCATTAGATGAACCTTCATCCTTGCACTCCAAAGACCAAAATCTGACCCATCAAGAATAGGTGCTTCATTGCCACTTGAATGATCCATTGTGTTCTTTACTAGCTTTTCCTTCAAGCTATTAAACTTTTCGAAGGCACCCGCTCTGATACCAATTGAAGAACACAAGCTTATACTGAGAGGGGGGTGAACAGTATAAGACCTCTTTTTACTTATTCCTTTATACTTCAAAATAGTAAAGCAATATACCCAAAGCAATATCAAAGCAATGCACAAAATCATCCACAAAGTGACACCAATTTTAACGTGGTTCACCCAGAAATCCTGGGCTACGTCCACAAAACTTTTCTCTAAAAGTTATCTCAAAGTTCTTTGGGAAACCTTCCCAATTACAATGTTTATGAGCCTCGGCTCAAAGGAGACACCTTCCCCCAATCTGAATTTATGAGCCTCTGCTCAAAGGAGATACCTTCCCCTCTGCTCTGGAAATGATCCCTCGGAAGATCAACTGCCTCTACCTCTTGCCAGCACGTGGAACTCCTTTCCACCGAAGACCTCCTATCCTCAATGCTTAGCCTAAGAGACCTCTGCCTTCTATGATCACGTCCACAATAGCTCAGCTACCTGTACCAAACATAGTCAGTCGGTCTAGTACAAGTCTTCCTCTGTCTGTCAGATCTGTCCAACTCTATGAACAAATCAATCCTCTGCACACAAGCCTTCTCAAAGACTTGCCAAATCTATCCTCAGGTTCTTCTCAAAGAACCAATGCACCTCTGTCCTCAAGTTCTCTGATAGAACTCTCAAAAACTCAGCTCACAAGTCCTCTGCTAGGACCTGTCCAAATCTGCTCACAAGTCCCCACCGAAACCTGTCCAAAAACCTCAGCAAGCTCACCAAGAAAAACTTGCTTAGCATGAACCCACAAAGAGAATTGTTAGAGACCCAATGTGATTCATAAACCTCATAGAAGCATAAAGAGAATTGTTAGAGACTCAATATGTTCTATACTTAACTCCCAATCTCAATCTCAAATCTCATAGAAACATAAAGAGAATTGTTAGAGACCCAATATGTTCTATACTTAACTCCCAATCTCAATCTCAACTCAATCTCAATCTCAAAAGAATAAGATAGATGTAGTATGCTTTTCTCAAGAATATGAAACACAACCCAACAATTGCCAACTATGCAATATCTCATATAACAATGATACTCATATTCTTTTTACCAACAATTAGAGTTTCAACAACAATGCTCATCAAACAAGGTTTAGACCACCAACACATTCAACTCAACATCAACCTTGAAGCATTAACCAATCATCACAAGAAAAGGAAACAAGTAGAAATCCTTTTCCCTCCAAGGATATTTGAACAAAATAGCCACCAACACAATATCACCAATTGCAAATAATAACTTGTTCAAATCAACTCAATGGAGTAAGCCCAATATCATGTATCAAGTAAAGCACTAACTTGATCAACAACAACCTCTATGAAAGCAACTCATCCATCAATATCAAAATAGCCAACTAAGGGTTTCATCATCTCAATGCAAGTAGCAAGACTTACTAACATAAACCCTAGTGCAAAAATGCTTCCTCTTCCTCAACCAGAATTATGCATTCACCCAAACACTCATCAATGATTTTAATGCATAAACAATCTTCAATATCCAGAAAATAAGATTTACACCAAAGATACCTAGTAGACAACCTTTTCACTCCAAACTCAATTTCAGAAAATATACCATCAACAACATACATGGAAGAAGTTGCCCATACCTTTACTTTGATGAAGAAGGAGAACTCAAAATCTGTCACAACACTAACTCTCAATTTGCCACTAATTAGAGTTAGCAACTATACAATAATACACAATAATAAAGATCCAAAATAACACCTTATTTCTCCAACTTAGTAAAAACACCAAAGTACAATATACATACAAAGTAAAACCTCTTTACACCTTATTACTCCACATAAACATTAAACATCAATAAAACAATGTCAAAAACAAATATGATACCTTAACCTTATACCTCCCGCGCATTCACAACCACTATCCTTTGCACACCGCGACCAAAAAGAAATTCCCAACGAAGAGAATCGAACTCGGCACCTCTGTCGTCTAGCGCTTTCGCTTAAACGCCTCCGTCGTTGGGTCACAAGTGCCCAACGAAGAAATACAACACTGCCCTCTCTTTTATCTTCCTTTGACGCCAAGAAACTGGAAAACGTAAACGTCTTCCACAAGTCACATGCAAACTGGTGAGCGCTGTCCAAAACGTAATTCATAGAATGCTTGCATTTATCATCTCACAGCACAGTCTGAAAACCGCAGTCCAGGTGCAATTGCCAATCCACCGACGTCAAGCATAAAGGTAAGGATGCAGCCCAAACTCAGTTCCGAATATGCCAAGCATGGTTTCCAACACAGAACAAGCACGATTTCAAGGACGTCAATCGGAGATCGAAAACACAAAGCGCTGTTCGAAAGAATAGAGAAAACGCAAAATCGTAGACGCCAAGCGCAAATCGCAAGATACAGAGCCAATCGTAAATCGTAGATGTCAAATAATTCGTGGTGCACACTTTGGAAAAACATCCCCACTTATATAGCCATTTCTCCATAAAGTTTGACGTCGGCGCTCCTCCAACGATGGCATCATATCGGCGAAAGAATTCTTTTACTTCCGTCGCTTAAGGGTTGAAAGACCCTATAATAATAATTAAAATAATAATTATTATTATTTTATTAATAATAAATTAAACTTGGACCTTTGACAAAGGTTTGAGTTAATTTAATTATTAATAATAAACATGGACCTTTGCATTAAGTTAAGCTTGGTTTTAATAAAAACCCTTAATGAGTCCAAATGGTTTTAAGAAAAACCTTTAACCTTGTCACCATGGTTTTAATAAAAACCCTTTAACAAATGAAGCTTCTCAAGATATTCTTGACATCACACTCTTTTGATATCAACACAAAAATGCCTTTTGACATCAATGACAACTTATACATTTGAGCAAGGGCAATGTACCCAAAGTACCCAAAATTGCCAACATAAACCAATATTTAAAACTAAGACCTTCCATCTGCACTACCCGATGCTAAAGCCTTGCCATAGCTTGGATTTTACCCCAACATCAATCTCCCTTAGCATCTTCACAAATAAAACAAAAACAACAACAACTCCCTCCCTCTTTATCTGAATTTGAAGCTTTAAACCTTGACTTTCACATCTTTCACTGTGGTGCATACATTGTATCTCTCTCACCATAAAAATCCTCGATGTTTTACCCTTGTCATCCCCCTTCCCTAATAACAACACCCTGCTTGAAATATTGCTCTACAACACTGCTCCTGTTCAAATCTCCGCTTCACTCCAAACATGAACAAAGACCAAAACCAAAACAAGATAAAGCTGAGATCAAATGTCCTTGACTATCGATTATTTTCCAAATCGAGGGTGCCTCAGATCTTGCATGCAGAAATAGAAACCGACATTACCATTTTTTATATGAACACCATTGGAGATATTTATAATCTAGATATTATCTAAATCCACTTTTGGTTATGATTCTAGTGCATTTTAACAAGTATTTTATTGACTCCCTCACATTGGCTCTGATTCTTTGCCAAACAAAGTGGTTGTCTCTATACTCTTGGTTGAAGATATGATTGTTGATATCCTTACACAAATTCCATAGGAGAGTCATCCCCATCTAAATAAATTACTGAGTAGATTGATCTATTTATTCACATTTAGAACTCTCCCTCCAAAGTTGTTCTATAGAAGATTTATTAGACCAAAAAATTCCTAATAGAACTATGATCTATTTCCATAATTTAATTTTGATGGGGAATTCTATAAAAAATATGAGAGATTGTTTCCTCATTCTCCCAACACATCTCACATCTAAAAGGCCCATGCATCCCTCTTTTCATCAATTATTCCCTTATTAGAATCCTTCTATGAAGTAGCATCCAAATGAAGAATCTCACTTTGGGCCAAAGGTTTTATACCCACATCTGCATGAATATATTGCTTAAAAGGCTTAGGGTACTCTAGTAGAGGGCTAAGTATCCAAAGGCAATTGTATATTCATTTTGATTTTTCCTACCCCATACAAGAGTATCCTCCTCTTGAGACCACAAAATTTATCTCATCTATATGATCCTATAGATTTCATTTATTTGATCCTTCAAGAGTTGGATTGGCCACTCATCTATTGGGATCTATTGCCTTCCTACCTTATAGCTACTACTTTAAGGCTTATAATATTTGACTTCCTTAACCCAATTATTTTTATGTAGATTCTCCATCAATGGTTTCCTAATCAAAAATTGAGTTATTAGAGGAGGATGACCATCCCATGAATTTATTGAAAAGTTATCCTTATGTACATTATGGGTAATCCAAAATAATATATAATTGATCATATCCTCTCTTATTCTAAGTCACATTAACATAGGAGACCTTTGCTAGGAAGCAAAAACCAGATAAAATCTATCATGGTTTTATTCTCTTCATATTTGGCCCTCAAAATTTGAGCTCATACTTCCTCAAGAAATTTTATTAATCTCTAATATAACTTAGCTATCAGTGCTTTGTTATTATTGACAATTGATCTGATTCCTAGTCCGCCCTCCTTTTTTTGTAGGCATAAAGTATCCCATTTCACCAATAACCAATTTTTTTCTTCCTTGAATCCACTTTAAATGAATCTATAACTTATTTTATCCAACTCTTTAAGAACTAACTTAGGGATGGATAACATCGAGGACACAAAAATAGGTATAACATTGATATATGCAAAATAATGCTAATCAAATTTGCAACAAGAGTAGAGAGAAAATACCTCGAGATATGAATAATGTTGATAACCAAATTTTGAATAGGCTACCTTCAATATTTGGACATGGTATTTCAAGGTGGTTGATGCATTAGAAAAAATAGCTTGAAATCTATTGTGAATCAACCTTGAGCACAATGATATTAATTGTAGGAGATTTATATATCTAATCTCTATATATTTATAGTAGGGGTAGTTGAAATAGATCGTAGAAATATTTACATTTAGGGAGCCAATACCCTACAACATTAGTTTCTCCTGATCTATATGTCTTAGAATTGCATATGGTTAGTGTGATGGAGCCCAAACATAAATTTGAAAGGGTATTTTAATTTTCTAGCATGATTTTAGAAGGGAAATTTTTATCTATATGGTCTATATGTAGTAATCCTTTCTCCTTGCAAGGGATCACAATTTTCTTATTCATGCCTAATATCTAGCCTTGCATGTAATCTTTCCTTCACTCCTCTTATGTGTAACAATCTAGACTCAAGCCTTGAGTTGTTTTGTCAATAAGCTTTCAAATATTTTTCTTTAGCATGATTGTAATAAAATTATGATATATATATATATATATATATATATATATATATATGTGTGTGTGTGTGTGTGTGAGAGAGGAGAGAGAGAGAGAGAGAGAGAGAGAGAGAGAGAGAGAGAGAGAGAGAGAGAGAGGGAAGTTGTGGTTATTTGTTATGAACCTCTCTTCTTATCAACAATAAATCATTCACCAATATGCAAAAATATCAAACATGCATCCACAAATAAATTTTATAATAGTAATCTACTTAATAAAATAGAGATTAATAATGCGCTTGAGGTAGGGCAACATCATACAATGCTCCTTATTGTAAGGAATCCACTCCACAAGATCTCCAACTCCTCGAGCCAAGGCTTTGATAAATATAACTTGATATATGACTTTTATACTGGGGGTACATCTCTCTTTATACAAGTGTGACAGTTTACCTTCCATGAGTTACAAGATCATCCATGTGGTGGTTCACCTTCCATGAGTTACAAGATCATCCATGTGGTGGTTCACCTTCCATGAGTTACAAAATGCATAATAATATGGCAATATTCACTGACGGTTACATATAAAATTCTATGATGTTATCCTCCTACCTATTTCTAATTTGGGAAGTGACCTTCGTTACTAATGAGTAATGGTTATATAAGTAACATTTATATCATAATGGTCTACATTAGACAATAATTCATTTATGGCTTAATACAATATTAATTTATTAAGTACCTATATTAGTACCTAACATTCTACCCCCCTTACAAAATGTTTTATCCTCCAAAAATTAGAAGATGCTGAATAAGATGATCTTCTGAGCCATGTTGAGTACTAGTATCAATCTTGATCATCCATACATACCAATGGAACTCTGATTGGTGGTGGTCTCTGTTTATGTTGATATACCATTTTTCCACTTGAGTAGCTAGAACTACTTAGTTGGCTCCATGCTTCCACTGATCTACTCTAATAATTTGAAATATGAGTCCATTTGTTCCTTGATGCATCTACACCACTCTAAAAACTAGAGTCACTATGCTTTCTTTGCCAAACATTATCATAGTTGGAGCCCTTCTAATTCCAAGTAGAACCATAATAACTCCTTTGTTGCTCTTGGCCTTGTCTCCATGATTATTGCCTCCCATGGTGATGTGGATGGCGACATGCTCCAAACTTAGCCCTATATGCTACTTTCCTTGACTCTTTAATCTTTTTATCCTCTATTTTTTGCTCTTTTGTCATGCTCCCATCCATTTTTTCTTCCCATACTTTTGCTTCCTTGATTTTTGCTACTGCCTCCTCTTGAGATTCTATTTTAGGTTCTTTTGTTTGTTCTTCACTTTGTTCCCCTACAATAGCTACCTATTTTTCCTTACACTAAGAAATGTCTTGTAATGTTATCTTCTTCTTTTGGTACCATAAATTCATGAATTTCTTTTGCACATTAAAATTAATAGTACCCAAAGAATGCAACTAAGGATAACCAAGAACAAGATCTACATCATTTAGCTCAATAGCATGAAAATTGAATGTAAAACATATTTATCCATGGTGAGCTTAAAATTTTCAAAAATTTGAACATTTTGACCCTTAAGTTGTATGTCTTTGATTTTCTTTGCTTGAACTTGCAACCTCTTAGTCAAAGACATTGATAAAATTATATTTGTTGTTAGGGTTATTGGAAATAATAAATATTTTTTTTAAATGCAACCATGAACTTGTAAAATAGGATTTTTGCATTCAAACAAATCTCTTTGACCATTGTTTAGCCCTGACACACAAGGTGTAGTTTCCTTAGCCTATAAATTATTATCATTTTTCTCTAACCTCTATTTGCTTAAAAATGCAACTTCAAATTCTTCCCATGTGAATATATAATTATGGGTTTGACAATATGAAAACCAAGAAGAAAATTCCCCTTTCAAAGCACTTAAAAGCTCAAGTTTCCATTCTAAATCATAGAATTTAAAAGATTTTAAGATCTTCAACCATTCCCTTGCATCTATATCAACTTTTTCAGATAATTTTCAAAAATTAAAATTTTTGAGATCTCATCTATTTCTTTCTTCAAACATTTAAATCTACACATTTTCTTTAAAATAAAACAAATGACAATTGATTTACTTACCCAAATTGATAGTTATAAAATTTTCCCCTTTGCATGAATTTTTTGTGCAACCCAAAAAATAACACCAAAAGCCAAACTTGCAACCATTGTAAATCCCTCACTACTTATCATATTTTAACAAGTGATCAGTCATTTTTGTAGTACTAAAAATAATCTATATGTTGGTGCAAAAAGATTTTGAAAATAACTGCTAAAAAAACATTACGAATTTTTTCTTTTGAAAAAAATCGTACAACCAAAAACAACACAAATATCTCAACTTCAAACAATTGTAACTCTCAATACTTATCAGAATATATCAAATGAATAGTCATTTTTGTAGTACTCAAAATAATCTACATGCTGGTACAAAAAATTTATGAAAATGAATGCTAAAAAATTTAATACACGTTTTTTATTTTGAAAAATTATACGCAACCAAAAAACAACATAAATAACCCAACTTCAAACAACTATAACTTTCTTAATACTTATTAGAATTTAACAAATGAGCAATCATTTTATAGTACTTGAAATGATCTACATGTTGAAACAAAAAAATTCTGAAAATGATTGCTAAAATAAAAAATATGGCCTTTGCAAAATGTGATATTTTTATGAAAAACATGCCCTAGCTCTATAAAAACACCCCACTTTGCCTGAATCGCTGCTTTGATACCAAATGTTATTAACCTCTCTTCTTATCAATACTAAATCATTCACCAATATGCAGAAATATCAAACATGGATCGATAAATAAATTCAACAATAACAATCCACGCAATAAAATAGAGATTGATAATATCCTTGAGGTAGGGCAACACCGTACAATGCTCCTTATTAGAAGGAAATCACCTTCAACTTCTCAAGCCAAGACTTCGATAAAGAATACTTGATATATGATTTTTACAATGGGGGTACATATTTCTTTAAACAAGTGTGATAGTTCACCTTCTATGAGTTACAAGATCACACATGTAGTGGTTCACCTTCCATGAGTTACAAAATGTATAATAATATGACAATATTCCCTTATGGTTACATATATGATTATATGATATTATTCTCCTACCTATTTCTAATTTGACATGTAACGTTGCTTACGAATGAGTAATGGTTACATAAGTAACATTTATATCATAACAATCCACATTAGATAATAACTCATTTATGGATCAATATAATATTCATTTATTAAGTACCTATCTTGGTACCTAACATTTTTTTTTTGGGATTGATAATTGGGTTTTTAAAGGTCCCCAAAAACTTATACAAATGGGTCAGGGAGAGGATGAGAGGATCTCCTCAAAACGAGCACAGAACAGGAGACAGTCTTAGTGAGACAATCTTACAAATTGAATAGTGGGACCATCCTGTGCAACACAAGCAAGGAATATCGACTTATGGGAGCCTAGGACAAAGAAAAATACTAAGATTAAAACTCGACTATTGGTACCTAACATTATTTACCTTTCTATTCTGGTTTTATATGTGTATATGTGTCTATGTGTAAATCTTCATGTTAGACAAAATTGTGTTCACTTTATGTTGTTGATGAACGATGCATGTGTTCATTAATCCCATTGCTATACAAATGAACCTTAGGATCCTGATGCATTACCTCTTATATCATAAGATTTTATCTTCCCATTTTTTACTTTCTACTTGTTTCTCTTTTTCCCCTATTCATGTGAAATGTAGTTATATTAGGCTAGCTTAGGAAGGTGATCTTCAAGTTTGCCCCTTAGTAAGGAGACAACCTTGTCAAAAACCCTAGAGGTCATCCTTTGAATTGTATTTCATTCTCTCAAGGCTTTTGTTTATGTCTCTCCATGTGAGACACAAGTACCAAATGTATTTGATAGTGATAATAATTTATTGACATGCTTGATGGGATGAATCACATCAATTCATCCTATTAAATAGAAATATTGGATTGAGACTTTGATGAATATCTCCATTTAATTACTTAATGAAGCACCATAAGTTTTCACCTAGCAACTCCATTGAAGAAGAATGCACAAAAGTGACCACTTAAAGAAATATTGGATTGAGAATCTCATAAATATCTTGGTCTATCTACTTGTTGAAGCACATTAAACATTCACTTGGTGATTCCACTCAAATAAAAGGGTCTAGAGCTTTATGCACACAAGACCTTTCACTAGGTCTTTTACAACTACAAATATTTAGGCATTAGTACAACCTCTCAATCGAGTTTGAAGAAAATGGAGAGCTCAAAACCAAAATATGGTTGCACAATAGAACAAACCCATCAAGATATTTTTGGCTTGGAATGATATAGGCCCCTTGATTCCACCTATTTCCTTGCTAATTGGGATCCAATCCTAGCCTCAAATTTAAAATCATTGTCCTACTATACTAAGAAAGATTCAACTATATTGATGGAGCACTACATCACATGGTGAGCTTGTGTGTAGTATATAACATTGATGAAAAAAATTTTGTGCTAAGATTGTTGGTGGTATATTTGAAAGGAAAAATAAGGGAATTGTATATAAGTTTCACTCTGCATTGAATTGGAAGTTGGGATCAAATTATTGATGAACTAGTGAATAGATTCAAAGAGAAGGATAATCGATTATGTCTCTTGGACTAGTTAACAACCATCAAAAGGGCACTCATGGGGATAATGGATGACTTCACAATTTGATTTTATAAAACCTGGTATAGAATTTTAGATGAAATTTGACCTCCCTCTTGTATGGCATTCATATACTATTTAAATTCTTTCAATTCTAAAATAGCCATGATGGTTAAGTTTAGGGGAGGAAACTCCTTTCTAGTGGCCTATGGGATATCCATTGAAGTTGAGAATGATTTTATTTAGATAGGATACTAGCTCCTAGATATCTCATGCCCCTGTTTCCATGAACCCAATACCCATATCAACCTCCTTTGATTGTATATCCAACAATATTTTAGTCTATCCTAGTTTTGAATCCAATCACATTTCCAACTTTTCTTCCTACAGTGGATCATTTAGCTTTAAAACCCCAATCCTTGACCAAGCTAGATAAAATGAGAAACTATATAGGGTACTCTCGAATAAAGTATTAGATATAATAAGGCAACAAAATACCTAGAGGTTTTAGTAAAATATCTAAGACCTCCCTTCCATTAGAATAATCAAGGCTATAGACTGCATCCTAATGAGTAGCAAGCCCCAAATCCAAGCCAATAAAGATGCCAACCACACATACAACCATCACCAACAAATAGTTCCCAATCCAACCACACTATAGTAGAGGTCTCCTAGCCCCACTCAAGAGATCTCCCATGCAAAAAATTTATGTGGACTCTACTAGGTGGTATTTCTTATACTTGAATGACTTCCTTCCTAAAGCTTTTTTGGAGGAAACTATTAGTAATTCATAATAGTTCTAAATAAATTTATGTCTACCTAGGCATCTACCTTTTGTTTCAAGGTAGGAACACAATCATAGAGCCAACCCTCCTCTACCTCATCTATCCATAATTCAAGCTTTGCTCCTCTAGAGTAAATTCTAGTTATAAAGGACAAGAAGGAGCTATATTTGTGTCAAATGAGGTGAGTATTGCAATGCTGAACAAACCATAAGTCTAATTGGACTATATGGCATGGGCTAAAATAGAGATGACTAAATAGCAATTGGAGACCAATCAAGCAACCCAAGATACCCTAAGTAGACCAACTAGTCCAACAAGGGATGTTTCCACCACAAACTCACCAAATCAAAATGCCTTAAAACTTCTAAAGGCTACCTAGTGGAACATCCTTAAATTTCAAAAATAACACACAAGCATATCTAAACTTGTGAAAAATCCTCAATTAGCTATGGAAAGGCCTAGATTTTTGTAGACACCAAATTACAGCCACTAATCCTCCATCCTAACCATTCCACCACCCACTTGTCCACCATACACCCTTCCCACCAATTATTTGGCCCAAATCCACCTTTCCCGCCATCCATTCCACCATTTTAGCCCTTTCCCGCCATTTCCTAGCCTAATTGGGATTATTTTAATATTATTTAATATTTAATATAATATTTTATATTATATTTTAATATATTTATTATAAAATATATATTTATAAACTCAATTAACCACAATCGTCCGATCCATTCTAATCTCCACCGTCCATATTCATTAATCCATGTCACATGCAAAAAGTAATCTCAACCTTAGGATCTAATTTAATCTTAGCCACACGATCAAAAGTGTAAGGCTAAAACCCTAAGAAAACCCTAAGGTTGGATTATAAGTAGGGGCATTTGCAAATGCCCAAACCCTGGAACTGGAACCCTCTGAACTTGGACATTAGACTTTGCATTCTGAAGAGATTATTGGTGAAGCCCTAGCATAGAATCCCGAAGATCTGAAGCCCTAGTCCACCAATAATACTTCTGCTATTCTAGCCGCCATCCATCCATCCTCCCTCACCGCCACAACCATCCTCCATCCGCCACCTTCATCGCCATCCCCCCGATCTATTTTTGTAGATTTACCCTACCCTGTAGGCGTTGTTTCGAGCTTGCAAAGCTCGCTGTAGAGCCTGCCAAGCGCTCTCCAGAGCCTGCCCTATCTGTAGGTGCATGCCAGAGCCTACCAAGCTCACTGTAGAGCTTGCCAGGTGCTCTCTAGAGCCTGCCACAGTCCCAGGTGTGAACCAGAGCCTGTGAAGCTCGCGTTCGAGCCTACCGTCATCAATGAACTGCATTCTGAAGTTGTTGCATCAATAGATCTAAAATATCATCTACAATAACTGGTCAATAGCAAGGTAATAGCAAGGTAAATCTTATTTGTGTGTATTTTATTTAGTAATTTGTTGATTTTGCATGCTCTTTTATTTTATTAGTAAACTAGGGTTTTATTAATGTCTAAGGGCCTCACACTGTGGAGCCCTCACAGGTATTACTAACTCTCTTTGTTTTATTTTGTGTATGCAGATCTGCAAGTTCTACATTTTATTTGATGGTTGTTGAAGCTGGAGTGGCCCAATCTTGGATATTCGAAGCCCACTCAACTTGTTGGGATCAAGAGCACACCCGAATCTGAAGACACTTCCATTGCTACTAGCTAGGGTTTCGGAGAACCCCAACATCATTGTAATCTATTGTATCAAATAGTTGTACTAAACAAGGATTGTAATAAAGGAGTTTATCGGCTCCCCCCATCTTATTGAATATACATTCTTTTGTGCAATCTTTGTGTCTCACTACATTATTTGATTTTTGCTATTTTATTTTAAGTGTCGTGTTCTTGCATCTACAAATGGTGATCATGGTGGGACCCCACAAGGGTTTCATTATTTGATAGATCTACCTTGCTAATTTACTATTATTGTTGTTTGTTGCAGGATTTTTAGAAAATGTAAAAGTCATCGCGTTCATCGCTAGGGTTTTTGAAGCATTCTACAGTAGTTCCAGAGATCGTGCAGGTGCTCTTCCATGTTATGCAGGCATCCTTCCATGTTACATAGGTGCTCTCCTATGCCTGACATTAATTTGAAGTAGAGCTGAGGCTTCCAAGTAAGTTTTGTAACCCTAGGTTGCCATTTAGCAATTTACGTATTATGTTTCCTGCTACTATTTTTCACTATTTTTGTGTTCACATTAAGGAATCTGGGAAAGAATTTGTAGCAAGTTACATCTAGGGTTTGTGTGTGATTTATGATACAAAATATACTTCTTGTTCTGAAATTGCAAGTCTAGGTGATTTGTCTGCATTTTTGAGTGCATATAAAATAGAAAAGCATCTTAGAGTTGCATTTTAGGGTTAAAAATTATTTCAAACTTGCATATCTAAATAGGAACAACATTTAGAAGCATAAAGTAATCCTGCCCTAGGCTGGCCCCTTTGGCAGAGAGGTGGATGAACCCTCCGGTGCTCATGTGATTTTTATCATTTGTAGGCAGGGATTTTAAGGGTGTACTCTGCGCTCTATCGATGAAATTTGCATCTTTGTGTTGGATTCTAATTTAGATTAGTGAGGTTGGTAATTTTTAATATTGTTTGCACACTATAGAAAACAAGAATATTCAATAAAAATCAATCACACACTTGCACGTTGCACTTTTTAACAGTAATAGTTGGATTTCATCACCAACTATTGCTTGAGGTTTGGTGACGGTGGCATTCATCTCCATCCATCAAATCTCTGCCCCTAGACACCATAGGACTACCCCCGAGCAAACTTGTTGGAGGTCATTACCAACAAGAATCTCGTTGCCTTGGCCAACCATAGCTTTTACCTTTGTTTTTCATTAAACAAGATTAAGTTACATCAAAACACACAAAACCAACAATTTTAAAAAGGAACTTCACATTAAAGGAAGAAAATAATTAATGAACCTGAGGTAAGCCACACAAGGTGAAACCTAGGATTGGTTGTTTTCTTTGCTTTAAATTTTTAGGAAAAGTTGTTAATTTGTGTGATTTAGATAAGCTTTGAATCTTTGGTTTTATTACTTTATGGTGCTAACACGACAACAAAAGAAAATGATAAACCAAAGTAGTTTAATGGAAAACAATTCTCATGAGCCCGCTACTTCAGTAGCCCCATCCAATATGGTTCAGACTACTTTGTCTAGATCATCCCATCCACCCCACTCTCAAGAGGAGTCCCATTCACTTGATGTGGAGACAACCACCACCTACATAGACATGGATAGAGTTCAGGCCATTTACAAGGCCTCTAACTATGTCTTAGAGCCCCTTAGCCAAGATGGTTTTGAAGAAGCTGAATTGGCTACCACCTACATTGCCCAAGGATATCCTAATTCAAGATATGAATATGGTATGCCTTCCTCCACAAGCCAACCACCCCAAAGCCCAAGTGTTCAAAACACTTATTTCACATCCACCTATACCAACCCCTTGTATGAGGAGCATGTCAATGCTGCCTCGCAAGTCCCTAATCTTCAAGTTGCAACATCAAATGCAACTTGCACCATACCCATGTCCTCTCATCCATCATCATCCACACCTCCATCATCTCACTTAGCCAATATCACCATGTCATCCATTCCTCCATCATCTCACTTAGCCAATATCACCATGTCATCCATTCCTCCATCATCTCACTTAGCCAACATGACCATGTCTAATCATCCATCATCATCAACCCAACCATCATCTCATCCAACCTCAACCCCATCATTCGACACATGGTCAAATCAAGAACTCACGAATACATTAGGGCTCATCAATAGATTGCTTTCACAATGAACAAAAGGAAAGCAACCAGTTAACACAAACCCTATGACTCAAGGAGTTCCAAATCAACCTCCACTCATCAATCAAAATTTGGCATGGGTCCCTCAATCTTCCATAGTGACCATCCCTAATCCACCACCACTCCACACATCCACCATACCAATCAACATTGCCACCAATCAACAATCCAATCCATTCCTCCATCATCATCATCAATCATCCCCATCCTTCAACCATCCATCTTCTCCACATACCCAACCCAATTCATTCCACAACACCATGTTGGTCACACCCCAACATCCATCATCCAGCCCATCAACCAACCACCACCTAATCCAGGGTCCTCACATTCCAATAGAAGACCTTAGACTTCAGGCAATGCAAAAGCAAATTGATCAGTTGATGCAAAATTCATCGAGAACAATGAGCCAAAAACTCACATTAAGCCAACTGATCCATCAACCAATCCATCCATCGGTACCATCACCGCCATATCCGACATATTTTACGATACCAAAATTTGACAAGTTCAGGGGAACTGAGGATCCCAAGGAACATGTGAGCTCATTTGTCCATGTATGTTTTTGGATTAGTGATGATAATGCTCTTATGCTCCGAACGTTTCCTCAAACATTAGGGGGAGATGCCATTGAATGGTACAATCAATTGCCCACACATAGTATATACACTTTTGATCAATTGATAGATCTATTCTTGGAACGCTTCACCCTAAATATTAAAAAGAAGGTGTCCTTATCAGATATCTATTATTTGAAACAATGGGATGAGGAACCTATCTATGACTTTGGAAACCATTGGAGGGCGGTCATAACTAAATTGCCATTCTCCCTACCAATGGAAGAAATTATAAAACTTTTTACCAAGAGTTGCTTAAAACCCATCTCTTGGATGCTACAACTAAACACTTATAGAACATTCGAAGAAGCTTTAGCATAGGCTAGTGTCATTGAGGAGATCAAAATACAAGAGGGTGTCATTAAGCCTAAAAATAAAGAATGGCAAAACAAGGGCCAATACCAAAATAATCAATCTGGCCAAAACAAATCTACACAAGCCTCAACGGCTAACACAACAAACCAAGTCAATCAAGTGGTGATGAGCCAGCCCGTAGTGGCTCAAAAATTGGTGCAACAACAAATTTCCTATCATGCGGTCCCATCAGTAACCCAAGCACCAACGGTACAAAACACAATGCCAACTGTGGAACAACCTACCCACCGCCAATTCAATCACCCACAAAGACAATACACTCCGTTAAATGAGTCGTATTCATCCCTATTTAGAAGGTTGTATGAAACCAACAAATTAGCCTTGCCAGACATTAGGCCCGATGATCCCACCAAAAGGCCTAAGGGTTATAGAGAGCACTTGTTTTGCCCATACCATCGACAAAATGGGCATGATATCAATTCCTGCCATATGTTCAAAAACATAGTGCAAGACCTTATAGACTTAGGGGCCATTAACGTGGATAACCCCTTAGCTCCACAAAATCAAAATTTGGGCATATATCAGACACCTCTACCTAACCATGGGGAGGTTCAATACAATGTAGGGGGTAACAATCAACAAGCACCCCCTAACCAAGTAAATCATGTCCAACAATATCAAAACTTTGTAGGAGCGGTCCATGTGGTCACTAGAGGGCAAAGGCAAAATCAAAAAAATGTTCAACAACCTTCAAACCCACCTCCCATCCAAACATCACCAAATCCATCTCCGCCAATCAATCTATCCAATCCATCCAATCCACCTATCCTTCATCCAATAAGGCCAACGGTAACCTTAACCAGCTGGTTAACCACTAGTTTGAAAATGGCATCGGCCAAACTTTTTGTATATGAGCTCATTCAACAATCCCCTAGGCATAGAGAAGCTTTAATGGAAATACTCAAGTCAATTGAGTTAGAATCCCAAGACTCTAATGCCTTCAACAATTTTGTAGGGAGTGTTAGAACGTGCATGGAACCATCAATCACCTTCTATGACTTTGAGATAAAACCAATGAGTTCAGAATCGATGGACCCTCCATTGCACATAATGGCCTTAATAGACAGAAAGCCATTCAAAAGAGTATTAATCGATACCGGCTCATCAATCAATATCATTACTACCGCTGCTCTTATCCATCTCAACTTACCTCCATCCCACATTTCCAAATCATCACTCACCCTCAAAGCATTTAACGATGCTTTGTGTACCACAATTGGCACTATTGTTTTACCTATAGAAGTAGGGGCCAGAATGTTGCACACCATGTTTCACATCTTGGAAGGTGCCATGGCATATAATATACTCCTTGGTAGACCTTGGATGAGGGAAATGAAATGTGTTCCATCAATTCTCCACCAATGCTTGAAATACGTTCATGATGGACAAGTCCATTGCATCCCCATGGATGTTGAACCTTTTAAGTATTGTAATTTCATTTCAAATCCTTATGAATCCATGTTACCTTCCACCCATTTATTCTTGGCACCATCATCGAATCCATCCACATCATCCCTCAATCCGTCTTCTTCTTCTAATCCACCTCCATCTTCTTCTAAGGCTCCCATCATAGAGGAGCTACCCATCACATCACCTTCTCAAACATCTAGTTCTTCTTGTACATGTAATTACGGACAAGCTTCCATTAACACATCGTACATCACAAAAACTCCTTCCACTACAACCACTTCTTCTATTCCATCACATCATCCCACACCACCATCTCATCATGCCACACCGCCATCCAATCCAACTCCATCAGCCGATGTGTCACAAGTCAAACTTTTTGATTGTGACATATTTAACTCCTCACCATCCACAACCAATCCAGAGCCATCCGAGCCTTCACCATCCACCTCATCAACCCAAGTCAAAGTCCACATCACCAATCCTGGTATAGGTGAATATGTGGTCCAAGACGTCACCATCACCCCCTTAGCCATTCCAACAGCCAAGGATTTTGGATGTCCCAAAGACCGTTCTCTATCCATAGGTGTTGTCTACGACATGAGTGCCACTCCAAATAGCATTAAATTTGTTTATGGAGGATTGGATTGCTCAACTGGGGCAAACCCACCCGAAGAACCGAAAGAGCCTAGGCATGCCAATATACCTAACGTAGAAGAGTTTCCAGCCAGATACTTTAACATGTTCCATTGGCAAGGTCAAGGTCTAGGTTCCCATGAACAAGGAATGCATGATATCCTAGATGTCCCATATAGAGGTGCCCATGATCATTCTGGATTAGGCTATACCCCATTGTCCTCCACCGCTTCTCTTGAGCAAGCCTTCAAAAATCTTAGCCTCAATGATGAAGAGCCCTCCATACATCCATTGCCATCAACATCCTCTCTTGAACAAGCCCTTCAAGAACTTCGCATTGAAGTAAACGAGGATGACCCCATCATATTTCTCCTATCTCCATATTCGATTTCGATGATGAAAGTTATGAAGAGTTTGAGGTTATGTCAAATGCTTCTGATGATTCTGAAGAGGAGTCACACCCCATTGTCCCCATCACCCAACAAGAAGAGTTTTACCTCCGAATGTTCCCCATCCATCATCCCATTTTCCGCTTGCTTCTTCCACAAGAGCAAGATGATCCACCTAGAAATCTACCTTGAGCCCCACATAAGCCAAGAATTGTAACATATGTACATACAAAAAAAAAAAAAGAGAAAAAATGTTGCTCTGATGTTTCACATTCACTATTACAGGGATACCACGCCTCGACATCGGTTTTGATTCAATTGTTCCATCCACACATCCATCCAAGCCACCTTCCCTTCCCCTAAGTCAATATGAATCCTATTGACTTATTCACCCCACTCCACAATCCATACGATTTGGCTAAGCCAATTCCAATTGACATCAACCTCATTGACTTGGACCAGATTTCCTCTCCACCCTCCTTCTCAGAGTTCATCCTATCCGAGGAATTGCTAAGGGCTTCGACCTATTACATTCCTCCTTCACCTCCACCTTCACCTCCATAAATTTCTACTAGTAGTTCCAAGGTCTTTCAGGCAGAGTTAGGCAATGATAAGCAAGAAGAATTAGATGATAGCCTAGACTATCCCGACTGGCTCTCAGGCCTAGTACCCATTCACAAGCTTAATGGAGCGACACACATTTGTATTGATTTTTGACACCGGTCTTAGCTCTTCCTTGTCTAGGGGTACTTGGCTAGGCATTCTATTGTTAAAAGTAACACTATATATGTATATATACATGGCTTTAAAAAAAAAAACAAATTGCATGCTTTTACATAGGCATTTACAACATTGCATGTTCATTTACATCTAGGCATTTTTCATTTTAATTTTCATTCGCATACACTACATCATACATATTCCATTACATTGTACAATTTCCATTTGCATATTAACACTCCATTGCATTAGGCATATACATTTGCATTCATCCCATCCCATGTTCAATGATCTGGCATAGTAATGATGATATGGCCATGAACAAAAAGTCAAGTTATAGAAATTGGGGGTACCTAATTTGATATAATCATGCAACTTTCACAAACCTCATAAGCCAACAATACCACATGTCAAAATCACAAAGCCTAAAATTTTCAGTCACTCAACCATTACTAGTGTAGAAAGCAACCTCCAAGTGGATGTCCGATTTTCTTTAGGACCAAAAAACACATCTTACACACTAAGAAAGTCTTGAGCATTGTCAATTGATTCCAAACACAATCTTGAACCAATCACATTCCATCAAATCTTAAAAACATTATGAGTTAAGGAGGGTTAGTACCATACTTGGGTAGTACCTTGAAGTGAAAAGGGATAATCCTCGCTTGTCCCATCATGCAACATAGTCCAAAGCAAAAATAGTGGTTTTCACCACTACCTCAATTACTCTTCAAACATAAGCATAAAAACATAGAGTAGTAAGGATAGGGTCAAAATTCTCATCACACTTCGGTTGAGAATCCGATTCCCCAAAACTCTATACAAAATTAATAAAATCCCAAACACCCTTGATCCCTAAAGTCATAAGGATTCATACTTCACATCCCTAGCAAGGATGGGTAGTCATCCCCAAGGCCTAAAATATCAAATCCCATTGGACTATGGAGTGAATCTTCATCGGGGCTATAGACGCCTGACTGGCAGTGGAGTAAGCTCATGCGGGGCGACATGTCTCCTTGGCAAACAGGAAGACCTCTGACCGCACATAAGGGCAAGCTAGCTTTAGGTCATCTCCATAACAGGTCATGCCCAATTTACTCATAGTGGGTCAATAAACTTCACATGCACACACACTGGTTCTTGATTGGATAGGGTCATTGTCACACTCAAGATTTGGTAATTAAACCTCACTTGCACACACATTGGTCCTAAAGAAAGTTAGACAACCCAAGTGAGTTTGGTTGATAACACTAGTATGTTTGAGTCTTTGAAAATTCTGTAGTACTCATTCCATATCAACATCCATATCTTCTTCCATATCAAATTCCATATTTTCTTCCATATCAACATCCATATCTTCTGTCATGTCCACATCCATGTCTTCATAGTAAGTCAAGTTGCAAAACACCACCAAATTTGGTACTACCGATTGTCAAACAATGGACAACAAAAATGGCCAATAACATTTCTGAACTATAATAGATCATATGAACAACATGCATTCCTATCATGTAAGTTTGCATTCATTAATCAACCATAGAGGCATTTGTCATTGCATTCATTTAGCATTAGCTTGCATTAATCATCCATAACACATCATCATAAGATTGCATATAGTTTACATTCTTCATACATTTACTTGCATTAATAACTCATACTCATTAATAACACATCATTAGCTTGCATACGTCATTCAAATAAACCTTAGGCATACACATCATAGTCATTAGCTTGCATACATCATCATAAACATTAAATAAAGCATTGCATAACACATAAAAACATCCACACAAAAAGACAACACACATATATGAAAAAGCCATGTATATATATAAGTGTCCAATATACAATCAAGTGCCAAGAAGGCTATGAAAGGGAGCACCAAGGCTCACATGTACAAAAGAGTGCATCTAAGCACTACATCAACTATCCATGAGAAGACCCCTGAGACCCAGAAGGAGCCCTCGACCTAGTGCTCTGCCTCGACTCCGTGTGCCTCGATGGCTCGGCCATAGATGAAGAAGGAGGATCTGGCAATGTGATGTGATGTTGCATACACACATCCTCCAAGGAATGCGTGTATGCCTCACTAGCTCGAAGTCATCACAAGTCCTTCTGATGTCACCGCTCCTTCACCAAAATATCTGCCTAGAGCCTCGTCACTATCTCCTGATCCCCAGCTACAATTGCTCTCGCTGCCTCTAGCCGAGCTATAGTCACCCTGGCCTCCCTCTGAGACTCTAGCATAGTCTCTCGCTCCTCTCGCTACTCCAGCTCAGCCCGTAGCCTAGCCACCTCAGATATCTCACCCATATCCTCATCATCCTCCCTCTCCCCCTCTACCAAATCCACCTTCGAAGCCTACTAGGCTGCTCCCCTTGACTACCTCCGACCCATCGACCATTGAGACCTCGTCCTCTTTGAAGTCGACCTTGACCCCTATCCACACCTACAACCTTTGGTACCCATATTGGCTGGGCACCAAACCACTCCACATAATACAGAGTCACCCCAAAACCATCCACGTCAGCCACCTCCAGCTACTCATCATCCTCTAGTGGTACCCACCACGGTTATGGACAGGGCAGTGTCACCTCATCTCTCTGACGTCGATACAACACTAGCTCATCAGGAACTCCCTGAGGTAAACCAAACTACCTCAACACCCACGAGTACTAGAAGTACTCCACCTCCTCATCCCTCCACCCAACTATCCATCGAGCCTACCACACCCGATGCAGCTACCTCCTATCTCCATCCCATCTAGCTCCTCGCCATGGCCTCCACCGCATCTGCTCGAGTCAAGCCTGACCACATGTCCCGGTACCACTGCCTAGTGTGTACCTCTCGACTAGGCTGAACCTCCTCAACCACCACCCATCACCTCATGTAAGGCTCATCCATCCGCCATGACTCACATGGCAACCCCTCGAGCCAAGCTACCACAAAATGCTCCCAAGCCCAACACTATAGGAGAAAGTTACACCCAATCCCCTTTCTCTCCCTCCACACCACCTCATACAACTCCCGGTATAGCTACACCAATAAAGTAGGTGCCCATGCATACTCCCGAGGATCCATCAATAGATCACTCACCAAACCCAATAGGTTCCAAGGGAACCTACACCCAGTGCTATTCGGTAGCACTATGTTCACTAGCATGAACATGATCAAGGTGAGGAGTGCATCTAACTCCTTCACCTTGTACATGCTCAGGTACAATATCCCTCCATCCCCTATCCGGGCCTCCCACCACCGATCCCCAAACATTCTCTCCATATCTGCCTTCTTATCCCTCCCAACCACCACCTTCTCTCCCTCTACTGGCACCTTGAGAATGTGATAGACATCCTCAAGAGTGATAGTAGCCTCTCCAGTCGGCAGCTAGAAAGTCCCTCTATCCGGGTCCCACCTCTCTATCAAAGCCGAGAGGTACCCCTCATTAGCCCTCACCACATCCAATCTGGCCACACCCTCTAAACCCACCTTACCCAACAACCCCCAATCCTCCTCTGAAAGCTTCTTCCTCATCCCCGGAACGAGAGGAGAGAAGCGATGTCGAGGCTCAATATCCCTCAGCTGCAACAAACAAAAACACTTTGTTAGTTTTAAAAATTCAAAAACAAAGCAACAAAATAAAAACAATTTTTTTGCACAAAGGAAACAAATGGTCTTACCGGGACAAATGTCGCCTCCACTCCACCAGCAGCACCAAGGCCCTCCACCGCCATCGCCTCCGCACACACCCAATAGCCTCACTTAGCTCACAAACCACTCCACTCCTCAGACGCAGCTTCTCGAAGTCAACAACGCATGAATGAGCCTCAAAGTTTACTCAGAAAGCTTTTTATAGCTTTCACTAGCGCATTCAGGCACAGACCCATGCCTGAACATTGCGGGCACTGATTCGCGCCTACAGGTGCATGCAGGCACACGCGGGCGCCTGCAAAACATGCTAGGCATAGGCGCGTGCCTAGAAAAAAAGAGAATGAAGACAAAAGCTCTTAAAATGGTAGCTCCCATCATCTAATTGGCACCAAAATTCATCCACACATCATGCACATCATAAATGTTGATTTTGTGAAATTACAAATAGTTTTGCATGCATATTTTTTGAGAAAAAGCAAAATTCTTCAAAAACACATATTGCATTACAAAACATGCCAACCAAGGTCAAATTTTCACAAAATCGACATTCCACAATTCTTCATCATCTACTTCATCATCCCACCCAATTTTATGCATATTGGAATTGATTTGACTGCTAAATCACTCATTTATAACATAATCAATCAATTCCATAATCAACAAAATCATCATTGCATCAAACATTCTTCCATCATCATCGTGCATATATCATTCATCATTTTTATTTTGTCCAGGTCATCCAAGCGAACCTCGTATCTAGTATGTTATTCTATAAACTTGGTGATTGCAACGATAATAATCCATGCAATTCGATAAGATGAATAATCTACAATAAGGACACTTGCTCATGATCATAATCAATTATCTCATCATCAGAAATCACAATCACATTTGGCACCTCACATTTTGAATGCAACCTTGCCAAGAACAATTTGCTCGTAATCAGTCATTGATGTCCTTGTCTGTGGGGCAAGAAAACACAGATAAATCACAATCACAAACACTCATTCATTTGACAACAACCATAATGCAGGACACCGGTAAGTTTGATTGGTTCCATCATGGAATTGGCGAAGAAATTTCCACAGTCAATACCCAACCCCTGCATTGACTTAGTCAGCCTGCATCTTCATACTTTGCACACTCAATGATGCCATTGCGGCAACTTATTCAACAAGCATCGAATCATCCCAAAATTTGGGGCAACCACATTACATTATGATTTTCCCATGACAGGATACATCTCACATGATCATAAACATCTACACTGGACAAATACCCCTCTCAACCATTGGGGCAAAAATGGTATCACATTTTACATCATTCATATCATCCACAATTACATGGTATTATACACCAACCCCTTTCCACCATTGGGGCAAAAATGGTATCTCATTTTACATCATTCATATCATCCACAATCATTTGCATTTCACATCTTTCATTCATCAATTGCACAAATTCACTACATCATTCATTTTTCAATTGGCTTGTGAGATACATTCGTAACTCATTCGCCAATTGAGGGGGTAAGCTACGCAAAATTCCAAAAATTCTTTATTCTTTTGTCTTCAACATCAGTGCTCAAATCCAACAATAGAGAGAAGTTGCTTCTGTGCCCATAGCCCAAGCAGGTGTCTCATATTTTTGCACCATATTGTGTTTCACGCAACATGGTACAAAAAGGGGCATCTGTAGACACCAAATTACAGCCACTAATCCTCCATCCTAACCATTCCACCACCCACTTGTCCACCATACACCCTTCCCACCAATTATTTGGCCCAAATCCACCTTTCTCGCCATCCATTCCACCATTTTACCCACCATTTCCTAGCCTAATTGGGATTATTTTAATATTATTTTATATTTAATATAATATTTTATATTATATTATAATATATTTATTATAAAATATATATTTATAAACTCAATTAACCACAACCGTCCGATCCATTCTAATCTCCACCGTCCATATTCATTAATCCATGTCACATGCAAAAAGTAATCTCAACCTTAGGATCTAATTTAATCTTAGCCACACGATCAAAAGTGTAAGGCTAAAACCCTAAGAAAACCCTAAGGTTGGATTATAAGTAGGGGCATTTGCAAATGCCCAAAACCCTGGAACTGGAACCCTCTAAACTTGGACATTAGACTTTGCATTCTGAAGAGATTATTGGTGAAGCCCTAGCATAGAATCCCAAAGATCTGAAGCCCTAGTCCGCCAATAATACTTCTATTGTTCCAGCCACCATCCATCCATCCTCCCTCACCACCACAACCATCCTCCATCCACCGCCTCCGTCGCCATCCCCCTCGATCTATTTTTGTAGATTTACCCTACCCTACAGGCGTTGTTTCGAGCTTGCAAAGCTCGCTGTAGAGCCTGCCAAGCGCTCTCCAGAGCCTGCCCTATCTGCAGGTGCACGCCAGATCCTGCCAAGCTAGATGCAAAGCTTGCCAAGTGCGAACCAGAGCCTACGAAGCTCACGTTCGAGCCTGCCGTCATCAACGAACTGCATTCTGAAGCTGTTGCATCAACAGATCTGAAACGTCATCTGCAATAACTGGTCAATAGCAAGGTAATAGCAAGGTAAATCTTATTTGTGTGTATTTTATTTAGTAATTTGTTGATTCTGCATGCTCTTTTATTTTATTAGTAAACTAGGGTTTTATTAATGTCTGAGGGCCTCACACTGTGGAGCCCTCACAGGTATTACTAACTCTCTTTGTTTTATTTTGTGTATGCAGATCTGCAAGTTCTACATTTTATTTGATGGTTGTTGAAGCTGGAGTGGCCCAATCTTGGATATTCGAAGCCCACTCAACTTGTTGGGATCAAGAGCACACCCGAATCTGAAGACACTTCCATTGCTACTAGCTAGGGTTTTGGAGAACCCCAGCATCATTGTAATCTATTGTATCAAATAGTTGTACTGAACAAGGATTGTAATAAAGGAGTTTATCGGCTCCCCCCATCTTATTGAATATACATTCTTTTGTGCAATCTTTGTGTCTCACTGCATTATTTGATTTCTGCTATTTTATTTTAAGTGTCGTGTTCTTGCATCTACAATTTTAACTGCTAGCCACTATGTCTTATAAAATACATTTATTTGAGTCCTTTAGCGTGGTTGACCACCTAACAAGGTTCGTGGTCGTTGTAATTGTATAACATTCCTTATCCATCCCCAAGAAAAAAGAGAAACTCAAAAGGGTCCTAAAGGAATGGAAGGAGCTAGAATAAGAAAATGCATCGATAATATTGTAAATATCCATTCAAAAAAAGATACAAGTCAAGCCCATGCCCTTCTACCTAACTCTGGTCTACAATGACTTCTTAATATATAATCGCATGATTCATTTCAGGTCAAGCACATTTAGTTATACCAAAAAGATAGCAAATTTATTAGGACTAGCTTATCAACCAATCAATGAAAGGATGGTGTAGCTATATAGGAGCTCACTCCAAATTCTTAGGATAGCAAAAATCCTTTCACTCACACATTACACCTGTTATAGCCTCATGGTATCACAATATATTATAGTAATTGATCTTCCATTTCATTTGAAAATTTTTAATCTAGCAACTTCACCACTAAAATAGCAGGCTATTTGTATATAGATTGTATGCTCATGGTCCTAAGGACCATAATGGGATCAAGGTAAAAATTCCATCAAAATCACTCCACATGCATCACATCAAACATCTACCCATAACTGAGCCAAACACTAGTCATATTTTTATAGTGTAGGAAGACCAATCCAAATTATAGATAATCATGGAAAAGGTTCAACCCTCCATTCCTCATGACCTAAAAGATCAATGTAAAATTTTCTCTATATGGTCTCTATATAGTAATCATTTCTTCATTCTAAGGGACTAAAAGTTGATTATTCATGCCTAATATCTAGACTTATATGTAATATTTCCTTCACTCCTCTTTTGTGTAACAATATAGACCAAAGCCTTGACTTGTTTTATCAATAAGCTTTCAAACTTTTTCTTTGGCATGATTGCAATCAAATTATGATATATATAGGTGAGAAGTTTTGGTTATTTACCTTTATATCTTGGTTTTTATATGTGTAAATGTGTTTGTGTAAATATTAATGTTAGAAAAATTCGTGTTCACTTTGTGTTATCGATGAACGATGTATGTATTCATTAATCCCACTGTTATGCAAACAAACCTTAGGATCTTGGTGCATTGCCTCCTATATCATAGGATTTTATCTTCCTATTATTTACTTTCTACTTGTTTCTCTCTTTCTCTTATTCATTTAAATGCAGTTAGATTAGGATAGATTAGAAAGGTCATATTCAAGATTACATCTTGGTAAGGAGGCAACCTTGTAAAATGCCTTAGAGGTCATCCTTTGAGCTACATTTCATGCTCTCAATACTTTTGGTTATATCTCTCCATGTGAGATACAAGTTCCAAAATCATTCGACAGTGACAATAATTTATTGACATGCCTAATGAGATGAATCATATCAATTCATCCTACTAACTTGAAATATTGGATTGAGACTTTGATGAATATATCCATTTAATTACTTATTAAAGCACCATAAGTTTTTTCCTACCAATTTCATTGAATAAGAATATATAGAGGCAAACACTTGAACAATTATTCAATTGAGATTATCATCAAAATCTTGTCTATCTATTTGTTGAAGCACATTCAACACCCACTTGGTGACTCCACTCAAAACAAAGGATCTAGAGCTTTATGCACACAAGACATTTTACTAGGTCTTTCAAGAAAATGAAGAGCTCAAGACCACAATATGGTTGTGCAATAGAACCAACCTGTCATGATATTTTTGGTTTGGAATGATAGAGTCCCCCCTGATTCCACCTATAATCCCTACTACTTGGGACCTTATCCTAGCCTTACCCTTAAAGTCATTGCCTTACTATACTGAAGAGGATGCAACTATACTTATGGAGCACTACATCACATGGTGAGCTTATGTGTAGTATATAACATTGATGAACAATATTTTGTTCTAAGACTATTGGTGGCATATTCCAAATGAAAAGCAAGGGACTTGTATATGTCTTGCTCTGCATTGAATTAGAAGTTAGGATCAACTTGTTGATCAACCAGTGAATAGATTCAAATATAAGGTTGATGGATTATCTCTATTGGACTAGTTAATAACAATCAAAAGGGCACCCATGGAGATAATGGATGACTTCAACACTTGATTTTATAAAATTTGGTATAGAAGTATAGATGAAATTTGACCTCCCCCTAGTATGGCATTCATATACTATTTAAAGCCTTTCAATTCCAAAATAACCATGATGATTAAGTTTAGGGGAGGAAAATCCTTGCTAGTAGCCTATAGGATAACCATTCAGGTTGAGAATGATTTTATTGAGATAGGAATACTACTTCCTAAACCTTCCATGCCTTCATTTCCAAGCACCCAACCCCTATATCAACCTACTTTGATTGTATATCCAATAAAATTTCAGCCTATCCCAGCTGTAAATCCAGTCATAGTTCCAAATTTTCTCCCTACACTGGATCGTTCTACTTTCAAATCCCAATCCTTGACCAAGCTAGATGAAATGAGAAACTTTATTAGGGTACTATTTAATGAAGTACTGGATCTAATAAGGCAATAAAAATACTTAGAGGTTTTAGTATAAAAAATATCTAAGACCTCCCTTCCATTAGAATATTCGAGGCTACAGACCTCATCTTAATAAGTAGCAATCCCTAAATCTAAAACAATAAAGATGCTAACTAGACATAGAGCCATCACCAACAAAATAGTTCCCACTCCAACCATACTATAGTAAAGGCCTCCTAACCCCACTTTGGATATAGATCCCATGCAGAAATGGTATGTGGAGGACTCTACTATGTGGTATTTATTATACTCAAATGACTTCTATGAACCATCCCACATGCATCAAACATCATGATATAAAGGCAAAAAAATTAGATCAAAAATCCCATATGCATGAACCCATATTAGAAAATATATTCAAATCTTTGTGTGCTTGATCCATTGATGAAACACTAGATTGTAGAAAAGTTAGATGGTGCTTTGATTGTCAGATCAATAAGTGATTGGAAAAATATAGGGAATGCCATGTTCTCCTAAATCATGAGCATCTATTGAAGATGATTAGTTCTCTTATTACCAATGTAATATTTATCTTTGATGAAAGATTGAGATATAGTGGACTAGAATCTAGAAAATCAATAAATAGGTACATATCCAAAATAGAACACAAATCCTGTGGTGGACCTTCACTCATCCAAATCACCATTCCACGCAACATCTAAAAATCCTATCAAAATTAGAAGGAAGGTAGCTAATAATGTATAAACATCTGAGAAGTGTCTTAGATGTACCTAATAATCCTTTTGGCCATAGTCCAATGACTCTCTTAGGGTACCTATACATACTTAGAACAATAGCTAACCAAAAAAAATATTTTGGGTCTTTTATGATTGAGATAAAAAATTCCACCATAAGATTCCAATACAAAGTAGCAACTATTGAAGGAGGTAAAAATTATCCTAAAGCAAAAGAAGTCCAAGTATGCTTGTTATCATTCAATATCTAATGTTACAAAATATTCAATGCATAGTTAGGTTGTGAGATGATGATGCTATAATATGTCTATTTAATTTGAATCCCTATAAAGTAGTGTACAATCCCCAAATCTATTATTTCAAAAGTGAAACAAAGTCATGACTTCATATCCTCAATCAAGATAGGAGAAATATTAGTAATGAAAATAGTATAAACATAAAGAACAATCATCGAAGTCTCTTGATGAGTGTCGTTGAGTCTCATCATTTAATCTCAATGATTTATCAATCCGGGGTGGTGTCCAAGGCTGTCTACGATAGAAGGCTAGGGCAGAGTACAATTCAGGCATTCAAATTTTAAGCATTTATTAGTGAAGCAGATTTTGGTTTAGCCTTTTGGTGTCACACTAAACCTAGTCTAAAGAATGGAAACTGAAATAAATTACAGGAATTGAAAACTAATTCTAAGTTGCAAGAATTGAAATCTAACTACAATTGCATGAATTGAAATTGCTAAATTGAAATCTAATCTACTTTTGCAGAATTGAAATTGCTGAAATGAAATCCTAAGTTACTTTTGCAGAATTGAAATTGCTGAAATGAAATCCTAAGTTACATTTGCAAAATTGAAATCTAGTTACTTTTGCATAATTGAAATGATGCTTGTAAATGAAACTTATTCTAAAAACACCTGTCAATGCCCTGCCACAAAAGGTCGTCAAGCTTCTGCTACAGGAATTGACAGCAAAATGAAATATGCTAAAAATGGAAATTTTCTAAAGTAGGGAAAACATGGAAAGCAAAGGAAAAATGCGTAATATAATTTATCAGCTGACATACACACAAATGCTGTATACAAACATAATAGAAAACATAAATCACATAATACAAAATAAAAACAAGAAAATGAAATCTGGCAAGCAATCTATTAATTCCTGCTGCAGCAAAATTATAGATTAAAACCTGCCATAAAATCATTTCTTCTAGATCTGAAAGTGGGCTCATACTTTTTGATCTAGAAGGAGGTGAAAAGAACTCCTTAACTATTTAACACTCAGAATAGAAAATGATAAAATAACTGCACTTTTATTGATGACATAACATGCTGAAAACTGTTACAAAAAATTACTGTACAGTCCTAATTATTGCAATTGAAAACTCTCCTCTATTCTAATTCTTAACTGGCTCAACCAAGGAGGGAGCTATGTAATTTATATAAATATTTACAACATATCCCATGCTCAAATCAGCCTATGTGCTGCTTTACAGTGATTTGCCAATAATTATGGATCTAAAATAAATGCAAATCTGGACAATTTGTGTTGCAGTAGTAGTCATTGGACCTTAGAAAGCATCTTCAGTGGTGGGAGTATGTGAGAGGAGTCTAGAAATATCTCGCATATCTTTCTTCACTTTAGAATATGCCATTTATATCTTGCAAACAACTTTCTATTATGCTATAGTTTTTCTGGGTTTATCCTAGAAGAGAATCAAAATTGATATTTTCCATGAATGGTGGCTTTGGATGGCAAGGACACCAAAGTCAGATGGGAGATATTTTCCTTTAATATTTTCAACCTTATTTCCCTTTTTCCATCATCAAAAATAGTCAAAAAGTCAAAAAGCACTTTTCTGTTCTCATTTCGAAGATAAGTGGCTCATTTCGAAGAGACTATATTTCTCATTTCGAAGATGTCTTGTTCATTTCGAAGATCTTTGGAATGAACAACTGTGTGCTCTTCAAATTATTTTAGCTGCATTTCTCAAGTGGATTAGCCCTTAGGATCATATTGCAATAGCCTTCATTCCTCTCCATGTGTGAATTCCATGCCTTGCCATTCATTTGTAGCTTGTTGGAATTTACATGGTAAATTACTGCATTTTCCAATTTTATTTGCACAGTTGTAAAATATTGGTATTTATTGCAAATTCAAACAAATTATAACATAGAAAATTTATTCAAATATAAAAATTAAGGATTACATCAAGTTGCTACTAAATTTATACACTTCATTCACCAAGTAACCATGCTAAAATAGTGCAACAATGCTGCACAATTGTCCCTGCTCTGTTATACCCGGTTGCTGCCTATTTAGACCATGTGGGAATGCTTCTAAATAGGTCAGATGTCTTTTGTAGTCCTTCTGAACTCATTCCATCCATATCCTCATGCTTTGCTTGACAACTTCAAGGTGTTCCTATAAAGTGACAACTTGCTAATTTTTATATGGTTGTTTTTTCCAGATTTTCAAATTGATGACAATCCTAAAATTTTGGCTTCAATGTGGATTTGAAACAAGTTGAAGGGTAGGAAAACATTCAAAAACCATTGAGAAGTTAATGGACATAAGCATACCACATTTGGTTAATTGAAATGCATATTTTTACTTACTACTTAATCAAGAAAAATCAGTCACAAAATGCTAAAAATAGTCAAAAACAGAGATATAGTATTCCTAACATAAAATCATGCAAACACTTAATAAATAGTATATTTTAGTCAACTATTTGGCAATTAAATTATCAAAATGTAGTCAAACATTGTGCAATAATGAGACACTTTTGGGCCTCATCATCCCCCCAACTTGAACTGATGCATGCCCTCATGCATCTTAGTAGGCCATAGTAAGATGCTAGTTTTATTCTTGTGAACAACATCCTTTTCTACCTGCTAACTGAGAAATTCCTTCTTGCTGCACTATATCAAGTATTTTGCAATTAAGCACATGTATGATTCTTTTTCTACAAGTTTTAGTGTTGCAAGGTACCTCTTAAAGGCTTGATATCATGTGATTCATCTTGCAATAGTCTTATTATGGAACCATATTTGGCAGATGCACTACTATTGATGGAATTTTCTATTCTTAACAACATTTCAGCCTAAATGCTTATTTTTTGTTGTTTGCACCTTTTGAACAAAATTGATTTTTTTTTTTGAAATGCTTGAGGGATGTACTTACTTATGGTAGAGCCTTATAAACCTCAATATTTTATGTACCCTACTCTTTTTTCTATTCTGTAGCATTTTCAACAATTTTGATACAATTTCTGCTCATTCCAAAGATATCCGGCTCATTTCGAAAAGACTGTATTTCTCATTCCGAAGATGTCTGCTCATTTCGAAGAGACTGTATTTCTCATTCCGAATATGTCTGCTCATTCTAAAGAGACTGTATTTCTCATTCCAAAGATGTTTGCTCATTTCGAAGAGACTGTACTTCTCATTTCGAAGATGTCTGCTCATTTCGAAGAGACTGCATTTCTCATTTCGAAGATGTTTGCTCATTCCGAAGAGACTGCATTTCTCATTTCGAAGATGTTTGCTCATTCCGAAGAGACTGTATTTCTCATTATGAATATGTCTGCTCATTTCGAAGAGACTATATTTCTCATTCCGAAGATGTTTGCTCATTTCGAAGAGACTATACTTCTCATTCTGAAGATGTCTGCTCATTTCGAAGAGACTGCATTTCTCATTTTGAAGATGTTTGCTCATTTCGAAGAGACTGCATTTCTCATTCTAAAGATGTTTTCTCATTTCAAAGATCTTCAAAAAAATGCAGAAATGACCTCTTATGCAAAATTTAGCTACAGATTCTATTGTGGGCCCATATCTAGAGTGTATAAGCCTTCAATAACATCAAAAATCCCTTCTTCATCTTTTTGTTTAGATGTTATTCTTTGTTTTGTATGTTGCTAGTTTTATTCCGATAGTACTAAAATAGAACCTTCAGGTGCATTTTGTTGATTATCCTCCAATTTATCAGAAAATTGTGAGATATAAACTTGCAGCTTCTCCTTCGAAATTTGCCCTACAAATTGAAATAGAATTGCTGCCATGTCTGTCCTAAAATCAGGTTTTTGCATAGTTTTGGAATTTCTATGCAATTAAGGGCATAAGGAGGTGTTTCTTGACATCTTGAACATGTTCCTTTTTCAACTTGTCAATGTTGTATGAATAGTTTATGTCAAATATCGACTATCATACACTAAATGCTAAATGTTTACTATGAATTAAATGCAAGAAACACATACCTTACTATCCTAAAAATTGGTCATGCACCTTACAAGCTGCTTTTGATGATTGTTAGCGGGCTATCTGAAAACATAAACATAACACACATGTAGTGTAAGATTTGTACAATGGTGGAACAATGATGGGTAGATCAACAAGGCAATGCATGCCGAAAAATCGGTTTTCATGCAAGCCAACTCAGTAGCGCCTCCAAGAAGGTTTTCACTCATTGAATTATTCATTTTTTTTTTTTTTTTTTCATCTCTTTTTTTTCATTTTTTTCATCGAAAGAGGCTGCCATTTCTGGTTTTCAACCAACTTCTGCCCCTTTTTTTTTTTTCAAGTGCTTCAATGAGAGAGAAAATCTCTCACTCTTATTTGGATAAGACCAATCCTTATTCTGTAAAAACATGTCAATTATTGTATGAAAACACCATCTCTTTCTATTGAAACCTGCAACATTGATGCAACCTTCCTTTCTAGATGAGTAGTAAGAATATTTATACATCATGATTGCCTCCTTATTGCTGGAAATGAAGTATTGGCTCCATTGTTCCTCTTCCTTGTTGAAATTGATGCTTGTCCTCATGTATCCCCATTTTGTGGGACATGCCTTTGTTGCAAATTTTTTTTTTTTCAATTTTTCTTTTCTTGCTTGTATCTAAGAAGGAAGTTCACAAACAAGACTATTCTTCTTTTTTATTTTCTTGTATTTTTTTGATTTTTTTCTTTTTGTCAAACTTTTTATCATCACTTTGAATCTGATATTGAAGAGAAATTCTCTTCCATTATGTGTACATCCAATGGAATCTCCTTCAAGAACTCCTCCTTAGTTAATGGTGCATGGTATACCCGAAGGCAATGTCCATTCACCACTAACATCCTCCATGAATTACCAATGGGAGAAATAAGCACTGCTCCATATATAAAAACTTATTCAATCAAGTATTGTCAATGCCTCATAGTCTGCAAAATATTGTCAATCTGTTCTTGAAACAATTAAATACCAATTCCCAAAAGATGTTAAGTGCTTACATCAAGATAAAATCTCGATATACCCTTGTAATTCCATGTAAAGGGATTGAAATATTATTTCAAAATAACAACAATTTTGCTTTTTGTTTATAAGTCAACCTACTAATAATGTTCAAGAATTTTCTTGGTTGTACTTCAATTTATTTCATTCATAGGAGGACATAATTTACCCCTTTGTAAAATGGAAGTAAATTTTCTATGTGCAGTTTTTCTAGTTTTTTTTTTTTATCCAAGGCTAATTTCTATGTGTTTGGACTAAAGGTTTTCTGTGTATCTCCATTGATTTTTGTCTCTTCAATCTCAGGTAATTTCTTGTTTGAGCACAGTTGGATGTTGCTGTAGTCAACAACATTTTTGGTTTTTTTTTTTATACGAGATTCAGCTACATAGACAGGGGTTGCCTATCCTGTATTATTCAGACTGATCATAGGTTGTGCTAAAAAAAATATTTTTGGTTTGCACAATATGACAAGAAGTGTACAACTTTAGCAGATCAACTACTTATCAGGTAGGATCACCTCTAATGAGATCAACTATTGTCTATGTAGGCTAAGAATTGCTAGGTTGCGGTTTAGCACGGTAGAATCCTAACAATATTTAAGTAATAATGGAAAACTCTAGGATCATCATTAAGTTGTAAACTCCTATTTTGATTGTGCATAAGTTTTTGTGATTTTTTTTTTTCAGCCTACATAGACAGGGGTTACCTGTGTTGTATTATTCATATTGGCCACAGGTTGGGCTGAAGGTGGTGGTTGATTTACTTGCCCTGTTTGTTGTTGTTGGGATCTCTCTTTGAGAAGAATTTAGACTAGGCAACAGATTTTGCATCTCTGAGTTATGGAAGTAAATGGCGTTCAGCCTGAATGCTTATTTTTTGTTGTTTGCACCTTTTGAACAAAATTGATTTTTTTTTTTGATTTGAAATGCTTGAGGGATGTACTTACTTGTGGTAGAGCCTTATAAGCCTTAATATTTTATGTACCCTACTCTTTTTGCTATTCTGTAGCATTTTCAGCAATTCTGGTATAGTTTTTGCTCATTCCGAAGATATCCGGCTCATTTTGAAGAGATTGTATTTCTCATTCCGAAGATGTCTGCTCATTTCGAAGAGACTGTATTTCTCATTTCAAAGATGTCTGCTCATTTTGAAGAGACTGTATTTCTCATTCTGAAGATGTTTGCTCATTTCGAAGAGACTGTACTTCTCATTCCAAAGATGTCTGCTCATTTCGAAGAGACTGCATTTCTCATTCCGAAGATGTTTGCTCATTCCGAAGAGACTACATTTCTCATTCCGAAGATGTTTGCTCATTTCGAAGATCTTTAAAAAAATGCAAAAATGACCTCTTATGCAAAATTTAGCTACAGATTCTATTGTGGGCCCATCTCTAGAGTGTATAAGCCTTCAATAACATCAAAAATCCCTTCTTCATCCTTTTGTTTAGATGTTATTATTTGTTTTGTATGTTGCTATTTTATTATAGTAGTACTAAAATAGAACCTTCAGGTGCATTTTGTTGATTATCCTCCTTCAATTTATCAGACAATTGTGAGATATGAAATTGTAGTTCTCCTTTTGAAATTTGCCCTACAAATTGTGTTGCAAATGTGAATAGGGTTCTCACTAAAGAGGCTTAGAAAAATCTAGTTTTCTAGTCCTAAGTGTGAAAACCTCTATATTTTGTCGGCAAGATTTGTGTTTCGATTTGTCGGCATAATTTTTAATTTTCTCCCTAATTTCTATTTCTCCTACTTTTCCTCCTATATTCCTTCCTCTACTTTCTCCTTATTCCTCCATGTTTCTAACTTCCTTATCCCTCCAACTCCTTTTCCCTTATCCCTCCATGCTCCCTTTCTTTATTCACTATATAATGTACATGTTCAAAGTTATGTATTGTGTTGTAAGAGGAGAATTTCAATAAAGTCTAAGGTCTCTTTTTAAATTAATTTTATTTTCCGCTGCGTCTGTTTTTTGACAGCAACCTGCACTCATCCAATAACTGGTATCAGAGCCCTGGTGAGGCCAGGCGGGCACGCATCCCGAGGCAGGTGTCAGGCATGGAGGTCGAGGCATCGCTAGTAGGGCTCGGATCCCGAGGTAAATCATGAGCAGGTTCGGGCATGGATCTTGAGACGGATCGTGCGCAGGTGTCAGGCGGACATCAGGCTCGACACGCATCCCGAGGCGACACGTGGCAGCAGATGGAAGGTAACACGTGGCAGCGGCAGGAGGTGACACGTGGCATCCGGTGAGGTGGCAGCAGACATGGCAACACGTGGATCGAGGCAGCTGAAGTGGCGGTTGGTTAAAATTTTGCCACGTGGCAGGCTTTAATTGGCTGAGTTTGCGATAAAAAGAGGCGACTGTGATTGCCCGAAGGCAATCGAAAGATTGTGTGTGCCTTTGGGTTGATAAACCCCACCTGCGTCTCCCACACAGCGCATGTGGGATAAAAGAGGGTTTATTTTGTTTAAAAAAAACGTCGTCGCGTGATTAGAAATAATCCCGCCTTCCCTTGTATTCTCGTCCGGACGCCTAGCGGAGTTGGCTAGGGCAGTTGCTAGCGGAGAGGAGGTCCCAGGATCGAATCCCGCCGAGGGTTAAACAAAGCTTTTTGTTATTTTTTTTTTCAACCTTCGGACGCCGGCGACTATAAATTGGTGGCCGTTCCCTTTGTTTCCAGCGGAGCCGCGTGGTGCAGCGGCTTAGACGCCCGCTTGAGCCCAGGAGGTCACGGGTTCGAATTTGCCCGCGTGAAGAAAAAGGTAAAATTTTTTTTATTTTTTGTTTTTGAAATTTTTTAAAGTTTTAAATTATTTAATATTTTTTATATTATATTTTTTTAAAAATTATCTTTTTAAATAATTTATTTAAAAGGTAATTAAAAAAAAATATAAAAAAATTTATTAAATTTTTTAAAGACTTTATAAAATTTTTTGAAAAAGGAGAAATTATGTGCCCTTGAAATGTTAGATGATTCGATCAGTGGGGTGCTATAATGCACTTCTCTCGCTCTTGAGAAGAGAGACACCGGAATCCTTTGATGAAAGGGTTCAACGATCAGGTCTCCATACAGTTTTTTGTCAGCTGGAAAATCAGGTGATTGCTCATCTGAGGAAACCGGATTCAGGGTACGAGGGAGATTCTGAAGACAATATCTTCGAAAAAAGGATTGAAGAGTCCGAGACCGTGGAAGTTGTACCGGAGGTACAAGCAAGTGCCAGTTATACACCTGGTGTACTGGTAGCAGAATCAAGTGAGAGCTATACACCACGCTCTCCTGAACCAGAAGTAGAAGAAGAAGAAGAAGATCCAGAGGAAGTGGATCCTGAAGAACCTGAGATCATAGTGATAAGTGACGACGAAGCAGACAACTTTGCTCTTCCCATACAGAGCAATCCTCAAGAAGAAGAACACCAACTCAGTGAGTGTTCTAAAAAGGCGAGATTTGATTTAAATCATTAATCTCTTTGTACTGCTTTGTATTTCTTGTGTGCTCCAAATAAAGTTTGTTTTTTTCTGCAATGGCATCCAATACTAGTCTACCGATTCCTGAGTTCAATGGAGGAGATTATGAGTATTGGTCAATTAAAATGAAAACCCTTTTAATAGGAAAAGGTTTATGGGATGTAGTCGAAGAAGGCTATACTGAACCTACTGTCGCTCGAATGGGCAGCTTTCACTCATCGTCGATAAAAATGCTAAAAAGGAAGCTCGGAAAAACAATTCTTTCGCCCTTTATCACATACATGCTGCCCTAGATAAAAGTATCTTCCCTAGGATTGCCTCTTATGTAATTGCACAAGATGCCTGGAATGCCCTGAAAGAAAGTTATAGAGGTAGTGACCAAGTAAAGCAGGTAAAGCTGCAAACATTGAAACGAGATTTTGAAAATCTCAAGATGCAAGAAAATGAAAAAGTGGGAGATTACTGCGTGCGAGTGAAAGCCGTAGTTGATAAAATGGTCACACTAGGGGAAGATATTAAGCCAGAGGTTATGGTGAAGAAAGTGTTGAGAACACTTCTTCCTAAGTGGAATTCAGTTGCAATAATTATTGAAGAATCCAAAGACTTAACCTCGTTGTCTTTTGATGCCCTAACTGGTTCACTTCTCTCACATGAAGAGAGGTTACAGGAAACTCCTACCACCAGTTATGGAGGAGATGATAAAGCTTTTGCCTCACATGAAGGAAGAGGTAGAGGCCATGGCAGAGGACAACACAGAGGCAGAGGCAGGAATAATCAAAGAGGAGGAACTCCTAACAGAGGAGGATCATCCAACAGAGGAGGAAATCAGAATAGAGGAGGACAACAACAAAATAGAGGGAAACAATCAAGCAGAGGTAAAGGAGGAGATAAGTCAAAACAATCTTGCTACAATTGTGGCAAACTTGGCCATTATGCTCGTGACTGTTGGACTAAGACTTCACAAGGAGCTAGTAGCAGCCAGAGTAGTCAGTTTGGAAACTTTGGAGAAGAGGAAGAGGCCACAAATCTCTTTCTCTCATATGGTCAAGCAGATCAGAACATGAATGATACATGGATCTTGGACACTGGGTGTTCAAACCATATGAGTGGCAAAGAAGAGCTCTTTGCTACTCTAAATTCCTCCTACAAATCCAGCATCAAATTGGGAGATGATAAATCATTGGTAGTAGAAGGCATTGGAGCTATGGCAGTTCCAACTAAAGAAGGAGTCAAACAAGTAAGTGATATCTATTATACACCCCATCTCCAACATAATCTTTTAAGTGTTGGACAAATGTTAGAAAAGAACTACAAGTTGCTTTTTGATGAGGGTAAATGCACTATTTTTGATAAAAATAACAATAATAGAATCATTACTCAAGTGCCAATGTCAAAGAATAGATTGTTTCCTTTAAAGTTTGGCCAACCAGGGGGAGATAAGTTAGCAAGTGTTGCTATTTCCAATCCAAGTGTTCTATGGCACTTGAGATATGGCCATTTGAATTCTGCTAGTTTGAAAATGCTAACTTCCCAAGCCATGGTCACTGGACTTCCTAAAGTTCAAGATGGTAAAGAAGTCTGTGAAGGGTGTGCTCTTGGAAAGCATGCCGGATCAAAGTTTCCTCATGGACAAGCATGGCGGGCCAGCTATCCACTCCAGCTAGTGCATACCGACATCTGTGGTCCGATGCAGACACGAGTCTGGGTAACAATTCTTACTTTCTACTCTTTATTGATGATTATACTAGAATGTGCTGGATATATTTTTTGAAACATAAGGATGAAGCATATAAATGTTTTCTTGATTTCAAACCAAGAGTTGAAAGTGAAAGTGGACATTTTGTAAAATGTCTTCGATCAGATAGGGGGGAGAATATTCCTCTAATGAGTTTGTGAATTTTTGTAAGCAACATGGCATTAAGAGGCAGTTCACTGCTGCCTACACTCCACAACAGAATGGTGTCGCAGAGAGAAAGAATCGCACCATTGTGGAGATGGCAAGGTCTATGCTTCAGACGAAGCATTTGACTAATTCCTATTGGGCAGATGCAGTCAGGACCAGCGTGTATATCTTGAACAGAAGTCCTACTTCAAGTTTGGAAGGACAGACACCTTACCAAGCATGGTATGGTAAAAAGCCAAATGTTAAGCATTTCAGAGTATTTGGCTCGCTGGCCTATTCTCACATTCCTGATGAGCTTAGGAAGAAGCTCGATCCAAAGAGTCAGGCATGTATCTTTGTAGGATACTATGAGAATACAAAAGCTTACAGACTCTATAATCCCCGGACTAGAAAGCTTGTGATTTCCAGGGATGTGATTTTTGATGAAGGGGGAGAATGGGGTAAGCCCCAAATATTCAATGATGTTGAGGCCACTGATATAGTTGCTCAGCAGGTGCAACCGCAGATACCACAGAAAGGAAAGTAGTCTCCTCCCACAAATCCTCCAAGTCCATCTTCTGATTCAACTTCTTCACCAAGTCCTTCTCCGCAACGATCAGTAAGTTCCTCACCAATGGACATTGATTCTCCATCCAAAGGTAAGAGAACTCTATAGTATCATCCATCATCTCAGATGTTGGATAAAATTTTTTCAAGAAGATACACTAGGAGTCAAGCTAGTGAAATGGAATCTGTTTTACACAGATTAGAAAGTATGCACTTGTATGGTGATGATGACTCCCAACGAGAACCTAGGGGAGATCAAGTTAACTATGCTTTGTTAACTAGTGCACAGCTTGAACCTTCTAGTTATGAGAAGGCATGTACTCAAAAAATATGGCAAGATGCCATGAAAGAGGAGATAACCTCTATAAAAAACAATGACACTTGGGAGCTGGTAAAGCTTCCTAAAGGCAAGAAATGTGTTGGATGTAAATGGGTCTACAAGACCAAATTTAATGCTGATGGTAGCATTGAAAGGCACAAGGCGAGACTAGTTGCAAAGGGATTCACTCAGAAATATGGAATTGATTATGAAGAGACTTTTGCTCCTGTAGCTAGACAGAGACTATTAGAACTGTTCTTGCCTTAGCCGCAAATAAGGGATGGAAAGTTCAACACATGGATGTGAAAAGTGCATTTCTAAATGGTTACTTGATAGAAGAAGTGTATGTTGAGCAACCACAAGGATTTGAAGAGAAAGGCAAGGAACATCTTGTTTACAAATTGAAGAAGGCACTTTATGGCCTCAAGCAGGCACCACGAGCTTGGTACTCACGCATTGATGGGTACTTCAAAGAATTTGGGTTTACTAGAAGTAGAAATGAACCCACTCTTTACTACCTACAACAAGGAAATGACATCCTCATAGTTTTCTTGTATGTGGATGATCTCATATTCATGGGTAGTAATGAAAAACTGAATATGAAGTTCAAACACTCCATGATGGAGCAGTTTGAGATGAAGGATCTTGGCTTAATGCACTACTTCCTTGGAATGGAGGTTCATCGATCGGATACAGGGATCTTCATCTCGTCAACATAAGTATGTTCGAGACATGCTTAAGAAGTTTGCTATGGAGCATTGCAAACCAGTTGCAACTCCAGTTGGACATGGGATCCAATTAAGCAAAGATGATGGAGCATCAAAAGTTGACGTGACCACTTTCGAAAGCATGGTTGGGAGTTTGATGTTTCTCGCCAACACCAGACTCGATATTCAAGTATGTTGTTTCTCTTGTTTCTCGATTTATGTCTAATCCTTCTGAGTTGCATTTGCAGGCAGCTAAGAGAATTCTTAGATATGTAAAGGGTACATGGGATTTTGGAATCCATTACCAGAAATGTAACACTATCAAGCTTGTAGGCTTCAGTGATAGTGATTGGGGTAGTAACATTGATGACAGAAAATCAACCTCAAGGAACTGTTTTAGTCTGGGATCAGGACTAATAACTTGGAGTTCCAAGAAGCAGATAGTCGTAGCACTATCTTCAACAGAAGCTGAGTATATAGCGGTCACTCATGCTAGTACTCAAGCTCTATGGCTACGAAAGGTATTAGAAGAACTTGGAGAGCAACAAAGTGGTCCAACAAGGTTATTTTGTGACAACATTAGTGCCATTCAGTTGGCATACAATCCTGTCCACCATAGTAGATCCAAGCATTTTGATATGAAGTACCACTTCATCAGAGATATGGTGGAACATGAAATTGTTGAGCTTCAATACTGTCACACTTTGGAGAATGTCGCGGACATCTTCACCAAGGCGATGACTAAAGCTCAATTTGTAAAGCTGAGAGACTGTGTAGTCAGACCTCTCAACTTTAAGGGGGAGAATGTTGCAAATGTGAATAGGGTTCTCACTAAAGAGGCTTAGAAAAATCTAGTTTTCTAGTCCTAAGTGTGAAAACCTCTATATTTTGTCGGCAAGATTTGTGTTTCGATTTGTCGGCATAATTTTTAATTTTCTCCCTAATTTCTATTTCTCCTACTTTTCCTCCTATATTCCTTCCTCTACTTTCTCCTTATTCCTCCACGTTTCTAACTTCCTTATCCCTCCAACTCCTTTTCCCTTATCCCTCCACGCTCCCTTTCTTTATCCACTATATAATGTACATGTTCAAAGTTATGTATTGTGTTGTAAGAGGAGAATTTCAATAAAGTCTAAGGTCTCTTTTTAAATTAATTTTATTTTTTGCTACGTCTATTTTTTGACAGCAACCTGCACTCATCCAATAAAAAATTGAAATAGAATTGCTGCCATGTCTGTCCCAAAATCAGGTTTTTGCATAGTTTTGGAATTTCCATGCAATTAAGGGCATAAGGGGGTGTTTCTTGACATCTTGAACATGTTCCTTTTTCAACTTGTCAATATTGTATGAATAGTTTATGCCAAATACCGACTATCATACACTAAATGCTAAATGTTTACTATGAATTAAATGCAAGAAACACATACCTTACTATCCTGAAAATTGGTCATGCACCTTACAAGTTGCTTTTGATGATTGTTAGCAAGGCTATCTCGAAAACATAAACAAACATAACACATGTGCAGAGTGAGATTTGTACAATGGTGGAACAATGATGGGTAGATCAACAAGGCAATGCATGCCGAAAAATTGGTTTTCATGCAAGCCAACTCAGTAGCGCCTCCAAGAAGGTTTTCACTACTGAATTATTCATTTTTTTCATTTTTTTTTTCATTTTTTTTTTTTTTCATTTTTTTTCATCAGAAGAGGCTGCCATTTCTGGTTTTCAACCAACTTCTGTCCTTTTTTTTTTCAAGTGCTTCAATGAGAGAGAACATCTCTCACTCTTATTTGGATAAGACCAATCCTTATTCTGCAAAAACATGTCAATTGTTGTATGAAAACACCATCTCTTTCTGTTGAAACCTGCAACATTGATGCAACCTTCCTTTCTAGATGAGTAGTAAGAATCTTTATACATCATAATTGCCTCCTTATTGCTGGAAATGAAGTATTGGCTCCATTGTTCCTCTTCCTTGCTGAAATTGATGCTTGTCCTCATGTATCCCCATTTTGTGGGACATGCCTTTGCTGCAATTTTTTTCTCTTTTTTTTTTTTTCAATTTTTCTTGTCTTGCTTGTACCCAAGAAGGAAGTTCACAAACAAGACTATTCTTCTTTTTGCTTTTCTTGTATTTTTTTTTCTTTTTGTCAAACTTTTTATCATCACTCTGAATCTGATATTGAAGAGAAATTCTCTTCCATTATGTGTACATCCAATGGAATCTCCTTCAAGAACTCCTCCTTAGTTAATGGTGCATGGTATACCCGAAGGCAATGTCCATTCACCACTAACATCCTCCATGAATTACCAATGGGAGAAAGAAGCACTGCTCCATATCTGAAAACTTCTTCAATCAAGTGTTGTCCATGCCTCCTAGTCTGCAAAATCTTGTCAATCTATTCTTGAAACAATTAAATACCAATTCCCAAAAGATGTTAAGTGCTTACATCAAGATAAAATCTTGATATACCCTTGTAATTCCATGTAAAGGGATTGAAATATTGTTTCAAAATAGCAACAATTTTGCTTTTTGTTTATAAGTCAGCTAGCTAATAATGTTCAAGAATTTTCTTGGCTGCACTTCAATTTGTTTCATTCCTAGGAGGACAAAATTTACCCCTTTGTAAAATGGAAGTAAATTTTCTATGTGCAGTTTTTCTAGTTTTTTCTCCTTTATCCAAGGCTAATTTTTGTGTGTTTGGACTAAAGGTTTTCTGTGTATCTCCATTGATTTTTGTCTCTTCAAGCTCGGGTAAGTTCTTGTTTGAGCACAGTTGGATGTTGTTGCAGTCAATAACATTTCCTGCAGTTTTTTTTTTATACCAGATTCAGCTACATAGACAGGGGTTGCCTATCCTGTATTATTCAGATTGATCACAGGTTGGGCTAAAAAAAAATATTTTTGGTTTGCACAATAAGACAAGAAGTGTACAACTTTAGCAGATCAACTACTTGTCGGTAGGATCACCTCTAATGAGATCAACTATTGTCTATGTAGGCTAAGAATTGCTAGGTTGCGGTTTAGCACGGTAAAATCCTAACAATATTTAAGTAATAATGGAAAACTCTAGGATCATCATTAAGTTGTAAACTCCTATTTTGATTGTGCAAAAGTTTTTGTGATTTTTTTTTAGCTTACATAGACAGGGGTTGCCTGTCTTGTATTATTCATATTGGCCACAGGTTGGGCTGAAGGTGGTGGTTGATTTACTTGCCTTGTTTGTTGTTGTTGGGATCTCTCTTTGAGAAGAATTCAGACTAGGCAACAAATTTTGCATCTCTGAGTTATGGAAGTAAATGGCATTCATCAATGATATGTCCCTGTGAACAAATGCTACAGGTAGCTGATATGGCTATTTTTTTCAAGGGATAGTCTTGTATATCTACCATGATATCTTTCCAACACCTAGTACAAATTTGTTTATACTACCCTGATGATATGGATATAAAAATGGTAGTACTAGCAGATGGCTCCTCTAAGAGATCTTATGTTTCTTGATAATGAGGATGATGAATTCTTTCAATTTTTATCAAGAATTTCAAACATAGGCAATTTAACCCCCAAGTGTGAAGATCACCTCCCTGTGGTTGCTTGTTTTCTAAATGGACTGAAATGCAACTATCAATAATTATTATTTATACCAGCTATTTCATTCATATTTTACTCTAAACTTCATAAGTTAGCACAATAATAATTATTTGACTACTTTTACCCTCTAACAACACCATGATCCCTAGCAACGATGCCAAAATGATGAGTGTCATTGAGTCTCATCATTTAATCTCAATGATTTATCAATCCGGGGTGGTGTCCAAGGTTGTCTACGATAGAAGGCTAGGGTAGAGTACAATTCAGGCATTCAGATTTCAAGCATTTATTGGTGAAGCAGATTTTGGTTTAGCCTTTTGGTGTCACACTAAACCTAGTCTCGAAGAATGGAAACTAAAATAAATTACAAGAATTGAAAACTAATTCTAAGTTGCAAGAATTGAAATCTAACTACAATTGCATGAATTGAAATTGCTAAATTGAAAGTCTAATCTACTCTTGCAGAATTTAAATTGCTAAAATGAAATCCTAAGTTACATTTACAATTGAAATCTAGTTACTCTTGCAAAATTGAAATGATGCTTGTAAATGAAACTTATTCTAAAAACACTGTCAATGCCCTGCCACAAAAGGTCGTCAAGCTTCTACTACAGGAATTGACAACAAAATGAAATATGTTGAAAATGGAAAGTTGCTAAAATAGAAAGCAGGGAAAACATGGAAAGCAAAGGAAAAATGCTTAATATAATTTGTCAGCTGACATACACACAAATTTTGTACACAAACATAATAGAAAACATAAATCACATAATACAAAATAAAAACAAGAAAATGAAATCTGGCAAGCAATCTATTAATTCTACTGTAGCAAAATTATAGATTAAAACCTGCCATAAAATCCCTCCTTCTAGATCTGAAAGTGGGCCCATACTTCCTGATCTAGAAGGAGGTGAAAAGCACTCCTTAACTAATTAACACTCAGAACAAAAAATGATAAAATAGCTGCACTTTTATTGATGACAGAACATGCTGAAAACTATTACAAAAAATTATTGTACAATCCTAATTGCTGCTATTGAAAACTCTCCTCTATTCTAATTCCTAACTGGCTCAACCAAGGAGGGAGCTGTGTTATTTATATAAATATTTACAACATATCCCATGCTCAAATCAGCCTATGTGCTACTTTACAGTGATTTGCCAATAATTCTAGATCTGAAATAAATGCAAATCTGGACAATTTGTGTTGCAGTAGTAGTCATTGGCCCTTAGAAAGCATCTTCAGTGGTGGGAGTACGTGGGAGGAGTCTAGAAATATCTCACACATCTTTCTCCACTTCAGAATATGCCATTTCTATCTTGCAAACAACTTCCTATTATGCTGTAGTTATTTCTAGGTTTATCCTAGAAGAGGATCAAAATTGATCTTTTCCATGAATGGTGGCTTTGGACGGCAAGGATGGCAAAGTCAGATGGGAGATATTTTCCCTTAACATTTTCAACCTTCTTTCCCTTTTTCCATCATCAAAAATCAGTCAAAAAGTCAAAAAGCACTTTTCTGTTCTCATTTCGAAGATAAGTGGCTCATTTCGAAGAGACCGTATTTCTCATTTCGAAGATGTCTTGTTCATTTCGAAGATCTTCAGAATGAACAACTATGTGCTCTTCAAATGATTTTAGCTGCATTTCTCAAGTGGATTAGCCCTCAGGATCAGATTGCAATAGCCTTCATTCCTCTCCATGTGTGAATTCCATGCCTTGCCATTCATTGGTAGCTTGCTGGAATTTACATGGTAAATTACTGCATTTTCCAATTTCTTGCATAGTTGTAAAATATTGGCATTTCTTGCAAATTCAAACAAATTAGAACATGGAAAAATTATTCAAATATCAACATGAAGGAGTACATCAAGTTGCTACTGAATTTATACACTTCATTCACCAAGTAACCATGCTGAAATAGTGCAACAATGCTGCACAATTGCCCCTGCTCTGTTATACCCTGTTGTTGCCTATTTAGACCATGTGGGAATGCTTCTAAATAGGTCAGATGTCTTCTGTAGTCCTTCTGAACTCATTCCATCCATATCCTCATGCTTTGCTTGACAACTTCAAGGTGTTCCTATAAAGTGACAGCTTGCTGATTTTTATATGGCTGTTTTTTCAGATTTTCAGATTTATGACAGTCCTAAACTTTTGGCTTCAATGTGGATTTGAAACAAGTTGAAGGGCAGGAAAACATTCAAAAACCATTGAGAAGTTAATGGATATCAGCATACCACATTTGGTTAATTGAAATGCATGTTCTTACTTGCTACTTAATCAAGCAAAATCAGTCACAAAATGCTGAAAATAGTCAAAAACAGAGATATAGTATTCCTAACATAAAATCATGCAAACACTTAACAAATAGTATATTTTAGTCAACTATTTGGCAATTAACTTATCATATGGTAGTCAAACATTGTGCAATAATGAGGCACTTTTGGGCCTCATCATCCCCCCCAACTTGAACTGATGCATGCCCTCATGCATCTTAGTAGGCCATAGTAATATGCAGGTTTTATTCTTGTGAACAACATCCTTTGCTACCTCGCTAACTGAGAAATTCCTCCTTGCTGCACTATATCAAGTATTTTGCAATTAAGCACATGTATGACTCTTTTTCTATTTTTCTACAAGTTTTAGTGTTGCAAGGTACCTCTTAAAGGCTTGATATCATATGATTCATCTTGCAATAGTCTTATTGTGGAACCATATTTGGCAGATGCACTACTACTGATGGAATTTTCTGTTCTTAACAACATTTCAGCCTGAATGCTTATTTTTGTTGTTTGCACCTTTTGAACAAAATTGATATTTTTTTTTGATTTGAAATGCTTGAGGGATGTACTTACTTGTGGTAGAGCCTTATAAACCTCAATATTTGATGTACCCTACTCTTTTTGCTATTCTGTAGCATTTTTAGCAATTTTGGTACAGTTTTTGCTCATTTCGAAGATATCCTGCTCATTCTGAAGAGACTGTATTCTCATTCCAGATGTCTGCATTTCAAGATGTTTTTCATTCCAAAGATTCTGATCATTTAGTATTTCTTATTTTTGCTCATTCCAAAGAGACTGTATTTCTCATTTCGAAGATGTTTGCTCATTTCGAAGATCTTCAAAAAAAATGCAGAAATGACCTCTTATGCAAAATTTAGCTATAGATTCTATTGTGGGCCCATCTCTAGAGTGTATAAGCCTTCCATAACATCAAAAATCCCTTCTTCATCCTTTTGTTTAGATGCTATTCTTTGTTTTGTATGTTGTTATTTTATTCCAAGTAGTACTAAAATAGAACCTTCAGGTGCATTTTGTTGATTATCCTCCTTCAATTTATCAGACAATTGTGAGATATAAACTTGCAGTTCTCCTTCTAAAATTTGCCCTACAAATTGAAATAGAATTGCTGCCATGTCTATCCCAAAATCAGGTTTTTGCATAGTTTTGGAATTTCCATGCAATTAAGGGCATAAGGGGGTGTTTCTTGACATCTTGAACATGTTCCTTTTTCAACTTGTCAATATTGTATGAATAGTTTATGCCAAATACCGACTATCATACACTAAATGCTAAATGTTTACTATGAATTAAATGCAAGAAACACATACCTTATTGTCCTGAAAATTGGTCATGCACCTTACAAGTTGCTTTTGATGATTGTTAGCAGGCTATCTGGAAAACATAAACAAACATAACACATGTGCAGTGTGAGATTTGTACAATGGTGGAACAATGATGGGTAGATCAACAAGGCAATGCATGCCGAAAAATTGGTTTTCATGCAAGCCAACTCAGTAGCGCCTCCAAGAAGGTTTTCACTACTGAATTATTCATTTTTTTTTCTTTTTTTTTATTCTTTTTTTTTTCATCTCTTTTTTTTTTTTTTTCATCAGAAGAGGTTGCCATTTCTGGTTTTCAACCAACTTCTGTCCTCTTTTTTTTTTCAAGTGCTTCAATGAGAGAGAACATCTCTCACTCTTATTTGGATAAGACCAATCCTTATTCTGCAAAAACATGTCAATTGTTGTATGAAAACACCATCTCTTTCTGTTGAAACCTGCAACATTGATGCAACCTTCCTTTCTAGATGAGCAGTAAGAATCTTCTTACATCATAATTGCCTCCTTATTGCTGGAAATGAAGTATTGGCTCCATTGTTCCTCTTCCTTGCTGAAATTGATGCTTGTCCTCATGTATCCCCATTTTGTGGGACATGCCTTTGCTGCAATTTTTTCTCTTTTTTTTTTTCAATTTTTCTTGTCTTGCTTGTACCCAAGAAGGAAGTTCACAAACAAGACTATTCTTCTTTTTGCTTTTCTTGTATTTTTTTCTTTTTTTTTTTTTGTCAAACTTTTTATCATCACTCTAAATCTGATATTGAAGAGAAATTCTCTTCCATTATGTGTACATCCAATGGAATCTCCTTCAAGAACTCCTCCTTAGTTAATGGTGCATGGTATACCCGAAGGCAATGTCCATTCACCACTAACATCCTCCATGAATTACCAATGGGAGAAAGAAGCACTGCTCCATATCTGAAAACTTCTTCAATCAAGTGTTGTCCATGCCTCCTAGTCTGCAAAATCTTGTCAATCTATTCTTGAAACAATTAAATACCAATTCCCAAAAGATGTTAAGTGCTTACATCAAGATAAAATCTTGATATACCCTTGTAATTCCATGTAAAGGGATTGAAATATTGTTTCAAAATAGCAACAATTTTGCTTTTTGTTTATAAGTCAGCCAACTAATAATGTTCAAGAATTTTCTTGGCTGCACTTCAATTTGTTTCATTCCTAGGAGGACAAAATTTACCCCTTTGTAAAATGGAAGTAAATTTTCTATGTGCAATTTTTCTAGTTTTTCTCCTTTATCCAAGGCTAATTTTTGTGTGTTTGGACTAAAGGTTTTCTGTGTATCTCCATTGATTTTTGTCTCTTCAAGCTCAGGTAAGTTCTTGTTTGAGCACAGTTGGATGTTGCTGCAGTCAATAACATTTCCTGCAGTTTTTTTTTTATACCAGATTCAGCTACATAGACAGGGGTTGCCTATCCTGTATTATTCAGACTGATCACAAGTTGGGCTAAAAAAGAAATATTTTTGGTTTGCACAATAAGACAAGAAGTGTACAACTTTAGCAGATCAACTACTTGTCAGGTAGGATCACCTCTAATGAGATCAACTATTGTCTATGTAGGCTAAGAATTGCTAGGTTGCGGTTTAGCATGGTAAAATCCTAACAATATTTAAGTAATAATGGAAAACTCTAGGATCATCATTAAGTTGTAAACTCCTATTTTGATTGTGCAAAAGTTTTTGTGATTTTTTTTTAGCTTACATAGACAGGGGTTGCCTGTCCTATATTATTCATATTGGCCATAGGTTGGGCTGAAGGTGGTGGTTGATTTACTTGCCCTATTTGTTGTTGTTGGGATCTCTCTTTGAGAAGAATTCAGACTAGGCAACAAATTTTGCATCTCTGAGTTATGGAAGTAAATGGCATTCATCAATGATATGTCCCTATGAACAAATGCTACAGGTAGCTGATATGGCTATTTTGTTCAAGGGATAGTCTTGTATATCTACCATGATATCTTCCCAACACCTAGTACAAATTTGTTTATACTACCCTGATGATATGGATATAAAAATGGGAGTACTAGCAGATGGCTCTTCATAAGAGATCTTATGTTTCTTGATAATGAGGATGATGAATTCTTTCAATTTTTATCAAGAATTTCAAACATAGGCAATTTAACCCCCAAGTGTGAAGATCACCTCCCTGTGGTTGCTTGTTTTCTAAATGGACTGAAATGCAACTATCAATAATTATTATTTATACCAGCTATTTCATTCAGATTTTACTCTAAACTTCATAAGTTAGCACAATAATAATTATTTGACTACTTTTACCCTCTAACAACACCATGATCCCCGACAACGATGCCAAAATGATGAGTGTCATTGAGTCTCATCATTTAATCTCAATGATTTATCAATCCGGGGTGGTGTCCAAGGCTGTCTACGATAGAAGGCTAGGGCAGAGTACAATTTAGGCATTCAGATTTCAAGCATTTATTGGTGAAGCAGATTTTGGTTTAGCCTTTTGGTGTCACACTAAACCTAGTCTGAAGAATGGAAACTAAAATAAATTACAGGAATTGAAAACTAATTCTAAGTTGCAAGAATTGAAATCTAACTACAATTGCATGAATTGAAATTGCTAAATTGAAAGTCTAATCTACTCTTTGCAGAATTGAAATTACTGAAATGAAATCCTAAGTTACATTTGCAAAATTGAAATCTAGTTACTTTTGCATAATTGAAATGATGCTTGTAAATGAAACTTATTCTAAAAACACCTATCAATGCCCTGCCACAAAAGGTCGTCAAGCTTCTACTACAGGAATTGACAACAAAATGAAATATGTTGAAAATGGAAAGTTGCTAAAATAGAAAGCAGGGAAAACATGGAAAGCAAAGGAAAAATGCGTAATATAATTTGTCAGCTGACATACACACAAATGTTGTACACAAACATAATAGAAAACATAAATCACATAATACAAAATAAAAACAAGAAAATGAAATCTGGCAAGCAATCTATTAATTCTGCTATAGAAAAATTATAGATTAAAACCTGCCATAAAATCCCTCCTTCTAGATCTGAAAGTGGGCCCATACTTCCTGATCTAGAAGGAGGTGAAAAGCACTCCTTAACTAATTAACACTCAGAACAGAAAATGATAAAATAGCTGCACTTTTATTGATGACAGAACATGCTAAAAATTGTTACAAAAAATTATTGTACAGTCCTAATTGCTGCTATTGAAAACTCTCCTCTATTCTAATTCCTAACTGGCTCAACCAAGGAGGGAGCTGTGTTATTTATATAAATATTTACAACATATCCCATGCTCAAATCAGCCTATGTGCTGCTTTACAGTGATTTGCCAATAATTCTGGATCTGAAATAAATGCAAATCTGGACAGTTTGTGTTGCAGTAGTAGTCATTGGCCCTTAGAAAGCATCTTCAGTGGTGGGAGTACGTGGGAGGAGTCTAGAAATATCTCACACATCTTTCTCCACTTCAGAATATGCCATTTCTATCTTGCAAACAACTTCCTATTATGCTACAATTATTTCTGTGTTTATCCTAGAAGAGGATCAAAATTGATCTTTTCCATGAATGGTGGCTTTGGATGGCAAGGATGACAAAGTCAGATGGGAGATATTTTCCTTTAACATTTTCAACCTTCTTTCCCTTTTTCCATCATCAAAAATAGTCAAAAAGTCAAAAAGCACTTTTCTGTTCTCATTTCGAAGATAAGTGGCTCATTTCGAAGAGACTGTATTTCTCATTTCCGAAGATGTCTTGTTCATTTCGAAGATCTTGGGAATGAACAACTGTGTGCTCTTCAAATGATTTTAGCTGCATTTCTCAGGTGGATTAGCCCTCAGGATCAGATTGCAATAGCCTTCATTCCTCTCCATGTGTGAATTCCATGCCTTGCCATTCATTGGTAGCTTGCTGGAATTTACATGGTAAATTACTGCATTTTCTAGTTCTATTGCACAGTTGTAAAATATTGGCATTTCTTGCAAATTCAAACAAATTAGAACATGGAAAAATTATTCAAATATCAACATGAAGGAGTACATCAAGTTGCTACTGAATTTATACACTTCATTCACCAAGTAACCATGCTGAAATAGTGCAACAATGTTGCACAATTGTCCCTGCTCTGTTATACCCATTGTTGCCTATTTAGACCATGTGGGAATGCTTCTAAATAGGTCAGATGTCTTCTGTAGTCCTTCTGAACTCATTCCATCCATATCCTCATGCTTTGCTTGACAACTTCAAGGTGTTCCTATAAAGTGACAACTTGCTGATTTTTATATGGCTGTTTTTTCAGATTTTCAGATATATGACAGTCCTAAACTTTTGGCTTCAATGTGGATTTGAAACAAGTTGAAGGGCAGGAAAACATTCAAAAACCATTGAGAAGTTAATGGATATCAGCATACCACATTTGGTTAATTGAAATGCATGTTCTTACTTGCTACTTAATCAAGCAAAATCAGTCACAAAATGCTGAAAATAGTCAAAAACAGAGATATAGTATTCCTAACATAAAATCATGTAAACACTTAACAAATAGTATATTTTAGTCAACTATTTGGCAATTAACTTATCATATGGTAGTCAAACATTGTGCAATAATGAGGCACTTTTGGGCCTCATCATCCCCCCAACTTGAACTGATGCATGCCCTCATGCATCTTAGTAGGCCATAGTAATATGCAGGTTTTATTCTTGTGAACAACATCCTTTGCTACCTCGCTAACTGAGAAATTCCTCCTTGCTGCACTATATCAAGTATTTTGCAATTAAGCACATGTATGACTCTTTTTTCTATTTTTCTACAAGTTTTAGTGTTGCAAGGTACCTCTTAAAGGCTTGATATCATATGATTCATCTTGCAATAGTCTTATTGTGGAACCATATTTGGCAGATGCACTACTACTGATGGAATTTTCTATTCTTAACAACATTTCAGCCTGAATGCTTATTTTTGTTGTTTGCACCTTTTGAACAAAATTGATAATTTTTTTTTATTTGAAATGCTTGAGGGATGTACTTACTTGTGGTAGAGCCTTATAAACCTCAATATTTGATGTACCCTACTCTTTTTGCTATTCTGTAGCATTTTCAACAATTTTGGTACAGTTTTGCTCATTTCGAAGATATCCTTGCTCATTTCGAAGAGATCTATTTCTCATTCCAAAGATGTCTACTCATTCTCGAAGAGACCTATTTCTCATTCCAAAGATTCTAAAATTTCGAAGATGTCTGCTCATTTCGAAGATCTTCAAAAAAATGCAGAAATGACCTCCTATGCAAAATTTAGCTACAGATTCTATTGTGGGCCCATCTCTAGAGTGTATAAGCCTTCCATAACATCAAAAATCCCTTCTTCATCCTTTTGTTTAGATGTTATTCTTTGTTTTGTATGTTGTTATTTTATTCTAATAGTACTAAAATAGAACCTTCAGATGCATTTTGTTGATTATCCTCCTTCAATTTATCAGACAATTGTGAGATATAAACTTGCAGTTCTCCTTCTAAAATTTGCCCTACAAATTGAAATAGAATTGTTGCCATGTCTATCCCAAAATCAAGTTTTTGCATAGTTTTGGAATTTCCATGCAATTAAGGGCATAAGGGGGTGTTTCTTGACATCTTGAACATGTTCCTTTTTCAACTTGTCAATATTGTATGAATAGTTTATGCCAAATACCGACTATCATACACTAAATGCTAAATGTTTACTATGAATTAAATGCAAGAAACACATACCTTACTGTCCTGAAAATTGGTCATGCACCTTACAAGCTGCTTTTGATGATTGTTAGCAGGCTATCTGAAAACATAAACATAACACATGTGCAGTGTGAGATTTGTACAATGGTGGAACAATGATGGGTAGATCAACAAGGCAATGCATGCCAAAAAATCGGTTTTCATGCAAGCCAACTCAGTAGCGCCTCCAAGAAGGTTTTCACTATTATTATTCTTTTTTTTTTTCATTTTTTTTTCATCTCTTTTTTTTCATTTTTTTCATCAGAAGAGGCTGCCATTTCTGGTTTTCAACCAACTTCTGTCCTCTTTTTTTTTTCAAGTGCTTCAATGAGAGAGAACATCTCTCACTCTTATTTGGATAAGACCAATCCTTATTCTGCAAAAACATGTCAATTGTTGTATGAAAACACCATCTCTTTCTGTTGAAACCTGCAACATTGATGCAACCTTCCTTTCTAGATGAGCAGTAAGAATCTTCTTACATCATAATTGCCTCCTTATTGCTGGAAATGAAGTATTGGCTCCATTGTTCCTCTTCCTTGCTGAAATTGATGCTTGTCCTCATGTATCCCCATTTTGTGGGACATGCCTTTGCTGCAATTTTTTCTCTTTTTTTTTCAATTTTTCTTGTCTTGCTTGTACCCAAGAAGGAAGTTCACAAACAAGACTATTCTTCTTTTTGCTTTTCTTGTATTTTTTATTTTTTTCTTTTTGTCAAACTTTTTATCATCACTCTGAATCTGATATTGAAGAGAAATTCTCTTCCATTATGTGTACATCCAATGGAATCTCCTTCAAGAACTCCTCCTTAGTTAATGGTGCATGGTATACCCGAAGGCAATGTCCATTCACCACTAACATCCTCCATGAATTACCAATGGGAGAAAGAAGCACTGCTCCATATCTGAAAACTTCTTCAATCAAGTGTTGTCCATGCCTCCTAGTCTGCAAAATCTTGTCAATCTATTCTTGAAACAATTAAATACCAATTCCCAAAAGATGTTAAGTGCTTACATCAAGATAAAATCTTGATATACCCTTGTAATTCCATGTAAAGGGATTGAAATATTGTTTCAAAATAACAACAATTTTGCTTTTTGTTTATAAGTCAGCCAACTAATAATGTTCAAGAATTTTCTTGGCTGCACTTCAATTTGTTTCATTCCTAGGAGGACAAAATTTACCCCTTTGTAATTTAGTCAATGGAAGTAAATTTTCTATGTGCAATTTTTCTAGTTTTTTCTCCTTTATCCAAGGCTAATTTCTATGTGTTTGGACTAAAGGTTTTCTGTGTATCTCCATTGATTTTTGTCTCTTCAAGCTCAGGTAAGTTCTTGTTTGAGCACAGTTGGATGTTGCTACAGTCAATAACATTTCTTGTAGTTTTTTTTTTTATATACCAGATTCAACTACATAGACAGGGGTTGCCTATCCTGTATTATTCAGACTGATCACAGGTTGGGCTAAAAAGAAATATTTTTGGTTTGCACAATAAGACAAGAAGTGTACAACTTTAGCAGATCAACTACTTGTCGGTAGGATCACCTCTAATGAGATCAACTATTGTCTATGTAGGCTAAGAATTGCTAGGTTGCGGTTTAGCATGGTAAAATCCTAACAATATTTAAGTAATAATGGAAAACTCTAGGATCATCATTAAGTTGTAAACTCCTATTTTGATTGTGCAAAAGTTTTTGTGATTTTTTTTTAGCTTACATAGACAGGGGTTGCCTGTCCTATATTATTCATATTGGCCATAGGTTGGGCTGAAGGTGGTGGTTGATTTACTTGCCCTGTTTGTTGTTGTTGGGATCTCTCTTTGAGAAGAATTCAGACTAGGCAACAGATTTTGCATCTCTGAGTTATGGAAGTAAATGGCATTCATCAATGATATGTCCCTATGAACAAATGCTACAGGTAGCTGATATGGCTATTTTGTTCAAGGGATAGTCTTGTATATCTACCATGATATCTTCCCAACACCTAGTACAAATTTGTTTATACTACCCTGATGATATGGATATAAAAATGGTAGTACTAGCAGATGGTCTTCTATTCTAAGAGATCTTATGTTTCTTGATAATGAGGATGATGAATTCTTTCAATTTTTATCAAGAATTTCAAACATAGGCAATTTAACCCCCAAGTGTGAAGATCACCTCCCTGTGGTTGCTTGTTTTCTAAATGGACTGAAATGCAACTATCAATAATTATTATTTATACCAGCTATTTCATTCAGATTTTACTCTAAACTTCATAAGTTAGCACAATAATAATTATTTGACTACTTTTACCCTCTAACAACACCATGATCCCCGACAACGATGCCAAAATGATGAGTGTCATTGAGTCTCATCATTTAATCTCAATGATTTATCAATTCGGGGTGGTGTCCAAGGCTGTCTACGATAGAAGGCTAGGGCAGAGTACAATTTAGGCATTCAGATTTCAAGCATTTATTGGTGAAGCAGATTTTGGTTTAGCCTTTTGGTGTCACACTAAACCTAGTCTGAAGAATGGAAACTAAAATAAATTACAGGAATTGAAAACTAATTCTAAGTTGCAAGAATTGAAATCTAACTACAATTGCATGAATTGAAATTGCTAAATTGAAAGTCTAATCTACTTTTGTAAATTGCTAAATTAAATCCTAAGTTACATTTGCAAAATTGAAATCTAGTTACTTTTGCATAATTGAAATGATGCTTGTAAATGAAACTTATTCTAAAAACACCTGTCAATGCCCCGCCACAAAAGGTCGTCAAGCTTCTGCTACAGGAATTGACAGCAAAATGAAATATGTTAAAAATGGAAAGTTGCTAAAATAGAAAGGGGAAAACATGGAAAGCAAAGGAAAAATGTTTAATATAATTTGTCAGCTGACATACACACAAATGATGTACACAAACATAATAGAAAACATAAATCACATAATACAAAATAAAAACAAGAAAATGAAATATGGCAAGCAATCTATTAATTCTACTGCAACAAAATTATAGATTAAAACCTGCCATAAAATCCCTCCTTCTAGATCTGAAAGTGGGCCCATACTTCCTGATCTAGAAGGAGGTGAAAAGCACTCCTTAACTAATTAACACTCAGAACAGAAAATGATAAAATAGCTGCACTTTTATTGATGACAGAACATGCTGAAAACTATTACAAAAAATTATTGTACAGTCCTAATTGTTGCTATTGAAAACTCTCCTCTATTCTAATTCCTAACTGGCTCAACCAAGGAGGGAGCTGTGTTATTTATATAAATATTTACAACATATCCCATGCTCAAATCAGCCTATGTGCTGCTTTACAGTGATTTGCCAATAATTCTGGATCTGAAATAAATGCAAATCTGGACAATTTGTGTTGCAGTAGTAGTCATTGGCCCTTAGAAAGCATCTTCAGTGGTGGGAGTACGTGGGAGGAGTCTAGAAATATCTCACACATCTTTCTCCACTTCAGAATATGCCATTTCTATCTTGCAAACAACTTTCTATTATGCTGTAGTTTTTTGGGTTTATCCTAGAAGAGGATCAAAATTGATCTTTTCCATGAATGGTGGCTTTGGATGGCAAGGACGGCAAAGTCAGATGGGAGATATTTTCCTTTAACCTTCTCAACCTTCTTTCCCTTTTTCCATCATCAAAAATAGTCAAAAAGTCAAAAAGCACTTTTTTGTTCTCATTTCGAAGATAAGTGGCTCATTTCGAAGAGACTGTATTTCTCATTTCGAAGATGTCTTGTTCATTTCGAAGATCTTCGGAATGAACAACTGTGTGCTCTTCAAATTATTTTAGCTGCATTTCTCAGGTGGATTAGCCCTCAGGATCAGATTGCAATAGCCTTCATTCCTCTCCATGTGTGAATTCCATGCCTTGCCATTCATTGGTAGCTTGCTGGAATTTACATGGTAAATTACTGCATTTTCCAGTTCTGATTGCATAGTTGTAAAATATTGGCATTTCTTGCAAATTCAAACAAATTAGAACATGGAAAAATTATTCAAATATCAACATGAAGGAGTACATCAAGTTGCTACTGAATTTATACACTTCATTCACCAAGTAACCATGCTGAAATAGTGCAACAATGCTTGCACAATTGTCCCCGCTCTGTTATACCCTGTTGCTGCCTATTTAGACCATGTGGGAATGCTTCTAAATAGGTCAGATGTCTTCTGTAGTCCTTCTGAACTCATTCCATCCATATCCTCATGCTTTGCTTGACAACTTCAAGGTGTTCCTATAAAGTGACAGCTTGCTGATTTTTATATGGCTGTTTTTTTCAGATTTTCAGATTTATGACAAGTCCTAAACTTTTGGCTTCAATGTGGATTTGAAACAAGTTGAAGGGCAGGAAAACATTCAAAAACCATTGAGAAGTTAATGGATATCAGCATACCACATTTGGTTAATTGAAATGCATGTTTTTACTTGCTACTTAATCAAGCAAAATCAGTCACAAAATGCTGAAAATAGTCAAAAACAGAGATATAGTATTCCTAACATAAAATCATGCAAACACTTAACAAATAGTATATTTTAGTCAACTATTTGGCAATTAACTTATCATATGGTAGTCAAACATTGTGCAATAATGAGGCACTTTTGGGCCTCATCATCCCCCCAACTTGAACTGATGCATGCCCTCATGCATCTTAGTAGTCCATAGTAATTGTTGACACTTTTTGTCACATTATACAAGGGGTAGAAGAATAGTAGAATTTTGTATAATATTTCCTTGTTGAAAGTTTTTCTTTTATTTTAAGTTACAACAATTTTGACTCTCCCTATCGCCCCTTTTATAAAATGAAGAAGAAAGAGCTTCGCTACCAAACAGGCCAAGGAAAATAGCTTCGTCGAAGGAAAAGAAGGAGAATGTGGAAAGAACTTCGGGCCCGAAGCACTTCAAATCACCACTTCGGGCGAAAACCTTGCGAAGTAATATCGCCAAAGGAAATACAAAGATAACGCTTCGCACCCGAAGCATTTTCAGCAGCCGCTTCGGGCGGAAGTTTTGCGAAGCAGCATCCAAACGACTTCGTCGAAGGAGGAGAGCATAATCCAAATCAGCTAAGGTAAGGAAACTACTTCGGGCCCGAAGTATTTTTGACACCTACTTCGGCCAGTTTTCACCCGAAGCAGTGGTGCCCGAAGCAAAATGACAATGTGTCGAAAATAGAGAAGTGCTTCGGGAGGATATTCCCCGAACCGCAGTTTTGAGAAAGAATCGGGCCGAAACATTTTCCAGCCGAAGCAGTTTCGCCGACAAAGGACAAAGGGCCCCATTTCAAAGATGGAATCCGCTCGGCACTCGACATCCCCGAAGTAGTTTCTGCGAAGCATTATTTTGCGAAGAACAAATCAAGGAGAATCTACTTCGGCCCAAGGCTTTGGCGAGGCGGAGATGTAGCGAAGCACTTTTCGGGCCCACGTTCCAAGGCGGGCAGCTTCCCAAGGTGATCGAAGGCCCCTTATAAATACCCCCTTTCTTGCCCGATAAGTCCGCTGACCATTTTTGGCAAACGAAAGGGACGTAACGGTCCTCGAAGTAAAACCCGACGGGCGTAACGATCACTCAAGCACAGCATCCAGAAGCCGGGGACACTCGGGCGGTGCATTAAATGAATGTTTCCATGGTTGACCCGATCACAGTTGCTAGTTTTGGTAGCCGATTTGAGAGATCATTCGCAGCGACCGTGAGGAGCCGATTTCTCAGGGCCCGAGGGTGTACTCCGCCATTTTTTGTAATAATGACTCAGAGGGTCGGGTCCTCTATAAAAACCCAGGCATGTAATGTAAAAAGGGGGGGAACTTTCTGCTAGAAAGCTGCTGTAACTTGATGTCCTGCGTTTAATACTAAAGACCTTTTGTGCTCTATTTCTCTCTTTTATGCTGCCTTCTGTGCTTAATTCTTTTGTCTTTTCTCGTTCGCGTATCGAGACTCTAAATCCTGAATCCGATGTGCGATCGGGGACTGAACCCCTAAAATTCGCCCTGAAGGATACATAGGAGAGGAAAAATGCCTTGTCGCTTTCCTTTATGCTGCCTGGTGGATCGAGGTTTCTGTTATTCCCTTATCTCAATCGCTGTTACTCTGAACCCTGAATTCCAGCGAGAGAGAAAGGAGAACCCTGCGAACCCGTCCAGAGGATACATAGGAAGTTCGGCATTTCATTTCTTTCATGTTATTCTTGGTATTTCTTGCTGCTATTCGAGTTGTTAGCGAGTGATCGTGCTTCCTGTTCTCTCCCACCTTAAATCATCATCTTCTAACCCTTACTCTTTTTATTTCTTTCTCTAACCCTTACCCCTTTTTATTTCTTTTCCTAACCCTTACTCTGTTTATTTCTTTCCTGCACTCTTGTCTCAAACCCCAAAAGTAGATTAGTATAGGAGCCGGCCTTTCTCCGGAGATTGGCACGAGGGGCATCTCTTCCCTTCGGCCTTTCAATGTTGGTCGCAGGTCCAGGGCGCGCAAACCCACCGAAAGTCCTTTCCTGTGCGGATTTGATGACCAACAGTTTTGGCACGCCCGGTGGGACCCAAGGTCCCATATTTGAGAAAATTTCTAGCCCGTCTTCATCGGAGCCAGTAGTTCTAACAAGTTCCCGGTGAGATCCGGTCAGTCTCATCTTCTGAGTAGTAGTGAGAATCGATGCTCTCATTACTAAAAGACTCTTAGCATCTGGCGACTCTGTTTTACCCGAGAATCTCTGAAGTCGTGAAGACCAGTGCCTAAACCTGGTTTTCGTAACCAGGACTCCCGTGTCTTAAGAAGGTCCGAGTTCGGTGAATCTCTGGCCTGTCTTCATCTGATAAAATCACCTGGCGACTCAGTTGAGCTGAAGATCCAGATTTCCTAGTCGTAGGCGCCTTTCAAATCTGAAAGAAGATATCCCGGAGGAATCAAGGTTCGGTGAGCAGCCTTGACCTCATAAGCGGAGAAAGAATGTCCACCTAACGACTCCGACTCAGCGGTGACAACCATGATTTCCATAGGCTACTGTCGTAATGGCTGGGAGAAGCTTTCCTAGCTGGAATGATCCAGGCCCCCTGAATATCCAAAGCTACCACGAGATTCCCAAAAGTGCTTTGAAATCATTGATGAAATACAGCGGCACCACGGGAATGGCCCGAGAGCACCTTGAAGATGTTGTCGATTTAGCGACCCTCCATGACATTATCCATGAAGATGTCATGATCAGACTTCTTGTTCTATCTCTAGAAGGAAGGGCGCTGCGGTGGTACAGATTGCTCAGGCCCAAGAGCATCTGCTCATGGGATGACTTAGCGGGGGCATTGATCGAAATGTTCGATGGCTCTCAGGACCCCTTCCATCTCTTCGCATACCTCTCCACCATCAAGAGAGCACCTTCGGAGGGTATCACGGACTTCAATGTCCGATTCTATAGAAGTTGGAAGAGAATTCCCACTGGAGATCCAACCGACGCCCGCCCAAGCCCATCTCTTCTATGTTCGGGCCTTCCACCCGGACGTAAGCCTCATTCTACTGCAATCAGGGGAACGAAGGTTCCCTCAAATATTTGAGGAGGCAATACGAGCGGAACGACTTCTGCTCCTATCGGGAAAGTGGCAGTGGAGAGAAACTCCATCGCTTCCTCCGATAATTACTGCTCCTGTCCGGCCAACGTAGTACTCATCATGGGGCATTCCTCACACTGAGCCGAGGCCTGAGATGCAGTCATTTGGAGCTTCGGAGGCGGACCTCATACTAGTCCAACAATGGGAATACGCAAGCATGGCCCACCCAATGAACAACATGGCTGCTCGCGATCTCCATCAAGAGGTGAACCGAGGAGAGAAGCAGACTCGAGTGGTAGAACCCGAGAACAAAGAGGGCACATTTTTGCACCCTTTTTGTATCCCAAGAGATGGCATGCAAGTGTTCAGCCAAAGCTCATCAAGCCTGTCCGATTCAGAGGATGAGCCCGAAGGGATTCTGGAGGACTACTCTTCATCGGAGGAACCTTGTTACCATATCAGTGGGATGGAAGAACCTGTACCCGACCTTCATTTGGAAGAATCTATAGAATTTTGGCATTGGGTCTGGTATTGGTTTCAGCTATCCCTAAGACCGATGCCCCAAGAAGGCTTTCAAGTGGCGAACTTCTTCGCCAATAATCTGGGCACTAGCAAGGATGAAAATCGGCTGCGTTGCTTCCTCTTCGCAGCATGGACAACTTCAGGTAGAAATGATCCAAACTTCGAAGGTCAGCTAAAGTTCAACCTGATCTGGTCGGGTCACTACAGGTTTACCGGATAATCACCTGAAGTGAATCCATGGTGGCGGCATGCCAATTATGCCGCAAGCTTGTGTAGATACTGTAAATAGTTCGGCTGATAAATAAAGTGTTGCTTAGGGACTCAGGTCGAGTTTTACTTCGACGGCTAAGCTCTAAAAAAAAAAAAAATCCTTCGAGAAAAGGTTCCCCGAAGTAGCCAATGGAAAATGGCTCGCAGCAACGACTCAGACCAGGGTCCGAGAGATACTTAGCCAAAGGGATTCCAAGCGAAACAGTTTTCGAAGGAGGACCGACGAACCACCTTCTGCGAAGAGAACTACTTCGGGCCCGAAGCGTAGAAAATCGGCTCGCACCAAAGGTTCGCTGTGAAGCATTTCAACCCTGACCTCGACTTCACCAACCCAACGACGAAAAAGGTAGGGGCATTTAAAATGTGCCTAGGGGAACGTGTCGATAGCCACCTTCAAAAGCATCCAAAGTAGGTGAGTTAAATGAAAAGGTGGTGGGTACGTCCTCTAGGGATTCAGTTAGGAGAAAAGTTCATGCTCGGGTACAGAGTGGCAGAGGGTCACGCTTCCAAAGCAAGCCGTAATCATCATAACACACAGCCCTGTGTACCACTCCACCATGCGGCGAATTAGATGAAGCGACGTAGATTTAATTATGGTAAGTGCCATAAATATGGGTAGTTGCCTTCTAGGGCTATATAAGGTAGACTCCAGCAGTAAGGAAGCTATTTGCTCGATAATTCATGCAAACTTCGCTGCTAGCCTTCAAGCTCTCCTATCTTGCGCTTCGAAGCCTCCAATCCCGAAGCCCTCCGCATTGTTTTCTCCATTACCCCTAGCACTATGGGAAAGAAGAACTCTAAGGAAAAGGGGAAGGAACCGAAGTGGTGGCCCCGAACGACCAAAGGCAAAGGGCCATGACAAAGGGCCGAAGAAAGTTGATTTTAGCCGTCGCCTTGAGAAACAAGTCATGGGAGAAAGAGAGGATTCTGAGGATGAGCAACCTGAAGAACCACCGGTTGATGCGTGGGATAGGATCAGAGACACCAAGCTATCGAGGAGCATAGCTGAACTCAGGAGCACCATCGAGTTCATGAAAAGCAGGCTCTCGACAGACAACAAAAGAGCTGCCGCTTACTACTCCCAGATATATTGGTATCTGACGCCCCCCATGCATCACTGCCCTGAGCTGATTGATGCCATTACGCGGAACTATCAGCCCGCCTCCAAGCAAGTGGTAGATGCCTCCGGCCACAAGCTATTCTCTATTCTGAAGGAAGATGTCCAGGCAGCCTTTGCACCACAGCAGGGCCCTCCTAAGGGGTACACAGTTCGCAACGTTATTCTTAGCGAACAAATGGAGAGGTTCAAGTCCTCCAATTACATGATCAATTTTTTGTAGTAGAGCCTCAAAAGCGGGCTCCCTTCGGGCAAATTGCCCCAAATGCCCCTACCCTTGGAGGCCTTCAAAAATGTCGACATCTTCTCCATCATTGCATGGGTGGCAGGCCTATCTACCGACGCTTCGGTGCACCCGTGGTGGTGTCTTTGGGTGAGTGTATTTCCAGAGGGGAATTTTATGCCCTCGATGCTTCGAGGCCGAGCACCAACCTAGTATTTTTGACTGGGCAGAATGGGTGGCCAGGACCCTACATACGCGGCTCACCAACATGAAGAATGTTGGGACAAATAAGTACTTCTCGCCCTGTTCTCTTCTTGTTTGGTTATTTTTCTTTCATGTACATAAGAGTTTCCCTTATGTTGCTATTACGACAAGCGGTGAGGATGGAAATCCTTTTCCTGTATACCAGTGGACCCTTCTCCTATTGAAGACGGAGTCCTATTATTCTTTTAACCAACAATTTTTGGGACCCGCAATGCACATGCTAACGGGGTCTTCCCCTCGGGTTCCCCTCCTCCTAAGGGACAAGGTGGTACAAGAGAAGAGGGGAGACATTTTTCAGCTGACACAGGGGCTCGTAATTCGCATATTCGGCTTCATAGGGAAGCCTTTCCTACTGCCAGTCTATCCCTCCGAATACCAGTTCGCATTGGAGGTCGCTCGACAGAGCGATGCAACAAACGCCATTTATGGCCATGGACGAAAATGGGCTCACACCTACGATTTCCCTTTCAAAATGGGAGTTATCGAGGTGTTTGCCCTCAAACAAAATGTTTTCTTGGAGGAGAAACTCGCCAATTTTGGCCTAGTCCAGCTTCCTCAACAATGGCTCTATGACCCCCTGGGGGTAATGAGGGACCATCTTCGATTTAAGAACTTCCACGCTTGCCCCTATCCAGAAATCGTAGAGCAGAGGAACAATCCCAATGGGAGGGATCTAGAGTGGCACTTGGAGAAAATGGAAATGCTACCTCCCTGGCATGAGTTCTACCCGATGGAGGTTGCATATGACCCAGTTCGGCACCCTCTCCCGAGCCCCAACTCCACCTTCTGGAAGAAGGCAAAAGATGATTTGAAAGAGGCAGCGAAAGATTGGGACGTGGCCCAGCTAAGAGAGTGGTGGATAATGAGGGTCCACCACCAAAAGATGAACTCTTACGGACTTTTGGCGACTGACAAGGACTTCACGGCGGTCTATGAGGCCAATGCTGGAACATGGAAGCCCCTGTCCTTCGCCGACCTCATTCCCTCGGCTATCCCAGGTTCGGGCGAAAGCCCAAAGAGAGAGGAAACTACTTCGGAGCCGAAGAAAGGGAAGAAGGCCAAAGCCACGCCACGGAGGCCACCTCAAGTACCTATGGGAGGCCAAGACACGAGCTCCGAAGAGTCGGAGCAACCGTTGGTGAAAACAAAGAGAAAGAGGCCAGAATCAGTCCAAGTGCCTCCAAGCCATCCAAAGCGGCTCCGTACAGGGTTTCAGAGCCCTTCCACTGGACGACCTACATCGGGCCCGTCCGAAGCAAATGTTGAGAGTGCATAGCACCGCCAAGCGCCGAAACCATCCCCGATATCAACATCGTCAATGTGGAGGAACTCCTCCAATCCGAAGGGGATGCCGAGGCAAAAAAAGAGCAGGAGACGGCTGCACTTGAAGTCACTACAGCCGCTTTGCCAGGAGGGCACTCAGGTACGCATTCTCCACCCTTTGCTCAAGACTCACCCATGTCCACTATGGCCACGGTCGAAGGTTCCCATCAGTCTCCCCTCAGGGCCACTCATCCCCTCACGCGTCACCCGTGGCTAGTCCAAGTCCATCCCACGATCCCGGTCGGGATAAGTCCATTGAAGTCACTTCGCCCACTCACGCTGCCACTCCCTTGATTCTTAGCAGAAGTGGAGGTATCGCTTCGACGCCGAGCCCCACCACCCAATTCCTCATCTCGCATGATGTGGCCCCCATTGCCGAAATGCCCTCCACACCCACCATCGAACCTCCTTGTGAAGCATCCCCCATACACTCCCTGTATTTGTTCACTCCTTCGGCTGGTGACCCAGCCTTGTTTGAGTCTGAGATGTCCTTGATCAAGGAGCGCCCCCTTGCCGAGAAGCTGCTCCAAGCCCGACAGAATACCGACAAAATCCTGAAGGAGGCGAGAAAGAAAAGAGGGCGAGCGACGGCTCAAGTTGAAAAATGCACCGTGTTTGATTTGAAAGCTGGGAAGATGCACAAGATCAAGAAGGTCCCTAAGGTACAGAAGCCTCTGGATGAAATGACTCCAGCAGACTATGATTACCAGGAAACACCTAAGGACCTGGTGCATCTAAATGTAGACAACGAATCGGCATCCATGCATGTCCGAATTGAGACCTTTAGGGCTCATGCAGTCATCGCCAACCAGCGCAGGATCGAGGCCGAGGCCGCCAACGTCAAGCTAGAGGAAGATTTGGCGAGGGTCCGCTCCAAGTTGGCAGAGGCCGAGGAGCAGTGCAAGGCCATGAAAAAGGAAACACGTGCCCTAAAACTGCAAGTTCTACAGCTCCAGAATACTGAAGAAAATCAGGCGTAGAGACAAGCCAAAAATGATCTAAAGGCCAAGGAGCTGGAAGGCAGAGTTGCACAAATGCAAGCCCAGTTGTACGAGAAGGAAGACCTGACGGTGTTTGATAGGAGCAAAATTAAGGAGATTCGTGCCCATTTGCTCAAGAATTTTAGGTCTCGGTGTTCCAGCGCCCTCACGATTCTAACCTTCATCACCGAAGCCCAGCGCGCTATTGCCGAAGGAGGGCCAATCATTGATGAAGTCACGCAGAAAGCCAGGAGCAGGCTCAAGTTAGCCTTCGACGTCCAGAATGCGAAATATCAAGACTTGCAGGTCACTGCGATGACTCGGACGGCTAGGGATTGGTCCACGGCCTAGGCCATAGTTCGCGCCTTCTTTTCCAAGGTGCGAAAAGCTCAGAAGGCGAGAAGGCTCCAAGACATTTTTGACAATGAGCAGCGTGCCTCGATGAATTATTTTTAGGACCTCTCTTCCTTGGGTTTCCCGAGTTTCACAGATGATGACGGGAACCTTCTGACTAAAGATGACCTCAAACCAGTCTGGCTCCAGTTCGAGGGCGATGTCTCGGAGATAGACGGGTGGGCGGAGCCGATCTCGGAAGGGCAGATAACCGACTTCATCTTGAGGTACTGCAAGATGGTAGCATGCCTAAACGATTTATTCATCAGGGCCAAACATGCTGACATCGGGCAAATTGATCGGTTTCGCATTTTGGTTAAGGCATTACAAGATCAAGAACCATTCCAAAAGGGTGCCTGGGCTCATGTCCGAAGAACGATGAAGCGCATCCGTGATCGCCTCGAACCATCACCTCAGCCAGAAGCCACGCCAGAGGAAGAAGGAGAAGAGGAACAAGAAGAGGGACAGACCGCAGAAGCAGGGTCTGGGGAAAACCAATAACTCTGCAGCCCAATGGATCAGGACTAAAGGGTTCTTTTGCCGAGACAAGCTCGTCACCCCGCGAGCCGCCAAGAATGTTGACACTTTTTGTCACATTATACAAGGGGTAGAAGAATAGTAGAATTTTGTATAATATTTCCTTGTTGAAAGTTTTTCTTTTATTTTAAGTTACAACAATTTTGACTCTCCCTATCGCCCCTTTTATAAAATGAAGAAGAAAGAGCTTCGCTACCAAACAGGCCAAGGAAAATAGCTTCGTCGAAGGAAAAGAAGGAGAATGTGGAAAGAGCTTCGGGCCCGAAGCACTTCAAATCACCACTTCGGGCGAAAACCTTGCGAAGTAATATCGCCAAAGGAAATACAAAGATAACGCTTCGCACCCGAAGCATTTTCAGCAGCCGCTTCGGGCGGAAGTTTTGCGAAGCGGCATCCAAACGACTTCGCCGAAGGAGGAGAGCATAATCCAAATCAGCTAAGGTAAGGAAACTACTTCGGGCCCGAAGTATTTTCGACACCTACTTCGGCCAGTTTTCACCCGAAGCAGTGGTGCCCGAAGCAAAATGACAATGTGTCGAAAATAGAGAAGTGCTTCGGGAGGATATTCCCCGAACCGCAGTTTTGAGAAAGAATCGGGCCGAAACATTTTCCAGCCGAAGCAGTTTCGCCAGCAAAGGACAAAGGGCCCCATTTCAAAGATGGAATCCGCTCGGCACTCGACATCCCCGAAGTAGTTTCTGCGAAGCATTATTTTGCGAAGAACAAATCAAGGAGAATCTACTTCGGCCCAAGGCTTTGGCGAGGCGGAGATGTAGCGAAGCACTTTTCGGGCCCACGTTCCAAGGCGGGCAGCTTCCCAAGGTGATCGAAGGCCCCTTATAAATACCCCCTTTCTTGCCCGATAAGTCCGCTGACCATTTTTGGCAAACGAAAGGGACGTAACAGTCCTCGAAGTAAAACCCGACGGGCGTAACGATCACTCAAGCACAGCATCCAGAAGCCAGGGACACTCGGGCGGTGCATTAAATGAATGTTTCCATGGTTGACCCGATCACAGTTGCCAGTTTTGGTAGCCGATTTGAGAGATCATTCGTAGCAGCAGCGAGGAGCCGATTTCTCAGGGCCCGAGGGTGTACTCCGTCATTTTTTGTAATAATGACTCAGAGGGCCGGGTCCTCTATAAAAACCCAGGCATGTAATGTAAAAAGGGGGGGAACTTTCTGCTAGAAAGCTGCTGTAACTTGATGTCCTGCGTTTAATACTAAAGACCTTTTGTGCTCTATTTCTCTCTTTTATGCTGCCTTCTGTGCTTAATTCTTTTGTCTTTTCTCGTTCGCGTACCGAGACTCTGAATCCTGAATCCGGTGTGCGATCGGGGACTGAACCCCTAAAATTCGCCCTGAAGGATACATAGGAGAGGAAAAATGCCTTGTCGCTTTCCTTTATGCTTGCCTGGTGGATCGAGGTTTCTGTTATTCCCTTATCTCAATCGTTGTTACTCTGAACCCTGAATTCCAGCGAGAGAGAAAGGAGAACCCTGCGAACCCATCCAGAGGATACATAGGAAGTTCGGCATTTCATTTCTTTCATGTTATTCTTGGTATTTCTTGCTGCTATTCGAGTTGTTAGCGAGTAATCGTGCTTCCTGTTCTCTCCCACCTTAAATCATCATCTTCTAACCCTTACTCTTTTTATTTCTTTCTCTAACCCTTACCCCTTTTTATTTCTTTTCCTAACCCTTACTCTGTTTATTTCTTTCCTGCACTCTTGTCTCAAACCCCAAAAGTAGATTAGTATAGGAGCCGACCTTTCTCCGGAGATTGGCACGAGGGGCATCTCTTCCCTTCGGCCTTTCAATGTTGGTCGCAGGTCCAGGGCGCGCAAACCCACCGAAAGTCCTTTCCTGTGTGAATTTGATGACCAACAGTAATATGCTGGTTTTATTCTTGTGAACAACATCCTTTGCTACCTGTTAACTGAGAAATTCCTCCTTGCTACACTATATCAAGTATTTTGTAACTAAGCACATGTATGATTCTTTTTCTACAAGTTTTAATGTTGCAAGGTACCTCTTAAAGGCTTGATATCATGTGATTCATCTTGCAATAGTCTTATTATGGAACCATATTTGGCAGATGCACTACTACTGATGGAATTTTCTGTTCTTAACAACATTTCAGCCTGAATTCTTATTTTTTGTTGTTTGCCCCTTTTGAACAAAATTGATTTTTTTTTTTGAAATGCTTGAGGGATGTACTTACTTATGGTAGAGCCTTATAAACCTCAATATTTTATTTACCCTACTCTTTTTGCTATTCTATAGCATTTTCAAAAATTTTGATACAGTTTTTTCTCATTTCGAAGATATCTGGCTCATTCCGAAGAGACTGTATTTATCATTCCGAAGATGTCTGCTCATTTCGAAGAGACTGTATTTCTCATTTTGAATATGTATGCTCATTCTGAAGAGACTGTATTTCTCATTTCGAAGATGTTTGCTCATTTCGAAGAGACTGCAATTCTCATTTCGAAGATGTCTGCTCATTTCGAAGAGACTGCATTTCTCATTCCGAAGATGTTTGCTCATTCCGAAGAGACTGCATTTCTCATTCCGAAGATGTTTGCTCATTCCGAAGATCTTCAAAAAAATGTAGAAATGACCTCTTATGCAAAATTTAGCTATATATTCTATTGTGGGCCAATCTCTAGAGTGTATAAGCCTTCAATAACATCAAAAATCCCTTCTTCATCCTTTTGTTTAGATGTTATTCTTTGTTTTGTATGTTGTTGTTTTATTTCAATAGTACTAAAATAGAACCTTCAGGTGCATTTTGTTGATTATCCTCCTTCAATTTATTAGACAATTGTGAGATATAAACTTGTAGTTCTCCTTCTGAAATTTTCCCTACAAATTGAAATAGAATTGCTGTCATGTCTGTCCCAAAATTAGGTTTTTGCATAGTTTTGGAATTTCTATGCAATTAAGGGCATAAGGAGGTGTTTCTTGACATCTTGAACATGTTCCTTTTTCAACTTGTCAATGTTGTATGAATAGTTTATGTCAAATACCGACTATCATACACTAAATGCTAAATGTTTACTATGAATTAAATGCAAGAAACACATACCTTCATCGTCTGAAAATTGGTCATGCAACTTACAAGCTGCTTTTGATGATTGTTAGTAGGCTATCTGAAAACATAAACATAACACATGTGCATTGTAAGATTTGTACAATGGTGGAACAATGATGGGTAGATCAACAAGGCAATGCATGCCAAAAAATCAATTTTCATGCAAGCCAACTCAGTAGCGCCTCCAAGAAAGTTTTCACTACTGAATTATTCATTTTTTGCTGTCCTGTATTATTCATATCGGCCACAGGTTGGGCTAAAGGTGGTGGTTGATTTACTTGCCCTGTTTGTTGTTTTTGGTATCTCTCTTTGAGAAGAATTCAGACTAGGCAACATATTTTGAATCTCTGAGTTATGGAAGTAAATGGCATTTATAAATGATGTCCTTGTGAACAAATGCTACATGTAGCTGATATGGCTATTTTGTTCAAGGGATAGTCTTGTATATCTACCATGATGTCTTCCAAACTCATAAGACAAATTTGTTTATACTACCCTAATGATATGGATATAAAAATGATAGTACTAGCAGATGGCTCCTCTAAGAGATCTTATGTTTCTTGATAATGAGGATGATGAATTCTTTCAATTTTTATCAAGAATTTCAAACATAGGCAATTTAACCCCCAAGTGTGAAGATCACCTCCCTATAGTTGCTTGTTTTCTAAATGGACTAAAATGCAACTATCAATAATTGTTATTTATATCAGCTATTCATTTAGATTTTACTCTAAACTTCATAATTTATCACAATAACAATTATTTGACTGTTTTTACCCTCTAACAACACCATGATCCCCGAAAACGGTGCCAAAATGATGAGTGTCGTTGAGTCTCATCATTTAATATCAATGATTTATCAATCCGGGGTGGTGTCCAAGGTTGTCTACGATAGAAGACTAGGGCAGAGTACAATTCGACCATTCAAATTTCAAGCATTTATTGGTGAAGCAGATTTTGGTTTAGCCTTTTGGTGTCACACTAAACATAGTCTGAAGAATGGAAACTGAAATAAATTACAGGAATTGAATACTAATTCTAAGTTGTAAGAATTGAAATCTAACTACAATTGCATGAATTGAAATTGCTAAATTGAAATCTAATCTACTTTTGCAGAATTGAAATTGCTGAAATGAAATCCTAAGTTACTTTTGCAGAATTGAAATTGCTGAAATGAAATCCTAAGTTACATTTGTAGAATTGAAATCTAGTTACTTTTGCATAATTGAAATGATGCTTGTAAATGAAACTTATTCTAAAAACACTTGTCAATGCCCTGCCACAAAAGGTCGTCAAGCTTCTGCTATAGGAATTGACAGCAAAATGAAATATGCTAAAAATAAAAAGTTGCTAAAGTAGAGAAAACATGGAAAGCAAAGGAAAAATGCGTAATATAATTTGTCAGCTGATATACACACAAATGCTGTATACAAATATAATAGAAAACATAAATCACATAATACAAAATAAAAACAAGAAAATGAAATCTGGCAAGCAATCTGTTAATTCCTGCTGCAGCAAAATTATAGATTAAAACCTGCCATAAAATCCCTCATTCTAGATCTGAAAGTGGGCCCATACTTCTTGATCTAGAAGGAGGTGAAAAGAACTCCTTAACTAATTAACACTCAGAACAAAAAATGATAAAATAGCTGCACTTTTATTGATGACAGAACATGCTGAAAACTATTACAAAAAATTACTGTACAGTCCTAATTTTTGCAATTGAAAACTCTTCTCTATTCTAATTCCTAACTGGCTCAACCAAGGATGGAGATGTGTTATTTATATAAATATTTACAACATATCCCATGCTCAAATCAGCCTATGTGCTGCTTTACAGTGATTTGCCAATAAATTTGGATCTGAAATAAATGCAAATCTGGACAGTTTGTGTTGCAGTAGTAGTCATTGGACCTTAGAAAACATCTTCAGTGGTGGGAGTATGTGAGAGGAGTATAAAAATATATCTCATATCTTTCTCCACTTTAGAATATGCCATTTTTATCTTGCAAACAACTTTCTATTATGTTGTAGTTTTTCTGGGTTTATCTTAGAAGAGAATCAAAATTGATCTTTTCAATGAATGGTGGCTTTGGACGACAAGGACAACAAAGTCAGATGGGAGATATTTTCCTTTAATATTTTCAACCTTCTTTCCATTTTTCCATCATCAAAAATAGTCAAAAAGTAAAAAAGCACTTTTCTGTTCTCATTTCGAAGATAAGTGGCTCATTTCGAAGAGACTGTATTTCTCATTTCGAAGATGTCTTGTTCATTCCGAATATCTTTGGAATGAACAAATGTGTGCTCTTCAAATGATTTTAGCTGCATTTATCAAGTGGATTATCCCTCAGGATCATATTGCAATAGCCTTCATTTCTCTCCATGTGTGAATTCCATGCCTTACCATTCATTTGTAGCTTGTTGGAATTTACACGGTAAATTAGTACATTTTCCAATTCTGCTGCACAGTTGTAAAATATTGGTATTTATTGCAAATTCAAACAAATTATAACATGGAAAATTTATTTAAATATCAACATGAAGGATTACATCAAGTTGCTACTAAATTTATACACTTCATTCACCAAGTAACCATGCTAAAATAGTGCAACAATGCTACATAATTGTCCCTGCTCTATTATACCCGGTTGCTGCCTATTTAGACCATGTGGGAATGCTTCTAAATAGGTCAGATGTCTTTTGTAGTCCTTCTGAACTCATTCCATCTATATCCTCATGCTTTGCTTGACAACTTCAAGGTGTTCCTATAAAGTGACAGCTTGCTAAATTTTATATGGTTGTTTTTTCCAAATTTTCAGATTGATGACAGTCCTAAACTTTTGGCTTCAATGTGGATTTGAAACAAGTTGAAGGGCAGGAAAACATTAAAAACCATTGAGAAGTTAATGTATATAAGCATACCACATTTGGTTAATTGAAATGCATGTTTTTACTTGCTACTTAATCAAACAAAATTAGTCACAAAATGCTGAAAATAGTCAAAAATAAAGATATAGTATTCCTAACATAAAATCATGCAAACACTTAATAAATAGTATATTTTAGTCAACTATTTGACAATTAACTTATCATATGGTAGTCAAACATTATGCAATAATGAGGCACTTTTGGGCCTCATCATCCCCCCCAACTTGAACTGATGCATGCCCTCATGCATCTTAGTAGGCCATAGTAATATGCTAGTTTTATTCTTGTGAACAACATCCTTTGCTACCTGCTAACTGAGAAATTCCTCCTTGCTGCACTATATCAAGTATTTTGTAATTAAGCACATGTATGATTCTTTTTCTGTCTTTCTACAAGTTTTAGTGTTGCAAGGTACCTCTTAAAGGCTTGATATCATGTGATTCATCTTGCAATAGTCTTATTGTGGAACCATATTTGGCAGATGCACTACTACTGATGGAATTTTCTATTCTTAACAACATTTCAGCCTGAATGCTTATTTTTTGTTGTTTGCACCTTTTGAACAAAATTGTTTTTTTTTTTTGATTTGAAATACTTGAGGGATGTACTTACTTGTGGTAGAACCTTATAAACCTCAATATTTTATGTACCCTACTATTTTTGCTATTCTGTAGCATTTTCAACAATTTTGGTATAATTTCTGCTCATTTCGAAGATATCCTGCTCATTCCGAAGAGACTGTATTTCTCATTTCGAAGATGTCTGCTCATTCCGAAGAGACTGTATTTCTCATTTCAAAGATGTCTGCTCATTTCGAAGAGACTGTATTTCTCATTTCGAAGATGTTTGCTCATTTCGAAGAGACTATACTTCTCATTTCGAAGATGTCTGTTCATTCCTAAGAAACTGCATTTTTCATTTCGAAGATGTTTGCTCATTTCGAAGAGACTACATTTCTCATTTCGAAGATCTTCAAAAAAAATGCAAAAATGACCTCTTATGCAAAATTTAGCTATAGATTCTATTATGGTCCCATCTCTAGAGTGTATAAGCCTTCAATAAAATCAAAAATCCCTTCTTCATCCTTTTGTTTAGATGTTATTCTTTGTTTTGTATGTTGCTATTTTATTCCAGTAGTACTAAAATAGAACCTTCAAGTGCATTTTGTTGATTATCCTCCTTCAATTTATCAGACAATTGTGAGATATAAACTTGTAGTTCTCCTTCTGAAATTTGCCTTACAAATTGAAATAGAATTGCTGCCATGTCTGTCCCAAAATCAGGTTTTTGTATAAGTTTGGAATTTCTATGCAATTAAGGGCATAAGGAGGTGTTTCTTGATATATTGAACATGTTCCTTTTTCAACTTGTCAATGTTGTATGAATAGTTTATGTCAAATACCGACTATCATACACTAAATGCTAAATGTTTACTATGAATTAAATGCAAGAAACACATACCTTATTGTCCTAAAAATTGGTCATGCACCTTACAAGCTGCTTTTGATGATTATTAGCAGGCTATCTGAAAACATAAACATAACGCATGTGCAATGTGAGATTTGTACAATGGTGGAACAATGATGGGTAGATCAACAAGGCAATGCATGAAGAAAAATCGGTTTTCATGCAAGCCAACTCAGTAGCGTCTCCAAGAAGGTTTTCACTACTGAATTATTCATTTTTTTCTTTTTTTTTTCATTTTTTTATCTCTTTTTTTTATTTTTTTCATCAGAAGAGGCTGCCATTTCTAGTTTTCAACCAACTTTTGTCCCTTTTTTTTTTTTTGAAGTGCTCCAATGAGAGAGAAAATCTCTCTCTTATTTGGATAAGACCAATCATTATTCTGCAAAAACATGTCAATTATTGTATGAAAACACCATCTCTTTTTATAAAAACCTGCAACATTGATTCAACCTTCCTTTCTAGATGAGCATTAAGAATATTTATACATCATGATTGCCTCCTTATTGCTAGAAATGAAGTATTGGCTCCATTGTTCCTCTTCCTTGTTGAAATTGATGCTTGTCCTCATGTATCCCCATTTTGTGGGACATGCCTTTGCTACAATTTTTTTTTTCAAATTTTCTTGTCTTGCTTGTACCCAAGAAGGAAATTCACAAACAAGACTATTCTTCTTTTTGCTTTTCTTGTATTTTTTTGATTTTTTTTCTTTTTGTCAAACTTTTTATCATCACTCTGAATCTGATATTGAAGAGAAATTCTCTTCCATTATGTGTACATCCAATGGAATCTCCTTCAAGAACTCCTCCTTAGTTAATGGTGTATGGTATACCCGAAGGCAATGTCCATTCACCACTAACATCCTCCATGAATTACCAATGGAAGAAATAAACACTACTCCATATCTAAAAACTTATTCAATCAAGTCTTGTCCATGCCTCTTAGTCTGCAAAATATTGTCAATCTGTTCTTGAAACAATTAAATACCAATTCCCAAAAGATGTTAAATGCTTACATCAAGATAAAATCCTGATATACCCTTGTAATTCCATGTAAAGGGATTGAAATATTATTTCAAAATAACAACAATTTTGCTTTTTGTTTATAAGTCAGCCAACTAATAATGTTCAAGAATTTTCTTGGCTACACTTCAATTTGTTTCATTCCTAGGAGGACAAAATTTACCCCTTTGTAAAATGAAAGTAATTTTTTTATGTGCAATTTTTCTAGTTTTTTTTCTCCTTTATCCAAGGCTATTTTTTGTGTGTTTGGACTAAAGGTTTTCTGTGTATCTCCATTGATTTTTGTCCCTTCAATCTTAGGTAATTTCTTGTTTGAGCACAGTTGGATATTGCTACAGTCAATAACATTTTCTGTAGTTTTTTTTATACCAGATTCAGCTACATAGACAGGGGTTGCCTATCTTGTATTATTCAGATTGATCACAGGTTATGTTAAAAAAAATATTTTTGGTTTGCACAATAAGACAAGAAGTGTACAACTTTAGCAGATCAACTACTTGTCAGGTAGGATCACTTCTAATGAGATCAACTATTGTCTGTGTAGGCTAAGAATTGCTAGGTTGCGGTTTAGCATGGTAAAATCCTAACAATCTTTAAGTAATAATGGAAAAATCTAGGATCATCATTAAGTTGTAAACTTCTATTTTGATTGTGCATAAGTTTTTATGATTTTTTTTTTCAGCCTACATAGACAAGGGTTGCTTGTCCTGTATTATTCATATTGGCCATAGGTTGGGCTGAAGGTGGTGGTTGATTTACTTGCCCTGTTTGTTGTTGTTGGGATCTCTCTTTGAGAAGAATTTAGACTAGGCAACATATTTTGCATCTCTGAGTTATGGAAGTAAATGACATTCATAAATGATATGTCCTTGTGAACAAATGCTACAGGTAGCTGATATGGCTATTTTGTTCAAGGGATAGTCTTGTATATCTACCATGATGTCTTCCCAACACTTAATACAAATTTGTTTATACTACCCTGATGATATTGAAATAAAAATGGCAGTACTAACAAATGGCTCCTCTAAGAGATCTTATGTTTCTTGATAATGAGGATGATGAATTCTTTCAATTTTTATCAAGAATTTCAAACATAGGCAATTTAACCCCCAAGTGTGAAGATCACCTCCCTATGGTTGCTTGTTTTCTAAATTGATTGAAATGCAACTATCAATAATTGTTATTTATACCAGCTATTTATTCCAATTTTACTCTAAACTTCATAAGTTAGCACAATAACAATTATTTGATTGCTTTTACCCTCTAACAACACCATGATCCCCGACAATGACACCAAAATGATGAGTGTCGTTGAGTCTCATAATTTAATATCAATGATTTATCAATTCGAGGTGGTGTCTAAGGCTGTCTACGATAGAAGGCTAGGGCAGCGTACAATTTAGGCATTCAAATTTCAAGCATTTATTGGTGAAGCAAATTTTGGTTTAGCCTTTTGGTGTCACACTAAACATAGTCTGAAGAATGGAAACTGAAATAAATTACAAAAATTGAATACTAATTCTAAGTTGTAAGAATTGAAATCTAACTACAATTGCATGAATTGAAATTGCTAAATTGAAATATAATCTACTTTTGCAGAATTGAAATTGCTGAAATGAAATCCTTGTTGCACTATATCAAGTATTTTGCAATTAAGAACATGTATGGTTCTTTTTCTACAAGTTTTAGTGTTGCAAGGTACCTCTTAAAGGTTTGATATCATGTGATTCATCTTGCAATAGTCTTATTGTGGAACCATATTTGGCAGATGCACTACTACTGATGAAATTTTCTGTTCTTAACAACATTTCAGCCTGAATGCTTATTTTTTGTTGTTTGCACCTTTTGAACAAAATTGATTTTTTTTTTTTGAATTGAAATGTTTGAGGGATGTACTTACTTTTGGTAGAGCCTTATAAACCTTAATATTTTATGTACCCTACTCTTTTTGCTATTCTGTAGCATTTTCAGCAATTTTGGTACAATTTTTGCTCATTTCGAAGATATCCGGCTCATTTCGAAGAGACTATATTTCTCATTTCAAAGATGTCTGTTCATTTCGAAGAGACTATATTTCTTATTCCAAATATGTCTGCTCATTCTGAAGAGACTGTATTTCTCATTCTGAAGATGTTTGCTCATTTCGAAGAGACTGTAATTCTCATTTCGAAGATGTCTGCTCATTCCAAAGAGACTGCATTTCTCATTCCGAAGATGTTTGCTCATTATGAAGAGACTGCATTTCTCATTTCGAAGATGTTTGCTCATTTTGAAGATCTTCAAAAAAATGTAGAAATGACCTCTTATGCAAAATTTAGCTACAGATTCTATTGTGGGCCCATATCTAGAGTGTATAAGCCTTCAATAACATCAAAAATCCCTTCTTCATCCTTTTGTTTAGATGTTATTCTTTGTTTTGTATGTTGTTGTTTTATTCTAGTAGTACTAAAATAGAAAATTCAGGTGCATTTTTTTGATTATCCTCCTTCAATTTATCAGACAATTGTGAGATATAAACTTATAGTTCTCCTTCTGAAATTTTTTCTACAAATTGAAATAGAATTACTGCCATGTCTGTCCCAAAATTAGGTTTTTGCATAGTTTTGGAATTTCTATGCAATTAAGGGCATAAGGAGGTGTTTCTTGACATCTTGAACATGTTCATTTTTCAACTTGTCAATGTTGTATGAATAGTTTATGTTAAATACCGACTATCATACACAAAATGCTAAATGTTTACTATGAATTAAATGCAAGAAACACATACCTTACTGTATTGAAAATTGGTCATGCACCTTACAAGCTGCTTTTGATGATTGTTAGCAGGCTATCTGAAAACATAAACATAACACATGTGCAGTGTGAGATTTGTACAATGGTGGAACAATGATAGGTAGATCAACAAGGCAATGAATGCTGAAAAATCGGTTTTCATGCAAGCCAACTCAATAGCGCCTCCAAGAAGGTTTTCACTACTGAATTATTCATTTTTTTTCTTTTAATTTTTTTTTTTTTTCATCTTTATTTTTTTCATCAGAAGAGGCTGCCATTTCTCATCTCTTTATGTTGAAACCTGCAACATTGATGCAACCTTCCTTTCTAGATGAGTACTAAGAATCTTTATACATCATGATTGCCTCCTTATTGCTGGAAATGAAGTATTGGCTCCATTATTCCTCTTCTTTTCTGAAATTGATGCTTGTCCTCATGTATCCCCATTTTGTGGGACATGCCTTTGTTGCAATTTTTTTTTTCAATTTTTCTTGTCTTGCTTGTACCCAAGAAGGAAGTTCACAAACAAGACTATTCTTCTTTTTGCCTTTTTTGTATTTTTTTGATTTTTTTTTTTTTGTCAAACTTTTTATCATCACTTTGAATCTGATATTGAAGAGAAATTCTCTTCCATTATGTGTACATCCAATGGAATCTCCTTCAAGAACTCCTCCTTAGTTAATGGTGCATGGTATACCCAAAGGCAATGTCCATTCACCACTAACATCCTCCATGAATTACCAATGGGAGAAATAAGCACTGCTCCATATCTGAAAACTTATTCAGTCAAGTATTGTCCATGCCTCCTAGTCTGCAAAATATTGTCAATCTATTCTTGAAACAATTAAATACCAATTCCCAAAAGATGTTAAGTGCTTACATCAAGATAAAATCTTGATATACCCTTGTAATTCCATGTAAAGGGATTGCAATATTGTTTCAAAATAACAACAATTTTGCTTTTTGTTTATAAGTCAGCCAGCTAATGATGTTCAAGAATTTTCTTGGCTGCACTTCAATTTGTTTCATTCCTAGGAGGACAAAATTTACCCCTTTGTAAAATGAAAGTAAATTTTCTATGTGCAATTTTTCTAGTTTTTTTTTTTTATCCAAGGCTAATTTCTATGTGTTTGGACTAAAGGTTTTCTGTGTATCTCCATTGATTTTTGTCTCTTCAATCTCAGGTAATTTCTTGTTTGAGCACAGTTGGATGTTGTTGCAGTCAATAACATTTTCTGTAGTTTTTTTTTTTTTTATACTAGATTTAGCTACATAGACAAGGTTTGCCTATCCTGTATTATTCAGACTGATCATAGGTTGTGCTAAAAAAAATATTTTGTGTGCACAATAAGACAAGAAGTGTATAACTTTAGCAGATCAACTACTTGTTAGGTAGGATCACCTCTAATGAGATCAACTATTGTTTGTATAGGCTAAGAATTGCTAGGTGTAGGCTAAGAATTGCTAGCTTACAGTTTAGCGCGGTAAAATCCTAACAATCTTTAAGTAATAATGGAAAACTCTAGGATCATCATTAAGTTGTAAACTCTTATTTTTATTGTGCAAAAGTTTTTGTGATTTTTTTTTTCAGCCTACATAGACAGGGGTTGCCTATCTTGTATTATTCATATTGGCCACAGGTTGGGCTGAAGGTGGTGGTTGATTTACTTGCCCTATTTGTTGTTGTTGGGATCTCTATTTGAGAAGAATTCAGACTAGGCAATAGATTTTGCATCTCTAAGTTATTGAAGTAAATGACATTCATAAATGATATGTCCCTATGAACAAATGCTACAGGTAGCTGATATGGCTATTTTGTTCAAGGGATAGTCTTGTATATCTACCATGATGTCTTCCCAACACTTAATACAAATTTGTTTATACTCTCCTGATGATATGGATATAAAAATGGCAGTACTAGCAGATGGCTCCTTTAAGAGATCTTATGTTTCTTGATAATGAGGATGATGAATTCTTTCAATTTTTATCAAGAATTTCAAACATAGGCAATTTAACCCCCAAGTGTGAAGATCACCTCCCTATGGTTGCTTGTTTTCTAAATGGACTGAAATGCAACTATCAATAATTTTTATTTATACCAGCTATTCATTTCTATTTTACTCTAAACTTCATAAGTTAGCACAATAACAATTATTTGATTGATTTTACCCTCTAACAACACCATGATCCCCGACATCGACACCAAAATGATGAGTGTCGTTGAGTCTCATCATTTAATCTCAATGATTTATCAATTCGAGGTGGTGTCCAAGGCTGTCTACGATAGAAGGCTAGGGCAGAGTACAATTCAGGCATTCAAATTTCAAGCATTTATTGGTGAAGCAGATTTTGGTTTAGCCTTTTGGTGTCACACTAAACATAGTCTGAAGAATGGAAACTGAAATAAATTATAGGAATTGAATACTAATTCTAAGTTGTAAGAATTGAAATCTAACTACAATTGCATGAATTGAAATTGCTAAATTGAAATCTAATCTACTTTTGCAGAATTGAAATTGCTAAAATGAAATCCTAAGTTACTTTTGTAGAATTGAAATTCTGAAATGAAATCCTAAGTTACATTTGCAGAATTGAAATCTAGTTACTTTTGCATAATTGAAATGATGCTTGTAAATGAAACTTATTCTAAAAACACCTGTCAATGCCCTGCCACAAAAGGTTGTCAAGCTTCTACTGCAGGAATTGACAAAAAAATGAAATATGTTGAAAATGGAAAGTTGCTAAAGTAGGGAAAACATGGAAAGCAAAGGAAAAATGCGTAATATAATTTGTTAGCTGACATACACACAAATGTTGTATACAAACATAATAGAAAACATAAATCACATAATACAAAATAAAAACAAGAAAATGAAATCTGGTAAGCAATCTATTAATTCTACTGTAGCAAAATTATAGATTAAAACTTGTCATAAAATCCATCCTTCTAAATTTGAAAGTGGGCCCATAGTTCTTGATCTAGAAGGAGGTGAAAAGAACTCCTTAACTAATTAACACTCAGAACAGAAAATGATAAAATAACTACACTTTTATTGATGACAAAACATGTTGAAAACTGTTACAAAAAATTACTGTACAGTCCTAATTGCTGCAATTGAAAACTCTCCTCTATTTTAATTCTTAACTGGCTCAACCAAGGAGGGAGCTATGGTATTTATATAAATATTTACAACATATCCCATGCTCAAATCAGCCTATGTGCTGCTTTACAATGATTTGCCAATAATTCTGGTTTTGAAATAAATGCAAATCTGGACAGTTTGTGTTGTAGTAGTAGTCATTGGACCTTAGAAAGCATATTCAGTGGTGGGAGTATGTGAAAGGAGTCTAGAAATATCTCGCATATATTTCTCCACTTCAGAATATGCTATTTCTATCTTGCAAACAACTTTCTATTATGCTGTAGTTTTTCTGGGTTTATCCTAGAAGAGAATTAAAATTGATATTTTCCATGAATGGTGGCTTTGGATAGCAAGGACAACAAAGTCAGAAGGGAGATATTTTTATTTAATATTTTTAACCTTATTTCCATTTTTCCATCATCAAAAATAGTCAAAAATTCAAAAAACACTTTTCTGTTCTCATTTCGAAGATAAGTGGCTCATTTCGAAGAGACTGTATTTCTCATTCCGAAGATGTCTTGTTCATTCCGAAGATCTTCGGAATGAACAACTGTGTGCTATTAAAATGATTTTAGCTACATTTCTCAAGTGGATTAGCCCTCAGGACCATATTGCAATAGCCTTCATTCCTCTCCATGTGTGAATTCCATGCCTTGCCATTCATTTGTAGCTTGCTGGAATTTACATGGTAAATTATTGCATTTTCCATTTCTGCTGCACAGTTGTAAAATATTGACATTTCTTACAAATTAAAACAAATTATAACATGGAAAAATTATTAAAATATCAACATGAAGGATTACATCAAGTTGCTACTAAATTTATACACTTCATTCACCAAGTAACCATGCTAAAATAGTGCAACAATGCTGCACAATTGTCCTTGCTCTGTTATACCCTGTTGTTGCCTATTTAGACCATGTGGGAATGCTTCTAAATAGGTCATATGTCTTTTGTAGTCCTTATGAACTCATTCCATCCATATCCTCATGCTTTTCTTGACAACTTCAAGGTGTTCCTATAAAGTGACAACTTGCTAATTTTTATATGGTTGTTTTTTTTCAGATTTTCAGATTGATGACAATCCTAAACTTTTGGCTTCAATGTGGATTTGAAACAAGTTGAAGGGCAGGAAAACATTCAAAAAACATTGAGAAGTTAATGGATATAAGCATACCACATTTGGTTAATTGAAATGCATATTTTTACTTGCTACTTAATCAAGCAAAATCAGTCACAAAATGCGGAAAATAGTCAAAAACAGAGATATAGTATTCCTAACATAAAATCATGCAAAAACTTAATAAATAGTATATTTTAGTCAACTATTTGGCAATTAACTTATCATATGGTAGTCAAACATTGTGCAATAATGAGGCACTTTTGGGCCTCATAATCCCCCCCAACTTGAACTGATGCATGCCCTCATGCATCTTAGTAGGCCATAGTAATATGCTGGTTTTATTCTTGTGAACAACATCCTTTGCTACCTGCTAACTGAGAAATTCCTCCTTGCTGCACTATATCAAGTATTTTGCAATTAAGCACATGTATGATTCTTTTTCTACAAGTTTTAGTGTTGAAAGGTACCTCTTAAAGGCTTGATATCATGTGATTCATCTTGCAATAGTCTTATTGTGGAACCATATTTGGCAGATGCACTACTACTGATGAAATTTTCTGTTCTTAACAACTATTCAGCCTGAATGCTTATTTTTTGTTGTTTGCACTTTTTAAACAAAATTGATTTTTTTTTTTATTTGAAATTCTTGGGGGATGTACTTACTTGTGGTAGAGCCTTATAAACCTTAATATTTCATGTACCCTACTCTTTTTGCTATTCTGTAGCATTTTCAGCAATTCTAGTACAATTTTTGCTCATTTCAAAGATATCCGGCTCATTCCAAAGAGACTGTATTTCTCATTTCTAAGAGACTGTATTTCTCATTCGAAAGATGTCTGCTCATTCCGAAGAGACTGTATTTCTCATTCCGAAGATATCTGCTCATTTGGAAGAGACTGTATTTATCATTTCGAAGATGTTTGCTCATTTTGAAGAGACTGTACTTCTCATTCTAAAGCTGTCTACTCATTCTGAAGATATTGCATTTCTCATTTCGAAGATGTTTACTCATTCTGAAGAGACTGCATTTCTCATTCTGAAGATGTTTTCTCATTCCAAAGATCTTCAAAAAAATGCAAAAATGACCTCTTATGCAAAATTTAGCTATAGATTCTATTGTGGGCCCATCTCTAGAGTGTATAAGCCTTCCATAACATCAAAAATCCCTTCTTCATCCTTTTGTTTAGATGTTATTCTTTGTTTTGTATGTTGTTTTATTCTAGTAGTACTAAAATAGAACCTTCAGGTGCATTTTGTTGATTATCCTCCTTCAATTTATCAGACAATTGTGAGATATAAACTTGTAGTTCTCCTTCTAAAATTTGCCCTACAAATTGAAATAGAATTGCTGCCATGTCTGTCCCAAAATCAGGTTTTTGTATAGTTTTGGAATTTCTATGCAATTAAGGGCATAAGGAGGTGTTTCTTGACATCTTGAACATGTTCATTTTTCAACTTGTCAATGTTGTATGAATAGTTTATGTCAAATACCGACTATCATACACTAAATGCTAAATGTTTACTATGAATTAAATGCAAGAAACACATACCTTACTATCCTGAAAATTGGTCATGCACCTTGCAAAGTTGCTTTTGATGATTGTTAGCAGGCTATCTGAAAACATAAACATAACACATGTCCAGTGTGAGATTTGTACAATAGTGGAACAATGATGGGTAAATCAACAAGGCAATGCATGCCAAAAAATCGGTTTTCATGCAAGCCAACTCAGTAGCGCCTCCAAGAAGGTTTTCACTACTGAATTATTCATTTTTTTTATTTTTTTTTTCATCTCTTTTTTTTTCTTTTTTTTCATCAGAAGAGGCTGCCATTTCTAGTTTTCAACCAACTTTTGTCCCTTTTTTTTTTTCAAGTGCTTTAATGAGAGAGAAAATCTCTCACTCTTATTTGGATAAGACCAATCCTTATTCTGCAAAAACATGTCAATTATTGTATGAAAACACCATCTCTTTCTGTTGAAACCTGCAACATTGATGCAACCTTCCTTTCTAGATGAGTAGTAAGAATATTTATACATCATGATTGCCTCCTTATTGCTGAAAATGAAGTATTGGCTCCATTGTTCCTCTTCCTTGCTGAAATTGATGCTTTTCCTCATCTATCCCCATTTTGTGGGATATGCCTTTGCTACAATTTTTTTTTTTTTCAATTTTTCTTGTCTTGCTTGTACCCAAGAAGGAAGTTCACAAACAGGGCTATTTTTTTTTTTAGACTACATAGACAGGGGTTGTCTGTCATGTATTATTCGTATTGGCCATAGGTTGGGCTGAAGGTGGTGGTTGATTTACTTGCCCTATTTGTTGTTGTTGGGATCTCTCTTTGAGAAGAATTTACACTAGGCAATAGATTTTGCATCTCTAAGTTATGGAAGTAAGTGGCATTCATAAATGATATGTCCCTATGAACAAATGCTACAGGTAGCTGATATGGCTATTTTGTTCAAGGGATAGTCTTGTATATCTACCATGATGTCTTCCAAACACTTAATACAAATTTGTTTATACTACCCTGATGATATTGATATAAAAATGGCAATTTAACCCCCAAGTGTGAAGATCACCTCCTTATAGTTGCTTGTTTTCTAAATTGACTAAAATACAACTATCAATAATTGTTATTTATACCAGCTATTCATTCAAATTTTTACTCTAAACTTCATAAGTTTGCACAATAACAATTATTTGACTGCTTTTACCCTCTAACAACACCATGATCCCAATCAATAAATTACAACCCTATCAATTGAAATGGAAACTAAAATAAATTACAGGAATTGAAAACTAATTCTAAGTTGTAAGAATTGAGATCTAACTACAATTGCATGAATTGAAATTGCTAAATTGAAATCTAATCTACTTTTGTAGAATTGAAATTGCTGAAATGAAATCCTAAGTTACTTTTGCAGAATTAAAATTGCTGAAATGAAATCCTAAGTTACATTTGCAGAATTGAAATCTAGTTACTTTTGCATAATTGAAATTATGCTTATAAATAAAACTTATTCTAAAAAAACCTGTCAATGCCCTGCCACAAAAGGTCGTCAAGCTTCTACTACAGGAATTGACAACAAAATGAAATATGCTGAAAATGGAAAGTTGCTAAAGCAGGGAAAACATGGAAAGCAAAGGAAAAATGCATAATATAATTTGTCATCTAACATACACACAAATGCTGTATACAAACATAATAGAAAACATAAATCACATAATACAAAATAAAAACAAGAAAATGAAATATGACAAGCAATCTATTAATTCTGCTGCAGCAAAATTATAGATTAAAACCTGCCATAAAATCCCTCATTCTAGATCTAAAAGTGGGCCCATACTTCTTGATCTAGAAGGAGGTGAAAAGAACTCCTTAACTAATTAACACTCAGAACAAAAAATGATAAAATAGCTGCACTTTTATTGATGATAGAACATGCTGAAAACTGTTACAAAAAATTACTGTACAGTCCTAATTGCTGCAATTGAAAACTCTCCTCTATTCTAATTCCTAATTGGATCAACCAAGGAGGGAGCTGTGTTATTTATATAAATATTTACAACATATCCCATGCTCAAATCAGCCTATGTGCTGCTTTACAATGATTTGCCAATAATTTTGGATCTGAAATAAATGCAAATCTGGACAGTTTGTGTTGCAGTAGTAGTCATTGGACCTTAGAAAGCATCTTCAGTGGTGGGAGTATGTGAGAGGAGTCTAGAAATATCTTGCACATCTTTCTCCACTTTAGAATATGCCATTTCTATCTTGCAAACAAATTTCTATTATGTTGTAGTTTTTATGGGTTTATTCTAGAAGAGAATCAAAATTGATCTTTTCCATGAATGGTGGCTTTGGACGACAAGGATAACAAAGTCAGATGGGAGATATTTTCCTTTAATATTTTCAACCTTATTTCCCTTTTTCCATCATCAAAAATAGTCAAAAAGTCAAAAAACACTTTTCTGTTCTCATTCCGAAGATAAGTGGCTCATTCCAAAGAGATTGTATTTCTCATTCCAAAGATGTCTTGTTCATTCCAAAGATCTTCGGAATGAACTATTGTGTGGTCTTCAAATGAATTTAGCTACATTTCTCAAGTGGATTAGCCCTCAGGATCATATTGCAATAGCCTTCATTCCTCTCCATGTGTGAATTCCATGCCTTGCCATTCATTTGTAGCTTGCTGGAATTTACATGGTAAATTACTGTATTTTCCAACTCTGTTGCACAATTGTAAAATATTGGCATTTCTTGCAAATTCAAACAAATTATAACATGGAAAAATTATTAAAATATCAACATTAAGGATTACATCAAGTTGCTACTAAATTTATACACTTCATTCACCAAGTAACCATGCTAAAATAGTGCAACAATGCTGCATAATTGTCCCTGCTCTGTTATACCGGGTTGCTGCCTATTTAGACCATGTGGAAATGCTTCTAAATAGGTTAGATGTATTTTGTAGTTCTTCTGAACTCATTCCATCCATATCCTCATGCTTTGCTTGACAACTTCAAGGTGTTCCTATAAAGTGACAACTTGCTAATTTTTATATGGTTGTTTTTTCCAGATTTTCAGATTGATGACAGTCCTAAAATTTTGGCTTCAATGTGGATTTGAAACAAGTTGAAGGGTAGGAAAACATTAAAAAACCATTGAGAAGTTAATGTATATAAGCATACCACATTTGGTTAATTGAAATGCATGTTTTTACTTGCTACTTAATCAAGCAAAATCAGTCACAAAATGCTGAAAATAGTCAAAAACAGAGATATAGTATTTCTAACATAAAATCATGTAAACACTTAATAAATAGTATATTTTAGTCAACTATTTGGCAATTAACTTATCATATGGTAGTCAAACATTGTGCAATAATGATGCACTTTTGGGCCTCATCATCTCTCAATCCCAATATTTGATACAAACATTACGTTTGAACTCACATTGTCAAAATCCACAACTAAGAAAAATAGAGTGAATGTCTCATACTATAGTTAATTCTCACTACATGTGTAAGCAAGTTCCCTCCCTTAGCAAATAAAAAAAGTTCATGGAAGCTAAAATACAAAAATAGCTAAGACCAAAAGTGAATATAACTAAGAATGCCTAGGATCTTGAAGTGTCCAACAATCACAATTTGGTAACATTTAAAAAGAACTCCAAAAAGAGGCTAAGGTAGCTCAGGTATAGAAGAGCATTGATCAGAGCCTAGAAGATGCAAATGGGTAGTAACCAAAACTCTGATCGATTAAAGTCCTTTAGATCATCTTGGTCTAAGTAAACAAAGATTTTATAAATGTAATGGATACCTTACCTTAAGGTAAAACTTTCATTGTTGTTCAAACAACTCATTTATAAAAATAATAAGCATAAAAACATAATAATCAAAGTAACTTTCAACTAAAAATTTATTGCATTAAAATATCATCATATTATCAAAACAATATCAAGATAATAAGATAGGTCATCAAAGGATAACAACCTCATCTATATACCAAATAATAATATATACATCACTTATGAGGTTTGATATATCACAATGGCAAAACTTTATATGCTCAACCACAAACAAATCATAAAGACTGGTACATCATGATCACAAACTTATGCACTCAATCTATCAAAATTTGCCAAAAAGACCTACAAAATCTCTAACTATAGGAATCCATATCCTGCACTTGCCCTTGCACTGACTGTTGAAAAGTTGTAGTGGTTGAACTCAATGACATGAGGTGAGGAAGTATACCTCTACTCTAAAATAATTGCCTAATGATACAAGTATCTATAATGAATAACCCTAATTTGCTTTACCTCTAGCTCATCCATGAAAATATCTAACTAATCAAACATCACTAGCACATTTGGGGATCTCACTTCTACCCTAACATCATACCTATCTTGCATAAAGTAGGCCACATATGCCAATGTTGCATCCCTCTTTCTATGGTATTATCTCTCTAATATGTTAGCTAGGTTGAATTAGAATCCTTCTCCCATATTAGCTAAGCCACTTGTGCCAATGCTACATCTATTTGTGCTATAATGGTATCTCTTTGAGATGTCAATTGGGTTGACCCATAATCCATTTTTACTCTAGCAATATCCCACTATAATACACCTATGCCACTTGCACCACATTTACATCCATCTCTACACAAACTAAGAAGTCTACAAAACTGCCTAATCTAGCTCACTCTAAAGATGAGCAATATTTGTCGTCATATAATCAATATTCCACTACATAAAGGATCTATAAAAATCATCCATCTCTACCACTATCCTATGTGGGCCTACTCCTATGTCACCTCTCTAAAGTGGGGTAATGGATCTCAAAGATGAAATATTGAGGACTTCCTAAGACCTCTCCTACTATCACCTCTACACTGTCCTAACATACATTCCAGAAGATGATTTAAAAACATAATAGAGCTTCATTATAACAACCATTAAAAATCATAGTGAATATAAAGAGTAGAGGTATTGAGTCAAGAAAAAGTGCTATAAGAATTACAAATTTACAAAATTATAGTAGACAAATGGCTTTCTCAAGCGCCACTCCCATCATCAAGAGTAAGGTCAAAAATAAGATGAAGATTCACCATATCAAAAATTTCCAAGGAAGAGCACTACTGAGCAGGAATGGGGAATTGAAAACACAACCATGTTCAGTTTTAAATTGACCTCAAAGGATTGGCAATGCCACTAGACCCTATTGAGATTCTTGTTTTAAATGGCACACATATATTGACATAGCCCAAGTCTATACTGTAACAAGTGGATGGGTAACCTTACCAAATTGATCTACCCTAGGGTATACTACTCCGACCTCTTGTCATGGATAGCAATGTTGTAGGATCCAACGATCAAAGTAATAAGGAGTAGCACAAACTAGGTCCTTTTTAGAATAACACCCAAAAATATTAACAAATTTATTATGCTGGAGAAAGCCACAATGGTCTTTGACAAAAAGGTAATAACTTTGCAAGTTCCACATATGAATGGTATCTATTTTTATACCAAGTTGTTTGATTATAATGAACCAGTGTTGACTCAATTTCCAATTCATAAATGCTCACTATGTAACTGGGTGAAGAACTATGTAGATATAATCAACATATTGATGGGGGTTGAGAATTTAAATTGGGTAAAAGAGGAGGCCATTTTCTTGATAGTCCAATACAATAAGATAAGAAAACTTACCATATATAAATGGGAGAACTTAATCAATGATACTATAGACATAAAACTTAGAGAGTTGCGGAAGGCCCTAACTGATCATAAGGAAATAATTCCTAACTTTTCACGTTATTCCTTCCTCATACATCTGGTAATTGGGACACCTAGGCAAAAGGAAAATCACTAAATTGGGGGGAGTATATGAAGATTTGGTTCACAAGAAACTTTTCTAGATACAATAGGGAGAATCAAGCTATACTCAATTCTTTGGCAGATTCCTCCCATCCATATATCACTCACTCTGTAATAGGGCCCCTTATATAATAAGCCCAAGGATAGCTAAACTTTTACATAATAATAATAATAATAATAATAATAATAATAATAATAATAATGCAAGAGATTACTTATTTTTTGAAGACCTCACTTACATAAGAATATATGGGGCTAAAGTACCTCTCAAGGTTTTACCTAGTTTCTGTCCTATGTCAATAGTTGCTTTAGAAGTAACAAAGCAAATTGTAGAGGAATCCAAAGTGAGGGTAATAAGAAATCAAGCTAAAATTCCATGGGTCACTATCCCATGTAATATGAGATACTATGTGTATAGAGGGTACCCTAGTTTATTAGGATCCTTGCAAAAAATGGACTCCTACGACTTTTCTAAACTCATTTGGTGACCGTATGATCCCCATGAATACTATAAAAAGCATGCTCCTAAGAGGAAGCCCATGACTCCTCAAGGATATATTTTTGAAGAAGCCATTCAAATAGCCTTAAGAAAGGGATAGTCCGTAGATCCCATATGGAAAAATTACATTGTGAAGAGGCCACATACTCGAATTGAAATAGTGGGGAAACTACCATGCATAATTAAAAGTGTTAAGGACTACAACAGTTGAGACAGTTGCCCCACTAATTCCTGTTATATCTCTAGAAGACTATCAAGATCCCATCTTAGATATTAATAACCAGGAGCTAGAATAAATAGAAGTGGTTAGTCACATTGTAGTAAAATTAGAAGATTCCTGTGTTGATCAGGCCACCCACAATATTGTAGATATTAGGAAATACAAGAAAATAGTTGTTATTTCATCCTCACTAGATCACCCTACTAACCAAGACCTTACCAAAGCATTAATGCTACCACAACATAGACAATAGCTAGCCATAGGTTTGCCCAAATGTGATACCCACTACATTGAGGGTGAATGAAAAAGAAATCAAAATATCTATAACAATATTGAAAAGAATATAAGGTAGGGTATTGGCTAACCTCATCAGATAGCATCAAGTCCAAATCAAAAGCCTTTATGGTTCCCAAAAACATAAGAGATCCAAGAAAAAAATTGGTCCTGATGCTCCTAAATTTTTTACCTTAACTAGGGTAGGGGAAACAATTCACTTCACTCCTTCAGAAGAACACATACAAGCCGTAATAGAAGGGAGAGTGACTGAAAATCACCATGATGATAAGAGAGAAATATCAAGCCCCACATCAACAACAATTAAAATCCCTGAAAAAGACATAAAAGGAGTTTAGATCAACACAGTGATAGGGGATGCAGAGGTCATATGGAACATAGTAAACTTGATAAATCTGGGCTTTACGATATTTACTATAGAAAAAGGAAATGGCAGAAATGAGTACCAAAGTAGCTGAGAGTGACTAGTTGCAAATAAAAAATATAAAGATGCATGTTGATATTAACAAGATTCATAATCAAATGTCACAAAAAATCAAACAATTTGATAGTTCCTTGTTCACCCATAAATACAAAGATAAAATCATTACTGAGTTCAAAGCTAAAATTAATACCATCAATAAGAGTTGCAAAGATTTTGAAGAGATGATAAAAAAGACCAAAAAATAAAACCACTCTTAGAGCAAGTAGATAAAATGGCAACAACCATCATCCCAATCTATGAAATATGTAAAAAAAATATGACCAAATAAGTACTAAGCAAGTAACTATTTCAGACGATTGAATTCATAATTGCCAAGAGGAATTTGACAAGGTATAATTAGGGATTTAGAAAATTGGAAGCAAAACATAATTGAGATAAGAAAACAAGCTGGTATCAACTTAAAAAAGCTTCTCAGTATAGAAGGATTTTGACAAGCTGACTATCAAAAGAATACAAGAACTAAAATGTGATGATGTAGATGAAGAAATTTTTTTAGAGCAGTTTATCACCTTAACAAAAGCAACTCAAGAAATGATCAATTTTTCAAAGAGAATGAAGCTAAAATAAAAGAGTGCAAGAACAAATCATTAAGGATGCATAATAGAATTGTTGCAATAGGCTCTTTATATGATGAAGCTTGGGTGCAATTTTTTTACTTGATTGGGATGAGTCAAGCAAAAAATGACAAAATCAAAAAATCCAACCAAGGTTCATTAGAAGCAAAAAGCAGTGCAAGACCCACAATAGGGAAGAAAAAAGAGTCAAAAGGAAAAGATAAAGACATAGGGATAGGTCAGCCATGAGATCGAAGTGGTATACAATTGTATTCCATTTTGGAGGCCTAAAATCTATAAGCAACCAATTACCAATTTTTGAGACAACTGCTATTGAACTGTAGCCCACCCAACCAATCAAGGGTAGAAGATTATGATAGATGGAGGATCTAGATGAAGGCAGTTATAACAACTATAGAGATTCCAAAGCTATAAGGATTGCTACAGTCAGAAAAAGGATCAAGCTTTCTACATAGCAATTTTTGCTAGAGGTATACTTGAGTGCCCATTTTCTTTGTTGTGGTATTTCCTTTTGTGTCTTTTCTTTTTGCCATCCGTTATTCCTCCTATTTATGTGCAGGTTTTTGATAGCGAATTACTTAGGAACTAAAATCATTTCTAGCTATTGAGTTAGAGGTTTGGAGACCTGACTATTACCAAATTGGAATGGGAGGGTGAAGAATTCGTATTACATCATTTGAACGAGAGTTTTTATTGTATTAATCTAAAAGAGCTTTAAGGCAATTCAAGCTAGCTCTCATTGTAAAAGTCATTGATATTAATACAATTCCAAGCTTCTTATTAATTCTTTGTGTTCAGTAATGTTTGTATGTATATTTTACATATTACATTATTTGAATATGTAATTGTTGCTTTCTTTTGTTGATAACCAGTTATGTTTATTACATTATTTGAATGAATATAGTTGGCTCAATATCTCCTTTATTTTTCTTTGTCACATGAATGTAATTTAAATATTGCTACCATGGCTGAAGGATAAGGCATTGGTTATACATTAAGGCATAATAAAAAAGCTATAGTGAATATTGATAAAAAAAATAATAAATTTTACACCTTTTTATTTGGATGAGCATGAATTAAGTGTTAAATCTTTAAGTTTACCTCAAGGGTATCCTAACCATTTTTGGTCTATTTAGAGTCTATTAAGACAAATCTATTCCCAAAATAAAGAGGTAGATCCACCAAAATCTGCAATATTGATTGGAATAAAAAATTCTTGTAGCATGACATATTCTTAAGGATACAAGAAATTCCTCCAACAAATTATGGTGTTGTTTCTAGGAAACGAACCCATTTTTAATTTTTAATTTTTAATTTTTTCGGGTCTTTTTCTCTCATACTTCATTTTTTTAAATTTTAAAATACATCAGTCATGGGTTATGTTGGTTTTTAATTTTATTTTCTTTTATCACATTACCCATATCTTAAAAGTATAACATCTTGTAATGCTGAGAGTGAAAAGGTCGAGCAATCTTGATCGAAGGATTATGTTCTTCCTATCGTGATGACAACTATGATTGGCTAAAACCCACAAATCAAGAAATCAAGAAATCAAGAAAGAAGAAGCAGATTGATCTGGCATCAACAAGAAGAACCGCTCAAGAACTACTACCAAAATTTTCAAACCCAAAGGTATTTTTTTGAACTCATACTTCTAGTCCCTCATCTAAAAGTCTTACTTCAAGAGAAAATTATGATTCTACTCCTATAGATATTAATTTAACTGTTACTCCTCCTACTATTATTACTGTAAATCCTCTTAAAAATATCCTTGTAGCTAATATGGCCAACCCTAACCCCAACCCACAACCCAATTTATATCAATGGAGAACCAACATGTATCTCCATTTTGCCTTACCTCTTGTATTACATCCAATGCTTACAAAAGCTCATAAATTGGTGTAAACTCAGCTACAAGAGACCAACAAAATGGACTCCAATCACATAACACAAATCCAATAATGGAAGAAAACTACCAATTAATATTCTTCTCATTATTGAATTCACACCCTTTCTACAAAATATTTCAATCCATCATATAGCAACCAAAAACTAAAGAAACCCTAAAAATGTCTTTTTTCTAAAAATTGTTTAAAATAGATATTTTTCCTAAAAACTGCTAAAAATAGAAATGAGTTGTATTGTGCCCAAATTTTGTGCACACATCCCTCTTACAATAATGAACCTTAATTTAAAATATTAGGTCTCAAATTAAGGTATAACAAAAGATAATAAACTTCTAACATCCAAAAAACCCAAAAAACCTAGGAACCTATTCTAAAAGCTAATTTTAGGGCACTAGATGTCGGAGTTAGGTCCCAAAAACATGATTTTTAGAGGGTCAAGAGGATCAAAGATCATCCTGATGTAGAACACGCACGCGGAACCACCTGTTAAATTTCAAGGCAAACGGGTGTACGGTTCACAAGTTGACTCTAACAAGGTGCATCATTCTCCTTTGGTGAAAAAAACCTCAGCTCCTACGAGTTTAGCTGAATTAAAATCCTGTAGCTTCTGGTTATCAATTTTCTTTAGCTTTGACTCTAAAACCCAAGTGTTATTTGACTATGGTAATCCTTCCCACTGAACTAGGATTTTTTTGTAGCTCCCATGTCTGGTGGTGATCACCTTCTTATCGCACCTGTGCAACTCTATCTTTTCTTCTTAGGCATCTGTCATGCCCAATTTATTGTCTCTTGTAATTCGCCATCCTTGGCAGTACTAGGATACTGAAATAAATCAAAAACATTAAAAATGGGTGAAATATCAAATTCATCGGGCAGCTCCACTTTATAGGCATTATCATTGATCTTCTTCAAAATCCTACATGGCCCAATTTTATTAAGTTTCAATTTGTTATATGTCCCCTTAGGAAATATTTCTTTCCTAAGATGAACCATGACCATATCACCCTCTTCAAACACTTTCACCCTTTTGTGTGCATCAACAGACTCTTTGTAGTGAGCATTACTACTATGCAATTTTTCCCTCACTGACTCTTGCACTTTCTGGATATGCTCAGCAAATGCTTCTACATCATCACTAACTTGTTTCTCAATTGGTAACTCAACCAAATATAATACACCTCTAGGATTTTGACCATAAATAATTTGAAAAGGATATTTACCTGTTGACTTGTTCACCGAACTGTTGTATGCAAATTCGACTTATGACAAGGCTAAATCCTATTGTTTTGGTTTTTCTCCAACTATGAATTGTAAGAGGTTTCCCAAGATTCTGTTCACTACCTCTATTTTCCCATCGGTCTATGGGTGGTAAGGACTACTAAACTACAACCTGGTATTCAAATTTTTCCACAATGTCCTCCAAAAGCGACTCAAGAACTTAGTATCTCGATCAGAAGTAATAGTATTTGGAACACCATGCAACCACACAATATCATCAAAGAATAAAACTATAGTCCTAGTTGCATCATTAGTTTTTTGACAAGCAATGAAATGCACCATTTTTGAAAATATGTTTACCACAACAAAAACTGAATCCTTACCCCTCTATGTCTTGGGTAACCCCAACACGAAATCCATACTCAGATCGGTCCATGGTCCTGTGGGAACTGTCAGTGGCATATACAACCCTGTATTTTGCACATGGCCCTTAGCCATTTGACATGCTCTACATATAGATACAAAATTGATTATATATATCTTCATTTTTAACCAATAGTACTTCTCCTCTACAAGAGTGGTAGTTTTAGCTACTCCAAAATGACCAGCCAAACCCCCACTATGTAATTCCCTCAAGATGTTCTCTCTCATAGAGCCATTGGGAATGCATAATAGATTACCCTAAAACAAGTAACCATTCTAAAATAATACTCTTCAAAAATAGTACGAGACTCGCCCCCTACCACACTTTTGGACTGTTGCACAATATTCCCAAAATTCGCATCAGATTCATACAAATATTTAATCCCATCAAATCCTACCACTTCATTCTCCATAGTGGTCAACAACAAGACTCTCCTACTCAATGCATCAACCTTATTCTATTTTCTTGACTTGTGTTTCAGGACAAATGTATACTGTTGCAAAAATGAAACCCATTTGGCATGCCTGCTATTTAACTTTTTATGAGAATTGACATACCTCAATGCTTCATGATCAATAAACAACACAAAATCCTTTGAGATCAAGTAGTTCCTCCAATGTTGCAATGCTTGCACAATTGCATAAAATTACTTATCATATGTAGAATAATTCTTCCTTGCATCATTCAGCTTATCACTAAAAAATGCTACAGGTCGGCTCTCTTGACTTAAGACACCACCAATTACAACAAATGAGGCATCACAATCAACCTCAAACACCTTACTAAAATATGGTAACACTAGAACAGGGGCTTCCGACACCTTCTTCAAGAGTTCAAAACTCTCTATTGCTATCGTAGTCCATACAAACTCTTTCCCCTTCGTGCACTCAGTTATAGGGGCAGCTATACTACTGAAGTTCTCGATGAACTTCCTGTAAAAGGTAGCTAGTCCATGAAAGATCCTTACTTCTATTATATATCGTGGAAGAGGCCATTCCAAAATCACCTTCACTTTCTCATAATCCATCCTCATGCCATCTCTCGAGATTACAAATCCCGAAAACACTAAACTATCTTGAAGAAATCTACATTTCTTCAGGTTGACATAAAATTTCTCCTTCCTGAGCACGTCTAACACTAATTTCAGGTGTAACAAATGGTCTTCTTCATTTTTACTATAAATCAAAATATCATCAAAATACACAAAAAAAAACTTACCATTATATTCCCGTAGTACTCTGTTCATCAACCACATAAATGTACTGGGTGCATTAGACAACCAAAATGGCATCACCATCCACTCGTACAATCCATTTTTTGTCTTAAAATTTGTCTTCCATTCATCCCCTTCTTGAATTCGGATCTGGTAGTAGCCACTCCATAAATCAATTTTACTGAAGTATTTAGCTCTAGCCAATCCATCCATTATGTCATCCACTATCGACATAGGATATCGATACTTTATTGTAATTTTGTTTATGGCTCTACTATCTACACATTCACCAGTCACCATATTTATTCAAGGTCAACAATACTGGAGTTGCACATGGACTCATAATCTCCCTAACTAATCCCTTATTTATCAACTCTGTCACTTGCCTAATCAACTATCCATTCTTTGTCAAGTTCAACCGATAAGTTGACTGATTTGGGAGCGCTAATCCTGGAATCAAATCCATGTGATGTTGGATATCCCTTTTTGGTGGTAGCCCATTTGGTAACTCCTATGGTGTGATATATTTATATTCACTTAGCAACTTAGTTGTTGCTATAGGCATAACCACTTCCTCTATTTCTAGCTTCCTAGTTGTTAAGGCATAACAAAAGCTAGCATCCCTGATATCTACAAGAAACTCCTTCATCGTCAACAAGATCTCACTCGGCCCATCCTCCTTTAGAGGTACAAGAACTACCTTTAAACCATCCTTCCAGAATGTGTAAGTATTCTTTCTCCCATTATGGTTAGTATCCCTGTCGTACTGCCAAGGTCTTTCCAATAGAATGTGACATGCATCCATCGAGATCACATCACACCACACTTTATCCTTGTAAGTGCTCCCAATTGAAAATTTAATTAAATACCTCTGATCTATTGTTACCTCATTCCCCTTCTTAACCCATGAGATGCGATATGGATAAGGATTTTTTTCACATTTCAGGTGCAATTTATCAACCATGACATTTGACACCATATTATCACAGCTACCACCATTAATGACAATGTTACATACCTTCCCTCCTAATGTACACCTTGTTTGAAATATGTTCATTCGCAGCCACAAATATTCACCATATATGGTCTGCCACTTTGCTTTGCTCTGCACCATATCTTTCTTAGTAGAAATCAACATCCTCCTTATCATAAGTGCTTCCCCCATGTCAGCAACAACTTCATCCTCATCCTGCTCTTCCATCTCAACTAGATTGACCCTTCCTTGTCCTCCTTGACCCATTTATTGGAAATCACATTGGGGACACTCAAATGCTCTATGCCCCTCCTCACCACATCCATAACAGGTATATGACCTCCTCGGATCATTCCAATTTTGTCCACCACCGTAACCTCTACCTCGTTGGTATCCTCTTCCTCTCATATTTTGCCCATATTCTTCTTGTTTAGCAGGTATTGAGGATTCTCCCTTGAGAAAATTAGATCCACTTTGACCCCAACTTGAAGAGGGTGTGAATCCCTTCTTACCTCTTTTATTAATCCTATTCAATTTCTCCTCCGCCTTGAGGGCCATTTGATACACATCCTCCACTATAAGCGTGCGATGCATGCTCATCTCATCTTGAACAACAAAACTTAGGCCATTTACATACCTGTCAGCATTTTGGTCCTCCGTCTCATGCTCCACTCAAATGGATAGCTTGTAGAATTCATTAGTATAGTTTTCAATGCTATGATTCTTCTGTCGAAGATTCTGAAATCTATGAAATAGGGTTTGGGAGTAGTCTACAGGTATAAATTTTTCTTGTAACTTCTTCTTCATCTTTGTCCAATCCCTGATATTTTCATTTCCATTCCTCTGTTGTGTAGTCTATAAATGATACCACCAAATCAATGCATGTCCCTTCAATTTTTTATGTGCGAGCTTAACTTTCTTCTCTTCAGCAAGGTTACTCCATTCAAAATATTTTTCTAGGCTATTGATCCAATCGATCAACTCCTCTGGTTTCAACCCACCATCATACTCGAGAACCTTGATCTTGATCCCATATTGATTCCCCTTAAGACCCTTTAGAGATTGTATCAGTCAATTTTAAAAACTGTACCCTTCTTCCTCTGGGCCCTCTGGTTCTACTTCTGCTTGGACCTCATATCCACGTTCCTCAGGTATATTTTCATCATCATATCCTTGATCTGCACGTGCCTTGGGATGTCTCTCCCATATGATTAATCACACCAGTCAGTCGTGCTATTTATACATTTAGATCCTTGATCTACCTATTCATCTGGGCATATCTTCTAGGTGGCATCTTTCATTCACTAGCGAGATCACACCCGCTCTGATACCAAATGGTGTAAACTCAGCTACAAGAGACCAAAAAAATGGACTCTAATCACATAAAAAAAATGCAATAATGGAAGAAAACTACCAGTTGATATTATTATCATTCCTAAATTCACACCCCTTCTAGAAAATATTACAATCCATCATATAGCAACCGAAAACCAAAGAAACCCTAAAATGTATTTTTTCTAAAAATTCCTAAAAATAGATATTTTTCCTAAAAATTGCTAAAAATAGAAATGAGTTGGATTGCACAAAAATTTAGTGCACACATCCCTATTACAATAATGAACCTTAATTTAAAATATTAGGTCTCAAATTAAGGTATAACAAAAGATAATAAACTTCTAATAGCCAAAAAAACCCAAAAAACCCGCGAACCTATTCTAAAAGCTAATTTTGGGGCACTAGATGTCGGATTTAGGTCCCAAAAACATGATTTTTGGAGGGTCAGGAGGATCAAAGATCATCCTAATTCAAAACACGCACGCGAAACCACCTGTTAAATTTCAAGGCAAACGGGCGTACGGTTCACAAGTTATGGCTCCGACAAGGTGCATCATAAATACCTATTGAAATATTATGGAAATAATGCTATATTTGGGGAAGACCATATTAGAGATTTCTTATATTCTATGGATAGTCTTGAAGTCAATGAATAATATGTAGTTCTTAGACTGTTCATATGGATACTAGAAAAAGATGCCAGGGAATGGTTTAATTGTATTACAATTGACACTATTTAAAACTTTCATCAAATGTAAGAAAGCTTTCTTAAGAAGTATGGTGAAAGAAAAAATGAAAAATATTTGTTAACAAAATTGGCTACCATGAAAAAGAAAGATAATGAGTCTGTAAGTGATTTTAATAGAAAATTTATCAAAATTCAAAATAAGATACCCGTTGGGTTAAGACCAAATGGTGTGCAGTCTATTTGTTTCTATAAGAATGCATTCCTAGGGGAGTTTAATTGAGTTAATACAAGAATATGTAGCTACTATCTATTTATGTATGGAAAAAGCCATTGAAATTAAAAGGAATATGATTAACAATGGTAAGATGAAGCCATATTATTTAGAGTTAAATCAACCGAACAAGAAACCCAAAAAGGTAGGATTCAATCTATTAAGGAAAATTGAGCAAGATTCAATGGAAAATTTGGTAAATTAGATGACTGAGATGTTTAATACAATGAATAACATATTAAAAAGAATAGAGAGAGGTGAAGAGAATAATGCAAAATCTTCACACTCTCAAGGTGAAAAAGAACAGGTAGATAACATACCTCCATTTAGAAGAAACTTCAACAAAAGGTTGAAATAATAACTACAACTCATATGAAGGTAATAGAAATAGAAACAACAAAAATGATTGGAAAAGAGAGAGAAACTGAGAAATATGTAGATGATGTCCCAAATCCCATTCCTTCTATAAATGTAACAATAAATTTTCTATTTTATTGCTCTGCTTGTGATCCTCCACATAATTCAGCTGATTGTGGAATTACTTAAGTATGCATAATAATATCAATCTTGATAATAAATATGAAGAGGACATAAGAATAAATGTTTGTTGAACTCAAGAAGATGAATCTAGAGAAAAATTATTTGAATAAAATATGGATTTATATGATGTAAATCATCATCCTAAGATATTCGTTGATAATGTAAAGATTATGCAAAAGTCACAAGATTCTAGATATGACAAAATGAAATAAGGAAAACTCATCCCAATAGTAGAAAAGATAGAGGAATTGGAAATAATTCATGTTATAAATATGATAAGTAGAACAATGCCCAGAAAGGCAAAGAAGGTATCTAATAGTGAAAATAAAGGGCAAACAGACCCAAATAAATTCACCTATAAAGATTATCAAAAAAATAAAAAAGTTATACCTAAAGTAGTTGAAGTGAGTGAAGAACTATTAAAAGAGGGATATATCAAGACATTAGATGTCAAGAAAATTGAATTTAATGATGGTTCAGAGATAACTAGATAGAGGATCAACTATCTACCTTTGGTGACTTAATGACAATTCCAAAATATAGAGATCAGGTATGCAAAGCATTTGGGTTGATAGAATAGACAGGAAATCAATCATATAATGCTACCAAGCTAGAAACCTATGGAACTAGAACACCTTCTTTAGTTAGGCCCTTTTATGTGTCCCTTAGATACAAATCAAAATTAGGGGATCAATATGTAATCCACAATTGTATGCTTGATAGTGGTGCTTCACACAATATTATGCCTAAATAGATAACATATTAGCTAGGACTTATTTTTACAAGAAACTCTCCTCTTGTTTCAGTTTTGGATAGTAAACAGATACCATTTGTAGGAATAATAATTGGTTTGCTTGTATTTTTAGACCAATATCCAAAGAAAAACATAGTGATGGATGTGGCAGTTATAGATGTATACCCTTTCTTATCTTTACATTTAAGTAGACACTGGAACAAATAGTTGGGTGGTTCTATTCAACTAGGTTGGTCATATGCTACCATCCCATTGTCAGGAAAAGAAAATGTTACTCTTAGAAGAGAACCATTTAACAAGTATTTAGTAGAATTAAGAAAATTAGATGATACTATGATTAATTTGGTTTAATTTTTTGAAGAGAAGGAAATGAAAGTGTGTCCAGTTTGGCATAATCCATTCCTAATGGAAGTCCTTGATGTTAAATATATGGATCCAAAAATAAGAGAAAGAGTGGATGCATAATCTACTAGAATTCTAATTTCAAAAATATGGACCATGACTTTTGATGGGGCTAAATCACAGTCTAGGGTTGGAGGAGGAATAAATATGACAGATATTAAGGGCAATTACTTAGGTATTCCCTACAGACTAGAATTTTTGTGCACCAATAATGTGGTTGAATATGAGGCTTTACTATTAATACTTAGGAAAGTCAAAGAGTTAGGGATAAAATTATTGACTGTTAGTGAAGATGTAAAACTGATTATTCAATAGGTTAAAGGAAAATACTAGGCTAAGCATCCAACACTCAAACAATATAGACAAGCAATGCTAAAAGAGATATGTAAGTTTTTGATATCTAATGTCTTATATTTTTAGAGAAAAGAACCATGTTGTAGATTTATTAGCAATAAATGCATCTGGTGCAGATTGTCTAGATATAGATACAAAATATATGGAAAGGTTTTCAAATATTTCTATCTATAAGCCATTTGTACCTGATAATGTGGTCTATATTCAAGTATTTTTGGATGACATAGACATCAAAGACTTCATGACTCTTCAAAGCTAGTTTGTAGATGTGATATGTGAAGAGGAAGACGAGGAAAAATTAAAAGGTGTCATTGAAGAACCAGTTGAAGTTATTCAACTGAAAACAAATATAATGTTGAAAAATGAAATACTTGATATTATTCAATGACAAAGACCTTGCTTAAATAGCAAAGGTGTACAATATGATCCATTGGATCATAACTAACTGAGTTAATCTCAGCCACTCAAACTTATCCTAGTAACAACTTAGGATATATTATGATATACTCTAACACCCCCCTTAAGTGGTACTAGGATATCTCTAACACCCCCCTTAAGTGGTACTAGGAGGTAGTAAAAAATAAAAACAAACAAGTGGTATATCCACATATATGAGTCCTAGCAACAAGGCCTAATAAGGTACTCATGTACAATATATGCATAAGAAAAATTTGTCGAAAGATGATGAAAAATCACAAGGGAGAAAACCATCTGCCAGAAAAGAAAGAAGAAGAAGGAATATGTGCAAGGAGGATGAGAGGAAGATGTCCTCTTCAACCCCCCTAGGACAACTTCCATAAAGAAACCTGGATATGATACCATGTTGGAAAAATAAAATACTTGATATTATTCAATGATAAAGACCTTGCTTAAATAGCAAAGGTGTACAATATGATCCATTGGATCATAACTAACTAAGTTAATCTCAGCAACTCAAACTTATCCTAGTAACAACTTAGGATATATTATGATATACTCTAACACACCCCCTTAAGTGGTACTAGGATATCTCTAACATATAATTTCTAAGGGGTTAGTTTCTCTAGAGAGCTTGTTTTATGACGTTGATAAAGCTTAAAAACCACTTTTACAAGAATTTGAAGTAAATGGTGTCAATATAAAAATAGAGTAAGAGCCTATATTTGTCAAGATAAATAAAGCTTTATCATGAAAGGAAAAATAATAGTATATCCGCTTTCTAAAAAAGAATAAAGAAATTTTTGCATGGAGTTATGAAGATTTGAGGACGTTCAAAACTGATGTTATGACTCACATTACACCTCTGCAGGATGATGCAAAGAATTTCAAATAGAAGTAAAGAAAATTTAACCCCACATTACATCCAATAATGCAAAAAGAAGTACAAAAATTATTGGATGCCAAAATAATTAGAAAAGTGAGATTTTATTCTTGGATAGAAAATTTAGTACCAGTTAGGAAGAAAAATGGTGATATCAAACTTTGTGTTGATTTTAGAAATTTAAATAAAAGGTCACAAAAATATAACTATCCACTCCCCAACATGGAACAATTATTACAAGCAGTTGTGGGATCAACCATAATGTCTTTGTTGGATGGTTTTTCAGGGTACAATTAGATTTTGGTCAATCCATAAGATAGGTATAAGACCTCCTTTACTAAACATTGGGTAACCTTTGAATACCTTTGGGTTTAATTAATAAAGGTGTAAATTTTCAAAGGGCTATGGACTTTGCATTTAAAGGTATCATGTTTGAAATTGTTGTTGTTTATCTTGATGATATCACTATATTTTCAAAGAATTCAAAATACCATTTTGTGAAACTCCTGCAATATGATGTAGAGTTCAATGTAATATAGATTATAAAAATATAAGGTATGGCAAAACACATGGCTAACAGAAAAGGGGAAGATATGAATAATACTATCATGGTTGATAAATTGCATGAAATCAAAAGAATTGATAATATTGAGTACAAATGGTATGATGATATCTTGATGTATCTTCAAACACTATATTTCCCAAGAGGTATGTCTTAGAATAAAATTAGATCTATCAAACAAAAAGCTAAGAAATATTATGTGCAAGAAGGTAAACTCTATTAGAAACACCCGAATGGCATACTAATGCTTTGTCTATTTGAAAAAGAAATAAATTAGGTATTAAAAGAATATCACTAGATTCTATGGTGGTCATTTTGCACCAAAGGCTACTGCTAATAAAATAATGAGAGCTAGCTATTATTGGCCCACACTCTTTAAGTACGTTCACCAATTGGTCAGAAGCTATCACAACTACAAGGTTTTTGCAAGAAATAAACATTTGGTAGCCATGCATTTAAAGGTAGTTATCATATTAGCACCCTTCACATAGTGGGAGATCGATATTATTGGTGAAATAAATCTAGAATTTTCTATAGGCCATAGGTGGATTATAACAACTAATTATTTCACAAAGTGGGTAGAAGCAGCTTCCATTAAAAAATAAACCATAGAGGTTATGATTATATTTTTAAAAGAAAGTATACTAACAAGGTTTAGGGTCCCCAAGAAGATAGTTATAGACAATGGCAACTACTTCACATCATTTGAAATGATAGAATTTTACACTAAATACAATATAGATATTTCACATGCTACAAATTATTATCCTCAAGTGCATGGTCTGGTTTAGTCCTCAAATAAAAATTTAATTACCAGAATCAAGAGGTCACTAGAAAAAACAAAAAAAGTTGGGACACTAAGTTAAAATTTGCTTTATGGGTAGATAGGTTGTCTATTAAGAGAAACATAGAAAAATCCCCATATGAGATGGTGTTTGGTGAAAATGCTCTATTGCCTCCTTAGATAGAGAGAAATGCTTTATCTCTACTTCTCCAAGATCATGAAAATCCAGATGCATTGCAAAGAATATTAGATCAGATTGCAAAGTTATGGAAGAGAGAAGAAAAGCCTTGAACAAGATAATAAAGCAAACTCAAAAAATAGTGTAGCTCTTAAATAAAAATGCAAAAGGAAAACCATTTTTGGAGGGAGATATTGTAATCTACTAGGACTCCAAAAATGATAAGCATGGTGAAAAAGTAAAACTAGAGCGCAGATGGCTTGAGATTTATCAGGTCATTAAGATTATTGGGCAACACACTTATTAATTGTAGACTCTAGAAGGAGAACAAATGCAAATCCTAATCAATGGTCAACATCTAAAACTATATCAGCCCTACTTTGGGGTTAGAAGAGAGTGAAGTTGTACTCTATCAAAAAAAATAAAATATTATGTTCTAAGTACCTCTTAGTGTTTTTAGATGATTAGGTAGACGAATTCCTTTTTATTGTTTTCAAACTAATCTATTGTAGTAGTTTTTCTTTCAATATTTTAGTTCAGAGTTTTAGATGATTAGGTAGGAAAATGTCTTTGTTTCTTTCTATTTGTCTTAGGTGATTTAGGGATGTAATTACAAGGTCTAACCAAAGAGTTAGATATTTTGGTAAGTTCTTGTTTGGTCAAACACTTACCAAGAAGACACTCAGGTTCAAACCTCATGGGTAGCTTGTTTGCAAAGGTAGTAGTCTAATTTGAATCCTTTGAGTGCATGCTAGATTGACGATGATGATACAAAGCCCGAGCGATTGGTGGTCCCCTTCATGTTGGGTCAACAATAATGAGGTAGAATAGGTTTGGTGGGAGAATCCCCTATGGTTTGAACCTTGTGCTTGTTAGTTACTAAAAATAGTGTGGTTGTGACCAACTTTCCTATGTAACCAAAAAACGAGTCAGAGGTCCTCAAGTTTTTTCCACTTGTCCTAGTCAGAGCCTATGTTAGATCCTCAAAATCCAACTTAAGAGTAACCCTAAATTTCAAAATTTAGAGGGTCTTGTAAAGTCCTAGGTCTAGGTATTTTTATCAAAATTAAAGAAAAATGGTTTACAAAATTTTGAGTAAAAAAAAGTGGTATAATTCAAAATGTTGTGTTTGGTAGTCCTTTGAAGTTTTATTATAGTCCAAAGCATTCATGTTCTCAACAAGGTCCTCAAAGTTTCATTTTTTTTCAAGGTCATAAGTTTTGAGTCTTGGTCCTTGAATGTTAAATTTTAGTCCCTAAGACCATCACCAAAAATATCTCCAATATCATCATTCATCCATTGTCCCCCAATGGTCCCTAAGTTTTCATTAGAAAATTTCATAGCCATTACCTTCTATTATATTTTCATAGGTCTAAGACCCCAATTTTATTTCCTAAGGTTATTTGTCCACCATTTTCCTCTTCATAAGTCCCTAAGTCCAAGGTCCCATAAAAAAATCCATTCATCCCTAAGCCTAAGTTCACTCAATAAGTATTCCTAAGTCATAAAACTTAGGTTATTCATGCACCATATTCTCCCTTAAAATATTCCATGCAGTTATAAAATTCATAATTTTTAGGTTCAAGCCCGTACCCCTAATTCTTCAAATTTAATCATCCGCAAAGCCAAACAATTTCCCTAAGTCTATGCCCAAGTTGCATATTATTAAAATTAAATCCTATCTAAGCTTACATTTCCTAAGTCCCTCATCATCCATGTTCCCCATTCCCCATATTATTTCATTCCTAAAACCTAAGTGCAACATCATGGAATAAATTTACTTTCACCACCATAGGTTTCCCTTGATACAAGATGGATGACACAAGAACATTTGATCGAAATGAGATAGATGACTAAAATTGTTCAATCGATTGAAGATGTGCAACTCAAAAATTTTGGCTGTAGGAAGATGGATGATGTAGAATGAATCAACCAAAAATAAATGTGTGGTTGGTAATAAAGTGACCAAAAACAAATCAATGGTCCAAAAAAGTTTGGCCAAAGATGAGATCAACGACTCAAAACCACTCAACAGGTTAATGGCTCAGGATATTTTTACCAAAAAAGAATGTGTGACTTAGAATCATTTGACTAATACAAGATGAATGACATAGAGTGATCTGATCGAAATACGATTAACGACTCAGAATGATCCAACCAAAAAAAGGATGCCTAAATAAATGATATTATCAAATATAAGTTTTCCATTGCCTGAGTTCATAATCAAAATTATCAAGATAGTACTCAAAGTATTCACCCCTCCTCTAGTGCAGTAGTCACCATGAGTGACTCCCTTTTATTTTGACTAAATTTTAATCATTTAGCCAAAGAATTTCATTAGGGTCTAACCACTTTATCCCCATTTTTCATTATATTATTTGATTTTCCTAAGATCGGGTACCACCAAATCGTACCTAAACCTGAAGGTTATACATTCCTGTCCATTCCTATTCTATAAAATACAAGATATGTGTCTAAGGTTGTTTGGACAAAAGGAGATGTGTGGTTGAAAATCATTCAGTAAAATGAAGATGTGCATCTAGAATCATTTAGCTGAATAGAGATGTGTGGGTCAGGATGAATCAATTGAAATCAAATCAATGGACAAAAAAATTTTATTCAAAGGAATATGGATAGCTTAAAACGTTCAATTGAAAGTAAATGGACAACCCATAATGATTTAGCCAAAACTAGATCAACACTCTAGGACAATTTAACTAAAAAATATAGGAATATGGATAGCTTAAAACGTTCAATTGAAAGTAAATGGACAACCCATAATGATTTAGCCAAAACTAGATCAACACTCTAGGACAATTTAACTAAAAAAGCAAGTCATGCATAAATTATCGCCTTCCATTGTCTCACAATTAATGAGAAGATTTGATGGGACCCCTACTCGAGAAAGCTTGGAGTAATGATGAAATATGTTTTAATAGGAACTTGAGCAACATAGACGAGAACCAACCAAAAGAGTTATAGGCACACAAGCCAAAGTACAAATATATTTTTAGATTATGTTAGGCACATACCTTAAGACAACGTGGTGGAACCTATGGGTTCGTATTTGAATGCGTGCCTTATCGAATGATCAATTAGTATAAGCAAATAAAAGGAAGTAAATCCATGACAAATCAGACTGTTGTAGGAGGGGATGTGCCAACCTAGGTATGGAAAAAATGAAAGGGAAGTTGGTATGGATTTCATACACTGCATGCTGGAATATGATTTAAAAACACATTGGAGATTCATTATAATTGCCATTAATAGTCACAACAAATACAGAGAGTCAAGATATTGAACTAAGAAAAAGTGCTATAAGAATTGCATATTCACATAATTACAGTAGATGAATGACTTCCTCAAGTGCCATTCCCATCATCAAGAGTAAGGTCAAAAAATTAGAGGAAGATTCACCATATCAAAAGTTACCAAGGAAGAGTGTTATTTAGTAGGAATGGGGAATTGAAAATACAGTCATGTCTAGTTTCAAATTGACCTCAAAGGATTGGCAATGCCACCTGGCCTTGTTGAGAGGCTTGTTTCAAAAGACATATAGAGATTGACATAGCCCAAGTCCATACTGTAATAGATCTATGGGAAACCTGCCAAATTGTTTTACCCTAAGGTATACTACTCCTCCAACCTCTTGTCATGGATAGAAATATCATACGATCCAATAATCAGAGCAATAAGGAGTACCAAAAACTAGGTCTTTCATAGAATAATACCAAAAAATATTAGCAAATTTTTTATGCTAGAGAAAGACACGATGGTACTTGACAAAAATGTAATAACTTTGCAAGTTCAATATATGATTGACACCTATTTTTATACCAAGTTGTTTTATTATAATGAATAAGTGTCAACTCAATTTCCAATTCATAAATGTTCACTACGTAATTGGGCCAAGGACTATGTAAATATAATCAACATATTTATGGGGGTTGAGGATTTAAATTGGGTTGAAAAGGAGGTCATGTTCTTGATAGTCCAATGCAATAAGATAAGGCAACTTACCATATATAAATGGGAGAACTTAATCAATGATACTATAGATAGAGAACTCAAAGTGTTGTAGAAGGCTATAACCAAGCATAAGGACACAATGCCCCACTTTTTGCATTATTCCTTCCTTGTACATCTGATAGTGTCACACCTATCCCAAGAAAAAGAGCAATCACTAACTTGGAGAGAGTATATGGAGAATTGGTTTAAGATAAACTTTCCTGGATACAAGAGGAAGTACCAAGCTATACTCAATTCTTTGGAATATTCTTTCCATCTATATATCACTCACTCTAGAATAGAGTCCCTTATAGAAGGAGCTTGGGGATAGTCAATTTTTTACATGACAATAATATAGGAGATTACTTATTTATTGAAGACCTCACTTACATCAGAATATATGGGGATAAAGTACCTTCTAAGGCATTCCCTAGTTTCTATCCTATGTTAATAGCTATTTTGGAAGTGATAGGGCAAATTTCATAGGAAGCCAAAATGAGAGTGATAAGAAAATAGGCTATAATTCCATGTGTCACTATCCCATATAAGATGGAATACTATGTGTATAGAGGTTACCCTAGTTTATTAGGATACTTGCAAAAAATGGGCTCCTACGCCTTTGCTAAACTCACATGGTGACCGTATAGTCTCCATGAATACTACAATGAGCATACTCTTAAGAGGAAGCCCATGAATCACCAGGAAAATATGTTTTAAGAAGCCATTCAACTAGCCTTAAGAAATGTATAGTCCCTAGACCTCATATGAAAAAATTACATTGGGAAGAGACCACATACTTATATTGAAATGGTGGGCAACTACCCTGTAGAACTAAAAGTGTTAAGGGTTTCCATAGTTGAGACAATTTCCCCAATAATTCCTATAATACCTCCAAAAGACTATCAAGATACCATATTAGAGATTATAAACTAGGATATAGAATAAATATAAGTATTGACAAAAGTGGTTAGTCACACTATAGTAAAAATAGAACAGTCCCCTGTTGATCAGACCACTCACAATATTGCAGATATTAGGAAAGGTAAGGAAATAGTTGTCATTTAATTTTCACAAGATCAACCTATTGACCAAGAACTTACCAAAGTGTTAATGCTACCACAACACATGCAACAATTGGCCATAGATTCACCCAAGGTGATACCCACTGCATTGAGGGTTAATAACAAAGAAATCAAAATACCTGCAACAATATTGAAAAGAATATAAAAAGGCGAGGGATTGTCTAAAATTCTTAGAGAGCATCAAATCCAAATCAAAAGTCCTCCTAGATCCCCAAAACATAAGATATCTAGGATAGAAATTGATCCTAATTCTCCCAAAAATTTCACCTTAACTAGTGCAAGGGAAGCAATTCAGTTCACTCCTTTAGAAGAAGAACACATTCAAGCTATAATAGAAGGGAGAGTGAATGAAACTCAACATGATGATAATAGAGAAATATCAGGCTGCACATCAAAAATAATGATCATAATCCCTATAAAAGGTATAGAAGGATTTCAAATCAACACAATGAAATAGATGCAAAGGTCACAAGGGACACAATAAAACTACTGAAATTAGGGCTTTATGCATAGGCACAAATGAAACTTGCTATAGAAAAGAAAATAGTAAAATTGAGGATTAAAGCAGCTAGAAGTGACCAGTTGCAAACATAAAGTGTAAAGATGCACGCTAAGGTTAACAAGCGTCAAAAGCAAATGTCACAAATAAGAAAACAATTTAATAGTTCATTGTTCAACCAAAAATACAAAGATAAAATCATTGTTGAGTTCAAAGCTAAAATCAATACCATCAATAAGATTTGCAAAGATTTTAAAGAGATGATAAACAAGAATAAAAAAATAAAACACTCCTAGAACAAGCAGATAAAAGAGCAGCAACCATCATCCTAATCTATGAATGATGTAAGAATAAATATGACCAAATAAGTACTAAGCAAGTAACAACATTATATGACCCGATTCATAACTACTAAGAGGAATTTGACAAGGTCACCACCTTTTTGATTGAAAGGGTTCAATTGAAGGGCATAATCAAGGATTTAGAAAATTAGGATCAAAGCATAAATGAGAAGAAAATAGGCTAGTATCAACTTAAAAGAGCTTCTTAGTATAGAAGTATTTGACAGGCTAACTATAAAAAGAATACAAGAACTAAAATGTGATGATGCAGATGAAGAAAAATTTTCAAAGCAACTTATCACCTTATCAAAATTAACCCAAGAAATAATCAAAATTTTCAAATATAATAAAGCTAAAATAAAGAGCGCAAGAACAAATTATTATGGATGCTTGATAGAATTGCTACAATAGGCACTTTTTGTGATGAAGCTTGGGTGTAAATTTTTGACCTGATTGGGACGAGTCAAGCAAAAAAATATAAAATAAAAAAATCCAACCAAGGTTCACCAGGAGTAAGTGTGGGATGCACAATAGGGGAGAAAAAAGAGTTAAAATTAAAGGACAAAGACACAAGGATAGGTCAATTGTGAGATCAAAGTGGTATACAACTATACCCCATTTTGGAGGCCTAAAATATATAAGCAGCCAATTACCAATTTTTGAGACAATTATTATTGGACTGTAACACACCCAACCAATCAAGGGTAGAATATGATGATAGGTGGAGGGCCTAGATGAATGTAGTTATAACAACTACAAAGCTTCCAAAACTATAAGAAGGATTACTATAGTCATAAAAAGGATTAGGATTATTACATAGCAATTTTTGTGAGGTATAATTGAGTGCCTTTTGTCTTTGCTGTGGTATTTCATTTTGTGTCTTTTCTTTCTGCCACCCCTTATTCCCCCTATTTTTATGTGGGTTTTTGATAGAGAAGTACTCAAGAATTGATATCATCTCCAACTACTAAGTCAAAGGTTTGGAGATCTGACTGTTACCAGATTTGAATGGGAGGGTGAAAAATTATTGTTATATCATTTGAATGAGAGTTTTTATTATATTAATTTGAAAGAGCTTTAATGTAATTCAAGCCAACTCTCATTGTAAAACACATTGATATTAATACGGGCTATAGGATAAGGCACTGATTATACTTTAAGGTATAATAAAAGAGCTTTAGTGAATCTTGGTCAAATAATAATAACTTTTACACATTGACGATAGATTTTTTATAAGGTAATTCTGTCAAGTGTCCTTTATGAATTGTTCTTACGCTCTTTTATTTTAGCTTCATTATATTTGAAAAAATTGATTATTTATTGAGTTGTTTTTGATAATATGATAAGTTGCTCTTACAACTTTTCTTTATTTGCATCATCATATTTTAGTTCTTGTACTCTTTTGATAGTCAACTTGTCAAATCCTTCTGTATTGAGAAGCTCGTTTAAGTTGATACCAACATGTTTTCTTCTCTCATTTAAGTTTTGTTCCCAATTTTCTAAATCCCTAATTATGCCCTTCAATCGATCCCTTTTATTCAAAAAAGTGGTTTCCTTGTCAAATTCCTCTAGGTAGTTATGTATTTGGTCATCTATTGTAGTTAGTTGCTTAGTACTTATTTGGTCATATTCATTCTTACATATTTCAAATATTGGGATGATGGTTGTTGCTTTTTTATTTTCTTATTCTAGGAGTGGTTTTATTTTTTTATCTTTGTTTATCATCTATTTAAAATCTTTGCAACTCTTGTTGATGGTATTGATTTTAGCTTTGAACTCAACAATGATTTTATATTTGTATTTTTGGGTGAACAAGAAACTATCAAACTATTTGCTTATTTGTGACATTTACTTTTGAAGCTTATTAATCTTAGCTTTCATATTTACATTTTTTATTTGCAACTGGTCACTCCTAGCTGCTTTGATCCTCAATTCTACCATTTTTTTATATAGCAAGTGTTGTCTATGTCTGTGCATAAAGCCCATATTTTTGCAGGTTTACTATGTCCCCTATGACCTTTTCATCCCCTATTGTTGTGTTGATCTAAAATTATTCTATGTCTTTTGTAGGGATTATGATCATTGTTGTTGATGCGGGGCTTAATATTTCTCCCTTATCATCATGTTGAGTTTCAATCACTCTCCCTTCTATTATGGCTTGAATGTGTTCTTCTTCTGAAGGAGTGAAATGAATTGCTTCCCTTGCCCTAGTTAAGGTGAAATTTTTGGAAGAATCAGGACCAATTTTTGTCCTGACTCTCTTATGTTTTGGGGAACCAGAAGGACTTTTGATTTGAACTTGATGCTCTCTAATGAGGTTAGCCAATACCCTACCTTATTGTATTCTTTTCAATATTATTGCAAATATTTTGATTTCTTTGTTATTCACCCTCAATGTAGTGGGTATCACCTTGGGTTAACCTATGGCCAATTGCTTCCTGTATTGTGGTAGCATAACACTTTAGCAAGGTCTTGGTCAGTCTTACCTTTCCCAATATTGTGGGCAGCCTAATCAATAGGGAAATCTTCTATTTTTACTATTGTTATAAATAGAGTATATTACATCATTTGGGTCATGTAAATGTATCTTCCAAGGTACATACTTAGGACATTAGATTACTTTAGGGGGAAGTTATCTAGTTACTTCATGCAATGTAATAAATGCACAAGTGTCAATGTGCAAGTTGTATATGTGCAAGTTGTCCCTTGCACAACTAGGTAGAGTGTTGGCCAAGGAACCTATTTTCCTATATAAGAAAGGCCTCATTGTAATACATATATAGAGTCGGGGGACATAGTCAGATAGTGTAGCTTAGAGCATAGTACAGTTTTATGTAGATCACCATCCATTGGTGATGGGTGCAATGTAGTTCAATAGCTTTATTAATGGAGTGTTCATTTCCTCCATAGCTACATTGTATTCTTTTATGTCATTTCTATTTACAACATATTTTAGTCATCTAGCAGATTTACTTTCTTTCATATTATTTTGCATCTTGTGATTGCTATCTCCCAGTGCTCATTACATCAAAAGCTAATAGTGGTATCAGAGCCATGGTAGATCTAGCCATAGTAGGTCAATAGGAAAACCACCATTATTATTGAGCCTAAGTTTTTTGTCAACCTGATGCGTTGCTGGACCAACCACTATCAAAAACTCTCAGAAGAGTCTAGGTGGTAGAATTAGGGAGAGCCCAAGTGAGGACTGAAAGAAATCTCAGTTCCAAAAATACTGAGATTACATTTGACTAGAGTCTTTTCCACAGAGTTGCAAGAAAAACTCGTGAAGACTAGGACTCAACATTCAATCCACTAGATTGACAAATCATCTAGTGAAGATCATCCAGGATATCTAGAATTTGCTAACTATTGCCTAAAGTTTCTTTTGTTGTAGAAAATTAATTCTTAGAGGATTGGGACTCCTCCTACAACAGAAATCTAGGAGACTCCAACTTCATTGCCCGAAGGTCGATGTGCCTTCATAGTGCAGAGATTAGTTCCTTGTGCAAGAGAAGAATACTAAAGAAGACTTCTAGTGAAGAGTCATGGTGAAGTCAAGAGACTAAAGATCTCCATTGTTGGATTGAAGAACTTCATAGTTGAAGAACAGGCCATAGAAGCCTTGATACAAAAAAATAGAAGCCTTGAAGAAAAGGCCATAGAAGCCTTGAAGAAAAGGCCATAGAAGTCTTGATACTAAAAAGGCCATAGAAGCCTTGATACTGAAAAGGCCACAGAAGCCTTGATACTAAAAAGGCCATAGAAGCCTTGATACTAAAAAGGCCATAGAAGCCTTGATACTGAAAAGGCCACAGAAGCCTAGATACTAAAAAGGCTCTAGAAGCCTTGATCCTGAAGAAGAATTCAAAAGGAATATTTGATTCAAAAGCAGATTAATATTTTAGTACTAATATTTTTATTGTAGGGAAAGAAGATTCAATGAGTTGGGAAACTTCCTACAAGAAAGTTAGGAAGAGTATCTTCTTCAGAATCAACTCAACACCTGAAGAAAAAATGAAGAGATCAGGAGAAGATCTCATTGAAGAACTTCCAATATTGGAAGAAGAAGAAGGACTAGGAGAGTCCTACTCACATTCAAAAGCAACAGAATCAGATATCCAGAAGAAGATCTCACCACCAACACTTCTAGGAGTAGAAGGTTGAAGAGAAGGTCTCAAGGAAGACCAATAGAAGCTGCAAGATCAAAGACCTTGGGAAGGTCTCAATGAGCATCCAATAAAAGGCTAGGAGAGCCTTACTGAAGAAATCATCAAAGGAGAACTCACTAGAGAAATCCACTACCAAGGAGAAGCCCCTGATAGTGAAGGACTTGGGACAATTATCGCCATCCGACAACAAGCCCAAGAGAAGGAGAATTTGGCAAGAGTGCCAAATTAGAAGAGAATTTGGCAAGGAGTGCCAAATTAGAAGAAGAATTTGGCAAGGAGTGCCAAATCCTAGAAGAAGAATCTAGTGAAGACCTCAAGATATTCAAAATCTTGAGAAGAAGATCCTGCTTGAAGTCAAAATTTGACAAGAAGACTTGAAGACAGAAGAAGCTCACCAAATCTAGGAGATTTGAAGATTACCTCTCACAACAAGAAGGCACCACTTCAGAGACAAATACTTCTCCAAATATATAGTAGAAGGAGGAGACCACAAGAGGAGAACAAGCCACCAAATCTTAGGCTCATGAAAGAAATTTTGAGATCATATTTTGGTGAAGAAGGAGTTATTCAAGATAGTCTACAAAAAGTTGCAAGATCCTACTCGAAGCAACAACTTGGTGATCTTAGACACCAAGATTCACATCCTCTATAGAAGTGACAAAAGAACTATGAAAGCTTTAAAAAGGTAAGAAAATTTTGGTGCAAATAAACTTGTTAATTGGATTACTTATCAGATTTGTTATAGCACCTTAATTTAGATTAAAGTTGCAAGAAGAAGAAAAATTGGATTACAGTCTTCAAAAAGTGCAAAAAGAGAAAAGTTATTTTTAAGGTTCATTTGCACATTAATTAGGAGTTGATTAGATTTTAGTATTACATCTATCAACTACCTATCATCTACTTTGGAAAAATAAAAAGAAGACTAAGTCCTACAATATTGATTGTAGTGAAATTGTAGAATAATTATTGAAGGTTCATTTCAAATTATTCTTGATTAGTTGTAGTAAATTGATTAAGTGCATTATCTTGAGATTTGATTGGAGTGATAAGGTGAAATTGTTAGTGCATTAAAAGTGAAATATTATTAGATTCATTTGCACTATTCTATTGCTCTCAAAAGGATTAGTTTTGTGTACTTGAGAAGGGCACAAAATCTGATTTGAATCAAGTGTCTAAAGACACTATTAAAGCACATAAATATGCAACACATAGTGGCCAAGGGAAGCCACCAAAATAGGTTAGTACAATCCAAATAGCAACTAACTAAAGGCAGAAAAAGAAGCTTCAAATATTGAGACTTGGTGAGTCTCAAATCCAAAGCATTACAAGGTTAATTGCATGGTACAAAGGGCAGAAAATTACAGCTACAAAGAAGCTTCTATCTACATCATTAAGGGCTTGGATTTATCATCAAAGTATCCAAGAAAAAAGGGTAAGGAGTCTAGCCAAAGAGACATCCTCAAAACCCCCATATTTGCATTCAAAAATCTGCTACAAAACCAGAATTTCAGACCTGCAAAAGAGTGCAAGAAAAGGTGCAATAAAGAAGGTTTTATATACATATAAGGTTACATGGTATTGCACTTCTACAATACATTATACATAGGAAGAGAGCAGATTTGAAGGTGCCTCAAAAGGCACAATATCTATAGGGTAAGCCAGCCAAGGAAGGTCGAACGTTAGCACTCTTCTTCCATAGCAAAAGGAGCCACTCAAAGGGCTCACTCTCCGCATATCTTGGATGGATGAACCTACAAAATCAAAGCCCACATAAGGCTATTATCAAGCTGCATTTACGTAGACAAAAAGAGTGCTCATATACAAAGAGAAGGCATCAAAATCTACTTCTACCAATGTGGGATGGACAACATAACAAGAGGCTATCTACACTACAAAGAAGCATATGAATCAACACGTTGAAGGCATAGAAGACAAGGAGAAAAGGTGCTACATTCAAGGTCTTAAACTTGGAGAAGATCGTCCACCAAAGGAAGCACCAAAATCGTCATTCGAAGCTCCATAGCGCCTCATCAATTCACCTGCAAAAGAAAATATTGCTTGTTATCCAAGAAACAAAGCAAGCTAAGGAAAGGCATACGAAAGGAGTTATAATATTCTCCTTGGAAGTGTTATAGCAAAGGAATTCATGCAGAGAGCTTGAATGCCACTTGGCATAAACTTTCTAAGGTGCCATTTCATCTCTCAATGCTCAAGAAACCTCATGTAGGAGTTACAGGGAATATCAAGGAAGTGGTGACACTTGTTATCTTCCACAAGCCTCACACAAGTGCCCACATGAGTGCTCATACATTACAGAGTGACCAAGAAGTATTAAAGAAGGAAATCGGTATATTAAGAAAGGTGGAGTGCTCATACGTAATGGATGTGACACTTGTCACAAAGTTCAAGACCTTTCTTCCATAAAAAGGTGCTCAAGTCCAAAGTAGTCAAGCATAGGAAAGCACAGTCAAAGCATAGCAAAGTGCAGCATGGAAGGAAGGAAGAGGAAGCATTAAAATCTCCTAGTCTTGAAGGTCAAACCTCTCCATATTTGTAGCACCTACATTCCAACATTAAAGACAAGGAATTCCAAAGCATAAGCATTGTTTCTAGCACCAAAGGAGGACATTAAAGTGTTGTTATATTCAGCCAAAAAAGGTATCAAACAATGCGGTGATACAACGTTCAAAGGTAAGGTTTAAATCCCATTTATTATTGCTTTCACTTTAGGGAGATATAAGGGTTATAAGCTAAGGTCAAATCTTAGATTTTGAAAGCAAAAACCATAAGGGATAACTTATCAAATTGAAATAATATTTGCAATTTAACCTAGGAGAAATAAGGAATTCTACTTGGGATTAAATTCTTTAATATTTTGCAAATATTATTAATTTTCTAATTTTCCAAATTTGGGAGTGATAAGGGTTACAACATCAAACTAGGTTATTGGAAATTAGAAACACTTGAATAAAATCCTAAGGGTTACAAAAGAGGTTATTAAGATTTTTTTGTTAAGGTTGGAAATTTATAATTTTCTTGTCTCAAAATTTCTCAAAAGGGACAAAAGAAATCCAACATTAAAACCTCTTCAAAATTGAAAAGTGCTTAGTTCAATAGGAGTAATAAGGTGTTAGAAAAGTTGATTTTTGATCTTTACAAAAACTGTACAAAATCAACCAAAATTGAACTATACTTTACAAAAGCACTATATCATACTCCAAAATCATTAGGGAGTCATAAGGCATTCTACAAAACTTGATAATAATAATATCTATCAAATATTATCAAGTTGGGAAGATATAAGCTTTCTTCAAAACCTAAAATTAGGTGTTCATACTCTCATTACTAGGGAGACATAAGGAAGTCTACAAACCTAAGGATTAATAAAGGTTTTATCAAATCAAGCTTATATACTTCAATAAGGTATCATATATAGGGAGCTATAAGATAGACTACCAAGATTCTATCAAATTTCAATTCTAAGAAATAGCAAGAATCACTATTTCAAAGATCTATCATGGATGAAATTTTGAGAAAAGCTTTCAATAATGAAGAACTATTCCATGAAGTAGAATTCTACTCTCAAAACTTAATAGATACTCTAGAAGGATACGAGTATCTACCCTCTAATGACAAAGATAAATTCTCCTTATTTCTTAAAGAAGCCAAAGAAGGTAGCTTTACAACATTGATTAACTATCTTCATGAAATTCTCTTCACAGCATGGTGGAACTCACAAAGATTGGTTATATTTTCACTAGAAGAATGTCTGATGATTTATCTATCATTAATTGTGTTTGTACTTACTCAACACAAGAAACAAGTTGGCAATAAAGAACAATACTATTGTGATGATAGACTAACTTGTCATAAAGTAGAGATTTCACCAGCACCAAAGCAGAATCATAGGAAGAGAAGAAGAAAAAGGAAGAAGAGACATACTAAAAGAGGCCATGACATGAAGACTAAAGCAGTAGAAAAAGAACCAGTACACCAAAAAGGCAAGCATAGAAGGATCAAAAACAAAAATATGAGAGGACAATTGCACCATGCCCTACTCATTCATCAACAATCAAAACCAAATGAAGATACTTGCAAAGAGAACTATAAAGGTGGCTGGATAGAAGATAAGGAAGATGAATATGAACAAGCCAAAGATCATCCAATGAAAGAAGAATATTTAGCTTCAGCTACAACTTACTCTGCATCATATGAAGACACAAATTACCTGTTGAACCTGAATACAAAGAATGCAGAAGAAGAGTACAAAGTTCAGGATGAAGAAGAAGAAGATCCATATTGAAGACTAAAGTCTTCAATACCCAAATAATGTAATACAGGGGGTGTTAGAAATAGAGTATATTACATCATTTGGGTCATGTAAATGTATCTTCCAAGGTACATACTTAGGACATTAGATTACTTTAGGGGGAAGTTATCTAGTTACTTCATGCAATGTAATAAATGCACAAGTGTCAATGTGCAAGTTGTATATGTGCAAGTTGTCCCTTGCACAACTAGGTAGAGTGTTGGCCAAGGAACCTATTTTCCTATATAAGAAAGGCCTCATTGTAATACAAATATAGAGTCGGGGGACATAGTCAGATAGTGTAGCTTAGAGCATAGTACAATTCTATGTAGATCACCATCCATTGGTGATGGGTGCAATGTAGTTCAGTAGCTTTATTAATGGAGTGTTCATTTCCTCCATAGCTACATTGTATTCTTTTATGTCATTTCTATTTACAACATATTTCAGTCATCTAGTAGATTTACTTTCTTTCATATTATTCTGCATCTTGTGATTGCTATCTCCTAGTGCTCATTACATCAAAAGCTAACAACTACAATATAAGTAACCAATTATATCAATACTTCTATTTGTTCTAGATCCTACTTAATAATCTCTAAGATAGGATCTTGATAGTTTTTTGGAGGTATGACTAGAATTAGTGAGGCAACTATCTCAACTATGGTAGTCTTTAATACTTTCATATTTACAAGGTAATTGTCCACCATTTTAATCTGAGTATGTGGCCTCTTCCAAATGTAATTTTGCCATATGGGGTATATGGATTGGCCTTTTCTTAAGGCTAGTTGAATGGTTTCTTCAAACAAATCTCCCCGATGAGTCATGGGCTTCATCTCAAGAGTATGCTTTTTATAGTATTCTTTGGGATCATATAATTGCCATGTGAGTTCAACAAATCCATAGGAGTCCATTTTATGCAAGGATTCTAATAATAGAGCGTACCCTCTATACACATAGTGTCCCATATTACATGAGATAGTGACCCATAGAATTCTAGCTTGTTTTCTTATCACACCTACTTTGAATTCCTCTACAATTTGCCTTATCACTTCTAAAGCAACTATTATTATAGGAAAAAAATAAGGTAATATCTTGGGAGGTACTTTAACCCCATATATTCTAATGTAAATGAGGTCTTCAGTAAAAAAGTAATCTCTTGCATTATTTTCATGTAAAAATTTGGCTATCCTTAGGCTTATTTTGTAAGGAACCTGTTTTAGAGTGAGTGATATATGGATGGGAGGAATCAACCAATTAATTGAGTATAGCTTGATGCTACCTCTTGTATCCAAGGAAGTTTCTCTTGAACAAATTATTCATATACTCCCCCCAAGTTAGTGATTTCCCTTTTTCCTAGGTGTCCCACTATCAAATGTACAAGGAAAGAATAATGTGAAAAGAGGGGTATTGTTTCCTTATGCTCGATTATGGCATTTTTCAACTCTCCAAGTTCTCTATCTATAACATAACTAATTAAGTTCTATTTATATATGGTAAGCTACCATATCTTATTGTATTGGACTATCAAGAACATGACCTCCTTTTCAACCTAATTTAAATCCTCAACCGTAATCAATATGTTGATTATATCCACATAGTCCTTTGCCCAATTACATAGTGAGCATTTATAAATTAGAAATTGAGTTGACATTGGTTTATTATAATCAAACAGATTGGTATAAGAAGATGTACCAATCATATGTTGAGTTTGTGAAGTTATTACCTTTTTTTTGAAGACCATAATGGCTTTCTCCAACATAAAAACTTTGCTAATCATTTTTGGTATCATTCTAAAAAGGACCTGGTTTGTGCTACTCCTTATTGCTCTGATTGTTGGGTCGTACAACATTGCTAGCCATGATAAGATATTAGAGGAGTAGTATACCCTAGGGCAAATCAATTTGGCAAGTTTGCCCATCAACTTGTTATAGTACAAACTATTGGAAATTTGAGGTAATATGAGGTATTTTATGTTGTCATTGATGTCACATGGATCACATTTGGTTTTGGTGGCCGAAATATTTCATAAATAAGCATTTATGATATTTCAAAAAACAGGGTTTTTGTGAAAACCAAGTCAGGTAAAATAAAAGGTTTTATTTAAAACCACGGATGGTAGATTTGATATGGGTTTTTCTTAAAACCTAGGTTGGCTTTTTGTTTCATCGAAAAAGGTGCCCTGGAGATGAAGATATTCAACCTTGAATGATTGATGCAAATTTTAATATTTAAATTTTAAAATTAAAATTTAATGACATCACCACCGACGTCATCATAAAAATCGAATTATTCAAAATCCACCAACGTTGGAAAAATAATGAAGGGTGCATATATATACACCAAGGCTTTTGTTTAAAAACCTTGGAATCGAAGTGGAGAGAAGACGACGAGCGTAGAAGATAATTCGTGTGGCAAGCATGGCCTAACAATGAGTGAGGGGAGACAAAGGTGTTTTGCTAGGCAGAAGACTGAGGTTCGATTCTTGCTGGTTGAGATTTTTGAGGCAAAAAAAAGGCCCACGTTTGGTTGTGTTTTTGGGGCAAGAAAGGCCCAAGTTTTGTTTTGCGAAGAGAGAGAAGAAGACAAAAGTGTCTTTCATGCTTATTGTCTCATGTGAGCGATGTGCTCACGTGGTCATTCGCACCATGGTTAAGGAAGTGCATGGGCAGATGATGAGGGTTCGATTCCCTCTAGAGGCAAGTAGTTTTTTATTATTAAAATTAATTTTTTCCTGATGTTGGAGGTATAAGGTGATAAGGGTTGAGTTGTTTTGGAAGGCAAGATATATGTGCTCTTAGTAGAAAATATATTTATGGTATGTTTATTTTATGAAAGTATATCATATTATATATCGTTGGAAAGCTTATTTCAAGGGCTATTTGACTAACTATTTTAGAAGGAGAAATAAAGAGTGTATAGAGAGATATTTATGTTTTTGTAAGAAAGAGTTTTCCCTTGTGGTGATTAGTTGAGATTGCGATTAGAGCATATTGAGTCTCTAACAATTCTCTTTATGCTTCTATGAGTTGAGTTGAATTGAGAGCATTGTGGATCATTGTTCTCATTCATTAAAGAGTGCATTGCCATTCATTGTTGAGTTCATATTTGAGCCTTGCCTTGATAGATTTGTGGATGAGTTTGAGTACTACTTGAGCATGATTGGTTGAGCCTTTGAGAAGGCTTTTGGGATAGATTTCTGGACAGATTTGTGGAAGTTTTGTGCATTATTGATTGAGCCTTTGAGAAGGCATTTGGGACAGATTTGAGGACAGTTTTGGGACAACTTTGTGGACAGCTTTGTGGAAATATTTGTAGAGTATATTTGGGCAAGTTCTTGGTGAGCTTGCTAGAGCATATTTGGGCAAGTTCTTGGTGAGCTTGTTAGAGCATATTTGGGCAAGTTCTTGGTGAACTTGCTAGAGCATATTTGGGCAAGTTCTTGGTGAGCTTTCTAGAACAGATTTGGGCAAGTTCTTGGTGAGCTTGCTAGAGAATAATTGGGTAAGTTCTTGGCGAGCTTGCTTGAGCAGTTTTGATAAGTTTTGTGTGAGCTTGTTAAGCAGGTTCTGTGTGAGCCTATTGTGTAGGTTCTATGTGAGCCTATTGATCATGTTCTTAGTGAGCCTATTGAAAGAGCTTTGGAGGTGATAGAGTACAGAGGATAGAGTATCAATGGATAGAGATCCAAAAACCAACATAGTTAAAGATAAATTTGAGTGAGGAGTCTTCAAGTGGAGAGAGGTCCACCAGTCAGTGCAGTAGAGAGACATAGTCTTCTAGAAGATCACATAGCTAGAGCAGAAGGAGAAAGAGTTCTCCTATGGAAGAGATCCACAAACTTGAGATTAGGGGATTAGCATCTCATTTGGATAGAGATCCATAAACATTGTAATTGGGAGTAATTCCAAAAGAGATTTATTGAAAAAGTTTTAGTAAAATATTTTTTTCGTGGAGTACCTCACATTGGGGGAACCACATTAAATATTTTGTCTCAATTGTGTGTGGTGACTTGTGCTATTTCTTACTACTGCTATCTGAGTTATTAATGCACACTACTATATTTGGTTATTGCAATTGAGGACATTAATTGATATTGGTTTGGAAAGAAAGTAAAAAGTGGTCTTATACTGTTCACCCCCCCTCTCAGTATAAGCTTGTATTCTTCAATTGGTATCAGAGCGAGTTCCTTCAAAAAGGCTATCAACTTGAGGGTAGATTCTACAAGAACACAAATGACAAAGAAAGGCAAGAGTAGAAGCATGAGACACAAGAAGAAAAGAACACCTATGGTTATGAAAGAAAAGGAAGAACATTTAATCCTAGGAATAGAAGGTGAAAGAGAACAGTGCTTTGTGTGTGGTCAAAGAGATCACAAATCGAGATATTGTAATGGTTTCAGTGATAGTGAAGATGAAATGCTACATCAAGGAAATAAGCATGGTCAAAGAAATCTTGAGAGTTTGTTTGCTATAGAATATTATAATGTCAGTGATGTTGAAGAAGAGGAATATTCAGATAAAGAAAAGGAGGAAGCCACTCTTAAAGAATTTGTTGAATTGAAAAGATAAGATTCAAAATTGAAGGATCAAATACAAGAAGATGAGAAATGTAAGACAAATCTTCTACATGATATATCTGACTTGAGAGATAAGGTTGAAAAGGCAAGAAGAGTTGAAAAAGGTATGGTTGAATAGTCAAAGGTAAAAGAGATATAATGTGAAAGGATTATGGTTACTCTTGAAGAATTAAAAAGGGAGAACTCGGGATTAAGGGTTCAAGCTCAAGAATATGAAAAAACAAAAGCAAGGTTTTTACAGGAACTCACCAACTTCAAAATCAAAGTTGAAGAGACAAGGAAAATTGAAGAAAGTATGGCCGAAAAATTAAAAACAAAATATCTAGAGTGTGAAAGATTAGAGCATGAGATATTTTCACTAAGGATGGAAGTAAAAGGTTCTAAGGACAAGCTACACAAGTTTGAGGAAAATTCAAAGACCTTGGAAAGGACTATCAATGCACAAAGGTCATCAGTCATCATAACAAGACTTATTTCTAAAGAAGAACAAGGGAAACAAGAAGCACCTAAGTGTTATGAAGAAAGTTCCAAAGTTCCTATGGCTCCAAATATTCAGTTTGGATCTTGTTTTGAGATAGGTGAATCAAGTTCAAAAGAAAGAGAAATACTTGAAGAGGAAAGCAAGGAAGAAATTAAGGAAAAGGATTTAGATACTACAAAGAAGGTTCAAGAATGCAATGCACAAGTTGAATATTATCATAGGGATAATGGTCAAGAAAGGTATGAGGAACCGAGGCATGAAAAAAGGGCTTTTCAAGGACATTATTTTTATTATAATGGATTTGGATACAGGGCTATACATTGCAGGGTCTATGGATCAAATAAATTTGATTTTGCAAGAAGAAACTTCAAAGGAAGAAGGTATAATTTTTAGGGACATTGCTTCTCATGTAACAATATTGGCCATAAAGCTTTTCAGTGCAAAGGAAATGAGCAACATGGTTTTGGTTTTAGAGCTACACAATTTAGAAGTCACGGTCATAATGGTCATGAAAAAAGAGCTTCACAATACAGGGTTCAAGAAAGGAATGGATATGGAAATTACTTAAAGGAAGAATTTAGGACATGGGTACCATCCAAAGGCTACAATATCAAGTGTTTTAATTGCAATAACTTTGGGCATATTGCAAAATGGTGTAGGAATCAATTCCAAATAGGTTCAAGGTAAGAAGGTCAAAAAGGTTCAAGGCAAGAAAGTCAAACAGGTTCAAGTTAAGAAGATCAAGTAATTCATCAAGAGAAGGATATAAAAATATCATGGAAGGAAATTGATAGAGGAAAGAAACAAAGTGATATGGGAGTAAAAGTACTCCCACCCCAAAATTATTCACCTCAAAAGAGAAGGAGATGAGGGGGCTAAAATTAAGAGTCACATATTTTAGCCCCATAGGTGTCCCTTTTTCCATTGATGTCAAAGGGGGAGATATTTGAGTAAGGGGGAGAGATTTGAGTTAGGGGGAGCAACCTCCAAAGAGAGTATTGAGTCAAGGGGAGCAAATTTGATTCTCAAAGATGGTTTTTGCAGTGATTGTGGTGTTTGCATTAGAGATGTTGCCATCAATGACAAAGGGGGAGATTGTTGGAAACTTGAGGTAATATGAGGTGTTCTATGTTGTCATTGATGTCACATGGATCATTGATGTCATGTGGATCACATTTGGTTTTTGTGGCCAAAATATTTCATAAATAAGCATTTATGATATTTCAGAAAATAAGGTTTTTGTGAAAACCAAGGTAGGTAAAATAAAAGGTTTCATTTAAAACTACGGATGGCAGATTTGATACGGGTTTTTCTTAAAACCCAGGTTGGATTTTTGTTTCATCGAAAAATGTGCCTTAGAGATGAAGATATTCAACCTTGAATAATCGGTATAAATTTTAATATTTAAATTTTAAAATTAAAATTTAATGACATCACCACCGATGTCATCATAAAAATCGAATTATTCAAAATCCACCGACGTTGGAAAAATAATGAAGGATGCATATATATACACCAAGGCTTTTGTTTAAAAACCTAGGAATCGAAGTGGAGAGAAGACAATGAGCACAAAAGATAATTCGTGTGGCAAGTGTGGCCTAACGACGAGCGAGGGGAGACAAAGGCGTTTTGCTAGGTAGAAGACTGAGGTTCAATTCCTGTCGGTTGAGATTTTTAGGGCAAACAAAAGGCCCACATTTGGTTGTGTTTTCGGGGCAAGAAAGGCCCACATTTTGTTTTGCGAAGAGAGAGGAGAAGACAAAAGTTCCTTTCGTGCTTATTGTCTCATGTGAGCATTGTGCTCACATGGTCATTGGCACCACGGTTAAGGAAGTGCATGGGCAGACGATGAGGGTTCAATTCCCTCTAGAGGCAAGTAATTTTTTATTATTAAAATTAAATTTTTGCCTGATGTTGGAGGTATAAGGTGATAAGGTTTGAGTTGTTTTGGAAGGCAAGATATATGTGCTCTTAGTAGAAAATATATTTTTGATATGTTTCTTTTATGAAAGAATATCATATTATATATCGTTGGAAAGATTATTTCGAGGGCTATTTGAATAAATCATTTAAAAGGAGAAATAAGGAGTGTATAGAGAGATATTTCTATTTTTGTAAGAAAGAGTTGTCCCTTGTGGTGATTTGAGTTGAGATTGAGATTAGAATGTATTAAGTCTCTAACAATTCTCTTTATGCTTCTATGAGTTGAGTTGAGTTGAAAGCAGTGTGGATCATTGTTGTAATTAATTCAAGAGTGCATTGAAATTCATTTTTGAGTTCATATTTGAGGCTTGCCTTGATAGATTTTTGGATGAGTTTTGAGTACTACTTGAGCATGATTGGTTGAGCCTTTGAGAAGGCTTTTGGGATAGATTTCTGGACATATTTATGGAAGTTTTGTGCATGATTTATTGAGCCTTTAAGAAGGCATTTGGGACAAATTTCAGGATATTTTTGGGATAAATTTGTGGATAGCTTTGTGGAAAGATTTGTAGAGTAGATTTGGGCAAGTTATTGGTGAGCTTTATAGAGCATATTTGGGCAAGTTCTTGGTGAGCTTGCTAGAGCATATTAGGGCAAGTTCTTGGTGAGCTTGCTAGAGCATATTTGGGCAAGTTCTTGGTGAGCTTGTTAGAGCAAAATTGGGCAAGTTCTTGGTGAGCTTGCTAGAGCAGAATTGGGCAAGTTATTTGTGAGCTTGCTAGAGTAGAATTGGGCAAGTTCTTGGTGAGCTTGCTTGAGCAAATTTGACAAGTTTTGTGTGAGCTTGTTAAGCAGGTTTTGTGTGAGCCTATTGTGTAGGTTCTATGTGAGCCTATTGATTAGGTTCTTAGTGAGCCTATTTAAAGAGCTTTGGAGGTGATAGAGTATAGAGGACAGAGTCTCAGTGGATAGAGATGTAGTAGCCAACACAGTTGAAGATAAATCTAAGTGAGGAGTCTTCAAGTGGAGAGAGGTCCACCAGTTAGTACAGTAGAGAGACAAAGTCTTCTAGAAGATCACATAGCCAGAGAAGAAGGGGAAGAGTTCTCCTGTAGAAGAGATCCATGAACTTGAGATTAGGGGATCATCATCTCCTTTGAATAGAGATCCATAAACATTGTAATTGGGAGTGATTCCAAAAGAGATTGATTGAGAAAGTTTTAATAAAATATTTTCTTCGTGGAGTACCTCACATTGGGGGAACCACGTTAAATATTGTGTCTCAATTGTGTGTTGTGACTTGTGCTCTTGCTTACTACTTCTATATGAGTTATTAATGTACACTGCTATATTTTTTTATTGCAATTAAGGAAATTAATTGATATTGGTTTGGAAAGAAAGTAAAAAGTGGTCTTATAATGTTCACCCCCCTCTCAGTATAAGATTGCATTCTTCACAAACTTGGGCTATGTCAATCTATGTACACCCTTTGAAATAAGCCTCTCAACAAGGTTGGGTGATGTTGCTAATCCTTCGAAGTTGATTCAAAATTGAACATGACTATATTTTCAATTTCCCATTCTTGCTGATCCGATGAACTAGGGTTTCTGGAGCTAGGTAAAATCTAGGGCATCAGTTGGGTAGCCGAAGAGATTTATGGTTACTGTGGATTTGAAGGCAAGATTGTTGCCTCAGGAGGGTCCAATGGGGACACCTTCGGATCCTCTTCTAGAGAGAAATAGCTCTTATGCAGATTTTTTAAAAGATAAATCTCCATCCAAGACTAAAGAAGCACAAAGAACTGCAATAAAAATGCTCTTTACGGCTGTTGGAAATAGATCAACATCTCAATGAGTTAATGGATGCTTTCCATAGTCAGAATCACGACCAAAGATTATCATTGAGCCAAGGATGGTTGAAGAAATAGTCTTATATAGAGCCAATCATGATTTGATCTGTAAATTCATGGGTATTCACCCTACCCTAAATTTTTTGCATTCTTGGGTCCAGAAAAATTGGGAGCCTCTTGGTGAGTATTCTTTATGGTTTATTAGCAATGGGTATTTTATTGTTAGTTTTTCTTCACTGGCCAATAGAAATAGGGCTTTCGAATCAGAAAAGAGGAATCATGGTCTGGCAGGATTATTTGTTCAACCCTGGAGAGTGGGATTTGATCCTTGAATTGAACCCACTGCTGTCCTAGTTTGGATCCATTTGTATGCACTTCCAATGGAGTTTTGGAGTCAGCAAGTTTTGGAAATTATCGGTAATTCCCTTGGAAGACATTTGGGTGTCTCCAAAGACACAATAGAAGGAAACACAACTGTTTATGCAATATTATGTGTGGAAATGGATCTTATCCAGCCTCTACCGACAAAGGTGGAACTTGAACTTGCAAGACTATCTTGGATTCAACAAATTGGATTATGAGGCATCGCCCTTCAGATGCAGAGTTTGCCACAAATATGGGCATTTGGCCTGATCTTGCCCAAATAATATGAACACAAAAATGGAGGCTCCTCTAGGAATGTCAAATATTCCTAAGGAGGGTAAGTCAACAATAAACAAAGAACCAACCAATATTTCTTAGGGTAAAGAAGCACAGAGAGATGGTTTTGAACAACCCAAAAGAAGGAGAAGGCAAAAGAAAAAACATGGTAAAGAGCAAACCCAACTCAAGCCCTCCAATAGGTATGAGATATTTAAGACACTAATGGAACAAGAAGAACAATTCATGGAAGGAGTGGATGGGAATAATGAAAATAATAACATCCATGTTCAAGCTCCTCTTTCATCTCCCTCCGTCATAGAGTAGGTAATTGAGCACAGTGAGTTACCGCAGTCAGAGAGTGCATGGGCATTGATAGTGCATAACCAAGAGTAGCCAATAATTAAGGATGTCAGCATGGGAATAGCAAAAAAGAATAGAGAAAGGCCAATTTTAGGGATAACTCAGGTGGAAAAGAGATAAAATAATAGCAACTCTCAAGGAGTGGGTAGAAAATCAAATAAGGAATTGCTAGCAGTTCAAGGAGACAAACCGATCACTCTGGAGGATCGGTGAGGCCAATAGATTCTTACTGCTCTCAAGGTAACCAATGATTGTACAATCATGGAATATTAGGGGTTTAAACAGTAGAACCCATCAATCTGCTATTCGAAGACTCTTAGAAAAATGTAAAACAGATTTTTTACTTATCTAGGAGACAAAAATGTCGTTACATCTTATGTGTAAAACATATAACAAAATTTGGAGGGGTGCTGGTCATATGGAAGTGGCTGCCCAAGGTGCCTTAGGGGGGATAGTTACTCTTTGGAACTCTCTTGAATGGACTGCAATAGAACATATAGCTTTGAGGGGTGTTCTCACATCACATTTTAGAAATAATGTCACAGTCGAACATGTTTTAATCACAAATTTTTATGGGGCTCAAAACCTAGATGGTCGGAGGCTTCAATGGAAAGTTTGTGCATAACATGAGAGTATCAAGGGAATATTTAGACTGGATTATTGCTGGGGATTTTAATGCTAAATTATCCTCTAGAGATCAGGAAGGAGGAACCCCAATTTTGGACCTAGGGGATCGACTTATGATTGCCCAAGTACAGGCTTTACACTTGGTGGATATTAAATGCCCTTGAACCAACTATACTTGGACTAATAAGAGGAGGGAGCCACATAGTAGGAAGGTGAAGTTAGACCATTTTTTGGTTTTAGAGGAGGCATTTGTAAAATGGAATATAAAATTTCAGATTTTGGAGGGTCCAGCTTCGAGTCACTTTCCCATTTTGTTGGAAGGAGGGATTAAGACAGTGCAACATCACAAACCATTTAAATTTGAAAACTTTTGGTTACAAAAAGAGGAACTTCAAAATAAAATTCCACAGTGGTGGGAAGAAGGTCGCCCAACATATGGGACAACAATGTTTAGATTCCACAAACAACTTCATTATGTCAAATATCAACTGAAACAATGGGGGTGAGCTAAAAAGACAGACTTCCAGGTCCAAAGAGCTCCATTGGTGGCCAGATGGGATGAGGTTCAAAAAAACTTTAGGGAAGGAACAATTACAGAGCAGCTCAAATATGAGGATGATGCCTTGCGTAAAGCGGTTGAGGACATTGAAAACCAAGAGGAGACCTACTGGAAATAGAGAGCAAGAACCACTTGGTTATTAGAAGGTGATAAAAATACCAAATTTTTCCATCAGATTGCCTGTGCTAGGAGACAAATGAACAACATGGAAGCTCTTCAAGATGAGAATGGACACTCCTTTGATACACTTCCAGGTATGCATTTCCATTCAATGGATTATTTTTCTAAACTATTTAAGGAAAGTATGGTGCAAGATGAAGAGGCTCAAAATGACGTTATTGTTGTCATACCCTCTATTATCTCTGAAGAAGAAAATTAGACCCTTCTTAAACCCATTGATAGAGAGGAACTAAAGAATGTAGTCTTTGGAATGAGCATCGAAAAAACTCCAGGTCCAGATGGCTTTCCAATTGAGTTTTTTCAGGCCTTCTGGGATAACTTGGAGGAGGATGTAATGGCTGTTATAGAGGAGTCCAAAAGTAGTAAAATAATGCTTAAAGCATTAAATCATACTTTCATTACCTTAATTCCAAAAGGGGAGGAGGGGGTACATATTTCAGATTATAGACCTATTGCCTTATGCAATATTATATATAAAATAATCACAAAGGTAATGGCTGAGTGGCTAAAACCTCTTTTACATAACATTATCTCCTCGGAGCAAGGAGGTTTTGTAGAGGGTAGGTAGATCTTGGATGGTGTGGTTCTAGCTCAGGAGGCAATCCATTCAATGCAAACATCTGGTAATAGAGGAATGTTCATAAAATTAGATATGTCAAAGGCTTATGATAGGGTGGAGTGGAGCTTCTTGTCAAAGATGATGGCAACCTTTGGTTTCTCTCAAGATTGTATAGAATGGGTCATGAGTTGTGTTTCTACTTTGACATACTCAATGTTAATCAAAGGTCTTCCGTCGCAACTGTTTGGAGCCACTCGAGGCCTTTTTCAAGGAGATCCTTGCTCTCCCTATATTTTTCTCATATTGGCTGAAGGATTGGGTAGACTTATCTTGAGGAGAAGACAACAAGGTTTGCTAACAGGTATCAATGTGGGTGAGGAAGTTTTGAATCACCTACAGTTTGTGGATGACACAAGATTGGTGGGAGTGGCAAACTTCAGGGAAGCAAGAATGATTAGAGATACTCTTAATGTCTACCTTAGGGCTACAAACCAAGTCATCAATGATAAAAAAATCCAAAGTGGTATTTTTCAATCTTGATCAAAGGCTTCAGGACAAAGTTTTAGAGATCTTGGGATTCACGGGGACTTCTCTCCCAGTGGTTTACTTGGGGGTCCCTTTGCATTTAAAAAACTAAAAATAGATATCTAGAGGAATATTTTGGATTGTATCAAGGATAGAATTAATCATTGGTCTCACAAATGGTTAAGATATGGGGGTAGATTAATTTTTTTATAGTCAGTCATTCAGACCATGCCAATTTATAAATTTATCCTTGCTGCCCCACATACTAAATGGAAAGAGTTGGACAAGATGGCTAGAACATTTTTATGGGAAGGAGTAAAAGGAGAGAGGAAATGGGCCTTAGTTGGTTGGGAAAAAGTAACCCAGCCCAAGGTAAAAAGAGGTTTGGGACTGAGAAGATCAAAGTTAAATAATAAAGCTTTGGGTGGAAAGCTTTACTGGAGGTGGATTTCCCAACCAACTTCTTTATTCAGTAGAATCCTAACTAGTAAATATTTGGGGCATGTAAACCCAAATGAGGTGGGTCATTTCCCTTTAGATGGTAGTGGATCCTTAGTGTGGCAGGATCTCAAGTTAGGATCTCAGGTAGTAAAAGATAGATTATTTTGGAAAGTGGGGAGAGGGGAGAAGGCATGATTTTTGACAGATTCATGGGATCAATACCCACCTATCATTGTTGAATTTACTGAATTGCAACCAATAAAAATAGCCATATAAACCAAGGGATGGGTCCAAATTGAAAGTTATTTCACCACTAGTCAGCTGGGGATTATAAGTTTAAGCAATTTAAGAAGTTGAATGAGTGGCCAATTTCAATCCCTCCGGATTTGGCACCCATCATGACTAAAATCTTGACAAAAATATTTCTCATAGGTAGAGACGAGGAGGATGAATTAGCTTGGGGCTATGGGAGCCTTGGTGTCTACATAGTGAAGGACGAATATGATAAGATCCTTCCAGAGCCTCCCCCTCATACATATCAGGTTGAGGATTGGAGAAAGATTTGGCAGTCCAAGGGTTGGCCGAAAGTAAACTTTTTTGCCTGGCAGTTCATGCATAATGGAATTCTTAATTTTGATAATCTCATATGTAAAGGAATCATCGGTCCATATCAATGTGTCTTATACTACAAGAGTGAGGAAACAGCTGATCACTTGATGTTTGAGTGCCCATTCATGCGCCAGATTTGTGAGAGATGGTTGTTATATTTTAAAATTCAAGTTAATGGTGACTTGAATCAGATTAATATCTAGGAAAGATGGAAGATGGGTAGATTTAAATCTAAAGATCTTTGTATTGGTTGGGAGCTTGGATTAAAATTTATTTGTTGGCAAGTGTAGTTGGAGAGAAATGCTAGAATTTTTAGAGAAATTTTTTCTTTAGATGGAGTTTGGCAGGTCATTTGGAACAAAGTCACAGAAACTATGGCTGTCTATGTTAAAGAGGAAACTCAGGTTGTTATTGGAGCAATGGAAGAGGAAGTTGAAGGGCAAGAGGTATAGGATAGAGCTAGTTGGAAACCACCCCCAAAAGGTTGGATTAAAATTAATACTGATGGAGCTACAAAAGGCAATCCGGGTAGAGCCAGAATTGGAGTGGTTTGCCATAATCATGTTGGAACAATGATCTATTGGGAACTACAAGTCTTGGGAAGAGCCACAAACAATGAAGCAGAAGCCATAGCTATCAAATCTGCTTCTATTTGGGCGATGAAAACAAGGCCACATGAGGATAATACTAGAATCAGATTCTCAAATAATGGTTGGAGCTCTAGATTGCATGAGGAACTTTGCTTTGAAAGCATGGAGGTTGAGGATTCTTGTCACTCAAATTAAGGAATTATGGAGGGAATTAGATGATGTGATTCCAGTTTATGTGAGTAGATATTTAAATAAAGTGGTCGACTTCCTGGCTAAGATGGGTGCTGAGAAGGAGGTAGGGGTTTAGTGGCATAGTGACATGGCTATTGAGGATGAGGTGATTAGGCAGGGTCTTGAAAGGTCCCTAAGCTAATGATCAAAGAAAAAGCAAAACACCACAAGGAGAAAGGTGTCGCGATTTCATGACATGTTGCTTTCTCATGGTCCAATGCGAAGGGAGAAAGCAACGAGGAAAAAGTGTCATGATATCGCAACATGTTGCATCGTCGTAGCCAAAGGAGGAAAAGGTGTCACGATATCACGACAAGATGCATCGTCGCGGACGAAGGAGAGAAAGTGTTGCGATATCGTGACATGTTGCAACGTCGCTGCTAGAAGAGAAGTGTCACGATATCGTGACATGTTGCATCATCATGGTCAAAGGAGGAAAGGTGTCACGATATTGCAACATGTTGCATCGTCGAGGCCAAAGGAGAAAAGGTGTTGCAATATCGCGACATGTTGCATCGTCGCGACCAAAGGAGAAAAAGTGTCACGATATCGCGACATGTTGCTTCGTCACGGCCAAAGGAGAAAAAGTGTCATGATATCGCGACATGTTGCATTGTCATAGCCAAAGGAGAAAAAAATTCATGATATTGCGACATGTTGCATCGTCGTGGCCAAGAGAGAAAAAGTGTCACGATATCATGACATGTTGCATTGTCATGGCCAAAGGAGAAAAAATGTTGCGATATCATGACATGTTGCATCGTCGCGGCCAAAGGAGAAAAAGTGTCGTGATATCACGACATGTTGCATCGTTGCGGCCAAAGGAGAAAAAGTGTCACGATTTCGTGACATGTTGCATCATCGCGGCCGAAAGAGAAAAAGTGTCGCGATATCGTGACATGTTGCTTCGTCACGGCCAAAGGAGGAAAAGGTGTCGCGATATCGTGACATGTTGCAACGCCACGGCCCAAGGAGAAAAAGTGTCACGATATCGAGACATGTTGCATTGCCACGACCAATGGAGGAAAAAGTGTCACGATATCGCGACATGTTGCATCATCGCGGCCAAAGAGAAAAAGTGTCACGATATCGCGACATGTTGCATCATCGCAGCCAAAGGAAAACAAGTGTTGCGATATCGCGACATGTTGCTTTGTCACGGCCAAAGGAGGAAAAAGTGTCGCGATATCGTGACATGTTGCAACGTTGCGTCCAGAAGAGGAAAAAGTGTCGCAATATTGTGACATGTTGCATTTTTGCAGCCAAAAGAGAAAAGTGTCACGATATCGTGACATGTTGCATTTTCACGGCCAAAGGAGAAGAAGGAAAAAATGTCGCGATATCGTGACAAGTTGCATCAACATACCAAACCGATCCCCCTGGAAACATCTCACATTGTGTAAACTTTGAAACTTGTAGGATCATGCCTTAGGCCATTGGGGAAGGAGTCTCTCCACTCTTGAATGTCAGATTCACCATCTCCCTTGTTAGCTAGTTAATGGTTTAAGAGATTTGGCTCCATTGCAAATCTTCTTTTATTGTTGTAAGCATGTGTTCTCTCTGACTAAGGCTGGGAAAAGTCTCTTCCCAACTTGTAAATGATCTTTGTTTTAATACAAGTTTTTTCAAATTATTACAAAAAAAAAAATTCCCATTCTTGCTTAGAAATGTTCTTTCTTAGCAACTTTTGATATGGTGAATCTTCCTCTAATTTTTTGACCTTACTCTTGATGATGGAAGTGGCGCTTGAGGAAGCCATTCGTCTACTGTAATCTATGAATCTGCAATTCTTACAACACTTTTTCTTGGCTCAATATCTCAGCTCTCTGTATTCACTATGACTATTAATGGCAGTTATAATGAAGCTCCAATGTATTTTTAAATTATATTATAGCATATAGTGTATTAAATCCATACCAACTACTCTTTTATTTTTGCCATATGTAGGTTGACACATCCCCTCCCATAACGGTATAACTTGTGGATTTTCCTTCCTTTTATTAGCTTGAATCAATTGGTAATTCAATAAGACGTGTTAAAATATGAGTTGTATGTTCCACCATGTTATCTTAAGGTATGTGCCTAACATAATCTAAAAATATATTTGTACTTTGTCTTGTGTGCCTATAACTCTTTTGGTTGGTTCTCATCTGTGTTGCTCGAGTTCCTATTAAAAAATACGCCATAATTGATTTGAGCTTTCTTGGGTAGGGGTCCTATCGAATCTTCTCATTAGTTGTGAGCCAATGGAAGGTGACAATTTGTGCAAAACCTATTTTTCAATTAAAATATATTGAATCATTGATCTGGTTTTGGTTGAATCATTTCGGGTCATCCATCTACTTTTAGTCAAACGTTCTAAACTATCCATCTACCTTTGGTCAAAATTTTTTGGTTCATTGATTTGATTTCGGTCGATTCATCCTGAGTTGCACATCTCCATTTGGTCAAATGATTCTAGCCACACATCTTCATTCGATAAAATTATTCTTATCTACACATCTCCTTTCGGTAAAACAACCTTAGCCACATATCTTGTATTTTATAGAAGGGGAATGGGCTAGAATGTATAACCTTTGGGTTTAGGTATTATTTGGTGGTACTCAACCTTTGGAAAATCAGATAATATAATGAAAATGGGGTGAACATGGTTGGAACCTCATGAAATTATTTGGATAAATGATTAAAATTTAGTAGAAAGAAAAGGATTAGACTCATGATGACTATTACGTTCGAGGGAGGAAGATCTTGAGTACTAGCATGATAATTTTGATTTTGGACTTAGGCAAAGGATTTTTTTTTAAAAAAGCACAAGGCATTAGTTAAAGTGGAAAAATAAAAAGGGAAATAAATTTCTATGTGAATCATGCCCTTAAATCTTAGGTAAATATAATGTACCTTTTATTTTATAATATCATTTGTTTAGGCACCCTTTTTTGGTTGGATCATTTTGAGTCGTTAATCATATTTCAGTCGAATTGCTCTAGGTCGTTCATCTTGTATCAACCAAATTATTCTAAGTTGCACATACTTTTTTGGTCAAAATATCTTGATTTGTTAGTCTTTTGAGTGGTTCTAAGCTGTTGATATCATATTTGACCAAATAATTTTGGGCCATTGATTTGTTTTTGACCGCTTTATTACCAACCACACACAAATTTTTAGTTGATTCATTCTATGCCATCCATATTCCTTCGGTAAAACCTTTTTGAACCACACATATTCAATATACTGAATGATTTTAGCCATCCATATCATTTTAGTTGAAAGTTTTTGGGTCATCCTTATTGTGTTAGGGGAAACCTATGGTGGAGAAAGTAAATTTTTTCCATGATGTTGTGCTTATGTTTTAGGAATGAAATAATATGGGGAAGGGGGAACATGGACGTTGGAGGACTTAGGAAATATAAGCTTAGGTAGGGTTTAATTTTAATAATGTGCAACTCGAGCATAGACTTTAGGAATATTTTTGGCTTTGAGGATGATTAAATTTGAAGACTTAGAGGTACGTGATCGAACCTTAGAATTGTAAATTTTATGACTGCATGGAATACTTGAAGGAGGAAGATGATGCATGAACAACCTAAGGTTTATGACTTAGGAATACTTCTTCTATGAACTTAGTATTAGGTATGAATGGAAATTTTTATGGGGCCTTAGACTTAGGGACTTATGAAGGGGAAAATGGTGGATGAATAACCTTAGGAAATAAAATGGGAGCCTTAGACCTAGGAAAAGATAATAAAAGGTGATGGTTGTGAAATTTTCTAAGAAAAAATTAGGGACGGGGGGACAATGGATGAATGATGACGTCGGGGATCTTACAGGAAATGGCCTTAGGGACTAAAATTTTACATTCAAGGACCAGGACTCAAAATTTATGACCTTGCAACAAAATGAAACTTTGAGGACCTTTTTAATAACATGCATGCTTTGGACTATAACTAAAATTCAAAGGACTACTAGACACATCATTTTGAATTATGCCACTTTTCTTGACTCAAAATTTTGTAAACAATTTTTCTTTAATTTCAACAAAAACACCTAGACCTAGGACTTTACAAGGCCCTACAAAATTTGAAAATTTGGGCCACTATTAAGTTGGATTTTGAGGATCCAACAGGGTGAAAACCTATCTTGCAAGAGGTGGTTTTAATTTAAATGCTCAAACCAATCAATTTTCAAATTAGAATTTTTTGTTTTAAGCTCAAATTAAGCATTAACATATTTTTATCAGTGAATTTTAGCTTTTGTAACATTTCAATTTTAGTATATTTAGCAAAGATCATCTTCCAAGGTTCATATTCACTTCTGTAAAAAATAATAAGGGGTATAACTGCTAATAAGTAAGATCAATGCCTTCTTTAGGGTCATAGTAGACCCCCTAAAAACTAACTAATATATTTTTCTCTATTTTAGTATGTTTTTATAGGTTTGCTAGCTATAGTGCAAAATCACTAGCAATAATCCTAGTTCTTAGTAAAGTTGTAGAGTGGCAATTCAAATTCTATATTTGAGTCTCTACAAGTTCACAAGTCAAAGGGTTTGTTGGTAGTGACATAATTTTGTAGGCAATGATTTTTAGGAGAAGGTGACTCTAATATCTATTTTCATATCTATGAATTGCAGATCTTAGATCCATCAATTGTAAAATCTTGGGTATTTTTATTTCTTTTTGTTTTTACATTTCAAATATAAAAGCATATTATTATTTTTTCTTGTTTTTCACACATTAAAAAGAAAATCAAGAATCTAGGTTTATGTTTTATTAAAAAACTAGCACAATACATAAAGGATATTAAATATAAAATAACCTAGGATTTTATGCTTTTCTTTTAGGCATAAAATTTGAAGAGGCATTTAGATTGCATCCAGAATCAATTTGTTTGTTTGTATTACTCTCTTGAGCCCCTATTGAAAAAATAAAAGTTTTATTTCTTATAAATCAAAGCACAAGTCTAGTTATCAATAAATAAGAAGTGCATATAGGTTAGATGTGTCTATTGCATATTAGTTTCATTTTGTGCATCATATTTACTTCCTTTTTTGCATTCTCTTCTAGATTTAAATACCTAAGTGATAGCTAAACCTACTCATCAAACATAACTTTAGGGAAAATATTTAAAATACTGTTGGTGAATCCTAACTTGAACCAAAGATAAAAAATCTTATAATGACAAGATTCAGGCTCAAATCCTCATCTGAGTGTGAATCACGGGCTCAAGGGCCAATATTCTTGAATCCTAGTCGACAACACTACAATAAAATTCCAAAAAAATAATTCTATTGTATGGTCTTCTATAATATATTATTTTTGATATGGGTAGCTTTTCAATATTTCATCACATATTTATATACATTTAAGATACATGAATATGTAGGTACTCAAGTATCAATATATAGTAGTGCACCATATCTTGAGTAATGTAACTCTTAGAACATATTTATGCCTTGAAAATATTTTTTCACATAAAATGTTACGATTATGTTTGAATGCATTGCAAATATATTTATTTTAAAAAATATGTGTCTTCCTTTACATCTTTATTATCTTTGGAACATTCTTTTGTACACCATACTTTGACATCTTTTTAAGAAAGGTGTTATTTTTTCCTTGAATAAATTAAAAATTTTATACTAAGCAAATATGAAATTACATTCTTCAAGTGCCTCTTTGGCATTTCTCTAAAGCTTTAATAATGACCTAAAAATCAGGTCGCTTATACATCATAGCTAGCTATCTCCAATAGACTATGTTCTATCCTAAGGCACCTTCTCAAATTATCAACTGATATCCTTTAAAACATTGATTTTTGAGTTTTTAAAAGGTTGATTTAACAATCCTTATCAAGAATGGGAAGTTAAATGAAGATTTTGGAATCAACTCCCAAGTGAGCAATTCTTCACCATAAGAGTCACACACATCCAAAGTAATATTTCAATTGGAGTGGATTAATCCCCCTAAAGATAAATACAAACAAATTGCTATGAATATGCCTCTTTGAATTCCTATACTAAGCATGTACTTGGTTCAATAAAATTCATCTACTTCCCTATTTAGTTCTCTATAAATATACCTAAATGTTTCACTTTGATCCATAACTTCTTTTATTTTAAGTAATATGGGTTGTCCAACCAAGTTTTCCATCTTGAAAGTACCAAGCATCTAGTTTATCGCCACTTGTGAGTCTCGATAAATTTGGATTTTCAACATAATTATTGGAACCCTCTCTCAGTATAGCCTTGAATTTAAAGTAATGAGAGTTAGTAATATATAGTAGTCCTCTTTCCCTAAAAACTCTAGGAATTCCTTTTATAGCCCCATAAAAAAATCATAGGCCCCTAATTTATCTTTTTTCTAAGGTATGATTTGCCTAATTATCTTTGTTGTTTCCAAAATATTATAATTATTGAAACTTGTAATGATTTGGGAGAAGACATGCTAGGTAGGCTTCTCTTAATCGTGAAATATTATTGCATTCCTTGATATCCATATTCCCCATGACACATAGTGGGAGAGCTATAAAACCTTTGTATGACCTATTTTCAATCCAAGATTTCAAACACTCTCCTAGGGAGTCTTCCTACCATCCTACAAGAAGCTTTAACTATGCAATAACCTCCCTCCAAACCTATCTAGTAAAATAGAAAGCTACTAGAAAATGATCAATTGATTAGTTTTCTAGCTTACATAAATGGAACCTTCTGGGACCATTCTAACTCCTCTTTTATAGCACCTTCCATGTTAGAACCTTATTTTTCATGGAAAGCCATAGGAATAGTCTTAGCTTCAATGAGGCTTTCTACTTCCAGAGTGACTTCCACCATCATGTGTCATTCTTATATTCCAATAGAATCTTATACCTCAACTTTGGATAGTACTCCCCCGTAGCTCCATTATTTGTCTAGACCAATTGATTAACTTCCTCTCATAACTTAATATATCCAGCTATAAGCCTCATCATAAATTCTTCCCATTTGTGTGCCTCTTGGATTTAAGCCCTAACTTTTCTACTTTCTTCCATAATTTTCTCCACTATGTAGATAATTCTAGATCAAATACTTATGCAAGAGTTCCAATACCCTAAGCTCTTGATATCTGAATTACATTATATGGTAGTTTGTGCATACCTCCATAACCAATCCAAGGGTCTAAGGCTAGTCTTTCCCCTATTTTCCAATTGATCCAATATCCTATAATATAAAATGCCTAGATCATTACCTTCCAAAAAATTAAAACATTATGTGTTTGCTTCATTAGGGCCCTTATCCACTCCTCAACTATGAGTGGCTCCAAATATTTTTCCTAAAAAATATTATTCCATAAGTCTGCCTTTGATATTATGTTCCAAACATACTTGGTTGCTAGAGACTTTCTAAATAGGTGAATATTTTTAAGTCCCCATCCTCCATTTTCCTTAAGCTTTGCTAAGGATTTCCATTTAACTAGGGGAATACTTTCCTTTTCCCTTTTTACTTTCCATAAAAATTTGTCACTTAACTACCTAATTTTGTCCAATACTCCTTTTGGTATGTGAGCCAAATATTGCTAATATATTGGTATCACCTTAAGCACATACTTGACCAAATCCAATCTCCCTCCAAAGATATCCATTTGTTGCACCATGTATTAATTCTTTGTTCCACCTTCTTTATCAATCAACTCTAGTCTTATTTAGGGTAGTCATTGGGTCTCAAAAATAATCCTAGATATTTAAACCCCTCATGAAGACCAATTATTTTAAAGGAAAAGAGCTAACCTATTAATATGTCTTGATATTGATTTACATGGTTAAAGAAGATGCTTTTCTAATCATGAATTTGCATACCTATTGCCAAGAAAAAAGATCCAAAGATTGTTTTAACTTCTTTGTTGTTCTTACTATTAAATCAATGAAAAGGAAAACATCATCTATAATGACCTCCACTATTCTAACTATTCTAAATTCCCATCACTGCTCCTACCCTCTTGGCTTCTAAAAGGTATCTAATTAATCCTCAACTACTAGAATATATAATAGCAATGACAAGGGGTAACCTTGTATTACCACATGAGAAGCTTTGAAGAACTAAAAAATTGATCCAATAATCAATATTAAAAAACAAATAGAATATAGACATCCCATAATCCAATTCACCATCCACATATAAAACCCAATAAGAGTAAGTAACAATATTATATAACTAGTTTACTCTATTAAATGCCTTGGAGAGATTCAACTTCATCACCATTGCTGCCATTTTATTTGATTTAATAGAATGAAGACTTTCTTGAGCAACACCAATTGAATCGTAAATCTATCTACCATGTAGGAATATGAAATACTTAATGGAAATAGAAGTAGAGAGGAACCTTTTAATTCTTGATGTAATTAATTTTGCTATGATTTTGTATACATAGTTACATAAATATATGGGCCTAAAATTGTCAAAGGAAGAAGGATTGTCCTTTTTTTGAATTAGGGCAATGAAGGTAGAGTTGAAGACTATATTTACCCTTCTTGACTACCTAAAATACTTCACAACCTTGAGCAGGTCAGACTCTAGAAGTTCATAGAGCCCAAGGGAGAATTTTGCACTCCAACCATCAAGCCATGGACTCTTATCTTTCTAGGAGGTCAAAACAACTTTAAGCTTCTCCTTTGAGACTTCTTATACCAACTCACCATTGAATTCCTCACATACAAATCTAGGAAATATATAAGTTGTTTTGAATATTTCAATGATATTGACATGACCATGATCCTTGTATAGTTGACCTAAATGCCTTACTCCCATATCAACTATTCCTTTAAAGGAGGAGGCTTTGCTTCCATGCTAACCTTGCAGCTCCCAAATTGTATTTTGTTTTTTTTCTATGATTTGTAAAGCTATGAAAATATTTGGTGTCTTCATACCCGTTTGCAATAGAAAGAGCTCTACTTTTGAGCCTCCATAATGTTTCTCTCTACCAACAATTTTCTCTTTTATTGAACCAAAATTTTATACTTAAGCCTTATTTCTTCTTCCAATTCTTTTTCATAGTCATTTGCTAGATACACTACAAGCTTCTCCTCAATATATCTCAATTTTTGTTCATCCACCAATTTATTTTTATAGGCCCATTGAACCATAACTACCTTAACCATTTTAGATTTGTTGCAAATTGAATACCAACAAAATCTCTTAGACTAGGATCAAACTTCGCCTATTTTGATTTGAATAGAGTTATAAAGTTGTCCTCTTTTAGCCACTTAGAAGTGAACTTAAAAGGACAAAGTGGTTTTTTCTCCTCTTTGGTTATAAGGAGCATGATGGAGGAGTGACCAAAGTCTCATCCAATATCGACCCATGACTTTAGTCTAGAAGTAAAAATAATAGAAAAAATATTATTGTATAAAGGTATTGTAATTATATTCCTTATAAAAGCAAGAGTCTATTTCTTTACTTTCATTGGAGTACTCTTTTTTATAATGCTTATTGAGACCTTTTCATATGATTCATATTCTCTAATGTTAGCTATATTTTCCATCTTTATTGTATACATTTTTTTGTTATTCCATCTTTTAATTTTAATGTTAATTTGCTTGTTAATATTAGTGTCCCATATCACCTCATATGATTGATTATTTTCAATTAAATTAGATAAACCTATTAAATTTATTATTAATTAAATATTTAAGTCATTTGAAAAATTAAATAATATTTATGTAATGAAAATCTCATAAATCACTTTCTTACAATCAATCAACTTCATTGAAAATATCCCCTTTTCAATAATATTTGGATCATTTTTTTTTTAATTAAGTTAAGAGATCATATTGTAGTAGAAGTTGGATTAGAACAAGGATTTTTACTCCCAAAAACATGGGGAAGAAATCTCCTCTATATCATCACATATAAAATACCATCACCCTTTACTCAAATCAACCATTAGAATAAACAAACAATGATACAATAAATAAGGAACTACAGTTTGCAAGTTCATATTTATAATGAATTAAATGTGTCAATGTAGATGTGGCCACAAATTTTTATATGAAATATGTGGAAGAGGTTAAATTTAATCTAGTTAAATCAACTTCATTTTCCTCAAGCAGTAGAACTTCTTTGCTTGCAATATAAATGAAAGTATTATAAAGTTTATTCCTCGTACCTTATGGGTTTTAAGAATATTGTATTAAGGAAATGAATATGAAGGATATTCATGACAATTTAGGATTTTTAAAGTAGTATCAAAATACTATGAAATATGTTCCTTATATTTTAGAGTTTCTTGGGCAACATAAAGGAGAAATCATTTTTGAGGCCATTCCTTGCACTTTAGGATCTCCATCAATATAAACTTATAGATGATAAGTCTCATAATGAACAATTTGAAAAAAATGAAGATATTGGTGAGTATGTATGTGTTGGTGGAAATAGAAAAAGGAAAGGAAGACTCTCAAAATGGGAACAAAGACAAGAGGGAACTTAAAGGGACATTGATTTGAGACTAAAAACAAATATCACAAGTGTTAACAAGAAATGGGACTAAACTCACAAATAATAAAATATGATGAAGACAATAGTATCTTGGAATATCAAGGGTATAAATAAGACCCCTAAAAATAGAGTTATTAAGAAATTAACAAGTTGTTGTAGCCCTAAAATTAATTTAATATAAAAAACTAGTGAGGAATGTAATGATTTATTAAAAAAGTTTTAGAATATGAGGAATTATTTAGCAATTTCTACAATAGGAGCTTTAGGAGACATTGTAACAACATGGGAAAAATACAATTGGGATGTAAAATTAGAAAGCAAAAATTAATTGGGTTGCTCTTACTTTGTTGTAGGAAAGAAGAAAACATTAAAATTGGGTTTACAAATGTGTATGCTCCAACTAAAACTACCCTTCATGATAAAAATTAGAATAGCATTAGTTTATTTATGTTAAATTCAATGGTGACTTGTAATTATGATCTATGAATTTTTTAGGGGATTCCAAAATAGTTTTATCTCCTTCAAAAAATAAGGTTAGTTCTCTTATATGGTCTAGATAATTGTTTTAAAACTTGCAACTTGGAAAAAACTTGACAACCTAATTTTAGAGAGTTACTCGACAACTAGGGGAAACTCAACAAAGTCGAATAATTTTTTCAATAAATAGAAAAAAAAAATTAAGCAAAAATTGGAAAGCCAAAAAATTAAATTTATATTAAATATTCTAGGGTTATGCATAGTGGCTAATCATCGTTAATTAACGAATATTTTGATTTTTGAAATTTGGAATTGGCTAATATTGGGGACCCTTGACTAGGGCCCATTAGCCCAAAAATTTTGGGTGTAAATTTTTTTTTGGGTAGATTCACCCTAATTTATAATAATTGGACAATTTTAAATTTAAATCTCCAATATTACCCCTAATTATAGGGGACATTTAACCTTGAAATTATAAAGAATTTTGGATTTCAAAACTGATTTGCCAAATTTTTATAAATACATTTTAGGGCCAACCCCTTATGCATAAACCCTATAAATATTCATTACAAATAGTATAATTACCATTATGAATCAACAATTCAACCCAATTGAAAATAATTCATATTCACATTTAACAATTCATATATTTTTTTTTATTGGTGGAAGGGATTTTGAAAGGGCCCCAAACCTTTTACAACAAGAGACTCAAACGAGATAATATCCACAAGAAATCCAAATTTGAAGACTCCCACCCAAGCAAGGAAGTTGTTTAAACAAGAAATTTAAAATAGGAGAAACTCTTGTTGAAGTAGGGGATTTTCACGAGAACAAGAAAAATTAAAAATTAAAAATTAAAAAAAACCCCTCCTCAAGGGGTCTCTCCAGGACTAGCAAACAAGGCAGGGTCCTCTTGGACCCTGATGAAATCATCGAGATTACAAATAAAATTTAAGATGGAAGAGACTTTGCATAGGAAAGGCCCATGCAAGGGTAGGAAAAACAACAAAATTCAAACAGGAAAAACCCTTTAATGAAGAAAGAGTTTCCCGCATAATGAGAAAATATACAACTAAAACAAATTTCCCGCTCAAAGGAAAGAAATGAAGTTTCCCACTCAGGAGAAACTACACAAACAAAGAAAGCCTACATAGGAAGGCCTTTCAAAGGCATGGAAATTGAAACAATAGTAAGAGGAGGTCTCCACAGGCTATGAGATATCCCTAAAAATATAAAAGGAATGCATATCCATAACAACAGATGAACCTAGAAAATATTATCACCATAACACCCTCAAAACTAGTAGCAGATTTGACTCAGGGAGAATATTCAAGCACCCATCCTCTGTAGCTAACAAGCATGCACATTGTCTCCCCTCAAATATAAAAAAATTACAGATAGGACCCATCAAACAATCACCTACAACATACCAATGGGAAAACCCAACCCCACCAACTGCCTGACCAAAATGTAATCACCATAAAACTTCTACTACAGTTGATTGAGAAAGCATAGGGTACCCTTTCCAAAGACCATAAAAAATTATAGAGAGAGGTTCCATTTAAATATACCTAAAATAGACAAGCAAAATATCTTTTGAAAGTCAATAGAAGATCCAAACCTACCACTGAAAGCGTGATGTGAAAGTAGCTATGAGAGTCTCTTGTCTATAGACATTAAAGAAAATGGTCCCCCATCCAAGGACCATAAATATGTAGAGAAAAGAACCCCATAAACTACCTCAAACATTGAACGGATAAGAATTCAAACCCCCATTCAAAATCTAGGTTCAAGAGAATAAAAAATAATGCCATCACTACGAACAACAATGAAGCATGTGGTACCCTCTCCAAAGACAAAAAAACCTATAGAGAAGAGCTTTGTAGAACCATATTCCAAACCAAACAAAATAGAAAGCCCACCAACATTGACCTATGTTGAAGAGAGAATCACCATGTCCACCCGACTAGGCAATAACACCCACAAATAAAATAAACAAAAACTTCTTTGAAGACCCTGGGATGGAATAGAGAAGGCCTCGAAAACACACCAGTAACCAGGAAGAAAATGGGAAGGCTTGACAAGCCTAGAAAGACAAAAAATCTTCTCTAAAATCCTCAGATTTGGAGCTAAGGAGGGAGCAAGAAATTTGAAATGGGAACCTCCCACCCAGAGCGGAAGATCTCTCGCTCCCCCCTAGACCTCCAATCAACAATTCATATTCTTTATATCTAAATGAGTAGTAGATTAAGGCCAAAACTGTTTGACCAGTAAAAAATAAATATTTTATTTTTTTCAACCTTGTTACAATAGGCCTAAGTTGCCTAACCTTACAAACAAAGGGAATAAAACTTGACAAAGAAGTTATCAAGCAAGAAACTAGAAAATACATTAAAAATATGACATACAAATTCCTGTAAACATTTTTATTTATTTTATAAGGAAATACTTATTCATGTTGGTTCTACTATTTGGGCTAGTATGAAAACCCATGAAATTAAGTAAAAAATTTGATTGGAACGAAAATCATACTCTAATTTTCATGAGGGTGCAACAATACAATAAATATACTAAAACTGCCATGCCTATTTTAAAATTATCAAAATATTAAACCTATTTTAAACATATAAATTATTTATTAACTGTCGTCAAGGGAAGAGGACCATATATTAAAAATATATGTTCTAAAATTTGCCCATGGATATTGTAGTGAAGTTCCCAAACTAACAGGTTACATGTCCTTTATGAAATATTTTTTTCCCTCAAATTTTTTCAATTGAAACTATGCAAAGGAATAATTATGTTTTGGCCACGAACTCTTCAGGCATTTGGTGATGTGGATTAAGTTGCAAGTTTTTCTAGATTAATTATTTGATACCTGACATCAAAAGAGGAGCATTTTCTCCCCAAGAATAAATGATGATTCTTAATGTACATGCACTTTTTGGGAACAAGTAATCGATCCTCAAGATTCTCATGTTTATCACATATGATCATTTTTTTGTAAGTAGCATCCTACTATTCCTAACATAATTTTTTATCATATATGTGGCCTTGGATTGCATCCATGCTTCCTGGGCGTACCGATAATGAGGTGAAGAATTTTTGGAATTCTCGTTTGAAGAAGAAGCTCAAGATGTTGGGAATAAATCCAAATGTCCACGGACCTCTTCGTGAATGTGGTTGAGAGAAAATTTTAGATCATACCAATACAAAATCTACTAGCATGTAAATGAATTTCACTTCAAAAGGTAGACTCAATTTAGAATCTTCAATGTTGGGAATACTTGTGGAGCTCATGATGGAAATATATGACAAGCATTCATTAATGATGTTAGAGATTAGATTCACAGATGTCAAATCTAATTCTATTTCTAAATGTTCAATGATAGAGTCATTTTTTGAGCGTTATGTTTTTAGAAATGATTTCTCACATGAGTTCCAATGAATAATCATCAGTGAGAAATGACCCAAAAAATTAATGCGACTCAAATATTTTGTAGGCTTATTTAAAAAAAACTCTTGTGGGTATTTGACTTGTAAGAAATATGATTTCTTGTGAGTACCTGACAAGTTTTAAAATATTGGTCTAGATAAATGGAATATATTACATTTAATTATCAATTCAAATGGCATTTGGGATGCTATTCCTTTAAAATTCCATATACATAGGATAATAGATGCATTTGGAAAACTCAAATAGTAGTTAGATCGGATATGGTTTTGTTATATTATACATGGTTGCATATAGAGTATACAATCTCTTTAGATATTTTATTATGAGCACAATTAGATCACAAATTCATTCTCTTCAAATGTGATCTACTCGGTAATGATCATACAAAGCCATTCATATTTTAGTCTATGTGGATCCAAGACTCTTATTTCTTCCAAATAATTGTATTATGGTGGGATCAAGTAATGTTCGAATGATCATATATATACAAGTTTGTTTAGAAGATGAAATATCTAAAGGGATAAATGAAGATTTGAAATGTCAAATATTTTTCTAATATATTTAAAATAAAAGAGCAAATTAAATCTAATCTTAACTATTTACAAGAGATAATAGAGACCAATACACTAGACCAAGATAATAAAAATAATTACTTTCTAGTTATCATAATGTATTGGAATAATCATATTGGTCCTATAAATATAAAGGAAAATAGCTTAAGGAAAAGTATAGACACAACAAAAAAATTTATGCTACAACCAAAATAAATGTCTTTTCATCAAAAACTATTTCAACTTTAGATGGAAGAAATATTGTGGAAAAAGGAGATATCAAGAACGAAGTAATTAATTATTTTAAAAATGCTATGGCAAAAGTTAGAAAAGATAAATCAAATGGCATGAGCTCAATTGGTAAAATTCCTTGACTTTCAAGGAGCAAACCCAAGTTTAAATATTGCCAAGTGTTATACAAATATGTTCCAAGCTATTGTAAGACCACCAAGTGGTCTTGATGTAATACAAGTGGGGCCCATTTCAATTCTATATAGCCAATTAAAAAATAAAATAAGGGAAAATATAAGAAGGCTTAGTGTAAGCTTTTGCAAAATATCCCATTACTTATAATACAAGGATAGAATGAGAGCTAGATGAAGAAAATACCTATGAAAGAGCTATTCTCTTTTCAACCTAATAAGACACATGACCCTAACGGATTTTTTGTAATTTCATTTCAATATTTTTGGTATTTGTTAAAGAGTGACATGTTTGATGTAGTTGAAAAAGAAATAAAAATAAGGTTATAAGTGAGATCAATTGTGTCTTTATTGATAAGGATTAGGACCTTTTTTCCTAAAAAATATCTCATCTTCTAGGAATCATATATTTATGAAGGGTTGCCCATTTTAGTTGATTCTTAGACCAATTTGTGTGGAATTTGAAGATCTTTAAAGTGAGTGGTTAGATAAAGGAATCTGAGCAATATTGAGGGAGATACAATCCTATGAATTTACCCATCCAACACAAGGGCAATGATGATTTTTCAAGTCATGAAAAATGAAATTGTAAATATTTGCTAGCCAGGGTTCGGATGATGGGAGGAACAATGGAGGGATAAGGCTTAAATAAAGCAAGAAATTCTATCTAGGCATATAAATTTTTACCTAAATTTATTTTTTCTTCTTTATCTTAGAAATTTTGCATGTAAATTATTGTAAATTTTTGTCAATATTATATTTCCTATAGGGTATTCTAGTAAATTTCAATAGATTTTGAGTTTTAGTTCCCTTCCATGGGCCAATTTATAGCTAAATACTTAGAATATTATCTATTAGTAGATTTTAGTGAGCACATTACAAAGGATTGATCCTTGTTATTCAAATATATGATAGTTTTTGGTAAATTTAATGGGTATTGGCCAAGGGCTTCAACATTGAGAAAATGGATTGATAGGAATTGGAAGTCTCTAGGAGTGATTATATCCTTTCTTCCCATAGGTTTCTTCCTAGCCATATCTTATTCTAGGAAAGAAAGAGTTAGAATCCTAAAAGTGGATCCTTGGTTTATGGGAAGACCAAGACTCTTCCTTACCCGTTGGTATGAAGATTTTTCACCTGAAAATGTGAATCTATCTCTATTACTAGTTTGGGTTAATATATATGGATTACCCATTGAATTTTAGGATATGGATACCTTAAAGGAAATAGGAATCACTCTGGAGGAATTCCTTGGGATTTAAAAACTAAAAAAGATGGATTCATGTCTATTTATGGTCAGATATTGGTCATGATTGATATAAGTAAAGCTTTACCAGAATCAATCATTCTTAAGCATGGCGATAAGATGTGGATCCAAACCATAGATAATAAAAACATATATTTTAGATGTATAATATGTCAGGAGGTGGGCCATATTGAGAGATCATGACATAAGAAAATTCTAGTAGAATCATATGTAGAAATTTGCAAGAGAAACTTACAAATGAAATAAATTAAATAGGGGGGACCAATAAGGAAGGATATTGGAAGAAATAACAACTCTTTTTATAATTTAGTCTATGAAGAAAAAGTAGATCAAAACTTAGAGGACACAGTATAACAGGTTCAACATATTTACAAGGAATCATCTATTCAATATGATCCCAATTTAGGGATAAAATTTCTTGATGAACCTAAGGAATGTGTCTCATCAGATTTTGAAGACTCCCTTGCAACACATCCCAAAAATTTTGATTCCTTTGAAATGATTAATTTTTATTTCTAGGGGGACCCTTTTGAAGTTTTCATTTTTTTTAGTCCAAGTTTTGTTTGCATCAATTCTTTATATTGTGTTTGCATCAAGGTGTTAAAATGCTTGCCTAGCGCATTGTTTTGAATGAATTTATTCTAAACATTTATGCTTCAATGGTATTATTTCTGGTTAAGTGTTTTAGAAATTTTTATTTTCAATAGTTTTCCTAAGGTTTGAGGTTAAATTTAATTTCTAAAGTTCTTTGAAATTTTTTCATGTTGCCCTAATATTTGCTTCAATCTTGGAAATGCTATATCTTCTGCCACAAAAATCCGTTTTGAGTGATTCAAATTCTGGGTGGAGTATCTTGGTCTCACCTTTATAATGGTACCAAAATTTGAGATTTTTAAGCCTAATTCACCTTCTAAAAATATTAGTTTCTATTTCTAGCCAATGAACTTATTAATGCAATATCTTCTGATCCGAAGTGAATTTTCAAGTTTTTTTTGCATGTGTCTAATCTTCTTCTAGAGCTTGAATAGTGCTCATTTCCTTATTCTTATTTTTATTGAAATATCTGTAGTTGTAATTATTGTGAATTCAATTAATTTTAGTATGCTATTGGTGTTGTTTGAAAGTTGAATTGCAGTTTAATATTTCTAAAAAAATTCTTTTCCTACTGGCTCTATTTTTACTGCGTGTGCTATGCTACCGGTAAAATCATCCTTGCAAGTCTAAAATTTTAGAAGTATTAAGCTATCTTAAGAATTATTTAAATAACCTAGTTTGAAGATATAAATTTGACAATTTTGGTCTGTGTGTATGAGCGTTGGCTATCTGCAAATTCATCTTATTAATTTTAGGGAAAATTATGATTTAAATAAGTTATTCTATTATATTCCCCTATTCTACCCTTTGCTAGATAACAAGTTAATCTTAGAAAGTTGGATAATTTGTTATTCTATTTTTCCTAGTTAGTGAACACAACAACATGTTTTAATTAAAAAATGATTAACAATTAAAATTGTAGTATTTCACCCTCTCTTTTCTACCCTACCCTGCTCTCTCTATTTTATTTCAAAAAGGTTCCCATTTTTATTTTCTTTAAAATTCTTTATTCATTTAATTTGCTAAAATATGAAGAGCTAGATCAAAAAAATATAAATCTGATTGATAAACCAAAAAGGCAACAAATGAAAGTTGAACCCCCTTGCAGGTACACATACAATTTACTTGAAACTATTCTAGAAGTGGAAAAGAGTGAGAAAATTTGACCCGACTCTATAACTCACACCTTGGATAACCAGCAAGATCCTAAAGTGAGAGGGATTTACTCCCATTTATGTGTTATTGGTATTTCTTGTATACTCTTCTCAAGGTATGTACAAAACACTAATCAACATAAGTACCATGCACTAATCAGGAGAAGAAAATTGGTAAAGGAAATGTAGTGTTAGATGTTAATACCTCTACCATTAATAAGGAAATACCAAAAATGAGCAGGACAAGTCAAAAGCTTCTATAGTAGAGCCAAGAGAGGATAAATCTGATGAAAAAGAAAGTTGTGAAAGAATATTGAGGAATAGAATAATAAGACCTACTCCTAATACAAGCAAGGCAAAAAGAAGAAAACCCTCAAATTATCAAGCGAGATCCAGGGAAGCAAGAGCAAACATAGAGAAAGGAACACAAACTAAGTTGGTTGAACTTCTCTTTACCAAACAACAAAATGATATTGGTAATTCGCAGGCAGGGGCTAGTAGCCCCTAATGAGACATGATTATCATCTCATGGAATATAAGGGGTGCTAATGCCCCCTCAAAGCAGAGGTGTATCAGGGACCTCTGTTTAAGTAATAAGCCTGATATTCTTTGTATCCAGGAAACTAAAATGACAAAAGAAGTTTCCAAAACTATGAAAGTAGTATGGGTGAGATGTGAATGGGATGCTATGGATTTTGAAGGAGTGGAAGGGGAATTCTAACTTGTTGGAATCCTATTAGAACCTCCTATGTAACCATTCATAAAACTAGGCATTGGATAGCCTCTTTAGTCACATGCTACTTTGTAGATATTCGTTTCATCCTTATCAATGTCTATGGACCTACAACTCGGTCAAGAAGATTAGAAGTTTGGAGTGGGATTGAAGCCTTTATGAGAAGTAAAGACCAAGAAACCCGATTCATGATCATAGGAGATTTTAATGCCATAACCAAGTTGGATGAAAAATTTGGGGGAATTAGGAAATTAACCCAAAGTATGAGAGATTTCTTAACTTTTATTCAAAATAATAATCTATGGGAGGTTGAGTTTGAAGAAGACAACTATACATGGACCAACAATAAGAGAGGCCAGAACCTAATAGCAAAAAAATTAGATAAATGCATACTCTCAGATCATTGGCTAGATGAAGGGACTTGTGCTAAAATTAATACCTTGACAAGGATTGGTTCAGATCACTAGCCAATAAGAGTTAAAATGGTGGTAAGTGAATTAAAAAATATCATATTTTAAATATGAGAAGATGTGGGAAGACCATCCTCAATTTGTTGATATGATAGCACAAACATGGAATTCTTCAAGAAATGATGGGTTGTATACACTTCCAAAACAAATTAAATCAATGACATCTAGATTAAAAGAATGGAACAAGAACACTTTTGGAAATATTTTTGAGAAGAAAGAAGAACTAAAAGATAAACTTTCAAAATTCCAAAAAGGTGATCATAATAATCCAAGCTCAGAGGAAAGGGAGTTGCTTAGTGAATATCATAATATTTTGAGTAAGGAAGAGAAATTTTGGAGATTAAAATCGAGATAGACTTGGTTAAAAGGAGATAAAAATACAAAGTTTTTCATAGGATGGCTATAGTACAGAGATCAACATCTAGAATTAGTAGAATTAAATCAATAGAAGGGGTTTGGATTGAAGACCAAAGTGAAATAAGAAAGGAGGCAAGGTATTTTTATCAGAATATTCTAGGATCAAAGGAGTTTGAAGTTCTTAATGATAAACTTCTACAAGAAGTACCTTTAATTATAATAGATGAAGACAATAGGAAACTGATGGAGCCTATTACTCTAGAAGAAGTTCATTTAGATATTTTCTCTTTTAATAAGGATAAATCCCTAGGTCTAGATGGGCTCTCTACAACATTCTATCAACATAATTGGGATATAGTGAAGGATTCTTTATTGGTGGTAGTGGAACAGTCTAGGGTAAAACAATACATACCTTATAAAATAAATGCAACATATCTTACCCTGATTCCAAAAAAGAAGGATGCAAAATTGTTTGATTCATTTAGACCCATAAGCCTATGTAATATGGCATATAAGATTATCTCCAAAGTGATGGTGAATCGATTAAGACCATTATTAGACAAAATTATTTTAGAAGAGCAAGGAGGATTTGTGAAAGGGAGACAAATTCTAGATGGGATCATAGTAGCTCATGAAGTTATGCATTCAACAACTTCAAGAAAAGAGAAAGCAATGATCTTAAAACTTGATATGAGTAAAGCCTATGATAGGGTTAAATGGGATTTTATTTTTGTAGTATTAGAAAAGTTTGGATTTGGGAAGAAATGGGTTAGATGGATTAAAGCTTGTGTCTCTATAGTTTCATATTCAATGTTGGTCAATGGGTTAGTAACATAATCATTTAAAGCCAAGAGAGGTCTTAGATAAGGAGATCCTCTATCACCATATTTGTTCATTATTATGGTAGAGGTTTTGGGTAGGAACTTGAAGAAGGCTAACAAATATGGGCTTATAAGTGGACTTAAGGCTAGTAATAACATCGACAACATCACCCATCAATAATTTGTAGATGATACAACCCTTTTTGGGAGGGCAAGGATAAATGAGGCCAAAGCTTTGAATAACTTATTAAAGGAATATGAAAGAGCATCAAGGTAAAAAGTTAATAGGAAAAAATCCAAAATTTACTTCCTAAACACCCCAACTAAAATCAAAGTAGGGATATGTAAGTTACTTCAAATGGAGGAGGCAAATTTACCAACAACTTATCTAGGGATGCCCTTATTTGAGGGGAGAATGAGGATAGAATTATGGAATCCAGTTATAAGTAAAGTTTAAAATAAACTATCGATATGGAAAGGTAGATGGTTATCATTAGTAGGAAGAGTGCAACTAATTAAATCAGTCTTACAAGCCATTCCAACATATTATATGTCCTTGTATACTATGCCAAAATCGATAGAAAAAGTTTAATCTATATTATGTGGTCATTTTTGTGGTCAGGATTACATGATAAAAGGAAATTTCCTTTGGTGAAATGGAGCAAGGTGTGTGATGATAAAACTAGGGGAGGTCTCGGTTTAAGAGTTCTTACGGATGCAAACTTAGCTCTTAGGGGAAAAGTAATTTGGAGATTGTACAAAGAGAGTCAAAGACAATGGGCAAGAATTCTTCTAAGTATGTTGAGCCCAATGACCCAAGCTTAATATTTACTACATTCTCTCTACCAAATGGTTCTACACTATGGAATGGTTTAAAAAATCAATTGATCTAGTGATTAAAGGTTTAATATGGGTGGTGGGAACTGGAGAAAAATTCTATTTGGATGGATACTTGGTGTGATAAAAAACCACTCAATCTAGATCCAATTTTGAAACCATGGATGAGATTACTTCAAGATAAATATGGTGATAGGGTTTCAAACATTTTGTACAAGGATCAGGAAGGAAGATACAAATGGAAAGAATATTTTTTACAAGTATACAAGACATTGATGCTAGGAGGTAGTTGAGTAGAAAGATAACAACAATGATTATTTTGAGGGGAGCCAAGGATAAGTTGATTTGGGAGTTGAATAGCTCAGGAGAATACACAACAAGAAGTGGATATAATGTAAAGCACCAACAAAATAGGAATATCACAAGAATATGGAGAGATATTTGGGATAGCCCAAGCATTCCTAAAGTTAAAATATTTGTTTGGCTAGTAGGTCATAGAAGAATTTTATCCTAGGATAACCTTATGAAAAGGGGTTTTCATGGCCCCTCACAATGTGTTCTTTGTAAAAAGGAGGAGAGTATAGACCATCTCTTGGGACACTGCTCAATAGTCTAGAAACTATGGCAATGGATTCTTAATATGTTTGGTAAATGCATGGTGATGAATGGTAGAATTGAAGAATGGTTAAAGCAATGGTAGAGCACTTTTAAAAGTGAGGCTTTATAGATAATTTGGGATATATCAAAAGATACAATACTTTGGACTGTATGGCTAGAAAGGAATAGAAGAATATTTAAAGGAAAGGAAAGTAGTTTAGAGGTAATGAAAAGGAAGATTTGTTTAGCCATAGAGGAGTCTAAACCAACCCTATCAACTCACCCAATCCCTAATCTGGAAGTAGAGAGCCTTGATAGATGGAGTCAAGTCATCAAATGGAATTATGATGTTGGGTATAGGAGAAACAAAAAGAAGGCAAAGAATATAAAGTGGAAACCACTAGATGTGGAGTTGGTCAAATTGAATTTTGATGGAGCATCTAAAGGAAATCCAGGACCAATAGGAGGAGGAGGAATAATTAGAAATAATAGAGGAGAGATTTTGTCTCATTACGCTTTCAATAGTGGATTTAAGACAAATAATGAAGTTGAAGCTTGGGTGGCTTTGGAAGGGTTAAAAATATGCAAACAAATGAAATGGAATAGAGTATGGATGGAAGGTGATTCACTCATAGTAATAAATGCAATTTTGAGGAAAGCAAAGGCTCCATGGAACATACAAGAGATAATTGTGGAAATTCAAGACCTTGCTATAGAGTTTGAAGAAATCAGGTTTACACATACATTAAGGGAAGGAAACAAATGTGCAGATAGGCTAGCCAATAGAGGGGTTTTAATTGAGGATCATGAAGTTAAATTCTCTTTTCCATGGTTAGAGGAAGTAGTAAGTTTAGCTGAAGCTGACAAGAAAATGTTGATTGTCTTGAATCAAATAATGATTAAGATTTACTTTAATGTTTTCCATTGGTAATATCTACTTTTCTGGATGAGCATGATTTTCAAATTTCAAAAAATAGATCTAGACAAATGAAATCAAGTAACTAGTGGGGATCAGTAAGGAAGGATGTTGAAAGAAATACAAACTCTTTTTATGCTTTAGCCTATGAAGAAAAAATAGATCAAATCTTAGAGGACATAGTACAATAGGTTCAATATACTAACAAGGAATTGTATATTCAATATGATCCTGATTTAGAAATAAAAATTCTTGATGAACCTAAGGAATGTGTCTCATAATATTTTGAAGATTCTTTTAAAGTACAATACACCATTCAAAATAAAAAATTGGTAAAGCAAATGTAGTGTTAGATTTTAATATCTTTGCCATTAATGAGGAAATACCAGAAAATGAGCAGGAAACATTAAAATATTCTATATTAGAGCCAAGAGAAGATAAATTTGATGAAAAAGAAAGTTGTGAATATTGAGGAATAGAATAATAAGACATTCACCTAATAAAATCAAGGCAAAAATAGAAAAACCCTCAAATTATCAAGTGAGATCCAGGGAAGCAAGAGCAAACATAAAGAAAGGAACACAAACCAAGTTAATTGAACTTCTTTTTACCAAACAATAAAATAATATTGATAATTCGTAGGTGGGGAAAATAGCCTCTAACGAGACATTATTATCATCTAAGGAAATATAAGGGATGCTAAAGCCCCCTCAAAGAAAAGGTGTATTAGGGACCTCTATTTAAGTAATAAGCATGATATTCTTTGTATCCAGGAAACTAAAATGAAAAAAGAAGTTTCTAAAACTATGAAAGCTGTATGGGTGAGATGTGAAGGGGATGCTATGGGTTTTTAAGGAGTGGAAAGGGTAATTCTAACTTGTTGAAATCCTCCTAGAACATCCTATGTAACTATTCATAAAACTAGGCATTAGATATCCTCTTTAGTCACATGCTACTTTGCATATATGCGTTTCATCCTTATCAATGTCTATGGACTTATAACTTAGTCAGGAAAATTAGAAGATTAAAGTGGGATTGAAGCCTTTATGATAAGTACAGACCAAGAAACTTGATTCATGATCATAGGAGATTTTAATGTCTTGACCAAGTTGGATGAAAATTTTAGGGGAATTAGGAAATCAACCCAAAGTATGATATATTACTTAGTTTTTATTCAAAACAATAATATATGGGAGGTTGAATTTGAAGAAGACAACTATACATGGACCAACAATAGGAGAGGCCAAAACCTAATAGAAAAAAAAAAAAAAAATGCATATCTTAGTTCATTGGCTAGATGAAGGGACTTGTGCTAAAATTAATACCTTGACAAAGATTGTTTAGATCACTGGTCAATAAGAGTTAAAATGGTTGTAAGTGAATTAAAAAAAAATATCATATTTTAAATATAAGTAGATGTGGTAAGACCATCCTCAATTGGTTGATATGATAGCATAAACATGATTTATTCAAGAAATTATGGGTTGTATACACTTCCAAAAAAAATCAAATCAATGATATCTAGATTAAAAAAATGGAACAAGAACACTTTTGGAAATATTTTTGAGAAGAAAGAAGAACTAAAAGATAAAATTTAAAAATTCTACAAATATGATCATAATAATCCAAGCTCGGAGGAAAGGGAGTTGCTTAGTGAATATCTGAATATTTTGAGAAGGAAGAGAAATTTTGGAGATTAAAATCAAGATAGACTTGGTTAAAAGGAGATAAAAATACAAAGTTTTTCATAGGATGGCTATAGTACAAATATCAACATCTAGAATTAGTAGAATTAAATTAGTAGAAGGGGTTTGGATTGAAAACCAAAGTGAAATCAGAAATGAGGTAAGGTCTTTTTATCAGAATATTCTAGGATCAAAGGAGTTTGAAGTTATTAATGATAAAATTCTACAAGAAGTACCTTCAGTTATAACATATGAAGACAATAGAAAACTGATGGGACCTTGCTATAGAAGTTCATCTAACTCTTTTCTCTTTTAATAAGAATAAATAACTTGGTCTAGATGGGATATATGTAGCATTATATCAACATAATCAGGATATAGTGAAGGATTATTTATTGGTGGGAATGGAACAACCTAGGGTAAAACAATACATACCCTATAAAATAAATACAACATATCTTACCTTGATTTCAAAAAAGAAATATGTAGAATTGTTTGATTCATTTAGACCCATAAGCCTATGTAATATATCATATAATATTATTTACAAAGTGATGGAAAATTGGTTAAGACCACTATTAGATAAAACTATTTTAGAACAAGGAGGATTTGTGAAAGGGAGACATGTTCTAGATGGGATCATAGTAGCTCATGAAGTTATGCATTCAATATCTTCAATAAAATAGAAAGCAATGATCTTAAGACTTCATATGAGTACTTAAGACTTCATATGAGTAAAGACTATGATAGGGTTAAAGGGTTAGATGGATTAAAATATGTATCTCTATAATTTCATATTCAATGTTGGTCAATGGGTTGATAACAAAATCATTTAAATTCAAGAGAGGTTTTAGATAAGGAGATCATCTATCACCATATTTTTTCATTATAATGGTAGAGGTTTTGGGTAGGAACTTCAAGAAGGGTAAAAAACATGGGCTCATAAGTGGAATTAATGTAGGTAACAAATCCACCTCCCAAAAGAAGTGACAAGAGGATTTGCCCAGTTTTGATAGGTTTTGGTAAATCGTACAAGCATGAGCAAACCGTACAAGTAAGAAGTAAACCTTACAAACTAGAGGGAAAATTGTACAAAGTCTCATGAAATGAAATGAAATGCAAGGGAAATGCAATTTGAGTTGTAATTGCACATTAATTTGATAAATCATGTGTTTAGAATTAGTAAAAGGTATAATTATGCATTCCGTTATGCATGGGTAGTTGTGAATAATGAATTTCCTTAAGAACCACTTTGGAACAGCCTAGGAAATGTTATATAAGACCCCATTTTCAATTTTGATAGTCCAATTAATGCTAATTAGTTCTAGTTATAATCTAGTTTGAATAGTATGAAGTATTGAATGCATATCTATGATTGTTGAGTACCTTTAGTGATTGTATTGCATTTTTGATAAGTAATAAAGAATAACCTCAATTCATAGTCTTTTATCACGTACTGTATGATATTGAAATGATGGAGTAATGTTTTGTGGTTTATCTCTCTTGCATGTTACTTCTTTATGTTATGGTTGGTGATTAATGCATTTCTATGAAGGATGGAATTGAACCAACATTGGTGTGAGCCCTATAATTTAATTATGAGACAAATAATGTTAATAAATATGTCTTGAATACTGTTGTATGATTTCTAGAGATTGCCATTAGAGATAACTCTCTCAAACCCTGATGATAGAACTTACACATTGATAGAAATGGATTGATTACCATTTCAGAACTTCCCAAAACATATCTAAGAGATATTGGTACAGAAAAGTGTCCAATTTAGAACATTTTTGAACTTTATTTTTGTATAAATCGTACACCAGAAATGCTACAAATTGTATACAAGGAATTTACCTGATTTGGCAGTTTATGCGATTGAGGAAAACTTACTCGATTTGGCATTATTGACAAATTGAACAATCAGGTTACAAAACTGTGTACGGTAGCTTGCAAAAATGAATTTGAAAGATTGGATGAGTGTAAAATCATACAAGACCTATCAATTTATTATTTGGTATCATACATTGGTACGATTTAAGTTTCGTACAAGTTGTTTTGTGGTCACATATTGTCTGTTGTACAGATTGTATGACTGTACGATTTGACAAATCAATCAAGGACATTAATTAGATAACTCTAGGAACTTGAGAACCACCTACCCATAGATAATACTACACCCCTATGCTAAATTTGGTATCATTTCCTTATCAAACTTGGCATTTTTGTTAAAACGGGTCAAATTGATAAAGTAAGAATATTACAAAATTGGAGGTGAATGACAGACACTAGTGTGCAAAGGCATAGGAGATAAGAAGTATGAGAGAAAAATATAGTAAGAAGGAGAATGAGAATTTCTCAAAGAGAGAATGCAAGTAACTCAAACCATAATACACATGAACCAGAAATAGAGCAAGTTTGGGCATCTAAAGAAGGATATTTTGAGGCGGTATTGATAGAGATAGAAGAGGAGGTACCAGAACACCTAATGTAGAGGAGCAAGTTGACAGAGAAGTAGTGCATGAGGAAAGAGAGTAAATGGTGACACCTAAGAAAGTTATGAAAGTATTGTAATAGAGTGCATAGGATGGGATTCAGGCACTAGGGCAATAGGGCACGGGGTCTCATGAAGGACCAAGACCATCTCCCTCACATCAACGAAGGAAAGTATGAAGTGAAGATGCACGTGAGTTTGTTCAATGACTGGTGGGACTGAATAAGATACCTTGAATGGCAAATTTTGATGATGATTGTAGTAAAACACCCCCAAGGAGGAATCATATAGAGATTCCATGGGACACCTCAAGTGACGAGGATGATTATCCAAATATGGCTAACAAGGCAGCCAAGAAGATATGTCCACCCTTTATAGGTGAGGGTAAGGAAGACCCCACAAGACATATCAGAAATTTTATAACCATTTGGAGGGCAAATGGCATAGATCAGCCAGATGACTGGTTGAATTTATTTCCTACTAGATTGAGAGGATTGATAATGGATTGGTATCTGGAAAAGGAAAATGTATTAGATTTTTGGATTTGGAATCAAGTGAAGGATAAATTCATTGAATAATTTCATCCCTTGAAGGATGATGGAGACAATGTGTTGATAAGCAACACACCCCCACTAAAAAATGAGATTCCATCCTTAGAAAATTATGAACTTCCATTTTTGGCAAATAGGGACCCTCTTGATCTTTTCAGGTTTTAAATCCATATTTTGCTTGCCTCCTTTTTAAAGTTGTGCTTTTTCTTGCATTCTAGCTGTGTTATCCAAGAATTCACTTTTTACATGCTAGAATCATTCATGCACAAGAAAATCTTGCACCGGTACCGAGAAAAATCCAGAAAACAGTTGCATAATTCACCGAAAAATCAAACTTTCCATTTTTGGTAGTGTCGCGATATCGCGACACTTCCATTTTTCGGAAATGTCGCGATATCGCGACATGTAAGTCAAAATGCAGCTAAGTGCGAGAAAGGTCGCGATTTCGCGACATGTCGCGAAATCGCGACGCTTTTTGGGAGAGAGAAGCAAGTCAGACGGAGGGCGCGATTTTGCGACATGTCGCGAAATCGCGACATGTCGCATTTTCGCGGCAGGAGAGAGAAAATGGGCCGCAGGATGAAAAATCGGCTAAGTCGAAACATGTTCCAAAATCGCGGTCAACGCGGTCAACGCATGCAGTAGAGGAACCGTCGCGATATCGCGACGTGTTCTAAAATCGCGGCTGAAAATCAAGAAGCGTACGGAGGCCATGAAGGGTCGCGATTTCGCGACATGTCGCGAAATCGCGACATGTCGCGTTTTTGCGGCCGACGAGGGAGGAAGTTGCCGATGCTCTGGCAGGGTCGCGATTTCGCGACATGTCGCGAAATCGCGACATGTCGCAGAATCGCGGCAGGAGAGAGAAAGTCATAGTTGACCTGAAAGTGCATTCCGGCGGGAAACAGAAGGCTTCCTGGGGTAGCGACACGTGTCAAAGCGTGAATGGGACAAACGAGGCCGACATGCAAGCTTATTTTGCGGATTTAATCTGTTTTTAATGTTTTAAGCTTCTGATTTAATTAAAATGCTAATCTAATGCATCTTTTTGTCTTTCATGCAGGATTCCACCCGGCACTTACGGACAACCGGGAAAGACCATAAAGGCGAAGATAAAGTGCGGATTTAGTCAAGGACCGCCATGCTAGGAGAGAAGCCGCCGGTGAGAGCATTCAACAACAAATTTATTGCAGACTTGATAGCATGAAGACCATTTCAACTTCGGGATGGATTTACGGAGATCGAATTGATGGAGAAGTGGTGACTCATCCGGCTCACCAACAGAATTAATGAAAGCATTTATTTGCAACTGCGAATGAATGCAAGTTGCATTTTATTTTATCTTCTCCATTTATGGCAGCTGACTGCACAGATTTGTCGAAGGGTTAAGTTCTATTCGGACTTTGATTTTTAAATGGATTTTTATTGTAAAACCCGGGTCCTAGGGTTTAAGTGCGATAAGATTTAGGGTTTGAGCAAGATATTTTGGAAAAGATCGTGGTCCGTCCTGAGTCTATAAATACAAATTCTAAATGTAATCGCAGGAGGCTGAGACTTAGAAATAAAGGCTTATAAGCAATTTCTTGCAAATTTTGTGAAATCCTTTGTTTCTGGACTTGGAGTTGATGTGCTTTAGCTTTTCTCTGATAGCATGGCCAGGAGCCTAATCTTTTGCAGAGTGTGATAAGTGTATTTTCTTTTGTTATCCGTTCCATTTAAAGTTTGTTAGATATATGTCAGTAAATCCGCCATTGTCAAGATTAAATATGTCGTTAGGCTTCAGCTTGTTCTATTGTCTCGCTAGGGGAAATTACAGATTTGAGGTGTAAGTTTGTTCTAATTGCTCGTCTTCACCGTGCGAGCTAGGGCCGCCGTGAAAGATACCGCTTTAACCACCGCCCTTGGATTTATGATTTTCTCGCTAGATCCGTTTCACTCGCCTTTGTGCTCTTAGTTGAAAGTGATCTTAGACCGACCGGACACTTTCTTCTCGGGGATTTGTTCTCGTTGTGAAGCCGATAGCATAGATAAGATTGATAGCTTAGAGGTTTACACTTGATGTTCGATAAACTTCTCTTCTCCGCCTTACCCTACCCTCTCTTTGCTTTCCGTGAATGATCCATTTTTATTTTCTTTGTTTGCCTTTTATTTAAATCACGACCCATGAGAGCTAGATCAAAGAATTCAAGTCAAATCCGATTGTCAACAACTTTTGCAACTACCGAACAAGTTCAGAACCCCCGTAAGGTAACAGAGCATCCATATCGAAATCTATTCCGTAAGTGGAAAAGAGTGAATTGCCATTCGACCCAACTCTGTAACTCGCACCTTGGATAACCAGCTAGATCCTAAAGATGAGTGGGATCAGTCCCGTGGGTGTCTCCGGAGCTTTCCTTGCCTTCATCCCTTTTTCCCGGGTGTGCATGAAAGCCGGACCAACACCTAATTGGCGCTAGAAGGAGGGCCACAGAACATCTGTTCTTAGTGCACTTGAGTTGAGAAATCCGACCGTGTGGGGAATCGGAAACCGTATTTTATCCAAAGTCTGGTAGCTAATTTTCCCTCCTCCTCAGCCAACACCTAATTGGCGCTAGAAGGAGGGCTGAACTCAGTTCAAGTATTGTAAGGGCATAACAGAAACATTTGAAGGACCCATCATGAACTCCAGCTTTTATAAATTGTCGCGCTTTTAAATTGTCGTAATTTTAAATTGTCGTTTTAAAATTGCCGAGAAGGCCTTAAGTTCGATGGTTTGTTAAGAACAGCTTCTATCATCACTTGCAGCTATCCAATTACAAATCGTAACATCACCTCACCAAGTAATAATGGCAAATTGGTTGGGCTCCACCGCTTTGAACATTCCGGTATAGCCCATGACTCGCCCTAAGTCCGTAAAGGTATCTCCCTAGGTACAAACATGATGGGACAAGAACCGCAGAAGAACATCTCGCTAGCTTTTAAAAATGCTTTAAGATTATTGAATATACAAGATGAAGATGTTGCCCGCAGATTGTTCCCGCTCACTCTCCAGGAGGGAGCTTATGACTCGGTTTTTAAACCTCACCAAAGAATTCCATTACTAGTTGGGATGATCTAGAGAAAGCTTTTATATCACAGCTCGGTGAAGTGATAGATCCCAAGATTTTATATCAAGCAATTTTCCAAGATCAAGAAAGAGTCGGGAGAAACTGTCAGTTCTTTCAATATGAGGTTCCAAAGAGCTTACGGTAGAATGATCGGCCATTACATCCCAAATGCAACTCTGGCCTTAGAAATCTACAAGAATGCATTGGATTCGGTGACCTCTATTTTCCTCAAGAGAGACATTAATATTACAACTCCGGCAGGGGCTTATAAAGAAGCCTTAATTCTTGAAAGACAACTAGGGACCTCAAATTCTGAGCACCTTTGATATCCTATGTTACACGTAACATGCCTGCTCCCACCCCATTCCACATCATGAGTTAATGCCAACATGTCATGCTCTACCCAAGGAGACTCCGTTAATCGTGACATCCACTCAAAGATGTGCAAAATACAGAGAAAAGTTCCGACAAATTCAAAGTGCAGTGCTTGAACCGAACAGCTTGTGATCTGGCACCACCCAAATCTGAAGTTTTTCCTGGTGAGTTAAATTTTCCTGGAAATCAAAGAAATATTGATCTTTCTAGTTCACCCAAAAATAGTACAACCAGGGTTTCAGATTCTGTCACTTTTCCCGAAGAGACAGAAAGTCTTGTACAGACTTCTGTGGATGAAATGCAAGATTTTCAACAGTTCAAAATGGACAGTTATGACTTGAAATGTGAGAGTCCGTAACTTAATAATGATCCTTCCTCATCGTAGGATGATGAAAGTGAGATTCAATCTCACTATGCGTAGTAACCGAGGAGGATAGCATCATTGAGGATATGAGGGAACTTAAAGCCGACATCACCCTCTATGAACCGCCTCGCATTGTTGGACAAAACATTAACTTGATTGAGGCTTACTCTGGACCACCCGTTGAATTTCAAGAAAAGGAGGAAAAGATAGTAAATATGAATGTGGTCAGCCAACTTGGAATTGATGAACTGCCTCAACATAAGCCCGCAACTTCGAACATAATGTCAAAGAGGAGGCTATAAACTGTGTTGATGCAGATATTGGAGTTTATGATTTGGCAACCGAAAAGGTGAGAACAATTATAGCCCTAATCAATCACAACAATGATGTTTGGACATTGCACATTGATGAGGTTAAGTCTAAGCAAGGCTCAGTTGAAAAGGAAAATTGTAAGCATTCTCCTAGAGGGATAAAAATTGAAGTCCCGGATATTGAAGTAAGGCAAAGCAACCACAAAATGTTCAAGTTGTTAAGAACCAGGGCATACAGATAAAACATGATTTCTTTCAGCTGTCACATCAATTTGAAAATGTGGTGGTCTCGGGGTCTCGTCAAGGTTTTAAAGTATTTGATCCTCGGGGTTTTTTACATTCAAATTCTTTTGAAAGAACTCGCAAACCCTTTAATTAGAAGCATAAACATGTTATCATATGATTTGTTATTATATGATTTGTTTAATTTGAAGGAGTTGCAGATTTGTTTTTCAAATGGGACAGGGAAGACAAGAAACCCAAGTCTTTCCCGGATAGCAAATTTTTGAAGCACGACCTGAGTGCATTTCGTCAATCAGACTCGAAAGGTAATTTTTTTTAAATTACTTGCATGGTCAAAATTTTTTAAAGCACCATTTCTCTCGCTTTCCCAACCGCCGCATTTTTTGAGTATGAAGGGAAGTTGTAACATATGTATGCATTGTAAATAAGCTTTGAAGTTTTTCTGCTTTTATTTCTTTGTCAGCTGCAGTTTTTATTTCAATGTCTCTGCGCTTTAATCTGCTTCACTTAATTTTAATGCTCGCAGCTTTAATTTATTTGTTTTTCAGCTTTATTTCTTTGTCGATGCAGCTTTATTTTTAAATGTCTCGGATACCTGCGTTTTTCGGCTTTTCTTTAGTTGTTTTTCAGCTTTTAGCTTGTGCAGCTTTATTTCTTTTGTCGTTGCTTTTTATTTCCTTTCTTTGTCTTTTTTATTTTAGCTTGCTTTTATTTTAGTCTCAGATACTTTTCTTTATTGCATTTCTTTTTCTTTGTCAGTTCGACGCTTAATTTATTTCAGTGTTTTTATTTGCTTCAGTTCTTTTAGTTTATTTCTTTTATTGCTCGTACGCTTTTTATTTTCTTCCCTCGTTTTTCCTTTTCTTTGTCTGTCTCATTATTTGTTTTAGTTTTAGTCTTTAGTTTCATGCAGCTTTTATTCTTGTTTTTGCTTTAGAAGCTCGTGCTCGTCCTTGGAAGCCTCGTATAAAGTCCTTTGGCTTCTAAAATTCTATCTTTTTGCCTCTCGCCTCGAGCAATCAATGAAAAGTCACCGCTAAAAAATTGTTTTATTCCTAGTCGATAAATCCTCAATCCAAGGGTCTCCCCATTCTTGCTCATTATTCTAATTGAGATAGTCTGCTTGCACTAAACTGTGGAACTATTTTGTTATCCAGGATGAAGGTAGAGAGATGATTGGATCTTGTGTCTTACTTGCCACACTTGTTTTAATGATAGAAAAACTGCTATGCTGTTTAGTTGGAGGAACTCCCGGGAATCCAAGAAAAGTCAGGTTATAAGAGGGGACTATGGTTCATGCAATTATTTGGGTGTCACTGAGGCTATAAATGCCTAGACTGAAATAGTTCCATATTGATCAAATATTAAAAGAAAATTGTAATTTCTCTAAGGTCTTCCAGATAGTGATATATTTCAAAAAGAAGAGAGATAAAAAAAGAGAGATAAGAAAAAAGAAAAAAAAAAAAAAAGAGTTATATGATCAAAAGAGGCAGCCAATATTAGATTCTGCCCTACAGTTGTAAATTGGGTCGTGTAAATCTAAAGGGTAACTCTGTCTAGGTCAGTAAAAGCTAAACTAGTAAACATAGCTCTACTCGGTTTCCCCATTTACAATCTAGAAAAGTTGATTAATCCAAGTTTATCATTCAATTCAGTCATCCTTGAAGAAAGTTCTATACCTTTGTAATTGCACATCAGAAATCTTCCTTGAAGTAATCCAGCCTAGTATGTCCTTGGGAAATTTTAACAGCTGGCAGTTAGTAGTCAATTTATTGTGAAGAATGCCTGTGGCAAGGCATGATGCATGGTCTTTTTGTTTTGAAACCAGTGTCTTGGGTTCTAAAATAGTGCTACTATTTTACCCGCAGATATCGCCATTTGTTGATAAGCAACACACCCCCACTGAAAAATGAGATTCCATCCTTAAAAAATTATGAACTTCCATTTTTGGCAAATAGGGACCCTCTTGGTCATTTTCAGGCTTTAAATCCATAATTTGCTTGCCTCCTTTTTAAAGTTGTGCTTTTTCTTGCATTCTAGCCGTGTTATCCAAGAATTCACTTTTTACATGCTAGAATCATTCATGCACAAGCAAAATCTTGCACCGGTACCGAGAAAAATCCGTAAAACAGCTTGCATAAATTCACCGAAAAATCAAACTTTCCATTTTTGGTAGTGTCGCGATATCGCGACACTTCCATTTTTCGAAATGTCGCGATATCGCGATGTAAGTCAAAATGCGGCTAAGTGCTAAAGGTCGCGATTTCGCGACATGTCGCGAAATCGCGACAGTTTTTGGGAGAGAGAAGCAAGTTGTACGGAGGGCGCGATTTTGCGACATGTCGCGAAATCGCGACATGTCGTATTTTCGCGGCAGGAGAGAGAAAATGGGCTGCAGGATGAAAAATCGGCTAAGTCGAAACATGTTCCAAAATCGCGGTCAACGCGGTCAACGCATGCAGTAGAGGAACCGTCGCGATATCGCGACGTGTTCTAAAATCGCGGCTGAAAATCAAGAAGCGTACGGAGGCCAGAAGGGTCGCGATTTCAGACATGTCGCGAAATCGCGACATGTCGCGTCGCGGCCCACGAGGGAGGAAGTTGCCGATGCTCGCTTGGTCGCGATTTCGCGACATGTCGCGAAATCGCGACATGTCGCAGAATCGCGGCAGGAGAGAGAAAGTCATAGTTGACCTGAAAGTGCATTCCGGCGGGAAACGGAAGGCTTCCTGGGGTAGCGACACGTGTCAAAGCGTGAATGAGACAAACTGAGGCCGACATGCAAGCTTATTTTGCGGATTTAATCTGTTTTTAATGTTTTAAGCTTCTGATTTAATTAAAATGCTAATCTAATGCATCTTTTTGTCTTTCATGCAGGATTCCACCTGGCACTTACGGGACAACCGGGAAAGACCATAAAGGCGAAGATAAAGTGCGGATTTAGTCAAGGACCGCCATGCTAGGAGAGAAGCTGCCGGTGAGAGCATTCAACAACAAATTTATTGCAGACTTGATAGCATGAAGACCATTTCAACTTCGGGATGGATTTGCGGAGATCGAATTGATGGAGAAGTGGTGACTCATCCGGCTCACCAGAAGAATTAACGGAAGCATTTATTTGCAGATGCGAATGAATGCAAGTTGCATTTTATTTTATCTTCTCCATTTATGGCAGCTGACTGCACATATTTGCCGAAGGGTTAAGTTCTATCCGGACTTTGATTTTTAAATGGATTTTTATTGTAAAACCCGGGTCCTAGGGTTTAAGTGCGATAAGATTTAGGGTTTGAGCAAGATATTTTGGAAAAGATCGTGGTCTCGTCCCGAGTCTATAAATACAAATTCTAAATGTAATCGCAGGAGGCTGAGACTTAGAAATAAAGGCTTATAAGCAATTTCTTGCAAATTTTGTGAAATCCTTTGTTTCCTCGGACTTGGAGTTGATGTGCTTTAGCTTTTCTCTGATAGCATGGCCAGGAGCCTAATCTTTTGCAGTAGTGTGATAAGTGTATTTTCTTTTGTTATCCGTTCCATTTAAAGTTTGTTAGATATATGTCGGAATCCGCCATTGTCAAGATTAAATATGTCGTTAGGGCTTCAGCTTGTTCTATTGTCTCGCTAGGGGAAATTACGGATTTGAGGTGTAAGTTTGTTCTAATTGCTCTGTCTTCACCGTGCGAGCTAGGGTCGCCGGTGAAAGATACCAGCTTTAACCAACTGCCCCTTGGATTTATGATTTTCTCGCTAGATCCGTTTCACTCGCTCTTGTGCTCTTAGTTGAAAGTGATCTTAGACCGACCGGACACTTTCTTCTCGGGATTTGTTCTGTTGTGAAGCCGATAGCATAGATAAGATTGATAGTTTTGAGGTTTACAATTGAAGTTCGATAAACTTCTCTTTCTCGCCTTACCCTACCCTCTCTTTGCTTTCCGTGAATGATCCATTTTTATTTTCTTTGTTTGCCTTTTATTTAAATCACGACCCATGAGAGCTAGATCAAAGAATTCAAGTCAAATCCGATTGTCAACAACTTTTGCAACTACCGAACAAGTTCAGGAACCCCCGTAAGGTAACAGAGCAGCCCATATCGAAATCTATTCCAAAAGTGGAAAAGAGTGAATTGCCATTCGACCCAACTCTGTAACTCGCACCTTGGATAACCAGCTAGATCCTAAAGATGAGTGGGATCAGTCCCGTGGGTGTCTCCGGAGCTTTCCTTGCCTTCATCCCTTTTTTTCCTGGGGTGTGCATGAAAGCCGGACCAACACAATGTCATTGAAATTTGTATGATGAATCAAAATCCTGATGAAGATATAAAATCATATAACAACAAACTAAATAGTTAGTAGATAAGATGCCAATGCCCTTGGCAAATGTATTGGTGAAGCGGTGGTTTATAGATGGATTGCTACCAAAATATAAGAAAAATATAAAGGCAGTACCATCAAAAACATATGATGAAGCTTTGAAGTATGCAAATAATTTTGAGAGTGACTCAAAGTAGACGTACATAGGAATATTATCTCATCCCAAGTAATGTGCTACCTGAAAGGACTTGGCTAGAACTGGGTGCTCCATCTCTATGGGCATCGAGCTTCCGATTATATGGTGCTGACCAGTATGGTATCGAGACAAAGGGAGTCTTGACAACACAACAAGTGGTGATAGCTGACCAAGAGTTCATCTTGGATTTCATTGTGATTACTATGCAGAAGCCTGCATACGATGCTCTATTGGGAAGAGGATGGCTACGTGTAGCCAAAGTTAATCACAACTGGGGAAAGAATCAGATCACTTTTAAGAAGGGACAACACAAATATATGATTAATCTGACTAATCAAAAGGTCAGTGAGGATGTAGCCATGATCGATGAATCAAAAAATTCCTCAAGAGATGAAGGATATGAACCATATGGAGAAGGAATGTTGTACCTAGATGAGTGTAGTGAAGATGAAGCTAGATCTGATAGTGGACTTCTTCATTGGAAAATGGAGGAGTACAAAATTTTTTAGCCCAACTACCTCTGTATTGACTCAGAGGAGATCAAGGAAAAACAAGATGAAACCAAAGTCAGCCAGGAACCTAAGAAGGAGGCGAAAGAGAAATGGACGTTTCCAAAAAGTTTTGTAGAATATATAGTAGGAGATGCAAAAATTGATGCAAGATCGACACACCCAAAGAATGTGGAGAAAGCAGCGAGTGAGCCGAAGAATATCAAATATGAAGGACCTCGGATAGTGGACATCAATCTAGGGATGGAGGATGAACCTAGGATGATTCACTGTGGTGATGATTGGAACCCTGTATTGAAAGCGATAACTTTTAAGATATTCTTGGAATATAAGGATGTCTTTGCATGGACATACAAGGACTTGAAGGGAGTACCACCTGAGTTATGTGTCCATAAGATTACACTAATGCCTGGAGCACAACCAGTAAGGAGGAGACCGTATAGGATGAACCCAAAATATGTTGCATTAGTAAATGCAGAGATAGAGAAGATGTTGGAGGTAGGAATCATCTTCAGGGTTACAACCAGTGAGTGGGTATCACCTATAGTGGTCACCTTGAAGAAGGAAGTGGAAAAAATCAGAATATGTGTGGACTTTAGGAGTCTAAACATAGTAACCATTAAGGACCCCTTCCCTATTCCCTTCATAGATTCCATCCTGGAGGAAGTCGTAGGACATGAGATCTATTCATTTTTGGATGGATTTTTGGGTTACAATAAAATAAGTATAGCCGAGGAGGATAAGCTGAAGACCACATTTATTGTGGAGAATGGCATCTATGCATACAATCGAATGCCATTCAGGCTCTATAATGCCCCAGCTACATTTTAGCGCATCATACTGTATATATTTGATCAGTTGGCAACAGGGAACTTCAAAGCATTTTTGGATGATTGGTCCATTTATGGGAAGATCAAGGAGCATCTTCCTACCCTCAGTGAATGTATGAGTAGGTGCAAAAATGCACAGATCTCATTAAACCCTGGAAAGTGTTACCTGATGGTACCATATGGAAAGTTGTTAGGACACATAGTGTGCAGTGAGGGATTAAAAATAGATCCTGATAAGATCCATGTGATATTGCACATGGAAGAACCATATGATGTGAGTTCACTTAAAACCTTCCTTGGATCGATGGGGTATTATCGAAGGTTTATCAAGAATTATGCACATGTATCCTATCCATTGGATTCATTGACAAAGAAGAATGTTCCTTTCAGATGGATAGAGGAGCACCAAGGAGCCTTTGAGGAGTTGAAGGCCAAGCTTGTCAATAGCCCAATTTTGGTGTTCCCAAATTGGGATAAGGAATTCCATGTCCACATTGATGCTTCAAATTTTGCAATCGGATGTGCTTTGGCACAAGAAGGATAGTTCAGGCTGGATCAACCTATTTTCTTTGCTAGTCACCTATTGTCAAGGGTGGAGAGAAACTATAGTACAATAGAAAGAGAAGCCTTGGGAATGGTATATGCAGTCCAAAAGTTTAGGCATTACCTACTAGTGAATCCCTTTGCTTTTTATGTAGATCACCAAGCTCTATTGTACTTGATAAACAAATCGATGATACAAGGATGGGTCAGCAGGTGGCTCATCACCCTACAGGAGTTCGTATTCTGAGTAGTAGTAAGACCTGGTAAGAAGCATGTAATTGTAGACCAGCTATCTCGGATACGATCAGGAGAGCCTACAAGAATAGGGGTTCTGGATGAATTCCCTGATGCACAGTTATTTTCCATCAATGTTGTTCCATCGTGGTACAAGTTGATTGGCCAGTATCTATCCACAGGAGAGTTACCACAAGAAATGATGACAACCAAGAAAAATAAAGTGATTATGAAGTCAACACCTTTCCAATTGATAGCGGGATTGTTGTATAATATGGGAAGTGATGGTATCTTACGAAGATGTGTGATGGAGGAAGAAGTTAAAGTGGCATTGAAAGAAGCTCATGAAGGCTTAGCAGGAGGGCACATGGGACCAGATGCAACCACTAGGAAAATATTACTAGCAGGATTATGGTGGCCCACACTGTATAATGATGCAAAAGAATATGTAAAAGCATGTGATACTTGTCAAAGGATAGGGAAGCCAATAAAGAGGGACTTTATGCCATTGCATCCATCACAACCCCAGGAACTATTTGAAATATGGGGATTGGACTTCATTGGACCATTGAAAACATCTCGAAGAAGGAAGTGTAGGTACATTGTGGTAGCAACAGAGTACTTGACGAAGTGGGTCGAAGCGAGAGCATTACCTGACAACTCAGCCAAAAGTACAACAAGATTTTTGTATGAGCAGGTAATTACAAGATTTGGCATTCCACTACAGATAACAAGTGATCGAGGAGGACACTTTGTCAATGAAATCATCAAGATGCTGACAACCAAATTCAGGATTTTGCATTCATTGTCTAGTCCGTACTATCCCAGAGCGAATGGGTAGGCGGAAGCAACAAACAAAGTCCTAGTATCTACTTTGTATAAAACCTATGGAATAGAAGGAGCAGATTGGGAGGAAAGGTTACCATCTATTTTGTGGGTATACAGAACAAATTTTAAACCAACAATAGAGCATACACCTTTCTAGTTGATGTATGGACAAGAGGCAGTGGTGCCAATTGAATTCTTGATACCAAGTTTGAGAGTCATGATGGAGCATCGCTTGGGTGATCAAGAAAGTTTGGAAGAGTGACTGAAAACACTGATTAAGTTGGATGAAATAAGAGTCATGGCACAATGGGCAATTGAGGTAGCCCAGAAAAGAAGGAAGTTGTGGCATGAAAAACACTTGAGGAAGCTAGAACTTAGTCCGGGTGACTTGGTTCTAAAGTTTAATGGAAAGCGAGAAATCAAGCCCGGTAAGTTGAAGACTTTATGGCTTGGTCCCTACAAAGTGGTAGAAGTAATGAATAATGGAGCAGTCAAGTTGCAAAAATTGAATGGGACTGAGGTACCCGACACTGTAAATGGCTCAAAGTTGAAGCCTTACAAAGTACAATGCTTATTCATTTCTTCGAAAGAGATTGAATGAAGAAGATGAGCAGAAGCTCAATGGAGAACTCAAGGTGAGCAAGGTCCATCACAAGAAGAGCCTGACATGGGACTCACACACTTATTTGTAGAAGGGGAGGAGACAAGACCAACTATAGAATAGTAGGAGTTGGCACCTCGACCCGGAGAAAGAAGAAGATTGTGGGTGCATGTCAGATTTGTGGATGGGACCGAACGAGTAATAGAGGAAGATGAAGAGTGGATTCCTCCAAATGAAAGAGGATATCAAGAGATAGTACTATTACCCAAAAATAGGGGAAGGCAAGAAGAAGCACCCCAAGTAAATAGGAACATGATGTATCCTCGGGTGGAGCGTAGAGAACTACCCCAACAAGTTGAAGGGTGAAGAAGGATACGATTAACAATACGATATGAATATAGAGTGGACACTTTTGAAATGGAAGTTCCAGAAGAGAATAGGAATGAGACCATCGATGAAGAATTGGTTGGACTTACTCCATTAGCTCAGATAGGGCTATTACAATAGAGAATGTGACTACAGACCCAACAACTATAGGAGGAATATCAGATGTTGCAAGGTCATAATGCAAGGTTGAGGGAACAAACCATCCAAGAATTGGATAGTACAATACGAAGGTTGGATGAACAAAGAACAACTAGGCTACAGGAACTAGAAGGGGAAGCTGAGGATAATGAGGGGATAACTCCAAGGAGTGGTATAAGAAATGATGGTGCAAGCACAAGTTCACAAGTACCACCAAGTGATCCACCAATGACAAATGAAGATGCAGAGATGCTTTGGCGAGATATTGAGGAAGCAACCACATCACCTGAATCACAAGGTAATGCACGGGTGGATTTGAGTGAATCCAATGATGAAGGAATACCTTGGCTAGTAAGGGAACCTAGCACAGAAAGTAGTGATGATGACGATTTCCCGAGGAGACCCCAGAATCCTCAAGATGACCGTGATCCCCAAGCATGTACAACAACACATCGACAACTAGGGAGATCACAGGAGCATCAAACCAACCTTGATCTACAAGCATATACAATAGCCTATCGATAATTAAGAAGACAAAGGAGAGAAGTAAGGAGATTGGAGAGATTGATGAATTTACCAGTGGATTGGTCGAAACAAAGAGAAGATAATCAAAATGACTCAAGTTCTGAGATAAATTTTTTGATACATATAGAGAGATCCTGGCAACCTCATCTCCACAAAGATGCTTCAAGGAAATAATATGGAGACGTCACTTAGTACATGTAGATCATAGAATCAGAGCACTACAATAATTATCACCAAGTGTAAGATGAAGTAGAAGTCCACTAGCCAACATTGAGTTGGTAGAGATAACTCTTGATAACCAAGCAATGAGAGGAAGGAATAGACAAGGACCCCTAAGGCTTCAGCCAGGAAGGGGAGGAGGTATTCGACCATGGAATGAATGAAGTCAAGGTGATGTTACAGCTAGAGGAGGAAGAGGACGAGGAAGGTTTCGACCCCCTACTCCTAGATGGTCGGGAGATGCACCCTTAGCATGTTTGAACTGGACAAGGAATCTACAAGGTATACCAAGGATAAGAGGGATCTTACCAAACCCCACAAGGTAGTATCCATTGGGATGACCACCACTAATCCGATGAGGACCTCGAAGAGTGGTAGGAGGTAGAGGATTACTCCAAGGTAGGGAGGAATCACCACTAGCATAGAGAAGCCCGATGTCAAGAGGAATAGGATGGGGAAGACACTCACATGGTAGAGGCCTTACTGGTAGAGGAAGAGTGCATTTTGTAGATGAAAGAAACTAAGGACAACAAAGGATCTGATCACCAAGTCTGGAGATAGAATTGATCCAAGGAGATAGGTAGAGAAGTCACTCAAATGATAGTAGAGTAGTCAGGACACCGCTACCAAGGGATCAATCACCTATACGATAAGAGGAAGGGACACCAGGTGAAGATACTCTAGCTTGCAATTGTACAATCCCAAATTGTACACATGGTAGTGGAAGGCCAGGGAACTCGGTAACATCACAAGTGGAGATGAATCGCCCTAGAGAGCAAGTGGTGCCAGATGACACAATCACTCAGAATGTCATGGTCGAACCTCCAAGAGAAGAATCAGATGGGATCGTACAAGTGAATGTCACTATGCGATTCCCACGTCGGTAAGTGTAAATAGTATTAGAAAATGAAAAATAAAATAAAAAAAATGCCTTAGTTGTGAAAATCCCTTGGGATGCAATTAAGAAGGAAGTGGGTTGAAAACCGGAAACGATGACCTCTTCAAGAGAGAGAAAATAGAAAAATTCTCTAAGTAACAGATCGTACAAATCAATTTTAAAGCTAAAAAAGTATAAGTGGGAGATCGTACAAGCAAAAATGGAAAAAGTACAAGCAGAATCATACAAGGAAGCATGTTGTACGATTTAGATCATACAATGTACGATTTTAGGAGTAGTTGTACGATTTTCAACCGTCGCATTTAATGTTCGCATGAGTGGAATGATGAGTTATCAAAAAAGAGGGAAAAAGATAAAATCACATGGGAAAAGCGATGAGTTGTCAATCATCCAGGCAAAGGAAGACAAAAAGACATGCAAGAGGGTAAAGTGGTGCAATTTTAAAAATTTGAGTGGTTAGGGTTTGATAGCAATTTAAATAAAGGGATAATTTTAGTAAATTTGCAAATCGTACAAGGAGGAATTCAAAATTTTTAGGAGAATGAAGGTGAAAAGCGTGCAACTGGATGAAATTTACTACATGGGCATTGAAATTCATCAAGTGAACCACAATATTGCATGATCCATTTCTAAATTTGTATTAAGGAGGCTTTTCGCATTCAAGAAAATCAAATCGAAAGAGAAAAGCAAGGGTTTCGACTCCATTAAAAACAGATTTCGAGTTTAAATTGAAGGAAAACGAGGTTTTACATTAGAAGGTATCCAAGAAAGAACCAAATTGTGGAAAACGTACACCAGGGTTCGAAGAAATTATGGATTGGATTCGAAGTAAAGAAATTGCAAGGAAAAGGAGATTCCAAGCCCTAATCAGAGAAAAACAGTCAAAAATGAATTAGAGAAGGCAAAAGAAAAAAGAAGAAGATTGTACAACTTTGCATTACAACCAAAAAAAAAATTTTTTAGGGGAAAAGTGTGCCAAGTAATAAAAAATTGCAGATTTATTTTGAAATTGCACTAAAAATATAGATCAAGACATTTCGACAATTGGGTCAGTGAGAAATCATGGAAAAGAAGTGAAAAACATGAGTTTCAAGTGAACAAGGGTTTCAAAGGATGTGTTGTATGATTTGGAGGGTAGATTGTATGATCTCAAGAAAAATTATGTGATTTCAAGCAGTTTGGAGGTTGATTTAAGCTTTTTGAGCAAATCGTACGAAATCGTAAGTATTCAAAAAAGGGGAGTAGGTAGACAGGGACATTGTATAGATTGGTATGACCCCTATACATTTTGGTGTAGCAGATGTATGATTTAAAGATTGAATGGTTTGAAGTAGTTGAAGAGATTGTACGATCTAGAGGTGGTTATTGAACTGAAAACCATACATGAACAAGTTGGAGGGTGTACTATATGATTTATAGTAGCACTATATGATTTTTAGGGCACTTCTGATTGCATAATAGGTGATGTCCAAATAGCAAGCTAACTAGAGGAATGGTAAGAAAATTATTTCAACCAAAGAGTTTGGATACCGATTAAGAAGAATTATAGCCAACAGAGTGGAATGGTCACTAGGACCCCTGCACAAGAGAGAGTCACATCCATAACAATACCAAGGGTGATAGTTTTAGTCCCATGGTTGGTATGGTACTCATCCTTGGAGGAGAGGAGGATACAAGTCATGGAGAGGGTAGAGGTATTGGAGGGCTGATCGGAGAAGGACACCACCAAGGTTTTGAGAGGAGGAAATGGCATAGGAAAGAATTTTGAGGAGGGAGTTATGTAGTGAAGTCCATTACCTAGATCAGAGGAGGATCTGAGTAGTGAACCTGAGGAGAACCAAGTTGAAATAACAAGGATATCATTCATACAACATGGAGGAGATACATGTAGGAAGTGGTGGAGCAACGAAGAAAACAAGAACCACCCATGGAGAAAAGAGTTTGAGAAGGCTGGTGTAGCTGTAATAGCACAGGTGCCACCACACCAGAAGACCTTCTTCTATAACTATCTATTGTAGATGGTTCAGGCATATAATCCTACAAGTAGACTTGCCTATGTCAATGTGGGCAAGTGGTCGGTGAAGATAGAATTCATAGTAGAGGCATTTAGGAAAACATTTGGGTTACCAGAATATGGCACGGAGGTAGTTAAGAAGTTGCTTGATCCGATTGAGACACATCGCATCATCACTTCACTTACCAATGTGAAATCACCGACCGAAGCAAAGATCTTAGGTGTAGGAACTCGAGGAATTAAATAGAGCCAATTGATAGGGAAATATTGGCCATGTGCCATGAATATTGTGATGGCTCGACTATTAGGGGAAACATGAGCCACAAAGATGCCAATCTGGATGGCTCAATATGTGGAAGGTATCACCAAAGGAATCTGGTACGATTGGGGTACCTATCTAGAGAAAAATATGCATGATGTAGCTTAAGAATTTTGGGATGAATTTCCATGCTATTGGATTGTTATTGAATGTTGTTATAGAGATGGGAATCCACTTTCTAGGTTTGATAGAACCTAGGAATATTGATGTAGGGAAGCCAACCATTTTGAGGTGGGCAAAGTCAGTACCAATTCAGAAGGAGACTCCAGATAAGTCTCGGACAAAGAAAGCATAGTAGGCCACTATAGTACATGAGGATACTTCTTCAGGAGGAGGTACACCATCGAAGGAAAAGGCCTAGGTAGTTGGAACCTAAACTAGAACAACAAGCACTTCAACAATGGTAGTAGGAGCAGCCATCAGTTCAGGAAAGGGAGGAAATTATGGGGAGGCAATCCAACCAAGTACGAGTAAGAACAAGAAGACAATGGGAAAGAATGGTAAATAATCCCATTCCAAAAAAATAAGTTGAGCCTATACAGGAGAATCAACAAGAAGAAGAACAGTCAGACTCGAAGAAGCTAGATTTGCAAGATTGGAATTGGGTAGAAGCAGAAGAGATGGTGGAATCCCCATAGATTTTCCAGCATGATGATTTTAAAATTTTGGACTCTTCAAAAATTTTGGATGATACAGAAGTGAGGCAAATAGTACAAGAAGTAGTAGCCACTACTCAAGAGGAAAAAGAGAAAGCCAAGGTGATAGTGGAAGCCTCAGAAGAAGAGTCAAGAGAGAAGAAGAAGCCTCACTTTAGATTCATGATGGGAGGAGGTACGAATCAAAATGATCAAAGTGATGCACAAGAAGATAGGAATGCATCACAAGAACAAGAAGATCCTATTGTTAAAGAAGTCATAGCAATGGAAACCCAATAGAATCAAGAAGAAGAGTAGGTGATAGAAGAACAATAAGTGGACTTAACTGAACAAAAAGAAGTCCAAGAATCTATAGGGCAACAACAATCTCATCAAGAGATTGTGAATATTGAAGAATATGTGGAGGTGGAGAGGACTATGGGATAGACTCCACCACAGGAAAAGATAAACACAGAGAGAGCACTAATGGAGCTTGGGGGAAGCTCTAGTCACCACTTGGAAGAAGAGGAAGAACAAACTCCTATAGAGGAAGAACTACAGAGGATGCAAACAAGTTACCTCTTAGAGGTACCATAGTTCTCAAAAATTGAAACGGAGGAGGATGCAAAAAGGGTAGAAGATCAAGTGGAACATTTCTTCTCTCAAATAGGCAATGCCATGGCTAGCACCAAACTATAGTTTTGTATTGGATGCATGGGAGAGTTGAAGCTATGGGAAGAACAAGTGTTTATCAAGTTGGAAAAGATAACAGAATGGGTGAGCAGTGAGGAGCATACAAGGAAAATTATGGATATTCATGTACAACACCCATGGAAGTTACCTAGGGAAGAGGTAACAATGATGTTAGGAAGAGATGACTTGCCAGATGGAGTGAGAACCAATTACAAGCAGCATCCGAGGTTGTACCTGGATAGAGCCAATTATCCGACTTGTCCCATGAATACAATGGAGTTGGAACATAAGAGGGTCACCTCAGGCTTGGCTATCACTCTGAGGAAGTTGAACTTCCTAACACATTGGATAGAGTGGTTGAGCATAGGATTGGAGCAGATCTATCAGCTCAAGGAAGCTCAGAAAGAAGAGATAGAGGCCACTCAAAAGGAAATGGTTGCAATGGAGGAAGAATTGTAGAAGAGTAAGGTTATGATAGAAGAGAAGCTAAAGAAATTGGAAGAAGAATTGCTAAGTAACAAGGCTGGTTTTGAGGCTAGAATTAGTTCGCTTGAAGAAGAGAAGTGACAGGTCTCACAAATGGTAGAAGATAGGATCAAGGAGTTGGAAGCTCAACTAAGAGAAAAGAAGAATAGTTGCAGGTAAAGGATGAACAATTGAGAACATAGTTGGCCATGAAATATGAGCAATTAGTAATGCAGGATAAGAAGATAGAAGAGCTCACATAGGATAATAAATGATATAATGATATGGTCCTGGAGAAGCAAGCACAATTGAATGTTAAGGAGGAGATTGTTCATGCTTTGGAGGTTGATATTAATCACCATATGAAGACCATTATAGATAAGAATGAAGAGTTAGAAGTAGTAGCTCGAATAGAAGCACATTTGTAGGAGAAGCTTAAGAAGAGTGCTACTGAGTGTGAACAACAATTGAGGGAACTCTTGAAGACTATCGAAGAGATAGCCAACCAACATGGTATGAAAGTAGTAGAAATGGGCAACTACGCAACCAAGTTGTAGAATCAACGCGTAATTCTTCGCACCCAAGTGGAAGACCTGGAAGCTGTAGTCAGATATTATGAGGCTCAGCTAAAATAGAAAGATGATTCAATGAGGACACCGACCAAAGTAAATGGGAGGGCAGATGTAGGCAGCAAATCCACCTCCTAGAAGAAGAAGTGACAAGAGGATTTGCCTAGTTTTGACAATTTTGACAAGTTTTGGTAAATCGTACAAGTAGGAGCAAACCGTACAAGTAGGAGGTAAACCATACAAACTAGAGGGCAAACCGTACAAAGTGTAATGAAATGAAATGAAATGCAAGGGAAATGCAATTTGAGTTGTAATTGCGCATGAATTTGATAAATCATGTGTTTAGACTTAGTAAAAGGTATAATTATGCATTTCGTTATGCATGGGTAGTTGTGAATAATGAATTGCCTCAGGAACCACTTGGGAATGGCCTGGGCAATGTTATATAAGACCCCATTTTCAATTTTGATAGTCTGGTTAATGTTGGTTAGTTTTGGCTATGATCTGGTCTGAATAGTATGAAGTATTGAATGCATATCTATGATTGTTGAGTACCTTTTAGTGATTGTATTGCACTATTGACAAGTAATGAAGAATAATCTCAATTCATAGTCTTTTCTCATGTATTGTATGATCCTAGAATGATGGAGTAATGTTTTGCAGTTTATCTTTGTTGCATGTTACTTCTTTATGTTATGGTTGATGATTAATGCATTGCTATGAAGGATGGAATTGAACCAGCACTGGTGTGAGCCCTATAATTGATCTATGAGGTAGATAATATTAAGAAATATATCTTGAATACTATTGTATGATTTTTGGAGATTGCCATTGGAGATAACTCTCTCAAACCCTGATGATAGAACTTGCATGTTGGTAGAAATGGATTAATTACCATTTTAGAACTTCCCAAAACTTATCTGAGAGAGATTGGTACAGAAGAGTATCCAATTTGGCACATTTTTGAACTTTCATTTCATACAAATCGTACACCAAGTGTGCTACAAATCGTACAAGAGAAACTTACCCGATTTGGTAGTTTATGCGATTGAGGAAAACTTACCCGATTTGGCAATATTGGCAAATTGAACAATCTAGTTACAAAATTGTGTATGACAGCTTGCAAAACTGAATATGAAGGATTGGATGAGTGTAAAATCATACAAGCCCTATCACTGTATGATTTGGGATCGTACAATGGTACGATTTGAGTTTCGTACAAGTTGTTTTGTGGTCGCATATTGCTTGTTGTGAAGATTGTATGATTGTATGATTTGGCCAATCGATCAAGGACATTAATTAGATCACTCTAGGCACTTGAGAACCACCTCCCCACTGGGAATACTGCACCCCTATGCTACAATTAAGGCTAGTATTAACATCAAAAATATCACCCATCAATAGTTTGTAGATGATACAACCCTTTTTGGGAGGGCAAGGGTAAACAAGGCCAGAGCTTTGAATAAGGAATGAAAAAGAGCAATAGAGAAAAAAGTTAATAGGAAAAAACCAAAATTTACTTCCTAAACACCCCAACTAAAATCAAAGCAAGTATATACAGGTTACTTCAAACGGAGGTAAATTTTCCAACTTATCTATGGATGCCCTTATTTGAGGGGAGAATGAAGATAGAATTATGGAATCTAGTTATAAGAAAAGTTAGAATAAAATATCAACATGGAAAGGTAGATGGTTATTATTAGTAGGAAGAGTGCAACTAATTAAATAATTCTTACAGGTCATTCCAACATATTATATGTCCTTGTATACTATGTCAAAATTGATAGAAACAAGTTTAATCTATATTATGTGGTCATTTTTATGGTTAGGATTACATGAAAAATAAAATTAGTGAAATGAAGCAAGGTGTGTGATGTTAAAACTAGGGGAGGTATTGGTTTAAGATTTCTTACAGATGTAAACTTATCTCTTAGGGGAAAATTAATTTGGAGATTGTACAAAGAGAGTCAAAGACAATGGGCAAGAATTCTTCTAAGTATGTTGAGCGCAATCACCCAAGATTAATATTTACTGGATTCTCTCTACTAAATAGTTTTGCACTATGGAACGATTTTCAAAAATCAATTGATCTAGTGATTAAAGGTTTAATATGGGTGATGGGAACTGTTTCTTTTTGGATAGATACTTGGTGTAATAAAAAACCACTCAATCTAGATCTAATTTTGAAACTATGGATGAGATTACTTCAATACAAATATGGTGATACCATTTCACACAAGGATTAGGAAGGAATATTCACATGTAAAGAAGATTTTTTACAAGTATACAAGACATTGATGCTAGGAGGTAGTTGAGTAGAAAGTTAAAAACAATAATTATTTTGAGGGGAGCCAAGGTTAAGTTGATTTGGGAGTCGAATAACATAGGATAATACACAACAAGAAGTGAATATAATGTACAACCAACAAAATAGGAATATCACAAGAATATGGAGAGATATTGGGAATATCCCAAATGTTTCTAAAGTCAAATATATATTTGGCTAGTAGGTCATAGAAGAATTTTATCCGAGGATAACCTTATAAAAAGGGGTTTTCATGGACCCTCACAATGTGTTCTTTTTAAAAAGGAGGAAAGTATAGACCATCTCTTAGAACACTGCTCAATAGTCTAGAAACTATGGCAATGGATTCTTAATATGTTTTATAAATTCATGGTGATGAATGGTAGAATTGAAGAATGGTTAAAGCAATGACAAAGCACTTTTAAAAGTGAGGCTTTACAAATAATCTAGGATATATCAAAAGATACAATACTTTAGATTGTATGGCTAGAAAGGAATAGAAGAATATTTAAAGGAAAGAAAAATAATTTAGAGGTAATGAAAAGGAATATTTGTTTAGCCATAGAGGAGTCTAAACCAACCCTATAAACTCACCCAATCCCTAATATAGAAGTAGATAGCCTTGATTGATGGAGTCAAATCATCAAATGGAATTATGATGTTGGGTACAGGAGGAACAAAAAGAAGGTAAAGAATCTAAAATGCAATCCACCAGATGTAGAGTTGGTAAAATTGAATTTTGATGGAGCCTTTAAAGAAAATCAAGTACCAACAAGAGGAGGATAAATAATTTGAAATAATAGAGAAATTTTGTCTCATTACACTTTCAATAGTGGATTTAAGACAAACAATGAAGTTGAATCTTGGGTAGCTTTGGAAGGGTTAGAAATATGCAAATAAATAAAACGGAATATACTATGGGTGGAAGGTGATTCAATCATAGTAATAAATGCAATTTTGAGGAAAGCAAAGGTTATATGGAGCATATAAGAGATAATTATGGAAATTCAAGACCTTGCTATAGAGTTTGAAGAAATCAGGTTTATACATACATTAAGGGAAGGAAACAAATGTGCAGATAGACTAGCCAATAGAGGGGTTTTAATTGAGGATTGTGAAGTTAAATTCTATAATATTTGTATTCACACAAAAAATTAAAAAATATCCAAAAAATGAAAATCAAGAATTCAATATTTTTATGTAAAATGATGTAGGTTTCTAGCTATAGCAACTCACTGGAGATGAGAATTGAATATGTTTCTAAACTCTCAAGCTCTAAAGAAGAGTGTTGTAATTTTTCAAGGATGGGGACCTGAGTACAACCCCTTGTTCTAAAAACAATGGTGTATTTATTGAATTTATTTCCAAGAAAAGCTTGAAAATATTTTAATATTTTTTATCTAGTAAGACTTTGTAACATGATTTAGAAGATAATTTAAAAAATTATGGCAACTATATTGAAAAACATTTTAGATTGTGTTATCTCATAGGAACAAGATGGTTTTTTTCATGCTAAATAAAGTCTTATAGCATAGGATTACATACATTATATTCATTGCATGGAAACAATATGCATGCTTGTAAAATTAGATATATGTAAAACCAAATAATAATATTTTTTGGAGTTTTCTATATGATTATCTTAGAAATTTTGAATTTAATCAAGGTTGATGTGAATGTATTAGATGTTGTTATAGTAGTTTAAAATATTATATTTTAATAAATGGATCCCATACTACATACTTTGAATCATCATGTGGACTCCACTAGGGTGACCCACTATATCCTTATCTCTTTATTATTCTTTCTAAGCCAATGGAAAGAGTTTTCTGAAAGGGAAAATAGAATTAAGTACTAAAGGTATTTAGGTTGTAACAAATGGACCATTTGAATCTCAAGTCGAATTGTTGATAATGTTGTTCTTTTAAATCATCCCTCAATCATTGAGACCATGAATTTTAATTCAAAATTATCATGAGAAGGCTATTTTATAGTTGGTTAATACCACAAAATCTAAGATATTTTTAATTAATATTACCCTATATTAAAAATGGATTGTTGCAAATATTTTAGAGTAAAATAAAAATATTGCATTCCTTTATTTGATAAATGAATGATGAGCTATGGAACTTAATTTTGTATAGAATGAAATCTTGTTTGGTAGGTTGAAAAGATAAGTTTTGAACCATGGTTGGAAGGATACAACCCATAAATACTACATTTCAATCTATTTCTACATATATTGTATCACTTTCAAGATTTTCAAAAGGTATGACATCCAAATTTGATAATATTTAAAGATATATTTTTTAGGAAGTGTGTAATGAAAATTTTAAGTTTTCTTTTTGCAAGAGGGGTAGTGTTTTCAAAGGAAATAATATTGGAGGAGTGGGATTGGGGAAAAACTTGGTTGAAAATTATTCAAGGATCATGGAAATAATTAAGTAAAATGTTACCTTAAAAATTCATTGATTCAACAATTTTTTTAAGGAAACAAACCCTACCTAGGGTTTGGCAACATGGAACTTCATCTAAAATAGTTTTCAATTAATCATAAAACATATTAGATGGTCATCCAATGAACGAATTCTTTAAGTTTTAGTCTAATGCTTGTTTGAAAAATTAATTTTATTTTGATATAATATGGTGACCACTAGCTTAGATATATTTAGCTTGTAGAAGTTCAATGTTAAAAAATTATATTGTATTAAGCAACAATTCAAGATCATGGATTTCTAGTAGCAACCTAGTTATGAGAGAGGACCCCAAACAATAGCATATGAACTTCAAAAATGCTTCAAGAGTACTATTTTTCTATTTTTATAAAAAAAGATGAGTTGGTTTGGAATGTATCAAAATGTGGTGGATACTTGGTTAAATTGGGATATAAAGCTTTAGAATAATTAGAATTTTCTACATCCAAATATATCACTTCGAAGAATGGTTAGTCACTTAAGGCTCTTCTAAGGCCTCTATATTCCTTTTATTAGTAATCCTTTTGTTTACAACATTTGGGGTTTCTTTCTTAAAAATATAAGTATATATTGAGTAGTTCCATCCACATTGAAATAGTTGACGACATGTTGGATTAATTATTTCAAAGTTAAATCTTTATGCATTCTATGGATAATTGGTCTTGCCATTATTTGATAGGATTTATTGCTTGAAATAAATAATATAATTTTTAAAATTAAATCTCAAAATTATTCTTGGTCTGGAATCGTATCATTGACTCTCTTATAAAATATTTAGAGTCATGGTTATCATCATGGGAATTCTCAAGTGTGGAAAAAAAATGCTAGCCTTTTGGTTACAAGAGTTTTATGTACATTCAAGGGTTTTCTGTGATAATGGAGTTAACATAAAATATTTGTATTAGTCTATGATAAACTGGAAATGTCCAAAAGAGACCATAAAGATTAATTTTGATGATGCTTTAAAAATATTAGGAAAAGGTAGCAAACATAGTGTTTTTCAAATAATGAAGGCAAATTTATCCTCACTTAGAATCATATGGAACTTCAACTTATAGCTATGCATAGGCTAGAGTGTATCACTTACAAGTATAAATGTTGTCATTGAAAAAGGATGGAAATATATATCAATTAAGGAGGATTCATAAATAATTATTAATGCTATAAACTCATACATACATACATACATGCATACATACATACATACATATATACATACATATATACATACATATATATATATATATATATATATATATATATATATATATATATATATTAAAAATTAAAAATTATTTCTCATGCCCATCAACTATTGTTAGAGCTATTATCTTGAAAATACTAGTATATATATAGAAAAGGAAACAAGATAGGAACTAATTTACCTAATTGTATTGTTAATATTGTTCATCTTGATGAAATTCAATTATTACAACACAACTGATCAAGTGGGATTTTATCTCCTAATAAAAATGATATCAAGGAGTTGATTGTGGAAATACAGTAATTTGAAGAAGATGAAAATATTTCTTTTATAAGCTATATGTAGCTTCTATTGAGGGCCACTTCCATAAAAATATCAAAACATTATGCCTTTTTATCATACATATTTTTCATTTTTTTTATGTAAAAAAGCATTATATTAAAAAATTAACAGAATACATTTTTACAAACAAAAAAGAGGCGGATAAACACGCCACGTGGCTAACGCCATCATCCAAAAACCATCCCCATCAAAATAGAGTGGGAACCCAAGCAAACAATTTATAGCTAATTAACACTACCTTACAGAACTGATGGCCAACAAAACTAATTGATTACATAATGATGAGGCTCCATTATATGGGTTTAGCCACCCTTGGGACTGATTCCCACCCAACAATAGCATCAAGAGACTTTGGCACTGAGTCCCTCCCCTATCTAGAAGTGTTGGGAACATCCTCCTAGCTATAAACAAATGGCTCTTGGTTGGCAGCAATCATCGAAGCTCCTAAATTATCCCAAGCATCAAGTCGAGGAGTTGAGGGGAGAGAGGAATAGTCAAGTAGCCATGACCATCTCTATAAGGACCTTGAGCTAGGATAGGAGTGCAGTTTGGGAGTGAGCGACACTATTGTCTGGACCTAGATCGACTTCGAGGAGTATCTTGCTCAAGAGGAACCTGATTGACTATGCACGATGCATTCCCCCACTGATCAATAAGCTCCTGAAGATGAGTGAGCTCCATGGCCACCTTATTGGCTTGAACTGTAATCTAAAAATACATAGAAGAAATAATATTAGACTTCTCAAAAGTAGAGATGTGCAAAGAGGAAGAACACTTACCAAAGATACAATCATTTCTAGCTCTCCATATGTTGAACATGGTCGCCATACGAAACAAGTGCCACACTTCAAAGAAAATAGCTGGCAAGGGTGGGGGGTCTCCCAAAATGATATGCTTCCACTCAAACGTGGTGAAGGAATAGGGTCTAAAAAAGGAAAAAGCCACTCCCAAAGGGAATGAGCATGAGCACAAACCCAAAAAATATGGACAAAGTCTTCAGATTGAAGACAAAAAGGGCAAGAAGGGTTAGGGATGCCTAAATGTTAGAGATGCTCCCCAATAGGAAGCCCTTGGTGCAAAAGACTCCAGGAAAAATAGGAAAGTTTGGGCTCCAAGAAAGGAGCCCAAGCAGTCTGGAACCTGCGCATCCAAACAGGTCGAGGGGAGGAGACCTTCCACCATTGATTGAGCTTATCAATCATGGGGAGGCAAGGAGATAGCCATCCATACCCTAATCGAGCCTTATAGTTTCGTAGTGGAGTGTCTGGATACCACTTCCAGTCCTTCCACCAAGGTCATTGCGAAAGCACATAAATCTTGTGTAACATGGAGTCAGGGAGAGCAGCCTTGACAACCTCAAAAGTATCCCTATTAGAGTGACTAAGCCCAAATTTGGCTCTGAAGTCATCCCAAGGGAGCCAATCCCTAGTAGGATGAGAAAAGAAATCAGTGATGCATCACACACCTTTGCAAAAGAATCTAAGCGCATGAACCCAGGGAACCTATGCAAGTGGGGAACCCTGGTAGGTGATAACAGGTGACCACCAAACATTCATCTGGTTGATGGAGAGGCCATGCCAAAAGCTTTGGCCATTCCATCTAAGCCAAGGCTTAACACTCTCCCAAGCTTTCCAAATGCTCCTAATGACGAAGGATCCTGACACTTTGATAGACACAGGGGCAACAAGGAGGGAAGGGAACCCCATGCCCCTCCAACTCTTACGACCAAAAGGGGAACCTTCATTGATATAGTGTCGAATGAGAATCTTCTAGGTCTCATTACCTATGAGGGCTCTGATGACCCACTTAACATAGAGGGCCAAACCTTGATGTTGGGTATTGTGAATGCCAAGCCCACCATGGCTTCTAGGAAGACAACAATACTCCCAAGCAACATGGTGGAATCCTAAACCATTATTGGAAGAGGACCATAAAAAGTCTTGTAGAAGCTTATCAAGCTTCTTATAGCAGTTTTTGGATGGGACCCAGTAAGAAGAATAATAAACATGGGTGGTTGCAAGGACTTTGGTGCAAATTTAGAATTTACTAGCAAGGGAGAGCTTCTTGGTGGACCAGTAGGTAAGTTTTTGTTCCACCCTATTAATAACATACTTCCATAGCTCTAGAAATGAACTATTAAAGGCAAAAGGAATACCTAAAAAATGAAATATTTCCCCCTCTTGGATGATCTTCCACTGATATTGACTAAGCCAGTGGGGCATCGGGTCGAGAGACTGCCTATAACATTGAGTCTTTCTCCATTGAATGGAGGATCCAAAAGCTAGACAAAAAGTATCCAGGTAGGCAAGCACCTGATGAATGACACCTTCTTCCTCAATAAGAGTGAGGAAAGAGTCATCAAAAAAATGACCATTGATCAACTGAGTCTCACCTTTGGGGAGAGAAATTCCTCGAATAGACCCCTGAGCAGCATGGTGAGCTAGTAAATAGCCAAACCCTTCAACAACGAGGACATAAAGGGATGGTGCCAAAGGACAACCTTGTCTAATGGATCGAAAGAGCCCAATGGTTGAGGACTTGTGTCTATTAATGGATAAAATAGTTGAAGCCTCAACAAACAACATTTCCATAGAACTAATGAAATAGGGCCCAAAACCAAGAGCTTTAAGCATGGCTAGAATGAATGACCAATCGATCCTATCATAGGCTTTCTCAAAGTCAATTTTGATGAACAAGTGATCATTGGTTGGAATTGTGAGCCCACTCCATGCCTTCCCAGACAACAATAATATTGTCAAGGATGAACCTACCCCGAATGAAGCCAGTTTGCTTTGGGCACATGATAATAGGAAGGAGATGGTGGATGCATAAAGCCAGGGCTTTGGCAATGATCTTATAGGAAATATTAAGAAGAGTAATAGGCCTCCAATTGGTGATGATTTTAGGATCACCAACCTTGGGGATAAATTTAATAATCCCTTGATTAATACTAGGGCCCAAAGAACCCTTAGAGAAGGCCTCCTGATAGACTTTGAGAAGATCAGGCCCAACAGTGTCCCAAAGGGACTTGTAGAATTCATAGGGGAAACCATCAAGACCAGGGGACTTATCATTGGCCATCTAAGAAAGAGCTTCCTCTAGATCCTTCAAAGAGAGGGTATTTTCACAGGCAACTCTTTGAGACTCAGAAAGCCACTCTGGGACAACAGAAAGGCAGGATTTAAGAGCCTGGTCACATTGCGAGGAGCGGGCCTGAGTTGCAAACACAGTCTGGTAGTGCTCTTCAAAAGTAGAGAGAATACTAGGAAGTTTAGAAACACACTCTCCATTAATGTTAAGGGCTTTAATGCCCAAAAATTGATTACGAGGATGCAAGTGATGAAAGAACTCCTTGGACACCTTATCTCCAAATTTGAGCCAATGCAACCTCACCTTGATTTGTGCCCCTTTGGCATCATAGTGCTCTACCATCATAAGTTGGTGTTTAACCATAGCAAGGTGCCTCTGAAGCTCCTCATTGAAAGGATTAGACTAAAGTTGAGTTGATGCCACTTCCAACTCCCGCTTAAGAGCAGCATTGGAGTGATGATGAAACTTAGCAATCTTACGCCCAAGAGAGCGTAGGAAGTTGGTAGTGCATTGGATAGCAACATTCCACCAATCAATCCAGCTTGAGGCCCCTTTTGGTCTGGGGACTAGGTTCCAAATTCTGATAACATAGGCCCTCAACATGGGGTGGTGTAGAATAGAGGTATTAAGGTAAAATTATGATCGAGAAAGAGGAGTGGGGGTAGAAGAAACCATAATGGAAAAGGAAATGGGAGAATGGTCAGACAAGCAGAGCTCGGGGTGGACAAAGACAAAGGGAGAAGAAGATGAGGGCCACTCAAAGGAGAAAATATCAGAATTTGAGAGCATGGCTCTATCCAATATTTTTAGAACATGACTCTCACCTTGTTGGTTGTTAGACCACGTGAACCAAGCACTAGCAGGGAATGAAGAGGGTAAAAAGTAGCTATTGGGGTTAGAGAGCCCCAACTTTTCTTTCATGAAAAACCATGCTTCTCTTTCCCTTGTGGCCCACCTCATGGGAAGAAGACCCACCTTGTCATGTGGGAATTTGATCATATTGAAGTCTCCATAGAGCAACCAAATAGTAGGGGGAAGAGAGAGCACCACCCACTGCCAAAGTGCACAATGGTCATTGGTATCGTTAGGTGCATAAATGTTGAGCACACCAAGAAGATGGCCATCAATCTCCATCACAACCCAGATGACATGATTAGAAGGGTCACAACCCCAAGAGATCAGTCTAGAATGATAAGGTTCTAAAAGGTAGATGATTGCCCCTCCTTTACCTATGTCATGCATAGTATGAAAGGTGTGGCCTCGAGGCCAGAGAAAGGAGCAAGTACTAGATAAAATAAAGTTAGTGACTTTGACTTCTTGAAGGCAAAGAATATCAATACTGCCAAATTTGGTCTTGAATTCATCCAAACCTTGATGCACTATGTACTTGCGCACAGGATCTATCAAACCCCTGACATTCCAAGACATGCACTTCATGAGACACGATCGAGGAGCATATTTCCTTTGATGATCTTAGAGTCCTCAAAATCTACCAAAGATTCAAAGGTGTTTGTGAGAAACCTATTATGGTTTTCAAAAAAAAAAATTATCTATCATCGCTTCTCCAAAGGGATACTGAGGCCTCCCTAACTGGACTGTGAGAGTGATGAGGGTTTTGTGAGGGAACTTCACTAGGCATATTAGGTGGAGAGATAGGGCATCCACTTGAGGGGATGGACTCTGGCATAGCTGATGGCTTAGCCAATTGGGAGGCTTGAAGAGTTGGGGAAACATTTTTGTTATTACCACTAGAGGTACCTACAAGAAGAGAAATAGAAGTTCCTTCTGTAGAGGTTGCATGAGAGCTCCCTGATTGAGAGCTTTTTGAGGCTCCTTTTTACTAGCTCCCATAGAAGGTTGCGATCGGTTACCTTTACCATTATTCCTAGTGATAGATGTCCATTCCTCCCCTCCATTAGCGAGAGGGGTAGATTTAATTGTATTTGAAGGTGTTGACTTCTCTATTGGAGCTTGATTTTTGAATTGAACCTCCATAAGAGGGCAATATTTTATCTTGTGAGTTGCAAATTGACACCGATAATAGGTATTGGGGAGATTTATATAAACCACCCATTGTTGGAAATGAGTCTCACCAACTTGAATATCAATAGAATCCTTAAGGTCCTTTGAGAGACCAATCTCAATGTAGATGCATTTGTATGGCCACATATCATAGAATTTATGTGGCTCCATGCACACAAAATTTTTGGAAATTTTGAGTCCTTAAGTCAAAGTTGTCATTGATGTCAAGAAATGAAGTCATCATTAATGTCAAGGAATTTGTCAAGAAATAAATTATCAAAGTTGTCATTGATATCCAGGAAGAAGCTTCTAATAAAGTCAAAGGTCAAGAGGAACAATGCAAAGGTTAAAGGCAAAGGGCTCCATAATATTTTTAAATATTATGTGGAAACATAAGTTAAACGGTTTTCATAAAAACCCAAGAAATTTTATTACAAAGCTAAAGGAAGGTTTAATATTTATTTGATAAATTATTTAAATTCAAAATGAATTTAAATTTTATAAATAAATATTATTTATGCCAAGGTGCAAAGTGAAATATGGTTTAAATAAAACCAAAGGGTTTTTAAAGAATTAATTTATAAAATTTAAATTCAAATGAATTTAAATATTTTATAAATTAATAAGCTCCAAAGGAAATTCAAGCACCGATGTCTAAAATCATTGAAGGAAATTCGAGCACCAATGTCATGCATGGAGGAAGGAAATTGGTATATAAGCTAATACCTTAGAGGCATTTTAATTTATCCTTTTGCTCAATAATTGAATTGAATGCGTGCAATTGTGTTTGAATTCATGAGGAAGAAAGAGAAGCGATCATTCTATTTAAGCACCAGCAAGTAGAATTTAAGGGGATTTGTGCCAAAGGACCAAGAGCCAACTAGGGCAGGTGGTCTAGTGGTAGAGAGGACAACGTTAGGGTGTTGGGTGCAAGGAGGTCCATGTTCGAAACGTAGCGACAACATTTTTTTTGTAGTTGCATTGGTGTTGGAGAGCACCAAGGAAAGGCACATGTTTTATGCAAGGCGAGTGGGGAAGCTTTTGGAGCACGTGGTGCTCGTTAGTCCCAAAGCTAGCACCTAGCTTGCACAACATTGGGAGTCATGGCTAGGGTGTCGGTTGAGGCTGCGCGGTGTGTTTGATTCCCCTCCAAGGCAAGTTAATAAATTTTGATTTTAATTTTTGTGTGTTGCCTAAAGTTTGGAGTTAAAAGGGTGCATGAAAGGATTGTTAGTTGGAAATGATTTTTGATAAGTTGGAGGAATACGGTGTTAAGTTTTATTTTAATAAAGTGTTTTGACATATTGATTTATTGAAATATTAAAAGGATAGAGGGAGATTTTTGTCTTAGGTTATTTTGAAAAGAAGATTGCATTGAATATTATTGGGAGATTATAAGGTGTAAGTGGTAATTTATTTTTTTGTAAATGGTGATGAATGTTTTCTTAAATATGGAGTGATAAGGTGTATGTGTGTTTTGATGTTTATATTGTATTTTGAGGAAGTTAATCACCTTATAATTTCTTTGAGCTTGGCAAGAAGTGTTTGAGAGTTTTGGTAGATTTAGAAGATTCCTTCATCATCAAGAAAAAGGTATGAGCACATTTTCCAAAGTTTAAATTGATTGGTTGGTTTTTTGGAAAATAAGTTTGGAGTGAAAAGGACTTGATTAGGGTTTTCGTTTGAGTGTGTTTGAGTTAATGCATTAAGGTTTTTTTGAATAAAGAGTTGTGATTAAAACCTTGTTTAATAAGCATTGTTGTTGAAAACATTGGTTGAGTGAAGAACTTGAACTAGGGTTTGAGTATCATTTCTATGAGAGGATTGTTTAATAAGAATTTTTGTTGAAAACATTGGTTGTGTGAAGAACTTGAACTAGGATTTGAATATAATTGCTATGAGAGGATTGTTTTATAAACATTGTTGTTGAAGTGAGTTGTTGAGCAAAGAACTTGAACTAGAGTTTTAAAATAACATGAGTATCATTGTTATGTGAGATTTGTTGTTGAGCATTGTTGGAAATATTTTGAGTTAATGTTTACATGCTTGGACTAGGGTTTGTGAGCAAGGGTTGTTTCATTGAGTGATTGGTTGAGTAGAGTTGGTTGAGCCTAGTCAAGTGGATGTGTGAAGTGATTGTTCAAGTTCCATAAAAAAAACTATTCTATATTCTGATTTGAGTTGAGAAAGTGATTGAGCATTGAGTTGAAATATATTGGATCTCTAACAATTCTCTTTATGTTTCTATGATATTGGACAAGTTTTGTGTGGACTTGTTAAGTAGTTTTGAGACAAGTCTTTGAGGAGACTTGTGGACTGATTTTGTGTGAGCTTTTTGTGGAATATTACAATACAAATTTGGTTTAGTTCTAGATAGGAATTATTGAACAGATTGGACAAGTTCTGTGTGAACTTTTTGAGCAGTTTGGAAAAGTTCTGTGTGGACTTGTTGAGCAGATTTGAACAAGTTTTGAGTGGACTTGTTGAGCATATTTGAGCAATTTTTGAGTGGACTTGTTGAGCAGATTTGAGCAAGTTCTGTGTGAGCCTGTTGATCATATTTGAGCAAGTTCTGTGTGAGCTTGTTGAGAATATTTTATTAAGTTCTAAGTGGACTTGTTGAGAAGATTTAAGCAAGTTATGACTGGACTTGTTGAGTAGATTTGAGCAAGTTCTATGTGAGCTTGTTGAGCATATTTGAGCAATTTTTGAGTGGACTTGTTGAGCATATTTGATCAAGTTCTATGTCGACTTGTTGAGAATATTTGAGCAAGTTATGTGTGAGCTTGTTGAGAATATTTGAGCAAGTTCTGTGTGGACTTATGGAGCACATTTTGGTGCAAATTTGAGGACAAGTTTGTGTTAGACTAGAGATAAAGATTGAGCAAATTTATGCTAGAAAAAATGATAAAGTTTAGTGCATATCTGAGACAGAGCTTTGGAGGTGACAAAGTAGAGAGGATAGTAGTCTCCAGTGGATAGAGATACATTAGTCAGGGCAATGAGGATAGGTCTTCTAAGTGGGGACAAGAGTCTTCAGTGGAGAGAGATCCACAAGCCAGTGCGGTGGAGGCAATAGTCTTCTAGAGGATTACCAGCTAGAGAAGAGGAGAAGGAGTTCTCCTCTGGATAGATATCCATGAACTTGATTTAGGGGATCAACACATTCTTTGGACAGAGGCCCATAAACATTGTAGGGAAAGTATTCCTAAGAGAATTTATTTGAGAAAATTTATAAGAAATATTTTCTCCGTGGAGGTAGCCATCTTTGGGTGAACCACATTAAATTTGTGTCTCTATTGTGTGTGGTGATTTATGAATTGGTTTTATTACTACTATTTATATTGTTATCTATACATTACATAATATTGATTGGGAAAGAAAAGTAAAAAGTGGTCTTATACTGTTCACCCCCCCTCTCAGTATAAGCTTGTGTTCTTCAAAACTTGCCAATGGATGTGACAAGTTGTAGCATGAACAACCAAAGGGGCAAAGGAAGACCTGGGAATTCCATCCAAACTGAGATATGTAGGGAAACATCAACAAAAACTATAAAATTATGATGCCAAGGCTAAAGAATTAAAAGAGTATTTCTAACATACCAAGGATCTTTACTTTTAACTACAATGACATGCTACGGATTGACAAACTAAAAAAAAAAAACCTTTTGTAAGGTTTTGAATATGATCAAATTTTATGCCATATGGATGCTAGACTTTTAGAACCCATTGATAGATTAATGAGTCATTGGGAATCCTCCCCAAAAAGTACCCACCAAGGTGTGACTCTCAAGCTAGTTGTAGGCTTCATCAAAATCCTGCATAGATAGGACTATGTTCGACATAGATGAACAATCTTCAAAATAAACTTCTTGGGTTGTTTTACTAGTGCCATGGCTCTTCGTAGCTACAACTTCACTAACTAGTGAAATGATAGCCTAAGAGGTAGCCATCAAAATGGAAGGATCCCCCTACCCAAGGTGGAGTAGTTACACAAAATGGTACAGTGTGTGTAGATCTTGTAAGGGCACTAGTGGTATGGCGATCGACGAAAGAGTAAACTAATAGTAGCAAAATTTGAACAAAAAACCCTAGCAGAGCCTCCATATAAGTTCCATATTTTTCATTTCCTTTTATATCAAATATATTCTTCATGTTCCTCAAGGTGTTATATTTCTGTGATCAGCACTTTGACATCATTTTCACTAAGAGATGGTTGACCAGTTTCCTTCTAAAACTTAACTTTTTTACCAAGACAAAGATCAATAGCACGATTGGCAAAATTATATGCTATCTAATTCCCTTCTCTATATATATGCTCACATGTTTACAAGATTACCTTTAATAATAACTTATGAACATTAACAATAATATTTTTCTTATCCAATACCCGCATTCATTTTTTGATAGCATAATGATAATTTATGAATCCCCTCAATTGAAATATGTTTCCATCCTTTTCAATTGCAATTTAATACATATGAGAAGTGCCATAGCCTTTGCACAGTTAGTTAAAGTTCCATATGATTTTGATTGAGGAGAATTTTCCTTCATTATTTTGGAAAACACCACCTCCATCAAATTTTTCTATATTTTCTTTAGAAGAAAAATCAAAATTAATTTTGATAAACCTAAATTTTGACATTTTAATTTTATCCTAGATCAAAGTGAATACTTTATATTAATGCCATTATCATAGATAAATCTTCCATGTATGTTCAAATCTTGTAACCAAGTTGTCATCACCTCTTTTCCACACTTAAGACCCCATGATGAGCACCATATTTGTAAACATTCTATAGGATAGGGAATAATATGGTTCTAAACTTGGGCATGATTTTGAGATTTATTTTAAAAATTCTATTATTTCTTTCAAGCTATAAATTCCAACAAATAATGGCAAGACCAATATTGCACATAATACACAATGCTTTAGCCTTGAAATAACTAATCCAACATTCCATCAACTCTTTCAATGTTGATGGAGCTACACAATATATTTTCATATATTTAAAAAATAACCCCAAATACTATGAGCAAAGGAAAATTAAAGAAGTAAATGGTCTGATGTTTCTAAATCCTTCTCACACAAAGAAAATTTGAAGGCCCATGATATCCTCTTCTTTGTAGACTCTCTTGTATGAGAATCTTACTTTGAACTATTAACTAAAGGAATATTGAGGCCTTAGGGATATCCTCTAGTGACCAAAAATTCTTCCAAGGAAAATATTTAGGAGTAGAAAATTTTGCTTGCTCAAAATCCTCATATCTCAACTTGACTAAGTATCTATTATCTTTTGATAAATTCTAAACAACTATCCTTTCACATAAAATACGACAAATAAAAAATTTGAAGCATCTATTGAAGTTCATCTGCAATTTTATTGAGTTCCTTTCCTTCAACCAAATTACTTATAGAAATTTGTGATTTGGAGTTGTTGCTCATATTAATATAATATTTGATCTTTGGACCTTTATAAAATAGGCATGATTGAACCAATGATTTCCATTTTGAATCATAGATAAGGGGATAAGGATTCAACCAAGAATCAATCCAAAAATTTGTATAATTCTCCTCATTAACTAACCATATAATATGTTTCTTAATCAATTACAAACTATTTGATGTGAAGTTCTATGTTGGTGATACTTTGGGTAGGGTTCTTTTCCTAATTAAATTTATTACATAACGAGAACCTATATGTTATTGAAGTAACATTTTTATCCAATTCTTTCCTTAATCTCTAAATAATATCTAACCAACCTTTGCCATTGACATTTGCAATTCAATAAACCTACTCCTCCAATATTATTTCCTTTACAAACCCTATTCCACTTATAAATAGGAAACCTAAATTTTTTCTTGCATCATTTTTTAAAGAAAGTCTCTTTGAATTTTATCAATTTTCTATGCTATACCTACTAGCAATATTGAAAATGACATCATCTAAGTAGGGATGGATTGTAATGTGGTATGTATGAGTTGCACCCTTACTACCATGGTTAAGAACATACCTTTACAACCTTCCAAATAATCTTTCATTACATCCAGACATGAGATCCAAAGCTCATTTTTATTTTATTCATGAAAAAAAGGAATATCCAAGTAGGTTGATGGAATTTTTTTATGTTAAACCCCAAATAACCACAATAATTCATTACATATATAGGGTAGTGTTAATGAAAAATATCCTAGATTTTGTAATATTAATCAATTGTCTAGTAGCCTTATCATATCATGGTAACATTGGTTTAAAACCCATGGTCTCATTAACTACGGGATGACCCAAAATAAAAGTATGATTAACACATTAGAAATGAGATTTGAAGGGATCATTTTTTGGAAAATAAATACCTTTGATTTTTCCTTCCCTTTTTTCCTTTGAGAAATATCTTCCTAATGCCTCCACAAGAATAATTAATAGATAAGGAGACAATAGATCACCTTGGTAAAGTCCACAATATGACTTAAAGTAACAAGGAGAAACATTGATTAGTGCTATAATAATATTTAATCTATTCACACAGCTATAATAATATTTAATCTATTCACACAGCTATAATAAAATTCAAATATTTTGAGAATATCACATAGAAAACTCTAGAAAACTCTATCATATGCTTTGTTCATATTTTATTTCATAGGAATATTTAGTATTTTATAGAATGAAGAGAATGTATAGCCTCTTGTGTAATGATTACACTTGTTAGAGTTAGATTCTATTACATCATTTGGGTCATGTAAATGTACCTTTCTAGGTACATACTTAGGACATTAGATTACTTTAGGGGGAAGTTATCTAGTTACTTTATGCAATGTAATAAATGCACAAGTGTCAATGTGCAAGTTGTAAATGTGCAAGGTGTCCCTTGTACAACTAGGTAGAGTGTTGGCCAAGGAATCTATCTTCCATTATAAAAGGGCCTCATTGTAAGAGATTGACAAGACAGTAGGTAGTAGTAGTATTATTGTGTAACTCCATTAGTGATGGAGTACAATGTAGTCCTGTAGCTTCTTGCATGGAGTGTCCATTTCCTCCATAGCAATATTGTATTCATTTTCGTCATTTCTATTTATAGCATATTTTTGCAATCTCGTGAATTTACTTTCTCTCATATTTTTGCATCTTGTGATTGCCATCTCCCATTGCGATCTACCTCAAAATCTAACAGTGGTATCAGAGCCATGGTAGATCTAGTCACAATAGAACTAGCTACTGTAGATTGAGAGGAGAACCACCATTATTATTGAGCCTAAATTTTTGTGAACCTGATTCATCGCAGTGCACAGGCTCTTGCAAAAATCTTCAGAAGAATCAAGGTGGTAGGGAGAGCTTCGAGAAAGTACTATTGTTAAAAATTGGGCTAGTCACCATAGCTTCAATTTTTGCAAATCGGATGTTCCATTAAGATTGTTTGGTAGAACAGACTGGAAAGAGAAATTGTGAAATTCATTTGGCTCAGAGTCTTCCCATAGAGTTGCAAAAAAACTCGTGAAGATAAGGACTCAACATTTGATCCACTAGTTTGATGAATCAACTAGTGAAGCTCATCTAAGAGATCTAAAAAGTTTACTATTGCCTGAAGTTTCTTTTATTGTAGGGAACTAACTCTCAGATGATTGGGACACCTCCTACAACAGAAATCTAGGAGATTTCAACTTCGTTGCCCGAAGGTCGGAGTGCCTTCATAGTGTAGAGATTAGTTGTTGCAAGAGAAGAATACTACAGAAGAGACTCTAGGAGAAAGAGTCATGGTGAAGTCTGGAGATTGAAGATCTCCATCGATAGAGTCAACTTCACAGCAAAAAAGGCCATAGAAGCCTTGATCCTAAAAAAATACCATAGAAGCCTTGATCTAAAAAAAGGCCATAGAAGCCTTGATCTAAAAAAGGCCATAGAAGCCTTGATCTAAAAAAAGGCCACAAAAGCCTTGATCCTGAAGAAGACTCCAGAAGAGAGTACCTGATTTAGAAGCAGATTTAGATTTTAGTACTAATAACTTATTGTAGGGAAAGGAGATTCGGTGAGTTGGGAAACTTCCTACAAGAAATTTAGGAAGAGTATCTTCTTCAGAATCAATCCACCACCTAAAGCAAACTTGAAGGTGAAGAGATCAGGTGAAGATCTCATTGAAGAAACTTCCATTCTTGGAAGGACGAGAAGGACTAGGAGAGTCCTATTCAAATCCAGAAGCAGTAGAATCAAGAGATCCAGGAAGGAGATCTCAATTCTAGAAGTTGAAGAAGAAGGTCTCAAGGAAGACCAAAGAAGCTACAAAATTGAAGACCTAGGAGAGGTCTCAAGGAAAAAGGCTTGGAGAGCCTTGTTGCTGAAGCAAGATCATCAAAAGAGTTCCTAGAAGAACTCATTGGAGAAATTCTCCATCAAGGAGAAATTTTTTGATAAGGGAAAGAATTGGGACAATTGTCACCATCCGACAACAAGCCCAATAAGGAGAAGAAGAATTGGCAAGGAGTGCCAAAGAAGATACAGAAGACCTCAAGACATTTAGAGTCTTGAGAAGAAGATCCTACTTGAAGTCAAAATTCGACAAGAAGACTTGAAGATAGAAGAAGCTTACCAAATTCAAGAGATTTGAAGATTGCCTTTCATGACAAGAAGGCATAAATATTTCTCCAAATCTACAACAGAAAGGAGAAGATTACTAGAGAAGAACAAGCCACCAAACCCTAGGCTCGTGAAAGAAAGTTTGAGATCTCTTTTTGGTGAAGGAGGAGCTTTTTGGAAAAGCTAACAAAAGTTGCAAAAATCTAAAGCAACAAGCTTGATCTACATCCTCTACAAAAAGCTTTCAAAAAGGTAAGCAACTATTGGTGCAAGTAGATTCATTAATTGGATTACTTATCAGATTTGTTAAAGCACCTTATATTGGATCAAAGTTGCAAATTGAATTATAGTCTTCAAAAGTGCAAAAGAGAAAAACTCTTTTTAAGGATCATTTGCACATTAGGAGTTGATTAGATTTTAGAGTTACAATCAACTACCTATCTTATATTTTGAAAAAGAAGACTAGATCCTACAACTATGTTTGTAGTGAAATTTGCAAGAGTTCATTCTAGATTATGCTTGAAAGGTTGTAGTGGAATTGTTAAGTGCATTTTTGAGAAATTAGTGGAGCAATAAGGTGAGATTATTGTTACCATTAAAAGTGCATCTATTAAGCACTATACTAGTTGATTTTTTAACTAGTTATTCTCAATTAGTTTGTGTTGTTAAAAGCACAAAAAATATAAAAAAATCTGCAGCACTTTCATGGCCAAAAGAAGCCACCATTACAAGCAAAAAGGTGGAGTAGAAAGCCACCATTGAAGTCCTTGAAGGAAGCCTCAAATCGAGACCTTGGAAGTCTCAAGATTCAAGGAGAATGTAAGGGTTTCATTTTAGTATAGAGTGTAGGAATCCTTATTCAAAAACAATATTTCATTAGCTTGGATTGATTATCATCCAAAGAAGAAGAAGCAAGAAGGATTATGTAAAAATTCTTCATTTTGGTGCAAGATCTATCTATTACAAAAGCACCTCTTTTGTTCCTTTGAAAGGACAAAAGTATTACTATTTATAGGGGGTAGTAAGGATGTTATATCCAGTAGATTTTTGGCAAGAGGAAGGAGCCACCAAAGAAGCTCACATGATCATTAGAGGAAGGAGCCACCAAAGAGCTCACACAATCATTATATCCAATAGATTCTTGGAAAGAGGAAGGAGCCACCGAAGAGCTCACACGTCCAAGAATTGAGGTGTTTAAAAACACCATTTTCCTCCATCAAATCCAACCCTATAAGCAGCACATCACCTACAATAGTGGAGCCATTGAAAGAAGGTATTATCTACTATGTTTATATAGAAATAAGGGCAGCATTCAATGACAAGTTATCTACATAAAAGGCCAAGAAAAAGGGCTACCTATTGGTTGTTACAGACAACACTATCTTTCAAGCACTAAAGAAGGGCACAAATCGGCATTAGAACAAGCTACGAAACCTGAAAATAGGTGAAGTGAAAGGAGCTATACCTAAGGCATCCATTGAAGCAAACATCCATCGAAAAAGAAGCTCAAAAGTGTGCCATAGAACCGTGGAGCAATCCAGTTATAGCCATCCATCATCCTCACCAAGCTAACATGCAAAAGGAATCTTGCATCTCAAGAAACATAGCAAGCTCACGTAGGATGCAAAGATAAAGGAAGAATTAGGGTTGCAAGCTCATATTTGAAGTATTAGAAAGAAGGATTACATGCACAAGCTTTGAGTGCCACTTGGCACAAATTCTCTAAGCTTCTCAACATTCATGAAGACCCAAGCGCTCACCTAAAAGGGAGTTACATACATTTGGAGGGAGTTAAGAATCTTTGGAGGTTACCACCAACCTCATCATTGTCAAAGGTACATTGAAGACACCTACCTTGTAACGCTTTGAGTGACACTTGTCACGAAGTCCATCCTACTTAAGATACCTATCTTGGAGAATGAAGAAGAAGTAGAACACAGTAGAACAAAGCTAGAACGAAGTCAGAATGAAGTCAAGCATTGAAGCTCACTTGAAGGAAAAGGCTAATTCAAGCCATACACCATTCAAAGGTGTAAGAGAAGCATTTAAGATGCTATCATAAAACCAGTGAACCAGTGCTTGCATTCGGAGGAGCTCTATCATAAGCAGAGCATATTTCAAGGAGTTTTTGATGCCATCTATGGAAGAGAAGAAGCACCAACATTAGAGAAAACCAACATCTAGTCAAAGAGGGCTTTGACTGCCCATGAGCGCTATACTCCACAAAGCTACTAATCAGCCATCACACAACATTGAAGGATTATTAAGGTAAAGGTTGATTTTATTATTTGCTTGCTTTAAACCTAAGGTTTTTGGAGTTATAAGGGTACATTACATCTACTATTGCAATATTCAGCATTAGTGATTTATTAAGCAAGCATATTTTAGAATTATTAATATTTGCAAAAGGTTACCAAGGAGAAATAAGGGTTATTACTGAAATTTAAATTATTTGCAAATATTATTTTCTAATCTTTCCAAATTTGGGAGTTATAAGGAATACAACATCAAATTTAGGAATTGGAAATTAGAAAACATTAAAAATCAACCAAAAGGGGTATTTAAAGAGGTTTATTAAAATTTTCAAAGGTTGGAATTTTTATAATAGTGTTGTCTCAAAAATACTTAAAGGAGGTAAAATAAATCCAACATCAAAACCTCTTCAAAAATTGAAATAGTGCTTAGTTCAATAGGAGTAATAAGGAGATAAAAAAGTTGATTTTGGTGTTTACAAAATTTCACAAAATCAACCCAAAATTGAACTACAATTTACAAAAAGCACTATATTGATCATATATCCTATCCAAAACACCCTAGGGAGTCATAAGGCATTCTACAAAACTTGGTAATATTAGCATCCATTAAAAATTATCAAGTTCTAAATTCATTGGATAGATGTAAGCTTTCTACAAAACCTAAAATATTATTAGGTTTGTGAACTCTCATCATTAGGGAGATATAAGGAAGTCTACAAAACCTAAGAGTTAACAAAGGTTTTATCAAATCAAGCTTATATACTCTAAGGGTTACATATACCTTAAGGTTGGGAGCTATAAGGTATACTACCAAAATTCTCTCTCTTTTCTTCTACTTCTTCAAATGGAAAAAGGAACATCATACAATAAGTGCAAAAATTTCTCTAACAAGAATCACTCCACAAAGCATGAAAACACTTGGTACATTGACTCAGGTGCAAGTCATCATATGACAGGAAATCTACAATGGTTTGACTGCCTTGAAGTCATCAAAGGCTACAAACTAAGAATTGCAGATAGCCAAACCTATCCTATTCATGGATATGGATGTGTAACACCAAGCAAATCATTTCCAAATATTTTGCTACAAAAAGTATTGTATGTTCTTGGATTAACATTCAATCTCATTTCAGTAAGCAAGTTGGTGGAAAACAACTATATGGTCAACTTCAGATATATGAATGGCATCAATACATGTCTTATCATGAATCAAGGTGAGATAGAAGCGACAGGATCAATCCATGGAAACACATATATCCTAGACTCAATGGAAATCTCACAAGACATTGTTATATTTCAAAATGATGCTAACACATTTCCAAAAGAATAGGTTGGAGAAAATGAAGAACCAATACATCATAAAGGCAAGTACAAAAGAATCAAAATAAAAAATATGAGGGGACAATTGCACCATGCTCTACTCAGCCATCAACAATCAGAGGAAGAAGCAGAACCAAATGAAGATACTCACAGAGAGAACAATACAAGAGAATGGATAGAAGAAGATGATGAACCTGAACAAGTCAAAGAGCATATGATGGAAGAAGATCCATATTGAAGACTAAAGTCTTCAATACCCAAATAATGTAATACAGGGGGTGTTAGAGTTAGATTCTATTACATCATTTGGATCATGTAAATGTACCTTTCTAGGTACATACTTAGGACATTAGATTACTTTAGGGGGAAGTTATCTAGTTACTTTATGCAATGTAATAAATGCACAAGTGTCAATGTGCAAGTTGTAAATGTGCAAGGTGTCCCTTGTACAACTAGGTAGAGTGTTGGCCAAGGAATCTATCTTCCATTATAAAAGGGCCTCATTGTAAGAGATTGACAAGACAATAGGTAGTAGTAGTATTACTGTGTAACTCCATTAGTGATGGAGTACAATGTAGTCTTGTAGCTTCTTGCATGGAGTGTCCATTTCCTCCATAGCAATATTGTATTCATTTTCATAATTTCTATTTATAGCATATTTCTGCAATCTCATGAATTTACTTTCTCTCATATTTTTGCATCTTGTGATTGCCATCTCCCATTGCGATCTACCTCAAAAACTAACATACACCATAAATAATTTATTCACCATGAACAAAACCACCTCGTTCCTTTGAGATAACACAATCTAGAATGCCTTTCAACCTATTTGCCCTAATTTTTGAAATGATATTAGAAATTATATTATAAAGGCTTATTGGACAAAATGATCAAAATATTTTGTCTCAATTTCTTGGAAACCAATGCCATAAAAATGGCATTGATCTCACTTATTGTACCCTTCCTTTTGTGGGTCTCTTTTTGTTGGATTTTCAACCAAATTATCATAGGTTCTAATATTTAGGATCAAATATATATAACAATATCTAAGAATTCTATATAAATTAACAATGTCAATGAACATAACATTCATAAAAATAACAAAATAAGATGAAATAGATAGCCAATATCATTTAAGAAATAACATGAAGAAATCTTACAATAATATTGCTTAAACCGTATACAAGATTCAATATCTTCAATGCTTGAATCAATTTTTGGATGATACATTTCATGGAGCTTTATCTCCATAATGTAACCTTAGAAAGGTGAATTTTGGACTCTTTTAACTATTTCTCTCCTCACATGTCCAAGATATGCATCCTTTCCTATTCCATACATAAGAAAAATATCTCATGTCCCTTGGCTTTACATCTTGCCACTTGTATACATGACTCTTGACTCTATATTTACTTACACACTTTACTATATGACACTTTGCACTCTTCTACACACTCCACACTTGCATAGTTTATTACATAACACTTGCTCATATTGTTACATGACACTTGTGCACATCCTACACAAACACTTACATAAGGAGAAATATAAATCACACTCCTAAACTATAGACTTACACACTAATATAATGTTTACATATTTATAGTTGTACCAAAGGTAACATGGGGGTACATTAGCATGTACCAAATAATATAGTATTCTCCAACACCTCCCCTATATTACATTATTTGGTTACTAAAGAATTTAGTATTCAATCTATTTTCTTTAGTCCTTCATCTTGATATTCTTTGTCTTCAACATTTGCTTCATGTATTTTGTTCTTCTTTCTTTTGTTCTTTTCTCTACTCTTATTTTTTTATTTTCTTGTCTTCATCCTTGGTTGTAGTATAGTAGTTGGTGTGACCTTTGGATAAATAGTTAGGCAGTCATCACAATAATACATTTTATGAATATTGGAATTTATGGATTCCATATTGAAGTTAACATAAGTTGCATTCAAATCAAATGTATCACAATTGGCATATCTCTTCTCTTGTCTTTTCTCTTGATAAATCTCAAATGTGAGTAAAGCCTTGTGAATACTTCAATAGATAATATAATGGTATTTTGAGAATTCCACCATGCTCTTAAAAGTTTCTCATGAAGATAGTTGATGAAAGTTGTAAAATTTTCATCTTTTGCATTTTTAAGAATTGAAGACAATCTCATATTCAAATCATTTGACATTTCCTTCTTTCCATCAAAATCATCCATCAAATTTTGTGTATATAATTTTAGCTTGTTCAAAATTTCTTCACTATCTTTAAAAAATACATTTTTAATGATTTATTCCATTATGCAATCCTTATATAAACAATAATAAAATATTCAAATTTTCAATCTTCAATTTTCTTTTGGAGTAGATAATATTATCTCCAAAATTCAAATAAACAACATTAATTTTCAAATTCTTCAATCAATTTCTTTAGAGTATAATTTATTATTTATCCAAAGTTTTAAAAAATCTTTCTCAAAATTTCTTCAATCAAATTTGCAAATCAATAATCAAAATTTTCAAATTTCTTCATTTTTTTTTGGGAATTCCTTATGACCCTCTAATTAATAATCAATTTTCTGATTTTAAATTCAAATTTCCCTAAGTCTAGTAACTCCTCCAATTTCAAAAAATCAAATGACTTAGGTTTTGATCTAAGTGCCAATATGAAATATCAAAATTTCAAACTACTTATTCTTACTCCAATCAACTTTAATTCAATATACCCTTATGACAATGTGCATCAAAGAGAATATTATTCACCCAATAATTTTAAATATAAGCCTTACCTTAATTTTCTTTTCCACTCAAATTTTTGTCAGGTGCTTCTAGTGATTATAGGTGTCAGGTGTTAGGTTTGACCACGACATGAATGTTACATGCAAAGGCTTTCTATTTTTGCTTCAATATTTTGTAATGCACTTGAAATGTCTTCTAGGCTTCTATAGATGGTCGACGTCTCACATTCAATTTGCTTGGCTCTTCTATCACTGAAAGATTTTTTCTTTAGGTATATTTTTCCTCAGGTTGTTTTAACTTCTCAAGTGGCACTTAATATTCTCAGATATTTTTTGATCCTTTGGTGGTAATTAATATCACCATGCTCTTTGGTAATGGATATCTGATTTAGGAAAATCCTTTTTCTTTTGGAGTATATCTTGCTATTACTTTTGCTCTGGGTTAGATATGTCTAGAGACTCTCTACTTGGGTAGCTCCTTTGATCTCATTTTTCCACCTTTTCATTGGCTCAAAAAAGACAATGTGTTTTCCAACTCTTGATTGTTCTAGCGATAAAATTTTCCTTATAGGGAATTTGGCTTGGCTTAGCTCTATCTTGGCTCAACTCTGCTTAGAAAAAAACTTTTCTTTGATTTTTCTTTCATCTTCTAATGCTTCTTCACTTTATCTTATGTCCTTCAAGTATTTGGACTTTCACTGGTTTCTTCTTAGATAAAAATTCTAGCAAGTTAATGTGCTATTCAACACATTTTTTGCCTTTCATTTACAAACGTTAGTGCCTTCTATTTGTGCTACTACAATATCAAATAATATCAAGGTAGAAAACCTAAAATTTGGCCTATGTTTCTTCATGTGGATTTTCTTATCAAATTATATTCTTCTTTTATGGCTTCTTCTCCATAAAATATCAACTAGCAACAATCACTCTTTCTTCCAGATATTTTCTATTCAAATTTTAGCATTCCCTATGCTTTCAAAAAATAATTCACACCAAATTTCTCTTCTCTAATGTTATATTTAACTCGTGTCATTTTTTCTTCAAATTCTTCCCACTCAAGGTGAGAATAAATGTGGTTCTAATAGCATAATTCTCCAAGCTTTGTCTTGGCTTGAATGCCAATATGTTTGATAGTTCTACCAAGATTCTTGCTTGGCTTGAATGTCAATTCTATTGACAATTCTCCAAGATACTTGGTTTAATTGTATCTTTCTCCACTCAAGGTGGCTCTGATAGAAACTACTCAAAGTAGCTTTGATACCATTGTTGGATTTTCAGCCATATTATCATAGGTCCTAGTATTTAGGATCAAATATATAATTCAATATTTGAACATTCAATATAAATGGCCAATGTCAATAAACATAACATTCATGAAAATAACAACAATAATATGAAATAGATGGCCAATATCATTCATGAAATAATATGAAGAAAACTTACAATAATATTGTTCAAATTGTATACAAACTTAAATATATTTAATGCTTGAATCAATTTTTGAGTGATACATTTCATGGAGCTTTGTCTCCATAATATAACCTTAGAAAGGTGACTCTTGAATTTTTTTTACTATTGCTCTTCTCACATATTTGAGAGATGCATCCTTTCTTATTTTATACATAAGATAAATCTCTCATGTCCCTTGGATTTACATCTTGCCACTTGTATACATGATTGTTGACTCTCTATTTACTTACACACTTTATTGTATTTGCACTCTCCTACACATTCCACACTTGCACACTTTATTAAAAAACACTTGCACACATTCTTACATGATACTTGTGCACATCCTACACATAGACACTTACATAAGGGAAAATATAAATCACACTCCTAAACTATAGACTCACACACTAATTTAAACTGAAGACTATAACAATATTTTAATTCCTTAATAATTCTTTTTTTATGGGTCTTATTTATACCCTTAATATTCCATGAGATATTTTTCATAATCTCTTTTTATTTTTATTAGTGTGCTTAGCCCCACTTCTTGTTAACTCCTTTGATATTTTTTATTTGTCTTCCCAAAATGATATCCCTTTGAGTTTCTTTTTCTCTTTGCTCATGCTTTGATGACATTCCTCTCCTTTTTCCATTCCCACCAACACCTTCATCTTCATCAATCTCTTCTGTTTTCCATATTGTTCATAATGAGACTCATCTTCTAAATATTTATATTTCCCTAAATAATAAATAATGCAAGGAATAACCTCATAAAAACTTTCTTTTTATGTTGCCCCAAAAACCCTAAAGTGCAAGGATGATCCTCCTATTAGTTTTTTATGCTATATATTAAAGGAAATGCAACCACAAGAAGTAAAATAAGCATGCAATGTTATATATATGATAATGGCAATATAATAAGCAAGTAAATAGCATGAGAAAATTTTAAAATAACTCATGAAATAGCCATTAATGAAAGCTCATAAAAATAGGAACTTGATACAAAATGGATATCTCAAATGCTCCATGCTTCATACAAGTTCTACATTGTATCTAATCTATCTTGTGCTTCTCTCTCTATCACTCCATTCCTTTATCTCATCTATCAAAGGCCTATATATAATGAGACATGACTCTTGGCATTCCATCTTCCTATGGCTTTTCATATTCCTATTCTAAGGACTCGTGTACATGTGGACAACATGCACATTTACATCATTGCACATTCTAATAATACTTTGTGTATTTATTACATTACATAAAGTAAATACTCAAGCCCTAATCTAAGACACTCTCCTAATCTAAAGATGTACCCAAGATGGTACATTAGCATGTACCAAATAATGTAATATATTCCAACACCCCCCTGTATTACATTATTTGGTTATTGAAGACTTTAGTCTTCAATATGGTCTTCGTCCTGGTTCTAGAATTTGAGCTCTTCTTTTTTGTACTCTTTGTCTGTATCCTGATTAGTATCTTCATCTTGTTCCTTTAGTTCACTTTGATTTGTATTCAGCTTGACAGTATTTTCTTTCATCTTCATATTTTATTTTCTGTCATGCTTCCTCTTTCTTCTTCTTCTTCTTCGTTTCTACATTTTTACTAGTGATATATCTTCTTCATGTTGAGTTAGTATATCATCACAATAATATTGGCTAGGATTGCTAGTATGTTCATTTTATTTCATGTTTTGAAAGAATTAAAAAATAATCAATGATAGATATATCATCAAACATTCTTATGATGTAAATATAACTATATTTTGAGTATTCCACCATGCTTTTAAAAGTACTTCATCAAGATAACCAATTAATGTCATAAAATTTCCTTCTTTTGCTTCCTTGAGAAACAACGAGAATCTTTATTTGTTACTAGTAGAAAAATATATGTATCCATCAACCCAGGTGTTGTAGGTGAGTTGGAGAGGAGAGGGCAATCCTCCAAGGGAGATCCCAATTTCAAATATCCACCCTACCAAAAAGCTAAATTGGGTATCCAAAATCCAATTGATAATGTTGGTGCGAGCAAGGTCGGGTGCGACTCCCGGGTGACTTTGATAGTGTAGAACCCCCTGTTCATGGTCTATTAGACCAATGCGGCTCCGCAAGGGGTTTTTCGCTTAAATATATATATATATATGGGGGTGTGTGTGTGTGTGTGTGTGTGTGTGTGTCCATCAAATGTATCTATTAAATTTTGTGAATAGAATTTCAATTCATGAAATAGTTCTTCATTATTGAATGCATTCCTCACTATTTCATCCATGCTTCTTCTAATTTAATCTTTGAAGTTGAATTCCTTATAGCTCCCTAGTGTTATGTATTGAGAATGGCTTTGATAGAATATTTTATCTTTCAGAGCCTTTGAAGTTGTCTACCTTATGACTCCATAGTTTAGATATCAAAATAAATGAAATATTTTCAATTCTCAAAATATATAGACTACCTTGTGTCTACCAAATATTTTGAATATACTATGGTCTTGATAGTATGCTTAGCTTTCTAAGTTTTTCTTGAGTTGAATCCCTTTTATCTCCCTAATGTTCAACTTCTATTCTTCACCTTATTTCTCCCTATGAATGAATAGAAATCTAAAGATAGATTTGATGCAATTTCAATTGGTAAAATTTTCTATCTTAAATACCTTAAAGTTGGATTCCTTATGTCTCATTAATTAGAGCAAGAGACTAATTCAAAATGCAATTTCCAACTTTTCAATAGCTTCTATGTTTTGCTTCTTTCAATTTTCAATAGAATAGTTTCTAAATTTCAATAATCTATTTTGGTGTTGAACTCCTTATATCTCCCTAATTGGAAATTTAGAAACTATGGATATTTGCAAATTTAATGTTTCAATTTCTATGTAGAATTCCTTTTTCCTCCAAATGGGTTATTTGCAAATATTTCTTGTGCTTGAATAAAGTAATTTCAAATGCTATTCAATTAAATATTTCTTGCTTCAAAAGGTTTTCAAATATTTCAATAATGCATCTAAGGCAATAATATATCAATGCAATTCCTTATACCTCCAATTATCTAATTAATCTCAAGCATAAATATTAACTAGTTTTGACCTTAGCATTAATGTTCCTTATTCCTCCTTTAACTTTATAAAAATACAATTTGATTTAAATAAATCTTAATACCTTCTTGACTTGGACGTGCATTGAGTATGAGGTCTATTTCTCCTTTGACTCCTCTACAATTTGCACTTGTAATAAAGCATTGTTCACTCTTCCATATTCAATGCTTATGACACAATATTAATTGCACTCCCTTTTGGCACCTTCAATGTTGTTGACTAACTTCAACGTGCTACTGGTTACGTTCTCCTTCCACTGTGTTGTTGGTTTCACTTCATTGTGCTACACTACGTTCTCTTGGATTACCTTCTTATTGCATGAATAAGTGTGAGACTTGTCACTCATGCAAGGCAAATATTTCCTCTTTCCTTGGAGTTTTATTTTGCACTATGACACTTGGCGGAAAAACTCTTCACCTCCTTGTCCTTCCAAGTGATGGCACTTCTTATTTGTAATGTTATTTCTACTCCCAATGTGTTGTCTCTTCTTCCACGTGGTGTTAACTTCCTTCTCTCTTATCTACTTGGTAGGGTGCTAACTCTTCTCCATGTGGTATTGTTCTTCACTTTGTAACATTCCTTTTATGTGGTGTTATCCCTTATAATGCTCCTTCCATGTGGTGTTATGCTTTGTAACTCTCTTTCATGTGCTATCTTCTATGTAGCACTCTCTTTTGCTTTGTAATGCTCCTACAGGTGTTGTATCTTTTCAACGTGGCTCCTTTGATGATAAGCTTGCTCCTTCTTCACTTTGTAACGCTTGATGCTGCAACTAACCTCCTTTGCTATGAATGATACCTCTCCTTTATATTGGTTAATGTTTTTGGTTGGCATTTTCAAGATAATGCAGTGTTTTCAAACCTTCAACGTGGAATATCCTTGGCTCTTGCACTACTTTGCTTGCTAATGGCACTTTGGTGACTAGACCTTGTTGTTTTGTGGTGCTTTGATGCTTGTTGGCTGCTATACGTAGCTTAAGGAGACACAAGATTATGCCTTTCAAATGCTTCCCCCTGTACTTTCAATTGTCACCCTTGCTTTCATGAAATGGTGATTTCTCCTCTCGAATGTGGTGGTGGTGCCTCTCCTTTTTGCTATTCCTCTGGTGGCTCCTTTTTACCAAGATGTGGTAATGGTGGTTTCTCTTTTACGTTGCCTTTTCTTCTTTGGATATTATTCTACCACATCTCCTTCTTGGCTCAATGCTTGGTGATGTCTTCTATGGTGGCTCCAAGCTTCTAAATTATGCCAAAAATTTTACCAATATTTGCTATACAATATTGGCTTATTTGCTTTCCAATAGATAGTAAGAAGTTGATATTTTATTTTCCTTGTATTATATCTAACTTCTCCTTTCTTTTGTGTAGGTTTTAATCCCTTGTAAATGCAATCTACTCCAACCTTGAAAACATAAACTTGAGACCTTTCCTCTTGCAACTTTAAAACCTCAAATACGATGCTTTTGAAGACTTAATACTAAGCTAATATGAACATTCAAATAATGAACTTTTTGCACCAATATTGCATACATTTTGGTCTCCTTCTATAGCTTGATTTCTTGGTGATTTGACTCACCTATTTTCTGCCCTGAGTTTGTTAAATTTGTAGCTCCAATTCGTTATGCTTTGCTACCCTAATATTTGTCTGTCTTGTAGCTCTACTTGTTGTCCAAATCAGCTCATAAACTCTTCCAATTCGTAGCTTTATAACTCCTTTAACTTGCTGCCCAAGAATGTATAATTTTGCAGCTATAATACTGCCCAATTCTTTCTATCTTTTAGCCTTTGGTTTTTTGTCCAAAAAGGCTTTAATTTACAGCTTCCAATACTATTTAGAAATCAGTTTCTATGCTGTCCAAAAATCTGATTTTGTGGCTTCAATTCTCCTCCAAGTTTGCTCTCTTGAATTCTAAAAATTTGCAGCTATTAATGCTGCCCAAATGCTGCCCTCTTGCTGTCCTAAAATATATAATTTTCTAGCTTCTAATGCAGCCAATTCCTCCTTGGATTTGCTGTCCTAGAATCTCTCAAATCTGCTTGGAAACTCCTCCAATTTGCAGCTAAATCTTGCTTTCTAGAACCCTTCAATTTTTGATGTAAAAAAGCAACAATATCCTTCTTCCAAATCAGCCTTCAAATCCTTTGTGGCTGTCCTTAAAATTCTCAAATCTGGTGGTCTCTTCTAGCTTCTTTCTCCTTCAATATCCTTGTCAAATTTTGACTTCAAATTTGACCTCCTTTCTCAAGAATCTGAATGTCTTGAGATCTTCATAAAATCCTTTCCAAAATTTGGCAAACTTCTTGCCAAATCCTTCTTCCTTTTGGGCTTGTTGTTGGATGGCGACAATTGTCCCAAATTCTTCTCTATCAGGTACTTCTCCTTGCTAGCAATATTCTCCCTTGAGCTCTCTTCAAATCTCCTCCAATGATCACTTCTTCAATTTCTTCAATGAGGCTTTCCTAGCCTTCTCCTTCTTTCTCCTTTCAAGTTTTCTTGAGGCCTTCTTCTCTTGGGCCTTCAAATTCTGTAGCTCCTCAAATATTCTTCTCAAAACTTCAATGAGATATTTCCTTGATCTCTCCAATATTTCAACTATAGAAGTTTTGCAATGAGATCTCTTTCTTGGATCTTCAAAATCTACTGCTTCTCAAATCTACAATAGGACCTTTTCTAGTCCTTCTCTATCTTCAATATTCCAAATCTAGAAGTTCTTCAATGGGACCTCCTTTGGGTCTTCTTCTCAATATTCAATATTCTATGGAGATCTCTTTCTTGAGTCTCCTCAATATTCAATGTCTACTTTTTCTACAACAAAGAACTAATCCCTACACAAGGAAAGCACATAGACTTTTAGGCAATCAAAGATGAAATTCTTCTCTATCCATTGTAGGAAGCTTCTCAACTTCTTAGAACTAATTTTTTGTAGCAAAAAAAATAGTTAGTATTAAGCAATTCCATGCAAATATCTAGATATCTATAAATCAATAAACATCACTAGTTATCCTTCAATCTAGTGAAAAGAGATCTATGTTGAGTCCTAGTCTTCACAAGTTTTTCTGCAACTCTGTGGAAAGACTCTAGCCAAAATTCAATTTTAAAAATTCTAAAAATGAGATTTCCTATCTCCTCTCAATCTCTCTTGTGGCTCTCTCTATCTCCTATCAATCTACCTTGTGCTTTGATACCATTGTTAGCTTTTGATGCTATATATTAAAGGAAATGCAACCACAAGAAGTAAAATAAGCATGCAATGTTATATCTATGATAATGGCAATATAATAAGCAAGTAAATAGCATGAGAAACTTCTAAAATAACTCATGAAATAGCCATTAATGAAAGCTCATGAAAATAGGAACTTGATACAAAATGGAGATCTCAAATGCTCCATGCTTCATACAAGTTCTACATTGTATCTAATCTATCTTGTGCTTCTCTCTATCACTCCACTCCTCTATCTCATCTATCAAAGGCCTATATATAATGAGACATGACTCTTGGCCTTCCATATTCCTATGACTCTTCATCTTCCTATTCTAAGGACTCATGTACATGTGGACAACATGCACATTTACATCATTGCACATTCTAATAATACTTTGTGCATTTATTACATTACATAAAGTAAATACTCAAGCTCTAATCTAAGACACTCTCCTAATCTAATGATGTACCCAAGATGGTACATTAGCATGTACCAAATAATGTAATATATTCCAACACCTCCTTAGTAATAACTTTTTTATGTTGCCCTGAAAAACCTAAATTTACCTTAGATATCCTCTATACGCATTTCTTTATTATGCTACTCTTGAAACCCTAAAGTGTAATGGATGCACTTTGCACTACTTTAATTTTTTATTGCAAGGAGTAGATTTTATGCTACTTGAGGAAAATGAAGATGGTTTACCTAGATTAATCTTGACCTCCTTCATCTCATTTGCTTAAAAATTTGCCTCCCCATCTTATTTTATACCTTTAATTCCTTTGGTATTTAAATTTGTGCATTGTATTTCCTCATCCCTTATGTCATTTTTTCTTGTAATGGTTTATTTGAGTGAACTATAATGGTATTTTTCATTTCATGATGTATTGTACTCATTCTCTTGGATCACCTTTTTATTGCATGAATAATTGTGAGACTTGTCACTAATGCAAGGCAAATGTTTCCTCTTTCCTTGGAGTTTTCTTTTGCACTGTGACACTTGGCAGTAAAAATCTTTATCTCCTTGTCCTTCCATGTGATGGCACTTATTCTTTATAATAATATTTCTACCTCCATTGTGTTGTCTCTTCTTCCACGTGGTGTTAACTTCCTTATCTCTTCTCTGCTTGGTAGGAAACTAACTCTTCTCCATGTGGTGTTGTTCTTCACTTTGTAACATTCTTTTTATGTGGCGCTATATCTTATAATGCTCCTTACACATTATTCTATGCTTTGTAACTCTCTTTCATATGCTATATTCTAGGTAGTGCTCTCTTTTGCTTTGTAACACTCCTATAGGTGTTGTATTTTTTCAAGGTGACTCCTTTGATGATAAGCTTGATCCTTCTTCACTTAGTAATGCATGATGTTGCAACTAAAATCCTTTGCTATGAATTATATATCTGCTTTACATTGGTTAATATTGTTGGTTGGCATTTTCAATATAATGCAGTATTTTCAAACCTTCAACATGAAATATCCTTGGCTCTTGCACTGCTTTACTCACTAATGGTGCTTTGGTGACTATACCTTGTTGTTTTGTTATGATTTTATGCTTGTTGGTTGCTATACGTAGCTTTAGGAAACCCAAGATTGTACCTTTTAAATGTTTACCCCCTGTACTTTCAACTGTCTCCCTTGCTTTAATGAAATAGTGATTTCTCCTCTCGAATGTGGTGGTGGTACCTCTCCTTTTTGATATTCCTCTGGTGGCTCATTTTTATCAAGATGTGGTAATGGTGGTTTATCTTTTATGTTGTATTTTATTCTTTGGCTATTCTTATACCACATTTCCTTCTTGGCTCAATGCTTGGTGATGTATTCTATGGTGGGTCCAAGATTCTAAATTATACCAAAAATTTTACCAATATTTGTTATACACTATTGGATTATTTGCTTTCCAATAAATAGTATGAAAATGATTTTTTATTTTCCTTTTATTATATCTAACTTCTCCTCTCTTTTTACCAGGTTTTAATCCCTTGTAAATGCAATCTAGTCCAACCTTGAAAACATAAACTTGATATCTTTCCTCTTGCAACTTTAAAACCTCAAATATGGTGATTTTGAAGATTTAATACCAAGCTAATATGAATGTTTAAATAATGAAATTTTTGCACCAATATTACATACCTTTTGGTCTCCTTATATAGCTTGATTTCTTGGTGATTTGACTCACCTATTTGATGCCCCAAGTTTTTTAAATTTATATAGCTGTAATTTATTATGCTTTGATACCCTAATATTTATCTATCTTGCAGCTCTACTTATTGTCCAAATCAGCTTATAAACTCTTCCAATTCATAGATTTGTAACTTCTTTAACTTGTTGCCCAAGAGTGTATAATTTTATAGCTATAATACTACCCAATTATTTCTGTATTTTATCCTTTGGTTTGTTTTCCAAAAAGGCTTTAATTTATAGCTTCCAATGTTGTTTAGAAATCAATTTCTATCCTATCCAAAAAATTGATTTTGTGGTTTCAATTCTCCTCCAAGTTTGCTCTCTTGAATTCTAAAAATTTGCAGCTATTAATGTTGCTCAAATGCTGCCTTATTGTGGTCCTAAACTCTATAATTTTCTAGCTTCTAATGAAACCAATTCCTCCTTTGATTTACTATCCTAGAATATCTCAAATATGTTTGGAAACTCCTCTAATTTACAACTAGATCTTGCTTTCTATAACACTTCAATTTTTGCTATAAAAAATCAAAAATCTCCTTCTTCCAAATAAGCCTTCAAATCCTTTCTTTCTATCCTTAAACTTCTCAAATATGGTGTCCTCTTCGAGCTTCTTTCTCCTTCAATCTCCTTGTCAAATTTTGACTTTAAACTTGACCTTATTTCTCAAGAATCTAAATGTCTTGAGATCTTTGTAAAACCTTTTCAAAATTAAGCAAACTTCTTGTCAAATATAATTCCTTTTGGGCTTGTTGTTGAATGGCGATACTTGTCCCAAATTCTTCTTTATCAAGTGCTTCTCCTTCCTATAAATCTTCTCCTTTGAGATCTCTTCAAATCTCCTCCAATGATCACTTCTTCAATTTCTTCAATGAGGCTTTCATAACTTTCTTCTTTCTCCTTTCAAGTTTGCTTGAGGCCTTCTTCTCTTAGGTCTTCAAATTTTGCAGCTCCTCAAATATTCTTCTTAAAAATTAAATGAGATATTTCCTTGATCTCTCCAATATTTCAACAATAGAAGTTTTGCAATGAGATATCTTTCTTGGATCTTCATAATCTACTACTTCTCAAATCTGCAATAGGATCTTTTCTAGTCTTTCTCTATGTTCAAAAATTTCAAATCTAGAAGTTCTTCAATGAGACCTCCTTTGGGTCTTCTTCTCTATATTCAATCTTATATGGATATCTCTTTCTTGAGTCTCCTTAATATTCAATGTCTATTTTTCTACAACAAAGAACTAATCTCTATATGAGAAAAACACAAAATTTCAAGTAATCGAAGATGAAATTATTCTCTATCCGTTGTAGGAAGCTTCTCAACTTTTGAAAACAAATTTTTTGTAGCAAAAAACTTAGATAGTAGTAAGCAATTCCATGCAAATATCTAGATCTCTATAAATCAATAAACATCACTAGTTATCCTTAAATCTAGTGGAAAAGAGATCTATGTTGAGTCTTAGTCTTCACAAGTTTTTCTGCAACTCTATGGAAAGACTCTAGCCAAAATGCAATTTCAAAAATTCTAAAAATGATATTTCCTATCTCCTCTCAATCTCTCTTATGGCTCTCTCTATCTCCTATCAATCTACCTTGTGCTCTAATACCACTATTAGCTTTTGATGCTATATATTAAAGGAAATGCAACCATAAGAAGTAAAATGAGTATGCAATGTTATATATATGATAATGACTATATAATAAGCAAGTAAATAGCATGAGAAACTTCTAAAATAACTCATGAAATAACCATTAATGAAAGCTCATGAAAATAGAAACTTGATACAAAATGGAGATCTCAAATGCTCTATACTTCATACAAGTTCTACATTGTATCTAATCTATCTTGTGCTTCTCTCTATATAACTCCTCTATCTCATCTATCAAAGGCCTATATATAATGAGACATGACTATTGGCCTTCCATATTTCTATGACTCTTCATTTTCCTATTATTAGGGCTCATGTACATATGGACAACATGCACATTTACATCATTGCACATTCTAATAATACTTTGTGCATTTATTACATTACATAAATTAAATACTCAAGCTCTAATCTAAGACACTCTCCTAATATAAAGATGTACCCAAGATGGTACATTAGCATGTACCAAATAATGTAATATATTTCAACACCTCCTTAGTAATTACTTTTTTATGTTGCCCTAAAAAACATAAATTTCCACGGATATTCTTATAAGCATTTCTTTATTATGCTACTCATGAAACCCTAAAGTGTAATGGATGCACTTTGCACTACTTTAATTTTTTATTGCAAGGAGAATATATTATGCTACTTGAGGAAAATGAAGATGGTTTACCTAGATTAATCTTGACCTCATTCATCCCATTTGCTTAAAAATTTGCCTCCCCATCTTCCTTTGTACCTTTATTTTTTTTTGTATTTAAATTTGTGCATTGTATTTCCTCATCCATTATGTCATTTTTTCTTCTAAGGGTTTATTTGAGTGAACTATAATGGCATTTGTCATTTGATGACGTAGAGGGGTTTTTCTTGCTACTTTATTAGGAGTGTAAAATCCTTAATTTGACCCAACTTCTCTTATGATATGATCTTGTTTCATATTGAAACTTTTCTCATACCCAAAATTTTCCTTTGCTTTCTCCATGATTTTCACTTTGCAATCTCTTGCTATTTGTTCAGTCTAATGATATTTACAACATTGGAATGCAATGTTTCCATCATCCAATTGTCGATCCCTTTCTCTTGATTCAAATTTAATCCTAATGGACTATGGTAAAGGTTTTAAAATATCCATGACAACACATGTTCAAGTGTATACAACATGCCTTCTCTCCTTAGTAGTCGCTCCCTCCTAAATGAACTCCCATAGAGTATTACCAATATTCTTCAAAACCTTCTTATTGATGAGTTGATAAAGCAATCCAAAAAGCCTAATCCACACTAGAAACCTTTTAATAGTCTCTATCTCCATAGAAAAATTCTCATTTCATTGTCTTAAATATAATGCATCTTTGCCCCTAAACTAAGGGCCACCATCCATTATTTTATCTCTTATTTTTGAATTAGAGAAGATAATAAGGAAAATTCCTTTTGGAAGAAAAGTTATGGAGTAATTTGAATTCAATCCCCACTTCCACTTGATTCGATTTTGAATCTTAGAAAAACCTAGCTAGTATCCATGGAACTTATATATTTACTCTTTGGTTCTAAAAACCATTACATCATGCTCGGTCATCTCATCATTGATAATTATTTCTAGTGTAATATCTACTACTTGGATAGGGTTTGTCATAGATTCATTCTTCCTCTTATTGCTAACTAGGGCATCTATACTTCCAACTAGGGCATCTTTACTTCCAACTAAGACATCCTTACTTCTAGTAAGGACTGCAAAAAATGTCTTTCTTGTAATGTTACATAGATTTTCTTCACATGAATACTTTAGTTTTTGAGTTTCTCCTAAGATTTGAAACAAGAAGTGGTGCTCACCCCTTGCTCATACTTTGCTTCCTACTTCTTGTTTGCTCTTGACTCACACTTATTTCTAGTTCACATATGAAAAGTATCTTTGATAGAAAGGAAGATGAAAAACATCTTTCATTAAAAACAAGCTAAATATAATTGAATTTACATGAAATAAAATGTAATATCTTGTTATTTTGATGAAAATTATCCATAGCAAGAGCTACACATAAATTTTTAATATATATATAAACCATAATCTTATATAATTTCATAATAATTTAAAACAATTTACCACTCAATTTCATCTTATATTTAATTTTTTAATAAATTAATAATTTAAAATTAAAACTTAACTAAAAAATGTTGTTATAACATTTAATTAAAAAACCAAATGTAATATCCTAAAAATAAACCTAATAAAAATCTCACATAACTTTTCATATTTTCATTCTTAATCCCTTGTTATTAGGATTCCATCGGTCATGTCCTCTTCATGTAGCCCATCTCTTTCACCGCTTCGGCACTATATGCCTGAAAACCATGTTGACAAACCTTGTTTGGGGTGTAGCGGTAAGGGATGGCCGTCATGTCTACGACGAAGAAGACGCTTCCAACAACACCAGAAACCATGTCCGCTCTAAAAACACCCCAGAAAACTTGCCTAGCTTCGACCATGTCCAACCGACAGACAGCTCAGATGAAGCAGTTATCACTCAGCGAGAATCCAACTCGCCGACGCCAATCAATACCATCGATGTCCACCACAAAGCCAACTCCCCCGATCAAAGCGCCCATCACCACCGGTAAGATAACACAAACAACCCATTTAACTCGCAATATACCACAAACAAGCCCCTCGACCCACAACATAACACAAGCAACGCCTTCGGCTAATATTTCCTCTTCCATGTCGACTCCATCCAAGCGACCGACAACACAACCCAGCACCAGGCCAACACCCCTCACCAATAGAAGAAGGTCGAGTCTGCCCACAATACCTTCGGCTAAACTAAGTCGACCAACAAACACTCTTATATGCAAAACTCCAACGACACCATCCATTTCCATGACAAAATCCACTGTATCCAGTCGATTTACAGCAACAACACCTCGATCAAAAACACCCAGAGGAAAATTATCTCCAATGACGGATTTTCTCGAGGTGAAGGGGATGGACGCCATACTCAAAGCTGCAAGGATCTCTGGCTCCATCAACCTTTCCGCCCGTGAACTCAAGGAAGTTCCACCCGAGGTTTACAACCTTTCAGACTCGATCCAAGAAGGCGAGAAGTGGTGGGAATGCGTGGATCTGCAAAAGCTCATATTGGCCCATAACAGCATCCGCTCCCTTTCCTCAGAAATATCAAATCTCTCCTCTCTGAGAGTGCTTAACATCAGCCACAACGAGCTCACAAACCTCCCGCCTGAACTCGGCCAGCTGAAGATCCTCAAAGCCCTAGATGTTTCATCGAATTCCTTATCCGAAATGCCCCACGAGATCGGTTCTGCGACGGCGCTAGTCATTCTTAACTGCGCCAACAACAAGCTAAATTCTCTTCCCACAACTCTGGGCAACTGCCTAAATCTAGCAGAACTCAGGGCATCCCACAACCAAATGAAATCTTTGCCAGCGGAACTGATAAATTGCTGGAAACTGATCAATCTAGACCTGGAGGGAAATAAGATCACAGAATTCCCTCAAAATTTCTTCGGCTTGTGCTCCATGCTCGCCCAAATCAACGCTGCTAACAACAATCTCAGCGAGTTGCCTGAATCCCTAGGAAAGCTCTCGAAACTCGTCCGTCTTGATCTGCGAAATAACCGAATTGCTTCGATCCCTTCGTCCATTGGGGAATGCTGTAAGCTTGCAGACCTTTTTCTGGGAGATAATCTGATATCCTCTGTTCCTGCGGAAATTGGATCTCTTTCAGCTCTGGGCACGCTGGATCTCCGTAACAACAAGATAACAGAGTTTCCGGAAGCAGCATGCAAGCTGCAATTGAACCTCCTGGACTTGTCAAATAATCGATTGACGGGGTTACCGCCACAACTTGGGAATATGACTACTTTAAGGAAGGTTTTGCTGGCGGGGAATCCATTTCAAGGCCTGAGAAGCAGCATGGCTTACGGTCCGACAGAGCCGTTGCTCCGGCATCTTCGCAGCAGGTTTCCGGCATCTGAAAACGATGGGTTCTTCCCCAAATTTGGAGCTAAATCCTTGGGGAAAACCGTGAGATCTGAAACTCGCGAGCCTGGTTCTAAGCAGAAGACATCTTTAAAAACATTAAATTTCAGCGGGCAAGGCTTGAAAACCCTACCCGCTGCCGTGTGGGAATCACAGGAACTGATTAAATTGGAAGCTTCCAAGAACAAGATCAGGGAGATCCCGGCTGAGCTATCGCAGTGTACGTCGCTTGAGACGTTAATTCTATCGGATAACAAGATCGAAGAGTGGCCGAGGGAAGTATTTGCGTCTCTTCCCAATCTTCGGTGCTTAAAGCTTGGGAGGAATCCGCTTCCGAAGCTTCCAGAAGGTTCTTTTGCGGCATTACCGAAGGTTCAGGTTCTCGATCTCAGTGGCATCTCGGCATCGCTTCCAGAAGCTCCAGCATTATCTTTCATGGCCGAATTGAAGGAGCTGTATCTGAGGAGAACGCGATTGAAAGAAGTTCCTAATGATTTGACTGAGCTGACAGAGCTGCGGATTCTTGATCTGGGTCAGAACATGCTGTCTGAGATTCCGGGGAGTTTCCAGAATCTGAAGTGCCTTGTGGAACTTGATTTATCTGATAACAATCTTACGATGCTTCCGCCGGAGCTGGGATTTCTGGCACCGGGCTTGAAGAGTTTGCATCTTCACGGGAATCCGTTGAGAAGCATTCGACGAACTATTTTGGATCGTGGAACACAGGGAGTCCTAAGCTATTTGAAGGGCAAGATTTGCTTAGATTGATATTTATTGTGTTGTTATTGTCGAAACACATTTCATAATTTCGTAGTTGGTGGAATCGCCACCACCTTACCAGCTTAAATTTTCACTGTATCAAAGTTTTTTTTTTTGTGTGTTGTTCCACTCTGGAACTTGTCAGTCACACAGCTCTTCGATTTGCTTTTTCCAGTGAGAGGACATTGTTTGAGAAAAGTATGGGACATATTTGCAGTGGGGCATGACAAACCTTATCCATAAATTCTTTTTATGGCAAATAAGTTGGTAGTCGATATTGACTCAGTATATGAGTTATTATTAAATTTTTTATTTTTTTTATGGAATTGGCAAGAGCTTTTACATTGTTATGAGGTATGCCTTTGAATTGAATTTAAAAGTTGTTACTATAAAGACTCGAACGTTTGAGGAAATATCTTCCGGATATTAAATTTTTTAACTTTTTCGTCCTCTTTTTTGGATGCAATCCCTAAGTCACTGCCGCAGAATAATGTTTAATTTTGAGAACAAAGTGGCGAAGCTTATGTTCTCCGATAATTTCGACCTTGAACAGTACATTATTTTAAAAGAAACCATTGAATGGTTTTCCAGTAGTTAGGGTTTTCGTTTTTTTGTGCACGTAAGCTTGTGTATTAAAATGAAACAATGAAATGTTTATATAGTATTTATTATAAAAATATGATTTACAGCTCAATTTGTTGCACATTTATTTACAATTAACAATTAATTTATTGTTTAATAACTAGTTTTTGGTGCACATAATAACATTATAATATTAGTGTAGTATAGTTTGAGAAGACAAAAGAGACGATCAGAATTAGATCTAAGCTATCTTTCAAATATATTTTTTTCCTCAAGTTTTGCTCAAATATATATATGATTTGAAGTATAAGTTAAAAGTAAAAAAAATATATGAAATTTATTATTATCTTAAAAAATGATTTTATTATAATTTTTTATAAAGACAAGAAGGAATTTGAAAGAATTTTTTTAAGTTGTTATAATTTTTTTTAAGATTTTAAAATAATATTTTTTTTTAAATAGTAATTAGAAAGATTAATATAAAAATTGTAATAAAGTGCATAACCATTTTCAATTTATTTATCAACTATTTTAAAATTTTAATGCTAACAAGTTAAGTTGTCACTCTAGTCTCGTTCGAAATAAAGACCCTTCACTATTTATTTTTCTTGGACTCGTAATTTTGCTTTGCACTAAGGTAAAGTTAAACTATTTTACTTCTTGTCAAATCTAGTTGATTACTTGAGAGAGTGCTTACTCATACCTCTAGTGGAGTCTGGGTGTCATCCTTTGGTTAAAGCCAACCAACTACTATTACCTTATGAGTGTTATTAGATGATTGAGTTATATAGCTTATTTTGTTCTATTTTTGAGTACCAACAAGAAGGATTAGATGTACTAATACATATTTCAAGAATGCTTGAACTCAATTGTGATTAGTTTAAAATGGATGAATTCTTCTTACCTAGAGGAGATGACCCCTTACTATCCTTACAAGCATAAATATTTCTTAAAGGTGAGAGTATGTCACATAAGACAAGCATAATCATGATTGTTAAGGGAAATTGTGCCCTATACATCAAGCTAAATGGATAGTTCAATTGATGAACATGAAGCAAGAAAAAGAACTACATCCACTATTGGGGCGTACAAGTTATTTAAAACATATAGTCATCACACTAGCCTTTAAATGAACACAATAAGTGTCTTACATCAATGATACTAATTATCCAACTATGATGTATAAAAGTATAATCCAATCATGTCAATACACATATAACCAGTTTTATATTCCCAAATTTATTTCTTTATGAACAACAATGAATCAAACATTCATTATAATAACATAACGTATAAAATTTCATTACTAATAAAATTCATAAATCAAATCTAAACATATGAAATTAGATCAACATGAGAAGATATCAAGATTATAAGTGCATATAATTGGAGTTAAGTGAAAAATAAGTCATTAAAGAGATGTTTCTATAATTCTTTCTTTAGATTGAAAAGATTACATATTATATATTTACCTTGTACAAATTTATAAATTGAAACAACACTTTAACCTTAAACTCATAATATTAACATAATCAAATATGGAAAATCAGTCATAATATTCTTAAGATAATAATATTTTCTTTTGATATGAAGGGAAACCCTACAATTAGGTCTAACCAATATGTAATAGCTATTTTAGTGGCTTTCCTAGCTTGACTCTCTTGTATGGTAAAAGAAATTTTCAAAATAAACTAGAAGAGACTCGTTCAAAGCATGATAAAAAAATACAAAAATAAAGCATAACAAAACAATTGAATCTTAAGCAAGGGTGAATGTAATGCCACATTTTTGTAATGAAATAACCATATAAAGTGATATTATAATTCAAAAATGAACTATTAAAGAAAGTAAAATAACTTTAGCACCAAGCAAAAAATCTTAATTGTAAGAGGTAAAAAAACTTTAGTACCATAAACAAGAGAAAAATGATAGCCCATGTAGACATAGGGATACTAGTAGGATACACCCATTATGTTAGACAACATTGAGAGTCAATCAACCAAGAAGATATGATAATAAATATCAACAATGATCAATGAAAGTGAAAGTGAGGTTTCCTTGACCCTATGATAGTATATGAGGCAATAAAAGTGTTTAAAGAAGAACAATCAATCCAACCAATTTGTGAAGTGTCGACAAATTGTATATTTATGGACCCAAATAGATTTACATTCTTTAAATGTGGGAATATATTATAAGTTAAACATGCATAAATAGGCATTTTTGTATGGTATTTGATATGATTTGATGTGAAAGAAGATAAAATATTGTAATAAATAATAGTTATGATTATTATATTTTTTTAGCTTTAATTTTAAAAGAATCAACACTGGAAATGACAAGGACACTTCAAAGTTTGCAAGGATGATCAAGATAGTAAATAATGAATATGCAAATAAAAAAATTTAAAATACATATTTGACATATAAAAGAAAGAATTGATTGAGTTATAGCCACAAAAATATTAGAATGACCTCAATTAATACATACTTGATCATTTTGGATTTGCAAGTAAAGGTGAAGGTTTTCATTATTTATTCAAAGTGAATATTAGAAGAAACTAAGAAGGATGTAATATGAGGAACTACAATGTTGAAGTTTAAATTCAAGAGAAACTAAATACACAAAGGAAGATATAGAGACACTATTTTAAATGAAGAAGGTGAAAAATATTGGATTTTGAAATATACTCAGGAAAAAATAAAATTAAGAAATTACCTAGTAAAGTGAAATTAAATCAAACATAAGATGAACATAAATATGAAAGCTACCCTTAAGTACCAATAATATCATTAACAAATAAATATTTATTTTTGAACTCATGAGTAAATGGTTAGATAAGATGGGATAGAAATACCTCTATAATAAAAGCTACCCAAGATGAAGGTTAAAGAGTTGACCTAATGAACAATAATAAATTTACATATTAAATTGCTTGTAGGCCCATAAGACAATGTAATGTCCCTTTTTAAGAAACAACAAACCCTTACTACGAAAATGCAGAAATTAAGTACAACAAGGAAATAACTCAAAAATTGCTCATAAAATAACACAAGTATGAGGAGAAATCAGCCAGTATCATATATTAAATATTGCCAAACCAATACAACAACTCCCCAAGGCTGAACAGATGCAAAAAATCCTCAAAAATGACCCCAAATACAAGCGTAGGGTTTGGGGCTGCCAATGAATCTGAAACACATGACACAAATGCTCCCAAAAATACCACGAACTCCTCACGAATGCCTATTTTTGTATTTTTGATATTTTAGGGCAATAACACCTGCAATGATATTGCCAAGACCCCAACCATGCACCTCCAATGCACTATGGGAATGAGCAAGACCTGCAATCTCAACTCATGGAACCTCTAGGGTTTCAATATTCAATTTTGATATCAACATAACATGCCCAAAATGGGACGTCTCACTCCTTTATATAGGGTGAGGTTCTAATTTGGAGTTGACATCTCCCAACCCTAAAATCACTTAAAGTGCCTTATTACAACATAAAAACATAAAAATTAAATAAACACAACTTAAGTTATGTCTCCTAGTCACATGAACCCCTTTTTCACTTTTGTAATTAAGTGTAGAAGACATTTACAAAAATATTTATTTTTGGGACATTACAAGTCCACCCTCCTCAAATTGCTTGTCCTCAAGCAAAGCCAAAGCTGGAGCATCTAAAATTTCTGCACCTTCCCAAGTAGTATCCTCCATAGGCAAGTCCTTCCACTTCACAAGATATTCTTTGACAGTCCTACTCCTAAGCTTTCTCTCCCTTGTCTCAAGGATCAATTCAGGTTCATTTTCTTCATCATCAAGGGGTGGTAAATCTGAAGATGGCTGAATATGTTGGCCCAAGGCCTTCTTCAAACAAGAAACATGGAAGACATTATGTATTTTACTTCCACTTGGAAGTTCCAAAGCATATGCAACCTGTTTGACCTTACTCAACACCTTGTAAGGTCCATAAAATTTGGGTTTGAGTTTTTCTTCTCCACTTCTTTTCAATGTAGATTGTTTGTAGGGCTACATCCTAACATAAACCAAGTCTCCCACCTCAAATGAGCGCTCACTACGCTGCTGATCTACATACTTCTTTTGTTGATTTTGTGTCGTAAGAATATTGTCCTTCAAAGCATTAAGAATATCTTGATTTTCTGTTGTAAAGTCTCTAGCTTTATGGACCCTTGAATCACCAAAATCAGATCTGAAGAGTGTGGGGCATCATAACCATAAAGTGCCTTGAATGGAGACATTTTTATGGACATATGATAAGTAGAATTGTAGCAATATTCACCAAGGTGCAACCATTTAACCCATGCCTTTTGTTGACCTGAATCATAATTTCTCAAATCTCCTTCAAGCCATTTGTTAACAATTTCAGTTTGCCCATCAGTTGGGGATGGTAGCTAGTACTAGGAGTCAATTTAGTACCACATAGCTTAAACAATTCTTGCCAAAACATGCTCAAAAATCTGTTGTCCCTATCACTCACAATGGATTTAGGCAAACCATGCAATCTGAAAACTTCTTTAAAAAATAAATCAACAAATTGTATGGCTGTACAAGTTGTTGAAATGGCATAGACATGAGCAAATTTTGTCAATCTATCAATAACAAAAAATATGCAATCCTTCATGTATACCTTGGGCAAACCAGTAATGAAGTCCATGGAGATACTTTCCCATTTCTGATTGGGAATAGGAAGTGGCTGAAGTAAACCAACTGCAAATTTATGTTCCCCCTTGATTTCTTGGCAAATAACACATTCCTGAACATGCAAGAAGACATCCCTTTTCAAACCCTTCTAATAGAATCTTTCTCTAACCTGTTTGTAAGTCTTGTAGAAACATGGATGGCCTACAAGTGGAGCATCATGCATGGCTATAATTAAAGCTTGTTTCAGCTTTGATTCAAGTACTAAAAACACTCTTCCATTGCAAAAAATTAGTCCTTATTTATGGCCGAACCTGTCATCTTCAACTTGCCCATTTATTAGTTTAGAACAAAAATCATTCTTTGCATATTCAGCCATAATTTTCATCTTCCAATCAGTAGAAATAATGGAAAGAGAATGAAAATTAGGGTGCCTAGAAAGTGCATCAGTAGCTGAATTCTTCTTACCCTTCTGAGACTCAATTTCAAAATCATATGATTACAACTTTGTTACCCATTTTCTTTGTCTTTCATTCAGTTCAACTTGCCCTAAGAAGTATTTCAAACTGTTATGATCAGTTTTGACCACAAACTTGCCACACACTAAGTATTTCTTGAATTTGGTCAAGGCATGCATGATAGCTAGCATCTCTTTATCATAGAGGTTGAAAGTTTTCTCCACATTTGAGAGCTTTCTACTCTCATAAGCAATGGGGCGTCCTTGTTGCATAAGTACAGCTCCAACTCCAACACCTGAAACATCACAAGCAATAGTAAAAGCAACAAAAAAATTAGGAATAACAAGTAAAGGAGTGGAAGTCATTACATATTTTAGCTTTAGAAAAACTAAAAGAGCCTCATTGGACCATGAAAAGGCCCATTTCTTAGTTAATTCAGTAAGGGGGGCAACCAAAGAAGAAAACCCCTTAATGAACCTCTTGTAGTAACTGCATAAACCCACAAAACCCCTCAATTTCGTTAGGTTGGATGGTATAGGCCATCTTTGTACAACTGAAACTTTAGTTTGATCAACCTTCACCCCATCTTTACAAATAATGTGTCCACTCTCAAGTAAATCAGCAATGGTCTTTTCAATCTCATATTTGAAAACCTTAGGATGCCTATAAGGTTTAATTATGATAGGTTTACTATTTTCTTCCAATTCAATAACATGCTGAAAACCTCTACTAGGTGGCAAACCTTTAGGTAGGTCAGAAAATACCTTAAGATGTTTTTGTAGTAAACCTTGAATTTGAGGATGATAGGTGGCTGATTTTTTCCCTTCTGAACTAAAAATTACAGCTGCCCACTCAACGTCCTTATGCCTTATCATCTTCTCCATTCTTTTGTATGAAACCTCCAAAATTTTACAAGAATATTTTGACCCATTTTCCTTGATTCCTTGCAACACCACATCTTTCCCTTCAAGCACAAATTTTAGTTCTAATTTTTGATAATTAGTAACATAATCACCAAGTGAATACAACCATTGCACACCCAAAACCATATGTGGAATACCTCCTAAGGGAACAACAAAGAATTGCTCATCTACTTCCATGTTGCCAAAATTAATTTTTATGTTTCTTACCACTTTGTTGCATGTGATAAGATCACCATTGCCAATAGCAACACTAAAACCAAGAATGATAGTTGTAGGAAGATTCTTTCTAGTGGCAAACTTCTCATCAACAAAATTGTAAGTAGCACCACCATCTATTAAAACAATAACATTTTCATCAAAAGATCTACCTGGTACCTTAATAGTGCGAAACTGATTCAACCCACTTAAAGTGGCTAGGGAACCTTTTGGAACTTCCTCATACTTCCTTTGTACTTCCTCTTCCAAGGGTGTCTCATATGCCTCATAAAAATTAGGATTATCAAAATCAAAATCAGAATGTAATTCAATGATTTTCATACCTCCTTCTCTGCATTTATGACCTCTTTGCCAAGGAGACTTGCAAATGAAACACTTGTTTTGTTTCCTTAGCTCATCTTTCTCTTCTTGTGTCAAGCATGGGCCATTTGGGGGCTTATTAGGTGGCTAAAAACCAGATCTGAAACCTTCTCCATGCGTGGGATTCCTGCCATAAAAATTTCTCTCATTTCCACCTTGCTGCATGAGGTTTATTTGCTGCCCATACTGCTGTCCAAAAACTATTTTTCTGGCTGCAAAAGGTGGTCTAGCAGGTGGATTATGTGCAAAATATTTCTGTCTAGGAGGTAAAACAAATTCTAAGCTTAAAGCTCTCTTAATGACATCTTCAAGAGTGGCTGGTTCAAAAGCTTTAACTAATCCCTTCACGAGTTCCAACAAACCATCCATAAAAAGAAAAATTACCCTCTTGGGTGAAATATTTTGTACCTGAATGGAAAGTTGTTCAAACTCCTCCACATAGGCATGAATGGATGAAATTTTCTTCAAAGTGGCAAGCTCCTTGAAATACTCTTCCACATTCCTCCTTTCAAACCTGTTTAAAACCTTGGTACAAAGTTCATCAAATGTATCAATATCACCATGCCCTTGGGTTACTAACCCATGATGCCACCATGAGTAAGCACTACCCTCAAGGTGGAGTGTAGCAATTTGAACTGCATCAGCTTCAAAAATAAGCTCCAAGGTAAAATAAGTCTGTAATTTTTGAAGGCATGCCCTAGCTGTAAGACCATCTTGACCATTAAATGAGGGAATGGTCACATTTTGATGCAAAAAGGGCTTCTTTTTTTCTTTTTTAGCCTCAACAATAGATTTACCCATAATCTTAAAATATTTATCAAAAGAAACTACTGCCCTAAAACCCTCAGATTTATTATTATAAGCAAAAAACCATTCATCTAATTCATCAGTTACCTCATTTTCCTCTCGTGGAGGTGGTGGAACAAGGAACATAGGCTTGGATGACCTAGGCAAGGGAGTGTGTGAGTTAGATGATGACTCATGCCCATTGTTGTTGCCTCCCCTTTCTCCTTCCCTCCTTGTGCCATTTGGGTTGCCCAAAGCTGCCCTCAATTCTTGTTGATTTGTCTCTTGTAAGGACACCATTCTTTGCAGCATGTCAAGTAGGGCATCGAATTTTTTCTCAATCCTATCAACTAGCCTTTGGGGCTCCTCAACCTCTTACCTGTTTGACATTTCCAAAGCGATTATGTTTCTCCTAGTAAAATACTGATGAACAGGAGGACGATGCATAAAACCCTATCAAACCCTAAAAAGATGGAAATCTGACATTTTGAAAATTTTGACCTCCAATTTTTTTTTTTGAAACCACAGAACTGCAAATTTTTCAAAAGGGTATCAAAATCTACAATTTTTATTTTCTAAAAAAATCCCTAAAAATTTCCGAATCCCTTAAAAATCCGCGATTTTCACTAGGGCACAACTTTTCACCATAGAAACACACATATCACCACAAATAACTAAAAAAACACTGAAAATCTTGAAACTAACCACAAGCTAGCAAGATTCCAGCTCTGATACCACTTGTAATGTCCCTTTTTAAGAAACAACAAACCCTTACTACGAAAATGCAAAAATTAAGTACAAGGAAATAACTCATAAATTGCTCATAAAATAACACAAGTATGAGGAGAAATTAGCCAGTATCATATATTAAATATTGCCAAACCACTACAACAGCTCCCCAAGGCTGAACAGATGCAAAAACTCCTCAAAAATGACCCCAAATACAAGCGTAGGGTTTGGGGCTGCCAACTGATCTGAAACACATGACACAAATGCTCCCAAAAATGCCATGAACTCCTCACGGATGCCTCTTTTTGTATTTTTGATATTTTAGGGCAATAACACCTGTAATGATATTGCCAAGACCCCAACCATGCACCTCCAATGCACTATGGGAATGAGCAAGACCTGCAATCTCAACTCATGGAACCTCTAGGGTTTCAATATTCAATTTTGATATCAACATAACATGCCCAAAATGGGACGTCTCACTCCCTTATATAGGGTGAGGTTCTAATTTGGAGTTGACATCTCCCAACCCTAAAATCATTTAAAGTGCCTTATTACAACATAAAAACATAAAACATAAATAAACACAACTTAAGTTATGTCTCCTAGTCACATGAACCCCTTTTTCACTTTTATAATTAAGTGTAGGAGGCATTTACAAAAATATTTATTTTTGGGACATTACAAACAATATATAAATTATTGTAATACATGGTCAATCTTGACCTCAAGCAAAGATTAATAGTTATTTCAAATTCTCTTTTAAGATGAATGAGGAACATAGAGAGAGAGAGATCCTTATCAAGCATGTCTCCTTAAGTTGAATGCAATTTGTGAAGAGAGATCCTTATAAGTCATTCCCCTTGAAAAATATTCTTCCACATTGAGAAACTCCTACAACCACATAAAGGCAATCTTTGCATAACCTTGGTCAAGATTTCTATAGACTACTCTGCTAATGGAACATAAATTATCTTGAACATACCATGGGCATGAATCCTATGAATATAGTGCATCCACTTCTTACTATGCTTCATCCATTGACGAAAATTAGGATTGTAAACAAGTTGGATAGAGTTTTAATTATGACAATAAGGGTAATAGAATATTGGTAAGAAAGTCGCAATTGTTGAAGAACCATCAACATCCATGAAAGATGTTTGATATTCTCATTAGTATCACAATATTTGGACTCCATGAAGGATTAATATATGGTGGATTACAAATAATAAATAAAGAGAATGATGGACAATAACTAAGATTGCTTAAAAAATTAAAACATAATATATGTATGTATGTATAATTTAAATATTACCAAAGTTGACATTTAAATACAATGGATTAAGAAGCCTATGTCATATTATTTACATTTGTCGCATACCCATCTAGATCTATTTTATTAAATTAACAATTTTTTTAACTTTTAAATTTTCACAAATTTTTTTATTTTTTATTTTTATTTTATTTTAGAAAAAGCTAAGACTATATTAATTTATTAATCGGAACATTATAATATAATATTACAGAGCTAACACTCTTCACTAGCTGAAAAACAAAATGGGGTGGATAAGGAGCAAAACATCCATAACTAAATATATATAAGAATAGAAGTTAATAACAACAAAAAGACTATAGCTATATCTTGCTCCAATACACCAACTATCAACACTCATTTGTGGAAGAGCCTATTATAAGGAGAAATTATAGGCATGTCTTTTATGATATATTTTAAATTCTTCAAAGAAGAAATAGAAGTAATCATAACCTGAACTTGCTCATCATTGTTAACTACCTTCTTTTTAGTTTTCTATTGGATCTTTTAAAGATCTTGAACCATATAAACGAGTTGAAGTTTGTCAATAACATCTCCAACTGTGTTGGAAGTCCCATGGACTTGGGAATGGATGTGTCCTATATGTAACAAAAGATCATAAGTCAAGTCTGTTAAACTATATCCCATAAAAAAGCAGATTTAGTAAACACCTTTTTACATCTACACTGGAAAAGAATAAAATTAATACTACATCTCATTTTTATATGTTTCATTTGCATCAATAAAATTTATATACATTCTTTTGTAAAACTAAAAAAACATAATCAATCTTATCATTCCTCCGCCAAAGCATAACAATTAAGAGAAAAATGAATAGATAAAAGGTAACTTACATCATATACGTACTCAGTGGAGATTACATTTGATGCCTCCACCAAAGCATAACAATCAAGAGAAAATGAATAGATAAAAAGTAACTTACATCATATACGTACTCATAGGAGATTACATTTGATGCACACCTCTAGGATTTCATGAGGTGTTCATTCCATCTAATTGTTGGATCTCGAAAAACTATAATCCAAAAAGAAAATCCATGCATTTTAACAAATTTTTAAATCATATAAAAAATCACATATAAATAATATAAAATTAAATTTTAAGTATGAATTAAATATTCACATCACTTATTTTATTGATAAGTTTCCTTGATTTTCGGAAAGACGTTGGGGTTCAAGCTTAACGGGATATAAAAATAAAAAAAAAAACTCCGGATAATCTGAGGGGTATACCCAGATGGGATAGGCCTCCGTGGAACAGAAAGTCCTGGTCTTCAGAAGATACAGGGAACAATTTTCCTTAACATAAGGTTGTCCGTCTTTGTAGCGTAAGTAGAGAAGGTGAGTTTGGCTCTTGGCTTTACAAGGGGTCAATTGGGAGGAGACTGCCAGGGAACAATTTTCCTTAACATAAGTCTTTGTAGCGTAAGTAGAGAAGGCGAGTTTGGCTCTTGGCTTTACGAGGGGTCAGTTGGGAGGAGACTGCTTTTGAGTAAGGAATTTCCTATTGATAAACATAGCTCTTGGCTTTACGAAGGGTCAGTTGGGAGAAGACTGCTCAGCCCTATGTGTTGGTCATAGGGGTTTCTCACACTAACCTAAAATTTTAAACACGGGGTGTGCAGTCACCGTGTGGGTGAGTGTGTGAGGGGTAGGTGTGTGGTGGTTGTGTGTTAAATTACCTATTAATAAGCATAGCTCTAGACTTTAGAAGGGATCATGGTTGGGGAAGTTTGTCCATCCCAAGCCTGACGACCTGCGTTCGAATACACAAAAACCCCAGCTAACATGAAGGGTATATGCATATGAGACAGACCCCATAGAACGAAAAGTCTTGACCCTCAGGGATACAGGGAACGGTTTTCCTTAACATAAGGTTGTTCGTCTTTATAACACAGAGGTCCACGATTCACACCTCTGCGACACAAAGGGGGACACAAAGGTTGTGTGTTAAATTCCCTATTGATAAACATAGCTCTCGGCTCGTATACAAGGGTCATGGTTGGGAAGAGATTGCTCAGCCCTATGCGTTGGTCATAAAATTTTAAACGCAGTGTGGGTGAGTGTATGAGGAGGTGGCTATATGGTGGCTATGTGTTAAATTTCCTATTAATAAACATAACTCCTAATTTTAAGAAGGATTATGGTTGAGGAAGCATGTCCAACCCTATGTTAATCGTATAAAAGTTTCTCACACTAACTAAATAAAATAAAAATAAAAAAATTGTACTAACTAAATTCATGGAAGCTTGGCACTTGGGGATGCAGCGTAACGGTTCGAACTTTGGTTCCTTCGAGAGGTCCAAGGTTCAAACAATGGCGTGGGCGAGTGTGTCAAAGGGTAGGTGTGTGTGGTGGTTCTGTGTTAAATTCCCTACTAATAAATATAGCTCTAGGCTTTACGAGGGATCATGATTGAAAGGAGACTGCTCAACCCTGTACGTCGATCACAAGAATTTCTCACGATAACCAAATCTAAAAAAAATATGGAAACTTGTTTCATATGGACATGACAAACCTCTACAGAAACACATATGCTTTAAATATATTTTCCGCTATTAAATAAGACAAAACCATCAAATTAAGACCCATATATAAATAATTTAAAATTAAGTATGAGTTTTAGATAACTTACTCCCATGCTAAATTGTACTAACCAAATTCATGGAAGCTTGTCTCATATGGCCATAACTAGGAGACCCATATAGTTTAGATATATTTTTGAGTGTATTAAACGCACGGTATAAATTTTAAGTGATTGGTGATCTCCATTTTACGATCGGTGATCTCCATTTCAGGCTCGGTCAACAACAACGAGACGACTAAACTTGCTTATTGGGAGCAATGTCTGGTTTGAAACCTATACTTATAAAATTTAACCAATCCTCTTATATAATTAAAAAAATAAGAAAAAACATCTTAAAATGTTTAAAATATTATTATTATAACAATTAAGTCGGCAGTAAATACTAGCTTAGCATATCACTAACTATTAAATTTTTGAACCTATTTCGCCTTTTTTTTGGATGCAATCGCTAAGTCGCTGCCGCAGAATAATATTTAGTTTTGAGAACAACTACATGGCGAAGCTTTATGTTCTCCGATAATTTCGACGTTGAACGGTAAATCGTTTTAAAAGACAATGAAATCCATAAAGGATGACATTCACGGACGGATTGTTTATTCAAACAATCCTTTATTAATGGGTTATTTTTTCCTTTTAAATTTAATAGGTTATATTAAGTGATTATTGCCAGTTATATAATTTTGTTTTTAATGTTGTGTTATTGAAATTTTGAATTTTAATGTAGATTAAGTTATTTATATATTTTATCTATTAAATCAAGAAAATAATGATCATTATATATAAACATAAAATAAAAAAACATAATTAAAATAAGATCTAAATTATTTATAAAAAATTAATTAATTTTTGCTTAAAAGAACTTATAGCATGAAAGGCTTCTTAAAAGTGAGAGTATTCAAAGGGCCTTATGGGGTATATAACTGCTAGGGGAGCCAAAGGGCCCTCACTTTTGGATGTTCCATATGAGCTTATATCCTTTGTTACCTTGCTTCATGCATTTTTGCTTTCTAGTTTGCTCACTAAGCTTGGCCAACTTTAGTGACTCACTCAACATAACTAGCATGCACATAAGGCTTGCTAGTTATGTTGAGTGAGTCACTAACTAGCATGTTCCATTTGGAGGAGGTTGGGGTAGAGCTTCATTGGAGCTCCCTCATAAGGCTTGCTAAAATGTTCTCTATGGGCCAAGAAGAAAGTTATCCTATAAAAATAAAATTGAGCAATACCTCTTGAGCATAGAAAATTAAACTTTCCTACAATATCAATCAAATTGCTTAGCCAATCATCCTACAATCAAACTCTATAAGTTCTCTAAGGCAATTGAATCAATCACTTGCATAAGCAAATCACTTACAAAATGAAGCAAATTGCTCCAAGATAGCAAATTGACCAAGTGCCTCAAAAGGAATTAAATCACTTGTAGTTGTGAGTGAATAACTCCTACAAAAAAATTCTAACTACAAAAAAAATGAGAGAATCACTCAAATTTGTAAGGAAAATTCTCTAATTTGTGACCAAACCACTCTAATTTAGACTTGCGAAAATTTTTCCTTCTTCCAAAATTTCATAATTTCCCTTCATTTTATCCATTCTTCATCCCAAATTCATTATGGATACCACGTCTATATCTTCCAACCCTTCCTTACTCAAAAGCAGGCTTTGTTTCACCTACTTCCACTATGGTCACCTACCCACATCCGTGCACCTTCACTAATACCTAAAATACTAGAGGAGGTGGAACTATTAGGAGGCCAATAGTAGAAGAAGAGAGGGAAAAGAAAGGGACCGGGTTCCCCTCCCCTAAAGAGACTTAATAATTCTATGATGATTTATACCAAAGGGTTGAATAGGGAAACTATACACACCCAATAGAGCAAGTCAGAAAGGAATCCCTAAAGAGGTTCAACTTGTTGACGATATTAAATTATTTGGTCATGTAATAGTTTAACAAGTTTGTTTATTAGTTTATGGTTGATTAATATTTAGGAGTGAGTTTATTATTTGAATTTATAAGCATAAAAATAACATAGCTTCATGCATGCTATAGTATATTTTATTAATAATATTTTTAGTATTTTGTGTGCATCATTATTATGAGTATACTTGTATGATCCTAGAGAAATTTACCTATGAGATAAGTAGGCATATCTTCCAACACAACTTGGGACGCCAAACAAACTCTTAGAATATAAGCCACATTTGAACCTTTGGGTTAGCTATGAACCTAGTATCGCAAGTATGGAGTTACCTAGAGCTAGTGGAAACCATTATGGAGAGATATGACTCCCTAGGATGAAGTTTCAAACTCCTTCAATAGAGTGAGTATGCTTTTTACATAAGGGAAGTAGTCATAAAAAAATTATTAAAATGATAGATAACCTAGTTATGTGGTTGTTTTATAACCCAAAAACTTAGGACTTCTATTATATACATAGAAGTACCTATTGGTAAGATTTCTTAATCCCTTATCTAAAAAAAATCAACCTACCAGTGGATTTAATATTCTTCTATAAGTAGGGATCTTTAAGGAGGATGTGCAAATGGTCTTAACAAGGATAACAATAGTCCTATGAGAAAGGAGTGATTTAAAGCTCTATGAAGAGTATATTGCCCTACTTTATGTTGCATGAACCTACCTTGACCATTTATAAATAATTGACTATATTTAGTACATAGTAAATGATATGGATAATAAATTGAATCCATTAAAATAATATAGGAAATTCAACTACACCTCCTACTTGCATGGTTCATTATGTATTAGAAGAATTATTGGTTCTTAAACCTCCAGCTAGACCAAGTAGGAACTAATGACCAATCCCTTTCAATAGTTGAATGCACTGGTGTACCTTATCAAGAAGTGGGAAAGACCTCCTACAGTTTCTATGATGAGGTATATGAGATAATTATGGATAAGTTTAGGGGGAAAGCACCAATTCTATCTAATGAGGTACACCAACTCATAAGTTTTGGAGAATCAACAAGTATATATTTCTACTTAGGGAGGACTTGATACTTCATTCACCTCTATGGATTTTCAACCATACCTTTTGAGTTGCCCACACATTTACCCATCTATATGTTCAGTCTAGAGTATATGAAACAACTTGATTATGTGGACCTAAAATACTTTAGGGGGTAAAAGAAAACCACTTTCTACCCACTTAAGTAGTCAATCATGAAGATCACATCAAAGTTGCGGGTTCCACCAAGTGGTAGATGTGAGATTAAAGGATATGAAAATAGAATATCTAAGAGATTTTTGGTCTTGTAACCCATAAGGAATATTTGATAAGGCACTGAGAAGCAAAAAGTTAGATACCTTATTTGCATATGAAAAGAGATACACCATTTAGTAGGGGCAAGTTCTAGTGAGGAATTAGACCTCGTCGCTCTAGAGAGTAACCATGGGTATGAAGATGAAAACATGAGTTAGTATACCAACCCACAAAAGGAGCACATATTTTACACCAAGAAGAAGGACAACTTTAATCCATACATAAAAATGAACTATTAGAAGCTAGGAAACTAAGAAAACTAGGGTATATAGATAGAAAAATTCTAGCATGTCAAAAGATGAGATACAAGATAGAGACAATCACAAAACCTACTAAAGAAGGTCAATTTTCTAATATGTTTTCTACATATGGTATAGAAGGCACACTAAAAGTTCAAAAATAGCTAAGATCATTTGTGAAGTTGTGGCAAGCACCTCAACCTCCCCAAAACCAAAGAAGATATCAATGCCTAAGATTATTTTGTATCACACCTAAGATATTGAAAATGGTTAGTTCAACAATAAGGGAGACACCAATTAATGCTTGGAAATGTTATAATAGTATATGACAAAAAATAGTATACAAACCAACTTGATGAGGGGTAAATCCCTCAAGGAGGCCCTCCTCTTGAGTTGGGAATAACCAACATCATGACCATCACTACTTCCACCTTCACTTCCCTACCATCATACATTACCCTCCCTTATTTTATATATATATTCTTCTTTTGTTTCTACTTATTATCTTCCTTTCCATTCTTGTGTTGCACTCAAGGTTAAGCACAATGACAAATATTCACAAATTGGACAAATATTTACATTTTCAAAAATATAAATTGGCGAATTTGGGAGACCCTAGACATCGGTCCTTTCACCCAAAATTTTTGGGACAAAATTTTTTTAGGTGTCGGTTCGTCGTGTGTTGATAATAGTATTACGATTTTTTAAAAAATTCACTAGAAATACTTCCTAAATGGAAGACCCTTTTTACCATAAAATTTTAAAAATTTTTAACTTATCCCACCAAATTTGCCAAGTATACCACTATATATAATTAACATGCTAGCGATACTTTTTCATTTAAAACATTCAAACTATTAAAAATCAAGAATTCCATCGAAATTTGATCGTGTGTAGAACCTAGTTGATCCGAAATAAAACTCTACTTGGACTGAAATCGGAACCATATATATCAAACTCTTTTTTGCACCAAAGCTACTACATGACTCTATTCTGCACCAAATTGACTCCCACACCCTTCTCTACACTTGAAAAAATAGTCAAACCCTGTTCTACACCCTGACCAACATATATACCCTATTCTACATCCTAACAAACATCTAGACCTTGTTTTACATCCAAACGGACTACTAGATGTTCTACACCAGACCGATATAAGGACCCTATTATACACCCTAAACGATATTCATATTTGTTTTTGCATCCGGATGAACTACTAGACCTTGTTATGCACCAAACTAATATTTTAACCCTCTTATGCACCTTGATCGATATCCAAATCTTGTTCTACATTCGAACAAACTACTGAACCTTGTTTTGCATTCAAACATACTACTAGACCTTGTTCTGCATCTAGACAGACTACTAGACCTTGTTTTACACTAGATCGATATTCAAATCCTGTTTTTTATTTAAATAGACTACCGAACCCTGTTCTACACCAAATCAATATCTGAACCCTGTTCTGCATCCAGATGAACTACTAAACCCTATTCTACACTAGAAATATATTCAAACCTTGTTCTGCACTAGACCAATATCTGAACTTTGTTCTGCATCTAGATGAACTATCAAACCCTATTCTACATCTGAATGAATTATTGAACCCTATTTTGCACTAGACCGATATTCAAACCCTGTTCGGTATTCTAAATGATATTCAAACCATGTTCTACATTCGAATAGAATACCGAACCTTGTGCACCAAACTGATATCCGAACCCTGTTCTGCATCAGATCGACATTTGGATCCTGTTATGCATTCAGATGATCAATACTATATTTCCCATGTTTTTCTTTATTTTGCTTGGTTTTGTATGTTGTCCCCTATTTTCTCTCTTTTTGTTAAAACTCTTTGATTCTCTATTTTTTTTCAGATCTAATTTTTCTTTTAAGATTATAAATAGGTAAACGCTTTGGTTCTCTAAAGATATTGTGATGTTCTATTTCTCTGAAGACATTGTGATTCTTTGTTTCTAGTCCATTTTGTACTATAATTTGATATTTTTCGACATATGTATCTCTAATTATTTTTCGCATACACAAGTTTTTTCGTAAATTTATTAGTTTTGTGCTCTTATCAGTTATAAGAGTTATCACCTAAAAAACGAGTAGTGGTATAAACTAAAAAAAATACAATAAAGCATGGTAGGAAAAAGGTATGTATTTTATACCAACCAACCATTTATTTATTCTAGTTACAATATTATATTGAGGCCTAACAAAAGTAAGAACTCTTCAACATTTAGTTACTTTTCTAAAATGAAAAATATTTTATTTACAAGTAAAATGTCACCTACTGGTGATGGAAAGAAGGGGGCCAAATTTTCTGCTGAAAAGAGTATCCTCAAATATTTTAGCCATATGTCAAAATGCAACGAGCCATCGACCTCCTTGCAAATTCGAGGTACAAGTGATTTTTGAATTTTAAATTATTAGTTGTATATTCTATAATTATTTTAAATACTGCTTTATTCCTTAAACAATTAGTTCTCAATATGTGCATTGATGATATTAATTTTTTTTTCTATTTGTAAGTTTATTTTGTTAAATCCCAAATGATAAAGAATATTATTGTATGCTACTATGTAGAATATCTTATCAACCCTGATATGCCTATGCTTGAAGACATTCCTCACCAAGATATGCCTTCTAATGAAAATTCTCTTAACAATGACATCCAACAAACACTTGAAGATAATCCTCAAAATGACATGCCAGTTGAAAATGAAAGTGATAAATCAAATACATTACAAACTTCTTATGAATCTTCAAGCACAAATTCTAAAAAGAGAAAGACATCTAACTGGGCTATTAGAAGGACATTTAAGAACAAATGGGCAAAAATATTTTCCTAGATTGAGCATGTGTTGACTGAGGATAACCAAGTCAATCAAAAAGTATATAGATGCAAAATTTATAGCTGAAAACTAGGTAAGGATCACAGGTTGCAAAATAAGATAGATAAATAGAAAAACATATTGGCAAAGCTTATGTAAAAGTTACAGAAAGTGATATTAAAATTAATAAAGTTAGGTGTAAGGATGCATCAGAATGTATGCATGTAAAATATGCAATATAATACGATAATCACTTAAAACAATAACAATCTCTTATTGAGAAAGGTGGAACAATTGAAGCCCAATTTCATAAAATTCATAAGACCACTTTAGCTTCAAAAAGTTTATAGTTTGTTTTTGTATATAGTATTCTTAAAAAAGGTAGATCCATGTTCGATTTTATTGATTATAAACACCTATCTCAACTAGTTGATGTGCAAAAGATTCCTAGTTCCCATTGGTCATATCGAAGTGGTTAAGAAATGCAAAATTTCTATCATTAGTTGTGAAGGAGGACCTGAGGGAGCAAGTAAAACTTGCCAGATTCATTTCACTTTCTATTGATGAGGTGACGACTATGGACAACACATCTTGGATTTGCATGCATGTGTACACATTTTAAAATCATGTAAGGAGGCCTAGTTTGCTAGGATTACATAAGATGGTGGAAAGTTCAAATGCAGAAAACATCTATAATGTTGTTGTGACTAGTTTAAAGGATATTGTGGGAATGAATGATATAGACATAGCCACTAAATTAATTTGCATTGGAGCTGATGGTCCTGCTATAATGTAAGGGCACGAGAATGGTATTTGTGTTCGACTCCAAACCTTAGTTGCCCCATATATGATACACATTCATTGCATGGCTCATAGATTAAATCTTGTATATAAAATATTGAGCACTTTTGAAAATGTTGCTAGAGTAGAAGACCTCATTCGTGAAATACATTCTTATTTTTCTTGTAGTCCAAAAAGGTTTGCAAAGTTTCAAAAATTTGCACTAGGATTTATAGAAGAAAAAATATTGTTAAAATATGTGGATACAAGCTGGATTTCATTGTATCAACCTGCACATAGAGTTTTTACATAATATCAATCATTAACGAGATTTATGCACACAAATCGTAGGGCAGTTGATAAGATAAAAGATTTGTTGTTCCATTTGAATGACTTGGAAAACCTTTTAACTTTATATGGTATTCTTCCAATGGTATAAGACATGAATAGATTGATTAAACTTACACAAGAGAGATCCATCTATATCGTTGATTTCATGAGGATGAGAAAGTAAATATGTATGATTATTTACAAATTATATGTATCAAAAGTAGATTTTATAGATCCCTTATTTGATAGTTGAAATACATTGACAAACGTGAACAATCCAAATAACTTTTTGAAGTTTGACATCAATGATCATCTTTGTATTAATATTTGTAGAAAGATGATACCTCCATATTATTATGAAAGTTAGTCAAGTATATTTGAATAAGTTCGTGTAACACACAATAGATTTGAAGTTGTTTTACACAATACTAAGAAAAAAATGTTAAAAATAGTAAAATCATTGACAAGTGAGATAAGAGATTAGTTTTAAAGAAATGAGTTGCTTGAGGCCATGGGTGTGATTAACCCTTTGTTTTGGGGTCCTTATATTGATTACAATTCTACACAAGAGTTGTTTATTAAATATATGGGTATCCTTATTAAGCATTTAATTAAAAGTGTGGAAGTCAATGGTGTTGAAATCAAAGGTATACTCAACAAAGATCTATTAAAACAATAGCCATCACATTTGGAAGAACAAAGGTTGAGCAGACGTCACTTTTGAGTAACATCCATGAGACTGGTTCCATTGCATGTTTATGGAAAACATTGTATCCAAGTAGTGTCTTACAAGATATAAGTAGTGAATACTTTTGTTTATACATATCATGTGAAACAATGATTTTGGGATCTGTGGAATATGAGAGGGTTTTTAGTGCACTATCTTTTGTTAAATCTAAGCTCTACAACAAGTTGATAAAAAATTTAGAAAATTGTTTAAGAATTTATGTATCATTGTATCCGTTGGATAAATTTTCGTATGACAGAGCATTGGAATATTAGAATTCCATTGAGAGCAAAATGGGTACCACGAATACAACCAATAAGGAGTATAATGATGCTTTCAGTGATCATATGGTGGAGACAGATATTCGATATGCTTAATAGTGATACTAGACAAGTTGTGAAGTGTTTGTTTTAGCTACCTGAATTGTGATTTTTCCAATATTTCACAACAACGATAAATTTAACTTTCTTTGTTATCAGATTTCACAATATTGTTTCAGATTTATAAGATTTCAAAAAAATATTTATCAATAAATTGTATTTTATATCACACTATTGTTTTAAAAATTGTATGTTTTATATCACATTGATGTTTTAAAAAATGTATGATTTATCACATTGTTGTTTTAAAAACTATATGTTTTATATCATAGTATCTCAACTGCCTTCATTGATAAATCATTATGTTTTATATTTTATATCATAGTATTGGTATTATGTTGTTAATGTATGAATATTAACCAACAATAATATTTGTTTTGTTGTTTGAGATGAACATAGTAAATAATATTAGCTAGAAATAAACTAAAAAAACAACACAAAATTATAAATGCAAACAACCTTTGAATGATGAAAGACAAAAAATTAGTAAATATCTTTTTCATTAATTCAAATAGAAATAAATTACATTGTACATAATTGTTAACTGCAGTCAAATTGAAAATATTTTACACTTTGTTAAATATTCAATTGGGAATTTACTACCTCAGTTTCTTTTGAATTTACCTTTTTTTTTTTTTTTATCCTTCCTTGACACCCTATGCTAGTAGTGCTCCAATTCTAACTAGGTTTTCTAGTACTTTCTCAATATTCCACACCAATATGGATTCTTCTTGGTTTGAATCTTCGAATACTATTGGAAGCGTTTCTTTCTCTTTCTACTATTGTAATATGAGGTCTGAATATTCCTTGAGCCTATCACTGATATATTTTCTTAAACGATTACTATCCACCACTTTTGCTTGCATTTTTTTCTTCATTTCCATTGCATTTTGTAGAAATGTCTTCACCACATTGATATTGACTTCCATGCTCTTAACTTGTATTTTCAAGTTATCAAAATTTTACTGCAAAAAGAAAATGATTTTTTTTTACTTTTTTTAATTGAATATTAAAATTTTATTGCAAAAGCAAATTAAAACATAAAAAAAAAACATTTTCATACATCAGCCACATCCTTTGCAGCCTCAATGAGTGCAATTTTTTTCTTATTGAAATCCCATTGGTTATAATAAGCTTGGGCTTCTGCATTAATGTTCTCTATTCTATTAACCATAACATTTAAAACATCATAATCATAGACAACATTTGAATTAATTGATCTTGATGTGGCCTGATCTAGCAGGCCACCAAGCTTTCATGGTTCATACTAAACCAAAGAAAAAATTGAATCTCTTTTTGAAAAATTCTTATATTGGTTGTTAATTCCCTTTATAAGGACCTTGGATCAATATTCCCAATCCTTCATAACTTGAAAATATCTAAGCACAACTTGTTTTACAATTGCCTCAGTATTTTCAACCATTAAAACATTTTCATCAAAATTTACAATGCCATCCTCACTTTGAGGATGATGATCATTTTCTTCAAAAGATGATAATGATGTCTGCTCAGCTGTAGGATCTTTTGTTAATTCCATTTATAAGGACCTTGGATCAATATTCCCAATCCTTCATAACTTGAAAATATCTAAGCACAACTTGTTTTACAATTGCCTCAGTATTTTCAACCATTAAAACATTTTCATCAAAATTTACAATGCCATCCTCACTTTGAGGATGATGATCATTTTCTTCAAAAGATGATAATGATGTCTGCTCAGCTGTAGGATATTTTGTTTATTCCGCTTCATCCTATGGATATTGGAGCACATTTTTTGCCTTATAGCCTAGAATTTTATCTTGCAATAGAAAATCATCATTGAGTTGGATATTATCCAATCTCATAGTTGAAACTTCTAGTGCCTGTGAAGTTGTGTTAAATGTAAATTCGAAAACCCATACCCAGAACTTAGTGCTGGAACTTATGATATATGTGATAACCCATACCCAGAACTTGGTGCTGCTCCATGTGATCTCTATAAAAAATTTGTTTTCCATCTCCAACCTGCATATGACCTCTCATTTGTGTAGGTTGTTGTTCTTGTGGTGGAAGCGGTAGTTGTGGTGGAAGTGGTGGTGGTATATGACCTCTCATTTTCGTAGGTTGTCATTGAGAATCGGTTGAAAACAATCAAAATTTTTTTATTAGAATTATTCAAAAAAATAGAAAAAAATCTTAATTCAAAGTAAACACACATTGATTTACTTGAGGATGATAAAATTTGTTGAATTTGAATGTCGATGCAGTTGGGATTGGCTGCACTAGATTCAACCTATATATTTTGTGCAAACCTAGGTGTATAAGAACCCCATGAAAAACAACTTGCCTCAAACGTTTATGCGACATATACAATGGTGTCACTTGTGATTCAATGTCTTCAGAATCACCAGTTTATTTTTTCCTATAACTCCTCAAGGTAGCATCCTATTTATTCCTTGTGGTGGTTGCCCTACTCTACATTTAGATGAAAATAAAAATTAAAAAAAGAAAATGTACTAAAATATAAAATACTATTTGATGTTCAATGATGGACTTATTACTTTCAATTCCTCCAGGGTCATAGCAATGGCTTGTAGTGTCGCATGCACTACATTCAATACAAGAGTATTTTGTAAATTATGAAAAACTTCATAATAGAGTGCTAAAATATAATTTACTATGCCCACAATTGACTATGACTTGTTGGTTTGCAATTGAACACCATGCAACTCTAATCTAATCTAATCTAATCTAAAATATACATACACCAATTGAACCTCTCATGCTTCTCATAGCAGATAGCATAGACCAGTACCCAATAAAAAATTTTTGATATTCCAAGCAGAATCAATATTACCTTTAAGAACTCAATAATGGCCTTTAGAGTTGTATGTTGAACATCAGTGATTGTTAACCCTATTTCTGTCTTGGCGATGAAAGCTGTAAAAAAAATAGATAACAATTTACAAATTTGAAATTTTAAACATTAATAGAATCTAAGTAATAAGAATCATACCTACCAAATATTCTTATTTGAGATGGTACATTATCTCGAGGTATCCTTTATCATCTACAAATAGCTACAACTTCATTGAGGAGGAAAATCCTTGAAAGGAGGATCTATCAATTTGTTAATGTTTGTAGGCATAATTGTGAATGACAAATTTTTATTCTGTATTTTCATATTGACTGTGTCATGGTCATGGTCATAACCGACAATGATATTGTGTAGGAGGACTTTATCAGTTTTGAAATATGGCATTGAAACAAAGTTCATCAAATCAGTGTCTTCTAACCATAAAATTTTTGAACCTAGGGTTGTTAACAAATTTGAAATTCTAGTGTAAGAAAGGTTCTTTAAATTTGGGGTAGGGGTGGAAGTGGTGGTCATTGCTAGAATTTAGAAGCAAGAGAAATTGGAATAGAAATATTTTTGGGTAACAGTTTTCTCTAATTGGGTGTAGTTGCAAAAAATAACTTGAAAAATGATAGTTGATGCCCTTTAATATAGAGAATAGATGATATTGACATGTGGTACCATTGTATTGGACATGCAATATGGATGATAGATTGTATGGCACATGGAAACAGGTCCCTAGTGGGAATGTTTTCAAATCTAGATCATGTTCTGCATCTGGTTCAAGGCTAGACCACTATCTACTTATGATCCAAAGTCGAACCTTTTCTTGCACCATATCCGAGATCAGATCATGTTCTACATCTGGTTCGATATTGAACCATTTTTTTCTTTCGGTTCAAAGTCAAACCTTTTTTACACCCTATCCGATATTGGACTATGATTTGCATATAATTCGAGATCGAACCATACTCTACATTCGATTTGATATTGGACCATATTCTGCATCTGATCCAAGATCGGACCATGATCTACATCCTATCTGATACAAACAATGATCTGCATCCAGTCTTATACTGAACCATATTCTACATTTGATCTAGACCAGACCATATTCTACATTCGATCTGAGATCAGACCATTTTCTAATCCTGATTCAAGGTTGGACCATTTTTCAACGACCCTTGGTTGGAATTCATTTTCCACCCGATCCAACCAAAAATTTCAAATTCGCCAATGTTTTATAATTTTTTGTGAAAAAATAAGGTAATTTACCATGTCCTCCTACATGAAGTTGGCAAGGATTCGCCAGGGTTTTGAAACAGATTCACCATTTTTTTACAAATACATTTCGGATTCAACCCCTTATGCATAACCCTGGTTGCACTTCCCTCACCCCCACTAGTGCAATTCATATTTCTCCAAGGGGTACACTACCCCAATAGTTTTTGTCATGGTTGGAATATGTTTATCACCTCATTTTCATCACCTATGATCCAAATTTCCACTATACAATCCTTTTTCTCATATACCCCACCACCATCACTACCTGTACCATCACTCATAATGTTAACACTGGCTAACACATTAGTAAATCTAGGATCACAGCCCACTCCCTTTATTTCCATTCCATTTCACTCTATCACCATGTAATTCACTCCACTAGCTCCACCTTCCATGTCTATATATTCCTCATCCACTATCTTATTTCAAATAGCTCCTATTATAGGCAATGATTCCCACCTCCCTAGCTCAAGAAGCCAAGTTTGTAGGAGTGCCCTATCAGAACAACATAACTGCAAGGCCAATCTTGGCTTGTGCATGAAAAATAGCATGAGAGTCTAATAAATCAAATGCCACATAGGCATTTGATGTTCTCATCCTATATAATAAAAGAAAAAAGGAATATAAGCAAGTCAAGGAAAATACCTCTAAGGCATCAATTCTTATGCAATCATAGTTGACTAGGACAATGAATAAACTCTTTATAGTAGGGGCTATATATTATTACCCTTTTAAAGTAGTGATAGTTCCTTCTAAGTTAATTTCAAAGGTGCTTAAGCTTGATCTAAATATAATGGACTCATAAAAAATGTTCTAAATTTCAAATCAACCTACACTTGATCTAGACATGACATTTGTCCACCTAGCAGTTGAAGATGAATCAATCCAAATATAAAATTGGGAACACAAAGAAGTGGCATGAATAAAGGAATAAAGAGACTAGATATAGTAAGAGAATGAGGCTCTAAGAGGAGGTATTTCAAAAAAATACTAGCTAAAGAATAAGGTCAAGGACCTTAAATCCCAACTTGCTAAGACTAAAAAAATCAACAACAAATGAAATATCTCAAAAGCCAACTCACATAGGGTCAAAGTTAGATTGAACAAATTAAAATGTCCCTAAAAACAAAATATCAAAAAATTATGAATTTGATGGCCTTAAGATATTTGAGATAAATATAGACCCCAAGGTGTTACATAATATCCAATGATTCAAGTCCCTTTAGGACAAGATTAAGGGAGAAGTAGAGAACACATATGATATTTTATAATTAGTCTCCTTTGGAGAAGAGAGCCTAGAAAATATAGCAAAAATAGAAATAACTATCTGCAAGGAGTGGATACTATGAGGTCCTTGAAATCCTCTCCTTCACAAAAACATCATAGACATAACAACTTAGGATGGATGATAAGGACTTAGTCAAAAACTAATAAATATCCTAAATATTTAGAGAAATCTCTAGGCTTACAAAAGCAACCTTACATTTATGAAGTCCCAAGAATAGGAAATGAGCAGATAAATTCAAGGATAAGTTGCTACTAGAATGCTTGATATATTTAAACCAAAAATAAATATCTTGGATGATGATATTATTGATTCTATATTTGAAGAAGAAAAGGGTCAAGCTAATTAGGGGGATGTAGTTGAAATATATAAAAGACCAAAGCTAGTATATGCCAAGCTATGATATTTAACTTGAAAATAAGAGGAACTATTGAAAAATCCATTTAAATATTTGATAGGGGAAGCAAAAGACCTTGCTTGAGTTGATTAAGAAAGAGATGAAAAGTTTTATTTATGATAGGGGAAGCAAAATACCTTGCTTGAGTTGATTAAGAAAGAGATGAAAAGTTTTCTTAATAAGGAAAAACAAAATTTGACGAAAGAGAATCAAAATCTCATAGAATAAGACTAAAAATAAGTATTTTTCCACTCCCACAATAGTGGTAAAGAATTCCATTTTGCCTCATCAAATAACAAGGCCTTCATGGTTCATTCCAAGTAAATATTAAAAGCTAATAAGGATGCATGAGATGGGGAATTATAATTTATAAGTTTATATTCAAAAGAAATTAAATTTGTAAAGGAATATGTGGAGTCAAATTTCAAAGTGGAAAAAGTGGAAAAATTTAAGCCTAACATAGGTAACTTATCTCCATTTTCTCCAAATAAGAATGCTCTTCTTGTGCCAAAAGAAAGTTGGTATGGAGGTGGTTTCTTTCACTTTAGTATATTTAGGGTTCATAAAAAAGTAGTAGGTATTTTGTCCATTGTACTTTAGGGTGTCTTGGATATCATAAAAATGAAATTACAGTGGAGGATGTCCCTTGCATTTAGCATTTTTAGGATAGCATAAAGAACAAAGTATTTTTGAGGTTATCACTTGCATTTTAGATTCTCAAGGTACTATAGACCTATAAATGATAAGTAACATTATGAACTCTATAAAAAATGGAAGCTATTTATGAGGATGAAATAATTGGTGGTAAGGAGAAGAGGAGAGGGAGACCCTCAAAATAGAAAAAAGGAGAAAAGGAATACCAAATGGAGATTGATTTGGTAAGAAAAAAATAAATATGATAAATGTTAATTAGAAGTGGGTCTACCCTACAAATAAGAAAAAATGATGATAAAGAAGGTATATTGGAAAAAATAGGCTATGAATATGACCTCAAAGAAAAATTTATTAAGAAACTAACGAGTTGTTATAGTCCCATATTTATTTTAACACAAGAAAGAAAAATAACTATTAAGGGATGTAGGGATGAATTACAAAAAAATAGAAGATGGGTTTTTCTAGGGGCTTTGCCATGGAGCACTTAGGAGGTATTCAAATTGTATGGGAGAATCACAGTTCAATTGGATACTTGCTAGAAGTAATTATATTGCTAATATTTTTTATAAGAATAGAGGAAGATAAAAATTGGAGTCATAAATTTATATATTCCAAATATAGTTACCCTTTGAGATAGACATTGGAATTATTTTAGTTTATTTAGATGAAATGTAAGGATAATTCAGAATTAAGAGCTCTGGATTACTAGGGGAATTCCAACATTTTTATAACTCTAATGTTCTTGGTTGAATGGAGATATTACATTCTTTGTCAATTTAAATGGCCTTTGCAATGCTATTAATTAAATATTTCAATTTAAACAAGATAATAGGTATATTAGATGATCTACTATAGTTGAAAAATTAGATAAATTTCTATTATTTAATAGTTGGATGCAAAGTTACAAGCTTAATGCATTGGTAAGGGCTTTGGCCTCTCTTTGAGAGGTTCAAGGTTCAAACCCACTTAATATGAGGGGACCGGGATCCCTCATAAAAACCCGTGTAAACTCATTGAAAAATAGTTGGATACAAAAATAACATTTGGTTATAAATAGAGTATAGAACAAGATCAACTAAAACAACCCATCATCTTGACATGTGATCTACTCAATAATAGTATTTAACTCTAATTTATTTTTATTTTGTGGCTTCATCACTCTTAATTTTTTCTAAATAGTTATGTTAAGATGGGATGAGACAAAGTTTGAAGGATAATATATATATATATATATATATATATAATATATATATAATATATATATATATATATATATATATATATATATATATTGTTTTTTTGAAATTACAATATATCTAAATAGTTATATGAAGAATTGAAAAATAAAATTATCTATTAACATATTTAAAATAAAAAAGAAAATTAAATCCAAGTTCAAGGATTTACAAGAGATAGTGGAAATTGGTAGAATGGACCAACATAATTCTATGTAGGGAAAACAACTACTTTTTTATACCATATTACAAAAACATGTCATATTGGTCTGAAAAAAACCCAAGAAAGATGGATAAAAATGTGATAGAAGTACCAAATTTTTATGCTACTAATAAAAGATATTTTTTCTTTTTTTAGGTCAAAAACCTTTTAACTCTAAAAGGAATAAGTATTACACAAGAAATAGAAGATTAATAAGGAAGAAATTCTATCAAAAATTGGGCAGGATAAGGAGTCTCAAGTTGAGATTTTTTAAAATATTCTATTAATTATTGCACAAAGGACAAAGATTAATGAGGAAGATTTAAATGGAGGAGCTATGAGAAAATTGTATGTTGTCACCCTAAGAAGTTATCGGACCTTGATGGATTTCCTACAATTTTCTTTCAATTTTTTTGGTATATATTGAAGAGTGATATATTGGCTATGGTTCAAGACACTAGGAAAATAAAAGGTACAATAACTAATACTAATTCCACACTTACTATGTTGGTTTTCAAAAAATAAGAGATTAAATATATCGATGTTTTTAATCTAACATGACCTTGTAACATGATTTACAAGATAACTTCAAAGATTATGACAAATAGATTTAAAAACATTGTATATTATGTTATCTTAAAGGAAAAAGGTAGTTTTATTTGGAATAAGCAAATCCTTTGATTGTATAAAAATTATATAAGAGGTCATAAGTTCTCTTTAAGCCATAATAAAAAATAAATATGCTTATAAAAATTGAATCTAAACAAAGCATATGATAAAGGTCTGATGGTTTTTCTATATGATATTCTCAACAAAACTGATTTTGTTCAAAATTGATGTAAATGAATTAGTTGTTAGAAAACTCCAAAATATTCCATTTTTTTAATTAGTGGATCTATTTTTTGATACTATGAATTTTTTCATTATTTTGGTTGAGGCATTGAGAATTATGGCAATTTAGCTAGATTATTTCATAGGTCCAATTTTAGGATTAAATATTAATCACATATAATGTACACACTAATATTGCACAAAATATTATTGATAAAATATCTACTAATGCATGCAAGAAACTATGCATATTCGATGCTTATTACAATGCTTTGTCATCAATATATAATTACATGTGACTCCTCACATGCATGCCTCTTGACCTTCTCTCTCCTACAAAACTCTTCACTTACCTACTTGACACTTTGCACACTTTATTACATAACACTAGAACTCTTCTCACACATTGATACATATATTAGACAAAATATAAACACACTCAATCTAATCAGTCACTCCCTAAATTAATATTTACAATGCTACCAAATAATATATTATCTCCAACACCTCGTGTATTACATTGTCTGATGTGAAGAATTTTAGTCTTCAATCTCTAATCTGATCACAATGACACATATATTAGACAAAATATAAACATAAATCTTAATCTAATCAATCACTTCCTAAATTAATATTTGCAATGCTACCAAATAATATAATATCTCCAACACCCTCTGTATTATATTGTTTGGTGTGAAGACTTTTAGTTTTTAATCTCTAATTCTGATCTTTGTTCTTTGACTCTGGCTCTGGCACTCGCTCAACCTTTGGTTTTGAATCTTGATACTATTTCATGTACTTATCATAGAGTGCAATCAATACATATTAAAAAAACTTGCTTTTGATAAATTATTATTATTTTTTTTTATGTGGAAATCCTTATTACTCCCAAATCAAAATTTCTATAATTTTTCAACTTCAATTTTTTTTCCTTCAAATTTCTCTTAATTATTATTTTTCACTTTACTTTCTTAAATTCAAATAATCTTCTTCTTTAACTTCTTATAACTTCCATTTAATTAAAAATTCAATTTTTAATTAATACTTCCCTATAACTTAATATTCCCTTATATCTCTCAGTAATTTTTTTTAATCTTCAATAACACTACAAAGCAAACATGGAAGTGGCAGAGTGTGTTACTCTAGAGAAGGTAGACTAGGAGGTATGCAACAGTTGTTCATGTTTGCTTTGTAGTGCTATGTTACTGGTTTGAAATAGAGGGCAAAAAGACTCAGGTTGGGAGTTGTTTTGCTATGTCATTAGGGAATGTAGAGAGGGTTGTTTCTCTGCTGAATGATAGGTTGCAAGCCCAGGTTTGGGCACTGTCTTGAAACATGTATTGTATTGTAATAACCATTGTTGGATGGGTATTACATTGTAACAACCATTGTTTGGAGATTACAATGTAAAAATCCCTGTTGTTATTTTCTTTGGTGTGCATTATTTTCCAGTTGTCTGTCTTTTTATTATTTCTTTGTTCAAATTGTTGTTGTTACTTCAAAAATTGGTATCAAAACTTGGGACAACATTGAAGGTGTTTCTTTGTTAAGGAAAATTTGGAGGTGTGAGGGACTATTTTTTGGAATCTTTCCTGGGTATTCTATAGTAATCAGTTGAAGCAGAGAATGGACCATAGCAATTCTACCATTGAAAATTTCAGTGGGCAGAATTTCAACTTGTGGAAGCTGAAGATGGAATATATAATTGTATAAAGAGATTTGAAGGAGACTATCATCAAGGGTCTAAATCTAGCAACAATTAGTCAAGATGACTAGGATAAGATGAATGATAAATTTATTGCCTTGATTGGTTTAAACCTTGTAGATTCAATCTTAATGAATGTTATTGGAGCCAAGTCAACAAAAGAGCTTTAAAAATAATTTTGGTAAGCTCTATGAATCAAAGTTACTCATGAATTTATTATTTCTTAGAAAGAAATTGTATGCATTAAAAATGGTTGATGGAGGAAATGTGGCTGAATATTTAAATACCTTCAACACTCTTGTAAATTAGTTGAAATCAGTTGGTGATGAGATCAAAGAAGAGGAACAATGTATTTGTTTGCTTTGTAGCTTACCGGATTCATGGGAAAATTTGATTGTAGCAATCAGTGGAAGCATAAAAATGGAAAATCTTAAGAAGGATGGGATCATTAGTCAACTGCTCCAAGAAGAAATCAGAAGGAGGACCTCTGAACCTACTAAGAACTCAGAAGCCTTGGTTATTAGGGATAAAGGAAGAAGTGGATAAAGAAAGAGTGATAGATTCTATGACAATGGCTATAGGTCCAAATCAAGAAGAATATTTCCAAGCAAAGAAAAGAAGCAAGAGATTGTTTGTGTTAGAGTAATATTCCATTACTTGGGATATTTACCATTTAATCCACTAGGTAAAAGAGTATTTACATTTATATTTTACTATCTAGATATTTATTTTTCTATCCTAGGTTAATATCTAAATATCCTGGGTTAGTGGTTAAGTTAGAACTCTCTCCTAGGTTAGTAGTTAATCACACACAACTCCCTATTCTATTGTTAGAGGGTAGTTAGCATTATTTGCTACCGTCCTGTTAATGTTCTATTTTATCTCCTATTTAAACCTAGACTCTCTATAGTCTAAGGTAATGATAAATCAATTTATTTTTGCGACTCCATTTGTCATCATTGGTACCAGAGCTTTTGGCGGGTAGGTGAGGCGATGGGATTATTCTTTCCTGGTTCCACCTACCCAGGTTAAGATCCAATTTTTTTTGCTCGCTCGAAGGCAGAGCTCCTAGCTCGCTGAAGACGATATTGTCTAGGCCCCATAGACCACAGGCCATAGGCCCCCTCACCCAGATTGACAGCCTATAGCTGTTGACCTAGCGCGGCGATCGACAGGTCTCAACTATCGACAAAGCCAACAGATCAACCGCAATCTGTGATCAACTGGGCTCAAGGTCGATAGCCTATCGACCATGCACCCATGGAAGGTAGGAGCCTTACACGGATCCCACCATAGGGCCCGCACCCCCACCAACCCACCTCCTCGAGTGGAGGCAAGCGATAAGCAACAGGCTTGCATAAGCCTACTGACGTTTCCATCGGTAGCCGATCGGCATGAGAGGGCAGGAGCGCCCTTCGTGGCCAAAAATGTGGACACCACGTGGGACCTTGGCGACACATATCGGATGCGCATGGAAACCTAGACGAGGATGAATCTAGATAAGGCACATGGCACTACCACGCACCACCCGACTAGACTAGCTGTGATGTGGTAGCGACCAAAAGGGACAGGAGATGACTCGGACTGCCCGAAGGTAGTCAACAAATGAGTTGCACGATGAGCCTTTTAAAGGCCATGAACATTGCTCGCGGGAGCAATGTGGGATACATATCCCAGTTCTTTTAAAAAAAAGGGGCCCGCGAGCTGCCTTCAAATAGAAGGTGACCCGCTTCATTTCTAGCCGGGCTAGCTAGCCCGACTGGCAAAGGCACTACGCTCCCTCGACAGGAGGTAGGGGGATCGAGCCCAGTCGGGGCCGAAAATATTTTTGCCGAACGAAGCAGAAAAAAACCAAGGTAAGAACAATTTTTTTTTTGTTTTAATTTTTAATAAAGTTTTTTTATTTAAATATTTTTTTCATATAATTTAAATATAATTAAGTTTAATTATATTTTTGTTATTAATTAAAATATTTTTGTATAACTTTATTTTAAATTTTGCAAATTAAAAAGAAAGAGTTTTTTTTTTGCAACTTCTACAACCATAGGAGCTTTTGTTTTCTCTCATTGAGGAGATAAGACATAGAAGAGCACCTACTTTTGTTGCAAAATAGACACCCTCATATACTTCTCAAACCTTGTTACTTTAGCACATAATGAAGGATCAAACATGATTTTTTTTTTGCCAAAGTTTAAACACAAGGAGATTGAAAACTTGCAAAATTCAAAGACCAAAAATTTGTGCAATTGTATTCTCCATGGAGGGATAAAACACAAGACATTGTACATCTATTTTTTTTGCAAATTTGAGAAGCAATTGTAACCTTGGAAACACAAAAACTAAGTCGTGTGTCGACTAGTTCTGGAAGCCTTTCAAATGCGGGTCGTGTGTCAACTTGTCTTGGAAGGAGTGCTCATATTGTTAATTTTGCAAAATTAAAGGGGGAAGACAACATTGTACTTCTTTTGCAAAATTGGAAAACAAAGTAGGAGACATAAAAATATCAATTTTTTTGCACAACACACATTAATATTTTGTTGCAAAAATTAAAAAGGTGCATTTTTGATTTTACTCGACACCTTCATTGGCAAATTAGGTGCATTTTCAGTTGCATCCGACACCTAGATGATAATAATTTTGAGGTCATTTCTTGTTTGATTGTTGCATCATTCTTTTTGCAACTATAAGTCATATAATCAAGAACATCCAAACCTCAAAATTTCACAAATTTGTGTACATCCATGCACATATTTAAAGCCAATTTCACTTGATATTCTCTCCTAAATCAACAAAACCCCTAATTCACTCTTATTTTTTTTGGCTTAATTTCCTCTAACTTCTCATCCTTCTTGAAGGGTGTTAAGGCAAGTGCCATTAAATATCTGTTTGAGTGAATTATATTTTGGTACTCTTTTAGGGTAATCAAAAGAAAGAACAAGTTTTTGAAAATAAGGAACCTTAAAAGTTGCAATCCTTTGCACTAAGGGGGGATAATTCCTTTTTTTCCTTCAAACATAGATTTTGATAAGAGGGAAATAAAACTTGTAAAGGCAATCAGAAAAGTAGAAGTCATCAACATTAAACCTTTTTCTTTTAGACTTCATAATAGCAATCATGCTTGAAGTACTTGCAATAAGGAAGGACAAATTGGTGAACTTTTTTGATCAAATTGCCTAGAAACCATAGTTTTGCAAAACTTGTAAAAATGAAAACCAAGACACCATTCAGTGTTGGTTTCAAAACAAGAAAAACTAGAATGGCAAAGGCACAACACAGAAGCCATATTTCTAGTGAAGTGTCTCATTCTCATTCTCATTCTGATTCTGGTTCAAAGAGAGCACAAGGAGTGCTCATTGCTAAAACAGTTTTGTAGAGGGAAAACACATTTTGTCACCTTAAGCAAAGCACCATTTCCTCTCTCTTTTTTAGGCTTCATAAATAGCATAAGTTTTTGTTTGAAGTACTTGTAATAAAGGGGTGTTTGTACCTCTTTTAGGCTTCATAAATAGCAAATTCTCATTGTTTGAAGTTCTTGTAACAAAAAGAAGAGACTTTTTATGGTGTAAAATTGCCTAGGAGGCAATATTTGTAAAATCCTTCACAAAGCTTCTTAAGTTGCACATTTTTTTGTAATTAAGGGGGGATAAACATTTCTTTTCTTCACAATTTTTTGTAAAAAGGGAAGAAGACTTATAAGGGTGCATTTTCGGCTACGATCGACACCTTAATCACTCTTCTTTCAAAAATTAGATACAACATGTTTTGCTATGAGAAGGGGGGAACTTATAAGGGTGCATTTTCAGCTGCGATTGACACCTTAGTAACCTTATATTTTGCAAACTCATATTGTAAAATGAATTAATCTTGTATGAAGTGATCTACTCTATTACACCTAGCGATTGCAACGGCTGGTTACCCATGCAATTCGGTTGGATGATGTGATTACTATAAGGACATTCGTTGGTGTGAAGACAAAGTGAGGAATGACCCATTTTATGCTTAAGGAGCAGCCAGAGCACTGTGACAGAGCAAAGAACCAACATATCAACATCTTCTTCACTGTATTGGGGCAGTTATATACTTTATCCAAATATTTTTGTATAGATGGATATGTATGTATTACCCAAATAATGTAATAAGGGGGGGATGTTAGAGTAATATTCCATTACTTGGGATATTTACCATTTAATCCACTAGGTAAAAGAGTATTTACATTTATCTTTTACTATCTAGATATTTATTTTTCTATCCTAGGTTAGTGGTTAAGTTAGAACTCTCTCCTAGGTTAGTAGTTAATCACACGCAACTCCCTATTCTATTGTTAGAGGGTAGTTAGCGTTATTTGCTACCATCCTGTTAATGTTCTATTTTATATCTTATTTAAACCTAGACTCTCTATAGTCTAAGGTAATGATAAATCAATTTATTTTTGTGACTCCATTTGTCATCAGTTTTTTGGAAATGCCAGCAAAGGGGCACAAAAAAAGTGAGTGCAAGGCTAATATTTCCATGGAAAAGGAAGAATATTTAGCAGCTCCATTAACCAGTGAAGAGGGGTTGTATATTGCTACATGCTTAAAAATGAATGTCCAATATGAAGCATGGTTAATAGACTCTGGAACATCCTTTCACATGAAACCACATAGAGAGTGGTTCAAGGACTATGCAACAAGTCATTATGGCAAAGTATTCCTTGGTGATAATTATCACTATGACATTGTTGGCAAAGGTAATGTAAGATTTAAGCTTAGTTATGGAAGGATCAAAACCATACCAAATGTAAGACATGTTCCAGGCTTGACACAAAACTTACTCTTAGTAAGTTAACTTGCAGAGGTTGGCATTGAGACTCTCTTTGGCAAAGATGGGTGTAAGCTATTTCATGGAGCCATGGTCTAGACTAGAGATATAAGACATGGAACCTTATACAAGTTATATGCAGTTCCTATTGATGTTGGTAGTGCAAATACAAGCTCAATGAAAAGTGGTAAATCCCACACAAAACCAAAGATGTTATAAATGATGTTGTGGCATAGAAGGATGACACATCTTGGAGAGAAGAGCCTACGTGAGATGTGCAACAAGCAAAATGTTTGAGTTTTGGAAGGTATGAAGTTTGGCTTATTTGATTTTTGTGAAGCACGTGTAATGGAAAAACAAAAAAAGTTTCATTTAATTCAAGTGAATATAGGAGAAAAGAAATTATTGAATTAATACATTCTAATATATGTGGACCAATGGAAGTGGCTTCCATGCGAGGGTCCAAATATTTTATCACTTTCATTGATGACTTCTCAAGAAATTTATGGGTATACTTCATGAAACAAAAGAGTAGTGCTTTGGATATGTTCAAAGTCTTTGTGGTTGAAGTTGAAATACAAATAGAGAAGGTAAAAGCACTAAGGACTGATAATGGAGGTGAGTATTGCTTCAAGGATTTTGATACATTTTGTAGGTTGCATGGCATTACAAGGCATAAAACTACACCATACTCCCCACAATAAAATGGTATTGCAGAAAGGTTAAATAGAACCTTAGTAGAGAAGGCAAGGAGAATGAGAGAGGATGTACACTTAAGAAATTTTTTTTTGGCTAAATATTTACATACAGTAAATTATGTGAACAATTTGTCTTCTAGCTCTTTTTGGATGGAAAGACACCAGAGGAGGCTTGGAGTGGCAAGAAGCCCACAATAGCACATATAAGAGTCTTTGGATATGAAACCTACATGCATGTTCCCAAGGAGAATAGAAGAAAACTTGATAACAAGTTAGTGAAATGCTTCTCATTGGGTATTGAAGGAATCAAAGGATACAAGTTATGGATCCCATTAGAACACCGTCATGCATATAGCTGAGACATCATCTTCAAGGAAGAGTTTACTGGTGAAAATCAAGCAAATTTGGATACTCAAGCAAATGAGGAACAACAAGGAATAACTTCTAAAATAAAAAATCAATAGGCTGGAAATTATCAGCAAGTGTTGCCAAATACAAGTGTTACTCCTATTTCAACTCCATTGTGTGAGGTGCAACCGCTTATAAGTGGGTCTAATTATGAAAGTCAAGTACAATAGAAATAAGAGACTACTATGGAGAGTAATCATGAGAGTAATAATCTATTCATGATGAAGTACAATTAGAAAATGAGATAGAACTCAAAGGATCAAAAGTTGAACAAAGTGATAAGGAGGAGTCTTTGGAAAAGAAGAGCACTTGATATGCTTGGCTATGAACCAAGTGATTTTAATAATTTTACATTGTTTTTCATCTATGAAGAGGCAAGAAGTGTGAAAGAGGCTATTAATAGTGATGAAGCTATTCATTGGAAAAGGGTTATGGAAGAAGAAATGAGATCACTTGAACAAAATCAGACTTGGGATTTACAACCGTTACCTAAGGATAGGAAAGCAGTTGGTTGTAAATGGATTTTTAAGAGAAAATACAAAGTTGATGGTTTAATGGAAATATATAAGGTAAGGTTGGTAGAAAAAGGATATACTCAAGTAGAGGTGATGAAGACATCAAATAACAACTAAGGTGTAGGTTGAACAAAACCTTAGTTAGGCTAGGTCTTAGGGCTTGGTCTTGTTTTTAATAATTATTAATGTATTTGGTGAGACTTGGTTCTCAGGTAGCTATATTATAGATTAGGTGAGTTGGATTGATATTAATCAATCCATAAATAAACTCCTTTCAGATGAGTGCCGACATTCCCAATTGGGAATTTGTTGCTTCTTCATAGGAGAATTTGTTGTAATTATGGGCCTTTTTAAGCCCTTAGTTTTAATGCAATTTTCATGTTGGTTTATACCACAACAATGGTATCAAAGCAGGCAAATTTTTGGGGTTTTGGGTCATTTCCAACCTCCATTTTCTTGGGTTGGGTTATTTACAACCAAATGCTAATTTGTAAGAAGCTCTCTTAATTGCTGTCGAATTCTTGTCATAAAAAATTTGTTGTTGCAAAGGCACAATTTGTTGCTGCAAAATTGTTGTTGACAACAAAATTGTTGACCATAATTTATTTTGGTGATCAAATTGATCTTGGTGATAAATTATATTGAAAAAAAAAATTGTAAAGGGGTTTTTTATATAATTGTAAAGAGGGATTTGTGTTAACTTTTCCCTTTAACATTGTAAAAATTGCAAAGTTGTTTTTGCAATTATATGGGGAAATAGCATTATTTTTGTAACCCCTTAGCATATTTTTAAACCCTATTTGTAATACTCCTGGCATACACTAGAGGACAAATGGCTCAGGATTTGGTGAAACAAATGGCTGCAATCACCGCATTCATTAGTACATTGGTTTATAAGGTCAATGATATTAGTTCTTATAGTGGTTCCAGTCAACCTCCTGACCTTCGCATTAAAGCAAAATATGAGGTCAAAATTTATGATAGTTTTCATGATATTGAGGTTCTAAGTAGTTGGATCCTTGACATGGATACGCGGTTTATCTATAGCAAAATACCAAAAGATGAACAAGTTTCATTTGCACTCTTAAAATTTTTAGGTATAGCCAAAGTTTTGATCACGGACCGCTTAAGCAATCAGAATCCAATTGATAATTGGGATGATTTGGTGAAGAATTTGATGGAAACTTTTTATCCTTCAAACTATGCAGAAGATCTTGAATTTTTATGGCTTCGATTGCGACAGGGCTACAATATGAATGTCCAAAACTACATCGACCTATTCAACAAATTGAGAATTTTGAATGGTATTCAGGATCCTATTGCTAAGTTGATCACCAAATTCAAGAGTGGACTGTAGGAACCACTTTTCAAGGAGTTGAAATATACTCCTATCACAAATTTTAATGCTATTTACAATCAAACACAACTTATCGGGGAGAACCTTGCTGCTTAATCAGGTGGATCTCGCTCCTCTGACTCCACCAAAGATTCCAAAAAAAAACAATATCCATAGCAATAGAAGAAGACTTCCCCATCTTCTTCCTCTTATTATTCTTCCCTCTCTTCTAATACTTCTTCTACTCCTTCTTTTGATCCTAAGAAATTTTATGATTATTGTAAGAAGAAAGGTCTAGAATCTGAGTGTTTTAGGAAGAAGAAAAATCTTATTGTAGAAGCTCCACTAGAGGAAACACAAGATGGATGCATTGAGGCTACAATAGAATTTTGCTCTTATATATAGTTTCAAGGGCTTAATAGTCATACTTTGTTGACACACAACATGATTGAAAGAGGTCGTGACCATTTGTTTATCACATATGCCCACTTAAAGCACAATTACTTTGTAGATTGCATAATCGATAATGGCTCCCAAATGAACTTGATTTCTAGAGCCATCGTCGATCAGTTGAAGCTTCCTATACAACCCCATACTCATCCATACCCACTTGCATGGAAGGATGTGGGCACCTCCTCCATGATTATAGAAACTTGCACTGTGTCCTTTGCATTTGGGCCATGCTATGTGGACAAAGTCACTTGTGATGTGAATCCAATTGATTGTTGTGATCTCATTCTTTGAAACCCCTATCAATTTGACAAAATGTCCCAATATAATTCTTATAACAATACCTATACATTGCATCACGAGAACAAGAAATTTTTCATCTCTTCCATGAAGCCCACATACAGTTATACAGGTCCATGCCATACAACATTGGTCTTCCATAAGCCAAAGGACATGCCAGCTCTAGTTGCACACAAGGAGGATCCTCCTCCTCATTTTTTAGCACCTCCTCCTATTGCTCTAGTTGCTCCTCCTCCTACTTCTACCATGCACCAGGTTCTTGATTTGAAGTAGACCTTGCAGCTACCACCATAGGATATTTGTCCTCATCCTCATCCATAAGCTTTCACTCGAATTGGACCTCCAATAATGACCAGGTGAGGCCCTCCAACATTAGCATCACTTGGACTTCTCAACATATTCAGCGCTCCTGACCATTTGGCACCTGATTTTTTACCTTCACTCCCTCTAGCTTAGGTTCTTCACCCTCCATCCATTACTATTGTACAAGCATTGGAGTCCAATGCTTCCTTTGTGGGGAGGTATGATGAGGGCATCAAATAAAACTAAGGTGTAGGTTGAATAAAACCTTAGTTAGGCTAGGTCTTAGGGCTTGGTCTTGTTTTTAATAATTATTAATGTATTTGGTGAGACTTGGTGCTCATGTAGCTAGCTTCTATATTAGGTGAGTTGGATTGATATTAATCAATCCCTAAATAAACTTCTTTCGGATGAGTTTCGAAATTCCCAATTGGAAATTAATTACTTCTTTATAGGAGAATTTGTTGTAATTATGGATCTTTTTAAGCCCTTAGTTTTAATGCAATTTTCATGTTGGTTTATACCACAACAATATGGTATAGACGTTAATGAAACCTTATCTCCTATGGAAAAACTTGTTTCAATTAGATTACTATTTTTAATGACAACTTATGATTGGGAAATTGAGCAAATGAATGTGAAGATAACCTATCTTCATGGAGAGCTTAATGAGGATATTTATATGCAACAAGCAGAAGGGTTTGTAGCAAGTGGAAGTAGTAATTTGGTGTGCAAGTTGAAGAAATAACTCTATGGCTTGAAGTAAACCCCAATAAAATGGTACCACAAGTTTGAAAAACATGTTATTGAACATGGTTTCACAAGAAGTAATGGAGATCATTGCATCTACTTCATGTAAAAGGTAAATCACTTCATTATTGTAGATAATTTCAGTGCTGCAATCGTGAACCTTCCTTCTTAAAGACATGGTTTCTTACACCTACAATTTTCTTACCATGAGTCTTCCTCTTTTCAAGGCTGAAATAGGCTTGACTACTTACAAGTATGATCTTCTCACTCTGTGTCTTATTCAAATATGACCTTCCTCAATCAAGGCTTGGCTCCTTCAAAAAATACATCTTCTCAACCTTATGCTCTATCAAATTCTATAAAACTCTCTTACTATGAACCAAGATGGATTTTGCCACTATGGTTCTGATACCATTGATGGTAATTTAGCTAGATTATTTCACATGCCCAAGTTCCCAGGATCAAATATTAATCACATATAATATATACAATAATATTGCACAAAAGAAACACAAATTATTATTGATAAAATATCTACTAATGAATGCAATAAGTTATGCATATTCGACTCTTATTACAATGCTTTATCACAAATATATAATTATATGTGACTCATCACATGTTACACTCTTGACATTATCTCTCTTATAAAACTCTTCACTTTCCTACTTATACTTTGCATACTTTATTACATAACACTTGGAATCTTCTCACACATTGACATATATATTAGACAAAATATATATTAAATTTATTATTTTATTAAATCACTTCCTAGACTAATACTTACAAACTACCTATTTTTATCCTCGACTATCCTGAATAGGGTAAACTTACCTCACAGGGAGACTCACAACAAAGCCACAATAAAGAGTGGGATTCAACTCAATCTGGGGCCTTCATGATTTTTTAACGAGGTCAAATCCTTATTAAGATGTGATCTTTCAACTGCATTTGAACTCAGCAAGGAATAGGGAAGAGAAGAAAAAAATAAAATTAGCTCAACAAAAAGAAGAGGTGGTGATGCACCAAAATATCTGCTAAGATCTTCCTACAAAAATAAGTCTAAATGCTATGTGTCAGTGGTGAATGCTTCCTCTCCTCGACATAGTTAAGCACAAGTGAGAGTCATCAACATAGGCATACATGAAGTGGTAGGTCCAGCAAGAGAGCACATATGTCTAGTCTAAAAATAGACTAGACCCCTCACACACACATACATCAATAAAACCTAAAGTAGGTAAAAAATCACAGACACACTCATACACACAAAAATGAGTTCGTAGGGATCATAGATGATTAAACCAAAATTAATGTAGGACTCTATGTGTGTGTGTGTGTGCACGCATGCAAGCAATTATTTACAAATATTGTGCCAAAAGTGAAGGTTCAATTTCCCACAAGCCACTTAGGAGCCAACTACCTTTACTAAAAGAAATGAAAGGAAAGCTTAAAAATAACTAAAATTGCAAAATTATCAATCCTTTACAAATTGAACACCACTCTTATTTATAGATTACAAGGGGAAGGAATTCCCTCTAAAAACTCATGTAGAGATTTCAAGGTGGCTATTAATTTTAATTTTAGGTCACTTTTTTTTTGAATCGTCAGTCCCTCTAAGGTTCCCCATATCTGGAGTTATGAATGTCAAATTATCTTGAGCCCTTGGATAAACAACTATCATCTTTATTTCCATATACCTATTTGTAGGAATTCCCATCATCTAGATGTAAAACATTTCTTCATTCAATGTTCTATATCTACTAGTTGTTTCTACTATGGTTTCCATGTTGTTATTGTCCCTTCACAAAGATAGAAGATATTATTTTGTAAGAAAATATGATACTCCTTGAATATTGCATGCCTCATAAATTTTAACTTTTAGGGCATTGGTGTTTCTTCTTCAAAAAAATTTCATCATTTGGAATCAGGATCACTTAACACCAAAATTTTAGGATTTTTTCCTTGGACCTCATGTTGAAACTTTTGCTCTTCATCTTCTATTTGGGACTAACAAAATTTTGAATTTTTATACATCCTTTAATTTTAAAACTCAACCTTCGATCATCAGAGATCTTCTTTTATCAGGGTTTCTTTTATGCCTATATATGACTTAAATTTATGCTTTTTCTTACCAAAAAGGTGTAGTGAGCCATCACTACATTTCCAAATAATGTAATATCTCCAATAGAGAAGAGATCTCTCAAAGGATAGAAGATAGAACCAAATGTATTCAAGTTATAATAAATGATCCCTTCAAATATTATCTCCAATTTTTCATGGTACTCTTATTTTAAGTTAGCCTTTGATCAATGATGCCAAGTAATTTAATTTAATTCTATATGTTAACAATAAAGCTATTAGACAGTTAGTTAATGTGATAAAATTCAATATCTTTTCATTAATATTGAAATTGATTTATCATAGATCATTATGGAAATTTTAGAGATTAAAATTAAAAATTTGATACTAATAAATATATGTATCTTCTTATCTATTAAAAATAAATATATTTGGAAGTCAATTTTGAAAAGAATGAAATCTTGCTTGCTAGTTGGAATGGCAAGTTCTTAACTATGGTTCTAGGACTACAACTAATAAAGGTTGTATATATATAAATTCGAAAATTTAAATTTTATCCGGAAATGATTATAGGATAAGTTTATGTTTAAAGTAAAGAACATTAAAGGGGAAAGTTTGTAAAATCATAGATTTATGAGACATGCATTAGGGAGAAAATTGATTGAATATTATTAAAGTATAAAGAAAATATTTAGGCACATCAGCTACTTTAGAAAAAAGTGGCTCTGTGGATGCAATAAAATTGTTAAGGAAATAAACCTACCTATGGGATTGGCAACATGGAACTTCAAATTTTGAGGGTTTTAAATTTGATAAACAAAGAAGGAAGCTAGAACAACTAGTTTTTTGATAGGATTTTTTGATTCTATTGTTTATAGTTGGTTTGGGACAATGGCAGACCATGCTTAGTCCCAAGCTACTTTACAGAATTGCTAATGGTTGTTGCTTATTTACTCTAGGTAATGGCTTTTTTTTCTCTATTTTCATATCCTCCTCCATTTGATCAAGGGAATATAGATTCAATGATTCAAGCTCTTAAGCCAAGAACTAGGCTATAAACTCAACCAAATATGCATGATCATCCTTCCAAAGGCACCTTCATACCCGAACTGGATGTGACCCCTATGGTTGAGTTACCACCAAATTTCACTCAACACCCTATTCTTACCTTATCTTCTCAAGCTTTAGCATGCAAGTTCATGGGTTTGTGGCCTAGTCCCACTACAATACAAAAAATAATCAACATGAACTAGGGAGCCAAAGTCTCATCTTATGAATATATGATGGTTGTAAGAGGTTACTTTGTAGTAACCTTTACCTCTGTAGAATATTGAAACACCATATTTCATGAAGGGCCATGGTTTCTTGGTTATAGCCCATTATATATGACTCCTTGGACCATAACATTTGACCCATAGGAGGAAGAACCCAAAGAAATATCATTATGGGTAAGACTAAATTTCTTGCCCCTCCAACTATGGAATAAATCCACAATAGATATCATAGGAAATATCATTGGATACTTCATAGATTTGATCCACCAAAGCCAAAAATGTCATCTGTACACGTATATGTGTATAGGTTAACCTTAAAAAAGGATTTCCATAGTACATTGGAATCAAGGTGTTAAACTGGGTACATAATCAACCCCTTGATTATGAACACATCCCATTCAAATGTATTACCTATCATGAGCATGACCATTTCTCCATGAATTGTCCAACTAGAGTGGCATAGGAGGAGAAAAATAATGAGACATAATTCTAAGATCTAGTAGCAAAAAAATGCAACCACATAAAAATCCTACTCACCAAAAAACAAAAAAGTTCTTTTTTCTTAGTTCAGAAGAGGAGGAGAATCCAACTACAACATCAAAACTAGATCAAGGCACATATTCACAAGATAAAGGGGAAGACACTCCACAGATTCCAATGGAAGAAAATCTAGAAGATATCCTAGGAGAAACTCAGACAAAGGAAAATATCATCTATAAGAAGAAACAAAAGAGGAGGTTGAAGAAACACAAAATGAAGCAATCATTCCAGGAGGAACCCTAGCAACACAAACTATTGTGAAGGAAAGGAAAACAAATCAGCAGTTAAGAAATGAAAAACCAAAAAGGAAATATAGACTAAAACATAGGCCAACATATTAGAGAGCTTCTCCAAGAACAAGAAGCAGTATAAAAAATTAAGTTACTCTCATGGAATGGGAGAGAATTAGGTAGTCCCCTAAAAAAACTACTTAAAGTCACTAATTCATAAGCATCATCCACATGCAGTCTATATTCAAGAATAAAAAATGATAGAAAAATAGTTATAGCATAATAGAATAAAATTATACTGTATTCAGAAACAATCACAGTAGATGCAGTAGGAGCTTCAGGGGGTCTAATTCTAGCATGGGACTTGCAACAATAGGCACAAGCACAAAATATAGATAGCAACTAAATTTGAAATGCAATATGGATACCCCATAAAAATTGTTAACTTTTATGGACCAAATTATCCAGAATAAAAGAAAGATATGTGGCAACATATTGCTCAATGGTTGACCATTGAAAAGCCTAAAAACTTAATCATTGGTGAAGACTTGAATATGACACTCAAACATTGGGAAAAATATGGAGGAAACAGATCAAAAGTCCTAAATAAGGAAATAATAGAAAGAATTATTGCTGATGAATATCTCCAAGATGAGGTCCGAGGTGTAGACCAATTGGTTCATCCAAACCCCATAATGGGGGTGGAGGTCCAAGGTTCAAATCTTGGGCCTCATCGGACTGAACGCTTGTCCCTTTCCTAGTGCTTTCAATGACATAAAAGGTTTAAAATGATTGTGGCATGGTGGTTATAGGGGCGGACTGCGTGAAGATTTGTGTGGTGGCTTCTAGGGTGAACAACGCAGAATACTGTGGTGGCCATAAAAGCTAGATAGCCTGCCCGGATTCATGGCGGCTACCAATTCCACCATGTAAATTTAAAAAAAAAAAGACAAAAAAAAAATATATATATATCTCCAAGATGTTATCCCAAAAAAAAGGAAATACACTTAAAACAATTGGAGATATGGAACACATTTCATAGCTGAAAGGCTTGACAGGTTCCTAGTGAAAGAAGATCTATTAGTTCATTTTCCACTCCTCTCAATCCACATAGTACAAAGTTCCATATCATATCATAAACCTATCATATTGGATAGTGGACAAAAAATTTTAGAACCAAGGAGAATCCCCTTTAAATATAATTTGGATTGTAAACCTCACAAAGAATTCATCAGTTTGGTTGAATATACTTGGCAAGAACAAGTCTTGACAGCCAATACCCAAGAGATATAGAAAAGGAAAATTCATGACCTCAAAACAACTATACGAAAATGGCTATTAAATAAAACCAAATTCAAGATAGAAAAATTCTTACTGCTTCAACAGGCTAAACAATTAGAAGCAAAAATTGGAGATTCTCCTCCTCTACCACACCAAGAGGATGCAAGGAGAGAGCTACAAAAAAATATCTACAAGATATATGCAGAAGAAGCGTAGTGGAGGCTTTGCTCAAGAATGAATTGGCTAAAAAAAGGTGACAAGAACACTAATTATTTCCATATTAAGACAATTAAAAACCATCAAAGTAACACAATTATATAATTGAGCATGAAGAGATGAAATATATAGGGAAAGAGCAAATCAAAGAGTTGGAAAGAAAGCATTTTTCTAACCTATTGACTAATAAACATGGGAATATTGAAGCTCAAGAGTTGCTTTTGCAAAATATTCCAGGATTTCTCAATGAGGAGGACAAACAAGAAATGATTAAATGACTCACAATGGATGAGTTAGAAGAAGTTTTCAACTCTCTTTCAAAGGATAAAGCTCTAGGTCCTTATGGGTTCACCAATAAATTCTACCAATAATTTTTTCATCTTATTAATAAAGACTTGTTGAAGATGATTGAAGATGTCAGACTAAAAGGTAAGCTCTTGGGTGTTATCAACTCCACTTTTTTGGTCTTAATCTCTAAAGAGAAAAATATTGTAATATTTTCTAGATTTATACCAATCTCATCGTGCATTTCTTCTTATAAAATTATCTCCAAAATCATAGCCAATTGGATTCAAAATAAAATCGGCAAATTAATTGTTGAAGAGCAAGGAAGATTCATCCTCAAGAAACAAATATGTGACAACATTATAATGGTGCATGAAGCTCTCCACACTAGTAGGAAATACAAAAAGAAGCATATATCCATTAACCTTAATATGACTAATGTCTTTGACAAGATAGATATTCAATTTCTTGAAAAGGTGTTAGTTAAGTTTAGATTTCCCTTTCAACTTACAAGATGGATTGGAGTATGCATCACTTCCCCTTGGATCTCCCCACTAATTAATGGATAACCTTCAATATTTTTTAAGGATTCTAGGTGCATCAAAAAGGGTTGTCCATTATTCCCATATCTTTACATCCTACTAGTAGAGACTCTAGGGAGATCTCTCAACAAGTTAATAAGGGACCAAAATATCATAGGTATTAAGGTAGTTGTGCGATAGAGACACGTTACTCATGCTTAGTTCACTGATGACACCATTATTATGGGAGAAGCATCAAGAAAAAATATGAGGTAAATCAAAGAATGCTTATATGGGTTCACACAAGCCACTAGAGCATTAATTAACACATAAAAAAACTAAATTTTCATCCAAAACACCTCAAAAGCTGAATACAGAAGCTTCAGTTTAATCCTTGGATTCAAACAAGGAAAAGAACAACAATTTAGTTATCTTGAAGTCCAAATGGGTTTCCACCTAGAGGCTAAGGATAGCTGGAGACCAATGCTGGAAAAGTTGACTAAGGGAATTCAAAACTACAACAATGGTTGGTTGAGTCTGGCAGGTAGAATAGTATTGATTAAATCTGTTCTATCCACTCTCCGAATCTATCAATTGTTAGAGTAGGTTGTTTACCTTAGCTCATGTTCTCCTAGGTAATTTAATTTATTTTTATTTAGTTATTCCATGTATTTTTCCTACCCACTTATGTGTGGATATTTAATTTATCTTATTTAGATATTATGAGATGTTACATATTTATTTCTTAGATATTATGGGGATATTTTTAGATTTGACTATTCCTAGGAGTTATGGAAATATTTTTAGGTATATTTGGAGGACTGAGATTCTTTCTCCCCATAGTGGTTATAGATCTATGGACCATATAACTTATTCCTTTTGTATGGTGGATATTTTTCCTTAGCTTGATCCTACTCGTATGGTTGATCATCCTTGCCTATATAAGCAAGGTACCTCCATTGTACTTAATGTTCATTTTTTGATATAATATATGATATTGTTGCTCTTGGTTTTGCATATCTATTTGTAAGCTTATGCTATCAATTTGCTTTCAAATTCTTGTTTTGGTTGAATGTGGTGTTTTGTTAACACTTGAGATCCTTGTAGCTTAGAATTATTTGATTATCACTCCTTTCATGGCATCAAAGCAATAGGTGTTGCAATCATCCATTTGTGAGTGTTGTACAGTTGTTTCTCTTGTAGGCTCAAATATTGGTGTGGAAGCTTTAGTTTTTGTGATCGGCTCCTTGTTGGAGGTTTTATCCAGTTTGTGTCTCTCTTTCCATTTTCAAATCATCATCAACCTTCTAAAATCTCTTCTACCCATATTGCAATAGCCTCATTCACTTGGATATGTCCTAAGCAGATTTTTTTAGCATTTCCCTTTTTTGATAGGGTCACCAATACAAATTATTTTTGTATTTTGCATGTTTCTCCTGATAGAATATGAATTTTTCCATGAAAATATTTGGAGGCATTTATATGTATTCATATGATTTGTACCCAAAGTTTTAGATTATTTGGATAAGTATTCTTCAAGTTATCATGATTTTACGAAAACCTACAGTTTTTTAGTAATATGCATATATCTTCATCAAAGCTAGAAATATTTTACAATTTTTTTACAAAATATGTAAACTCACCTGATAGATCTACCCATAAAATTTTAGATCATTTGGATCCATATTCAGATTGTAACAATGATTTTACTATTTTTAGTAAAATTATTATTTTCAACGAAATATTTGAAATTGCTTAACAAAATTGTTTTCAGGACTGTAAATTCATGTTTATAATATATCTATAAATTTTCATATTATTTGGATTTGTATTTAGACATTTATGATGATTTTATGACTGCACTCTCAATATTACATTGTGAAAAGGTTTTTGCACTTGAACCAGTATATGGACTATTGTTATACAGTCCCATATTCCTTCATTTGTTGTTTGTCCACTTAGTTTGGACCTTTATGATTAGCTTACTTGGTGTTCAGTGTTAGTGGAACCTACACATTATTGTAATTGAGGATTTATTTGTCTTTGAATTCCCTTCCTTTGTTGTGGTGCATCCCCTTGTGTCAATATTCCTCAGTTTAAAGGAGGGGATTCTTTTGAAAAAAAATTCAAGATTTTTTAGATTTTGAAAGCTTAATTTGTGGATTAGTGTGATTTTGTAGCATTTTGCACCACCTTGTGACATCACACTAGATCTCTCACATTATAATAGCATTTTATTTTGGGGGGATCTTCTACTTTTTAGGACATATTGGAAACTTATTGTTTTCAACTTAGCATAGAGGCAAATGCTGAAACTTTTGAAGCATGATTTAAGATTCTTTGTTCATTATGTAAAAGTAAAGGTTTGGATCCTTTGTTCATAACTTTAAAATCCAAACCAATGGTGAAAGCTAAGGAGTATAGGACATGGTTAATGAAAAATTTAAGGATCTCTAGCATGCTTTATTATTCAATTTTTGGTGAGAGTTCACAAGAACACACGTCACCATGCTTATCATATGTTGAGAAAAATCATTTTACCTGAGGCACCTTCTCTTACAATTGCTTGCATGAAGGACATCATTTGTGACATTGCATATTTTTTTATGGAATCACTATCTCATGATGTTTTGGATGATGAGGTTGATGCTACAATACCTATTTCTATTTTACAGGACACATCTCTACACTTTTTTTATAAGGATGATCATGTTGATGTTGCAGCATATATAGTAGATATTTCATGGCATGTTACATCCTTACATACAAATGAATTATTAGATTGTGTTACCTAGCTCTTCATTGAGAGTCACACATTATTTTATTGACATGTATGTGGAGCTCACTCATTTATTTGATGATGATGTATACATTGTATCTCCTCCATGTACTTCTTCCTTTGTGTACCCTTTTTTGGTGTGTCCTTATTTGAGTGATCCACCTTGTCCACCATTTTCTTATCTTATTTCTTTCACATTGGGTGATGTACTCATACAAGAGTTGGATACAAAGATTTTGTCTTCGATTGAACTTTTATTTGGAGATCCTGAAGACCGTGTTTATTATTTTGAGGCTTCTAAGCCTCCACTTATTTCTCTTACTACTTCCATGGGCTCTTCATCACTTATGCAATAGGAAATTTGCGATTCTTCCTTGATTGATGCTCTTCACACATATATTCCAATTTTACACACTCATGGTTTCATGCACATTGATCTTTTGGATATTGATTGGGACTATATTCTACCCCATTTTGGTGTTGGTTTGGGCTTCTACATTCTTGGATATTCATTTCATAATTTATTGGTGACATCTTCTTCACTTTGGATTTCTTTGAATGATTCTATGTCATCATTATACATTTTTTTCCCATGTTCTCACACTCACTTGTAGTGGGAAGACATTCGGTGGATGCTTCATGGATACTTTCTTCCTCATGGAAGACACATTTTTCATTACAAAGGCATCCACTTCTTCATAGGACTTCTTCATGGAGATCATCATCATAGGGGGATGTTGGTAGCACTCCTTGGCTCCATTCTTACTTCTTCTTCTCTCTTTCTAGTAGGATGGTTTTCTCTCTTTGTACATGAGAACCTGATCAAGCCTTGGTATTGCGACTTATACTATGGAGATGCCACTTTATTTTTATATTTTTTGGCCCCTAGCTTCACTTGAGGGGGGGTGTTAGAGTAGGTTTTTTAACTTAGCTCATGTTCACCTAGGTAATTTATTTTATTTTTATTTAGTTATTCCATGTATTTTCCCCACCCACTTATGTGTGGATATTTCATTTATCTTATTTAGATATTATGAGATATTACATATTTATTTATTAGATATTATGGGAATATTTTTAGGTTTGACTATTCCTAGGAGTTATGGGGATATTTTAGGTATATTTGGAGGGTTTATATTATTTCTCCCCATAGCGGTTACATATCTATGGACCATATCACTTATTCCTTTTGTACGGTGGACAATTATTTCTTAGTTTGATCCTACCACTATGGTTGATCATCCTTACCTATATAATCAAGGCACCTTCATTGTACTTAAAGTTTATTTTTTAGATATAATATATGATATTTTTGCTCTTGGTTTTGCATATCTATTTGTAATATTATGCTATCAATTTGCTTTCAAACTCCTATTTTAGTTGAATGTGGTGTTCTATAAACAGTTGATATCCTTAAATCTTGGAATGATCTGATTATCATTCCTTTCATCAACTTCTTGTTTATCATACTATCAAAAATATTATTCATATGATTGAAGGCATAATAAAAAAAATCCTATAGTAGGGAGGAAGGCAAACAAACAGGATGAAATTCCATCTAGTAAATTGGGATGTGATCACCAAAGCTAAAGAGCATGGATTAGAAAATGTAAGTAGTGCCCCGAGTGACAAGCTCCTGTGGAACATGCTAAAGCCACCTCAAGCTCCCTAGAAGAAGATATTGATAAAACAATACATGAATAACTCTAAAAGCATACAAGTATTAAGAAATACAGAAAATCATCCAAGTGCATTGTTAATATGGAAGCATATGGTTGAGGTCAAGGCAATAGTTGCAAAAAAAATATCTTGGATCCTTGGATATGGCAACAATATCATTTTTTGGGAAGATTAGATTCTCGAAAATCCTCCATTATAGGAAATATGCAACCTTTATCTCCAAAATCAACTACAATATTTGGGAATTAAGAATATTAGTGACCTTATAGAATGGTTAGAAGAGGAATCTATCTGGAAATCTCTTCCTCTTTTTATTCATATCCAAGATGAATGAGATTGTTTCAAGAGGTAGAATATTGGTATAAGACCCATCAAGAGGTATATTTCAAATCAACTTATATGGGGGAACATAAGAAAGACAAGAGATTATACAATTAAATTTGGAGTTCACTCCCAACTGGTTGGAACATTCAACAAAAAATTATCCTCAGTTTAGAAAAGAGGATTTCACCTAAGCTACAAGTCTTCACTTGGTTGATGCAGTAGAATAAAATCTTAACAGGGGATAACTTGCAAAAGAGGAACATAGTGGAGCTCATGTCTACCTGATGTGTTTAAGGAAGAGTGAGACCATCAATCACCTCCTATTTGAATACCCAAAAGTGATAGCTATCTGGTTGGAAATTACTAATAGATTTGGTTGGGTCTTTTCAGGGAGATTAAACATTAATAGTTGTTTAAACCATTGGAGTGAAAAGTATATAGGAGCTAAATCCTTTAGTCAAATTTATATGGGAATCAATACTACACACTATAAATTAGAACATTTGACTAGACATAAATCAATGGATCTTAGAAGGGAAAGGAAAAAAAATAGGTGCAATAATAGGGAGAGTCATTTGGGATATCATAACTAATGTTAAAGCAAATTCTACTCAAAAGAAAAATCAAGAAGACTTAACTCCAAAATAGTGTCATATGATTAAAATTCATGATCTCCATGCATTCTTGGCAATAAGGTACCACCCTGTTGACCTGGAAGCTCCTGTCATCCATTATCCTGCACTATTATTTGATGGAGCATAAAATTCCAATTTGGGACAAGTGACAGTAGGCGAACTGATCCTTGCAAGCCCAAGGAGAGTGCTAATTAAATTCAAAATCAACTTAGGAATCACATCTAAAAACATGGCTGAGATACTTAGATGTGAAAAGGGGATGAGGCTCGTTATGATAGAGGGAATTAGACACTTTTTTGTGTATGAAGATTCAAAAATGGTCATGAAAACACTCTCCAAAAATAAAGATATTCAATATTTTTATTTGAGGATTGTCCAAGACAGGATCATGTATTGGGAAAAAATATAACTAGCATCAAATATTCCCACATCAAGTAAAAATTTTACAAGGATACAAATGCCCTAGCTAATGAGGCAATTAACATCACTCATATCCAGTGTAGAGTCACAAAGATGAAGATATATATATGAGGAGGGTTGCATGTCATGGAGCAAATAACTGCTCTAATGTCTAATGCTCCCTCTCTGTGTGCTCTGTTTGCTTTACCTTCTTCATATTTTTTGTTTGCTTTTGATTCTTAATGTTGTTGCTCTTAGTATGTTACAAAGTTATTTTTTTATGGTTCTTGTCAAGCATCCATTCTTTCTGCTATATTTTTTGTATACTAAGCTCTAGCTTTGGTTTCCTTGCCTGCTAGGAGACTTTATTTCCATTTTTCATGATTATTAATACAACTTTATTTAATAAAGAAACATGGAACTTCAAATCATTGGCTTTATAATTAATAAATAAACATAATAGGTGGTTAGTCAATGATGAAATTTTTAATTTTTTTTGGTTAAGTGTTGATTTAATTCTTATCATTTTATTTATGGTCCAAAATATCAACCATTCGATTTGACCTCTTTACCCTGAAAAATTCAAAATTAAGAACTTACATTAAATTGAGCAACAATATTGTATCTTGAATTTTTATTAGCAATTTAGTTGATGGATAGGACCTCAAACAAGCAATATAGGAGATTAAAATATAATTCAAGAGTTCAACTTTTCTACTTTTTTAAAACAATAATTTGGTTTAGATTAGAATTTCGAACTATTAAGGATTTCCCTTGGAAGAATGTCTATTCACCCATGGATCACTTTAAGGCCTCAATTTCCTTTGGTTAGTAGTCCAAATCAAAACTTATGTAGGTGATAGTTTGTAAAGAAGATTATGTCATGGACCTTTTAGGTGTGCTTTGATTAAAAATATAGAAGCATCAAACATATACTTCTTCATTATTCCTTCGATTCCACCATTTGAAGGTACAAAATCATGAAAATTAGAATATTTTATGTATTCTAGTAAAATTGGAAGAATTGGTGAGCTATTGGATTAATTATTTTGAATTAAATCATCGAGCATTATGTGGAGGATTGGTCTTGTCACTATTTATTAAAACTTGTGGATTGAAAGAAATAGTAGAATTTTCAAAAATAAATATTAAAATTGTATCCATGTTTGGATTCATATTTTTGTCTCTATTATAGAGTGTTTATAATCGCAATGTTCATCATCGAAATTATTGAGTGTGGAAAATTATGCTATACTTTTGGTTGAAGAATTTTAATGTACATGTAAAGGTGGTTTGTAATATGAAGCTAATATAAAAGATCTATGTGGATTCATGATAAAAGAAAAATATCTAGAAATTGGGTTCATAAAATTAAATTTTGATGGTACTTCCAAATAAAAACTATAATGAAGATGGTCCTTTTAGAATAATGAAGTCAAAATATTTTTACTTGTTCATAATTATATGGAACTTCAAAAAAACTACAGAGGGGTTAGGGAATTTCTTACAGAAAACAAGATTATCATTGAAAAAGAATAAAGTTGTATCTCAATTGAGGGAATTAAAAAATTATTAATGATATTTCCAATAAAATAGATGTATGGATTGCATTACTAATAGTACTATTTTTTATCTCAATTATGGATGGAGGTCAACTTTGAAATGTCAACATATTTATAAATGAGGAAAGAGGATGAAAAATAATTAATCCAATCATGGTGTTGATATTTATATTGGTAACATTAAGATTTTAGATGCTAATTAGACTAGGCAATTTAATATCTTAATAAAAATGATATCACAATTTAATAGATAGAAATAGAAATTTGAAGGATACATTTAATATATTTGATAGAAAAACTGGATAAAAGCAATTCATTGAAATATTAGTTTATATGGTCTAATTGACCCAATAGCGGATATAATATTTTGATATTTTTATGGGGAGTGTCCCTTAAAATAATTCATATATATATTATTAAAAGGATTAAATTGTAAATGTTCTTTCTTGGTAATTTTATTAGAAAGAATAAACAAAATAATCAAAGAAAACACAACATATGAAGAAAATGATTTTAATTATATCCACGAGACCAAAATAGTCTATGGTACCAAGAGCTTTAATACAAGATAGGATAGAGTGTACAAACATACTTCCTTTTGAATTCAAACCTTGGACCTCTCATTTATAATTCCAAAGTTTAACAACATCCAAGAAAGATAATTATTCAACAAATTCAAATGGCTCAACATCCCCTTATCATTTTTAGAGTGTGTTTCTTCTGTTGTTGATTTTGATGAGAAGTTTCCTATTTTTTTATTCTTAATTATTCAAAAAATTCCATTAATGAGTTTACTTTAAGATCATCCTCATATGCAATTTGTATGTCCTTGTATGATTCTCATTCCATGACAAAATATTTTTGGTCTGCACTACTCCTGTTGTGTAAAAGATATTTATTCATTCTAAGTTCTAACCATGCTTCCTAAGGAATTATCCATCTCCCAGTTTCATATCTGAGATTGTGTGAAAAGAAATCTTAGTTAAGCTATAAGTATTTTTTCCTTCCATTTGATCTTTGCATCTATATACTTCTTTTGGTTGTGTTCATAGTTTGGGTTGAACTCATTGATGTATAATTGTTTTTCCTTCCTAAATTTTTATTTTATATGACAAGTTTGAATTTTTTCTCATATACTATTTAAATTATTTATTAGAGTTTGAGACCTCATGATATTTAATGCTCCATTTTTCCATCCATTTGTTGTTTTTTTTCATCTATGTATCTTTTCTTCTATTCAATGTTTCTTTGATTACCTGTTTTGACAACATGCTATCTTCCATTCTTTATAGTTTCTATAGGTAGCCTGATAGACTTATCATAAATTCTACCTCTAGAGGAAAAGTTCTTGTTTTAGCAAGTAAAATATCATATAGGATTGATGCTTTAATTCTAAAATTATTTGTAATTAGTTGCTTTTGAATTATTTATATTTATCTCCATTTAAAATTTGATGTGTTACTAGCCCACACCTTACACCCATGTAGCACCATTAGAATAACTAATAAACTAAAAATAATCCTAATGGTTTCCCAATCCTACAACTTTGCTATTCTTCCCATATTTAGCAATGAGTAGAGTGCCCTCCATCCTGCTTATATTTGTTTCATCCTACATATTCCTCAATTAAGTTTGATTTGAAAATCTAAGTGAAGATATTTTTGTTTTGTTACTACCTCTAAAGGATTTACTTCAAATAAAATATATGGTTGTTTTTGTTCTCTGTAAGTAGAAAAGACCATAATTTTACTCTTGTTTGTGCTTATTTGCATCCCATATTATTTATAAAAATGCTCTATAGTTTTTAGATGTTCATTTAAACTTTCAAGTGTCTTGCCAATCAAGATGAGATCATTGGCATAGAGAAGAAATCTCACTATATAGTTATCCAATTGTATTCACTCTCCTCCCGTATTTTCTATCCATTACTCTAATTTGTCAATATAAAGGCCAAATAAAGTAGGTGACAATGAATAACCTTATTTCACCCTGATATCACTTCCAAAACACTATGTAGTCCTTCTAGTATCTAATTATTTCCACCACTTGCTCATAAAGTTTGTGTACAAGTGCTCTATAGTTGGTTGGTATGCTAAAATTTTCTATTCTTTTTCCATAATTTACCTCTAATATTGTGTTAAAATCCTTTTTAAATTGCACAAAACAACAATAAAAATCTCTTTTTCAATTTCATATCCTCTCCATTAGGTGCCTTAAAGTAATGCAATAATTTATTGTTGAGTGCTTTGGTCTAGACCCCACTTGCCCTATTGCCCTCTTTCCTTGATTTTCTACCCATTGACTGATTTTGCTTTTTACTATGCTCCCAAAAAATATTGCAAAAAGAGGATTAATCATGATGGTGTGGTAGTTTGAAGGATTGTTGATATCTCTATTTTTATGCAATGGTATGACTAGGTTGGTTATCCATTCTAATGGAAAGCCTCCTTTAATGATGTCATTAAAAATATTTTGGATTTGTGGTGCTAAGATGTCAATCCCACACTTAATATGTTTAGCTTGCAAAACATCTATATCCTGAGCTTTGCTTATTGCTATTTTCTTAATGCCCACCTTCACATATTTTAGAGAAAAAATTTCCTCAATTGTGTCAATTATAGGAGGGGTATCTTTTCTTTGGTTTCTCTTATATAATTTATTAGCATATTGCAATCATTGTTCACTTTTGATATTGTTTTTGTGTACCTTTTGATTTATTGTATATCTTTCCAAAATTGTCTTGGGCTATGCTTTACCATATATTTTAATTTTTTTTCTTTGCTCACATGCATTCTTCCTTCTTTCACTAATTGTTTATATATCTTACTATTTGTTTTCTCTTTGTCTGGTTATTTTAAGTTTCTCCTTACTGCTTTGCATTATTTAGTTTACTACTATCAAAAGTATTGTGAAAGTATATATCCCCTCTTTGCATAATATGATTGAGTGGTGTTTTAAAATTATTCTAATTTTAATTTGTCATATCACATCTTTGTTTTAGTACTTCTTTCACCAAATCTAGTCCCTATACCTAAATCATATGTTAGTATAATGTTTTGTGTTTATTAAAATATAAACATAATTTTATCGTTCACATTCATATACTCTACTAATTCATCCAATTTAGAATAATGAGATAAATTAATTTAGAAATATACAAATAGACATAGCAACACATTACATTAATAATCAAGTGGCAATGTAAATACTATTTCAAAATAAATTGTTCAATGCTTCATTTTGAATATGAAAGCAAGGAAAAATTGTAACCATAAATTCTATATTTTATCACTTATTTCCCTTCTATGAAAGTCAAAAAGTCTTCAAAAATAGGAATGTTTGACATTAATTTACTTATACAACATATTATAGCACAAGTCACACATAAGGATAAAGGGTTATATTTGTAGTTTTATGTGAATCCCAATAAACATGAATGTCTAGCATATTTTACTTTTAAAACAAATTATAGTATATCATGCCAATTTTCTCATTTTTTAATGATTATTAAAAAAATGATAGACAACCTTGATCTTCTTACCCCAAACCATGAAAAACAAAGGTGTTTCTTGGTATAATTAAGTGGTAGTTTATTACAAATAATTTCTTTACACTTAATAATTATGCCATTAGTTAGTGTTGAAGATGATCACCTCAATAATTTAAATGACCAGTTATTTTGCTAAATTATCTTGTTAATCACATTTATAATCATTACATATAACATAGTCATAAAAATAAAATTTAATATTTTTAATAGTATCATCAATACTTATCCATCTAGAGATGCTCTGAATTATGACCTATCTACTTGAAAAATAAAATTTAAATAAAACTTTTAAAATTGATAATAAATGATTATTCTAAGGAACTTGAGGGCCTTCCACAATTATAATAACTTTAAATAAAGGATATCAATAAAATTACAAATATATAATGTGGTGCTCCCTTGGGAATTAAAAGCTCAGCTCAAAATAGATATGTTTATTATCTTAGCAAGGCTTTCAAGTAGATCATATTATTAAGAATTATTAATTAAATAAATGCAAGTGAAATGTTTGCTAGAGATGGCTAAAACACATTTACAAAATATTATTTCTAGAAGAGGAAATTTACAATTAAGTTTTTAGTAGGACAATATTCAAACCTAAATCTATCTGAAGTTTGATTTATAATATAAATTCAATACTTATGGAAAAGTCTTTTATAATTTTCTTTATAAAGTTTCTTTGACATGTTTGAAGAACCAAAATTGCTACACAACTTAGACATCTATAAGGTAGATTACTTGGATGATATTAAAGTTCCCATATGGAAGATTAAAGCAACCAAGATAGAAGGTTCTTAAAACTAAGGTTTATTCACTAAAAGTTGAGGATTAATTTTTTAAATATTAATTTAAACTCTATCCAAGTTCTATACTTGGGCTCCAAAAGCATCTTATACTATTAATCTTTTGTCAAACAAAGATAAAATTACTAATAAGGAACTCATTCATATGGAGTCTAATATACTTCTAAAAGGATTTATTTAGATAAAGTTGTTTTTAGTGATTAAATTTTTAAACTAATTTCATTTAATCCAAAATAAAGTTCACTACAAGCAAGGTTATAGTGCAATTAAAGCTTCCTATAAGATGACAAGAAGATTCCTTAGGAGAGTGCTTAAAATTTTGGTTTGAAAATAGGTCATACAAAGGTTTTATACTCTCCCATTGTTTGTGTCATGGGGAGTAAGATTATTTAGGAACATAGGAATTTTTTGGGATCAAGAGAAACCTACTTGGAAAGTATCCTCCCAAATCATTGAAAGTTTCAATAATTTTAAGGTTTTGGCAACAACAAAGGTAAATGGACAAATCATCCCTCCAAAGATTGATAAATTAGGGTCCTGGCCATTTTTCAATGGGGCTAGATAGGGGGCCCTTCAAGTTTATATTTTTGAATATCATTATTCTAAATTCAAGGCTAGACTAGGAGAAGGTTCTAATAATTATGCTAGAATTATGCCACTCAAATTCTTGGTTTAGTTGGTAGAATATAAAGGAGTACAAAAAATTCAAATTTATAGAGACTCACATGTGGTAATTATAAGAAAAATATAGACAACACCAAACAATGCAATACAGACAAGCAAATGCAATGAAAAAATGATCTTTGTATTGAACAGTGGAGCCTTAGTCTTCATTTATAATGATTTACCCTGAGTGGGCAAGGGTCTATTTACAATGAACTTGCTCACTTTCTAGATTACAATAGGTAGAACAGGGAAAAATACCCTTTTTTCAAATACAAATAATGAGGGTATCTTTAATCTTCTCTTGCTCCTATCCAGTTGGTGAGTGGGCTTGAATATCCTGCGATGGGGCCACTCCAGCTTCAAGAGCTCATCAAAAACCTATTTCCTACACACATGAAATGCAAACAAGGGTTAGTAGCACCTGCATATATGATTGAAAATAAATGCAATAAAACCTTAAAACAATGATTGTAAATATGAAGACACGGTGCAAAGAATAGAAAATATATGAACCAAAATCCTTGTTGATTGACTAATCCTGAACTGTCTGTTAATGACCGAAATATTGCTCTTGAGAAATTGCAGGCATGCGGGTGGGGTTGGCCAACCACGGGAGGGTGGTTGCCTATGTGTAAAAACTAATAGGCAGTTCGATTGGAAATGCAAAAGCCCTAGAGAATCGATTTGGGACCTCAATGGCTCAAAATTCAAATGCATCATTCACATCCTGCATTGATTTTGATAACATAACGTATTTTTCCATATTTTGTTGGTTTATGGGATGAAGGTGCCTTTATAGACCCCTTGAGATTTTTGAGGGAAAGAGAGGTGGTAATCTAGCATTACCAAGTGGTTAGCTAGAGTTACCACACCTCTATGGCAGTTAGGGTGAGTCACCAAGGGTGCCTCATCCAAGTGGAGAGATGTCTCATGTGAAGGGACAAGGGTGAAAGGGATGTGTGAGAAGTGGCAAGGGGTGGTGGTGATGTGGCTAGGACATATTTTTAATGGGTAGGTAGGGTATCCTAGGTGGATTTTCTAGATTTAGAAAATCTAGAAAATACTTGTAATGTATAAATTTTTATGCCTAAGTTTAGACTTAGGCATATATTATGCAAGATTATAATGTGCAATATGGGGTGGAATGTGTAGGAAATAATATTAGACATAGGAATATATTTTATTATGCAGGATCATGTGGTGAAGTGAAAATGCCTAGTTTTTGGTGTCTACAAATGCCCCTTTTTGGTACCGCGTTGCATAAAACACAATGCGGTGTAAAAAAAATAAACACCTAATTTTATTAGATGGAGGGATGGACTTGTTGGCAATCGAATTGGCATAGATACAAGTTTTCTAATTTTGCAGCACCCTAGGCCCACTACCAAGCATTGAATGCTCGAATGAAAGGAATGTCCTCCGTGGTAATCTCTAGTAGGGTTGGTTTCGAATGGGTTTTGGAGATAAGGGATAGAAAAATAATGAAAGAGATGAGAAATTACGAAAAAGGAATGGGAAGTGGCTAAAATCCAAAGATATAGGGTGATGGACCGGAAGCATGATAGACAACTTAGTTACTTGAACCAACAACAATCAAAACAATGACTTTTAACAGAAACCAGTATAAAATCCTCAAAACTATGTAAACTCCAACAAGTATTACAGGGACTAGTACTCTATCAATAGCAAAATCCAGAAAGTAGAATTGAACTATATAATAAAAGGACTAATTTAATTGAAATCACAAAATAGAAGTCATACATAAAGATTGAGAACTTGAACCGAATCCAGAAGCTTTTATTTCAGAAGCAGATGTCAAATACAGAGCTACTTTTTTAGCAAAAGTTATCCATGTAAATTATAGAAAAGAAGCCGAATTTTATAGAAGAAATATGTTGCTCAAAATATTAATACCCAACCACTCTCATGATGGGCAAATTCAATCCCGATGATAGCCAAAAATAGTCAATTTTAGCCTTACAGATAACTTAGTATTAAAAATAGAAGGTTTCAGTACTAACTTGAGTAGTCAATATGACATTACAAGTAGCTTGGTTTCAAAGTTAGAAGGTTCCAACAATGATCCATAAATGGGCGGTCTAAAATGTAGCCTAGGAGAGATGCAACCAAAAATATGATGAATGGGTCTCGTCTTCCTTTTTCTGATTCTACCTACTTGATTTATACTCAGTGTGAAGAAGAATTCCATTATGGAGCACTTTTCACTTAAGGGCTCCCATGTGGAGCGCTTTTGATGTAAGCACTCCCTTGTGGAGTTATTTCCACTTAAGCACTTCCTTATGGAGCGCTTTTGACGTAAGCGCTCCATTGTGGAGTGCTTTCCACTTAAGCGCTACCTTTTGGAGTGCTTTTGACATAAGTGCTCCCTTGTGGAGTGCTTTCCAGTTAAGCACTTCCATGTGGAGCGCTTTTGATGTAATCACTCCCTTGTGGAGTGATTTCACCATTCCCTCACACACTTAGTCGTTTTACCAGCTTTCACTCTGTAGTTCTTGGCCCTGCTCTCCAAACAATATTTTTTTCTTAAAAAAAGGCTAACTTACCCAAATTGAAATACTGGAAATTATAGCTACATGAAGAGATTTTTCAAATGTCAAGGAAGAATTTATCAATGGATTTCCCAATGCTAAAACATTCAAAATTTTATATGCAACATATCAAGAAAATTATATAAATGTAGAAAAAGTATAGATAAGATAGGAAACCATACAATGCATTGCATATAGTTTTTTTTAGAAGAGACAGTTGGTGGAAGCACGACAATATAAAAACACTTTAACCATTTTTAATGGGAAAAAGATAAGTTTTACAATGAGATTCCAAACTGTATACAAAATAAAAAATAGCAACGATGTGACAAAATTGGCAACATATATGGTATCTTGCGGGGCATTGAGCCTGCCTCAATGTAGAGATCCCAACCTTTATCCTTGGGTATCAAAGTCCTAATTCTTCTCTAAGTCTTCGGGCTGCCTCTCTAATTTTTTATCACTACTACTGGTCCCTTCATCTGGACTTTCAAACTCTTCGAATTTTGAACTTGCCTCACTGTCTGTTGCTTTGGTATCTGAACTTGTCTCTCCAGTTCCTAAACCTGCAACACTATCTAATCCATTTTCTTCATTTTATTTGTCTTGTTAAGGGAGATATTGGTTTAGCAATATTTTAAAAATATGCTTGTATACTGCTAAAGCATCAATCCATCTCTCGAAAGAAAAATTTGACTATTTTTCTAGCTCTTGGATCAAGCAACAGAACATTTCAATGTGCTTGACATAAGAAAACTCCAGTATTCTATCAAACTCTATCAAGAAATACTAAATCTAGACGTATTTGGCCATGAGGAGGATTATCTAGGCATCAGAACTAGAGGCTTCCAAAGTGTTGATGTCTGAGGCATTATCTATGAAAGTAGTCCACAAAGGATCCAAATTTTGAATTGATGGAATAGGTCCCTCTAAATCTATGAAAACCTGCGATGCCAATTTTAACCAAGGCATTAAAATATCACAATGATATGTCATGCTCCTACATAAGGGAATCTAAAATCAGGCAAGCTTTCTTTTCCAGTTTAACCTTTGTGAAGAAATAGTGCAAAGTGGTTTTTGTTGTTACCAACGACCAAGCCAAATCACTCATAGGGGTAAGGTGAATAGGAACATTCTCAATCTTCCTAAGTTGGGTGGCTAGATGCAGACAATATTTAACATCCACCTAGGTGAACTCCAAGATATGTCTGTTGGCAACCACGACCTCATGTGCTTCTCTAAAGAATGCCAAGACTGTAATCCCCTTTACTACTCTCGTTGGGAAATCCTATAGAAAGTCTAGGTGCGTCTCCTTGAGGTGCTCCCTGAAAGGAAGAACATGATGCTCATTTATCTTAGACAAATGGGTTTGTAATTTGTTCCTTTGGACAGCGATCACTTGTATTTCTTGGTTTTCTTTGGAGATCACCATGATGTGATGATCATATAATTTGGATGCTTCTTTGCTTTCATATTCAAGAAACTAGAGCTTTTCTTTCAATTCTTCAATTTGAGCTTCCAATGCTTTAACCTACTTTTTGAACTGTGATTCTAAAACTTCAATTTGTCACCTCGTCGTAGCCAGGGCCTCTTAAAGATCATCAATTTTTGACTACACTATGAAAAAGTGACCTTTTTATTACTCACCATGAGCATAGATGGAGCCCATACCAACTTGCACATCACCTATTTTTTGTGTAGCATCTATTTTGGCAACATTCTCCTTAGTGTGGCGGATTGCATAATCGAGTGGGGTCATCTCTCCCAAAGGATTCTGTACTAGAGGTATTTTTTCAATGGTGTGCAGCTTCATTGTATCTAGATCAATTATGCAAGCCTTTTGATCTTGTGCCAGGGCCTGCAACTCCCTCTTTTTTTGATCCCTTAAATAGCGCACCATGTTGGAACAAGCCCTACGGATACTCTATGCAGTTGCAAAATGTTGAGCTATCTCCAACTTAGATTCCAATAGTTCTTGGATGCCAATCCTAAGGATTGGAGTAAAGTAGAAGACTAGATTCAAAATTGGTCATTACCTAGGAATCTGAAGGGGAAGCGACTACGCTCACCCTTAGAGGTGCTTGGGTAGCCACCGTAGAAATGGTGGGTTGGGATGTCGAGAAACTAGCATAATGGGAGGGGATTGAAAGCATATTAAGCTCCCTAGTTTCAAATATGTTAGTTATGTGCTTGGATGAACTATAAACAGGGAAGCTAAAAGAAGGGACTGAAAAGGCATTGGGGTTCCGATAAAAGGTGTGAATATTCCATATGAGGGAAGAGATAGTGCTAGGATGGCTAAATAACTATAAATGGTGGACTCAAGTAAAGGAGGTACACTTGATACATGAACCATTAATACCGGTATTGTGACAGTATTTTCTAGATGTCGAGTAAGCGCACAAAGGGGTTAGAAAAATCTAATAATGGGGGTGAGTAAGAAGGAACCAAAATGGATAAATGCATACCTTGGGGCTCCATGATTGAAGGGGCCATGGAAGATGTATCCAGCACTCTCTCCTTCTCTTCCATGTTTCCATCCATGTTCAGTGTTGTGTCTTCGCCTACTCACTCCTCATGTGTGGTGATGTGCTCTTCATCCACACCTTCATGCTCCTCAAACCTCGTAGCTACAGTCATTCCAGTCAAGGCTATCACTTTTTTGGTAGATTATTCCATGGAAGGCTTAGATGTAGCTTGAACAACTATCCCAAAGGGTTTTTGGGAACCAGTGCATAGATTTTTTGCGACTGGCTATAAAAAAGGTACCTCAGACTTTCTCTTCGAGTTGGTGCTTGCCATCTGGAGAGACACTAGGCCTTGTATTCATTATATAATGATGAGCCCAATATGGCATTTACCTTGACCTGCACTTGCCTTGGATGCTCCAAGTCATCAACTTCTTCGAGGTTGCATCCTCTAGGGGGCACCATATCAGCGAATGAGAAAGGCTGATAAATATTAATGTTATTATTATAATGTGATGAGAACTTACCATCAATAACCAATGCACCATCTGAGGACGACTTATCATTTTGGACCCTCATGATCCACCATTGCTATATTTTATGATCAATCCAATCTAGGTGCCTGAATTTCATTTTGGCGATAACAACCCTAGATAGTCTCTGCTCTTGATTGATAGCTGGATTGTACTCAGTCTCCATAGTGTAAAACTCCAACCACGGGGGCAAAGGCATCATCTTATCTACATGCCATTCTAGCTCTAGACCTAGTGGATTATTACGCTGGCTCTCCATATCATAATTGGGGCAAAAGTGAAAATATTTTACATTGAGGTTTCTCTAAATGATACCGCGTGGGTCCCTTGTTGGCAATTTTGGGTACATTGCTCTTCCTCTAAGTGTAGATGTTGTCATTGATGTCAAGAAGGTATTGAAGCAATTTGGTTTAATGTCAAAAATTGTGTCTTGATGAAGGTTTCAGCATGGACAATGATTTTCCAAGAAGATCAGGGTAGCCCAGTTGCAAAAGTTCAAGAAAAAGACAAGTAAGAAAAAGTATGCAGGCGGCTGGAAAAACTGTCACGATTTCATGACATGTTTCAGGAGAGAGTAAGCACTGGCAAAACTATCGTGATTTCATGACATGTTTGAGGAGAGAGAAAGTTTAGGCAAATGTGTCACAATTTCGTGACATGCGGGAAGGCAGAGACGAAGCAGGCAAAACTGTCGCGATTTTGCGACATGTCACATTTTTGTGACTCGGACAGTGCAGGAAGGCAGAGAAAGAAAAGTGTCACGATTTCATGACATTCTACAAAGGAGGTTGTACGGACAAGAAAGTGTCATGATTTCATAACATGTTGCAGAAGAGAAAGTCCGCAGTGTGATCTGTCACAATTTTGCGACAAGATTGAAGAGAGAGAAAGTGATTTAGGAACTGTCGTGATTTCATGACATGATGCAAAGTTCCAAGTAAGGGATGTCGCATTTTCACGACATGCTGTAGAAGTCGAGTTGAGGACTGTCATGATTTTGTGACATGCAGAAAAGAGAAGAGCCTGAAAGGAGAAGCGTCACAATTTCACGACAGGCAGTGGAGAAAGCATATGGAAGCCAGAAGTGTTGCGATTTCGTGACAGGCAGTGGAGAAAGCATATGGAAGCCAGAAGTGTCGTGATTTCACGACAGGCAGTGGAGAAAGCATACGAAATCCAGAAGTGTCACGATTTCACGACAAGCAGTGGAGAAAGAGTTCGAAATCCAGAAGCATCATGATTTCATGACAGGTTGCAAGGAAAGCTTTCGAAAGCTGAAAGCATCATGATTTTGTGACAGGTTGAAATGGCAGCTTGCAGTTGGATATGGTGTCATGATTTCATGACAGGATCATTTAGCAAGTCTTAAATAGAAGAAGTGTCATGATTTCATGACGAATTGAAGAAGGAAGAGCTTGAAGGCGAAAGCGTCATGATTTCGCGACATGTTCTAGTTTTGCGAGCATATGGCAAAAAAGAGCTTAAGGCAACGAAAGCGTCATGATTTTGTGATAGAGTTGCAGATGACATCAACAGAAGCAAATGTGTCATGATTTCATGACAAAAGCTAAGAGGAAGGCCATGAAGACTAAAGTGTCACGATTTCACGATAGAAGTGAGATGACGTCAGCAAGAGGCAAAGGTGTCACGATTTCACGACATAAGCACAAAGGAAGTCAACAAAGGCCAAGGTGTCACAATTTCATGACAGTAGGCTATAAAAGGTGTAAGGCTATAAAAATGTCACGATATCACGACATGTTGAAGTTTCATGCCAAAATCTATAGGGAGGCAATGAAGCCGACAAAGTTAAATCTGGGCCAACGCAGCATAGGGTTTTGCAGTCGACGTGGTTGAAGGGTAAATAGCTGACTAAGATCAAGATTTCAATCTTGAGATTGTGAGTATAAAAGGAGGGCTACTTTAAGAGTTTGGCATCGATCAAGTGTGTGTTCAAAGTGTGAATTGCACAGATAGAGTGCGGGGAGAAGTTCGATCATAGAGGTGCATAAATAGAAGTCTGATCGACTGCTGTGTTTGCGTGAAGTGTGCGACGTCTATGCTACTGTGTTTACACAGAGGTTGTGAAGACAGTGTTGTAGTGTTTGAGCAAAGAGTGCAAAGACTATGCTGTTGTGTTTTTGCTGGATGTGCAAAGACTATGCTGCTATGTTTACACAGAAGAGCATAAGTAGATCGAGTGCTGCTATGTTTGCGCAGACTATGAAAAGTTGGTTTAGACCAAGTGCAACTATAACAAAAAAGAAAAGAGGAAGAGGATAGATTTGTGCCAGACCGAAGGACTGTGTTTAGTGCAAATTTGAGGAACGGCTTTGCAGTGATAGAGTTGAGGACAGAGATCTCCAGCCAGAGCAGGGAAGATAGGTGTCTTCTGTGGATAGAGTTCCACTTGCTAAGGGCAGAGGAGGTAGAGGTCTTCTAAAGGATCACCACTAAGAGCAGAGCTAGGGTAAGGTGTCTCCTTTGGGTTGGTGCCCATAAACTTTGTAATTGGGAAGGTTTCCCAAAGAACTATGATATAACTTTTAGAGAAAAGTTTTATCCATGGAGTAGCCCACTTTGGGTGAACCACGTAAATTGTTGTGTCACTTTGTGGATGGTGTGTTGTGCATTGCTTTGATTACTACTATTTTTACTGCCATCTATACACTGCATTATACTATTTTGAAAGTTGATTTTAAAGCAAATTAAAAAGTGGTCTTATACTGTTCACCCCCCCTCTCAGTATAAGCTTGTGTTCTTCAATTGGTATCAGAGTGGGTTCCTTCAAAAATGTTTAACAGCCAAAAGGAAGAACTGGTTAAGAACACAATGGATTTTTTAGGTGGCAATGCAGCACCTATTCTTGATGGATCAGATTTCGATCTGTGGAGTGCAAGAATGAGAGTTTATCTAATGGCTCTTGGTACTGAGGTATGGGAAGTGATTGAAGATGAATACACTATTCCTGAACATGGTCCCTATACCAAAGAATACAGGCTCATGGTTCACAACAATTCAAAAGCCATGAATGCAATCCTGAGAGGCTTACAGAAAGCAGATCTTACCAAAGTTATTCACTACAAGACAGCTAGTGAAATGTGGAAACAATTGCAGGTGGTTCATACAGGTGATGCAAATGTCCGAAATAAGACATTTTAAATGTATTTTTGAACAAGTCAAAATGAATGATGATGAAAATATTAGTGACTACATGCTTCGTATGGATGAAATTGTTAACTCCATGAAAGATCTAGGTCTTGAGGTTGCTGAAAATGATGTGTGTGATAAGATTTTAAGATCTCTTCCTAATAGATTTAGTGAAAAAAAATTTGCTATCGAGGAAGCTAAATATTTAGATAAATTAAAAAAGGATGAGCTCCATAGTATTCTTGCAACATTTGAGCTGAGAACTCAAGTGAAAGTTGATGTCAAGAAAGAGGCAGCTTTCAAAGCTACCAAGAAATCAAAGGGCAAACAAATTCAAGAGAGTGATGAGTCTTCTAGTGATGAAGAGGCATATTACAACAAGAAAGGCAAGTTCTCTAGAAAACACAAAAGCAAGAAAAACATAAGATGTTTCAACTGTGGAAAGTTTGGTCATTATGCTACTGATTGTACTGTTTCCAAGAATGAAAGTGATGAAGATATACAAGATGTTAAAAGCAAGGATTCTAAAAAGCACAGGTATTACAGAAAGAACAAATATGAGCACATCAATCAAGGAAAGATGCATTCACACAAGAATAAGAAGAGCTTCTACCTATACAAAGCAAGTAAGTGTTCTAGCAGTGATAGTGAAAGTTCTTCTAGTGATGATGAAAATGAGATGCTGTTCATTTCAAAAAAAGAGGAAGAAAACTAAAATCAATAGGGAAGCTCAATGAACCCATAATCTAAAATAATTATTTTCATAACAACATTCTAACCACACCATGTTATCTTAAAGCCTCCAAACTCAAAATGAGTAGAGACTCACTTGCCTAACCTAGCCTTTCCCATATTCTTTGTTGGTGTGGTCAAGCTATCGAGAAAACTCCAAGGAGAATAGATAGGGCATGGTGTAATAGGGTAATAGAAAAGGCTTTTCTATAAACCCATATATTTTGGTGACCAAGCCCTAGGTGAGTAGAAAAGTGTCTCCCAACTGCTCATCTACCACCTGGTTCCTTAAATCCATTGGAACCCGCTCGCATTGGCCATATATTATCTTTAGTGATGGCTCGAGGAAAATTTGATTGAAGATATAGTAAGACTCATTTTTGGATAGGTTGTTTGTCCAGAGATAGACTGGCAAAGGCTTGCCCTCTTCATTAGTCTAATTTTTCACTATGCTATAGAACTTTTCATGCATATACTAGAAGAAGTAACACACCAACAAGGATGAGAGTCTAAATTGTTCATCCTTAGGGTCAGAGCACCTAATATGGGCTAAAAACCCATGTAATTGCTATGCCATGAACTCTACCCAGTCATAAAAAATTGGAATAGCACCTAGCCTCACTTTGGAAGGAAAATAAATCTCATTTTCTAGTATGGCCTGCACCATCAAAACCTGCCAGTCATACACCCACATGTCTATTGGGAGACCTGATACATACATCATGATGGAATAAATTTCATGATGTGCAAACTTAGCCAGGGGTTTTGAAAGCTAGGGAAATTCATTTGTTGCTGCAATATACCCTAGCTATCCTCTCATGAAATGCTACATCTTTGGTTTTGGTTGATATCCATCACTTTATTCATCTATGTGTATCTTCCTTCGAATGAACTTAGACGAGTGCTTCCTCCTATAGGCAAAATCCTCCTAGATAGAGCTAGCTGTAATGGCAAATAACGCTTTCACCTGAGCATTCCTAGACATTCTTTATTGGGCATCGTAGAACAATGACATGACCTTTATGAATTCAGGGTAGTGATGCAATGATGTGCATATGTAAAAATACAAATGCAAGTGGTAAACAATTGATAACGGATTTGTGGTCAAGGCTTCTCTACGCGCTTCTTCAACTTCCAAGTGCAATAGCTCCACATCCTTGTGGGTGACCAAGCAATCTCGGTACCAAAAGAGGGGATGCTGCAAGGTTGTTAATTTGACTACCTTCTTCTCCTGCTTTCGCGTCTTCTTTGATTTTTTTGAACCAGATGCCCCAGCTTGTGCCACTTTTTCTTTGGGTTCTCTCTCATTTTTCTCTTTTTTCTCAGTGCTTTTGTTCTCTTTACCCATGTATTCTATAAAAAATCAGTGCAATTCACCATTTAAAGGTGTTGGTTCTCTAAACAAATGTTGGGTGTAACCGTAGAGGAGAAGATAGAAATGCTCCAGGTGATTTTTTAAACAAATATTTTAACAAGGAGCCCGCCACCTTATAGCATCAAATTTTAGTCTACCATAATTTAATGTTGAGGACTTGAAGTTAATGCTGGTAGAGAATGTGCAGGAAAGCGTGTGCCTTGAATTACCCATGTGTTGGTGGTTGGTTTTTGGAAATGACAAATAACGACGATGGACAGGGAAATTCCCTTGGGGCACTTGCTGCACATTTGGAGGAGTGCCCGTACTGATCTGCATGGAGGGAACACTTTGGCTAATGGATGGGGGAACTGATTTGATTGGGTAGTTTTATGATTCTCATTTTTTTTAAGAAAATTTTGCACTTTTAGGGTTAGGCTTTGAAAGTGACACTTCCATCAATGCTCTTATCCCTCCACGACACTTGGCTCGATCTAGACGGATAGCTTGAGACAAAATAAAAAACAACTTTAAAGTGGGACTTTAGCTTAAGCACTCCCTGATGGAACATTTTTTGCTTAAGTGCTCCCTTGTGGAGAACGTTTTTCTTAAGCGCTCCCTTGTGGAGTGCTTTTCCCTTGAGCGCTCCATGGTGGAGCACTTTTAACTTGAGCGCTCTCTTGTGGAGCACTTTCCCTTGACCGCTCCAAGGTAGAGTGCTTTAACTTGAGCGCTTCCTTGTGGAGCGCTCCATGGTGGAGCACTTTTAACTTGAGTGCTTCCTTTTGGAGTGCTTTTCCCTTGAGCGATCCATTTTTAGCTTATCAAGAGAAGATTTTTTTTTGAGAACTTGCGGGGTGCTTTTCCTCAAAACACCCCCTTGATAGAACATTACATGGTAAAAGAGAAAGGACTCCTTAAAAATTATTCTCGCTTTTACCAGTAAAAATACTAATGCCAACTATCTCATCCTGGCTACAAAAAAGCTAACTATACAAACCTTTTAAAAGAAACTATATACATGAGAAATACCTGGGAGATTAGTGATCTCTATCAAAGCTCGGTAGATGATAAATTTTTAGAATAAAGGCATTCACCACAATTGGGAGAGTGAAACCCTCCATATCTTAGAGAATGAAAGAGTTTATGTGGTTAACTCTAGAGATTTGAAATGGGCCTTCCTAGAAGACGTTGAACTTCTCATGGTTCACTGGATTGGATTTATTTTCATTCCATTATAAAACCAAATCCCTAACGTTGAAGGCTCAATTAGAAGTCCTTTTTTCAAACTAGCTTTTGGTGGATTCAGCATTCTTGGCAAAGGACCTATAAGCTTTCTCTCTTTCATCTTCCAACTGTAACAACTGTGCTAATATTGCATCCATCGGGTTGAATTGGCCCTCTTCAGTATCAATCCACTTAAGCAACTGCAATGCAGGTAGCTCGATGTGTGTGGGCAAGACATCATCTTTTTTGTACACCAACGATTAGGGCAATGTCTTTATTGATCATTTTATAGTAATTAGGTCAGTCCAAAGCAACTAATCCAAGAGTAGATGCTAGCTCCACTTATTTTTTAACATCGTCCTCTTCAATATCTACAGCAGGTTTTTGTTTGTGGATTCAGCTAGCCCATTGCCCTACGGGTAATAGTTAGATGAGGTTTTTAAATATATCCCATGCTTTATTGTGAACTTATATATCTTTACACTGGTGAAAGGGGAGTAATTATCAGATATAATGGCTTCAGGTACATCGAAGCAAGTGATCAGCCCTTTGAGGAAGGAGATAACCATGTCCTAGTTAGCCTGCTTGGTCGAAATTGCCTTTGACTACCAAGTGAAGTAGTCTATGGCGGTCAAAATATACTTGTGGTCGGTGGAGGATTTTGGATTGATGACATCGATAAAGTATAGAACCTACTATTGGAATGGAGACTCCACTTATATAGGGTGGAGAGGAAGCGATGCATTCCTAGTTCTATCCAAGTAGCGTTGGCAACTGTCATAGCACTGACTGACCTTGTAGGCATTAGAAAAGAGAGTGGGCTAGTAGTAGCCTACTTTTGTGATCTTCAATGCCATCGATATGCCTAAAAAATATCCTCCCAAAATCCCATAGTGAAACTCCTCTAGTATTTTTACCTTCTTTGATTCCTTAATATATCTTAGGAGAATTCCATCAATGTTTTGATAAAATAGTCCGTTGGGTGTTAGGATGTACCTTCCAGCTTACATATGAAATCTACTTTATTGCAAAGTGTTGAAGTGAGAAGGGCATCTGCCTGTGTCAAATTACCTAACTAGATCATCTATCCAATCCAGACTATTGACTGATGAATTAGTGAGATTTCCATCTGGGGTAGGATTGTTTAAGTCAAGACTTGTAGATTCAGTTGTAGCATTTTTGTCCAACTCTTGGCATAGCGCTTTGCCTCTCACTAGCTTGGTGGGGTGTATCTCAATGTCAAATTTTTGGATCTTGGTGACCCATATAGCTCTCCTATTGCCCAGCTCACCTTGAATGATAAAATTTTGGATGTCTGGGTGTATCACATACACTATCATTTTACTCTGAGAGATGAAATATCGAAACTTCTAAAGATACCTCATCACTGCATGTACCTATGATTCAATAAAATTGAACTTTTATTCATGTGGCTAGATTATTTGGCTGAGGAATGCTATCAGGTGCTCATCTTTGTCTTTGTTTTTTGTGTCAGAACGAGGACGTAGCTCTCTAGCTCCCCAACTATGTATAGAATAAAATCTCGTGAATAGTCAGGATTGATGAGGATGGGAGCTTGGGTGATCCACTCCTTGATATCTTGAAAATCTTATCTCCTTTCATCTATCAACTTGAATTTTGTATCCTTTTTCAAGAGCTCGGCCATCGGCTTTATTACTTAGGAAAATTCGGAGATGAACTTCCTGATGAAGTTTATCTATCTAAAAAAGGACTGTAGGGCTTTTTTATTTACTGGTAGTGGAAGGCATAAAAGTGCCTTAGCTCGAGTAGGATCGATAGTTAATCATTTTTTAGAGATCAAATGCCCAAGTAGCTTTCTTTATTTTACTGTAAAAATTGATTTCTTGGGATTTATGGAGACCCTGAATTCCTGACATTTTTCAAAAACTTGTTGTAAATGCAGGCTATGCTCCTCCCTTTTATGGGATAATACTATCATGTCATCTAAAAAAATTATGATGACATGATTTAATAGCTCACCGAAGGTGAGGTCCATGGGTCTTTGGAAAGTTGCCCCCTCATTAGAAAGTTCGAAGAGCATGCGTTAGTAGATGAATGTTCCCCACTTGGTGGTGAACATAGTATTATGTTGGTATTCATCTTTGACCCAGATCTAGTTATAGCTCAAGAAACCATCTAGCAAGGAAAACCTCTATGCTCCTACCACCACATGCGATATTTGATCAATATGGGGTAGAAGATAGTAATATTTGAGCGAAGCCTGGTTGATATTTTGAAAATCAATACATAAGTGAATATCATCATTATTCTTTCATACTGGAATAAGGTTGGCCACCCAGGAGGAATTCTTGATCGAATAAATGATCTTACCTTCAAGCATCTTCCAAAGCTTAGCCTTCATCAACATTTAGATTTTTCAGGTTGATGGGCCTTTGCTTCTATCAAAACAGTCTGACTCCCTCCTCCAACTCGATGTTGTGTTGGATGATATCTTTATCATACCCCTTTAGGTCTTGGTAGCACCATGCAATGATGTCAGGGTATTCTTTTCAAAGGGTATGAATATGTTGAAGCTCTTCAACTATGCAGTCAACCCCTACCTTGATAATATTCCCTAGCTGTAACTCTAGGTCCATGAATTATTTTTGGTCCACTTTCATCTTGTGGCCGATAGGCCTATAATTTCGATCGAATAGACTCTCCAGTGTGATTAGGCCCTTCAGGATGTGGTTGTTTTTCAGTTGGATCAATCCCTCATGATCTTCCTCATTGAGGGACCACTCTTCGATGGAGGATGCTTCATTTACCAAAAAATTTACCAATTACTCATCATTATCGAACACCTACCAGTGGAGTTTTTTATTAGGTATAGATGACTTGTATATCAACCTCATTATCTTAGGCTTGTGCATCATATCATCTACTGGAAAAAACCAAGCATCGATGCAAGATAAGATGTTCGTAAGCTTGTTTTGCTCTCATAAAATTGACTTGATGTTTAGCACCATGAAAGATTCGAGAAAATCCCATAATTTTTTGTGGTACTCTTTCAAATAGTGTTGCTTGGAAATGCACTTACTGGTAACATGGTTGCAGATTAATTTAGAATCCCCAAATATCTGCAATTGTTTAATGCCAATATTTTTAGCCTTCTTGATACCAAGGCACAAAGCCTTATACTCGACCATATTATTTGTACAGATCCATGCAAGCCTATACAAATAGGTCTTCTACTTACCTGATGGAAAAATGAGCACGATACCAGCTCCTACACCATTCTTGCATCAGGCACCATCAAAGTACAGCTTCCATAGCTGATCGAGTGTAGGGGACTCTTCTATGGGTATTTTTATCTTGGCCCTTTTAGGCTTTGTCAATGAATAACAACCCAAATCATTCCCAATGACAACATTCAAATATGTCATAGAAAAATCCTCTTTGACCTGAAGATTGCCTAGGGATTCATCCATCAGGTCTACTATTTGCATTTCTTCTATCATCAAGTTGACAGAGACTGAGATCTTCTCCTCATGTTCAAGATTTTCAACATGAAAAATGGTAGGTTTCTCATTGAAGAGATTGAATCTCTTCCCCTTGAATGGGATCTCCAAATGCAAGTAGTCGAGGGAGAGATAGCCTCCCAACTTAGCCGTGAATTCTCACGAGAGGCACATACTAAAGTATGGCTCTAAGTTGACTACCATGATATATTGGATAATGGTGACTTATGGAATTTTGTGGATTTGTATGGGAACATCTTTGATAAATCCTACCATATTTACAAGAGTTTTGTCTAACTACAGCACTCCAAGGCTACTTTGGGTGTATTCCATGACCATGATACCCATGATTTCATAGATCACTTTGGGCATGATGGTTATCGTAGCACCTGATTCAATAATGTAATTATGCATGATCCACCTTTCCATGAGAAGGGAGAGGTAGAATGGTGAGGGTTAATTATTTCCTATGTCTGAGGTTGTTAGCAGAGATGCATATACTATCTACATCAGCTTACCCCCTTTACCCTTAGAGGATTTGAGAGATTCTTGAAAAATATCGATTTGACTAGGGATTTGGAGAGTGTCATAGAGGCTTACCTTAGTCAAAGACCTTTTCATTTCTTCAACAATGATGTATGTTGAAGTACTCAATTCTCCTACTCTCTTCGTTGTTGCATATATCCTTCGATACTGTTGTGTGGCATCAACCCACTAGCAATTGGTCAGTGAGGGATATTTGAGTTTTTCTCTAGCCTCATCTTGTGAGTTTGCTTGTGGCTGAAAATTAGGTGCTCTGGGTTGAGGGACCTTTTCATTTCTAGTGCGAGGCGGTAGGTAGTCCTTCAAGAGTTCAGGCAACTCTAAGGTCACCATTGGATTGGGAACCTTTGTTGAAGGATGTACCTTTTAGCTCCACAGTTTGGGTGGCACCGGTACCTTTAATGGCTCCATCTAAGTTGGATCTACTTCAATAGCTTTCTTACTAGTTTTGGTGAGGACCAAGACTTTATCAACAGAAGGGATCACAAAATTGTGATCAACTTCATGGATTATATTGACTTACTCATAAGCGCCACCGTACAACATCTGAACATAATTTAGGTACACCACACAGGTTTCTTCACTATGCAGATCATTACATGTAGTACACCAATATGATGGGTCTGAGGCTTCGGTCTTTTCATTGCTCATTACAGCTAAATTTCTTTTAGGCTATCAGTGGGTAGATAATGCCTGCTCTTTTATGATCGAAGGAGGAGGTAATATTCTCTTGTGAAAGCCTTGGTCATCCTATCTCCTTCTCATGATGGTCATCTAATTTTCCATAGTCTTCATGTATACCTTCACCTCTTGTAGCTCTTTGGACTGTACCTCATTCACAGTTGCCTGATTGGCAGCTATCTGACTTGCAGATACTGGAAATGGAGTCAACGGTGCAGGTAGCGTCAGGTACTGGATAAGAGCTAGTAATTTGGAAATATCTGGTACTTGATACTACAACATAGGTATTTGGAATTATGAAGTGGATATAATTTGGTACTAAGGGGAGGAATTCCATGGTTGGTTAGAATATGTTTGGGATGTAGGCAGAGTGGATGCACTCGGGTACATATTTTGTGGAAAATCTAGATAAATCGGGGTTATCGCCTTGGGAGGTAACTTCTCGATAGATATTAATTTAGCCTCTACCTTCTGGGCCTACTCATAAAGAGCAATAAATGTATTGATATTATCATATCAAATGTTGATACTAATATCTAAGTGGAAAGTCCTCAAGTAATAAAATACGACCTGCTCAGGTGTGGGTTGAAGGCCTTCTGTAAATCTTTGCCAGGTTCTTGTGAACCTAACATTGAATTTGGCTATCTCTTCCTGAGGATACCTTTGAATAGTGGTGAACTGGTGTAACAAATAAGTGTTTAACTTATTCATTGAAGTCCCTTATTAGCTGCCCAACCAGTTTAATCCATGAAGTAATGATATCGAGCAAGAAAAATTGGTACCACTAAAGAAGCTTACCTCTCAATGAAAGAACCAGTAGCTTCACCATGACGTCTTCATTGGTGATTTGATGGATGGTCCCATGCTATTGTAAGTAGGACCTTCAAAGCTATGGGTGGCATCGTATGTTGAGCCTATAAGGCAAGCGGTCCCATATGATTCCACGTTGCAAACTACCTAGGTGGAGGTGATTGCACCATGTGGAGTAGTAGAGTTGGTAGAACTTTCTGGGCTGGAACGATCAGAACACTCGGAGCACCTGATTGATCACTCGATAAAGCCAGAGTATACTGATGATCTGGAGAATTTGATGGATTGGGAGGTAAGTTTGTTGCTATATGGTTAGAATTTGGATCCTATGAATTAAGAACAACTTCTTGTGATGATGTCCTAACAAGCGAAATATTTGACCCGAACACTCTAGGATGTTCTCCTAAAGCGTCAATTTCAAGATCATAGAACTCGAATTCTTCTTTTATGTTTCTAGATATCCACCTTGTATGCATGAAGGTATGACTTTTTATACTGGTCTACGAGATTTGGAGTATTTTGAGTTCAGCAAAGTCACCAAATGTTCAAATTCAACAACCGTAATATGAACATCACTTATTAATACTGATTATACGTGGAATGTTTGGGTCCCATCGGGCATGCCAAAAAATGTTGGTAATCAAACTGGCTTAGATATAGGTTTTCTAAGTCTGCAGTGCCCTAGGCCCATTGCCAAGCATTGAATGCCCGAAGGAAAGGAATGTCCTCCGTGGAAATCTCTAGTAGGGCTGGTTTCAAAAATAAAAATGGGTTTTGGAGATAAGGGATAGAAAATTACTAAAAGAGATGAGACATTACAAAAATGAATGGAAAGTGGCCAAAATCCATAGATATAGGGTGATGGATCAAAAGAATGATAGATAGCTTAGTTACTTGAACCAACACAAATCAAAATAATGACTTTTAATAGAAACCAGTATAAAATTCTCAAAACTATGTAAACTCCAGCAAGTATTCAAGGGACTAGTACTCTATCAACAACAAAATCCAGAAAGCATAATTGAACTATATAATAAAAGGAATAATTTAATAGAAATCATAAAATAGAAGTCATACACATATATTGAGAACTTGAACCCGAGCCAGAAGCCTTTATTTTGGAAGCATATTTCAAATATAGAGCTACTTTTCTAGTAGAAGTTATCAATGTAAATTATAGAAAAGAAGCCAAATTTTAAAGGAAGAAATTTGCCACTCAAAATATTACTACCCAACCACTCTCGTGACGGGAAGATTCAATCCCGGTGACAGTAGAAAATAGTCAATTTTTAGCTTTATAGATAACTTAGTGTTGAAAATAGAAGGTTTTGGTACTAACTTGAATAGTCAATCCGACATTATAGGTAGCTTGGTTTCAAAGTTAGAAGGTTTCAGCAATGATCCATAAATGGGTGGTCTAAAATGTAGCTTGGGATCAGTGTAACCAAAAGGATGCTGAATGGGTCTCGTCTTCTTTTTTTTATTATTTTTCCTACTTGATTTATACTCAATTTGAAGAAGTATTCCATTGTGGAGCATTTTCCACTTGAGGGCTCCCATGTGGAGCACTTTTGATGTAAGCGCTCCCTTGTGGAGTGTTTTCCACTTGAGTGCTGCCATGTGGAGTGATTTTGACATAAGCACTCCCTTGTGGAGTGCTTTCCACTTAATCACTCCCATGTGGAGCACTTTTGATGTAATCACTCCCTTGTGGAGCACTTTCCATTTAAGTGCTTCCATGTGGAGCACTTTTGATGTAAGTGCTCCCTTGTGGAGCGCTTTCCACTTAAGCACTCCCATGTGGAGCACTTTTGATGTAAGCGCTCCCTTGTGGAGCACTTTCCACTTAAGCACTCCCATGTGGAGCACTTTTGACTTAAGCGCTCCCTTGTGGAGCGCTTTCCACTTGAGCGCTCCCATGTGAAACAATTTTGACATAAGCGCTCCCTTGTGGAGTGCTTTCAGCATTCCCTCAAACACTTAGTTATTTTACCAACTTTCACTCTTCAATTCTTGGCCCTGCTCTCTGAACAATAATTTTTTTTAAAAATGCTGACTTACCCAAATCGAAAGACTGGAAATTACAGCTACATGAAGAGATTTTTCAAATGTTAAGGAAGAATTTATCAGTTGATTTCCCATGCTAAAATATTCATAATTTTGCATGCAACATATTAGGAAAAGTATATAAATGTAGAAAAAGTACAGACAATATAGGAAACCATACAATGCATTGCATACAGTTTTTTTGTAAGAGACAGTTGGTGGAAGTGCGACAGTATAACAACACTTTAACCATTTTTAATGGGAAAAGAGAATTTTTACAATTATGTTCCAAACTATCTACAAAACAAAAAATAGCAACAATGTGAAAAAATCGGCAATAGGACTCAAGTTATTTCAACACAAGGAAACACTATTTTTTTTATGTTTTTGGCTTACCCCCTCAATTGATGAATGGGTAAAGAATGAAACCTACAAGCCAATTGAATGAATTTGGATTATGAAATGGGTGAATGTGGTGAACTCATATGTTGTAAATCAATATCAAGTTGTATGCCTCAAGTTCAGGGTGGACTTGTGTTGTCAAAAATTTACCTTTTGGTATGATTGACATGCAAGACGATGAAGTAAAGGAACCAATCCCCTTAGGAACTCATTGTCCTAGTGTCTGTATAAAATTCCTTAATGCAAAGTGATGTAGTAAGAATTTTTTGTGTTTTGTACCCCCATGAAGTAGGCATCAATGATAACCTTGGGCCAATTTTCTTAAACATGGGTCACTCGAAGATTGAGGGATCAATTTGATTTAATTTCAAATGTGATGATGTAGAATGATTTTGAACAAGTTTTCTTATGGTGATTTACTCATCCTATCGGATTGCATGGATAACCAATCTTTGCAACTGCCAAGTATCTAGAGTAAATCACTAGATACAAGGTTAAATTGAAGTGATGCATCTTGTGTTGTTTTGAGGGGGGTTAGGTTTTTTTTCAAACTCCTACACGCGGTTTGAGCATCGCCAAACGCGGATGCATATTTGATTGCCACCAAATGTGGGCGAGTGGTTGAACGTGCTTAACAAACATGTGCAATTAGTGAGACTTGTTTGAAAAACATGGAAGCATGTTTAACATCACAAAGTACAACTATAAATAGCCTTGGATGGGCAAATTGGCTCATTTGTGCATTTGAATTTTATTTTTTGAGCAGTTGAGAGATTTTGAGTTATGGAGGCAGCTGGTGAGGCAAGCATAGCGAGTGGTGGGGTGGAGGCTAGTAGCTCATCTGGAGCTGGAGTCACGGTGCACATTACAGAGGTAGGCTTTTGAAGGCCTTGCTTGTTATTTTTGTTTTTGTGTGTTTGTTTTTGTTTTTGTGTTTTTTTTTTACAGCTATGAAAAGGAAGGCGATAAGTTTTTTTTTTTTGGAAACTAAGAGGGGATGGTAATTTTTTTTTGTGAATGAAAAAGGGGGTGGAAAAAGTTTTTTTTTAAATGCATGAAGAGAAATGTTTTTGTATTTTTATGTTTTTAAAATGAAAATATTACATTAAAATGTTTTTGTATTTTTATGTGCAATTTTGACAATAATGTATAATGGAGAAAAAAATGTTTTTGTATTTTTATGTTTTTGAAATGAAAAGAATGCATAAAAATAATTTTGTATTTTTATGTTTTTGAAATGAAAAGAATTCTTTATTTTTTTTTTGTATTTTTAAGTTTTATTTTAATGCATTGATTTGGATATTGCGTAATATTTTGTGCAGGTGAAATTTATTGAGGCTCGTCATCGATGGTCGTCTATCATTTCTTGGGTGCGAAAGGCACTCACTTTGGATGATTGGAACTGGATAGAGGAGGTGAAATTTGGATGGATGTGGTCCGGTGGAGGTTGTTAGAGCGGATGAGGAGTATATATCTACTTTGGTGGAGAGGTGGGACCCTAATAGGGGGTCATTTCAAATTTCTATAGGGGAGCTTACTATTACCCTAGAGGATTTTTACCACATATTTCGAGTTCTTATCAAGGGATTACCAACATGGGTTGGCCATGAAAAATAGCATGAGTTGAGGCCTTTATTTGGTGATGTATGGGATGATGTGGATATGAGCAAGGGTGGGATCTAGTACTTGCATATGTATCAAGAGGAGAGGCTAGAAGTGCTTCCTACATTCATGGTGTACATATTAGGAAACATGTTGTTTCCTAATAGTATGAGAGCATGGTTCCCTTGGAAACAGGTTAGACTTGTGCTAGATATGATTTATGATCCACATGTCTATGCTTGGGCTCCTACTCTATTTTACTAGCTATATGTGGAGTTGTATGTGGTAAAGAGGCAAGGGCAAAAGGGATTATGCAAAAATTTGCTTCTTCAACTTTAGGTATGGGAGCATATCAATATTGCACAACCAAAGGGTTTACCTTGTGAGTGGGATAACTTATACCCTTGCACTCTTTATTGGAAAACCATAAAGGAACTTCTACTGAGTCACCATAGTTGTAGTGGCCAGGAGTATTGGGAGATGTTGATGGTATTGAGTAGTGATGATATCCTTTGGTGACCATGGTGAGGGCTTACTTGGGATGATAATGTGGCACAACTCCAATGGGTGAGGTAGGGTAGCTGGGTGATTGGGTGACATGGGAGAGAGAGAGAGAGAGAGAGAGATTTTATTCAATTATCTCAATTGATGCAATAATTTAGCTTGGTTCACGGAGTTCTAGATGCTCTAATTGTGTATAGACATCTGGATGATGAGCTTAGTCTTCCTGTGTCTCATAATCCTTGGACTATGGATGACGACCATGGTTATGATGTAGTGGATGTCCTAGATGCAGATGATGTTGGAATGATAGTTGAGTACAATGCCTGGTTTGATTTGCAACCTCCATGGACATCGAGTCAGGCTATTTATGATGTAGTGAGTGGTGATGATCGACATACTAGTGAGCAAAATCCTCGATTGCAAAAATATAGTTGAGGTAGTGGTAGTAGGATGCGAGCTAGCAAAGATTTATATCAACCTATAAACACTAGGGTTGGGGGTTGTGGAGATGGGGGTGATGGGTTTGATGTTGGAGGTGGCTATGGTGATGATGGAGATGATTTTGGATATCGTTATTGTGATTGTGGAGGCAATTTTGGTGGTGGTTATGGTGAGGGAGAGTAGGAGAGATCTCTCTACCACACTGAGGATGATTAGGGGATTCTTCAATCTGAGTAGGATAGCATGGACGAGGAGTGGTATCACCTTGCATAGACTATAGTAGCTTATGATGTAGATATGACAAGGCTACAAAGTACACTGGTAGCTTAATATGTTGAGATATATTAGCTATGGAGTAATATGAAGAGGCTATGAGTGGCTCCTTGTGCAGGTGGTGATGGTTCTAATGTTGCAGCTCTTTGTACTGAGATAGATTAGTGAGAGGTGCACCAAAATTGAGATCTATATATTTCATGGGCACATGTTAGGTACATTGATCTACTTTAGGACACCCTTGCTTAGCATCATATCTCGCTACCTGTGCAGTCTTCTTAATCAGTTTTTAGGTCAAGTAGGCAGAGTGAGTCAAGACCTAGCAACTCTTGCTCTAGGATTCCTAGTTTTTATGCTCTCTTTGATTCATAGGGATTGGCTTAGGGCCCTCCTAGGGATCATGGTGGTGCTAGCTAGGAGCACTTATTACCTCTTTTTGTAGTTTTCATTTTTTCTTATGAGCCTTAGTGCTCTAATGTATACAACCATTTGGAAAATTTTTATACTATGCGGTTCATATATATATACATATACATGGCTTTTATTTTGATCATTTTGTGTTGCACTTTTTTTTTATGTGGATGTTTGTATGGATGCATATGTAATGATGTGGTAACTAAATTATGTCTAATTGATTTTTGACTATGTATATAAATGAATTATGGATGCTATTTATTAATGATCACTTGTGTATGTTTTAGAATTTTGCTTGATAGAATCTATCTTCATTGTCTAATCAGGGGCACTAACATATGATATTGAAAAATGAAATGGATTATAGAATGTAATAATGGAATTAAATAGGATAATTTTTATTGCCTTAGGGATAGAATATTTAGAGTTTTTTTTGCAAAGACTCAAACATCCTAGTGACATTAAACAAACTCATCTATTTATCTCACAAATCCATATTATGCTAAGGTTGTCCTAGTGGTTTCAAATTTTTCAAGGACCAACTGTGTGTGCAATGAATGCTCATTTCTCATTATGAATAAGGGTAGAATAATCCATTGGTAACTTATGCCAATAATCTAGCTCATTCGTGAGCTTCCATAGATCTGTACAAAATAATATCGCTAATATGACAGACTTGGCACCACGTTTAAGAATACCCCATTGCCAAGCAGGTTTCATTCAACCCATTGTTGTAATGAAGATAACCCCACAGTTTTTGAAACACTAAGAATTACAAGGACTCAAGCTCCTTTCCCTTATTTTTGCATTGGATTTTTAAAATTTTGGGGTTTTATTTGGGATTTTTGCTCATTTTTGTATTGGAGAAAATGGATTTTTATTTCTTTTGGGATACTTGCTCATTTTGAGAAAGAGCAAGGGATTTTTATTACTTTTGGGGATTGCTCATTTTTGGAGAAGAGCAAGGTTATCTATTGTTTTTATTTTTATTTTTTGGGATACTTACTCATTTTGAAGAAGAGCAAGGGATATTTATTTTTGGAATGCTTTTGGGATACTTGCTTGTTTTGATGAGGAGCAAGGGATTTTTTTTGAATTACTTTAGGGATACTTGTTAATTTTTATGAGGATCAAGGGATTTTTTTTTAAGGATGAAGGGGAAGCTTGTCCTTTTGTCAACTCTTAGCTTTCTATACTATGCACATAATTGGATGAATAGGGAAAACCTTTCACTTTATGGCTTTGTCATTCCTAGGCTTCACAATGTTTTAATATATTTTGATGTGCATGGTCCAAGAGGAAACTTGATTGACCAGGAACAACCTATGGCACCTAGGTATTGTTTGATTTTCAATGGAGATTGTTTAAAACACTAGGAGTGGCTAAGTGATTTAAAACCTCAAGATTTATTTTAGCAAACAAGGTGTTATGCAAGATGCGGTGGTAGTTTTCCTACAATATTTTAAGAACTAAAAGGTGTACATAAAATAGTCAGTGGTCGTGTAATCATCATTGCTAATGACTATACAATATCTATCCTATCTTATGTGAACCCCTTAATCATCAAAAGATCATAATAAATTTTGTGAATTATTGTGGCTGGTGGATTGGTGACTAATGTTTGTCCTATGGTGCCCCTGATTAAGGAAAAAAGACTTAGTTGACTAGCACTTATTCAAATTAACCAAATGATTTATGATATTATGAATGGCATGAAGAGTTGCAAATGACTCAAAAATGTGTATGCGATGTAGGTGAAATGTGTGGGTGGATGTATGAAATACAATGATTTTTTTTAAACCATGTATATGTACATATTTATAATCCTCACTAAGTATAGAATGACCTTAAGTGTATTATATTTAATGGTTCGGGTTCCAATGTTCCTTCTAAATTTGCAATTCTATATGTTCTAGAACCCAAATTTTGCTTGACAATGTGTGGACCTAACTAATTAGTCGTAAATTTATCTCGTAAGTGCGGAAATGCATTGGTGTTCTATTGATTCTCTTTAATAATGATATCTCTTACTTGGAATTCATAGAGATGGAATTTTGCATTATAAGCATGCTTGATGCGATCTTGATATACTCATACTTATTCTAAGGTATTGATTCACCTTTCATCAAGTAGTGTGAGTTGATAAAAATGTGCTTGTCTAGTTGTGTCATCATCCATGAATTCTTGTAATGCAATGTGTAAAGAAGGGATCTCGAGCTCAAGAGGCATGATTGCTTCAGCTCCATAGACCAATGAAAATGGAGTTTTCCCTATTGGCATTTGGATGCTTGTGCAATAAGCCCATAGTGCCAATGGAATTTGAGTATGCCAATCTCTATGGTTCTCTTTGACAAGTTTATCAAGAATAGCTATCAAGATCTTATTGGTTGTCTCAAATTTTCCATTCACTTGTGGGTAATAAGGAGTCAAGAAACTATGTTGGATATTATATTTGTTACATAATGCTCAAACATCCTTGTTTTTGAAAGACTTACCATTATAAAAAATGATCTTCGAGGGGATCCCAAAATGATAGATGGTATGTTGGAGTATAAAATCCATAGTTTGAGGTCCATTCGTAGTGGTCATTGGTATCACTTTGATCCACTTAGTAAAGTATTCTATGGTAGTGATGATGAACTAGTGTTGTCCTGAAGAGGTAAGTGAATTTTTTTAATAAATGCCCCATTGTGAAAAGGGCTAAAGGCTTTGAATGGGTTGTAATGCTTGTGAAGGTACATGGGTCAAATTGGTATGCTATTGATATTTTTTATAGTTCTTTACATATTTGCAATAGTCACTTTCCATGGTGGGCCAATAATAACCCATATGCAAAATAGGCTTTGCAATGGCCATTCCATTAAAGTGGACACTGCAAGTACCATCATGGGCTTCAGATATAGCTCTTTGTGCCTCTATGGGATCTAGGCATCAAAGTAAGATTCCATCATAACCACATCTATACAACACGTCCCCCAAGAGAGTGTAAGAAGTTGATTTTTGTTTGAACATTCATTTTGCAATTCACATCAAATATTATAGGAGTATCTCAAACTTTAGAAAGTCTATTATTTGACTAAGGCAAGACTCATATGGCTTTGTGTGAATGAAACTAACACTCTTTTCACCTTTAGATTCTGCTCATGAGATTGTGTATTTAGACATTATTGTGATGATTAGCAGTTGGATATATCCATTTTTTATTCTTTGGAATCAATGATCCTAGATAAGCCACCACATTCATAAATTTATTAGTCGAATTAGACAAGTTGTCAATTTTTTACTAGTCAAATTTTACTAGCAACTTCATCGCTATTTCATGGTATTGTTTCAAGACTGTTTCTTTACATTGGTAAGTTCCTTTCACTTGGAACATGACAATTTGGGAATCACAAAAATGCTTATACATTTTATACCTATAGCTAATGCTAATTGAATCCCCAATATTAGAGTTTCATACTTTGCATTGTTGTTTGTGCTTGGAATATCAAGTTTGAATGATAAAGGAATTGGTATTCCTTCAGGTGTATAAAATATGACTCCAGCACCTTGTTCTTTTTTGCACTTTGACCCATCAAAGTAGAGAGTGATGTCAACATCGTCCTTAGGAGGAACTAGTTCTTCATGTTCAATGAAATAAAAGACCAAATCATATGGAAGCTCGATAAAAGGGGTTGATCGTTTGGAAGTGGAGCTTCTACAAGTTGATCAGCTATCACCTAACCTTTGATTGATTTTTAGCTAATGAATTAGAGATCAAATTACATTAAGAGAATTATCCATTTTGTGGTATGGTTGTTTTTGTACGTGTGAGTCATCATTTAACCCAGAGGATTTTCCCTAGCTATGACATAGGTAGTGTTACTTAGCATATAATTTTTGAGTTCCTTAGTGGAAAAAACCATTTCTAATCATAACTTCTCAACATAAGCATATCTTGTTTTATAAATTATCAATGTTTGACTAATATAATAAATTTCTTGCTATATTTTACTTACGTTCTTCTGCGCAAGCAATCCATAATGCAAAATCTATGGTAGAAATGTAAATATGAAAAGGGACTTCTTAACGAGGTGGTGTTAGCACTGGTGGTAAAGCCAGATATTTCTTGATATCATAAAAAGCCTCTTGACATTATTTTATCCAGGAAAATATGACCCCCTTTTGCAGCAGGTGATTGAATGGACTGCATTTATCTGATATTTGTGCAATGAATCAATGAATGGATTGAATCTTTCCTTGTAAATTATGTAACTCTTTTAGATTTTTTGGAGGGGGTATTTCAATAATGACCTTGACATTATCGGGGTCCACTTCAATGCCTCACTTGGAGACAATTAATCCTATAAGTTTACCTGATGTCACTCAAAATACACACTTCTTAGGATTTAACCTCACCTTGTGTTCAAGTAACCAATCAAAGAGCTTTTATAGTACATCGATGTGCTCAAGATATGTTTTGGATTTTGCTATTAAGTCATCCACATAGTCTTCAATGATTTTATGCATATAGTCATGGAAGATACATGTCATTGCGCATTGGCAAGTAGATATTACATTTTTTAGACCGAATAACATCACCTTGTAACAGAAAGTTCCCCAAGGTGTGGTGAATGATGTTTTGTATTGGTCATCAAGATTAATTTGAATTTGATTGTATTCTAAAATACCATCCATTAGATCAAGCATTTCATGGTTGACACAAGAGTCTACTAGTTACTCAATGTTTGGTAATGTAAAATCATCATTGGGATACGCTTTGTTTAGGTCTCAAAAATCTATGCAAACACGTATCTCCCAATTTAGTTTACAAATGGGTACCATATTCGAGAGCCATTCGGGATAATTAATGGGTTGTATGAAACCCACATCTAATAATTTTTGTAGCTCCTCTTTGAACATGAGTGTTATGGTAGGATGAAGTTTCCTCAAATTTTCCTTGAACGGTTTTGATTCAGGAGCTAAGGTGAGGTTATGGACCACCAAGTTGGGGTCAAGGCCCGACATGTCTTTGTATGACCACACAAAAATTTCTTTCTTTATTTTAAATACATCTAGGAGGAGCTCTTTCTATTTTATGGATAGGTCTTTTGCTATTTTTATAATTTTGGGATTGTCCACGTCTTCACTTATGTTCATGTCAATTGTTTCTTCAAGACGAATGTGTGAACCTTCTTCTAACTGATGTGGAGTAGGGATGAGATAAATGTCATTCTCCATATTTTCAAAAGACTCAGGTGAGGCTTCTTCTACTTCGGTTTGAAAAATAAAGCAGACGAAGTTGAATATTTTTGAGGAATATAAGCATTGGAAGCTCTTAGCAATTCTTCGAACAGGATGAACTCGGCTATGGATGGTGAGGATGAAATCCTATCCATGTTGACAATTCTAGCATCGATCAAAATCGGCTTTGCCAAATCATTGGGATTGTGGAGTGGGGTGAATAAGTCAATAGAAATCATGTTAACTTGGTGGAACTCAAGTGGATGCAATTTGAAAGGTGATATCTCTCACGCACTCTCTATAGGATGTAATTGACATATGGTGGATGGATTATGAAACTAATTATACAAATGCAACCAAGGTGGTGGTGGTGGATCTACAGGCAGTTCAGGTCATTCTCATGGAAGGTGCAACTGAAAGAAGGGTTGATGGATTGGAAACATTATAACATAATACTCTTCTTTATAAATGGGTGCTATTGGGGCTATATCTTCTCCAGGACCATCAAAAATGTGACTGATCATGTCCATGTTTTGTCCTATTTCTGAAAAGTCCTCAAAATCATCATCAAAAATGTAATTGATCATAATCATATGTGGTCTCATTTTTTGATAAGCTTCATAATCATCATCAAAAATATAATTGATCATAACCATATATGTTCTTATTTTTGGAAAGGCCTCATGTAAATAAGGTGCAAATTCTGGGTCTAAAAATTCATCCTCACTATCATCGTTGTCTTCTTCCTCTTCATCCTCCTCTTCGGACTCTAGTGTAAGTTATTGAAATGCATGCTCAAAGGAGAAGTTGGAATATGATGGCATGTATCCTAGGCTAGAGTGATCGTGTGCTTCTCAATAATGAGGCTCAATGATAGCATGTGGAACTTGCTCATATAATCCAAGACCATATCCCTACTATTTAACCCAATGAAAATATCACATGGGAAAATCTGGGATGGACAAATATTATAAATTAGCATGAAATTCTTGTATGGGTTCCTCATTAGAGGAGGTGGTTTGGATGAATAATCCATTCCCCCATATACAAAGCTAATCTTGTTTGGCTTAGAATCCATTCTATATACTATAGCCATGACCAAGGGTGGGTTGTGTGGGCAATCCTAATCTCTAACAAATTGAATAGGTGGTGTTATGGAAATGATTTTAACTATGTACTCATCAATGCTCGGGTTGGTGAGATGGATTGCAACTTGAGTTGGCTCAGATTTGGATGAGTCGGGTGCAAAAGTAGAGGTCTCCATGTCGGTTTATGGTTCAAATGGAGAATATGGCTCATGTGGTAAGGGTTCCTCTCAGATAGGTTGCCCTCTCTAGGAGACAGTGGATGGTGGAGGCTAAGATGGATTTGGTTGAATGGATTGGCTAGGAGTTGGTGGATTGGGTTGAGCTAAAAAGATGGAGGGTACTTGTAAAATTGGAGGATTATTTGGAAGGGATGGATGGGTTGTTATGGGCACTGATGAAGATGATGGGTGATTGGCAGGATGATCAGGTGTGATCGGGAAGTGGTATGAGTTAGATAAAGGGACTTGATTTGGGTCAGCAAATTTATATGCGAAGGTAGGTGATGATTGGCAAAGCCTCTAGAATGGGTGTTTTAAATGAGGTGTTTCTAACTAGAGGGGATCTTTTGATGAGTGGATGGAAGGAAAGGCTCATACAGGTTGGATATCAATTTGCAATACTTGAATGGCTTGATGTCAGTTGGAATGCAATGAATCTTTTCCTCATGTACATATTTCAAGCATTGATGCAATGTTGAGGGTACACACTTCATTTCCCTAATACAAGGACATCCCAGAAGTATGTTGTACTGCATGGCTCCTTCCAATATATGGAAGAGTGTATGTATTTTTTCATCCACATTGTCATGGGTAGAACTACATTTCCTACAGTGGAACACAAATCAAGGTGAAGGTGGATAATGTGATGTGATATGGTGGAAATTTGAGATGTTGGATGGCTTCAGTGATGATGATATATAGAGGAACCGATATTGATTAGTATCCATTTGAAGGGTTTTCGGTCAATGTGAGCTACAATATGCAACGAAGGATCGGGTAACTTCGATGATATGCTTTTCTCAAAATTATAGAACAAGATTGAAGGTTCCATAAAATTTTGAACACTCACCATAAATGTGTTGAAGGTGTTTGGATCTTTTGTTTGAAGTTTGATGGATTTTAAGATCTCCATTAATGCCTCATGATGTGGGGTAGATTATTGTATAAAATTATATATGGACAACTTGGCTGAAGCTATCCTTAAAATCTATCTCAACCAACTCCTCAAAGTGATGATGGGCTTGGTGGTTGGATTGGAATATGAATGTGTGGAGATAGAATGGTGGGGTTTGATTGTATGGGCACATTTGTTTGTTGTGCTATAAGAGTTAGCACTACTTGGATTGGTTTATTTTCTTGCGTGCGATTTACTCTTCTTTTCCCTCATGTTACTATGTGAATAATCCCTACAAAACCTTGGTGCACTTGAGATACATGATTTACTTGGTTGGGAGGAATTGTGGAATTTTATGCCCCAATCGTTTGTTTATTTACCTCATGATGAGGTAGCGGTTTCTAATATATACCAAGGTTCTTGTTTTGTTGGACCAAAGGGTTATCGATTTTTATATATCCTCTATCAATCAAATCTTGCATGATATCTTTGAATGTATAGCAATTATTGATGTCATGACCTTTCATTCGATGAAAGGTGTAGTACAAATGTTCCTTATAGCTCTTGCTATGTGGTTTATTTGGATCTTTAGGTTTCATTTTTGGAAAGGTAATAGCTTGTGCATCATACAACTTTTGGAAAAGTGATGAATATGATTTGGGTAATGGGGTGTAATTGCAGGGTGGTTGATTGAATTGGCATTAGTGATTTTCTACAAATTGAGCTTGATTTTGCAGCTATTGTGGGGGTGTAAATACTTGATAAGTATGTGGTTGTGGTTGTTTTTGTTGTGGGGGTTGTTGTACTTGGGCTTGAGCTTGTTGTATTTGTAATGGAGGTTGGCTCAAGACTACTTGGTTAACCTAACTAGCCTTGGACTAGCCCTAGTTATTCCTCTTTTGGCCTTGTTTTGCTATTCTTTCTTTTTCAATTTTATCTCACCTTCTTGGATTTTTATTTCTTCTATCACTCTAGCTTGGGTGAGTGCTTCCTCGAATGTTATATATAGTTGCAGTTGTAGTAACAAAGAGATTTGTTTGGAACAACTCCTTGTGAACATTAGGTTCAATTCTACCATGGGGAGGGAGAAAAGCAATTTGGTAATGACTACCCTCCAACAGTTTCTAAAGTCATAAACGAACTCATCTTCAAATTGGCATAAGTTGAACAAGTCATTCAATGTTGTTTTTTTAGATTCATAGAGAAAATCTCTAAGAATATAAATAATTTGGTGTGGGAGATGATTACACTAATCTAGGTTGTCCCTTAAAAATATTTGAGGAAATGTGCGGAGCATTAGAGCATTGTTTTCTTGAATTCTAAAGCATACATTGATAAATCCATTCACATGCTCCCAAGGGTCCTCATCCCCCTTGAATTTATCAAAATTTAAAAATTAAAAATCTATTGGGTAAGGTGGTGATGGTACTGAAGAATGAATGGGGTGATTGATTAGTTACCTTGAAGTGGGGTTTTGATATAGCATACCCAGTGTTTGCATGGTCAAGCTATCAATATGATTCTACAAAAACTAAAACTTAGGATCTTCTAGAAAAGGGTTAAAACCTTGATTTGTTTGCTACTACTAAAAATATGTGCATTGTTAGTTGAGATTTGATGATGGTTTTTAGTGTGAAATGGATTATGAAATAATTGTTGTTGATGAATTTTCTAATGAGGAGGATATGGGGGTATGATGTTATACTGACCTGAAGAGCTAGCATACATGTGATGAAGTGGATTAGTGGGTATGGTTATGGTTGGGGGTCGTGACACCCAAGATGCATCTTGAGTGAAGAAGATATACTGATGGGATGTGGATGGTTGGTTAGGGTCTACCCCTTATGAGTGTTGTTGTGGATTAGGATTAATACATTGGTTAGAACATAAGCAATTATTATATTTATAGAAATGCTTGCAAAGCAATTGTGGATGAAGATGGTATGGCCACATGGGGGTATATGATTGAGCCAATTGCATAGCAACCATGTGAGTGGATGTAGGTGGAGGGTAGGTGGTAGAATGCATCTCCACTAAATGAGGGATGTCATGATGCATGGAATCTATGGATGGCAACATTGACTTGTGCTTCATAGAGGGGGTTAGAATAGATGGTATTTTGAGGCAATGGGATGGAGGTATATTGCTAGGATTATGGTGGATGGTTGTTAGTCATGGTTGTAGTAGTTGATTCAAAAAGCATTTGTAAATATCTGATTGGTATGTTGTGGGTGTGAAAATATGGTTTCCTATTGTAATACAAGAATGGTATGAGGTGGAATGGTGAGTGGAGGTAATGATGGAAATATCAAGTTGGTTGTATTTAAGTAAGTTATAACGACATCCATGTCCACATACGTAACATGATCATTAGATGACATGGGAAATTAATTCCTAGGAGTCTTTGGGATGGTTTCATAGGTAGCCCTCTGCATCATATTCATATCCAAATTAGGGGTACAACTGGATGGTCCCATAGATAAGTCTAGGTACATAGTGTGGGCTACTCTGACTTGCCCTACCACTGAAGTGGCAAGGGATTGGGAAGATTAAGAAGGAAACTCCATGGATGAAGGCAACTAAATTTGGGCTTGGGTTTGCTTTCTAGCTTGACCATGGGTTGTTACCATAATCTAAGGGTGGGGTAAGATGGAAAATGTGCAAGCATATGCGTGAAGATGTAATGAAGATGAAAAAGCAAAGAACATGCAAAGAAAACAAACAAATAAATATTTTTCTAAGTTTTTCGTAGGTTTTGTTTTTATTTTTATTTATTTTTTAGTTTTGAAAAAAATAATTTTTTTTGCCTATGCAAGTCTAAGGTTTTCACCCATATGCTCACACACACTAACTTGGTGATGAAATCCAAGCTATGAATCCCACCAAGGCTTGGTGATGAAATACAAACCCAATGAGGGAGCCTAGGTCCTACTAGTCCTCACCCAATTCACCTCGATCAACGATATACCTCTCTGAAGAGAGATACCTACTCTATTCCTCGGTTAAGACAATTCTTATACTAGACTTGGTCAAAATAAAATGGGATCTCGATTGGGGGTTGGTGATGAAATCTAACCTTACCAATGTTTAAGTGAGTGTGTGGAAGTTTCTATTTTCTATTGTGTAATGCAAATCTAAAATGCAATTCTATGCTTAGATGTAGGAACATAAAACATACAAAGGCAACACATTTTCAAATCAAGGGTTGAAAAGCTAAATTTTAGAAATACCTGTAGATTAAAAATACATGCCAAACAGAAATAAAATCACAATGACAGAGTACAGAATAGTTGCACAAAAACAAACGATTTCTATTAATCGGTGGAGTTTAAAAACTCCTTTTTGAATACAACTGGGCCTGTAACCCTTTATTTGTGATACACAGTTACAAATTATGCTAGGGTTCTCCGAAACCCTAGCTGGCACGAATGGTGGTGCTTCCGAAGAACGTATCTTCAATCCCAACAGAGTGAGTGGGCTTTGTCGTATCCCTTGCTTAGACCACTCCAGCTTAATCAACTGCCATCAATAAACGGGATCTGTTATCAAAAACCTGCACACATTAACACTATCAAGGAGTTAAAAATTAATGAGAGGGCTCCACTGCGTGAGCCCTCAGAAACAATCTAAAACCCTATAAAAATGGAATGCAAGAAATCAATAACAGATTAATACATAAAATACGGCTACTTGCTTTAAACTAATTTATACCCGTTCTCTGTTAACACAGCTAGACCAGGCGACACCTGGAAGTAATGTTGTTGTCAGAATAGGTTGCGAAAGGCGCCCTGGTGCACTCATTGAACGCCTACGTGCTTCTGGATCTGGATTACAGACATCGGTCTGAGTCTGTGGCTGTAGGTAAACGCCCGTGGGCACTTGTTAAACGCCCGTGGGCACTTGGTAAACGCTCGTGGGCACTTGGTGAAGGGGTAAACTCCCGCGGGCACTTGCGACAGGAATGGGAGATTCTGCAGAATGCTGCAGAAGGAATGGCGACGAAAGCGGCGATGGATGCGGCGAAAGGGTAGCGAAAGAGAGGAGATAACCGTAGAAGAATTAGAATCAGAGATAGAAGTAGCAAAAGACATAGGGTTTGAGCCATCAAGGTGACTCAGTTTATAATCTACTCTTAGGGCACACTTTAGGGTTTTAACGACACTTTGAACGTGTGGCTAAGATTAAAGTGGATCTAAGGGTAGAGAATAAATCTAGGTTGTGAAATGGATTAAGATGGATGGACGGATGAGATTAAATGAAGGATGGACGGCTCAGATTAAATCACTTAAACTATTATTTAAATATATATATTAAAATATTAAAATATATATATATATATATATATATATATATATATTAATTTAAATAAATTTGGGGATGAAAAATGGCGAGAAAGGTGAAATTGGGCCAAATAATGGCGGGAAAGGTGAAATTGGGCCAAATAATGGCGGGAAAGTGTGGATTTGGGCCAAATAATGGCGGGAAGGTGGATGACCGACATGTGGCTGATAGGAAGGTATAGATGACTTGCAAGTGGCTAGATTTTGGTGTCTATAGATGCCCCTTTTTGATCTGCTTTGTGTGAAGACACAATGCAGCACAAAAACTTAGGACACCTGAAAAGCTGGATCAGACGCAACTCTCTCTCAAGATTAAAGCACAACTTTGAAGACTAAAGAATAAAAGAATATTTAAAATTTTATCAGCTTACCCCCTCAATTGGCGAGCGAGAATGGTTCTCACAAGCCAATTGGAAGAAATTTGGAAGAAATGAACCGTTTTTGCCCCAACGGTAAAAAGGGGTTGGTGTATGAACCATCTGTTTATGTCCCAACAGAAAAGGGGTTGGTGTACAAACCATCTGTTTATGTCCCAATAGAAAAGGGATTTGTTTACAAACCATCTGTTTATGTCCCAACAGAAAAGGGGTTGGTGTACAAACCAGAAAATAATATGATTGAAGACGATATGAGTGATGTGAAAGATGAACCGTTTTCTGCCCCAACGGTTAGAAAGGGATTTTTGCCAAATTTTAAATTCCATGATCATGTAAGATGAATTCTACTATTAGGAAAGTTAAAAATTGATAACGGATGCCCCAACTCCTGTGGGTGAATCCATACTATTGATGAAATTGCCTTGTTGGCGCCATTGATATGCAGAGATGCAATATGAAAGAGTCCGGAACTTCAGAGATGCTCCTAGTGACTGTATGGATAATTCCTCGGGTCGGAACCAATCAACCTAGGTAGCCTTAATCTCTAGCAAGACTCAAAATAATGATGATATTGAAGATTGTCCATGTTTAAGGCCCCATGAACTAGACCATCAATGACAACTATTGAGAAAATTAATCTTGGTATGAGGTCACTTGAAAAGTAGGATACCCAAAATTGATTTCCAATTTTCAAACAGTGAAATAATTGATGATGATAAATGGTAAGTGTCCTTATGGTGGTTTAATCCTCTTACCGAATTGCATGGATGCAAATCGCTGCAATCGCCAAGGTGATAGAATATACCACTAGATACGAGGTTTACTTTAATTTAATTTGGCAAAAATATGCATGATGAAAGAATAATGAATGAAATTGACGATAGATCAGAAAAATTGATGAATGTGGTTAATTTTGTGAAGGTTTTGAATGTTTTTAACCCAATTTGTAAATCAATGATGAATGATGCGCTTTTTGAGCAAAATGACAAAATTTGTTTCCAAAACTGTTGTAACCTTCACAAAATGTTTTATTATGATAAGAAGAATGGATGGATGCAATTTGATGAAATTTGGAGGAGGTAAGCTTCAATTTTGTAAGTTTTGTTCTTTTATTCCATACTGACATCAAACGCCGGTATGCATTTGGAGGTGGCAGAAATTCCCGTTGGTGTTTGAATGCATCATGAAATGCCCCACTACATTTGAATGCACCATGAAATGCCCCACTATGTTTCAGGGCGCCAAAACCAGCTATTTAAATAGTTTCAGCGAGAATTTCGCTCATTTGTGCGTTCAAGCTTGAGAGAAGTGCGTCTGAGTGAGTGGAATGAAGTGAAGTGAAGTGAAAGGTTGTGTGGGAGAGTGAAGCACCCGGGAGCTATGGCAGATATGGGAGTGGAGGCGCTAGTGCAGCCAGCTGAGGTATTTGTTTATTTAAGCAAGTACTTTTATTTGTTTTTTTTTTTTTTTTTTTTTTTTTTGCGTTTTTTTTTTTTTTTTGGAAAAAATTTGTAACCAATTTTTGTTTTGTTGTTTTGCAGCTTAGGGTTTTAGAGGCACAACACCGATTCTCCCCTATCATTCCGGGGATGAGGAGGTCCTTGTCCCAGGAAGACTGGGAGACATTGGAAGCAGTAGGGCTAGCGGAGGCAGCCCGGTTGGAGGTAGTTCGGGCAGATGAGGGGTACCTCTCGGCTTTGGCCGAGAGGTGGGATCCAGATTGGGGGACATTCCAGCTCCCGACTGGAGAGATGACGGTGACGCTTAAGGATGTATATCGCATCCTCAAGGTGCCCGTGGAGGGGGTGCGGGTGGAGGTTGGACGAGATAGGGCCACGGAGATGGCCAAGTTGTTTGGGGATGACTGGAGGGAGATCCGAACGGAGAGCGGGGGGATTCCTTACTTGGCCATGTATACGGCCAAGGAGTTGGTAGCGGTGGAGGCTCTGATGATGTTTGTATTGGCCAACATTGTGGCCCCGAACAGCATCGGGTGCAGGTTTCCATGGAACCTGATGGGTGTAGTGAGCGAGATGCTCACTAATAGGGTAGTGTATGCCTGGGCGCCCGTTTTATTGGTGCAGGTGTACCGAGAGTTGTATGAGGTTCGAAGGCAAGGCCGGAAGGGCCTAGGCTGTAGTTTTGTTCTCCAGTGCTGGGGCTGGGAGCACTTCAGAGTGGCTCGATCGGAGGGGTTGCCATGTGCTTACTGGGACATGAGCCAGGCTTATGGTAGGAGATGGCTAGTGGCGAAGGAGAGACAGTCGAGCCACCCCATGAGATCGGGGCAATGGTATAGGAGTTTATGGGCGGACTTGACAGATGCCCAAGTCATTTGGAGGCCCTGGCGGGAGGCACGGTGGATCGGTGATGGAGAGCATCTGAGATGGGTGCGACAGGCTAGATGGGTAGTGGGTCGGGGCCACAGCGAGGCAGAGTACATACAGATGTCTCGAGTGCTCCGCCAGGTCGAATTGAGACAGGATGTCCCCGGTGAGCCAGTGCGCTATCGAAGGCACAGATCAGAGGGGGATTTGCTGTGTGTCGAGTCATTGAGGGAGGCGACAGAGGACGATGAGGACATGGAGATCCTCGACGTGGATGACGTTGGGGTAACAGCTGAGTATGCAGCATGGATGGCCGCAGAGCCAAGGTGGGAGACACCATTAGTGGTTGTTGGAGCTGGAGAGGACGAGGGAACCGTAGAGGTTCCCAAGCACAGGGAGGGTCCCCGCCTTCAAGCTGACAGTCGAAGGCGAAAGGAGAAGATGGTGCGGTAGGCACCGGGGAGCAGAGATGACGAGGAGGATGATGGTGAGGGCCTAGGAGAGGCCACTGGAGAGACTAGAGAGGTACCCCCTAATGGGCACGAGGATGATCTGGCGCAGCTGCAGCAGCAGATAGCAGAGCGTGATGCTATGCTAGCGGTCCAGGATGAGAGGATAGCTCGGCTGGAGCAACAGGTTGCAGAGCGAGATGCCCTAATAGTTGTTCAGGAGGGGAGGATGGCCCAGATGCAGGCAGACTTGGATGGAGCGACTAGGGTGCCCCAGGATGATAGGGTGACAAGACTCCAGGCAGAGCTAGCGGAGCGAGAGCGACGACACGAGATAGACATATCTAGACTTAGATCTAGGACTCGTTATATTGAGGCTCTGGAGGACACATTGTTTAGGCATCACATTATGTTGCCTGATCCTCCATCCTCCTCTGTCTCTAGGCGTAGTGAGTCAAGGCATACCACTAGGTCTAGGGCTCCTACTAGGTCACAGGGGTCCTCTTTTGATGGTTAGCTTAGTGCTTAGATGCACTCTTTATGAGCCTTGGTGCCTTTTGGCATTCACTGTATGTTTTGATCTTTATACATATATATACATGGCTTTTATTTTTAGTGTTTTACTTTCTTTTGTATGAATGCCTATGTTTTTGTGATGCATGTTTTTATATGTTTTAATGCATATGTGATGGAATGGAATGCAAAGTTATAGATGATTAATGCAAGAATAAGTAAATGAAATATGCACTAAGAAGCACTCATACTTTTAGATAGTTAGATTTAGCCAACTGTTATCATAATTGTTTAATCAGGGGCACCGAACTTGGTGGCTTGTGAATGGATGACGTATGGAATGACATGAATATGGAAGAAGATATGGAGGTTGATATGGAAGAAAATATGGAGGAAGATTGTTTTACAAAGACTCAAACATGCTAGTGGTATCAAACAAACTTACTAATACTGCCTAATTCAACTAGGACCAAATGTGTGTGCATGTGAGTTCATTAACCAAATCAGAAGCATGGTAGTGACTCTAGGCAATCAAAAACCTGTGTGTGTGCAAGTGTGTTCATTATCCTCATCTTGCATAAATTAAGTAACCCTGTTATGGATAAGACCCCGAAGCTAGTTTTTTCGTATGAGCATTCAAAGGTCTCTCTTTGAGGAGAGATGTCGCCATGCAATGAGTATACTCCACTGCCAGTCAAGCATCTATAGCCCCGATGAAGGTTAACTCCATAGTCCATGTTGTTTTTGACCTTTGTAAGCCTTGGGGATGACTACCTATCCGTCTGACTGGACAAGTAGTACGATCTTTACAACTTATTTGGGATCAGTGGTGTGTGAAAAATGTTCATTTCCTTAGAGCTTTGGGGAATCGGATTCTCAACCAAAATATGATGAGAATTTTACCCTATCCTTACTACTCTGTTTATATTTATATTTTGTTATTTGCTTGTGATAGTGGTAAGAACCACTATTTTATGGACTATGTTTGCATGATAGGACATACGAGGATTACCCTGTTCACTTCGAGGCACAACCCAAGGATGGTGTTATCTGTCTTTGACACAAGATGTTTTTAAGATGTGAAAATGTGATAGGTTCAAGATCGCTTTTGAAATCATTTCCCAATACTCAAGATTTTATTTAGTGTAATTTGTGATATGGCTCTAGAGAATTTTGACATGCATTTCGAAGTTTGCTTAAAACACTAGGAATGGCTAAGTGACTGAAAACATTTTGGCAATGTAAATATGTGCAAATGGAAAATGGGTGTACGAATGACAATTCGGTTTGATGGATTTTATGAAGGTGCCCCTGATTAAGGCAACATGACTTTTTCTTGACCAAATTTTATATCCAAAAGATAGAATGGTCTCTAACATGATATGCAACTATGGCTGAAAATGAAATGTTATGGTTTTGAATGAGATGTATGCAACTAACAATGAAATGCAAATTCTTTTTATTTTATTTTTTATTTTTATTTTTTTTACAAGCCATGTATATATGTACATATAAAATTCAAACTATGCGTAAAATGCCCTCAAGTGTATAATATTAAGTGGTTCGGGTTCTTCCTCTCCCTCTAAACTGGCAAGTCTATAAGTTCCATTACCCACTCTTTCAGTGACCATATATGGAACTAACCAATTAGCCGTGAATTTATCTCGAAGATGCGACAATGCATTGGTGTTTTGTTGATTCTCTTTAAGGACAAGATCCCCTACTTGAAATTCTCTTAAATGAACTTTGGCATTGTAAGCACGTTTCAATCGATCTTGATAAACTCGCAAATTCTCTAAAGCATTGATTCGTTTTTCATCTATGAGTGTGAGTTGATCAAGATGTGCTTGTCTAGCAGTATCATCATCGATAAATTCTTGCAAAGAAATTCGCAAGGAAGGGATCTCGAGCTCAAGAGGCATGATTGCTTCAGCTCCATAGACCAAAGAAAATGGCGTTGCCCCAATGGGAGTTCTGATGCTTGTTCTGTAAGCCCATAATTCCAAGGGGATTTGTGTATGCCAATCTTTATGATTTTCTTTAACAAGTTTCTTAAGAATAGCAATTATGGTCTTATTTGAAGCTTCAGATTGTCCATTGGCTTGTGGGTAGTAAGGAGTTGAGAAACTATGTTGGATATTATACTTTTCGCAAAGAGCTCGAACATCCTTATTCTTAAAAGACATGTCGTTATCAGAAATGATTTTAGAGGGAATACCAAAACGACAAATGATATGGTGAAGTATAAACTCCACAATTCTAGGACCTGTCGTACTGGTTAGAGGAATAGCTTCAACCCACTTTGTGAAGTATTCAGTGGTTGTAATGATGAAAGTATGTTGTCCTGAAGAGGCAGGTGAAATCTTGCCAATTAAATTGAGACCCCATTATGAGAAGGGCCAAAGGCTTTGGATGGGCTGTAAAGCTTGTGATGGTATATGGATTAAATTAGCGTGTTCTTGACACTTTTTACATTGTTTAACATACTTGCAACAATCTTGTTCCATAGTGGGCCAATAATACCCCATACGTAAAATACGCTTCGCAATGGCCATTCCACTAAAATGACCACCACAAGTACCATCATGGGCTTCGACAATAGCTCTATGTGTTTCACCTGCTTCTAGACAGCGGAGGAGTACTCCATCATATCCACGTTTATACAACACATCCCCCAAAAGAACAAAATGAACTGCCTTTTGCTTAAAACAGCGGCGGGTAGTTCGAGACAAATCAGGTGGAAGTGTTCCAAACTTGAGGAAGGCTACTATCTCACTAGACCAAGGCTCATATGGATCCGAATGGATAAAGCAAACATCTTTTTCATCTTTAGACTCAGCACGAACAATTGCAGACTTAGAGATTGTGGAAATGATTAGGGGTTGTACCTCTCCAAGGGAGTCCTTTGGAATCAATGATCCAAGAGAGGCCATGGCATCCGCAAACCTATTAGTCGAACGAGGAAAACTAGTGATCTCATACCAATCAAACTTAGAGAGCAACTTCATTGCTACATCATGATAAAGCTTAATGGTAGGTTCTTTGGCTTGGTATTCTCCTGTAATTTGTTTAACCACAAGTTGAGAATCCCCAAATATCCGAATACGCTTAATGCTCATAGCTATGGCTGATTGAAGACCTAAAATTAAGGCTTCATACTCTGTTGTATTATTGGTGCATTGGAAGTCTAGTTTGAATGATAAAGGGATGGGAATCCCTTGAGGTGTATGAAACACAACTCCAGCACCCCGACCTTTCGCGCACTTAGAGCCATCAAAGAATAGCGTGATGTCAACATCTTCCTCCGGAATGATGTCCTCTTCTTGTTTAGTGATAGCAAATACCGAATCATCTAGGAGCTCAATAATCAAAGGATGATCACTAGGTAGTGGAGCTTCCGCAAGTTGATCGGCTATAACTTGACCTTTAACGGATTTTTAGCTAATGAATTCAAGATCGAATTCAATAAGCAACATTATCCATTTAGCGATACGAGTGTTATTATAAGTGCGAGACATCATATAATGCAGAGGGTTTTCTCTAGCTATGACATATGTTGTATGGCTAAGCATATAATGACGAAGTTTCTTAGTGGCAAAAACCACTGCTAAACACAACTTTTCCACATAAGCATATCGGGTTTCATAGCTTACCAATGTTCGACTAATATAATAGATAGCTTGCTCACGATTTTGTTCATTCTTTTGTGCAAGCATTGTCCCTAAGGCAAAGTCCGTTGTTGAGATATAAAGGTTGAAAGGGACCCTTGGACGAGGCGGAGCTAAGATCGGCGGAGATGCTAAGTACTGCTTGATGTCATCAAAGGCTTTCTGACATTCATCTGTCCATGAAAATTGTACCCCCTTTTGTAGTAGGTGGCAAAATGGCCTACATTTATCAGAAATTTGTGCAATAAAGCGACGGATTGAATTAATCTTTCCTTGTATTTACGCAACTCCTTCAAATTAGTTGGGGGACACATTTCCATAATGGCTTTGACCTTGTTTGGGTCCACCTCAATACCTCGTTTAGAGATAATAAAACCTAGGAGTTTGCCTGAGGTAACACCAAAGACACATTTCTTAGGGTTCAACCTTACTTTATGCTCTAGAAGTCTATCAAAAAAAATTTCCAATACATCAAAATGCTCTTGTCGAGTTTTAGATTTTGCCAATAAATCATCCACATAATCTTTGATAATCTTATGCATATAATCGTGGAAAATATAAGTCATGGCTCGTTGATAGGTTGCACCTGCGTTCTTAAGGCCAAAGGGCATCACCCTGTAACAAAAATTTCCCCAAGGTGTGGTAAATGTTGTTTTGTGTTGATCCTCAGGGTTTATTCGAATCTGGTTGTATCCCGAAAATCCATCCATGAACGAAAGCATTTCATGACCAGCACAGGTGTCGACAAGAGTATCAATGTTTGGAAGAGGAAATTCATCCTTAGGACACGCTTTATTTAGATCTCGAAAATCGGTGCAAACACGTATCCCCCCGTTAGGCTTGCGAACGGGTACCATGTTAGAAAGCCACTCAGGATAATCAATCGGGACGACAAATTTAACATCCAAAAGTTTCTGAATCTCTGATTTAACTAGGAGGGCCACAGTAGGATGCATTTTCCTAAGTTTCTGTTTGACATGTTTAGCATCTTTTTGTAAGGTGAGGTTATGGACAACCAAATTAGGGTCTAGGTCTGGCATGTCTTTGTAAGACCATGCAAATATCTCCTTCTTCCGCTTGAGTAGAGCAATCATTTGCTCTTGTTCCTCTGATGATAGACTTTTAGCCAGTTTCACAATTTGGGTATTATCTTGGTCTGTACTAAGGTCTACATCGATAGTTTCTTCAATAGACATGTGGGAACCTTCCTCAAGCCGATGGGCGTAGGGATAGATTTATGTCATCTAAAATGTCATCAAGCTCCTGTGCCTTGCTCTCATCTATGTCTGCCTGGAAGACCTCTGGCTTAGAAGATGAAGGTGAATGTGGAGGTGAAGGAGGAATGTAGTTGGCGAAAGCCCTTAACAATTCCTCAGAAAGGATGAACTCTAAAATAGATGGAGGGGATGAAATCCGATCCATGCCAATCAGGCTTGGGTTGATCAGGATTGGCTTATCCGGATCATATGGATTATGGAGCGGTGTGAATAAGTCTTCAAAATTCATTGTCAACTTATGAAAGAAAGAATAGGTGGAATGGAAGGGAAAACCGGTGAAGACCTCGGAAGACCTGAAGTGCAAAACAACATAGTTTTTCAGTTTTTTTTTTTTTTTTTGTATTTGTATTTTGAGTTTTTTATTTATTTTTGTTTTTTTTTGTGTTGTTTTTTTTTTTTTTTAGTGGTGAAAACCACTATTACACACATACATAAAGCAATAAAGTATTTTTATATATTTTGATTTTTTTTTTTTTTTTTTTTTTTTTTTTTGGTAGTGGTGAAAACCACTATTTTAGTATATACATATAATACAAGTTTGGATTATGGCTTATGGATGTGGCGGGGGTGGTGGTTCACCTCGTTCTTGTGGAAGAAGCAAGCGAAATATGGCCTCTTGGAGAGGAAACAATTGGAGATAAAACTCGTCTTGTTTAGTGAGGGGAACAATGGGCGCCGACTCTTCTTCAGATTCATCACCATTTGACATGACGTCAAATTCTTCATAGGCTTCATTTTCAAATTCGTCGGGGTGGAGGATTTCTTCTTCTGAATTAAGATTAATGCTTTGAAAATCTCGTTCAAAAGAAGAAAGGGATGGAAGTGGTTGGTAGCCCAGACCAAAACGCTCAGTGGGTCTCTGGTATGGCATATCGATGCGTTCAGTTACCCCTTGCTCGTATCGACCTAGGCCAAATTGCTGCCAATTATGTCTGTGGAAATAGCGAGAGGGAAAACCCTCCATCCTTTCGATATTTGTAGGGACTGGATGCTTAGGTTCTAGTATGGTGGTAGGACTAGAAGATGACTCTATTCCCCCATATACAAAATTAATGGAATTTGGCATAGAACCCATGTTATAAACCGATCCAATGGATAAATGTTGGTCATGTGGACGACCAAAATATTTAACTGTTTGCACATTGAATGGTGTGATGTGGACATATTGAATGGCATACTCACCAATACCTGCATCAGTGAGATGGACCTTGACTTGGGAGGGAGATAGACTAGATGATGGAATAGAAGAATGTGGGATAGAAGAATTGGAAGGATTTGGTTGGGTTGAAGCTTCACTAACTTGTGAAACATCAGCTGGTGATGGTTGGGAAGACGGAGGAATAATAGGTGATGTTGAAGAAGGTGTAGAAGAAGGGGGTAATGATGTGGAAAGAGATGATTGGTCATGGCCACATGTGCATGTGGTCACTGATGAAGAAGAAGGAAGATTAGTTGATGAAGAAAGTGGTGAATGAGATGGAATAGCGGAAGAAGAAGATGGTTGCGATATGATGGGTGGCTCCTCAGGAATGGGAGCTTTAGAAGAAGATGGTATAGAAGAAATAGATGGGGTCAAGAAAATATGAGTGGATGGCAACACAATCTCATAAGGATTTGAGACATAGTTGCAATGTTTGAAGGGTTAAGTGTCAGCAAGTACACAATGAACCTGTCCCTCATATACATACTTCAGACACTAATGCAGTATAGAAGGGACACATCTCATCTCCCTAAGACAAGGCCGTCCAAGCAATACATTGTATGCCATGGTCCCTTCCAAGATGTGAAACAAGGTATGCAAAGTTCGGGCCCCTACCTCAATGGGCAAGATAACTATGCCAACCGTGGAAGATAAAGAATCATTAAATGCTTTAAGAGTAAAAGTCGACTTTGTGATAAGGGATGGCGACAGCTTTAGATGACTCAACGTCGATGTTGTAATGATATTGATTGAGGAACCGGTGTCAATTAAGACTCTCTTGAATGGCTTGTTATCGATCTTGGCCATGATATGTAGTGGAGGATCTATACTTTTTGTTGACATAGGTTTGATTTCAAAATCATAGAAAGTGATGGAGGGCTCCATGCATGTTTGAATACTTCCCACAAAGTTGTTGAAGGCATTAGTATCTTGAGTTTGAAGCTCGATTGATTTTAAGATTTCCATTAATGCCTCTCTATGCGGGGGAGATTGTTGAATGAGGTCATAGATCGATAACTTGGCAGAAGCCATTTTTAAACTAGTAGTTAACCGGCTACTCAATGACATGATGGGTCGTTGGTGTTGAGTAGAATGATTTAGCGGTTGTTGAGAAGTACTAGCACGTCGTTGGGTCACTGTTACCTGAGGTGGACTGGGGGTTTGTACAGGTGGCTATGGTTCAGCCTGATTTTGTTGGTTCACCCTTTGACCCTAGGTTACTACGTTAATAATACCCACAAAACCTTGGTATTGTTGTACATGGTTGACTTGATTAGGAGGAGTTACCTGAGTTACTCCCCCTGAAGTTGTTGGAGCTTCCTCCCGATGTGGAAGGGGTGTTTGAAATATACCAAGATTTTGATTTTGTTGGGCTAAGGGGCTATCCAATTTAATGGCTCCAATCTCAATAAGATCTTGGATCACATGTTTGAAAGTCGTACAATTATTGATATCGTGCCCATTTTGCCTATGATAAGGACAAAATAGGTACTCCTTGTAATATTTCCCCCTTCTAGATGGGTCTAAAGGTTTAAACTCAGGTAACGTTAATTGATTTGTGCTATATAACTTGTTGAATATGACCGCATATGGTTCATCTAAAGGTGTGAACTGTCGCTTGGGATGATTGTTTTGCCAAGGTCGAGTTTCCATGGTTGGCCCAGTATTGGGAGCTAGTTGAGTAGGGGCGGGTATCGCATGATAAGCAATTAGTTGCAGTTGAATTTGCATTACTTGTTGTTTTTGAGCCATTACGGGCTGGCTCGCCACCACTTGATTAACTTGGTTAACATTTGAGGTTGTACTAGCCTGTGCTTGTTTGTTTTGGCCATAATTATTATTTCGTTGTTGGCCTTTTTGTTGCCATTCTTTTCTACGGGGTTTTAAAACACCCTCTTGGACTTTAATGTCTTCTATGATACTTGCTTGGGCCAACGCCTCTTCAAAAGTCCTGTATTGTTGTAATTGGAGTAACCAAGAGATAGGTTTTAGACAACTCTGGGTGAACATTTTGGTTAACTCCTCCATTGGTAGGGAGAATGGCAGTTTATTAATGATAGCCCTCCAACGGTTTCCAAAGTCATAAACAGTCTCATCGTCATGTTGCTTGAGCTTGTATAAGTCGGACAATGAAACTCTCTTTTGGACATTCAGGGAGAATCGTTCTAAAAACAGATTAATCAATTGCTCGTAAGCATAAATGCTATGGTGAGCTAAATGATTATACCACTGTACATCATCTCCTCCTAATGTCTGAGGAAAAGTTCGAGCATAAGAGCATCATTATTTTGGATTCTAAAGCAAGCATGCATGAATGAGCTCACATGTTCATGAGGATCCTCAGTTCCTCGAAATTTGTCAAACTTCGGTAATGTGAAATCAATCGGATATGGTGGTGAAGGTACCGAAGGATGAATTGGTTGATTGATCAATGACCTTAGCGTAGGTTTCTGACTAAATGAGCCAGGCGCGTTAAGCATAAGGTTGTCAATCTATTGTTGCATAGCATGGAGTCGATAATCTTCATTAAAATTTTGACTCATTTTATGATTATGATGATGTAATGGAAGAGTGGAAAATTGATGAGATGGGATGAAATTGCTTGAATTAGGCGTTGTGGAATGGACAGGTTGTTGGTATGGATGATACCGAAAAGAAGGTGATTGGGGTAGATGATGAACTGGACTAGGTTGGGAGAAAGGTGGGGTAGGAATGGACACCACCGAATATTGGGGTACCCAGGTGGGGCCTGAGCTAATAAAAGTTGGTTGGGTAGAAATTGGTTGGGGTGTAGGATTTACTACGACAGGTGGTTGAGCATTTTGTTGCTGTTGTTGCAAAATCAATTTGTCGAGATACTCCTTAACCTTATTAATCTCTAACCCAAGGGAGGTGGGATGATTGGATGAAGGTGGAGGGCAGGTTGCCATGGTAGTCACAGGAGACTGCATAGCAGGGGCGATGAAGTTGGGAGGGCAGGCTGCCATGGTAGTCACAGGGGACTGCACATCAGGAGCAATGAAGATGGCCGAAGTAGGCGATACCTGGGAAGGAACAGTAGACTGTGTCCCAGGTAGGGTGAAACCATAAATGGTTTGGGAAGAAGCGGGTTGAAATTGGTTATGGCTAGAAGAATTTCCACCAACTTCATAAAGAGAATTGGTGTACACCTGGGTACATGGAGGAGAAAGTGGTCGGGAAGACACTACATTTGTCTCCAAAGGAGAACAATTGAGCATCCGGGAAGATGTTGGAGATGAAGCCGGATGAACAGATACCACATTAGCCTCAAAAAAAGGGTTAGTGTAGACCTGAGTGAAACCATCGGGTATGGTTGATTCAATTTCCTACTGAAAAATAGAATCTTGCATAGGGGAATCTTGGATTGGCTCAAGGACATAACCAGTGCCATCTCTTAAGTGAGTTTGCACTTGGGCCATATCAATGTGGGTAATATGACAGAAATTGTCTTCCTCCATGGGCATGGCCATGCGATAGACGGTAGAAGGACGTGAAAGACCACGCAGCGAACTCGCTCGAAGTTCACTAGGATAAGTAGCCATGTTGGTAGTGGGGATGTTTTGTGAATTACCCATTTGATTATTTAGATTTAACATTTTAGATTGATTCCTTGTTAAGACCATAGAGCAATAAATCTAAACAAATTTAGAAAAGAAAAATGCAGAACTGGAATGATAAATTTACACTAAATAAATTATCAGAAACAAGTCACAACCTAGGTTTCAACCAATGTGTCTTACCTGCGGTTAATTAATTATTTTCTGATCTTAATCGGTAGTAAATTTTAAGTGTCCGGTTTATGAGTTTTGCATGTGATCTAATCTTGCATTATTCACAAAAAAAGGTAAAAACTATGGCTAGGAAAGGACAACGAGATTCTTACTGGTGATGAAATCCAGCAAGTTTGCTCGAGGGTGACCTATGGTGTCTAAGGCATAATTTTAATGGATGGAGATGAATTCCACCGTCACTAAACTTCAAGCAATACCTAGTGATGAAATCCAGATATCACTGTTTTAAATGCAATATGAAAATGCAATGATTTTTTTTTTTTTTTGAATGTTTTAGTTATCTAATGTGTACATACAAGGCTATAAATCAAAAGTTCTAATGATCTAAGCAAGAGGCTACTGAAAACATGTCATTTCCTCTGAAGAAGTGGAGTACACCATTTAAAACCCCCTACCTACCAATGATATCAGATATCAAAGGAGCAACCGAAAGGTTTGTCCACTTCTCTGCCTGGAATCACCCAATGGCAGGAGTACTATTGACATCCAATCAATAGTCCTACTTAGATAATTAAAACAAATAATTCGCAGCTATTCTAATATGTAGCTAGGTATGCAAAAAAAAATTTTTTTTTTTTTTAATGCAAGCAACAATCAATAATGCAAATGCAAAGAAAAATGTAATTAAAAATAACTGTTCTTTTCCAGATTACTTAGTTTTTGTTCATTTTAAAGTAATGATCTGAAAAAGAAACAAAATATGGCGAAAAAACCAAAAACGTAAAAAGTACAAAGCACTTACTTGGAAGCCTACGCTTTTACGTAAAACCGACTTCAAACGCCCACGGGGAGTCCGCACGAGCTGAAATGCACCTCTGCGTTTCGTATTGGACTTCCGGACGCCCTCTCGTGTCTGCTGCGTTTTTTGCAAACTCAGAAACCCTAGTTCGTTGGAACAGCGAATTTCACGATTTCTGGAACCTGCAAAATGAAACAGAAAACAAGAACGGATTAGTAAAGCAAGTATTTAAAAATATGAAACCCTAGGGGGTCCCACCGTGATCACCATTTTTAGATTAAAAATACACGCCAAACAGAAATAAAATCACAATGAAAGAGTACAGAATAGTTGCACAAAAACAAACAATTTCTATTAATCGGTGGAGTTTAAAAACTCCTTTTTGAATACAACTGGGCCTGTAACCCTTTATTTTTGATACACAGTTACAAATTATGCTAGGGTTCTCCGAAACCCTAGTCGGCACGAATGGTGGCGCTTCGAAGAACGTATCTTCAATCCCAACAGAGTGAGTGGGCTTTGTCGTATCCCTTGCTTGGACCACTCCAGCTTAATCACCTGCCATCAATAAACTGGATCTGTTATCAAAAACCCGCACACATTAACACTATCAAGGAGTTAAAAATTAATGAGAGGGCTCCACTGCGTGAGCCCTTAGAAACAATCTAAAACCCTATAAAAATGGAATGCAGGAAATCAATAACAGATTAATACATAAAATACGGCTACTTGCTTTAAACTAATTTATACCTGTTCTCTGTTAATGCAGCTAGACCAGGCGACACCTGAAAGTAATGTTGTTGTCAGAATAGGCTACGGAAGGCACCCTGGTGCACTCGCCGAACGCCCGCGTGCTTCTGGATCTGGATTACAGACGTCGGTCTGAGTCTGTGGCTGTAGGTAAACGCCCGTGGGCACTTTTTAAACGCCCGTGGGCACTTGGTAAATGCCTGTGGGCACTTGGTGAAGGGGTAAACGCCCGTGGGCACTTGCGACAGGAATGGGAGATTCTGTAGAATGCTGCAGAAGGAATGGCGGTGAAAGCGGCGACGGAAGCGGCGATGGATGCGGCGAAAGGGTAGCGGAAGAGAGGAGATAACCGTAGAAGAATTAGAATCAGAGATAGAAGTAGCAAAAGACATAGGGTTTGAGCCATCAAGGTGACTCAGTTTATAATCTACTCTTAGGGCACACTTTAGGGTTTTAACGACACTTTGAACGTGTGGCTAAGATTAAAGTGGATCTAAGGGTAGAGAATAAATCTAGGTTGTGAAATGAATTAAGATGGATGGACGGATGATATTAAATGAAAGATGGACGGCTCAGATTAAATCACTTAAACTATTATTTAAATATATATATTAAAATATTAAAATATATATATAAATATTAATTTAAATAAATTTGGGGATGAAAAATGGCGGGAAAGGTGAAATTGGGCCAAATAATGGCGGGAAAGGTGAAATTGGGCCAAATAATGGCGGGAAAGTGTGGATTTGGGCCAAATAATGGCGGGAAGGTGGATGACCGACACGTGGCTGACAGGAAGGTATAGATGACTTGCAAGTGGCTAGATTTTGGTGTCTACAAGACCCTATAAGGATCTTGAAACACAAAGCCAACTACTATTTTTCTTTTAGGTTGGGTCAACCACCACTGGGAATTTAACCCAATACGTACACACGGTTGGGATAGCCCAACCGTAGATGCGCTTTTACAACTATGTTACAAAAATCCTAGCATAGTAGATCTGAAACCTTGAAGCTACCTAGATTAAGCCTACTTAAGCAAATGTAGATGATCTAAATCCTAAGATGTAAATTTCTTCTTTAATTTTTTTTTCTTAGCCTAAGACCTAAATGCAAGCAACAAACAAAGACTAAAACCCATATTTTTTTAGTGCTATCATAAAACATAAAGAGAGAAAGGAGGGTTTATATGTACGAAACTATGATCCTGTCACTACTCCTTCCTTATTCTTTGAATGCCAAACCACATTTGCATATATCCACAAATACCACTACATGATTTATCAGGTCCACAACAACCTGTCCATAGCTCCTTAGGTAGGTAACCACCCGTCTACGGTTCCTCAAGTGCAGAATTAGCCCAAAATAGGATTTGGAGCTCTCGATTGTGATCTTTGATTTCCACACAACCAAACTTCAAAAAATTACAAAAATAGACAGAAAAAGATCAGTACTAAAAATAGCAAGGCAAATCATATATGGAACCCTTTGGGGGTCCCACCATGATCATAATTTTGTAAGAAAAATATAAACAATACCAAACAATGCAAGAAAGACAAGCAAGTGCAATGAAAAATGATCTTTGTATTGAACAGTGGAGCCTTAGTCTTCGTTTACAATGATTTACCCTGAGTGTGCAAGGGTCTATTTACAATTAACTTGCTCACTCTTCATATTACAATGGGCAAAAAATGGGAAATTCCCCTTTTTTCCAAATAAAAATAATGAGGGTGTCTTTGGTCTTCTCTTGATCCAATTTAGTTGGTGAGTGGGCTTGAATATCCTATGATGGAGCCACTCCAGCTTCAACAAATATTCAAAAACCTATCTCTTGCACACATGAAATGTAAACAAGGGTTAGTAGCACCTGCATATATGATTAAAAATAAATGCAATAAACCCTTAAAACAATGATTGCAAAAATGAAGACACAGTGCCGAGAATAGAAAACTCATGAAGAAAAAGCCTTGCTTATTGACTAATCTTGATCTGTCTATTAATGGCTGAAATATTTCTCCTGAGCAACCATGGGTGTGTGGGTGTGGTTGGACAACTGTGGGAGGACAATTTCCTCTATTTAAACACCGATGGGTGGTTCAAATGAAAATGCGAAAGCCCTAAAGAATCGATCTAGGACCTTTATGGCTCGAACTTCAAATGTGTGATTGACCTCCTGTAGTGATTTTGATAGCATGATGATGTATTTTTCTAATATCTTTTGGTTTATGGGTTGAAGATGCCTTTATAGGCCCCTTGGGGTTTTGGATGGAAAGATATGTGGCAAGCTAGCATTATCAAGTGGCTAGCTAGAGTTGCCACATCTTTAGGGTAGTTACGGTGAGTCACCAAGGGTACCTCATCCAAGTGGAGGGATATCTCATGTGAAGGGACAAGGGTGAAAGGGATATGTGAGAGGTGTTAAGGGGTGGTGGTGATGTGGCCAAGACACATGTCTAATGGGTAGGCAAGGTATCCTAGGAAAATTTTCCAAATTTATAAAATTTGAAAAATACTTTTAATGTACATATTTTAATGTCTAATTTTAGACTTAGGCATATATTATGTAGGATTATAATGTGCAATGTGGGTTGGAATGTACAGGGATTAATATGCCTAAGTTTATACTTAGGCATATATTTTATTATGTGGGATCATGTGGTGAAGTGCAAATGCCTATTTTTTTGTGTCTATAATAATAGATTGGATTTTTGTTATTTTTAGTATGGAAAACATGATTCTACAACCCATCTTCTCTCAAATAAAAGAAGTTATGGATCAAAGTGAAGCTTTTACTTTTGGAATATTTATAGAGAATTGAATAGGGAAGTATATGAACTCTTAAAGGAGGTACTTTAGATTAAACTAGGTACATGCTTAGTACAAAAATTTAGTGAGGGCAATGCACTGCAACTGGTCCATATTGGGGAATTAATTCACTCCAATTAGAGCAAGCACAATTAAAACAACTTTTTCAAAAAACTCAAAAGTAAAAATTTAAAGAATATTGTTTAACAAATTGGAAATATTTCTAAGAATAGAACTTAGCCTGATAGAGATAGATAGTTATGATGTATAAGTTACCAAATTTCTAGGTCATTATTGAAGCTTTGAAGAAATGCCAAAGATGCATTTGAAGAATGTAATATCATATTTTCTTAATATAAAATAAAAAATTAACTTATGGGTTTACCTAAAAACCTTGAAAGGTTTAAAAATAGATAAAGTAATGTTATTTTAGATAAAGTAATTAAGTATCATGAAAAAGGGTGAGCACATGTTAAGCATGCATATTACCCAAGTTTTAGACATTTAAAACCATACTTTTAATTTTTTTTTACACTTGAGATTTTTTTTTCCCTTAAGTCAAGAAACTTGTTTACTTGGTACAAGTTTTTTTTCCTTAATCCAAGAAACTTGTCGACTCATTGTGAGTTTCTACACATAGAGCACATGGCACTACAAAGGAAAATATTGCAAAAGAAAGATTTGCAATGTGTGATGCTGCAAGGAAGGGTTTGCAATGCCCAAGTTCATTGTCAAGAAATTTGGGCATCGATAGTAAAGGTATATTTATACTCATTAGAAAGCTATTTTTGAATCCGTTCTAATGAGAACATTTATTTATAGTTTTATAAATATTTACAATAGATATTACGTGTTGAATGGATGATATGTATGTTTTTTTGGGCGTTATAAGTCTTGTAATGTCCAATTTAAGCAAATTTGGATCAATGATTTTTATAAGAATATTGGCATATATATTATTTAGAAAGCTCTTTTAGAGCTCATTCTAATAGAAGAATTTGTTTGTAATTTTATGAATATTTTATAAGGAAAACTAATGCCCCAAATATGATGCTCTAAATTTGGGCATGAGGAAAGTGGAATTAGTTTGGTTGGTTAGAAGGCTAGTGGATGAGGGTTAAGGATAACTAAAGTGTGCCAAATTTGAATATATATATTTTTTCCTTTTATGCATTTGTTATATAAAAAACCTGTTAAAAAATAGCATAGATACCCCAATTTTAGGACAATAATGAGAGGTATTGAGTTGGACAACATCACTCATCCATACCCTAGTATGCCCCCTCAAGTTTTAGAGGGGAGAAGTAAGTTGAACCAAGGAAACTTAATATGGCTATGATAAGAGTTGTGATAAAATATGGGGAATGAAGAGGAATATGAGAAAAAAGGTTGAGTTATATGGAATGAAAGATTCAATTGGGCAGATTTTAAATTATATTAATGATTGATGGTCAATGTTGAATTGAAGGTGAGTTAAGAGAAAAGAGAAGTTCGTTTAGAATATAAATATAAAATATAGAGGAAATGAGAGGAAATGATTGGAAATTAGAAGACATGGATGTTGCCAAGATATTTACTAAAAGTTTTGATGGTTGATGATTAGATGATTAAAATTAGGTGGTGAAAATTAGATGATGAAAATTAGAGGCTTAAAATGAAATGATGAAAATTATATGATTGAAAAATAATGATTTAAAAACACATAACTATTTAATTTATGTATAGTTTGGTTCATTTAAGGACACATATTTGATCATCATATTTAAAGGCATATAGTTGACACATCCTTAGGTTATGGTCTCTTTTCCTAATTATTGGACAAGTGCTTAAGCAATGTGAGATGTATCAAAGGGGACAATATATGTATAGATAATATTTACCTCTAAGTGATGGCTTCGTAGCCTAGTTATTAGATAAGATTTTAGAGCTTAAAAATATATATGATCGACCTATTTAAAGGCACATTATAATTTTGATTTACCTCTAAGAAGTGGCCTTTTAACCTAATTATTAGACAAGCACTTAGATGGCTTAAGAGATATGTACAAAGGGACATGCTATGTACAAATAATATTTTCCCCTAAAAGATGGCCTCTTATCTTAATTATTGGGCAAGCCCGTAAGTAGCTCAAAAATATGTATGATTGGACTATATAAAGGCACATAAAATATGTATAATTTTGATTTATCCCTAAGTGGTGGTCTCTTAGCCTAATTATTAGACAAGCGCTTAGATGGCTTAAAATATATGTCTGAAGAGACATGCTATATACATATAAAATTTACCCCTAAGTGGTGGCCTCTTAGCCTAATTATTGGACAAGCAATTAGGTGGCTTAAAAGTCTGTATGATCAACCAATTTAAATATATAAATAATTGACCTATTTAAAGGTACATAAATGCTTCATTTATTTACAAGTTAATCCATTTAAGAACACATTTGATTGATCGATTTACCTAAAGAAAGGCTTAAGTTGATTGTTCTATTTAAAGATGCATTTGAGTTTATTCATCTATTAGTCATAGGATGTCTCGATTGATTAAGATGTTTTGATTGATTAGCCCATTAGCCTTAGGGCACTTTGATTAAAAATGTGTCCCTTAGCCTTAGGCATTTTAATTTAAAGATGTCCCTTGACCTTGGGCACTATGATCTAGAATTACCCTTTGGTATTAGGGCATTTTGATTGATATTTTGATCTATTTTTCTCATAGAGAAGTGTCATAGAGGACTTATGTCATATTGGTGTAACAAAGAGTGATACCCCTAATAAAAAAACACTTTGTTACTAGTTGGTTTCCATCACATATATTATGTTTGTGAGAGGACATGTGATGAGATCTATGGATCTACATCAACACCTATGGACTTCACAATATTCATCATATAGCAAGAAGAGTGTTGTGATTTGGAAGAACTGGTAGATATGATTTGAATTGAATCAAGTTTGAGCTAGAGAGACATGAAGTTGTTTGAAAAAAAATTGTTTATATTGATAGAGCTATATGACTGAGCTGATAGAGACAGATAATGAGATAGAATATTTGAATTTACATAGATAGATAGATTAGATAGGTTACATCGATGAAGATGAATAGATTCAGCTAATAGAAGTAGGTCATAGATACACAATTAGATTGAGAGAGAGATGTGCTAGAGACTTATATATATAGGTAATAGACTTATTATAAAGATAATTAAATTGATAGAGGTTGATTCATAATGATAACAATAGGGTGATGATAGATTGGTAAATATGGATATAAATTGTTAAGGATTTAATGATTGTGCAAACCTTGGTTAGATTCATAAAGATGTGGACTAGAAGGAACCACTTGTATCAATGGCATAGTGGAAGTGAATTGCAATATGACTTATCCTTACTAGGATCAACATTTGCATAATCACAAATCTCCTAGCTCAATTATGCAATAGGTAATCCAAGTAGAGACAAGCACACAAATACAAGTATATATGAAAGGCAAGCAGAATGCAAGTAGGCAACATGCATACAAGCAATTAGATGAACATGTCGTCAATGTAAACTCATATATAAATTCAAGTGTAATATCTACTAAGAGATATTATGTTTGGAAAAACTTGAAGCTAGGAGTTTCACACTTATTAAAATGTGTGAATATAAATGAGCTATAACCTAGGAGGAGAGAGGTATCCTCATTTATCTTGTCCTAATCTAATCCATTTATATAAATGGTATGATTATGGGATTTTTGAAATAAAATATTGGCTTTGTCATCACTACTGGATGAAAGGGAAGCAAGAAAAGGCTAACTATGGTCGATGATATACCCTATCCCATAGTGTCTTAGCTACGCTTTGGCCTCTAAAGGTTTGATATATTGTTCGTGTAGGCCTATTTTTTTGCCTTAACATCTCATGTTTGAGAGCATCCATTTTAGGATGGGATACAAGTTATATTGTTGTTTAACCTAATAAGGGTTACTGCCACAAATTTACCTATCGTTAGTAGTATCAGAATAAACAAAAGAGTAACTTCTTGTTCATACCATTTCACTCTTCTTAGAAGGTAATCCCATGGTTTGATAAGATAGAGGAAGTTTGGATACATCCAAGAAATATTGATCTTTATCTTAATAATTACTCTTAAGGTGGATTATATTAGCAATATTGGATTCATTACTTATATTTATTTGATCATGAGTTTGATTTTTAGATTGACTATTAAGATAATTAGATTGATGATTTATAATTAACGACCTTAATGTATCATAAATTTGAGAGGAAGATAAAGTAGTTAATGAGGATGGTTGAGGGAAGGGCAAAGGCTAGGCTTAGGATTTACAACAAATGTCTTAGAGTGATTAGAATAATATACCATTCCTACCATGATTTTATTTGAGGGTGGGATATTCATGTGTTGAATATAATTAGCTACCTTTTGGTCATGGATTAGCAGTGGATCTTGAAAGATCACAAGATCTTGGTTTGGGAAAGGTTGAGAATCAGAGTCACTAAAAATAACTATATCATTATAAATTAGGTCTTGGATGATGTTCTTGAGATGCTTGCATCTATTGTTTGAATGGCCATTAATATTATGGAAAGCATAGTGCTCCTCGAGGCAAAACCAATGATTTTTTTTCCTTTCTAGATCTATAGGTTTAATTGGTGAGAGCTTTGACCATATCAGCTTCAAGAAGTCATTTTAATATGGTTGAAGGGGGGTGGTCTAATTTAGTAAAATTTCACTTGGATTTTTTCTTTGAATGCAATAATTTTTTAAGGGTTTCTACAACATTACATGGCTGGCCTAGCATGAATCAGTGACTCTATCACATATAAAATACTTATTTTTGTTCCACCTATTTGGGTATGTGGAAGGTTACTACTCCTCTTTAGTTGTTTTGATTTTCAATTGCCCCCTCTTGTGGAGGGTAGTTCCTACTCTCTTGGTCATTTCTAAGGCATCTTCAAAGAAAGACACATTGTTCATCTCTAGGTAAAATACTAGTTGTTCATTAATTTTTCCTATAAATATATATAAAAGGTCTTTTGGTGGGGGGATGTATTGGAGTCTCCCTACCAAATCTTACCATATTCCTAGGAAGTCAACAAAAATCTTATCTTTTGATTGTTTGAGTTTACAAAGATCATTAATTATGGTCTTTTCTTTGATATAGATAGATAATTTTTTGATGAGTATCTTGACAAGGTCTTTGAATATTTTGAGGAAATTCCTTGGTATTTGGTCATACGACTCCAAGGAAGGACAACTAAGGCTTTTGAGAAAGATATTGAGTACAAGCATTTCATCATGGGCAATGTTATTACATGCTATCCCAAATATTCTAAGGTGATTAATAGGGTCCTCTTTCCCACTATACATTTGAAACTTAGGGGTTTTAAATTTAGGGGAAAGGGACAACTACCTATGATAGGATCTATGGGTTAATTTTGTAAGTCCTTATAGGAGTACTTGTGTTTGGAAGAGGATCCCTGAATAGAGGTCGTCTGTGGCTTCAATTGCTCCAATTGTGAGGTTAAAGTTTAAAGTTTGAAGTTTGGAAGAAATGGAATTAGATGGCACATGAGGTACGTGCAAAGGGATAAGAAGAAATTAAAAATTAATGGAAGAATAAGGTTAAAAATTTAGGGTATATTATTTTTATGATGTTATCATATGGCACATCCCCAAGTTGTTTAAAATAAAAGGATTAATAGAGATTACAAGCATAGATTTTTTAGTGATACTCATGTTTGCATTGATAAGGCTAGAAGAAGTGTTGACAAAGGGATTTGAGATTGGAGTGCTAGGAGGTATATTTGGGGTAAGGACATAATTCATGCTTGGTTATTGCTATGAAGGGCAACTTATCTTGACTCTTAAGATTTCCTCAAGAGGAGGAAAATATGGATGGTATCCCAAGGATGATAGGATATCTTGCATCCCAACATTCTCAAGGATAGTGATCATAGGAGTAAAATTATTTATTAATTCATTAAGGTTTGTGTTTGATTTATTAGGGTTATATCATAAGGTACAATCCATGAGGCTTTCCCCTAAATAAATTATTTTCTTATTCTTGTCATTCCTAGGGATGACAAGGACAACATTATTATGATCTTGCAAATAGGGTATTGTATGATCAAAGGACCTAAGGACCAATTACTTTTGTCTATAATGCAAGGGGATAATATACCCCAAGGGTGTAGCACACTCATCTTCTCTCTCATAGTTAGGGTTATCAAGGGTGGAAGGATCTTCATGATCTTCAACTAGAGTTTTTAAATGAGTGGCCAATTGATAGACTACTTTGTGAGTCATGTAGCATATTTCGACTACTAGGAATATTTGAAAGGGAAAGAAGATAATTTCAATAAGTTTCTAAATTTTAGAGATTTGATTAAGGAGAAAAGATAATAATGTTTTTCATCCATTTGGATTAAAAATTTGGAGATTCAATTAATTAAATTTTGTTTTGAGAGTTGATAGACACCTTTATATCTCTTTCTCTCGATATATTGATATGATCAATATACCTGAGGGGCCTCTCTATATACCTAAACCTTTATATATACCTGTGGAAGAAGCTAGTCCTCTCAATATACATAGTTATATATGAAAGAGACTTTAAGGTAATGAAAGAGAACAATACATAAAAGTGACATCTTAGGTACATGACCCAAGATAGGTACATAAGAGGTAATAAAAACCCTCCTTATGAATCCCACTAGTCCACCACCTTATACTCCTCAATAGGCTTAAAGTATGCGCAAGACCCTATGTGGTAGGTTGGCATCCCAGTTCACTATACCCAATTTAGCCTAAGGATTTATATTATGGTTGCTCAAAGGGTTGTATACAACCTTTAGTAGGAATAACACTTGGTTATGTTCTTATTAATCTTTATTAATGTAATATAAACTACAAAAACAAAAATTTAAATGGTCTTGCTTAGAATTTAAATAATTTGTATCTTAATTAGGATAGGTCGAGGTCAAGAAGTCTTTTGGGACCCACAAAGGTGTTTAAGTTAGGTTCACCAAAATGTAAGAAGGGTAAAATACCTCCTCTCTTCATTATTGTCATGACCCTCCCAGATGGACCTTTGAATATGGAAAACAATGTATTAAATAATGGTGCTTTAATACTTGATTTTGTGAAATTAAGCAGCTACACGATATTAATAGATATTGAATAACATGATACTACTAACAAATTACCAATGTGTAGGATCAGGTGCACCCGTAAGTGAAAGAAGTTGAGTCATCCACCAAATACGAGGGTACTTGAGACTGGGAAAGTGATGATAAGGCAAAATCATAGGTAACAAGGATAGATACCTTCATATAGGCATGCATTCCTTTTGGTATAATCATTAATAGATATCCACCTTGAGCACCATAATGATGGCCTAGTATTTATCGTAAGTTTTCGAGGCTGAGACATGTGACTAAATTGATGGAAATATCTCTGTCTTTGTCTATTGCACATGCCTGATTATATTTTACTTCACCACTTTGCCTCAATAATTTGGAAAGTATGAATGAATAGGTTGTCTTCATAACTCCTTGGGTGCTTTGATAAAAGGAATGATAAATAGATTTCATTTTTAAATAAATGGTTGATTTATTTTAAAATGATGAATAGATTCCATACTTAATAAATGGTTGATTTATCTTAAATGATAAACAGATTTAATTTTTATATAAATGGTTGATTTATTTTAAAATGATGAATAGATTCCATCTTCAATAAATGGTTGATTTATCTTAAACGATAAATAGATTTCATTTTTAAATAAATGGCTTATTTATTTTAAAATGATAAATAGATTTTATTTTAGAATAATAAAAGAACTCTAGTCTAAACAAGTTGAGTTACTTTTAAAAACCTCTTTTTAAAATAAAAGGAAGCATTGTTTCATACTAAGCAATAAAAGGAATTCCTTCAGAAAAATTATTGTTGCTTTAGTCTTAATTATATGAAGGATTTCTTAATGAAATGATAATCGAATGATTAGTTTAATAAAATAAATCAAGTATGGAACCTACCTTTGGAATCGGATCGGGCCACCCGAGCAGAGTTTCCCACTGACATGAAGGGATGGCTCCATTAAAGTGAAGGGATGGCTTCACCAGTAATGAAGGGATGGTTTCTTCAATGTGAAGAGAAAGGCTTCAATTCAGGCAGCACATTGGAAAGGCAGAGAGGAAGAGACATCCCCTCTACCACCTGAAGGATGGATGAGAAGTAATGGTGGGTAGGTGGCAGATAAAAGCCAAGGGAGAGAGGCACCAAGGATGGGGGTAATCATGTTATGTGTAGGGATGAATCAGACAACGGGGGAGAGAGCACTGAGAGGTGAATGAACAACAAATATTAAAATACAGAGGGTGAACCACTACATGAAAGGGAAGAGGAGTAGATGCTTGATTAATGCAACCAAGGAAGTCATCAACACGTAAATAACCAGGTTTGTTAGTGAGATTATTTAGATAATTTATTTAAGGTTTCTATAATTAGTTCTTTTATTTTGAATGTTGGGTTATAGCTTTGTTGGCTATGTTAAATTCATAGCTTGCTATGTTAAATTCATAGCTTACTGTGTTAGAGTGTTACTACTATATTAGAGCTTCAATGGTTGTGTTAAAGTCATAGCTTGTCGTGTTAGAGTGTTGTTGTTGTATCAGATCTTCATTGGCTATGTTAAAGCTATAGCTTGATGTGTTAAAGCCATAGCTTACCATTTTAGAGCATTGCTACTATGCTAGAGCTTCACTGGATATGTTAAAGTCATAGCTTGTCATGTTAGAGTGTTGATGTTGTGTTAGAGCTTCGCTAGCTATGTTAAAGTCATAGCTTGCTATGTTAAAGTTGTAGCTTGTTGTGTTAGAGCATTGATGTTGTGTCAGTGCTTCATTGGTTGTGTTAAAGTCGTATCTTATTGTGTTAAAGCCATAGCTTACCATGTTATAGTATTATTGTTGTGTTAGAGCTTCATTGGTTGTGTTAAAGTTGTAGCTTACCATGTTAGAGGGTTGTTGTTGTGTTAGAGCTTCGCTAGCTATGTTAAAATCATAGCTTATCATGTTATAGTGTTGCTACTATGTTAGAGCTTTGCTAGCTATGTTAAAGTTGTAGCTTACCATGTTAGAGCATTGTTGGTGTTAGAGCTTTGTTGACTGTGTTAAAGTCATAGCTTTTTGTGTTAGAACATTTTTGTTGTGTTAGAACATTTTTGTTGTGTTAAAGCTTTTTTGGTTGTGTTAAAGTCATAGCTTGCTATGTTAGAGTGTTGTTGTTATGTTAAAGCTTCATTGGCTATGTTAAAGTTGTAGCTTGTTATGTTAAAGTTATAGTTTACCATGCTAGAGCATTTTTGCTATGTTAGAGCTTCACTAGATGTGTTAAAGTTGTAGCTTATCATGTTAAAGTGTTTATACTGTGTTAGAGATTTTCTATCTATGTTAAAGTTGTAGCTTGTTGTGTTAAAGTCATAGCTTTTCATGTTAAAGAGTTGCTTATTATGTTAGAGCTTTGTTGGCTATGTTAAATTTGTAGCTATATATCTTAAATTCATTGATAGATGTGGTAGAGCCTTCGTTGGCTGGGGGTTAGTAGCTCATGTTATTCCCTACCTCCTCACCATAGGTATATGCCTCTATATTAGATTGCACTGGGTAGAAGTAAATGCAATGATAAATTTAGATGTTGTGAGGGATCATCAGTATGTTGGGTTCCAATAGACATCCTTCCTTGTGTATTTTGTGTTTGCATAGCCCTCGGGATTTAGGTTGATGGAACCTATGGTGAACCAACAACCACATTTTGTCATCACCCAATTTAGACCATGACACCCAAGCACTCTGACTTCGCTGTGGCGGGCGGTGTGATGTGTATCACCTCAAGCCGCGTCCTTGCTGCTTCTATACTTTGACTCTTTGTTTTGTCCCTGTATTGCTAGATTTTGCAGTGGGATTTGTTTATGAGAGGTCATTGGGTACCTAGGTAGAAAACCTCTATTTAGTTCATTAATCGTATGGGGGAGTTTAGATTAAGGAAATAAAGGGGTTTCCTTTGTATAGTTTCGTTAATTAAATAATAGTTTGTAAATTAATGGAAATAAAATATCTTTTATATGGATTCCATTATTTAAAATAGTAGTCGTAGATTAATGAAAAGGGAGGTTTCTCATAGGGTTCATTCTTTGAAATGACGAATTTAAATGATGGAAAAAGAAACCTTACATGCTTTCATTTAATAGGAACTACGAGACTTTAATTAATGAAATGAATAAAAAGGTTTATTTATAAGTTAAAGTAGTTGACTTTAATGGATTAAATAAATATAAAAATGGTTTGTTTTGTGAATTAAGGGTATAGGACTTTAGATCATGAAATGAAGAAAAATGATTATTGATAAGTTAAAGTAGTTGGTTTTAATGGATTAAATAAATATGGAAATGGTTTGTTTTGTGAATTAAGGGTATGGTACTTTAGTTCATGAAATAAAGAAAAAGGTTTATTTATAAGTTAAAGTAGTTGAATTTAACCCAGGTGTTGTAGGTGAGTTGGAGAGGAGAGGGCAATCCTCCAAGGGAGGTCCCAGGTTCGAATCTCCACCCTACCAAAAAGTTGAATTGGGTACCCAAAATCCAATTGATAATGTTGGTGTGGGCAGGGCTGGGTGTGACTCTCGGGTGACTTTGACGGTGTAGAACCCCCTGTTCATGGTCTCTCAGACCAAGGCGGCCCCACAAGGGGTTTTTCTCTTAAAAAAAAAAAAAAAAAGTAGTTGAATTTAATGGATTAAATACATATGGAAATGGTATATTTTGTGCATTAAGGGTATGGGACTTTAGTTCATAAAATGAAGAAAAAGGTTTATTTATAAGTTAAAGTAGTTTACTTTAATGGATTAAATAAATATAGAAATGGTTTGTTTTGTGAATTAAAGGTATGAGATTTTAGTTCATGAAATGAAGAAAAAAATTTATTTATAAGTTAAAGTAGTTGACTTTAATGGATTAAATAAATATGGAAATGGTTGTTTGTGAATTAAGGGTATGGGACTTTAGTTCATGAAATTAAGAAAAAGGTTTATTTATAAGTTAAAGTAGTTGAATTTAATAGATTAAATAAATATGGAAATGGTTTGTTTTGTGAATTAAGGGTATAGGTCTTTAGTTCACGAAATGAAGAGAAAGGTTATTTATGGATTAAAGTAGTTGGATTAAGTAAATAATTGAGAACCTAGATTATTCATTAATTACAGGTATGGGACTTTAATTGTTGAATAAAGGTTGAGTAATTTATTACAATTTAGCAAATGATCTTGTTGCATTGTTGAATAACTCTCATAGGAAGATGAGAGGGGAAATAGAAAGAGTAGTTTCTATGATATCAACTATGCTTTGGAAAGTTGAATTGCTTGGGTTATTTGTATAGTTACAATTTGGCATTGAAATGATTAAATGCATTTAGAAGCATGTCTATCCAGAACCATGAGTGTCCTGATCCCCTCCTATCCTCACTTGATTGATGGAAGAGCAAGAGGACCAAAGTCATGAGATGGACTGATGCACAAGTTTACTCTCTACCTTACATATTGCTTATTTATGCAAATAGATTAGATTTATGGGGAGATTTCCCCAATGAAATTGATGTAATGTATTGTTAAATAATGGGATTAATATGCATACTTATGTAATGAATGAGCAATGGTTGATGCACCTTGTATTCATTTACTTGAATGTAATTGCATTTGAATCCTTTCTATTGCATGATTATCCTTTAGTTATTACTTTATGGTTTAGTTACTCCTTGATCGTTTAATGATTTATGTTTTGTTGGATTTAGTATCTAGATCTAGCTTTTATATTCCTATTTAAATAATTATTATAAAATAAGTAGTAAGTTCTAGGTGAACTTGGAGGGTAACCTAAGGGCTTGATACCCCCTTAGGGATATTGGTAACTAGGTTTATAATATCATACCATAGTTAAGATAGCTTGTCAGAGGACAAGATTGATAGCTTAACTCATAGTATACGTAGAATACAGATGCATAATGGCTTACATGGAGTATAGAGATGTGTGTACACCTTCTAATGATTAAGGGTGGTAAGTCTAGTTCACCAAGTTTGATGATATGGATAGACTTACGTGCATAACATGAGACATGCCTACATAGAAGGGACTTGTGTGAGGGGAATCTAGTGTGGTATAGTTCTTGAGAAACTTAGGGGTTGTAAACATTAAGTCGATATAAGGTTGGTTAGGGATTTATGAATCCCTCTCCTTAGTTTCAAAAAAAAAATTTCTTTATTTGTGTGTTTTCTTGTTTCTTGATTTTTGGTTTGTTACATTTGGTATCAGGGCTCTAGGTTTAAGGGTATAGATCTTATTATGTGCTGAAAGAGATTAGGGTATCTCCAATGAATGCTTTCTTAGGTTTAAGCTAAAAGCTATGATAACCTATACTCTTTGCTCACTTAGAATCTAATGGAATCGATCCAAAGGGAATATGAATGTTATGATACCTTAGTATGGGCTTTGGTGTCAATGATACATCATAACGTTGGAACCTTATCCTAATTAGATTTCTAATGATTAGCAAGAAGAACTCTGTAATATAATTTGAGTTAGTGATTTAGTTTAATATGAAGTTGTGATCTAATTATTTTCTTTCTTGGAATAAAATCAAGATGCTACCTAAGGCTATGATAGAAATGCCTCCACATAGATAGACTCGATAAAGTAATATTGAATAAGAGATGTAGAATGAGGGTCTAGAAACTCCCAATACGAGAATAGAATATCTCACTACCACAGTTTTTGCATCGCAGGTTCAATTAAGGCAAGTGTTATAAACCATTACAAACTAAAACTCACAAGCCAGAGATTCATAGGTTAACCAAGTTGAGGGATTGATTACATAGCAATTACAAGCTAGAACCCTCTTGGAAAAGAAAACAATGAGAGATCTGAAGAATTTTTGTATCTCCAAGTTTGATGTAAAAAGAGGAGATGTAGCTGAGGCTTGGTTAAGGGAACTAAAAATTTTCTTCATAGTAAAGGGATATTCATCAAGAACTCAAACTATTTGGGCTACTATTTACCTCGAAGGAGTTGTCCTAGACTAGTGGGAAAATTATTATGAGGAAACCAAGATTGAACCAATAGATATTCCATAGAAGGAATTTATAGTCCTTTTTAAAAAGAGGTTCCTCATAGAATATTTTTATGCCCTGAAATTTGAGTAATTGGCCATTTTGAGACAAGGAACCAACTTAGTGGAGATATACTATAGGAATTTGGTAGAGTTGTTGAAGTATGTACCTGCCTATAATGAGAAAATATGGATTCATAAGTCTACTCATGGGTTGCAATATAGTATAAAGCTGATGTACAGATGCAGGAGCCTAAATCATTGCAAAATACATATGACCTAGCAAAGAAAGCAAAGTCGCATTTTTTTTACAAATATGAAACCTTGTCTGAGCAAGAATGTCAAGAATTAAAGAAGAGGAATAGCAATGAGGTTGTAAAATGGGAGGCTAAAAAATAATGAAAGGCTAAGAACTCCTAGAATCCAAAGAAGATATTCAATGGAAGCCAAAAGAAGTTCAAGAAGAACTTTTATAAGAAAGGCAACAAAACCAATAATGTTAAGCCCCAACCGTAGAAACTGCTAGTTTTAGTTCCAACAATTAAGGGTGAGGAGCATAAACTAAAAAAATGACAAAGGTCTAAGTACGAGTGTTACCATTGTAGAGGACCACATTTTTCTAACCAGTGCCCCTCTTGACCAGGGCCAAGTACATCCAACATTTAAGGCAAGTAACCTATGCACAAGATCTACACTACAACCGAGAGTCAAAAGCTTGAGGGGTAAACCACCCCACTTATTATAAAAGGTAAGATTTTTGATAAGAAAGTAAATATCTTAATTGATAGTGGATCCACCAATAGCTTCATTTATTTTAAATTAGAAAAATATATGCCAAAAAGGCGAGGGTATTTGGCTTATGGATGGAAGGTTGAGTATGGTTCTGGATAGACCTACTCTATAAACTAATATTTTTTGATGATGGAAATTACTTTAGCTAATGGTACCATGAAAGGTTTTTTATATGTAGCCCCACTTCATGCCTTCGATGTGATCCTAGGGATGGATTGGATATAGGCCCATAAAGCCATAATCAATTTCCAAGATAGATGGATCGAGTATTCAGAATGAGGCAAGGAAAGGCTACGAATTCATAGAAAAATGGGGGTGTTCAAACCCAAGATGTTGTCAGCTATGCATTTAAATAAATCCCTCAAGAAATGAGGGATTTTCTATGTAATAAATCTGAATGAAGTTGGTAAATATCGAAAGAAAGAGGTGTTGGAGACACACCCAATTTTACAAGATTTCAAGGATGTATTTCTTGAGGATTTACTTGGGCTCCCTCCTGTACGCGAATTTTATTTCACTATTGATATTATACCAAGAGTGGAACCCTTTCACAAATATCCATATAGGATTTCACCTGTCGAGATGCAAGAATTAAAGGTACAATTGCAAGGGTTGTTAGAAAAAAAGTTGATAATGCCAACTGTATCACCTTGGGGTGCACCTATTTTATTTGTGAAAAAGGATGGTTCTGTAATACTGTGTATTGACTACAAGATACTGAATAAATCTACAATCAATAACTGGTATCCCTTACCCGGGATCAAATATTTATTCGACCAATTGAGATATGCCACGGTGTTCACCAAGATAGATTTAAGATCAAGGTATCACCAGTTGAGAATACATGAGGATGACACTCACAAGACAACATTTAAGACAATATATGGGTATTATGAGTTCACCGTCCTACCGTTTGGACTGAATAATGCCCCAGTTGTCTTCATGAATTTAATGAACAATGTATTCAGAAGACACCTAGACTAGTTTATCCTTGTATTTCTATATGGCATCCTAATACACTCTCAAAATAAGGAAGAGCACGATAATAATATCAAGGTCATGTTAGAGTTGTTAAGATAAAATCAACTCTACAAAAATCTAGCCAAGAGCAATTTCTATGTTTCATAGGTGTGTTATTTATGGCATATCATATCAAAAAAAGGAATTGTTGTGGATCTAGTGAAAATTGAAGCCATATTAAATTAGCCACCCCCTACTAAAGTTACTAAATTAAGAAGCTTCATGGGGGTAACAGGCTATTATAAACATTACATAAAGGATTTATCAAAGATTTCTTTGATAATAACTAACCTTAAAAAGAAAGGGAAGGAATTTAAATGCACGAAAAAGTGTGAAACCACTTTTGCTTTGTTGAAGCAAAAACTCACTACTACACCAATATCAAAGATTATATATCCTCAAGGAGATTTTGTAGTATGCATTGATGCATCTATGGAAGGATGAGGGGGATTACTCATGCAAGAATAGTTAGTAGTAGCTTATACTTCAATAAAACTAAAGAAGCATGAAATCAACTATGCTACTCATGATTTAGAACTAGTCTATGTCTCACATTGAGTATTGGCTGGGTAAATATGTACCTTAGAATTTTATGGTTTAATTTTAATTCGAAAGGTCTTCCTACTAGATAATGGCACTAGAACTTCAGGGTGGATTGAGTATTCAGAATGAGGCAAGGAAAGGCTACGAATTCATAGAAAAATGGGGGTGTTCAAACCCAAGATGTTGTCAGCTATGCATTTAAATAAATCCCTCAAGAAAGGAGGGATTTTCTATGTAATAAATCTAAATGAAGTTGGTAAAGATCGAAAGAAAGAGGAGTTGGAGATACACCCAATTTTACAAGATTTCAAGGATGTATTTCTTGAGGATTTACTTGGGTTCCCTCCTGTACGCGAATTTTATTTCACTATTGATATTATACCAAGAGTGGAACCCTTTCACAAATATCCATATAGGATTTCACCTGTCGAGATGCAAGAATTAAAGGTACAATTGCAAGGGCTGTTAGAAAAAAAGTTGATAATGCCAACTGTATCACCTTGGGGTGCACCTATTTTATTTGTGAAAAAGGATGGTTCTGTAATACTGTGTATTGACTATAAGATACTAAATAAATCTACAATCAATAACTGGTATCCCTTACCTGGGATCAAATATTTATTCGACCAATTGAGATATGCCACGGTGTTCACCAAGATAGATTTAAGATCAAGGTATCACCAGTTGAGAATACATGAGGATGACACTCACAAGACAACATTTAAGACAATATATGGGTATTATGAGTTCACCGTCCTACCATTTGGATTGAATAATGCCCCAGTTGTCTTCATGAATTTAATGAACAATGCATTCAAAATACACCTAGACTAGTTTATCCTTGTATTTCTATATGGCATCCTAATATACTCTCGAAATAAGGAAGAGCACGATAATAATATCAAGGTCATGTTAGAGTTGTTAAGATAAAATCAACTCTACAAAAATCTAGCCAAGAGCAATTTCTATGTTTCATAGGTGTGTTATTTATGGCATGTCATATCAGAAAAAGGAATTGTTGTGGATCTAGTGAAAATTGAAGCCATATTAAATTAGCCACCCCCTACTAATGTTACTAAATTAAGAAGCTTCATGGGGGTAACAGGCTATTATAAACATTACATAAATGATTTATCAAAGATTTCTTTGATAATAACTAACCTTAAAAAGAAAGGGAAGGAATTTAAATGCATGAAAAAGTGTGAAACCACTTTTGCTTTGTTGAAGCAAAAACTCACTACTACACCAATATCAAAGATTATAGATCCTCAAGGAGATTTTGTAGTATGCATTGATGCATCTATGGAAGGATTAGGGGGATTACTCATGCAAGAATAGTTAGTAGTAGCTTATACTTCAATAAAACTAAAGAAGCATGAAATCAACTATGCTACTCATGATTTAGAACTAGTCACTGTAGTGCACACCCTGAAGTTCTAGTGCCATTATCTAGTAGGAAGACCTTTCGAGTTAAAATTAAACCATCAAATTCTAAGGTACATATTTACCCAGCCAATACTCAATGTGAGACAGAGAATGTGGATCGAGTTCCTTGTTGAGTATGACTTTTAAATTGAGTACATAAATTGGAAAGAGAACAAGGTTGTGGATGCCTTGAGTAGAAGGAGACACATAGAAGCCATAACCATGAGTCATGTAAATCTCATGGACCAAATAAGGTAGAAGCAAAATCAAGATGAATATTGTCAGGAAATTTGAGCCATCATAGACAATGATCCTAAGAAAAATAAAGAGTTTGGGGTGATATATAACTTTTTGTGTTACAAAAGAAGAAGAATCATACCAAAATCATGGGATTCAAGAAAGCTAAAAATGCAAGAAGCCCATATATATCCTTATACATCTCACCCTGGAGGGGCAAATATGAGGGAAAATCTGATGATGACCTTCTTTTAGGTAGGAATGAAAAAGGATATTACAGATTTTGTAGCTCGATGCCTTGAATGTTAGAAGGTTAAAGCAGAACATAAAAATCCTATAGGATATTTGTATCCATATAAAATACCTATGTAGAAATGGTAGGTCATATCTATGGATTTTTTAGTAGGTTTACCAAAGACCAGGTACCAGCATGATGCAATACTAGTAGTAGTTGAAAAATTTACTAAGGTTGTACATTTTATACCTGATGCTCAAGTGGTGGTTAATAGATTTGTCAAGGAAGTGTTCTGACTGCATGGATTTTGGAAGTAATTGTCTCGGATAGGGACTCCAAGTTTACTTCTAAATTTTGGAGAGCCCTTCACCAAGCAATAGGTATAAAGTTGCATATGAGTTTAGCGTACCACCCTAAAATAGAGGGTCAGATGAAATAGCTAAATCAAGTACTATAGGACATGCTTCGCATGTATTGCATGGATCACAATTCTCATTGGAAAGGCTACCTACTATTGGTAGAATTTTCCTACAATAATGGATATCACTCATCCCTGGGAATGGTACATTTTGATGCCTTGTACGAATGAAAGTATAGAACACCACTATCTTGGGATAACCCAAAGGATAGAATTTGATTGGACTGGAAATGGTTAGAGAAATAGAAGAATAAGTAAAGGTAATCAAGCAAATACTCAAGGAAGCTACTAATAGATAGAAGAGTTATGCTGATTTAAAGAGAACTCCAAGAGAGTACTCAGTGAGGATAAATTATTTCTAAGGGTTAAACCAATTAAATGTGTGATCAAGTCCACAAAATTGGATCCAAATTTTATAGGACCCTTTGAGATAATTGAAAATATTTATTTGGTTGCATACCAACTCGCCTTACCTTCTAATCTATCAAATATCCATGATACTTTCCACATATCTTTACTTAAAAAATATATTGCTGACCCTAAACATGTGTGGGACGTTTCTAATTTACAAATGGTAAATTCGAAGGCAATCGAAGTAATGCCAATAAGGCTATACAGAATAGGACCTTGGAGAAATGTAAGGTTTAGTGGGATCATTTTTTAGAAAGGAACTCCACTTGGAAGAAAGTGGTAGATATGCAAAAATATTTTTATTTTTTGTTTGATGATATTTAAAAATATTAATAATTTATTTTTGATTGTATATGTTGTGTAAAACTGAGAAACACTCGAGACGGTGTTTACTCGTTTACTCCTAGTGGTGGAGGATGCCATGACCCTCTCAGATGGACCTTGAATATGGAAAACAATGTATTAACTAATGATGCTTTAATACTTGACTTTGTGCAATTAAGCAGCTACATGATATTAATAGATATTGAAGAACATGATACTACTAACAAATTACCAATGTGTAGGATCAGGTGCACTCATAAGTGGAATAAGTTGAGTCATCCACTAAATATGAGGGTACTTGAGGTTGGGGAAGTGATTATAAGGCAAACTCAAAGGTAACAAGGATAGATACCTTCATATAGGCATGCATTCCTTTTAGGATAATCTTTAATAGATAGCCACCTTGAGCCCCATACTAATGGCCTAGTAGCTATCATAAGTTCTCGAGGCTGAGACAGGTGACTAAATTGATGGAAATATCTCCCTCTTTGTTTTTTGCACGTGCTCTATTGTATTTTACTTCAACAATTTGCCTCAATAATTTGGAAATTATGAATGAATGGGTTGTATTCATAACTCCTTGGGTGCTTTGATAAAAGGAATGATAAATAGATTTCATTTTTAGATAAATGGTTGATTTATTTTAAAATTATGAATAGATTCCATCTTTAATAAATGGTTGATTTATATTAAATGACAAATAGATTTTATTTTTAGATAAATGGTTGATTTATTTTAAAATGATGAATAGATTCCATCTTAAATAAAAGGTTGATTTATCTTAAACGATAAATAGATTTCATTTTTAAATAAATGGTTGATTTATTTTAAAATGATAAATAGATTTTATTTTAGAATAATGAAAGGACTCTATTCTAAACAAGTTGACTTACTTTTAGAAACCTCTTTTTCAAAGAGAAGGAAGTAGTGTTTCATACTAAGCAATAAAAAAAATTCCTTCGGCAAAATGATGGTTGCTCCATTCAAAAAGGGGGAAATTCATTTAACCCATTAAGAAGGTTATTGTTGCCTTAATTATATGAAGGCTTTATTAATGAAATGATAATCGAATGATTAGTTTAATAAAATCAATCAAGTATGGAACCTACCTTTGGAATCATATCGGGCCACCCGGGTAGAGTTTCCTACTGACATGAAGGGATGGCTCCATTAACATGAAGGGATGGCTTCACCAGCAATGAAGGGATGGTTTCGTCAATGTAAAGAGAAAGGCTTCAATTGTTGGTAGCACCTTGGGAAGGCAGAGAGGAAAATATGTCCCCTCTACCACCTAACGAGTGGATGAGAAGTAATGATGGGTAGGTGGCGAACGAAATCCAAGGGAGAGATAGGCACCAAGGATGGGGGTAATCATGTTATGCATGTGGAGGAAGCAGAGAGTGGGAGAGAGAGAATTGAGAGGTGAATGTACAGTAAACATCAAGAGATAGAGGATGAAGTGCTATGTGAAATGGAAGAGGAGTCGACGCTCAATTAGTGCAACCAAAAAAACTACCAACACATAAATAACCACGTTGGTTAGTGAGATTCTTTAGATAATTTATTTAAGGTTTTTGCCATTGGTTCTTTTAGCTTGAATGCTAGGGTGTAGCTTCACTGGATATGTTAAAGTTATAGCTTGTTGTGTTAAAGTTGTAGTTTGTCGTGTTAGATTATTGCAACTATGTTAGAGCTTCCCTGGCTGTGTTAAAATTATAGCCTATCATATTAGAGTGTTGTTGTTGTGTTAGAGCAACACTGATTGTGTTAAATCCATAGCTTACCATGTTATAAAATTACTACTATGTTAGAGCTTTGCTAGCTATCTTAAATTCATATATTTCCATGTTAGAGCATTTTTGTTGTGTTAGAGCTTCGCTGGCTATGCTAAAGTTGTAGCTTGTTGTGTTAAAGTCATAGCTTATCATGTTAGAGTGTTGTTATTGTGTTAGAGCTTTGATGGCTATGTTAAAGTCATAGCTTATTATATTAAAGTCGTAGCTTTCCATGTTAAAGATTTGCTACTATTTTAGAGCTTTATTAGTTGTGTTAAAGTCGTAGTTTGCTATGTTAAAGTCATAGCTTGTTGTGTTAGAGCGTTGTTGTTGTGTTAGAGCTTTGTTAGCTATGTTAAAGCTGTAGTTTATCATGTTAGAGTATTGCTACTATGTTAGAGCTTTGTTGGCTATGTTAAAGTCGTAGCTTGCCATGTTAGAGTGTTGCTACTATGTTAGAGCTTCACTAGTTGTGCTAAAGTTGTATATTACCATGTTAGAGTGTTGTTGTAGTGTTAGAGCTTCACTGGTTGTGTTAAAGTTATAGCTTGTTGTGTTAAAGTCATAGCTTGTCATGTTAGAGCATTGTTGCTATGTTAGAGATTTTTTTTCTGTGTTAAATTCATATCTTGTTGTGTTAGAGTGTTGCTACTATGTTAGAGCTTTTTTTGCTATATTAAAGTTGTAGCTTGTTGTGTTAAAGCCATAACTTACCATGTTAGAGCATTTTTGTTGTGTTAGAGCTTAGTTGGCTATGTTAAAGTTGTAACTCGCCATGTTAGAGCATTGCTACTATGCTAGAGATTTATTGGTTGTGTTAAAGTCATAGCTTATTGTTTTAAAGTCATAGCTTACTGTGTTAGAGCATTGCTTGTTGTGTTAGAGCTTCGATGGTTGTGTTAAAGCCATTTCTAGATGTGATATAACCTTTCTTGGTTGTAGGTCAAAGGCTCATGTCATTACCTACCTCCTTGTCATAGGCATATACATCTATGTTACACTACACTCGGTAGAAGGAAAGGCAGTGATAAAGCTAGGTGTTGTGAGGGGTTGTCGGTATGTTGGGTTCCAAGAGATGTCCTTCCTTGGGAATTTTGCATCTGCATAGCCCTCCTTGGGATTTATGTTGATGGAACCTATGGTGAACCTGTAGACACCTAAAACACGTCATTTTTAGGATAACTACTCATAAGGGCACATTCATAGATCATGTGACTAAACCTTGGAACCTTCCAAGTGCCAAAAGTGGTTTTCACCACTCATCTAGGGTAGGTTTAGCCCATACAAGCTTGGCCAATATGAACCAGAGTGGCTGAATCTTGGTCACTGAAGCTCAGAGTGGCCAATCCCTAGCCACTATAGATGACAGTAACCAGACCATAAAATGCAACTGATCATCAAATTAGCCTAATCTCAGGCAAAAGTGGTAATTTGCATACAATAAATTCGAGTAGGGATAACTTTACATTCCTCCTCACAGCTAGTCTACATGGGAGACTCAAGTCTAAATTTATACATCATTTAACTGGCCCTTAAGGGTAGACAAATACTCAAATGCTCATGCTAACAAATACTTTGTATGCAATATGAAGTCTTAGGGTTTTATACCTAAACCTAGGCCTTCAACACAATATAAGGTGAAAACCTAAGAGCACCAAGGGACCTTCCTTTGATCAATTGGAGAGGGAGATATGAAGGAGATATTTTTAAGACTTGAAGAGATTTTTTTGTAGTGAAGCCTTGTCAAATCATAGAGCAAATTAGAGCACCTTTTGAGGAGCAACGAAGTGCTAGCCGGTTGAGAGGTTATCATCTACAATATATTCAATACATCAGACAAAAATGATAATCATTTCAACATCAGCAACAAGCCTAAATCCATAGCCTTGGAGTAATAGTGATCGATTTTCATCTTAGTAGCCACTATCTCAAACAGTGGACCAAAGGCCTAGTCGAGGGTTTTTAGCATCAATTTCCTTTATTTAGCTTGTTACATTTTTTCATGCCATTAGCATAGATCTGATTTCCCTCATTTATTTATATTCATAGCATTAGTTTCTATTATCATTTAGCATATTTTTGTTATCATTAGGGTTATTGCTAACAACCTCATATGGGGAGGTAATCTCATATAGTTGAGTGTTTGCTATTGTTTTCATGCTTGCAGGACTACAGGTTCATTGGACAGGTTATCAACATACGAAAGCAAAAGGATCCCTCTAGGAACCAAACCTAGAGAATGAGGCATCTATAAGCCCTCATATAGTTTCATGTACATCATCGAGAAGCCTACGAGAGTGCATCTCCCCTTGCGAGGGGATATCATACATATGCTGCCCTATTTTGTAAAATATGTATCAAATGAAGGGAATCCCTCAGAGGGATCTATATGTAACCAAACTTGATAAAAAGCAATAAAAAATATTATCTATTAATTTCTTCGTATTTTGGTTGTATCTTTCATTTAATGCATGATTAAGTAAATAATATTTGCAAATAGAGTGGTGGACGGTCCATCGCTTCCCTTGGGTTTCTATAGATGGAAATAATGGTGGGACCCCCACCAAGTTTTTATTTTCTACCAGATTACTGACTCGGGTTTTTATGTGCAGGTTTAGCTGGTCAGGCCTACAGTGGCCCATAGTCTTAGCTTCTCTTGCTAACAGCGACCATAAATCAGCCACTTTGGTCAACAACAATCAAATATGGAGTGTAGCAAAGGATAAAATATTTTTGCTCTGAGCTGGATTAGATGTTGGTATAAGTTTTTTTGTGTTCTCTGATTGTTTGACTGCTTTTTTTATCCTAAAACAGTGAAAATTAAGACACATTTATACTTGGAAACTAAAGAATGGAAAGGAAAGAACTTGCACCTTGCGCATATTAGGGTTTTTATATTTCCACTAGGCATTTCTAGGAACATCAGCTTATGCTTGTAAAGTCCACCCTAGAATCCAGTGTGCTAGAAATCATGTGTTGGTTTACTTACTTTGAGGCCCTGCTAGAGGCCATATTTGCACAAAATAGAGTGCATCCATCAAACTCATACTAGCTACTCATCTTTATGAAACGTGAAACGTAATTTATATCAGACATGTAGGAAAGAGTCATTTTTGTTGTATGATGCATTTTACTTTATGCAAACTTAAAATGAATCCCACACACGCACACGTGTTTTAAACATTGAGGAGTTTGATTTAATCACCAACCCTCAATTTAGTTCAGTGATGTTGACATCCATCTCCTTCCACTAGCTTGCCCCCTAGATTCTCCTAGAATGGAATATGGAACTTCTTTATAGTGGTACTAAGTTACTTGTGTTCAAACTATCTCCCACTATTGGAATAATCATTGGTTCAGAGTGGAATAGCTAGGCGAACCCCCCACTAAGATTTAAGTGGTGTACCCTAGTCTCTTTTTGAGAAAATCATGTTTGGCATGGGTTTTCTTAATTCCCACTATGGATGAGTCTCCTCATTCTAAATCTAAAACAAGAGCAAAGAAATAAAGAATAAAAACACATCAAAAATGCAGCAAACAATGTAGGGCACACATAAATTGGTAATCAAGATAAACACTTGCTTGATCTTTTTGGCTAACGTTAATTACAACAACACTCAAGATTAATTCACAAACACAATGGTCAAAACTAGAAGCAAACATCCTCGGTCCAATACCGAGGCAAAATCTAAAGCAACACACACCCATAGGCAAATTCATAGTAACATTGAACCACCTATTCATAACCATGGGATGCAGTTCCATGAGCCTAAGAGATGATAACTCAACCCTTGGGGGTTCTCCTCGAGAAACCCCAACTAGGGATTCACATCATGGGACTAAGTCACAAAAACACAAAGAGGGTTCATGGCCATGGCCATCATCATCAAGGAGACACGAGGAGGCCTCGAGGCCCTCCTCTAAATACACAAAAACTTCTCATAGACATGAGGAGGTTTCAAGAGCTTCCTCCCCACATGGACATAAAATGGGTTCTAGACCTGAGTTTGATGAGTTTTCACCACCTCCATCCTCATGGAGAAGAGGTGGGGCCACAAAACCTTCATCACCAAAAATACACACAAGAGTCACAACATCTCAAACCTCACATGAGACACTTAGAATAGATCTACCTACTGAGGGGCATAAAACTAGAGTTACATCCAATCATAGAAATCAAACAGAAGATACCATTCACAAAGGAGGAAGGATTACAATAGACTATGACCTCATTGGAGTAAATGGCACCCCATAGGATCAGCCATGGAAAACAAGACAACTAGATGAATTGGATCGGTTTCATTTGAGGCCAACTCCTAGAACCATAGCTATAGATAATTCTGCATCTAGAATTTCATGAAGCATAACTTCTAAATGCACCTCTCAACCTGGGGATGCTTTAGAGCAACCCTGCAGTACACATACAGAGTTTGGTCATAGAGGCACTTATCAACACACTAAAAAATTTATATTAGCCAGCAAGAGCAAAGAAACAACGAAAACCTCTTCGAGGAATTTACAAATCAAAACCACAAGAACAGAGTCAGACAAACATGAGTCTTCTATAACAGCGCAATATGATCGCGTGTGACAGTTAGAAAACGTACTACACAAAGAGCGAGAGCTAGTGGATGCTCTCAAACATGATAAACAAAGAGAAAGGATTTTGTGCCAACATGAATAGTGTTTAAGAAAGCAAGCTAAGCAGCTAGCTCATATCAATTTACAATTAATTGGTGATGATCACCAAAGAAATAAATGTATTGACTCACCATGAGAAGGGCACAGTAGGTAAGAAGACAACCCACAACAAAACCACCACTAAAATCATGAACAAAATAAAACTAGTGGGAAAAGGGTAAACATGATAGATCAAGATCAGACACATCCTTAAGATTGAAGAGAATATAACAAGTCAAGTGGATAAATGGTTACCTCCATTACCATCATGATTAGGCCTGCAAGAAGATGAACTCCTCACCTCAAAGGCATTCTAGGCACTCACTAAGAAAATGAAGTCCATTGAGAAGCAAGATACGACTGGGAATCAACCAACACTGAGTAAAATACACAACCAACCATTATTCCCATTAGTTCCTAGCCCTACATATCCTAAGCACTTTGAGATGCCTAGGTTAGAAAAATTCAAGGGTGAAGAGGATGCACAAGAGCATGTCACCAATTTTATCAAAGCATGTTTTCATCTTGAAGGCAACGATGCTCTTATGCTAAGAACTTTCATTATGACATTTTTGGGTGTTGCCACTCAATGGTTCAACCAAATTCCCAAGCATGTCATATCCACTTTTGAACAACTATTAAACTCTTTCCTAGAATGTTTCTTCTTTGGTTCTAAAAATAAGGTGAACCTTTCAGACCTGGCCAACTTAAAACATTATGATGATGAGCTAGTAATGGATTATGGGGATAGATGGAGAAAATTCATGGCAAAGTTATCATTCTCCGTTCCCACAGAAGATATTGTTCGCATGTTCACCAAGAGTTGTTCTAAACACATTTTCCTCTTGCTACAACTTCAAAAATATCCTTCATTTGAGGAAGCCTTGGCACAGGCCAAACTCATTGAGGACATACAATTAGATGAGGAAACCATTAAGCTCTGAATCAAGAAGGAGTGGAACAAAAATGACAAGAATGACAAATACAAATAGAAGCAAGCAAACCCTGATCCAGTTAATCAAGTTATATTTGTTGTACCTAAGTATGGGGCTACGTAGCAACCCCAAAATTATCAAGCACAACCTCCACCAACCAATTACAATCAAAAGAACAATAAAGGGTAAAATATAGAACGTAAGCCACCTCGCTATTATACACCTCTATAAGAATCAATGCATTAAATCTTCAACCAATTGAGTGAGGCAGGGAAGATCAAGTTCCCTGATGTCCCTCTTTTAGATCCCAACTATCCTAAGGCAAAATGATATAGTGATGATTAGTTTTTCCCTTATCATAGAATACTAGGGCATGACATTGAAGTATGTATTGGTTTCAAGAACCAGGTGCAAAACATGATTGAAGTGGAAGAACTTAAAGTTGAAAGCCCATTGGCTCCTAATAACAGAGATATGGGCATATACAAAAACCCACCACCAAACCATGAGGTCCCTAGAGGGCAAGGTACCCAAGTCAACCAAGTTTGAATCGATACACCTACCCATGGTTTCATTGGGATGGTATAAATTGTCAACATAGCAACTAGGAGTAGACTTTATGGTCAACCATAGCCTCTTGTGGCTCTCATTAATGTCCCAGTAGCACCTAGGCAAAGGTAGGGGCAAAACAACCTTCCAGGTCCACCAACCTGACATGTGGTAACTATTTGGAGTAGACTAGAACAAAAATTACAAACAACTCCAACCAAGTTATCTATCTATGATCTCATACAATAGTCCCCAAAGCACAAGGAGACTTTGATGGAGATTTTGAGATAAATTGAGCTCCAACCATAGGATGCAAATGCATTCACTCATTTTGTGGGACAAGTACAACAATTCCAAGAACCTATAATTCAATTTTATGATCATGAGATTAAGACAGTATCCACTGCCATACCAGACCCTTCGCTGCACATTATTGCGCCAATCAATGATTTACCTTTTAAGCGAATCTTGATCGATACAGGTTCATCAATAAACATCATCACAAAAATATCCATAGGGAACCTTAAGATCCCAAAATCTAATATCGTTCCAAGAGCCTACACTAAGAGCTTTCAATGATGCTTTATGCACTACTATGGGAACGATAGTCCTACCCATTAAGGTGGGGCATAAGACCATCCCTATGATGTGTCATGTCTTAGAGGGGGCCATGCAATACAACATCCTCGTACAACATCCTTGGATAAGGGACATGAAGTATGTTCCTTCGATTTTACACCAATGTGTCAAGTATGTGCACGATAACAAAGTCTATGTGGTTTTGGTTGATGAAGAGCCATCAGGTGGATTTTCCATAATAATTTATGATTCCTTCCATCCATATTTATGTAGGACCTTCATCTCCAACTACGCAACTAGATGACAGAGACAAAGGGGTACGAAAAATTTGGAGGGAAAACTTTGGAGACAATATGGAGGAAAAAATTTGGAGATAATATTTCACCCATGTGGTCTTGGATATTTCATTCCATCCATCAACACAATATCCATTGATTTGACAATTCTACTTAATAACCTATAATATCCTACCAAACCATTGTATATTGATATAGATGCTATTGATTGTGATTGTGTTGATTTTCCTGTAAAGCCTAAGGATATTTTCCCCAACGAAGAGATGTTACAATTGTTTCATTTTGCATCAAACTGTGTGTATGACGTATTCCATGCTAGTTTGGATTTTGATTCAGTAGGTCCTATAAATCCTACTGATGACATTCATTTAATACCCACACCTTATCAATTGGAGGATGGGTCTCATATGGCTATAGAAGTGACTTTCAATGTGGACATTAGCGATGATCCTACTCAGCCAAAGAAATTCAAGTTGAGAGAAATTCTATCTCTAGAGAAACAAGCCATCATAATTCCTCTCCTTAAGTAAAGGCCAAACCTTTTTTCTTGGACCTACAAAGACATGCCAGGTCTGGATACAAAGTTAGTTGTTCACAACCTTTCACTGGATCCCACGAAGAAGCCGATCAAGAAAAATCTGAGGAAAATACATAAAACTGTCCCTTTGATGGTAAAGAACGAGTTACAAAAATTGTTGGATGTAATTTTTATCATTCCTATCGACTATATTGAATGGGTCTCGAACATGGTGCCTATGGGAAATTCTGACAGAAGAGTTCGTATTTGCACAGACTTCAAGGACTTGAATAGGGAAACTCCAAAGGATTCGTTCTTGTTGCCAAACATAGATGATCTATTTTATGCCATTGCAATCCATGAGATTCTCTCCCTAATGGATGGATTTTTTGGATACAACCAAATCCAGATTAAATTTAAAGACCAGCACAAGACCACTTTCATTACTCCATGGGGAAAATTATGCTACAAGGTAATGTCATTTTGCCTAAAGAATTTTGGTGTGACATATTAGCAAGCCATGACATACATCTTTCATGAATATATGCACAAAATATTATAGGACTACATGGACGACTTACTATCCAAGTCTTTATTGCGATAAGAGCCCACTGAAATCCTTATAAAAGTCTTTGATCGCCTCATTGAGCACAACGTCAGGTTAAACCCTAAGAAGTGTGTGTTTGGCATGACTTTTGGTAAGCTCTTGGGTTTCATCATTTTTAAGAAAGGCATTGAAGTCGATCCTACAAAGTTAAAGGCTATATTGGAAATGGTCGGCCCTACCAACATTAGGGATTTGAGAAGCCTACAAGGCAAGGTAGCATCCATCAAACAATTAATTACCCAGTTATCAGATAACTTCCAACCCATGAATCGACTGCAACACAAAGGAGTCATTTTTTAGTGGGACGAAGAGTTCCAACAAGCCTTTGCAAAGATCAAAAATTACCTGGAAACACCACCATTATTGGCTCCACCAAGGCCAGATGTACCATTTTTACTATACCTATCGGCTATTGATTTTTCTTTGGACACCATGTTGGCCCAAAAGAATGCACAAGATAAAGAGCAAGCCATATATTATATCAGTCACACCTTGGTGAGCTATGAGCTAGGGTATGCATATGAAGAAAAGTTGTGTTTGGCAGTGGTCTTCACAACCAAAAAATTGCAACACTACATGTTGAGCCATACGACCTATGTTACATCCAAACTAAATCCTTTGCAATACATGATGAATAAGACCTATCACAATACACATACTACAAAGTGGATCATGCTATTGATATAATTTTATCTAGAGTTCATAAGCTAGAATTCCATCAAGGGAAAAGTCATAGCAGATCAATTAGTAGAGGCACCTCTTCAATATAGTAAGCCTCTCACCATAGAATTTCATGATGATGCAGTTTTTGCATTATCAGATCCATCAGAGTTCAAAGAACCTGAGAAATAAAGAGACATGGTATTATTCTTCGATGTTTTGAAGTGCAAACAAGGGTGAGGAGTAGGGATTTTATTTATCACACTACAAGGTGCTCCATTGTCCTTATCATTCAAACTAGACTTCCCTTGCACAAACAATAACACTGAGTATGAAGCCCTAATCTTGGGACTCCCAAAAACCATAGCAATGGGCATTAAAATATTGAATATCTTTAGTGACTCCTTGATCATAGTTAATCAAGTCAAAGGATTGTTTCAATGTAAGTGCCCACTCTTGAAATCTTACAAGGAGCTTGTTGACACTTACCTTACCCAACTGGAATGGTATGACATTGAGGCAATCCCTCACATGTAAAATAGATTTACAGACACCATGGCATCTTTAAGATATTTAATCCTTTAGAATTCATCTATTTATTTCACAATCGTTCATGATAAGGTGCTCATGCACTCAACAATATGGTGTGAGGCTATTGAAAATCAAGAATTTGTCAACAAGGTCAATATCGAACCAAATCAAGAGTGGTCCTTCAGAGCCCATGAGTTCTTACAGATGTAACCTTAGGGGTATTTTATCTCTCAAAGTCCTACAAAATGTGGTGCAACCATTCACCAAATGGTTTTCTCACAATATCTATTCACAAGTTTCGAAATGCAATAGGAACGGGTTGTATTTTCTATAGAGACTATGGCTTATCAAGATTGGTTTTTCCAATTATGGGATCTCCTAAATCTTAGGATTGTATCGCAAGGTCTATCACATGTTGAAAGACAAATATTTAAATAGAATTCAACAAGGTTAGAAGAGATCCTTTATAGATGAGGTTATGATGGAATGCTCCTCCATTGTCTTGAGTCGTAGGAAGCATCCTGGGCAATCTCGCAGGCTCACGATGGTACATGTGGCAGTCATTTTAGTGGCATGGCTATCATAAAGTGCATCTTGATAATAGGTTACTATTGGCCCACTATGGAGAAAGACTATTGCGAGTATGTCAAGAAATTCTTTAAATGCCAGCATCATGCAAACCTCACGCACTTGCCATCACAAGCCTTGCAACCCATCCAAGCAACATGGCCCTTATCGTAGTGGGGACTAGACTTAGTTGGGAATATCTCAACCCTATCCTCAAGTCAACACATTTTCATCATAACAACCACTGATTACTTCACCAAATGGGTCAAAGCGATCCCCTTGACATTGACAACTGGAACAAGGATTGCAGAGTTTATACTCCACAATATCATAAGTCATTTTGGGGTCCCTTCAAAAATAATATCGGATAATGGGCCACCTTTAAAAAATAAAAATATGCATGCATTGACGAAAAAATACCATATTTATCATAGTTTTTCAACACCCTATTATCCGTAAGCAAATGGGCAAGCAAAAGCATCAAACAAAACAATAGTCTCCATCTTGAGGAAGACAGTAAAAGATAATCATAAGGACTAGAATCTATAATTACTTCTTGCTTATGGGCATACAGAACTAGTGTACGGATACCCACTGGGGCAACACCGTTTTCACTGGTGTATGGTATTGAGGCCATCATGCCCCTAGAGCTAGAAATTCCAACCCTGCGCATAGCATTAAAGTACTTCATAGATTATGACATCATGCGATAAGGCCACATTTATCAATTAACGCTTCTTTATGAACGTTGATTCAATGCCTAGGAGCATCTTTGCATTTATTAGGATCACCCTGCATGAGCTTACAATAGTAAATTCCACTTAAGGGAATTCAAATTTGGAGATCTTGTACTCAAATAAAACTAGCAAAACTCAAATCTACCGTCGCACCTACGAGACAAATTTATGAAAAATTGGATAGGCCCCTACATTATTTCAAAAAGGGTGGGACCTGGAGCATATCACCTCATGACATTGGAGGTTTTTGAAGAGCCTGAACCTCTCAATGTCATCCACTTGAAGGTGTTCTATACATAAAACACAAAATCATTCAAATATACATAAAACACAAAAATATTCAAATATACATAAACCACAAAAACATTCAAATATATCATAAAATTATAGACAAATCATAAAACATAAAAGATTCAATCAAAAATTCTCCAAGGGTAGCTTCACGTTGCTTGGTCAAATTCAATAAAAAATAATCCAAGGGTATCTTCACGTCGCTTGGTCAAATTCAATCAAAAATGCTCCAAGGGTATCTTCACACCGCTTGGTCAAATTCAATCAAAAATGCTCCAAGGGTATCTTCACGCTGCTTGGTCACCTAAATAAAAAATTCTCCAAGGGTATCTTCACGTTGCTTGGTCACCTAAATAAAAAATGCTCCAAGGGTATCTTCACGCCACTTGGTCATCTTAACCAAAAATGCTCCAAGGGTATCTTCATGTCGCTTGGTCATCTTAACCAAAAATGCTCCAAGGATATCTTCACACTGCTTGGTCATATTATCAAAAATGCTCCAAGGGTATCTTCACGTCGCTTGGTCATCTTAACCAAAAATTCTCCTAGAGTATCTTCTTGTTGTTTGGTCAAACCCTAAAAATCCCCAAAGGCACAATAAGCCCTTTGGTCAAAATAGATCAAAAGTACAAAAAAACAATACAAAATAATCAAAAGCACAAAAACAATACAAAATAATAAAAAGCACAAAAACAATGCAAAATAATCAAAAGCACAAAAAATTTTGTATCTTACATTTGCATCCACATAGTTGTATTACATTAAACATTCATATCCATTGCATTTGCAATCTTGTAAACGATGCCACAGTTTGTATCGCAACCACAAATACTCAAGTTCATCTTCATCCATTCATCCATGTGTATAACTGTGTTTTTCAACACAACCATTTCTTGTTGCTATATAGAATAGGCTAAATTTTTCTGATCATTCAACCATATCTGGTGGTTTTTTCAGCTTTTGTGGAAAGCCATCTTGGTTAGTAGAGGGTAAGGTCTAGTTGTGATAATGCATTGGATAGTCAAGAAAACTTGAACATAGGATCAGATAAACACTTGAGGATCCTCGATCTTAGCAATGGGCTGAAAGAATCCCACCTGATATCGGAGGAAATGCTTGAGTTCTATATAAATATATTCATTTGCACACATAGGAATAATGAATATCTAGGTCAAATATGAAAGCCTTGGTTTTCAAAAGCCTTGTATGGTCATTACGTAGCTGGTGATAGGGTAGCTAGAGTGTTTGAGTCTCAAGAAAAACCTCAAAACCTCCTACATAGCAACAAATCATACCATCAATCACACCATCAATTTTCTTTATGAGGTTTTGTGAATTAAGGGGTATTAAAAAAATAGGGTAGATACTGGATAGATGTCAGAAATGATATTTACATGGCCACTGACTATTTTATATCTTTTAAATTACATAAGCTTTTCAAGAAACTACACACATTTCATGCCATTACATTTCACATATGAATGCTTAAGTAATTGTTTCTTGTGATAGAAGTGATTACCTACATCTATAACTAATATACTTTTTGTGGTGTTGCCCATTAGATTGATAAACTCATATCATATGCATGCCTTATGTTTTAAGTGATTAAAACATATAGGTTCATTTACATTAGACCAAAAACCATGTAGATAATGCATTAACACACATTGCATTTACCATATCATAACATTAGTTAGATGCATACAATTAAAGCAAAATTAAACATGCATTTAACAATAGCATTGCATCCATAAATACATAGATCATAAATCATCCACCTACACCTAAAATCACATCATTTCATCCACATACATTACATCATATAGCCATAATCAAAGCACGTAAATCCATATAAGTATCCATATATGCATACAATCATAAATCCATTATTAAGTCAACTCATGATACATCACATCATAAATAAATCATCTAAGCATCTACATTGCATCCTTCTAAAACATCCACATCATCATAAATATCACCTATCATCTAACACATACATCAACTCATCATAATGCCATCATCACATCAATAAAACAAAAACATAAGCAATAAATGACACACATAATGAATCATAATGCAAAGGTCTCATATAAATGTGTCTCAAATATATGGATGTACAAAAATGCCTGTGGCTACAGTCATAAAGGTCAAACTGACCTAAAAATTGAAAACCAAGTACATCATGAATCAAACTAGGCTTGCACCCCTACAACACCTCCCCTTGTGGCGGGATCCCTAGGAGAATGATGCGAGCTAGCCCCTAATGGTCTCTCTATATGAGTCTAGGTCCTCTTCCTAGGTCGGATGGAAGACTACATTGATGTGGAGGGTCCGCTAACCTGTGATCCACCTACACCTACCCTCTCCCTAGGAGTGGCTCCTAGCCTCCTAATCTACATAAAGAGAGCAGCAATGTAGGCTACATCATCATAAATCTTCATCTCATACTCATCTAGTAGGGCGTACATTTTTTTAGTCTCTGCCCTTGGATCTACCTTTGCAGGAACCTATGGTGTAGGAGGATCAATAACAATTTGCATCCTAGTAGCACCTCCCTCGATAGCAGCTTGCAAAGCCTGTATCTGTGTTGTGAGCTATGCTATAGTGGCATCTCACTGTGATATAGTGGCATCACACTATTATACCTAGATCTTGACAAAAGCTCGGCCTCAACCTCATGCAACTGCACCCTAAGAGGAGAATCTCTCTCCTCAGGATCCAACTCCTCCTCCTCCTCTGCTACCACTTGCTCTGTCGACTGGCCCTATCCCTCAGTCCTAGCCCAAACTTTGCATCTTGATGGCTTTGCACCTCCATCACCACCATCATTCTCATGGCCCAGGCTGCCATCACCATGCCACATTTGATACCTCCACCACTGCACAAAGGTACTTATCATTCCCCCATCGACACCTGCATTGACCTCTGGGGCATCCTCTTCATCAGTAAGCTCTATAATCCTAGTGGAGGTAGGTCTCTCTCTACTCCAATGCTTATATATAGTAGTGGGACAAGTGGCACATCCTTCTACAATCTATACTGATGAAAAACTTAGGAGTAGAAGAAATACTCCCTGATGTTGGCCTTGCAGTCAATAATCCATCGCTCGTGCTACTTTTGAGCTATAAATATGGCTAGGTCATCCCAAGATTGGCACTCATGTTATGGGTACCATATGATATATCTTGCTTGCATCCCAGTGAAAGTAGTAATGTAATGGGGGAACTCTCCTTAAAAAGGATGGCTCTTGCACTCCTCGCACCCTCAAGCCCATATGGAAGCATAGCACTACATCCGATCATCTATAATTGTAATCTAAATAGGAAGCCCTCTAGGACGATCTACATGGATATGCTCTCATACCCATATTTTTAGGAGCAAGATGCAAGAGATGCTGACATGACCCCATCAGTGGATGTGATACAACTCATTGTAGCACTACGCTAGCAAAGACCTCCCCCATGCATAGATGATAGGCTCCTCATTGTCCACCAAATCTTGAACCATCATAAGGAGGTTCTATGGGAACCTCAATCTTGAGCAATCTGGGATAAGGATGTTGCTAACAACCATCAACAACATCGCATACCTCTCAGAGAAGACCCTTGTCCTGTACCATCATAGGATAGATACACCACCAGATATGGTATCTTGGAAGGCGATCGTAGCATGCATCCCGAACACCTTAGCAAAGACTACCTCACGGTCCTTAGTGGTTGAAGAGATGATGGCCACTTCATCAAAAGGAATCCAAAAAATCCTATATACGTCCTTTGGTGTGATAGTCATCTCACCAGTAGGAATGTGGAATGTATTAGTTTTGGGATCCCATCGATGAGCTAGGGCCATGAGGTAGGCCTGATCCAACATAATCTGGGGTAGCTTGGTCGTATATTGTAGTCTGCGAGCCTTAAACCATGCCCAGTCTGCATCGTCCATATGAGGTAGGAGGTCAAGCAAGAGCTTTGGGTCCTGAGATTGAGCAGAAATAATATAAGGACAAGAATCAAGGTATAACTATAGTGCATCTAAGGCATAAAATTCAATAAAATATGAAAATCGATGCAAATAATGATAGATTATCCTAAAGTCTAAGTGAGAGAGCAATAAATGCACCCAATAATGCAGTAAATTTCAGAAAAGCAACTAAAAAATTCAAAAAAACCAATTAATCACCTCAAAAAAAATCAAGAAAAATCAAAATTTGCCTAAGGTTCCTAGCCTCTTTCACCTATAGTGACCAAAAATCGGTTTTTTTGAGGCTAGTAGTGGCCAATACCCAATGGTCAGATTTTTTACCATTGGGATTTGAATCGGTTGTTGTTATCGACAGTGACCAAGCCGCAAGCTGAAATTGCCACTTTGTGCGATAGCAACCGATAGGTGAAACGACAACCATGTACGCCGCCCAAAACACCAAAAAAATTGAAAAATAACAAAATGGGGACAAGCCCACCAAAAAAAACCTAAACTAAGCTTATCTATGGGTTCGGTTCATTGCCAACAAGTTTAGTGAAGTTCGTTTACCGGTTACTTAGTGTGGTTCATTTTTACTGAAAAACAATAAGTTTAAGGTTTCAAAGCATACCCGAGAAGCTCCAGCTCCTCCACTCACCAATGCCTCGCCCTGTTACGCCATAATCCTTGATGAAAAATGCTCCAAGTTGCAAACTGTCACTTTCTCTCCAGAGCTATGAAAAGTAAATCGCTAGCTAGAATAATGAAAAGTAAAAACCTATATTGTCTCTTATATTTCCCAAGTTATGCCTCAGCCACTGCTATCATCAGCAACCCGAACTTCTTGGCCACTAAGGTCTAGAGCTGCCATAATAGGCATTTAGAGGTCGTTGGATCCGACACCGGCCAGTAGCACAAACAAAACCAGAGAAATTCCTTTCATGAGGGATAGCAAAAACATCAAATAAACACATTTTTATAATTCATAATCGCCATAATGATCAAAATAACAAAAAAAAATACATAAAAACAAAATCTCAAATAAACCTCGTATCTAGTTACTCACTTTATCAACTCAACGATTGCAACGATTGCACTCCACGCAATTCGGTGAGATGAGTGAGCTACAAAAGGGCTACTTGGGGTAAATAATTCATTTTATAATTATAATGTACCACCTCAATATCGAATAAGACCAAGATGGTTGTATTGCTCCATGGATATGATGGAGTCATCCTAATTCCCTTATGACATAAAAACATCGAGCCAAGTGATTCAACAGAAAGCCTAAATAGAATTGCTCATCCTAACTCCCCAAGAAAGCTATTTATAGTCAGATACTCCATGGGATAGGGATGAATGACCATCATAAATAGTTGGAATTACACTTGGATGGGGGTTTTCCCATTAAAATAACAAGCACTAGAAAGGAACCAAATTATCCATATTGCTCAAGTGACTCATTGCTTCGTTGATTGCCCTTCCCTCATCAATTTGTTGTGTAAGGAGGTAGTGCAAATATTCAAATAATCATAATCGAATTCAACCAAATATCACTCAATCATATCAAAATTGCGTTTATCGTACGAATCATTATAGACAACTATTACAAATTTCCCTTGTTTGTTGGGTTCATAAGCAAAATATGACATTTTTAGTTTGTAGCTCTCCTTCAATCGGATCTCATTATAGTGACATAAGCTACCTGATTGTGTTTTAAGAATGAGTGCAAATGAATATATGCAAGCCCTATGCTAATTTAAAGCCCTCCAATATGTTGAAGCAATGATTCAAGGGTGCACATCATCTTACGTGATTGGGCCATCCAGCGTTGATCAGACCAATGATCATCATACACCATACAAACATAGCAATCTATATTTTTTCTCCGCACTGTGTTTTCCCCACATAATACATCCCAAAAAGGAGCATCTATATACACCTAAAATACGTCATGTTTAGGATAACTACTCACATGAGCACATTCATATATCATGTGACTAAACCTTGGAACCTTCTAAGTGCTAAAAGTGGTTTTCAACACTCATCTAGGGCAGGTTTAGCCCATCCAATCCTGGACGCTATGAACCAAAGCAGCTAAATCTTGGTCTTTGAATCTTAGAGCGGCCAATCTCTAGCCACTACAGATGACAACGACTAGACCCTAAATTTCAACTAGCCATCAAATTATCCTAATATTGGGTGGAAGTGGTAGTTTGCATGCAATAAAGCTGAGCAGGGATAACTTTGCATTCCTCCTCATATCCAGTCTACATGGGAGACTCAATTCTATATTTAGACATCAGTTAACTGGCCCTCAAGAGTAGACAAAGACTCAAATTCTCATGCTAACAAAAATTCTATATACAGGATTTAGTCTTAGGGTTTTAGACCTAAACCTAGGCCCTCAACACAATATAAGGTGAAAACCTAAGAGCACTAAGGGATATTCTTTTGATCAATTGGGGAGGGATATATGAAGGAGATATTTTTAACAATTGAAGAGCTTTTCTTGTAGTGAAGCCCTGTCAAATCGGAGAGCAAATTCGAGCACCTTTTGAGGAGCAACAAAATGCTAACTAACTGAGAGATTATCATCTACAGGATATTCAATAGATCAGACAAAAATGACAATCATTTCAACATCAGTAACAAGCCTAGATCCATAGCCTTGGAGCAATAGCGATCGGTTTTCATATTAGCAGACACTATCTCGGATAGTGGCCCATAGGCCTAGTCTAGGGTTTTTAGCATCAATTTCCTTTATTTAGCTTGTTACATATTTTCATGCCATTAGCATAGATTCGATTTCCCTCATTTATTTGCATTCATAGCATTAGTTTCTATTTTCATTTAGCATATTTTTATTATCATTAAGGTTATTGCTAATAACCTCATCCAGGGAGGCAATCTTGGACAATTGAGCGTTTGTTGTTGTTTTCATGCTTATAGGACTACAAGTTCACTGGACAGGTTATCAACATACGAAAGAAAAAGGATCCTTCTATGAACTAGACCTGGAGAAGGAGGCATTGATAATCCCTCATACAATTTTGTGTGTGTCACCGAGAAGCCTGCGAGAGCACATCTCCCCTTGCGAGGGGATATCATACATCTGCTGCCCTATTTTATAAAAATTTGTATCAAATGAAGGAAATCCCTCAAATGGATCTATATGTAACTGAACTTGAGAAAAAACAATAAAAATAATTATCTATTCATTTCTTAGTATTTTGGTTGTATCTTTCATTTAATGCATTATTAAGTAAATAATATTTACAAATAGAGTGGTGGACGATGTGCCACTTCCCCGAGATCGCTACAGAACCAATAGCCACATTTTGTTGTTGCCCAATTTAGACCACAACACCCGAGAACTCTGACTTCATTGTGGTGAGCAGTGTGATGTGTATCACCTTAAGCCACACCCTCATTGCTTCTACGCTTTAACTCTATGTTATGTCCATGTATTGCCAAATTTGGTAGTGGGTTTTGTCGATGAGAGGTCATAGGGTACCTAGGTAGGAAACCTTTGTTTAGTTCATTAATCGAATGGGGGAGTTTAAATTAAGGAAATAAAAGGGTTTCCTTTATATAGTTTCATTAATTAAATAATAGTTTTTAAATTAAAATAGTAGTTGTAGATTAATGAAAGGGAAGGTTTCTCATAGAGTTCATTCTTTGAAATGGTGAATTTAAATGATGAAAAAATAAACCTTACATGCTTTCATTTGATAGGAACTATGGTACTTTAATTAATGAAATGAAGAAACATGTTTATTTATAAGTTAAAGTAGTTGATTTTAATGGATTAAATAAATATGGAATACGGTCAGCACAATAAAAAGTGTAGAATACGATCATGTTTGGTTTTTGCATGTTCCAAATGGCTAAGTGTTGATGAGTTTTGATTTTGTTGAGTTCCAAGAGTATTCTAGTGCGGAATGGTGACTTGAAGGCCAAAAAAACTGCAAAGAGGACGGAATGACAACAAAGACTATTTTACACTACTTTCGGTGCAGAATGACGACAAAGGATTATTTGCACAAAATTCAGTGTGGATTGGTGATTCCACATTTCAACCAAGGTAAAGATGATGTCCGCACACTTTTTTGTGCAAATTGTGATTTATTTGGATCCAAATAGGAGAGAAAGAAATTTAAGTAGCGGATTGATAGTGGACTTCATTCTGCTCACTCCTTAGTGCATTTCACATCAAAATTTGATTCCACATAACCAAATCTACTAAAAATAATGTCAATAATTAAAAATTGTGGAATGGCATCTTGTGCTTTCCTCACCAATTTGCAAAGTATTTGCAGAGGTTTAATCACAGCCATCCACAATGAAGATCAACATTATAGATTTTATTGATACTATTGAAGTATTTAAAAGCAAATTCTTACCGGATCAGAGAGCAGTCAATTGGAGGATAGGAAGATGAAGCATCAAAGGATTTTCAAGATTAAGAACCAAAGTGGTTGTAGATCTACAATGAAATGGAGCTTCCAAGAATGATCAATGGATCAGATATAGTTTTAAACCGCCTGAACTCCAACTACCATAACAAGTTGCAAAGCTAGGCAACCATGGCGGATTACTCACAGCAAATTTTACAGATTTCACCAGCCAATAATATAATGCCAACAAAACTCTCTGTTGAGCTATAAATTTGCAACCTTTGTAATGTCTCCTCAGTATTTTTTATTTTACAAACTATAAATAGAGTCTGAACCCCTATTTTTAAGGGTCGACTTCAGTGCGTTTGCTTGCCCTACTATAAATATTCTTGTGAACTAATGGAAGGACCATTACTCTAATTTTTGACTCAAAATTTGTTATCTTCACTATCTTTGTGCAAAAACATATAAGGTTAATCAACAAATCATCCTTTATGGCTACATTAAAAAAGCATACCTCATACCTCTTCTTCTAACACATTACACCTCTTTTTGCCGTCGTATAGAGGTAAATAAATACCTTGAAACATTTCATATACACTTGACAAAGGATGAATCATCCTTGGAAATACTTCACCATAAACTCCAACACCTTTTTCACTTAAAGGGATAAAAAATTTGAAGTCCCTCCTTAGGGCACAATTGTTTAAAGTCCCCTTGGGGTAATCATTTAAAGTCCCTCTTGGGGTAAGCATTTAAAGTCCCTCCTGGGGCATACACATTTAAAGTCCTCCTTGGGACAATATTTTAAAGTCCCTCCTTAGGAAACATCAATTAAAATCCCCCTTTCAACAATCATCTAAAATCCCCTTTGGGATAATCATTTAAAGACCCCTTGGAAAAGATATTTGAAGTCCCCTTGTAGTATAAAGTCATTTAAAAGTCCCCCTTTGGCATATTCACATGAAATTCCCCCCTTCGTGACTTCCAAAATAGGAACCCCATTTAGGTTATCATCACATGATGTATATACATATTTTATATCACAACAAAATATCATAACAAACACTCATGCACTTACATAAGGATTAATCATTAGATAAATTTTATCTCAAAAACATGGTCCAAGTGTTGTTGTACATATTTTTCCACTTGGACACATGATTTTTACATATCATATCATATCACCATGCTAAGTCCTCTAGGAAAGCTAACCAAGTTCTCTGGACAAGCTAACTAAGTCCTTTGGGTAAGCTAACTAAGTTCTTCGAGCAAGCTAACCAAGTCCTCCAAGAAAGTTAACCAAGTTCTCCAGGTAAGCTAACTAAGTCCTCTAGAAAAGCTAAGTCCTCCATGAAAGCTAACCAAGTCCTTTAAGTGAGCTAACCAAGTCCTATGATAAATCTAACTAAGTCCTTCGAGTAAGCTAAGTCCTTCAAGCAAGCTAACAAAGTCCTTCAGGTAACTCTCAACAGTACCCAAGTGATATTGTACATATTTTTCTCACTTGGATGCATAATCATTTGAAACACCCTTTTAATGTGTAGATACCTAAAACTTGTCATGTTGATGAGGCTACTCATGTGGACACTTTTTTAGGCCATGCGACTCACCTTGGACCTTTACAAGACCCAACAATGGTTCTAACCACTCAATCAAGAAAAACCACTCATTTTCAGCCTAGGTCGTTGATTTCATCAGCGATGGCCATCGCCACCACTAAAATTAAGAATGGTCATGGGTGGGCCATGCATATCAATAGTGGTTACAGAACGAGCATTGCCTATCAAATATTACCAAGTCTGTAACAAAATCAAGCTACCCAAGACAAGTAAAATCTATTAGAATGCAATGAATTCTTGAACAATTATCCATTAGAAGCTTCCAAAAGCTTCGCCTCAACTACCCTAGCCCAAATGAATCTTGTTCTTGGCTTCATGAGCAAGCTAGGATGCAAATTTTGGGAGTCTACTTAAGGCCCATAAAATAAGAAATAAGTCTAGAGATTTTTGTGAGCAATTGCCTTAGAAAAGCATTTCCAAAATAAGGAAAGAAGTGATATCCCTTGAGGTGCAATGAAGTACTACCCAATTCACATCATGACATTTGTAGATTCATCAATTGAGTTTGTTCAAGCTTGAGGATCACCCACCTTTTCGTTCTACACTAAATTACCATGAATTCGATCCTAATTACACCATCTGACTGTTTCTTGAGACACGAATGACCCTTGCACATCAATTCAATAGTAGAATTTAGCATTGTCAAGGATTAATCACAGAGAATAGAGTCTCTTTCCCACAGTTGCTATTTTTAACAATAGCTTGCAAGCACCACCACCGATGTCAACAACAGCTAATAGGGCCCATCGATCTGATCAGTAGTGGCCTTAGTTTGTTGTCTTTATTTCTCTTTTTTAGCATTAGATCAGATTAGCAGCCTTTTAATTTGGATTTTTGACATAGATTAGCCACATTTACATTCAGTATTTCTGCATTTCTTTCCTATTTTCATGCATTTTATCATTACTTTACGTATTTGCTTTATGTTTTGCATTATTCAAGAAACAAGACTCATTTCAAGAGGCATCATATGTTATTGACCTTTCTTACAGTTTCTTGTGTGCAAATTACATGGCTATACATCACCAAGATCTATTTATTAGCATCAAAATTAGAGGTTGCAAGTAAACCCTCTATAATCATAATAGTGGAAGAGCAAAGACCTTGTGGAGTGCATCTTTCCCCTTTGGGGCTACATTCTTTGTAATTTTGTATCAAATTGGGAATCCCTAAGAGGGATATATTGTAACCGAGATTCATTTTATTAATAATAATAATACCCTATTTTATTATTTTATTATCTCAATGGTTACATAAATTTCATGTTTTAATTTGCTTATATTATTGCAATAGATTAGATGCACAATTTTTGCTGCTTTACAAAGTGTATATCCAAGGTCACCACTTAAGGGTGAATCTATATCAAACCTTGTATATAAATCATGTATAACTACGCCCACCTATAGGGACATAAATTCTAAAACCATACGTAGGCTCATCCAATCATACACTCTTTTATAATAATTGCTATCCTAAACAACTCACCACTTTTTCAACTCATTCCTATCATCCCATGTAAATTGAATTCCTTAATTCAATTTTAGCCTACCTTCTTAATCCCAAGGTGAGATACATGGTATGTGGTAGCATTTAATGCTTCCCAAAATATGATCCTCAACATTACTTTAGATAAAATATCTTCACTCCAATACTCCTTGCTAGTATATAAATAGGCTAGGGGAGCATCTATCAATCATATTCTCTTCCTCATGATGATAACAAGTTTTTTCCATAATAATATTTTCTTATAAACTTGTGGAACATAACATCCAAGGCATATCATCACTTTAAAATCTATGCATTTAAAAAATTATATTTACACATACTTGGGGGTATCTCATTCTCTCAAATTTCTATATTATCATTCAAACCTTAGAATACATATCCATCCACATATCCTCCCCATTTGGTGGTAAGTATGCAATAACATAAAATATAAAAATATATACACATGCATAAGCATTCATTTAATATGATTATATATTATCTATATGTTCATATAAATATCACTCAATAGATAGAGAACTTCTTCCATCTTGATATGCAACAAACTATCATTTCTACTTTCCTCCAAAAATCACTACATCTAACAAAACAAAAATATCCTAGCTGATTTGTAGGCCCTTACATTGGGGTTTGGTGATCAACACTTTGTGTATCCATAATCATTTATGATTGTACCAAGCAATTGACTACTAAAATTTTGTGCTTCCTGATGGCCTATAATCTAGCACAAGTGTTATCTATTTCTCATACAACAAGATCCTTAAAACTAAGGGTCATGCTATCACCTATACCTCCTATAAAAGAGGATATTTTTTCATGTTTTGTGCATATAAAATTATTTGTACATCCATGCTAGAAGATCCAAGGAAAGAAGAAGCACTTCTCCCTTGCTGGATTATAGTCATTATCCCTTCCTGAAGGACTTCTTCTTTCCTTGTATTATCCATATGAATGCGTTGCACTCAGTTTGAAATATTTTATTTATTCTTAGAACTTCCAATACATCACATATGCTCTAGGTACCATCTCTATGCCTCGCATATCAATAAATCTTCATATATGCATTAGATAATGGACCTATGTACCTGGAGTTTTATCTTATGTATTCAAAATTTAAGAAATAGATATTCTACACCATGAATATTTTACCTCTCAAAGGAAAACTTATTTTTCATATCCTCACAAGTTGCATACTTACAATTACATTGTAAATATGCCAATATGGGGTATATGATCTTTAAGAAAACCTTTGCTAGCAAAATCAATATCACATCATCATCTTTATCAAAGCATTTGCTTTCAAATGATGGGGGTAAAATAACAATACATCATCATTTGATAAATCATCCCACAAATATCAATAACATTATATTAGACTACACCATATTTTCAAGAACATTATATGAAACTTACCATTATATTACACTACACCATATTACATTCTATTACATTGTAAAACATTTGCAAACATCATATCATGCTTTCAAAAAGCACTATAAAATACTACAAATTCCTTTGCAATCATCATTTCAATACTTTACAAAATGTTTGCAAAGGATAACAAAAGCATTTTCAATCATCATTACTTTACAAAAAAATTTTACAAAGTATCACAAGAATATTTTTAGACAACATTTCATCATGTTGCAAAAATATTTGCAATCATCACAACATAATTACATAACATTGCAAAATATTTTGTAATCATCAAAACATTACAAAATATTATATTACAAATCATTACAATCATCATCTCATTACCTTGCACAAGCCTTTGCAAGCATCAAATAATTACACAACATTGTAAAATATTTTGCAATCATCAAAATATTACAAAAATATTATATTACAAATCTTTACAACCATCATCTCATTATCTTGAAAAAGCCTTTGTAAGCATCAAAGCATTACACAACATTTCAAAATATTTTACAATCATCAAAGCATTACATTGCAAAAACATTGTGCAATTAGCATCAAAGACATCAAAAGCATTACATCATTTTAAAGCTTTGCAAAAGGCTTGCAGATAACAAATTTCTTATCTACGTAGTCAAGTGCTTGTAGAGATCAACACTTGAAAATTGGTAAGAATCAAAACTATATTATCTACATAGTCAAGTGTTTGTAGAGATAAATACCTAAACACTGATAAGAATCAAAACTATATTACAAAATCAGGGTTCTGGAGAAATCAACAAGGATTTGGTGAAAACTGATCATTCTGACCAACAAATCAGGGCTCTAGAGAGAACGATTACAAAATTTATTAATTTAGATTACAAAATGAATTTCACAAATTGACCAAGTGGAAAATCATACATGCCAATCTATTGTATTATTTGGATTGTACAAATGTATGATTTGGAGATCATACAAGCTATTTTATGAAAGTCACAAGTCATTCAAGGGAAAATCATACACCTATACAATTTGGAAAAAATCTATTATAAAACATTGAGATCCATCTCAAAACCTCCCAAACCACCTCCCTCTCTAGGAATACTCTCTCCTGAGCTACATAGGAATCATCAAGGATGACAAAAGGGTTATTATTTTGGCCTTTGCTAACTTCTTAGGTGTTCAGTCTAGTTTTTTATCAAAGCTTGGGTGCTTTATCAAGGGGTTATGCTCCTAGGTAAGTTGAATGCAAATAATGTGGTGATTGAAGGTAACTCTATTTCCATTATTAATATTGATAAAGAAAAAATTTCCCCCCATTGGTCATTAATATCTTCTATTAAATATACAATGGACCAATGGGGGGAATGTTTTCCTTTAGTAATATTAATGATTGAAAGAGAGTTGCCTTTGATCATCACCTTCTTTAAATTCAAATTTTCTAAGAGTATGAACCCTTGATAAATGGCCTAAGCTTCTACAAAAAAACTATACTGGCACCTAAGAAGCTATGAAAGCCCAAAATAATAACCCCTTTGTCATCCCTGATGATTCCTCTAGCCTCTATAGTGTTAAGGTTTCCCTTAGTTGCCCCATAAAAGTTCAATTTTATCCAACCTTGAGGCAAAGGCTACCATTTGATAAAAATATCTAGGATTGGGGGTGGGTAGACTGAAAATACCTTCCATATTTAGGATATTGAAGATAATCTCTTGGAAATATAAGCATATTTATAGAGAATGAGACTAAGCAAATAATTTAACCAATCATAGTATAGATATTTGTCTTGGTGAAATTCAAATTATATAAGGCAACTAATATAATGTGATTTTATCTCTTAATAAAAATGATATCAAGTAGTTGATTGTGAAAACATAGCATTTTGAGGAAGATGAAGAATATATTTAATAAATAAATTCTTTGATAAAAGGCAAGTTGGATATGGTTTAATTCATATAAAAAGTGAATTTAATATTTTGGTATTTTGATGGGAGTGGCATCTAATAAAATCCACATCTAACTTACTTAAAAATAACAATATTTTAGCATTTTGGCATGGCCAAATCCATCCATAAGGATCATTTGACCATTTGTTACTAAGATCCATTAAAACATTGATAATTGGAAAATAATTGAAAATATGAATGGATAGCATAAAGAAGAGCATTAATAAAATATATAAACAAATATTCAAGAGGATACATTGAAGCCACACATAGAGGGAGACCAAATAATTGAATGAGTCTTTCATGGGTTATGTTTGATTGCTCTACACATCATGAGAGGGCGATGGGAATTATATCAATTTTTTGGGATATATAAAAGAATCCATCCACACATTGGACTATCAAAAATTCAAACAAAGTGTCTAAATATTAAAATAATAACAAATTATTAACAAAAAAAGCACTAAGATTAAAAAATATTTTAATTTTATTAAATAATTTGTTAATAAACAATTTCAAACAATCCAGAATTTTAGATTTAGAAGTTACTACATAAGCATAATATATTGCACATTCCATTGGAAATGTTAAACATTAATAATTATTTATACTTTTGTGTATATAAAATGTCACAACATAAATTGTTAATAACCCAAAAATATTACCAACAATTCAAAAAACAAAAAAATATTCATCAAATAAAAAGAACTTCCAAATAAAAGGCAGAGATTCCATAAATAAAAGTGGTAGAGATGGATTCTTGTTGAACTAGACATGAACAAGGCATGTTATAGAGTATATATCCTAAGAATTTTTGTTTTAAATTATGGGTAAATTTGGCTTTCACCCTACTTGGATAGACCTCATCAAAGGATGTTTGTGCCTAGTTATGAATTTTGTCCTAATTAATGGTTCTCTAGCAGGTTATTTCCTTTGAGGCCTGAGACAAGGGGACCCCCTATCTCCTTATCTATTTAGTATTATAAATAAAGCCTTGGGTAGATCTATTTAGGTAACTCAGTCTAAGGGGTTCATTTTAGGGATAAAGTCTGCCTCCTACAATTCCATAATCCACCAACAATTTGTGGATGATACTATTCTTGCTTTAAGATCCTTTGTTCCATAAGTAAAAGAGATTATTTTATTCTATTTTTTTATGAGGTTGCCTTTGGATAGAAGATAAATTTCAATAAGAGAAAGCTATTTTTTTAATACCATATTTCAAAGGCATGTAAAAATTTTAAAAATCTTTGAATGTTCCATTAGGTAGCTCCCTTCCATTTTTGGGGGTTTACCACTTTTTAGTGGCAGGTTATAAGATTATTTTTGGTTTATTTTGGTAGAGTGGGTTAGGATAAAGTTGTAAATCTATAAATATGCCCTCCTCAACCAAGTTGGTAAGGCAAAAATCATTAAATCCACCTCTAAAGTATCTCCATCTTCGTTTTGTCATTATTCAAGATGCCATAGAAAATCCCTCAAAATACTAGTAGCATTCAAAAGACCTGTCTTTGGGAAGGTATGGAAGAAAAACATAGAATTCCCTTGGTGTATTGGAAGAAGGTTTATTCCAAGAAGATCAAGGGTGGATTAGGCCTTAGGAAACTAAAACAAATGAATTTGGCCCTTATTGCAAAACAAGGTTGGAGGTTTTTCAAAATGGATGAAGTTGGATGGATAGATATTTTTACAAATAAATATATTGGCAGAGATGGTAAATTCCTTGATATCGAGGACAATATGAAGATCTCTATTTTTTGGAAACACCTTCTTGATTTTAGATTTCCTAAAAAGGCTTAAGATGAAATACTAGTGATGGGAGGAATGTTAACTTTTTGGAAGATAGTTGGATTTATAATGAGCCTTTGATTAGAGATCAAATTCTAAACTAATTAGAACTCTTTACTACATAATCTTCTGGATCTAGAGTTACCAAATTTCATGAGGTAAGGAATGTAAAAAGGGCTTGGAAGAATCTCTCTTGTTAACCCCTCTAGGAAAATTTGTGCTCTAAGTATTTATCCAATATTCTCAGAACTCATCTCCTAAGTCCTAACCCATCAGTTGATTCTCCTATTTGAAAAGTGGATAATAAGGGCCTTTTCATGGTTAAATATACTTACATTCTTTATTTTGACAAGGAAGAGGACTGGTTTTCAGCTAGTAAACACCTAATATCTAAAGTTAATTTCTTCTTTTGTCTGAGCATCGAGAACAAAATCCTTACTATTGAAAACCTTCATAAAAGAGGCATACCCATTTCAAATAGGTTTTATCTTTGTGAAGCTACCTAGGAGAATGCTAATCATTTATTTCTTGAGTGTCTCTTCTCCTTAGAAATTATCCACCTTCTTATCAAATTCAATTTTACCTAGGTCATGCCTAATAATATTTTAGAACTATGTTTGTAGTGGGCTACCCCCTTTTGAAATTTTCTTAGAATTTGATGGTCTTTCTATTTACCATATTTTATTTGAAGTACTTGGAAAGAAAGAAAAAAAAGAGCCTTTGGGAATGTTAAAAAGGATCCCTTGCATGTGGAAGCTAAAATTTTTAATTCCTTGAAGAAAAATGTTTCCATAATCCCTATCAAAGATGAAACATGGTCTCATAGCAAAGGTAAGATTGCAATCCAGCTAGGTAGATATTTATAGTTTGACCACCCCCAATATTAGAGATCTTGTCAAATGATAGCCTCCACCTCAAGGTTCGATAAAATTGATCTTTGATGAGGAGGCTAAGGGCAACTTAGGTACCATAGAAGCTGAAGGAATCATTAGGGATGACAAAGAGGTTATTATTTTGGCCTTTGTTTCTTAGGTGTTTAATCTAGTTTTTTGTTGAATCTTGGGTGCTTTATCAAGGGGGCATACTCCTAGAAAATTTGAATGCAAATAAGGTGGTAATGGAAGGTGACTAAACACCCAAGGAGACAACAAAGGCCAAAATAATAACCTTTTTGTCATTCCTAATGATTCCTCTAGCCCCTATGATGCCCAGGTTGTCCTAAGTTGCCCCATAAAATTTTAATTGTATCCAACTGAGAGTGGGTAGAGTGCAAATACCTTCCAGATTGAAGATAATTCATAGAGGAGACTGAGCAAATAATCTAGCCAATCATAGTATAGATATTTGTTTTGGTAAATTTTAAATTGTAGAAGGCAATTAATCTAATGTGATTTTATCTCTTAATGAAAATGATATGAAGTAGGTGATTGTGAAAACATAGTAGTTTGAGGAAGATGAAGAATATATTTAGTAATAAAAAAGATAAATTCTTTGATAAAAATGCAAGTTGGATATTGTTTAAATTATATAACACGTGAATGTGATATTTTGGTATTTTGGCATCTAATAAAAGTCACATCTAACTAACTAAAAAATAATAAGATTTTAGCATTTTGGCATGGCCAAATCCATGCATAGGGTTCATTTGATAATTTGTTATTAAGATCCATTCAATCATTTAACAATTGGAAAACAATTGAAAATATCAATGGATAGCATAAAGAAGAGCATTAGTAAAATATATAAACAAATAATCAAGAGGATACACAGAAGCCACATAGAGGGGGGCCAAGGAATTCAATGATTCTTTCATGGGTTATATTTGATTGTTCTACACATCATGAGAGGAGGATGGGAATTATATCACTTGTGTAAGATACATAAAATAATTCGTCCACACATTGGACTAGCAAAAAATCAGACATGTATCTAAAGATAAAAATAACAACAAAGTCTCTTAGGAGACATTCGATAATATTGGAATGATACAGAGAAGATTAGCATGGCTCCTACGCAAGGATGACATGCACAAATCAAGAAATGGTCCAAAAATAACAACAAATTATTAAGAAAAAAACACCAAGATTCAAAAATATTTTAATTTCACCGAATAATTTGTATTTTAATAAAAAAAATCAAACAATCGAGGATTTTTAGATTAAGAAGTCACCACATAAACATAATATGATGTACATTCCATTTGAAATGTTAAGTATTATTAATTATTTATACTTTTGTGTCTATAAAATGTGACAACATAAATTGTTAATAACCCAAAAATGTTATAGCAATTCAAGAAACAAAAAATATTCATCAAATAAAAAATTATTCCAAATACTATATTAAAATTCAAATAATTAGAAAAATAAAAATATTATTCACAGTATTAATCTTCTATTTCATCAATTTTATTATAAATATTTACTAGTGTTTATTTTTTCTTAAACAATACAACATTAGATCACATATTAATAAAACCTGAGGATCCATTAAACTAATCATTCTTATTTCTTTTCCTTACAAATTTTATATTTTAAAAAATTATGTATTTGTTTGTTGAAGTTTTTTTTTTATTAGGTAGAAAATAAGGGGTTTTGAAAGGGTCGCAAATCATTCTTATTCATTTTCCTTACACGTATTTTATTTTAAAAAATTTATGTATTTGTTTGTTGAAGTTTTTTTATATTAGGTAGAAAAGAAGGGGTTTTGAAAGAGTCTCAAACCATTTACATATTTACAAACCGGATCAATAAAGTAGCCCTAACAACATCTAAGAAAAACAACAAAGCATAAGAGAAGGCCTAGCCTACAATAGAAACATAGGAGAGACTATCGATAACAAATACACAAACAAAACAGGACAATAGAAAATCAAAGATAAACCCACAAATTTCAAATCCAAAAAAAAGAGTAAATAGAGAAACTTAGAACCAGAATGCCAAACAAGAGAACATAATCAACGGTTATCATTGATGAGGACAATATAATTTCTCACCAAATAAATAAGGTCTTGCAAGAAATTCTCTTTCCAGATAGACATACCTTCATTTTGAACCCCGATATTGGCAAGGAAATCTGCAACCTTGTTACCTTTCCTATAAATATGCTTACTTTGGGAGTTCAAAAATTTTCTTAGGAATATTTTTTATTCATCCATGAGATTACCAATAAATTTAAACAAAGTATCTAAAGGTAAAAATAACAACAAATTATTAAGAAAAAAAAAAAAGTTCCAAGGGGGAACAAGTCAGTGGTTTGGGCTTTGGCTCTTATTTAGAAGGTCCAAGGTTCAAACCACAGTGTGGGCAAGTGTGTGAGGCATGTATGTGTGTAACACTATAGATAACAATAAAAAATACACCAATATTAAAAAATATTTTAATTTTAATGAATAATTTGTATTTTAATAAACAATTTCAAACAATCAAGAATTTTAGATTAAGAAGTCACCACATAAACATTATATGGTGCACATTCCTTTTGAAATGTTAAACATTATTAATTATTTATACTTTTGTGTATATAAAATGTGACAACATAAATTGTTAACAACCCAAAAATATTATAGCAATTCAGAAAACAAAAAAAAGTGATTCTAAATACTATATTGATATTCAAATAGCTAAATCTGCTTGTTGTGGTGTAGTGGAAATGCCCTGGGTGCTGGTAGAGGCCGAACCAGGTTCCATTCTCCTTGTCTCCATCCTGCAGATATATGGTATAGTTAGGAATGTCCTATGTTGGTAGAGGCCGACAATGCTCCATTCCTCCTATGCCCAACCTGTTGAAAGTGGCACCTCGAAAGGGGTGTTTTCCACTATAAAAATCAGTTTTACCCAGGTGTTGTAGGTGAGTTGGAGAGGAGATGGCAATCCTCCAAGAGAGGTCCCAGGTTCAAATATCCACCCTACCAAAAAGCTGAATTGGGTATCCAAAATCCAATTGATAATGTTGGTGCGGGCAGGGTCGAGTGCGACTCTCGGGTGACTTTGATGGTGTAGAACCCCCTATTAGTGGTCTCTCAGACCAAGGCGGCTCCGCAAGGGGTTTTTTCTTAAAAAAAAAAGATATTCAAATAGCTAAAAAAATAAAAATACTGCCCACAAAGTTTTTTTTCTTTCATCAATTTTTTTTTTCGGATTGATGAGAAAGGGTTATGAAAGGGACCCTAAACCTTTTACAAAGCATAAAAGTGAAACTGGGAAAATTGACAAGATTAACCCTAGAAGAAACAAAAAATGGAGCAACTAAAACATCTCAAACCAAATGGAGAGAGGAAAGAAACATAAATAAACCTAAGCACAACCAGTTCCAAGAACTATAAAAAGTTTGAAAGAAAATTTAGAGTAAACAAATGTCATCATCCTGATTGGCAGACCTGAGGTTCTGAGAGAAATCAGCATGCCAAACCCGAAGGGTCTCTTCCTCAATGCCTCTATCAGCAAGTGAGTCAGAAACTTTATTTCTTTTTCTTAACATGTGTTGGATAATGACATTAGAGTACCTGCTAACAAGCCTCTTGCATTTGTAAATGATATTGGAAAGGCTCCACGAAGGGGATTGAGAAGCTTTGAGATAGTTGATGATTAGCAAGGAATCTCCTTCAACAATTAAGTTGCTACAGCCAAAGCCTTCTAGGACAAGCAAGCCTTGATAAAGAGCTCTTGCCTCATCCAAGTTGTTGGTTTAAACTCCGATATTCTCTGCATAGGCTACAATGATTTTCCCTTTGTCATCCCTAATTATGCCTCTGCTCCCAGCCCTTCCAAGATTTCCTTTAGCCGCTCCATCAAAGTTGAGCTTTATCCACCCTATAGGAGGAGGGATCCAAGTAATGCCTAATCTATCAACAACAGGTCAAGGAGTTCCTACAACACAATTTTTTAGATTAAAACTTGCAAACAAGTGAGATTCGAGACTAGGTTTGGGGGCCCCATTCGATGAGACAAGGCGGGCATTTTCAAAGGCAAAGGTGGTGATGCGAAGGAAGACAAATTGAGAGTCTTTGGTAACTCCTTTGAAAACTTTGTTGTTACATTCCAACCAAATCTACCAAAGGAAGTGGTGTAGGCATGTGGACCACATGAATTTTAATTGGGAATTAAAGAAAGGGTTAGGCCATTGCTCAAACAAAAGGATGATGGAAGATGGTTGAACCCAGGTAATGTTGACCAAATCAAACAGGGAATTCAAAATGAAAAGGGAAAATGAGCATTGCAGGAAAATATGGATAGTTGATTCTCAATTGGACTTGCAAAGAGGGCAACATTTGGGGATAAAAAGGCCTCTGATGATTAAATATCCATAGTTAAAATTTTATTTTGAGAAGCAAGCCAGGAAAAGAAGCTGATTTTTTAAATTAGTTTTTTAACCTAGACAAACTTAGCATGGATCCAGCTAGGTGAGGGGGTATCTTGAATATAGTAAGCAAATTTAATTGTGAACTTACCATCCTCACTAAGCTTCCATATGAGGTTGTATTTTGACTAGGAGTTTAGAATAACAAAGACTCGCAATAAAATTTGAAGGATTCTGGTAGTAGAGGTGGAATTAACATCCATATCATTGGTGGAAATGGATTTCTAGAGACGTTGGTTAGGAGACTAAGAAATGAAGTAAATCACTCTAATTTTTAAGGTTTGGTCCATGAAGGGCTTAAGGATTGCCAGATTTGGCTTAGATATGAGGGGATGATCCTTAATCCAAACATCTTCCCAAAACCTAATCGCAGCCAAGTTTCCATCTCATTCCCTTCCCAATGATGTCCCTACATTGAATGATAGAATTTCAAAAGAACGAACCTTGAGTAAGAGGTTGATTATCCGTGAAAGAGGTTTACTGGAGGTATTTCTTTTTTACTATATCAATCCAAGTAGATTGAGCCTTACTGAAAATTCTCTAGGCTTTTTTTGCCATGAGTGTCAGATTTATTTTATGGATTTCCCTAAAGCCTAACCCTCCTTGGTATTTTTTCTTATAAATTTTGTTCCAAGCAACTAAAGGGAATCTATTCCAATTTTCATTTCTAGCCCAAAGGAACCTCCTTTGAATTTGTTCAATATTATGGTAAACGGAAATAGGAACTTTAAATATTGACATGAAAAAAACTAGAATACTTAGGAGTGTTTTTCTTCAATTTTATTATAAATATTTAAGAGTCTTTTTCTTTCCTTAAATAATATAATACTAGATCACATATTAATCAAACCTACCAATCTATTAAACTAGTCATTCTTATTCCTTTTCCTTACAAATATTATATTTAAAAAAATTATGTATTTGTTTGTTGAAGTTCTTTTATTAGATAGAAAAGAAGGTTTTTTTTTTACATATTTACAAACTGGACCACAAAATAGCCCTAACAACATCTAAGAAAAACAACAAAGCATAGGTGAAGGCCTAACCCACAATAGAAACATGTGAGAGACGATTGATAATAAACACTCAAACAAAATAGGACAACAAAGAACCAAAGACAAAAATAGAGTAAACAAAGAAACTGAGAACCAGAATGTCAAATAAGAGAACAGAATCAACTGTTGTCATTGATGAGGACAATATCATTTCTTACCAAATAAATAAGGTCTTGTGGGAAATTATCTTTCTAGATAGACATACCTTCATTTTGAACCCTAATATTGGCAAGGAAATCTGCAACCTTGTTACCTTCCCTATAAATATGCTTGCTTTGGGAGTTCACAAATTTTCTTAGGAATCATTTTTGTCCATCCATGAGATTACCAATATTTAAGCTAGGTGATGTCTATTCAATGAGGATATTGATAATATATAAAGAATCACCTTCTATAATAACCTTATCAGCCCCCATTGAATAAAATAGGGAAAAACCTTGGAAGAGAGCCCTAACATCTGTGAAATTGTTGGTTTAGTGACCAAGGTATTATATTTTAAAAAATTATGTATTTGTTTATTGAATATTTTTTATTAGGTAGAAAAGAAAGGGTTTTGAAAGAGTCTCTGAATCTTTACATATTTACAACTCAGACCAACAAAGTATCTGATATGGATTATAGTACATGTTTTAATAATTTGTTAGTTACATATAAGTATTATTTAATGCATTCTTATCCATTGTCATGTCTTGTAATGCCTATTTATAGGTACCTATTCTTATGCTAATACAACTAAGTTTGGATTATCTTCTTATTTCTCGTGTTTGTGTAACTGATTCTACAACATTGGTATCAAAGTAGGTTACGGGTTACAGGCTAGTATCCTCTTTCCCTAGGCCAATATTGGTTCAAACGGGGAATGAGAACACCTTTGTAGATCTATCTGTGGAGCAGTTACGTCTATTACAGACATTTTCTTTGCAGGATTTCTCTGTGTTGTTTCGTCCCATTTCAGCCTTGCATTTTTGACCATTTCAAAACTTCATTAATGACCATATTTCAATATGTTGAGTCTCACAGAGATTTCTACCAACCTTATTAATATTTGTGCACAAATTTAAAAAATCAAGTGGATTTTATTACTAGTATTCAGAAGTTCAAAGCTAACATCATTGTTATTATTGATGAAGAACCAGATGTCGAATATCTCATTAATATCGATGTAGATATCAGTGAAGAAGATCATGATTTTGCCCTTGATCCAAAACTTGAAGAATTTGTAGCTACACCTGGATTCAAACCAGGGTCTCTAGATGATATACGCAACATATTTCCACTAGACAATGTGGCTCCTATTGTGGATCTGAGATCATTTGAAGCTCCTATTGTAGATCATGCCCATTCAGATGTTTTAGATCCAAGCTCTCCAAAGTCCATTGTAGTTTATGATCCTACTACTCTCTCAGCCCTTATCATCATGTTTACTGCACTTCATGATCCGCATGTTCTTCATGGCGATGTTCTCTTATTTTTGAACATTAAAATATTGCCACCGCTACATGATTCACTATTTTACGATGATGATCTCTTGATTTTAGGTGATGATCTACTACCCACAGCTTTCATACCATCTTCCTTGGTGGTTCCTCAGCTCCTCTACAAATTTTTAGAATGTTTCTATATTTTTGGGTATTGCTTCCACACTTCATGCCTGCAACATCATGTTTTCAACAATGATCTGATGTTTATCGATATTGTCTCTCTTTTTCAGTGCGATCTGATCTACTCTTGATTTCCCAATCATTGTTTTGATCATTCCCTACCATTGCAGGTCAGCAATTTATTTCTCCAACCTGTGCACCCCATGGCCTCCCCCTCTTACCCCGTGTTGATTGTTAGTCATTATCACTAGTCAAACATGCCTACCACTTGCCACTTGCCCGTGTTGCCATTAAATTAGACATTTCCATTCCACAACAGTCATTGTTCTCTTTCCTTGGAGATATTTTTAAATTAAATTAAATTTTATTTAATTTAATTTAAAATTACAATATTTAATATTGCACGTATTTTTAAATACCATAATTATGCGTTAAATTAAATATTCTTCGTTGATCGTTGCACATTCACATTTCCATAAATCCATAATTAAATTAAATTAAAATTTAATTTTAATTTATTTTAATCCATCACTTTTGTCTTCGTTGACCCTTGTCCCGGCCCACCATTAATTTAATGCAAGCGGTCCATAATTAACCACGAATTAATTAAATTAAATTAAATTATTTTAATTTAATTTAATATTTTCCCATCTTCATTAATGCACGGCTCAGCCAATTCAATGCATGCCCTCTTGTCTTAAATGCCACAACAATTAAATTTTTTGTTTGGCACATGGTTCGAGGCATATTTTGTTGCATCTTCTCCAATATTTCAGTTGTAGTTTTATTATACCGAATTCAGGGACCCATTTCAGCTATCCACCGACATAGCAGTGTTTATAATCATTGGAGAACATTTTTCGAGTCTGATCTAGATCCAGTGTTATATTTTTGTTTTCTAAAGATCTACTAAACTTTGTTATTTTGGTCTTCGTATTTTGTAATAGGAGTACATTTTTGGTTGTACCCGATACTCTTGGCTATTTTTTCTTCTTTCTCTTCCACCTTTGTACGCATTGGGGACCAATGCTTCTTTAGTGGGGAGGAATGATATGGATTATAGTACATGTTTTAATAATTTGTTAGTTATAGATAAGCATTATTTAATGTGTTCTTATCCATTGTCATGTCTTGTAATACCTATTTATAGGCACCTGTTCTTATGCTAATACAACTAAGTTTGGATTATCTTCTTATTCCTCGTGTCTGTGTAACTATTGTGGGATCAGTTACACAGATACGAGGAATAAGAAGATAATCTAAACTTAGTTGTATTAGCATAAGAACAGGTGCCTATAAATAGGTATTACAAGACATAACAACGAATAAGAATGCATTAAATAATTCTTATCCATAACTAACAAATTATTAAAACATGTACTATAATCCATATCATTCCTCCCCACTAAAGAAGCATTGGTCCCCAATGCATACAAAGGTGGAAGAGAAAGAAGAAAAATAGCCAGGAGTATCGGGTACAATTGAAAATGTACTCCTATTACAAAAGACGAAGACCAAAATAACAAATTTTGATAGGTCTTTAGAAAATCAAAATCTAACACTAGATTTGGATCAGGCTTAAAAAATGCTCTCCAACAATTGTAAACACTGCTATGTTGAAGGATAATTGAAATGGGTTATTTAATTCAACAGAATAAAATAGCAATTGAAATATCGGAGAAGATGTAGTAGAAGATGCCTCAAACCACGTGCCAAGCGAAAAATTTAACTATTACAGCATTTAAGACAAACGAGCATGCATTGAACTGGTTGATTCATGCATTAATGGAGATGGAAAATATTAAATTAAAAAAAAAAAAAAATTAATTTAATTTAATTAATTCATTGTTAATTGTGGACCGCTTGCATTAAATTACTAGTGGACCGTGACAATGGTCAATGGATACGAAAGTGATGGATTAAATTAAATTTTAATTTAATTTAATTATGGGTTTATGGAAATGTGAATGTGCAACGATCAATGGAGAATATTTAATTTAATGCATAATTATGGTATTTAAAAATACGTGCGATATTAAATATTGTAATTTTAAATTTAATTTAATTTAAAAATTTCTCCAAGGAAAAGGGAGCAATGACTATTGTGGAATGGCAATGACTAATTTAATGGTAACACGAGCAAGTGGCAAGTGGTAGGCATGTTTGATCGATGATAATGACTAGCAATCAACATGGGGTGAGAGGGGGAGGCCATGGGGGTGCATGGGTTGGAGAAATAAATTGTTGATCTACGATGGTAGGGAATGGCCAAAATGATGCTCAAGAAATCAAGAGCAAATTAGATCGACATTAGAAAAGAGAGATAACACTGGTAAACATCATATCACCCCTAAAAATGTGATGTTGCAAGAATGAAGTGTGGAACCAATACCTGAAAACGAAGAAATATGTTGAAAAGCCATAGAGGAGCTAAGGAACCACCAAGGAAGATGACATGAAAGACGTGGGCAACATATCATCACCTAAAATCAAAATATCATTATCGTAAAATAGTGAATCATGCAACAGCAACAATAGGTCAATGTTCAAAAATAGGAGAACAACACCAGGAGGAACAAACAGATCATGAAGTGTAGCAGGCATGATGACAAGGGCAGAGAGGATAGTGGGGTCATCAACTGCAACAACTTCTAGAGAGCTTGGATCTACAACATCCGAATGGGTCTAATCTGCAATAGGAGCTTCAAATGAGCTTGGATCCACAACAAGAGCCACATCATCTAGTGGAATGACATTGGGTATATCACCTAGAGACCTTAGTTCGAATCCAGGTGTGGCTATAAATTCTTCAAGTTTTGGATCAAGGGAAAAATCTTAATCTTCTTTAATGAGATCTACGTTAGCATTAACAATATCGTTGGCATATGGTTCTTCATAAACAATAGTGATAATGTCAGCTTTCAACTGTTGAAGACTTGTGATAAAATTCGCTTGGTTTTGCCTAATTTGTGCAAAAATGTCGATAAGGTTGGTAGAAATATCTACGAGACTTGACATCATGAAATATGGTCACAAATGGAGTTTGGAAATGGTCAAAAATGCAAGGCTAAAATATGATGAAAAAACATAGAGAAAGCCTGAAAACAAAATGATTGAAATGAATGTAAATGCTCCACAGAAAGATCTATAGAGGTATTCTCATTCCCCATTTGAACCATTCTTGACCTAGGGGAAGAGGATACTAGTCTGTAACCCGAAACCTGCTCTAATACCAATGTTGTAGAATTAGTTAAACAAACACGAGGAATAAGAAGACAATCCAAACTTAGTTACATTAGCATAAGAACAGGTGCCTATAAATAGGCATTACAAGACATGACAACGGATAAGAACACATTAAATAATGTTTATCCGTAACTAAAAAATTATTAAAACATGTACTATAATCCATATCATTATCCCTAACAACATCTAATAAAAACAACAAAGCATAAGGGAAGGCCTAGCCCACAAACATAAACAAAATAGGACAACACGAACCAAAGATAGAACCCACCAATTCCAGATCCAACAAAAACTAACTAAATTGAGAAATTGAGAACCAAAATGCCAAATAAGAGAACATAATCAACTATTGTCATTGATTAGGATAATATCATTTCTCACCAAATAAATAAGGTCTTGTGGGAAATTCTCTTTCCATATAGACATACCTTTATTTATTTATTAATTTATTTATTTAAGCGAAAAACCCTTTGTGGGGCCGCCTTGGTCTGAGAGACCACGAACAAGGGGTTCTACACCGTCAAAGTCACCCGGGAGTCACACCCAGCCCTGCCCACACCAACATTATCAATTGGATTTTGGGTACCCAATTCAGCTTTTTGGTAGGGTGGAGATTCGAACCTGGGACCTCCCTTGGAGGATTGCCCTCTCCTCTCCAACTCACCTACAACACCTGGGTAACATACGTTTATTTTGAACCCTAATATTGATAAGGAAATTTGTAACCTCGTTACCTTATCTATAAATATGTTTACTTTAGGAGTTCATAAATTTTCTTAGGATTTTTTTTATTCATCCATGAGATTACTAATATTCCTGTTAGGTGACATCTATTTAGTGAGGATATTGATAATGTAGAAAGAATCCCCTTTTATAATAACCTTATCAGCCCCCATTGAATCAAGTAGGGATAAACCTTGGAAGAGGGCCCTAGCCTCTATGAAATTGTTAGTTTGGTGCTTAAGGTTCTTAGCAAAGGCTAGAATAATTTCTCCACTAGATTTTTTTATCACTCCTCCAACTCCTGCCATCCCTAGATTTCCTTTGGATGCACTATTAAAATTTAATTTAATCCAGTTCAAATGGGAAGAGCTTCATTTAGTTTATAGCATACTTGAGTCAACATGAGGGGGACCAAGGACCCCAATGGGTAAACCTAGCCTAGAAGAGAAAGAAACCTCAAAAGGGGGAACATTAGATGGGGGAAAGAGATAACCAAGATGTTTTCAACTAGAGCTTGAAGAATTTTGAAACCCACAGAGAAGGTGTTATTGTCTTTAAATGCCATATAGTTCCTTTCTTTCCAAACCCTCAAAATAAATGAGGGAGACAAATTTTCGATAGGATACGACATTTGGGGCTAAGAAAAGGAGAAAAATACCAATGATAAAAAAAATTATTTCATAGAATTTAGGACCACCCAAATATATACCACCTATATGACATCCAAGTTTGAAAGAAGGAAGACAAGGATATTTATGGAGAAGAAGCATTCTAAAAGGAGTTGTTGAGTGTTTTCCTCATGAGCCCCACATAGATAACATCGGTTAGGAATGAAACTTCCTCTTTTGTTTGTTAAAGTTTTACAATACACAATTGCAATAGTTTATAAAAATACATATAAAATAAACATACAAGATGAATAAATATAATAATAGATCACATATTAATCAAACATGACAATCCATTAAACTAATCATTCTAATTCCTTTTCCTTACAAATATTTTTTCAGTGAGTCTACATAGGTTTTTACGAGGGGTCCTGGTCCCCTCATATTGAGTGGGGTTTGAACCTTGGACCTGTCAAATAGAGGCCAAAGCCTTTACTACAGCAGTAAGCTTGCAGCTTATTTTCCTTACAAATATGATATTTTAAAAAATTATGTATTCACTTGTTAAGTTTTTTATTAGGTAGAAAAGAAGGAATTTTGTTTTACATATTTACAAACCAGACCAGCAAAGTAGCCCTAACAACATCCAAAAAAACAACAAAGCATAGGGGAAGACCTAGCTCAAAATAGAAACATGGGAGAGATGACCGATAATAAACACACACAAAAAATTGGACAAAAGAGAACCAGAGATGGAACCCACCAATTCTAGATCCAAAAAAATATAGTAAACAAAGAAACTGAGAACCAACATGCCAAATAAGAGAACAAAATCAATTGTCATCATTGATGAGGATAATATCATTTCTCACCAAAGAAATAAGGTTTTAGAGGATATTCTCTCTTCAGATAGGCATACCTCATTTTGAACCTTGAGATTGACAAGGAAATCTGCAACCTTGTTACCCTCCCCATAAATATGCTTTACTTTAGGAGTTCACAAATTTTCTTAGGAATATTTTTTATTCATCCATGAGATTACCAATATTTCAGCTAGATGATGTCTGTTTAGTGAGGATATTGATAATGTATAAATAATCCCCTTCTATAATAACCTTATCAGCCCCCATTGAATCAAGTAGGGATAAACCTTGGAAGAGGACCCTGGCCTCTACGAAATTGCTAGTTTGGTGCCCAAGGTTCTTAGCAAAGGCTAAAATAATTTCTCCACTAGAGTTTATGATCACTCTTCCAACTCTCATCATACCTAAATTTACTTTGGATGCTCCATAAAAATTATATTTAAACCAATCCAAATTGGAAGAACTTCATTTGGTTTGCAGCCTACTCGAGCTAGCATGAGAGGGACCAAGAATCCCAAGATGTAACTTTAGGCTAGTAGAGAGAGAATTCTAAAAAGAGGGAAAATTAGATGGGGGGAAAGAGATAACCAAGATGTTTTCAACTAGAGTGCTAAGAATTTTGAAATCCATGGAGGAGGTGTTCGAAGAACAATATTTAAAGTTCTTATATTTCCTTTCTTTCCAAACCCTCAAAAAGAAATGAGGGAGGTAAAGTTTTCATAGGATACGCATTTGGGACTAAGAAAGGGAGAAAAAAACCACCTAACGGACACCCAAGGTTGAAAGAATAAAGGTAAGGATATCCGAGGAGAAGGAGCATTCTAAAAGGAGATGTTGAGTGTTTTCCTCATGAGCCCCACATAGATAACATCGGTTAGGAATGGATCTTCCTCCTTTACAAGACACAATTGCAATAGTTTTATGAAAATACATATAAAATAAACATACAAATAGGCTATGCATGAATTAGATAACATTTATTAAAAAATAAAAATAAAAATAATATAACACTCTACTAAGAAAACAAAAGCAGATGTTTGTGTGTAAGATATTTATATCACTTTTATGGGATAAAACTACCTAGAAATGGTTTAAAAAAATGCATGTCAATGTGAGAAAATATGCACAACTAAGGGTGATAATATGCGAAAGAGGAGTATAGTAGGCCTCATGTTTATTACGAGTGCACGCAAAATAGTGAAACAATTTTCCATCTTTTGTTTGAATGCCCAAAGGCAATTTCAATTTTGGTTAGGAATAACCAAAATTCTTGGCACTTTCTACTCTGGAAGGTTAACCATAGACACATGTTTTACCAAGTGGAACAAATAATATAAAGGTAAAGTGATAGGAAAGCCCCTCTTGAAATATTTATGGAGCTCTATACCATATTTTGTCATCTGACACATCTAGATGGGCAAAACCTAGAGGATTTTTGAAGGCAATGGTAAGGACAACAAAACTCTAAGATGAAGGATAAAAGAATAATTAGTCCTAAATGTTAAATTTAGTTTCTATGAATAATAGTATGAAGAAGATATCTCACCCATAGATATAAGAATGATCTAATAACTTAATCTCCAAGTTTTCCTGACACAGGAAGGTTGTAGAGCAAACAATTAGTTGCCTAACATATGTTTTCTAGTGCTCTTCCTTGATGGTGCCTTGAAGTCCAACCCAATAAAGCAGCGATTGGGGGACTGATTCTTACAAGATCCTATGAGATCCTCCTCAAATACATGATCAACTTGAAAATATCTAACAACATGGCATAGGCTATTGAATGTGAAATCAGCTTTAAATTGAAGGTAAAGCAAGGAATCACTCAGGTCACAGTTTATGGGGATTCTAAATTGATAATAATAGCTCTTGCCAAAAATAAATATTTTAGATCTTTACAATTGAAGGTTATTCAAGATAGTATTAGATAGCTAGGTAGGATAATTGGTAAAATATCCTATCAACATGTAAGGCAGAAATTCAACAAAGAGGTTGGCACACTAGCGAATCAGGCAATAAATATAGCCCCTCATTATTGCCAACAATTCATCAAGAAGCAGAAGGGCAGGGGCAGTATGCGAGGATGAAAATGACTCCAAGAAGGACAGAGGCGGTATGCAAGGATGAAAAGGACTCCAATAACGAGGTCTTTTTTTGTCTTCATGTTCTATTTTTTTAGAATGCTCTATTCATTTTCATCTCTCTAATTAAATACTTTTGTACCTTTTTGTTAAGTAAATAAATCTTTTCCTTTTAAAAAAATGCACAACAAAGAATATTTTCAATGTCTTTCTTGATTGCTTTAAGATTACATTACCACCATACCATCTATCTTAATTTTCTTTATGAGATTATAGCTTTATCTATTATGTTGATATAAGAATGCAAATTAGGTTAATTAATTAATGTTCAAGGGGTATGTACAAAAGATATCTTTAAATTTATAATAATTGACAAAAGTATTTATTATCTAAAGAGAGAATGCATAACAAATTATATGCTATTACCTTATGTGATTTTTTTGAAATAAGTTGTAATGAAATAAAGTTAATGCTTAGAAGTATTTTGTTGGTGGAGGTTGATGATAATAATAGTTGGTAATAATAAAAAAAGTTGTCCTAATTGTAAGGTGACCTATGTATAAAAATATTTTATTCAAAGTTTATATTTGTAAAAGAATCCAGCATATACTAGAAAAAATTCAAAAAGATAATAATAAATTATTAAGAAATTTTTTAAAAACATCATGATTCAAAAATAATTTAATTTTGATGACTAATTTGTATTTGTATTTTAAAAAACAATTTCAAACAATTAAGAATTTTAGATTAAAAATTCATTACACAAATATAATATTTTGTACATTTTATTTAAAATGTTAAACATCATTAGTGTGATCTAATTTTTTGTATATAAAATATGTGACAACATAAACTATTAATAACCCAAAAACATTGTAAGCAACTCAAAAAAACTTATAAAATTAAAAAAAAAATTCCAAATGCTATGTTAAAATTCAAATAACTAAAAAAATTAAAATATTTCTCACAATATTAATCTCCTCTTTCATCAATTTTACTATAAATATTTACTAGTGTTTTTTTTCTTAAACAATATAACACTAAAATCAAAGATTAATAAAAACTGACAATCCATTAAACCAATCCTTCCTATTCCTTTTTCTTGCAAATATTATATTTTTAAAAAATTACTTATTTGTTTGATGAAGTTTTATAATACACACTTAAAATTTAAAAAAATAATAATAATAATAAACATATAAAATAAACAAACAAATAAAACATATAATCAACTTATAAATTAAATAAGCAGTAACTTTTGCTTTAAAATAATTATAAATTTCAACAGTGATCTCTTTTCCATAATAAAAAGGTTTATTGTTTAAAACTTAACCAAAAAATATATATATAACTCATTTAATCAAATAAGCTTTCATCTTCTTCTTGTGGCACTTCGCTCAGGGAGATATCTGATTTAATGACGTACAGATTCACAACTGCTCAAAAAAATAAAATAAAGAATTATGTCCTTGAAATAATAAAAAATGATTGCTACACAAGAAAAGGAAAAGGAGTTTTCATAAACTAAGCAAACCCTTTTTCTCAATAAATTACCTTGGACAATATCAGCTCTGAACATTCTTCGTCAGGTATTAATGTACTTTTGTACCGTTGAGGAATAAAAGCATGATTCGTAGCCTGTTCTACAAACAAAAAAATGATTGTCTTATCACAGTCTTCGTTTATGCTTCAAATAACTTCAGTTCATTGAAGTGTAGAGCAACGCCAATTGAGTATATTAGGATTCCTTCACCAATTCTACTACAATTTGATAGAATTTGATATTCAACCTAATATACTCAATTGGCGTTCTTCTACAAGCAATGAAGCCCAACATTCCGCAACGTGTTTGTAGTCATCCAATCCAATGCACGAACCTTGCCTATCTTTGAAGGGTTCCTTCACCAATTCTACAAAGGACACTGCCTTCACCAATTCCACATAGGACACTGCACTGCTGTTTAAAAGAAAATAAAATAAATATTAAATGGTTTAATTTAATTGTTTAGCTTAAGATTTCAATCTTATTAACATATACATGTATATCTTTTTTCCTTACTTATATTAAAATAAAAAATTAATATTTCTTAAACTTAATTTTTATAAATAGAATATATAAAAATTGTATATAAAAAAATATGATTAAAATAAAAGAATATGAGGGTTTCCACTTTTATACCATTGAATACTTCCAATACACGAGAATAATATCCAGCAATATCATCTGCAAGGGAAACCAACCCCATTCTCAAAAGTTACAAGTCCGGTGAAACTCATAAAAGGAAAAAAATAATTGTTTCTGCAGTCATTCAACACAATACGAAACTCTTGATATTTATCTTCCCTACCTCCGAATGATTCCTTTATCGATTTCATAAAGACCACAATAATGTTTAAAGCTGCATGGATTTTGGAATGATTCCTTTACCGATTTCATTAAGGCCACAACATTGTTAAAGCTGTATGAACTAGAAAAATATTAATAATTTATTAAAAAAATATTTTTTATAATTTAAAAATTTAAGAGTAATAACAAATGTTATTAAACCGTGGCATGGGCGAGTGTGTGAGGAGGTGGGTGTGTGGCGGCTTTGTGTTAAATTTCCTATTGATAAGTTTAGCTCTCGACTTTACGAGGGATCATGGTTGGGAGGAAACTCCATAGCCATGTACGTCGATTCGCTCATAGGGATTTCTCACAATAACCAAATAAAAAAAATAACCAATGTTATTATTAAGTTATTGTTGTAAACTAATATATAATATTATTAATGTTATATTGAAAAAATAAAAAAAATGTTTGAACAGTATGTGTAATCACCACAAAGTATTTGTGATCTTTAAGAATATAAAATTTAATAAATCTAAAAATTCTTTGTTATATTATTTATAAGTTAAATGAAAAGGTATTAGGTTAATCCGGGTTAGATTCCTCAATATTTAAAAATGAGATCAAGGTTCAAATCTTACCAAGCTATATAAGCTATATATGATAATATCCAGGCTTTGTTGTAGCTATATAAGCTATATATGGATAATATCCAGGCTTTGTTGTAATACCACTAAGTGGTGATGATGTAATATCGGTGGAACCTGTTTCAATCCCATATAACTAATTGAAAAAAAAATAAACGAAATATATTTTAAACCATAAATGATTTACATATCCAGTTCATTGAGAAGTAATATTCTTTAAAATCAACCAGTCTCTAAATAATGAAAGGTTCTTGAATATGAGATTAAATAACATTGTAGCAAATTGGAAAGAGTCTTTAAGGCCATTTTTTTTATAGTAAACTTTATTCCAAAACATTATTTCTAACCACCAAGGAAATTAGTAGGTCAAATAATTGCAACTAAAGCAATGGACACATAAATCCAGTGTCATAGAATTTCAAAACTACCATGAACTATGTTACCACAAATTAAAAAATGTATAACTTATAATGTGATGGCAACTTGATGAGGAATAGATCCTACAAAAGATTGTCCTTTACCTATCATATCCTTTCTAAACCAAAAAAATTTATACCTATCAATCTCAATAATCTTTAAGTTTAAATTTCTCTAAAAACATTAGATACCCCTCTACTTCAAAAATTATATATATATATATATATATATATATATATATATATATATATATATATATATATATATATATTTGTGTAATAAATAACATAAATAATTGGAATGGGTTAATGCAAAGGCTTTGAAACTTCAAATAAAAGATCTAAGGTTTGAATTCTAATTATTCTTAGTGGAGTATGGTTCCCTAAATATATAACTAAATGAGGATCATCTTCTACTTTTTAGTTTTCTTTTTATATGAACTATTAGTTTAATCTTTTAAGTAACATTTAAAGGAATCACTTATTTTTATGTTAAAAATAATCACATTATTTATTTGTTCCATAATTCTATCTCCACAATATTTAAAATACAATGGATATTAATTTTTACTATTTTACTTTTACATGATTATCTCAAAAATATTTCTATACTATAGAAATCATGTTAGATATATGTTAGTTGAATGAATACTTTCGAAAACTCAACTATACTGATTCCAAAACCTACTAGTCACATCTATTTAAAAGCTCAAAACATAGAGATGTAAAAATTAATAATAGATCAAAATATTGGGTTTCCATCATCTAAATCTCTACATGCTTTATACTTAGAGATGACCTTTTGTCATAAATTAGAAAATAAATATAAACCTATCTAATAAATTCAAGTAGTTTGATCCAAAATTTGGCACATATAATCTATTCACTGTAAAATTTTATAAACAACAAATCATTTGTGGTGAATAACCTAAAAGACCATTTGATCCAATATTTACAACAAAATATTAGATTACATTTACAGTTTTTCTAACGATTATTACATATTATTATGGATTCTAGAAAAATCACTCATATAGTTGAATAAAAGAAGGTAGATTAACTATATATATATGGAGGAATATGGAAGATAAGAACTTACTCTACATCTTGAGAAACAGTAGTCCTTTGAGCATTGGTGCCCACAAATATCTTCTTGCTCTTCATTTTGAGACTCATGATATATTGATATCTCAAACATCTATTAGTATTTATAAGAGATTCTCATGACAATGTGTTAAATATTTATAATATTTATTATGCAAAATTATACCTTGCTTGAGTGGACCTAACAATTCAAACTTTGGAACTCCAAATAGAAGGTTTATGATTCAAATCTAAAACGGGTTTGCTTCAAATTCAAGTGGGGCTAGCAATTCATACTTTGGAACTCCAAACAATACTTTGGAACTCCAAATAGATGGTTTATATTTTTTATTTTTATTTTTTATTTTTATTTTATTTTGGTTAGGTTATTGTGAGAAATCTCTATGACCGACGCATAGGGCTGAGCAGTCTCCTCCCAACCATGATCCCTCGTAGAGCCGAGAGCTATACTTATCAATAGAGAATTAACACAAAGCCACAAAATAGAAGGTTTATGATTCAAATCCAAAAGAGGTTATGTTGGTATACCATTTTAAATCATTTCAAATCAACATTAAACATAGAGACGCCCATGAACATGCAATATCATAACGTCCTTCACATTTAAAAAATAGTAATAATAATCCACTCAACATTAGGGCCCATGGATATCTTCTTCAACTTTATTTTGAGATTAATATATCAAAATTCTATTAGTATTTTATAAGGGACTAAGATAACACCATATTATGATTTTATTGCACAAAACCATTAGTTGCTTCAAAATTGGGTTTGGCCTAATAGTTTAGAATTTGGAATTCCAATAGAATGTCTAAGATCCAAATTTGAAAAGATTTAGGTTTATATACTATGCTCTAATAACTAGAGTCTAGGAGGATAAATACCTATTGGATAAACACTCCATTGTAGACATCATTCCATATGACCTATAGGTTTATAGATGACAAAAGTTATCTAAAAAACTTTGAAACTTCAAATATATATTACATGACTGTCATACACCATGCTTCAATGGATTAACGATATAGAATAAACACATGTTGGATAAAGAACATGGTTCCATATAACCTATGCCCTCATGGACATTTAAAAACTACTTTATTGAAAATGATATAGAATATAATAATAACTATCATTATTTTCTTTTAACAAATATTATTGATATTTTACTTTTTCATGAGATACCTTCTATTTTGATTATAGTACACACTCATGCCCAAACCATTCCTCATTTTTTTTATAATTCTAAAATATTTAAACTACATTTAACTATTTAAAAATAAAATAAAGTATTATATAATCATATTGTTAAGTATTAAAGAAATATATTCTTAATTAATGTTAATTGCTTAAAATGTTATAATAAATTTTTAATATCTAAAACTATAATAAGTTTTTAACTTAAATTTATTAGTTTAATTTGAATTATATGCAAGTTTTTTATTAAAAATATGAGTTTTTTTATATTTTTACTCTGCAATAGTAAGTTTTACTAATAATATTCTTGAAGATTGCTATTATTAGAATAGTATCATTATAATTTTCACAAGTTTATAACAATAATAATTGTCATGATTATTATTGATAAGCTTAGCTGAAGGTCTTATGAGGGGTTGTAATTGGGATGAGAATAACCAACCCTAAGCATTGGTTGTAGGGTTTCTCACATTACCCTAACCAAAAATAATAATAATTATGATCTGATAGTCATAAATATTATAATTAAAATAATTATTTTAAATTAAGGTATATTAATTAACATATAGCAAGTTTTCATGCCCCATTAAATTTATATACAATATTTTATTTAAAATATCATTTTTTATATTTTTCCTATGCAATAGTGATTTTAACTAACATTCTTGAGGATTGCAATTATTAGAACAATAACATTATGATATTCACCCATGCATAATAATAATTACTATCATGATTATCATGTATAAGCTAGTATTCATAAACCTATAAACACTTCATTGTAGACGTCATTCCATATGACCTATAGGCTTATAGATGATAGAAGTTGTGTTAAAAACTTTGAAACTTCAAATCTATAGTACAAGATATGGTCCCATATAACCTATGCCCTTGTGGACTTTCAAAGACTACTTTATTGAAAATGATATTAAATATAATAGTAACTATCCTTATTTTTTTTATCCTTATTTTCTTAGACTGCTTTATTGAAAATGATACTAAATATAGTAGTAACTATCTTTATTTTTTTATCCTTATTTTCTTTTAACAACTATTATTGATATTATTTTTTATTTTTAATGAGATGCATTTTATTTTATTTATTTATTTTGGTTGATATGAGAGTTTGTTACAACCACACTATTTTTAGGGTTCAAATCACAAACCACAAACCATAGGGACTGTGTACACCAAACCTATTCCACCTCGCACGCACTCAAAGGATTCAGATTAAACTACTACCTTTGCAATAGGTTTCCCTCAAGGTTTGAACCCGGGTCTCTTCTTGGTAAGTGCCCAAAAATCGCGACAAAAAGGATGTAAGAAACCCAACGTGATAAACAAGGCGAAGAGACTAGCACTTAGATACATTTTATTTTGATTAACTTTACAGTGAGACTAAGAAATTTGAATTCAAGTACACACTCATGTCCAAACCCTTCCTCAATTCTTTTATAATTTCAAAATATTTAAACTGCATTTAAGTATTTAAAAATAAAATCAAGATATTATTATTTTATTTTATTTTTAGCGAAAAACCCCTTGCGGGGCCGCCTTGGTCTAAGAGACCACGAACGGGGGGTTCTACACCGTCAAATTCACCCTGGGGTCGCACCCAGCCCTGGCCGCATCAACGTTATTAATTAGATTTTGGGTACCCAATTCAGCTTTTTGGTAGGGTGGAGATTCGAACCTGGGACCTCCCTTGGAGGATTGCCCTCTCCTCTCCAACTCACCTACAACACCTCGATAAAATCAAGATATTATACGATCATTGTTAAGTATTAATGGCAGCTATTCTTAATTATTGTTAATTGCTTCAAGGGTTATAATAAATTTTTAATATCTAAAACTATAATAATTTTTTAAATTAACCTTATTAGTTTAATTTAGATTATATGCAAATTTTTAATTAAAAATATGAGTTTTTTTTTTTCCTTTTTCAGGATAACGTTTACAAATTATAAAAATATGAGTTTTTTATATTTTGACTATGCAATAGTAAGTTTAACTAATATTCTTTAGGATTACTATTAGAACAATATCATTATAATTTTCATAAATTTATAAGAATAATAATTGTTATGATTATCATTATAATTTTTATAAATTTATAAGAATAATAATTGTCATGATAAGCTTAAGTCGTCGGCCTTCCGAGGGGTCGTATTTGAGATGAGAATGACCAACCATACATACATACATACATATACATATATATATATATATATATATATATATATATATATATATATATATATATATATATAATAATGAGTAGATAATCATAAATATTATAATTATAATAATTATTTTTAATTAAAATTATAAATTTTTATATCAATTATTATTTTTTAGGTATTATAATTAAATTATAACAAGTTTTCGTGTCCTAATAAATTTATATACAATATTTTATTATATATATATATATATATAATTTGGTTATTGTGAAAAACCCCTTATAAGCGGCATACATGGCTAAGCGGTCTTCTCCCAACCATGACCCCTCATAAAGTTGAGAGCTATACTTATCAATAGAGAATTTAACACAAAGCCACCACACACCCACCCACCCATCCACGAGGGTTTGAACATTTTTGAGGGTTACAATTATTAAAAACAATAACATTATAATATTCACACATGCATAGTAATAATCATTGTCATGGTTATCATGTATAAACTAATAATCATAAGTATTACAATCATATTAATTATTATTTTTTAATACATTGAATAATAGATAACACACTTCATTTTCTACTACCAAAATTAGGTTCAAATCCTTGGAACTATATTTATAACCCTTACTTCACCTCGTTATCAGTGACCCCATGTGAGGGAAACCACCAATGGATCGAGCACATTCAACAATCAAATACCTTTGCCCCAAATAAACTTACATCCAATATTTGAACCGAGGTCTCCTTTATTAATTATTTTTATTTAGTATTATAAATTCTTGTATCTATTATCATTTCTTTATAAGTATATTACTAAGAATATAACAAGTTTTCATGCCTCTATAAATTTACATGAACCTTTTTAATTAAAAATTTAGTTTTTATATTTTTACTACCCAAATAATAATTTTAATTAATATTATTAAGGGTTGCAATTATTAAAACAATAACATTACCATATTAATGACTGCCATGATTATCAAGCATGGCCTAATCATCATAAATATATTATTAATTATTTTCAATTAGTATTTTTTTTTTTTTTTTATCATTATTGTTTAGGCATAATATAGCAAGTTTCCGTGCCTAAATAAATTTTGTCTAACTTATTCTTGCATAGAAATTATAGCATGGTCTTGGCCATATATACCATATCTATACATGCACCTTTCTCGTAGTATAATGTATAATATAATTTGTATAACCTTAATATTACAAGACCAAGTAGAGATGCAAAAAGACTAATTATAATACATATTTATTAAATTTATTTTAAAAATATAAAAATAATATTCAAAATTTAATAGTGTAAATATTTTTTTTTGTTTGGTTATTGTGAGAAACCCTTATGACCGACATGCAGGGCTGAGCTATACTTATCAATAGGGAGTTTAACACAAAGCCACCACACACCCACCCCCTCACACACTCGTCCACGCCACGGTTTGAACCTTAGACCTCTCGAAGAAGAGTCAAAGCCCGAACCGTTCCGCTGCACTCCCAGGTGCTCATAGTGTAAATATTACTTTTATAATCAGACTCTACTAATAAAATATTTATATTTTCTTCGTGATCAAATTGGTGATCAAAATAGGTATTATGGCACTACAATAAAACCTATTATGAATGACTACCATATTTTGGAGTTGTTCATATATGGTGAGTTCAATGATCAAATTTATATATAAATCAATTAATTATAATGCTAAAGTAATCATTAAGACAAGTGCAATCTTTTAGCTAGTCCCTTATATTGAAACATATGGCATAGATTCAATATATGTCATTGACACAAAATTGTTTAAGTATGAATTGATTTCAAAAATTCATAACATAATGGATATTCCCATCATAAGACAACCTATGATAATATAGTTACAATAATATCATGATGTGGTTTGTTAAAATACCATGATATATATTGACATAGTGTGCCTAAGTCATTGGCAGGATTTTACTCTATAAATAGACTTGACATTGTAAGTCTATGGCAACTGTACAATATTGTTATTTATGTAATTGTTTGTGTTGCTCTATTAAAAGAAGAAAAAAATGGTTATCGAGTTCTTTGGTTGATTGTGTTATTTTGCTATGTTATATGCCATCTTTTTTCTTATTGGTTGCTAGTATGGAGTGGCCATATTTTCCTACCTTAGTTAATTTTATGCTTGGCAAGTTAATTTCTACTTCTTGACCAAGATTTTTGTAAGGACGTTATGGTTAATAATTTTTCCTTGTAACTGATTCTCAAAATTTTGCAAAATCGATAGTCTAACAAAATTGCTAGGGACAATCTATATGGGAACTCTCAAGGACCCATATTATTGATGCCTCCTAAGGATTTTTTCTTACAAAATTAAGAACCTAAGTAACCTTATTCATTAGGCATTGGAGTCAAAAATGGTATAAAGGGTTCAAAGCAAAACTTGAAGTAAAGGATCCCCCAATGGGTCTAATAATTATGAGCCCCAATTGTCTCAACTTACTCATGATAGTTTTCCTCCTTTGAAATTAGTTATTTTCCTTGTCTAGCTAGGATATCCTTTCTATGGTGTAAAATTTGACAAGCTACATTCCAAACTTATAATTATAGGATTTTGAACTCCCTTAGCCTATTAAATACACCTCTAAGTTTATAGATATTTTTGTAAGAGGGGTTTGGATATCTTTTTGCCAACCCTTATATCTTTGCATGCATAGAGGCTAGCTTGTCAAAGAAATCTAAAGTAATTCCTTCTCCACCTTGTTTTGGCCAAGTGTTAAACTCTTCTTTATTATTTTCTATTTGCTCAAATTTTGATTTTAGTTGCTCTATAGTGAAGATATATTTATTTGGGTCTAAAATCCTATGAAATCTAAGAGCAACAACTTCACATAATGGAGCAACCATATTCTCCCATTTATCATTGAGTGATTTATATATCTCCCAATCCTATTGAATTAGTGGATATCATTCAATAAGCTCATTAGCCATCTTCATTGCTTTGTCTTTCTCATGAATGATCGATGCTTTTAGGTTGAGGCTCAGATGCTTCCTTCAAAATTGTTGCTAGATTGTATGCTTGTCGAAATTTTGTGCCAATTTGAATTTGGACCCTTTTAAATTTAGCTTAGGCTTATTTGATGGCTTACCAGGTAAAATTTGGGAACTTCAAGATTGGCTAGAGTGACTTGGTAATTTCAATTTTTTTCTAACTCTCTTGTTCTACATCAAGGTTTTTTTGAGAAGTGAGAGGCTTGTGATTTCTTCTTTTCTTCATCAATCTCTTGCTTTATCCACCCTAATTCTTCTTCTAAGGCTTGAATTTTTTGATCTTCCTCTTGCAACTATGATTCAGTGGGAGCATGATCAAGCTTCTATTATAGTTCTTCAATATGTATCTACAATATTTTCTTTTTATCATTTTCTTCATCCAAGGACTTGGTCAGGCATTCTACCATTTGCTTCTTCTTGTGATACTTTGCTTCCATCTATATTGCCCTCACTTGCACTAATTTGATAGTTGAATGATCACTTTGTACCACGTACTTGAATGGAAATCTAGCAATGTCTACCTCTTGCACTTTTCTCAAATTATTCTATTGTTAGACCTAAGGTAGGCTTGTCAATTATATGAGTAATAGTTGCCACAATAAAATTTACCTTCATTGAATTCACAATATTTGTCATATTTGGAGATGCTCTATTTTACTCTTTTCCTAGAGTATGCTCATTAAACCATTTTTTTGCATCAATCCAAGCCTTTTGGGTTTGATTTAGGATATTAGGAGTTGGATGGCTAGATAATGGTATGGAAGCAATGTAGGATGGAAAAGAGGGAAATGAATAAGGAGAGGGATTTTTGATGGTGGCAGTAACATCTTCATGTGCTAAAGGCTCTAAATTTCTTAGAACTTGTTGATGTTGTGGGAATATGGTGGAAGTATTAGTTTTAGTAGGTGACTAATGATGAATTTCCTTTGATGAAGGTGGAGGTTGTTTAGGAGGATATGGAGGTGGTGGATATATGGCATAGAATAAGAAGAATGGTTAGGCCAATGAAAAAATTCACTTGTGCCTTACGCCCCAATCTATTCCTGAGATATAGAGAGTATAAGTTTGACCTTAGCTCTTATCCCTTTTCCTTTTGACTAATGTGATGAAGAGCTCACCCTTTTATTTTTATTCTAGGTTTTTTATTGCTCTTCAAATATTTTAAGCACCAATAATTGTTATAAGAGTGGTGGTCTCTTTGGTCTTCTCAGTACTTTGTTGGGCATAAGAACTATTAGTTTGTAATTCAATATATTTTTTTATTTGTACTAGAGTCTCATCATGGTCTTTTTCTTTGAAACCAATCTTCTAGATGAGCTTATCTCCTACTATGTATCTTAATAAAAGTATATATATTTGTTGGGGCTCTTGTGGTAATGAGCATCTGCTTTTTGTAGGCCCAAAATGGCCACATCCTTGGAAAACATTGAAGATTTTATTCTAAGGCATGAAATCTCTATTCCACTGAGGACATAGAGTATTTTGGAGCGGATCCGCAATGAGAGTTCTCAATTCTGCTCAACACTTAGTGAATTAAAGGTATGGGACTTTAGTTCATGAAATGAATAAAAATGTTTATTTATAAGTTAAAGTAGTTGACTTTAATGGATTAAATAAATATGAAAATTGTTTGTTTTGTGAATTAAGGGTATGGGACTTTAGTTCATGAAATGAAAAAAAAAGTTTATTTATAAGTTAAAGTAGTTGACTTCAATGGATTAAATAAATATGGAAATGGTTGTTTTGTGAATTAAGGATATGGGACTTTAGTTAATGAAATGAAGAAAAAGGTTTATTTATAAGTTAAAGTAGTTGACTTTAATGGATTAAATAAATATGAAAATGATTTGTTTTGTGAATTAAGGGTATGGGACTTTAGTTCACGAAATGAAGAGAAAGGTTATTTATGGATTAAAGTAGTTGGTTTTAATTTAAGTAAATAATTGAGAACCAAGATTATTCTATAATTAAAGGTATGAGACTTTAATTTTGAAAAAAGGTTGAGTGATTTATTACAAATTAGCAGATGATCTTGTTGCATTGTTGAATAACTCTCATAGGGAGATGAGAGGGGAAATAGAAAGAGTAGTTTCTATGATATCAACTATGCTTTGGAAAGTTGAATTGTTTGGGTTATTTGTATAGTTGCAATTTGACATTAAAATGATTAAATGCATTTAGAAGCATGTCTATCCAAAACCATGAGTGTCTTGATCCCCTCCTATTCTCACTTGATCGATGGAAGAACGAGAGGACCAAAGTCATGAGATGGACTGATGCACAAGTTTGCTCTCTACCTTACATCTTGCTTATTTATGCAATTAGATTAGATTTATGGGAATATTTCCCCGATGAAATTGATGCAATGTATTGTCAAAGTATGAGATTACTATGCATACTTATGTAATGAATTTGCAATGGTTGATGCACCTTGTATTCCTTTAATTGAATGCAATTGCATTTGAATCCTTTATGTTGCATGCTTATCCTTTAGTTATTACTTTATGGTTTAATTATTCCTTGATCGTTTAATGATTTATGTTTTGTTGGATTTAGTATCTAGATCTAGCTTTTGTATTCCTATTTAATGATTTATGTTTTGTTGGATTTAGTATCTAGATCTAGCTTTTATATTCCTATTTAAATAATTGTTATAAAATCAGTAGTAAGTTCTAGGTGAACTTAGAGGGTAACCTAAGGGCTTGAGACCCCTTTAGGGAGATTGGTAACTAGGTTTAGAAGATCGTACCAGAGTTAAGATATCTTGTCAGAAGACAAGATCGATAGCTGCGTGGAGTATGGAGATGCATGTACACCTTCTAATGATTGAGGGTGGTAAGTCTAGCTTACCAAGTTTGATGAGATGGATGGACTTACGTGCATAACATGAGATATGCCTACGCAGAAGGGACTTGCGTGAGGAGAATCTGGTGTGGTATAGTTCTTGAGAAACTTAGGGGTTGTAAACATTAAGTCGATCTAAGGTTGGTTAGGAATTTATGAATCCCTCTCCTTAATTTCAAAAAAAATTAAAAAAAAATCTTTCTTTGTTTATGTATTTTTTTGTTTCTTGATTTTTGGGTCGTTACAATTATATATGTCATCTAAATATGTTCCAAATGTTTGTCACCTAAAATCCTTGATGTAAAACCTTAATATAATCCTAACCTTATAAAAATGCAGGAAAAAAATATATACACTAACATAAGGATAGAGACAGGCAACAACTATAATAAATGATACTTTCAATTCAATGAATACCAAAGAAAATAAAAATAATCTCTCTTTTTTAAAAGGCAAGGATGAAAGAAACAAGTGCAGTAACAGATCTATCCTGAGTGCATCTACCTGCAGTTCTATTACTTGCCTAAAGCAAAATAGTGATTGTGTAGCTTATTACATAAAACTAAATGCAGTATATCCTCTCTAACAGCTGAATACCAAGGTAGAAAATAATTAAATTAATTGTAAAACAATATATAAATCAAAAGAATCAGAGCAGAAGTTGAAGGAGAGATGGCACTTGGTTTTAATCTGGCTATAGGGCTTATTGATCTACAGTGGAGAGGCTCCTACTTGCTGTCAACAATGCTGTAAATTTCTACAAACAAATAAATGAACAACAGACAAAAGGCAACAAAGATTAATGTAGAGGGGTCTACTAGGCCTAAGGAAAAGTGTGGACTTCTTTGATCAGTTAGTTAGACCCCTATTCTTTTAGAAAAATAATGGAGATACGATTAAAGCAAGAAATAGTTGTACATCAGTGTTTACACTGCCTATTTGAAAGCAAAACAGGTAGACAGGGACTAAAAAAAATGCAATTATAACAAATAAAAAGTAAACAGTCAAAGGACATCATGTAATGATCGAGTCTAGCTAGCTAACTGGTATATATAATGAAACAGGCAAAAATAGTAGCACAAACAACTATTAACAGCTGTAAAACAAAAACAGGATAAAAACATTAATACAATAGATAGTAAACAACAGGGTAAATGTCAATAATTAAACTGTTAACAGTTATAACATAAAAGACTAATTAAAATGTTAACAGTTATAACATAAGAGATTGCAGGATTGCAGGATTGCAGGGTAAGATGACAATGAAATGTTAGTAGCTGTGAAATTAAGACAAGATGAGGGTATTAGCAGCTTATGAGCAGTGTAAACAGCAAAACAAAATATTAATGACTATAAACTAATAGCAGTTATAAGTAGAAGCAGCTGCAAATTGGATGTCAGCAATTATAAACTGTACTAGAATAAAATTGTAACAACCACAAGCAGGAGACAACGACAAGCAGAATAATAGCAGAGAAAAATTTTGACCGCAATGTAGAAGATATGACGACTGAGGGCAGGAAACAGCAAGGTAACGCAATTAAAAATATTAACAGAAAAAATGGGAGAGAGTTATTCCCCTTCCTTTGCTTACTGCAAGTTCCTTGGAGGCTAAAAGTCACTGAGGCTGAGAACTTGTTGTTTGCTTGAGCATTGAGAACAAGGGATTTCGGCTTTTGATAATTTCTTAATTATACGCAATTTCGGTAGAGTTTTGTTAACAGGCATTTTTATAGAATTTTTGGGAGCTGCATTGGAGGGAAATGGGCAATTTAAAATGGTTCAGTCATGGCCAGAGGCAGGTCTAGCAAAATAGGCCCGGACATGGCTTGCGCAGTCGACGAATAAAATCACGCCAGGTCGGGTTTTCATCTCGATCAACAAATAAAACTAAAACACGTCTGTACAAACAGAGCAGGACGCATTTGGCTTGGGCAGTGCCGGAAAAGAGGTATTTGGTTTTGTGTGTGCCTGGGAAGCACGCCTGTGCAGGTTTTGCGTGGTTGGGGCTAAAGGACTTATTTATTTTATTTTTGAATTTAGCGAAAAACTTCTTTGGTCTCATAAAACACGGTTAGGGGTTTTATATCGTTAAAAATCATCATTCCTGAGTTATCCCTTGCTTTTAACTGTACCAACATTATCAACTGGATTTAGCACTTTATTTATTTTATTTTAATTTAGTTTATATCTTATTTTTAAATTATATGGAATGATAAGACGTTGGGTACTTACCAGAGAAGAAGACCTGCAGGCATGCCTACTCTAGTGCAAAGGTAGTAGTGTGACTAGAATCAGCTAAGTGTGCACCAGTTTGATGATGGTGGTACCAACCTGGAGCCATCGGGTGTCTCCCTCACTCCCGACTGTATTTATGAGGCGAGGTAGGGGTTATAATGTAGCTCCATGAGTTAAAGCTACAACCGAAGGCAATGTGATTTGACCCAAGGTAGTTGCCAATTCCCTTATGCATAAAAAAATTATAAACGAGATTTATCTATATTATATTTAATTTTTATTATTCGTTGCATTGGAGGTTTACAATATTGATAATTTCTTGTAGGTCAATGCTTGACAAGTTTTGTAATACGCAAAGTTGAGATGAAAACATTGAAAAATAGTTTTGCAGCGTGAAGTGCTAAAAACAAAATACTAAGAAAAAGTTTTGTAGTGCACGATATTGCAAAAGAAATATTTTGCAAAAGGAAAATGCTAATGAAAAAAAGATTTGCATAGTGAAGGGTTTGCAATGTTCTGTTGAGCAATGACATTGGATTATAAGTATATTTATACATGTTAGAAAGGTTTTTTTTTTTTTTAAGTATTTATTTATAGTTTTATGAAGATTTTTAGTAATATTAAGCCTTGAATGGGTTTTATACATGTTATGGGTGTTATAAGTCTTACAATGTTTGAATTTAAACAATTATGAGGCATTGATTTTTATAAGAAATACAAATATTCTAAGGAATTTCTTAAATATGTGAATGGGATCCATAGGGCATAGATTCTAAGGAAAGGAAACAAAGAGGGATGAGACTCTTAGTGTTATATCTCTTCATGTTGACAAGATCTATGACACTCATCGTAGTACCATAACAGATCTAAAGAAGTTTCTTGAGAAATTTTAGGATTTGTGTGACCTCATTGATTCTACCTAGATCAATAGATTCGAGGTAGAACTTACTACCTTGTGCATGGATGCTTTTGATATTGTAGATGAATACATTAGTCATTTCAAGAAGTTGGAAGATGACATACAAACTACTAGGGACATGAGCAAGAAGGAGAAAGAGAAGGAATTTAATAGTGGAAAGGACATCAAGAACTATAATGTTATGTTTAACAATATATATGATCCATATGAGACCATTTCCATTGTATTTAAAGTGTTTTAGATATACTTTCATATGTATCTCCCCCTTATCCCAATGTTGTATTCAAGTATCTTCATCATTGGGCTTACAGACAAAGATAGAAGGGTCTTTATCCCACTAATCAAGCTCATGCAAAAGATGTTATCAAAATAGATATTGAGAAGAAGTCTAAGTAGGAGAAGAAAAAGGTAAGAATTCCTTCAAGAAAACATGTTTATACTTTTTGTAACATAGAAGAGTACAAGGTCAAATTTTATCAAATTTGGATCAAGAAATTTGAATAAGTAGCCAAATAGGGGATGTTGATATTGCTCTTTTCTATGCTCAGTGAAAGGATGATCAAAATGGTGAAACCTCATAGGATCATGTAATTGTTTATTTATCATATTGGTCATCCACTTCTTCTGATGAGTCGATTATAGATTCAAGGGAAACCTAGTAAATGAACAAACATTATCACCTTCTACATGACTATAGCGCATAGCATTCTAGAGACCATGTTGTCATTTGGAAATATTATTCCTTACAAGTAGCTAGATGTGTTAGTTCAATATTGTTTCTTCTTCCTTTAATGAACTTCTTCAAGTGCTTAGTATAGGCCCCAATATCTTATCTATATATCATATCATTCATATGAACTAAAAGGTAGAATTTTGACTTGATAAACAAGTGATAAAGGATATTGGTGGTGGCTTAAATATAGTTACCTTTCATAATTATGATGAGATAAATCAAATATACAAGTTAGGTGAGCGACCTACTACATATTTTTCTCCTTCAAGGAAGATTGATTTTGTGACCATGGTAGCATAGACAGATGATGTTAGGCAAATATGACACCATATAAGGTTCATAAGTCACCATAAATTAGCTATTGGGCTTCCTCCCGCTCATTTCCCAATAGTGTTTGTAAGGGGTGTGTCTTGTGGAAGCCACGTCAAGATCTCTTTCCAAAAAGAACTAGCAAGCATGCTACATAACCTTTTAGATCATTCACAACAATGTTTATGGGCCCATGGATACTCCATCCCTCTTCAAGAATAGGTACTTTATTATTTTCATTGATGACTTACCCAATTTTATCTGGTTCTATACTATTTGTTCCAAGGAGGAGGCTTTTGCATAGTTCAAGGACTTCAAGGCACTAGTGGATAATTAGCTTGAGTGAAAAACCAAGTGTCCCAAGAAAGATAGAGGAGATCAATATGTGAGCAATATGTTTTCAAATTTCTTGAGCAAGGTATTACCTTTCAAAAGACTATTTACTATACTCTTAAGAAAAATGAGGTAGTAGAAAGGAATAACAAGGTGATTATGGAGATGGATTGAATCGCAGTTTATGCCAAAGGGATTGATCCAAAATTCTAAGGAGAAGTCATCATTTTTGTATTACACATCATCAATAAGGTTTCAGCTCAAGTAGTCCAAGATATGACACCCAATGAAAGGTTGACAAGCAATGATCCTAATGTTTCAATTTTATATCTTTGGGTCTATAGCATGGGCTTACATACCCAAATATCATTGGAAGAAGGAGGTACCCAAGATCATAGGTGCATTTTTATTGTGTATGTAAATACCTCTAAGGCATATCATATCTATTATCCTTAGAGACATGAGATTTTTTTTCAGCAAAATGTGATATTTGATGAGATTCTTCTAGTAGCTCCTTAAGGATCCTCTTCTAAACTCTTCACTAAAGACCCTCCTATATCTCCAATTATTCTAGTGATTTCTTTAGAGATTCCTATTGGCATTATTCACATTGTGTCCTCTTCTTCATCTTCTATAAAGCCTCTATAGTTATGCTTATTGATTTGACCCCCTCTTAAGCAACACCATATCTAGCACCTTTAGTTTTGGACTCTTTGTATAATGAACTTGAACCTCTTGTACCATGTTCCACAATAATGGATGTTAAAGTAGATGGTAAGTTTAGATATTTTATTTCATATTTAAATATATTTACTTAATTGGTTGAGTCACCCTCATCATATTTTCCAATACCAAAGTGGGTATGGATCCTCCTTTAGGATGCTCAACCTTTTCTTTCTCTAGAATGTTTTTGAAAGGTACATTCTCATGATTTTATTTCAAAGGTTGAGGTAATTGATGATCCTATCACTTATTTATAGTCCAAGGGGTTACCAGAGTGGAAAGATGCCATGCTTTTTTAGGGTGATTCCTTGACAAAGAATCAAACTTGAGAGCTTGTTCCTTTTCCAATAGGGAAGAATGTTATTGGTATAAATGGGTCTACAAGACTAAGTACGCCTCTAATGGTGAAATTGAGAAGCACAATGCACACCTTGTGGCTAAATATTTTTCTCAAAGACAAAGGGAGTTGAATACTTAGAGATATTTTATCCTCTTGCTCAAATGGATTTTGTCTGGATGATTCTTTTCATAGCTGCTTTGTATGGATAAAAGTACATCATATGGATTTGAAGAGTGTATTTCTTCATGGTGAGATTCAGGAGGATATCCACATTTAAAAGCCTCTTACTTTTGAGCTTAAGGGCTCAACTCCTTAGGTGTGCCATTTGACTAAGTCCTTGTCTGGGCTTAAGTAGGTATTGTATGTATGGTATGAGAACATACTCTTTTCTCATTGGCAACTTCTAAAGATGTGAGGTAGTGCATGATGCTTATATCAAATATCGATATGGGGAGACATTGGTGATTAATACTTTATATGAATGATCTTATCAATACAAGAAAATTACCTACTTTGATTTAGGATATGAAGTTACAACTTTATGACACATTTGAGATAATAGATTTGGGGTTTTTACACTATTTATTGGGTGATTAATTTGAGCATACTTTCTCTTAGATCACTATCTCATAGCTCAATTATGCATTAGATCTTACTTCAATGCTTTAGGATAGAGTGAAAATCTACTTGGACTCCCTTTGCTTATAGGTCAAAGCTTCAAGCAAGTTACATGACTCCTTTGGTGGATGTCTTTCTACATCAATCCCTTGTGAGATTTCTCCTTTATCTGACTCACACTTGATAATATAATGCATTTGTCATCCACTATTATTTAAGATATATATAGGTACCTTGAGAGAGTCATTGGACCTCAAGAGGATCCTTTGATATATTATAGGTATATATCATATAAGTATTCACTATTCTATTGGTACATATCTAATTGTGACAAGTTTCTTAGATGCAAATTAGGTTGGTGACTTCGATGAGTGGCACTCTACCATTGGCTTTGTCTTCTATAAAGGCTCTAGACTAGTTTTTTGGCATTGTAGGAACCAATTTTTTATTTCTTAATCTTTTATGAAAGTTGAATATTGTGTTGTCAATGAGGCATCCAAGCATCTTAAGTGGATGCTCACGATTTTAGAACAAGTAGAAATTCCTCAATAATTCCTAGTCATACTTCATTATGACAATCAAAGCACCATCAAGCTTATCTATAATCAAGTGTTTTATTAGTGGACCAAGCACATTGAGGTATGGATGCATTATGTGCAATACCATTATGCCCATGGGATGCTTGATCTAGCCTTTGTGGCATCAACATAATAGATAATGGATATCCTGAACAAGGTCATGCCTAAGGTATCTATTGTGTGTATGCAAGATAACCTTGGATTAGGAGAGCATCTTTTAATGGGTATGACTGGTAAGGATATCTCTACATGGCCCTCATTCAACTTAAGGGGGGATGTTAGAATATGTAGAATTAAGATTCACTTGAGACCATGGCTAACCTTTGTATTATATTCTTTGTATAAGCCCGATGGGTCCTTTTATAACTTATATAGGTAAATTTATTATAATATTTTATTATTTATCCTAAAGGTTGGGTCTTTAACCTTGACCTAAATATCTTATGCAATTGGGTATTTACAACTCTTATTACCGATTATTTATTTGTCAGTTGAAGTGTAATTTGATTCCCTTTAGTGAGTTTTTTGGTATCTAAGAATATCCTCTATGTCATTCATATTATCTTCTATGTCAGACAATTTTTTTATCTACATAATGAATTAATTTTGATCCTTTCCAAAAGTATTGTAAAATCTAACAAGTATATGGTATTTCATGTCTTAACTCGAACTAATCATCATTGTGGAAAAGCTTTGTAGGTCACTTGATAGTCAAAGAGGTGTGGTCTTCCAAGTAGATGCATCACAAGCATCTAATAGTACCACTTCACAAGTGACTGAGTCACATATTAGCATGATGCAATCCTTAAGGTTCCATTGTGCAAAACCTCTATGCCTTTACTTGGATGAAGTCAAACCAATCAATAATGTTTTAGGGGTATTTGTTAGAGAATATTACATTATTTAGTACATGCCAATGTACCACCTTGGTACATTATTGTAAATATTAGATTAGGGTTGTGTCCTATATTAGTGAATGAGTTAATATTTTATGTAATGTAATAATGTGTAGGAAATGCACAAGTGTCATGTAAATATGTGTGCAAGTGTTATGAGTGTAGATGTGCACAAGTGTCTAATATGTAAGTGTGCACATGTGTCCTTAGAATAGGAAAATGAAGAGTTATTAAGAAGAGTGAAGGTCAAGAGTGCAACATATGAAGAGTCACATACAATTATATATTTGTGACTAAGCATTGTAATATTATGAAGGTGAATCAAACGTGCAAAGCTTTATGTTTGCATTAGTAGACCTTTATTCAATAGCATTTTTAGTATTTTCCATATGCAATATTGTGAGCATGTTTATGTGAGTATTCTTTTGAGTTATTCAGTTTGTTATTACATTCTGATATATTATTAGGTTCATTATATTGCAACTTCATTATATTCGATCCTATTATTATTTCCTATGATGATTTATATTAAGTATTAGAGTCTTAAAATCTAACAGTCGTATTAGAGCTACAACAAGGTTGCTTGCACAGGATTTGAAAGTTGCATCAGGCTAGATTATTTCCACAAGGTTGAAGAATAACCTGTGAAGACTAGGACTCAAGAAGGATATTACCACTTCGTAATAAAAACCAGTGAAGTTAAGGATATTACCACTGGGTAAGAAAAACCAGTGAAGATAAGCCATTCCACTAGGTTGAAGAAAAACCAATGAAGATTAAGATTATTTCCATTGAGTTGAAGGATAACCGATGAAAAATAAGTTCCATATTAAGAGAGAGCCAACTCAGAAGAAAAGTTGGTCATTGTCATTTTGCTTCAGATGTTGGAAGAATTTTTATATTGGATTCTTTAGTAATGCTAAAGAAAGTTATTTAAGATATTCCTATAGTGAAAAATTGATCTTCAAAAGTTGATAAGCTTCCTAAAACATATAGAGAAGACTTTTATCTTCAATTTCTTGAATACCAAGAGATTTTCTCACATAGGTATTGATTTGAGTTGTATAAAATATATTTTTTATCATTAAAAATAGATCTTGATAAGATAGATTGAGTTTACCTATTCCAATAAATCTATTCAAAATAGAAGGTAGTCTATAATATTGATTCAGGTCTTGAAGATAGACCTTGATATTGATAGAGATTTGAGACCCTTCAAAGAAAGAGGTCCCATCAAAATTGATAGAGAAAGGAGACTCATTAGAAGAAGTCTCATTGAAGTAAAATTAAGGAGACCCAATATGCTTGTTGTGGTGCAGTGGTAAATGCCCTGGGTGTTGGTAGAGGCCGACCCAGGTTCCATTCCCCTTGTCTCCATCCTACAGATATATGGTATAGTTAGGAATGTCCTATGTGCTGGTAGAGGCCGACAAGGCTCCATTTCTCCTATGCCCAAACTGTTGAAAGTGGCACCTCGAAAGGGGTGTTTTCCACTATAAATTAGTTTTGGATAACTATGAAATGAAAGTGTGATTCCAGGCGAATTCGATGAGACGTTTTTCGTAGGACTGCCCAAACTGCTGAACTCGTTTTGGCCATATCTCACTCATCCAAACTCGGATTGAGCTAAAATTTTGAGGGTAGATGCCTAAAAAACCCTAGAATGTCTCCACCAATTTTCATATCATTTGGAGCAACACAGATCCTAGCACATCCCTATGTGTGAATGATATATTTGGCAAGCGGCTATGCGAGGGTTTCATCTAGGTTGAGTGCAAGCAACTCCAGAGGTTGGTTTTTAGGGCCTTCGGGCCCTAGCGGCCAATATTTTTGTGGTTTATGCTCAATATTTTAGTAGGAAATGTTGCGGGGATACAAGATGGGTTAGAAATTTGTCTTTCAATAGATCATACTGTGAACTTGAGTGACAATGGCTTCCAATTTGCTGCACAAAAGAAAAGTGAAAACCATACCTTTCCACGGCGTCTAGGGCAAGGATTAAAGAGACCACGAAATAAGTTTCAAGCAGTTGATCAAAAAATGGCTCATATCTCAAGTGAATCTGGTGCTAAGGCGCACCCACAAAATAATTCACCTGGGAAAACCCTTTCAAAGGTAAGGATTTAAAAGGCTCAGTCCCAAAAATGAATTTTAGCGATGCCCTTCATGGTGGACAGACCTCAGCCCAATGCTAATATCAATATTAGGGCTTCTCATAAACCTCTAAGAATGCCTAAGATTGATCCCAGAAAACGGAGTCGGGATGTCTTAAAGCAGACTGATGGAACTCCTATTGTTAAGCTTGATATGGGTAACATTCATACTGGCATTGAAGATTTGGAAAAAAGAGGACTAATTTGTCGGTTCGTGGGTTTTCGTCCGAGTCTATCTGCTTTCAAAGTCTGGGCTGCAAAAATCTGGAAAACTAAAGGTGAGTTACAAATCTCTATTTATCCAAATGGTTATTTTCTTGTTTTATTTGCTAATAATGAAGATAGAGAGAAAAATTTTCAAGGGGGTCCTTGGTTTTTTGGAAGGGCATGGCTTTTCATGAAGCCCTGGCATACTAAATTTAAAGCCGAAGAAGAGATGCCTTCTATAGCTCCCGTGTGGGTTAGACTCTTTGGCCTCCCTATTGAATTTTGGAATCCTACTATTTTTTCTTCAATTGGAAACTCTTTAGGAACTTTTATGATGTCTGTTGATTGTACTCAAAATTTTGAACATATTATTTATGCTCGAATTTGTGTTTTAATGGATTTTGACAAACCCCTACCTAAAAATATCACATTACAATTTGGGGAAGACACTTGGGAGCAAGTAGTGGACTATGAGAACATTCCTTTTCATTGTAGAATTTGCCATGAATATGGTCATTTGGCCAGTGCTTGCCCAAATAAAATTCCTGATCAAAAGAAAGAAGATATAAACTCAAAAGGTTTCCAAATACCTAAGAAGAAGAACACTTAGAAAAAACCAAGTAATGAAGGATCAATCAAAGTCATTTGCTAATATGTTTGAAATCCTTTCCACAAATGATGTCCCAAGTGAGGAAGAGGAAATAATGGAAACTAAAATCTTAGAAACACAATTTAAATATGAAGGAAAGAACTCAGAGACAAACCAACAAATCAAAGTTTTTCAACAGAAAAAAAAAGGAGAAAATTTACACAAGAAAAACAATATTTCAAATGTCAAAACTTCAAATAATGCAGGTCCCAATATAGACTCCATTGAACCATCTAGTAAAATTTTGGCTGTGTATGAGCATTCTTCAAGGTTAGAAGCCATCTCAGATTCAATTGGAATAAGTCAAGAAATAGGGAAAAAAAATTGAAGATGGATTCTAATCAAAAAGTAGGTCGCAAGACCAATCAATATCATATGGTAAAAGAAGGTGAAAAGCTTGTAGAGGAAGGTAAGATTAATGCCCTTCCCAATATTTTTAGCCCTGGTATTAATGAAGATCATCACTTGGAATATTAGAGGACTCAAAGGGAGTCTTTCAAAACAAAATGAAATTAGAAGAATGATTCAGATAAATCATCCACATCTTGTTTTCCTTCAAGAAACAAAGATGTCAATGGAGGATATGGACTTAATTGCCAATAAAATTTGGCCAGCTAGAAAAGTGGTTTTCCTCAGTTCCCAAGGGACTTCGGGTGGCATTGCTTGTCTTTGGGACCCAAAAGAGGTAGTTATTCACCATATGGTTTGTAGTTGGGGTTTGTTGGCTATAGCTATTCAAAGTAGACATTCCAACCAGATTATGCTCGCATTATCGTTTATGCCTCGACTTCTTTGGAGGAAAAAAGAAGACAAGTGGAAGGATATTACTCATATTATCTCTCATTTTCCTAAATCTTGGATCTTGATCGGAGGAGATTTCAATACCATCCTCTCTCTGGATGAGAAAAGGGGGGGAAATAGAAATTTGGACAAAAGTACTCACCTCATGAGCGAATATATTGCAAACCTCCATCTTGTGGATATCCAACCGGATAATGGCCTTATGACTTGGTCTAACAGAAGGCAAGGCTTAGCTTGTATAATGGAGAGATTGGATAGGTTTTTGCTCTCTAAAAATTTCTTAATCCATGGTCACATTCCTAAAGTGAAGACTCTTAATAATGCTGGTTCGGATCATTGGCTAGTCATGGTGGAAATGTGGAAAACCAATGTGAGTTTCTCTCCTTTTCGTTTTCAATTAATGTGGCTTAGAGACATTTCCTTCAGACCTCGTGTGCAACAATGGTGGAAGGAAGGTAAACCTAGGCATGGGACTAAGATGTTCTATTTTGCCAAAAGACAACAATACATTAAATCCAAAATCAAGACTTGGAACTGGAAAGAGTTTGGGGATGTTCATAAAAAAAAACATGAAGTTATTGCTCATCTTGAAAATTTGAATAAGAAAATCCGTTTAGATGGCCTCACAGAGAAGAGAAGTGCAGATGAAATTAAACTCACAACTCAGTTAGAGGAATGGGAAAAAAGAGAAGAAATCTTATGGAAGCAAAAATCTAGAATTCAATGGCTCAAAGAAGGAGATCGAAACACAAATTTCTTCCACAAATCTCTTCTAGCTCGAAGATCTCACAACTTTATTTCTTCCTTAAAATCAGATTCTGGAGATGTTGTTTATACTTGGGATGGCATGAACTCTATTGTTGTTGATTACTTTTCCAATATTTTTGTCGCTACTCCTCTTGACTCAACTTCACAACAAAATGTTCTTCAAGCAATCCCTTATCTTATCACTTCGAGGAGAACTCTATTTTGACTCGCTCCTCGTTACTATCAATGAGCTTCAACAAGTAGTTTTTAAAATGCAAAAAGGGAAAACCCTGTGTCCCGATGGTTTTCCTATTGAGTTCTACCAAGAGTTTTGGGATATCCTTCATGTTGATTTATTAGAGGTGGTGGAAGAAGCCAGGAAATCCAAAGAAATTTTGAAGGTTATCAATAAAACTTATATTACTCTTGTTCCAAAAGCTCAAGAGGTTGATCATATCTCAGCTTTTAGACCTATTGCTTTATGTAATGTTCTTCTCAAAATTATTACTAAAATCATGGCAGTAAAGGTTGAAGCCTCTTTTGCATAAGATTATTTCCCTAGAGCAAGGGGGATATGTGGAAGGACGTCAAATAGTAGATGAGATAGTTCCATGGATATGCAAAATTCTCCTTCTATGTTCATCCGGTTAGACTTATCCAAAGCTTATGACAGAGTGGATTGGCACTTCCTTATCAAAGTTTTGAGGCAATTTGGTTTCTCTAAGGATTGGATGGATTGGATTATGGGATGTATCTCTTCGGTTTCCTACTTAGTTCTTATCAATGGCATGCCTTCTCAGTCTTTCCCAGCTTCCAGAGGTATTAGGCAAGGTGACCCGCTATCCCCTTATTTATTCATCATTCTTGCTGAATGCTTGGGTAGGACTATAACCAAAAAGAGGGAAAACAAAACCCTTGAGGGAGTTACCATTGCTCATGGAGCTAGACCTATCTCTCATCTTCAATTTGTGGATGACTCTACCCTTTTAGGTAAAGCTACGTTAAGGAAGCTTCTAATATTAAACAAATCATTAGCTATTTTTCTAAGGCTACTGGGCAGCTTGATCAATGAAGACAAATCTAAAGTTATTTTCTTTCACTGCTTCGCTAGACAGGAATCCATGGTCTTGGATAAATTAAGATATAAGAAGACCTCTCTTCCAATCACTTATTTAGGTATTCCCATAAATATTCAAAGGCAGAAAAATAAAGATTGGAATTGGTTGTTGGACAAAGTCAAGAAGAAAATTGGAAAGTGGACCAACAAGTGGCTTTCTTCTGGGGGTAGAATCACCTTGGTAAAATCAGTCCTTCAAGCTATTCCTATTTATGTTTCTTCCATTTTGAATATCCCAAAGGTCGTTCTTCGAGAATTGGATCAAATCAGCCATCGTTTCCTTTGGAGTGGTACTAAGGAGAAAAGAAAATGGGCCTTGGTGAAATGGGATACTTTATGTCTTCCTAAGAGTGAAGGGGGGTTAGGATTCCGGTCTTCAATTAATAACAACAAAGCTTTAGCTGCTAAATTATATTGGAGGATGTTGCATAACCCCAATGCTCTTTGGGCCAATAATCTTCGTGCTAAATATGTTGAGAACAAAAGTCCTGAAGACCTTGTTCGCTATCAACTTCCTACCAAAGGTTCTCCCATTTTAGCAATTCTTAAGACTGGTGAGGATTTGATAAAGAAAAAATTATTTTGGATCATTCATAATGGTCAACATGCAAATTTTTGGACAGATTCTTGGGATGGTCACAAGCCTTTGATAACTCAGTTTCCGATTGGAGGCCTTGGATGGAGGAGCTTCACCGAGCTAATTGGATAAAGGTGGCTAATTACTGTCGGTACCATACTGGTAATTCAAAGGTTGGTAGATATTGGATCCCTATTGAGGACTGGCCTATTCAAATCCCAAAAGGCAAAGACAAGATATCCAAGGCATCCTTCATATGAGATCCCTCTCTTGGTCCCATGAAAAAGATTGTTTTGGATGGAACAACACTACTAAGGGTGAGTATTCAGTTGCTCAAGGTTATTTGACCTTATGCCATAATAATCCCAACCATTCTTCCGACATATTTTCTCAATTGTGGGCTCAAAAGCTCGGCCTAAGGTGAGGTTCTTTAATTGGCTTTTATTGCATCGTAGGGTGCTTACTAGGTGAGCAACTTATGAAGCGTGGTTTTCATGGCCCTTTTAGATGTGAAATGTGTGAAGAGAATGTAGAAAATATCAACCATATTTTTATTGAGTGTACTTTAGCCTCTGAGCTATGGAGGAGAATGGCAACTTTACTTGGCTTACAATGGTCCAATTTTTTCACTTTTGAACAGCTTTGGAGGGATTGGCCTAATCAAGAGGGTGTTGATCATTTTATTAGGCAATTAGTTTGGATGGGTTCTACCATTCTTCTTTGGAATATTTGGAATGAAAGGAACAACCAAATTTTTAATCAAGATAGGAAGGATATTCACTATATTTGGCAAAAGACCATAGCCAACTTAGTTGAATCAGTCCATCAACTCCTTAATCACCCCCAAAACTCCCACCAAAGATGGGATCAAGTGATGCAAATATTGAAGATTAAACCTTCTAAGGGCAACCAACTTAAAGGGAATGTGAGTATTAGTAAGATGGATAGGACTAGAAATTGGCAACCTCCTCCTAAGGATTTTGGAAAAGTCAATACCGATGGAGCCTCTAGAGGGAACCCTGGAAAAGCCAGTGTGGGAGGAATTGGTAGACTTTCAGATGGCTCCCTGGTTTTTACTTTTGCTGAGAATTTGGGTATTCTTTCCAATAACCTTGCTCGAGGGGTATGGTATCCTTAGAGGCCTTCGAGAGGCTACTAAGGTTGGATGGGAAAAGGTGTTAGTTGAGTTCGACTCTCAACTTATGATTAATCTCTTGAAGACTCCTTCTAAGAATCATAAGGTGGATTGGAGAATAAAAAGAATTATTGAGAAGATTCAGTTAATCCAGATGGGATTTTTGAAAGTTGATTACAATCATGTGGTCGGAGATCAAAACAAGAGTGTTGATGCTTTAGCTAATTGGGCTTTGGACAAAGGTGATCTTACTTGTTATGGCCACCCTCCTATATGGTGGGCTTCTCAAATTAGGGAAGCTCTTCTTTCTATCATTTCTTTGGATGGCTCCAGTTCTAAAGGTACCTAGTTTCTTCTTGTTTTTTTTTTTTGTTTCTCTTTGGTTCATTCAGTTTTTTTAGTTCCCTAGCTCATTCTATTCTTTATTTTGTTTCCTCTGTTGATTCTTGCATTAATAGTCTTCTGGTCTAGATAGGTCATTGTTTTGTTCATTTTTTTCTTTTTTCTTTTGTCTTCTTTGTTTTTTTGTTTAGTTTTTTAAGGTGGGTGGGTTCTTTTGTTTTGTTTTGTTTTTGTGTTCTTTGTGTTGTTTTTTGTTGTTCTTGTGTTTTTGTTGTTTTGTTTTTTTTTTATGTTTTTTGTTATTGTTCTTGTGTTTTTTTCGTTCTTGTTCTTGGGTTTCTCTTTGTTTGTGTTATTTCATTTTTTTATGTGTGAGTGTTTTCTATGTTTTTTGTTTTTGTTTATTGTTTGTTGTTGGTTGTTTTTTATTTTTATTTTATTTATTTTATTTTTTAGGTTTTGGTTGTGTTTATTTTTCATGTTTTTTTGGGTTATGTCTTTGTAGTGTTTTGTTGTTTTTGTCTTGTTTGTGTTTTGTTATGTGGTTCTTGTGTTTTTCTATGTGGTTTGTGTTGTGGTTTCTTTTATCTTATTGTGCGTGTTTGGTTGTGCTTTTGGTTTTGACACACTCAAGGAGCATGTTTTTTATTTTATTTTATTATTTTTGTTGTTATTTACTTTTTTTAATTTGGTTTTGTGTGTTTGTTTGCTCCTTGAGTATGTCAAAGGTGGTAGGCCAGGTCCGAGTCCTGGGCGTTTTTGGCGGAATGGATACCCCTGCCTCCTTGGGTCTTACCTGAAAGTGGCATCCCTTTTGGGATGTTTTCCACAAATAAAAAAAAAAAAAATTAAGGAGACCCAAGAAAAGAGATCATGTAGCAAACAGAGAATATTAAAGACCAACTAAAGAAGATCCCATTAAATTTGAAGGTAGAAATTAGAACCGTTAGAGAAGATACTTAACATTGGTCCTTAGCAAGAGAATATACCATTAAATTAGCTTGTTCTATAGAGATAGAAAACAATCAAGAAGACTTGAAGATAACAAGAAGACTTCAAGCAAGAAAGAAGACTTCAAGACAACGTTTTTGGAAGGCAAGTATCTTGCCAAAATTTGAAAGTCATAAAAATATTTCAAGACAGCAAGAAGTCTTGAGGACAGTCCGAGTTAAAAGGACAAGTTGTTGAAGATAAAGTTAAAGATAACATCCATAGCTAAGAGAGCTATAGGAGCACTATTCATAGCTAGCAAGAAGCTTTACAACAAGTTGAAGGTAAGAGAAGATTCGGCTAAGGGAAAGGCTGAGTTTGAAAGAGGATAACTTAAGATAATAAGACAACATATTGCAAGTTTTGAGGATAAAGTTAAAGGCTACATATTCAGTCAAGAAAAAGACTAAATTCTATAAGGACAACAACTAAGAAATATTAGTTTAAATAATTTTGGATTGAAATTTTTTAAGGACGATGGACAAGTCAAAGAAGAGTGTCATAGTAGTGCCAAACTTGAGGAGCAATATAGCAGGGCCATAATAAAATCTAAGGAATGTCACTCATAGTGAGCAAAAATATTACAAGTAGGTGTCAGAAATGAATATAGTGTAAAGAAGATAGTGAAGCCAAAGCATTAAGGAAGATTTCATAGAAAGGATAATATAGTGATCAAGTTTCAGGTTGGAGGTACAAGTTAGAAGCCAAGGTAGTCTCATTGCCATTGAACCTACACCAAGTTATAAAGAGAACGAATTATAGGATAATCATGTAAAAGATACAAAGTTGAGATATATAAATAACCAAACCAAGCTACATAAAATCAAGAGAGCCAAGTATTAAGATGTTAGATAAGAAAGCCAAGTTTCAAGGACATGCACCAAAGAGCTAAAGGCATAGAATGAGCATCTGAGAAGTGAGCCAAACATCAAGGAGCAAGGGAAGTGAAGTCAAAATACCTTAAGTCAGTATAATGTAGAGCTAGAATGATTTGCAACAAGCATCATCAAGCATTGGAGAACCAAATCACCTAAAGCATTGAGAACACAACTGAGTCATCGAGTAGAAGACGAAGAGTCAGAGTACATCTAATCATGAAGGAATACCAAGTTCCAAATATTGTGCCAAGGGAAACCAAACATCAAAGAAAATATATGCTAAAGGAAACCAAGGAGCTAGACACAAAATTCTAGCACCTGAGACAAATTCAAGTAGATCCAAGCAATATAAATCAAAATATCAAGGCATCATTCTGAGTGCTAAGGAAGAATTAAGGAGACACCATCCATAGTGAGACATCAAGCATCATAGGAAAGTCAAGTGTTGTGCCATAGAGGTAAATCAAAGCGTTAAGGAGAATTCTAATCAGTGCATGAATATTGAGCGTTACTACACAGCTAAAGAGGAGTAAACCAAATCTTCATCTGAATATTGGAGGAGTGTAAAAGTTGGATAAAATCAAGAGTCATTTGGATGTTACAAATAGATCCAGGCATTGGAGAATCAAACACTATAATTTGAGCACCAAGAAAATAGTTCAAATGACAAATGTCAAAGGATAGAGTGTTACAAGCATGCAAGATGCTGGAATAATGAGCACCAAATAATTAACCATGCAGTTTGCCTAAGTGACACGTTATGTCAGGGAAGGAAAAATGACAGAGTTTAAATGCTCATCTTGAACAAATTTAAGGAGCATTCCATGCAATACTGAGACACACTCATCCTCACATGTTCAAATTTAAGGAACCATAGTGATACATTTCTGAAAATTTTAGCACCAAAGTCGCCATAGAGAATCACGCCTACAAGGAGGTATATTAGGGTTCAATATTTTGATTTTTTTATTATTTCTAAGGTTAGAGGAGAGATAAGGCTTTTATAAATTTAATTATTAAATTTTCTAAGGTTTATTAAGATTAGATGGAGAGATAAGAAGTTTATTAGGATAATACCTTAGCTATTTTCTAAAAGTTTTGGAGTGATAAGTTTTTTTTTAAGTCATTTAATATTTCAACACTTTATTTATTTTTTGAAATTCAAAGCATATAAAATTTTTGCAAATTATTTTGGAGAGATAAGGAATTCTACTTCAAATTTAGAAATATTAAATTTATAAAATTCTTTCTTTCTAGTTTCAAATAAATTAGGGAGACAAGGAATTCAACATCATAGGTTTTTGAAAATTTTAGAAACTTGAAAAATCATTCAAAACCTAGGGAGACATAAGGTAGTCTACATCAAATATATTCTTAACATTGTTTTGCATATCATGGAAGAAATTGTTAAGAATATATTTAATGAGGATAATGAATACATGTTGCATGCACTTAGGTTTACTCTCAAAACTTAATAAGTGACTTTGATGAAAAATAAATAAATGTTTAATGATATAAAAGAAAAATTGACTTTGTTTCTCAAAGAAGCAAAAGAAGGATATTTCTTATCTCTTATAATCTATCTTCATGAAATAATTTTCAAGACATGGTGGAATTCCAAAAACACCATTATATTTTCTTCAGAACAGTGTTTGGTAATTTATCTACCATTAATTAGTTTTGAGATTTTTCAAAGGAAGTTACAAGTTGAGAAATATAACGAAGCATATGAGGAATAATTGAGATAAAAGCTATATTATTGTGATGACTTACTAACTGAATGCTTAGGATGTATATCATTAGATATATCACAAATGAAATTGCAGAAAAAGAAAAGAAGAAAGAGGAAGAGAAGAAATCACAATAGAAAACCTGAATCCAAAGACAAGGGTTAAGTAAGGAGAAGAAGAAGATCAGAAAATTAAGAAGAAGAAGAACTATGTCAAGATCAAATATACTAAAGTCTTCAATAACCAAATAATGTAATACAAAGGGGTGTTAGAGAATATTACATTATTTGGTATATGCCAATGTACCACCTTGGTACATTATTGTAAATATTAGATTAGGGTTGTGTCCTAGATTAGTGAGTGAGTTAATATTTTATGTAATATAATAATGTGCAGGAAATGCACAAGTGCCATGTAAATATGTGTGCAAGTGTTAAAAGTGTAGATGCACACAAGTGTCTAATATGTAAGTATGCACATGTGTTCTTAGAATAGGAAAATAAAGAGTTATTAAGAAGAGTGAATGTTAGAGTGCAACATATGAAGAGTCACATATAATTATATATTTGTGACTAAGCATTGTAATATTATGAAGGTGAATCAAATGTGCAAAGCTTTATGCTTGCACTAGTAGACCTTTATTCAATAGAATTTTCAATATTTTTCATGTGCAATATTGTGAGCATGTTTATATGAGTATTCTTTTGAGTTATTCAGTTTGTTATTACATTATAAGATATTACTAGGTTCATTATATTGCAACTTCATTATATTCAATTCTATGATGATTTCTATTAAGTATTAGAGTATCAAAAGCTAATAGTATCATTGCATGGAATTCAAGTTATTTGACTATGTCTTGAGTGATGATGTTGATTTATATTTTATTGTCAATGACGATATGGAGAGGATTATTATTTAACGAACAATGGGCATGGAAAATTCACTCACTCTTCAAAAGCTTCTAGTATTGAGCTACCATACTATTGAGTTTTAGTGCTCAGGCATGTCACATATATATCCTCTATAACTTCTATTATAGAAGCATAGTCATTGGCCTCTAGTTCTGCAACTAGACACTTTTGTTAAAATTTAAACTTAACATCACTATGAGTGTGATTTTTGTGGTGGTTACACCACTCACCACTGACCTTCTATTTTCCTTTATCTTGTGCTAGTAGAGGACTCTTGGGCTTAGATGGAACTAAGGGTCCCTTGGGAAATACCAATGTAGGTGGTCATACAACTATATTTTTGGGTTTTGGCATCAATGACATCCTACAAGATGCAGAAACTAGACCTTTATGCTTTTTCCATAAATACTCTTTCAACTTTGACATGAAATAAAATACTTGCACCAATGATTCCATTGGAAGGAACTCCATCTCTAAACAAATATTCTAATAGAACCCACTAATATAATTCAATACTTAGTGCTTCTTGTCATAATGAGAATTTCATCAAATTCATCAATGTACTAATGGATAAACTAATCTTTATGCTAATATACTTGCTATAAATAGATGTATTCATCCATAAGTGGTAGAAATGAATGCAAAATAGCTTCTCAAATATTTTCCAAATAGTAATGGCTTCTTCTTTATCTATGATCCTAATGCCAATTTCCTCCTACCAACAAGAAACTTACTTTTGTATCTTCAAGGTTGTGATTGATCCTATCCATGTCAAAAAATGGTTGACAGAAAAGTATACCTTTATATATTGAAGCCATATGTCCAACACTTTAGCATTTATTCAATTTGAGAAGTCTAGAATATTTATGTTGGTTCATACATAGAATGGATTGTATCCCTGGAAAGGTGTAGGGCTACTAGTTGTGGATGTGACTCCCATATTGATCATGAAATGCTAGAAGTTCCTAAAAAGTGTGTTTCTCTTTTCTTCCAAGTCATATTAACTGAGCTTCTTAAGATTTTGTGTCCAGTCTCTTTTAGTGATGATTTTCCATCTCTAACATTACTTTGTAAATATTTCATATTTAGTGTACTCACACATGAAACCTAGTGTGACTCCTTTCTTTTGATACTAGAAATGTGTATGAGTAGACATATAGCAATAAAGTACATTAGAGTCTCTATTATTGGAAAGAACCACCATTAATATATATATTTCTTGGAAAGAACCACCACAAAAAATATGAGATGATATGAATTAGATGACTATGAAACTACTCTTATACTACTTGACCCCCACCACAAGGCCCAAGATGTGATGGCATGGAGGACAACTCCCTAAACTAGCTTGTGGTATCATATGAGTTATGCTTTAGAGTTGCACATCAAAACAAAACACAATAGAATCTTTACCATAATATTTTAATATTATTTAAATATAAATATAATGCCTTGTAGAATATAAGACTCAAATAGACATGTTCAAAACAATTTAAATGCTTAGTATATGAGTTTCTTGGTGTGGTAGGGCACAAGATGCTATATTCCAGTGTAATGAAATAAGTAGCAAAACTAAAATATTAGATATTATACGGACATCATGAGTCTTTAGCATGAAAAATGAGAAGAGAAACTTAACAGGATCTCAAAGGAAGAACAAAAATTGGAGATCAAGATGACAAAGAAGTGGAGAAAAAACAAAATATGTATCTTAAGGCAATCCCAAGCTATATATAAATGTAAAATAGTTACAAAGTTTTTGGTAGATGAAATGGTTTATCTCTCCAAGACTTTATGAACTAGTTTCAATGGTAGTTAGGGGACTATACATTTTTCTTTCTCTATGGCTAGAGCCAACTCATGAATTTCCAAGTGGCATGATTGGACTAGTGTAGGTGTGTCCCTAATGTATAGCACTAAAATTATGCCCTTTATGCACTCTATAATTTGATGGTAACATCTAGAGTTAGTCCCATGGGTCTATATGTATATACACATTAGCATTGTTGACATTGTTTCTAGGCAAAGGTTGGAACCATAGTGGTTATGACACCATAAGTTAGGTTAATTTCATGAGGAAGTTTGATGTCATAGGAAGAAATGGTTTTCTCCTATCTAGTGATAATTTTAGATGGAAACCAAGGTCGATGAGTTGATAGTATCATGGAATCTCTTCCTTGAATACTTAGGTGACCTCTACTTTGCTTAGATTAATTCTAATGGTATTGGTTTTACCTCTATTTATCATCAACTATATAGAAGAAGTAGTGTTAGAGCACTACCTTAGTCATATGGTGTTGTACAATTTGGATAAACTTTGTATACCTTTTGACACATAATATTAGTGCTTGATCTATGAATCATAATACTCAAGGGTATCTGGACAATTTGGTATTCTTGTGACAATATAATAGCATTGTCATTAGTCTCACATGCACTATGTAGTACAACTTCACATTAAATATTCAGTACCATGCAACATTACCAAGCTAGAAACCATGAATTTGGGGCTCTATACACCATTTTCAATTCCTTGTAGGCCTTGGTAATCTACAAATATAGATTATATTTTAAGTTTGTTTTACTAAACTTTAGAACAATTACGATTTATTGATGTGGGTAGGATTTAATAAGTGGAAATCATAGTCACTTACAAGAAGAGTATTGACAATCTTTAGACTTCTTGATGGTTCTTTTATTTGAATTCACTTTGGCATTCTAAAATCCTTTGTGTCATATCATGATCCTTGTTTCACTAGAAATGTTTACCATCATCTTTGAGATAAACTTTATTGACACCAACTTGATGCAAATCATAACTTCCACCCCTATAATGATGAATAGACAAAGATACTAAACCAAATATTGGTATAGCTAATCAAGATATATAATATTGACCATCCTTACACATGGGATTAAATTCTATATTACATCCAATATTTCTATAGCAAGGCTTACACATTTTTATTAACCACAATTTATTCTAGGCATGTTTTAGATTCTATAAAAATGCACCAATTAACATTTCTTTTTACATTCTTAGTGGTGAGATGATGTCGACATAGATTAAAGAGGCCAATAGTGATTAACATTTTCTATAGCAAATATATTGTATTCATCAATATATTCAATAAAGCTTTGGGATCAACAATAGAAATATAAACAACATCATGATCAACACCACACTACACACACTTGTTGAGTTTAAGATCAAGTGTTTTCCATTTGAATATAAAACACTTCTTTAGAACTTAACAAAATATAGAACCTTTACAATATGGACCATACAACATACATCATACAATGGGTGAGAATTATTTTATTCTTGATTTACCTTCATAACTAGGAATGAATCTATTTGTCAATACAAAACTCCTCAAGCCATACCATGCTTATTTGTTATAAACTATAATAGTACAACATCATTTAAATTTGAATCCTGTTCAATTGATAATTATTTTGATAGTTAGTTGATTGATGTTATGACCAAACATGCTTTCCAAGGGGCAAACAAGTTATATATACACAATTATCAAGTTGTACATGTACAATTACCAAGTTGTAATATTGTTATATGATCATTATGCAATACAAGTGAGACTTGTTTCAATATCATATAACCAACTAAAAAAGAAATCATTTGTTATTATGGTTTCAAAGAGGTGCTAAATAATGAATAGTTTATAGAGAATATATTGCATTGATAATAAGGATGATGATGATTACAACAAAGAGTCGCCAATGGACATTTAGAAGAGGAACACATAGAGGATAATGTTTATATTTTTTTATCTAGTTCATCCACAGAGGATAATGTTTATATTGTTTTATCTAATTCATCCATAGAGGATAGGAATGGTACTAAGGGTGGAGAGGGTGTAAATGGCCATGGTACTAGTAGTGGTTGGTATCCCTTCAAATATATTTGGGAGATTAAGGTAGCTATTAATCCCCATCAATATAACCTATGAAAATATCTATCATGGTGTCTTCTCCAACATCTTAGATTGACACTATGTTGTATTTCTATATACAACAACTGTATTAATATTATATATATCAATAAATTGAAATACATTTTTTTTTATTCATTTGATTATCTCTCCTTACTATTTAAAATTGTATTATGTACCTTAACACTAGATGTATAGTATAATTTATAGTTATACAATGCTAATGGATAATATTAAAATAAGTGTTAATATTCACCTGAGACTATGGTTGACCTTGTGTTGTGATATTTCTATAATGTTCTATATGCCCAAGAGCACCTTTAAAGTGATTTATTTGTATTATTTCATTATTCTCCAATGATCTATTCTTTAACTCTAATATTGGGAAACTTGTATTATGGTAGGATTTATACCCATAGTTGTCCAACCAATTTGTCATTGGCTAGAGATAAATTTGTATTCATAAGTGACAGTATGGGCACCTTTCATATATATGTTATTTTTTATGTGGTTTGCTTTATTTTTCTAAGTAATGTATTGATTCTATTTATTTTTTAATATATTGTGATTTCTAACATGGCATTAGAACATGTGTGAATCACTGTTACACAATCCAAAAGTCTAGTTGTTTGGTATCCTATGGCAAATTTAGATTAAGTTTGATATTTGGAAGGAGAAGTTGGGAAGTGAGTTAGTTTCATTGATATTGTCTTCCTTTAGGGGTTTTCTAAAAAGCTTATTTGGATCTTGGATTGTGAAAATATTTTAATTTTCTCTTGTAAAATTCAACATTTGATAAGGTATGGTGTAGAGAAAATGTTCGCTAAAAAGTTCCATATTTTCCCTCTTTTGGATAGTCAACCTTTTTGTCTCTTTGTAATGGCTTGTTCTAGTGAAACAATGAATATTTATGGGAAGACTATGTGGCAACACATAAGTTTAAAATTTTTAAGGTTTCATATAGACCCAAATAGATTTTTTGGGTTTTTGAATACATATTCTTCATTCTATTGGGTTCTTTGGTGCTAGAATTACATATATGAGAGGAAAGATCTTTTAGCATCCATAAAATCAAAGAAGGTGTTAAATATTGTAGATCATCCTTATGTGCAAATGATTTTTTAAGCAAAATATAATGCACTAGGTAGATCTTTGAGTTTCAAAACAAAGTGGTTGCTAATTTATTTCAACAACTCTTGAAGGGCCTAAAACAACGAAGATTTAATTAAGCATTGTTCCATAGAATGGTTGAACAAGACCAATTGTTGAAAATTTGGTAATTTCATTAGTATTTTTATATTACGTAAACTTTGGTGTGGGTCTTAACTTATCACATTATTAAAATTATATATTTATCAACCATTCAAGAGATCCATTTATGTTCTTGTTTTTCACACACATTGGATATTAAAATTTGAATGACACTATTTGACAAGTTTGACATAATAGCTTATACAAATTGGAAGGGAGAAGCATGAAATAATGAGTGTATGTTGCTTTCCTCTTCATAGTAGATTTGCAGATTGAGTATTGAGGATGTTTAATATATTTAGTCAATGAAATATGTTTGATTTCATAGCTTTCTTAAAATCAAAGGCATGGTGTTATTTTTAGGCATTGTCTTATTAATTATTATCTTGACATTTTGTTGGATTGGCTATTATGTAGTTGTTAAGGTTTGGGTAAAGGTTGGTTCAAGGGTTGAATCCTTTTTAGTGGGTATGTTCACAAACTTTTTCCATGTAGAACATTCAGTGCTCTATTTTTTTACATACACCATGACTTCTTTGGTTTTGGAATATGTCTTGGGCATATCAAGTGGATGGTTCAAATCTTGTGAGAATCCCTTTTATGAAAAAGTTCATAAAGGGATGACTTAAAGGGTTCTTCAAAGTGTGGATAATTCTATGGCTATTGAAGAGGTGTATGGGTTCCTTGTTTATCCCAAAGGACCTTCATGCAAATAGTCACACAACATGGTCTTGTTGCCCCTTGAAAACCTTATTTTTTACTATAAATACAATGATTATCACTCTTCAAATGCAATGTGTCAAAATTTGATTTGTTTCCTCTACCCAATCATCTATCCTCATTGATGAAGGTACCCAAGTTGAGAAAGGTGATTCATAAAACTTTGGTTGTACAAATTGACCTTGTGGCAATGTAGAAGAAATTAGTTCATTTTCAACAACAATAATTTTAATTTATTTTGTATGTTATTTAAAGGGAAGACTTCTAGGGGTCTACATTTTTCAAATTGCATAATTTTGGATCTCTTTGCAATGGTAGTGGTTTTTTTTGTTCTATTATACTTGGAAAAAAATAAAATTATATAGGAACATCATGAAGCATATGCCATAAATACCTAACCTAAAAGGACAAAATTACTTTTCCTAGAAGATCAAGCTAGAATCTCATCTTCGAAACCAAAATATTATGGGGGTTTATCCCTAAGACACTCCTAGATATTAGTCCAAAAGAAAAGGATTTAATTCATCCCAAGAGACTTGCATGTGGTTTTTGCAAGGAGCATCACAAAGTCAAGTATCATTGTCTTTGGATTAATATGCTTGAAGTAGTTTCCAAGAAATATGGAGTGATATTTTTCTCTTTCTTGCACAAAGTGATAATGAGCATGAGCGTGAGACCTGTTAGCATATAGGTTAACATTTAAATATTGCTCGACGATACTTTGTAGTCCTATAATATGGTCGGCATATTTGTGTGTTTGAAGGCATATATTATTTTAGTTGTTGCTATATTTTAGGGATTAATCGTAGGGATATATTCTGTTAGTCTGTCATCCAGGATATTTCCTACAATATCCTAAAGTTGTAACTATTTAAATTGAGCAAATATCAATACAAATTAATTTTTCAATGTGACTACTTTCACATTTGGTATCAGAGCGAGAGGAGGGGTCGAAGCTATTGATCGAGGTGTGCTCGTAATATGAGGAAGACCAGGTGGACCAAGTGGTTCCCACTGGACATCTCTTATCAATCGTAGATCTTGTGATGTTAAGGACAAATAAGTCCATAACGTGGTCGACCTCTATCAGAGACCTAAGCGACCTACTAGACGGACGACGTTGGTGACGTGACGTGTCTAGGTGGACACAAGCGATGATGTGGACACCTTATGTGACTAGCACAGTCGACCAGACAACACTGGTGACATGAATAGGTGGACAAAACGACGATGTGGACACCTGAAGACCTAACATTAGCACAGTCGATCGAATGACACATGGCGATAATCCACTAGATAGACCCTAGCTCGGAGGTTGACTTGACAAAACCTGGCCCAGAGGCCGACTAGACACGTGAGAGACACAATGGCAGCTACGCGGTAGACATCACATCCCCACGAGGATCAGTTGTCCTCTCGGGTAGAGTCTCCCCGAGAGGAGACAATTGAATAGGTGTGCATTCACCTATTTAAAGGGCAATTTGGTTGCCCTCCCACGCATGTGGGATATACTCTTTTTTTAAAACACAAACAATGCGTATACCCTATCAAGACGTTAACCTGGTGAGACTTATGTTATTTTTCATTACCATTGGCGATGATTGATCCCATTTTTTTTAGTTTGATGTTGATCAAGACTGCATTCAAGAGTTCTTTGGTGGATTGAAATTTAGATTTACGCCTCAAATCACCTCCTATTAGCATTTTTTTATCACAGAGGGCGTCATAGTAGGTCTGTCAGTTCTTTCAAGTAGCAGATCTTGTCGATTTCAATTCTAGAGGGTCTTGCGTATGTCACAGGCTTCGTGGGAGGAGTTTGTAGCCAGTGGTGAGGGTGTTGCAGGTTTCTGCGAGGCTTCTTCGAAGGCTTTAGTGTTGCATGTGACGCTGGTGTGAGCGTCCCCATTGGAGGAGCGGTGACCAAGCATCCTCGTTGGAGGAGCATAGGTTGAGCGTCCCCATTGGAGGAGCGGAGGTTGAGTGCCGCTTATTAGCGCTCTCCCTACTCAGGCAAACATTAAGGTGAGGGAGCCTCACCTTTGCTCACGACAGGTGAGCTACCACGGTTGATTGGAGGCCAAGCGGTAAGGCCCAAGGCCATAAGGTCGAGGGTTCGAAACTCGACCCACCGAGAGATAAAATAATTTTTTTTTGCATCGTTAATATTAATTTTATCAATTTTTTTAATAATTTAATATTAATTTAATTTAAAAAATCATTTTATTAATTTAATGTTTTTTTAGTTAAAATTAAATTTTATTATTAATTAAACCTTTGATAAGATTTTTATTTTTTATTTTATTTTTGTATTTACATGGTGGAATTGGTAGCCGCCACGAATCCGGGTAGGCTGTCCATATTTTATGGCCGCCATAGTATTCTGCGATGTCCGTCCAAAAGTCGCCACACAGATCTTTGCGCAGTCCGCCCTGAAAGTCGTCACATAGATCTTAGCGCAGTCCGCCCCTATAACCACCATGCCACAATCATTTTAAACCTTTTATGCCGCTGAAAGCACCAAGAAAGGGATAAGCGTTCAGTCCGACGAGGCCCGAGATTTGAACCTTGGACTTCCGCCTCCTTAGAGGGTTTGGTTGAACCAATTGATCTACACCTTGGACCTTAAAACTTAGAAATGAGACATGAGGGAAGCTTCTCCGACATAAGATTTTTATTTTTGCAATAAGAAAACTTGCACAATTGCCTAAGAGGTAATCTTTGTAACAAGCCCAAAAGGCTTTATAGGTGTTGATTTTTTGCTTTAAGGGGGGATAATTTTGCATCAAAGGGGGATAATTTTGCAGCCATTAATCTGTTATGATAAGGTCAAACGGATGCTACTTTGCCCTTCATTCTCTTTTAGGGAGAGAAACCCCTAAAGCATTTGATGAAAGAGTGCGAGTGTATGGTCTGAATACCATCTTTAGTCAGCTCCAAAATGTTGTAATAGCAAACCAAAGAGTACCTGATGTTGGTTACGATGGTGATTCCAAAGACAACAATTCTTTTTATAACCAACCTGAGGAGTCAGTATCTGTTGAAGTTGCACCACAGGAACCTGTAATCATAATTGTTAGTGAAGACAATGATTCTATTGCTGACAATTTTGTCAATGAAACAATAGATGAACCTATGGAAGTAGAACAAGATCTCTATGAGAGAATTGACAGAGTGAGATTTGATTTAAATCTATAATTTTCTTTTGCAAAGCATATTGCATTGTTTGTATTGAAGAATAAAAGAAGGGTATTTCTTGTTTATTTCCAAAAGTATTGCTTGAAAAATGGCAACAAATAATAATATGCCCATACCTAAATTTAACAGGCTGGATTATGAGTATTGGTCCATCAAAATGAGGACCTTACTCATTGGAAAAGGACTATGGGATATAGTCAAATAAGGTTATGTAGAACCTTCATATTGGACCACTTTGAGTGCAGACGATAAGAAGAAAAAAAATATGCCCAAAAGAGCAATTTTTTTGCCCTCTACCATATCCAAGCAACTTTGGAGAAGAGCATGAAGAACACAAGCTTATACTGAGAGGGGGGTGAACAGTATAAGACCACTTTTTGCTTTTTTATTTCAATTCAATATTATGTTGTGTATAGATAGCAGTATCAATAGCATTAATCAAAGCAATTCACAAAATATCATACACAATAGAGACACCACAATTTATGTGGTTCACCCAGTGTGGGCTACTCCACGGAGAAAATATTTTACTAAAAATTTCTCAATCAATCTCTTTGGGAATCACTCCCAATTACAATGTTTATGGATCTCTGTCCAAAGGATATGTTGATCCCCTAATCTCAAGTTCATGGATCTCTTCTATAGGAGAACTATTTCCCCTTCTGCTCTGGCTATGTGATCTTCTAGAAGACTTTGTCTCTCTGCTGCATTGACTGGTGGATCTTTCTCCACTTGAAGACTCCTCACTCATATATGTATTCAACTATGTTGGATGCTGGATCTCTATCCAATGATACTTTATCCTCTATACTCTATCATATCTAGAGCTCTATCAATAGGCTCACTAAGAAGCTGCTCAATAGGCTCACACAGAACCTGCTTAACAAGCTCACACAAAACTTGTCAAATATGCTCAAGCAAGCTCACCAAGAACTTGCTCAAATCTTCTATAGAAAACTCACCAAGAACTTGCCCAAATCTGCTCTAGCAAGCTCACCAAGAACTTGCCCAAATCTGCTCCAACAAGCTCAATAATAACTTGTCCAAATTTGTCCCAAATCTGTCCACAAATCTATCCCAAAACTGTCCACAAATTTGCCCACAAATCTACCCCAAAACTATCCACAAAGCTTTCTCAAAAATGTCTACAAATGCCTTCTCAAAGGCTCAATCAATCATGCTCAAGTAGCACTCAAATCTCATCCACAAATCTATCAAGGCAAAGCTCAAAGATGAACTCAACAATGAATGACAATGTACTCTTCAATGGATGACAACAATGATCCACAATGATCTCAACTCAACTCAACTCAAATCAACTCATAGAAGCATAAAGAGAATTTTTAGAGACTCAATATGTTCTAGGCTCAATCTCAACTCAACTCAAATCATAATAATGGAATAGTTTATTTCATAGGACTTGAACAATCACTTCACACATCACTTGACTTATTCAACTCAACTCCAATGTTTCCAACAATGCTCAATTACAAATCTCATATAACAATGATACTCATGTTCTCTTCTAACTCAAGTTCTTTCACAACCAATGGGCTTCAACAACTATGCTTATAAAACAAGGTTTAAACAGAACTCTCAATTCAGAAAACCTTGAAGCATTCAATCAACCACTTTCGAAAAGGAAACCATAAACAATCCTTTTCCCTCCAATGATATTTCATAAATCAACCACCATAGACAATCAATAGGATAATGTGCCCATACCTTTTATGAAGATGAAGAAACCCCTTTGGAAAATCTGCCACACTCAACACACTTTGAAAAGAATAAAATAACCTTCACTTGAACCCTTTTACAAAAACAAAAATATCTATTTATGTACACCTTATTTATCCTTCTAAAAAAAATAATAAAATAGCCCTCGAAATAAGTTTTCCAACAATATACAATATGATATACTTCTAAAAATAATATCACAAGAAACCTTTCTTTTTCACAACATGCACCACAAACCTTATCTCTCCTAGGGCAACCTTAGAAAAATAAAATCTTTGGAAAAATTAATAACTTGCCTTTAACCTCAGCGGGATTCGATCCCCTGTCACTACCCCTGCACCACTCAAACCGCATAACCAAAAACCACGTGAGCCAACCGCTCACATAGAAACCAAGAGCGCAAGACCTCCTTCTTGCTTCCTTTGAACTTACCCTCAAAAACCATGCGCTTAAAAGGTTCTCCCTTTTTGCCTTGGAAAACCAACACCGACGGGATTCGAACTTCAGATTTCTTGGCTCTTAAACACCTTACGTGCCTTCCTCTTGCCGCTAGTCCACAAGCACCTACGGTGATAGGTAAGGAACCTCCCTTACCTTTGTTCCTTCTTCTCTTCGCTGGTTTTCGAACGAATATGACACTTCTTATCCCTTAGCGCTTCGAACGGATTATCTTCATCGAGGACTTAGAGAAAATAAAAATTTTAGTGGCATATTTATATATGCCCGCATTTTTCTTTTGATGTCAGCTATGACTTAATATTATTTGCCTCCTCCTTTTTGACGTCGGTAATAATAAAATTTTAATTTTAATTTTAAATTTAAAATTAAAATTAATATTTTAATTTTAATTATCTTCTTCACTAGGGCACCTTTTTCGACGAAATGAAAAGCCAACCTGGGTTTTAAGAAAAACCCATTTCAAATATACCATCCATGGTTTTATATAAAACCTTTTATTTTGCCTACCTTGGTTTTCACAAAAACCCTGTAAATAGCCATGCTTTCCAAAATATCATAAATGCTTATTTATGAAATATTTTGGCCACCAAAACTCAATGTGATCCATGTGACATAAATGATCCATGTGACATCAATGACAACATAAAATGCCTCAAATTACCCAAATTTCCAAGAGAGCATCTTTCCAAGGATTTCTTCCTGTTTATCAGCCCAAGAAGCATGGAAAGCCTTGAAGGATAGTTATCAAGATAGTGGTCAGGTGAAGCAAGTGAGGCTTCAAACCTTGAAGAGGGATTTTGAAAACTTAAAAATGCAAAATGATGAAAATATTGGTGATTATTGCATTAGAGTGAAATCCATTGTAAACAAAATGCAAACCCTTGGAGATGACATCAAAACAGTAGTAGTGGTGAAGAAAGTGTTAAGGACACTTCTTCCTAAATGGAATCATATAGCTATCATTATTGAGGAGTCAAAAGATCTTTCTAATATATCTTTTTATGCTCTAATTGGTTCCTTGATGTCTAATGAAGAAATATTATAAGGTTCTCCTTCAAAAAGCTATGGAGGTGATGACAAAGCTTTCTCATCCAATGAGGGTGCAGGAAGAGGCCAAGGAAGAGGACAAAGGAGAGGCAGAGGAAGAAGCAGCTCAAGAGGTGGAAATCAAGCAAGAGGTGGAAATCAAGCACGAGGTGGCAATCAAGGAAGAAGTGGTAATCAAGGAAGAGGAGGTGACAAAAAAAAGAAAGGTTGTTTCAATTGTGGCAAGCTTGGTCACTTTGCTAAAGATTGTTGGTCCAAGACTTCTCAAGGTGGAAGAGGTCAATATGGCAACTATGGTGAAGAAGAAGGAACTTCAAATTTATTTCTTACTTATGGAAAATCAGATTAAAGTCTAAATGAATCTTGGATTTTGGATACTGGTTGTTCCAATCACATGAGTGGCAAAGAGGAGCTCTTTGCTACAATGGATTCCACCTACAAATCAAGAATCAAGTTGGGAGATGACAAATCTCTACAAGTTGAAGGTATTGGAGCCATGGAGGTTCCAAAAAAAGAAGGCATCAAGAAGGTAAATGACATCTATTACACCCCCAAACTCCAACATAACTTTCTTAGTTTTGGACAAATGATGGAGAAAAATTATAGGATTGTTTTTTATGAAGGCAAATGTGTAATTTTTGATAAGAAAAATTGTAATAGAGTTGTTACCCAAGTACCTATGACAAAGAATAGGTTGTTTCCTCTTAAGTTTGGGTAACAAGGATGTGCTCAACTTGCTAGTATTGCTATAGCAAATCCAAGTGTACTTTGGCACTTGCGATATGGTCATCTAAATTATGCAGGCTTGAAATTGTTAACTTCTCAAGCTATTGTGTGTGGACTTCCAAAAGTTGATGAACACAAAGAGGTATGTGAAGGGTGTGCTTTGGGAAAGCCTTCTAGATCCAAGTTTCCAATAGGACAAGCGTGGAGAGCTAGTCATCCACTCCAATTGGTGCATTCGGACATTTTTGGTCCAATGCAAACCAAAAGCATTGGTAACAATTCTTACTTTCTCAATTTCATTGATGATTTCTCTAGGATGTGTAGGATCTATTTTTTGAAAACTAAAGATGAAGCTTTTGATTGTTTCATAGATTTCAAAAATAATGTAGAGAAACAAAGTGAGTTTGTTGTAAAGAGTCTAAGGACTGATAAAGGAGGAGATTATTATTCAAATGCATTTCTAAAATATTGTGGAATCAAAAGGCAATTCACAACTGCCTATACCCCAAAACAAAATGGTGTGGCTGAAAGAAAGAACCACATTATAGTAGAATTGGCTAGATTAATGCTTCAAACTAAGCATCTAAGTAACATGTATTGGGTTGATGTTGTAAGAACTAGTGTTTACATTTTGAATAGGAGTCCTACTTCTAGTTTAGATGGGATTACTCCTTATGAAGGATGGAATGGAAAAAAAGCCAAATGTAAAACACTTTAAGGTTTTTGGTTGTCTTGCATATGCCCATATTCCTGATGAGAAAAGAAAGAAACTTGACCCCAAAATTCAAGCATGTATTTTTGTTGGATATTGTGAGTCTTCCAAAGCATATAGGCTCTACAATCCCAAAACACATAAAAATATGCTTTCCAGGGATGTAATTTTTGATGAAGTGGGAGAATGGGGTCATCAAAAAAATTTTGTTGATGATGGATCTCATGATGCAAGTTCCTCTCAAGTGTAGCAAGTGCAACAAGTGCAGTAAGTGCAACCCAAAAACAGCAAAGGAAGTCCTCCAAGCCCAAGTATGAGTACTACTTCAAGTACACCAGATGCTACTCCAAGTCTTTCTCCACAAAGATTAGAAAGTTCTTCACCAATGGATATTGATTCTCCATCAAGAGATAAAAGAACACTTCAGCACCATCCATCTTTTCAAATGTTGGATAAGAATTTCCAGAAAAGATACACTAGAAGTCAAGCTAGTGAAATGAATGCAGTTTTAAAAAGACTTGAAAATATGCATATGCATGGTGATGATGACTCCCAAGAACCTAATGGAGATGTAGTCAATTATGCTTTAATGACTAATGTAGAGCTAGAGCCATCTAGCTATGAGAAAGCATGCACTCATGATGTATGGCAACAAGCCATGGAAGAGGAAATATCCTCTATAAAAAGGAATGATACTTGGGAGCTAGTGAAGCTTCCTAAGGGTAAAAAATGTGTTGGATGCAAATGGGTCTACAAGACCAAATTCAATGTTGATGGAAGCATTGAAAGACACAAGTCAAGACTTGTAGCGAAAGGCTTCACTCAGAAGTATGAGATTGACTATAAGGAGACCTTTTCTCCTGTTGCTATACAGGAGACTATCAGAATAGTACTTTCCTTGGCTGCCCACAAAGGGTGGAAAATTCAGCACATGGATGTAAAGAGTGCCTTTCTCAATGGGTACTTAAATGAAGAGATTTTTGTCCAAAAACTTCAAGGTTTTAAAGAACAAGGTAAGGAAAACCTTGTCTACAAACTGAAGAAAGCACTATATGGCCTCAAGCAAGCACCAAGGGCATGGTACTCTCGCATTGATGGCTACTTTCATAAGTATGGATTCACTCAGAGCAAAATTGAACCTACTCTCTACTACCTGAAACAAGGTAAATATATTCTCATTGTATGTTTATATGTGGATGATCTAATATTCATGGGTAGTAGTGCCAAGATGAATAAGGAGTTCAAACACTCCATGATGAAATAATTTGAAATGAAATATCTAGGCTTAATGCATTACTTCCTAGGCATGAAATTTCATCAAAAAGATAAATGGATCTTCATATGTCAACACAAATATGCTCAAGATATGATTAAGAAATATGTCATGGAGCAACGCAAGCTTGTTGCAACTCCAACGGGTCTGGGATCCAATTGAGCAAATATGATGGAGCACCAAAATTTGACATGACCACTTACAGGAGCATGGTTGGGAGTCTAATGTTCCTCACCAACACAAGGCCTGATATTCAGTATGTTGTTTCTCTTGTTTCAAGGTATATGGATGATCCATTAGAACTTCATTTTCAAGCAACTAAGAGAATTCTAAGATATGTAAAAGGTACATTGGATTTTGGGATCCATTACCACAAATGTAATTCTGTAAAATTAGTTGGCTTTAGTGATAGTGATTGGGGCAATAATATAGATGATAGAAAATCTACTTCAGGGAATTATTTTAGTCTTGGGTCAGGTTTATTACATGGAGTTCCAAAAAGTAGATTGTTGTAGCATTGTCATCTACTGAAGCTGAGTATATAGCAATCACACATGCTAGTACTCAAGCTCTATGGTTGAGAAAAGTCCTTGAATAAATTGAAGAGCAACAAAGTGGTCCTACAAGATTGTACTGTGACAATATGAGTGTCATCCAATTGGTACATAATCCCATCCACCATAGCAGGTCAAAACACTTTGATATGAAGTATCACTTCATTCGAGACATGGTGGAGAAACAGGTAGTTGAGCTTCAACATTGCAGCACTTTGGATAACATGGCGGATATCTTCACCAAAGGGGTTGCTAAAGCTCAATATGTAAAGCTGAGAGATTGTCTTGTCAGCCCTCTCAACTTTAAGGGGGAGAATGTTAGCATATAGGTTAACATTTAAATATTGTTTACCGACACTTTCTAGTCCTATACTATGGTCGGCATATTTATGTGTTTGACGACATATATTATTTTAGTTGTTGCTATAGTTTAGGGATTCACCTTAGGGATCTATTCTGTTAGTCTGCCATCTAGGATATTTCCTACAATATCCTAAAGTTGTAACTATTTAAATTGAGCAAATATCAATACAAATTCATTTTTCAATGTGACTACTTTCACAAGACCTTGTAGGAATATGGTAGTTCATTTAGCATACTAGACTTTAATATATTTGGAGTAATGGATCGTAGATTATAGAGCAACATGGAATATGAAAAACTATCATCATTTCTTGACAGACTATAGTGAACATCTTGGTGAGTGAGTCATCATTGGTAATGATTCTTCATTGTAGGTTTCAAGATATGGTGATTTCACTCATGGACTCTCATATTTTGAAGAAATTCATGTTCTATGTTGGCCCTAATATTCTTTCCATCTATCACATTACTTACGCTAACAAAAGGGTGTAATTATGGCTAAATAGATGGGTGATTAGGAAAATTAGTGAAGGGTTCAACATAGTTGTTTCAAGATATTATGATGAAATATATCAAATATATAAGCTTAATATGCCCCTTCCTTTTCCTCTTCTTTTAAGAAGAAATTAATTGTTATTGTCATTGTTAAGGTAGATGACATCAATAAACATTGGCATCAATGGCTCAGTTACACCAACTATGGATCCTTAAGGCATGAGTTATATTCATATGGTTTATGGAATTAAATCCATTGATCCATCCAATGGTTTTTGTGAGGGATGCATTTAGGGGAAGCACCACTGAGAATATTTCTCCAAAAAAAAACTCAATATTTATCTCACATTTTGGATCTTCTTCATAACATTATTTGTGGTCCTGGGATAGATTGCTCTATCTACAGGAATAGGTATTTTCTTAAATTTATTGTTTATTTATCTAGGTAATTATGGATCTATACTATTAATACCAAGGATAAAACCTTTAAGAAATTCAAATTTTCTCAAGGATTCCATGTATAATCATTATGAGAATCATTTTACATGCTTAAAGACTTATAAAGTGGAAAGTTCACTAGTAATGCCTTTTAGGATTTCTAGTGGCTCATGACATTACCTTGCATTAGATCATTAATTGCATTCTTAATAGAATGGATGACTAAGTAAAAGAGTAGAGTTGTTTTAGAGATTGCTTGGTGTATGTTGAATTCCAAGAAAATGGGGATCAAATTATGGGACAAAGTAGTGACTTGTGTAGCACATCATCAATAAAACACCAACTTGAGTAATCAGGGATATGACACATCTAGAGGAGTTGATAGAGGTGAATCCTTTAATTTCACATTTTTATATTTTGGATCAATTGCATGGACCCATTTTCAAAGAGGGGTGGAATATATTTTAAGCAGATTCATTAGGGTATTTATGTGGCATTGAGTGGTAGCTCTAAGGCTTATCGTCTCTATTATATTGTTACTTGAGAGATTTTTATTTGATGCGATGTGGAGTTCAAGGAGATCCTTTATTTAAGTCATATTCCACTTCCATCTCTTCTTATAAATTATCCCTCCATTCCTATTGACTCTCCTCTAGCAGGTGATTCTACTCTAGGTATATTTACATTTTAATCTTTTGTGAGCATTGTCCTACTCCTATGAACATTGGTGGTTGATTTTTTAGTCTTATAAAACCTCCACCAACACGTATTTCTTCTCCTATCTTGGATCTCTTTTTAAATGAGCATGATCCTATTGAATCTTGTGTCATTATGTTGGATGATATCTTAGATCCTATGGACATGTTAGATTCTTCACTTTCTCTTTCGATTGATATTGTTGCCCATAATAAGCCTTCTTCTATAGATCATCTTAAGTCCAAGTAGGCTCAAAATTTTCTTCAATATGGAGAGCCTACCTTACAATAGGAACATCATCAAAATTCCCTATGTTCTCAGGTTTCCTTTTAAGAAGGATGACTTTGGAGAGACTCTCACTTATTCTAAGGCTAAGGGATGTCCCACATGAAAAATTGTTATGTAGACAAATATGATTCTTTCATGAAGAATCAAACTTGATATTTGGCTACTTATTGCAGGGCAAGAATTGGGTTGATGTGAATGGGTCTATGAGACTAGGATTAGTATAGATGAATAAATTCAAAAGTATAAGGTACATCTTATTGCTAAAGCATTTTCTTAAGATGCTATTGATTATTCAAATACTTTTTTCCCTATGACCTATATGGAATCTATTTGAATGGCTCTCTCCATTGTTGCTTCTTATGGATGGGGGATTCATCAGATGGATGTTAACAATGATTTTCTCTATTGGGATCTTTAGAAGGATATCTATATGCAAGAACAACCTAAATTTATTCTAGATGGTTCCACATCTTTGGTTTGTTGGCTCAAGAAGTCCATGCATAAGCTAAACCAAATGTCTCATGCCCAATGTGAAAATATTATTTCCTTTTTCTAATTGTGATTTTTGCCAATGTGAGGTATTAAGTGATGTCTACGTTAATGATCATGGTAGATAGATTCTTTTTATTATTTGTATGTTGATGATATTATCATCATAAGGATCTCAACATCACGAGATGAAGGTACATCTTCAAGATACTTTTGATGATAGATTTGGGTCTTTTTAACTATTTTTCTTGGAATTTAAATTGATTTTTTCATAATCCAAGATCGGTACGTCACAACATAAGTATGTCCTTGATCTTCTATAGTGACTTAGACTAGAATGTAAGCTCCTTATACTTCTTTTGATTTAGGGTTAAAGCTTTGGACTAATTTTTCTACTCCTTTAAATGATGCTACTTTGTATCGATCTTTTTTTGGGAAACTTATTTATCTCAAACATACTTGGTTGGATATTTTCTTTGTTGTCAATTATTATTCCATACACATGCAAGCACCTTATGAGAGTTTTTAAAAAACATTCAATCAACTTTTGAATTATGTCAAAGGTATTTTTTATATGGCAATTAATTTCTCTATTGGGGCTCCTCCTATGTTATAGGGCTACTCTGATGCAAATTGAGTAGGTGATATTAATCAATGCAATCTAAAATTGGGTTTGTATTTTCCTTGGGATATGGACATCTCTCTTAAACACTTCATAATAGTCCACCATATCTCATTCTTCCACGAAAGCTAAATAGTGTGCTACTAATAAGGCCACCAAACCTTGTATATGGACATCTCTCTCAAACACTTCACAATAGTCCACTATATCTCATTCTTCCACAGAAGATAAATATTGTGCTACTAATAAGGCCACCAAACACCTTTGATGGATGCTAATAATTCTTGAGCAAATGGAACTTCCGCATATATTCCCTAACACACTCTTTTATAATAATTGTAGCACCATCAAGCTTGTTTATAATCTAGTTTCAAATCAACAAACAAATCATACTAAGGTGTGGATGCATTATGTTGGATTCATATATTTTAGATGTTTGAGCCAATCTATGTGCCTTCAATAGGGTAATTCACAAATATCATCACAAATTCTATTTATAAGGTATTAATTCCATTTGTTCTTGAATATATTGCAATTTCTAATAGATAAGGTGAAACATCAAAATTATAAAAATACAATATTATTATTAAATTTTTTGAATAATAAACATTATATATTCTTTAAAATATATTTAATAATAATTAATTTCAAATTTCAAATTTTATTTTTCTAAAACCAAATGAAAATTAGCATTACTATAAAGTTCCATGACGCTACATCGATGCTACACATTCGATGTTATATTGAAGCAAAATGATCAATACCCCAATACTAATGTAGTGATAGGTCAATACAAAATTAAGCATAACAACATTTTAGCACCACATTAGCATCGATAAAACTTACAAAACATAAATTTTGTGATTTTTAGCATGTAAGCAGTGCTACAAGTGATGTTATGATCATCTCATGTAGTAGCACACTTTTTCTTCAAGATTTGGAGTTAGCACTCTTAGGTTTATCCCATATTTAATTTTATTAGGATTAGAAAACACCTTCATATGAGCTATTTTGATAAGAAGTTCATCATAATTCCATAAGGCAACCTAAAAATTGCATTAGAAGAGCAAAAACAAGAAGTGATGTTATGATCATCTCATGTAGTAGCACACTTTTTCTTCAAGATTTGGAGTTAGCACTCTTAGGCTTATCCCATATTTAATTTTATTAGGATTAGAAAACACCTTCATATGAGCTATTTTGATAAGAAGTTCATCATAATTCCATAAGGCAACCTAAAAATTGCATTAGAAGAGCAAAAACAACATCAATATTAAGAAGAAAATATCTTTTTTTCTACATATAGAGAACATAAAGCAAAATTTCAAGTATTATAAATTGAAAAGATAGACTAGTGAGAACAATATTGACTAATTTAGGATTTGTCTTGGTCACGCCTCTAAAGTCACAATATCAACACTTAAAAGCCTTAAATTTGGCAATGTAGTCTTCAACATTTGTAAAATCCTTCAATTTTGAGGGTAGCAAGCTCCATCTCAAGGTGGTTGACTTTCATAATATTCACTTTTCCAAATAAATTCTTTTGCTTTGTCCATGTGATGACTAGCTTTGTTTGTCGTGGATATGAAAAGTAAATCTAGCTCAATTGACAAAGAGAAAAGTCTTAGAGCTTCTCCTTTAAAAGGAGGGTTGTTTCATCAAGGTTGTCTTCTCATTGAAGACACTAATCCATTACTTTATAGCAAATTAATCGCCTCGATGAGCTAGTGCTATAGTTGCCCCTTCAAATGGACAATAGAAAACTTACAATTCATCACAATTGTGTACAAATATACCTCCATATTCCAAAAAGACCCACCTATACATAGAGCTGGAAAAACTATGCAATTTAACAAATAATACAAGCACAAAAAGCTTATGTATGAAAATGTCATGACCTTAAAAAATGCCCTATTAAAAGACCCCAAGTGTAAAGAATTTGAATTTCCAATCTTTTTGCCTTTAAAAAATCCAAGAGTGCCATACAATGAACTAGGAAAGACAAACGTTTTTTAGCAAATAGACTATTGAAGAAAACCTTGAGGAAAGTGAAAGAGTTTGAAAATCCTAGCAAAATGACATTTTTTATTTTTGGCCTCCAACCAATATCACATCAACTATATACGCCAAATTGGTTGACACCTCAATGTGTATCTCATAAAAGGGTAATTCAAGGTGTAACACAAGGGCAATAGTGCAATGTTGGGGCTCAAATGCAAGACCCCTAGGTTATTGAAAGTTCAAGCTAGTTACATTTGTTGAGGTCCTGTGTTTAGAGTCGTGTCAACTACCAACACCCCTCTACAAAAGAGGGAGGTGTCAATCACACTTGCATTTGAATGGTCTCCCAAAGCTAGGCTCATTAGATTTTTCAAGCAAACCGTTGTCCAAATAAAAATGGCCTCTTATCAAGGTGTCTCATGCCTAGGATATCCTCCCAAATGATGCCCCAATAGAAGCACACAACGTGCCTACATACAAACCAAATGCATGATGGGAGGAAAATCAATTAGGAGATATTTATCCCACCCCCTTTAAAATTCAAATTTGAATTATTCAACCTTGAGGAACCGCCATATAACATCATGAGCTTCAAATGTGAATTGTTGAAGCTTGAGGAACCACTATATAACATCATGAATTGCAAAGGAAAGTTGAAATAAAGGAAAAATACAAAATATTGAATTGGACCCCCTTACAATTTTGATGCCTAAATCTAAACATGAGTCTTTTCCAACAAAAATCCTCATTGTATACGATAAGGTCATGTAGTGGATAAAAGCTTTATGGCTGCACTCCCATAAATTGATGTGAATGGTTGGAACCTACAACACATTCCATACCTCCTTATACTTGGAAGCTAAAACTCTTTTTTTTTTTAACTAAAAATTGCCCAAAAACTTGTCAATGCACTAAGGATGTCCAAAAGCATTCAACAAAATAAATGGTATTTCAAAAAGCAAATAATTGGAGCTTTAACAACAAATAAAAAAAATACTCTCTCTATTGTTTGCTTTAGAGTACAAGTCCAATATTAAGCAACTTATGAAGCTCTTGGGATGTACATTGTCTGTCATTTGAAAGTATACATAGCATTGGTGCTACAAGAATAATATAGGATTAATGACATAAATCGAGAAATGATAACCCACACTGCTCTAATACCATGAAGAAATTCACAATGCTTAAAGAACAATGGAGATCAACATACTATCCAATTACCTACATTAAGAAACAAAAAGAAATAGATGCAAAAGATAGATAAAGTGCCCTTCTACAACAATTACCTTCTTCACTAGAAATAAATTAATATCTAATCGATACAAGAGGATTTTTGGGAGTTAAGTGTAAATACTCCTTTAGTACAATGGTATATATTCCAATAAACCAAGCATATTATTGTTTAAGATAGTATCATATAGATGACCTTACAAGGTGTATATGGGTCGGTAGTGATATACAATATATTACAACATATAGTGTTTGTGGTCATGGCCAATAAGAAAAGATCAAACATTTCGACATATAGATTCAAGGTTTTAATTGATTACATTGGATTGAAACACAATAATTACCAAGTTCAATCCAAACTAAACCTATTTATTTTGGTTCAAACCTTCTTTCAGTCATCACTAGAAAAAGCATGTCTTTATTATACTCAATTGCTCCTGTTTGCATGTATTTATAATAAAAAATAGTTGTAGTTGTGAAATATCTGACAACCATTGCAAATTTACCAGTTTTTTAACACATACTAGAGGAAAAAGTGTTGTAAAACATTTTCCATTTCAATGTTAAGGATCTAGCATCTGTTTTGGACTTAAATGTCGACTTCATTGAATTGTGAAACAATGAAATCTGAACCAAACTTTTATTCGTTTTTCATGAATATTTTCACACACAAGATTTATTTTTCCTAGTTGAACCTAACCTTTTTGAAAAAACCAAACCTATGAACTTTTTTGGCCTTCTATTTGAACCAAACCACCTCAACCTCCAAACATGATTGAAATAGATACCACCATATTACATCGTGACTATTTTACTATGGTATTTTAATAAACCACATAGTTGTATTGAAGCTGACAATTATGCATATATCACCTAGCAAGATTTGAACTTATATCTCTGCATAAGAAGCCCATGTATGCAATTACTTGAACCCATGCCAATCGATATTTAACAATTGTTAAATTACTATTAATTGATATAAATTTTAATTAAAAAACTCTATTTTTTTTATGGACACTTTCACATAATACATTTAAAAAGAAAATTATCCATCAGTAGGATCCAATCATAAATTGGTATGGTATGTCTATTCAAACAAACAAAGTACTTGTATTCCATGATTTTGTATAAAGAGAACTACCTTATGATATTGTCATTGTTATGTGAAACATTTTAAAATCTTGTTCTACTCATGATTTTTAGGCATTTGTTATTGTTCAAAATGATTTAGAGCATTGTCTCGAACCTTAATCTCATGAAAATTTTAGGTATCTTCTCAATATGCTTTGCTTTTTACATATTGTATCATTATGATTTTTTAATCTTTTTTCCCTTTAAGACGACCTATATCATTATGATAGTTGGTCTTCAGTAATGTTTTGAGTAAGGGACATTAACTTATGTGCCATAACGTCCTTAGAGTGTTTTCCTTTATAGTCATTGAATTGCTTCAGTGCACTCCAATTTTCAGCACTAAAATAGAAACTGCTACAAATACAATAGAAAATAGTTATATTGATACTTGACCAAGTAATAACCCGTAATTACTCTCAAGTGAATTAGCTTCTCTAATACAAATTTTCCAATTGGCTCATAAACATATTTGAATATTGATACAAAATTTAATTTAGAGGAATAAAGTTGTGCCTAAATATGTATTAATTCCCTTGCAATCACTTCTATATTAATGTTATTTCCAGATGACACCACATGTTATATTGGTGTGGCCCTTTGTGAGAAAGCTTTTGCTTTCTAGAATCAAGGTTCCCTCAGGCAACTAATAAACACTAATTATTCATAATTCCACATATCTCTGAACATACCAATAATCTACAAGCCTTTGAGGTCAGTCATATGCAGCATCAGCAGCAGAAGTGTCTATGTCATTTAGACCAAACTCCTCGTTCTGATCCCATGACCTTTCAAACTCTTCAACTGGTCATTCATAGTAAGGTAGACATTAATTAGTAAAAGTTTAATCACAAGATGAGGAAAATCATCTTAACTACAACTCAGTCACAACAAAATACACTTCTAGAAAGACCAAAGAATGGAAGGTTTGTTTATTGTTCGCAAACACTTTAACATTGAAAAACATGTTAAATGTCTAGAATATCACACAAAAGAAAATTAACTTCCAGTGTTAATATAATAGATATAGGCAAGACAAAATAGACACATGAAAATCGAGCAAGAATGTCTCTTACATGTTAATTGTTTATCATCTTCGATAAATTCAGTTACTGGAGCAATGAATGAATTTGCAAGGGCATCATCCAGAGTTAATGTCCAAGGTTCCTGAACCTCAAGAAGCTGCAAGTGAAATTGAACCACAAGCATACATGAATTGAACATTAATGAATAGACTCAAAACCAGCATATATTTCATCATTTCAATTAAATATGAAAAAATACATATTGCTTGCAAGTCAGTAATATATGAAACAAATTGGATCACACCATGAACCTACTCCAGCTTATCAATTTAAGACATGCATATTCAAAAACAGAAACTAACCTTTATGAAATAATCACATGCAAAATTATTAACTATTCAATGCGTTTCTGAACATCCAACAAGCCAGTGCTCAAACAAACTGTTTACCACTACTGTGGATGGCTGATTTCGTAAATGTGTAACTCAACCACCCAAAGATCCTAAACATTATCTCCGAAGAGGTATGTGATGCAGAGTCCAAAAAACCAACATAATATAGTAAAACAAAATTGGACACCAATGTTCAAACCACTAATGAAAATTCTGAGCACTAACAAGAATAGTATGATGCATATAGAAAAATACAAAACAGAAGCATTAAATAAACATCTTAAGGAAGATCAAAACTTCCAAAAGATGGTTTACCTGGATCATCCTCTCTTTACATAAAGCCTAATGTTCTAATTGTACAAAGTATATACAACTTGCATAATTATCAGCATAGACAAATATGTAGCTAATAACAAGAGGAACTCGAAATTCATCTGTTATGCTTATATTATGATGATAAGTATCAGATTCTGCAAGTCTCCACCTAGCTTAACCCATGCAGCAAGCTTTTAAGTCATAAAAATTTTCAATCACAAGCAATATATCTAACTTGAACATAATTAACTCAGAAAATCATCATCATCAAGTACCCTATCAGCAACCACACACATGCCATTCGATAACTATCACTGTGACAATAAATGAGAAGCCTATTGACATGTCAGCAAAAATATGTCAATATGCAATGTATGGTCCTTCAGCAGTAGATATTAATTACTCATCTACTGAATAGGGTAACTTAAGAACATGTGGATCACCAATATCCGAAACTATAGCAGTGAACTTTTCTGATGAAGATGGTAGAAACTTGTATAGCAAGTGGTTTCCACATTTTGTTCAATGACCCTCTTTCAATAGAATAGAGGCTAAAAAGGATAGATCAACCTTTGACCAAAATTAATATGCAATGGTGGATGATAAACTCCAGAGATTGGTCAGATTGTAATAATGTGATTTCTATTGCAGGATACCAGTTCCTCAGCTGGTCAAAAAAACATTTTCCAGTTAGACCTTCATCTCCTACATATAAAAAGAAACAAGCTAAGCCTCCTTCTATATCATCCTAAGTAGCAATCACAAGCCATTTGTATTTGTTAGTCAACATTTTTAACTTAGACAACCATCATCATATATGCTATCAGCAACTACAACATACCATCAGATAACAATCAACCTAACAAGAAATCTGGAGCCTACTCTGCACAAAGACATCGATATACATTATATGGTCCTTCAACACTAGATACCAATTAATGATCTACTGACAGTAATTAAAGAACATGTGGCTCACCAATATCCCAACTACGCCTGTCAGCTTCTCAATTAGTGAAGTAACATGCCCAAGCAGCCAAAACCTATAAAGAAAGAGATAAAGAAAATAGGTAGAAACTTGTAGAACTAGTGGTTTCTTGATCCAAGCATGGATGGGGTAGCTCAAGAAGACAAGGAAGACGATGCCTTCACTGAGCCCAGCTATAGAAGCCAGGCTCCAATCAACAACACAATGCTGAAGGTTGGCACCATCCAGTGCCAGGTACCAGTCTTGCTGCCAACCTGCCACCAGTCACCAGTGCCTTGCACCAGCCGCCAGAATTCAGCACCACCCATCAGCTTCAGCCACCAAAAAACACCAACCATTAGTGCCAGAGGAAGATGAAGAGATGGAAGCTGGCAAACTGTCTCAACTTTGTTTTAGCAAGTGTTGGAAGATGAACTGTTCCACCTTTTCCTTCAGCATTCTTGTAACTGTTACTGTACATTTTGTATATAAGGTAGTTATTCAGTACAGAGGACTTTTTCCTCCACTCTCTTGCCACATTGGTGTCTTAGTCTAGAGGTAGGCATACACCCCCATCAATTGTGCATACAACGCCAACACCCCCGCACATGCTGTTAATTTACAATTGCACTATCTAGTATCTATAACAAAAGTTCTCCATTTATTTAAGTAGTTTCTTATTTTCTTGCATTTCCTGATCAACATCCCTTCTTTGTTATCTCTCTTTTCCAACGCAATGTTGTATCATTAGTGTTTGTTGTGCCCTGTTCTGCTGCACAACTTTGAAACATAATTCATCTAGGTTCACCAGCTGAACTAAGGATTGATCCTCCGTGCCACCGTCCTGGGGCCTTTCGTGCAGATCATTTCTACATTTTGTTGAATGTGGACTCTCATTCGACAAAATAGAGGCTAGAGAGGATAGATCAAACTTTGACCAACATGAACTCATGCAACAGTGGATGATGTGCAAAGATCTAGTCCAGAGATTGGTCAGCTTGCAATATGATTCCTATTGCAGGTCACCAGTTCCAATTTCATCTGCTTTATAAAGAGAAACAAGGTCACGTTATCTCTAAAAGAGCAAAGAAGAATGAATACATGGTAGCCACTGTCATCTACATACAACAAGAATTCTGTGTACTTGCAATGGCATCAAATGGAGACATGGAACTCAAAGATTATTCATTTGATGATTACGAGGATTCTACAGCTGCATAGTCTGTTATGGATTCTAAATCACCTTGATGACTAGCATACCCCTCAGAGTTTCCTTATTCCTACCATCTCACAAATTCCTATATTGTTAATTCTTTAAATGCTGATTTACGGGCATATATATTATTCCACATGCAACTATATCCTATGTTTCTTTGTATTTCCCTTCTAATTGATCATACATGTGATAGGGGCATCGACCGACCTGTATGAACGATCATATGTATCGAGCCTCCATTTTAGGAGTACTAATCTTCTCTCCACAGATAGCCTTAATGCCTTGGTTTTTAGGGATTCATTTAGCAGTACTCAAAACTAATCCCCTCGCATGTGAATTTTGGACTAACATAGGTTTGTGATAACTTTGTAGATCACTTGCACTGGCTAGTACCTTTAATAAAGTTGATTGCAATATAATTAATTGTTCCTTCAAGCCGAGACAAATACACAGAGAAACATTACTCCAAGTAGATCAGTTGAACTACTAACGGCTAGCTATGCTACAACACATGCATAGGAGTTCTGCAAATCCTGTAAGGATCAATATAGTGAATGACCACCACCAAACCTGTCATAGATAGATGATGCTTTATAATCATTTCTTTCTTCCAATTAGAATTCAAGCTCCCTAATGTTAAGAATCCCACCATGTCATTTACAACCTCTACTAAAATTACCTCCTATAAAACAACTTAATGACGTAAACCTTCTAACAGCAAAGCAGCTCAATGATGACCAAATAAGCAAGCAGAGGAACATAGTGACCTGTTCAAAGACATAAGTATCACTATTAAAAAGAAACTAAATGATAGAAAACCTTCTGTTCATGAGAAAAAACGATTCTTTCCAAGTGAGGTAGCACAGAAGCTCCTATATATATATATATATATAATAACATCTTCAATGGACAAACTCATCCACTAAAACAGCTAAAAGATATTAAAATATGTAATAACCATGGTAGACGAGACTCGGTGGGGCATTTTTTTAACTCACCTTTTTTTCTTTCTTTTTTCAAAATTTTAAAAAGATTAAAAAAAAAGACTAAGTTTTTTCTGAAAACTAGCCAAGACTCGCAAATCCCAACAAAACCTGTTGTTAACTGCATTGACTGGGGAACACAAGACCTTAATTTTGTTGGTTTTTTGCTCCTTTTTGCATGTTTCTTTGACAATGACTACTGAAAGGACGTCATACCAGTTAATAGTGTTTTTTACATATGCTACTATGCTGCTTGTCCTTAAAATGAATGGATTGTACTGTTTCACGTATGAGTACAAAGCTATGAGTAATTGAAGTGCTGCAGTGTCCATGCTTGCCTGCTCACCTTTGAATTGGTTAGGTGCGTTTGTATACACAAGCATTCTTAGGATTTAATGTCAAGTAAGCCAGCAACACTGAAGTATATTATGCAAATTGCAGAGTTGCCAAGTCTTTCCCCAAGTCAACAAGTCCAAGTCAGAAATGGCCTTCACAAGTCTTTGCCAAGTCCAAGTCTCACTAACATGGTAATAAGTTATAATATCTTCCACAGAGAAAAAATGATGGCCAGGTCAGCTAGCCAACAAACTCAATGACTCCAAGAAGTGGTATAGTACACAACTGATGTGAAGTAATGACCAGCTAATAGAAGAATTAATCAACTATGCCTTTTACTTCTCTCAAAATGCCCTATAATCATAAAAGGCCTCTCCCTACTCTCAAAACACAGTCAGTGACATGTAACAAAAACACATCAGCATGATTTTGCCATTAACTGTTGGTTTGAATCGTTTGATAATCCCAAGGTGAAATTTTGAAAAACTATCAGTGTGATTTCCTAAACTGTATTACTAAGAGTCTAACAGCACCATTGTCTCATAAATGCAAAGAACATATATTTCAACACTACCAACTTGTATAAAACACTAAAACAGTAAATTTGAACCTTTAGAAGCAAGGCATCACCCTTGTAGGGAAGTTAGAATGGGAAAACAAATGCCTCTCAAAGTGGATCGTCACATTACAAACCAATTCACTCTAACTGATACAAGTCACCAGTAATTATCAAATGGAATGAGCTCAAGTGGTTAGAAAAGTATACTTCCAAGGAGGAGACCATGGTTCAAATCTTGTCAGGCCAATAGATGAATAACAGCAAAAGTGCTATTGTACTAATACCACTATGTTGTTGGTTCAAATAGCATGGTAATGTGGTCATGATGATACAGGTGAGGCTGTTTCAATCCCATACAACCAATTTAAAAAATGACACACACAATATAATAATAATAATAATAATAACAACCACAGTAGGAGAGATTTAAGACACAATTATAAATAATGGTTATAGAGAAGAGTTTCCAAAAATCATGTATAGCCTTCAATGATGAAATGGATACTAAGTGGAGCATAAGAAGTCTAGGTCCCCCCTTTATGGTGACCAAAGTTTAGGTCATAATTAAGCAGAGCTTAAACAAGGTTTTATTGGCTAATACATGTCCTCCTATATCGACATCTAAATTTCTGAGAATGTCATGTTTTCATCTTTTTCTGCACAACATCATTATTACGATACACAAATGCACAGAGATGTATCCATATTATATTATATTGGAAGGTTCCAGGAAATTTCCCGGTAACTTAGCTATAAGTGTTGTAGACATGTAACAAATGGGGAGAACAAATCCACACAAAACATATTTCTCCTTTAGAATAGAGGATTTAGAAAAAGAGAATGTTAAATAGAACCAGAAGGTAACACTACTGTGACACATTGAAGAAAATAAAAATTAAAGGATGAAATGAAAAAAAAAAACTAGATAGCCAGCCAGGATTTACAAACTTGACTATATCTTTTGGAAAAAAAAAACTCAAGTTCAATCAATCTGGCCCATACTAAGAAAGAAATCGTTGTTTTGAAGGGTGGACAAGGGATCTTTTTTTTTTATGACAATGCCTCTAATATTATTTTGGATCAAAACATATTGTGGCATCCAAAGAGAAATTTGAATACTCAATTAATCCAAACAATGCAAAAAAGGATATTCTACATTGGTCATTTTTGGCACTATTAGCATCATCTTTTCATTCATCAATACCATATAGTATTGGATGTTTAAGAACATGAAAGAAATAGGTACCTTGTTCAGACGAGCATCAAAATCTTGCCACGTTATCCGCTTCCATTCATCTGCACTGTCACCTATACTAAATCCATGCACTCTCTTCAAATCTGGAAATCAACATATGCCAGAAATAAGTTTGCATTCTGATTGGCATTGATGATAACAAAGTAAACATCAAGCAATACATAAAATTCTGGGGACACAATGGAAAAGGTTCAAGCTTTTGCTTCTGCATATGTTGTTTTTTATTATGGTAATATATATTGTCAGAAAGCTGTCAGAATAATTTTAGTATATCATAATTCTCCAGAGGCTTGATTTGGTTTAGAAAAGAAACATTTTCAAAGGCATTCAAATTAACTAATACTGTAAAAGTCACAAACATTGTCCCCAGAATGCATCCATGCAATTAGAAATCCTAGTAAAAGAACAATATATTTTAAAGAGCTTCTAAAGCAGTAACCTTGAATAACAAATTCACTTGCAATTTTTTAATTGAAGCTCTCACATATCATTGAAAATAAACATTACATATTGTCTTCGAATAATCCAATGGATGATCTGTTCTAAAGTGAATTTCCCGTGAGAATGAATAAAAGCACTCTAACTTACATATGAATCACAAGTACTTTCAGCCTTCTATAGATGATGCAAAACTCAAATGTATTGGTCACATACACTGTTAAGTATATTCCGGTTTTAAAAAATGGAGAGTTGGCAATTGATATTAAACAAAGCAAAGAGATTAGTAACAGTGATTACAGAATACATCATTAAACATGACTCAGTGCATCCAAACATCAATACTGACCCTCACCATATAAGTTTCCACTGTTCTATCTTATCTGCACTAACTATCTAAAGAACGGGAGTTGGAAAAGATAATAGAAGAATTTGCTTTGGATGATTACAGATTGATGTCTGTACTTAACAACTAACTAGTTGAATTTCATATTGTAGTTACTTCAGAGCATATTGGAGTTGCTTCTTAGAATAGGTGGTCTATCAAGGGCATTAAAAGCAAGTGGCACACTTGCATTCATAGCAATAAATAGCAATTAGCTACGGTCACATAACATTAAGATAGATTTATAAAACTAAAAGAAAAATTAAAAGATTAACTTTGCATAAAGACATATTTCATTTGCATTTTAAGGAAGTCAAAAAGATTCTATAGCATTGCCATTAGTGGTGAAATATATCTGAGTTATAAACCAATCTAAGCTCCACAAAAGGAAATATTTAGATAAAAAAGATTAAAAAGGCCAACATCAAAAGTTGGAAAAAGTTCTTCCAAGGAAGGTTGACCTATATATAGTATTCATGACCAACTGTGATAAGCCAGAGTCTGTAAAGGACAGTTGATGGAGCCACACAAATGCAATGAATAAGACATTAATAAAGTATATGGGAGTATAAAGAGTGAATAAAGAGTGAATTACCTACTATAATGCTAGCAGTCTCTTTAGCTATTAATTTTTACTGCAAACAGAAGTAATCCAAATACTTTAAAACAAGGCTGTCTTTTATTTGGAGGTTTATGCCCTGACCTTCTAAAATAAGGTGTTAATTGTTGCAGATTGCAAGGTCATTGCACTCAATACTAAAAATGAAAAGTAAATATGCATTTGCAGGTTCAAGTCTATACTCGATAAGAAGACACAGTAAGCAGCTTATGCAACATTCAGACCATTAAGGGCTTTTCACAATATTTAATTTTTGCAGACTACATGTTTCATCAAACTCAATCCAAATAACAGTGGTAAACATTTCCTATGTTGTTTTTCTGTCAGAAATTGCAACAAGAAAAAAGAAGGCAAGACCAATGAATAATCAAGGCTTCAAAATGATAATAGATTTTATAGATAAGATTATCTTTCTTGATTTCATCCCTTTTCTATAACTGAATTGTTACTTTTTATTATTATTATTATCTACAAGTCAGGGCAAATGAAATACTAGACAATTAGAACAAGACCTTGACGGAATAAAAGTAATCCACCACCAGATTAAGACAGACTTTAACTGACAGAATTGGTCCCATGGTATATACCGAGTCAGTAAGATAATTTCATATGAAACTTAAGAATCAAGACATACACACAAGTCAAACTAAAACAACAAAATATTCTATCCACCACAAGTCTATTTCGTGAAAAGGAATTATCACTGGACTCCCAAATATAACAAGAATATAATACAATAACCCTAATCAAGAATAATACTATTTTACTATTTTCATATACATGATATTGTCTTTGAATGCCTCTCTTGAAGCTTAAATTAAATTAAGTGGACATTATTGCATACCTCGTGTTCAAGAAATAAAGTAAATGAAATTGACCTCAATAGGATTCAAAAGGATGACATGTTACAATGGAAAGCCTTAACATAAAAAGAGCCTAGCATGAAAAGAGTACAAAATCTTAAAATTACTCCTAGAGGAAGCAAGGTACTCCCACTAGAATCTCTCCTTGCATTCAAGGCCAACAAAACTCTAGAAGTAGAGGAGAAAGTTGTCATGCATGTTTGTCCTTGAAAGGGTCTACAAGGTAAGACACCAAAGGGATCAGTGCCTCAGAGTGAAAGTTCCATAGTGCACTTGTGATTATCCACAGGGAAGAATGTTTGGTATCAGTGCCTCAGAGTGAAAGTTCCATAGTGCACTTGTTGTCTCCATGAATGTTTGGTATGGCAATGTGCGGAAAGACCCAAAACGGCAATCTCCTTTGAGAAATGAAGAGCCCAATATGGATGCCACCCATGCCTGGAGACCATGTCACCCATGAATTGGGGTCTATAAATATAGGAGTTGAGTCTAAAGTATAAAAGCATAATACTATATATCTATGTTTCATAGACCATAAAATTAATATTTAAAACAGAAGGCTTAGAAAGATTCAATTTATATAATCAGAGGTTCATTAAGCTAAATTCATTTACAGAGGTCATCAATCTTGTGAAAATTCTAGAATTAAGAAGACATATCCCAAGAAAAGGATTGAGAACATACTTTCACTAATTGTAGTCATAAGTCCCTCAACTGTCGTGACAAGTCCACCAAGCGTGCCAGGTGCAAGTTCCAAATCCACTTCAGGTACGATAACCTTGGCACTGTCTGACTGCAAGAGCAAATGTGTATATGAAAGATAAGATGCACAGAGAACAAGAGCAAGAAATGCAGTACCACACTTACTATTTTCATGATCCCAAGATACAGTCAAATACATTTTTGTAATAGTAAGGAATAGAAGTATCTGATAGCTCGAAGACACTAGCAAAACAATAAATAGCATGTGTTATGGCAAGTAATAAAAAGAAAAATATGCTTTCCACAATAAGGTGGCTAGTGATAATACTGTTTGTTGTATTACTACTATAACATGGTTCATTGAAATAAATATAATAAGAGTGGGACCCCTTTCAACCCCATCTAACCAATTGAAATATAGAAACATACAAAACCTCCTAGTTAAGAAAATAGCAGCATAAAAGGTCAGCTATGATTTTATACATACATATATATATATATATATATATATATATAGAAAAGGATAAGACACCAATGCAAAGAAGATAAATAGGATCAAGAACATGTGAATGTAGAGGATAAAATACAAATCATGATTCTAGGCCAAATTTATTAGAAACTGGATTCAGACATTTGCCACAGCTGCAGCAAGAAATGGAATCCAAACCTTTATAACATCCCGGCTAAGATCATCTTTATTTAAAATACGGGCAGTTATCTTCTTTCCCTTCTCAGGAATACTTCCACCTGGCTTAATCTGTTTAATCAAACAAATTCAGGTCAGGACAGAGAGATATTCAAGACACAATCTTGCCGTCAAAAACCATGTCAAATGGCAATCCATTTGATCTTATCCAATTCAAGACAGGAAAACCCAAGCATAATATTTAATTAAATACTAATTATTCTTTGATTTCCACATTACTTGCCTCAGAGTTACGATAACCACAGATGTCACACGTTGAAGCCATTATGATCACTTCCTTAAAGTATGGAATATCTAAAATCATGTTAAGTTCAAACAAGCTTATTACAAGTTCCATACTGATTGACCAACTCAAGATACATTCAACAGACGCAACACTTCTCTTTAAAGATAAGTCACATTTCCAAAGGAAGCTATAATTTTAACAGAAAAACTCCTAGAAGTGTAAAAATCAAAATAACTTCTCATTCTATTCAAAATTCTCTCCAATAAAAATCTAGGGTATTCTTTCTAGATAATCCCTTTATCAAATGCATTCCTCTTTGCAAACTTTTCTCAGTGTAAGGAGATAAAACATGTGCAGGCTTAGGTAGCATGAAGAACCTTTGTTAGCAGATATAACATATCTTATAGCAAATTTAAGCTGTAAAAATAGGAATAAACAAATTCCAACAGCTGCTCTTGACAAGATGTAAGCAATACCTGGCTCTAATTATCATCCAAACAAATAATTAACAATTCCATTCCACACTCTAGTCTTTGATAAAAAACCAATTATTTCCATCCGTACAGAAGGATACTAGTGACAAACATTCGCGTTTCACATTTTGCTGCACATGCTCCACATGTTGCTGGAAACATCATTACCTGTAACAGACCCGTACATATCATGTGAAACAGTTTCTACATACACAAAAGAAACTGCTAGAGGAATCACAGCATCTGTACCTCCTCAGGGGCTGCATATTTGAAGAGTGCTGCAGCAACCTCATCACTGTTACCCTGAGCAATAGCACGATGTGCTGCCAATGCCCCAACAGATCCATGAGGTTCTCTTCTAGTTCCTGCAGGCACATACTTTGTTCCTTCCTGATAAGTAGAGGAAGTTTGCTCTGTACTTTGTTCAGCAGCTGCTTGCTCATTCGAATCTGAATCAACAAGATACCCCAGAGCTGCTTGTTGCTCAGGTGTACGGTCATAGAATTTTATAGAAAGTAATGGATCTGGAGATGGAGCATGTCTACATATCAAGTGTAACTATCGTCAAGAAATGTTTTAACACGTAGATAAATCCACATGCACAAAATAAATGGGCAATATTAACTCCATTACTTCCTTAATAAATTCAAGTAAGGCCTGCATGCTACAAGACAAGAAACCACAAAAGAGTTCTGCATGCTACAACTTAAGAAAACATGAGGAGCGGTAATTTAGGGGTAATCATTTACAAAAGTTAATAAGGACACGAGGAACATAAAAAGGGTGGCTTAAACATGTTTAACAAATGGCAACAAGAAATAGCTCTTAAGAAGTTAATGAAGAGATTATAACTTTCATTTCAGAATACACTTTTCTTTTCTCCATTCAAATATTCCTGTTGATGAATAAAGGCATTGCTTGCTTCTCCCATATATGCAACCTATTTCAGCTTTAGTTAGCTACATGTTTGCCCTGGCGAAGGACAAGTGTCTTTCTTTTTAATATAGATTTTATTCAAAGTTGCTAAAAGTTTCATTTAAGTCCATGGATGGAGTCTAGTGATGCTTTCCCCTTCCCTAGATTTGTTTCCTTTTTTTTGTTTTTTTCAACTGTAAAAGTTAAGCTTGGATTTTCCATTATAATTTGTAAATATAGCAAGAAAATTCCATTTAAGTGATAAAGTTGGCTTTGATATTTTGCATAGGGTGGCAAAATGATCATCCTAGGCTCTATGTGGAAGAACACAAGATCACATCATTGGTGCCACTTACTAAATATGTAATGGTTCTCTATGTTCTTGATCTCAACTTGAAATAAATATGAATTCAGGACCACTAGGTAAAGGATCAAATGCTAAAACACTCCAGTATTACCACTTCAAAACCCATTTGTTGTTTGATTACAATTACTACATTTAATTGTAACTAAGAAGCTGAGAACAATTCGATTGACTGTTAGTAAGTTCCAAAAAGTCAATAGACTTGATCTTGAGATTCTGGTAATCACCAACTACTTGTAAACTCTAAGCAGGCAAGGACATAAGCTATGGGCAATTCAAATTCAAATGAATAGACTAGGTCCTTCAACTACAAATAAGATTTACATGTGCAAGCAAAATGATTATTAGGTATTGGGCAGGTGAGCGTCAAACATGTCTATACCCTTTCAAAGGTCTTATAGCTAGCAATCAATACAGAGTAAATAGATTGCAGGTGGTGACATATTAGTAATTGTGGAATATACTATATGTCAACTGAGTGGACTATGTGTCCTTCAGTATTTGTAAGACTGATGCAGGAAACTGAATAGACTATTAGATATTGGTTTAAAACATGATGAAAATGTAGACAGCCTTCTAGGATATCAAAGTTAGCAATAGATATTAGATACTATGATATATCATCACTCCCAACATTAGAAACAGTGTCTATTATTCCTAATGTAAGTGAAAATATAAAAATAATCTGATGAAAGCATTCTGCCATATTAAACACTCTAAAGACTCCTAAATTAACTAGAAAAGATCATTTTATTAATGTCCAAAGATGGCCAAAGTAGGCCAATGAGACTCATTTGAAAGAGTTGTCACAAATTACAATGCACTGTAGTAACCAAAAAGTACCACAAAAATAAGCTAAATTAGAGTAAAGAATCTAATGTAAACTACTCTGAAGTGGAACAAGTGTATGGCATAAAATTACAGCCTCAAGTTTTACCCTAACATGCTAAAAGTAATGATTAAGCAACAGCTAGAAATTGAGATACAATAGAGATAGAAAGGAGCTCCAGCAGATCCAAACACCAACATTAATCTATGGTGGGATGTAAAGTAGAAGCACATTTTTCATCATCACGATCCATCCCAAAAGGGCCAACACAAGATCTAATGATGCTCCCACAAGAATGATCAGGACTAAGAAGACCTGACTAGATAATCCTATGAGGACATGGAGTTTGACCCCTCAAGACTCTTCTAGCATCCATGGCTGTGGAACCAATAGAAGAGGACAAGAAATTGGTAAGCTGCATCTGTCTCCAACTTCTCAGTATGTGAGGAGTAGCCAAAACCCAATGCCGAAGAACTACAGTCTTGTCTTGCCGTAAACAAGAAGAAAGAATTGAATCCCTAGTAGCCACCCTTGCATGTAGACAAGGGCGCAGAGATTTGTCATCAAAATTTTGGGTAGTTGTAGCTTCAAATGAATGCTTATTACTCTCAATCGCAGAGATAGATTGAAAGAATGACACCAAAGAGTGATAGCATCCCTGAAGTATAGAGTCAAGCATCTTTGGTTAAGATAGCTGAAAAAAGTGGCAAGTAATCCACCTGAGTCTTTGTACAAGCAATAGTACCTCCCTCGAATCTCATAATAAACAAGCCACCTAAAGATGAAATGTTCTTCAATCTCCACCTCCCAAATAGAGCAAAGACGATATACCTATCTTGTCAAAGAATATGGTCATCCACCTCCACCTGCACTAATGTGAGCATACTCTAAGTTGACCAATAGGGAATCCTAAGGCTGTGTGTCCAATGTCATTGGACATAATAAGGACAAGTAATTATGTCATTCTTAATGCTCATGAAATATTTAGTGGACTAAGAGGTTGAGATGAAGCGACCCAACCAATCTGAATATATTGTCGATAAACATCATCTCTAACTACTTGATTAATTACCCTCTTATCAGGAAGAAGGTAGGGAGGGACATTTAAAGAGTATTTGAATGGAGGTAATTGATCTATGGAGATGCCAATTGACTAAAGAAGAGAAATAACTTCTAAGTACCATCCACAATGATGACCAAAAGTGCTCCTAGAGGTAATGCATTCTAAGGAGCAAAATGCCAAATATGGGTATCTCTCTCAGCCTGAGGTGCAGTCACTCATGGATCTAAGGCGATGAAGCTGAAAAATAATTCTGAAGATGCTCTCAAGGCAAAGAGGATGAGCACCAAACTCAGCCTGAACAAGGCTTTGTTCACAATAATAGGATTGTCGCAAATTGAAACAAGATAAGATGAGATAATTCTATCATTATCTAAAGGTGACCAAAATAGGCCAATGAGACCTAATCTGTTACATTTCGTTGTAGCGGCTAAAGAATAAGTGCTAACACGATAAACCAAACTAGAATGAATAAACAAAAGACGATTATATTAAAGTAAAATTACTGTATGGTGCATTAAAAGATAATAATAAGTATGTTACTAATTTCTATGGGATGAACCTCAACCAATAAAACAATGTGTGTTTGAATTAGAATAACAGAAGTACATACATTATACTTGATCGCACACCCAAACAAGAACACAGTAAGCACACTTTACACTAGAACAATATGGTTTCTCCAATAGATGTGTTCCGCTTTTAACATTTTTAAATATAAAAAGAAAAATCTTACGGGCTCTCAATGAAGCTGTTTCCAGCAGGATCACTGACTATGAATATAAAGGGTTTCTTTGCAGTTGCACATAACTTCAAGTTCACTAAAAATCGATCCAGTGCTTCTGCTGTATTTGGATCTACTTTCTGCAAACAACATAGAAATTAAGTAGCCTAATTAGCTTATCACTTGCATGATCTGATATTTATAATTGTAAAATCCCATTCTACTCCAACAAGTACATACTCTACGCTCTTCCTGAAGTGCTTCTAGCTCATCTGCAGCTCTTAAAAGCACCCCCTCAACCTGCACATTCCTAGAACAATAAGTAGAGAATGCAATACATGACCAAAAATGTAAGCTTGTTGTGACACCATTACACAACTGTGAAGGACAAAGCTTTCAAAAATATTCAGACCACACAAGCAAAATATGCAATAATCTAAAGAAAATTATAAATTAACCACCAAAAAGCCCGAACTTGACTCAGTTATAGCCACTTTGGCATCTCAACCATAATAACATACACCAGTTATGAAGTTCATGAGCCACTGGACCTATTTAATAATAAACTAATGTCCAAAAAAGCTAAATGATACTAATAGTTGTATTTCTACAAGCAGTACTATATTTACATACGAACAAGAAAGTCTCAGTGAACCAAATTCAGAACCATATTGCAATTGACAAAGATCTCATCTTAATGTCCATAAAAGAAACATAAGCATCCAAAATAAAATGAAATATTGACAAAAATATTAATATCTAGCCAGTTTTTCCAAAACAATCTCATAAAGAGAATAACAGATGTCATAACACGGATTAAGTTATCCAATTTTTGGCAAACTAATGATCATATATTTATTCCAAACACACTTGTAAAATATGATCAAGTTTTATTTGCAGACTTTCTTATGTTACAAAATATGTTATCTTATGCTTACACATATTGAATGTGATATAATAAATGATAAACTGTCATAGTTTTAGTAATAGTCATAATTTTTTGGTAGCTGACAAATCACAGATATCAAAATGTTTACAAAAGTTCTAAATATATATTAAAGTATTCTATTTATTATACCAATTAAAATATATAAATATTCTAATTATTATGGATTTCAATTTTATATTTTTGTTTAAAAGAAATAAAAATAAAATTCTTCATGTAAGTTGTCAAACTCATGGTGCATAAGCTCCCTCACAGAATTCGACATTGCATCCAAGAAGGATTATGATCATGAGGTGGATATATGCTTGAGGTTCAAAGAAGACCAGTGCCCAGAGAATCTTGTCTGCACACTTTATAACAAACAGTTGGAAGGTATAATCGAGAGAATGAATGACTAAAATAAAGAAGGATGAATGGTATGAAAAATATCAACCATAGTCAGATGAAGTATGGAAGAATGATGAAAATTCTGTAGACTGCACAGAATGGGATAGAACAATATTTCAGTGATCCCATGGTTGCATACATTCAGATGAAACAATTCTCTAACAGCAAACAAAAAGGATCTCCATTACACTCTAAACATTGCACTTGTCCGTAAAACAAAATTAGAATTTGTTACATGTACAAAATATCAAATTGCAAGCCAGAATCAGCTTGGATGGAATCATATGAGGGGCTTAAGTGCATATACAGTTAAACTCAAAATTGATTCACAAGATAAGCATGGTTTATAAAGTGAACTAAAAGTGAGAATGAAAGCAGAATGATAGTGTCCATGGGATTGAAATTTAAATTTCTTATAAAGCACTGGCAGTTATTCAAAAGTAAATCAAATTGAAAAACATTATGAAGTCTGCCCTTTCAATTAAAGGAGGCCATCATATGAAATTTAAGAGGGCTAAAGCCTTTATTAAGGGCTAGTAATTCTTTTGGGATGTTAAGGGTTTATTAAGGGTTCCAAAATTTATTAAATTTTCCTGGGAATTGAATAATTTAAATTTGTAAAATTTCTTGCTACACAGAGAATCAGGGTCTTTACAAATAGCTGAGATTAACTCAAAAAGAAAACAGGGACAAAAAGGTCAAATTCTAAAAGTCAAATAACAGTTTTGGCAAGAGAAAACAGCATAAACAGACCAGAAAAAAAAAAGGAAGAAATCATAAAATGTTGTGTCTTTTGTGGAAAATCATGGTTTATTAAAAAATCACAAATCTTTAAATGCTGTGATTTTTCCTTAAGAATGACCGCTCAGAAAGAACATACTGTATTCAATTTCATTGCATCAATCAAAGATATTTGACGTGGTGATTCCTAAGGAAAAACATTCTTTCAGTAAAAGCCCAGGCACCATCAATTCTTTTTTGTTTGGATAAGGTTCAAATGACTTTAATATCCGTTCCACAGTAATTTATTCAGTAAATATGACATACACAAGAAGAGCCATGCATTCAAACTCATTATCAGTGAGATATATGCCATCTTTTCTTTTGCTGCTTTTGAATACATTTTGTTTCCATCAATTTTGAGGTATCATCCATACAAATGCATATAAAGTATGAACAACAATAGAAATCTGTTTCAAAATGTTATTTTGTACTCATTGAAATCTTTAATAAAAATATAATGATCCTCCCCAGAAATTCAAAATTATTATAAACCTTTTTACCTGTGTAATGCTCTAGTAACCAACAAAGTGTAGCAAAAGATGTGGCTAGTGCACATGTTCATAAGTCTAAATGAAATAAAAGACGGGCCAAAAATAACATAACATGCAAGGAATTGAATCAAAAAATGGATGTCCATTCAATACTAAGTGGTTTACTCGTATAGCATAGAAAACACTGAGAAATTCAATTTAAAAAAGTCCCATTATTTGCCAGGAAGTCTTACGTTAGAGAAGAATCATGGTCAATCACACAAATCAATAAATAAAACTGAATTTTTGGATATATCCCTAAAACAACCAAGTAATCAGTAAAAACATACAGTTGATAGTGTTCCACGTTGGGCTTCTGGGGGCACTTCAAAATCTAATTCTGGAACCTGCAAGAGTAAGCACAAACAAATGCAACAGACATTACAAGAGCAAATAATTGTATATATGTTACTATCAGTTTAACAATTTAAATTCTGATAAGATTTGGTAATGGAGGCAAGTACCAGTTAAAAGAAGCCACATGAACAAACATTTCACAATGAAAGAAAAAGCAATGGAATCAAAATCACACTTATTTCCATTCCAGCAGGAAGCACAATCATGTTCAAGCTTTTTATTGAAATTTACAATGTGTAGTAAAAGTCATGTTACAGTACAAGAATCATAAAAACTTTTAGAATCATAAAATTGATAATGGCATCGACTGCACAGCATTGTAAAGCAAGTATGAGTTCAAGTTGATTAACCATGTCGCCACATTAACACCACCTCAAAAAATGACACCATTCCAAGACTATGCCAGATATAAAAGAATTCAAGGAAACTATAAGTAACAATATGACATGGAATTTTTTTTTAAAAATGAGTTTACACAGATTTTTATGAGGGGTTCTGGTCCCCTCATACTGAGTGGGGTTTGAACCTTTGACCTCTCAAAGAGAGACCAAAACCCTTGCCCTAAAAATATGACATGAAAATTACATCAAATGGCATTATCTCAACCAGTTAAATTTCTCAACTTTCAAGAAGGAGACCCAGGTTTGAATCTTGCCAAGCAATACATGCATGTTTGTCAAGCTGTTGTAATATTATTATGTGGTCATGATGTAACATAGGTGGGACACATTTCAATCCCATATAACCCATTAAAAATACAAAATAAAAAATGACTGGAAAATTACAGCAAGGTGCATGCACATGCATGTGTGCGTTTCACTGGGTCAGTTGTAGATCCTTAAATATCTTTTAAACAGCCTTTTAGCAAAGGAGAGATAGTGAGTTTAGTAAGAAAACTCATCAAGTTCTTGTGAGAACTCGTTTTTCTCGATAGTTTTCCAGCTCGGCGAGAAATTCCCCCCACCCCTCGGCATGAAGAAATCGCCAAGAAATCAGCAAGAAAATTGTCAAAATCTTACCGATTTCTTGGCGAAAATCACACGGGAACCCCAAAACACGAAAAACGGTATTAAAAGGAGAAAACCCCTCATTTTCCCATTAAATGAAATTTTCCAAAGGCCAACCAAACATTGTAGAGTGCATTTGGAGAATGATTTGATAGATCTAACATCTTTTTTTGAAGATTTCACTCCTTGGCACAAGATTTCAGAGGTAATTTTTTTAAGCATTTCTTGGAATTTTTTTAAGATTTCAGACTTAACTTTTTTTCTTGGAAAATAAATGGCTTCTTTGGGTGAGGGTCAAGGAACCGGTGGCGGCGGCAATGAGTCGAATCCAACAGCTCCAACGACAAGTCTAGAGAGGGACCCAATGTGTGTTGGCTTTTTAGCCAAATTCAATCACAGGTCCCAATATCCAAGATCTTGAGTAGACTCAAATATTAGAGCAATTAATATAAATGGCCAATATCAATGAACATAACATTCATGAAAATAACAATAATATGGATTAACAGGCCAGTATTAATAACAATATGCATAAGCAAACTTACAATATAATTGCTCAAAATATTGCATACAAGCTTCAATATTCTCTAATGAATCTTCTATTACAATGAACTTCATTCAATACAATCTTCTATGATAATACATGGAGCTTTGTCTCCATAATATAACCTTAGAAAGGTGACTCTTCAATACTTTGACTATTGCTCTCCTCACATATCCAGGAGATGCATCCTTTCCTATTCCACACATAAGACAAACCTCTCATGCCTCTTGGCTTTACATCTTGACACTTGTATACATGACTCTTGACATTCTATTTACTTGCACACTTTACTCTATGACACTTTGCACTCTCCTATACACTCCACACTTGCACACTTTATTACATAACACTTGCACACTTACTCACTCATGACACTTGTACTCATCCTACACATAGACACATACTTTAGGGAAATATAAATCACACACCCTAAACTATAGACTCACACCTTAATCTAATATTTACATATTTTATTATTTACAATTTTACCAAAGGTATCATGGGGGTACATTAGTATGTACCAAATAATGTAATATTCTCCAACACCCCTTGTATTACATTATTTGGTTATTGAAGACTTTAGTCTTCAATCTCCATTTTTATAAACTTTGCCTGTTAGGAAAATTTGCACTATGCTTGTTCTTCAGTTCTTCTATCTTTGGCTCTTTACTTTGTTCTTCTGGAGCTTACTTTGCCTGAGATTCTTCTTTGTCTTCGGCTTTTGCTTCATGTATTTTGTTCTTCTTTCTTTGTTTCATTTTATCTGCTTCTTTGGTTTTATTGCAGTCTTGAACTTGATGTTGTCCTGCAAACTCTGAATATTCACTCTTACTGTCATATGTTGAATATAATAACAGTTCATTACACTCTTTATATGCATCCTGAAATGCATGACATAACTCACTTGTATCACTACTGATATCTTTTTTTACTAATTTTCCCTTTAGGATTTTAATTAACTTCTCTTGCATTTGACTTTTGTCTTTATAAATTTCAAGTGTAAGTAATGTCATATACATTACCCTACCTATATCAATAGATATTATAATAATCTTTAGAACTTTCAAGTGCTTCAACAAGCTTTGAGTGCAAATAATACCCAAATGTTTCAAAGTTTTCATCTATAGCTTCTCTGTAAATAAATCTCATTGATATGTCTTGTTGCTCGTTAACTTTTTCAATCAAATGTTGGAATGCCAATTTTCAAAATTTCCAATCTTTCCTTTCTTATTATAGCATTCAAATTATTTCTAACCATGATAATTCTTCTGATGTTGAAGTCCTTATGTCTCTCAAAATTCAAAAAAATAATTTCAATTTGCAAATTCTTCAATCAAATCTTTCAATTTTCAAATTTCTTTTGGAATAGAAAACTTTCTCTCCAAACTTTAATTAATCAATAAATTTTCAAATTTTAAGATCAAATTTTTTAAACCAATTTCAATTTCCTTCAAATTATTAATCATTCAAATTAATTGCTTTGTAGAATTCCTTATTTCTCAAAACTTTTAATTTCAATCAATCAAATTCTTCAAATAAACAAATTCTTTTGAAGTAGAATTCCTTTTTTATTTGTGGTTGGTAGAAGGGATTTTTTAAAGGGTTCCCGAACCTATTACAAGTAGGGTTTTGAAAGGCACCCCCAAACCTTAGATCTAGCAATAAGATATCAAGAAAGCAAATACAAGAGATTGTCACGGTCAAACAGCCAGCTGGCAACAGGGGCCAGCATAGGAGAAACCGACACCCAAAACAACCAGGGGTGCTTAGAGAACCAGAGAGCCAAGAATCTCGCCTAAAACTGGATCAGATCTACAACAACAACATCCAGCCTGACAAACAACTAAACCAAAAACAAACAAAAATCACTTGCTGGAAGCCTTTCTCAGTGAGGTCTTGGGAGGCCTGCCCACCTTTTTTTGACCCCCACAGAAAGAAATCCTTTTTTTAGGCCACACTCCTGAACACATTTGTTCCAAGTCTCCACGATTGGAACAACCTCATTCTCTTCAGGATGTAGAGCCTCAAAACTATCCGTTAGAAGGGGTTGTACTCCGTTAGCAATTTTAGAGTCGATCTCCCTTTTCCTGAGTGCTCTGTTGTTGGGTCTCCCCACTTTCCTTTCATCCCCTACATCAATACAAGCTTTCCTATGACTTCTGGTCTTCGGACCCGGAGAGCCTTTCTCAAACACAGTTTTTGGAGAGGCTAGAGAGCTTTCCATTAACTGTTGAAGAGTTGGATCATCCATGTCAAGACAGTCAAAGGAATTTTGGAGGATAAGACTAGAGGGATTTACCTCTTCTCCACTCTCCCCAAATTTAGGAAGTTGAACAATATCCCCTGCTACTGGGCTCACTTCCCTTCTCTTCACAGGAACCGTGTTCAACTCCTCTCCATCAAACATGATTGATGGAAGAAGGGCTTCCTCCTGTAATTCCTCATTGAGCCCAACTTGAGAAATAGAAATCAAATCTTGTCCTTTCAAATTTTGAGGGTTTTGCTTAGGCACCCACTTTTCACTGAGCTTCTTACTGTTTTCCTTACGACTCGTCGAAGTACTTAGAGCTTTAGGATGCAGGGGGCATAAGCTCTTATGGTGCCCACCCTTACCACACTCCTGGAAAACTTGGGGTTTATTTTCATATTCAATGTTCTGAACCCAGGTGCCAAGATTAGAAAAGAGTTCAACAAAGCTCGGCAGATCCTTCTCAATATCTGCCATCACACACATTCTAGCATAGAGCATTTGAGATTTGGAACTGGTAATCTGATCAAAGAAAATCAAATCCCCGATCATCTTGGCAATAGCTTGGAAGATGCTCTCATGCTAGAGATGAAGTGGGAAGTCTGGTAGCTTGACCCATAGTGGGACAAGATTAATTCTCTACGTCAGGGGATTAAAATTTGGGCCCCATTTACGCAAAAATAAACCTCGTTTGCCAAAAAACCATGGACCCCCTTCCAAGATCCGCTTGGAATCCTCCTCAAAGTTGAGCCTGATAAGGAAGAAATTCCTTGGGATGGCCACAATTTCAAGAGACTGACTCCCTAATTAAATAATAAATAATTTTTCAATTCTCATTTTTCAAAAATCAAATTTTTGAAATCAATTTCAATTTTCAAATTATCCTTATCACTATAATTAATTTTAAAAGTTTCTTTTCCAAAAAGCAATAATCTTTTTTAAAACCTTATTACTCCCCCTTATTAATAAAATTCAATGCATGCTAAATTTTAAATTGACTTAAGCACACAATCAATTTGGAAATATTTTTGAACTGTACCTTAAGAAACACAACACCTTATTCATCGAACATCGTCAAATGCATAAGGTTGATTCAGATTTGTTAGGGCGTTGACGAATCATAGTTTCCCAAATGGCTTCCTTAACCACGTTTCAATTCCTTCCGAGACGTTACCAAACTATTCCTTCTAGCGCAACGATAGGTTAGGTTCCTTATTGAGAAGACTCTCAACTGATTCTACTCTCCAATGGAGCACTCAATCTTGCTAAGGTGCACAAACATGCAGGCGATGGCTTTAGGCTTCATTGCTTCATGGGCATCATTCAAATCAGACGTCTCCTTTTTAATACTACTATGTTTCTTGTTTCAGGCAGCTCTCCTTTTATCTCTGCTCTTTAGACAGACTTGGGCAGCTTCAATAGCTCTCTTCTTCGTATCCTTGCTCTTTGGCTGGATAACTCTCAACTCGGGCAGCTCTCAATGGCTCCCTGCTTATGCTGGTTATTCCTTAACTTGGGCAGCTCTCAATGGCTCCCTACTTATGCTGGTTATTCCTTAACTCGGACAGCTCTCAATGCCTCCCTGTTTTTAATTATATTTCTGATTGACGTATCTAAATTTGGGCAGCTTCAATGGTTCCCTCTCTTTTCTGTCTTTCAAGCAGCCTTTTGCTGTTTCACAGCAGTATGAGCTTGCTTTACAAGCTTTCTTTTTTTTACTTTAGCTTTAATGGCTTTCACAAAGAAGACTTCTATGCTCGAACCTTTCCTTTCTTAGGTTCTGCCTTCAATAACCAGTGCTAATCAATCAGCCCACGCTCTCTTGATGGCTTTAATGGGCACAATATTTTATGCCTGCAAATATCAATCTTCCCAAAATATTTGATAATTTCAGGGTTATCAATAACCCAAAAAATAATCTATCTTGGCCTATGTTTTCTTCACATGGCTCTTCCTCCAAAATTCTCCTTTTCAAATTCAGACCAAAGTTCTTCTCTGATGCTAGCTTTTGATCAATCTGAAACTGATCTCTCCAAATTCACACCAGAATTTTCCTTTGATGCTAGCTTAACACTCCAATATTCTTCAAATATGCACACAAGAGTTTTTTGATGTTAGCAATAGAGTCTACTCGAGGTAAGCTCCAATACAGCTGTTGGCTTTTTAACCAGATTCAATCACAAGACCCACTATCTAGGATCTTGAGTAGACTCAAATATTAGAGCAATTAACATAAATGGCCAATATCAATAACAATATGCATAAGCAAACTTATAATATAATTGCTCAAAATATTGCATACAAGCTTCAATATTCTCTGATGAATCTTCTGTTACAATGAACTTTATTTAATAAAATCTTCTATGATAATATATAGAGCTTTGTCTCCATAATATAACCTTAGAAAGGTAACTTCTGAATACTTTGATTTGTTTTTGATACATAGGAGAATTGGTGACATCCCGATCATTTTTTACTACCAACCAGGGTTCAAATCCTGGAACTGCCCCCTCTAACCCCTATGCCACCTCGTTGTTAACGACCCAGCATGAGGGGGACCACTGCTGGCTCAAAATTGGTACCGTTGTTGGGCTGGCATGCACTCAGCGGAGTCAAGTCAGACTACTACCTTTGCCCCAACAAGGCTTGTCTCCAAGGTTTGAACCTAGGTCTCTTCTTGATAAGCACACAGAACTTACCAATCCACCTAGCCCTTGGGACTTCAATATTTTTTTTTTAAGATTTAGTTAGTGTGAGAAACCCCTACGATCGATGCTCAGGGCTGGGCATCCCCATCCCACCATGACCTCTCATAAGGGGGATAGTTGAGCTTATCAATAGGGAATTTAATACAACCACACACACACACCATGGTTTGAACTTTCGACCTCTTAAAGAAGAGCCAAATCCCGAACCGGCGTTGTACCCCCGGGACAATACTTTGATTTGTGCTCTCCTCACATATCTGAGAGATGCATCCTTTCCTATTCCACACATAAGACAAACCTCTCATGCCTCGTCTTTACATCTTGACACTTGTATACATGACTCTTGACATTCTATTTACTTGCACACTTTACTATATGACACTTTGCACTCTCCTACACACTTGCACTCTTTATTGCATGACACTTCATGACACTTGTACTCATCCTACACATAGACACATACTTTAGGGAAATATAAATCACACACCCTAATATTTACATATTTACAATTGTACCAAAGGTACCATGGGCGTACATTAGCATGTACCAAATAATGTAATATTCTCCAACAATGTCAAAGCATGGGATTGATCGCACTTTGCCAAATCAGGTTTTACACAAGTATTGTGGCAAGGACATGAGAGGAGGGATTCGTCGCCTCACATATCATCTTGTTGGGCAAAAATGCCATGATGTGGAGACCTACACAACAACAAACAATACAATAAAAAACGAGATCAAGGCTTGGATGTGCACCAAGTAAGCAAAGATGATAGAGGCCAAACAAACAAAGGTTGCAGTTGGACATGGGTTAGGGCCTTGGGCCTCTTTTTATGAGGATGAGGCCAAATTGGAGGATATTTTTGTCATTGTCAAAGAGTCTGTCCTTGGCCCTTGCATCCAGCAAGTTTTGGGTATGGCTCAAACACAAGGTAGATAACCCTTCAAACTACCCCATAAAGGAAGGAGCAGATGAAGAAAGCCCAAACAGCGACAACAAATTTTGGATACTACTACAACATTTCTTTTAATTGCGCCAACAACCCTTATTGGGAAGCTTTGATGAGGCCACTAGGCGAGGTTGGCAAAGGGATGAAGCTCCCTACAGCAAAAGATGTTAGAGGGCTTTTATTGGACAAGTGTGTGACAAACACATGCTCTTGTAGAAAAACAAAAAAATATGGAACAAAAAGAGTTGCGGTATTTTATTTTATGGGTGGAAAAATGCAAGGAACCCGCACACTCTTCAATTTCATATTGGCTTTGGATGGATCAATGGTCTTCTTGAAGTCAGTTAATGCCTTGCAAGAGGTGAAGAGTGCACAGTTGTTGTTCAATTTATTTGAGGAGGGTAGGAGTGGAGAATGTTATCCAAGTAGTAACAAACAATGCAATGGTCACTGTATCTGCTTATAGACTTGTCTAGAAGTACCCTTGTATTTTTTGGAGCCCATGTGCCGCCCATTGCATTGACCTCATCCTTGAGGACATTGGCAAACTATCATGGGTGAAGACCATGGTTGAAGAGGTGAAGAACATTACGAGATACATATACAACCACACATGGGTGCTCAGCTTGATGAGAGAGCACAATGAGGGGAGGGGCATTATTCACCTAGGTGTCACCTAATTCACCTCCAACTTCATCACCCTGCAAAGCCTTCTAGTTGCAAAACTTGCTCTTAAGAGGATGTTTGTCAATAAGGAATGGTATGTCTCGCTATGTCATGCAAAGAAGGGGTAGAGGGTCTGGAGACAAGTCATTTGAGACTCATTTTGGGTGAGCGTGCACAAAATACTCAAGGTAATTACTTAGTTGTCTAAATTTAAAATCTACATTTTTTATTTTAGTATTTTTTTTCTAAATTTAACTAAAAATTACAAATTCAGATTTGTAATTTTTAATTAAATATATTTAGTAATTTACAATGATTAATTTTTACTATTTAATTTTAGGTGAGAGAACCCTTGGTCAGGGTTCTTTGCCTTGTAGATGGAGAGAAATTGGCAATGGGATATTTGTATGAGGCCATGGATAGGGCAAAAGAGGCCATCCAACACTTCTATAATAACATTCAATGCAAATATGAACCCATTTGGCAAATTATTGATAAGAGATGGACAAGGCAACTCCATCAACCTCTTCATGCAGCGGGGTACTTCTTGAACCCCAAATTCTTTTTCAGTCCCAATTTTAATAATGATGAAGAGGTCAGGGGGTTCTTCATTTGCATCGACAGGATGATAGATGATCCGACCAAACATCACTTGATCCCTATCGAGTTGCAAGCCTACAAGGAGGCTCAAGGGAGCTTGTTTTCATATTCCTTTTGTATTGAATCAAGAATGACCTTGTGACTAGGTAAAATATTTAAAATTTTAAACCTTTAACGTGTAATTTACGAAATTACAAATGTAAGTTTGTAATTTAGAAAATTTGTTTTTTGCAGATTTTTGGTGGGAAGATTATGGTTCTAGAACACCAAATCTTAAAAGGATTGCCATCCGCATTTTGAGTCGACCTTGTATATCTAAGGCCATACACACCAAGAAGCACAACAGGTTCACCCAAGAGGGCCTCAATGACCTTGTCTTTATGTAATGGAATCTTTGGCTTCACACTAGACAAGTGGAGATGAACAATTCTTGTAAGGCGATTGACATGGATGACTTCGATCTACTTTCAAACTAGATTGTCGAAGGTCCGTAAGATATTGCGCTCACTCTGAAGGACATCAAGGAATTGGAGGCAAAAGCAGAACATACTCGAGGATTGGAGGAAATATATAATGACGATCATATGCCTGAGGAGTCTCCAGTTCAACCAATTGTTCAAGGCAAAGCATCCAGTTGGAGGGAAAGAAAAGAGCAGTTCAAAACTGCTTTATGTTTAGTACGTTGTATTTTGTTGGTTTTTGACAATAATTCATGACCATAAATTGTAATTGAACTTTTTTTTTTAATCTAATAGAAAATCAACTTCCTAGCTCTTTAATATTTGTTTTAAATGTATTTATTAAATTATTTTCTTTGTTGTTTTTTTTTCCGAGTTTTCCAAAATTGCCGAGAAGCCCTCTAAAACTGGAGTGTCGAGTTTTTGCTGAGTTGTGAGTTTTGTTACAATGGTAGAGACCATTGCTTGCCCATGGATTTGGAACAAATGGTGAGTTGTGAGTTTTCTTGTATGTTATAAATACCTTAGTGATTGCAGGGGGGCTGAAAACTAGATATTTGATGATGAGAAACATAGTTAGTAGACAAGACAAAGGTGGAAGGAGAATTATTGCGCTGATAACTAGTCCATGAAATTTATTTCGGTTTTGAACTCCGAATGTAATGTCCTTGAGATTCACCACCTAATACCAATGGAATGATAAGTCCTTTCAAAGACAAATGGTATCAGGCCCATGTTCGTATCATGCAGTTTGTAGTTTTATTTTTTCCATTTATCCCATGGCTTTTAATTTCTATGCGGCATGTTGCAAGGCCTTTAAAATGACAGGTTGAATTTGGTTACATTCTAAGAGCGTATAGTCTACATAAACTGGTAATTTTTGTTTGCTATTCTTTCCATTTGTCATAGTTGTTTGTCGGAGAAGGAATACCATTGATGGCAAAGTGATGGGAGCCATTAATGGTGTTAGTAATTGACCTCAAGCTCATTCTGGGGGTCATTGCAGTAGAAAACAAAGACAAAGACCATGAGGGTACTGATGCTCAGCCTGAGAATGCCACAGATCTCAAAAGCTTTGGCACGGACATTGCCACATGAGATAGATGAATTATTCACTCAGGGTTGCGATGGGACAATGATATTTGGATGAATTTTGCAAATAATTGTTTTGCTGATTAATGGCATCAGATTGGGTCAATTCAATGCATTATGGTGGGTAAAAATCAGGAGGGAGGAAGTTTTGAATCCCACCCATAGTGATCCCAAGAAAATTTGCAGTCAAAGAAGCCAAACTAAAGCTATGACATATACACAATGTATATATGCACAAGTTCAATGTTGTTTATACTTGCACACACAAAGTGGCTTCTCTGGAGCTCTTTGTTTTTAATATTGAAGACATTTTTTTCAGGGCTCGATGAACTGTTGCTTATTCACTTCTTATGATGTTATCATTTAAATTGGAACTTAGACAAACACTACAATGTCTTACAGTTTAAAAATATATTTTGTGATAAAACCTGATTTCCTTTTCCCTAACTTATATGAGTCAAATTTCTTTTGGCATGTGCTTTTAAGTAAGATTGCATTTATTTTGTTAAAATATCCCCTTCTTATATGCCATTACAATTTCACAGATACATGAATGATTATATATCAATTTGGATGAGCAAATTATAATGGATGTGTGTTTTGCTAAACAGATAGGTGTTCTAATTAAATTCTAGTACTGAATAGATGTCATGCATGTGCAGGATTCAACACTATCGAAAGGAAAGGCATACCAGTACAGCATTGTCTAATGCATTCCATGCTCAAAAATTTGAATTCACTTCACATGTTAAATTTAAAAGTCGATCTCAAGGTTCTTTTAGCACTTCATGCTTAGGATATTGACCTCTAACAAACCGAAAGCAGAGGCGAAGCTCTGATGCTTCTTTTACATTGAATGGCTATAATGAAGTCTGTTTGGAGTTGCGCTACATCGAGCTTGGTGTTCACTAAGTCGGACAGCTGAGCAACTTGAGCTCTCAAAGTGTACGCTGCAAGATGGAGTATCATATTCCTATGCCATAGATATCCTATGTCACGCAATGTCCATTATACAACCCGGGAATCTTTCTCGGCACAACTATCACTGACCAAAGAGCACGTGCAGCCTCTTGTCTGCAGTCTACCAAAAGTCGTATGCAAAGTCTTCCACCATCCACTAGTAGTCGAATACAGCTTTCTGGGAATGAAACCAAAGCTAGCACTTTTCAAATTGAGGCAGCTGCATCATAAAAGATATACCATTGGTGAATTCTAGAGAATTCTCCATGGTGTCAGTGAGATGAATGTCCCTATCTATGTCAACTCCTACATGCTTTGTCAATGTAATATCTTAGTATTCGCCACCTACGGTCACTAATAACAGAAGAATGACTAATGAGGACCTAAATCAGATCAAACCTAGTTATTTGGATGAGGGCAATACCAAGCATCATTCATTTGGACATTTATGTCAGTCAAACCTATTTAAGACGGCAATAAGCTCCTTTTAATCTGGATGCAAATATGTTTGGATCATATTTAATCTTTCAATATGACTAGAAGATTTGAAAAAATTCATAAATTTTAATAAAAAAATCGTGTATAATAAGAAAATTGTCCCATTGCCCATGTTTGGGGCAAGTAGTGGAAACAAAGAGTTTCCCACCAGAGACCATGGGTCAAATCTCGTGGGTGAATGTTAATATTTAAGATTATAGGATCTAAGGCATGGGACTAAGAATTTCAAACCATAAACCAAGGTTCAAATCCCATGGGTGAACCTTAACATTCAACCCAAGGGATTTAAAGCAAGCAGTTGGGTGTGAGGAATTTCACACTTTAGACCAAAAGTTCAAATCCCATGGGTGAACCTTAAAATTTAATCCAGCGGCATAAGCTCAGCCACTTAAATACCTCAATTTTAACGAAGGAGACCCAGGTTCGAATCTTACCAACAATACATGCATAATTACCAAAATATTAAAATATCATGGATCGTAGCACTGCTATCCATTTACTTTGAAAATAAATCAAATTTGATAAATTGAAAATAGGTGAAACAATAAGATATTTGTTGCCATGGATATTTCAAAACCTCTACCAAAGTCCATTAAGATTAAAATTTGAATCAAGAGAATAGGATCAACAAGTAGATTATGGAAATACTAGCTTAGATATAAAGGATATATATCTAAAAACGTCGAAAGATATCAATCCCGAGGCGCCTATATGTATTTATACAGTATTTTATTAAACAGTTGCAACGGTTGGTTAGTCGGTTGTTTTAGTTTAAATATTTTAAATGTTTGCAACGGTTGGTTAGTCAGCTGTTTTAGTTTAAATATTTTAAATGTTTTTGTTAATGTCGGCTTTTTTAATAAAAAAAAAAAATTGTTTACGGCGTGACATGTATGACCTCTTTGCCTCCCACCCCCCTGTCTGCCATTGTAGGAACGCCTCTCGAGCGTAATTACATTCCAATACCGCAAATGTTATCATACATGACACATGGAAAGAGATTGCAAAGTGAAAGTAATTGAGAAAAAGATGAAAATTTTTGGCCATGAGACAAAAGATGAAGCAAGGGGATCATATTGTAGTAGAAGAGGCTCAATTCAAGGATTTTCCATCCTCAAAATAGTGGCAAAGAAAATCCCTTCCCTAATTAGATGGTGAAGGCCATCACAGTCCATTCAGCAAACATTTGAAGAAGCTAAGAAGGATGTACAAGATAAGTGTGTGTAATGTGCAACTTCAAATTCAAAAAGAATTAAAGTTGCGAAGCAAGATGCAGAGTCAATTTTCAAAGCAGAGAATGTGAAGATGTGATCTAGGTAAATCATCTCCAATTTCCTCAAATAGTATAATATCATCCCCTAGAAATAAAAATGAAAGTAGTATTGTCCCTTTCACTTCAATGTTTCAAAAGAAGCATAATAGAGAAAACAGTATGGAAAATATGCATTCCACTTTAGTGTTTTAAGGGGAGCATAAGAAGGTTAGTACAATGAAGGTTGCCTTTTGCACTTGAAGGGTTCCCAAAGCAGAATTAAAAAGAAAGTATTTCGAAGGTTATGCCTTGCACTTAGGTCCTCCAGGGCATAGCATAAATCTACAAACGATAAGTTAAAGAGTGAATGCTATGGAAAATGGAAGAGACTGATGAAGATGAAAGCGTTAAATGAAATAGAAAAATGAGAGACCCTCAAACAAGGAACAAAGAGAAAAGGAAAGTCAAAGGGGCATTGATTTGGGAATCAAGAAACAAATATGATAAATATTAACAAGAAGTTGTGCTAAGCCCACAAATAAAAATAGAAAATGATGACAATGGTATGTTGGAATATTCAAAGTATGAATACGGCCCAAAATAAAAGAGTTATCAAGGAATTAATAAATAAAGTCTTAAATTTATTTTAATACAAAAAAAAAATAGGCAGCAAGGAATGGAAGGAAGCATTTAAAAAGATTTGGAATATGAGGGATTGTCTAGCAGTATCTACACTATGAGAGCTTCAAAAGGTATTGCAACAGCATGGGACAATCGCAAATGAGATTGAGAATGGCTAGAAGCAAGAAATAATTGGGTTGCTGATATTTTTGTAGGAAAGAGCAAAATATGAAAATTTGAGCCATAAATGTATATGCTCCAAATACAATCACAACTTGAGATAGACATTCGAACAACCTCAGTATATCGATGTCAAATTCAATAATGATTTATATTTGAAACTTTATGTTTCTTGGAGGAGACTTCAACACAATTTTATCACCTTCAAAAAAGAAGGGTGGTACTCCTAGTTGGTCTAGATCAATGGAGGACTTTGCTTCTTTTGTCATTTTAAATGGCCTTTGGGATATGATTCCTTCAAGCTTTCAATATATATGGGATATTAGGTATATTGAGCGATCTCATGTGGCAAAAAGAGTGGACAAGTTTTTGATATCTAAGAGTTGGATGAACAAAGTATGCAATTTCTTCAAACATTTTGTTGAAAGGCTATAATAAATGAAATCAATGCCACTTGTATCACATTGATTCCCAAGAAAGGTGAGAAATATTTGAGTGTTTTTTGTTCAATAAGCCTTCGTAACATAATCTATAAAATATCAAATGGCATTAGGTCAATCAGTTATATTCCTCAACTTTCAGAGAGGAGACCTAGGATCAAATCTTGCCAGGCGATACATCCATAATTGTCAAGTTGTTGTAATACCACTATGTGGTCATGATATAATACGGGTGGGGGCCGTTTCAATACCATATAACCGACTATGGCAAAACATGATCTATAAAATAATTTCAAAACTATGGCAAATAGAATGAAAAACATTCTAGCTTATGTTATCTTAAAGGAACAATCCTTCATGATAATCATTGCAAAGGAGACAATACATTCTCTTTGATCCATTAAAAACTAGGTATGCTTGTAAAATTGCCATTGGGAATGAACAAAGCATATGATAGGGTTTGTTGGAGTTTCCTATATAATATTCGCAAAAAAATTGTATGTGATCATAGGTTGGTGTGAATGAATAAGATGTTACAGCACTCGACAATATCCTATTTGATCAATGCATCCCCTATTGGATACTTTGAATCATCTCACAATCTTCGCTAAGGTGACCCAATATCTTCTTATCTTTTCATTATTCTTGTTAAGCCTTTGGGAACAACTCTCTCAAAGACAAAAGTGAAAGACAAAATCAAAGGTATTTAGGTTGCAACAAATTGTCCCTTCAAGCCCAAGTAATGAGGCAATCAGTTGGAAGCGATGAGTTTCACATCATAGACCAAGGCCCCAATCCCTAGGGTAAATATTAACATTTAATCAAATGGCATTAGCTCAACTGGTTAAGTACCTTGACTTTCAAGGAGAAGACCCAAGTTCGAATCTTTCCAGATGGGAACCATTTCAATCCCATATAAACATTTTTTTTAAAAGTCCTCCAAATCTCATTTATGAGGCCATGGAATTTAGATCAATACTTTTATGCTATGAGAAGGTTGCTAGACAGTCAATTAATCCAACAAAATCCATGATATTTCTTCAACTCTACCCTTGATTTATAACCTAGGTTCCATGAGCCTGGGGGACGTGGGGACGAGTTTCGAGGACGACAGGCCGATTTTAGCGGACGGTTGGGGGACAATTGGTATAATAGCATAAAAAATTTAGAATAATCTACAAATTCTACACACAACAAAAATGAAAAATACTAAATACTAATAGTTTACAACAAAAATATTTAGAACTTAGAAGCCATTAGAATAATTTAAAAATTAAATTTTACAACAAATGTCAAAATGAAAAATAGTTGCAAAAATACTAATAGTCTCAATGCTCATTTACAAGTTACAACAAAAAGAGTGAAATACAAAGAGAACAAAAATACAACAAAATAGTGAAATACTAATAGTCTCAATGCTCATTTACAACAAAAGAGTTTACAACAAAAATACTAAATAGTCTCATTCCTCTGGAACTTTTGTTGGGCTATCACTATCAAAATTTGTATCTGATGAGCTGCCCTCATCATCTGAGTGAAGAGCCTCCAATGGAACTCCAACCAACCCCTCCTGATCCTCATCCTCATCAATCTGTCTTGCATCCTCTGGATCAACATCCCATCGTGTAGTTGGAGATTGCTTGTACTCTGGCTTAACTCTCTCACGAAGGCGAAGAGAGCTATGCACTGCAACTAGCTTCTCCGCTCTGCAAGAGGTAAGTTTGTTCCTCCTCACATTGTGGATAAAGTTGTATGTGGACCAATTCCTCTCAGCAACAGAGGAACTAGCAACCTGTGAAAGAAGCCTAATTGCAAAATGTTGCAAGTTAGGTGCATCATCCCCATATAGCTGCCACCATCCAATGGGATCTCTTTGGGCAATGGTAGCCCTATCCTCTCTACACTCTGGTTGGCTGAAGCAAGGGCCCCTAAGATTCACAAATTGGATCCACTCATCTCTAAGTTTTGAGCCCTCCTCCTTCGCATATATCTTTTTAAGGGCATTCAAAAACCCTTGTCTCACCTCTGGATCTTTATAGGGAGCCACTCTCCTAGGCCTAGGCTCATACCACTTTGGGTTTACTGCATATGTTGCCATATGAAGGGGGGTGTTCATCCTATCCCACCTCCTCTGTATAATAGGCCTAATGTTGGCCTCATAGAATAATAATGATGGATCTCTAGCACCAATGATTCTTTTCATCTCCCCTAGCATGTTGTCAAAAGTCTCATAGATCTCTCCTAGACTAGGAGCATCTGTATCAGCATATCTAATGACTGCAACAATTGGGGCAACGAAAGACACAATGTACCTACAAGAAATAAAAATAAAAAAAAAAAACTTAGACTATATGAGCAAATCCAATTTGAAACTAAAAATGAAAATCATAAAATCATAAATGATAAATCAATGAATCATAAACAAAAAAAATAAACATGAACCAAATCTTAACTTCAACATTTCTTACTTGGCTTGAGTCCACCAACCCAGTCCACCAACTATCATCCAATACTTTGTCTCTTATTTTCTTTCCCTCCTCTGTCCTTGATCTCGACCACCTCTTCCACTTCGTGCATACTACCATGGATTGTAAAGCATCCTGCACCTCGATCATCCTCTCCAATAAAATGAAGTAGGTGGTGTATCTAGTATCTGTTGGTTTGATGAACTCCTTTGAGAAGGACCGAAAGAGGGCTAAGGAAGTGTGATGGTTGCAAATGAACATTTGCAAGTCTCTGGCTTCTGCAACCATAGCCCTCACCCAATCTATCTTCCCAATGTCCTTCAATGCATTGTTCAATGCATGAACACAACACGGGGTCCAAAAAATATGTCTATATGACTGCTCTATCATTTGCCCCGCACTCTGGCAAACAGGGGCTGCATTTGTAATTACCTGTAGTGTACAACAAAAATATTTAGAATAATTTACACAACAAAAATAGTCTCATTTACACAACCATATAGATTTTTCATTTTCATAAGAAAAACGGAAATTGATTACCTATACAACATTGGAGGGTCCAACCTCCTCAATAGCCTCCTTCAACAAGAGGTACTAGTGCTCAACATCCTTTCTTTTCCCCGTGCAATCAATGGCTCGAAGAAAATAGGGACCTGCTGAACATGTGACAATAATATTGATGAGTGGACGTTGACGAATGTCAGTCCACCCATCCATGATGATAGAACATCCACTCGTCAACCATGTGTCCCTCATCTGCTCCATAACCAAACTGCATCTGGAATATTGTTTGTCCAAGAGAGAGGTACGAAGCTTAGTTTCTCTAGGCATTGCATATGAAGGCCTTGCCTTGGCTATTTTTTTTAATGCTTCCTTGAAATAGGGGGAACATGCAATATGGAAAGGAAGCCCATGTGCAAAAAATAATTGTGCTATAGCATCATCTGCTTCCTCTCTTGCTTGCACATTAAGCATCCCATCTATAGTTCCTTTTTTCTTTGAGGGCAGCGGTGGCATACTAGAGGTTTGGATTGATTCTTGTGGCTGTCTTGAGGAGGCTCCAAACTCACTTCTAGATGATTGGGCAGGTTTAGGGAAAGGCGTGCCTAAACCTCTAAGTTTGGCCTCTTGCACAAGCTTATTGGCTTCAGCCACTTGTATCCGGTTCATTTTTTTGCAAGCCCTAACCCCTGTTCCTGCTTTATCAGTAAGATGGGATTCAACCCTAGTATAGCTGCCCTTAAACTCAGTTTGACAAAAATTGCACAGCCATGTTCTTGAGCCCCCGGAAATTTTTTTCCCTTGGTCATGGTTGGTTACAAATTGCAGCAGAGGTTTTTTAATATTAAATGGACCCTTGGCATATTCCTTTAACAGTGGGGATGGACAATCAAAATGAAAACTGGAAGTAGTGCTGTCCCCTTTAGAAGTTTGAGGTTGGATAGTAGAGGCAGAATCTTTAGCAATATGTCTATGAATATTTTCATTTTCATTTTGGTTTTCCTCTTCCATTTGAAATGGGTCTGATTCATAACCCTCACTGCTGCTCATGTTGAAACTTGAAAGAAAAATATGAAAATTTCAAAATAGACTTGGATGAGGTAATGAAAATTTCAAAATAGGAAAACAAACAAACTTGGATCCCTTGCTGCTCCTTTGCTGCTATCCTGTTGTTGTTTTCACTGCTCTTCTTCTTCACTGCTGCTCTTTTTCTTTGCTGCTGCTCTTCTTCTTCCTTGCTGTCTTTTTCTTCCCTGCTGCTCTTTTTCTTTGCTGTTGCTCTTTGTCTTCACTGCTGTTTTGTTTTGATTCTTTTGAATGAATGACAAATGTGTTTTACTCTTTAAGTTATAGTCTTTTTAAGTTTTTAGGGTTTGGGGGGTGGAGACTTTCATGGGTCCCACCCCCATTCTTTTTTTTTTTTTTTAATTTTAAAACAGAAACTTTTTTTTTTTTTAACTAAATGTGAGACGCCCATCCGTGGGGGATGGTTGGGCGTCTTTGAGGACGGTCAGTGTTCCACTCCCCCTGTTTCGAGGACAAGGGGGAGTGGAACACTGTTTATAACTAATTATTATAGAGATTTTAGGGTTTATAGTTGGAAAATTGTCATCAACATATCTAACTATCCTTTGTTTGATAAAAGAAAGGACCTTTAGACCCAATTTTATATAGAATGAATTCTCATCTGCCTGACAAGAAAAGTTGACAAAATTAGCCATAATTTTGCCTAACAATAAGCACCTTAGTAAACACTGCAAGAAACGAAATAAGGAAATGAGAGACACTCATATGATGTGTTGTAGCACAAAACATTTTATGATATATTGAATGAATAGCACAAGATGATGATACAAATGTTTAGGTGAGTGAATCAGCTCAACCAAACCATGATCCATGTGGGTGTGCCCAAATCAATGTCTATCGTACATTACCCAATCACTAGAGTGAATCAAGATTGTTCACAATCATATATTACAAAATATACAATATGAAGGAGAGTTAAACGACAGCCCATACAATGACTTAAAGAAACACAAGGCAAAAGTCAATATTCACCCTCAACACGCTCCCTTAAGGTTGACTTAGGGATTTGGAGATATCATCACCCTTGATGACAGCATGATGTATTCCAATCATCTACCAAGGATAAACAAATGGAGCTTTGTTAATGGTTTGGTGAAGATGTCTACAAGCTAATTCTTTGTCAAATTGTACTGTACATCAATCTAGTTTTGAGCATCTTCCGCCCTGAAGATCATTCTAGATCCCCTCCACTTCAAGAGAACCCATCAAGCTTTTCTTTCCTCTTAAAAATAAACCTTAACACTTTTGGCAAAATTGCAACCACGGTGGAACTCTGGCCAAGAGAACACCTTGCAACGCCTCTCTCTCTCAACAAATCAAGTCTCAATCCATCCTCTTCATCAAGAATAACCTTAGGTCATCCACCTCTGTGTGAACAACCAATCACGGGTCATTCTCCTCCTTGAGAATAACCTGAGGCCGCTCTTCTTCACGAAAGTCATCAAGACACTTGCATCTCCTTGGCCTACAATCCCATGGCAAACTCAAAGTCAAACCAACACCAATCTCCCTTAGAGATCTCAAGTGCCTTCTAGAACTGCTCCACTCCAGCACCATGATCAACTCTTCCAAGCACCAGTCACTAACAAAGACGTGTTTTCGAAAATCTTGCTCCAAATTCTATCAATTTCACAACCCCTTGGTTGCTCAACTTATCCCTCCACAAGCCTTGTCTCACCTAGTAAACTGACTCAGTTGTGCATGGCCCAACCACCTTGAACTCCCTTGAGATCAATACTAAATCACTCCTTTAATGCAACACCATAGGCTTTGTCTTCTTTAACTATCTATGAGACATCTCGACTCCCACACAATTCTTCTCTAACCTGGCCTATGCCTCCTCAATCTCCTTGTTAAGGAGCTGTGAGATGTCAACTTTGACATTTGCACTTGTCTGCTTATTGGACTAATGGCTCCTCCCAACCTCCTCATTTAGAAGAAGGCATCCTTTGCTCGAAGTACCACAAGCATACAGTCTCCTTGAAAAAAAGCCCATCACTTAACCAACTCACTAAAAAAATCAAGATCTACCTTCTCACTTGAAGTGTAAGCAAACTCCTAGCATTGGAAGACTTCCCCTTTAAATTCCATCCCTCCCTAGCTTGAAGGCCTTCAACTCTACCTCATAATCCTTCAAATTTTGAAGCAATAATCCTCCATATGCTCTGACTTGCCATAATTTGCACTTCAATTGGTCCTTGTCCTACAAGTTTACCCCGTTAAATGCATAATATAAATCTTTAAGACCACCACACAATGAGACATCCCTCCGCCTAAAGCAAGTTTCCACCTAAACATTTCCATATGCAAACATTATGACCTCCTAAATTTTGCCCTCCAAAACAACCCCAAACTAGCATTTCTTGAAAAACCACTAAAAAATTCAAAGAATTTGAAAATCCTGCCCAAAAATAGTTGACCTCCAAAAATTCAAGAAATTTTAAAAGTCCCGCCCAAAATTGGTTAGCCTCCAAAAATTCAAACTAAACACGTAACCTTGTACTAGTGGATATGGGTCCTTAACCAAAACCTCGGAAAATTCAAAGAATTATAAATACTTGTTTACTACCTAAAGTTGGCTGACACCAAGCACACCGAACTATCAGAATCAGAGGAATCTTCCAAATCTCATGCTTGTATTCAAACCCCACTGAAGACACCATCGTGCCATCTAGTTAGACTACTTTCACCAATTCCAAAGCTCCTAGCAATCAGCCTCATTACCACCACCAAATAATCTTGTGCCAATCTCCTCACTAGCATAGATAGTTGAGGACAACCTCCTTGATGCCACCAAGTTGCCTCGTGATAGCCTCCTCATTGCCATAAAGCCCCATCCACCATGTGAATGTGTGATCCCTCGAAGAGCATCCGTTGACAACCTCGTTGTTGTCACCAAAACACCTAGTGAGAACCTCGTCACTGACATGAAGACTTCAAAATCTTCAATTTCTTGAGTGTTATTGTCGTGGCTTTGATACCATTAAGGAAATGAATCATAATTTCACCTAAAAACAAACACCTTAGCAAACCACACAAGAAACTAAAAGAAACAAAATAAAGAAATGTGGGACACGAATATGATGTGTTGTAGCACAAAACACTTAAGATATAATGATTAAAAAGCACAAAATGATGATACAGATGTTTAGGTGAGTGGTGTATTTATAACCAGTTAAACCATGCCATGATCCATATGGATGTGCCCAAATCAATGTTGGTCATAGATTACCCAATCACTAGAGTGAATCAAGACCGTTCACATTCAAATAATGCAATATATACAATATAAAAGAGAGTTAAGTGACAGCCCATACAAAGTGTTAAAGAAATACAAGGTACAAGCCAATCTTAACCCTCAACAAAGGTAAGTTCCTAACCATGGCTGGAAGACTTCAACTAAGAAAGGCTACATTGCAATACATCCCTATATATATGATGTCACTTTCAAGATTATGACTAGGTATAGCATCTCAATTTGGCATATTTCAAAGAGATTTTCTTTGGAAATGATATAAGGAGAAATTTAGATTTCCACTTTGCAAATGGAACAAGGTCTATAGAGGAATATTGAAGGGGCAAGCTTACAATTTTGGCATTAGGGGCAAAACTTTGATGGAGATTATTCAAAGATCAAGGAAAGAATTGGGCAAAAGTGATGCTTTAAAAATTTATAGCTTCTAAGGATGTGATAAAATTGTTTTGCCTAGGGGTTCAACATCATGGAAATTCACATCAGAGAGTTTACAAATTACAATTAATCTTAAAACATATTAGATGGTCGGTCAATAAGGGGGATTCTGCAACTTTTTGGTCTAATGCTTGGTTGAAGCCTTATTTCCTTATTTTATCCAAAATGGCAACCACGGGGTTGGCCCTGTTTGGCTTGTAGAAGTTCAAAGGTAAAAATTATATTGATGTGAGCAACAGTTCCAAATCTTGGATTTCTATTAGCAATTTGGTTGAAAGGAAGGGCCTCAAACAAGCAATGGATGAACTCCAAAAAATGCTTCAAGAGTCCTATTTGTCCATTTTTCCGCAAAAAAATGAGTTGGTTTGGAATCTATCAAAATATGGTGGATAATCGGTCAAGTTGAGAAACTAGGCTTTTGAGTAATCAGAATTTCCTACTTCCAAGGTTTCCCTTGCAAGAGGGTTTGGCCACTTGAGGCCCTCCCTAAGGCCTCAACATTCCTTTGGTTTGCAGTCCAAAGAAGATTTTTAACATGTGACAATTTGCAAATAAGAGGAGATCATAGACCTTTTAGGTTTGTCTTGTGTAAGTTGGAGCTAGAAACATAAAATTGTCTATTTCTTCATTGTTCCTTTACTTCCACTATTTTTGAGATACTTTTTCTCCTCTTCTTTGTTTTACATGAGAATCTATTGTGTCAGTCCATCAATATTAGAAGAGGTGATGGAATGTTGGATAAATTGTTACAAAGTAAAGCATTAAGCATTCTGTGGAGAATTGGTCCTTCCATTATTTGTTGGAATTTGTTGCTTGAAAGGAATAAAAGAATTTTCAAAAATATATCTCAAAATCAAATCCGAGTTTGGAGTTGTCTTGTTGCCTCTCTTGTAGAATGCTTACAGGCATGGTGCTCATCATAAAAAACTCTCACGTGTGGAAAAATATGTGCTTGCCACTTGGTTACAGGATTTGAAGATACATGCAGCAATGATCTGTAACAATGGAGTTAATGCAAAGGATTTGTATGGAGTCACAGTAAAATGGAAATGTCCAAAAGTTGGGTTCATTCGAATTAATTTTTATGGTGCTTCCAAAGGAAACCCTAGAAAAGCTATCGGTGGTGTTTTCAAGATATTGAAGGCAAAATTCTCCTCATCTGCACAGAATCATATGCAATTTCAATAAACCACCATACAAAGGCTAGGGCACTTCTTACAAGGATTAAGATAGTCATGGATAAAGGATAAAAATATATTTCAATTGAGGAGGATTCACAAATTATTATTAAGTCAGTCCAACAGAAGAGGATGTGGGGATTGGATCAACAATAGTATTATTTTAAATGTCCATCAATTATTGAGGGAGGTAGTATCTTGGAAATACCAACATATATAGAGAGAAGGAATTAGGATGGCAAAAAATTTGACCAATCATGTTGTTGATATTCCTCTTCGCAAATTTTAAATTTTTGAAGCCAAATGGACAAGGGATATTCTATTTCTTAATGAAAATGTTAACAAAAAATTTGATATATGAAAATTAGCCAATTGAGAGAGATGGAAAATATCTTTGATAGAAATGCAAGCTAGATATGGTCTAATTGACCTAATAGTGGATGTAATGTTTTCCCTCGACAGAAGCCATATATAGTTTATTACCAAAAAAAATTGGGGAACTTAAGAAAATATCTTGTCTGTCAATAATACTCTTGATTGGTTCATTGAACAACCACAACTAACGGATGTGTTTGAGACATGGCCAGTCGCAACATCGATATAAACTATGGCAACATGTAGACATAAAAATAATAAATTCACCAAAATATGCAACCACAGCCCATTGAATAATAATTCTTTATTTTTTACCACCTAAGAAATGTTGGCTTTTGAAGACCATAAAGTCATTGTACTTGTTGCCTGCCACTTCCAAAAGTACATTTTTTGCATCTTGCAACCCAGGCAATCATGATTTGCAGCAAATATTCTTTGTGTTGAGATAAACAAGTTTCAATATGTTTAAAAAATCCTTAGGTATCAATATTAATTTTTCATAACAGTAAAATCCAAACAAAACTCAAATTTTATCAGATCATGAGATTTTGACTCTGTATTTTAAACGATTTGTTGTTGCATAATAAATCCTTTGAAACTAATAATTTTCACTGAAATTCAATTTTACAATATGTTGAACAAATGTTAAGTTGGAATATTTAATTAGAAATAAATTGTATGCAAATTATTAAAAGACTGGCATGGAACTCTATTCTGGACAGAATAATATATAAAATACCTTTATAGAAGCAGAATCAGATTTTACCACTTGTCGATTCAGTACCTGTAAAGACAATAAATCACAAGAAATACTTGGCACTTCACTAGATGTTTTGTAGTACACAACATATTGCTTTAAAAACATGTATGTCGCTAACATGCACAAATTTTTTACCACTTTCAGATCCTATATGACAACTCAACTCTTTAATCAGATGACAAAAAAAAATTAAACAATACTAAGATAATAAGACTAATGCTTTATAAATTTTCATTTTTTTATCAGAATTGATCCTTTTGAACAGGCAGAACCTCTGAAGCACCCTCTGGAACATTTAACGTATAGAAGCATCCATGAGGCTGCAGTTGGCCAGCAAATTGGACTTCATTGTTTCTGAACAAAATTACAAGAGCAGTTCACAAATAGCAGTTACCATATAAGTAATAAATTCATTATCAAATACAATTCATGCATCACTTTCTTGGCCATCATAATAAGGACAAACTGTGCCTCCAACATGGCTTCTTGTCCAAGTTAAAAAAGATTCTTTGGAGAATAACACGTCAACAATTCCATTGCTCAAATTATAACCAAACTTAAACACATAGAATGAATATAGCAATAAATCAAAGCTTACTTTTCCCCACAGTGCGGACATTCAAATGCCATCAAGACCACCTGTGTAATATTCAGAAAAAAAAAATGATCATCGTACTGCACGGTCTGTAGGATGGACATACCTATGTTAAAAGAAATGTGAACACAAATGCAAAATTGGATATTTTAAAGAAATTGTCTATATATTATGATCAAAATAACTTAAGTTATATAATAGTATTAAAAACACTAATTAGGAAATTCGCATTAGAGGAGGGACGTTTTTCGCAGGACTGCCCAAACTGTCGAACTTGTTTCGGCCATATCTCACTCATCCGGACTCGGATTGAGCTGAAATTTTGAGGGTAGATGCCTGAAAAACCCTAGAACGTCTCCACCAATTTTCATATCATTTGGAGCAACACAGATCCTAGCGCAGCCCTATGTGTGAACGAGATTTTGGCAAGCAGTTATGCGAGGGTTTCATCTGGGTTGAGTGCAAGCAGCTCCAGAGGTTGGTTTTTAGGGCCTTCGGGCCCTAGCGGCCAATATTTTTGTGGTTTATGCTCAATATTTTAGCAGGAAATGTTGCAGGGGATCCAAGATGGTTTAGAAATTTGTCTTTCAAAATATCATGCTCGTGAACTTGAGTGACAACGGCTTCCAATTTGCTGCACAAAAGAAAAGTGAAAACCATACCTTTCCACGGCGTCTAGGGCAAGGATTAAAGAGATCACGAAACAAGTTTCAAGCGAGTTGATCAAAAAATGGCTCATATCTCAAGTGAATCCGGTGCTAAGGTGCACCCACAAAATAATTCTATTGTGAAAACCCCTGTCAAGGGTAAGAATTTTGAAGACTCAGCCCCAAAAATGAATTTTAGGGATGCCCTCCGTGGTGGACAGCCTCAGCCCAATGCTAATATCAATCTTAGGGCTTCCCATAAACCTCTAAGAATGCCTAAGATTGATCCCAGGAAAACGGAGTCGGGATGTCTTTAAGCGGCTGATGGAACTCCTATTGTTAAGCTTGATATGGGTAACATTCGGATTGGCATTGAAGATTTGGAAAAAAGAGGACTAATTTGTCGATTCGTGGGTTTTCGTCCGAGCCTATTCGCTTTCAAAGTCTGGGCTGCAAAAAGCTGGAAAACTAAAGGTGAGTTACAAATCTCTATTTATCCAAATGGTTATTTTCTTGTTTTATTTGCTAATAATGAAGATAGAGAGAAAACTTTTCAAGGGGGTCCTTGGTTTTTGGAAGGGCGGGGCTTTTCATGAAGCCCTGGCATACTAAATTTAAAGCCGAAGAAGAGATGCCTTCTATAGCTCCCGTGTGGGTTAGACTCTTTGGCCTCCCTATTGAATTTTGGAATCCTACTGTTTTTTCTTCAATTGGAAACTCTTTAGGAACTTTTATGATGATTGCTGATTGTACTCAAAATTTTGAACATATTATTTATGCTCGGATTTGTGTTTTAATGGATTTTGACAAACCCCTACCTAAAAAGATCACATTACAATTTGGGGAAGACACTTGGGAGCAAGTAGTGGACTATGAGAACATTCCTTTTCGTTGTAGAATTTGCCATGAATATGGTCATTTGGCCAGTGCTTGCCCAAATAAAATTCTTGATCAAAAGAAAGAAGATATAAACTCAGCAGGTTTCCAAATGCCTAAGAAGAAGAACACTCAGAAAAAACCAGTTATGAAGGATCAATCAAAGTCATCTGCTAATATGTTTGAAATCCTTTCCACAAATGATGTCCCAAGTGAGGAAGAGGAAATAATGGAAACAGAAATCTTAGAAACACAATTTAAAGATGAAGGGAAGAACTCGAGAGACAAACCAACAAATCAAAGGTTTTCAACAAGAAAAAAAGGGAGAAAATTTACACAAGAAAAACAATCTTTTAAATGTCAAAACTTCAAATAATACAGGTCCCAATATAGACTCTGTTGAACCCTCTAGTAAAATTTTGGTTGTGTACGAGCATTCTTCAAGGTTAGAAGCCATCTCAGATTCTATTGGAATAAGTCAAGAAACAGGGAAAAAAAAACTGAAGATGGATTCTAATCAAAAAGCGGGTCGCAAGACCAATCAATATCATATGGTAAAAGAAGGTGAAAAGCTTGTAGAGGAAGGTAAGATTAATGCCCTTCCCAACTTTTTTAGCCCTGGTATTAATGAAGATCATCACTTGGAATATTAGAGGACTCAAAGGGAGTCTTTCAAAACAAAATGAAATTAGAAGAATGATTCAGATAAATCATCCACATCTTGTTTTCCTTCAAGAAACAAAGATGTCAATGGAGGATATGGACTCAATTGCCAATAAAATTTGGCCAGTTGGAAAAGTGGTTTCCCTCAGTTCCCAGGGGACTTCTGGTGGCATTGCTTGTCTTTGGGACCCAAAAGAGGTAGTTATTCACCATATGGTTGGCAATTGGGGTTTGTTGGCTATAGCTATTCAAAGTAGACATTCCAACCAAATTATGCTCTGCATTACTGTTTATGCTCCGACTGCTTTGGAGGAAAAAAGAAGACAGTGGAAGGATATAACTCATATTATCTCTCATTTTCCTGAAGCTTGGATCTTGATCGGAGGAGATTTCAATACCATCCTCCTCTGGATGATGAGAAAAGGGGGAATAGAAATTTGGACAAAAGCACCCCCCTCATGAGCAAATATTGCAAACCTCCATCTTGTGGACATCCAACCAGATAATGGCCTTATGACTTGGTCTAACAGAAGGCAAGGCTTAGCTTGTATAATGGAGAGATTGGATAGGTTTTTGCTCTCTGAAAATTTCTTAATCCATGGTCACATTCCTAAAGTGAAGACTCTTAACAATGTTGGTTCGGATCATTGGCCAATCATGGTGGAAATGTGGAAAACCAATGTGAGTTTCTCTCCTTTTCGTTTTCAATTAATGTGGCTTAGAGACATTTCCTTTAGACCTCGTGTGCAACAATGGTGGAAGGAAGGTAAACCTAGGCATGGGACTAAGATGTTCTGTTTTGCCAAAAGACTGCAATACATTAAATCCAAAATCAAGACTTGGAACTGGAAAGAGTTTGGGGATGTTCATAAAAAAAAACATGAAGTTATTGCTCATCTTGAAAATTTGAATAAGAAAATCCGTTTAGATGGCCTCACAGAGAAGAGAAGTGCAGATGAAATTAAACTCACAACTCAGTTAGAGGAATGGGAAAAAAGAGAAGAAATCTTATGGAAGCAAAAATCTAGAATTCAATGGCTCAAAGAAGGAGATCGAAACACAAATTTCTTCCACAAATCTCTTCTAGCTCGAAGATCTCACAACTTTATTTCTTCCTTGAAATCAGATTCTGGAGATGTTGTTTATACTTGGGATGGCATGAACTCTATTGTTGTTGATTACTTTTCCAATATTTTTGCTGCTACTCCTCTTGACTCAGCTTCTCAACAAAATGTTCTTCAAGCAATCCCTTCTCTTATCACTTACGAGGAGAACTCTATTTTGATTGCTCTTGTTACTATCAATGAGCTTCAATAGGTAGTTTTTAAAATGCAAAAGGGAAAACCCCGGGTCTCGATGGTTTTCCCATTGAGTTCTACCAAGAGTTCCGGGATATCCTTCATGTTGATTTATTAGAGGTGGTGGAAGAAGCCAGGAAAGCCAAAGAAATTTTGAAGGTTATCAATAAAACTTATATTACTCTTGTTCCAAAAGCTCAAGAGGTTGATCATATCTCAGCTTTTAGACCTATTGCTTTATGTAATGTTCTTCTCAAAATCATTACTAAAATCATGGCAGAAAGGTTGAAGCCTCTTTTGCATAAGATTATTTCCCGGAGCAAGGGGGTTATGTGGAAGGGCGTCAAATAGTAGATGAGATAGTTCTTGCTCGGGAAGCCATCCATTCCATGGATATGCAAAAATCTCCTTCCATGTTCATTCGGTTAGACTTATCCAAAGCTTATGACAGAGTGGATTGGCACTTCCTTATCAAAGTTTTGAGGCAATTTGGTTTCTCTAAGGATTGGATGGATTGGATTATGGGATGTATCTCTTCAGTTTCCTACTTAGTTCTTATCAATGGCAGGCCTTCTCAGTCGTTCCCGGCTTCCAGAGGTATTAGGCAAGGTGACCCGCTATCCCCTTATTTATTCATCATTCTTGTTGAATGCTTGGGTAGGACTATAACCAAAAAGAGGGAAAACAAAACCCTTGAGGGAGTTACCATTGCTCATGGAGCTAGACCTATCTCTCATCTTCAATTTGTGGATGACTCTACTCTTTTAGGTAAAGCTACAATTAAGGAAGCTTCTAATATTAAGAAAATCATTAGTTGTTTTTCTAAGGCTACTTGGAAGTTGATCAATGAAGACAAATCTAAAGTTATTTTCTTTCACTACTCTGCTAGACAAGAATCCATGGTCTTGGATAAATTAAGATATAAGAAGACCTCCCTTCCAATCACTTATTTAGGTATTCCCATAAATATTCAAAGGCAAAAAAATAAAGATTGGAATTGGTTGTTGGACAAAGTCAAGAAGAAAATTGGAAAGTGGACCAACAGGTGGCTTTCTTATGGGGTAGAATCACCTTGGTAAAATCAGTCCTTCAAGCTATTCCTATTTATGTATCTTCCGTGTTGAATATCCCAAAGGCTGTTCTTCGAGAGCTGGATCAAATCAGTCATCGTTTCCTTTGGAGTGGTACTAAGGAGAAAAGAAAATGGGCCTTGGTGAAATGGGACACTTTATGTCTTCCTAAGAATGAAGGGGGGTTAGGATTCCGGTCTTCTATTAATAACAACAAAGCTTTAGCTGCTAAATTATATTGGAGGATGTTGCATAACCCCAATGCTCTTTGGGCCAATAATCTCCGTGCTAAATATGCTTGAGAACAAAAGTCCTGAAGACCTTGTTCGCTATCAACTTCCTACCAAAGGTTCTCCCATTTTAGCGGTTCTTAAGACTGGTGAGGATTTGATAAAGAAAAATTTATTTTGGATCATTCATAATGGTCAACAGGCAAAATTTTGGACAGATTCTTGGGATGGTCACAAGCCTTTGATAACTCGGTTTCCCGATTGGAGGCCTTGGATGGAGGAGCTTCACCGAGCTAATCTGGATAAAGGTGGCTAATTATTGTCGGTACCATACTTGGTAATTCAAAGGTTGGTAGATATTGGATCCCTATTGAGGATTGGCCTATTCAAATCCCAGAAAGGCAAAGACAAGATATCCAAGGCATCCTTCATATGAGATCTCTCTCTTGGTCCCATGAAAAAGATTGTTTTGGATGGAACAACACTACTAAGGGTGAGTATTCAGTTGCTCAAGGTTATTTGACCTTATGCCATAATAATCCCAACCATTCTTCGACATCTTTTCTCAATTGTGGGCTCAAAAGCTCTGGCCTAAGGTGAGGTTCTTTAATTGGCTTTTATTGCATCGTAGGGTGCTTACTGGTGAGCAACTTATGAAGCGTGGTTTTCATGGCCCTTTTAGATGTGAAATGTGTGAAGAGAATGTAGAAACTCTCAACCATCTTTTTATTGAGTGTACTTTAGCCTCTGAGCTATGGAGGAGAATGGCCACTTTACTTGGCTTACAGTGGTCCAATTTTTTTACTTTTGAACAACTTTGGAGGGATTGGCCTAATCAAGAGGGTGTTGATCATTTTATTAGGCAGTTAGTTTGGATGGGTTCTACCATTCTTATTTGGAATATTTGGAATGAAAGGAATAGCCGAATTTTTAATCAAGATAGGAAGGATATTCACTATATTTGGCAAAAGACCATAGCCAACTTAGTTGAATCAGTCCATCAACTCCTTAATCACCCCCAAAACTCCCACCAAAGATGGGATCAAGTGATGCAAAGATTGAAGATTAAATCTTCTAAGGGCAACCAACTTAAAGGGAATGTGAGTATTAGTAAGATGGATAAGACAAGAAATTGGCAACCTCCTCCTAAGGATTTTGGAAAAGTCAATACTGATGGAGCCTCTAGAGGGAACCCTGGAAAAGCCAGTGTGGGAGGAATTGGTAGACTTTCAGATGGCTCCCTGGTTTTTACTTTTGCTGAGAATTTGGGTATTCTTTCCAATAACCTTGTTGAGGGGTATGGTATCCTCGGAGGCCTTCAGGAGGCTACTAAGGTTGGATGGGAAAAGGTGTTAGTTGAGTCTGACTCTCAACTTATGATTAATCTTTTGAAGACTCCTAAGAATCATAAGGTTGATTGGAGAATAAAAAGAATTATTGAGAAGATTCAATTAATCCAGATGGGATTTTTGAAAGTTGATTACAATCATGTGGTCGAGAGATCAAAACAAGAGTGTTGATGCTTTAGCTAATTGGGCTTTGGACAAAGGTGATCTTACTTGTTATGGCCACCCTCCTAGATGGTGGGCTTCGCAAATTAGGGAAGCTCTTCTTTCTATCATTTCTTTGGATGGCTCCAGTTCTGAAGGTACCTAGTTTCTTCTTGCTTTATTTTTGCTTCTCTTTGGTTCATTCAGGTTATTTTAGTTCCCTAGCTCAAACTATTCTTTCTTTTGTTTCCTCTGTTGATTCTTGCCTTAAAAGTCTTCTGGTCTAGATAGGTCATTGTTATGTTCAATTTTTTTTCTTTTTTCTTTTTTGTTTTTTTGTTTAGTTTTTTAAGGTGTGTGTGTTCTTTTGTTTTGTTTTGTTTTTGTGTTCTTTGTGTTGTTTTTTGTTGTTCTTGTGTTTTTGTTGTTTTGTGTTTTTTGTTGTTTTTTGTTATTGTTCTTGTGTTTTTGTCGTTCTTGTTCTTGTGTTTCTCTTTGTTTATGTTAATTCGTGTTTTTATGTGTGAGTGTTTTCTATTTTTTTGTTTTTGTTTATTGTCTGTTGTTGGTTGTTTTTATTTTTATTTTTATTTTATTTTTTTAATATTTTAGGTTTTGGTTGTGTTTATTTTTCATGTTTTTTTTGGGTTATGTCTTTGTAGTGTTCTGTTGTTTTTGTCATGTTTGTGTTTTGTTATGTGGTTCTTGTGTTTTTCTATGTGGTTCGTGTTGTGGTTTCTTTTATCTTTTTGTGTGTGTGTTTGGTTGTGCTTTTGTTTTTGACACACTCAAGGAGCATGTTTTTTATTTTATTTTATTATTTTTGTTGTTATTTATTTATTTATTTACTTATTTTTAAATTGGTTTTGTGTGTTTGTTTGCTCCTTGAGTATGTCAAAGGTGGTAGGCCAGGTCCGAGTCCTGGGCGTTTTTGGTGGAATGGATACCCCTGCCTCCTTGGGTCTTACCCGAAAGTGGCATCCCTTTTGGGATGTTTTCCACAAATTAAAAAAAAAACACTAATTAGTCCATATAAACATGCAATCATATCAGACAATTGGCAATAAGATGACTTGGTACTAAATGAAATTTATCCAATGGGATAGGAGGGCAAAATAAGCATTTATTATTCTTTAAAAAACAGTTTTTGGAAAATTCCCTTTTCCCAGAAAAATTTAAGCTGTCGCCCATGGGACTTTGAAACAATTGGTTGGGAGTGAAGAAGTTCACACTATAAACTAAGGTTTCAATCCCATGGATGAACCTTAACATTATCAAATGACACCAACTCAAGTGGTTAAAAATATGAGCTTCCAATGGACAGACAAGGTTCAAATCTTTCCAGAAAATATAATGCCGCTATGTGGTTCATTGAAATACCACGGCAACATGATAATGATGTAATACTCGTGGGACCCATTTCAAGCCATGTAACAAGTTTTAAAATTTAAAAAAAAAAAAAAAAAAATTTTAGTCTGAGATGTCTCCAGTTGCACTATATACACCTGAAGCCACTGATTAATCTTCTCCTTGCGATAAACCCAGGTTGGTTGGGGGCAAAAAAAAAATTTGTACAAACTAAAGCCACGCAGTCTTCTTTGTGCTCGTAATGATGATGATGATGATGATGATGTATTCTGTCCACAGAGACTAAATAGGAAAACAAAATAAGCATTCATTCTTCTTTGGTAAACAGTTCTTAATAAATTGCCTTTTCCCAATAACCTGTAAGCAGTCTGTGAGATGTCTGTAATTGCACACTGCACCAGCAAAGTCACACATTCTTCTTTTTCTTGTGATATTCCCATGCAGGTTTGGCAAAGTTATTTTGCTAGATAAGAAAATTGATTCTTGACTTTCAACATTTGTTTTCAACTCACTACAATTTCCTTGCTGGCAATTGTACACCACTACATTGGTTTGTCCCTTGTTAGTGCATTCATTGTAAAAGGAAAATGGTAGACCAAGCAATAAGTCTTCAGAACAAGTATTTATATTTTATCTGTGAACCATTTGTATTTAGTCAAAATAATGTGAATGCTAATAGTCGTGTTTTGAAGGGTTTTAGGAACTATAACTTTTTAATATTGTAAATATGCTATAAACCAAGGTTACCGGGTGCGGCAGGAATCGCGGGTGCGTCCCTCACCAAAAATACGGTTCGCCGGGTGTGAGTGGCTTTTTTTTTCCAATTGGTTATATGGGATTGAAACGGCCCCACCTATATTACATCATCACCATGTAGTGGTATTACAACAAAGCTTGGATATTATCCATATATCACTTGGCAATATTTGAACCTTGGTCTCCTCTTTTTTAAATATTGAGGAATCTAACCGGCTGAGCTAATGCCATTTGGTTTTAATGAGTTTACACAGGGTTTTTATGAGGGGTTCCGGTCCCCTCATACTGAGTGGGGTTTGAGCCTTGGACCTTTCAAAGAGAGGCCAAAACCCTTACCACTACGGTTCGCCGGGTGTGAGTGCGGCTATTTTTTTTTCCAATTGGTTATATGGGATTGAAACGAGCCCCACCCGTATTACATCGTCACCATGTAGTGGTATTACAACAAAGCTTGGATATTATCCATATATTGCTTGGCAAGATTTGAACCCTGGTCTCCTCTTTTTTAAATATTGAGGAATCTAACCGGTTGAGCTAATGCCACTTGATTTTAAATGATTTTACACAGGGTTTTTATGAGGGGTCCCAGTCCCCTCTACCTGAGTGGGGTTTGAGCGTTGGACCTTTCAAAGAGAGGCCAAAACCCTTACCACTACGGTTCACCGGGTGTGAGTGCGGCTATTTTTTTTTTCCAATTGGTTATATGGGATTGAAACGAGCCCCACTCGTATTACATCATCACCATGTAGTGGTATTACAACAAAGCTTGGATATTATCCATATATCGCTTGGCAAGATTTGAACCCTGGTCTCCTCTTTTTTAAATATTGAGGAATCTAACCGGTTGAGCTAATGCCACTTGGTTTTTAATGAGTTTACACTGGGTTTTTATGAGGGATCCCAGTCCCCTCATACTAAGTGGGGTTTGAGCCTTGGACCTTTCAAAGAGAGGCCAAAACCCTTTACCACTACACTATTTTTTTATTTAAAAATATATATGTGTATTTTTTTATCGAAAAAAATTAAAAAAATAAAATAAATCATACTTTTCAGTTTTCACTCTTATAAGTTTAAGAGTGCAAACTTGCTATATATCCAGTTTTCACTCTTACATTTTATTGGATGCCTAAATAATTTTTTTAATGTTTCTTTAAATTAAAAATAAATGCTTTCCTTCAAATTGACAACTTTCTTGCATGAATGAAAAATAAAATAAAAAATTATATCACCTTTAACACTGAAAATTGAACCTCAGACCTCCACCTATTCAACTATCACCTACCTTACACATATTAAGCCTCCATATATTTTTAACCACAAACAAATTGCTGCTAACAGTCCTTTTGAGTTCCACTGTTTTTTTTTCTAACTTTACAGTATATGCTTCTTGCATGTGAAATCCCTCCCGCCTCGGCTCGAGCTGGAGTTCAGGTCTAAGATAGTGAAGGTTAAAACAACCAGGAATTTGACGGTCGTGAAAATTTGAAAAAATAAAAACATTCTCGGCATGTAGTTCACGGCGTTTGCAACGGGACACTTCGTGTTCTACAGAGTCCCCCGTGTCACAATCCCAAAGATATGATCTGGGCACACAATACAAGTCTATCTATTGAATGGGCTCAGCATCACTTTAGACTTTAGAAAAATTTTAAAATCTTTTTTTTTTGGCCCGTATGGGCTGGGTGCGACTGGGCTTTTTTTTTTATGCCCAAAATGGGCTGGGTGCAGCCGGCCAAACCCCGCAGCCCGTCGGGGTTCGGCCCAGCCGAACCCTGTCAGGGCCGAACCCTATCTGACAGGGTTCGGACCCAGCACCTGCACACCTGGTGCGGGTGCGGGTGTGGGTTCACGCACCTGGCCTGTCGGGTGCGCAAACCCTGTTATCTTGCTATAAACATAGAGATGTTGAAACAGATAAATACCATGAAATAAATAACTTAAAACTTTAATCCCATCAACTCAATCACGAAAAGGGAATTTAACACAGAGAAGTGATATTAGGTGACGCTTGACATAGCAATTTGGCATACCTCTCTGAAATGTGGGATTTTTGTAAGCAGCAATCGTGTTGTACCCTGCCACGTTACCATAAACACATTTTAAAACATATTTGACATAAGATTAAACTGCACAATCTACTATTGAAGAAAGTGACGAGCAGTTGAAAACAAATATAACACAAAATGAAAAGGATAACAGGCCTTCCAATTCTACAGCCAGCAGTGTGCTCTCATATTCCAAGTAGGGAACAAACACTATATGCAGAATGCACCCACTCTTTGCAAGAAAAGATAGCCATAACCACTTGAGATAACTATCCTTGCAACGGACGCTAGATCCATGAGCATTTGTCCGTAGGATTAAAAGGCTTCAAAGTTCCAGACACTTCCATTATTTCAAATTTCAAGTATAACAAATAGCATTTTAATATCTTTATAAGACATAAGCGCCTGCTTTCAACATTACAAATCCAATAAAAATATAGTAGTCTCAAACTCTCAAATAAAACAACCAAACTCAGAATCCCATTGACAAAGCAGGATAAAGCAATGGTGTTCACCATAGATGAGCCATTTCTAACAAATAAATTATGAATTTTGTTCATGTAAATCTTTTATAACAAATTTTCGAGGTCAATGTCACATTCAGTTTTTGTGTATAGTTTCCTCTCCCTGGGAAATATCTAGTCCTTACTGTTGGTGTGCATTTCCTATGCACACTAATATTTGTAATTTAGTAGTTTAGGAATTATGCACATTTGGTTTATTGTAAATAATCTAGATATTTTAGTTAACTAATAGCAACAAAAGTTGCCGCTCTATCCCCGTATGAGTTCACTGTTTATAACCGAGTCTCATCTAGGTTAGGTGTAAAGTATGTATGAGTATTAAGTCGTGTGGACCTTCCCTTATTCCAATTAGGTAAGATTAACTTGGAAGTTTTGTAAGCCACCCCTCATAGTATCTTCCAGTGGTTGGTTCAAGTTAGTTTTTCAGAGAGAGAGATGTATACTGAAATTGATTTTTATTATTCAAAAAATATATTTTGAAAAAACTGGCGTACACCATTTTAAGTGTCAAATCATGCGTTCTATGCAGTTTTGAGTGTTATTCAGGGTTTGTTCTAGGCACCCGGTTCTGTGTATGTGTGTGTGTTTTGCACAAAAGTGCAGCGGCAGCAGCAAAGATCCTTTCAAACTCTGGAATGCTAGTCCCCTACAAAATGTAACACAACTTGGAATATGCCTTGAACCTTCAATAGGACTAAAGCATAGCCCAAAGCGCCCAAAGTTCAATAAATGGATGAAGCACGTAAGGATTTGGGAAAAACGATTATACATAGATGTACACATAGACAAATAGACAGAGAAGAAATTATATTACTTTCCATAAATGACAACGGTATTCTTAAGGTACAGCGTATTACAATAGAATGAAACTAGGCTAGAAAGAACCCTAGGACAATAAAGTATAAAGCACTAGACCTACTATTAAGACAAAACAAGAAACAAAAATGGTAAACCCAAAATAGAGAGAGTTAGACCCTAATACAAAAAATCCAGAAGCAAGTACACTTGGCTATGAGAGGGAAATATCCTTCAAAATATTAGGATAAGAAGAACATTGTCAAAGAAAAAAGGCTGCAAAGGGACACAATCATATATCCATAGCTGGGATTTAAGCAGAAAAGCCAATGCCATCATCCTCAACTAGGCTAGATAAGCCAATGCAAGATATAACGATAATCGTCCAAAAATGTATGGGGCTAAAAGTGTCAAGTTGGGTGGTTCTCTAGGGAGCAAGGTACTCTCCTTATAGTCTCTCTTGACATTCAAAGCTGATGCACTGTTAGGTACTTAAGGATATGAATGTGGGGATATAATATAGCATTGTAATATGGCATGGGTCACACATTAATTTAATAATATATAACATAGTGTCATATTATAATATTATGCACTTTGTAACTCATGGAAGGTGAACCATCACATTCTTGTATAAAGAGAGATGTACCCCAATTGTAAAAGTCATTTTAAGTATTCTTTGTAAGAGTCTTGGCTGGTGGAGCTGGAGATCTTGTGGAGTGATTCCTTCCTTAAGGAGTATTCTTGGTGTTGCCCTACCTCAAGGGTATTATCTATCTCTATTTTATTGTGTAGATTGTTATTGTGGAATTTATTTGTGGATGTATTTTGTATATTTCTGTATATTGGTGAATGATTTATGTTAATGAGAAGTAGAGGTTCATAACAATTGGTATCAGGGCAGCAATTTTGGCAAAGTGGGGTTGTTTTTGCAAAGCTAGGGCACATTTTAAAAAACAAAAAAAACATCATATCTTGCAGGGGCCATATCTTTTATTTCAACAATCATTTTCAGAATATTTTTGTTCCAACATGTAGATCGTTTTGAGTACTACAAAAATGACTGCTCATTTGTTAAATTCTAATTAATATTGAGAAAGTTATGGCTGTTTGAAGTTGAGGTATTTGTGTGGTTTTTTGGCCTGCGATATAAATTTTTTCAGCAATCATTTTCAGAAGTTTTTGACCATTGTGTAGATTATTTTGAGTACTACAAAAACCATTAGTCACTTGTTGAATTTTGTTTAGCATTGAAGGAGTTACAGCCATTTGAAGTTGGGCTTTTGATGTTGTTTTTAGGTTGCACGGAAAATTCATGCAAAGGGAAAAAATTCATCTCTCTCAATCCAAGTAAGCAAATCAGTTGCCGTTTGTTTTGTTTTGAAGAAAATTTGCAGATTTAATTGTTTGAAGAAAGGAATATATGAGATTTCAGAAATTTTAATTTTTTTAAAGTTTTGGTTATTTAAAACCCTAGCTGCTTTGGAAAATACTTTGGGTTGAGGTTATGGTTTATCGATATCCACTGGAAGGGATGATAGTGACACTAGGGAATGGTTGAGGAAGTGGAAAAATTTTCTTTAAATTTTCCATTGACATGGGATTTGAAGCTTTATAATGTTTTACAAGAGAAAGCTCTCTCTTGGTATGCGGGCTTTGCTCATGCTCATAAATATACATATACACAGGAAGAATTTGACCCATGCATAATATTATAATATGACACTATGTTATGTCCATCTCATAATTTGACCTATGAGATGTACCTGTATTGTGTGCATAATTATTATACCTTTTGTGAGTTACAAGGTCAAGCATGTGTAGATTATTTTGAGTACTACAAAAACCGTTGGTCATTCGTTAAACTCTGATAAGTATTGAGGGAGTTACAGCCATTTGAAGTTTGGCTTTTGATGTTGATTTTAGATTGCACAGAAAATTCATGCAAAGGGAAAAAATTCATCTCTTAATCAGAGTAAACAAATCAATTGTCATTTGTTTTGTTTTAAAGAAAATTTGTTGATTTAATTGTTTGAAGATATGAATAGATGAGATTTTAGAAATTTTAAATTTTTTTAATTTTGGTTATTTAAATCCCTAGCTACTTTGGGAAAAGCTTTGCGTTGAAGTCATGGATTTGTCGGTATTCACTGGAAGGGATGATAGTGACGCTAGGGAATGGATGAGGAAGTGGAAAAAATTTCTTTAAATTTTCCATTATTGACGAGGGATTTGAAGCTTTATAATGCTTTACAAGAGATGACCTACTAGCCAAATAAACATTATAACTTAAAAAAAGAACATGGAGGAGCAGAGAAGCAGCAGCGGTGGGCCAGGAGGCGAGCAGAGGCGGACCAGTGGAGGGTTAGGTGGGGCAGGCAGGAGTAAGGAGCAAGGGGCAGGAGAGGATCCAAAGGATGGAACCGAGGCAGAGGACGGCCGAGATCCAAAGCCTGAGACAAGAGGATCCGACCCGCCCGATAAAAAACCTGACAAAGGGACCCAGTAAGGAGCTACGGGACCCAAAAAGGCTTGGTCCTTTGCGGAAACCCTAAAAGGGTCTAGGGGGGATTTCTGTAAAAATCTCCCTCCATTGATTCCCGAAAAAAACAGGATCATCGCTCCTGCAAACATTATGGACGGGTTTTTTGCGATGGAAAAGTATTCGCTGGTTGGAAAGTTCCTGGGCGGTAGGCGCGCCTTAGAGACCATAAGGGCATGGGCTTGGAACAAATGGAAAACGGCAGGCAACCTGGAGATAGTGGCCCTTGCAAGGACCTCGGGTCCCACAAGGGAGAGGAGTTTTCAGGAAAGCTAGAGCAGACCCTACTACCAGAGAAAGTCAAGCCAAAGCCAGGGAGAAAGGAAAGCAACAAGTTGAAGAGGGTGATAAGGTAAGCCCTAAAACTCTCTGAAAAGGTAAGCAACAAGATTTGAAGCTTTAGCTGAAAAGGATTCTGATGAAGAAAATGAGGAGAATGAGGAGCCTCAGATCGTGTGGCCCGAAATCCTTGAATCCCCTTCAAAAGCAGGGCCGTCTCTAGATATATCCGTTGACTTGCTCAATCCTCAAGGGTTGGTCCAGAACCCAAATGAATACAGGCTAAATCTGGAGGGCGCAGAAACAAGTATCGACATTACTAATACCAGAAGGAACAATGAGGGATCAAGCCCCATTTTGCAACAAATCATTCCTCCTAAGTTTAGCCCAAAGCGGACAAGAAGTTCAGACGAAATCCTCGATTGACTTTGGAAGTGAAAAAAAGAGGGGAAGAATGTCCGAGGCAGACCATTATAAACTCAAGATTGACAATGAAATAGCAAATGGGAAACAGAGGACACTACTACAGCAAGTTATCTCAAGTCAGGAGGATAACAGAAACAACAAATCTCCCCCAACCCAAGGAAAGGGAGAGGGAAAAACAACAAGTCATCTAAATGAAGATCCTCTCATGGAATGTGAGAGGCCTTAATGGCCTAGTGAAACAAAGGATGGCTAAGTCATTAAGGAAAACAATGAATCTGACTATATTATTACTTCAAGAGACCAAAATGGATGAGGGACAGGCAATTCCTACAGCCAAAAGATTATGGAAGCATGGGGAAACTCGACATGAGCAAAGCTTTTGACCGCATCAATTGGGAATTTCAAGAGGCAGTATTGGTCAAATTTGGCTTTCATCATCAGTGGGTTAAACTTATTCGAGGTTGCATTCAAAAAACCTGGTTCTCTGTTCTGGTGAATGGGTCCCCGGCCGGTCTTTTTCAAAGTCGTAGGGGATTGAGGCAAGGGGATCCTATCAGTCCTATGCTCTTCATCCTTGTGGCTGAAGCTTTGGGTAGGACTATCAAAGTTGACTACTCCGCAGGCTTGATATCGGGTATCAAGGCCACATCTCAAACGGCCCCTGTCTCTCATCAGCAATTTGTTGATGACACTATGATGCTTTCCTTAGCTTCGGTGGAAGAGGCTAAAAGGATAAAATTCATTCTAAACCTGTATGAGAAGGCGGCTGGTCAGAAGGTTAATTTCAACAAAAGCAAAATCTTCTTCCTTAACACCCCTATCCCTAGGCAAAACAAGATCGCAGGGATTTTGGGGTGCGCTATCGCCTCGTTGCCTACGTCCTATCTAGGCCTACCTCTTTTCACTAGGGCTCCTTTGGGAGTTATGTGGAACAATGTGGTCGAAAGAATCCAAAAAAGGCTTGCTGGCTGGAAAGGGCATTTCTTATCTCAAGCAGGGAAAGCTACCCTGACTATGGCCTCACTACAAAGTATCCCGGTCTACTTCCTGTCAGCTTTCAAGGCCCCGACTCGAGTCTTCCAAAAAATTGAGCAGATGCAAAAAACTTTTTATGGTTAGGCTCTAAAGGCCAGAACAGGATCCATCTAGTTGGGTGGAGCAAAGTTTGTCGACCCAAATATCGAGGAGGCCTGGGTCTTAGGAGAATTTCCCACCTAAACACAAACCTGTTAGCGAAACAAGCGTGGCGGGTCCTCACAAACGAAGAGAATGAGTGGATAGCCATTATGAAAAGGAAATATCTTCAGGGATCCGATTTTCTTAACACTCCCATTCCTATGAGAGGTTCTGCTATCTGGAAAGCTATTCTAGCTAGCAGAGACATTGTGAAAAAAGGTATGAGATGGATAGTCGGGAGGGGCTCGAAGATCAGATTCTGGGAGGACAGATGGGCTACGCAAGAGGCTTTGCTTTCAGATCCCAGGATAGCAAGACTCAAAAATTATACTGATAATAATTTTGGACCTTGGGTGTCCGATTTCCTAAGTCAGGAGGGAGGTAATTTGAGATGGAAACCTATTAGGGCTCAAGGACTTCAAGGCGAATCAATGGAGTTAGAAACTATCCTTTCTCAACAATTCATTTCTAAAAGAGCAGAGGATGATCAGCTGAGGTGGGACGCGACTGAGAGTGGCGAATTCTCAGTCAAATCCGCTTACAGGATGATTATTGACCATGATGATCCTCCGTTCGAAACCAATCTGGTTTGGATCCGCAAGCTGATCCCCAAAATAGCTCATTTCACAAGGACGGTGATTCAAGGAAAAATCCTCACCATCGACAACATGATAAGAAGAGGTATGTTTTTGCCTAACCAGTGTTATTTGTGCAGGACTAGCTGGGAATCAATCCACCACATTTTTTTAGAGTGCCCCTGGTCTGTCGCCATCCGTAATGGATTATTCCAAACCTTTAATATCTCCTGGGTCCATCTTGCCACCATTCTGGAGCTTTTCTATCAGTGGCCTTCTCCCTTCGAAGCCTTCATCTCAGGTTCCTCTGGAAGATTTGCCTCCACCATTACCTTTGGCAAATCTGGTTAGAAAGGAACCACAAAGCCTTTTCCAATTCTAACCTCGACCCGCTGTTGGTTCTCAACAAAATCCTAGTTTTCGCCAAAGAGAACCTAAGCATCCTCCCTCCAACTACCCAAACCATTCCCTTGCAGGAAAGAATCCTTGCCCAATATCTTGATATATCCTTAAGAGGAGTCTTCAGGTGTGATTAATCCTCATCTGAGGACGGAGGCTAAGTGGACCGCCCCCCCGGTGGGATGGATCAAATTCAATTTCGATGGGGCGGCCAAGGACAATCCTGGCAAAGCTGGAGCTGGAGGGGTGGTGAGAGATCATCACGGTAAGTTGTTTTTGCCTTTTCTGAAAACATCAGGATCAAGACTAATAACGAGGCTGAGGCATGGGCGTTGTGGCATGGTCTGCAAATGCTCCAAGAGGCCTAGAGTACATGTTATGTGGAAGGGGATTCCCTGAATATTATCAACCTCCTTAACAATAAAAGAAAACCTCCCTGGAGGATCGAGGCCCTAATCAATGAAGTTAGGATCCTTGCTGACAAGGGTGAAGAGAAGAAGGCCCAACACGTGTTCCGTGAAGCCAACAAGTAAGCGGACAAGCTGGCAAACATCGAGGTGGAGGCTGACAGATTGATCACGTGGACGAATGAGGTCCCAGGTGACGTGGAAGAAATCATCCGGATTTCAAGCCGGCAGATCACGTGCAGTGGGCAGAGGGCCCAAATTAGAAGGTGTTTCCCAGTGGTCACACCTATATTGGAAAGAGCATTTAGTAAGACCAAGGCCAGCGTGGAAAATCAGTTAACCAGGTGGCGTAACTCCGAGGTGGTGGACCTTGTCCCTAAATATGACATTTATGTCATAAGGACCTACCGCAGGATCAGGAGCAAGTTTCCATACGTCTTGATATACGCGAGTGTTGTTTCCAAGAGAAGGTGGCATATCGTGAGGTTTCTCCCGCCCATCGTTATCATTATTGTTCAGATAACGGATCCTAAGAGATATGATGAGGGATACGGTGGCACGATCCCTATGCTTAAGTGGCTTACTTTCCAAGATAACGGTGCTCGAAGGCACGCTTCCAGAACTGGCACGAGCTTTAAGGAACCAGCTTCGGATGGCAGAGGATTGCCAAGGCGCCACCCTCATATTAGTACCTACTATGGCAAGGTTATGTCTGAAACTATGAGTTCAAAGCTCCACGATACTCTTGAGGGGAATCTGACGGTAACCCTTCCAAATATGATTTACATTGAGCCCAGCATGGTGGTCATGGAGCCTGCTGCTCAGGCTATTCTGACCGATAGGCGCGTTTTACCCAATTTTTTGACCTGTTCTCGGGTGTGGAGGACAAAATCACGCTGGCTGTGATGGATACTTGGGAGGATGGCAGAGTGGAGATCCGGGGGCGTGAATTCGTCATTGACGCCAAACTGTTGGCGACTATTACTGGACAGTCGGTTAAGGGAAGGTCAATTCATCGACAGAAGCACCACTGGGAGGTGGAGTTGAAAGAATTCAAGGACAATCCGAAAATTTACAAGGACGCGAAGAACGGTCTCACAAGGACGGACCTACCGACGCCCTAGAACGCAGTAATGAAGAATGTCCTCGAATTTATCACGGCAGAAGACCCTGGTAAAGTGTTGCTGAGCTTTCATTACGCCTTTGTAAATTTCTTCAAGGATGTAAACCCCATTAGCATCCCGCAATTCCTGATGAACTCCCTCAATCACACCATTACCTCGTCCCGCAACAAGAAAGGCTTCTCAATGCCCATGCACCAAGGCCTTCCTAAGGTTATCTATAAATTCGTCCTTAACAATGTTCCCCAATCCGAGCTCCTTCCCCACCCTCTGAGGATCCCCCATGGGTTCATGGTGAGAGTTCGAGGGGGAGAGACAACCCCGGGTTACCCAAACCTTCCCCTGCCAAGAAGAGAGAGGGTGAGTCAAGTGCCAAGGGAGGGCCGGCCAAGAAGCGTCTCAGGATCGATGACCCGCCCCCCAGGTCCTCTCTGAGACTAAAGAATAAACAAGTTCAGGGTAGTAGCAAAATCTTAGACATTACCTCCGAGGATGAGGGTCCTGACCCGTCTATTATGGAGCTGAAAAGGTTCGTCCTGAACACTGCAGCCAACATCAACCATCAGATGCAGGAGTTGCAGGAGGTCTTGACCAAGGTTTTCTTTAACGAGGGCTACCAGAGCAACAAGCCGGTGGTTTACAACCCGGAGACGGACGACAATGAAGAGGACAAAGAGGAGGATCAGGAGGAGGAGGCCGAAGAGGAGGACTAGGGTCCTCTCTAGTGTTATGCTGCCCTGGGTTGTCTGTTTTTGCTGAATTTGTTGTTGGTCTTCAAGTTTAAATTTTTATGTTCTTGTCAGGGCAGAGGGTTGCGTGCTGCTCTCCTTTTTTTGCTAATGTTGTGTCTAGGTTCAAGTGCAATGCCTAGGATGGGTTAGGATGGGCAAAGGCCCTATGTGTCGTTTTGTGTTATGCTCTGTTTGGGGTGGGACGCTCAGGGTGTGGGGTCCCAGGTAAGGATGAATGGTTGGGGTAGAGGATGGAGGATCCTCTGTTTGTCTTTGTTTATGTTCCTCAGTCGCGGGCTGTTTTTGTAAAAAGGTTTTGGGTCAACCTGAAAAACCCGAGTTAATGATAAATCTTTAATTACCAAAAAAAAAAATAATAATGTTTTACAAGAGAAAGCTCTCTCTTGGTATGTGGACTTTGCTCATGCTCATAAATATACATATACACAAGAAGAATTTGAAAGTTATGTTTTTTAGTAAATGGAGATTGGAGGAAAAGGATAATAATGTGCAGGCTAAGGAAACTACACCTTTTGTGTCAAGGCCAAATTGTGGTCAAAAATATTTGTTTGAATGTAAAAATTCTATTTTGCAAGTTCATGGTTGCATTCAAAATTAAAAAAATATTGCTTCCATTAATCCTAACAACAAATATAATTTTATTAATGTCTTTGACTAAGAGGTTGCAAGTTCAAGAAAAGAAAATCAAAGACATACAACTTGAGGGTGAGAATGTTCAAATTTTTGAAGATTTGAAGCTCATCATAGATAAATATGTTTTACATTCAGATTTTTATGCTATTGAGATGGATGATGCGGTTATTGTTCTTGGTTGTCCTTGGTTGCATTCATTGGGTATTGTTGATATTAATGTACAAAAGAAGTTTATAAAGTTTTGGTGAAAAAAAAGAAGATAACAGTACAAGATATTTGTCTGCTTAAGGAGCAACAATTAAGGGAAAAACAAGAAGCTAATGCAAGAGAAGCAAAAGAACCTAAAATAGAATCTCAAGAGGAGGCAATAGCAGAAATCAAGGAAGAAGTAAAAGCAAGGGACAAACCAAATGAGGGAAGCAAGAAAGAAGAGCCAAAAAAAGTAGAACAACAGGCTAAGGTTGGAGTATATCGCCATCCACACCACCATGAGAGGCAACAATCATGGAGACAAGGCATAGAGCAACAAAGGAGCTATGATGGACATACATGGAACCCAAGGGTTAATTATGGATATTCAAGTGGCATAAGGGCATATTGGCATCAACAAAGAACACCACCAGTCAAAGTTTCACTAGGATAGATGGATGATCAAGATCAGTACCAATTCTCATCTTTGCTTAGAAGATCATATTATTTAGTTTCTTCCTATGTTTCGAGGACAAAACATTCTTGTAAGGAGGATGGAATGTTAGGTACCTAAGGATATGAATGTGGGGATATAATATAATATTGTATTATGGCATGGGTCACACATAAAATTATAATAATATATAACATAGTGTCATATTATAATATTATGCACTTTGTAACTCATGGAAGGTGAACCACCACATGGGTGACCTTGTAACTCATGGAAGGTGAACCATCACATTCTTGTATAAAAAGAGATGTACCCCAATTGTAAAAGTCATATCAAGTATTCTTTGTAAGAGTCTTGGCTCATGGAGTTGGAGATCTTGTGGAGTGATTCCTTCCTTAAAGAGTATTCTTGGTGTTGCCCTACCTCAGAAGTATTATCTACAAGAAGAGGATTTCATGGAACATTCAAATGTGCCTTGTGTGAGAAGGATTTAGAAACATCGGACCATTTACTTCTTCATTGTCCTTTTGCTCACACCATTTGGGGTTACTTTTTAAAAATAATATATCGGGTAGCTCCATCAACATTGAAAGAGTTGAAGTGTTGGATTAATTATTTCAAAGCTAATGCATTATTCGTTGGAATTTATGGCTTGAAAGGAATAATAACAAAAATTAAAGTAAATCTCAAAATCATGCCCAAGTTTGGAATCGTATTATTGCCTCTTTTGCAAAATGTTTACATACATGGTGCTCATCATGGGAAGTCTCAAGTGCGGAAAAAGAAGTGCTAACCACTTGGTTACAGGATTTGAATATACATGGAAGAGTCATCTGCAACAATGGAATTAAAACAAAGGATCTGCTTCGATCTATGGTAAAATGGAAATGTCCATAAATTGGGTTTATCAAAATTAATTTTGAAGGTGCTTCCAAAGGAAATCCGGAAAAAGTTGGTTGAGGTGGTGTTTTCCAAAATAATGAAAGCAAAATTCAACTCACTTACTTAAAATCATATGAAAGTTCAACTAACAACTATGCAAAGGCTAGGGCACTTTTTTTTTTTTTTTTGAATAATACTTCTTATAAACATCCACCATGGGGATTGAACCCAGGTCACATCACCGATAATGCAAGTGGCATCCTTGCCGGTAGACCACACTCACATGGATAGCTAGGGCACTTCTTACAAGGATTAAAACTGCAATTCAAAAAGGATGGAAATATATTTCAATCGAGGGGAAATCACAAATTATCATTAATACTATCAACAAAAATGGATGTGGGGATTGGAAAAAATAATATTATGCTAATGGTCATCATCTATTATTAGAGGCAATCTCTCAGAATAGTGAGCATATTTATAGTGAAGGAAATTGGGTAGCAGATAATTTAGCCAATCGCAATGTTGATCTTTGTCTTAGTGAAATTTAAATTTTAGAAGGCAACTGGCCAAGTGAGATTTTATCTCTTAATGAAAATGATGTCAAGGAGCTGATTGCAAAAACATAGCACTTTGAGGAAGATGAAGAATATATTTGATAAAAAAGGAAATGAAAAATATCTTTGATAAAAAGGCAAGTTGGATATGGTTTAATTGACCTCACAACAAATGTAATATTATGGTATTTCGATGGAAGTGGCCCCCAATAGAAGCCACATAGCTTATTTAAAATAAAAATTTAAAACAAAAACAATTATATAGACTTCAGTTTCCAATGATACAGGCTGATATTGCTATAAATGAGATGCATCATGTATACTGACTTGAAAACCTAGCAAAGATGAGTACTGGCATCACTTTTGATATATTAACCAGATGTTGGCAGGTTTGGTGAAATAGCTTTGGCCCCCCTATGGATAATGTTCTCAAGGTTTGCACAAACCTTATAGCTATGGCAAGGACTAACCTCTAGGATCTGATATAAGCAATTTACAACCCTTTGTTGTTGTCAAGTGAGTGCAGAGTTCCTAAATCACTAAATGTAGGCCTTTATTGCCCCAAAATGCAAATAGAAGAAGAAAAGAAAAGGTTCACAAGGGAGTAAGAAAAGGACTCAAACAGGCATCACAAACAATGTGCAAGTTTAGAAGCAAAGAGTACCTAACTCCTCCTTAATCCCTGTTAATAATTAGTCCTTATTACCAAATGTACCATTATTATTGAAAATCGCGACATGCTCTCCAGGAGTGTCCGCAAGATATTATTTGGAGAGTGGCTGACTGTATACAGTATAATGACCTCAGAGTTGATCAAGGGCTGCCTGTAAAAATAGAAGAGACAATATTCCTCCAAAGTCTGCAGATCACTAATGGAAGTAAAGGAGCTGATAATAGGCCCATTGACATCCTCATCCTATCTCATACATGATTTTTTAAAACCATGTCTGATCTCTGAGTATTCTGTGCAAAAGTGCAAAGATTGATGTCTCCTAGTATCATTTAAAATATCTGCGCTTCTTGTGGAGCATTTAATTTAATGGTCCCACACATTATGATAAAGAGGAAAAGAACGTAAAAAGTTTTTGTATGCCCACAGCCCCATGAAGGACTACACATAAAGGTAAACAAACTCTCTGAGAAACAGATCCAAGCATTTCTACTCAGAATATCTGAAGAATGTGAGTGGAAAACTCCTTGAATCCCTAAAAATGTATCAGTATCCTGATGTGATTTCATAATAAGCCAGGTATTTGTATATAAAGTGTTCCAATGTATGCCTTACAGAGAGCATAATCTTCAAAATTCTATCTTGAGTGGGCCTAACTGTAAGACTTTAGAACTCCAAATGGGAGGTCCAAAGTTCGAATACAACAAAGGGTAGAGTTGTACAACATACTTCAGAATCGGAGTTTGGCTGAATTAACACATATTGGGTTAAAAAACATCCTCTATGAGGATCATCTCATATGGCCTATGGTCTCGTGGAAGTTAAAAATTACTTTACTTTTACCTTTACCCCTTTCTGTGGGCTGTAATGATCCTTCTTCGCACATAATTAGTGTGAATGAACTGTTTGAGAGAAAACTTGGACAATGTGACCAATGGTGCCCAAAATAATCAGGATTAACAATTTGCCCATTTGAAGTCTCTAGAAAATGCTATTACTAAATTTCTCTTTTATATCTGATTCAGCTGAATCTTGGACCAACTTTTGCGGAATTTGAATAGCTTTACAATGAGCGGTCATATGAAATAATCAGAGCAATATTGAGGGAGATAGGACCCTGTGAAGTCAACCATTCGGAACAAGGGCAGTATCTCCCTCCCCTTCTCTCAAGTCGCAAAAAACAAAATTGCAAATATTTGTCAGCTAGGGTTAGGATGATGGGAAGAGCAATGAAGGGCCAAGAATTCAATGAGGCAAGACATTCTATCTAGACATAAAAATTTTCAGCTAAGTTTTTTTTCCCTTTCTTTATCTTAGAAATTGTGCATGCAAATTATTATAAAGTTTTTATCAAATATTATATTTGCTATAGGACATTCTAATAAATTTCAATAGATTTTGAGTTTTAGTTTCCTTTCCATGGACCGATTTATAGTTAAATCCTTAGAATTATCTCTAGTTGTAGAGGTTAGTGAGTGCACCTCAGAGAGATCCTCGTTGCTCCAAGATAGGGCAGTTTTTGGTAAATTTAATGGGTATTGGCCAGGGGCTTCAACCTTGAGAAAATGGATTGATAGGAGTTGGAAGTCTCCAAAAGTGATTCTATCATTTCTTCCCAAAGGTTTCTTCCTAGCCATTTTTTGTTCTAGGGAAGAAAGAGAAAAAATCCTAAAAGGGGATCCTTGGTTTATGGGAAGAGGAGGACTCTTCCTTACCCACTGGAATGAAGGTTTCTGAGCTGAAAATGTAAATATATCCGTAGTACCATTTTGGGTTAGGATGCATGGGTTACCCATTGAATTCTAGGAAATAGATATATTCAAGGCAATATGCAACACTCTAGGATAATTCCTTGAGAATTCAGATACGAAGAAAGATGGATTCTTGGCTATTTATGCTCAGATATTAGTCATGATTGATATAAGTAAAGCTTTACTAGAATCAATCATTCTTAAGTATGAGGATAAGATGTGGACCCAAACCATAGATTATGAAAACATATCTTTTAGATGTGGAAGATGTCATGAGGTGGGGCATATTGAGAAATCATGCCCTAAGAAGAGCCCAGCATAATCATATGTAGAAAACCACAAGAGAAACTTACAAATGGTTATGGATGAAGATGGTTTTCAACTTCCAAAAAATAGATCTAGAAAAATGAAATAAAATAAACAATGGAGACCAATAAGGAAGGATATTGGAAGAAATACCAACTCTTTTGAGGCTTTAGCCTATGAAGAAAAAGTAGATCAAAACTTAGAGGACATAGTACAATAGTTTCAACATATTAACAAGGAACCGTCTATTCAGTATGATCCTAATTTAAGGAAGAACATTCTTGATGAACCTAAGGAATGTGTCTCATCAGATTTTGAAGACTCTCTTGAAGTACCATGCACCATTCAAGAGAAAAAAATTGGTAAAGAAAATGCAGTTTTAGAAGTTAATACCTCTGCCATTAATAAGGAAATACCAAAAAAGGTGCAAGACAAGTCAAAAGCATCTATAATAAAGCCAGGATAAATGAAATGAAATATTATTAATGTCCCCGGTGGGCCAAAATAAGACCCAAGGGACTATAAGGACAATAATGACTGCCAGCTAGCAAGCTAAAAAGCCCAACAAAGAAAAGAACTAAGATAAATACAAGATGAAACCCGACAAACGGGCCAAAGAGAAAGGGAAAGAAAAGAAAAGGGAGAGCAGAGGGGGGGAGGGCTGCAATCCAAAAGAGAGGAGTGCACGCCAAGAAGAACGGAGAGAGAGGAGGGGGAGGGAGCAGCCCAGGGGGGGCAAGCTCCAAGAACCCGCCAAAAACTAATCTCTCCTAACAGTTGAGACCGAAGTACCGGAGCTGAAGAAGTCCATGATATGTCTCTGCCCATTGCTAGTTCGAAACCTTGACAAACTGTTGGTGCGCTATCTAATGACCCTACTTTTGTCCGAACTGGATGATGTGGGGCGTTTCCGATTGAAGTCACCTGGTCCGTCGGAGTTGGTGAAGTATGTTGTGATGAGCCAATGTTGAGGAGGGTGAGATCCATTTGGAGAACTTTTATGTCGTCGAAGCTGAGTTATCTCCCTAAGAAAGAGTGCGAGACAACGCTGGTCCGAGTATCTGAAGAAGGTAGAAACAGATCGAGAGTTGTCCCTGAAAAGGCAATGGAACCTACCTCGGATCTCATAATAAATGGGACAACAAAAAATAAAGTGATGAAGGGTTTCAACTTCACCCAAGGAGCAAAACAAGCAAATCCGCTCCTCCGTCGGAAGATGGTGATCTAACTCAATCCGGAGTTGGTGAGAACACACCCTGAGTTGCCCAATAGTGATCCGAAGACTATGCATTGTGTGTTGCTGAAGATATTGTGGAGGAACTATTTTGCCTTCTTGAATCTGTAATAAGTGCTCATGGTAGAAAGACAGTTTGGGGGAAAGAGCGGCAACAGGAGAGATCCATGTGCATCTGGTGTACTGGAGACTAACATCCTTCCGAATCTCATGGAGCATCTTCTCCTTACTATGCCAAAAGGGGGGGAGAACCCCCAAAGAATAAGGCGAGAGCCTGTCTATCCGTATCTGAATGCTAGCCAGGAGAGCAGAAACCTGAAAATACCAGCTCCTCCGGCCTCCCCGAGAACTCGAAGAGAGTTCCATCGAGGAGCGAAGGGCGAGGTAAGGGTACCGCCTGCAACCCTCAAGGGTATCTCCGAAAGTAGGGATCCTGTGAAGATAACCGATAATCAAGAAGATAATCTCATGCTGGAGAGGAGAAGCCCCAAACTCTGCCAGAATAATAGAGCAGGGGATTGTGCCCTTGCAGCAAATGAATCGTCGAAGAAAGAGTGCCTGGACTCATTCAATTCGTGACCACTCAGTCGGGCCAAGGCTAGGACCCCAAATCACTGACCCATAAGTAATAGTTGGCTTGACCAAGGCATCAAAAATCCTCATCTTCACAGGTATATCCCGAAAATGTGCTTTGAAGCAATTCCTCTCTAGCAAAGACAGAGTTGCATATGCCTTACACACCCGGGCCTGGGCGGCGGGTTTCATACTAAAAGTGGGACCGGTGAAAAGAATCCCCAAGTACACATAAGAGGTGGTGATCTCGACCTCCCGCCCTTGGAAAGGGAAGTGGGGATGAGATAAAGCCTCTTTGGTAGTATTGAATACCATAACCTTGGTCTTAGAAAGATTCATCGTCAACTGTCTCGAGTCATAAAAAGTGGCAAGCTTGTCTAGATGGTGTTGAAGTCCCTCAGGAGAAGAGGCCAAAAGAACAACATCATCAACAAAGAGGATAATAGAAATCAGCACATAGTGAAGAAGGCAACCATCCTCTACATGAGCGTTCTCCTTAATAAAGTCTCAAACTCGTCGATAAAGATCCCAAAAAGTGTCAGGGAATGGGGGCACCCCTGTTTCACTCCTATGGTGCTAAGAATACTGTCTGAAAGCCCTTGAGGAGAGCGAAATCGACCTTTCATAGTCTAATATAACCGTGTAACCGTTGTCAAAAGTTGCCCAGAGATGACAACTGATTGCAGTCTCTCAAGAAGTAAATGTCGAGGCACCGTGTCGAACGCTTTCTTGAAGTCAACAAAGCAACAATAAACCTTCAAGGACATGGAACGCGCCTCCTCAATAATAGCTCTGAGGACTAGAATGTGATTTGTGGTTTGGTGATCTTGTCGAAAACCAGCTTGGCAAAGAGCCCTGAAACCCCCCTCCTCCAACCTTCGCGAGAGAAGCACATCCAATGTTGTGGCATAGAGCTTGGCAAAGATATGCCCAATCATCATAGTCTTGTAATTATTGGGTTCATGGGGATCACCTGCCTTATGAATGGGGTGAATGATATGCTGAGTCCAGGAATCAGGAAACCCATAACAGACAGAGATATTGAAGAGATCAGTGAGGGGCCCAACAAGAGGGTCAATACCATGCTTCAAATATTCTTCCTCTAACCCATCCAAATCTGCTGCTTTTCTCGTACAGAGTTTCCAGATAGCCTGCTTGACAAGACTAGTAGAAAAGAGGTGGCACGAAGAAGGGGGGGAGGGAACAGAATAGGAGGTTGATTTGGGATTTAGCTTAGAAGGAAACATGGCGTAGCAGTACTCTATTAAAAAAAACATGTGCTAGTTTTTGATTCACCAGATTGCATTACACGGCAAGTGATGTTCATGGGGCAATGACCAGGGGTCGAGGACGAGGGGGAGGTTGAATAGTGTGGGATACGAGTCCAAAGCAGCCTTCCAAATAGTTTGTATCAAGCAAGCAGAACGATTGGAAACATCGAGAAGAGAAGACACCTTGGGGAGAACTCGACGGAACCGGTCCATGTAGGTAAAGGAATAATAATAGTCAAAGTCTATAATGACTCGAGGGGCTGAAGGGGAGGGAGGAGGGGGAGGAGTAACAGGAAGGGAAACAGTGGATAACGTAAGAGAAAGAACTGAATGATCGGTAAGGGGGGAGGGTGATCAGAGACGTTGAATCGGGAAATGAATGGAATGAGGGTGGTAGAGGAAATAGCATAGTCGACGACACTAGCTCCACCACTATGAGGAAAGCAAGTAAACCCACCGGAATCCGGAAAACAAGATATACCATTGAGAATAACTAGCCTATTGGATTCACCCAACTCAATAAGATGCTTACCGTAAGCAGTCACCTATGTGTCGCTAGAGGTTCGAGCAAAACCAAGGTCCTCAAGATCCAATTCTTGAGTTTGCATCTCATCGGTTGTGAGGTCATGAAGAGAAACCTGCATAGGTCCGATCCGAGCATTGAAGCCGAGTATCTAGTAATGTCCTCATAGAGATCTTGGAAAGGGTCCCCGTCCGTGTGAATAGCAAAATTGGACGTGGTGGGGGGAAAGTAACAGGTGGCAATGTAGATATCCCAAAGAGGTGGGTGACGATGGATTTTAATCCATTAAAACTTTGAGGGAGGGTCAGTCGAAACCAGGGATACCGAACCCTGAAGCCTATCCCTGATAAGAGCAGCAACACCTCCTGATCCTCGAACCCCCCAAAGCGTCGAGTGAGTTGCCGACAACTGGACCACCAACAGTAACCAAAGATAACTGGAAGGGCCCGCTCAGGTTTCTCGTGTGTCTCACAGATAAGAATGATGTCATGTCCGCCAATCACATCAAGAAAGGACCATGGGGCAGACCACATCATACCATTGCAATTCCAGCAAGCTATAGCTAGCTTATCTGCCACCCCTCTTCCGTGTCGATGGAGTCATTTGTTAGGCAAAGGTTTGGACCACCCAGGTGGGGGAGAGTCCCTAATCACTGCACGCAAATTACGAATAACTGCCCATTTGTTGGCTTTCCTGGCTGCGGTTACTTATTCCCTGGCTTTCTTCAATTCTTCAACCTGGAGTCGCGTAAGGTCCTCATCAAGGTAGATCTTGTCCTGAAGAGTAAATAATTTCAGTTTGGCCCTCAATGCCTTCATACGCTCTTCCGCAATTTTGAAGCGTATGATTAATGCGGGATCGGGAGAGAACCATGCTCTCTCAAGAGTAAAGTTTGTTAACTCAAGAGTGTTGTGAATGAAGGCATTTCCAGCTTGAAGCGGATCAGTAGATTTGGTCACCCCACGAACCCTGAGATTGAGCGCTTTCGCATTACGGATCCTTTCTTCTTCAAATTTAGCTTGGACAGCCAACTCAACTATGGGGGGGGTTCTTCTTTCCAGCTACAACCTGAACCCAAGATTGTTGGTCGGCTAATTTTTGGCTTTGTGCAGTTGACGCTTCCTTGAGACGTTCCTGCTCAGCAAGAAGAACAGCCTGTTCATCTCTAATTTTTAAAATTTCAGAGTGTAAATTCACAAAATTCTGAGGAGGTTGTTTTGTATGTACAGTCTGCAATTGAGTAATGATGGCTTGTTGATCTTGAAGTTTAATTTGGAGATCCGTGATAATGCGGTTGTCGTCTTTCACTTGGTCTTGCAAGGAGAGTATAATACTAGCTTGCGTGTCTAGCTGTTTTTGGAGAGAATTAATCTATTTAGACAAACGCTGATATGAAATTGTTGTGTGAAGGCGTTGGACATATTTAAGAGGAGAAGCCCGAGTCTCCTCCATTCCTCCTCCTTGAAGTATCCCCATAACACCAAGAACACCGGGTTGCTAAACGATTCACAAAGAGGACAACTGGGACATGCTAGGGCACGGTCGAGGCAACGCTAGGGCACACGCAGAAATACACCTTGAGCGCAGCAGAAATCCACCTCAGTGCAGCAGAAATCCCCCTCAACGCAGCAGAAATCCCCCTTGAGCGCAACAGAAATCCCCCTTAGCGTAGTAGAAATCCACCTTAGCATAGCAAAAATCCCCCTCCCGAGCGCAGCAGAAATCCCCCTCCCGAGCGCAGCAGAAATCCCTCAAGCGCAACAAAAATCCACCTCAAGCGCAGCAAAAAACCACCTCAAGCGCAGCAAAAAACCACCTCAGCACAGCAGAAAACCACCTCCCGAGCGCAGCAGAAATCCACCTCCCGAGCGCAGCAGAAATCCACCTCCCGAGCACAGCAGAAAACCACCTCAACGCAGCAGAAAACCACCTCAACGCAGCAGAAATCCGCTCCCGAACGCAGCAGAAAACCACCTCCCGAGCGCAGCAAAAATCCCCCAAGCGCAGCAGAAATCCCCTACCTAACGCAACAAAAAACCACCTCAGCATAGCAGAAATCCCCTTCCGAACGCAGCATTTCCCAGATTCTTGCTACTCGTAATGGAGAGGATAAATATGATGAAAAACAAAATTGTCAAGCAATAAGACCTACTCGTGATACAAGCAAGGAAAAAAGAGGAAAGCCCTCAAATTATCAAGCAGGATCCAGGGAAACAAGAGCAAACATAGAGAAAGGAACACAAACTAAGTTCGTTGAACTTCTCTTTACCAAACAACGAAATAATATTGGTAATACGCAGGCGGGGCCAAAAGCCCCTAATGAGACATGATTATCATCTCATGGAATATAAGGGGTTCTAATGTCTCCTCAAAGCAAAGGTGTATTAGGGACCTATGTTTAAGTAATAAGCATGATATTCTTTGTATCCAGGAAACTAAAATGACAAAAGAAGTTTCAAAAACTATGAAAGCAGTATGGGCAATATGTGAATGAGATGCTATGGATTTTGATGGAGCGGCAAGGGGAATTCTAACCTGTTGGAATCCTATTAGAATCTCCTGTGCAACCATTCATAAAACTAGGCATTGGATAGCCTCTTTAGTCACATGCTTCTTTGTAGATATTTCTTTCATCCTTATCAATGTCTATGTACCTACAACTCAGTCAAGCAGATTAGAAGTATGGAGTGGGATTGAAGCCTTTATGAGAAGTAAAGACCAAGAAACCCGATTCATGATCATGGGATATTTTAATACCATAACCAAGCTGGATGAAAAAATTGGGGTACTTGGGAAACTAACCCAAAGTATGAAAGATTTCTCAGATTTTATTCAAAACAATAATCTACGGGAGGTTGAGTATGAAGAAGACAACTATACTTGGACCAACAACAAGATAGGCCAGAATCTAATAGCAGAAAAATTAGATAGATGCATACTCTCAGATCATTGGCTAGATGAAGGAACTTGTGCTAAAATTAATACCTTAACAAGGATTGCTTCAGATTATTGGCCTATAAGAGTTAACGTGGTGGCAAATGAATTCAAAAGAAACACTTATTTTAAATATGAGCAAATGTGGGAAGACCATCCTCAATTTGTTGATATGATAGCTCAAACATGGAATTCTTCAAGTAATGGTGGGTTGTATGCTCTTCCAAATCAAATTAAATCTATGACATCTAGATTAAAAGAATGGAACAAAAACACTTTTGGAAACATTTTTAGAAGAAAGAAGAACTAAAAGATAAACTTTCAAAATTCCAAAAAGGTGATCATAATAATCCAAGCTCGGAGGAAAGGGAGTTGCTTAGTGAATATCATAATATTTTGAGTAAGTAAAAGAAATTCTAGAGATTAAAATCAAGACAAACTTGGTTAAAAGAAGGAGATAAAAATACAAATTGTTTTCATAGGATGGCTATAGTACAAAGATCAACATCCAAAATTAGTAGAATTATATATATAAGGGGTTTGGATTGAAGATCAATGTGAAATTAGAAAAGAGGCAAAGTCTTTTTATCAGAATATTCTAGGATCAAAGGAGACTGAAGTTCTTAATGATGAACTTCTTCAGGATGTTCCTTCAATTATAACGAATGAAGACAATAGGAAACTGATGGAACCTATTACTCTAGAAGAAGTTCATTTAGCTCTTTTCTCTTTTAATAAGGATAAATCCCAAGTCCAAATGGGCTCTCTGTAGTTTTTTACTAACATAATTGGGATATAGTGAAGGATTCTTTATTAGTGGCAGTGGAACAATCTAGGGTAAAACAATACATACCTTGTAAAATAAATGCAACATATCTTACTCTAATTCCAAAAAAGGATGTTGAATTCTTTAGTAGTTTTTTACTAACATAATTGGGATATAGTGAAGGATTCTTTATTAGTGGCAGTGGAACAATCTAGGGTAAAACAATACATACCTTGTAAAATAAATGCAACATATCTTACTCTAATTCCAAAAAAGGATGTTGAATTGTTTGATTCTTTTAGACCCATAAGCCTATGTAATATGGCATATAAGATTATATCCAAAGTGATGGCAAATCGATTAAGGCCATTGTTAGACAAAATCATTTCAGAAGAGCAAGGAGGATTTGTGAAAGGGAGACAAATTTTGGATGGGATCATAGTAGCTCATGAAGTTATACATTCAACAGCTTCAAGAAAAGAGAAAGCAATGATCTTTAAACTTGATATGAGTAAATCCTATGATAGGGTTAAATGGGATTTTCTTTTTGTAGTTTTAGAAAAGTTTGGATTCCGGAAGAAATGGGTTAGATGGATTAAAGCTTATGTCTCTACAGTTTCTTATTCAGTGTTGGTCAATGGGTTAGTAACAAAATATTTTAAAGCCAAGAGAGGCCTTAGACAAGGAGATCCTCTATCTCCTTATTTGTTCATTATTATGGCAGAGGTTTTGAGTAGGAACTTAAAGAAGGTTTACAAAGATGGGTTTATAAGTGGACTTAAGGTTTGTAGATGATACAATCCTTTTTGGAAGGGCAAGGATAAATGAGACCAAAGCTTTGAATAACTTTTTAAAGGAATACGAAAGAGCTTCAGGGCAAAAAGTTAATAGAACAAAATCCAAAATTTACTTCCTTAACACTCTTGCTAATATTAAAGCAAGAATTTGCAGGTTGCTTCAAATGGAGGAGGCAAATTTGCCAGCAACTTATCTAGGGATGCCTTTATTTGAGGGGAGAATGAGGATAGAATTATGGAATCCAGTTATTAGTAAAGTTCATAATAAACTTCTAGCTTGGAAAGGTAGATGGTTATCGTTAGCAGGAAGAGTGCAGTTAATTAAGTCAGTCTTACAGGCCATTCCAAAATATTATATGTCATTGTATACTATGCCAAAATCAGTTGAGAAAACTTTAATCTGTATTATGCAATCCTTTTTATGGTCAGGATTACATGATAAAAGGAAATTTCCTTTGGTGAAATGGAGCAAGGCGTGTGATGATAAAAGTAGGGGAGGTCTTGGTTTAAGAGTTCTTACAGATGCAAACTTAGCTCTAAGGGGAAAAGTAATCTAGAGATTGTACAAAGAGAGTCAAACACAATGAGCAAGAATTCTTCTAAGTATGTTGATCCCAATGACCCAAGTTTAATATTTACTGCATTCCATCTACCAAATGGTTCTGCTCTTTGGAATGGTTTAAAAAAATCCATTGATCTTATGATTAAAGGTTTAAGATGGGTGGTGGGAATTGGAGAAAAATTTTCTATTTGGATGGATACTTGGTGTGATAAAAAACCACTCAATTTAGATCCAATTTTGAAACCTTGGATGAGATTGCTTCAAGACAAATATGGTGATAGGGTTTCAAACATTTTGTACAAGGATCGGGAAGGAAGATACAAATGGAAAGAGGATTTTTTTACAAGTATACAAGACACTGATGCTAGGAGGCAATTGAGTATAAAGATAACAGCTGTGATTATTCCGAGGGGGGCAAGGATAAATTGATTTAGGAGTTGAATAGCTCAGAAGAATACACAACAAGAAGTGGATATAATGTACAACACCAACAAAATAATAATATCACTAAAATATGGAGAGATATTTGGGATAGCCCAAGCATTCCTAAAGTCAAAATGTTTGTTTGGCTGGTAGGTCATAGAATAATTTTATCCTGCGATAACCTTATGAAAAGGGGTTTTCATGGCCCCTCTCAATGTGTTTTTTGTAAAAAGAATAAGAGAATAGACCATCTCTTGGGACATTGCTCAATAGTCTGGAATCTATGGCAATGGATTCTTAATATGTTTGGTAAATGCATGGTGATGAATAGCAGAATTGAAGATTGGTTAAAGCAATGGCAAAGCACTTATAAAAGTGAGGCTTTACAAACAATATGGGATTTATCAAAAGATACAATACTTTGGACTGTATGGCTAGAAAGGAATAGAAGAATATTTAAAGGAAAGGAAAGCAGTTTAGAGGTAATGAAAAGGAAGATATGTTTAGCCATAGAGGAGTCTAAACCAACCCTATCAACTCACCCAGTCCCTAATCTAGAAGCAAAGAGCCTTGATAGATGAAGTCAAGTCATTAAATGGAATTATGATGTTGGGTACAAGAGAAGCAAAAATAAGGCAAAGAATATAAAGTGGAAACCACCAGATGTGAAGTGGGTTAAATTGAATTTTGATGGAGCATCTAAAGGAAATCCAGGGTCAGCAGGAGGAGGAATAATTAGAAATTATAGAGGAGAGATTTTGTCTCATTACGCTTTCAATAGTTAAGACAAATAATGAAGTTGAAGCTTAGGCAGCTTTAGAAGGGTTAAAAATATGCAAACAAATGAAATAGAAGAGAGTACGGATGGAAGGTGATTCTCTCATAGTAATAAATGCAATTTTGAGGAAAGCAAAGGCTCCATGGAACATACAAGAGATAATTGTGGAAATTCAAGATCTTGCTAAAGAGTTTGAAGAAATCAGGTTTACACATACATTAAGGGAAGGAAAAAAATGTGCAAATAGGCTAGCCAATAGAGGGCTTTTGATTGAGGATCGTGAAGTTAAATTATCCTTTCCATGGTTAGAGAAAGTAGTAAGTTTAGTTGAAGCTGACAAGAAAATGTTGATTGCCTGAATCAATGAATGATTAAGATTTACTTTAATGTTTTCCATTGGTAATATCTGCTTTATTTTGTAACAATAATGTGTTTCATTTAAACTATTTATTATAATTTTTGTGATTGCACTTGTGTTTCAGGAAGGAAACTAGCAATCCTGATTTGATAAAGCGGACTATGATAGTGCAATGTTTTGGAAATATTACTCTACTAAGATGCAAGGCATAGATAGTAGAGGTGAAGTTTTGGTATTGTGAAGGCTGCTATAGGAAAATGTCAAGAAGGATGCTAAATTCTGGAATATTTGTATTCATACAGAAAATGAAAATCAAGAATTCAAACATTTTATGTAAAATGATGTAGGTTTATAGCTATAGCATCTCAATTGAGATGAGAAGTGTATCTATTTGTAAACTCTCAAGCTCTAAAGAAGAGACTTGCAATTTGTCAAAGGTGGGGGATCCGAATACAACCCCTTATTATCCACCCAAAAAAAAAAAAAAATCTCTTTTGTCCATTTGAAGTCGCAATAGAGGGGTTGACCTGACCAGTGCTAGCAAGGTTTTTAAACTTCTTTGATCACAATATTAATTTCAGTATTCCGCAGAAAAGCTGTGAAGGATTTGGTTATGCTTGTAACATTCATCATAGGTTTGCCAAAGTCACAAGGTATTCGTTCATATGCTTGCTAATTATGCTCATTTTTTAGCCTTCAATTATCCACCCTTGGCTAGAACCATGGGTGAAGTTTTTATGGACAAGGTCCAAAATTTGCACACAATGCCAAAAATTATGGTTAGTGACAAAGATCCCATCTTCACTGGTAATTTTTCGGACTGAGTTGTTAAAGGCTTGGGGAACACGATTAGCTCAAAGTTGAGCATACTACCCTCAAATGGGTTGGCAAACAAAAGTGCAGAATAAGTCTTGAAGGGATATTTGAGATGCTTTGCTTCAGACAAGCAAACTGACAGGAGGAAAACTTATGGGATTAATATTATTGATAAAAATGTTACAATATATAGGCATAAGCCTATATTCAACACATGACACTTGTCAAGAGAAACTGACAAGTGTCAAGGAAGGCATAGTGCACTTTACTTTAACTCTAACATTCCCCCTTAAAGTGCACTATCCTAACTAAAGAAGAAACAAAGCAAGTCAACATTAGGTAACATTCCCCCTTAATGTTGACTTCTCGAAAAACAACCTATCATCCTCCTTATTGCTGATTTGGTCTTAGGCTCGTGCTCTATGCTCTTGGCTCTCCAACTGTGAATAATGCTAGATTCACTGTGTATACATCTCGGTCTATTGCCTCAGGGTCAGCCACTTCAACGGGTCTGTTGCCATTGGGTCAGCCGTCTAAGTGCCTTAGGGTCATCATGGGTGCCTCAGGGTCAGCCACATCTGGGTCTGTTGCCTCTGCAGGTCATCCTCAGAGGATGTTGCCTCTCGTAGGTCACTGACTAGATTCACCATGAGTATGAAATCCCTCCTCATGGTGAACTCAATCTAGAAGGTGTCGGTCTCTGCCGAAAATGCACCTAATGAAAGTAAAAACGAGCCATATAAGAGTGTCGGTCTCTGCCGAAAATGCACTCAATACAATAAAATGAGCCATAGATCCAAATAGGAGGAGAGAAGAAGAAAAGAAGAGAATCTTCTAAAGTGTCTTTGTCTGTAGTCTTCAGAAGTAGATCCGGAAACAACCTCGAATAGAGTCTAGGGTGTCTTTGTCTGTAGTCCCTAGTATAAGTGTCCTTATGGTGACCATGTCATCCCACCGAAATGCATGGGTAACCAGCCGCTGCATTCGCCAAGTGTATAGACAAGATTACTAGGTACAAGGATCACATATAAAAATACCTTGGGAGTGTCGGGTACAACCGAGAGTGCACTCCAAGGTAGAAAAATTTTGAGGCTAAAAAACTCAATGGAAACAGCCTCAAAATTACAATATGACACCACCATTGTGTCCGTCACGGAAAACCGTTTCCAACGACTATAAATACCCCTATGTTCCATTCTCAATGGGGCCTTCATCATGTGGAAAAACAACATGCCTCCGTAGGCAGCAAAATAAACAACCTCGCTCAATGGCGGCATCGCTCTCAGGCGGAATAAAAAACAGTCTCAATTTCCCTCGTAGGGGAATTACATGGGCCATTTGGGCCTTCTACGTCCATGTAGAAAAAAATAGTGCCATGTGGGCCTCTCCACTTCGACTTTGTATTAGAAATATTTATCAATTGACAGTAGAAATAGGGCCATGTGGGCCTATTAAAATGAGTGAAAAATTCCACTAAAATTATGTTCCCCCTATTTACTAATTTAAAAAAAAAACATTTAACCATCCCACTTATCGCCACCGCACTGCAGTCAATAATTCCATGAGCTACAACACGTAACGGCACGGGAGGAAAAAATTTAACTGGAACGTGCAGTCGTCAGGGCCGCAGCGCTCGTCCAACAGTTGCATTTCGTCGATCTCCCAGCATCTCCGAGCCGACCGGAATTCGATCTCCTTTGGGCTTCGCCGCAGCAGCAGGGGTTACAACTCTACCACTGTATTGAGCTTTTCCTTGTTTTGAATGCCAGTCTTCCGCCACTCTGCTCTCACACCGCCGTCACGCACTCCTGCAACATTTTTATCCGCCAGCGCCTGCCAGGGCTTCGCAGGGCTCCCTTCCCGGGCCCGTCTCTTGACGGCGATTTGCCCATCACAGACGCCGCCACCGCGGGTTTTTTAACAGATCGAACCCTGCCGCGGTGCATGAAATATCCGCAGCTAGGGTTTTCGCCAAGCAGGGCATTAAATGTCCGCAGCTCTGCGACGCTCTACGAATTCGATCTTCAAATTGCGCCGTCAAATTTTAGAAAACACAACAAATCTCATGTGAACTCCTCCTCGAGCATATCACCCCTCTCTTTCGCAGTCGATTCTGAGATCCAGGGGCGCAGGACAGAACGTTTTAAAAATGGTAATGCCAGTTGTCTCGTAGCTTTGCTCCGGCCAGTTCGCGGCGTTGTCCACGATTCGAATCATCCCTCTTTCTCCGCCTAAAGAGCAGCTTCTTAATCCATGCTCAACAGCAGCCGTGCTTTTCAAGTTCTGAAACCCCAAACAGTCTGGTGGAACAGGGACGCCTCGAGTAATCCTGGAGGAAATTCACGGCACGAAGAACGTTCACGCGGAATTCGACGACCTAGTGGAAGCCAGCGAGATTGCCCGCTCCATCCAGCATCCCTTCCGCAATCTCTTGGAGCGCAAGAACAGGCCCCAGCTCGTGGTGGCCTGCTACATTCCAGCTTTCCAGCAATTGACGGGAAACAACTCGTTTCTGTTCTACGCGCCCGTCATTTTCCAAAGCCTAGGGATGGGGAAACAGTTGCAGCAACATGCTAACAGTTGCAGCAACATGTCCAATCGTGTGTGCAACTGCCACCGGTGCCAAAGCCTTCGAAAACTCAAAAAAAAAATCACCCCAAGGTCGAATTCAACACTCAAAAAATCACAGAAACCCCATCCGAAGATACAGAACTAACGCAGTGTTAAAATCCGACGATCCAAGCCGCCAAAAGAACCACCTTTAAAAAAAATCCGCGCAGTCTTAGCACCAAACCCTAAAATCTTCTTCCTCCAACACCCGATAAAACTTCCATCGACATAAACAACGAAACCCTACTTTCACCGATAGAAACATCGCCCGCTTCTATTTTTTTTTCTGTCTGTTGCCGCTGATGATAAAGATATTGATCTGCTGCGGGTTCGTTCACAGTGTCGGGGCGAGGGTTTCTTTCAGGTAAAACAATCAAAATCGCAAAGAATAAAGGCCAAAGCTCAGGTTCTTTGCCCTCCCCGAGTTTCAGACTCGTGATCTCGTGATGCATCCGTTTTCTTGTCTAGCTGCAAAAAAAAAATTCTACACCATTTTTTAAAAAAAATGACAAACTCTATTCCTCAACATCTCATGGCTCCAAGCAATGATTGTTTCAGGGGCAACCATGAGTTTTTCTCTTTCTTCAACTGACTTTCTGGTTTCTGATCCACAAATGTGGAGAGCATACTCCCTGAGCCATGAAAAAAAAAAAACTGAGGAAGAAATGGAGGAGGAAGAAGGAAAAAATTGAGGGGGGGATTTCCATGAGGGAAATCCCCCCTCAAGCTCACAAGGCTAGAGAAGGCCTGGAGCTCTGATACCAAATGTTAGGAGGAAAACTTATGAGATTAATATTATTGATAAAAATATTACAATATATAGGCATAAGCCTATATTCAACACATGACACTTGTCAAGAGAAACTGACAAGTGTCAAGAAAGGCATAGTGCACTTTACTTTAACTCTAACACAAACATACTGGATTGAACAGCTATCCTTATCAAAGTGGAGGTATAACATATCTTACTGTATTTTAACCAAAATGATCCCATTTCAAGCTCTTTATGACTATCCACCATCCTCTACCACATCATATTTGCAAAGTCATTTCAAGGTTATAGCAATCAGGGATCATTTGGCTCATCAAAAAGAATTTCTGTAATTCTTGCGACATAATTTGGAAATGGCACAGAACAAAATGAAGCAACAGGTAGACCATCACATAAGCAAAAGGCAAAAGGCACTGAGGTTGAAGACTAGGCCTTTCTACAGCTTAAGCACTATAAATAAGCCTTACTAAAGCAACAAACTTGCTTCCTGATACTATGGGACCTACAAAGTGTTATCTGGGATAAGTAGCATGCCCTCAAGTTGAAGCTTCACCATCCTCCTAGAATTCACCCAGTCTTACAGATATCTTGCTTGAAGAAAGTAATAGCTCAACATGTTCCAGTTTAGATGGAGTTACCAAACTTGATGAAAAGGGCACTACTGTTTTGGATCCAAAGGAGATTGCAGACATGTTTGTCAAGCAGTTGTACTTGATCAAGTGAAAGAAGCAAACATTGGAAGATGATACATGGGAAGAAATTTTCATGCAAAAGAATCTAGGATTGGCAAGCACTGTGGACAACTCTTTTCCAAAGGGGAGGACGTGCCCCTTGACATGGGCCACTAGATTTAGGGTGTTCCCGATTTGTGGCAAGCATGTGGTTAGATACGAGTTGTTTTTTATTATTATTTTTACTACAGTCCAACGTTTTAGGTTTACAGTTAAACTATATAAATGGGGAGTATATTTCTTGTTTTAGGCATCAGTTGATTCATCTCTTGTTCTCTATTAATGTCATTTGTAACCAGATTGGCTATTGGTAGGCCACTCTCTCACAAGGGTTCTGCTGCAATCATACCTGTACTTAGATTTGTTTGCTTGCTATTTGTATATTACTTTGGATTTTCTTAATCAATTATATTGAGTGCATGATTGTTGGTGATTTGTTAATTGTTGCATGCTACAGATTTGTTTGGTTTGGAGCTGGGCAATGCCATGCTACTAATTGATCTCTAAATGAAAATGTATATCTAAGTTTCCGTTTTGTATCAGTTCTCTAACACTGCATTCAGCTCCAAGAAGAGTTATCTGCCTTCATGTCAGAGGTTTCTGATGTTTAAGGAAGATTTGACTGTAAATATTGGAGCCGAGATAGATCTATGTAGAAAAGACTTTGAGACTATAAACATAGGAGCAAATGCTGATGTTTTATCCCTCCTCAATTATGTTGGGCAAAGGGCTCCTTGTCACTATCAAGTTGTCTGATGCTGAGGTCCATATACTAGTATTATTTAGGAGTGTAAGATAAGACTACTGTAGTCAAAATGAAGAGGTTAAAAAGCCAAACAATTTATGTTTGAATGTTTTCATATACAAGTGTTTATCTGTTCAAATACACAAGTTCCTTGTCAACAGACTAAACCTAAGGCACAAGACATGCCCTTCCAGCAAAACCTATTAGCCATGAGTTCACAATTAATGCGTTATAACCTCAATTGAGGAAAATAAATATAACATGACTTAAATGGCTAACCAATTCCAACAAACAGCTTAATTGTAAGTGCTTCCCCCCCCACCAAGTCTCTTACTAACATTCTATTCAGAAATAATGAAATCCCAAAAAAAAAAATGTTTTAGTCATATTGTTTACATTACTACTTAATAGGGTTTTGTTTCGAGAACCTGAATAGAAAGAAACTACCTTTAGCAACAAACAAACAGACACTCAGTAAACCTTGCTTTAATCAGCCAAAAACAATGTGGCATAATATTTGCATAAACATTGTTCTGCCTAAAAGGGAGTCATTGACAAAGACAAAGAAACCTTGTCCACCAAAGGACAATTCAAACAGAGCAGGCGCCAGAGACAACTTTGGACGATGTTATGATTTATGAAAAAATCGAAGCACAAATAATCAAATCATTATAAGACATCCTAGGGAGTTTTCTAAATATTTTGGAGGACAGTCACTCCCAACATACCACCAAGGTCACTTGTTAAGAATGTAATAAGTTCAGGTACTATCTATCATCTACATTGCCTCCTCTTACATCTATTAAGGGAAACATAAATGATAGTGTGATTTAGAATTCCAAAAAATATGATTTCATAAAAATGTTCTGACAAAATAATGGCAAATTTATTCAAGAAAAGCAATGTTCTTTTATAAATTATGAACCTCACATTTTCTCGACATCTCATGCAAAGGCTCTCAATTTGGTCGACTGGATTGGCTGCCTCATCATCAGCAGACAAAGCCTCAGCTGCTCTTCCAACATCAGCAATAATTTCTTTCGTACCCATTAGCTACCTATTGATTGCCAGAATACTTAAAACAACAGGACAGTGTACCCTGTCGTTGCACGAATCCTGCACAATGCCCAATATCAAGAATCAATTAATAAAACATATCAATTTGCTTTTCAATTACACATATCAAGCATAAAGCACAATGCCCAATATCAAGAATCAATTAATAAAACATATCAATTTGCTTTTCAATTACACATATCAATCATAAACCACAATGCCCAATATCAAGAATCAATTAATAAAACATATCAATTTGCTTTTCAATTACACATATCAAGCATAAAGCACAATGCCCAATATCAAGAATCAATTAATAAAACATATCAATTTCCTTTTGAATAACACATATCAAGCATAAATTTTATCGTGCTTGATTGAATTACTCTTGATATGCAGTTTTATTTGTTGCATTGGGTTCATCTGTAGACAGCATTCTTGGATCGATGGCTCAGGTCATACTCCTAACCATAATTGAGAAAATCTGCAAAAAACCTGCAGAATCCTGATTTTTTGCCAATTTTTTAAAATGTCGATGCAATCGGCAACTCTTGGCGATGCAAAGATTTTTTGCCGATTTTTTGAAAAAAAAATCAGCATCGCCAATTTTTTGCCGATTTATTCAAAAAATATGCAATTTTTTTTCAGGCTGCGGCCGATTTAGGATTTTTTTATACAAGCCCATTTTTCAGTTGTTAATGTTTGAACTTCGAAGTTTAAAGTTTAAACCCTAAACCCGAAACTCTCTTTTTAAGTAAATATTGCTGCCTGATAACTATGTATGTAAGCCCATTTTTCAGCTGTTAATGTTTGAAACTTTGAACTTTGAAGTGGTTTTGTTTTTTTCCTCCTCTTTTTAAGTAAATATTGTTGCCTGGTAACTATGTATGCAAGCCCATTTTTCAGCTGTTAATGTTTGAATTTGAAACTTTGAACTTTGAACTTGAAGTTTAAACCCTAAACCCTAGTCTAGGCCCTAGGGTTTTGGGTTTTATTTTCCTCCTCTTTTTATGTAAATATTGCTGCCTGATAACTATGTATGCAAGCCCATTTTTCAGTTGTCAATGTTTCAATTTGAAACCCTAAACCCTAGCCTTCTGATTTAAGGTTTAGGTTTTTTTTCCTTTTTTCAAATGATTGTAACTTTGTTGTCACTTGTTTCCATGTGCAGGCATATGAAAAATGAAACCTTTTTTTCCTTCTTGTTACTTGTATAAGCAATACAAGATGTGTTTTGTCACTTTCATGTGTACTTAAAGCTTGAGCCTTGTATGATGTCTTGATATGAATTATTGCTTTTATTGCAATATTTGATTTGCATAATATTAATTCATTGTAATATGCATGAAAAAAAACTTTTTTTCAATGAAAATTTTCGTTTTCTTTATTTTTTTTCTTTGCCGATTTTTTTGCTGATTCCCGTGCCGATTTAAAAAAACGCCATTTCTTTACCGATTCCAATTTTCTCAACTATGCTCCTAACCCCTTCATTTGTATTAAAAAAAAAAAAGGACTATTTTGGCAGATAACACAAAAAATTGTCCCCACAGCTAGATCCACAAGCTAAGTCTTTCACATCATGGGCATACAAGTTCTAATTCTGTGAATGTGCAATTGTTTCTCAGAACATTCATAAGCCAACATTTATGCAAACAAAAAAGAATTGAAACTACCAGGCTTATAAGATTGCAATTAGCATTGTTAATAGAAATTCTTAATTAGAATTGCAATTAGAAAAGGAGAATCAGACATGATCACCAAGCAAAGATGCCTATATCAAAGTGAAAGAAGAATCATACCAACCCAAGGAAAAAAACCGAAGTTTACAGAAGTAAGCTTCCAGTGGCAAAACTGGTGTTTTCCTGCAAAAATGGAGCATATATATAAGTGCGAGGTGTAACTTCCTCAAGCTTGATAATATTTAGTAACTTATACCTACTAGGTTGCATATGCTCCTCCAATATTTCCCCACTCCATAATTGACACACAGAATTGAATTTTTTTTAAATAATAATAAAATATAATAGTTGGTAAGGGGTCAAAAAGGTGATGGTCTAGCTGTAATTGTGCTTTGTAAATTACTCATGGTTTGAAGTTAAAATCTCCCTTTAGAAACTGGTCGAGTGAGAGATTTTATTTTCTAATAAGAAATTGACTAAGAATAATGTTAAGAAATTGATTGTAGAAACATAGCAGGAAGACAAAGAATATCTTTAATAAAAAGAAAAATAAAAAGATAAGATATGGTTAACTGACCCAACAGCTAATGTAATATTCTGATATTTTAATAGAAGAGAAACAATAGAAGCTACACATAACTCATTAAATATAAAAATTAAATCTCCCCACAAAAAGAGTGCATTGTAATGTAGAGTGTGGGAAAAATAATATTATAAACTAGAACACATAATTTTAATAATATTTTTTCTTAAATCGGTTATATGGAATTGAAGTGAGTCTCGTTAGTATTACATTGTAATCAACAAAGTTGGGCAATTATACATGTATCACTTTCAAACTTGGATCTCTTTCATGAAAGCTGAGGAATATAACTGGTTAAAACTAATACCATTATTTATATATACTAGATATTTAATAAAATTTTAATAATATTAAATAAAATAATCAGGAACAAAACCCGTCTCAATTCCATATAATCCTTTGTAAAACAAAAATATATATATAAAAGGGGCCATCAGACATACTATAATGACCCTCGTCAATTGAATGATAAATAATGTTATTAGTGAAGGAAAACATTAAAGTATAAGGAGTGTATAAAGTTTATAAGAGTTGCAACAGCTGTTTAAAGCGATTTTGTTAGCTTTATTTTTATTTTTAAACAGAGTGCAGAATACATATGAACTGACATACAGAGAAATGACGAACAAGGAATTCCAGGAATCGATGAAGTTCGAAGCCTTCACTGCAAAACTCCTGAGAGGAGTAGTAAAACATTTTACCGCATTTTAGATAATGAACTTTAAAACAAAACTCTTCATGAACTATGAACTGACATACAGAGAAATGACGAACAAGGAATTCCAGGAATCGATGAAGTTCGAAGCCTTCACTGCAAAACTCCTGAGAGGAGTAGTAAAACATTTTACCGCATTTTAGATAATGAACTTCAAAACAAAACTCTTCATGAATTACTTTGTTGAAGCTTTGTGTTGTAAACAACATGCGTACCTCAAATTTGAAGCAGATAACCTGCTCTGCTTTCAGCAATACAAAGAGTGTATGTACGCAGTGGTTTTAAGCAGGAACGCACAACAGAATGTATTCGAAAGAGCTAATCGCTCTGGGTCTTTCTCAAACTTTCTATTTCGCTTTTTATTATTCAATGCATCGAACACCAACACTTCTTTCCGATGTTGTCTTTAGATTTTACCTGGAAGGTACCTGAGATGGTTGAGCATTAGGGCTTATGAAACTGAGATGGTTGAGGTAACTTTAATCTTTTATTGGAATATTAAAACTAATCCTCATGTAACATTAAAACTAATATTTTTGTCTGGGAAACATTTTAACAGTTCAACGGTTCAGGTTTGTAGTTGTAAAGGTTTCTTCCAGAAATTAATTTTTTTTAAATAATATTATAGTTTATAGTCATAAAGGTTTCTTCTATATACTAATTTTTTAAATAATATTAATATTTTTTGTAGTTGGAGCTTGTAGCCTGTCCTATAAACCAATTTTTATTTTTTATTTAATTATATACTCTAATTTAGTCACTGATATCTAATTATATACTCTAGTCACTCACTATGGTGTATAATTTTTTTTATAAGTTTTTCTTTAGAGTCACAATTTTTTGTTATTGAGTCGAATTAGTCAAATTTTGATACTAAATATTGATAATATATTTATAATAGTTATCAAGTGGTGTTAGTTTAATAGTTAGATTTATTAACATTTAGAGAGGAGACCCAAATCTTAAATATTGATAATATATTTATAATAGTTATCAAGTGGTATTAGTTTAACTAGTTAGATTTCTTAACATTTAAAGAGGAGACCCAAATCTTATATATATATATATATATGATGAGATCTTTTTTAATCCAATATAATGATTTAAATATAAGTGAGACAGTTTTAATCTGGGATTAAAACTGTCCCACTTATATTTAAATGAATGGGATTAAAATTGTCCCACTTATATTTAAATGGTTATATGGGATTAAAACTGTCCCACATATGGATGGGATCTTTTTAATCTCATATAAAAACGCTGAGAGTTATTAATCTCGAGGCGTCTATCTCATTTCTTGGGGGTGTGATCTCCAATTTATTAAACAGTTGCAACGGTTGGTTAGTCGGTTGTTTTAGTTTAAATATTTTAAATGTTTGCAACGGTTGGTTAGTCGGATGTTTTAGTTTAAATATTTTAAATGTTTTTTTTGTTAATATCGACTTTTTAAATAAATAAATAAAAAATGTTTGCGGCATGACATATATGACCTCTTTGCCTCCCACCCTCCTATCTACAATTGTAGGAACGCCTCTTTTTAATCCCATATAACCATTTAAATATATATAGTGTTTCTAACTTAATTCATTCCTAATTAAATAGTTTTAATCCCAATAGTTTTAATCCCATATAACCATATATATATATAAAAAAAAAAAAAAATATAATATATATATATATATATATATATATAAACTTAATTCCTTCAAATATCTATATGGTGTTTCTAACTTAATTCCTTCCTAATAAAATAGTTTTAATTTCATATCACCATTTATATATTGGTTCAAACTTTTTTATATATATATAGGCGGAGTCGTTTTAATCCCATGTAAACATTTAAATATATATATATATAGTGGTTCAAACTTAATTCCTTCCTAATTAAATATTCCATAACAACTTGATTCTTTTAATCTCATATAACCATTTAAAAAATATATATAATATATATATATATATATATATATATATATATATATATATATATAGTGCTTCAAACTTAATTCTTTCCTAACTAAATATTTCATAATAAAATGATTCTTTTAAGTAGTAAATCTTGAGGTTAGTATGAGAAACCCTATATTTGCAGTGATTCAAACTTCTTTCTATATATATATATATATATATATATAAAATAATGAAATATTCCATATTTTTTTAATCTCATATAACCATTTAAATATATATATATATATAGTGCTTCAAACTTAATTCTTTCCTAACTAAATATTTCATAATAGAATGATTCTTTTAAGTAGTAAATCTTGAGGTTAGTATGAGAAACCCTATATTTGCAGTGATTCAAACTTCTTTCTAACTAAATATTATATATATATATAGTGGTTCAAACTTAATTCCTTCCTAACTAAATATTTCATAACAACCAGATTCTTTTAAGTTTTATTTCAATCTTGTTTTTTGTCTTTGGACTGAGGTTAGTGTGAGAAACCCCATATAACCATTTAAATATATGTATATAGTAGTTCAAACTTAATTTCTTCCTAATTAAATATTTTATAACAACATGATTCTTTTAGTCCAAGGTTCAAACCGTAGGTGAGACGAGTGTGTGAGGGGGTGGGTGTGTGGTGGTTGTGTGTTAAATTTCCTATGGATAAGCATAGCTCGGTTTTACGAGGGGTTATGGTTGGTGTGTGGTGGTTGTGTGTTAAATTTCCTATTGATAAGCATAGCTCGACTTTGATGGATCATGGTTGGGAGGAGATTGATCAACCCTGTGCATTGGTCGTAGGGGTTTTTCACACTTTATATATTATATATTAAAATATATATATATATATATATATATATATATATATATATATATATATATATAGTTCAAACTTCCTTCTTAACTAAATATTTCATAACATGATTCTTTTAAGGTTAGTGTGAGAAACCTTATATTTATAGTGGTTCAAACTTAATTCCTTCTCAATGATTCTTGTAAGTAGGTTTTATTTCAATCTTGTTTTTTGAGTGAGGTTAGTGTGAGAAACCCTATATTTATAGTGTTTCAAACTTAATGTTTTTCCTAACTAAATATTTCACAACAACATGATTCTTTTAATCCTGTATATTATATAATAATTTATTTATTTATAATAGTTCAAACTTTTTTTTTTATTTGGTTAGTGTAAGAAACCCCTATGGCCAACGCACAAGGTTGGGTAGGCTCCCCAACCATGATCCCTCTTAAAGCCAAGAGTTATGCTTATCAATAGGGAATTTAATACACAACCACCACACACCCACCCCCTCACACACTCATCCACGTCGCGGTTTGAACCTTGGACCTCCTAAAAAAGAGTTAAAGCCCGAACCATTGCACTGTCCCCTTGGGACATAATGGTTCAAATCTTAATTCCTTTCTAATTAAATATTTCATAACAAAATGATTCTTTTAAGTAGGTTTTATTTCAATCTTGTTTTTTTGTTTTTGACTGAGGTTAGTGTGAGAAAGCCCTAAGATCGACACTAAGGATTGGGCATCCCTATCCCAACCATGAGCTTTGATAAAGGTGAGAGTTGAGCTTATCAATAGGGGCCAAACTGTGCCCACTGAGACATAGTGGTTCAAACTTAATTCCTTTCTAATTAAATATTTCATAACAACATGATTCTTTTAAGTAGGTTATATATATAGTTCAAACTTCCTTCTTAACTAAATATTTCATAACATGATTCTTTTAAGGTTAGTGTGAGAAACCTTATATTTATAGTGGTTCAAACTTAATTCCTTCTCAATGATTCTTGTAAGTAGGTTTTATTTCAATCTTGTTTTTTGAGTGAGGTTAGTGTGAGAAACCCTATATTTATAGTGTTTCAAACTTAATGTTTTTCCTAACTAAATATTTCACAACAACATGATTCTTTTAATCCTGTATATTATATAATAATTTATTTATTTATAATAGTTCAAACTTTTTTTTTTATTTGGTTAGTGTAAGAAACCCCTATGGCCAACGCACAAGGTTGGGTAGGCTCCCCAACCATGATCCCTCTTAAAGCCAAGCGTTATGCTTATCAATAGGGGATTTAATACACAACCACCACACACCCACCCCCTCACACACTCATCCACGTCGCGGTTTGAACCTTGGACCTCCTAAAAAAGAGTTAAAGCCCGAACCATTGCACTGTCCCCTTGGGACATAATGGTTCCAATCTTAATTCCTTTCTAATTAAATATTTCATAACAAAATGATTCTTTTAAGTAGGTTTTATTTCAATCTTGTTTTTTTGTTTTTGACTGAGGTTAGTGTGAGAAAGCCCTAAGATCGACACTAAGGATTGGGCATCCCTATCCCAACCATGAGCTTTGATAAAGGTGAGAGTTGAGCTTATCAATAGGGGCCAAACTGTGCCCACTGAGACATAGTGGTTCAAACTTAATTCCTTTCTAATTAAATATTTCATAACAACATGATTCTTTTAAGTAGGTTTTATTTCAATCTTGTTTTTTTGTTTTTTACTGAGGTTATTGTGAGAAACCCCTAAGATTGACACTAAGGATTGGGTATCCCTATCCCAACCATGAACTTTGATAAGGTTGAGAGTTGAGCTTATCAATAGGGACCAAACATACAGCCATACATACACCCTCTCACACACTCGTCCATACTGCGGTTTGAACCTTAGACCTCTTGAAGAAGATCTAAAGATCGAACTATTACGCTATCCCTCGAAAACTATTTCAATCTTGTTTTAATAGTTAAAAATAACACAATAATATATCAAATAGTAATATTTTAATTGGTTTAATCTATTAATATTTAAGGAAAGGATCAAATTTTAACCTTGACAAGTTAGTAATTGTAATAATATAAAAGGAGGTGGGTCTACTTTCATTCCATATATCCAATTAAAAATTAATAATGCAATGGAGTTTAAATAGATAATTATATTTTAACGATGGAATATAATCTAAAGATAAATAACTTATTTATTTTTTCTAGAGAACAAGGGGTTGTATTATGGTTCTCCACCCTTGAAAAATCACAACTCTCTCATTTAGAGCATGAGACTTTACAAATAGATTCAATTTTCATCTCAATTGAGTTGTTATAGCTAGAAACCTACATAATTTTACATAAAATGTTTGAATTTTTATTTTTATTTTCTGAATATTTTTCAATTTTTTGTGTGAATACAAATATTCCATAATTCAACGTCCTTCTTGATATTTTCCTATAACATCCTTCACAATACCAAAATTTCACCTTTGTTATTTATGCATCACATCTTAGTAGAGTAATATTTTTATTTTTTAATCTTTTTCAATTTTTTGTGTGAATACAAATATTCCATAATTCAACATCTTTCTTGATATTTTCCTACAATAGCCTTAACAATACCAAAATTTCACCTCTACTATTTATGCATTACATCTTAGTAAAGTAATATTTCTAAAATCTCATACTATCATAGTCTGCTATACTAGATTTGGATTGTTAGTTTCCTTCTAAAACACAATTGCAACCACATAAATTATAATAAATAGTTTATATGAAAGCATATTAATGTTATACAAAATATATATTACCAACGAAAAACATTAAAGTAAATCGTAATCGTTATTCAAATAAGACAGTCAACATTTTCTTGTCAGCTCTAGCTAAACTTACTACTTCCTCGAACTATGGAAAAGATAATTTAACTTCATGATCCTCAATTAAAACACCTCTATTGGCTAGCATGTCTACACCTTTGTTTCCTTCCCTTAATGTATGTGTAAGCTTGATTTCTTCAAACTCTATAGCAAGGTCTTGAATTTTCACAATTATCTCTTGTATTTTCCATGGAGCCTTTGCTTTCCTCAAAATTGCATTTATTACTATGAGTGAATCACCTTCCATCCATACTTTGTTCCATTTCATTTGTTTGCATAATTTTAAATCATTCAAAAGCTGCCCAAGCTTCGACTTCATTATTTGTCTTAAATCCACTATTGAAAGTGTAATGAGATAAAATATCTCCTCTATTATTTCTAATTATTCATCCTCTTGTTGGTCCTGGATTTCCTTTAGATGCTCCATCAAAATTCAACTTGACCAACTCCACATATGGTGGTTTCCACTTTATATTCTTTGCCTTCTTTTTATTTTTCATGTATCCAACATCATAATTCCATTTGATGACTTGACTCCATCTATCAAGTCTCTTTGCTTCTATATTAGGGATTAGGTGAGTTGATAGGGTTGGTCTAGACTCCTTTATAGCTAAAAAAATATTTATTTTTATTACCTCTAAATTGCTTTCCTTTCATTTAAATATTCTTCTATTCCTTTCTAACCATATAGTCCAAAGTATTATATATTTTGATATATCCCAAATTGTTTGTAAAGCCTCACTTTTAAAAGTGCTTTGTCATTGCTTTAATAATTCTTCAATTTTACCATTCATCACCATGCATTTACCAAACATATTAAGAATCCATTGCCATAGTTACTAGACTATTGAGCAATGTCCCAAGAGATGGTCTATACTCTCCTCTTAATTACAAAGAACACATTTTGAGGGGCCATGAAAACCCATTTTTCATAAGGCTATCCAAGGATAAAATTCTTCGATGACCTACTATCCAAACAAACATTTTGGATATTCCTATTTTTTTTGTGCTTTACATTATCCCAAATATCTCTCCACATTCTTACAATATCCTTAGATAAGTTACTGGCAAATTGTCCTCCTCCATTTGAAGTAACCTGTATATCCCTACTTTGATTTTAGTTGGGGTGTTTAGGAAGTAAACTTTGGATTTTGTCCTATTAATTTTTTGCCCTAATGCTCTTTTGTATTCGTTTAATAAGTTATTCAAAGCTCTGGCCTCATTTATCCTTGCCCTCCCAAAAATATTGTATCATCTACAAATTGTTGATGGGTGTTGTTGTTGATGTTGTTACTAGCCTTAAGACCACTTATAAGCCCATATTTGTTATTCTTTTGCAAGTTCCTACCCAAAATCTATGCCATAATAATAAACAAATATGGTGATAGAGGATCTCCCTATCTAAGACCTCTTTTGGCTTTAAATAATTTTGTTACTAACCCATTGACCAACATTGAATATGAAATTGTAGAGACACAAGATTTAATCCATCTAACCTATTTCTTCCCAAATTCAAACTTTTCTAATATTGCAAAAAGAAAATCTCATATGCTTTACTTGTATCAAATTGTAAGATCATTGTTTCCTCTTTTCTTGAAGATGTTGAATGCATAACTTCATGTGATCCCATTCAGAATATGTCTCCCTTTCATAAATCATCCTTGCTCTTCTAAAATAATCTTGTCTAACAGTGGTCTTAAAGAACTCACCATCACTTAAGATATAATCTTATATGCCATATTACATAGGCTAACAGGTCTAAATGAGAAACAATTTTGCATTCTTCTTTTTTGAAATTATGGTAAGACATGTTGCATTTATTTTATAAGGTATGTATTGTTTTACCTTAGACTGTTCCACTAGTACCAATAAAGAATCCTTCACTATATCCCAATTATGTTGATAGAATGTTGCAGAGAGTCCATCTAGACCTAGGGATTTATCCTTATTAAAAGAGAAAATAGTAAATGAACTTCTTCTAGAGTAATAGGCTCCATTAGTTTCCTATTGTATTCATATGTAATAATTGAAGTTACTTCTTGTAGAAGTTTATCATTAAGAACTTCAAACTCATATGATCCTAGAATATTATGATAAAAAGAACTTGGACTATTATGATCACCTTTTTGAAATTCTAAAAGTTTATCTTTTCTTTCTTCTTAAAAATATTTCCAAAAGTGTTCATGTTCCATTCTTTTAATCTAGTTGTCATTGATTTAATTTGTTTTGAAAGTGTAAACAACACAATGCTTCCTGAAGAATTCCACATATGTGCTATCATATCAACAAATTGAGGATGGTCTTCCCACATTTGCTCATAATCAAATTACGATTTTTTTTGAATTTAATTAGCACAATTTTAACTCTTATTGGCCATTGATCTAAACCAATCCTTATCAAGGTATTAATTTTAGCACAAGTCCCTTCATCTAGCCAATGATCTGAGGGTATGCATCTATCTAATTTTGTTGCTATTGAGTTTTGGCCTTTCTTGTTGTTGGTCCATGTATAGTTGTCTTCTTCAAAATTTACCTCCTATATATTATTGTTTTAATAAAAGCTAAGAAATCTCTCATACTTTGGGTTAATTTCCTAATTCCCCCAATTTTTTCATCCAAATTGGTTATGGCATTAAAATCTCCTATGATCATGAATCATGTTTCTTGGTATTTACTTCTCATAAAGGCTTCAATTCCACTCCAAAATTATAATCTACATGACTGAGTTGTAGGTCCATAGACATTGGTAAGTATGAAATGAATATATGCAAAGAAGCATGTGACTAAAGAGGCTATCCAATGCCCAGTTTTATGAATGGTTACACAAGATATTCTCAAAGGATTCCAACAAGTTAGAATTCCTTTTGTCGCTCATTTGGAATCTATAACATCCCATTCACATCTTGCCCATACTCCTTTCATGGTTTTAGAAACTTTTTTTGTTGCTTTAGTTTTTTGGATACAAAGGAGATTGGGCTTATTACTTAAATAGAGGTCCTTGATACACCTGTACTTTGAGGGGCCATTAAAACCCCTATTGGAGCCAAATTTGACTCAAATTTTGCTACCCCTTTTTAATTTTTTTTTGTTTCAATTGAAAACCTCAGCATGGCATTTCCCTATTGTAGTTTACACCAGAGGTTGATTTTTCATGATTTTATTTGATGAGCTTAAATTTGGTCATTGATTATGCTAGTACCCTTAATAATGTTGAATTATCCAAGCAAAGGGTTAGGAAATTTTTTTATTAATTAAAACCGTTAAAAATAAAAATCCAAACTCCTACCCTCCTAAATTAAAGCCCCCCTTGGGTATAAATTGAATGTTAAAATCATTAAGTCCTAAGGTCCGAAAGAATATCACCTAGGATTAATAAAATTAAATCATTAAAATCCAAAGGTCCCAGAAGAAAAGGGGTCTAATAAGGTTGTTGTGGTCTAAAAATGCATAAGCCCAATGTGTGAAGCCAAGGTTAAAAATTGAACTTCAAATAAAAATAAGGGTATTCGCCTCCTTGTTAAAATTCGAGCATCTTTGAGTTATATCTATAGTTGCGTATGATCCTGCCTCTATCCAATGATAGCGCGTTAATGAACCCTTCAACAAATCATTTTGACCAGGCCAACATGATTCACATTAATAAAATAAGCTTAGCATAAGTTTAATTAATTCATATATATCATGTGCCCCCCCTGACCATGCAAATCGATGGCAACGATCCATCGAGAACAAAGATCAACGGGTGCACTTCGTTCGACAATCTATGTCACTTGAAAGCCTAAGTATTGGATCATTAACTTTGATTATTTGATTAAGTAATCGATGACAACGCCGCACTAAGGATAAGATCTAACAGTTACGGTGTATTCAATTTTTCTTTAAAATGTGCCTTATGAGATCTACAATAGCGATTAAATGTGTTCCCAAATTAATGGTTGCGTCGTTCGTTAAGTACTAACCCCGTAGGTGAAAACGATCGACGGTAGCAAAGATTCACACCAAGATCAACGACGGTGATCCAATCAATATAAAAAAAAATAGAATGGCAACACTTCGATCAATGACAGTGCTTCGATCAAGCTTGAAGATCAACGAATGCGTTTTATTCCACATTCCTTTTATCACTCGAAAACCTAAGAAAAAGGGAATCAACGATCGCGAATGACGCATTAAAATCTGACGGCGGCGAACGAGTCGAAATCAAAAGGAAAAGATAAATCATAACAGATCAAGGGTTGAGGTATAGCTTGAGTTGATTCGAAGGGACCAAGAAACAAGTCACATATAAACAAGATCAATGGATGTTTTTTAAGCAAACGTAAATCGATGGACGCAATTTAATAAAAGGAATTAAAAGTTTGAGGAGCCCTAAAAGCTGAATCAGATCAACGGCTGCGACGTATCCCAAGAATATCAATGGTGTTTATCACTCCAGACCCACAAAATTTATAAGCTGGTCAAGTCAACGATCAATGGCTACAATTCAATAAAGAAACATCTGATAGTCAAGGTATAACCTGAAGTTACTAAAGTCATGCCAAGTCCCATCAAATCCAACGATTGCACCCCATCATTGTATGATCTAACGATTGGAACATAGAGAGGTTCTTAGACATCAACAACTGTGTTAACCCTCCTCAGGATCCGATAGTAGCGCACAAATTAAAGACTTAAGTAATGAATCAACCACGTAAATCCGATGGTAGCACTCCATTGAGATTAAGAGGATCCGACGACGGTGAGTGAGTCAAAGTCAACACAATAGAATACAAGTGGGGCTAACCTAATAAGCATCTTCTAATGAATCCAACAGATGCGCTCCATCTCGAAATGATCCAACGGTAGTACACGCTTCAAAGGTAGATAAAATGGTAAGCTTAAATCGACTCTTGATTAATTAAATTTTAACCACATTTAACAAGGGTCCTAACACGTTATTAATTGCCACCTTTATTTTGATTAGTCAATATTAAACAAAGAAGGTTCGAGGCATGTTTCTTTCGATTAACTAACCCACAAGTTATAAAATATCCAAGGCAGCGATAAACAAAATATTGATCCAACGACTACGCTCGATCACGATTGCTCAAGGGAATTTAGGGTACCCAAGATAATGATGGGCACTCACATCAAAAACCAAATCTTATGGAGATCCCTAGGACAATTTTTGCCAACTAAAAATGTAATCAATCCCTAAGATTTAATTATCGTTCGGGGCCAAGGTGGCACGAGGATCAAAATGGAGGCCATCCTTATCACTCATCATGACTCCACATTAGAAAAGAAGAATATTTAGAAACCAATAGCAAAGTTTCAAATGATTGCAGATACACAAACCAAAGGACCCAAAGACACATAGGATGACAGGCTCTACCTGTCATTGAGGCTCCACCTTGAAAGGAATGTGTTGGCAAATTTCTTTCGGTCCATTTTAAAAAGGTGGTTGGTAACACCGTATTAATGAAAAAACTTATGAAATATATCAAACTCATTTCACGACCTAGTATTTGAGCTCACAAAATCAGTCAAGTTTACCACCCTAGTGATCTAAGAGCAAAAACTAGTACGCAAGAATTATAAAGAGGAGAAGAGTTTTGAGCTTTCCTATTTTCAGAGGGATTGGACTCGTTATCCTAGACACAATGGCATCATGGGGAGACATTTTTATGCCTGAAGATACTAGAGAAGTAGTGAAGTTCATCACAGATTGGTCATCGTACTCTGAGATCTTTGGATCACTTGTACCCGACAGCATGATGTACGAGTTCGCTCAAAAATGTGGAACTGATAAGAAACCTACTCTGGCACAACAATATGAGAACGACAATGCATGTATCAAGAGTTTTTCTCACGTAATGGAGAATGATAGCAAGACCCCATGGATAATGGTTGATTTTTTCTATAGAGTCCAGAGATTACAATACAAGGTTTCCCCAAGAGCAACAAATGGAACAGTAACCTTGAGAAGTTGATATGCCTAAAGGTTTACTTCTCAGATTTAATGGCGTGGTTGGCAGTGGCATATGATGAAAGAACTAGAACATTTTGAGACAGTAAGAATCGACTGATATTCAGCATCAAAGTCGAGCACATCAAGAACATCTTCAATTTGACAAAGTGTACCACCATTTTTGTGCCAAAGGTAATTGAACACCAATATCGAATGTTCACCAGATTAGAAGTTTTTAAATCTTTGTTTGATACAAATGAGAAAATAGTTGACATATTCCCAATTAGGAAGACTACCTTTAGGCCATGGGTCTAGGATTTATGTGATATGATAAACATAGTCTTAGGAGTATAGGATGTCATTATAGTGAATAAAAGGATTTTATATTTAGCTACACAAGGCAATCGGGCGTATAACACCCTAATTTACGCTTGGGAAATAGAATTAAGTAACCAAATACATGAGAAAATGGTAGAATTGGAAAAGACCATTTTTGAACAAAGGCAAGAGATGCCCTGTTTTTCTCAATACTCATTTTTCATCCACTTGATAGCGGGACAATTGGGAGAAGAAGCCTAGAAAAGAGTAGAGGTCGTTAATAGCCCCTGTGTCCAGACTAGTTTTTGGAGAATACATGAAGGACAGACTCACATGGGCTGGTTCTGTGACCATTTCATGGTAGAAATCTATTGGCTTTTAACTGGAGTGCTCCCTAAGAGATTAGGGTCGAGAGTGAGGGCTTTTATCAAATAAAATGCGATTGGGGATTTCTTTTTCTCAGAAGGGTTCACCTACATCAGGCTCTATGGGGCCAAAATTCTCCCTAAGCTATTACCAATGTATTGTCCATTGTCCTTAGTAGCTCTGGAGTTATGCAGGCAAGTGGCCGAAGAAGCTAAGATGAGATTAGTAAAGAAACATGGTAAAGTCCCCTGGCTCAACGTTCCCTATCGATTTGGAGATTATATATTTGTAGGCTATCCTACACTGCTCAAAGGAATGTTTGAGTTAGACACTATGGGTTTTGATGAAATAACTTGGAGGTTTTATGACCCAAAAGGAATATACAACAAAATGATGGAAAACGAGAATATGATCAAATAAAGCATCGAAAAGATGCTTACAAAGAAAGGTTGTTGGAAGCTATGGAAAAAAGAGACATATTTGTAGGATGTGTGGAATGAGTTCCCTACTAAAGATAGAGGTAGCACATAGATTCATGAAGCCTATGATTACCCCACCAAATTGAGAAGGCTTAGAGAAACTTTAGTAGAATCTATAGCACCGATTTTGTCGGGAGCAACTCAAGCAATCAAGGAAGACCCGTTATTATAGTTGATAGAATAACAGGGTATTGATCAAATGGAGGTCACTATAAATACTACATATATAATTGAACAATAGGTCATGCCTCCTGTAGATGACCATCTCAGAATAGAGGTAGCACCAAGCACTTCCCAAGAAGTTTCCAAAAGCTCAAATACAACCAAAGGAAAATAAATTGTAACCGTCCCTGCTCAAAAATCTTCCCTCCCAAAACAAGCCATAATTCCTATTTCTAACAGAGTATTAGCTATGACAAGTGTGAAGAAATTGGCACCCATGGCCATCCCTACCTCTCTAAAAATAAAAGGATAAGAGGTTAAAGTTCCACCAGTAATACATATGAATATGAGAAGAACTGGAGGATTTGGGGGTCTCTTCCGAAGCCACCAAGTGAATAATCAAATAGAGATAATCGCTATATAAAATAAGAAGCCAAGATTATCTTTACCTTCCACATAGGTTTTATTGGAAAGGATAGATGATCATACTACTTTTATTGCTGCAAATGAACAAGAATTGTAGGTAGTGGCAGAAATATGAAGTATAGGAGAACAAATTACATGTGAATCGCCATTAGAAACATCTATGTTAGATATAGTAGAAATACATCTTCCTACCCTACAAGACCCACTTGTATTCAGAGTCAATGAGGAGATCAGGGGCTCATCGGTACTAGGAAAAGAAGGTGAAATGGTCAAAGTTGTTAAGGTAATGCAAAATCAAGCCATGGACCAAATAATTGAGAATATTGTAGAGTTAAGGAAACAATTGAAAAAAGAGAAGGAAAAATATGAAATGAAAGCATTAATCAATAAACAACAAGAAGAATTGGCACAAAAAGATACTCCCAACTGTTGTAGAAATTTTATTATTAAATACATAAACCATTCACCAATATGCAAAAATATCAAATCATTCATCCACAAATAATTATCCACAATAATAATCCACAAATGAGAGAGAGATAGATAATACCCTTAAGGTAGGGAAACACCAATAATACTCCTTAAGGAAGGAATCACTCCACAAGTTCTCCCAAGATGAGAGACCACTTAAGGAGGGCAAAGTCCCATAAGCCACTTCGTGGGCACAACGATTACATAAGATTCTTCTTCAATGATGATTACAATGACAAATATCTCTTCTTTATATATCCATATTCTTATTCTACTTTGGGGAGCCTACTACTAATATAATATTATAATACAATCAACCTTGGGTTATGGGTGGCCCATGCCAACCCTTATACAATATAATAATATATCCCCAAATATCTATTCCTAGGTACCCTACCATGCCACCCTCCTTACAAATGTTTCATCCTCGAAACATATGAAGAAACATGATAATATGATTTGCTAAGCAAAGTTAGCAATTGGTACCAATCTCGATCATCCATCCATCCAAGTGAAACATGTTGATGTTGGTATGCCATTTTGTTACTTGAGTATCCAAATTTGCTTCATTGGCTCCACGCTTTTTCTACTGTATTTTGATAACTTGAATGATGGGTCCACTTGTTCCTTGATGCTGATGAACCACCCTGAAAACCATGATCACTAGGATTTCTCTGCCAAACACTGCCATAGTTGGTACCCTTTTGATTCCATGTAGAACCATAATATTGTTGTCTTGAACCATGCCCCTTATATTGTTGTCACTCATGGTGGTGTGGATGGTGATATGATGCAACCTTAACTTGATGTTCTACCTTCTTTGACTTCTCAACATTTGGCTCCATTATTTTAAATTCCTCTACACATTGTTTTTTCATGTTCTCTTTGTTTGGTGTGTCCTTGTGCTCTTCTATCAAATCTTCCTTGGACTTTGTTACTGTTATTTCCACTGAATCAGTTGTTGCTACTTCTTCCATGGACTCTTTTGCTGGTATTGCCTTCTTGGATTCTATTTCAGGTTCTTCAATTTATTTATCTACAACCGCTTCTTGATTTTCCTTAGATCCCTGCTCCTTAAGCTGAGAAATATCTTGTAATGCTATCTTATTTTTCTTGTACCATAACTTCATAAACTTCTTTTGCACATTAATACTAACAGTTACAAAAGAATCTAACCAAGGATAACCAAGAACAATATCCTTATCATCCATCTCAATAGCATAGAAATCTGAATATAAAACATATTTATCCATGGTGATCTTTAAATCTTCAAAAATCTGAACATTCTCACCCTCTAGTTGTATGTCCTTGATTTTTGTTGCTTGAACTTGCAACTTCTTAGCCAAAGCAATATTAATAAAATTATATATGCTACTAGGTTCAATGGAAATAATTACCTATTCTTTTTGAATGCTTCCATGAACATGTAGAATATAATTTTTAGATAAATCTAAAACCTTTTGTTTCTTCTCTTGCTTTTGAAAATATAAATATGTGACTTCATTCTTCTCATTATCTTCCTTAACATTTTCCTCTTTCTCCTTCTTGAGTAAGTTTATTTCTTTTTCATTGTCTTCATTTTGTTTCTTGAAAATTTTCCATTCTCCTTTTATTTCATTCCGCTCATTTTGAATTCCTTGTAGTTTCTTTTCAAGGTCTTTGATGACATCCAACATGCTATCTATATTTTTATCCCTTCCTTCAAGTTTTCTCTTACAAATATCTAACTTTCTTTGTAATTGAATAGGTACCCATGTGCTCAAGAATGTTGGTTCAATGTGATCCCATTTGCACAAGCCTTTACCACATTTAAACTTTGTTAAGGTATGACAACCATATTGTAACCTTTTTTCACTAACTTGAGATTTTACTATTTTCAACCACTCTCTCACTTCAATATCATTTTCTCCATTAAACATTTCCACTCTCACATCAATATCATTTTCTCCATTAAACTTTTTCAATGACATAGTTGATGCCCTAATGCATTAGGGTTTTTTTTTGACAATATATATCATGCCCTAATGCAAACTATGATTTTATGGAAATACATATCTTCTCACTGATTTGAAGCTAAAAATCCACATAGACAACTAGATCTGCAATTTTTCTTTCAAACAAAATAAAGTGCAACTGATTTGCTTACCCGAACTAAACAAATTTTGTCTTTTGAAAAATTTGTGACTTGAAAATTTGTCACTACCCTTGTTCCAGATGGCTGACTTCAAAAGGTTATATCTCCATCAATACTACTCAAATTCCTTCATATGACCACTCATTTTAAAGCTCTTCAAATTTTGCACAAACTTATCCAATAATCACCTGAATCGGATAAACTATCACAGAGATATGGCTTCTGAAAGACGAGACATTTTCTAGAAAAAATTTGCGAAATTCGTCACTATCCTTGTTTCAGGTGACTAACTTCAAAAGGTCATAATGCCCTCAATACTGCTCAAATTCCTTCATATGACCACTCATTTTAAAGCTCTTCAAATTCTGCACAATCTGATCCAAGAATCACATGAATCAGATAAACTTGCGCAAAGATATGACTCCTAGAAGATGAGATGTTTTTCCAAAAAAAATTGCCCTAATTTTGCAATTTTACAAAAATTCCCACTTTGCCAAAATCATTGCACTGATACCACTTGTTGCAGAACTTTTATTATTAGTAACATAAACCATTCACCAATATGCATAAATATCAAATCATTCATCCACAAATAATTATCCATAATAACAATCCACAAATGAGAGAGAGATAGATAATACCCTTAAGGTAGGCAAACACCAATAATACTCCTTAAGGAAGGAATCACTCCACAAGTTCTCCCAAGATGAGAGTCCACTTAAGGAGGGCAAAATCCCATAAGCCACTTCATGTGCACGACGATTACATAAGATTCTTCTTCAATGATTATTACAATGACAAATATCTCTTCTTTATATATCCATATTCTTATTCTACTTTGGGGAGCTTACTACTAATATAATATTATATTATAATATAATATAATATTATAATACAATCAACCTTGGGTTATGGGTGGCCCATGCTAACCCTTATACAATATAATAATATATCCCCAAATATCTATTCCTAGGTACCCTACCACCAACACACAACCCCTTTCAGTAGTAAGGATTCAAGATCATGCCTATTATCTAAATACAATGAAGAAACAAATGTCAATGAAAATACAAGCTCATGCTAGAGGGTTCATCGAGATGTTTAGGCAGATTAGGGTGATTCAAGTAACTTCTCAAGAAATACAGACATTCATACAGGATAAAGAAGAAAATTTTGAAGTCTTTCGTCTTACCCTTTATTTAATAGGAGATAATTTTGAAGAACTACAGGGTCAAGAGATAATAACAAATAATGGTAGTAAAATTAAGTTCAATTTTGAGTTCTTGAAAGCAGTCCTGTTTGGGGTAAACCAAGAAAGGTGGATCAATGTTGTAACTGAAATGGATAATATGATAGAAGATGCAACAGGTAAAATGGTAAACATTGGTCTATCTTTAGACCAATGCTTGGAAGCCCCCAATGTAGAAGAGCTACTCAGGCATACAATGAAAAATTTTGAATGTGAATCAGATGGTGAGTCATAAATGACTAGACAATCTACCTTTCTGGTGAATACTATGGAGATGTTGATCCTCCAATATGAGAGAAACAGGTTCATTCTTGCCATAAAGAAAAATAGAATTTTGCAAGAAATGAACATGCTAAGGTTTGCTACCACCTTTGACACAAAAGTTTGGGGATTAATAAGTGAACAAATAAAGAGGTTGTAACAAGGTCAAAAAGGGAAAGACGTTGAAACTTACAATCAGCAGTTGGAAGTGAGTTCAACACAACAAGGACATGTGCCAACAGAGAAAGTCTCCAAAGCAGTTAAAGAGCCAAATGCTCAAAAGAAGATAGTTCAAGAGGAAATAGTTGAAAGGAAAACAGTTACAAAAGAAGTAGTGGAAGAGAAAATAGACTCTCCAAACACCACCATCATTGGTTAAAGTAAGCTACTTTTTGAGATCAAAAGAAAGAGTACAACCTAAATAGAAAAAGATAGTGGAAGCCAGTTGTACCAGTTTTGAAGATCAACTCAGAAGGGGATAAGTGTAAGGAAAAAAATGAATAAAAAATAACAAAATAAAGAACCAGCAGCTATAAAAGGAAGCAGACAGGTTCAGATTCATCATCAAGCAATTAGAGAATACCATTTTTACTAAGAGGTATACTTGAGTGCCCTTTAGAGTTGTGTTGTTGTATCTCCCTTTTGTGTCTATTTTTCTCATTCATTCTTCTTTCCTCCCTTTACTATGCAGGATTTTGATAGAAAAGTGTTCAAGAAGCTGAGATTATTTCCTATCCTATTGAGCCTGAGATTCAGAGACTCTACTATTACCATATTGGAACAAGGAGAGTAGGAGAGACCTGTTACATTATTTGAACATAGTCTTCTTCATTGTATTGATGTATTTCTTTGAGAAAAATAGAGTTAAAAGGCATCCTACCTACTCTGCATGTAATATTTTATGAAATCAATACAATTATGAGTTTCATTCCTGTTATATCTTTGTCTCAGTACTTTGTGTCACTGTATAATGGATTACATTATTTGAATGCATTATATATGTTTCTTTCATTGGTTAACTTTTAGTTTTATTACGATATTCGAATAAGTCTAAGAGCGCCAATTTTCTTTTCCCCATTCTCTCTGTTCATGTCAAAATTATTGTTAAATTGCTATAACAACCCAATGAATCTAGGCACCGGTCTACATAAGGCATAACAATTGGTTATTTTATTGCTTGGTCATTTTAATACATATAGTGTTATATTAATCTGGAGCATGTAATCAATGATTTATCACATAATTACCGTTGGGGTTTCCTTACCCGTTCTGTAGTTTTATTTTAGCAATATTCGTGTTTATCAGAACAAAGAGGTAGGTTGACAAGAGCTTGTAATAGCTCGTTGGTCAAATGGATTTTTGCAGCATGACAATCAAATCCTATGGATGCAAGAATCGGTTCCAACAGTTTTTTGGCACCGTTGCTGGGGAGGACTTGATAGAAAGATTTAATTATCTTCTTAAAATTTTTTCTCTAAATGACATTATTTTTAATCAATGGGTGACCAGTTAGAATAAAGAGCTTTCATTTTAATTTTTATGTTTTTACGTTCTTTATTTCACCCATGGTTTTCAATTTTGATTTTCTTTACGTTTCTTTATTTTCTTGAAAGTCTTACGTTTCTTGATTTTCTTGAAATTCCTACGTTTCTTGATTTTCTTAAATTATCCCAAGAACCGACTCTCATGAGAATGAGTGATAATATCAAGCATTCTTGATAAAGCATACGCTATTCTTTCTGCACCCCGGTGCTGATGAATCTATCTAAATGAACTCAGAAGAAAAAAATAAAAAAGGAGAGAGCATAACGTGTTGGCGAACACCAGGAGAAGCGGTAAGGAGCTATTCTTGGAACTCGAGAATCCAGAGGTATTTATACATAATCAAAAAACTCTACTTTTCAAGAGTACTACTTATAATAGCAAGTCAAATTCTAGCGATAAAAAGTACATAAAAAAAAAAATACTATTACTATTGGTATCATTGTAGATGAACATTTGAATTCTGTTATAGAAGATACATGTGATTATTTTTATTGCCCAATTAATACTGAGGTAAATAATCCATTAGATTATATTCAGATTACCCAACCTCACATTCTTGTAAGTGTTACTACTATGAATTCGAATCCTACAGTAACAATGGCCCAGGCTAATGTTCATTTATGGAGGACTAATAGATATAGGCCTTTTGTGTTACCCACCAATTTAAATACCTTACCTAGTAAAGCTCACAAATACCTCCCAAAATTCTTAGGAAATAGTGCAATAACTGGAGAAGATCATATCAAAAGTTTCTTGTATGCAATGGATAGTCTAGAAGTTGAACATGAAGATGTAGTATTGAGACTATTTTTATAGAATTTAGAAAAATATGCTAGAGAGTGGTTCAATTCCCTTCCAAACAATGATATCCCAAACTTCACCAAAATGGAAACTATGTTTCTAAAGAAATATGGTGAAAGAAAAAATGAACAATCACTATTAACTAAGTTAGCCACTATGAAGAAAAAAGAGAATGAGGTTATTAGTGACTTCAACATAATATTTTCAAAGACTAGGAACAAAATCCCTACCAACCTTAGGCCTAGTGATATTCAGTCTATTTATTTTTATAAGAATACCTTTCAAGGAGAGTTTAACTATGAGATGAGGCAAGAACAAGCCACCACCATTGATGGTTGTATGGAAAAAGCACTGGATATAGAAAGAAATATGCTTGATAGTGGTAAGATGAAACCTTACTCTTTAGAAGTCAACTTACCTGAGAGAAAACCTAAAAGAGTGGCATTTGATATACAAAGAAGAACCAAAATTGATCCAATGGAAAAATTGACCAGTCAAATGATTGAGATGTTCAATAACGTGAACAATAGGTTAGCAAGAATTGAAAGAAATAATGGAAATAATGGTGAATCTTCACAAACAGAGCGACCCCATGTTGACAACCATCCTCCCTTTAAGAAAAATTTCAATAGGAATTGAGGAAACAACAATGGTTCTAAAGAAGGAAATAGGAGTAGGAATAATGGGAACAATAACTGGAAAAATCGAGAATTCGACAGAGATCAGAACAGTGTTCCAAATCCCATACCATCTACCAATATAGCAGAAGGCTTTCCCTATTTTTGCTCAACTTGTGATGCACCTCATAACCCTGATGCATGTGGAATTCACTTAAGTGACCAATGCAATGTAGATTTACTTGCTGAATTAGAGGAGGATATAAGAATCAATGCTTTTTGGTCTATTGAAGATGAATCCAGGGAAAGGTTGTTTGAAGAAGATATGGATAAGTATGCTTCAAATCATCATCCTCAAATTTTAGTAACTGAAGGAACTAAAATCTTGCAAAAATCACATGAGTCAAGATATGACAAGATGAAGCAAGGGAAATTAATCCCCACTACTCAAGAGGTTGAAGAATTAGAGGCAACCCATACTTTGAATTTAAGAAACAAGGTTGTCCTAGATAGGACAGAGAAAGCCTCTACAAGTGAAACAAGAAAACAAACTTTCACTAATAAAAATGTCAGTAAAGAGAAAACTGATAAAAGCCTCAAAAATATTACTCCTAAAGTAATAGAATTAGAGGAAGATATTCCTAAAGAAGAAAGTAATAAACCACTGGATATAAAGAAGATAGAATTTGATGTTTGGTCAGAACTCAGTAAGCAAAATGTTAATATCATATTTGGAGAACTTATGAAAGTTCAATAGTACAGAGAACAAGTCTGCAGAGCATTTGGATTAGTGGAACAAAAAGAAGACCCAACTTGCCATGCTGCTAGACAAAATCAACATGATACAAGATCACCATCAAACCCTTTTATGTATCATTAAGGTACAACTCACATGAAGGGGAAATATATGTCATCCATAACTGCATGTTAGACAGTGGATCCTCACACAATATCATGCCCAAACTAATAGCTGATCAAATGGGATTAATCTATACTAGAGATTCTACCCCTATTTTTGTAATGGATAGCAGACAAATTCCTTGTGTAGGGGTGATAACTGGATTATTGGTTTTCTTAGATCAACACCCCAAAAAGGGCATAGTCATGGATGTTGCAGTAGTTGATGTTGACCAATTATTCTCACTATTACTCAGTAGACATTGGGCAAAACAACTGGGAGGTTCAATTCAATTGGATTGGTCCTATGCTACAATCCCAATATCAGATAAGGAGAATATAATTTTGAGAAGGGAACCATTCAACAAACACTCCATAGAGTTAATTCAAATAGATGAAACCATGATTAACTTAGTAAACTCTATGGAAGAAAAAGGGATGGGAGTTTATTCAATATGGCACAACCCATTCCTGGTGGAAGTACTAGAAGCAAAGAACATGGATCCAGAAGTTATGAAAATAGTAGATGCTGAATCAAATAGAGTTTTGACTCAAGAAATATGGACCATGTCCTTTTATGGAGCTAAATCCCAATATGGAGCAGGTGCAGGTGTTAATTTGACTGATATAAAAGGAAATTACCTTAGTATTCCTTACAGATTGGAATTCCCTTGCACAAACAATGTAGTTGAGTATGAAGCTTTACTACTAGGGTTAAGGAAAGCAAAAGAATTAGGCATTAACTACTTGACTGTAATAGGGGATGTAGAGCTTATTATATAGTAGATCAAAGGTAAATATCAGACCAAGCATCCTAGGCTTAATAAATATAGAAATACAGTATTGGAAGAAATAGATAAATTCTTAGCTTTCAATATCTCTTTTATTCCAAGAGAACAAAATCATGTTGCAGATGCATTTAGCTATAAATATCTCAGGTCTAGACCACCCAAAAATAACTACATAATATATGGATAGATTCCCAACTATCTCAGTTTATAAACCTTTTGTGCCATATAACATAGTCTATCTACAGGTATTTCAGGATGATATAGATATAAAATATTTTATGACTCTACAAGATCAATATGCAGATGTGATCTATGATGAAAAGGATGAAGAAAAGATAAAAGACCAAATATGAGAGCCAGTAGAAGTAATCCAGTTGAAAACTAATAGAATACCCAAAGGATTGGTGTCTCTAGAGAGTCTATTTGATGATTTTGAAAAATCTTACAAGCCTTTACATAGAGAAGTAATATCTAAAGACATTAATATTAGAACAATGAAAGAACCTAGAATAGTGAAAGTGGATATGGCCTTACCTGCTAAAGAAAAAGTTGGATATATCAATTTCTTAAAAAATAACAAAGAACATTTTGCTTGGACTTATGAAGACCTTAAAACTTTCAAAACATATGTAATGACACACATAATACCCTTGAAAGAATATTCCAAACCATTTAGATAGAAACAGAGGAAGTACAACCCAACTCTGCACCCAATAATGCAAAAGGAGGTACAAAAATTATTGGATTCCAAAATAATTAGAAAGGTAAGATTTTCTTCCTGGATATCCAATTTAGTACCAGTCAGAAAAAGAATGGGGATATTAGACTCTGTGTAGATTTTAGAAATTTAAACAAGAGTTCATTAAAATATAATTACCCATTACCCAACATGGAACAATTATTGCAAGCAGTAGTTGGCTCAACTAGATTGTCTCTGTTAGATGGATTTTTAGGGTACAATCAAATTCAAATAAATCCAGAAGATAGACATAAGACAACATTCACTACACCTTGGGGCACATTTGAATATTTAAGAATACCTTTTGGACTGATGAATGTAGGTGCTACTTTTTAGAGGGCAATGGATTTTGCTTTTAAAGGATTAATGTTCAAAATTGTAGTTGTGTACCTAGATGATATCACAGTATTTTCTAAAAATCCAGATGATCATCTAGAACACTTAACTGCAGTTTTTGCTCGATGTAAGGAATTTAGAATTTCTTTAAATCCCAAGAAATGCATATTTGGGACTACACAAGGAAAGTTGTTAGGTCATATAGTTTCAAAAAAAGGAATAAGCATTGATCTAGAAAGAATTGAAGCTATTTCCAAAATTCCCCCTCCCAAGAACTTAAAAGGAGTTAGGTCATTCTTTGGCAAGATAAATTTTATCAGAATATTTGTCCCAAACTTTGCAGAGATGACCAAACCTATAAATGACATGGTTAAGAAAATTGGAGAAATAAAATGGACAATGGAAAATATGGAAGCATTTAACAAAATCAAAGAAGCCATATCAACCACTCCAGCTCTAAGCTATCCTAATTATGCAAAAGATTTTAATATCTATTCTTATGCATATGAACATTCTATTGCTGCAGTTCTTTCACAAAAATATGATGAAAATAATGAAATGCCAATAGCCTTCATGAGTTCAGGTCTGAAAGGAGCACATCTTAAATACACCTTGCTAGAAAAATATGCTTATGCAGTCATCCAATCTTTAGAACATTTCAAAGGTATATTTGGATCAAACAAAGTTTATTGTTGTATCCCTTTTATAGCAATAAAAGATATTTTTTCTCAATCAGAGCCATTAGGAAGACCATCAAGATGGATGGTAAAGCTTCTGCAATATGATGCTGAATTCAAAATAGTTAAAATTGTCAAAGGGCAGGGTTTAGCTAAACTATTGGCCAAAAAAGAAGAAGGATTTGAAAATATTCTCACAATAGATGAGGCATATGATGTTAGAAGAATCAATAATACTGAATGCAAATGGTATGAGGAAATATTGTCATACTTGCAAACTCTATCATTCCCTAAAGAGATGTCAACAAACATAATGAGGTCAGTCAAGCTACAAGCCCATAAATATTATATGCAAGATGGTGTGCTATACTGGAAACACCCTGATGGAGTATTATTAGTCTCTTTATATGAAAGTGAAGCCCCAAAAATAATCAATGAATTTCATGATGGTTTCTTTGGAGGATATTTTGCTCCAAGAGCTACAGCTAATAAAATTATGAGAGCAGGATATTATTGGCCTTCTATTTTTAAATATGTATATAAGTATGTTAGGAATTGTCATAACTACCAGGTTTTTGCAAGAAAGAAGTAGTTGGCAGCCATGCCCCTCAAGCCAGTGATCATTGAAGCACCATTCACACAATGGGGTATTGACCTAATTGGAGAGATCAAGCCTAATTCATCTGTCCAACACAAGTGGATCATAACTGCAATATATTACTTTACAAAGTGGGTAGAAGCTGCACCCTTGAGAACATCCACTACTACCACTGTCATCAAATTCTTGGAAGAAAACATTCTGACCAGGTTTGGAGTTCCTCAAAAACTGGTTACAGATAATGCACAGTATTTTGTTTCATATGAAATGGTAGAATTTTGTGTTGAATATGGAATTGAATTATCCCATTTTGCTAATTATTACCCCCAAGGAAATGGTCTTGCTGAGTCATCAAATAAGAATGTAATAACTAGAATAAAAAGGTCATTAGGAAAGAACAAAAGAGGGTGGGACAATGAACTTAAATTTACTCTATGGGTTGATAGGTTGTCTATAAAAAGAAACACATGAAGAACCCCCTATGAGATGGTATATGGAGAGAAGGCCTTATTACCTTCAAGAATAGAAAAATTGGCACTTTCCCTATTATTACAAGACCATGAAGACCCCAATACCATACAGAGAAGGCTTGACCAAATTGTCCTGCTAGAAGAGCAAATAAGAGAGACCCTTAATAGAATGATGGAACAAACCCAAAAAACTATGAAATTATTTAATAAGAAAACCAAGGGTACTCCTTTTTATTAGGGAGATATAGTCATCTATTGGGATCCTAAAAATGATAAGCATGGTGAAAAGGGTAAATTTGAACCTAAATGGATTGGTCCATACCAGATAGCCCATGTTATTGGGCAAAATACATACAAATTGTAGTTCATGTAGGGAGAAATGATGGCTATCCCTATTAATGGCCAACACCTCAAAATTTACAACCCCTGTTGAAGGTGAATAATAAAAAAAGAAAGAAAAAAGTAAGTGGAAAAACAAAAACCCCAAAAATAGAGTGATGTATTTTGTTATTTTTTATGTACTAAATAAGCTTTCCTTTTGTTGTTAGCATAATTCTGAGTTGTTGTACACATGATATTCTTAGTTTGATGAGTATACATTACTGTTGATTCCACCAAAAATGATAAGAAAAAAGGAGATTTATTTTAGACTCTGATGAGATTTACAATATTTCAAATATGAGTGTTTATGCAATGGTTATCTGATATGAGATAAAACAGAATGAAAATAGAGCTTATTGATCATGTCAAAGCCTCACATTACAAATGATACTTAAAGTGAATTCAAATGTCCAAAGAACCAAGTTATCTTTGAGAGGGTGGTTAAGCTAAAAATCATTACACTCATCCTTTTAGCCAGAAACTAATCCTCAACTCAGGCATACTCTTTGCACAATTTGCTTATATCAAATACTTCTCAAACGAGGAAGAAAAATTACAATAAAGTAAAATTGAGTCACTGCTTGAGATATCTTGGAAAACCTCTACCGCGGCTATAGGCGCCTGACTGGCAGTAGGGTAAAACCAGATGGGATTAGAAGCAACTCCACCGGGGCTATAGACACCTGACTGGCAATGGAGCCCTGAAGAATGGTGAAAATTTTTAAAGAGTGAAATCACATATTAGGCTTAACTATTTTGCTCAGATATGGCAAGGTTCTAAAAGACTTAGAAATCAAAATAAATGCACAAACACACACATGGGCTTAAAAATGATAGAGCAAAAGGTTTTTGACAAATTTTGTATAATCATATCTTATAACTTAGCTATGACAAGCATTACAATATATCCAAAAAACTCATCTACTTCTAAAATTATGATCCTAATTTCCAAAGTGAATAAAAGAAAATTATAGTATTTCAATACTCTACTGCTTTGATGTCCTGTTGTTTATACAAATTTTTCAGTTTTTATTTTTCTTTTTAGATTGTTTTATGTTGTTTACTAAGCTCTGCTTAATTAGTCTTGATGATTTGAATTTTTGTCCAAAATTGCAATAAACCAGGAGATTCTGTGGTTCTCAAGTGCCTCATGTTTTCAACACATTGTCCTAGACAGAGCCTATGTTGGAGCCAAATTTGACTCAAATTTTGCTACCCCTTTTAATTTTTTTTTGTTTCAATTGAAAAGCCCAGCATGACCTTTCCTTGTTGCAATTTACACTAGAAGTTGATTTTTCATGAGTTTATTTGATGAGCTTAACCTTGGTCATTGATTATGTGAGTACCCCTTAATAATGTTGAATTATCCAAGCAAGGGTTAGGGAAAATTTTTATTAATTAAAATCGTTAAAAAGAAAAAGTCAAACTCTGACCCTCCTAAATTAAAGCCTCCCTTGGGTATAAATCGAATGTTAAAATCATTAAGTCCTAAGGTCCGAAAGAATATCACCTAGGATTAATAAAAGTAAATCATTAAAATCCAAAGGTCCTAGAAGAAAAGGGGTCTAATAAGGTTGTCGTGGTCTAGAAATGCATAAGCCCAATGTGTGAAGCCAAGGTTAAAAATCAAAATTCAAATAAAAATAAGGGTATGGTCCCCCTTGTTAAAATTTGAGCATCTTCGAGTTATATCTACAGTTGCGTATGATCCCACCTCGATCGAACGGTAGCGCATTAATGAACCCTTCGACAAATCATTTTGACCAGGCCAACATGATTCACATTAATAAAATAAGCTTAGCATAAGTTTAATAAATTCATATATATCATGTGCCTCCCTTGACCATGCAGATCAATGACAACAATCCATCGAGAACAAATATCAATGGGTGCACTTTGTTCGACAATCTATATCACCCGAAAGCCTAAGTATTGGGTCATTAGATTTGATTATTTGATTAAGGAATCGACGGTAGTGCCGCACTAAGGATAAGATCTAACGGTTATGGTGTATTCAATTTTTCTTTAAAATACACCTTATGAGATCTACGATAGCGATTAAATGTGTTCCCAAATTAATGGTTGCATCGTTTGTTAAGTACTAACCCCGCAGGTGAAAACGATCGACGATAGCAAAGATTCATGCCAATATCAATGACCGTGATCCAATCAATATAAAAACAAAGAGAACGAATGGCCCGAGATCAACGATAGTGCTTTGATCAAGCTTGAATATCAATGGACGCATTTTATTCCACATTCCTTTTATCACTCGAAAACCTAAGAAAAAGGGAATCAATGGCCACGAACGACGCATTAAAATACAACGACGACAGACGAGTCAAAGTCAAAAGGAAAAGACAAATCAAAATAGATCAAGGGTTTCGATACAGCTTGAGTTGATCCGACGGATGAGGTCCCTCCAAGAAACAAGTCACATATAAACAAGATCAATGGACGCTTTTTAAGAAATCGTAAATCGACGGACGCGATTTAATCAAAGGAATTAAAAGTTTGAGGAGCCCTAAAAGCTGAATCAGATCAATGGTTGTGACGTATCCCAAGAAGATCAACGATGTTTATTACTCCAGACCCACAAAAGCTATAAGCCGGTCAAGTCAACGATCAATGGCTACGATTCAACAAAGAAACATCTGATGGCCGAGGTATAACCTGAAGTTACTAAAGTCATGCCAAGTCCCATCAAATCCAACGATCGTATCCCATCATTGTATGATCTAATGGTGGGTGCGTAGAGAGGTTCTTAGACATCAACGACTATGTTAACCCTCCTCAGGATCCAACGACAACGCACAAATTAAAGACTTAAGTAATGAATCAACCACGTAAATTCGATGGTGGCACTCCATTGAGATTAAGAGGATCTGAAGGTGGCGAGTGATTCAAAGTCAACATAATAGAATACAAGCAGGGTGAATCCAACAAGAATCTTTTGATGGATCCAACAGACACACTCCATCTCGAAATGATCCAAGGGTGGCGCATGCTTCAAAGGTAAATCAAATGGTAAGCTTAAAACAAATCTTGATTAATTAAATTTTAACCACATTTAACAAGGGCCCTAACACATTATTAATTGCCACCTTTATTTTGATTAGTCAATATTAAACAAAGAAGGTTCGAAGCATGTTTCTTTTGGTTATCTAACCCATAGGTTATAAAATATCCAAGGCAACGATGGAACAAAGGTTGATCCAATGGCTGCACTCGATCGTGGTTGCTCAAGGGAATTTAGGGTACCAAAGATAATTATAGGCACTAACATAAAAAATCGAATCTTATGGAGATCACTAGGATGATTGTTGCCAACTAAAAAGGTAATCGATCCCTAAGATTTAATTATCGTTTGGGGCCAAGGTGGCATGAGGATCAAAATGGAGGTCCTCCCTATCACTCGTCATGACTCCACGTTAGAAAAGAAGAAGCTTTAGAAACCAATAGCGAAGTTTCAAATTATTGCAGATACACAAACCAAAGGACCCAGAGACACATAGGATGATAGGCTCTACTTGTCATCGAGGCTCCAACTCAAAAGGAATGTGATGGCAAATTTATTTTGGCCCATTTTAAAAAGGTAGTTGGTAACACCGTATTAATGACAAAACATGTGAAATATATCGAACTCATTTCACCACCCAGTATTTGAGCTCACAAAATCATTCAAGTTTACCACCTTGGTGATATAAGAGCAAAAATCAGTACACAAGAAGTATAGAGACGAGAAGAGTTTTGAGCTTTCCTATTTTCAGAGGGACTAGAATCACTATCCTGAACACAATGGCATCATGGGGAGACGTTTTTGTACCTGAAGACACTAGAGAAGCAGTGAAGTTCATCATAGACCGGTCATCGTACTCTGAGATCTCTAGACCACCTGTACCCGATAGCACGATGTACGAGTTCGCTAAAAAATGTGGAACTGATAAGAAACCTACTCCAACACAACAATATGAGATCGACAATGAATGTTGTAGACACTAAAATCTAGGCACTTGCATTACACATCACAATTATGCATAATAATATATATCTAGGTCTAAACTTAGGCATATAATCCTTGTACGTTATTCATTGGCATTACACATCACAATTCTGCATAATAATATATGCCTAAATCTAAACTTAGGCATATAATTCCTGCACATTATTCATCCACATTGCAAATTTCAGTTCTATATAACATTATGTGCCTAAGTTTTGACTTAGGCATAAAATCCTGCACATAATTATATTTTCTAGATTTTATTAAATCTAGAAAATATCCTCCTAGGATACCCTCTCTCCTCACTTGACATGTGTCCTGGCCACATCACCATCACTCCTTTGCCACCTCTCATACACCATTGTCCCCTTTGTCCCTTCACATGGGGCAACCCTCCACATTTCACTCCACTTGCACCTACTCACTTGCCACATCTCACACCTCACTCCACATTTCACTCCACTTGCACTTACCCACTTGCCACATCTCACACCTCACTCCACACATCACTCCACTTCCCTACCCACTTGCCACACATCACACCTCACTCCACATTTCACTCCACTTGCACTTGCCCACTTGCCACATCTCACACCTCACTCCACACATCACTCCACTTGCACCTACCCACTTGCAACATCTCCCCAGTTAAGTGAGACACTTCTAGTGACTCACTGCAACTATCTAGGATAGGTAGCTACCCAGTCCTTGCCACTTGGCAGTTTTGGATTGCCACCTATCCTTCCCTCCAAAACCCTCAAAGTTCTATAAAGGCACCATCACATGTCCAAGAGAGGAGGAGAAAATGCTAATGTTATGCTACTCGGATTGTGATGTGGAAGTCATACTCATTGTTTGTTTTCTTCTATTCATATTCATTTACATTAGTCATTTTTATTTATATTTTATCATTATCATTGTGATAGGTGCTACTAAACATTTTTCTATTTTCATGTGTGCAGATTACAGGTTCTAGATTCAACAAGCTCAAAGCTCATCATGGTGGTCACGACAAACCCACCTCCCACATTGTTGTAGCATGAAGAGACGAAGACACCATCCTTGATTTGTAAAAGGGATTCCCCTTTGGCATGTTTCTTTGTAAAATGCACCCTAAAAGGGTCAAAGTGTATCAAAAGGGACTTTCCCGAACTTAATAAAATGTTTTGTTTTATTGCAATGGTGTTGTGTTTTTATGTATACAAATTGGCGATCACGGTCTTCTTACCCCTTTTCCCTCTTCTTTTTTTATTTTTAGAATACTAACTTTGTATCTCTTTGTGTGATTGCATGGTTTGCCAATAAATAATGCAACTTCATAAGGAGCAATACAAGGTCTGGATTTCGTACTGGAAGCCTCTTCAAAAGCGATAAATCCTGGTAAGTGTTCTTTAGTTTCTAGAAAAAAAAATTCTCTTTAATTATTTATGTTTTAAAAAAATATATTGTATTGTGTTTTTAAAACTTGTATATGTTTTAATTTTATTGTGCAATTAAAAAAAAAAAACACACAAATTCTCTTTTACTTTTTTTCTTTTTTTAAAAAAGAGTTAAATGTTTTTTTTATTTTTTTAATAAAAAAAAAAAACAATTTTAAAGTGTAACTGTGTAGTTAACTGCACAGTAATTGTTGCACAGTGCGCAGGTAACTACACAGTAATTAACTACTAACTGCACAATTAACTATTTACTGCATAGTTAGTTAACTGTTAACTGTACGATTAATTGTGTAGTTAATCGTCGTACAGATGCGACAGTTAACTACAATTAATAAAAAATAAAAAAATAAACAAAAATAATAATAAATACAAAAAAAAAAATCAAATCAAAACAAAAAATAACATTAAAAAACTTAAAACACATAAACATAAAAAAAAAAATCAATAATAGAGAAAAAAAAAAATCAACAACAAACAAAAGAAAAAATTGTGCATCATCATTACATTGTATTTTTATCTTACACATAATATTTGTTTTTAACTTCCATTTTGCATTCTACATAACCATTTGCATTATAGGCATTGAAAAAAAAAATCAAAATGCACAAAATACATCAAAACCAAAAAAAGAAAACATGTCAAAAAAAAAATAATGTCAAAATTTGTCAAATTGTATGCTCTTTGTGTTACATTGCATTTGTGTGCATTGAAAGTAAAATTGCATCATAGATTGCATTTTAGGATTTATTTTTGCACTTTGTTTCAAAAATAATAGAAAACAAAACCTTCACACACTTGCACGTTTCATAATAACATTGGTAGGTTGGATTTAATCACCAACCTCCAATTCAGACCGGTGACGTTGGAATTCATCTCCTTCTACCGGTTTGCCCCCTAGATGCTTTAGACATAATAGGGAAGTCCTTAAGTTGGTATAGGTCACTTGTGTACAAGTTATCTCCCACTGTTGGAACGATTGTTGAATCAGAGTGGAAGAGCTAGGTGAACCCCCCACTGGGATTTAAGCGGTGTACCCTAGACTCTTTTGAGAAATCATGCTTGGCACTATTGTTCCTAATCACCATCTTAATCGAGTTCCTTTATTCTAATCCAAAAAAAAAAAAAACTTCCTCAAAATTCCAACAACATCAAAACACACCGAAACTCAAAACAAAAAGAATCAAAAATCTCAAATTACAAAAAAATCAAAAACTTCAAATATCAAAAAACAATAAAAAAATCAAACATCAAAAACAAAATTTGAAAAAAAAAACTTAGAAAACATTGTTTGTTTATTTGATTTGTGTGTTATTCATTTGTATTTCCATCACATTTTCACACACATACCTTCACATTCGCCACCTCATTTCACCTGAACCACCTTTCATATTCATATCAAAATTCAAAATGCAAAACAATAAAAATAAAATCAAATCAAAAGGCTCCAAAGGAACAAAACCCCTTTGGTCAATTTAAATCAAAAGGCTCCAAAGGGGACACCCCTTTGGTCAAATCAATCAAAATGCTCCAAGGGGGGACACCCCTTTGGTCAAATCAATCAAAATGCTCCAAGGGGGACACCCCTTTGGTCAAATCAATCAAAATGCTCCAAGGGGGACACCCCTTTGGTCAATTCAATTCAAAACGCTCCAAAGGGGACACCCCTTTGGTAAAATCAATAAAAAAAAGGTCCCAAAGGAACCTAACCCCTTTGGTCAAATTTCATTTCAAAATGCTCCAAAGGGGACACCCCTTTGGTCAAATCAATCATAAAAGCCCCAAAGGAACTTAACCCCTTTGGTCAAATTTTATTTCAAAATGCTCCAAAGGAACCTAACCCCTTTGGTCAAATTTCATTTCAAAATGCTCCAAGAGGGGACACCCCTTTGGTCAACTCAATTCAAAACACTCCAAAGGGGACACCCCTTTGGTCAAATCAATCAAAAAAAGCTCCAAAGGGGACACCCCTTTGGTCAAATCAATTCAAAAGGCCCCAAAGGAACCTAACCCCTTTGGTCAAATATCATTTCAAAATGCTCCAAGGGAGGCACTCCTTTGGTCAATTTCCATTCAAAAGGCTCCAAGGGAACCAACACTCCTTTGGTCACATGAAATTCAAAAAGCTCCAAAGGGACCAAACCTTTGGTCATATTTCATCTCAAAAACATCAAAAAAAAAAAAACAATAATAAATATAAAACACAAAAACATTTTCATACACATTGCATTTTTAATAAATCACGTTCACAATCCTTCTTCCATTGCATTCACACATTACAACTTTCATAGTATTTGCACATTCATACCATTCATATTCATTAAAGTCAAGAATAATTGATAGTGCACTATGTCTTGTTGCCTTAATCAGGGGCACCTCACATCAAACATCACCAAAACCATCAGTCATAATAATACATTGCTTCCTAAGCCAAATCCTAGGTGTTTTCAATCACTCAGCCACTCCTAGTGTTTTAAGCAACCTCGAGAAAAATGTTGAGTTCTTTTAGGACCATTGCACATATATACACTAAGAAAATCTTGAGTATTGGGAATTGATCTCAAAAACATTCTCGAACCAAACACAATTTCACATCTTAAAAACATCTTGTGTTAAATAGGGATAACACATACTTGGTAGGAACCTTGAGGTGAAAAGGGTCATCCTTGCTTGTCCTATTATGCAACATAGTCCATGACAACAGTGGTTTTCACTACTATCACAGTTGCTTCAAATTCAAAAAAATAGAGTAGCAAGGATAGGGTACAATTCTCATCACACTTAGGTTGAGAATCCGATTCCCCAAAGCTCTAATTCCTTTACATCACACACCACTGATTAATTGGGTTGTAAGGATCGTACTACATTTCCAGTCAGACGGTTAAGTAGTCATCCCCAAAATTCAAGAAATCAAAAACAAAAATCATGGACTATGGAGTTAGCCTCCACCGGGGCTATAGACGCTTGATTGGTAGTGGAGTACGCTCATGCGTGGCGACACGTCTCTTTTAAAGAGACCTCTGACCGCACATACGGACAAGCTAGCTTCTCGGATTTTATCCAAAACGGGTTTACCCAATTTACTCAAGATGAGTTAATGAACTCAATTGCACACACATTGGTTCTTGATTGTCTTGGGTCATGACCATGCTCTTGATTCGGTAAATTAATTCACTACACACACATTTGGTCCTAGAAGAATTTGGCAGTTTTAGTGATTTTGTTAGACACACTAGGATGTTTGAGTCTTTGCAAAACAACTCTAGATCCTTTATCCCTAAGAACAATAAAGTCATAAGCAAACCTCCATTCCATACCACCATCGCATAGTCGTAAATATCATAATCCATTTCATCCATGTGGTCATACTAGTAGTATCATATTGGTGCCCCTGATTAAGCAATAAAGGTAAAGTTTGCTAATTAATGGTTCAAAAACCTCTTTAAAAAAAATGATCAATAAAAATACTATTCATTCAAATGGTTCAAAATCTCTTTGAACAACGATCAATAAAGCAACACCATTCATTCAAATGGTTCAAAATCTCTTTGAACAACAATCAATAAAGCAATACCATTCATTCAAATGGTTCAAAATCTCTTTGAACAACAATCAATAAAGCAACACCATTCATTCAAATGATTCAAAAACTCTTTGAACAATGATTAATAAAGCAACATCCTTCATTCATTTGCATTCATTCATAACATATTTATTTCATAACATGTATACAAAAAAATAATAATAATGATTTGAACAATCAATCATTACACATTTGCAAAACAATAACAAAACAACTTGGGGGAGCTCAAGGTCTCACACCTTCCCCATCAATAACATCAAACAATCAATCAAACAACTTGGAGGGACTCAAGGTCTCACACCTACCCCAACAATCACATTAAACATTAACATTTCAAATAATAAAATTCAAAAAGCTCCAAAGAAATCAAATCCTTTGGTCAAATCAATCCAAAATGCTCCAAAGGTACTCAAATTCCTTTGGTCAAAAAAAAAAAAAACATCTTGTGCTTTCTTTCCATTTCAAAAACATCAAAAAACAAAAATATTTCCATACATATTTTGTCTTACAAAACCATTAAAAAAAAAAAAAAACATTGCCATGAATATTTTGTCATATAAAACATAAAACACTAAAAAACATTTCCATGCATCTTTTTGTCATACAAAAACAAAACAAAAACACAAAACAATCATGCATTCTCCAAAAAAAAAAAATCCAAAGATATCTCAATTCCTTTGGACAAAAACAAATTCAACGAGCTCTTGAAAGAATAGAAGTGTTCTCATCACAACTCCCTAAGAAAGCCATAAGGCTGGACTGCTCCAAGGGATAGAGATGTACATATCCTTCTTCCACTTAGCCTCAAGTGATCCTCGTATATAGTAACTTATCTTATATACTTAGCGGTTGCAACGACTAGCAATCCATGCAATCCGGTAGGATGGATAAATTACGATAAGGCCCTTGAAAAGTGATTCACCTCATGCAAAAATTGAATTGTTATCATCTTAATTCCCTAAGAAAGCCATACGGTTGGACTGCTCCAAGGGATAGAAGTGCACAATTATCAACAAAGGTCAAAATCACAGTTGAAACAAAAACAAAAACATTTATTTCATTCCAACCATTATCAATTGTTTCATCGTTTACATCATTTCATATCTTCTCCATTGAATAATCGCTTGAAGAGGAAGACAAAATCAACAAATACAGTTACATAATCAAAGTCAACACTCAAAACACTTAATCATGCAAATTATGCTCATTAAAATGAGCATCTTTTCCATGATTGGGGCAACACAAGTTGACTTTTATTTGTGACCATATTACACAACTCCCCTTCAAATGCAAATGGCTACAAAAACATTGCAAAAACCTCCAAATAATCATCTCACATCGTCATCATCTCAAGTGAACCTTGTACCTAGTGATTTAATCTAGACACCTAGCGGTTGCAGCGATTGGTTGTCCATGCAATCCGGTAGGATGAATAAATTACCATAAGGACACTTATTCAAAATCATTCCACATCATCATGTTTGAAATTAAATCAGGTTGATCCTTCAATTTTTTGAGTGACTTATGTTCAAGCAGATTTGTCCAAGGTTGTCATTGACGCCTACTCCATGGGGTTACAAAACATGGAAAACTTATACTTCATCATTTTGCATTAAGGAATTGCAAACAGTCACTAGGACACCGAGCTCCTAGGGTGATTGGTTCCTTTACTTCATCATCTTGCATGTCAATCAAACCAAAAGGTAAATTTACGACAATACAAGTCCACCCTAAACTTGGGGCATCCAACTTGATCTTGATTTTCAATATTTGTACACATCAAATCATTCATTTTCACAAACATCATCATCATCATCATCATCATCACATCATTTGGTGAATCATGTATCTAGTGGATTACCCTATATACCTAGCGGTTGCAGTGACTAGAAATCCATGCAATCCGAGTAGGATGGGTAGCTCACCATAAGGACACTCATTCAAACAAACATTTCAAATCACTATGGCATTACATCAACTATGTCCCTCGATCTTTGAGCTTGATCGTATTCAAAACAAATTTGCACAAGGTTATCCTTCAACCCCTTCCGTTGGGTCAAAAGCGGAAAACAACCAAACACAATTTGGTAATAATAAAAAATCACTCGAGTATCAAATTCTCGAATGATTGGTTCCTTGAACCCATCATTTGGAAGGAATTGCTAAAGTCATAGTGGAACAAGAACTCTAAACGTGGTCGAAGATTTTACCACAACACTTTGTGCACCATCGAAACCAAAGGTAAATTTGCAAAAACACAAACAATCCCAAACTTGGGGCATCAAGTTGATCAAAATGACATACATTTGCATTACATCCACATCATTCAATACACCACCTCCTTTCATCATCCACATTTGGTCAATTGGCTCATGGGTTTCATCCTTTACCCATTCGCCAATTGAGGGGGTAAGCAAACAAATCAAAATTTTCAAAAAAACGTCATTCATTCTTTGCATCGAAAATATTTGAGTCCATTCCTCCATCAAATAAAACCACGTGTCTTTTATTTTTGCACCACATTGTGTTTCACACAATGTGGTACAAAAAGGGGCATCTGTAGACACTAAAATCTAGGCACTTGCATTACACATCACAATTCTGCATAATAATATATGTCTAGGTCTAAACTTAGGCATATAATCCTTGCACGTTATTCATTGGCATTACACATCACAATTCTGCATAATAATATATGCCTAAATCTAAACTTAGGCATATAATTCCTGCACATTATTCATCCACATTGCACATTTCAGTTCTACATAACATTATGTGCCTAAGTTTTGACTTAGGCATAAAATCCTGCACATAATTATATTTTCTAGATTTTATTAAATCCGGAAAATATCCTCCTAGGATACCCTCTCTCCTCACTTGACATGTGTCCTGGCCACATCACCATCACTCCTTTGCCACCTCTCATACACCATTGTCCCCTTTGTCCCTTCACATGGGGCAACCCTCCACATTTCACTCCACTTGCACCTACTCACTTGCCACATCTCACACCTCACTCCACATTTCACTCCACTTGCACTTACCCACTTGCCACATCTCACACCTCACTCCACACATCACTCCACTTGCACCTACCCACTTGCCACATCTCCCCGGTTAAGTGAGACACTTCTAGTGACTCACTGCAACTATCTAGGATAGGTGGCTACCCGATCCTTGCCACTTGGCAGTTCTGGATTGCCACCTATCCTTCCCTCCAAAACCCTCAAAGGCCTATAAAGGCACCATCACATGTCCAAGAGAGGAGGAGAAAATGCTAATGTTATGCTACCCGGATTGTGCTGTGGAAGTCATACTCATTGTTTGTTTTCTTCTATTCATATTCATTTACATTAGTCATTTTACATTTATATTTTATCATATTCATTGTGACAGGTGCTACTAACCCTTTGTCTATTTGCATGTGTGCAGGTTACAGATTCAACAAGCTCAAAGCTCATCATGGTGGTCACGACAAACCCACCTCCCACATTGTTGTAGCATGAAGAGACAAAGACACCATACTTGATCTGTAAAAGGGATTCCCCTTTGGCACATTTCTTTGTAAAATGCACCCTAAAAGGGTCAAAGTGTATCAAAAGGGACTTTCCCGAACTTAATAAAATGTTTCATTTTATTGCAATGGTGTTGTGTTTTTATGTATACACATGTATCAAGAGTTTTGCTCACCTAATGGAGAATGATAGCAAGACCCCATGGATAATGGTTGATCATTTTCATAGAGCCCAAAGATTACAATACAAGGGTTTCCCTAGGAGAAACAGATGGAATAGTAACCTCGAGAAGTTAATATGCTCGAAGGTTTATTTCTCCTCAGATTTAATGGCGTGGTTGGCAGTGGCATATGACGAAAGAACTAGAACATTTTGAGACAATAAGAATCGATCGATATTCAACATTAAAAATCGAGCACATCAAGAAAGTCTTAAATTTGATAGAGTTTACCACCTTTTTGGTGCCAATGGTAATTGAACACCAATATCGAATGTTCATAGGATTAGAAGTTTTTAAATCTTTGTTTGATACAAATGATAAAATAGTTGATAGATTCCCAATTAGGAAGACTGCCTTTAGGCCATGGGTCTAGGATTTCTGTGATATGATAAACATAGTCTTAGGAGTACAAGATCTCAGTATAGTGAATAAAATGGTTTTATATTTAGTTGCACAATGCAATAAGACGTATAACACCCCAATTTATGCATGGGAACTAGAATTAAGTAACCAAATGCATGAGCAAATGGTAGAATTGAAAAAGGCCATTTTTGAACAAAGGCAAGAGATGCCCTGTTTTTATCAATACTCATTTTTCATCCACATGATAGCGGGACAATTAGGAGAAGAAGCCCGGAAAAGAGTAGAGGTCATTAACAGCATCTATGTCGAGACAAGTTTTTGGAGAATACATAAAGGATGGACTCACGTGGGCTGGTTTTGTGACCATTTCATGGTAGAAATCCATTGGCTTTTAATTGGAGTGCTCCCTGAGAGATTAGGGCTAGGAGTGAGGGATTTTATCAAAGAAAAGGCGATTGAGGATTTATTTTTATCAGAAGAGTTCACCTACATTAGGCTTTATGGGGCTAAAATTCCCCCTAAGCTATTACCAATGTATTGTCCATTGTCCTTAGTAGCTCTGGAGTTATGCAGGCAAGTGGCCAAAGAAACTAAGATGAGACTAGTAAAGAAACATGGTAAAGTCCCCTAGCTCAACGTTCCCTGTCAATTTGGAGATTATATATTTGTAGGCTACCCTGCACTGCTCAAAGGAATGTTTGAGTTAGACACTATGGGTTTTGATGAGATAACTTGGAGGTTTTATGACCCAAAAGGAATATACAACAAAATGATGGAAAAACGAGAATATGCTCTAATAAAGCATCAAAAATATGCTTACAAAGAAAGGTTGTTGGAAGCTATGGATAAAGGGATAGATTTGCAGGTTGTATAGAATGAGTTCACTCCTAAAGATAAAGGTAGCACATAGATTCATGAAGCCTATGATTAACCCACTGAATTGAGAAGGCTTCAAGAAACTTCAGTAGAATCTGTAGCACCTATTTTGCCAGGAGCAACTCAAGCAATCAAGGAAGATCCCTTATTAGAGTTGATAGAAGAATAGGGTATTGATAAAATGGAGGTCACTGTAAATACTACAAATATAATTGAACAACAGGTCAAGCCTCCCGTAGATGATCATATCAGAATAGAGGTAGCACCAAGCACTTCCCAAGAAGTTTCCAAAAGCTCAAATACATCCAAAGGGAAAGAAATTGTAACCGCCTCTGCTCAGAAATCTTCCCTCCCAGAACAAGCCAAAATTCCTATTTCTAAAAGAGTATTAGCTATGAGAAGTGTGAATAAATTGGCACCCATGGCCATCCCTACCTATCTGAAAATAAAAGGACAAGATGTTAAAGTTCCACCAGTAATACAGATGAATATGAGAAGAACTGGTTTATTTGGGGGTCTCTTTCGAAGCCACCAAGTGAAGAATCAAACAGAGATAATCGCTGTATAAAAGAAGAAGCCAAGATTGTCTTTATCTTCTACATAGGTTTTATTGGAAAGGACAGATGAGTAGACTACTTTTACTACTGCAAATAAACAGGAATTGCAGGTAGTGGCAGAAATGGGAAGTATAGGAGAAAAACTTACAGGTGAATCACCATTAGAAACATTTGTGTCAGATATAGCAGAAATACATCTTCCTACCCTGCAAGACCCACTTGTCTTCAAAGTCAATGAGGAGACCAGGGGCTCATCAGTACTAGGAAAAGAAGGTGAAATGGTCAAAGTTGTCAAGGCAATGCAAAATCAAGCCATGGACCAATTAATTGAGAAAATTACAGAGCTAAGGAAACAATTGAAAAAAGAGAAGGAAAAAGCTGAAATGAAAGCATTAATCAATAAACAATAGGAAGAATTGGCACGAAAAGATACTCCCAACACACAACCCCCTTCAGTAGTAAGGATTCAAGATCATGCCTATTATCTGAATACAATGAAGAAATAAATGTCAATGAAAATACAAGCTCATGCTAGAGGGTTCACCAAGATGTTTAGGTAGATTAGGGTGATTCAAGTAATTGCTCGAGAAATACAAACATTGATACAAGAGAAAGAAGAAGATTTTGAAGTCATTCGTCTTACCCTTGATTTAATAGGAGACAATTTTGAAGAATTGTAGGGTCAAGAGATAATAACAAATAATGGTAGTAAAATCTAGTTCAATTTTGAGTTCTTGAAAACAACCCTGTTTGGGGTAAACCGGGAAAGGTGGATCAATGTTGTAACCAAAATGGATAATCTGATAGAAGATACAACAGGTAAAATTGCAAACATTGGTCTTTTAGATGATAAATATGTCTCATTAGGGGCTATTGGCCTCATATGCGAATTACCAATATCATTTTGTTGTTTGGTAAAGAGAAGTTCAACCAACTTAGTTTATGTTCCTTTCTCTATGTTTTCTCTTGATTCCCTTTATCTCACTTGATAATTTGAGGTTATTTCTCCTTTTCCTTGCTTGTATCATGAGTAGGTCTTGTTATTGTATTCCTTAATATTCTTTCATAACTTTCATTTTCATTAGATTTATCCTCTCTTGGCTCTACAACAGAAGCTTTTGAATTGTTTTGCTCATTTTCTGATATTTCCTTATTAATGGTAGAGGTATTAACATCTAAGACTATATTTTCTTTACCAAATTTTCTCTCTTGAATGATGCATGGTACTTTAAGAGAGTCTTCAAATTCTGATGAGACACGTTCCTTAGGTTCAATGAGAATATTCGTCCTTAAATCAAGATCATATTGAATAAATGGTTTCTTGTTAATATGTTGAACCTATTGTATTGTGTCCTCTAAGCTTTGATCTACTTTTTCTTCATAGGCTAAAGCCTCAAAAGAGTTTGTATTTCTTCCAATATCCTTCCTTATTGGTCTCCATTGTTTATTTTCTTTCATTTGTCTAGATCTATTTTTTGGAAGTTGAAAACCATCCTCATCTACATCCATTTGTAAATTTCTCTTATGGTTTTCTACATATGATTATGATGGACTCTTCTTAGGGCGTGATCTCTCAATATGCCCCAACTCGTGACATCTTCTATATCTAAAATATATGTTTTCATAATCTATGGTTTGTATCCACATCTTATCCCCATACTTAAGAATGATTTATTTTGGTAAAACTTTACTTATATCAATCATGACCAATATTCGAGCATAAATAGCCAAGAATCCATCTTTTGTAGTTTCTAAAATCTCAAGGAATTCTCCCATAGTGTTGCCTATTTCCTTGAAGGTATCCATTTCCCAAAATTCAATGGGCAACCCATACATCCTAACCCAGACTGGTACTAGGGATAAATTTATAATTTTAGGTGAAAATCCTTCATACCAATGGGTAAGGAAGAGTCTTGCTCTTCCCATAAACCAAGGGCCCCCTTTTATTATTTCATCTCTTTCTTCACTAGAACAAGAAATGACTAGGAAGAAAGGATAGAATCACTCTTTGAGACTTCCAAATCCTATCAATCCATTTTCTCAAGATTGAAGTCCCTAGTCAAAACCCATCCAATTTACCAAAAACTACCCTTTCTTTGAGCAATAAGGATTGATCCTCTACGGTGCATTCACTAACCTCTACTACTAGAGATGATTCTAACGATTGAGCTATAAATTGGTCAATGGGAAGAAAATTAAACTCAAATTTTATTGAAATTTACTAGAATATCCTATAGCAAAAAAATTATAATATTTTGCATGAAAATTTTTTAAGAAAGAAGGGGAAAATAAACTTAGCTAAATTTTTTTATGTCAAACATAATGTCTTGCCTCAGTAAATATCTAGCCCTCCATTTCTCCTCTCATCATTCGAACCCTAGATGATAGATATCTGCAATATTGTCTTTCACGATTTAAAAAATCGTCACTACCCTTGTTTTGGATGGCTGACTTCATATGGGCACATCTCCCTTAATATTGTTTGGATTCCTTCATATGACCACTCATTTTAAAGATCTTCAAATTTTACACATATTGGTCCAAGGATCAGCTAAATTGATCAACCCATAACAAAGATATGGCTCCTAAAATATTAGACATTTTTCAAAATAAATACCCTAATCCTTTGCAAAGATTAAAAAACACCTATACATTACCAAAATAAACTCTTTGAATTATTCTAAAGATAAATAATTGAAAATTTAGGTTAATATTTTTTTAATTATGTTGTTTTATTCTAGCTTGTTGTTACCTTCTGAAGAGGTATGTTGAGCTAGCTCAAATATCCAATGCATTTTTGGAATCTAACCATAAAATTTGTTCATAGGATGGAGGTCAAGTGGTGTTACTTACTCAAATTCAACTCCTCATCTTGACAAGCACCCTAACTTATCAATCGACCTATTAATGAAATGTTTACAAATAAAATCAAACTTAAAAAAAATCATTATAGCTGAAGCTTGTACTGCATCTATCAAAGCCTTTCTAAAGGTGGATGTACATGCAAAAGCTATAGAAAATGGCATGAATGTAAACTTGTTGAGACTTATTGGGATTTTAAGAAATATGTATTGCTTTGAAATGGACACAAGGACAAAAGTGACCTTTGCCTTCTCACTACTATTAATATTTATTAAAGGAGGTACGGGTAGATGAAGGGAGGAATATAAAATCCCTTGCCACCTTTTCCACTCACTTTTTTTTATGCAACCACACTCTTTTTTTTTGCAATGAAATTTTTGAAAAAGAATTTGAAAAAATTATATTAAAACAAGATCATTTACAGTTTGGGATGAGACTCCTTCCAGCCTTAGCCAAAGATAACACATGTTTAAAACAATAAAAGAAGATTTGCATTGGAGCCAAAAATCTTAAACCATATTCCTACAATGGTTGTCCACTTGTTTACAACTATAAAATAAGATATGCATTGGAGCCGAATCTCCTAAACCATATTTCTATAGTGGTTGTCCAAATTAGCTAAACATTGGATTTGTTCACGAACCTGCCTAATCATCTCATCCTCAATAGCCATGTCACTGAGCCACTAAAATCCTATCTCCTTCTCAGTACCCATCTTAGCCAAGAAATCAACCACTTTATTTAGATATCTATTCACATAAACTGGAATCACATCATCTAATTCCCTCCACAATTCCTTAATTTGAGTGACAAGAATATTCAACCTCCATGTCTTCAAAGCAAAGTTCCTCATGCAATCCAAAGATCCTACCAATATTTATAAATCTGATTCTAGGATTACCATCCTATAACCTTGTTTTACTACCCAAATAGAAGCATATTTGATAGCTAAGGCTTTTGCTTCATTGTTCATGGACCTTCCCAGGTCTTGCAGTTCCCAATGGAGCACTGTCCCAACATGATTCTTGCAACCACTCCAATTCCAGCTCTACCCAAATTATCGTTTGCAACTCCATCAGTATTAATTTTAATCCAACCTTTTGGAGGTGGTTTCCAACTAGCTCTGTCCTACCCCTCTTGCACTTCAACTTCCTTCTCCATTGTCCCTATAATAGCCCGAGTTTCCTCTTTAGCATACACTACCATAGTTTTTGTGACTTTTCTCCAAATGACCTACCAAACACCATCTAAAGATGAAAAGGTTTCTCTAAAAAATTTGCTATTTCTCTCCAACCATACTTAGCACCAAATGAAGTTTAATCCAACCTTCCATATGATACAAAGAGCTTTACATTTAAATCTACCCCTCTTCCATCTTTCCCAAATATTAATCTGATTCAAATCACCATTTATTCAAATTTTATATGATAAAAACCATCGCTCATAGATTTGGCACGTGAAAGGACACCCAAACATCAAGTGGTTAGATGTTTTCTCACTCTTGTATCATAAAACACATTGATAAGGACCGATGATTCCCCTACATCTGAGATTATCAAAAGTAAGAATTCCATTGTGCATGAACTTCTAGGCAAAGAAGTTTACTTTCAACCAACCCTTGGATTGCCAAATCTTTCTCCAATCCTCAACCTGATATGCATGAGGAGGAGGCTCTGGAAGGATCTTATCATATCCATCATTCACTATGTAAACACCAAGGCTTCCATAGCCCTAAGCTAATTCATCCTCCTCATCTCTACCTATGAGAAATATTTCTACCAATATTTTAGTCATGATGGGTGTCAATTTTGGAGGGATTGGAATTGGCCACTCATCCAACTTCTTAAACTACTTAAACTTATAATCCCCCAATTGACTGGTGTTGAAATAAATTTCAATTTGAATCCAACCTCGGTTTCCATGGCCATTTTTATTGGTTGTAGTTGTGGGAATTCAACAATGATAGGTGGGTATTGATCCCATGATTCTGTCCAAAATTGTGCTTCTACCCTCTCCTCACTTTCCAAAATAATCCATATTTCATTACCTGAGATACTAAATTTAGATCCTACCACACTAAAGACCCATTACCATTAAAAGGAAAATAATCCATCTCATTTGGGTTTACTTGTCCCAAATATTTACTAGTTAAAAATCTACTAAATAAAGAAGTTGGTTGGGAAATCCACCTCCAGTAAAGCTTTCCAACCAAATATTTGTTATTTAACTCTGATATCCTTAGTACCAAACCTCTATTTACCTTGGGTTGGATTATTTTCTACAAACCTACTAAGGCTCAATTCCTCTCTCCTTTTACTCCTCCCCATAAAAATTTTATAGCCATCTTGTCCAACTCTTTCCATATGGTATGTGGGGCAACAAGGATAGAAAATTTATAAATTGATATGGATGAATGAATGACTACAAAAATGTTAATCTACCTCATAGCTTAACCATTTGTGAGATCAATGATTAATTATTTCCTTGATAAAATCCAAAATATTCCTCCACATATCTATTTTTAGTTTTTTAAAATGCAAAGAGACCCCCAAGTATACCATTGGGAGAGAAGTCCTCGTGAATCCCAAGATCTCTAAAATTTTATCCTAAAGACCACTTTGGATTTTTTATCATTGATGACTTGGTTTGTGGCCTTAAGGTAGACATTAAGTGTATATCTAATCATTCTTTCTTCCCTGAAGTTGGCCACTCCCACCAATCCTGTGTCATCCACAAAATGTAGGTGAGTCAAAACTTCCTCATCCACCTTGATACATGTTAGCAAACCTTGTTGTCTTCTTCTCAAGATGATTCTACCCAAGCATTCAACCAATATGAGAAACAAATAGAGGGAACAAGGATTTCCTTGACGAAGACTTCGAGTAGCTCTAAGTGGTTGCAAGGGAAGGCCCTGGATTAACGTTGAGTATGTTGGAGTAGAAACACAATTCATGACCCACTGTATCCAATATTGAGAGAAACAAAAAGTTGCCATCATATTTAACAAGAAGCTCCACTCCACCCTAGCATAAGCCTTTGACATATCCAATTATATGAACATTCCCCTATTGCCATATTTTTGCATTGAATGGATTGCATCGTAATTTAGAACCATACCATCTAATATCTACATGCCCTCTACAAAACCCCCTTACTCTGAGGAGATAATTCTATGTAGAAGAGGTTTTAGCCGCTCAACCATTACCTTTGTGATTATTTTATATATGAAATTGCATAAGGCAATAGGTCTATAATATGAAATATGCACCCCCTCCTCTCCTTTTGGAATTAAGACAACGAATGTATGATTTAATGCTTTAAGTATTCTTTTACTACCTTTGGACTCCTCTATAAAAACCATTACATCATCCTCCAAGTTATCCCAGAAGGCCTAAAAAAACTCAATTGGAAAGCCATCTAGACCTGGTTTTTTTTCGGTACTCATTCCAAAGACTACTTTCTTTAGTTCTTCTCTATCAATGGGTTTAAGTAGAACTTGATTTTCTTCTTCAGAGATAACATAGGGTATGATAGAAAGAACTTCTTTTTGAGCATCTTCGTCTTGCACCATACTTTCCTTAAATATTTTAGAAAAATAATCCATTAAATGGAAATGCATACCTGGAATTGTATCAAAGAAATGTCTCTTCTCATCTTGAAGAGCTTCCATGTTTGACTATCTCCTAGCATAAGTAGCACGATGGAAAAATTTGGTATTTTTATCACCTTATAATAACCAAGTGGTTCTTGCTCTTTGTTTCCATTGGATCTCCTCTTGGTTGTCAATGTACTCAACCGCTTTAGCAATGCATCATCCTCTTCTTTGAGTTGTTTTGTAATTGTTCCTTCCTTGAAGTGTTTTGAACCTCATCCCATATGGCCACCAATGGAGCTCTTTGGACCTAGAAGTCTGTCTTGTTATCTCACCTCCATTGTTTGAGTTGATCCTTGACATAATGAAGCTGCTTGTGGAATATAAACATTGTTGTCCTATATGTTGGGCATCTCTTTTCCCACCACTATGGAATTTTCTTTTGAATCTCCTCTTTTGTAACCAAAGATTTTCAAATTTGAATGGTTTGTGATGCTGCACTATCTTGATCCCCCCTTCCAAAAAAATTGGAAAGTGATCCAAAATTGGACCCTCCAAAATCTAAACTTTTATATTCCATTTCACAAACACCTCATCTGAAACCAAAATATGATCTAACTTCACCTTCCTGCTATGTGGCTCCATCCTCTTATTAGTCCAAGTAAAGCTGGTTCTTAGGAATTTAATATCCACCAAGTGTAATGCATGGACTTGGGCAATCATAAGTCGTTCCCCTGGGTCCAAATAAGGGTTACCCCTTGATATATATAGGATAATTTGGCATTAAAATCCCCAAAAAAAATCTAGTCTATCTCCTCCCTTGAGGCTCTCATGTTATGGACCGCTTTTTATTAATGCATATGACCATCTAGATTTTGAGCTCCATAAAAATTTGTGATTAAAACATGCTCAACTGTCACATTATTCCTAAAATGCGATGTGAGGACACCCCTCCAAACTATATGTTCTATTGTTGTCCATTCAAGAGAGTTCCAAAAAGTAACTATCCCCCCTGAGGCCCCTTGGGCATCCAATTCCATATGACCAACACCCCTCCAAAGTTTATTTACTATTCTACACATAAGATCCAACGATATTTTTATCTCCTGGATAAGCAACAAATATGTTTTACATTTTTCAAAGAGTCTTCAAATAACATATTGATGGGTTCTATAGTTTAAACCCCTAACATTCCATGATTGTATAATCATTGGTTACCTTAAAAGTAGTAAGAGTCTATTGGCCTCATCGATCCTCCAGTGATCAGTTTGTCTTCTTGAATTGCTATCAATTTATTATTTGATTTTCTACCCACTCATTGAGAGCTGATATTTTTTTATCTCTTTTCCACCTGAGTTATCCCTAGAGTTGACCTTTCTCTTTTCTTTTCTGTTATACCCATGATGACATCCTTAATTATCGATCGCTCTTGGTTATGCACTATCAATGCCCCTACAATCTCTTATTATGGTAACTTGTTGTACTCAATTACCTGTTGTAGGATGGGAGGAGGTTAAAGAGGGGTTTGAACATGGTTGTTGTTGTTTTCATTATTCCTATCCACTCCTTCCATGAATTTTTCTTCTTCCTGGTCCACTAGTGTCTTGAATATCTCAAACCTATTGGAGGGCTCAAGTTCAGTTTGCTCTTTGCCATATTTTTTATTTTTTCTTCTCCTTATTTTGGGCTGCTCAAAACCATTTCCCTTTGCTTCTTTAACCTAAGAAATGTTGGTTGTTTATTTATTGATTTTTGACTTATCCTCCTTAGGAAGATTCGACATTCCTATAGGAGCCTCCATTTTTATGTTCATATTGTTTGGATAGGATTAGGCCAGATACCCATATTTATGGTAAACTCTACACCTTAAGGACAATGCCTAATAATCTAGTTGTTGAATCCAAGATAGTCTTACAAGTTCAAGTTTAACCTCTATCAAAAAAGGTTGGTTGAGATCCATTTCCATGCATAATCTAGCATAAACAGTTGTGTTTCCTTCCATTGTGTCTCTAGAAACACCCAAATGTCTTCCAAGGGAATTGTCGATGATTTCCAATACCCTTCACTCCAAAAATCCATTGGAAGTGCATACAAACGGATCCAAACCAGGACAACATTGGATTCAATTCAAGGATCAAATCCCACTCTCCAGGGCTAAATAAATAATTATGTCGAACCATGATTCCTTTTTTTTGATTTGAAAGCCCTATTTCTATTGGCAAGTGAAGAAAAACTTAACAATAAAATATCCATTGCTAATAAACCATAAAGAATACTCACCAAGAGGTTCCTAGTTTGATCAGATCTAAGAATGAAAAATTAGGGTAGGGTGAATACCCATTAATTTTAGATCATATTATGATTGACTCTATATAAGACTATTTCTTCTACTATCCTTTGCTCAATGAAAATATTTGGCCTTGATTCTGACTATGGCAAGCATCCATTGACTCGTTGAGATTTTGATATTTTTCAAAAACTGTAAAGAGTATTTTAATATTTGTGCTTCCTCAGTATCTGCTGGGGATTTATCCTTTAACAAATCTACAAAATAACTACTATCCTAGGATAAAATTCTTCTATGATCTACTATCCAAACAAACATTTTGACTTTAGGAATGCTTGGGCTATCCCTAATATCTCTCCATATTCCTGCAATATTCCTATTTCGATGGTGTTTTAGATTATATCCACTTCTTGTTGTGTATTCTATTGATATATTCAACTTATACTTGGCTCCTCTTAAAATAATCATTGGTGTTATCTTTCTACTCAACTGACTCCTGGCATCATTGTCTTGTATATTTGTAAAAAAATATTCTTTCCATTTGTATCTTCCTTCTTGATCCTTGTACAAAATGTTTGAAACCCTATCACCATATTTATCTTGAAGTAATATCATCCATGGTTTCAAAATTTTATCTATATTGATTTGTTTTTTATCACACCATGTATCCATCCAAATATAATTTTTTTCTCAAGTTCCCATGGCCCATCTTAAACCTTTAATCACCAGATCAATTGATTTTTTAAATCGTTCCATAGTGCAAAACCATTTGGTAGAGAGAATATAGTAAATATTAAGCTTGGGTCATTGGGCTTAACATACTTAGTAGAATTCTTGCCCATTGTCTTTGAATCTCTTTGTATAATCTCCAAATTAATTTTCCTCTAAGAGCTATGTTTGCATCCGTAAGAACTCCAAAGCAAAATTTATTTTATCATGTAATCTTGACCACATAACATAGATTAATTTTGTTTCTATGGATTTTGGCATATTATACAAGGACATATAATATGTTGGAATGGCTTATAATATTAATTTAATTAGTTGCACTCTTCTTGCTACTGATAACCATCTACCTTTCCATGCTAGTAGTTCATTATGAACTTTACTTGTAAATGGATTCCATAATTCTATCCTCATCTCTAGATAAGTTGCTAGAAAATTTGCCTCCTCCATTTGAAGTAACTTGCATATCCCTATTTTGATTTTAGTTGGGGTGTTTAGGAAGTAAATTTTAGATTTTGTGCTATTAACTTTCTAGCCTGATGCTCTTTTGTATACCTTTATTAAGTTGTTCAAAGCTTTGGCCTTGTTTATCCTTGCCCTACCAAAAAGGGCTATATCATGTACAAATTGTTGATGGGTGATGTTATCGATGTTATTACTAGCCTTAAGTCCACTTATAAGCCCATATTTGTTAGCCTTCTTCAAGTTCCTATCCAAAACCTCTGCCATAATAACGAACAAATATGGTGATAGAGGATCTCCCCGTCTAAGGTCTCTCTTGGCTTTAAATGATTTTGTTACTAACCCATTAACCTTTATCTGACCCATTTTCCCAAATACAAAGTTTTCTAATACTACAAAAATAAAATCCATTTTAAACCTATCATAGGCCTTACTCATATCAAGTTTTAAGATCATTCATTTCTCTTTTCTTGAAGTTGCTAAATTCATAACTTCATGAGCTACTATGATCCTATCCAAAATTTTTCTCCCTTTCACAAATCCTCCTTGCCCTTCTAAAATAATTTTGTCTAACAATGGTCTTAACCAATTCACCATCACTTTGGAAATAATATTATATGCCATATTGCATAGGCTTATGGGTCATAATGAATCAAACAATTCTACATCCCTCTTTTTTGTAATTAGGGTAAGATATGTTGTACTTATTTTATAAGGAATGAATTATTTTACCCTAGACTGTTCCACTAACACCAATATAGAATCCTTTACTATATCCTAATTATATTCATAGAATTCTACAAAGAGCCCATATAGACCTAGGGATTTATCCTTATTAAAAGAGTAAAAAGCTAAATAAACTTATTCCAGAGCAATAGGCTCCATTAGTTTCCTATTGTCTTCATTTTTTATAACTGAAGGAACTTCTTGTAGAAGTTTATCATTAAGAACTTCAAACTCCTCTGATCCTAGAATATTTTGATAAAAATACCTTTCCTCCTTTATAATTTCACTATCATATTCAATCCAAACTCCTTTTGATTTAATTAAACTAATTATGGATGCTAATCTCTATACTATTATCATCCTATAAAAAAAGTTTGTGTTTTTATCTCCTTTTAACCAATTCTATCTTGATTTTAATCTCTAAAATTTCTCTTCCTCACTTTAAATATTATGATATTCACTACGTAACTCCCTTTCCTTCAATCTTGGATTATTATGATCACCTTTTTGAAAATTTGAAAGTTTATCTTTAATTTATTCTTTCTTCTCAAAAATATTTCCAAAAGTGTTTTTGTTTTGTTATTTTAATCTATATGTCATTGGTTTAATTTTTTTTGGAAGTATATACAACTTATCATTTCTAGAATTTCATGTTTGTGCTATCATATAAAAAAATTGAGGATGGTCTTCCCACATCTGCTCGAATTTAAAATATGATATTTTTTAATTCACTTACCATCATTTTAACTTTTATTGGTCAGTGATCTAAACCAATCCTTGTCAAGGTATTTATTTTAGCACAAGTCCCTTCATCTAGACAATGATTTAAGAGAATGCATCTGTCTATTTTTTTTGCTATTAGGTTTTGGTCTTTCCTTTTATTGGTCTATGTATAGTTGTCTTCTTCAAACTCAACCTCCCATATATTATTGTTTTGAATAGAAGTTGAGAAATCTCTCATACTTTGGGTTGGTTTCCTAATTCCTCCAATTTTTTTATCTAACTTGGTTATGGCATTAAAATCTCCAATGATCATGAATTGGATTTCTTGGTCTTTACTTCTTAAAAAGTCTTCAATCCCACTCCAAAATTCTAATCTACCTGACTAAGTTGTAGATCCATAGATATTGATAAGGATGAAAGAAATATCTACAAAGAAGCATGTGACTAAAGAGACTATCTAATGCCTTGTTTTATGAATGGTTACACAGGATATTCTAATAGGATTCCAACATGTTAGAATTCACCCTTCCACTTCTTCAGAATCTATAACCACCCATTCACATCTTGCCCATACTCCTTTCATAGTTTTGGAAACTTTTTTGTCATTTTAATTTCCTATATACAAAGGATATCAAGCTTATTACTTAAAAATATGTCCTTGATACACCTCTGCTTTGAGGAGGAATTAACATCCCTTATATTCCATGAAATGGTAATCATGTCTCATTAGGGGCTATTAGCCTTGCCTACAAATTACCAATATTATTTTTTTGTTTGGTAAAGAGAAGTTCAACCAAATTAGTTTGTGTTCATTTCTCTATGTTTGCTCTTGCTTCCCTGGATCTCACTTGATAGCTTACCTATATTAATAGTAGGTCTTATTATTCCATCCTCAATATCCTTTCACAACTTTCTTTTTCCTTGGATTTATCCTCTCCTAGCTCTACTATGGAAGCTTTTGACTTGTCTTGCTCATTTTCTGGTATTTATTTATTAGTGGTAGTTGTATTAACATCTAACACTGCATTTTATTTACCAATGTTTTCTCTTGAATGGTGCATGGTACTTCAAGAGAGTCTTGAAAATTCGATTGACATGTTCCCTAGGTTCATTGAGAATGTTTGTCCCTAAATTAAGATCATACTAAATAGACGGTTCTTTTTTAATATGTTGAACATGTTGTATTGTGTCCTCTAATATTTGATCTATTTTTTCTTCATAGGCTAAAGCCTCAAAAGAGTTGACATTTCTTCGAGTATCCTTCCTTTTGGTCCCCATTGTTTATTTGCTTTCATTTGTTTATTTCTATTTTTTAGAAATTGAAAACCATCCTCATCCATATCCATTTGTAAGTTTCTCTTATGGGTTTCTACATATGATTATATTGGACTCTTCTTAGGGCATGATCTCTCAATATACCCCACATCATGACGTCTTCTACATATAAAAGATATTTTTTCATAATATATGGTTTGGATCCACATATTATCTCCATATATGAATGATTGATTCTAGTAAAGGTTTATTTATATCAATCATGACCAATACTTAAGTACAATTAGCCAAGAATCTATATTGTGTAGTTTCTAAAATCTCAAGGAATTCTCCAAGAGTGTTGCCTATTGCCTTGAAGGTATCCACTTTCCAAAAATCAATGGGCACCCCATACTAGAGATAAATTTAAATTTTTAGGTGAAAAGCCTTCATACCAGTGGGTAAGGAAGAGTCCCACTCTTCCCATAAACCAAGGACCCCCTTTTACAATTCTATTTATTTCTTCCTTAGAATAAAAAATGGATAGGAATAAAACTTTGGAAAGAAAGAATATAATCACTCTTGGAGACCTCCAACTCCTATCAATCCATTTTCTCAAGGTTGAAGCCCTTGGCCAATACCCATTAAATTTACCAAAAACGACCATATCTTTGAGCAACAAGGATTGATCCTCTATGATTTTCTCACTAAAATCTACTACTAGATATGATTCTAAGGATTTAGCTATAAATTGATCCATGGGAAGGAAACTAAAACTCAAAATATACTAAAATTTACTTGAATATCATATAGCAAATATAATATTTGATAATAATTTGTAAGTAAAAGTTCTAAGATAAAGAAGTAAAAAAGAAACTTATCTAAAAAATTCTATGCCTAGACAAAATGTCTTGCCTCACTGAAGCCCTAGCCCTCCATTGCTCCTCTCATCATCCAAACCCTGGTTGATAGATGTTTGTAATTTTGTTTTTCGTGACTTGAAAAACATCATTGCCCTTGCTCTAGATGGTTGACTATCTCCTTCAATATTGTTGGTTGATGGAAGACTTCAAACGAGTCAAGCAATGTTATTCTAAATTATCCCCAAAAAATAAATATCTTCATAAGCATAGCCACACCACAAGGATGATTATCTTTTTCTTTATAATAATCAGTTAAACTTTGACATCTAGAAGGACGTTTATGGTAATTATGAAAGTTGGAAAGAAAGGGTATTATTTTTACTCACCAACAAAGAGATTAAATATTTTAAATATAATAGTTACTTAAAAAAATAAATAATTACTCTTTTGAGCATATACTACATAGCCAATGTTGGATTTAATGTTATGGAGTAATGATGAGTGTTATTTTATATAGTGTATGTGTTAAATTTGTATCAATATTTATCCCTACAAGATAGAAGGGCAAATTATTTAACAACAAGTTTATGAGTCAAACGAACACTAGCTTGATTATCAGGAATTACATCATATCTCCCATTCATTCACTCCTTACCTTCACATCTTAGTTGTGATCCACTTATTTTGCACATGTCCACTTAACCATATGGTCATTATGTAAATTATTCTAGCCACACACTTACCTTTCCATGTACAAAACTTGTTAAAAGGGAAATTTTGGTAAGTCCTATTGGAGGGCTTTGGATAATTACTTTTTTTGTACATTTTGATTTAGATTGACCTTTAGGCTAATATGATAAGGGATATACAAGCGTGCACCAACCTCATGTAATTGTAATTTTCTCTATTATATAATAAAATATGCTTTATTAGCTACAAGCTTATTGTAATGGTAAGGACTTTGGTATCTCTTTGGGGAGGTTCAAGGTTCAAACCCCACTCAATATGAGGGGACTAGGACCCCTCATAAAAACCTGTATAAACTCGTTGAAAAATTAAAATATGCTTTATTTAATTAAAAAATGGCCTTTCAAAATTGAAGACTTGAAAATAACTTGGGCAATGTTCTTCTAGTTTATAAAAAAAAGCTTGATATATTTACAAGCATAGCCACATTTCAAGTTTGATTGTTTTGGTTTAAGAGTACCAGTTGAGCTTAGATATTTAGAAAATACACACATACATACTAATATATTGTTTATACATTAATCTCAAGAAGGGCAAAAATAAAATAGTACACTTAAAAGGTCCTCTTCATGTCATCTATATGATCTCTTTTTTTCTTTGATTAAGGTTGAGGAAGGGGTGTTGAGAGGTCCTAGAACCTTTTACACAGTACTCAAAGATTTAACAATATGCTAAAAAATACAATTTCTCCACAAGACATCTATGCTAAATAAAGAATGTTGTAATACGAACACTCCTTTCACATTCTACTTCACAACCATATAACATACATATAGAACAACTACTAACAAGGTTTAGAAATATACCATTGAAGCATAAGTAGTATCATACTAAACTGATTAAGTAAAACACCTCCTACATGACTGAAAAACAAAAAACTCGAGGCACTCTTTGACCATAAACTTCAAATCTTTGATGATTTCCTTGAGCTTATTTTTTGCTTCGTCCATAAATTGTCTGATTTCGTTTTGCAGGGCCTACATCAAGCGACAATGCTTCTCAATGGTATCCAAGAGCCCATTAACCAATATTTATTTGGCAAGGGCATTGAGTCCCCTTGTGTTCCAAGAGAGTAGTTTAATTTATTAATTCTTATAGGTAATATTTTCCCCTTGCCCTAGAATTAGGTAGTTTGGGTTCCATTTGCAATATTAGCCACAATTTCTCATTCTCTAATCTCTTGATTAGTTGGCCTTCAAAGTTTGCTTTTCACTCCTACATCAATCCCCCTTTCTTTTGATTCCTAGTTTTCCATCTTGGGGTTGGACTTGAGAATTCTAAACCCCCCATATTTTTAGATTGTTTTCCATCATCATGGGTTAAAGGTTTTGTGGGAGGGTTATGGCCTTGTTTATTTGAATCAAAATAGATAATCAATTGCATGTTTTCTTTCTCATTCATTTAATTTTGGGGGGACTATATTGACCATTACTAAGTCTAACTAAGCAAAGGAATTCAAAACTAAAAACTTCATAACCCTTTGAAGAGGGTTTTCCAATACATACATCTTGATTTTCTTCCAAAAATTGATCCTTCTTAGGGACTTTTTATTGAACTGGTTCTGCCAAGTAATCTAGGACCCCCCTATTTGCTATTCTCAATAATTTTATCTCCCGAATTCCTACCCTACTTGGAGTTCTCACCTTCATTCTGCTTCTTTTGCCAAACTTTTTTTTTTTTATATTTTGGGTTGGTTTCTTGTGAGTGGAGCATGCATTGGTTGAGTGCCCTAATTTCTTGTAACTTGTACAATTGATCAGGAAATATTCATATTCTATAGTCTAATTCCATACCCCAAGCTTTAAAACCAGTCTAATTGAATTGGGTAACTCCTCCATATCTACATTTATGCAAATTATTACATAAATAAGTCATGAGCGAGCCCTGGTGGCAGGATCAATAGCAATAAGGTGCTCTATTTCCTTTGTGATACCTATAAAAATTTTCTCATTCCAATATTGGAAGGGCAAACCTAAAAATATTGTCCAAATCGATTCCTAGGTGAAGCTTTGAATTTTAGGATCAAAGTCTAGGCTCTACCATTGTAAGAAAATCCCTTAGCATCCATAAAACCATGGACCTCCCTAGAGAATTTGATCAGATTCTTGATTGTAGTTAAGCTTAACCATAAATAAACTATTCGACATTGCCACAATCTCCATGTGGCCATGGGTCACCATTTAACAAAAATCCATTTTCTAATTGCGTCAAGGTTCGACCAAGCTCCTATAAATCAACCCACAAGATTCATAACTCCTTGCTCAATAGTTAGGTCAAAAAAGAAATTAGATATGGAGAGTTTACCTCCCTCTGATTACTGCTCAAAATGGAGATCTAAGATTTTTAGTTTTCCATAGACCAAATGCGACTAGGAATGATCCCCCGAGTCGAAATGCTGCTTTCGTGGGTTCCCATAATTCTATCCCGCTCCTTTGATCAAATTGTCAACTCCAAAATTAGGGTTTAGAAACTGTTATTTATCACCATTCTACTACAGACTTGCTCCTACAATAGACCTACTCTTAGCCTCTCTAGCCATTAGGGTTTCATCACTAGGGGTAAAGGCATCAAATGGATTTTTCCTAGGTTTTAAATCTACCCATATCCATCTAGCATTATGTATATATGTCCACAAACCACTTGGATAACTAGCATCAGTATTTTCAACCTGCTCAAAAAGGTATTTTTTTCTTTCCATCATGAGAACCTGGTTCTGGCCAATGGGTAAAAAGATGCTCATATCGCTCTTCCATCAATATTTTAACAATTTTTACCTGGCTTGTAGATAATAAGCCCATTTTTTTTGCAAGCGGAGGTGCAACCCAACTTTGGAAATCTCACCATCGCCATCATGGTTCTTCACAAAGGAGCTTCAAAAAGTATTTATACGATCTTTTTACATAATACATAGGCATTTATTTGTATTCCATAGGTATATTGGTTGTTTATTTCATTATTGATACTACAATATGCACATTTTTATCATCTTATTGATTTTTTATAGTTAACATATGTGCATTAGTTATCATGTTGTCTTATTAGCCTTAGTATAAGTTTCATATCAAATAACTAAAACAAGCATTATAAGAGCTAACATAGTTGCATCATTTTTTATAGTGCCTTGTTGGTTTTGGTATGATCTTCATATTTAGACAACAAGATCAAGCTTGAATCAACAATATAGATAGAGGTTGGTAAATTCACCAAAGTTGCACTTATCATATTACTTACTTGGTCTCCATTATCTATATGTGAATCTTGTAGAAAGAACAATAAGGTATGGTATAATTTGATATCATAAAAGTAATGCAACTACAATGATTCTATAAAAGTGATAAAATAATTAGTGTGTGATATAAAATATGATAGTTGATATCAATTATGAATACCAAGTGTACATGTATGTTAAAATTATGTGAGAGGAAAATAAGAATGAGGAGGACCATTTAAATGTGTCGTGTGAGGTTGGGCCTTATCATAATTACACATTAAGGCAATTATTTAATGTGATGACCATGTCTTAATGATACAAAAACCAAAATGAACCAAATAGGTTTTTAATGCATGGTGAGATTAGCACATGGGTAAAATTATTTGTAGAATGAAACTTTAATTGTTGAAATGTGATTAATCTTCACTTGAAGTTATGATAATATTTGTATTGTGATTAGTGTATTTGGCCTATGGCCCCATGTTCACCTTGTTCAATATTCTAATAAAACAATATATCAATTTGATATTTATTGGAATATGTGCAAATGTAATTAAAATATAATTTATACTCCACACCCACTAATCCATTGTATCAGTGTATGATCATTTGTTTATTAGTAGTTATGAGTGCCCAATGCACCCACTCCTTACTCTTTATTTTTCTTCTATATTTACTCAATGATCTAGATAACATATTGATTCTATTTATTCTTAAATATACTGCATAATCCAACATGTTATCTGGGTTAAGATATTTTTATGAATTTTTACACAGTATAAAAGTAGGTGTAAATCACTATTAGTCATTATAAAAGCTTGAATGTTCATCTCTTATGATGGTAATTTCAAAGGAGTTATATTTTCTAGAGAAGTATCTATTGAACAAGGTTTTTTGGCCAACATTGACTACTTAAGGTTTTCTAAAAATCTTAGTTTGTATTTGAGGAGCTTACATTATGACAATATTGTGGCATCACTTTAGAGGATTCATAAAATTAAGAGAAGTTGGTATGGAACTAGTTCCCCTAATAAGGCTCTTTTTTGTAATAAGATATGTGTGGATTATACTGAAGGCTACTCCATGAAGAGACAAAAACACAACACCAAATAACATGAAATAATTTGAACTCAAAGAAAACAGTATTGCATAATGAATGATATTTATTAATGGGGGGAGCCTCAAAACTCCATTGTTATAATAAGAATTCTTGAATTCTTTTATACAAATTTTACAATAGCCAAGGTTCTCTGAAACCCTAGCAAAACAATGTTGGTGGTGTCTCAAAATGCATCTCTACCTCCAATAGAAGTGAGTGGGCTTCTAGTTATTCGATATTGGGCCACTCTAGCTTAAGCATCTATACAATGTTAATATCACACTTTCAGATCTGCACACAATAAAACAAAAAATGGGTTAGTATCAACTGTTAGGACTCCACAATGTGAGGCCATCTATAATCAATACAAAAACCCTAGCTATCTGTTGTAAATAACATAACATAACTAAAAATGCATGTAATGAAATACCAAATAAAATATTTGTCTTACTTGCCTGTTGTCTTCTGATTTGATAAAATTCATTGCAGTGTATTGGTGTGGCGATGCCCTAGCATCATCCAGAGGCTAGGGGGACTTTAGAACTCTGGCATAAAATGCTTGTGGGCACTCTATAGCTGTAGAAAACGCCTATGGACGCTCGATAATGGTAGAGGGTACCCAAAGGCACTTGGTGATGAAGAAGGAAGCACCAAAAGGTGCTTGGGAATGATAGGAAGCGCTCAAAGGCATTCAATGGCTAAGGGGGAAGTCTATAGAAGCATATCTGGATGAGCGAGGGAGGCGACAATGGATGTGAGGGTTGTGGTAGACAAGGATGGAAGGCGAGAGTGCTCAAATTCTCCAAGGAACTCAGGGATGAATGATTGAGGACTCAGGATATGAATTACTTAGGAAAACTTCTTCAAGAACACGCGTTGAGCAATCAAAATGGATCCTATTAATAATCAAACTTAGGGCACGCTAGGGATTCAATGACACTAATCGTGTGGTTGAGATAAAAGCATATTAGAAGGTGGATATTAAATTTAGGATGTGGCATGGATTGATATCGATGGATGGATAGGATTAAGTGAAATCGGATGGCTGAGATTAATTCACTTATATAAATATATATTTATTAAATATATAATATGATATATAAAATATTAATATTTAAATATATATAAAATAAATAAATAAAAATATATATGAATAGTGGGTGGAAATGGCGGGAAAATTAGGATGGATGAAAAGTGGCTAGGTTTTTGTGTTTATATATACCTCTTTTTGTATTGCGTTGTGTGAAACACAATGCGGTGCAAAAATACAAGACACCTATTTGGGCGAGGTGCAGAAGCAACTTTCTCTTGAGATGTGAAATGCGAGCTTGAAGACAAAAGAATGAAAGAATTTGAATTTTGCGTAGCTTACCCCCTCAATTGGTGAATGAGTTTGTGGATGAATCTCATGAGCCAATTGAAAAATTTATGCAAATGAATGATGGACGATATGAATGATGTAAATATGATACCATTTTTGCCCCAACGGTAGGAAAGGGTTTAGTGAAAAATGTGAAACGATGCGTTTGTTTTTGTCCCAGCAAATGAAGGGTTTTTTGTGAATAAAATTGTGATGAGCAATGTGTCTGTTTTTACCCCAACAAATGAAGGGATTTTTGCCAAGTATATATGCCATGATCATGTAATATGTATCCCATTGTGGGAAAGTCAAAACCAAATGTGGTTGTCCCAAATTTGGGGTGATTCGATGCTGTTGAAGAATGTGCCTTTCGACATCATTGATATGCAAAGATGAAAATGTAAGAAAATATAAAAATGATCAACTTCAAAGGGTCAATTAGTGGCTGTTAGATAATTTCTATGATCAAAACCAATCACCCTAACTAAAGATAATCGCCATGATGTCTACCAAGGAAATGTGCAATGATGAAATTTGATTTTATCCATGTTTTAAGCCCCACAAACTAGGCCATCAATGACAACTTTTGTGCAAATAGTTCTTGGTAAGGTTTCACATAAAATGTGAAGTACCAAATATGATTGTTATTTAAAACAATGAGATATGGAATGATGAAAATGACCAAGTGTCCTTATGGTAGGCTCTTCATCTTACCGAGTTGCATGGATGCAAATCACTACAATCACCAAGTATATAGAAAAACCCACTAGATACAAGACTCACTTGCATGTTGTTTGAACTTGGAAAATATGCAAATGATGATATGGAATGATTTTGATGATGATGTATGAATGATGAAAATGATGATTGTGAATAATGAAAATGATGATTGTGATCATTTTGTGAATATTTGGACCTTTTTGGAGTGCTTTTGTAACTTGTTAAGCAGATTTGCAATTTGTGGTTGCAAACAAAAATTATGCATCCAAATCAGTTGGAATCTTCACAAAACCTAATGAAATTATGGAATAGATGCATGGATGCAATGTGAAAATATTTGGTGGAGATAAGCCACTGTTTTGTGAAAATTTATCTTCTATCAAAATTGATGCCAAACACCTATTGGCGCTTTTGGCATGCAGAAATACCCATCGATGTTTGGGCATTCTACGAACGCCCATGGGCACTTTAGTGCACCTAGAAACACCCATGGGCGTATCAAGGCACTTGAAGCAGCTATAAATAGATTTTTGGGCAGAAATGAAGCTCATTTATGTGTTTGTGAGTTTGAGAAGCTGTGTTTGGGAGAGTGGAGTGAAGTGAGGTGAAGTGACTTGGGCGTGGAAGCTATGGTAGCAGAGGGAGCGGGTGCGGAGTCGGAGGTTGAGGCTGGAGTGTGAGCTACTAAGGTAATTACCTTCTTTGTGTATTATGCAAAAAAATTTGTGTTTTCGTGATGAGAAAAATAATAAGTGTTTTGTGCTATGTTATAGCTTAGGATTTCAGAGGCTCGACATTGGTTCTTACCTCTCATTCCTGGGATGAGGAAGGTGGTAGTGAAGGATGAGTGGGATCTTCTAGAGGTAGTGGTGCTAGCGAAGGTGGCCCAAATTGATGTGGTGAGGGAGGATGAGGGGTACCTCTTTGCCTTGGTGAAGAGGTGGGATGCAGATAGGGGGACTTTTTATCTCTCCATTGGAGAGGTGACCATGACCCTGGAGGATGTATATCACATCCTTAAGGTGCTAGTGGAGAGGACCTTAGTTGAGGTTGAGCATGATCAGAAGATGGAGATGAGAAAGATATTTGGTTATGGTTGGTAGGGTGTGAGGGTGGAGAGTGGAGATATACCTTACTTGTCCATGTATGTGGACAAGGAGTTGGATGCCCTTCGTGCTTTGGTTATGTTCATGCTGTCCAACATTGTGGTCTCGAACAACATTGGGTGCAAGTTACCTTGGAACTTGATAGAGTTAGTAAGTAATATGCTCACTATGTAGCAGGTGTATGCATGGGTTTCTGCTTTATTGGCATATGTATACTAGGAACTATATGAGGTGATGAGACGAGGAAGGGATTGGGATGTAGCTTTTTGCTGTAGTGTTGGGTATGGGAACACTTTAGTGTGGCTCGACTAGAGGGCTTACCAGTAGAAGGCTTGGGTAGGGAGTAGCCCTACACAAGGAGATGGGCGGTGGCCGAGGAGGTATAACTGAGTCAATGTATGTGGATGAGCCAGTGGTACCAAGATCTATGGGCTGGATTGACATATGCCCAAGTGATATGGAGGTTATGGTGGGCTTGCAGGTGGACTAGAGATGGAGAGCACTTGCAACAAGTGTGGTAGGCTAGGTGGGTGGTTGGGAGATATCGGAGTGAGGTTGAGTATTTTTAGTTCTCACGAGTACTTCGATAATTTGACTTGAGGTAGGATGTCCTAGATGAGTTGGTGTGGTATAGGAGGTATGATAAGGATACATGGCTACCATGTGCGAAGCCATGGAGGGTGACTTTTGAGGATGATGAGGATATGGATCTCCTAGATGTGGGTGATGTGGGGACTATCGTGGAGTACGATGCTTGGTTTCGCTTCACAGCCACCATGGGCACTTCCTCGAGTAGTGGTTGATGGGGATGGTGATGAGGCTAGGGATAAGGGGACCCATGATGGTCCCAAGTGGCAATGACACCTTCGATCAGATAGTCAAATATGGAGGACTAAGGGTGCGGCTATGCAGGCTCTCGAGAGTGGGGGAGACGATGGAGATGGAGATGATGTAGAGGATTTCAAATGGACCTCTAGATCAAAGTGAGGAGGATTGGGTGCGACTGGAGTAGTAGGTGGTAGAGAGGGATACGAGGATCACAAGGATCTAGGAAGATATACTAGAGAGGGAGCACTAACATAATGTTGATATAGCACGTCTTCGGTCTCAGTAGAGGTATATTGAGGCATTGGAGGATAGGTTGATGGAACATCATATTCCACTTCCTGATCTTCCAAGCTCATCTGTCTCTGAGGGTGCTACTCATAGTGAGTCTAGGCATAACTCTAGGTTTAGGGCTCCTACTAGATCACAAGGGTCTTCTTGTAGGGCATAGCTTAGTGCTTAGATGCACTTTTTTATATGAGCCTTGGTGCTCCATTGTATGTAACCTTTTGGCACTCATTGTACATGCGATATATATATACATGGTTTTTACCTTTTATGTTATGTGTTTGTGAATGCTTTGTGTGGAATGCTTTTGTGGAATGCATGTTTATATGGATGATGAATGCAAATGATATGTTATGAACGATTAATGCAAGGTGCAATGTATGGATGATTATCTAATGATCATTTATAGCTTACATATTGCTTGGCCATTTTCTAGCATTGTTGTTTAATCGGGGGCATCAAACTTGGTGGGATGTGGGGTGAAAGACTCATGAAATGACATGGATGTTGATATGGAAGAAGATATGGATGTTGATATGGAAAACTGACTGTTTTGCAGAGACTTAGATATACTAGTGGTATCAAATAAACTCACTAAAACTACCTAATTTCTTTAGGACAAAATGTATGTGCAATGAATTCATTTACCGAATCATGAGCATGGTAATGGCTCGAGGCAATCAAGAACCAATGTGTGTGCAAGTGAGTTCATTAACTTATCTTGAGTAAATTGGGTAAAATTGTTATGGATGAAACCAAGAAGCTAGCTTGTCCTTATGTGTGGTTAGAGGTCTCTTTAAAAGAGGTGTATCACTATGCATCCACTACCAATCAAGCATCTATAGCTCCGATGGAGGCTAACTCCATAGTACATGATTTGTGTTTTTGATCGCTTAAGTTTTGGGGATGACTACCTAATCGTCTGAATGGAAATGTAGTATGATCCTTACAACCCAATGATTAGTGGTGTGTGATGTAAAATATTTAGAGTTTTGGGGAATCAAATTCTCAACCTAAGTATGATGAGAATTGTACCCTATCCTTACTACTCTATCTTTTGAATTTTAGGAAGCAACTATGATAGTGGTACAAACCACTGTTCTTATGGACTATGTTGCATGATGGGACTAGCGAGGATGACCCTTTTCACTTCAAGGTTCATACCAAGTATGGTGTTATCCCTCTTTGACACAAGATATTTTTAAATATGTAAAATTGTGTTTGGTTCAAGAGTGTTTTGAAGTCAACTCCCATAACTCAAGATTTTCTTAGTGTATATGTGTGATTGTCCTAAAAAGAACTCGATATGTATTTTAGAGTTTTCTTAAAATAGTAGGAGTGGCTGAGTGACCGAAAACACCTAGGAATTGTGACTGTATGGAGGCAAGTGACAATTTGACTTTTATGAAATGGGTGAATTTTGTGGATGATATTGTGAGGATGCCCTTGATTAAGGCAACATGATTTAATTGTGGGCCAATTCAAAGCCTTGAACTTAATAAATGATCCCTAATATGACAAGTAAAATGTGGACGTAAATGCAATGAAAAATGAAATACGTGCTAATGCAATTTTTGTGAAATGTGAAATGTAATGTGTGTTAATGCGTTGTTTTTAGAACGAAGTGTTTATGCAAAGGAAAATGCAATGTTGTGAATGAAATATATGCAAATGTTTTTGTGTATTAGCAATATATAAATCAAATCATGCATAGAATTCTCTCAAGTGCATGAAATTAAGTGGTCCAGGTTCTTCCTCTCCCTCTAGACTGGCAAGCCTATAAGTACTATTACCCACTTTTTGCGTAACAATGTATGGACCTAACAACTAGCCATGAATTTATCATGAATATGCAATAATGCATTGGTGTTTTGTTGATTCTCTTTAAGGATAATATCTCCTACTTGGAATTCACATAGATGAAATTTGGTATTGTAAGCACATTTTAGGTGGTCTTGATAAACTCGTAAATGCTCTAAAGCATTGACTCACCTCTCATAAAGAAGTGTGAGTTGGTCAAGACATGCTTGTCTAGCAGTGTCATCATCTATGAATTCCTGCAAAGAAATTTGTGAGGGGATCTCAAGTTCAAGAGGCATGATTGCTTCAGCTCCATAGACCAATGAAAATGGTGTTGCCCCTGTAGGTGTGCGGATGCTTGTTCAATAAGACCATAATGACAAGGGAATTTGTGTATTTAAATCTCTAAGATTTTATTTGAAAAGTTTCTTGAGAATAGCAATTAAGGTCTTGTTGGAAGCTTTAGCTTGTCCATTTGCTTGTGGGTAATAAGGACTCAAGAAACTATGTTGAATGTTATATTTCTTGCAAAGTGCTCAAACATCCTTGTTCTTGAAAGACTTACCATTGTCTAAAATTATTTTCTATGGAATACCAAAATGACAAAGGATGTGGTGAAGTATAAACTCCACAATTTTAGATCCTATCATAGTGGTTAGAGGAATTGCCTCAACCCACTCTGTAAAGTATTCAATGGTTGTTATGATGAGTGTATGTTATCCAAAGGAAGGAGGTGAAATTTTTCCAATTAGATCTAAGATCCCATTGTGAAAAGAGCCAAAGGATTTGAATAGGTTGTAAGGCTTGTGATGGTACATGAGTTAAATTAGCATGTTCTTGACACTTTTTGCAATGTTTGACATAAGTGCAACAATCACGTTCTATTGTGGACCAATAATAATCCATGCGTAAAATACACTTTACAATGGCCATTCCACTAAAATGACCACCACAAGTACCATAATGGGCTTCAGCTATGGCTCTTTGTGCCTCACTAGACTCGAGACAATGAAGGAGGACTCCATCATAACTATGCTTATACAACACATCCCCCAAGAGAACAAAACGAGTTGCTTTTTTCTTGAATGTGCATTTTGCAGTTTGAGATATGTCATATGGAAGTGTTCCAAAATTAAGAAAGGCTACTATCTAGCTTGACCAAGGCTCATATGGATCCTAACGGATAAAGAAAACATCCTTTTTGAATTTATATTAAGCACGAACAATTGCATATTTAGATATCATTAAAATTATAAGGGGTTGTACCTCTCCAAATGAGTATTTTGGAATCAATGATCCAAAAGAGGCCATCACATATACAAATTTATTATTCGATCATGGCAAACTATTGATTTCATACCAAGCAAACTTAGAGAGCAATTTCATAGCTACTTCATGATAAAGCTTAATGGTAGGTTCTTTGCATTGGTATTGTCCATTGATTTGCTTAACAAGTTGAGAATCCCCAAATATCCTAATACTCTTAATGCTCATAGCTATAGCTGATTGAAGACCTAGGATTAATGCTTTATACTTTGCAGTATTGTTTGTGCATTGGAAGTTGAGTTTGAATGATAAGGAGATAGGTACCCCCTAGGGTGTATGAAATATGACTCCGACACCTTGACCTTTAGTGCACTTAGAGCCATCAAATAATAGTGTGATATCAACGTCTTCCTTTGAAATGACATCTTCTTCTTGTTCAGTGATGGCAAATACCGAATCATCTAGGAGCTCAATAATCAAAGGATGATCACTAGGTAGTGGAGCTTCTGCAAGTTGATCAACTATTACCTAATATTTAATGTATTTTTGACTACTAAATTCAAGATCAAATTCAGTATGGAGCATTATCCATTTAGCGGTGCATGTGTTGTTGTAAGTGCGAGACATCATATAATGCAGAGGATTTTCTCTAGCTATGACATATGTTGTGTGACTAAGCATGTAGTGTCAAAGTTTCTTAGTGGTAAAAACCACTGCTAAGCATATTTTTTCTACATAAGCGTATCTAGTTTCATAGCTTACAAATGTTTGACTAATGTAGTAGATATCTTGCTCTTGATTTTCTTCGTTCTTTTGTGCAAGAATTATCCCTAATGCAAATTCCATTGCTAAAATATAAAGATAAAATGGGACCCTTAGATGAGGAGGAGCTAAAACTGGTGGAGAAGCTAGGTATTTCTTAATGTCATCAAAGGCTTTTTGACATTCATATGTCCAAGATAATGGCACCCCATTTTGTAGTAGGTGATTGAATGACCTACATTTATAAAAAATGTATGCAATGATACGACAAAATGATTGAATATTTCCTTGTAGACTATGTAATTTCTTTAAGTTAGTTGGGGGAGGCATCTCCATGATGGCCTTGACCTTATTAGGGTCCACCTTAATACCTCTTTTATAGATAATGAATCCTAAAATTTTGTCCAAGGTAACACCAAAGACATATTTCTTAGGATTAAACCTTACATTATGCTCTAGGAGTTAGTCAAAAACTTTTGCCAAGCTTGACAATTTGGAGATTGTCTTTGTCTAAACTAAGGTCCACATCGATAGTATCCTCAATGGACATGTGGGAAAATTCCTCAAGCTTATGGAGCGTAGGGATCAGATGAATGTAATATAGGATGTCATCAACTATTCTGGCTTATCCTCATCTATTTTTGCCTAGAAAACCTCAAGATTCGAAGGTGAAGGTGAAGGCAAAGGTGGAGGGGATGGAGGAATGTAGTTGGTGAAAGCCCTTAAAAATTCCTTGGACAAGACAAATTTGGAAAAGGATGGAGGTAAGGAAATCTGGTCCATATCAATGAGACTTATGTCAATTGGAATTGGCTTAGTCGGATCATATGGATTACGATGTGGGCGAACAAATCAACAAGATTCATGTTGACTTATCGACAAAAGTGGCTAAGGTTAGATGGAATATATGGGACCTAAGAACTGGTTCTAAGATATTGGAAAACCCAAAAAACAACAAAAAACACAAATAAATGATTTAACTAAATGATATGTATATGCAATGTTGAAAAATAAAACATGTTTTTTTTTATTTTTTGATTTTTTTGTTAATTTTTGTTTTTTTTAGTTTTTTTGGTAGTGGTGAGAACCACTATTTTTGTGCTATGTACATATGTCACAAATTGGCTTATGAAATTGGCTTAATGGAATGGAGATGGTGGTTCACCAGTAGGGGAAGCTCTTTCTTATCGAAGAAGCAAGCGAAATATGGGCTAATCGATGGGGAACATGTTGAGATAAAAATCATCTTGTTCAGTATGGAGAATAATGGGCTCCGATTCTTCTTCAGATTCATCCAAAATTTATCATCATAAGTTTGAATTCTTCATAGATTTCATCGTTAATTGTCAGGATGGAGGGATTCTTCTCTTGAATTTAGATTAAGACTTTGGAAGGCTTGTTCAAGAGAAGAGGTGGTGGAAAGTGGGTAGTAACCTAAACTTGAGTAGGTATTCCAATCAAAAAAAAAAAATATAGTCTTTTTTAGTTGAGTAGGTAGAAACCCTGTGTCGGGGGTTTTAAAATATCATGAAGGATATGTTGTTATTGGCTAAGTTAGATAGCCCATACAACATCTAGTGAAGTTAGGGGTGCTTAGGCTCCAATACCCAGGCCTCAAACAGAACTCGTGCACGAACTTGAGCTCCCACACATCTTCGGGTGTATCGGGAGACCATTCTAGGGTTAACAAAATTTTATCTAGTAGGAAGCTTATCGACCTTGTATCATCCATAGTCCATGGGATACAACATCTCGAATGATTACCCTTCTGTACTGTCAGAGAGGCAGATAGTGTGCTCAAGGGTATGTGTGGAATCCTCCTTGGGTAGTGGCCTGAAATATTGGTCCGAGCACTATTGTTCTTCACTACGGTATAACAGAGGACCTATGGGTGTTACATACTCCTTTACTTAGCATACCTTGGTTCTGATAAAACTCAAACCTACAACAAAATCACAAACCAAAACTCCCTGTTTGTAAACCTGCATTCCAAATTCCCAAAAGTGATCATATGAGAAAGGAATCCTCTGCCAAAAAAAATAGCATACATTGCATGAATTCGGGATATAATATGAGGGTGACAGTTAAGTTGATAGTATGGAGAATAACAGTCAAATTTACAGTGGCAGTAACAGTCAGGTCAGCACAGTTAGATCAAAAATTGTAGTTTTTAGTGTCAGAATAGAACTATCATAACAGTAACCTACACAATACAATGAATCTTCAGACCAGTGAGGTAAGCAGTGTCAGAGAGACTTTCTGGGCTAAGCAAAACATTGAGCGAGTGACCAGAGACCAATTATAGATAGTGCTCTAGTACCCAACTTTTGCACTATAACTCAAAATCAAAAACTGTAAACACCATTAGACCGACAAAACAGGAGATAAAAAAAGAGTCTGGGGTTCCCAAAAGTAGTGTTGTGGGATATAGCTCATTGTGACCACCTCTTCAATCTAATAATTTTGATATATAGCACCCAAGAACTTTTTTGGACACTTACTAAAAATAGTAAGTTTTGAAACCCAATTCTAATTTTAGTAACTGGTCACAAAAGGTTCCAAAATGGCCTAGGGTACCCGTGGACATGAAAAAGAGCTAGAAAAAATGGACTCCTTAACAAAAGCCATTGAGAATTTGAACTTGGCAATTTTCTCCATAAGGGAAGAGGTCCAAGGTCTTCATCTCGATCATGAGGCTACTAGCGCTCGCTTAGAAGAAACACTAATAGATGTGGGTAGCAAGTTACATAAGGGACCAATCAAAACATAACACAAGGCTGAAAACTCTACAAGGAATGACCATGACCCATCCTTTAAAATGCTAAAATTGGTCTTCCATAGATTTAATGGGAAGGATGTTGATGGGTGGTTATGTAGGGTTGATCAATTCTTTAGATTTCATAATGTTCCCATATATCATCGAGTTTAGATGGCTTCCTTCAATTTAGAATCTGAGGCTCTACACTGGTTCTAGTGGTTATGTAATTCCAACCCAAATCTCTCTTGGGAGGACTTTGAGTCCCAACTACTGACCCGATTTGGGCCTAGTGAGTATGAGGACTTCACAGGGGCCTTGACCAAACTACAACAAACATCCTCAGTCCGTGACTACCAAACTCAATTTGAAAAATTGGCCAATAAGACAAGAGGATTGACGAAAGGGTTCTTCACGAGTTGTTTTATCAGTGGGTTAAAAGGGGATCTCCAAGCTAAAGTAAATATGTTGAAACCATATTCCATGATGGAAACTATCAGTTTGGCCCGTCTGGCTGAATCTAAACTCTCAAACCAAAGGCACCCTTCGTGGTTTCCTCAAAACCGACCTTCATTTCCTTTTCAAACCCAAAATTCAATGGATAGTAAACCTACTACACCCAAGCGATTGACTACAGAGGAGATGGATGCACGTCATGCCCAAGGATTATGTTATAATTGTGATGAAAAGTTTTTTAAAGGATATAAGTGTGCAAACAAAAGACTATTCTTGATAGATGTTGAGGAACCTACTAACACTGACCAGAGTGATGAGGATGAGGACCCCCCTGAAACACCTTATCCACAAGAAGAAGATAAACAGGGGTTTGAGGCAGAGATTTTAGTCCATGCTCTTGCAGGCATTACCACTCCACAAACCATGAAAGTTGTGGGATTTTTCAAGGGCCAACGTATTACCATCCTTATTTATTTAGGCAGCACACACAACTTCATTGATCCTTGAGTTGCTAGGCAGGAAAATTGCTATATCCACACTTTTAATTCATTCGAGGTCATGGTAGCCAATGGGGGAACATTACATTATAAAGGAAAATGCCACAATGTCAAGCTCAGTATAGGGGACTATGAACTCAAGAAGGACATGTTTTCCCTCTAGTTGAGAGGATGTGATATGGTTTTGCAATCTCAATGATTGAGTACGTTGGGCACTATCAGTTGGAACTTTGCAAAAATTTGGATGCAATTCTCCCAAAATGGACAAACACACTTACTCAAGGGCTCCCCTGTAGGAACACCTCACCTCATTAGTTCCAATCATATGGAGAAAGTGCTAAAGAAATCAAAATGTGGGGTCATTGCACAACTCTTCTCCATCCAACCAACCACTTCACTAATGGCTAAAATTCCATCATATCTAGAACTAGTTCTACACAAACATGATGTTGTCTTTACAGAACCAACTATACTACCACCGCGTCGCTCTCACGACCATGCTATCCCATTACTCCCAGGTAGTGCACCACCAAATATCAAGCCATACAAGTACCCTCATTCCATGAAATCAGATCTAGAAAAATTGCTAGAGGAATTACTCAAGGCTGGTGTCATCCGGCCTAGTACTAGCCCCTACTCCTCGCCTGTCCTACTTGTTCCCAAGAAAGATGGCTCATGGTGCCTATGTATTGACTATCGAGAACTCAACAAGACTACGGTCAAGGATAAATTTCCTATTCCAGTGGTTGATGAATTACTCGATGAACTACACGGGACCATGTATTTCACCAAGCTTGATCTCCGCTCTGGGTACCATCAGATCCGGATCAAGGATGAGGACATTCCCAAAATTGCCTTTCACACTGATGAAGGTCATTATGAATTCTTGGTAATGCCATTTGGTCTCACAAATGCTCCTTCTACATTCCAAAGTCTTATGAACAACATCTTTCGGCCCTTTCCACGAAAGTTCATCCTTGTGTTCTTCGATGACATCTTGATTTACAGTCGCACATGGGAAGAGCACCTCAATCATGTGGATCAAACTTTATAGCTGTTGGTCACCCATCACCTTTTTGCCAAAAGGTCCAAGTGTTCCTTTGGTCTGATTGAAGTAGAGCATCTGGGACACATTGTCTCACAGGATAGCGTCAAGGTTGACCCTAAGAAGATTCAAGCAGTTCAAGAGTGGTCGAAACCTCGCACCCTCAAGGGACTTCAAGGATTTTTAGGGCTTACAGGCTATTATCACAAATTTTTTTGCAATTATGGGAAGATAGCTGCCCCCCTCACCTCCATGTTGAAAAAATATTCCTTCACTTGGACAGGGCCTACTGACCAAACCTTCATTGAACTCAAGAATGCTATGACCACCACTCCCGTCTTAGCCATGCCAAATTTCTCTAAACCATTTTTCATTGAAAGTGATGCTTCTGGTCATGGTATTGGGGCAGTATTGATGCAAGAAGGATGACCTGTGGCTTTTACTATAAAGGAACTCTCTGATCATAATTTGGGGAAATCCACATATGCTAAGGAAATGTTAGCCATATTGCATGTAGTCACACATTGGTGACCTTACCTCATTGGGCGTCACTTCTCCATCAAAACCGACCATCAAAGTCTCAAATATTTTTTGGAACAAAGAGTTGCCATGCCTGACCAACAAAAGTGGGTGTCTAAACTCATGGGCTATGATTATGATATCACCTACAAAAAGGGAAAGGAGAATATTGTGGTTGATGCTCTTTCTTGCCAAATGGAGATCATAAGTATGTTGTGTGCCATCTCAGCACCACTTCCCCAATGGATTGATTCCTTGCATCAAGAAGCACGTTAGGATGCATATTTGCAAGCTTTGATAGCCTCACTAATGGATGATCCAGATTCTGCACCAGGGTATAATTGGAATGGCCATGATCTGCACTACCATCAACGCCTGGTTCTACCTCATAAGTCCCCACTTCGAGAGCTCCTCATGAAGGAATTGCATGCCACTCCCTCTGCAGGCCATTTAGGGTTCCTTAAAACATATGAGCGACTCAAGTGCACCTTCTTTTGGAAAGGTATGAAACGTGACATCCACTCTTTTGTTGTTGCCTATGACACATGTCAAAGGATGAAAGGTGAAACAATGCGCTCTTCGAGAACTCTTCAACCATTGCCTATCCCGGATCAGGTTTGGACTGACATTTCCATGGACTTTATAGAAGGTCTACCTAAATCTGGAGGCAAGTCAATTATTTTCATGGTAGTGGACCACCTTTCAAAGTATGCTCACTTTTGTGCCCTTGCCCATCCTTACACAACATCCATTATTGCACAAATTTTTCTTGACTCCATATTTTGCCTTCATGGCATGCCCACCTCCATTGTATCTGATCATGATCCCACCTTCACTAGTCATTTATGGCAAGAGTTGTTTAAGTTGTAGGGGACTCAACTCAAAATGATTTCAGCCTACCATCCACAAATGGATGGTCAAACAAAATTGTTAATAAATGCTTGGAAACCTACCTTCGCTGCTTTGTCTCAGATCATCCCACTCAATGGGCAAAATGGCTATCCTTGGCCAAATGGTGGTACAACACTTCCTATCATACCGCAACCAAACTCACACCATTTGAAGCAGTCTACGAGTGCCTTCCACCTACGCCTTCCTCTTACATTCTTGGTAGCTCCAAGGTCTAGGCCGTCGACAACACTTTGAGTCAACACACCAAGGTCCTTCGCCAACTTAAGCAGAATTTGAACATGGCCCAGAATCGGATGTGCCAACAAGATGATCAACATCATTCTGAGCGTAGTTTTGATGTAGGTGATATGGTCTTCCTTCGCTTGCAGCCATACAAACAATCATCCCTACAACTTCGTAGGTGTCAGAAGCTTGCTACAAAATTCTATGGTCCTTACCAGGTTCTACAAAGGATTGGCCCCATAGCTTACAAATTGGCTCTCCCACCTACTTCCAAGCTTCATCCTATTTTTCATGTTTCCACTCTCAAGAAAGTTGTGGGCACACAGGTACAAGTTCAATCCACACTTCTTGAATTGGATGAAGAAGGCTCCATCTTACTTGAACCTGAGCAGTTGTTGGATCGTCGAACTCACACTCTTCGCAACCGTACAATTATAGAGATCCTGGTTCAGTGGCGTGGGCTTCAACCTAAAGATGCTACATGGGAGTCTCTCCACCAACTCCAACAATAATTTCCTCATTTTAGCTTTGAGGACAAAGCTTCTTCAAGGGGAAGGACATGTTAGGATCCCATCCTAACCCTTAATGTAATAACTTCCATGATGTAATAATTCCTAAATAACGTGGGTAGTACCCATGATTAATATTTTGTAATGTTCTAAGTTTTAGCTTATATAGTGCCTATGACAAATGGCACCCTTTTTATGTAACACATGGTAGATAGGTTATGTAAGGTGGCCTTGTGCATGTAATTCGAGTGGCATTGTGCATGTAATTCGAGTGGCACTATGCATGTAATTTGGGTGGCATTATGCATGTAATCCAGGTGGCATTTTGCATGTAAGCCAACCATGGAAGGGAACTCTTTAAATACCCGAGAAGGCACCAATGTATTCATATTTTTGCAAATTAATGAAGTGTTGAAGGAGGTTGCCCCCTCGAAGAGGCCTGCGATTCTATCTTATTGTGAGATTGTTCCTTTATGCAAATTTTTGTTATAATGTGTATTTTGTTCTGAATATTAATATGATGTTTATGTGAGTTTATTTCCAAGCAATTGTGTGAGAGTGTGTTTATTTGAGTTTATTTTATAGTAGGATCCTAACAAGTGGTATCAGAGCACTTTCCAGGGCCAAGTTCTACTACAACAGTAATGATTCTTGCCTGTTAGGTATAATCCTCTATTATTTTCATGTAATTTTTTTTTACTATTATCAAAAAAAAAAGACAAATACCAGTAAAAAAAAAATAGTCCTTTTTAGTTGAGTAGGTAGAAACCCTATGTTAAGGGTTTTAAAATATCATGAAGGATCTATCATTATTGGCTAAGCTAGATAGCCCATACAACGTCTAGTGAAGTGAGGGGCGATCAGGCTCCAATACCCAGGCCTCAGATAGAACTCGCGCACGGACTTGAGCTCCCACGCATCTTCGGGTGTATCGGGAGACCATTCTAGGGTTAACAAAATTTTATCCAGTAGGAAGCTTATCGGCCTTGTATCATCCATAGTCCATGGGACACAACATCCTAGACGATTACCCTCTCGTACTATCAGAGAGGCAGATAGTGTGCTCAAGGGTATGTGTGGAATCCTCCTTGGGTAGTGGCCTAAAATATTGGTCCGAGCACTATTGTTCATCACTACGGTATAACAGAGGGCCTATGGGTGTTACATACTCCTTTACTTAGCATACCCTGGTTCTATTAAAACTTCAACCTGCAACAAAATCACAAACCAAAACTCCCTGTTTGTAAACCTGCATTCCAAATTCCCAAAAGTGAGCATATGAGAAAGGAATCCTCTACCAAAAAAATAGCATACATTGCATGAATTCGAGATAGAATATGAGGGTGACAGTTAAGTTGATAGTCTGGAGAATAACAATCAAATTTACAATGGTAGTAACAGTCAGGTCAGCACAGTCAGGTCAAAAATTATAGTTTTTAGTGTCAGAATAGAACTGTCATAACAGTAACCTACACAATACAGAGAATCTTCAGACTAGTGAGGTAAGCAGTGTCAGAGAGACTATCCAGGCTGAGAAAAACATTGAGCGAGTGACCAGAGACCAATTATAGATAGTGCTCCAGTACCCAACTTTTGCACTGTAGCTCAAAATCAAAAATTGTAAACACCGTTAGACTCGACAAAACAAGAGATAAAAAAAAGTTTGGGGTGCCCAAAAGTAGTGTTGTGGGATATAGCTCATTGTGACCACCTCTTCGATCTGATCATTTTGATATATAGCACCCAAGCACTTTTTTGGACACTTACTAAAAATAGTAAGTCCTAAAACCCAATTCTAATTTTAGTAATTGGTCACAAAAGGTTCCAAAATGGCCCAGGGTACCCGTGGACATCAAAAAGAGCTAGAACAGATGGACTCCTTAACAAAAGCCATTGAGAATTTGAACTTGGCAATTTTCTCCATAAGGGAAGAGGTCCAAGGTCTTCGTCTAGATCATGAGGCCACTAGCGCTCGCTTAGAAGAAACACTGATAGATGTGGGTAGCAAGTTACATAAGGGACCACTCAAAATAGAACACCAGGCTGAAAACTCTACAAGGAATGACCATGACCCATCCTTTAAAATGCCAAAATTGGACTTCCCTCGATTTAATGGGAAGGATGTTGATGGGTGGTTATGTAGGGTTGATCAATTCTTTAGACTTCATAATGTTCCCATATATCATCGAGTTCAGATGGCTTCCTTCAATTTGGAATCTGAGGCTCTACACTGGTTCCAGTGGTTACGTAATTCCAACCCAAATCTCTCTTGGGAGGACTTTGAGTCCCAACTACTGACCCGATTTGGGCCTAGTGAGTATGAGGACTTCACAGGGGCCTTGACCAAACTGCAACAAACATCCTCAATCCATGACTACCAAACTCAATTTGAAAAATTGGCCAATAAGACAAGAGGATTGATGGAAGGGTTCTTCATGAGTTGTTTTATCAATGGGTTAAAAGGGGATCTCCAAGCTGAAGTAAAGATGTTGAAACCACATTCCATGATGGAAGCTATCATTTTGGCCCATCTGGCCGAATCTAAACTCTCAAACCAAAGGCGCCCCCAGCGGTTTCCTCAAAACCGACCTTCATTTCCTTTTTGAACCCAAAATTCAATGGATAGTAAACCTACTACACCCAAGCGACTGACTACAGAGGAGATGGATGCACGTCGTGCCCAAGGATTATGTTATAATTGTGATGAAAATTTTTTTAAAGGACATAAGTGTGCAAACAAAAGACTATTCTTGATAGATGTTGAGGAACCTGCTAACACTGACTAGAGTGATGAGGATGAGGACCCCCCTGAAACACCTTCTCCATAGGAAGAAGATACATAGGGGTCTGAGGCAGAGATTTTAGTCCATGCTCTTGTAGGCATTACCACTCCACAAACCATGAAAGTTGTGGGATTTTTCAAGGGCCAACGTCTTACCATCCTTATTGATTCAGGCAACACACACAACTTCATTGATCCTCGAGTTGCTAAGCGGGAAAATTGCTATATCCACACTTGTAATTCATTCGAGGTCATGGTAGCCAATGGGGGAACATTACCTTGTAAAGGAAAATGTCACAATGTCAAGATCAAGATAGGGGACTATGAACTCAAGCAAGACATGTTTGCCCTCCAGTTGGGAGGATGTGATATGGTTTTGGGATCTCAATGGTTGAGTACGTTGGGCACTATCAGTTGGAACTTTGCAGAACTCTGGATGCAATTCTCCCAAAATGGACAAACACACTTACTCAAGGGCTCCCCTGCAGGAACACCTCACCTCATTAGTTCCAATCGTATGGAGAAAGTGCTAAAGAAATCAAAACATGGGGTCATTGCACAACTCTTCTCCATCCAACCAACCACTTCACTAATGGCTGAAATTCCATCAGACCTACAACTAGTTCTACACAAACATGATGTTGTCTTTGCAGAACCAACTACACTACCACCACGTCGCTCTCACGACCATGCTATCCCATTGCTCTCGGGTAGTGCACCACCAAATATCAGGCCATACAGGTACCCTCATGCCATGAAATCAGAACTAGAAAAATTGGTACAGGAATTACTCAAGGCTGGTGTCATCCGGCCTAGTACTAGCCCCTACTCCTCGCCTGTCCTACTTGTTCCCAAGAAATATGGCTCATGGCGCCTATGTATTGACTATCGAGAACTCAACAAGACTACGGTCAAGGATAAATTTCCTATTCCAGTGGTTGATGAATTACTCGATGAACTACACGGGACCATGTATTTCACCAAGCTTGATCTCCGCTCTGGGTACCATCAGATCCGGCTCAAGGATGAGGACATCCCCAAAACTGCCTTTCGCACTCATGAAGGTCATTATGAATTCTTGGTAATGCCATTTGGTCTCACAAATGCTCCTTCTACATTCCAAAGTCTTATGAACAACATCTTTCGGCCCTTTCTACGGAAGTTCATCCTTGTGTTCTTCGATGACATCTTGATTTACAACCGCACATGGGAAGAGCACCTCAATCATGTGGATCAAACTTTACAGTTGTTGGTCACCCATCACCTTTTTGCCAAAAGGTCCAAGTGTTCCTTTGGTCTGATTGAAGTAGAGTATCTGGGACACATTGTCTCATAGGATGGCGTCAAGGTTGACCCTAAGAAGATTCAAGCAGTTCAAGAGTGGCCGAAACCTCGCACCCTCAAGGGACTTCGAGGATTTTTAGGGCTTACAGGCTATTATCACAAATTTATCTACAATTATGGGAAGATAGCTGCCCCCCTCACCTCCATGTTGAAAAAATATTCCTTCACTTGGACAGGGCCTGCTGACCAAGCCTTCATTGAACTCAAGCATGCTATGACCACCACTCCCATCTTAGCCATGCCAGATTTCTCTAAACCATTTGTCATTGAAAGTGATGCTTCTGGTCATGGTATTGGGGCAGTATTGATGCAAGAAGGATGACCTATGGCTTTTACTAGCAAGGCACTCTCTGATCGTAATCTGGGGAAATCCACATATGCTAAGGAAATGTTAGCCATATTGCATGCAATCACACATTGGTGACCTTACCTCATTGGGCGTCACTTCTCCATCAAAACCGACCATCAAAGTCTCAAATATTTTTTGGAACAAAGAGTTGCCATGCCTGACCAACAAAAGTGGGTGTCTAAACTCATGGGCTATGATTATGATATCACCTACAAAAAGGGAAAGGAGAATATTGTGGCTGATGCTCTTTCTCACCAAATGGAGACCGTAAGTATGTTGTGTGCCATCTCAGCACCACTTCCCCAATGGATTGATTCCTTGCATCAAGAAGCACGTCAGGATGCAGATTTGCAAGCTTTGATAGCCTCACTAATGGATGATCCAGATTCTGCACCAGGGTATAATTGGAATGGCCATGATCTACGCTACCATCAATGCCTGGTTCTACCTCATAAGTCCCCACTTCGAGAGCTCCTCATGAAGGAATTGCATGCCACTCCCTCTGTAGGCCATTCAGGGTTCCTTAAAACATATGAGCGACTCAAGCGCACCTTCTTTTGGAAAGGTATGAAATGTGACATCCGCTCTTTTGTTGCTGCCTGTGACACATGTCAAAGGATGAAAGGTGAAACAGTGCACTCTCTGGGCACTCTTCAGCCATTGCCTATCCCGGATCAGGTTTGGACTGACATTTCCATGGACTTTATAGAAGGGCTCCCTAAATCTGGAGGCAAGTCAATTATTTTCGTGGTAGTGGACCGCCTTTCAAAGTATGCTCACTTTTGTGCCCTTGCCCATCCTTATACAACATCCATTGTTGCACAAATTTTTCTTGACTCCATCTTTCGCCTTCATGGCATGCCCACCTCCATTGTATCTGATCGTGATCCCACCTTCACTAGTCATTTTTGGCAAGAGTTGTTTAAGTTGCAGGGGACTCAACTCAAAATGAGTTCAGCCTACCATCCGCAAATGGATGGTCAAACAGAAGTTGTTAATAAATGCTTGGAAACCTACCTTCATTGCTTTGTCTCAGATCATCCCACTCAATGGGCCAAATGGCTATCCTTGGCCGAATGGTGGTACAACACTTCCTATCATACCGCAACCAAACTCACACCATTTGAAGTAGTCTACGGGCGCCTTCCACCTACACCTTCCTCTTACATTCCTGGCAGCTCCAAGGTCCAGGCCGTCGACAACACTCTGAGTCAACACACCGAGGTCCTTCGCCAACTTAAGCAGAATTTGAACATGGCCCAGAATCGGATGCGCCAACAAGCTGATCAACATCATTCTGAGCGTAGTTTTGATGTAGGTGATATGGTCTTCCTTCGCTTGCAGTCGTACAAACAATCATCCCTACAACTTCGCAGGTGCCAGAAGCTTGCTGCAAAATTCTATGGTCCTTACCAGGTTCTACAAAGGATTGGCCCCACAACTTACAAATTGGCGCTCCCACCTACTTCCAAGCTTCATCCTATTTTTCATGTTTTCGCTCTCAAGAAAGTTGTGGGCACACAGGTACAGGTTCAATCCACACTTCCTGAATTGGATGAAGAAGGCTCCATATTACTTGAACTTGAGCAGTTGTTGGATCATCGGACTCGCACTCTTCGCAACCGTACAATTACAGAGATCCTGGTTCAGTGGCATGGGCTTCAACCTGAAGATGCTACATGGGAATCTCTCCACCAACTCCAGCAACAGTTTCCTCATTTCAGCTTTGAGGACAAAGCTTCTTCAAGGGGAAGGACATGTTAGGATCCCATCCTAACCCTTAATGTAATAACTTCCATGATGTAATAATTCCTAAATAACGTGGGTAGTACCCATGATTAATATTTTGTAATGTTCTAAGTTTTAGCTTATATAGTGCCTATGACAAATGGCACCCTTTTTATGTAACACATGGTAGATAGGTTATGTAAGGTGGCCTTGTGCATGTAATTCGAGTGGCATTGTGCATGTAATTCGAGTGGCACTATGCATGTAATTCGGGTGGCATTATGCATGTAATCCAGGTGGCATTTTGCATGTAAGCCAACCATGGAAGGGAACTCTTTAAATACCCGAGAAGGCACCAATGTATTCATATTTTTGCAAATTAATGAAGTGTTGAAGGAGGTTGCCCCCTCGAAGAGGCCTGCGATTCTATCTTATTGTGAGATTGTTCCTTTATGCAAATTTCTGTTATAATGTGTATTTTGTTCTGAATATTAATATGATGTTTATGTGAGTTTATTTCCAAGCAATTGTGTGAGAGTGTGTTTATTTGAGTTTATTTTATAGTAGGATCCTAACAAGTGGTATCGAGCACTTTCTAGGGCCAAGTTCTACTCTGCAACAGTAATGATTCTTGCCTCGTTAGGTATAATCCTCTGTTATTTTCATGTAATTTTTTTTTACTATTATCAAAAAAAAAAGACAAATACCAGTAAAAAAAAAATAGTATTTTTTAGTTGAGTAGGTAGAAACCCTGTGCCGGGGGTTTTAAAATATCATGAAGGATCTGTCGTTATTGGCTAAGCTAGATAGCCCATACAATGTCTAGTGAAGTGAGGGGCGATCAGGCTCCAATACCCAGGCCTCAGACAGAACTCGTGCATAGACTTGAGCTCCCACGCATCTTCGGGTGTATCGGGAGACCATTCTAGGGTTAACAAAATTTTATCCAATAGGAATATTATCGGCCTTGTATCATCCATAGTCCATGGGACACAACATCCCAGACGATTACCCTCCCGTACTGTCAGAGAGGCAGATAGTGTGCTCAAGGGTATGTGTGGAATCCTCCTTGGGTAGTGGCCTGAAATATTGGTCCGAGCACTATTGTTCATCACTGCGGTATAATAGAGGGCCTATGGGTGTTACATACTCCTTTACTTAGCATACCCTGGTTCTGTTAAAACTTCAACCTGCAACAAAATCACAAACCAAAACTCCCTGTTTGTAAACCTGCATTCCAAATTCCCAAAAGTGAGCATATGAGAAAGGAATCCTCTACCAAAAAAATAGCATACATTGCATGAATTCGGGATAGAATATGAGGGTGACAGTTAAGTTGATAGTCTGGAGAATAACAATCAAATTTACAGTGGCAGAACAGTCAAGTCAGCACAGTCAGGTCAGAAATTGTAGTTTTTAGTGTCAGAATAGAACTATCATAATAGTAACCTACACAATACAGAGAATATTCAGACCAGTGAGGTAAGTAGTGTTAGAGAGACTATCCGAGCTGAGCAAAACATTGAGCGAGTGACCAGAGACCAATTATAGATAGTGCTCCAGTACCCAACTTTTGCACTGTAGCTCAAAATCAAAAACTGTAAACACCGTTAGACTCGAAAAAATAGGAGAAAAAAAAAGTCTAGGGTGCCCAAAAGTAGTGTTGTGGGATATAGCTCATTGTGACCACCTCTTCGATCTGATCATTTTGATATATAGCACCCAAGCACTTTTTTGGACACTTACTAAAAATAGTAAGTCCTGAAACCCAATTCTAATTTTAGTAACTGGTCACAAAAGGTTCCAAAATGGCCCAGGGTACCCGTGGACATCAAAAAGAGCTAGAACAGATGGACTCCTTAACAAAATCCATTGAGAATTTGAACTTGGCAATTTTCTCCATAAGGGAAGAGGTCCAAGGTCTTCGTCTAGATCATGAGGCCACTAGCGCTCGCTTAGAAGAAACACTGATAGATGTGGGTAGCAAGTTACATAAGGGACCACTCAAAATAGAACACCAGGCTGAAAACTCTACAAGGAATGACCATGACCCATCCTTTAAAATGCCAAAATTGGACTTCCCTCGATTTAATGGGAAGGATGTTGATGGGTGGTTATGTAGGGTTGATCAATTCTTTAGACTTCATAATGTTCCCATATATCATCGAGTTCAGATGGCTTCCTTCAATTTGGAATCTGAGGCTCTACACTGGTTCCAGTGGTTACGTAATTCCAACCCAAATCTCTCTTGGGAGGACTTTGAGTCCCAACTACTAACCCGATTTGGGCCTAGTGAGTATGAGGACTTCATAGGGGCCTTGACCAAACTACAACAAACATCCTCAGTCCGTGATTACCAAACTCAATTTGAAAAATTGGCCAATAAGACAAGAGGATTGATGGAAGGGTTCTTCACGAGTTGTTTTATCAGTGGGTTAAAAGGGGATCTCCAAGCTGAAGTAAAGATGTTGAAACCACATTCCATGATGGAAGCTATCAGTTTGGCCCGTCTGGCCGAATCTAAACTCTCAAACCAAAGGCACCCCTCGTGGTTTCCTCAAAATCAACCTTCATTTCCTTTTTGAACCCAAAATTCAATGGATAGTAAACCTACTACACCCAAGCGACTGACTACAGAGGAGATGGATGCACGTCGTGCCTAAGGATTATGTTATAATTGTGATGAAAAGTTTTTTAAAGGACATAAGTGTGCAAACAAAAGATTGTTCTTGATAGATGTTGAGGAACCTGCTAACACTAACCAGAGTGATGAGGATGAGGACCCCCTTGAAACACCTTCTCCATAGGAAGAAGATACATAGGGGTCTGAGGTAGAGATTTTAGTCCATGCTCTTGTAGGCATTACCACTCCACAAACCATGAAAGTTGTGGGATTTTTCAAGGGCCAACGTCTTACCATCCTTATTGATTCAGCCAGCACACACAACTTCATTGATCCTCGAGTTGCTAAGCGGGAAAATTGCTATATCCACACTTGTAATTCATTCGAGGTCATGGTAGCCAATGGGGGAACATTACCTTGTAAAGGAAAATGTCGTAATGTCAAGATCAGGATAGGGGACTATGAACTCAAGTAGGACATGTTTACCCTCCAGTTGGGAGGATGTGATATGGTTTTGGGATCTCAATGGTTGAGTACGTTGGGCACTATCAATTGGAAATTTGCAGAACTCTGGATGCAATTCTCCCAAAATGGACAAACACACTTACTCAAGGGCTCCCCTGCAGGAACACCTCACCTCATTAGTTCCAATCGTATGGAGAAAGTGCTAAAGAAATCAAAACATGGGGTCATTGCACAACTCTTCTCCATCCAACCAACCACTTCACTAATGGCTGAAATTCCATCAGACCTACAACTAGTTCTACACAAACATGATGTTGTCTTTGCAGAACCAACTACACTACCACCGCATTGCTCTCACGACCATGCTATCCCATTGCTCCCAGGTAGTGCACCACCAAATATCAAGCCATACAGGTACCCTCATGCCATGAAATCAGAACTAGAAAAATTGGTACAAGAATTACTCAAGGTTGGTGTCATCCGGCCTAGTACTAGCCCCTACTCCTCACTTGTCCTACTTGTTCCCAAGAAATATGGCTCATGGCGCCTATGTATTGACTACCGAGAACTCAACAAGACTACGGTCAAGGATAAATTTCCTATTCTAGTGGTTGATGAATTACTCGATGAACTACACGGGACCATGTATTTCACCAAGCTTGATCTCCACTCTAGGTACCATCAGATCCGGCTCAAGGATGAGGACATCCCCAAAACTGCCTTTCACACTCATGAAGGTCATTATGAATTCTTGGTAATGCCATTTGGTCTCACAAATGCTCCTTCTACATTCCAAAGTCTTATGAACAACATCTTTTGGCCCTTTCTACGAAAGTTCATCCTTGTGTTCTTCGATGACATCTTGATTTACAGCCACACATGGGAAGAGCACCTCAATCATGTGGATCAAACTTTACAATTGTTGGTCACCCATCACCTTTTTGCCAAAAGGTCCAAGTGTTCCTTTGGTCTGATTGAAGTAGAGTATCTGGGACACATTGTCTCATAGGATGGCGTCAAGGTTGACCCTAAGAAGATTCAAGCAGTTCAAGAGTGGCCGAAACCTCGCACCCTCAAGGGACTTCGAGGATTTTTAGGGCTTATAGGATATTATCACAAATTTGTCTGCAATTATGGGAAGATAGCTGCCCCCCTCACCTCCATGTTGAAAAAATATTCCTTCACTTGGACAAGGCCTACTGACCAAGCCTTCATTGAACTCAAGCATGCTATGACCACCACTCCCATCTTAGCCATGCCAAATTTCTCTAAACCATTTGTCATTGAAAGTGATGCTTTTGGTCGTGGTATTGGGGTAGTATTGATGCAAGAAGGACGACCTATGGCTTTTACTAGCAAGGCACTCTCTGATCGTAATATGGGGAAATCCACATATGCTAAGGAAATGTTAGCCATATTGCATGCAGTCACACATTGGCGACCTTACCTCATTGGGTGTCACTTCTCCATCAAAACCGACCATCAAAGTCTCAAATATTTTTTGGAACAAAGAGTTGCCATGCTTGACCAACAAAAGTGGGTGTCTAAACTCATGGGCTATGATTATGATATCACCTACAAAAAGGGAAAGGAGAATATTGTGGCTGATGCTCTTTCTTGCCAAATGGAGACCGTAAGTATGTTGTGTGCCATCTTAGCACCACTTCCCCAATGGATTGATTCCTTGCATCAAGAAGCACATTAGGATGTAGATTTGCAAGCTTTGATAGCCTCACTAATGGATGATCCAGATTCTGCACCAGGATATAATTGGAATGGCCATGATCTACGCTACCATCAATGCCTGGTTCTACCTCATAAGTCCCCACTTCGAGAGCTCCTCATGAAGGAATTGCATGTCACTCCCTCTGCAGGCCATTCAGGGTTCCTTAAAACATATGAGAGACTCAAGTGCACCTTCTTTTGGAAAGGTATGAAATGTGACATCCACTCTTTTGTTGTTGCTTGTGACACATGTCAAAGGATGAAAGGTGAAACAGTGTGCTCTCCGGGCACTCTTCAACCATTGCCTATCCTAGATCAGGTTTGGACTGACATTTCCATGGAATTTATAGAAGGGCTCCCTAAATCTGGAGGCAAGTCAATTATTTTCGTGGTAGTGGACTGCCTTTCAAAGTATGCTCACTTTTGTGCCCTTGCCCATCCTTATACAACATCCATTGTTGCACAAATTTTTCTTGACTCCATATTTTGCCTTCATGGCATGCCCACCTCCATTGTATCTGATCATGATCCCACCTTCACTAGTCATTTATGGCAAGAGTTGTTTAAGTTGCAGGGGACTCAGCTCAAAATGAGTTCAGCCTACCATCCACAAACGGATGGTCAAACAAAAGTTGTTAATAAATGCTTGGAAACCTACCTTCGTTGCTTTGTCTCAGATCATCCCACTCAATGGGCCAAATGGCTATCCTTGGTCGAATGGTGGTACAACACTTCCTATCATACCGCAACAAATATCACACCATTTGAAGTAGTCTACGGGTGCCTTCCACCTATGCCTTCCTCTTACATTCATGGTAGCTCCAAGGTCTAGGCCGTCGACAACACTCTGAGTCAACACATCGAGGTCCTTCGCCAACTTAAGCAGAATTTGAACATGGCCCAAAATCGGATGCGCCAACAAGATGATCAACATCATTTTGAGTGTAGTTTTGATGTAGGTGATATGGTCTTCCTTCACTTGTAGTCGTACAAACAATCATCCCTACAACTTCGTAGGTGTCAGAAGCTTGTTGCAAAATTCTATGGTCCTTACCAGGTTCTACAAAGGATTGGCCCCACAACTTACAAATTGGTGCTCCCACCTACTTCCAAGCTTCATCCTATTTTTCATGTTTCCACTCTCAAGAAAGTTGTGGGCACACAGGTATAGGTTCAATCCACACTTCTTGAATTGGATGAAGAAGGCTCCATATTACTTGAACCTGAGAAGTTGTTGGATCATCGAAGTCGCACTCTTCGCAACCGTACAATTATAGAGATCCTGGTTCAGTGGCGTGGGCTTCAACCTGAAGATGCTACATGGGAATCTCTCCACCAACTCCAGCAACAATTTCTTCATTTTAGCTTTGAGGACAAAGCTTCTTCAAGGGGAAGGACATGTTAGGATCCCATCCTAACCCTTAATGTAATAACTTCCATGATGTAATAATTCCTAAATAACGTGGGTAGTACCCATGATTAATATTTTGTAATGTTCTAAGTTTTAGCTTATATAGTGCCTATGACAAATGGCACCCTTTTTATGTAACACATGGTAGATAGGTATGTAAGGTGGCCTTGTGCATGTAATTCGAGTGGCATTGTGCATGTAATTCGAGTGGCACTATGCATGTAATTCGGGTGGCATTATGCATGTAATCTAGGTGGCATTTTGCATGTAAGCCAACCATGGAAGGGAACTCTTTAAATACCCGAGAAGGCACCAATGTATTCATATTTTTGTAAATTAATGAAGTGTTGAAGGAGGTTGCCCCCTCGAAGAGGCCTGCGATTCTATCTTATTGTGAGATTGTTCCTTTATGCAAATTTTTGTTATAATGTGTATTTTGTTCTGAATATTAATATGATGTTTATGTGAGTTTATTTCCAAGCAATTGTGTGAGAGTGTGTTTATTTGAGTTTATTTTATAGTAGGATCCTAAAAAGTGGTATCAGAGCGCTTTCCAGGGCCAATTTATACTACAACAGTAACAATTCTTGCCTGTTAGGTATAATCCTCTATTATTTTCATAATTTTTTTTTTACTATTATCATAAAAAAAAAAGACAAATACCAGTAAAAAAAATAGTATTTTTTAGTTGAGTAGGTAGAAACCCTGTGTCGAGGGTTTTAAAATATCACGAAGGATCTGTTATTATTGGTTAAGCTAGATAGCCCATACAACATCTAGTGAAGTGAGGGGCGATCAGGCTCCAATACCTAGGCCTCAGAAAGAACTCGCACACAGACTTGAACTCGGGAAACCATTCTAAGGTTAACAAAATTTTATCCAGTAGGAAGTTTATCAGCCTTGTATCATCCATAGTCCATGGGACACAGCATCCCAGAAAATTACCCTCTCGTACTGTCAGAGAGGCAGATAGTGTGCTCAAGGGTATGTGTGGAATCCTCCTTGGGTAGTGGCCTAAAATATTGGTTCGAGCACTATTATTCATCATTGCGGTATAACTTAGGGCCTATAGGTGTTACATACTCCTTTACTTAGCATACCCTGGTTCTGTTAAAAATTCAACCTGCAAAAAAATCATAAACCAAAACTCCCTGTTTGTAAACCTGCATTCCAAATTCCCAAAAGTGAGCATATGAGAAAGGAATCCTCTACCAAAAAAAATAGCATACATTGCATGAATTCGAGATAGAATGTGAGGGTGACAGTTAAGTTGACAGTTTGGAGAATAACAATCAAATTTACAAGTGGCAGTAACAGTCAGGTCAGCATAGTCAGGTCATAAATTGCAGTTTTCAGTGTCAGAATAGAATAGAATTGTCATAGTCACCTCATTAGTTCCAATCGTATGGATAAAGTGCTAAATAAATCAAAACATGGGGTCATTGCACAACTCTTCTCCATCCAACCAACCACTTTACTAATGGCTAAAATTCCATCAGACCTACAACTAGTTCTACACAAACATGATGCTGGCTTTGCAAAACTAACTACACTACCACCACTTCACTCTCACGACCATGTTATCCCATTGCTCCCGATAGTGCACCACCAAATATCAGACCATAGAGGTACCATCATGCCATGAAATTAGAACTAGAAAAATTTGTACAAGAATTACTCAAGGCTGGTGTCATTCGGCCTAGTACTAGCCCCTACTCCTCACCTATCCTACTTGTTGCCAAGAAATATTGCTCATGGCACCTATGTATTGACTACCAGGAACTCAACAAGACTACGGTCAAGGATAAATTTCCTATTCCACTGGTTGATGAATTACTTGATGAACTACACAGGACCATGTATTTCACCAAGTTTGATCTCCGCTTTGGGTACCATCAGATCCGGATCAAGGATGAGGACATCCCCAAAACTACCTTTCACACTCATGAAGGTCATTATGAATTCTTGGTAATGCCATTTGGTCTCATAAATGCTCCTTATACATTCCAAAGTCTTATGAACAACATCTTTCGGCCCTTTTTGTGGAAGTTCATCCTTGTGTTCTTTGATGACATCTTGATTTACAACCACACATGGGAAGAGCACCTCAATCATGTGGATCAAAATTTACAGCTATTGGTCACCCATCACCTTTTTTCCAAAAGGTCCAAGTATTCCTTTGGTCTAATTGAAGTAGAGTATCTGGGATACATTGTCTCACAGGATGGCATCAAGGTTGACCCTAAGAAGATTCAAGCAGTTCAAGAGTGGCCGAAACCTCGCACCTTCAAGGGAATTCAAGGATTTTTAGGGCTTACAGGCTATTATCACAAATTTGTCTACAATTATGGGAAGATATCTGCCCCCCTCACCTCCATGTTGAAAAAATATTCCTTTAGTTGGACAGGGCCTGCTGGCCAAGCCTTCATTGAACTCAAGCATGCTATGACCACCACTCCCATCTTAGCCATGCCAGATTTCTCTAAACCATTTTTCATTGAAAGTGATGCTTCTTTTCATGGTATTGGGGAAGTATTGATGCAAGAAGAACGACCTGTGGCTTTTACTAGCAAGGCACTCTCTGATCGTAGTATGGGGAAATCCACATATGCTACAAAAATGTTAGCCATATTACATGCAGTCACACATTGGTGACCTTACCTCATTGGGCATCACTTCTCCATCAAAACCGACCATCAAAGTCTCAAATATTTTTTGGAACAAAGAGTTGCCATGCCTGACCAACAAAAGTGGGTGTCTAAACTCATGGGCTATGATTATGATATCACCTACAAAAAGGTAAGATAATATTTTGGCTGATGCTATTTCTCACAAAATGGAGACCGTAAGTATGTTGTGTGCCATCTCAGCACCACTTCTTCAATGGATTGATTCCTTGTGTCAAGAAGCACGTCAAGATGCAGATTTGCAAGCTTTGATAGCCTCACTAATGGATGATCCAGATTCTACACCAGAGTATAATTAGAATGGCCATGATTTGTGCTACCATCAACACTTAGTTCTACCTCATAAGTCCCCACTTCGAGAGCTCCTCATGAAGGAATTGCATGCCACTCCCTCTGCAGGCCATTCAGGGTTCCTTAAAACATATGAGTGACTCAAGTGCACCTTATTTTGGAAAGGTATGAAACGTGACATATGCTCTTTTGTTGTTGCTTGTGACATATGTCAAAGGATGAAAGGTGAAATAGTGCACTCTTCGGGCGCTCTTCAGCCATTGCCTATCCTGGATCAGGTTTGTACTGACATTTCCATGGACTTTATAGAAGGGCTCCCTAAATCTAGAGACAAGTCAGTTATTTTTGTGGTAGTGGACCGCCTTTCAAATTATGCTCACTTTTGTGCCCTTGCCCATCCTTATACAACATCAATTGTTACAAATTTTTCTTGACTCCATATTTTGCCTTCATGGCATGCCCACCTCCATTGTATCTGATCGTGATCCCACCTTCACTAGTCATTTATGGCAAGAGTTGTTTAAGTTGCAGGGGACTCAGCTCAAAATGAGTTCAACCTACCATTCGCAAATAGATGGTCAAACAAAAGTTGTTAATAAATGCTTGAAAACCTTCCTTCTCTGCTTTGTCTTAGCTCATCCCACTCAATGGGCCAAATGGCTATCCTTGGTCGAATGGTGGTACAACACTTCCTATCATACCGCAACCAAACTCACACCATATGAAGTAGTCTATGGGTGCCTTACACCTACGTCTTCTTCTTACATTCCTGGTAGCTCCAAGGTCCAGGCCGTCGACAACACTCTGAGTCAACACACCGAGGTCCTTCGCCAATTTAAGCAAAATTTGAACATGGCCCAGAATCGGATGTGCCAACAAGCTGATCAACATCGTTCTGAGCATAGTTTTTCTGTAGGTGATATGGTCTTCCTTTGCTTACAACCGTACAAACAATCATCCCTACAAATTTGCAGGTGTCAGAAGCTTGCTGCAAAATTCTATGGTCCTTACTAGGTTCTACAAAGGATTGGCCCCACAACTTACAAATTGGCACTCCCACCTACTTCCAAGCCTCATCTTATTTTTCATGTTTTCGTTCTTAAAAAATTTGTGGGAACATAGGTACAGGTTCAATCCACACTTCCTGAACTGGATGAAGAAGACTCCATATTACTTGAACTTGAGCAGTTGTTGGATCGTCGGAGTCACACTCTTCATAACCGTATAATTACAGAGATCCTAGATCAATGGCGTGGGCTTCAACCTGAAGATACTACATCGAAATCTCTCCACCAACTCCAGCAACAGTTTCCTTATTTTAGCTTTGAGGACAAAGCTTCTTCAAGGGGAAGGACATGTTGGGATCCCATCCTAACCCTTAATGTAATAACTTCAATGATGTAATAATTCCTAAATAACGTGGGTAGTACCCATGATTAATATTTTGTAATATTCTAAATTTTAGCTTATATAGTGCCTATGACAAATGGCACCCTTTTTATGTAACACATGGTCGATAGGTATGTAAGGTGGCCTTGTGCATGTAATTCGAGTGGCGTTGTGCATGTAATTCGAGTGGCATTGTGCATGTAATTTGGGTGGCATTATGGATGTAATCCAGGTGGCATTTTGCATGTAAGCCAACCATGGAAGGGAACTCTTTAAATACCTGAGAAGGCACCAATGTATTCTTATTTTTGCAAATTCATGAAGTGTTGAATGAGGTTGCCCCCTCGAAGAGGCCTGCGATTCTATATTATTGTGAGATTGTTCTTTTATGCAAATTTTTGTTATAATGTGTATTTTGTTCTAAATATTAATATGATGTTTATGTGAGTTTATTTCCAAGCAATTGTGTGAGAGTATGTTTATTTGAGTTTATTTTATAGTAGGATCCTAACAAGAAGCAGAGAAGGAAGTGCCCAAAGGTACTCGGGAATGACAGGAAGTGCCCGAAGGCGTTTGATAGTTGAGGGGGAAGTCTATAGAAGCATATATGGCTAAGAGAGGGAGGTGATGATGAATGCAAGGGTTGTGGTAGACGAGGATGGAAGGTGAGAGTGCTCAAATTCTCCAGGGAACATAGGAAAAAATGATCGAGGACTCGAGATGTGAATTTATTAGGAAAACTTCTTCAAGAAATTTAGGCTTCAGGCATTGAGCCATCAAAATGGCTCCACACTAGGGTTTCAACGACTAATCGTGTGGCTAAGATAAAATCATATCGGAGGGTGGACATTAAATTTAGGGTGTGGCATGGTTTGATATGGATGGATGGATAGGATTAAGTGAAATCGGATGGCTGGTATTAATTCACTTATATAAACATATATTTATTAAAAAATAAAAAAAAAATATATATATATATATATATATATATATATAATATAATATATAAAATATTAATATTTAAATATATATAAAATAAATATATATGAATAGTGGATGGAAATGGTAGGAAAATCAGGATGGACGACAAGTGGCTAGGTTTTGGTGTCTCGCATTTCCATTACAAAAATAAAACTTTACATTGCTCTCTTTAAATTTCTATCAAGTTAAAATAATACCATATCCAACTTACCTTTCTATCAAAGATATTCTTCATGTGCCTTTCTATCAAAGATATTATCCATATTTCTCAAACCGTAATCAACTCCTTTATATCATTTTTATTAAGAGATAAAATCTCACTCATACATATGCCTTCCAAAATTTAAATTTTATCAAGATGAAATTCAACACCGCAAATGGCTAAAATATTTGTTTCCCAATTTCCATATCTATAAATATATTATCTATAAAAACTTGATAATTTTTAATACCTTTTATTAGGGTTCTTATTCATACCTCTAATATTCCATGATATTATTTTTATTGTGTTTTTTTTTATTTGATAAAAAAAACAAATTTATATTAATTTAAGATAACAACCTTTACAATAAAAAAAGTGGGTGGGTTAACACACCCCATGGGAAATCAAACTAACCCTCATTGACAAGGGTTAGTAAACAAAGTCGCCAAAAAAATACAAGTTTACCAATCATGATCATTGATGATCATTACGTTGAACATCATCCCACCCCCCATCCTGGCAGGACAAACAAGTAATGTAAATATTAGGATGCTTCCTAACTAGTGAGGGTTGGAACTAGTGCTTGTTTGTGAGAGCACTTCTTGCATATGACAGAGGTCGACGATGAGAGCGATATTGAAAATGCTCTTGAGAAGAGGGCTTTGTGGGGATCCAGTTGAATGTACATGGAGCATTGGCCCAGTGCACTAGAAGAACTTGCAAATTATCTAAATCCATAGAAAATTTGTTGGCTTGAGTACATATCTGTAGCCACATGTCATTAAAAACTTCTAATTTGTCAGCATGAGTAAATGTGACAGAAGGTGTGCACTGTTTAAAAGAAATTATGTTATGGGCCTTCCAAATATGAAAGAGTAGGCTAATTTTTAAAACCTTCCACACTTCAAAAAGTGATAGAGACAAAGTAAAAGAGTCCCCAAGAAGATCTTGGGACCAAGAAATTCTTGTAGCTATAAATGGGAAAAAAAGAAAAAACCATTCCCAAGCTTTCCTAGATCTTTTGCAATTCCAAAAGAGGTGAAAACAAGACTCGAGAACACCACAAAAGGGATATTTAGGATAAGGAATTCCAATATGCTTCAAATGTTCCCCCAAGGAAAGTCCTTGACACAACAAGCTCCACGCAAACAAATATTGCTTGGGCTCAACATAAGTAGCCCAGATATTCTAAAATCTAGAATTCCACCTAGTCCTTGTAGAAAATAAATCCCAACACTGATTGAGCTTAGGCACCAAAGGAAGATGAGGAGATAACCATTTATACCTCAAACGAGCCTTATAATTAAGCAAAGGAGTGTCAACATGCCATCTCCAGTCTGACCACCAAGGACGCTGCGAGCACACACCAATCTTATGCAACATAGAAAAAGGGGTGAGAGCAATAACATCATATGTATCTTTTTACTCACCATTTATCCTGAAAGTGCATTTTGCAAGGAACACCTTGCCCTTATATCCGAATATATGAATAATTATCAACAAGTAACATCAACCATAACTCACAAATGCAATTCACAATAATGCCACAGAAGTAATGATGAATAAATCAAATCTTGAAATTAACACAATGCCTCTTAAGGAGGGCAGATCCCCGCCTCCATTGAGAAATGTTACTACAAATACGTAAATTAAAATAGATGATAAGATGATTCAAATAAAAAATCTACACATGGATATATATAAGTAATATTTAAATGTAGTAATATAGCCGATGACTATATTAATTGTGGTATGCAACACATTTAAACTCATTTCATAGGATCCAATTCTTGGTCTAGCAAGAAAAGAAATCAACTATTGTAACAATAACCTTTTTGAAAAACCACTGAGCATGAATTCATTGCACCTGAGCTAAGGGAGAACCTTGATGAAGAAACATGGAGGACCACCAAATATTCACATAATTTATGGATAAGCCTTTACGAAAGCCATATCCTATCCAATAGATCCAAGGAGTGAGATTCTGTTAGGCTTTCCATATACTTTAATAACAAAGGAGCTATAAATATTAACAAAAACTGGAGCAACAATGAGAGAGGGAAAATAAAACCCTCTCCATGCTCTACAATTTAAGGAAATACCAGAGAAAATAAAATGTCAAACCAGAACTTTCCAAGCTTCAGCTCCCCTCAAAGCCTTGATCACCCACTTAGCACACAAAGCAATACCTTACCATATACAATCCAATAGACCCATTTCGCCAGATTCTCTGGGAAGACAACAAATATCCCAGGCAACTCTATGTAATCCCTTTGTTTTAGAAGAATTATTCCAAAGAAAATCTCGAAGGAGTTTCTCAAGCTTCTTATAGCAAGCCTGTGAAGGAACCCAACAAGAGGAATAATAAACATGAGTTGCAACTAAAACTTTAGAGCAAATCTGAAATTTACTTGCTAATGACAACTTCTTAGTAAGCCAAAAATCAAGTTCTTTTCAACTATTTGAAGTACATAATTCCAAAGCTGAGTAGGGGAGCCTTGAAAGGCAAAAGGAATACCAAGAAACTTAAAAACTTCTCCAAAAAGGATCCAATTCCAATGATACCCTTGAAGCCAAGGTGGCTTAGGCAAGGGAGACTATTTGAAGCAGAAGGTCTTCCTCCATTGTATACTAGATCTAGAGGTTGTGAAAAAGGTGTTCAAACAAAATAGAGCATTAGAAATAGATTGCTTCTCTTCCCTTATAGTAAGAAAAGAGTCATCAACAAAGTGACCATTAATAAGTTGTCCTTGATCATTCAAAAGAGCAATTCATTTAATAAGACTTGCAGAAGCTTGAGTATCTAAAATATAGCTGAAGGCTTCAACGATAAGCACATATAAAGAAGGAGCAATAGGACACCCTTGCAGAATGGACCTAAATAGGCCCACTGCTTCAAATTGTGAATTATTTAGATAGAGAATAGTTGAAGCATATCTAAATAGCATAGAAATAGTCTAAATGAAAACTGGCCTGAATACTAAAGCTTTGAGTATAGCAAGAATGAATATCCATTCAATGTGGTCATAAGCTTTATCAAAATCGATATTACTAAAAAGCATGTTCTAGTTTGACATTCGGGCCCATTCCATGGCCTCCTAAACAACCAGAACATTGTCAAGGATGTACCTTCCTTGAATAAATATAGTTTGCTTTGATATGACTATCAAAGGAAGAAGAGGTCTAAGGTGAAGAGCCAAATCTTTGGCAATGATATTGTAACTAATATTCAATAAAGTAATAGGCCTCAAATTAGTAATTAACTTTGGGTCCCCTTGCTTGGGTATGAATTTCATATTGCCCCTGTTAATAATTGATCCCAAGGAACCTACTCGAAGAAAATCCAGATAAAATTTATGCTTTTCAAGACCAACTGAATCCCAAATACCCTTGTAGAACTCACAGAGAAAGCCTTTTGGACTTGGCACTTTGTCATTTTCCATTTGAGATAATGCAACCTCCAGATCTGTAAGGGAGAGTAGTTTATCACACCCTGCTATTTAAGACTCTGAAATCTTAACTGGTACAACTGCCATACAAGCTACCAGTTCTTGCTCCTGCTCAAGGGAATAAGCTTGTGGAAAAAACATTAGTATAGTGCTCGAAAAAAGCATTAATCATCTCAGGAAGAGAGGTAAGCCTTATTCCATTGTCTTTAATGGCCTTGAATTGAGTAGCTTACCTGGGAGGGCGAAGCCTTTGAAAAAATTCTTTGGTGACCCTATCACCAAATTTAAGCCAATGCATACGGGCTTTAATTAGATCTCCTCAATCCTCATAAAATTCAACAAGTTTAAGTTCATGCCTCATCTGGGTAACATGAGACTAAAGTTAAAGATTAAACAAACAAGCCTCAAGCCTGAGAGAAGCTTTGGCAAGCTCATCATGCAGGACAACATCGAAATGTCTTTTGAACTGTGCCACATTTTTCCCCAAAGTACAGAGTAAGATAGTTGTATGAAAAATGGCATCATTCCACCATTCTATCCAACCCAACTCTCTAGTAGATCTAGGAACTAGATTCAAGACTCTACGGATATGACAAACCATGGAAGGGTATTGAAGAAAGGAAGTATTAAAAAAATTGTGACTTGTAGTGTCTCTAAGGTAGGGATTTCATTAACACATTAAACATGATGGGTGAATGGTCGTAAGTAGTAGTACCAGGAATGGTTTCTACAAATAGAGCTGAAGCATTTCTCCTATGGAAGAAAAAATGCACATGATCTGAAAGCATGACTCTGTCCAACCTTCTCAAAATTCTTGCATGGCCAACTTAGAAATTGGACTGCATATAAATTTTTAGGAAAATATTGAGGACAAAAACAAGAATTGGGGTCTGACAAACCCAATTTATTTTTCATGAAGTACTAGGCCTCTCTTTCCCTAGTAGCCCATCGCATGGGAAGTTGTCCTATCTTGTTTGTAGGCTTTTCAGTCATATTAAAATCTTTGCACATAACCCAAATTATAGGTGGTAAAAAAAAAGCACACCACCGCTAGAGGCTACAATGCTCCTGAGCGTTATTGGAGGTATAGACATTAATAATGCCAAAATATAGCCCACCAATCTCAAGTAAAACCTAAACTGCATGATTGTAAGGGTCCACACCCCATGAGACAAAGTTATCTTTCCACCTAGCTACCAAAATAATGACAGCTCCCCCTCCTAGGGGAATGATTAGTGGCATAAAAAAAACAACTTGGCCAAAGAAAAGGGTAAGTACATTGCAAAATAAAGTTAAAAATCTTAATATTTTGAAGACAAAGAAAGTCAAGATTACCATAAAACTTGGAGCATAAGCAATCTCATCTTGCACCAAGTATTTGTAGATTGGGTCCATCAACCCTCTGACATTCCATGATAAAAATATCATGAAGATGGATTAAGACTCATATATCCGACTACATATTCAACGTCTTCAAGGTTTGAAATAGAATCATAAATATTATTGAGAAAAAAATCTTGAACTACTTTCCAAAACTTTGTTTGATGATTTTTATCCTGGTGAACCAAGGATTCTCCCTGTGGTGGGCTACGAGATCTTCGACCATTGACATAAAATCGTTCAAGTTCCATGAAGCTTGATGAAGACTGGCCATTGATATGTAGAATTGGAGAATCTGAAGACCGAGTAGGAGTAGAAGAAGTAACAATTTCAGCAAAGGAAGCACTAGTCGATGGTACATTAGCAACCATCTATGAAGCCCTAACACTAGGTGTCATCGGTTGTGTGGTATGTTGCTCTGTCACCACACCATACCCAGTTGTCACAGAAGACACAAGGAATTGAGGTGAGCTACTAGGAGTAGTCGTAGGGTTTACATTTTTCCCAATCTTAACCTTCTTTTAGACTATCTTCCATCATCTTGTCCCCTTTGGAAGTAGGGATAGAGCTAGTAGTAACAGGAGGCACAATTGTCTCCTTAAATTTAATATTATATTACATTAAAGGATAATATTTTATCTTATGGGCAACTAATTGGCAATGGTAACATGTGTTAGGCAGGTTTATGTAGACAACACATTGCTTGAACCTATAATCACCAACTTGAACATCAACAATCGCCCTAAGGTATTTAGAAAGATTGAATTTGATACAAAAATTCTTTTGAGAGAGTGAGGCATAAAATTTATCCATTTTACAATAGATAAATTCACCAATGGGGACCACAAGGTTTTGATAATAAGGCCAAAGCGTAAGAGGAAGACCAAGGAATTCAACCCAAATCAAAAACTACAAGGAAACATCATTAGTGACCTATAAATCCTTGGTCCAGGGCTGAAAAATCAATAGGGAGCTACGAATAGACCAAGGCCCACAATTGAGAACCACTTTAGCTTGAGCAGGATCAACAAAAAAAATAAAAAACCCTTTGGTGAGGTTCTGAATACCATCAACCTTGATGTCATGCCAAGCTTATTGGACCCAATTCTCAAGGAGGGTCTCGCTAGGGGTACGACCTAGAAAATACCCTACCAATGTATGGCTTTCTATTCAAGAACAAGTAGTATTAAACTCACTCAATGGTATAACAACATCTAGAGAAGAAATATTACCTCGTGATAAAATTTGGGAATGAAATTTCATGGTTGCTTGTTCACCTTTAGCACCATTTCTCCCTTCTACATATTTAACATAAGTTGGAGTTGTTGACTAAGCTCTGTACATAAAAAAAGAGGTTAAATCTACCAAACAACAGAGTAAAGTCAATGAAAGTAGCAAAAAATGCCCTAAGAGGCATCTCACACACACTCTAGAGTGGAGAGGTAGTATGGCACCAAAATCTCAAAACCCTAATGCATGGAGCTTCTTCCTCTGGCTTCTTCATATCCTTTCCCCGTTTTGAAAAGTTAACTATTGAGGGGGACTAAATTTTTTTTTTTACTATGGTTTTTTGTTTTTATATGTGGGTTTAGCCCTTCTTGTTAAACTTGCGATGTTTGATTTTGTTTTCCCATATCAATATCCCTTTGGGTTTATTTTTCTCTTTGTTTTTGCTTCTTGGCTCTTTTTCTCTTTATTTCATTCCCACCAATAATTTCATATTCATCAATCTCTTTAATATTATCACATTGCTCATAGTAAGACTTATCGTATTTAGGTTTATCTTGCTCTAAAGGATCTGAAGTGAGAGGAATAATATCAAAAGCACATTCTTCTTTATGTTGTCCTAGAAATCCTAATGTGCAAGGATACTCTTTCATAGCAATTACCTTCTTATTATGCCATAAAATCCTAAATTATTATGAATTTCCTCCATCCTTATTTATTTATTTATAATGTTGCTCTTTAAAACCTAAAGTGCAAGTGATAACCTCTACACCATTTTCACTTTTATTACTAGGAAAATATTATATCCTACTTGAGGAAAATGAAGATGATTTACTTGGAATAAACTTGATATCTTTTATTGTCTTTGTTTTAGGATTTTCCTCCATATCTTCCTTTGCACCTTTAATTCCTTATGAACTTGAACTTACACATTGTACTTTCTCATCCCTTATATCCTTCTTTGTTTATTCTAATGGTTGATCTAAGTGAGCTATGGTGGCCTCTGCCAAATGATGTTGTATATAGGCTTTCTTTTATTAGCAAATGAACTTAAATATCATAGGTCTATATTTCCTAGGATCGTATAATATCCCAAATATAATATCATCCAATGATAACACCATTATTGCACAAAATAAAAAGCTTTATTCATAAGTATCAATTCTCATTAAATTGCATATAGCTTTATCATCAATATATAACCTTATACGAGACTCTTCAATGTGCTTGACTTTTACTCTCCTCAAACTCATGGGAGATGCAACCTTTCATATGCCTTTCTTATATAATAATAAAGTCTCTCATGATTACATAATCTCCTACTTATAATATTGACACATCACACTCATGAATATTAACTTATACACATGACACCTTTCAATCATAACTCACACTTGCACACATGGCGCCTTCCACTCATAACTCACACTTTATTACATGACACATAAACACACTTCACAACTTGACACAATCACATCCTAATATAAATATTTACAATGGTACTCAAGGGAAAAAATAATCTAATACTGCCAATATTCCCCTGTATTACATTATTTGGTGTGAAGGATTTTTTCCTTCAATCTCTGAATCTAGTCTTTGTCTTGTTTTCATCCTCTGATTTTGGCTTTGGCATTGCTCGTGATGTTGGTATTGTTCCATTAGTTTGTTACCTATAATTTTTCCAAAAAAAAATTATGTTCAACGTAATATTTCTTTTGATGTTGCTCTTTGGAAAAATTTGTTATTTTTTTGTGATATTTCTATCATATCTAATGTAAATATCCCACTCTTGTGAAATCCCATGGCTTCAATTTTATTTTCTCTTGATGAGATATTTTTATTGCTATTAATATATTTGAACTCCATAGTTCTTCCTTTATTAAGCAATTGAGATACTGAAATGAGATTGTTTGCTATGCTAGGAACATACAATACATGTTCTAATGTGTAGTCAAAATATGATAGGTTGAGAGTGACATTTCCCAAACCTTGTGTAAATTAAATCTTGTCATTTACTATCTTTATTGGTATGTTTGTTTTAATTTAAATTGAATCAAACCAATCAATATTTCCTATCATATGATGGCTTGCCCTTGAATCAATGTACCATGAATCATATTCATATTCTATATTTGTTTTTTATTGTATTTCCTATGGTTTATTATATTTTGTTACATGTTTATGAAAATATATTGGTCTTTGAAAGTTTCTTTTCATGAAGTCTTATTATTTGAATTTGTATGATCTTGATGTATTCCTTATTGCTCCCAAATTCAAAATTTCCTTTTTGATTTCAATATTTAAAATATATATTTTTTATTGGTATAGGATTTTTTAAAGGATTCGTAACCTTTTACAATAATGGAGGTAAACCGAGGAACACTCTAGTGGAAATATGTGATAAAATAAAACTAAAACCTAAAAAAATGTAGGCCTCCTGAGACAAAAAATGAAGCCCTCTCTGGGCCACTAGGGAGGAGTAGAGGCCCATGCAGAGTTTGGAGACATAGTACTTCTCATAAACCCATGCAGAGACTACGGTATAAATAAGGGAACCCAAAAAAACAAAAACCTCCAAAATAAAAAATGTAGCCTCCTTAGGGCCACAGAGGAGTAACATTCTCAAAATCCCACACAGGGGCAACAACAAAAGAAACTAATAAAAAGACCCTCATAGGGGTGATGGAAAAATAAAGCAGAAGATAAAATCCCATGCAGGAAAAACCAGAATCTTTAAAAAAGTTAGATATTCATTTGGCTAACTGCATCACGATCATTATCCCCCATGAGACTCTTAAAATCCTCTAGGATCCCAAATTTATCCTTGTACTCATCCAAAAGGGTCTCTAATTGAGAAAGCAGGGAAGACATCATATTGGCTGCTCTCTCTAAGGCCTTCATAATATCGTGGAGATCCTTTAGGTGGCCTCTTTCATACAGGTTGGACCAAAAAGAAACCTTGGAAGTCAAAAGGGGAGGTAGTTTTGTGGAGGTGCCCTCAAGAGGATGGATTTTCTTAGGGGTATACTCTTTCTTGAACTAAAAATATAGAGAGTCATTAGAGGTATTTTTATCAACCACTACGGGGTCCTTGTGCTTACCACTATTTGCTTTGACTCTGGTGGTGAATCGGGTGCTCGATGTACCATCCATCTTGGTATCAAGGTATACCATTAGGTTAATTCTTGGGGATGTAGAAGTGTCATCACTAGCTTCTCCAGTGTCATCCGTAGATTCCAAAACCACCGCTCCTATAGTAATTTGAGTTTGATGCTCCAGATGTAGTGGTACAATAACAAGTGCAAACCTTAGTGCAGAGGAAGAGAAGATACTCCTCGCTTGATGTTGAGAATCGAACTTTCAATATACCAAAAGAGATACTCTAGTATGTTAATGGTCTTCTTTACCCGTAAATGGTTGAGGAAAGCAAGGTGCAAAATTCACAACACTGCACCAAGATTGTCCAAAGTGAAATATTGGAGGACAATCACCATTAACACATCCCATGACCTCGGGAGAGAGTCACGAAGGATTCCACCTTTATCCCTGCCTAGGGATTCACCATGATTTTGAAATAGGGTCAACTCACCCTGGAGCTTGTGCTTCTCTCGATTTATGATCTCTCCATCGTTCATGATCCCCATTATTTTAGCAAGAAGATCCATAGTGATAGTAAATCTCAAGCCATGAATGACAACATGTTCTCCATCCCATGTACGAATAAAATCAAGGGACAGGTCAGGATCATGGCCTTGAAATAATTAGAGGAAATTTAGCAAGCCATGATTATGAAAAATATCCTCGACCAAGGTAGTTAAGAGGATGGTAGGTTCAACTTCAACCATAAGAATAAGGCTAGGCCAGAGGGAGAGAAAAGCAACGGAACATATCAGAGCAATTATACTATAGAAGAGAGATAACACCACAATGTACTGATGAACAATGATTAAAAATACTGAGTACCCTGCCTTAGCCCAACTCCACAAGCGGTGGCACAAAACACGCATGCCATGCTCCAAAAAAGTATGAAACATGATTGAAGATAGAGTAGAAGTGAACGACATGAGTGGATTGACACTTGTGACAAAGACCCAATGGGAAAGTTGAACAAAAAAAAAGAAAGCTTTGGATGAAGAAAAACCTTCGTTTGATGGATTGACATTGGATTCAAAGGTAAAAATTGTCAACACCTTTGAAGGAGGATTCCACTTATAGTTTCAAGGGTTGGACATATAATTACTTGAGATAACTGGGTGGTGATTACCAAATTTTAAGGCACAATGATCAAAGAAAGTGGGGGGGGGTTATGAAAAGCACCACCAATGAATACAATGAATGAGGACTAAAACACCACAACGGTTGCCATCTATGGATGATTAGAAGGAAAATCATGTTGCTAATGAGGAAAAACAGAGGGTCAGAGCCACCTCATCATCATTGATAGTGGACATGCCACATGGTCCCACCAACCTCCACATTGGTGGGATAGTGGTTGGTGACATGTCCAGACATGTGGCTCACCTCAGGGATTCTACCACCCCTAACTTTATCTGTATTCACCGTGTGAAATATCACCCTCTAAATGACTTCAACACCTTTTATATGTAATACCACATCGATGATAAGGTTGATATGCATGTGAGCACTCCTAGAAATGTGGCTCCCCTTAGTGTGACTAGTCGAAATATGAAGAAGGTGCACATTAATCCACATGGAATTCTAACACCAAAACCCCTTAGTCTTGTTCATGAACTTCAATAGCATTGATGTTGATTAGAGATAAAGGAAAAGCTCGCTTCCAAATGGTGAGACTTTGCTTAAAATTTCCCATATTTTCTAGGAGATTGATAACACATTTGACTTCACGGTAAACATGGTTGAAAGTAATACTCGTGAAGGATTGCATAAGCCATTTGATTTTAGAGATCATGTTTGTGATGTTACAAGAAATAGACTAGGAATCTAAGAGAAAACATTGTATGATATTTTTGGAGTCACCTTCGATCATCATATTAGAGCACTGCATGTTGTGAAGGACAATGCATTGGTGAATAGCCATGGCTTCCATAAAATGACTGGACCGGTGTCCCAGATTATTAGCAAAGGCCATCATGATATTATATATGTGATCTTTGACAATTTTACCAACTCTAGCAGGCCCGAGATTTCCTTTGGTGGCTCCATAAAAATTCAATTTGAGAAAACCTATAGGATGAGGAGACCATTTGACCTATGATCGATCAACCTTAGGATGTTGGGAACAAATATTATAAAAAGGAATATTAAGAGAAGAGGCCAATATAAATTTAGCATTGGGTTCAGATTCATCGTAGTTATGAGTAATGAAAAATTCTCAATAGCAACATGAAGGATTCTAGCAAGCACATATCGGGCATCATGTTTTGAATAATTAAAACCATGGGAGTTGTGCTCACGCCAAACCTCCCTAAGGAAGTGGGGAAGATAGAAGGACCAAAATATTTTGAGGTGAGAGACTTTGAAAGGATTGGACCACTGAACACACAGGTCACTGAGGAAGGTGAGCGGGACCTAGGCAATACCAATAGAGTAGAATAGGATCGATAAAATGTAATGGGAGAAAGGGCAAGACAAGAAGATATGGTGGGTAGATTCACAATCCTAGAGACACAAGTAATAGTGATTGGGTAAGGAAAAGTTACAATGATGGAGATTTAGGATGGTAAGGATCCTGTCTTGGATGACAAGCCAAAAAAAGAAACTTACTTTAGGGGTGAGATGTTTTTTCCAAATGAGTGAGGAAGGAAACCAAGGAGGGGAAGGGTTCTTAGTGAGGGTGTATGCAGACTTGAAAATGAAAAGGCCATTGGTAGTGGGAGCCCAAAGGATCACATCCTTGGAGGGAAGAATAGGAATGATGCAAAGACGCAACATATTGGATAGAATGGAGGCAACTTGACTCTACTCACTGGATAAACCAATGATAGGGATCGACTTCTAGGAATTGCAGTTATGGTGAAATAAATGACATAACTTAGAACTGAACAAAGATTCAATGATTGATTTTAGGTAGATGAGGTCTATACAATCTTGTAGGGGGCAATCACCAAGTGAGAGATCCTCCCAAAATTTGATCTTTACACCATTGCCTAATTTCCAATGGATGCCTCTCCTAAGAATCTCCTTAGTATTAAGAATAGAATTCCAAGTTGTCAAGCCATAGATGGGAGAAGGGTCCTCCAAGAAATTGTTGTTGTGTTAGAGGTATTTTTCTTTCATGATGGAAACCCATAAGGAGTTCTCATTGGTAAGAACTCTCCATCCTTGCTTGGCAATGAGGGCTAGATTCATATTGCGGACCTTTCGAAGTCCAATGCCACCATGATCCTTTCATGAGAAAACCTGGTCCCATGCAACCAAGTGGATACGTTGTTTTAGATCTGACCCAGACCACAGAAAATTCCTTTGTAGTTGCTCAATTTTATTGTAGACTTCAGTCAAAATCTGGAATATGGAGAGGAAGAAAACTAGGATGCTTTTGAGGGTGTCTTTAATGAGGGTGGACTTGCCTACTTGACTGAGAAAGCTTCCTTTCCAACTGGTCATTTTTCTTTGAATGCAGTCAATGAAAAATTCTATAGAGATTTTTTGAGAGGCCTTTGAAGAGAGGAAATCCTAAATAAGTGGTAGGGAGCTTAGCGATGGTGCACTCAAGGATAGAAGCAATGCGGACTTGGAATCTAGCAAGGGTGTTAATGAATTAGATCTTGATTTTGCAGAAATTGAATTTTTGACTAGCAACAGCCTCAAAGGATAGAAGGATCAATTTAATAAAGTGGGCTTAGGGAAAAAAGGCAAGGGTGGCCAGGATAGTGTCATCAATGAACTATTGGTGGGATATTGGTGGAAGGTAGGTCATAGAATTGAAACCAAAGATGTCCCCTTTGGAACACGTAAAGGTGAGGGTTCTGTCTAAAGCTTCAATAATGATGATAACAAGGAAAGGAGAGAGGGGGTCACCCTATCTTAGCCCTTTGAAGCTTTTGAAATATCCTGTAGGAGAGCCATTAAATAGAATAGAAAAATTGGTAGTAGAAATACATTCCTTTATGAGAGCAATCCACTCAGGATGGAAACCAAACCTGGATAGAACAGAGAATAGAAAGCTCCAAGAAACTCTATCAAAAGCCTTGTTCATGTCGAGCTTCAGAAGAAACCCAACCTTGCTACTTTTATACATAGAATGGATAATTACATAGATGGTGATGATGTTGTCCGTGATAAGCCTCCCTTGGATAGAGTTGCCTTGGTTAGGAGTAATGATGTGGGAGAGAATGGGTTTGAGTCTATTAGTGAGGGATTTAGTGAGAATTTTGTAGAGGACATTACATAGGTGTATAGGATGGAAATCGATGAGGGTATAGGTCTTGTTGACCTTAGAAATGAGGGCCAAGAAAGTGGAGTTGATATCTCTAGAAATCTCCTTGCTCTGTTGCATATACTAGATGGCAAAAACTACATCCTCACCCATAATGTCCCAAAATCGATGGAAGAAAATGGGAGGAAAGCCATCAGGGCCTGGGGCTTTCCCACCTTGCATGGAAAAAATAGCAGAATTGACTTCTTCAGTCGAGAGAGAATTGATCAGTCTTTGGTTATGTTTTGGTGTGACCAACCTTGGGGATGTTCTGGAAGAGGGCCTTGGATGTTTGGAAATCACACCCGAGACTAGGGCCAAGCAAGTCTTAAAAAAAATTAGTGGTTTCTTCTCTGATTTTAGAGATATCAGTTGTTACTTCCCCATTATTCTAGATGCGATACTTTATTTTGTTACACCTTTTGTGTCTTATGGTGGTGGTATGAAACAATTGGGTGTTAGAATCTCCTTCCTTAATCCAGGTGACCCATGATTTTTATTTTCATAAAGTTTCTTCACTTATGAGGATGTTGTGTAAATCTATAAGAAGGATAGCATCACCAAACATAGGGATAGCATTGGTTGAGATGAGAAAGTGATCAAGGCAAATCTGAATGAGTTGGTCCCCTTTCCTATAGTTGCTCCAAGTAAATCTTGACCCCCTGAGGTTAATTGAAGAACACAAGCTTATTCTGAGAGGGAGGGGTGAAAAGTATAAGACCACTTTTTACTTCTCTTTCCAAAATAGTATTATCCAATATAATCAATGGCAATATCAATAAAAATAACCAAAGCAATGCATAAATCATAACACACAATAGAGACACAAATTTAATGTGGTTCACCCAATGTGGGCTACTCCACAGAGAAAATATTTCACTAAAATTTTCTCGATCAATCTCTTGGGAATCCTTTCCCTATTACAATTTTTATGGACCTCTATCCAAAGGAGACACCAATCCCCTAAATCAAGTTCGTGGATCTCTATCCATAGGAGAACTCCTTCTCCTCTACTTTGGCTGGTGATCCTCTAGAAGACAACTGCCTCCACTGCACTGGCTTGTGGATCTCTCTCCATCGAAGACTATTGTCCCCACTCAGAAGACCTATCTTCACTACCCTAGCTAATGTATCTCTATCCACTGGAGACTACCATCCTCTCTACTTTGTCACCTCCAAAGCTCTATCTCAAATATACACTAAACATAGTCCTTTGATCTAGCACAAATATGCTCAATCTCTATCTCTGGTCTGGTACAAACATGTCCTCAAATCTGCACCAAACTCTACTCTCAAATCTGCACTAAACACAGTCCTTCGATCTAGCACAAATATGTTCTCAATCTCTATCTTTGGTCTGGTACAAACCTATCCTCAAATCTGCACCAAACTTTGCTCTCAAATCTGCACTAAACATAGTCCTTCGGTCTAGCACAAATCTATCCTTGATCTCTATCTTCAAGCCTTAACTCAAGGCTTGAATCAACTCTATTGGATCTGCCCCAAACCTTAACTCAAGGTTTTGAACAAATCAATCAACTCTACTCTCAAGTCTTCTCAAAGACTTATCTCAAATCTACCTTATAAGATTCCATAAAAGCTCACACTAATCTATCCACAAGTCCTCTCTAGAACTTGCTCAAATCTTCTCAACAAGTCCACTCAAAACTTGTCCAAATTTGCTCAACAATTTCACACAAAACTTGTCCAAATCTGCTCAACAAGTTCACACAAAACTTGTCCAAATCTGCTCAACAAGTCCACACAAAACTTGTCCAAATCTGCTCAACAAGTCCACATAGAACTTGTCCAATATCATAGAAACATAAAGAGAATTGTTAGAGACTCAATATGTTCTATACTAATCACAATGCTCAATTAATTTTAATCAATCTCTTAGAAACATAAGGAGAATTTTTAGAGACTCAATATGCTTCAATTTCATCTCAATGCTCAATCACTTTCACAACTCAATTCAGAATATAGAATAGTTTGTTTTACAAAACTTGAACAATCACTTCACACATCCACTTGACTAGGCTCAACCAACTCTACCCAACCAATCACTCAATGAAATACTCCTTTCTCACAAACCCTAGTCCAGGCATGTAAACACCAACTCAAAATATTTCCAACAATGCTCAGTAATAAATCTCACATAACAATGATACTCATGATCTTTTCAAACCCTAGTTCAAGTTCTTTTCTCAACAACTCACTTCAACAACAATGTTTATAGCAATGATAATCAAACCCTAGTTCAAGTTCTTTTCTCAATAAATAACTTCAACAACAATGCTTATAAAGCAATCTTCACATAGCAATGATACTCAAACCCTAATTCAAGTTCTTTGATCAATAAATCACTTCAACAACAATGCTTATCAAATAAGGTTTAACAACAATTCTTTATTTCAAAAAACCTTGAAGCATTCAATCAACACACTCAATAAGGAAACCCTAATCAAGTCCTTTTCACTCCAAACTTATTTTTCAGAAAACCAACCAATCAACTTAACTATGGAAGAATGTGCTCATACCTTTTTCTTGATGATAAGGAGTAGACCTCACAAATCTGCCACAACCATAAAATACTTCTTTGCCAAACTCAAGAAGGTTAGAATACAAAAATATTATTCCAATATTTCCTCAAAAATATTCTTTGCACCAAGATATAATCAATGCCTTATTTTTTCCTCTTTATTCTCAACAAATCATACATAACAAAATACTTGGAAACACCTTATCAACTCCAATCTTAGAATAGTGACCAACACCCTAATAAATCAACCACTCTTAAAATAATATCCACCACCATAGGATATTAACCACTTTAATAATATTCACCACTATAGAATATCAACCATTCTTAATAATATTCACCACTATAGAATATTGACCAAACTTAATAATATTCACCACTATAGAATATTAACCAAACACTTTTCACTCCATGCATAAAACCTTTAAGCAAACAATATTAAAAAATTAATTTTGCCAAACCTTATAACTCCCTTGCAACCTTAGAACCAATAACAAACATACAAAATTAATTTTTAACTTTCCCAACCAACCTCCAAAAATTTTGGAGATTGAACACCTTGCGTACCTTGTATTCCCCACCAAAAGGGGATTCGGTGTGACTCAATCCGCCATCTCCTCTTGCCTAAGCATTTAGATGCTTGGGCACTTATCGCATGGGCTATGAAGGCCCATGTGAAGGAAGGATAGATGCCTTCCTCCTATGCCTTCAACACTTCTCCTTTTCACACACGAAAAACACATTTTCGTTTCCCTTGGTCACAACGCTAAATTCTTTGCTTTGCACATTTGTCTCTTAGGAATGGTAATTTCATTAAAGTGGTAGGTGCTCCATTTTATATGCATAATATAACATTCCTCCTCACGTCGGTGCTTTTCAAAATTGAATTTCGAATTTCAAATCTAAAACTCACTTTAGGGTTTTAACCTTAATTTAATTAATTTATAATTAACTTTAAGCTTCCTTAGTATAATAAAATTATTATACTTTATTTTCCAATGGTTTTTATGAAAAACCTTTTATTTTCTCCTTAAATTGTTTTAATGGAAAACCTTTTATTTTCTCCTTCAATGGTTTTAATGGAAAACCTTTTATTTTCTCCTCTAATGATTTTAATGGAAAACCTTTTATTTTGCTCCGTCGAGGTTTTAATGAAAAACCTTTTTGGTCATGCTTCATAAGATATTATGAAACTTTTTGGAACCAATCAATTACATTCATTTTGACATCAATGACAACTTCATGCCTTGACATCAATGACAAATCAATGGACTCAAAATATCCAACAATATCCCCCTTTGTCATTGATGGCAACCCATTTTATTTTAACTAAAAACTTGACCTTTCCTTATTTCTGCTCCCCCTGGCTCAACGCTCTCTTAAATACCAAATCTCTCTCTTACTCAAATATAAATCTCTTCCCCTTACTCAAATATCTCCCCCTTTGACATCAATGGCAAAGGGTCACCTTTGGGGCTCAGGTCTAAGAATGAGCCTCTTAGATTAGCCCCTCCCCCACCTCCTCATGAGGTGGTTAATTTCGAGGTGGAAGTATTTCTACTCCCAAAAAGTACTGTTCTTTACCTTTATCCTATTTCCTTCTTATCTAAGCTTTCTGTTTCTTTTGATTGTTTTCCATGTCCATGTTCTTGTCCATGTCTACATTCTTATCCTTGTTCCTATTCATGTTTCTATTCTTTTTCATATCCATGTTCTTGTTCATGTTCATGTTCCTGTTCTTATTCATATCCATGTTCCTGTTCCTATTCCATTTCATACTTGTTTCTAGAATATCTGCTCTACACCTATTTGTTGTGTGACCATCATTATTGCATTTAAATCACTTAATTTTATTATTCTTTGGAGGTGCAAATGTCTTAGGATTTATCCTAGTGAAGTCATACCTTCTTCTCTCATGAACCCTACAATTTATTGCCTTGTGACCAAAATGATTACATGGGTAGCAATACCCATGGAAAAGTTGTCTATTCCCATATTCCTATCTTTCCTGTGTCCTACACTATGAAGCCATGTTCCCAAACTCGTGACATGAAAAACATCTTCCACTAAAGAAACCTTGCCTATACCCATTGGTCTCTTAGTCTCTTCTACCTGTTTCCTATTCCATATGTTCTTTACTTGTGCATTGTTCCTTTGAAATTTCTATTGTCCAAATTATCCTTAGAAGTCTCACTCTCTTTTTTACTTGCTTCTTTTGATGCTTCTTCTTTTCTGATGTTTAAGCTTGACTCTCCTTTTCCCGCTTTCTATTTCCATTGTTCTTCTTTAGAACTAAGTCCTATTATGGTGACTGACGACCTTTGTGCATTGATAATCCTATCTAAAGTATTTGAATTTTCCTCAACCTTGTGTAGCTTGTCCTTAGAACCTTTTACTTCCATCCTTAGTGAAACTATCTCATGTTCTAATATTTCACACTCTAGATATTTTACTTTTAATTTTTTAGCCATACCTTCTTCAATCCTTCTTGCCTCTTCAACCTTGGTTTTGAAGTTGGTGAGTTCTTGTAGAAACTTTTCTTTTGCTTTCTCATCTTCTTGAGCTTTAACTCTTAATCCCGAGTTCTCCCTTTTTAATTCTTCAAGAGTAACCATAAGTCTTTCACATTCTATCATTTTTACCTTTGAATTTTCAATCATACCTTCTTCAACTCTTCTTACCTTTTCAACCTTATCTCTCAAGTCAGAGAAATCTTGTAGAAGCTTTGTCTTACATTTCTCATCTTCTTGTATTTGAGCCTTCAATTCTAAATTCTCTCTTTCCAATTCAACAAGTTCCTTAAGAGTGGCTTCCTCCTTTTATTTTTATGAATCTCTAATAGGAGCATCTTCTTTTTATTCTGTAGGAGCATTTTTTTTTTTTGGTAATTATTTTAATAGATTAACAGTGGGTTTTTATAGAGGATCCCAAAACCTTATGTACAAAATTAGCCATACTTCTAATGATGTATCATGCCTCCTGGCTGGAAATATAAGCCGAATTGCAAGAAAAGCAGACCCTAGACTAATTGCCATGAGGCTACAAAAAGGGCATTTACGCCTGATTAACCATATAACAAAACAAAAAAAATCGGGAAAACAACAAGAAAAAGCCGAAGAAACTGGAACATGGAGATCGGAAGCACAACAGCCAAACACCAGAAACAGCTAATCCTGGTCCTCCTGATCCTCCGAATTCTGACGCTTCTGGTCCTGCTTCAGAATTTTAATCATGGAATTGATGGTAGTGAGAATAGTTGAAGCCAGTTCCAGAAGGGATTTACCAGGAGGAATCTCCCTATCACTCTCAGTGTCCGACGGAACCCCTCATGAAGGGATATCTGCTCTGGCAATTCTTTTGACCTCGGATGGGAAGCGAGACCGCCACACGACCGGACACGTAGTCGCGAGCCCTTTGTTGGCCATGTGGTCAGCCATGCGATTGCCTTCTCTAAGGATATGACTTGCTTTCCACCTGCCACGTTGGGAAAGAAGCGTCCTTGCCTCAAGAACGATGTTGAAGACCCTCCAGGACGGGTTTTTGGTGCCTAGGAGGTAGTTCACAATGTTGAGCGAATCTCCTTCAATAATAAGAGGTCGAGGGTCCTCAGAGAGGATCTGGATTCCTTTCAGAGCGCCTCGGGCTTTGGCATAGTGATTCATCTGAGAGCCCAACTCTTCACAGTAGGCCACCACAATATTCCCATCATGATTTCTAACAACACCCCCTGAACCAGCGGGCCCAGGATTACCCTTTGCCGCTCCGTCAAAATTTAATTTAATCCACCCCACGGGGGTTTGGTCCATCTAACACTTCTTCGACAAGGACCTGTAATAGCTTTCGAAAATGGGCAGAGATTCATCCTTTTGAAAATCGCTTCTTCGCTCGGAAGGAGGGGGCGGGGACTGGGAACAGCATTAGAGTTCTCAATGGCATAGGATAAGGCTCTTTGAGCGACACAAGGAGGCACTTTTGGGGCTCTGCCAAAGACTCTGGCATTCCTCTCTAACCAAATTTTCCAAATGGAGTGGTGGAAGGAGGCCTCAAGGAGGAAGCGGAGTTTAGGATTCTTGAAAGGATTAGGCCATTGATGGAAAGCATCTCTGAGGGATCGGGGAGAGCACCAGAGGATTTGGAAGGAGGATAGGACAATGCTGAGGACCGAGTGGGAAAAGGGGCAATGCAAGAATAAATGATCCCTCGTCTCGCACTCTGCTAAACACATGTAACACCTATTGGGGAAGGCAAAACCCCTCTTGTGAAGGTTGTCAATGGTTAAGGCTTTGTTGTGAAAAGTAATCCATGCAAAGAAGTTCACTTTAGGGATGACCCCTTTCCTCCAGACAACTTTCCACCGATAATCCAGGGCAGTCTCGCTGGTAAGAAACTCATAGGCTGATCTAATAGAGAAAAGACCATCCTCCGTACCACTCCAGATGATTCTATCAGTCCTCCTAACAGATGGGATTAAAACCGATTGGAGGATGTTTGTCAGAAAGGTAACCTCATTATTAAACCCTTCCGCAACTGGAAGTTTCCACCGAGGGAGACGGGAGCTCCGGTCTATGAAATCCACCACCCTGAGTTGGGAGTTTGGGTCGATTTGTTCTCTCAGCCCAGCAAGGTCCACCCTCAAGCCAAGGGCTTCTTCAGTCGCCCACCTGTCCTTCCAAAAGAGGATGAGGTTGCCATCACCTAAAATCCAGCGGGCTCCCAAGCTGATCAAATGACGGGTTTGGAGCACAGATTTCCAAAATGTCGACGCTTCAGGAGGGATCTCAGCGTCAAAAAGAGAGTTGGAGCCAAGATACTTCCTTTTAACCAGCTTAACCCACTCCATCGGGTCACTAGTTAGGATCCTCCAAGCATGCTTCGCGATCAGAGCTGAGTTCATAAGTCTTGATCTTCTCATCCCCAAGCCGCCTTGGTCTTTCCGCGAACAAACCTTGTCCCAGGGCAACAAGAGGAATTCTGGATTTTTCTTCATTGCCAGACCACAGAAAGGTTCTCTGAATCTTCTCGATCTTGGAGTGAACAAAAATTGGAAGCATGAACACCGACATAAAGTAGGTTGGGATCCCTTGAAGACAAGCTTTGGTAAGGGTGGCTTTCTCGGCTTGCGATAGGAGTTTGCCCTTCCAAGTGCCAAGTTTCTTGTGAAGGCGTTCCAAGATCATATTCCACATACCTCCACTGGCACGACCATTGCAAGACAGAGGCAACCCCAGATAAGACGTAGGCAGGGAGTCAATGGTGCAATCTAAAATTCTGGCAATCCGGAGTTGCCTACGCAGGGGAGTGTTAATAAAATAAATTTTGCTTTTGATGTAATTAACCTTTTGTCCGACAGCTTGCTCGTAACGGGAAAGGATCCGCTTGAGGGATTTGGCCTGGGCAATAGACGCCCCAGTGGAGATGAGGGTGTCATCCACAAATTACTGATGAGTGACAAGTTCAACTCTAGAAGTCGGCAGAATGCCAAAAATCTTGTTCTGACGAAGAGCCTCTTTCAAAGACCAAGCTCGAAACCTCCACCAAAAGGATGAAGAGGATGGGAGACAAAGGGTCGCCTTGTCTGAGGCCTCTGGCACTTTGGAAATACCTGGCTGGGGACCCGTTGATCAGGACAAAAAAAAGGGGGTGGATATACAGCTGCAAACAAGGTCAATCCAATGGGGATGAAAGCCGAACTTGAGGAGGACAACACACAAGAACCTTCTATCAACCCGGTCGAAGGCTTTGTTCATGTCTAGCTTAAGAAAAAGAGCAACATTCTTGGAGCGGTAAGCAGAGTGAAGAGTTTCATGGACAGTGATGACACCATCAAGAATGTTCCTGCCTTTAACAGTGCTTCCCTGACAAGGATCAACCAGGAGAGGGAGAACGGGTTTCAATCTATTGGCTATAGACTTGGTGAGGATCTTGTAAAAAACATTGCACAGGCTGATGGGCCGGTAGTCAGAGAAACTCTTGCAAGCTGGAGACTTAGGAATGAGAGCAAGAAAGGTGGAATTGAGTTTCGGGTGAATGGATCTGGAAGCTTGAATATCACGAATAGCTTCGCACACATCCGAACCCACAACATCCCACATGACTTGAAAAAAATGGGGGGGAAAACCATCGGGGCCAGGGGCCTTGTCTGGTTGCATGGAGAACAAAGCTTCTTTAATCTCGGATGAGGAAAAAGGTTCCAGAAGCTTGATGCTTACCTCGTGGGGGACTTTAGTCGAAAAGTTGGCAAGCAACAATTTTTGAACCTGAATGTTGCTTTCGGGAGGAGTGCCAAGCAAGTCCTGAAAAAAATCAACCGCTTCGCTCCTGATTTCCTCTATTTCCCTGGTTACACGCCCATCCTTGCAAGACACTTCTCTGATCTTATTGGCCCCCCTGTGCCTCATGGTAGACGCATGGAAAAACCTCGTGTTGGAGTCTCCATTCTTCAACCAAAGGTCTCTAGATTTCTGGCGCCAGAAGGTTTCCTCCCTAGCAAGAGTAGAATGGTAATCCACCAAAAGACTCCGCTCTTCCTCCCTGAGACCCTCGGTGTAACCTTCGAGCTCCATCCTCTCCTCCAAAACTTTTAGGTTGTCCAAGATGGACTTTTTGGACTCAAAAATGTTGCCAAAAACCTCTTTATTCCATATTTTCAGCCTCTCTTTGACCATTTTGAGTTTTAAAGCCACTCTCTTAGGGGCGTTTCCTCTCACCTCCTGTTGCCACCACGTTGAAACCAAACCTTTGAAGTCTTTGTGAGAGATCCACATGGATTCAAATCTGAAGGGGGTCTTAAAAATGGGCCCGTCGTTCACCTCCAAAAAAATAGGGTTGTGATCAGACCCAATCCTTGGTAGGGTCGAGAGAGTTGCACCGCCAAGGATGGGAATAGCTTCTTGGGAAATGAAAAATCTATCGAGCTTGACTTGAATCAGGCTGCTCCCAATCCTTCTGTTGCTCCATGTGAAGGATGCCCCTTTGAGCTCGATGTCAAGCAGGCTGTTAGTAGAGACAAAATCTCTAAAGTCCTCCAAGCTGCGGCTTGAATGGTCAGACCCTCCTTTTTTTTTCGATGGGTGAAGGGGACAGTTGAAGTCTCCCCCTAAGACCCAAGGAAAATTACTAAAATTCTCCCTCATCTGGGAAATAGCCTTCCACATTTTTGCTCTCTCCGTGGCAGAATTCGAAGCATAAACATTGGACAGAATCCAGGAGAAATTGGTGGTTTTGGAATGGAACAACACATTGATAATCCTATTGGAGATTGACAGCAGGTTGCCCTCAACACTCACTGGATCCCATAGAACCATGAGCCCTCCCGCTGTTCCCACTGCAGGGCTGTACAAAAATTTTGCCTTGGCCCAAATGGCCTTAGCAACTCTATCAGAGGAGATAGCATCGGTCTTGGTCTCTTGCAAAATTAGGATGGAAGGGTTAGTCCTCTTTCGGAGATCAGCCACTAACCTTCGTTTGGTTGTTCCGTTCAGTCCTCTCACATTCCATGAGAGAACTTTCATCTGGATAGTTTGAGGTTCTTCTTGCCTCCCCTCCCTTGTTGGGGGGGAGGTTTTGGTACATGCGCTTCGTCCGTCTGGGTATCGGAGTCATCCAGAACCAACAGACGTTGGGTTCCATTAGCAACATCTGTCGCTGTCTCTTTGTCTCGCTTGTCTTTGTTAGGAGGACGACCCTGCTTCCTCTCACTACCAAAATCTACACTTTGTTTTTGGCTCCTCGTATTTCGAGGGCTAATGTGACCAGACTGTTCACCCCTCCTACCTAGGAGGTAGTCTTCTAGCAATGTTTGTGAATTGAAATCGGGGTGGCCCTGGTCCTGGAGCTTGGGTGAATCAGATTGAGTGATATTTTGGGAGGGAGTCCAATCCTTCTCCTCCTACGAATGGCTTTCCAGATGGGAGTCTGCTCCTAGCTGGGTGTTTGCTCCAAACTGCACAGGGTCCGTTTGGAGGGTGAAATTCTCAACAGGCTGGGAGAAATCACCGCAGTCCCTGGAGGGGCCTGGAGATTCATGGCTCATCGCATTTGGAAGATTTGACTGATTCGCCTGTCCTTCGCCATGTTCCAGGGGGTTACAGGTTTCGCGCTTCTGCTTACCCGGTTTTTGAAGAGGACAGTTGGGCTGGAGGTGCCCTTGAGACCGGCACTGGGGGCAGAAAGCTGGCCTATTCTCATAGACAATAGCTTGTTTGTGAAGAACGGTGCCTCCAGACCGGAGAGTGATGGAGGATGGGAGCTCCACCTCCAAATCCATCAACACGCAAAAATAGGCTTGGACGAACCTTGTTCGAGCTCGGGTGGGAGGGTCAATGGTGACCAACTCCCCTATGGAGCGAGCAATACCTCTTATTACATTTTCATGCCATCCGAAGAGGGGAAGACTCGGGAGCCTAACCCATATTGGGGCAATGTTGATGTTCTGGGTATCAGGATTGAAGTCCATGCCCCACTTCCTAAGGAACAGACTTCTACGGCCTAGAAACCATGGCCCACCAGCCAAGATTTTATAGTAGTCCTCTTTGTTGTTCAGTCTAATAGCAAAAAACCCTAGGATAGGGCCACCAACTCCATGTGTCCAGAGGTCCTCCATTTGCTTTCCGCCCACTTGCGAATGGTCTCCATGTCGGGATGACCACCAATGAACTTACCTATGAGGGTATACTTCTCATACTCCACGAAGCTTGAGAGTACTTCCGTCGGGATGTCCAGCTCATCCCCAGCTGGGAACAACTCCTTGGTAAAAAAATTGCTTAGGGTTTTTGAAGCCGCTGCCTGGGCATACGACTTCTGTGGCCCACCCCCCCATTTGTCTGGTGGGTCCTTACCTCGACTGACACCGTCGTCAATCCGTTCTTCTTCATTTGGCAAGGATGCCTCCGTATCTCCAGACCCCCGGTGCCCTCCGCCTGCTTCGCTGTGCCCATGGTTCGAACCGCTTCTACTCCCGTGCTCTCCCGTAGAGGACTTCCCACCCATCGTCATCCCCCCTCCAAGATCACTTGATCTTGGATTTGGCTCTCCTTTTGTAGGAGCATTTTATTCTAATACTGAAATTAGAGTTTTTTCTTCATACCTATTTTGATTGTCCCTATTATCCTTTCTTGAATCAACCTCTAGGATTTCATTTCCAAAAATATCATCTTCATCTTCACCACTACTAAACCCATTGCAATAACCTGCATCATGACCGAGTTGACCACAAACAAAACATTATTCACCTTCTTGTGGATAATAAGCTACATGGTGACCTATATTCATACATATGGTATACAACTTTATCAACTTGGTTATTTCTCCATTGCTTGATTCATCTCTTGAATCTATTTCCATTCTTCCTCCCAAAACAACAATATTGAATTCATCTTCCTTTTCTTTCATGACAATGTGTGTTCTTTTCTTCTTATGTCTCATGGTTCTACTTTTGCCTTTCTTTGCTATTTATGTTCTTGTAAGATCTTCATTAAATATGTTAAACCTTTTTCGAAGGAACCAACTTTGATACCAATTTAAGAACACAAGCTTATACTAAGAGGGGGGGTGAATAGTATAAGACCACTTTTTACTTTTCTTTCCCAAATAATATTATCCAATATAATCAATGGCAATATCAATAGCAATAACTAGAGTAATGCACAAATAATCACACACAATAGAGACAAAAATTTAATGTGGTTCACCCAATGTGGGCTACTCTACGAAGAAAATATTTCACTAAAATTTTCTCGATCAGTCTCTTGGAAATCCTTTCCCTATTACAATGTTTATGGAACTCTGTCCAAAGGAGACATCGATCCCCTAAATCAAGTTCATGGATCTCTATCCACAAGATAACTCCTTCTCCTCTACTCTAGCTAGTGATCCTCTAGAAGACAACTACCTCTACTACACTAGCTTATGGATCTCTCTCCACTGAATACTCTTGTCCCCACTCAGAAGACTTGTCTTCACTGCCATGGCTAATGGATCTCTATCCACTAGAAACTACCATCCTCTCTGCTCTATCACCTCCAAAGCTCTGTCTCAAATTTGCACTAAACACAATCCTTTGATCTAGCACAAATTTTCTCAATCTCTATCTCTGGTTTGGTACAAACCTATCCTCAAATTTGCACCAAAATTTGCTCTCAAATCTACACTAAACATAATCCTTTGGTCTAGCATAAATCTATCCTCGATCTCTATCTCTGGTCTGGTACAAACCTATCATCAGATTTGCACCAAAATATGCTCTCAAATCTGCACTAAATATAGTCCTTCAGTCTAGCACAAATATGTCCTTAATCTCCATATTAAGGTTTGAATCAACTCTATTGGATCTGCCCTAAACCTTAACTGAATATTTTGAACAAATCAATCAACTATGTTCTCAGGTCTTCTCAAAGATTTGTCTTAAATCTGCTTTGTAAGCTTCCACAAAAGCTCACACTAATATGTCCACAAGTCCTCTCTAGAACTTGCTCAAATCTTCTCAACAAGTCCACTCAAAACTTGTCCAAATTTTCTCAACAAGTTTACACAGAACTTGTCCAATCTGCTTAACAAGTTCACATAGAACTTGTCCAAATATGCTCAACAAGTCCACACAGAACTTGTCCAAATATGCTCAACAAGTCCACATAAAACTTATCCAATCTCATATAAACATAAAGAGAATTGTTAGAGACTCAATATGTTCTATACTAATCACAATGCTCATTTAATTTCAATCACTCTATTTGAAACATAAGGAGAATTGTTAGAGACTCAATATGCTTCAATTTCAGCTCAATGCTCAATCACTTTCACAACTCAATTCAGAATATAGAATAGTTTGTTTTATGGAAATTGAACAATCACTTCACAAATCCACTTGAATAGGCTCAACCAACTCTACCCAACCAATCACTCAATGAAACACTTCTTTCTCACAAATCCTAGTCCAGACATGTAAACACCAACTCAAAATATTTCCAACAATGCTCAATAATAAATCTCACATAACAATGATACTCATGATATTTTCAAACCCTAGTTCAAGTTATTTGCTCAACAACTCATGTTAAAAACAATGTTTATAGCAATGATAATCAAACCCTAGTTCAATTTCTTTGCTCAACAAATCACTTCAACAACAATGCTTATAAAGAAATCTTCACATAGCAATGATACTCAAACCCTAGTTCAAATTCTTTGATCAACAAATCACTTCAACAACAATGCTTATCAAACAAGGTTTAACAACAATTCTTTTTTTCAGAAAACCTTGAAGCATTCACTCAACACACTCAATAAGGAAACCCTAATAAAGTTCTTTTCACTCCAAAATTATTTTTTATAAAACCAACCAATCAACTTAACTATGGAAGAATGTGCTCATACCTTTTTCTTGATGATAATAAGTAGACCTCACAAATATACCACAACTATAAAATACTTCTTTGCCAAACTCAAGAAGGTTAGAATACAAAATATTATTCCAATATTTCCTCAAAAATATTCTTTGCACCAAGATATAATCAATGCCTTATTTCTTCCTCTTTCAACAAATCATACATAACAAAATACTTGGAAACACCTTATCAACTCCAATATTAGAATAGTGACCAACACCCTAATAAATTAACCACTCTTAAAATAATATCCACCACCTTAGGATATTAACCACTTTAATAATATTCACCACTATATAATATCAACCATTCTTAATAATATTCACCACTATAGAATATTGACCAGACTTAATAATATTCACCACTATAGAATATTAACCAAACACTTTTAACCCCGTGCATAAAACCTTTAAGCAAAAAATATTAAAAATTTAATTTTGCCAAACCTTAAAACTCCCTTGTAACCTTAGAACCAATAATAAACATGCAAAATTAATTTTTAACTTGCCCAACCAACCTCCAATTTTTTTGGAGATTAAACACCTTGCGTACCTTGTATTCCCCACCAAAAGGGGATTCAACGTGACTCGATCCGCCGTCTCCTCTTGCATAAGCACTTAGGTGCTTGGGCACTCACCGCATGGGCTACGAAGGCCCACGTGAAGGAAGGATAGATGCCTTCCTCTTATGCCTTCAACACTTCTCCTTTTCACATGCCAAAAACACGTTTTCGTTTCCCTTGGTCGTAGTGCTAAATTCTTTTCTTCGCACGTTCGTCTCTTAGGTATAGTAATTTCATTAAAGTGGTAGGTGCTCCCTTTTATATTCAAAATATAACATTCCTCCTCACGTCGATGCTTTTCGAAATTGAATTTTGAATTTCAAATTTAAAACCCACTTTAGGGTTTTAACCTTAATTTAATTAATTTATAATTAACTTTAAGCTTCCTTAGTATAATAAAATTATTATACTTTATTTTCCAATGGCTTTTATGAAGAACCTTTTATTTTCTCCTTCAATGGTTTTAATGGAAAACCTTTTATTTTCTCCTTCAATGGTTTTAATGGAAAACCTTTTATTTTATCCTCCAATGATTTTAATAGAAAACCTTTTATTTTGTTCCGTCAGGATTTTAATGAAAAACCTTTTTGGTCATGCTTCATAAGACATTATGAAACTTTTTGGAACCAGTCAATTGCATTCCTTTTGACATCAATGACAAATTCATGCCTTGAAATCAATGACAACTCGATGGAATCAAAATGTCCAACATTAATATCCATAAGTTCATTGTCATCCATGAAAACTGCAAAGTGCTCATATGAATTACCAATGATTTGGGATCCTCATTTTTGGTTAGTTGGGAACAGAGGGGAATTAAAGTCCCCTGCCAACATCCAAGCTTCTGAAGAGAAAACTTCCCTGAGTTGGATGAGAGAATTCCATAAGAGGTTCTTCCTAGATGGGGTGTTGGGAGCATAGATGTTTGAAAGGACCCAACGGTAACCGTCCTCTTTATTTAAAAATATGATATTCATGTAATTATCTGCTATGGACAATAAATTCCCTTCAACTTTTGTAGGATATCACATACATAAAAGTCCACTCGAAGCTTCGTTGGTCGAACTAAAAAGAGATTCAAAATCTTTCCAAATAAATTTGGAGATACAAGTGGCACTCTGAGAATATAACTTAGTTTCTTGCAATAGAAATATGGTGGATCTTAAGTCTCTCCTCATTGACTTAACTAAACATTACTTTTTCAACCATTGAGGTCTCTCACATTCTATGAGAGGATATTCATTTAGAAACACTTGAAGATGTTCTCTTCCCTCTCCCAAGAGAAAGGGAAATTTTTGATCTATTTTCAACTGGTATTTCCAAATATTTACCCTGAAGGGTGAGCTGTGTGCCATTCACAATCTCATCCAAAGATTCTATGTTCCTAATATCCTAAGCAGAAGAACGACCTCATTTTTTCCCAGAGCCCACATCGATGTAAAAATTCCTTTGGGTACAATTCGGGGGGACTGGGAGAGAAAGGACTAGGGGAGATTGGATTGCCACTAAGGGATCCTAGGAGACTCTTAAGGGAAGGAGGAGGGATTTTGGGGTAGGTGAAGGTGGGATTAATGAGGTCCATGGTGGCATCGTCGATAGAGAGGGGGGAAAATGGTTGGAGATAGGGATGAGAGGACTGTGAGGAGGAGAGAAAACATGTTTTGGAAAAGGAGGAGCATTTCGCAAAGGAGGAGCATCAAAACCCTTATCCCCCAAAGTTTGACTAATATTTCCAGGGGATGGGCGGGTATCCAACTAGGGATTAGAGGGGGGGTAGTGCAACAAATATAAATGAGTGAAGAGGAAAATATTTATGACAATGAAGACCTTCAATAGAAGGAGGATTGGGGATCAAAGGGCATTGGGAACGAAGATGGCCTTGCTTGGAACAAAAATCACAAAAAGCAATTTTATTTTCATATTCAATAACTTGGGAGAATGTACAAACCTTTGAGATAATATTGATCGAAGACGCGAGGACTGAATACAAATTTGCATTGATACACATTCAAGCATGGATTATGTGGGACCCCACTCGAGTCAGGAGAACAAAAGTAATGAGCTCTCCAATATTCCTCGCAATACCCTAGAGGATATATTCATTCCAAAACTAGACTGATTGTCCTGGGAGGCAAACCCATACTGGGATGAAATTTATGTTCTGAGTGGATGGGTCAAAATCCACATCCCATTTTCGTAAGAAAAACCTCTTCGACCAGAGAACCACGGTCCTTCTATGAGGATTTATTGAGAATTAGTAGGGTTGTTCAACTTGATAAAAAATAAGCCCTTGGGGAGCGCTACAAGATCCATGGAACCAAGGGGCCACCAAGAGGAGTGGGCCCATTTGTGAATAGATTCCATATCTGGCCGTGAACCCAAGAACTTGCCCACCAATGAGTTGGAGTTACGGGTGACCATGGACGACATGAGTTTGCAAGGGATCTCAAGATTATTCTTAGAAGCATATAGGTCAACCCTCTTCGTTGTGGGTGTACTAGAGTTTGATTTGAATTTGACCATATTAGCAAAGGACTTAGGAGCTTCCTCTCCTATTCCACCCTTCATAGACATTGCTGAAGGATAAAATCCATTTGGCAAAGAGACATTTATTTCCTAGTCCAATAGGTATTCATGGTATATCGATGTGTTAGTTCCTACCACTATGCCATAGATGGAAGATACTGAAGTAGTTGTATTCATTATAGCCCCATGATAGAAATATCCACTAGCAACAAGAGTAGTGGGTCTATAATCATCTTTTTTCTTATGGGCTGCTGTGGAGATTCCTTCCAAAATTTTTAGGTGGACAAAGAGATCCCCAATCTCTTGATTCAAACCATCTCCTTCTGACCCGTCGCTACACATGACACCACCAATGCCATCACCTTCATTTACCCTTGCTGCTACTAGTTTCATTTTTGCCATAAGATCTCCCAATATTTAAAATATATTCTTCTTCTTCTTCAAATTCTCATTCAATCAATTTTATTTCCCAATTTTAATATTTTTCAAATTTCCATTTTAACCAATTCTAATTTCAATTTCAATATTTATAAATCAACTTATATCTCCCTGATTCTCAATTTCACATTTTCAACTAATTCTTATTTCAAACTTTAGTTAAATCCCATATTTAGATATTTAATTTCATTTCCTTATAACTCCCATTTAATTCATTCTTTAAATTCCTTTTAAATACCTTATATCTCCCAAATTTGTTCCTTTAATTAAACTTATAACTCCCAAACAAGTAATTTGAAAAATATTTCCTTCAAATAAACAAGGCGCCCAAAAACTTCACTTTAATTAAATGTGACCTTTTTAAAAATTAAGAAAAATACCTTAGTGTAGAACCACATTCACTAGAATATATCTCAATATGTGCGTTGAAATAATACTATTTTTACTGCATTTGTCATTCGAATAAGGCACTTTTGTAGGTATTATAATAGTCTACATCTAATTTAATTTTTTTGTCTCGAATGTTATTTTTAGATGTAATTCATTTACTTTCAATCTCAGTCCAATGCTTCAAGTCTTTGACATTCTCCTGTAGTCAAATTGTCCTTCTAATTAAAGAGCTTCAATGTTCTTCTGGTCTCATGCACTATGCTCTAAATACTTCTAAAGAAATTTTTCTTGTTCTTTAGGTCTTCACTTTACTCTCCAATTCATTGCTTTATCAACATTCCAACAATCCTCTATCACTCTTAGCTTCACTTTTAGTTCAAACCACCAGTCTGTTCCTTTCTTGAATTCCTTGATGTAGATTCACTTTCAACTCAAACCACTAGTCAATTCCTTTCTAAAATATCTTGACGTAGCTTCACTTTCAAATCCAAACCACCAATCTATAGTTTTCAACTCTTCCTCCAAAGTAATTTATCCAATATGCTTCTCTATAAATCTTCTACATTGCTCCAAATAATGTTTTCTCCAAACATCATGCTATAGAATTTGTTTGCACCAATTCCAAGTGTTAGACTCTAAATTCCCTTGTCTCATTCTCCTTTGCATAAATATCCATTGAATCTCCTTCACTCAATGTTATCTTCTCCAATGCTTATTATTCAATGCAACAATCGACTATCACTCTAGAAAGAAACATATTATACCTTAATAATATCTCCTCCAACACTCTAAAATCCGTCCTCCTACATTATCTTCTCTTCACTCCTCCAAATTCACACAAGACTTTGGTGCTAGCTATTCTTCATTTTTTCTCCAATCTCCTTCCATAATATATTTCTCTTTCTCCACCTTGGATAGAACTTACTAAAGTGGTTTTCACAAACAAGGTGGATCTAATACCATTATTAGAAAATGGGTCCAAATATCATAGGTCTATATTTCCCAAGATCATATAATCTCACAAATATAATATCATCCAATAATAGCACCAATATGCACAAAATAAAAAACTTTATTGATAAGTATTGATTCTCATTACATTGCATAGAGCTTTATCATTAACATTGATACTCTTCAATGTACCTGACTTTTGTTCGCCTCAAACTCATGAGAGATGCAACCTTTCATAGGCCTTTCTTACATAATGATAAAGTCTTGTGATTACATAACCTCCTACTTCTAATATTGACACATCATGATCATGACTCTTCACTTACACACATGACACCTTTCACTCATAACTCTTCACTTACACACATGACACCTTTCACTCATAACTCACACTTGCACACATGACACCTTTCATTCATAACTCACACTTGATTACATGACATATAAACACACTTCACAACTTGACACATGCTCACATCCCAATCTAAAAATTTACAATGGTACTCAAGGTACCAAATAATGTAATATCACCAACATCTTTGCCTCTTCTTTTAGAGTGGAATATTCTTGATTTGATCTAGCTTCTATTACTATATAATTTCCTTGCTTTATCTTGAATTTTATCTTATGACCAATTTTTTGTCTCTTTATTCATATTTTTCACTTTCAAAATCTTGCCATGTGTCCAGCCTCATAACAATTTTGGCTTCAAAATGTGATATTTTCATAATCCACATGTTGATCCCATCCTTTTGATTCAGATTTAATCTTAATGAACTATGGAAAAGGTTTTAAAATATCTATAACAACACATATTCAGGTATATATAGCATGATTTCACTTCTTAATAGTCAGTCCTTCCTTGATGAAATCCCCTAGGGTAGTTCCAATATTCTTTAAAACATCCTTATTGATAAGTTGATATGGAATTCCAGATTTGGTAAAGTAGTCTATGAGAATGCGAAGTTTTGGATATATTAATCTACTAAGATATAGTGCGTAAATAGTAGAGGTGGAGTTTTGGTATTGTGAAGGCTACTTTAATTCTTCAATGACTTGATTTTATCTTCCTCTCTATGAGCATGGAATGTTATTTTTCTAGTTCATATATATGGAAAAGTGACTCAGTAGATTTTCACTCTAAAAGTATTTTTTTTTGGTATGTTATTTTTCTATTGCATATATATGTAAAAATGAATCATTTGAATTTCACTTAAAAAGGCTTTATAACTTTAATTTTTTTGTTTCTCTAAGAAAATGTCAAGAAAAAATGCTGAATATTTGTATTTACAAAGAAATTTGAATAAGATCTAGAAAATGAATATCAAGAATTCAGAATTGTTATGGAAAAAGATGCAGGTATCTAACTATAGCATCTTAATTGAGATGAGAATTGAATTTGTTTGTAAAATCTCAAACTCCAAAGGAGAGAGTTGTGTTTTGTCAAGGGTGGGGGACCATAGGATATCCCATTTTTATCCAAAAAAGAAGAAGAAGATAAGTTGATATGGAAGCCCAAAAAGCCTAACCCACATTAGAAGCTTCTTAATAGTTTATCTCAATAAAAACAATTCATTCCATGGTATTAAATAAAGGGCATCTCTCCCCCTAAACCATGGGCCACCACCCATCATTTTATCTCCATTTTTTGAACTAGAAAAGATGATAAGTAAAAACCCTTTAGGAAGAAAAATAATAGAGAATTTTGAATTCAGTCCCCACTTCTACTTGATCTAGTTTTGAATCTCCAAAAATCCTAGCTAGGGTCTATGGAACTTACATATTAACCCTTTACATTTAAGAACCATTATATCATGCTCATGTTGCCATTTTTGCCACACCTTGTTAAATTTCATATTGTATACAGTTTTGAGACCATTCATTGTAAAAAATCATTTTTTCCAAAATGATTAAGGTGTTGTTATGCTGCTATGCTTTCATCAACTATCTCTTCTAGTTTAAAACTGTAATCTGTTGCATTATGTGGTTCCTCTACTTTTCTATACTTTTCTCTACATTTTCTATACTTTTCCCTATTATGTTGCATGCAAAATTGTGAATGTTTTAGCATGGGCATTTTTATAACAATTTTGCTTCCTTATTTTTGTCTTGAAATCCTCTCTTTTTCATTCTATACATACGACTGTAATTTCCAGCACTTAGGCACTTGAGTACGTTTTTTGTTAAAGATATGAAGTCACTCCGGTAGAGGGAGCGAAAGGCCAAAAAAGAGTAAAAATAGGAAAATACGGCTAAGTATGAAAATCTAAACATAGTCAGAGTTGTAGGTGCTCCTCTCCTAGAGAAAAATCCTAAAGCGCTCCATTAGTGGAGCGCATATTCAAAGCAAAGGCAAGGCAAAGTGAAAACAAGAGCATAAATGCAAAAGATAAAATCCCAAAAGGTCAAAAAATGGTCAAATTTCAAAAGCGCTCCATAAGTGGAGCGCCCCTTCAAAAGCACTCTATAGATGGATCACCCCTTCAAAAGTGCTCCATAGGTGGAGCGCCCCTTCAAGAGTGCTCCATAGGTGGATTGCCTCTCCAAGGAAAGAAATGTAAAAGAGACCAAGGTAGAAAGGGTCAATTTGATCAAAATGTAAAGCGCTCCACTAGTGGAGTGCCTCTCCCAAGTGCTCCACTAGTGGAGCAAAATTCTCAAGCAATGAAAGAGAGACAAGTATGCCAAATTTAGAATGGTCACGGCTAGGAGAGATTAGATAAAGGGAAATTTGGTTAAGTTTTTCAGCAAATGAGTCAAAGAAGGTCAAACACCCGAGCGCTCCACCAATGGAGTAAAGACTACAAACTACCCAAAACTGTTAGCGACTGCTCAGATTTGACATTAACTGATTAAACCAACCTCAAGTTATATTATGAACCGTCTGATCATGGATCATTGTGAAAACCTTTTGTCTTCAATACCTATTTATCTATAAGGCTGAATTGATTATTTCAAGTCATTCCCAAAATATTTTACCTTTAATACTGAGTTATCTGTAAGGCTAAATTAACTATTTCAAGTCATCACCAAGATCAAATCTACCTGTCACAGGAGTGGTTGAGCGTTAATGTTTTAAGCAGTAAAATTATTTTATAAAATCCAAATTCTTCTCTGTAACCAAGGATTGACAACTTCTGCTAGAGAAGCAACTTTATACTTTAAAATTTGATTTTGAAATACATACTTCTAGATTCTCTATCTCTGTGTATGACTTCTATTCTATAATTTCTATCAAATTAGTCTCTTTATCACACAATTTAATTCTATTTTTTGGATTTAGCTGTCAATAGAGGACTAGTCCCTGGAATACTTGTTGGAGTTTACATAGTTCAAAGAATTTAATATTGGTTTCTGTTAAAAGTATTTTATTTTGATTACTATTGGTTTAAGTAGTTAGGTTGTCTATCGTGCTTCTGGTCCATCAACCTCGTATTTTTGGATTTTAGCCATTTCTCATTCCTTTCAATTGTTTTATTCCTTTTAGTTTCTTCCTAACCCTTATATCAAACCCTCCATTTTTATTTTTGAAACCAACCCTATTGGATATTACCATGAAGGGCATTCCTTTCCTTTGAGCATTCAATGCTTGGTAGTGGGCCTAGGGTGCTATAGACTTAGAAAACCTGTATCTAGGCTGGTTTGATTACCAATAGTTTTTGGTATGCCTCGTCGGATGCAAAAATTTCATGTTTAACTAGTATTAAGAAGTGATGCTCATCTTATTGTTGTCAAATATGAACATCTAGAAACTCAACTGAACTCATCACACCTCCAAATATTGCGGACCAATTCAAAATCCTGCCTTCATGCACACGAGATGGAGAGTTATATAGACCGGAGAAGATGTAGAGTTCTTTGATCTTGATATCAACACTCTGAGAGAGCATCCTAGGGTGGTCAGGAAATTTTTTTTTCTTGTCGGGACATCATCCCAAGAAGTTGTTCTAGATTCACCAAATTTGACTCCCAACAACACGACAACTAGCTTACCTTCAAATCCTCCAAATTCTCTGGATCATAAACATACTATGGCTGTGATGAATGTTCAATCAGGCGCTCCTAGTGTTTTGACCATTTTGTTTTAGTAAGTTCTACCAACTCCGCCGCTCCATACCAATCCACCTCCTCATATGATGTAGCCAAATCTACCTAGGTTGTTCCCAACCTGGAATCATATGGGACCACTCGCCCTGTAGGATCAACACAAAGTACCTACTACAACCTTTAAATCTTTACCAACTTATAATGGTGTGGGAAAGATGATCCATGATCACATCTAAGACATCGTGGGACTGTCCATTATTCACCAAATTACTGAAGAAGATGTCAAGGTGACAACTCCTATTTACCCAAACTTCTCATAAAATATGTACCTAAGTGCATCCACTCTGCCTACATCCCAGATGTATCCTAGCAAACCATAGAATCCAAATCCTCAGTATCAAGTGGTACCCACTCTACCATATCAAGAACCTGTTGTCCCTCAACTTTTAGCTCCTATCCAATATTTGGGGTTATCTATGTTGTTGACTCCATTACCATTATTCGCAAGTCAAGCAACTGCTAATTAGGCAACTATAAATGAAGCTCAGGCCAAATAATTGCAAGAGGTAAAGGTATACATGAAGATTATGGTGAATCAGATGACCATCATGAGGAGGCAAGATGACCAAGGCTTTCAAAAAAGAAGATTCTCGCCTCCCCTGATCACAAAAGAGCAAACATCATCCGGTCAATGATAGCCTAAAATAAATTTAGCTATGATGAGCAGTGGAGAAGCTAGTGTTTTAGACCCAGCATATTGATGTACCATGTGTAATGATCCACAAAATAAAGAAACATCAAAGGTTCACCTCAACTATGTTCAAAAACTATCTGGTGGTGCTTACAAATAGGTCAACATGATTAGGGAAGCTGGTCATAATTTTATGATGTCCTCTATCGAACAAGTCTCAATCCTCACCAGAGCTAGAAATAAGTCAATAGAGGTAGTTCTAGCTTAGATGGATCCATTGAAGGTACCAGCACCACCCAAGCCATGGAGCCAAAAGACCCAACCTCCAATTTAAGCTCCAAATCTAGCAGTGACCTCAGAGCAGTCCGAATTGCTAAAAGACTACCTACCGCCTTGCACTAAAGAAAAAGTGATCTAGCCTAGAGCTCCAACTTCTCAACCATAGGCTAAGACACAAGACCAAACTAGGGAGAAACTAAAATATCCCTCACTGACCAAGTGCCAATGGGTGGATGCGATGCAAAAGTACCAAAATATGTATGAATCTACAAAGGGAGTAGGAGAACCAAGCACTTCGATGTACAACATATTCAAAGAAATGAAGAAGTCCCTAGTTAAGGTAAGCCTTTATGATGCTTTCCAACTCCTGGGTCAAGTCGACCTTTTACAGGAATCTCTCAAGCCTGCTAAAGAAAAAGAGGGTAGACCAACACAGATGGTGTTTACATCACTACTGATAACTTCAACCATAGGTAAGAACTGGTTCCCACTGTTCTAACTTTTCCTTCAGATAGAAGGATGGATCGTGCATAACTACATGATCAAATTAGGCACCACAATAACCGTTATGCCCAAAGCAGTGTGTGAAATCATGGGCATGGAGTATACCCAAAGGAGCCCTAGAGTGCTATAGCTAGACAAAACTCTCATCAAGATGATAGGAGTTATTAAATATATTCCAATCCAAATCCATAAGATGCCACAGGTTATGATCATCCAAGAGATCATGGTGATCGACTTAGAGCCATACTTTAGTATTTGCCTCTCATGAGAATTCACTGCTAAGTTGGGAGTCTATCTCTCCCTTGACTACTTGCACTTGGATATCCCATTCAAGGGGAAAAAATTTAAGCTCTTCAATGAGAAGCATACCACTTTTCATGTTGAAAAACTTGAGGATGAAGAGAAGATCTCGATCTCTGTCAACCTGATGACAAAAGATATGTAAATGGTGGACCTGATGGAAGAATATCTTGATGTGCTTTGGATCGAAGATGAGTTCTCTATGACTGATTTTAATATTGTCATTGGGACCGATTTGGGGTGCTATTCACTGACAAAGCCTAAAAATTTTGGAATAGGAGCACCCGTGTAAGAGTCCCTGGAATATGAACAACTCTAGAAGTTGTACTTTGATGATGCCTAATGTAAGACTAGCATGAAATCTAGAATTGCTCTCATTTATCCATCAAGTGAACATAAAAATTATTCATACAGGCTTGCATGGAGTTGTACAAATAACACAGTAGATTATGAGGCTTTGTGCCTCAGACTCAAGAAAGCCAAAAAACTTGGCATTAAGCAGTTGCAAATATTTGGGGATTCTGAATTGATCTACAACCAGGTTACCAGTAAGTGCATCTCCAAGCAGCACTATTTGAAGGTGTACCAAAATAAGGTGTGGGATTTGCTCGAATTCTTCACCGTACTAAATATCAATTCAATTTTGCAAGAGAAAAACAAGTTTACAGATATATTAGCCTCCATCAATGCCCAATTTTCACCAATGGATGATATGATGCATAAGCCAAAGATAGTGAGGCTAATCTATAGGCCTTTTGTACCTAATAAAAAACTCCACTGGTAGGTGTTCGACAATGACAAGCAGCTCATCAATTTATTGGTGGATGAAGCATCCTCCATCGAAGAGTGAACCCTCAATGAGGAAGACCATGAGGGATTGATTCAGTTTAAAAATACCCACATATCGAAGGATCTGATCACACTAGAAAGTCTCTTCAATAAGAATAATATGTCTATTAGCCATAAAATCAAAATGGACCAAAAATAGTTCATTGACCTAGATTTAGAACCAAGAAAGGTTATTAAGGTAGGGGTTGACTACACAGTAGAAGAGATTTAGTAGATTCGTGCCCTATGCAAGGATTATATCGAAATTATAGCTTGGTACTACCAAGATCTAAGGGGATACAATAATGATATCATCCAAAACACCATCGAGCTAGAGGAAGGGGTCACACCATTTAGGAAGAAGCAGTGACCCGTAAACCCAAATATCAAAATGCTGATGAGGGCCAAGCTTATAAAAATGCTTGAAGTAAAGATAATATACTCGATTAAGCATTCGTCCTAGGTGGCCAACCTTATTCTAGTGCAAAAGAAGAACAATGACATTCACTTGTGCATTGATTTTTGAAATATCAACCAAGTGTCACTCAAATATCACTATTTGTTGCCTCAAATCGATCAAATCCTTCATGTGGTGGCAGGAGCACAGAGGTTTTCCTTGCTAAATGGCTTCTCTAGCTACAACCAGATTTGGGTCAAGGATAAAGACCAACACAAGACTACATTCACCACCAAGTATGGAACCTTCACCTACCAACGCATGTCCTTCAACCTTTCAAATTTCAGAGCAACTTTCTAGAGAGCGATGGACCTCACATTTGGTGAAATGTTGAATCATGTCATCATAATTTTCTTAGATGACATGACAGTATTTTCCCATAAGAGGAAGGAACACAATCTACATTTACAAGTTTTTAAAAAATACCAAGAGTTTGGGATCTCCATCAAACCCAATAAATCAATCTTCGTAGTGAAATAAGGAAAGCTACTCGGACATATAATATTTGAAAAGGGGTTAACTGTTGAACCCTCTCGAGCTGAGGTGCTTCCCCGCCTCCCACTGCTAGCAAATAAAAAAACCTTGCAACCCTTTTTTAAATGGATAAACTTCATCAGGATGTTCATCGCTAACTTTGATCAAGTGGTAAAGCTAATGGCCAAGATCTTGAAGAAATACATCGAATTCAAGTGGACCGATGAAAGGAGGTAAGATTTTCAAGAAATTAAGGAGAAAATCACTCAAACTCCGATCCTCATCAACCTTGAATATTCAAGATATTTTATTTTATACACCATCAGGGAGCTAGAAAGCTATGCAGCTATTCTGACATAGAAGGGTGAAGACAAAGATGAGTGTCTGATAACTTTCCTCAGCAAAATCATCTAGCCACATGAAGAAAATTTCAATTTCATTGAATGACAAGTGCATGTGGTGATGAGGTCACTCTAGAAGTTTTGACATTTTGTCTCTTAGAGAAAAACGATAGTGTACGTGATACACCCATATGTTTATAATTTCATCATCCAAGGCGAGTTGGGTGATAGGAGAGCTAGATGGGTTACTAAGATCCAAGAGTTTAACATCAAGGTGTACTCCACCAAGTTAGTCTGAGGCAGAGTGTTTTGCCAAGAGTTGGCTAAAAATTTCACAACCAAAACTATGAACCCCAAATCAGAAAACCCTACACCCAATAACAATCTTATCAATTTATTGGTCAATAGTTTAGATTGGATAGATGATTTGGTTAAATACTTTGACATGGGCATATGCATTTCTCACTTCAATGCTTTGCAAAGAAGGAGATTTTACCTACAAGATAGCAGGTATGTATTGATGCCTAACATATTGTTTTATCATAACATCGATGGAGTTGTCCTAAGATGTATCAGAGAGTCAGAGAAGGAAATTTTTTTGAAGTAGTTTCACTTCAGGATTTTAGGAGAACATTTTGCAGGCAGACCGATGGTGCTAAATATCATCAAAGCATATTATTATTGGCCCATCCTTTTCTTCGATGCTTTTAAAGTCAACCAGCGCTATGACAGTTGCCAATGCTACTTATGCAGGACTAGGAATGCATTGCTTCCTCTCCACCCCATACAAGTAGAATATTCATTCCAATAGTGAGGTCTGGACTTTATTAGGATCATCAATCCCAAATCCTCTATCGGCCACAAATATATTTTGACCACCATAGACTACTTCAATCGATGGTTAGAAGTAATTTCAACCAAGCAAGCTGACAAAGAAGTGGTTATATCCTTCCTTGAAGGATTGATAACTCACTTTGATGTACCTGAAGCTATCATGTCTAATAACGGTTCTCCTTTCATCGATGCAAAAATCTATGATTTCATAGTCAGGTATGGAATCTATTTGAAAACCTCATCTAACTATTACCTATAGGGCAATGGACTGGCAGAATCCACAAACAAGAACCTCCTTTGAATATTAAAGAGGATGCTATAGAAAAATAAGTGAAGTTGAAACCTAATATTGGACCAGTAACTTTGGGTTGATCGCATTTCTATCAAGCGATCAATAAAGACATCACCTTACTCATTGGTGTATGAGAAAGATATAGTCTTACCCATGCACATTGAGCTACCCGTATTACAGTTGCTTAAGTGGCTTGACATCAAAGAGGGCCAATTCAATCTGATGGATGTAAGGTTTTCACACTTGCTGTAGTTAGAGGAAGAAAGAGAGAAAGCTTATGAAACCTTCACTAAGCATGTCAAATCCATAAAAGGCTGGTTTGGAAAAAGGACTTCTGACTGAACCTTTGGTATCGAAGATTTGGTCTTAAAGTGGAATGAAAAAAAATCCAAATTGGGGAACCATAAGAAGTTTGATGCCTTTTGGGAAGGCCCATTTTGAATCTCTGACGTTAACCATATCAACTCATTCATTTTGTAAGACATGGAGGGTTTCACTCTCCCGATTTCAATGAACGAATTTCTTTTGAAAGCTTATCACCCATCGAGCTTCGAGGAAGATCATTGATCCACCAAGTATTTCTCATGTATATAATCTCTTTCAAAGTTTGTACAGTTGCCTATCGCTCCAATTTTTTGAGCACAACTAAAAAAATTGATAAGGGAGAGGGAGTTCTCTGTCACTCCATTTGTGGAGCGAAAGCCCTCCGATGCTCCACTAGTGGAGCGACGACTTCCCATTATCCAAGCAAAAGAAAAAATGAAATAAAAAATTTCCTAAGGGTAGCTTTCCCAAAGTGCTTCACTTGTGAAGCACTTGAAGAGAGGGGGACTGCCTAAGTGGAAAACTTCCTTAGGTTGAGTGGAGCGCTTCCCTAAAAGTGCTCCACCTAGGGAGCACTTTCCCCAAGTGCTTCCTTTTTCAAAAGTACAAAGTGCTCCACTTCTAGAGCACTTCCCTAAAAGTGCTCCACCTAGGGAGCTCTTTCCCCAAGTGTTCCACCTAGGGAGCACTTGAGGGAAGTCTCTTAAAAAAAAATCTCTCTAATTCCTAGGGGAGCGCTTTCCCAAAGCACTCCATTGCTGGAGTGCTTTCCCAAAAGAGCTCCACCTAGGGGACATTAAAAAAAAATGAGGAATGATTTCATTTAAAATTTAAAAGTGAAAAACACTCCATTGCTGGAGTGCTTACCCCAAAGCACTCCACATAGGGAGCGAACATCCCCCTCCCCCTTAAAAGTTATTTTTTTTTTATGTTTTAGCCCATTCGTTTAGATTGCGCCAAGTTTCATGGAGATATAAGTTAGTTTTCAAAAGCATGTTCTAAACCCTAAAGTGTAGCCTTTTGAAGAGGGTCATATGATCGCCCAATAAAAACATTCTCACTCCTCATCAGCTAAAATATGTCCTCTAGAAGATTCGTACAGGCTCTCCTCCCAATAAGCAGTGCATGCCCCAAGGAAGTGTCCTTGTATACCACCATTATTCATCATTTCCAAAGACAACCATCAACACATGGGTAATTAAAGATGCACGTTTGCATGCATGATCTCTACCGGTATTAATTTTAGGTACCCTGGTTACAAGGTGGCGGATGAGAGGTTGGTGGTATAAGGTGGCAAATTAATCAAAAAATTTACAAATCCTTTGTAGCATCTCCATTTTCTCCATTTCCCTAGCGCCCTGTGTCCAAAGTGTGAGCTGCATTAGTGCATTCACTAACCATGGGTAAAATGAAATATGAGACTAAGGGAAAGGTGACGAAAGAGAAGGCATTCAAGGAAAAGGCTATCCCTAGAGGATATTTTGGCTGGAAGAAGCAAAAGAAGTCATGGAAGCATAAGAGAAAACCAACACAGTTGATAGTTCCACAAAATAATCTCTTTCGATATCGAGATTTCTTGGTAACAAATAAGGATATGGAGCAATTATGCCAATATGTTGATAAGGTGCATAAGAATGACCTGATTGGGAACCCGCTGGCTACTATCTATCATTTACACCTGTACTTTTACATGTGCATGCCTTTACACCACTCTTCAGAATTTGTACAGGTTGTATCACATTTCTATGAAGCCCAGTTGAGGACAATGCAAAATGCAAAAGGAAAGGCATTGTTCACCATCATAGCTGATGTTGTCTGATATGCTTTCGCCTATGGAAGGAAGCACTTTTCTCAGTTTATCCTAAGAAAAATCCACATTGAGGAAGAGAGCACCAGGTATCAATCGACTTTAGAGATATACAATTTTTTGAGGGAGTAGTTGGGAGGTGCAACATCATCTGATAAATTGCCCTAATTATCAAAGCCCTTAGCAAAATTTTCCCACCCTAACATCTACTCCATTTTGACATGGGTAATGGGGCTTTCAAAATATGAGTGGGTCTCTGATTGGTAAGTCTTTGTGGCATAGTCTATATTGGAGAACAAAATTTATTTCCCCTCCAAAGTGAGATCAGATGATATTCCAATTTTCTATTATTGGGTGGAGTTTCTGGCATGGCAATTGCATGGAGCGTTGGTGTATGTTTAGAGCCATAGAGCAAATCAATTCAAAAATTTCTCCCTCTTGATGTGGTCCTTTTTCTAGCACTTGCATCAGAAGTTCCCTTACATCATAAAAAATAAGACATATGAGGAGGGCATAGCGATACCTATTTATCTTTGGACAAACAACTTATCCCGAGATGAATCATATTATGTCTTCAACCAGGTTTTCCTTAGGCCAGTGCTAAAGCTGACATACGACCACTGCGAGTGAGTTCCAATGGAGTTGAAGGATAAGATGGAGGCTGAGCAATGGGGAGATACGTTCCTACTCATGTAGGTCTTGGTTATCTAGCTCTACGGGTTTATAGAAAAGACTTTTCTATTACCCTACTATGCAATGACCTATTTGTTATCTCTGGAAGTTGCCCAACAAATCAACTTCAATAATGAGGCATATGGGAAGGGTCGAGGAAGAAAAGTCATATGCTCTATGCCTTTCGAGTTTGGAGATGTTAAGATAATGTAGTATGGCTAGAATGTGATGCTCACAGTATCACTCTATGACTATGGGTTGATTGAACTTCCCCACCACTAGAGATGGGACCCACTTGGTATCATCTAAAGGTACCTTGGGGTGAAATATTTTCACTTTTGCCCTTGCCCCAACATGGAGAAGCAACGTAATAATCCACTGGGCCTCGAACTGGAATGGCACATCAAAAAAATGAAGCCCTTGCCTCCTTGGCTAGATTTTTACACCATGGAGACCGAGTATAACCCAACAGTAAATTTAGAGTAGAGACTACCCAGGGTTGTTTTAGCAACAATGAGGTTCAGACATCCGTAGTGGTTAGAGGACAAATTAAATAGTGATGGATCATGAGGGTCCACAATGATAAGATGTCCTCAAAAAAATCGCTAGCAATTGATGATAAGTTCTCAAATTTTTATGATGAGAACATAAACACTTATCAACCTCTCTCATTTGCTAATATCGTTCCCCAAGGTGGATGCATACCTAATGAAGTGGATGATCTGGCAAACCCAAGGCATGAAGTTCAAAGAAATGGCAAGGCCATTTTAGGTGACCCATTATTTACTAAGGAGAAGAGGCCATTGCCTTATCAGAAAGAAAGTTCCCCCTCAAAAAGGAAAGCTAAGATGCCTCTCTTACAGTAGGTCATGGAGAAACCATGCACCAGAACCCAGAGGCCCTTCAGAGCAGTATTTTGGGTGGTGATTGAGACCCCTCTAGTGAGCTCTACTGAAATGGTTGTGGCAACATAGGTTGAGTAGTAAAGGAATGAAGACATAGGGTTAATAAATGTGGATGCACTATATACAAAGGAGAAAGGAGAAGTAGAAGCAGAGGTGCAGTGCTCATCTTCCCTGACTCCCTCAATCATGGAGCCCAAAGGTACGCAATCTTCTCCTCCTTATTCTTCCCCATCTACATTTCTAGTATTTGTAACCCCAATGTTTGTTTTCTCGACACCTAAAATTCATATTTTAGTGTTAGTTTCTAAAGCCCTTATATCAAGTGCTTCCAAATTATCATAATCTGTATTTCCAAGTTTTCCATTTTTTTTGGCATTATCTATACCATTATTCAAATCATTATTTGTATCTTCGTCTGTAATGTTCGCATCTTACGTGAGAAATCCTAATATATTTTTAGTCTCTACATCAGTCAACCTTCCCATTTCTATTTTAGAGGACCACATTACAGATATATTTACCACCATAGAGCTAAAACCCCTTTCCTTATCACCTCTTTCCATTGTGTCTTCAGAGTTCACTGGTTTCTCAATGCCCAAGTCGACTATTTCCATGATAGCAGTCTAGAACCAAGCACCTCTAAGGGTTAGTGAAATCGCTTCCTATCCCACTTCCCATGTAATGTATGAGTTTTATTCCCCTCTCCCACTTCTTCCCTTCATGCCAATATTTAGGATAGGTGTTCAGGAGTTTTTGGAGTCTGCACTGGAAATGACTCAATGGCTAGCTGCCACGCATAGCATCCACCAAGTGCACAGAAATACGATGTGTTATATAAGGAAATGCAGAAAGAGAGAAGTGTAGGATCTGGTACAGACTCGAAATACTTGCATTATCAACCCAAAGATGATAGAACTACATAACATTGAGAAAATATTTCTACTCAGAAGCCCTTGGGGTAAATGACCTCGGTCGATTATGCCTTCTGCCATACTGAGGAAGATGTGGCCAGGATGAACACTGCACAAAATATGGGCGATGTCCAAGTTGGCATGGGCTCTAGCTACACTCACAACCAATATTACAAGGATCACTTCTTCAAAGCACAGTCTCAAAATTATGAGCTCAAAGAAGCCCTAGCAGCAACGAGAAGACATATTGAAGCGCTAGAATCTAAGTCAAAAAAATAGGTTGAAGCACTAGAGTCTAAGATTGACCAATTGAAGGAATGAGTTCAGTTACTTGAGGATGAAAATAATAAAGTGTCCAAGATATGCGACAACCATATGAGGGCATGCACCCAGGCAAACCAGGAGATATAGGCTGTCACTATCCAAAGAAATGAGTTGCAGGCTAAGTTGTTAGAAAGAATAGAACAACCTATTATTTTCTCCAAGGATCACCTCAAAGAGATGCGTCTATAGTTCTTGGGAGAGTTCATGGTAAGAGTTAAAAAGAGAGTTATAGTTTGGACATTTTTAAAGAAGCACACGAGGCAATTATTGTTGGCAACCCATTCCTAGAATCAACTCAAGCAGACATCAATTATTGGTTGGACTTAGTCATGCATTTAAAAAAATTGAAGATATACCTGTCTGCCTTACCCCTATGAGCAATCTGGCTCGATCATGGTCAATGGCAAAGACAACTCTGCACTACTTCTTCACTAAGATTGAGATAGCCAAAAAAGCTCACCTACTCTCAAAATTACTTATGCAAGAAAGGAAGTTTCACTAAGATATTTTGATACCTTGACCAAAATTGATGTGTTGGGCTTCACTGACCTAGAAGGACCCATCCCATCGGTTGAGGAGTTAGAGCCCGCATGGTCAACATTTGTTGATAGTGCCAAAGACATTGATTCTTGGGAAGTCCCGACTCCTGATGCACAGGTAATTCTTTTCATGGCCAAATACACCCAGATCGAATCTTATTTGTAGGATTTCGACAGAATGCTAGAATTTTATGATGTAGAGTGCATCAATATGTACCATTGCCTAATCCAGGAGCTTTAGAAGCAGTCGAATTTCCCTTTGGAGTGATGGGTTGATGCTTTCACAGTATACAAGCATATTTTTAACAAGTCTTTGGACAAATATCTCCCTCAACCACCCAAGCAAGACAAAGAAAAGGAAACTGAAAGTGAGTCATATTCAAAGGCTTAGATATAGAAGAACAGGAAGAAGGGATAGAAGAAGAAGAATCAGAATATGGAGAAGAATAAGAAAAGGAGTCCAGTAGTAGTGAAGAAAAATTAGAGGAGTAGTTCGAAGACTCTAAGAGTAAGGAGGACTTTGTTGCCCAAGGATAAGGTCTGGGATCTTCACATTGAGGTAGGCTCAATGCCCCACGAGCCACCAAATGTGTTGCCAATTTTGCCACACCTTGTTAAATTTCATATTGTATTCAGTTTTGAGACCATTAATTATAAAAACTTCCATTTTTCCAAAATTATTAAGGTGTTGTTATGCTGTTGTGCTTTCATTAGCTATCTCTTCTGGTTTAAAACTATATTCTATTGCATTATGTGGTTCCTCTATTTTTTTGTACTTTTCTCTGTGTTTTCTGTACTTTCCCCTATTATGTTGCATGTAAAATTGTGAATGTTTTAGCATGGGCATTTTTTTGATGGTTTTGCTTCCTTATTTTTGTCTTTAAATCCTCTCTTTTTCATATTTGCACATACGATTGTAATTTCCAACACTTAGGCACTTGAGTACATTTTTCTATTAAAGATATGAAGTCGCTCCGACAGAGGGAGCAAAAGGCCAAAAAAGAGTAAAAATAGGAAAATACAACTAAGTATGAAAGTCTAAATATAGTCAAACTCCTCTCCTGGAGCAAACTCCAAAAGTGCTCCACTAGTGGAGCGCATCTCCAAAGCAAAGGTAAGACAAAGTGAAAACAAGAACATAAATGCAAAAGATAAACTCCTAAAAGGTCAACAAATGGTCAAATTTCAAAAGCACTCCACAAGTGGAGTGCCCATTCAAAAGTGCTCCACAGGTGGAGCACCCCTTCAAAAGTGCTCCACAGGTGGAGTGCCTCTCCAAGGCAAGAAATGTAAAAGAGACCAAGGCAGAAAGGGTCAATTTGGTCAAAATGTAAAGCGCTCCACTAGTGGAGCACCTCTCCCAAGCGCTCCACTAGTGGAGTAAACTTATAAAGCAATGAAAGAGAGACAAGTATGGTAAATTTAGAATGGTCATGGCCAGGAGAGCTTAGATAAGGGGAAATTTGGTTAGGTTTTTTAGCAAAGGAGTCAAATAAATTCAAACATCCGAGTGCTCCACCAGTGGAGTGAAGACTGCAAACTACCCAGAACTATCAACGACTGCTTATATTCGATATTAACTGATTAAACTAACCTCAACCTGTATTCTAAATCGTATGATCATGGATCATTGCCAGAACCTTTTGTCTTCAATGCTGATTTATCTGTAAGACCAAATTAACTATTTCAAGTCATTCCCAAAACCTTCCGTATTTAATATTGAGTTATCTGTAAGGATAAATTGACTATTTCAAGTCATCATCGAGATCAAATATACCTGTCATGGGAGTGGTTGAGCATTAATGTTTTAAGTGAGAGCCACTTAAGGAGGGAAAAGTCCCATAAGCCACTTTATGGGTAAAGATGACTCCATATGATTGATCTCTATGATGATTACAATGACAAATATATCTTATTTATATATCCATCTTCTCATTCTACTTTGGGGAGCCTACTACTAATATAATATTATATTATATTATAATACCATCAACCTTGGGTTATGTGGAGCCCATGCCAACCCTTATAAAATATAATAATATATCTCCAAATATTTATTCCTAGGTACCCTAATATGCCACACTTATTACAAATGTTTCATCCTCAAAATATGTGAAGAAACAAGATAATATGATTTGATAAGAAATGTTAGTAACTTGTACCAATCTTGATCATCCATCCATCCAAGTGAAACACATTGATGCTAGTATGCCATTTTTTTACTTAAGTATCCAAATCTGCTTCGTTGGCTCCATGCTTATGCTGTTGTATTTTGATAACTTGAATGACGGGTCCACTTGTTCCTTGATGTTGATGAACCACTCTAAAAATTAGGATCACTATGCTTTCTCTGCCAAACACTGCCATAGTTGGTGCCCTTATGATTCCATGTAGAACCATAATATTGCTACCTTGAACCATACCTCCAAGATTTTTGCCACTCATGGTGGTGTGGATGGTGATATGGTGTAACCTTAACTTGATGTTCTACCTTATTTGACTTCTCAACATTTGGCTCCATTGTTTTAAATTATTCTACACATTTTTCTTTCATGTTATCTTGTTTGGTGTGTCTTTGTGCTCTTGTATCAAAGCTTCCTTGGACTCTGCTACTATTATTTCCACAAACTCAGTTTCTACTACTTCCATGGACTCTGTTGCTGCTACTGCCTTCTTGGATTATGTTTCAAGTTCTTCAATTTATTTCTCTACAACCACTTCTTGATTTTCCTTGGATCCTTGCTCCTTAAGTTGAGAAATATCTTGCAATGTTATCTTCTTTTTCCTGTACCATAGCTTCATAAACTTCTTTTGCACATTAATGTTAATAGTACCTAAAGAATCTAACCAAGGATAACCAAGAACAATATCCTCATCATCCATATCAATAGCATGAAAATATAAATGTAAAACATATTTATCCATGGTGATCTTCAAATCTTCAAAAATCTGAACATTCTCACCCTCCAACTGTATGTCCTTAATTTTTATTGCTTGAACTTGCAACCTCTTAGCCAAAGCAATATTAATAAAATTATATATTCTACTAGGATCAATGGAAATTATACCTTGTTCCTTTTGAATGCTTCCATGAACCTATAAAATAGAACTTTCAGATGAATTTAAACCCATTTGATCCTTCTATTGATTTTGGAAATCCAAATATGTGGCTTCATTATTCTTACTATCTTCCTTAACATTTTCCTCTTTCTCCTTCTAAATTAGTTTTATTTCTTTTTCATAGTCTTCATTTTGTTTTTGAAAACGTCCCATTTTCCTTTCATTTTATTTTGCTCATTTTGATTTTTTTGTAGATTATTTTCAAGGTCTTTGATGACATCCATTAGGCTATCTATATAATATGGGTCCCATTTACTCAAGAATGCATGCTCCACTTCATCCCAAGTGTATTCATTATTATGGGCTCTATGAAATCTAAGAAACCAAGAATAAGCTTCTCCTACAAGACAAAAAAGAAGGATACATTTCCAATGATGATAATGATGATACAAGGATTAATTTTCCACCAATCCCTAACATCAATATCATCTTCTCCAAAAAAAATTTGTATCTCCATAAGTTCACACCACAAGATAATGCAAACTAGGGTTTCATGAAAATATATATCATGCCCCAATGCAAACTAGGGTTTTATGAAAATATATATCTTCCCATTGATTTGAAGCTAACATTCCACATAGACAACTAGATCTACAATTTTTTTCCAACAAAATAAATTACAACTGATTTGCTTACCCGAACTAACAACTTTCGTCTTTCAAAAAAAGCAAATTGAAAATTTGTCACTACCCTTGCTCTAGATGACTGACTTCAAAAGGTCATATCTCCCTCAATACTGCTCGGATTCCTTCAGATGACCACTCATTTTAAATCTCTTTAAATTATGCACAAATAGATCCAATAATTGTATAAATTGGATAAACTTTCACAAAGATATAACTCTTAAAAAATGTGATGTTTTCCTAGAAAAAATTGCAAAATTTGTCACTACCCTTGTTCTATATGGCTAACTTCAAAAGGTTGTATCTCCATCAATACTAATTAGATTTCATCATATGATCACTCATTTTAAAGCTCTTCAAATTCCTCATAAATGATCCAAAAATTATCTGAATCAGATAAACCTTTATAGAGATATGACTCTTGAAAGATGAGACATTTTTCCAAAAAAAATTGTCTTAATTCTGCAATCCAACAAAAATAACCCTCACTTTGCCAAAATCGTTGCTCTAATACCACTTGTTGCAGAAATTTATTTTCATAAGTAGAAATCATTCACCATTATGCAAAAATATCAAATCATTCATCCACAAATAAATATCCACAATAACAATCCACAAATGAGAGAGATAGATAATACCCTTAAGGTAGGGAAACACCAATAATAATCCTTAAGTAAGGAATAAATCCACAAGATATCCCAAGATGAGAGAGCCACTTAAGGAGGGAAAAGTCCTATAAGCCACTTTGTGGGCAAAGATGATTACATATGATTGATATCCATGATGATTACAATGATAAAAATCTCTTCTTTATATATCCATCTTCTTATTCTACTTTGGGGAGCCTACTACTAATATAATATTATATTATAATATAATATAATATTATAATATAATAAAGCTTGGGTTATGTGTGGCCCATGCCAACCCTTATACAATATAATAATATATCCCCAAATATCTATTCCTTGGCACCCTAACACATAATATTATGTAGACATGGGAAATTGACCTATCAAAATGAGTCATGTTTCCCTTAGATGCCTAAGAAGTCACTCAAATTTGCTAGGTGCAAGATTGAACTTATTTTCCCTCTTTTGATTTTATTTTTCTCCTATCCTTGCTAGATTTATGGTAGTCTACGATGGGGTACAAATTTTACAAATTTAGGTTTTTTCTCTTAAAAAGCCTAAGTTTTTGGTCGACCTCTATGATGTCGGATCTTGGCCAAGTTTTTTTTTTCTTGCCTAAACCCTTCTAAACCTCCTATAAATCAAAGTATTGGACTCCATTTAAAGAAAAAGAGACAACAAGTGATCTAATATATCAAAAATACTTTTGGAATGCTCTACTATTGCTTTTCTTCTATGCTTCTTGTGTTTGACTACTTTTGGGTGAGCAAGTGCAGAAGCCTTGATGACATATTACACACATAATTTATCTTCTAGAGGAGGAAAGGTATTCCACCTTGGTTGTTGCATTTAATATTGGTTCTTCCATAGGCTTATCATATTTGTTTTGTGCATCTTTCTTGTCCATTGTATTTTGCATTTATAGATTAGTTTTAGACATCATTCTATAAATTTATGCCTTGCCCATACAAGGCATGAATTCAACAAAGCCATTGGTTTATACATCTCCTTATTTGTTTTCAAATTTATGCTCGTTAATTATAGGACATGAATTCGGTCACAATAGCTTGGGAGAAAACATTTGCTTCCAAAACCCTAGGTTATATCTTACATGATTATTTTCCATTGTACATTGTATTTATTCTATCTACGCTCTATTGTACTATTGGTATATCTTGTTTTGCTTGGTTCTAAAAGGTTAAAAATTATTTAAACTTTTGAATGACCAACTAAAAGGACCAAGGGAGCTTGACTACTATGCTTCCAAACTTAGTCATATAGTGGCCTAGGCAAACCCCCAAAATTGATTAATTTTTCCAATTGTTGTTGATTTTTAGGTTTTATCGAATTCATGGTAGGGAATTCTAGAGCACAAATTTGGCTATAGGATCAACCATTGGATAAAGTAAGCACTTTGATATCTCTTTTATGTTGTTGGTTGTGTGTCTCCTATCTATCTTCTATAACTAAAAGGATAAAAACAAGTAAAACAAAAAGTTTTGTTTCTTGCCATTTTAGGGATAGTCTTCATTTTTTTTGGCTAGATAATAAGAGGTTGTACTCGGGTCCCCACCCTTGAAAAATTACAACTCTCTTATTTAGATCTTGAGAGTTTACAAATAGATACACTTATCATCTCAATTGAGATGCTATAGCTAGAAATCTACATCATTTTACATAAACTATCTGAATTCTTGATTTTTATTTTATAGATATTTTCAATTTTTTGTATGAATATAATTATTCTAAAATTGAGTATCCTTCTTGAAATTTGACTATAGTATCATTCACAATACAAAACTTCACCTCTACTATCTATGCATTGCATCTTAGTAGAGTAATATTTTCAAAACATTGCACTATCATAGTCCCCTTTACCAAATCTAGATTGCTAGTTTCCTTCTTGAAACACAAGTGCAACAACAAAAATTATAATAAATAGTTTATATGAAAACACATTATTGTTATTATTTAGGCATAGATTTAGATGAGGATCAGATAATTTGAGGAGGAAACAAGGCCAATACTTAGTGAAGGATGGATATAAAGTCTTGGGTAAAGTAACCTCAGAGAAACCCAAGCTTAAAAGAATTTGGAAGCTAAACATCATTCCTAAGGTTGCTATATTTTTCTAGACTACCATTCTCAATAATATCCTCACGAAAGACAATATGTTCAAAAGAGGAATTGTGGTTCCAACTGTTTGTCTTATGTAACAAAGAGGATGAGTGCATGGACCACCTATTTGAAACTTGTGATTTTTTGTGATATCCTAAATATATTATTGAGAGAAGTTAATGTTGCTTGGGTCATTCTAGATTATCTAATTAGGATTTGGGAATAGTGGCACTTATGAAGCAAATTTTTTTGGCAAAAATGTATTCCACATATTTGTGGGGATATTTGGTTGGAAAGAAACATACAAGTGTTCAAAAATAAAACTAGAGGAATAATTGGATTTTATGCCAGGATAAAACAATCCTATTGGAGGATTATACTAAAAACATTGGTGACGAAGACAATCTTGCAATGATCCTTTCTACAAAAAATGATATCTTAAATATAGAAAAAAACAATAAGGTGAGACTAGATACTAGATGGGGGCGTCCTCACAAATATTGGGTAAAACTTAACTTTGATAGGGCTACAAAAGGTAACCCAGGTCATGCTGGTGGTGGAGGCCTCATTAGGAATGACAAAAGTCATGTAGTGATTTCATATGTTGAGGATCTAGGAAATACCACAAATCACCAAGCTGAAGCAAGGGCGATGCTTACAGGCCTATGAATTACAGTGAATTTGGGTTTTAGGATAATTATTCTTGAGATGGATTCCAAGAATATTATAACTTCCCTTCAAAAAGGAGAGTTAAATAATTTTAGCATTTTCCAAATAATTATAGATGTGAGGACTATTTTGGAAAATCTAGGAGAAAGTCAAGATATTTATAGAGAGGGAAACAAAGTTATCGATAAAATGGTGAATATGGAAGTTAGATATGAGAATTTCAAGGTCTGGTCAAATACCCCATGGAAATGGAAGAGATTATAAGAATTAATAATGAAGCTAATAGATAAAGAGATCAGAGCAAAACAAAATACTTATTGGGATCATGCGATAAAGGATTTCAGCACACTAAATTACATTGTTTTCAATAATTTTTTTATCAGTTATGTAAAGCATTGAGAAATGCATAAGCCATATCAAATAGAAGTATAGTGGGAGGGATATTATTTCAAATTCTCCATCAGCAGATTTAGCCTAGGTTTTTTTGTGTTACTAAGATAGGATTATCTTGCATTTGTCTGATATTCTCTTATTTTTTTCTTGTACATATTTTGAGTTGTATGTAAAGGGTCAGGGCCATTCAACCCCCATTTTTATCAATACAAAAAATACACATCATTGTTACAAAATAAAGTAGATATTTCCAATGGAAAACATTTTAGTAAATAATAATTAATTGATTCAGGAAATCAACATTTTCTTGTCAGCTTCAACTAAAATTACTACTTCCTCTAACCATAGAAAGGAGAATTTACGTTCATGATCCTCAATCAAAATCCATCTATTGGATAGCCTATTTGCACATTTGTTTTCTTCCCTTCATGTATGTGTAAACCTAATTTCTTTGAACTCTTTAACAAGATCTTGAAATTCTACAATTATCTCTTGTATGTTCCATGAAGCCTTTTATTTCCTCAAAATTGCATTTATTACTATGAGAGAATCACCTTCCATCCATATTATATTCCATTTTATTTGTTTGCATATTTTTAACCCTTCTAAAGCCACCCAAGATTCAACTTCATTATTTGTCTTAAATCCACTATTGAAAGTGTAATGAGACAAAATCTCTCCTCCTTTATTTCTAATTATTCCTCCCTCTCCTACTGGTCTTGGATTTCCTTTAGATGATCCATAAAAATTAAATTTAATCTACTCCACATATGGTGGTTTCCACTTTATATTCTTTACCTTCTTTTTGCTTCTCTTGTAACCAACATCATAATTCCATTTAATGACTTAACTCCATCTATCAAGGTTCTTTGCTTCTAGTTAAAGGACTAGGTGAGTTGATAGGGTTGGTTTAGACTCCTCAATGGCTAAACATATCTTTATTTTCCTTACCTCTAAACTAATTTTCTTTCCTTTAAATATTCTTCTATTCCTTTCTAGCCATACAATCCAAAGTATTGTATCTTTTGATATATCCCAAATTGTTTGTAAAGCCTCACTTTTATAAGTGCTATGTCATTGCTTTAATTAATCTTTAATTCTACTATTCATCACCATGTATTTACCAAACATATTAAGAATCCATTGTCATATATTCTAGACTATTGAGAAATATCCCAAGAGATGGTCTATACTCTCCTCATTTTTACAAATAACACATTGAGAGGGGCCATGAAAACCCCTTTTTATAAGGTTATTCGAGGATAAAATTCTTCTATGACCTACTAGCCAAACAAACATTTTGACTTTAGTAATGCTTGGGCTATCCCAAATATCTCTCAATATTCTAATGACATTATTATTTTGTTGGTGTTGTACATTATATCCACTTCTTGTTGTGTATTTTCCTGAGTTATTCAACTCCCAAATCAATTTATCCTTGGCTCCCCTTGAAATAATCACAATTGTTATATTTCTACTCAGTTGCCTCCTAGCATAAATGTCTTGTATACTTGTAAAACAATCTTCTTTCCATTTGTATCTTCCTTCTTGATTCTTGTACAAAATATTTGAAACCCTATCACCATATTTATCTTGAAGTAATCTCATCCAAGGTTTCAAAACTGGATCTAAATTGAGTGGTTTTTTATCACACCAAGTATCCATCAAGATAGAAAACAAATTCTCTAGTTCCCACCATCCATCTTAAACCTTTAATCATAATATCAATAGATTTTTTTAATCCATTCTAAAGAGCAGGACCATTTGGTAGAGAGAATGCAGTAAATATTAAACTTGGGTCATTGGGATCAACATACTTAGAATAATTCTTGCCTATTGTCTTTGGCTCTCTTTGTACAATCTCTAGATTGCTTTTCCCCTAAGAGCTAAGTTTGCATCTGTAAGAACTCTTAAAACAAGACCTTCCCTAGTTTTATCATCACACACCTTGCTCCATTTCACCAAAGGAATTTTTTTAATCATGTAAACCGGACCATAAAAAGGATCACATAATAGAGATTAAATTTTTTCAACTAGTTTTGGCATAGAATACAATTACATATAATATGTTAGAATGGCCTGAAAGACTAACTTAATTAATTGCACTCTTCCTACTAACGATAACCATATACCTTTCAAGCTGAAAGTTTATTATGAAATTTACTAATAACTGGATTCCATAACTCTATCCTCATTCTCCCCTCAAATAAAGGCATCCCTAGATAAGTTACTGGTAAATATACCTCATCCATTTAAAGTAACCTACAAATTATTGCTTTGATATTAGTTGGAGTGTTAAAGAAGTAAATTTTGGATTTTGTCCTATTAATGTTTTGCCTTGAAGCTCTTTCCTATTCCTTTAAAAGTTATTCAAAGCATTGGCCTCATATATACTTACCCTTACAAAAAGGGTTGTATCATCTACAAACTATTGATGGGTGATGTTGTCGATGTTATTACTAACCTTAAGTCCATTTACAATCCCATATTTGTAAGACTTATTTAAGTTCCTATTCAAAAACTCTATCATAATAATGGATAAATAAGGATATAGAGGATCTCCTTGTCTAAGGCCTCTCTTGGCTTTAAGATATTATGTTACCTACCCATTGACCAACACTGAATAAGAAAATTTAGAGACATAAGCTTTAATACATCTAACTCATTTATTCTCGAATCCAAATTTTTCTAAAACTACAAAAATAAAATCCCATTTAACCCTATCACAGGATTTACTCATATCATGTTTTAAGATCATTACTTTCTCTTTTCTTGAAGCTACTGAATGTATAACTTCATGAGCTACTATGATCCCATCCAAAATTTGCCTCTCTTTCATAAATCCTCCTTGCTCTTCTGAAATGATTTTGTCTAATAATGGCCTTAAACGATTTGCCATCACTTTGGATATAATATTATATGCCATATTACATAGGTTTATAGGTCTAAAATAATCAAACAATTTAGCATTCTTTTATTTTTAGAATTAGGGTAAGATAAATTGCACTTATTTTATAATTGTTTTACCCTAGACTATTCCATTACCACAAATAAATAATCCTTCACTATATCCCAATCATGTTGGTAAAAATTTTTAGAGAGCCCATATGGACTTGGGGATTTATCCTTATTAAAATTTAAAAGATCTAAATGAACTTCTAGAGTAATGGGCTCCAATAGTTTCCTACATTCGTTATAACAACTGAAGAAACATCTCGAATAAGTTTAACATTCAGAATTTCAGTCTCCTCTGATCCTAGAAAATTTTGATAAAAAGACTTCACCTCTTTTATAATTTCACTATGATATTCAATCCAAACCCCTTCTATTGATTTAATTCTACTAATTTTGGATGTTGATCTCTATACTATAGCCATCCTATGAAAAAACTTTGTATTTTTATCTCCTTATTTTAACCAAGTATGTCTTGATTTTAATCTCCAAAATTTCTCTTCCTTTATCCAAAATATTATGGTATTCACTAATCAACTCCCTTTCCTCTGAGCTTGGATTATTATGATCACCTTTTTGGAATTTTTAAAATTTATCTTTTAGTTCTTTCTTCTCAAAAATATATTCAAAAGTGTTCTTGTTCCATTATTTTAATCTATGTCATAGATTTAATTTGATTTGGAAGAGCTTACAACCCACCATTACCTGAATAATTCCACATTTGAGATATCATATCAACAAATGAGGATGGTCTTCCCACATCTTCTCATATTTAAAATATGATCTTTTTTGAATTCACTTACCACTATTTTAACTCTTATTGGCCAGTGATTTGAACCAATCCTTGTTAAGGTATTAATTTTAGCACAAGTTCCTTCATCTAGCCAATGATTAGAGAGTATGCATCTATCTAATTTTTTTGCTATTATGTTTTGGCCTCTCCTATTGTTGGTCCAAGTATAGTTGTCTTCTTCAAACTCAACCTCCCATAGACTATTGTTTTGAATAAAAGCTGAGAAATCTCTCATACTTTGGATTAATTTCTTAATTCCTCCAATTTTTTTATCCAACTTGGTCATGGCACTAGAATATCCTATGATCGTGAATTGAGTTTCATGGTATTTACTTCTCATAAAGGCTTCAATCCCACTCCAAAATTCTAATATACCTGACTAGTTGTGGTCCATAGACATTGATAAGGATGAAACGATAATCTGTAAACTAGCAAGTGACTAAAGAGGCTATCCAATGCCTAGTTTTATGAATGGTTAAACAAAATTTTCTAGAAAAAATCCAACAAGTTAGAATTCCCCTTTCCACTCCTTTAGAATCCATAGCATCCCATTCACATCTTGCCCATATTTGCTTTCATTATTTTTGAAACTTCTTTTGTTATTTTAGTTTTCTGGATACAAAGAATACCAGGCTTATTACTTAAACAAAGGTCCCTAATACATCTCTGCTTTGAGGGGGAATTAGCACCCCTTATATTCCATGATATGAAAATCATGTCTCATTTGGGGCTCTTAGCCCTACCTACGTATTACCAATATCATTTTGTTATTTGGTAAATAAAAGTTCAACCAACTTAGTTTTTTTTCTTTTCTCTATGTTTGCTCTTGCTTCCCTGGATCTTGCCTGATAATTTGAGGGTTTTTCTCTTTTTTACTTGCCTATATCAAAAGTAGGTATTATTCTATTCCTCAATATTCTTTCAAAAATTTATTTTTCATCATATTTATCCTCTCTTGGGTCTATTACAGAAGCTTTTGATTTGTGTTGCTCATTTTCTGGTATTTTCTTATTAATAGCAGAGATATTAAGTTCTAACATTGTATTTTATTTACCAATATATTTCTCCTAAATGGTGCATGGTACTTCAATAGAGTCTTCAAAATATGATGAGACACATTCCTTAGGTTCATAAATAATGTTCTTCCTTCAATCAGGATCATACTGAATAGATGGTTACTTGTTAACATGTTGAAATTGTTATACTGTGTCCTCTAAGTTTTTATCTACTTTTTCTTCATAGGCTAAAGCCTCAAAAGAGTTGGTATTTATTACAATATCATTTATTATTGGTCTCCATTGTTTATGTTATTTCATTTTCCTAGATCTATTTTTTGGAAGTTGAAAACCTTCTTCATCCATAACCATTTGAAAGTTTCTATTGTGGTTTTCTACATATGATTTAGTTGGGTTCTTCTTAGGGTATGATCTCTCAATATGCCCCACCTCATGACCTCTTCTACATATAAAATATATGTTTCCATAATATATAGTTTGTATCCACATCTTATCCCCATACTTAAGAATGATTGATTCTCGTAAAGCTTATATCAGTCATGACCAATATCCAAGCATAAATTATCAAGAATCCATATTTTGTCATATTTGAATTCTCAAGGAGTGTGTTGCCTATTTACTTGAAGGCATATCTTTCCTAAAATTCAATGGGAAATCCAAATATCCCAACCTAGACTGTAAATAGGGATAAATTTACATTTTTAGGTGAAAATCCTTCATACCAATGGGTAAGGAAGAGTCCTGCTCTTCCCATAAACCAACTACCCCATTTTAGGATTTTTTCTCTTTCTTCCCTAGAAAAAAAATGGCTAGGAAGAAAATTGTGGAAAGAAATGATAGAATCACTTCTAGAGATTTCCAACTCCTATCAATCCATTTTCTCAAAGTTGAAGCCCCTGGCTAATACCCATTAAATTTACCAAAAACCACTCTTTCTTGGAGAAATAAGGATATATTTGAAGTCTGCTCACTCTCTAACACTAGAGATGATTATAAGAATTTATATATAAATCGGTCCATATAAAGGAAACTAAAACTCAAAATCCATTGAAATTTATCTAAATGTCCCATAGCAAATATAATAGTTGATAAAAACTTTATAGTAATTTGCATGCAAATTTCTAAGGTAAAAAAAGGGAAAAATCTTAGCTAAAAAATTATGTCCAGATAGAAAATCTTACCTCACTAAAGTCCTAGCCCTTCATTGATCTTCCCATCATCCAAACCCTAGTTGACAAATATTTGCAATTTTATTTTCATGACTTGAAAAATCGTCATTGCCCTTGTTCCAAATGGTTGACTTCATAGGATCATATCTCCTTCAATATTGATTGGATTATTTTATATGACCAATAATTTTAAATCTATTCAAATTTGACACAAGTTGGTCCAAGAATAAGCTAAATTCGATAACCCTTCATGAAGATATAGCTCCTAAAAGATGAGACATTTCATAGAAAAAAACCTAATCCTTCACGAAGCTCTAGGTAAAATTTAAAGGTTTTTTAGCATCAAGGAAGTTATTTAAAGCTCCTTAAAGTTATAAGAAAAAATAATACATACAATATTCTTAAAATTTAGGGATAGTCTTTATTGAAACTAAGAATCATTCTAAGAATAACTCCTTGTTTGCTTGTACTATTGTTTGACCTACATTGTTGCTCTTTTATTTCTAGCTTAGATCTTATTCAAGACCAAATTTAGGTTCTTTCTCGATAAAAACATAAAAAATTCCATCTTAAACTTGGATTTAGTCCTTAAACCACTCTTGGTAAACCCTTCGATCCCCCAAATCCTTGAGGCTAGAGAAACAATAGCCTTGTCGTTACCTCAATCTCTAATGGATTTGTTGAAAATCATCTACAATGGGTTATATCCCCCTCTACATATTTGGTGAACCCGATGTGAAACATGTCCTTAGTGGCCATCTAGGAAGCATTTACCCTTTGTTTTGGGTTTTGAACTACAAATAAGACCATTATATTTATTTACATAGTATTAGAAAAATATAACAACACTTAATAAAAATCCTATTATATTTGTTTGCATTTTTTGCCTCCCTATTTCTCATTTCTCTCTTTCTTTTAATCCTATGGATCCAAACCTTAGGAGTAAGTAAAATATGATAGAACCAGAAGATAATCCTCTATGCCATGGAGATGATCTAGTTGATAGGGAGAATTTCAATATAGGAGAAGAGGACATAGAGACTGGTGATGACTTTGATCCTATTGAGGGGTCTAGTGAGCAACTCATTCAAATCACATAATCATATCTAGAATTTATTTAGGCAAAACAGATAAGTACCGATTGAGACCTTGGATAGAGAACTCACTTTGAATAATTTGGGCCATATCATCAAAATATTTGCATCAATCCTTTGTTTGAATCATATCATAATGTTAATCCATTTCATAAATCTGCATATGCTACTACAACAACCACCAACATTGGGAGAATTTTGCAACCTCCCCCAACTAGTAGTGCATTCCAGAGTAATGTTCAATTTCCATATCATTTTATTCCTCTCAAAATTCCTTCTTCTATTCCATCAAATGTAAATTTTATCCCACAACAAGATGCTACACAAAACATCCCTTTCTATAACTTGTAACATAATAGTGTTAATGCTTAAAACATTAACCAAGTTCCCTTTCAACAACCTACCTATAATCCACCCTTAAGGAATCCAGGGGTATTGCACAACCACAATCGAGACATGCAAAGTTTGAAAACTATAGTGAAACAATTGGCATTAATAATGGATACACTTCAAGCTCCAAGTTTCATTTATAACTATAAGTAAATATGCAATCAACCCCTAGATCCTATAGTAGCCTCTAGGCCCTATCCTAAGCATTTTATGATGTTGATCCTACCCATTTGTAAGGGAACAAAGGACCCAATAGAATATTTGAGGATATTTAGAACAACATGCCATGACATTATATATGATGATATGTTGTTGCTAAAAATGTTCCCTAAAAACCTTGGTGGTATGGCATTGGAATGGTATTATCATCTACCCCATAATTCGTTGAGAAAATTTGAGAAGATGATTAAGTTATTTGTTCAAAAATTTAGAGCTTATGTGGAAAAAAGGAGTAACCATCAAGATTTGCATCTCCTAAAGCAAGGTAAAGATGAAAGTTTTTTGAAATTCTTGTCTCAATCGAGAAGTTTAGTTGGATTATTAAGGTACACCCTACCTCCTTGAGACATGCTAGATATATTTATTGGTAACTTACAAGAGTAGATATCATATGAGTTGGAAAAAACAATTGTTACCTCCTTTGAAAAAGCAATATATTTGACAAGAAGAGTAGAGAAGGATCTTATTCGAAGAGGTCAGCTTAAGCCACTGAAATAATATGAAAGGGACACAAAAACCCAGTATAATAACAAGCATGTAGTTGGTGATGGAGTAACAGATAACACGTAAACCAACAATATTATTGCCTAATACCTTGCATAAGTTGGTACTTAGCAAATCCTAAATACCCCCACAAAAAAACTTCACAAGACTCAACCAACCCATTTCATCGGTCCTTAAGGAACTTTTGAAAGTTAAGATGATCAAATTACCTCCATAAGGCAACCATATACCATGGTAGTTTGGTATAAGCATGATCAGCAATATGACTACCATAGAATGGAGGGGCACATAATAGGTTAATGTAAGAGGTTTAAACACGTAGTTTAGGACTTAATAGACGAGGGTCATCTTGTTGTAGATGATTCTCAACCCACTTCTAACCAAAAATATACAACTAATAAACCCCCTACTCAACCAACACCCAAAACTAATCAAGATATGAGGATTTTTCCAAAATATTATACCTAATCATGGGAAACAAAAAACCAATCAGTTTCATACCATAATGTGCCACCTTCCTACAACAACATGGTTGGTATGATAGCAACTACCAGAAGATAACAAGCTCAAGCCCAAAAAACTCAACAAGAGACAAGTTCTACATCCAACCAACCCTCTAGACCATCCTTAGTTCTTAAGAGTACCAAAAAGTGAGCACAAGTGTAGAAAAACCAACCTTAGTGTTGAAGCCACAACCAAAAGTCTTCTTCGACCTCCAACAATAGTTAAGTTACACAATTGCCAAGATATCCCTCTTAGAGACTTTAAAACTTCTCCTATTCATAGGGAAGCCTTGTTGAAGTTTCTAAGTCAACAATCTATCCCACAAGATATTCCCCCTAATAACCTAGATAATTTTATGGGTACTATTGAGATAATCACATTTTTTTATGATGACAATCTTCCTTCCTTGAATTTACAAGGGATTCTCCCATTTATACTACTAGATATATTGGAGGAAAGTTCATGAAGAGGATATTTGTGGACAATGGTTCCTCCCTCAATATATGTACTTATATTATTTTTAAAATTTTGGACTAAAGGAGGAATATTTAGCCAAATATTATGTCATCATAAAGGCTTTCGACAGTGAATCCCAAGAGGCCTATGATATTTTATCCCTTCCCCTTAGGGTAGGACACAATATTGTAGACACTTTGTTTTGTGTGGTATCTTGCCCAATATATTTTAATATTCTTCTCAGATGCCCTTGGATACATGTAATGAAGGTTTTCCCTTCTAATATTCACCAATTTTTTAAGTATGAATTCAAAAATTAGCTTATCACCATCTAGGGCGACCCTCATCCATTTCAATATAATTCAATAGTTGAGCAAGCCCAATCTAACATCAGTTTTTGTCCATCTGTTCTCTTCATAAAAATTCTTAGATCACCAAGGAGTTTGCGAATTTTAGAATAAGTGAGGAACCACCAATCATAACCTCATCACAAGATCAAGTCAATTATTTGTTTGAAACTCCTCTTCTAAATCTAGCCAAGCTACCACCTTTATCTTAAACTATGGGTTTACCTCATACAAAGGGTGAAGTAGTACACATTGGTATGTGTACATTTATCTATACAAGAACATACTAAAAAGAAAATATTTGTGGTAGCAACCACTTTCTAGTAGAGAGAACCTTTTCCCATTGTTATTTATCCAATGATTATCCACTTCCTAAGAAGATCCTATCAAGTATAGGATATGAAGGTAAGGTTTTGAAGTCAAATTAGAAAGGCATTCAAGAGCCTTTGGAAGTTGAGCTTTGGCTTGGGTGCCCCAAAAAAAACCAACCCTTACCAACTGATGATGATCAAGTTGTCACCTTTGCTAAATTCATGGATCATCATGACTTAGAGTGGAGTAATGAGGATGAGGGGCCACCTTCTCCCTCTAACATTCTGGTTTGCAATGTGGTAACCTTGGTTCACCCCAAGTTGATCATAATCCTAGTGGAGTACACTAAAGGGGATACTCTTTGTTATATGGATCATGAATATATCCTTTGAAATAACTTCTTTGATGGGTTGGTTCCTTGTGTCGCCCATATTGAGTCTTCTAGTTCTCAAGTGGTTCCTATTCTTATGTCTCTCAAAGACCTTGAGCAATTGGGAGTTATCCCCGCCTCTCCTCACTATGATAATTAATATCACATCCTCATTAAGGATACCCTTGATATTAGTATAGGAACCAAAGAAATCCTTAGACTTATTAATCTAGGAAAAGCCTTGTCCATGGATGAGTAGGAGCAATTGACCAAATTATTGATAGAATTTTAAGATATTTTTGCTTGTTCATATGTCGACATGCTAGGGCTTGATATCTTCTTAGTCATGCATCACCTGATGGTTAGACCCAATGCCAAAAATGTTAAGCAAAAGATTAGGAAAATGCATCCTAAGGTCACCCTATTAGTCATAACAACCATAACCCAAGCTTTAGGGGTTATGTTAGCTCAACATAATGATCAAAACAAAGAGTGAACAATCTACTATATTAATAGAACTTTGCTTAGCTATGAAACCTAGTACACTACCTTAGAGAAGCTTTGCCTTACTGTAGTGTTTGATTATTAAAATTTGAGACACTACATGCTTAGACATAAGACATTAGAAGTTGTGAGGTTTGATCCTCTTCGCTACTTAATGTCGAAACCCCACATTTCTGATCAAGTTGCTAAGTAGGTCTTAGACCTTAGTGAGATTGACCTAAGCTTTATAGCTCATAAGGATATAAAAGGTCAGGTGATTACTAACCATCTAGCCACTACTCCCCTAGATTTCACCTATCCCTTAGTAATTGAGTTTCTCAACGAGTACCTTAGCTTAGAAGTAGAAGAGCTTGATTATTGGTCATTGTTTTTTGATGGAGCCCACCGCTTAAAGGGTTTTGGGGTTGAAATAATTCTAGTCACCCATAAAAAATAATTGATCTCCCTTTCATTCAAGCTTCACTTATCTTGCACTAATAATACTACAAAATATGAAGTCTTGATCCTATATCTTAGGGCAACCTTAGTCTTAAAGGTTAGAATCCTTTTCATTTTTGGTGACTCTCAACTTGTGGTTAATCATATTAACAACATTTATCAAACTAGGGGTGATAAGCTAAAAATTTACAAGGACATTATCACCAAGATCTTATTTGCCTTTGCTAAGTTAATCATAGAGTCTATCCATAGATCCTCCAACCATGATGCATATTCCATGGTTCATATTGCATCCCTTATACCCTTGGATTTAGAAGATGATCAAGCGATTATTATCATTCGACAACTCTAAGAACCTGCAACCCTTAGCTCTAGCCTTCTTTCATTAAATGTTCTAAACATCAAATTTTCTCCTTCTTAACCATGGTGCATAAACATATCTTACTTTATTAAGGATGGTTCAATGCCTTATGGATTAGATCACAATCAGTGAAAGATTTTACAAAAAAGAGCGTGTCAATTTATCATAATTGATCATACTTTATATCATCATTATTTTGAAGGCATCCTCTTATAATTCCTTAACTCTGATGAAGCTTGAATAGCCCTTACTAAAGCTCATGAAGGATCATGTAGAGGCCATTTTAGTAGCAATGACATTGCCAAGAAGATCCTTTGAATAAGTTATTATTGGAATTCCATGAAGAAAGATGCATGTGACTATGTTAGACATTGCAACAAATGTTAACACCATGACAACCTTGTTCGTGCTCCTTCTCAAAATTTTTATGTTATTTCTTCCCCTTGGCTATTCTCCATGTGGGTTTGGATATTATAGGGAAGATTAACCTCATGTCGTATGATCATCACAAGTTTATCATTATGCTAACATAGTAATTCACCAAGTGGGTAGAAGCCATGCCCTTGGCCATGATGATTGGATCCCAAGTCTCTAAGTTCATCTTCAACCAAATCCTTTGGTAATCATCTATGACAATGGTACTCCTTTCAAGAACAATAATATCCATAAGATTTGTTCTAAGTACGAGATTCAACAAAAATAGTCAACTCCATATTACCCATAGGGTAATGGTCAAGTCGAAGCATCTAATAAGTCCTTAGTTAAGATCATTAAGAATTTGGTTAGTAATATTGGTTATGACTGGCATATTTAACTTAACCCTACCTTATGGGTCTATCGTACCAGTGTGCAAATTCCTACAAGTGCAACCCCCTATGTCTTGGCCTATGACACTGAGGTAGTGTTCCCTTTTGATCTAGAGATTCCATATTTGCACTTCTTGTTGCAATATGCTTTGATCAACAATGAGTATCATTTAGATCATTTAAAAAAATTGGAGTTGTTGGATGAGAAACACATCCATATCTTAGAGCATCTTTGAGCCTATCATAATGGACTCAAGAAAACTTACTCTAAGAAATTTTACACTTATTCTTTTGAAGTTGGAGATATTATCCTCAAATAGAACCAAAAGAACACTAATGCTCAGACGGACCTGAAGGACAAATTTCAACCCAATTGGCTAGGCCCCTTTGTCATAATGACCAAGTTTGTCTTAGGTGCCTATAATTTAACAATGTTATATGGTAAAGAACTAAAAGAACCAATGAAAATAATGCACCTAAAACTATATTATGCATGAATTCACATCATCTCTCTTCCTTTCTTCTCATGTTGTTGATTTGTATCTCTTCTTATCTTGTTTTCTTTTTCTTTTTATTTTGTGCTAGATTGCATCGGTTTGCTTGCTCATAATCCATGATTGCTTGTCATACATTGCATGGATTTCTTGGCATACTCTTTTTTATGTACTTATGCTTGTCATGTAGTTACTTTTTTGCTTGATCATATATATTTTTGGAGACTTTTACAATGAGGTAAGTGGTAAAACCTAGTTACAGTGTGGCTCATATGCATTGTACTCATACTAGTTCATTGATGCTTAGCAAATACCTAACCTAGGGCATATTCCTTGACCTTTAAAATTTCAATAATTTTCATTTTATTTGAGTCAAGGGATATGGTTCTTCATCTCTTGTATATCCTTTGTCCATTGCAAGTTTTTAATCATTTATTATTTTCTCTAAGACAAAGGATATACACTCCTTTTGTTTGTGTATCTTGTTTTGCTCACACTTCTCCTTGTTTTATATTTTGATAATTAAGATATCCTCATAGGAGAGGATAAATACTACATGAATATTATCTATGGTGTTCATATTTGTATCGCTCCAAATTTTTTGTATCCTTACCCTCAGGCTATAGGATCCGCACCCGGAAGGGGGATGCGAGAAGGATGGGACAATACCTTGGACTGAGAGGCCCTTTGAAGGTCCCACCTCTCGGGGGAGGAGTATAAAGGTGAATTTTTGATGGATGGTGGGTTCACCAGGAAAATTTTGAGTGGCAGTTTCCACGCCTAGGTTGAGAATGGGTTTAATGTGTTTATTTTTATACTCAATCATTCAACTCCTAGGTTTGGCCAAGATGAATCTAAGCTATTCTATATGCCAATATTGATTTAAATGGATATAGAAAATATAAATGAGTGCTAAACATAGAGAATATGCAAATTAGGATAGATCATACCTGATTTCGGATGTCTGATGAAGGTTCTGAGTCTTGTAGCAGTCCAAATCATCTCCACTCATACATAATCGTTTGAAATGAGATAAAACCATCTTAGATCACAGTCAGCCGTCTGAGATCAAATGAGATCATTGTGGATCTGACGAATTTGTCAAACGAATTCATCAGAAACCTACAATTATAGAAACAGATACAAAATACCAAAATACGAGTGCCAAAACACAAGGTAAATGATAGAAGTAATGGTAAATTTACCTAAATGATAAATCCAAATAGAAATAAAAGAAGAAATGCATCAATTTAACAATTTATTTTGATTTTATCATGCATTTACATTAAATGAGGTGAACTCCAAGATGCATAAACATAATAACTCAAGATAATGCAGAATTACAATGGGAAAATGCAAAAAAAGTTAAGAAAATGCAAACTATGGGCTCAGATTGCCCCCAATCTAAAATACAGTCAGGATCGCATCCAATTGTACGAGATCGTCTGCGCTCCTCGACAGGATCGTTCGAAATAATCTAAAATCGCTTGCGATGATCTGATCTTGCTCCGACAAAAAAATAGTGAAGTTCCTGCAAGAAAATGTGAAATACAGAATGCAGACAACAGTGCGAGGATGCAGGGAAATCCCTCAGCTAGGGGTTTCAGGAGAGTCATGGGGAATTAGAATCATGGGGATAAACTAGAAAAATCCTAGTTTATATAGGATTAGGGGGAGGTTAGGAGGTTGGAGATCATCCCAATCTGGGAGATCTCCAACCTGCAGACGCGCTTCTGCCAAAGTTGGAGAGGTTGTTGAAACAAAAGCTAATTATGAACATTCAATTTTAGGACAAAATCGTCTGGACGCTCTGTTCTAGATGATTTCGTCAGATCGGGGACGATTTCGTCTGATATGCGACGATATCATCCAATGGTCAAAACAAATCCTAAAAATGGCGTGGAAAAGAAGGGAAGTGAGTAACAAGCGATTTTGGGGTTAAAATTTAAATTTTTATCTTTTATATTTTACTAAGGGTTTAACTGCGCCAATTTTAGGGTGCTACATTTTGCCCCCTCTTTAGCGAATTTTTCGAAGAAAATGTGTTAAAGACGAGTTTTTCTCGTTTTACGAGAAAGCAAAAATTTACTCAATTTTTTAGATGATAATTCTTGGTCGAATCGTACGACTGCTGACTATGGTGCCCCCTCCGTGTTTTTACCCAAATCGAACGTTTGAGGTAAAAACGTGGAAAAGCAAAATTTTAAAAAATGTTGTTTTTAAATAAAATTAAGAAAAATAGGGTAAAACCCTAATTCATTTTTTACTATTCATTTTTATTGTTCCAGAGCTTTGCAAAGAGAAACAATGGTGGAGATAGCGCATAGAGCGACAGAGGTCCGACGCGGGCTACGGGTAAGGATCTAATCCTAGTAGATTAGGTTTGATTGTACTTTGTGCAATTTTTTTGTTTTAAATTTTGATTGTTTGGAGCATCACGGCCATTTTTAGGCCATCGACGATGTCGAGACGAAATCGTCCCTAGATCGTCGATTTCGTTAGATGGCAAAATCGATGAACTAGGGGCGATCCCCAAGTTGTGAAATCAAAGATGATTTCATCCTACGAAGGACGATTTTGCCAAATTTGGGATGATATCATCCAATGGTGGACGATATCATCACTGTTAAGAAATTAAGCTTGATTAAAATGTTTTTAATTTTATTTTAATGATTGGTTGATTAATGAATTTTTGTTGTTATTGTTTGTTTTGCAGAGGGGATTACTAAAGAGCCAGGAATGGAAATACGGTGGGTTGAGAGATGACTTGGCCGCTCTCGACCAGGCAGAGCGCGATCGACTAGCACAGGTCGAGCTACGGCATGTGGCAGAGATGCCACAAGTATCGATGGACATAGGGCTTCTGATAGCCCTAGCAGAGAGATGGTATCCGGGGTCATCCTGCTTTTGACTATTGACAGGGGAGATGGTTCCCACACTAGAGGACGTATGAAGGATCATGAGGATCCCCATACAGGGACGGCTCATGATGCCTACAGCCAATCAAGGCCAAGCGATGATGAGACTGACCGGAGACCCGAGCTTCACCCTAGAGAAGGGCGGGGTGAACATTGAGTCTCTACGACAGATGCCTGGGGCATCTAGGTTGACTCAAGTTTTGGTAGGGTGGTCGGTGGCTTACTATTGTGCCACCAGAGCGGGTGCAGACTACCATGGGTGCTCTCAGACATAGTTTGCGACATGAGAGACCATGAATACAGGTTTACATGGGGTAGCTTTGTACTATGTCACTTGTATAGGATCTTTCATGGGGTCGTATACAAGGGAGGTCAATGTCTAGTCATGACATCACTGCTATAGATTTGGTGCTGGGAGCACATCATGATGCAAAGGTCGGTAGGGCTCCCATTGATAGGGGTTGACCAGGAGAGGCCTCGGGTTTACTATTGGTGGCTACAGAGAGGGTCACAACGGTGGATAGATCTATCGATATCACGAAGGTTGCTGGATGACCTCATCCTTGAATAGATCACCTAGAGGCCATGGCGAGAGCAACCTGGGTGGGCAGAGGATGGGCAGGAACTGGGTCACATCAGGCAAGTCTGCTGGCTGAGGATGAAGTGGGGAGAGGTAGAGCTCCACCGCTACAACCGGGTACTATGGTAGTTCGGTCTTTAGTAGGGGATCCCTTCTCTCAGGGATTATGAGTACTCCCAGACTGTTTGGGATAGTACTACACTGAGTGGGGCTCCAGACATGCAGTAGTTCTAGATCCAGGATGCTGATGATGCCCCCATCCAACTAGTGGATGGTGACAATGCTGGGGTGACTGATGGATATGATGCTTGGTACGTAGGCATCCGCCCTCCTCAGATGACGAAGGCACAGGGTCCAGTGCACACTATGGTGCACCAGGTGGGGAGGCGATGCCAAGATGCCATTGAGGCAGTGCGGGGTCATGGTGGGAGAGAGCAGCGGCGGTCCCCACAAGAGAGATGCCATAGGATGGCATGGGCTCCACAGAGGCTGCAAGAGATAGGGTAGAGGGAAGAGAGAATCCCTTCATAGCAGGGGGAGAGACCACCATCACCTAATAATGGCAAGGGTGTCGATGTAGGGGAGAGCAGCGAGAGAGCGGCTCTCTGGGCTAAGGTTGCCCACCTCTAAGCTCAGGTGTAGATGTTGTAGGATGAGGCCACATGGATTAGAGCTCGGGATGGAGGAGCAAGCACTTGAGATCTGGCATGGTCTATTGTACAAACCACTTTCTACCAGGGGCTATACTATCACATGGTTCCAGAGAACCAGAGGGTACCACTACTAGCCCCGATTGTAGAGCCGGTCATGATGGGATCATCAAGGACATCCTCATGATTGACGACGAGAACCCGAGACATAGCCTAGACCTCTATGGGACCACCTCCTCCATGTCAGGGTGGGGGAGTAGATGAGGCTGAGATCTCAAGGGCTTCTCAAGGATAGCTAGCTATAAACTGCACAGAGATTGTATAAATTTTTGAGAGGATTGAGTATACCAGGGTATAGATTGTGGCATACCAATCCAGTTGTGATATGATGTACACAATTTGATATATATATATATATATATGGTCTTGTTTTTGATGATATGACTTGTGTATATGTTGTATGATGCTTTAATTTGTGATTGAATATTCATGTAATTATGTCATTTTGAAATATTATATTTTTGATATCATGGCATAAAATTGTAAATGAAATAATATGATGTAAACAAATTGGTTGTTGTGGTGTAATTTGATGAAAAATAAAAGAGACTTCTAACAATAATTTCAAAGGACATTGTCGCTGTTATAGACCATTTCATGGAGTCGCCGCTCACTAGGTCATCAAGCTAATCCCATGATAGAAATATTGTTAAAAGTAAAAGAGTGCTTAAGAGACTGTCTTAAGACTTTGTGTTGTGATAATGAAAATTATGATGGTGATGATTTATTTTTAGATTTTCATAAAAATATTATGCATGACATATAAAAGAAATATGATTTTTGCTAGGCATAAATTCCTAAGTGTGAAATTTTTTTTTGCATAAGTTCCTAGGAACTATACCATCATTGCAAAATTGAATGTTGACATAATGACCTGAAATAAGACAAGTGTGCGTTCATTTTAAAGCTTAGTTATGTAACATAATGATGTAAGCCATATGTGTTTTTATTAAAATGAATGGGAAAATAAAATTAGAACAATGGTTTGCGCTAGGCATAGACTTATAGGTATAAACGTATACCATCATCGCGAAATCCAAAGAAGAAATGGATATTTTAGTTTTATTGCAAGATTAATTCTTGACTTTTAATAAACAGAAAAATCATAATATGAACATGTTGTTTGAAATCATTTTGTGATTTTGTGAAATAATGTATATAATTGTTTTTATACAAAACAAAAATTCTGAAATAAGAGGATAAAACTATTCTGAAAAGAATTACAGAAATATTTTAAATTGTCTCAAAGACAAATGTAGGTTTATAAGGGATCCTCATGTGCGAATGTGAGTTCATTATCGATCTTGATTTATCATAATGATACAAAATATCTCAAATACAAATGTATGTGCGATTGTATTGTTCGTTCACCAATTTTGAGCAAGATAATTTGATACAAGTAATTTGCTTTAACCAAATGAGTGTTCCTTAACCATAATTTATATGCATGTAACCGTACCAGACTACTATGTAAGTCGGGTTATCAAGAGCTAGCTAATCCATAAGCTTACATAGGTCTGTACAAAATAAGGTCGCTAATGTGACAGACATATCACCACGCTAGGAATTACCCAAGGCCAAGAGGGTTGGGCACAAACCACCTGTTATGGGGCTTACCTCACAGTTTTTGAATAATTTAGAATTCCAAGGATTCAAGCTCATTCACCCTTATTTTCTTTTCAAGGGGTAGGGAAATGGATTTTATTGCATTTGCTTTTGCTTTTCTTTCTCTTTTTTTTTTCTTTTTTTTTTGGTATTTTTGCTTGGAATTGAGATAATGCTAAAATATTGCTGTGATGGTACAAAATAATATTTTTCTTCTTTGCTCATTTTCTTTGACTTTTCTTTTTCTTCTTATGCTAGGGATACTTGCTCGAATTGGCTGTAGAGCAAGGGATTTTTATTTCAGGTAGGGGTGAGCTTGTCATTTTGTCAATTCTCAAAGATTCTAGACCATGTGCATGATAGGATAGCAGGGGAAACTTTTCGCTCAGGAAACCACTTCTACTATGTAGCATCATATCGAATTTGCAATGAAATCATTTTAATGTAAAAAGATATACTTGGTTCAAGTAAATAACAAGATCAGTTCTCTATGCTCAAAACTTTATTTAATGCCAATGTGGACTTTGATATAAGAGAGATTAATAATCATACCAAATAAAATCAAGATATTTATGTATGTGAGTGTGAAAGTGCGGGATTCCAAATAAATGCTCATTTATCCAAAATAATTGAAAATATAACTGCAAACTCCAAGAATTGACAGGTATAAAAATAAAAGATGTTTTTGAAGATTTTGACGATTTTGATGTTTTTGTATTTAGATTTTAATTGATGAATTGAAAGAAATACAATGTGATTGTTTTTGAAACTTTTTATACAAGTGACTAAAAGAAATAATATGCAAAACAAATATATACAATGATGAAATGACCAAATTTTATGCATAGTAGCATTTGAGATGCATAATGTTCATAGGTTCTTTAAGTTCTTTACCATCTAAGGTAGATAATTTGTATGCTCCCGATCCAAATTTAGCAGTAATAATATATGGTCCAAGCCAGTTGGGCTCGAATTTACCTTTAAGGTCTTTAGTTGCATTAGTATTTTTTTTATTTTATTTTAAAACAAGGTCGTCGATCTCAAAGGATCAATGATGAACTTTCTTGAGATAGGCTCTCTTAAGCTTGTTTTGGTAGGCACGAAGATGCTCCAAAGCATTGATGCACTTTTCATCTAGGAGTTCCAACTGACTAAATCTACCAGCACGATATTCATCTCCTACTTCAGTATCTTGAAGTAGCAGAGCCAAAGAAGGAACTTCTAATTCAAAAGGAAAAATTGCTTCAGTGCCATAAACCAAAACAAAGGGGGAAGTGCCAGTGGGGGTGCGAACACTAGTTCGATAAGCCCACAAAGCAGGATATAATTAAATATGCCAATCTCGTCAAGATTTATTGACCAGTATTTTGAGAATTTTGATTAATGTTTTATTAGATGCTTCTACTTGGCCATTACCCTGAGGATAATAGGTAGTGGACCAACGATGTTGAATTTTATATTTTTGACATAGTTTCTTGACATATTTATTTTTGAAACAAGTTCCATTATCTAAGATGAGATTTGTAGGAATTCCAAACCTACAAATAATTTGATTAAAGATAAACTTGGAAACTTGGGTTCCCATACAAGAGGCTAAAGGCATAGCTTCAACACATTTCATGAAATACTCGGTAGCGGTTATGATGAATTTGTGTCCATTAGATGACACAAGGTTGATTTTGTCAGGAGTAGAAACTGAAGGGATATATTTTATTGATAAATGGTTACAATATATAGGCATAAGCCTATTTGATGAACATGACACTTGTCAATGAAACTAAAAAGTGTCAAACTGGCATAGTGCACATTACATTAACTCTAACATTCCCCCTTAATGTGCACTATCCTAACTAATGAAAAAAAAAGTCAACATTAGGTAACATTCCCCCTTAATGTTGACTTCTCTAACAAAAATCTACATCCTCATTTATTGCTGATTTGGTATTAGACTCTTGCTCTTTGTGCGTGGCTCTCCAACTATGAATAATGCTAGATTCACTGTGTATACATCTTGGTCAGTTGCCTCAGGGTCAGCCACTTCTGGGTCTATTGCCACTGGGTCATCCGTCTAAGTGCCTCAGGGTCATCATGGGTGCCTCAGGGTCAGCCACTTCTGGGTCTACTACCTCTGTAGGTCATCCTCAGAGGATGTTGCCTCTCATAGGTCACTGACTAGATTCACCGTGAGTATGAAATCCCTCCTCATGGTGAACTCAATCTAGAAGGTGTCGGTCTCTGCCAAAAATGCACCTAATTAAAGGAAAAACAAGCCATATAAGAGTGTCGATCTCTGTCAAAAATGCACTCAATACAATAAAATGAGCCATAGATCAAAATAGGAGGAGAGAAGAAGAAAATAAGAGAATCTTCTAAAGTGTCTTCGTCTGTAGTCTTCAAAAGTAGATCCAGAAAAAACCTCGGATAGAGTCTAGGGTGTCTTTGTCTGTAGTCCCTAGTATAAGTGTCCTTATGGTGACCATGTCATCCCACCAAAATGCATGGGTAACCAGCCACTGCATTCACCAAGTGTATAGAGAAGGTCACTAGGTATAAGGATCACATATAAAATTACCTTGGGAGTGTCGGGTACAATCGAGAGTGCACTCCAAAGTAGAAAAAAACTTTGAGGCTAAAAAACTGAATTGAAATAGCCTCAAAATTACAATATGACACCACCATTGTGTCCGTCGTGAAAAAACATTTCTAACGACTATAAATACCCCTATATTCTACCATCAAAGAGGCCTTCATCATGTGGAAAAATCATCATGCCTATCTAAGGCAGCAAATAAACCTCAGGAATATCATATTCCTGGCATCGCACTCTGGCGGAAAAAAAATAGACTTAATATTCCCTCGCAGGGGAATTTATGGGCCATCAGTCCTTTCACTTCCACTTCCATGTATGAAAAAAAAAAAAAAACATGGCCAATGTCGGCCACTTTTCATGGACACCCCTTACAATATAAATCAATGGCCCTTTTTTAAATACATTATGTGATGCCCTTCCATCATGTTGGAAATAAATAACCCACTAAAAAATTTGACTTTAAATACATTATGTGATGCCCTCGCAATGATCCTAAACTTGACCGTGACTCCACCATCCCCCCATGCGACCGACGTCTCATACCGCTCCCGAAGCCAATAATCCCGAAACCATGATGGAGACTACACGAGCTTCCATCATTCTGGCAAAAAATCCTCCACCAAGATGCTACAATCTCGCCGAAACTCACAGTTTGTCACCATAACTCTTACGTTACTGTTCTTGAAAGTAATGACGATGATAAATCCCTTCATGATTGATCACCTTGATCACGCCGTCTCCCTCGTTGCAAACAGACAGTTTTCCATCGCAAATCTTCCGTTTCCCCATGTCTCAGGTTCAAATGCCATTCCACTTATTTCGTTTGCTTTTCGGACGCAAAGAGTGTGCATCTTGTTCCTCCTCTTCTAGAAACTACCCGTTTCCTTCCCCATAGTTGTTGCTGCTGCAACACCTCGCGATAACCTCTACAATACTATGTTTCTCTCTGCCCGTAGCTGCACACTGCCTAAAACAAACTAATTAACCAACACCTAAAAATATGCAAACAGTCACCCATTATTTGGCACAGAAAACAACAAATGCCCTTCCCTTACGCCTCCAAACAGCTGATTCACATGTTCACACAAAACAAAACCATCTAATCACCAAAATAGAAAAGCTTTCACAGTAGTGGAAAGAAGCATAGTATTGCAATAGACTATTGTGAGAGTGACTATTGGTATTTCAGCAAAGCAGCAGCCTTCCAGACGTCTAGTCTGAATCTAGGCAGTGATTGGTTATTTAATTCTGTAGGCATACGTCTGAGCTCCATCTTCACTGTAAATCTCCAGGTTCCTTCAAAGAAAATAAAAAATAGACGTCCACGAAACAAATCCCCCAGACTTAACAGTCACCATAGTTCCATTTTGTTAAAGTCTTTAATACGTCGAGTTCAAACAACTATAGCCCGCAGATGCATTCCCGATCTTCCATGCCATGTTTGCTCATTTGAAAATGCAGTAGCTTTTGATCCATTCGATGCTGCCGTCATCTCGCTCATTTCGGTACCAATGACAACACTCCTCTTCTTTCGGTAATCTCCACCATAAAGACCTTCATCATAAATGCATATCTACCCCCAAAATTTTTTTCCCGATCTACCTTCATCGAGCTCGATGGCTATGGCTGGCAGAATGCAGTTGGCTGGCTGGCTCTCATAGGTGCTGCATTTTGTGGATGTTGTGCACGACTGGGAGCTACTTGAGCATGAATGGGAGTTGGCTTTGCAGGCTCATCATCGCCAAACAGATAACCCAAAGAAGTCTGACCACCACTGGTTGACACTTCATCCCATGACGTGGACGACGAGAACGACACGCTGGCCTTTGCTGCTGCGTCCAACATATCTCACAAAATAATGTTGGCATCGACGGTAATAGTTTTGGGAACATAGAAGGATGTGATTTTTTCAACTTCATAAAATAGTACAATGCTATAAGGCCGTCTCCTCACTGCTTTAGTGAGTTTTCTGCCTTCTTCATATCAAACATAGCCAGGGGGAGCACCAACAAAATATGGGCAAATAAAATCTGCCAGTGGTGGCTTCAGGCTCCAAAACAGATCATTAACACATTCTGCGGGATCAGCCATCATTCATTTTTTTAGAGCCTCCAATCAATCAAAATTTGTATTTTGGAAGAAGACTAATATCCTCTTTAGATGCCCCTTCCTGATCTGCCACTACATATAAAATAGCAATAATGCATGGCAGACAACAGCAGACAGCTATGCCAATCACACAGGCCAGGGCTACATAGAAAAAAATGACAAAAAATACATCGAACGCCAAAAATACAACACAGAGCCAGTATTGTTGAGGAGCATCATGATTAAGAATCTGACCACCAGCTGATATCCAGTAAAATTCAACTATCCACCATATAAAAGAAAACATTGTGTTTGTAGACTCTAGCCACTTTGCTATGCTGGTGCGCTCATCCAGCACGCTTTCATCACCTTCCTCGTCAGACTCAGAATCTTGGTGAGAACCGATGCTTTGCTGGCCATCAGAACTACCACCGTTGCTGGAAATCCCCCTCTGCTGCTGCTGCTAACTGCTGTGACGCCTCCTGTACTCAAAGCACACACAAATTCATAGCAAAGCCCCAACCAGCAAAGCCAATCACTAGCACCAATCGTCTATTGCACGCAGATCCGTAGCAAAGGGAAAAAAAATCTACATCCAACACGCTTTGCGAATCTCTTTTGTTGAGCACCCACTGTACAATGTCAGTTGTATTCTGCTGTGACTCCACTGCCGAGCTCCGGACCAGCCTCGTCAATGATTCTTTCTTCACTTTCATCCCTTTCACCTAGTGATGAGATATTTTTTGGCATGGGATGGATTTTAAACGTGCCTGGACTTCAGAGAACCTGACGAGACCAGACTTAAAATTTTGATAACCCGAGTCCCCGTCAAGACCATGGTAACTTTGACATCTTTCAAATGCTACGAACAAAATGCTTAATAATGCCCACACCACGTGGCTACCTCCATGGATCTGCAAACCCTTAAAAAACAAAAAATAAAATAAACTTTAAATTTTTTTTACCATCTGGTTTCTTTTCTATCAAATGATGGAGAACATACTCCCTCGGTAAAAACTTTAAAAAAAATGGGGGGAGGGAAGATTTCCATGAGGGAAATCCCCCCTCAAGGGGTTTCACAGGACAGGGAAAGCCTGCTCTGATACCAAATGTCAGCAGTAGAAACTGAAGGGATATGTTTTATTGATAAATGGTTACAATATATAGGCATAAGCCTATATGATGAACATGACACTTGTCAATGAAACTGACAAGTGTCAAACTAGCATAGTGCACATTACATTAACTCTAACAGCATTTTTCCAATGATATCGAGGCCCCATTTTGAAAAGGGCCAAGGAGATGAAATAGCCAGCAGTTCTTGTGCAAGCGCATGGACAAGGTCAGCATGTTTCTGGCACTTGTCGCAATGGTGCACATAATCATGTGCATCATTCTCCATGGTAGCCCAAAAATATCCTATCTGAAGGATCTTCTTAGCAATGACATTACCACTAAAGTGTCCTCCACAAGATTCATCATGGGATTCACTCAAAGCTGATCTAGATTCGTATAGATTCAAACATCTCAATAATATGCCTTCAAAATATCTCCTATACAATGTATTACCAATAATCACGAAGCAACTTGCTCGTCTACGTAATAACCTACGTTGGTTACTATGACAACCTTCAGGGAAGGTTCCTTTTTGCATAAAATTAAATATATCAGTGTGCCATGGTTCGGGAGTAGTTTCATTGATTAGAAACACATCCAAAGGTTCTAAGCATGATTTGCTTGAAGTGGGTTCCTGGAGTCAATGAATAATGATGGTAGCATATTCATCATCTAACTCCAAGGGTAAAAGAGATGCAGCTACAACCATAGCGTCAGCCGCATGATTGCTAGTTCGAGGAATAGCTTCCAAAGTAACTTGATCAAATAAAGATAATAATTGCAAAACATATGTTTTATATGGGTGTAATTTATCATCTCTGGTTTGATAAACATCATTGATTTGATTTATGACAAGTTGAGAATCATCGAAAACTAATAAATTTTTAATTTTTAGGGCCAAAGCAGCTCGTAATCCAAGGATTAGAGCCTCATATTCAGCAGTATTATTGGTGCAAGAAAATGTTAATTTAAAGGACAAAGGTATAAGATGTTTTTGTGGAGATATTAAAATAATACCCGCACCAGCCCCACTCATGCATTGGTCTCTGTCAAAGTATATGGACCATGGTTTAGGATGGTTTGCCTCTAATTTAAGGCATTCATCGAGAAACTCAATGATGAGGGGATGGGTAGACTCTAAGGGTGTAACAACTAATTGATCTGCTATGATTTGACCCTTAACAGACTTTTGTCCTATAAATGTGAGTTCAAACTTGCTTAGTGCAAGAACCCACTTGGCTGTGCGACCAGATAAGTACGGTCGACTCATGATATATCGCAAAGGGTCGAATTTGGCAATAACATACGTTTTATGACTAAGCATATAATGTCATAGTTTCTGTGTAGAAAATACGACTGCTAGACATAACTTCTCTAATACGGTATAGCAAGTTTCATAACTGATCAAGGTTTTTGATGATGTAATAATTAGCACGTTCTTTCTTCTCATCGTCAAGTTGAGCTAACAAAGCTCCTAAGGCAAAATTTGAGGCATAAATGTACAAAATAAATGGACGATCAGATCTAGGTGGTGAAAGTACTGGGGGTTTAAGGAGGTTGAATGCTTCCTGGCATTCGTCGTCCCAATGAAAAGAGACATCTTTCTTAAGAAGTTTAAGAAAAGGTCCAGTTTTGTCTACCAACTTATCAATGAAGTGGTGAATAGCTTGAAGTTTACCTTGTAAACTTCGTAATTCAGATATATTTGTGGGTGCGGGCATATCAGTGATAGCCGTGATCTTGAGAGGGTCAATTTCAATGCCACGTAAAGAAACGATAACCACCAATAATTTATCGGACTTAACTCCGAATATACATTTGGCTAGATTCAATCGGATAAGATACTCCCTTAATCGATCAAATACTTTTCTCAAGTCATTTAAATGATCATCTTCTTTGATGGAATGAGCTATAATATCGTCTACATAATCATGTAGAATATCATGCATCATATTGTGAAAGATATAAGTCATGGCTCGTTGATATGTTGCACCTGCATTCTTTAAACCAAATGGCATGACTTTCCAACAAAAGGTTCCCCAAGGGGTAATAAAGGTTTTCTTAGCCTGATATTCAGGAGCTATCCTGATCTTATTATAACCAGAGAATCCATCCATTAAGGATATCATTCCGCTTCCAACAATAAAATCAATGATTTGATCCATGTTGGGAAGAGGAAAATCATCTTTAGGGCATGCAACATTAATATCTCTAAATTCAGTACAAACCCTAACTTTGGTAGCATCTTTCTTAGTTACTGGAACTACATTTGAGATCCATTCAGCATAATCAATGGCTTGTATAAAAATAACCTTCAACAATTTTTCTAGTTCTCCTTTGACTAGTAAGGCCACTTTAGGATGCATTTTTCTAAGTTTCAGTTTAACAGGTTTAGCATTTGGATGGACTACTAGATGATGCATAACTACAGAAGGGTCTAAACCTGGCATGTATTCATATGTCCAAGCAAAGACATCTTCATAGTCTTTAAGAAATGAAATGTATTTATCTTGTTTTTCTTGACTTAATTCTGATCCAATATTGATTATGTGAGGGTTATCTTTGGTTCCAATGTTAATTTTTATAACGTTTTCAACTTCCATATGTAAATATCTCTCAAAATTAGGTGGGGTGGGTGAAACACCTAATTATTGTAATTCTTCCAAGGTTAGCTTGGATAATTCGTCTTGAGGAGTCGAGGCCTCAAGCTGGGCTATACTAGGTATAGAGCCATCAAAATAAAATCCGTTATGTAACAATTCATCAATGGAGACATCATGGAAGATATCCCCTTCCAACTCATCGTCGGATTTGGCAATCATCTCAGGGTAGGCTATGGATATCATATTATAGATAAAGGGATTATTCTTTGACAGCAAAGAATCTTGTTTATCCAGATAATCTTGGTAACATGTAAGATGGTCATCCTCCTCAAAAGGGAAGGGTTGACCTTTACTAGGAAATAGGCCCACACCGCATCGGGTAGGCCATGGTTCAACCTCAAAAGGTTCTTTCATACCATTTTGGGAAGGTCCCAAACCTTTCCCTTTATAGCCCAATTTAATCATTATATGTTTAGCTTTAATATACTCATTAGCAAAATAGCATCTAGCATATCCATCACAATATGTCTTGATGTTTCTAGGTATTCTTCCCCAGTCATATCCCTTATAAATAAAAGCACAACTCTCGACTTGGTAAATACTTCCCATTGACTGTGGGAGGCCCAAGGTATGAGGAGAGGGTGGGAGTTTATTGAAAATAAGGGCATCTTGCATGGCAGTGTTTGTTTTTTTTGATATAAGAATTTTAGATAAATCGGGTAAGAGCTCATCAGTAAGAGTGTAAGAGGTAGAAGGATCATTTCCTATGTTTTTGGATGTAGAAATCATGTCTTTGATAGGCGTAGATGTTGTAGAGATGTCGATGGAAGGATCTAAAGGTATGGAAGTTATAGGAGTAAAACAAGAAGCATTGGTTATGGGTTTAGGATCCTTTTGAGGTCCTAATGTGGTTTGTTCGGAAGATGGTTGAGCTATATATAGAGGTGTAGTCGATGGAGAAAAAGTAGATGATGTAATGGGTGAGTGTTTCACACTTTTAGATGGTTGATGAGAATTAGGATGTGTGGATGACAGAGCAGGGCAAAATTGAACTCCAACCGGTTATGCCAAAGCACACATATCAAAGGGTCTAGGGTCACCATGAATGGTAACCAACTGATTTTTAAATTCTAATTTAACACACTGATGTAAAGTTGAGGGAACACCTCGCATTGCATTGATCCAAGGGTGACCCAAAAGTATATTGTATGATGTAGGTCATTATACAATAAATACAATCGTGTCTAAGGTCCTAGGACCAACTTGCAAGGGGATAGTAATAACCCCACATGTTTCTTGTGTTTCGTCATTAAATGCTTTTATGATCATATCAGTTCTTTTCATTTCGTCACTTCTAAAGCCAAATATTTGGTAGAAATCAAAAGTGCATATGTTTAAAGATGAACCATTATCAATCAAAATGCATTTAACTACTACATCCCCAATTAGGGCAGTAATATATAAGGGGTTATCCTTATGTAAACTATGTTGTGGTATATCTCTATCTCGAAAGTCAATACAATCGACTTCTCGAGTTATGATAGTATTGGACATGGCTTCAGGTTGAATATTTTGTGGTACCATAATTTGGCTTAATGTGAGAATTAATTCATACCTATGGGTAGGAGAAGATATTAAGAAGTCCAAAAGGGAAATTCTAGCTATAGTATTGGATAATTGTTCATTAATATTATAAGGAGGCTTAGGTTGAACATTAGGCGCATGATTCCCTTTATTGGGATTTTTCAAAACAAATGGAGCTGATCCATCGTTCTAAGTTTGATCCTGTTGAAAGTTTTGAGCCTATTGTCGAGTAACAACTCCGATGGTACCTACAATATTATTTTGAGGATAATGAATTGGTCTCGGTCTAGTGTTTATGGCTTGTTCATTAGAAAGTAACTGATGAGAAGATGGTCGAGTAGTAACTCTTCTAGGAAATGGTTCTTCCGAAACCATAGAATTTGTGATGGGTTGAATAGGATCTGATTCATCTTCAAAACTATTCGATTGATTTGAGGTGATTTCCATGTCACTTTTAGTATCATATTCTACATCACTAAGATCAGGTGTTCAAATATTATATAGAGGTCTGGACGTAACCATGGATAAATTTTTGTCAAATATTTCTAAATCATGAATAGGTAAATTCCCACTAATGGCTCCTACATATCGGGTAGGAGGGGGAACATTATGATGTTCAATTTGATTAGCCACATCTTTACCATGCTTTGGTAAAGGATGTTGAAATATGTCCAATGATTGATTGGTATTCTGATTTTGACTTTGAGGGATGTTCTTTTGAGCATTATTAGGAGGATTTTGTTTAGGTTGAAAGGCTTGCACCTCCATATTATTGTTATCAATTAAATCTTGTATTTTATGTTTTAACTGTTTACAAGAGTTGGTAGCATGTACAGGTCCTATATGGAAATCACAATGTAAATCAGCTCTATATCCGGGTATAGTTGGATTAGGTTCTCGGATATTTGGTAATTGAATCAAACCTCGGGCTAGTAATTACGAGAGAACGGTTGATAAGGGTTGATTTAACCTAGTAAATTATCGAGGTGGTTTATCAGGAGGTTTCAATATGAACTTTTCTATTGTTTTCACAGTATTAACGTTGGCAATATTTCTGCTATCAATGACTCCATCACCCACAACTTGTTTATTTTTATATTGATTTCTGGATGTTTTCTCATCATCTTTCTTTTTGAGCTGACCTCTTCTAATGAGAGCGTCTTCCACTCTTCGGGCTAAGTATATAGCTTGATCAAAGGTGGTCAAGGTAGCAGTTGATAATTCATAGGATAGTTGTTCTTGTAAATTATTGATAAAAATATCCAACATTTCTCGATAAGGTAACACAAAGTGTAATTTTCCTATCAATTGCCTCCATCGAGCTAAGAAGTCAGCAAAACACTCATCTTTGTCTTGTTTTAGGTTGTACAAATCTTTAATGGTTACATGCCTTTCAATATAGGCACTAAATTGATGCACAAAAGACTCGACTGGTCTCTTCGAAATTTCTCAAAGAATGAGTAGGCAATTGATAATACCACTCCAATGCCATGCCTCCTAAACTTTTCGGGAACATTTTTAGTAATAACAAGTCATCATGTGATATATCATGACATGCTATCCTAAACATTCGAATATGCTCTATGGGATCTTCAGTTCCTTTATATATAGGTAGGACAGGCATGGGAAAGTGTTTAGGATATGGTTGTGCTACAACTATAGGGTCTAGAGGTTGACTACACGTCTCTCAATAATTGTACGAGGGATGGTAGGGATTTATTTGGTCCATACGAGAGGCTAACTGTTTCACCATGGCTTCCAGATTACCATTTTGTCCACCATATTGGTTTTGTGGTACACGAGTATGGTATTTGTGAGCATAGGAATGTGAGACATAAGGATTAGATGCTATATTGCTGTTATGCAAATGGTTGGTAGGAAGAGTATTATGAAGAAGATTTGTTGTAGCATTATGTTGTATCCCGGATTGTTGGAAATTGGTATTTGGTTTTGTTTTAGGCTTTTGTTGATTTGAGGTATATTGATCAATAGCTTGGTGAAATAGAGCAGTGAATGAAGGTTTCTTTTGTGTGGGAATAACCCTAGGCTTGATAACAGGCACTCTAGGTGGTTGGGTAACCTGTTGTTGTTGCATGTTTTGAATCATAGTGGTCATATCCAAATTGGATGGTCTAGCTTGATCACTTTCTTGATCAACAAAGGATAAAGGATTAGTGCGTGTGTGATATATTTCTTTTAGGGTTGCTTGAGTATCACTAATTTCATCTTTGTCCATATTATTAAGGGTGCCCATATTATTATGGAGGAACTTCCAAAAATGTTCCATGTTCTCAAAAGTAACAGCTCCTTCTGGATATATTTTAGGAGATGAGGATTCTTCCTCTCTAACAATTTCTCTTTGTTCATTTGCATCAACATACTCTTCTTCTTGTTGGTCTAGAGTTCCTTCTTCCTGAATTGGGTCTTCAGGAAGGACATCTGGGTTATTTTATGGTTTTATTAACCAATCTTCTTCTACTTCAATTTGTTTTCCATTCCCGAGTTTAGTCATTATGTCTAAATTTAGATTTTAGCAAATATATATATTAATATATTTGCAACAAATTTAGGAGGTATATATTTTAATTATATACCTACTATAATGCTTAAAAGAAAATGTTTTGATTTTTGTTATGACTTTGTTTTGTTTTTATTATATATATATATATATATATATATATATATATATATATATATATATATATATATATTTGTTTTTATGTTTACAAAGACAACAAATAGCACACTGAATGCAAGAAATAACAATAATAAATGAATGGCTTAGTTTTCTATAAATAGTTTATAGATGTCATTGATAGGATCAAGTTCATCGAGAGTCATGAAATGCTCCTCTTCAAATTGGAAATGATTTTTCAAGAACTTGATAAAATGTGCTATAGTGATGTTATCTACTTCTGACTCTGATTTGTAAAAATAGATTTCATGGCAATACTCTCGATATAACACAGCTCTAGGAACTCTATACCATATTTTTCTATCCGTAATATTAGCTTCCTGATCCTCTATACGAGCTAGAAATTGATATACTACAGCTACATTCTCGAGGTATTCCTCAAAGGTGTATAACTCTGAAGACACATGGGCTCTTTTATCTGCTAACCACCTATGGAAAGCTCTCTGAAGTTCATGATATAAGGTCACTTGATCAGGATCTAGGATTCTATCTAGGACAAACCTCTTAATTTGCCTAAGTTCTGTTGCCCTAGATCCAATGATACCCAATCTCCTATCAAGTTCGTCCCACAAAGGTTGAACCCTATTTGTTTGAGGTACTCTAAGCATAGAAGTAATCTCTATAGTTGTTAATTGATTCTCAACATTAATTGTGACAGCTTGTCTTTTATTATAATCTACCATCTAAATATGATATGCAACTTTGATTCTAAATGCATTTATGTTTTTTTTTTGGATTGTTTTCAAAAGGTTTTTAGTTTTCACGTCGGGTTCACCAAAATGTATCGCTCCAAATTTTTTGCATCCTTACCCTCAGGCTATAGGATCCACGCCCAGAAGGGGGATGCGAGAAGGATGGGACAATACCTCGGACTGAGAGGCCCTTTGAAGGTCACGCCTCTCGGGGAAGGAGTATAAAGGTGAATTTTCGATGGATGGTGGGTTCACCAAGAAACTTTTGAGTGGCAATTTCCATGCCTAGGTTGAGAATGGGTTTAATGTGTTTATTTTTATACTCAATCATTCAACTCTTAGGTATGGCCAAGATGAATCTAAGATATTCTATATGCCAATACTGATTTAAAAAACAAAAATGAGTGCTAAACATAGAGAATATGCAAATTAGGATAGATTATACCTGATTTTGGATGTCTGATGAAGGTTCTGAGTCTTGTAGCAGTCTGAATCATCTCAACTCATACGTAATCGTCTAAAATGAGACAGAATCATCTTAGATCATAGTCAGCCGTCTAAGATCAAACGAGATCATCGTGGATCTGACAAATTCATCGTCAGAAACATACAATTATAGAAACAGATACAAAATACCAAAATACGAGTGCCAAAACATAGGGGAAATGATAGAAGTAATGGTAAATTTACCTAAATGATAAATCCAAATAGAAATCAAAGAAGAAATGCATCAATTTAACAATTTATTTTGATTTTATCATGCATTTACATTAAATGAGGTGAACTCCAAGATGCATAAACATAATAACTCAAGATAACGCAAAATTACAATGGGAAAATGCAGAAAAAGTTAAGAAAATGCAAACTCTAGGCTCGGATTGCCCCTAATCTAAAATACAGTCAGGATCGCCTCCAATCGTACAAGATCATCTGCACTCCTCGACAGGATTGCCCAAAATATTTTGAAATCACTTGCGACGATCCGATCTTGTTTTGACAAAAAAATAGTGAAGTTCCTGCAAGAAAATGTGAAATACAGAATACAAAAAACAGTGCGAGGATGCAGGGAAATCTATCAGCTAGGGGTTTCAGGAGAGTCAGGGGGAATCAGAATCAGGGGGATAAACTAGAAAAATCCTAGTTTATATAGGATTAGGGGGAGGTTAGGAGGTTGGAGATCATCCCAATCTGGGAGATCTCCAACGGAGAAATCTCCAACTGCGCAGATGCACTTCTGCCAAAGTTGGAGAGGCTGTTGAAACAGAAGCTAATTATGAACATTCAATTTTAGGACAAAATCGTTTGGACGCTCTGTTCCAAATGAATTTGTCAGATCGGGGATGATTTCGTCTGATATGCGACGATATCGTCCAACGGTAAAAAAAATCCTAAAAATGGCATGAAAAATAAGGGAAGCGGGTAACAAGCGATTTTGGGGTTAAAATTTAAATTTTTATCTTTTATCTTTTACTAAGGGTTTAACTGCGCCAATTTTAGTGTGCTACAATATTACTACTGTTTATTCTCTTCACATCCCTGAGCCATTGAAATTTTTAACAAGGCACACACACACTATAGACATGGAAATTTGACTCATTTAAAAATTTCCTAACCCCTTTGACTCATGTAATCTCACCTCTCATCAACCTACCTTTTTTTTCATGCCCTCACAACCATTTCTTGACATCCATGTGCATTTCTTATCACTTTTAGCGAATTTGAGATCGACAAGAATAATTTCCAATTTCACTAAAATTGAGCGCCAACCTGTCTCGTTGGGTGACTGTTTAGATTTGATCCAAATTAGGCATAACACTGAATATTCTATGAATTTAGATCTTGAATTTGCCTAAATTTGGAGTTTTCTCAAGTTACCTAAACTGCCCTAATTCAACACCTTAAAACTTACAAATTTTGGTTAATACTATCTTTAAAAACAACAAATTGCATCCCGAAAAAGGCTAATGGTGATTTGAGAAAGTATGTTTGAATTAATAAATCTTGTGAACTGATAAGTTTTGTTGTAGGTTGAACATCAATAACAAGTTTTTGTAGGCTAAGGAATGCTTTGGAGTCCATGTTACAACTGAAAGGTTATCATACATCCTCACCAATACAAGATCAAACAAGTCTACCTTGATATCATCATTCTCGCAACATCAAAATATCATATCCAGTATACCATCACTATAAGTAAATCATTTATTTCATTTTAACATCTCACATATCATTTTTGCATCAGCAAATTTGTATTTTTATAATTGTAGAAAATTTGGGAGAAGATCCCTGAATTTGCTTATAGGGCCCAAAATCGTTATCTAGTTTTGAATTTGCATAAGAATAGGCTGGGGGTAAGCTGTTGCTTCTAGATCCATAATTACATCTTGAAAATTGCATATTGATAATTTGCATTATCATTACACTCTATATTCTACATTATTTCACTATTTCCTTTCAACCTTTTATGTGTTTGCAATAGATCTGCAAAATTCCATCTTTTACTTATGATTTGCTAAAAGGACCAAAGGGATTTGACTACCATGCCACTAAGATCAACCTCATAGTGGCCTACGAAAATCCAATCACTTACTAAAATTTCTAGTGCCATGTATGATTAGTTATAGGTTTTTCATAAACTTAGGCTTAGAGCCCCGAATTCGCTTAAATCTCTCGAAGTTTTTGATAGCTCTCGAATTCATAAAAAAAGGTCCCGAATTCACTTGGATTAGCCATCCAATTCAGGTAGTTTTCTGATATGATTCATATAAAATCTATTTATCTATTATTTGTCGATTCCTTATCTTTTTTATTCATATATTATTTGAAAAACCTAAGAAAATACAAAAAAAATGAAATTGCAATGCATTTAGTTTAGGAGGATTTTTCTTATTGTGTGTTGTTTTCAAGGAAAAATGAATTGCATTTAGTTTAGATATAGTTGCATTCTATCCTAAACATAGGTGTTTGTTAATCAAAGAACGTATCAAACATTCCCCATTGTTTAGACTTAGAAATGGTCTTAAAACATTTCTTGATGAACCCCTCAATCAGTTAACCATCACCAAAGGAGGTACAACACCAGGTACCCCTCACATCAAGGTGTAGGTTTCTTGCTTTCCATACCCCTTATAGGAATGGATTCATCAACCTGAGAAAAAGGGGTACAAAATTTTTGGCCTACATTATTTGGTGAACACGATGTGAAAGATCATGTATTACGGGTTTAAAATTTATCACACTTTTCTTCTTTTCATAATCCCCCTTCTTGTTTTCTCATTAGCGGTACATGCTGATATCGTTCTAGTTCCATCCCACCCATGGCACCAAGTGGTGTCTAGCTTTGGTGTGGGTTTAAGGTCAAACCCTCCAACTTGTAAAGTTGGGTATTAAGTGGTGTACACCTTTTACTCCTGGGATAGCTAGAGGTGACTAATATTAGACCACTTTGGAGTAACTTGAAGAGAGGATTTTGGTTAGAAGGGACATATTTATTTTCACCACCTATATTTATTTTCAACTAAGTCAAGATCACATTAAAGAAAAACTAGTTGGTGAAGTGAAGAAAATATTTTGTGTGGTATTTTCTCTGAGTGATTTTTGTTCATTCTTTCCAAAAACATGATCCCATACAAACCTGTTTATGTTACTTCCCCGATCGAAAATACCAGGGAAACTTCACAAAATACATGGATTGGTTATGGTCAACCCTCTCAATAGTTTCATCCATATTCAACATCATCTTTATCACAACTTCCTCATATTCCATCCATTTCCACTCAAATAATTCCTCCACAACTCTCTATTTCATATGCTTCTCCATCATTATTGTAATCTCAGTTATTTCCTCATACTTATTTCAACACAACACATCCATCTCAACAAGGAAATACTTCATTTTCCAATCATACCATACACCCACATCATACTTTACAGTCTGATTACTATCATTCCATTCATAATTATGGAAAAATATGCAATCAACCATTACATCTTGTTATTTCTAATTCCTTGAAAAAATATTCAAGGTTCCTCAAAAACCTTCACCACGTAAGTTTATAAAGCTCAAACAACCATTGACCATAATCCTCAAAAATTTGCTAGATACAAACATGATTGAGTTACCACCCATAAGATAACCTAATACCATAGCAAATTGGTATAAGCCTAAGCAACATTATGAATACCATAGAGTGGATGGACACATGACACAAACATGTAAGAAGTTGAGATATGTGGTTCAATACTTGATTGATGTGGGTCTTTTCATTATGGAGGATTTGCAACTCACTATTGGTTACAATTCTCCAGTAAACAATCAACCTCTTACACAACAAACATCCACAACCAATCAAGACATGGGGATCTCCCAAAATTCCCTATCTAGTCATCAAAAATAGGAAACCAATCAAGTGTCATACCCTAATGTGTCTCATCACAATGATATTATTGATATCATAGTAGAGACTACAAAAAAGCAAGCTCAAGCTCAACAAACTCAACTTGACAAGTAGGAAACAAGTTCTTCATCCAACCAACCTTCAAGACTTCCTTTAGTTTTGAAGAATAATTAGAAAGGGAATACAAGCATAGAAAGCCCACCTTTAGTGTTGAAACCTCAACCTAAAGTCCACCTCGACACTCAACAACAGTTGGCTAACCCTTTAGACAAGATACCACTTTTAGAACTTTTGCTAACTTCTCCTACTCATATGGAAGCTTTGTGGAAGATTCTAAGCCAACAGTTTGTTCCTTGAGATATTCTCCCTAGATATATCACCAGTGTCATAATATCTCTTGAGATCGATCACATTTCATTTTATGATGATGATATTCCTTCCTCAAACTTGCAAGAATATTCATCCCTTTACATCACAAGATTTATTGGAGAAATATTTGTCAAAAGTGTCTTGATAGATAATGGTTCCTCACTTAATCTATGCACTTATCAATTCTTTCAAGAACTAGGATTAAAGGAGGAAGATCTCATCAAACCTGATATCATCATAAAATCCTTCAAGAATGAGTCCCAAGAAACTTGGGGTACTATAGTCCCTCTCCTTAAGATAGGACCTGAGATCTTAGATACCTTGTTTTATGTGGTGTGTTACCCTACGACTTATAATCTATTGCTTAGACATTCTTAGATTCATGATATGAGGGCTATCCCTTCCCCTCTCCATCAATCCTTGAAGTTTAAATTCAAGAATCAAATTATCACCATTCATAGTGATCCACAAGATTTTGAACATTGTAAAAATTGTGGAGCCACTTGATTCTCCATCCTATCTTGCCTTGTCATAATCATCACCCATTATCCATCACACTCTTTCATCTACACCTAATCTCCATTCTTCACTATGCAGTATAATTCAAATCCACTTAATTCATATTCCACAATCGACTCATTATAATCCAAACCTCATTCTCCCAGAAACACGAAGATGGACCATCAAGGCTCACAGAAGACTGAAGAATACGAGATACCTTCTTATCCCTCTAACATTTTATTTTGTAATATGATAAATTTTACACATTCTGATGGTAAATATTTTGCTTCTCAAGAGGACCCTTCTTCTCTATCTTACAAATATCTTGCAAAATTAGGGATCACCCCTCCCTATGTCAAGAAAAATGGTTTTGTTCGAGAATGCATGGATTTTCGTGCAATGGTTGCTCAAGAGAAAGCTACAAAGGAGCTTCTTTATGATTCAAAATCTCCTTTGATTTTGAAGCCACCTTAGAGAATATTATGTATATATCACCTTGTACAGTGTATATAAATCACATCGTATATATCACCAATTCCACCATGTAAATAATAAATAAAAAAGTAAAAAAAAATTAAATAAAACAAAAGTTGTGTGTGATATTGCATTTTCATCTAGTTTGCATTTCCATCATTGCATTTTCTCATGTCATTTTACATCCCTTACCTTGAAAATTTATTTTTATTGATTACATCTCCCTAAGGTAAGGGATGTAATTCTAGCTTTTCTCCATTGGCCTTGTCCATACACTTTGGTGCACACCCCTATTGAGTAGTATTCACTTTGGAAATATCATTCCCAACACCCCATAGTGGATAGCTTCATGGTCACGAGTGAGGGGTAGCCTCCATTCGACCATTTGTGAGCATACATCCCAGCAAGTATATCTCTATTTTTCTTTAGCCATTAGCAAGCACTGCATCCATAGTGGGTTCAACACCTCTTATCATTTGTCTTTGATCTTTTGGAGTTGTTGTTTTCATCCACCTATACATTTCATTTAGACTTGTATATTATCTTGCACAATCGTTGCTTCTATATTGCATTGCATAATCATCATCTTGCATCATATAGTTTGCATTTGCATCCTACAACTTATAGTTTGCATATTGCATTTTGATTAGCCCAATTACTTGCATCATATGGCCATACTTATCCATCATTCTCTTCTAGACAAGTGATATCACGTTCATAATTTATCTTGATTTTCTCAAGTGATTAAGAATCCATTTGGAACCAATCACATGATTCATATTTTAATAAAATCTTGATCCTTGATATTTATTAAAAATCTCTTGAACCAAAACACATTTTTTTCACTAAGAAAATTTTGAGTTTTGGGGACTTGATCATGCTACTTTGGAACCAAACACATATCACATTTATTAATAAAATTTTGCATCAGGAAGTATGATGCCATGATTGGATAGAACCTCTAAGTGAACAATTATTCTTGTTTGTCCCATTATGCATATAGTCCAACAATCTATATATATATATATATATATATATATATATATATACACACACATTCTTTACAAAAAAATCACAAAAATGAAGAGCGAGTAGTAAGGATAGGGTTAAAAAAAAGTGATCTTCGACATTCCTTACATAGTTGTCAAAGATGTTTTCACTCAAAATGAACCTACAGGTAGTTTAGCCAGGTGGATGGTCAAAATGCAGCAGTATGATGTGGATTTCAAGGTTATAAAAACCATAAAAGGGTAATGTTTGGCCAAGTATATGGCAACCAAAGGTGGAGAAGACTTCAAAAACATAGTTAAAACAGTGAATGTGCACTAGAATGCTAAGATAGAAGGCTTCAAATATGACCGATATAAAGATATTGTTAATTATCTACAAATATTAACATTTCTAGTTGGCATTTCTCATAACAGAATAAGGAGTATCAAACAACAAGCACAAAAGTATTATATTCTAAAACCTTGTATGAGTTAGATACAAGGTTTTATCTTCAATTTATATATACATGAGACTCTTCTTATGCATTTGACTCTTTACCTTCATCTCCTTATACTCATGGGAGATCTAACTCTTCATATTTATTTCTTACATAATAAATCTCACATATTTATATAAAGATATAGTTTCTCATGATTACTCATAACTCCTTGTATCTAAAAACGATACTTCACACATACAACTCACACTTATTAACATGATACCTCTCACACATAACTCCACACTTATTTATATGACACGTACTCACACTTTAATAACATGAAATCTAGTACTAACACAAATATTACACACACCCCTAAACTAAATTATTTACAAGGAACCAAATAATATAATATCTCCAACATGATAATGCAATAGAGAATTAATGTAACAAGAGATAGAGATAAAGATAACTTAGAGAGCTCAAAAATTTGGTAGAGTTTATATTTTTGAGAATTGCTTGTTGAATGCCCATCCCATCGACTCAATTTATATATTTTGGAGAGGGATTTTGGGAGGAAATAAGGGGGTCAAAGATACCTTTAGGATAAGGATGTCAATTCAAATTTGTACACTTAGGGTATGCAAAATGATATATATGATCGTGCCTAGGACTGGTGGAGTAATCCACATGCTGAAGAGATGTGCTTCTAAGGCCCCATTCATGCCAAGTCAAAAGTACTACCAACATTATTGGTGGGCAGTGCTAGTACAAAAGCAATGGATTCAAAACTAATAGTAGCATTATTGATAGTACCAAAGGTAAAACAACAAGGTTGTAAAATTTGTTTATATGTCATAATAGCACTATTATTGAAGAAAAATGCTTTTTATTTTGTCCTTGCTAGGTGCTATTTTCTTGCAATTAGAGGTATTTATCATTATGCAAGTATAGGTGCATATGTACTCAATGGAATTCTCTTTTTGAGCTCATTCTAATGGAAGATTTTTTTTTTAATTTTATGAAAATTTGCTATGAAAAATGATATCCCAAATATGATGCTACTTTTAGCTTGAAAAACATCCCAAATCTAAGTGTGAATAAGGTTGATTCAATTTTATTGATTAAAATGCTTATAAATGAGGGTTAATTGATGAATTTTAGTAGACTGAAAGGTTGGTGAAATGTACCAAAATTGGGTGTCTACACCCAAATTTTGGAAGAATGGATGGGTGGATCAAGGTGCACAAAATTAAGTGTCTATAGTAAGCCACAAGATCTTGTGTGTTTTAGTTGGTTGTTAATTTTAGCTGGGCCTAAGAAGTAAGAGTGAAATTTATGGTGTTTTAATTTTCTACCAACTATAACATGTTATTTGGTAGGCCTTGGACTTGCAATATGAGAGCCATAGCTTCCTCTACTTGTTATATTATTATACCTATAATGATAAAGTGTTCACAATAGAAGACTTAGATCCTTGGGGCCTCATCCTCCAAGCCATGATAATTGTTTTATTCCTTTCATGGATGATACATAAAAATTTTTAATTTATAAACATGAGACTTAGAATAATTTTAGAAGGAAGCTATAAAAGGGGCATGTTAAATTTTGCTTGAAATCCCCCCAAGATAGTTATGAGTCCAAATATTATCAATATGACATGGATGTTATTATTCCCCTTCTTCAATATATTTTTATTTCCACTTTTATTGAAACAAAAATAGATAGAAGATCCTCTTTATTCTATTGATAGTTGGCTAAATTACATAAATCCCATGAGAATATTTCCAAATTGAAACAAGTAATTTTTTTGTATAGATAATAACAATATAGGGGAAGAAACTAACAATGATGTAGATAGTGATTTTAATCAAGCCTTTAATATTGAAACTATAAATACTCCTACTAATCCTATTTATGAGGTGGGTGTTGGGAATTACCAAGTAGGCCCAATGGAAATTATTGTTTTAGAGGATAATGAGTCATTCCAATATATTGTTTTGTGAAATTGATAACAACAATTTGTTTGCCTATTGAATGCTTGGAATGTTGAATGTATTCAATACAAAACTAGGCTAGATAGGCATAAAGTAGCTAATATTTCTATTATTTCTACTTCAAATCCTATGACTAGACTAAGTGAAAGAGAATTATTCCCTTGCCTAGGCATTTAACAAAGGCTGAAATATATTAGTTTCAAAATTGCCATGAAGATGTGCCAATTGGTTGTTCTATCTATGGAAATGATGATTCGTCCATTGTTGTAAACTATCATAAATTGAACCCTACTAATGGATTACATTCAAATTATTTTTTCAACAAGAGTAGATATTTTTGCTATTTATGGGTTTGTTCCTACTATTTTGAGTCCCTGATGATTTTTTGGCCTATAATACACCTATTGTGTCTACATTGTTTGATATTTTTGATGAAATTTATTAGCAATTATGATTGCCCCTTAATCTAAAAATATCAACTTTAATTTTTGGAAAACAATGAATGCTTAGGCATTTATGTTGGAAGTTAAAGCAGTAAAAGGTAAAAAAATTGTTTGACAATGGTAAGCTTTGGACCTTACCCTTTTACCTCCTTGGATGACATCTGACTGGGCAGATTGGATGGCTTGGACGGTAGCTGACTGGGCAGATTGGACGGCATGGACAACAGGGAGTTTGACTCCTATTTCCTTTCCTCCTTTCCTCCCTATTTTTCTTCTTCCCTATCTATTCCCTAAGTTTTCTAAGGCAGTTAATTCTCCTATTATTTAAGCATTGTAAACATTGCATTTTGGTGAATTAATAATACTTTACATTTTTCTATTGATCCACCTAACTACCATGCCACATCTGGTATTAGAGCAATGTCAAAGAGGACCCATGAATCGAGGTCAAAGGAGACTAGCAGCATGCAAACCCAGGCAAGGTTGAGAGGGCCCGTAGAATGCAAACTGAGGTGAGGTCAAGAGGGCCCACAAATAATGAGCTGAGGCAAGGTCGAGAGAAGGCCCACATAGAGAGCACATGAGAAGGAGGAGCAAACCACAAGAGAAGCCAACCGGACATTGACATATGACAAGGAGAGAGCAAGGCCGACGTAGACCAGAGACCAGACAACAGGTGACGTGGTAGACCAGAAGACAGGCTACATGGTGAGCAAAGGCGACAGGCGATGTGGTGAGGAGAAAAAAGCTTGAGAATGAGGTAAAAGGACAATCACTGATTTCCTAAAGGTAATCGAGTGACATTATGCATGTTGAGGGTTTTAAACACCTCAAACAACATCGCATAGTGGATGTGGGACTAAAGTCCCTTTAATTTTTTTTGTCTTGTGCACGGTCACAACAAGATAAATGATGCAAGCCTCCTTTGCCTTCCCATTGGGCCATGTAGCTCGACTAGCTCGAGGAGCCAACCTTAAGGCGCCCGCCCCTAGCAGATCGCAGGTTCGAAACTCGATGGTAACATTTTTTCATTATTTTTTTATGAAAGCAAAAGTTGAAAGTCTTGAAATTGATGTTCTTTGCCTTTGGTTCTCATAGACGGTGGTGGCCGAGTTGGTAAGCATGATTTGTTGAAGGAGATGGGTTGCGGGTTTGATTCCTGCAAGGGTTTAAAAAAAAAAAATTATATTATTTTTTGAAAATTTTCTTTATATTATTAAATTAAATTCTTTTTTTAAAGCAAAAAACCTCTTGCAAATCCGCCTTGGTCTGAAAGACCAAAAACAGGGGGTTCTACACCATCAAAGTTACCCGGGGGTTGCACCCGACCCTGCTCGCACCAACATTATCAATTGGATTTTAGATACCCAATTCAGATTTTTGGTAGGGTGGAGATTTGAACCTGGGACCTCCCTTGGAGGATTGCCCTCTCCTCTCCAAATCACCTACAACACCTAGGTTCTATTATTAAATTAATTATTTATATTATATTTAATAAATTAAATATAGTTGTTTTTAAAAAAAATTGTTTTTAAAGGGCAATTATTATTTTTATTAAATAGCAATATAGATTTTTTTTAATACTATAAAAGAAGGAGAATATTGCCTAAGAGGCAATTCATTGTAATAGAAGGGTTCATTTTTCACTTGATTTGAGGAATCACAAACTGTAGAAATCTTGTGTAATAAGCCTAAGAGGCTTAGTTTTTTTTTTGTAAAAGAGATAAAGGATCAAAATTGTAAAATTGTAAAGAGACATTGATTATAAGACCAAATGGTTGTTATCATGCCTTATGTGCAATTTTAGCAAGAGAAGGTGCAGAGATATTCGATGAAAAAGTAAGAGGTTATGGGCTCAACATTATGTTTAGCCAACTTTAGAATGCAGTAATTGCACATCAAAGGCATCCTGACTCAGGGTACGAGGCAGACCTTGAAGATAACTCTTTCAGAAGTCAATTTAAACAATCGAAATCTATACAATTTGCACCACAAGAATCAGAATATACACACTACAGTATTTTAGTGGAAATTTTAGAACCAGAATCACCAAAAATAATATTGATAAGTGATGACGAAGAAGAAGTAGCAGACAATTTCATGAATCAAGAGATAGCATCCCCACAGCAAGAGGAACAAGCAATCAATGATAGAGTAAATCAAGTCATATTTGACTTAAATTTGTAATCTCTTCTTTCTTCTTTCTTCTTTCTTCTTCCTTCCTTCTTTGAAAAAGTAGAGTGCTTTATTGTAACCATGAAATAAAAAGAGTTTTTTAGTAACTATGGCCTCACACAATAGTTTACCTATACCAGAGTTCAACGGTTATGACTACGAGTATTGTTCTATAAAAATGAAGATCTTGCTCATAGGAAGAGGTTTGTGGGACATAATAGAATAGGGTTACACATAACCCTCAAACTGGACAACACTAAGTGCCACAAACAAGAAAACACAAAAAGAAGGACAAAAGAGCAACTCTTCTGCTCTTTCTCATCTCCAAGCAGTGTTGGAGAAAAGTATATTTCCTAGAATCACCGCTTGTATGACTGCACAATCTGCATGGAAAGCTTTGAGTGATGGATTCCAGGGTAGTAATCAAGTGAGGCTTCAAACACTAAAAATAAATTTTGAAAATCTCAGAATGAAAGATGATGAAAAAGTCGATGATTATTGTGTTAGAGTAAAAGCAATTGTTGATAAAATGGTTACACTTGGCGAGGAAATCAAGCCTGAGACAATTGTAAAAAAAGTGTTGCAAACATTTCCATAGAGATTGAATCATATTGCCATAATTATAGAAGAATCCAAAGATATTTCCACTTTAACATTCGATGCATTAATCGGATCGTTAATGTCACATGAAGAGATATTTTTGAAATCTCCTTCAACCAGCTACGGAGGCGATGAGAAGGCCTTCACTTCCAATGAAAACAATGGAAGAGGATGTGGAAGAGGTCAAGGAAGAGGAAAACAAAGAGGTAGAGGTAGAGGCAACTACAGAGGAGGCAACCAAAATAGAGGAGGCAACTAGAATAGAGGAGGCAACTCATATAGAGGAGGCAATCAACATAGAGGTGGAAATCAAAATCGAGGAGGAAATCTAGGACAAAGTGGAAATCAAGGGTGAGGAAGTGACAAGTCCAAAACAACTTGTTTCAACTATGGCAAGCCAGGTCACTTTGCTCGTGACTGCTGGTCAAAATCTTCACAAGGCAACATTAGTCAATATGGAAATTATGGAGAAGAAGATGATACCTCTAATATTTTTCTTTCATATGGACAATCAGAACATAATCTAAATGACACATGGATTCTAGATACTTGTTGCTCAAATCATACGAGTGGCAAAGAAAATTTATTTGCAACTCTATATTCCACTTATAAATCCCAAATCAAATTAGGGTATGATAAAGCATTGCAAGTAGAGGGAATTGGAGCCATGGAGGTTCCAACCAAAGAAGGACTAAAGAAAGTGAATGGCATCTATTACACTCCAAAGCTCCAACACAATTTGTTAAGCATTGGGCAAATGATGGAGAACAATTAAAAACTTATATTTGATGAAGGACAATGTATCATTTTTGATAAAAATAATTGTAATCGTGTCATCACACAGGTCCCTATGACCAATAATCGATTATTCCCTCTCAAATTTGGTGATCCAGGAGGAGCTCAACTTGCAAATGTAGCTATAAAAAATCCAAGTGTGCTTTGGCACTTGTGATATGGTCACCTTAATTTCGCTAGCTTGAAACTACTCACTTCTCAAGCTATGGTGACAGAACTTCCCAAAATCAACGAACAAAAGGAGGTATGTGAAGGATGTGCTTTGGGAAAGCACTCAAGGTTGAATTTTTTGAAAGGACAAGCATGGAGAGCCAACTATCCACTTTAGTTAGTGCATTTAGACATCTGTGGTCCAATGCAAACATAGAGTCTCAAAAATAATTCTTATTTTCTCACTTTCATAGATGATTTCTCTAAAATGTGCTGGATTTATTTCTTGAAATATAAATATGAAGCTTTTGATTGCTTCATAGATTTCAGAAACAATTTAGAGAATCAAAGTGAGAATTATGTAAAATTTCTTAGGACAGATCGAGGAGGTGACTACTCCTCAAAAGCATTCTTGAAATATTGTAAAGCAAGTGGAATAAAAAGGCAATTCACCACTGCCTATACCCCACAACAGAATGGTGTTCCAGAGAGAAATAACTGCACCATAGTTGATATGGTGAGAACGATGCTTTAGACTAAGCATCTATCTAATATGTACTAGGCTGATGCTGTAAGAACTAGTGTATACATTCAAAATAGAAGTCCAACTTCTAGTTTATATGGTGTCACTCCTTATGAGGGGTGGTACGGAAAGAAACCAAATGTAAAGCACTTCAAAGTTTTTAGTTCTTTAGCATATGCACACATTCCTGATGAGAAAATGAAGAAGCCTTATCCCAAAAGTCAAGCTTGTATATTTGTAGGGTGTTGTGAGTCTACAAAAGCATATAGACTCTACAACCCCAAGACTCATAAAATTGTACTCTCCAAGGATGTAATTTTTGATGAAGGGGGAGAATGGGGTCATCAAATAATTTTTTTTGATGATGAGTCCCAAAATATAAGTTCTTCATAGGTACAACAGGTGTCTCCCAAGAAAAACAAAGGCACACCACCCCCTCCAAGCCCATACAAGAGTACTACATCAAGTACTTCAACCACCACTCCAAGTCCTTCTCCACAGAGATAAGTAAGTTCTTCATTGATGGACATTGACAGAGAATCTCCATAAAGAGGTAAAATAACATTACAACATCATCCATATTTGCAAATGTTGGATCATAATTTCCAGACAAGATTCACTAGAAGCCAAGCTAGTGAAATGAATATAGTTTTGTAGCAACTTGAAAATTTACAATTGTATGTGGATGATGACTCCCATGATCCTAGAGGAGATGTAGTCAATTATGCTTTATTGGCTAATGCTCATCTAGAACCAGTTAGCTATGAGAAGGCTTGTACTCAAAATGTATGGCAAGAAGCCATGAAAGAGGAAATAACCTGTATAAAAAATAATGATACATGGGAGCTAGTAAAGCTACCCAAAGGAAAAAAAATGTGTTGGATGTAAATGGGTCTACAAGACCAAATACAATGTTGATGGAAGCATTGAGAGGCATAAGGCGAGACTAGTAGCAAAAGTTTTTACTCATAAATTTGGCATTGACTATGAGGAAACATTTTCTCCAATTGCACGACAAGAGACAATCAGATATGTTCTTTCCTTAAAATCCCATAAAGGATGGAATGTTCAACACATGGATGTGAAAAGTGTTTTTCTAAATGGATACTTTATAGAGGAGGTTTATGTTCAACAACCTCAAGGATTTCAAGAATAGGGAAAGGAGAACCTTGTTTATAAATTGAAAAAAGCACTTTATGGCCTCAAGCAAGCACCAAGAGCTTGGTACTCACGCATTGATGGCTATTTTAGCAAGTATGGATTCACAAGAAGTAAAAGTGAACCAAATTTGTACTACCTAAAGCATGGAGTAGACATTCTCATAGTTTGTTTGTATGTGGATGATCTAATATTTATGGGTAGTAACACTAAAATGAATATGGAGTTCAAAAAATCCATGATGAAACAGTTTGAGATGAAAGATCTTGGTCTAATGTGATACTTCCTAGGCATGGAAGTGCATCAATCAAACAAAGGGATCTTCATATGTCAACACAAGTAATCTCGAGACACGATCAAGAAATTTGCCATGGAGCAGTGCAAATCAGTTGCAACTCCAACTGGACATGGGATTCAATTGAGCAAGGACGACGGAGCATCAAAGGTTGACATGAACACTTATAGAAGCATGGTTGGGAGTCTGATGTTTCTCACCAACACAAGGCCTGATATTCAATATGTTGTTTCTCTAGTTTCAAGGTTTATGGTAAGTCCATATGAGCTGCATCTACAAGCAAATAAAAGAATCTTAAGATATGTAAAAGGTACATTGGATTTTGGAATCCATTACCACAAATGTAATTCTGTGAAATTAGTTGGCTTCAGTGACAGTGATTGGGGCAGAAATATAGATGATAGAAAATCTACATCAGGAAATTGTTTTAGTCTAGGGTCAGGACTAATTACATGGGGTTCTAAGAAACAAACTATTGTAGCATTGTCATCTACTGAGTTTGAGTATATAGCCATCACAAATGCTAGTACTCAAGCCCTATGGTTGAGAAAAGTCCTTGAAGAGATTGGAGAAAGTCAAAGTGGTCCAAATTGACTGTATTGTGATAATATAAGTGCCATTCAGTTGGAATACAATCCAATCCACCATAGCAGATCAAAGCATTTCGATATGAAGTATCACTTCATTCGAGACATGGTGGAGCAATAGATAGTTGAGCTTCAATATTGTAACACTTTGGATAACATTACAGACACCTTCACGAAAGGTATAGCTAAATCTCAATATATAAATCTGAGAGACTATATAGTCAGTCCTCTCAACTTTAAAGGGGAGAATGTTGGAAGTTAAAGCGATAAAAGGTAAAAATTTTGTTTGACAACGGTAAGCTTTGGACCTTACCCTTTTACCTCCTTGGACGATGGCTTACTGGGTAGATTGGATGGCTTGGACGACAGTTGACTGGGCATATTGGATGGTATGGATGGTAGGGAGTTTGACTCCTATTTCCTTTCCTCCTTTCCTCCCTATTTTTTTTTTCCCTATCTATTCCCTAAGTTCTCCAAGGCAGTTAATTCTCCTATTATTAAGTATTGTAAACACTGCATTTTGGCAAATTAATAATACTTTACATTTTTCTATTGCTCCACCTAACTATCGTGCCACAATTTAATGCTACTCCTTATAGTATTCTAGATCCAAAAATATTTTTTTTCTTAGACTATTTGACAAGTGGCTTGATAGTGTGCTTTATCCTACACCCTCTTGTTTGGAAAGGCACTTGATTGAAGCTAAGTTTTCTCTAGAATTAAAAACCAATATTGTCTTACATATTTGATTAAAATTTAAATGCAATTAGAATCACATCATAGTCCGCACAAACTTATGATTCTCAATATTAAATTATAAGCTCACTGTAACCATCCAGAAAGCATACACGTAAATAGTGCATCAACTAATATCAAACATTAAAGAAATAAAGAGCTAGACAACAATGAATTTAACAAGAAATTAGGTTTCCTTTTATTAAAGTTTGTCAATTTTGATTACATATACGTCCCTCTTAGGGATACTCAATGTTGATACAATTAATATAGTTTTGAAGACCCTCTAAACGAGGGGGTGGTGTAATCCATAGACTTTATGATAGGATACGAACTGATCAAGATAAATGGTGACCTTCTTCTCCATGATTAGAGGTATATGATACCTTTAATACCTTGCAAATAGATGGATCCTGTAAACACTACATTCAAGAAACAACACGAAATTATTAAAATCAAAGGACTCCCTTGATGAGGCTAATGGAGAAATATTACATAAAGAATGCTAAAGAAAGAAAATGAAACATATAATATGTGAAACTATGCAAGATATAAATAAATTGCAATAAAACATTTAAAGAAACATGAATCTAGCTAAGTAACATCCTAATTAACCATTAGAAACATGAGTTGCATGACATGAACACAAACTAGTTTAGAATTGATGAATGCTAAGAAATGAAGGAGGTATGCCCTAAATCTCTAAATTTGATTGTGCAAAAGCATCACAGAAGATTAATCTACGATGAATCTACTAAAATAAATGCATAGAAATAGAAATATACTGGTAAAACAAAGATAAATAGTGATTGAACCCTCGTCGCATGTCTGAGGTGTAGCTAGCACTGTTAGCCGCGGCTAATAGTTGTGACTGAGGTGAAATCATTTTTGCTCTCCAAATCTAGGCTCGAATCTCTAATTATCCTTATTGAATTAATGTTCAAGGGTCACCTTGATGTCCTCTGATATATTTGGAGGTTGAATTATCTAAATTCATGGTGGAAGAGGTTTGATTATGAGTTCTAGATCTCCTAGCCTCCTATGATCTCCATAGCTTCAAATGAATTCATGATTGGCAAGTTAGCTCTGTCAAAAAGGTTGTAATTGAGACAACAATTCGATAGGGCTTTGATGTGCTCAAATGAAAACCTCTCTAGACTTCTCCCCAATTTGTAGGAGGGTCTTATAACATTATCAAGTCCTTGGTCTATCTTCATGGAGAATCCAAGAACAAGAAACTTGTAGTCAGATCAGTTGGAGGGAACCTTCTTGATGATTCCCCACCCAAAACCATTTGAATCTCCACTGCCCAGGCCATTGTAACCGAATTTAGCTCAACTCATGATTCAAAATATTTTTTATGCTAGCCGCAGGTCTGGGGCATATCCATAACTATTAGCCATGGGTGTAAGCTACGACTAAGGTTGAGTTAACCAACTCTGCCTAAATTAAGTGGTTAAAACCATTGCTTCACCTTGGAGCTACCCAAGATCATTCATATGGTATGTTAGCATGTCCCATATGATTAGTCGCCTTAAAATGATTCATTTTAGGTGTCTACAGATACCCCTTTTGGGATACGTTGTGAGAACAAACAACGCTAAGCAAAAATATGCCTCCTAAAATGATGTCAAAGGTTGAATGATGATCATTGATCTGATCAACATTAGATGCACAGTCCTGCCAAAGGGCACGCATCTTAGAATCATTGCTTCCAACTGAGGGAAGGATTAAATTTAAAAAATATTTTTCAAGCTCCAACGATGATCAAGTAGCTTCAGTGCTACAATAATACCAATAGGTGGAGAGCAACTAACTTAACTATCATAGTTGCTTTTTGCCCCAGCAAAGAGTAAGCTTATGATAGTCTTTGGCAATGATTCATAAGACAAATGTAATTTGACAAGATCAAGTGATCTATCATTGAATTTGATTATGATAATTTATATAATGACTACCCCCTCAAGCGATGATTCGATGAGAGTAGGACAATTAAATGAATTTATGAGTCACTTGACCTCAGTGAGTGATTAGAACAGTTGAATATTTTAGTACTTTGATTACTTGGTGAGGATTAACTCAGCCATGATTACAACTATTAAGAGTAATTGTACATCTCTATACCATGGAGATAAAAATTCCAATTAGGCTTATGTTGAATCACAATTTTTGATGATCTACTGAAAAATTTCATAGAAGAATAGAGATAAATACCTCATTCTCATGGAGCAGTTCGGTTTTCTAGGCCTTCTTAGGGATTGAAGTGAAGCATATCAATTCAACGATGACTAATTTACCATAAATGGCCTTATGGTAATTTACTCATATTTTTGAATTGCATGGATCGCAAGTTGTTGCAACCGCCAAGTGTATAGGGTAACTTACTCGATACAAAGTATATTTTAATTTTGAATTATTTGAATTTTTTTGCTATTTTGAAAATTTGGAGGGTTTTAGCCCATTAGATATTTTTGATTTTGCATTTTGAAACCCCTCATGGTGAAATTTTGAGGGTATATTTGTCCAGATGCTAGCCACAGGTGTTAGGTGCAGCTAGTTTTGCAATTTTCTTAGCCACGACTTTGACCCGCGATCAACAAACCCTAATTCTGCGACCACGGGTGCCAGGTGCGATCAAGGGCAAAATGGAAAATATAAAATAAAATCTATAATTTTTGACGTCATCATTTTCCAATTCGTTGTAGCTATCTAGAGAGATCTGAGATGCAACTAGACATTAGACGTGAAACACTACTAAAAACCGAACATAGAGACCCTAATGGCTGAGCTACCCGAGGTGAACTTCAATGGTGGAGTCAGTGTGACTAAGGTAGCCACATGCATTTTTCTTATTTGATTTACCTAGTAAAATGAACCTCATAAATTAACAGATCTAAATGAACGACATTAAATTGTCAGTAAAGAACCTCACCCTTAGCTTAGGATTAGTCTAGGTTAGTTTTAGAGGAGTGGGTTTAATTTTCTATCTTTTTTGGGATGGGATGTGACCCCAAAAAGGTCACTGCTATTAACCGTGGGTGGCAGTCGTGGTTCCCAATTGACAAATTGTGGGTCATGGCTATCAACCGTGGCTAATTTCAAATTCCAACGGTCATAAATTTTACCGTTGGTGCCAACCACGGATTCCAACTACGGTTTGGCAATGTAGAAAAAAAAATTCAATTTTTTGATTTTTTTAAATTTTAACTGGTTTAATTGATTTTTTTTTTATTTTTAACATGCAATATTTCTTCTTCTAAATGCGTTGCATACATTTATGAGTGTTTTTATGTTTGTTGAAGATTTTTAAATTTGTTTGACTTTTTAAGGTCTTTTTTATATATTTTTAATTGATTATTATTGCACGTCCTTCTAGGTGACCTCCTGAGCGAGGGAGTCAAAGCTCTACCGAGACCTCCTCCAAGGTATGAGCAACATCAACTAGGTGTGGTTCGGTGCCAGAGGCCTGTGATATGGTATCCGCCTCCTGACTATCAGGCCTGATCAAGCCTACATGACTGCTTTGGCCTAGCGCTGGGATGCATGGACCAATACTTTTCATCTACCAATCGGAGATATCACGGTCACCCTAGAGGATGTGTACAACATATTTCACATACCCATTTATGATGAGGCCATCACCTCTTAACATACTATAGTGAATACTGTAGTGTTCCAACAAGTATTTGGTGCCTGACATGATGAGGCATTGGGCAATATTGACCATGGAGGTGTGCCTATTGAGCATTGGTGTGATGAGTAGGTATTCTCTGAGTGACAGGTCATCCTGATGTTTCTATGCATCCACATCCTCCTGCCAGACACTTTAGGAGTGAGGTTTCTATGAAACCTCCTCTCTAGGATGTAGGATCTTCTTGAGAGCACTAATGAGCATCCACTGATTATGTCATAGGACAACATCATCCTAGCCCAGATCTATGATGAGTTATATTAGATTACACAGTAGGGTCACGTTGGAGTTTCTTGTAGCATGCTACTATAGATATGGATATGGAAAGACATTGCCATTGACTGTCTGGGGGGTCTTCCTCATCGTATTGGAGATATAGCAGAGGCTTCCAAGTGCTACGTTGCTTGCTAGCCCAAGGAGACTAAGGGATTCCAGAGAAGGACTCGAGCAGGATACCTAGAGTACTACATTGATCAGATCTCATGACTACAGCTCTAACAGATACTATGGAGGTCCTACATGGATTTTCCTGCATGTCCATATGCAGACAAGTACCTAAGGCATACTAGATGAGACATGTGGTTGATTGGGTGTAAGCCTAACATACATGAGTTTTTCCACTTCTCGCACGTCTTGAGGTATTTTGGCATCTGTGAACATTCCACCAATGCCTACTCTCTAATGTCACCTAACTCTAGAGAGAGATTTAGCGTGGCCACAAGTCACCCCATTAGGTGATGAAGATGATGACTAGCAGGATTTAGGGTTTTCCGACATAGAGACCACTATAGATTATGATGCTTGGTGGATTCTTATACTCTGGTAGGGCGATGACCCACTCGACCGGGATGGGGATGGTGCAGTATGCATACAAGTAGCTAAGGCACATCTAGAGGGAGTAGATACTCATGGGCGTAGGACTCATTAGTGGATCAAGGGTAGATAGGGAGAGGGTGTATCTATTGAGGATGTACCCTAGGTTGAGGAGGAGAATGAGGAGGAGACTTATGATGAGGTTGCACAACTCCATACCCAGGTTTCTAGCTTACAGACTCAGTTAGGGACTGCTCAACTATAGATGTTATAGAGAGATACCACTATGGTGACTTTATAGGTACAACTGAGGGCTACATAGTATCAACTAAGATAGGGATAAGATCGATGGTGAGGCTACGATGAGGAGAGGACCACCCACTTGGCATAGATTACTAGTGCCACTACAATGCTAGATAAGATGACGCTTGAGCAAGATTTAGCATGATATCAACTACAACTCATGAATCGCAAGAGGGATCAGGCGATTGGTGCACGAGGGGAGCCCTTGAATACATAGGTTTCTCCTACCTCTATAGTTATACTAAGATTGGTAGGTTTAGATATTGGCATGGAGATTCATAGATTGCATGTTCTCATCCAGGAGGCTAATGTGTAGCAGGTAGCAGACATGACCTACATCTCTCTCATGGCAAGAGATATCATACTGCTAGGCGATGAGGTGCCAAAGAGACCCATAACTACTGATTCTTAGTGGACCATGACACAAGAGATAGGGCAATCCTTAGCTCACTCCAGCCACAGAACCCATTAGACAGAGAGATCCTCAAGCACTAGTTCTAGGTGGACTTATAGGGAGGGTGGCATTGGTGGAGGAGCTTCACAGGTAGGAGGCATAAGGTCTGCTTAGTACAAATGTTTTACCATATATTTATACTATTTTTGAGTGTAAGGTCAAGGACCTACACAGTTGTAGCCTGCGGGCATTTTGAACATATGCCTACGCATTATTTTTGACATATATATATGATATGACTTTTATGAGACTCATTATATGTGTATATTTATTTATTTTATGTTGATGAGATGCATATGGATGCAATGCTTATACGTTATATTGATTTGATGCTATATGATGTGATGTATGGATGACATGCACTTAGATGATGGATTTATGACTAGATATTGTGATCTAGATGTGTAGATGGACTACTATGATGTATGCATATGGATACACTGTTTATTGTTAAATGCATGTTTAATAAACTATACTTGTATGCATTTAATTTATGTTGTTATGATATGATGAATGCAATGTATGTAATGCATTATTTTACATGATGAAGTTCTAATGTAAATGAACTTGTATGCTTTAATCACTTAAAACATAATGTATGAATGCAATATGTGCTAAGCAATCTAATGGATGACACCACAAAATTTATAACAATCATGAAAGTAATTGATATATCTTGTCATAAGAATTAACCAATTAAACACCCATATGTGCTATGAAATGATGTATTGTTTCTATTTACAAGTTTTTGTAAATTAGAAGCTATGCATAACATAGTGGTCGTCTATATATCATTGTTGATATCCATATGATATCTAACCTATATTATGAACACTCCTAATAAACAAAATCTCATAAAAGGAATTGATAATTGAATGATTGAAATAGTTGTTGCTATTTGGAAAATTTTGAGGTTTTCCATGAAACTCAAACACCCTAGTTGACTTATCAAAAGTTGTATAATGACCATACTATACTTCTGAGAAATAAATTTTTCACTATGAAATACCAAGCTATTCATTACCCCTATGTTTCTAAATGAATATATTAGATGATACATAAGCATACCCCAATGCCAGGTGGGATTCATTCAGCCCATTGTTGTATTGGGGATCACCCTATGATTTTTGAGCATTGATCATTCCAAATATTCAAGCTCACCCCCTTATTTTCTTCAATTTATTGGGATACTTGATCATATATATAGTGATAAAAACTACTTTTTATTTTGTAATATATATTTTTTTTTTTGATCAAGGGATTTGATTTTATTTTGGGGATTTTTCTCTTTAATTTGTAAGCAAGGGATTTATTCAGGTAGGGGGTAAACTTGTTCTTTTTCCAATGACCACTAATCTATACCATTGTGCCTCACAAAATGAGCAAGTAACAAAACCTTTCACCTAAGGTGACCCAGACAACTTTTGTAGTGTTCATCCTTCCTTACCCTAATTCATATTGTTAATGTGTTTTATTAGTGATGATATTCTGATATACTAAGTGCTTTCAAAACTAGACCTCATCTACAAAAGCAAAGCAAGATTTCTACAAACTTTTGAGAAGACCATTAGGTATGGTTGAATGACTGAAAATCCCTAGTATATTCTTCATAGCAATAGGAGGGGTTATGTTGAGAAACACAATTACTCACAAGGGTGATGGATGATGATGATAATGCATAGATGCATGATTGAAACACAAACGTGGTGTTGTTTGTAAGATTGCAAACACAACCTATCCTAATGCAAGTGCGACAGATGGAGATGCCTAATGCAATAAAATTAAAATGAATGCATGTGCAATATGAAGATGCATAATGCAAATGTAATGCAATGTTTTTAGATTATATTGCTTTTTGATTTTTATGGATTTTGAAATTTTCCAAATTTTTACATTTTTGAATTATTATGTGAAACGCCTTAAGATGAAGGATGTTGAGAGGTTCAAGCTCTTCAACACCTTCCAACGATACCAGGTGATATGTTCCAGGTCCAATCTGCTCTGAGATGATGTAAGGACATAACTAACTAGCTGTAAATTTAGCTCGCAAGTGCGGCGATAGGTTTGAGTTTTGTTGGTTCTCTTTCAGCACAAGATAACCAACCTTGAAGTCTCGCAAGTGGACTTTATTATTGTAAGCTTGTTTTAAGCACTCTTGATAAACACAGAGATGCTCAAGGGAATTCACACGACGTTCATCAAGAAGCATCAATTGATCTAGGTGATCTTGCCATTGCAGTGTCATCATCGATTAACTCTTTCAATGCGATGCACAACATTGGAATCTCTAACTCTAGGGGTATAATGGCCTCAATACCATATACTAGTGAAAAAAGAGTTGCCCCAGTGAGCATCCAAATGCTAGTCCTATAAGCCTATAGCGCAAGGGGCATCTGAATGTGCTATTCTTTGTGGTTTTCTTGTATTGTCTTTTCAATATTGTTATCATTGTCTTGTTTGAGGCCTCAACTTACCCGTTTGGCTGCGAATAATATGGAGTTGCAAAACTGTGTTGTATATTGTACTTAGACATTAAAGCCTTAAAAATTTTGTTCTTTAATGAGGTTCCATTATCTGAGATTATTTTGTATGGTATCCCAAAATGACTAATGATATTATGAAGTATAAACTCTGCAATACATGCTCCAGTTGTCATTGTCAAGGGAATGACTCCCACCCACTTTGTAAAATACTCAGTATCCATTATAATAAATGTATGCTAACTCGATGATGGAGGAGAGATCTTACCGATTAGATCCAAATCCCACTGAGTAAATGGCCAAGCCACTTGAATGGGTTGTAAGGCCTGCAATGGCAAGTGCATAATATTAGCATGATGCTGAAATTTAATGCATTTCTTGACATATGCGGTGCAATTCCTCTCCATAGTGGGTCAATAATAACCCATTCAAAGGATGCACTTGACAATGGCCATGTCACTAAAATTTCCATCGCATGTACCATCATGAGCTTGCAAAATTGCCCAAGCTGATTCTTGGAGCTCAAGACAACGAAGGAGAATTCCATCGTAGCTTTTGCGGTACAAGATGTCTCTGAGCAAGACATACTTTATCACTTTCAGTCTGAATGTGCATTTTGTGGCATGCAACAATCCCTGGAGGATTAAACCAAGTTTGAGGAAGTCATGTAATTGTGACATCCAATCCTAATAAGCTTCTACCTTGACTGTCAATATGACTTGTTCCCCTAGCATTTCAATGTGCGCAAATGCAGACTAGAATACAACATTATGGTGAATGATAGTGGCATTTTCCATAGGACCCTACGAGATCAAATATCCTTAGGATGTCTTCTTGAGAAAGTCTCTGGCTTTATAGAACCACTCATGGTTTGGTTCTATATGAATCATATTTACTGATTCCTTGTTATCAAAAGTTGCACGCTGCATCGTGACATGCGATAGCATATTTACATGAATGGTAGTAAAGTCAGCAAATGGATTCTGAGGGATTAAGGACCCTAAAGATGCCATAATGTTAGCAAATCTATTCGATGAATGAGGGATTGCCTCAATGTCATACCATTCTAGCTGGGCTAGATATGTGTTAGCAAGATTCTTGTAAGCTTTCAATATGGGACATCTACATTGAAAAAATCCCTTCACTTGATTGACTATGATCAGGGAATCACCAAAGATATTTAACTGTTTAATCTTCATGGTGATAGCTATTTGGAGACCTAATATTAGGGTCTCATATTCAGTATTGTTGTTGGTACAAGGAAATTCTAGCTTAAACAACAAGGGCATTGGAGCACCTTATAGCATGAAGTAGACAATTCTTGCACCACCCCCTTGCTCGCACTTCAAACCATCGAAGAACAAAGTCATGTCAGCTTTGTTATCTGGTTCTTCAGGTTCAGGTGCTTTTGATAATGCGAAGATTGCATCATCAAGAAGCTCTATGGTGAGAGGTCTACTATTATTTAGAGGTACCTCAACTAGCTAATCAGCTATGACCTATCCCTTTATGAACTTTTGTTTGATGAATTCCAGATCAAATTCTATCAATAGCATGATCCACTTTACAGTACATGTATTATGATATGTCTTTCTTATTATATACTGCAAAGTATTTTGTTTGGATATCACATATATTATATGACTTCACATATAGTGATGCAACTTCTTTGTTGCAAACACTACCATTAAACACAAATTTTTCACGTATGCATATTCGAGCTCATAACTCACCAAGGTGAAACTGATGTAATACATGGCTTGCTCTTTTCCTTGCACATTCTTTTGGGTCAACATGGTTCCCAATGCAAATTTAGTCATCAATATATAACAAAAAAGGCACATTTGGTCTTAGTCGAGCTAGCACTAGCGATGTTTCTAGGTATTGCTTTATTTTAGTGAAGGCTGCTTGACAGTCCTCATACCAATTGAATGGGACTCCCTTGTGTAGAAATCGATTCACGGGTTGAGATTTATCTGATAATTATGCGATAAATAACTTTATGAATGATACTTTGCCCTGAAGGCTTCTTAATTCCTTGATATTTGTGGGAGAATGCATCTCTAATATGTCCTTGACCTTCACTGGATCAACTTCGATGCCTCATTTTGAAATGATGAACCCCAAGACCTTCCTCGAGACCTCAACATGCTCTAAACGCAGCAATAACTTTACCAATAAGTCATCGGTGTAATCTTCCAAGATATTATGCATGTAGTCATGAAAAATATATGTCATGGATCATTGATATGTGGCACCAATATTTTTAAGGCCAAATAGCATAACTTTATAGCAGAATGTTCCCCATGGTGTTGTGAACATGGTTTTGTGCTAGTCTTCGATCTTAATTTGAATTTTATTGTAACCAAAAAAACTGTCCTTCAGGGAGAGCATCTCATGACCTGTAGTTGCATCTACAAGAGCATATATATTGGGAAATGGGAATGAATCCTTTGGTGTTACATTTTTGGGGTTTCTAAAATCTATACAGATATAGATCCTTCCATTAGTTTTTCCTACAGGTACCATGTTTGATACCCATTCTAGATAGTCGATGGAGATAATGACTCTACGTTCAACAACTTCTACAACTTGTCTTTAACCATTAAAGTTACTGTTGAATGCATCTTCCTGAGATTCTGCTTGATAGGTTTCCTAGTGGGGTCTAGTGAAAGGTTGTGAGTAACCAATTTTGGATCTAGTTGGCATATCCTTGTATGTCGAAGCAAAAATGTTAGGTCTCTCTTTTAGGAGATGGATGAGTGTGGCACGCTTATCAGGAGATAGACTCTCTTAGAATTTGACCTTCTTAGGATTAGTGGGATTATTACTGATATCCACATCGAAGGTCTCCTCTACTAACATGTGTGATCCCTCCTCAAGTTCATGAGGCATAAGGATCAAGTGCATGTCATCGGCTAAGTTTAAAGGTCCTACATAAGAATTTCCCGTAGCACAATAAACATCATGTGTAGATCCTAGTGCAAAATGAAAAGGTTGCAAAATTTCTTCATTAGGGAAGAAATATTCAAGCTCTAGTGGTGAGTCAGCTTAATCCCAATCAATAGCATCTACATTTAGGTGCAATGGTTTTGAGGAGTCGACTATATTGCAAAGTGGAGTGGTCAAATCAATGGATATCATATTGATAGAATGGATTAAATCTCTAGGATCATGTGTGTGTGATTCTACATTGATATAACTTCCATTCTTGAGATGTGGTTTTGGGGGTATGGGGAACTCTAGAACCAGTATATGGATAGACTCAAAAATAGGAATGCTAGGCTCAAGGAACTCCAAGTCCATCAGTGGATCAGGGAATACTATATGATAAATCATATCCAAATTAGGTGATCTCCCTCTGAGGTGCGAGCCAGGATAGACTCACCGATACATCTCATAGATGTTGATCAAATCATGATGATGGCACAAATAGTGAGGTCCAAGGTAAGCTCTCTCAGTCTCTTCATCGTCATCACTATCGTATATGAGTCCTTTACCCCTACCCACTAGGATTGGGCAATCAAAAATATGGGATCCCAGGTGAGACCACTCTTTTGCATCCTCATAGTCACTATCAACCATGAAGTATTCTTTAGTCTTGCCAATTTGTTCCATGTGTAACAGATGACGTAGATTTAAAGGGCCTAAGTAGGCCAACTAAGTTTCATCCTCATATCATTCATGGTGTGAGGATATCTCATCATCATCTATTCCAAAATTGCAATTTGGTCCATCACTTTCGATAATAGACTCTACTATACCCATATTTTGGGTCTGCATGCCTACGTCGTTGGTAGCTTCATGGATTTAATTTTTCAAGTCGGCTCTTGGATTGTCTCTTTGATTTACCTCTACCACAGTGATCTCATGATAGATCTTCGATGGCCCTTCTGAGACATAGGGTACCAGCCTATTACCCCCTCATAAATAATAAGGGTTAGGGTGATACAAATTCTAGTCCACATCATCCCCCAACACAAGGTTCAAAAAATCTAAAGATGCTTCTAGGAGCTCATCCCATCCTTAGATATGATAGCCTAACCCAAACCTATCATTTGGTAGCTGATACTATGGTTCTATGGGAATTCTACACACCTACTCGAATAATCCCAAGTTGTAACCATGCCAATGGTAACGCTCAAAATAGTGCAAGGTGAATCTAGGGTTAGATAGATAATGAAAATTTACCATTAATGGTTCATCATCCTATTCATCTATGGGTGTGTGATATGTCAGTTGGTCTAGCCCTCCATATATGAAGTTTGTCTGGTTGGGTGGAACTCCTAGTGGTACCACCGTCCCTATGGGATAGTTATAGGAATGAGGTCAACTCATATCTTATGTAGTTTCGATAATTGGTGTGAACATCACATTATGCACAATGTACTCTTCTAACATAGAGTTAACCCAATGCATGGTCACCTGTAGTGTAGTTGAACCTGCTAAAGACACAGGTGAGGTAGGCTGAGGTGCCTCCTTGAATTGATTTTGAGCATCCCCGTCGTCCATGGGAGTAGGACCCTCGATAATTTCTTCCTTAGGATTTTTCTTGTACTCTTTGTTGCCCATAACTGCCTTAAGCTTCTTATAATTCCTAGGTATTTTGGATGTCGTAGGTTTATTTGAAGTTGCTATAGTGTGCTTTGATAGTTGCAGTGCTATCATGGAAGGTCCCACGTATACTCCTTTGAGTTTACCTTCTAGATGTATAATAGGCGACATCGGTCGTATATCCAGATGCGTTGAGGGAAGAATGAAATCCCTTGACAAATCTACTAAGTTCACATATTTAAATGGCTCTTCATTCAAAGGTACCATGTGAACTTATCTCTCGTGTATATATTTTATACACTGATGTAAGATCGAGGGAATGCAATGCATTTCTCAAATCCAAGGCCTCCCCAATAGGATGTTATACTACATGGTACCTTCGATTACATGACATCACAAATATGGTCTTGAGTCTAACCTAAATTGAAAGAACTATGGTACCTACCGTTGAGCATAGCGCATCGTTGAATTCTCTCAAGGTGAAAGTGGAAGGTACAATATGTGACTTTGACAACTTCAAATATGTTAATGCCTTGGTTGTAATTATGTTGATTGATGATCCTATATCAATAAAAACCCATTTTAAAGGTGTGTGATTAAAACATGCAATGATATATAGCGGTGGGTCCGCTATAACAGTGGAGACCGTCTTAATCCCATGATCACTGAATTGAATGATCAGTTCATTGCACTATTGCACATGTCCTACGAAGTTTGTGAGTGCTTTAGGATCTTGGGACTGAACTTTTATTGACCTTATAATATCCATAAGTGTATCCCTATGCTTAGGAGACTACTGAATCAGTTCATAAATTGACAACTTTGTTGGAGTTATCTATAGGCTTTGAACTAGCCTACTCCTAATGATCACCACTGATCTTGTAGGTGGGCCTGGAATATTTTGATCTGGACTTTGTTGAGGCACAATGTGCATTATAATGGGTGTTGGAGGTGGATTTGGTCTTTCATACCTCCCTTGTCTTGTGACAATATTAACCATGCCAACGAATCCTTGAGTTGGTGGTTCAACCTGCACTTGATTCACATGACTAATATTGTTCCTCGTTGGCTCATGATTTGGTAAGGGATTCTTGAAGATACCCATATTTTGGTTTTCTAGAACCTAAGGGTTGTCCATAGTTAACTCTCCTCTTTCAATCATGTTTTGCACTACATGTTTAAAACTCTAATATCCTTCGATGTCGTGTCCTTTTACCCTATGGAAAGCGCAGTACAAATCAGCCCTATACCCCTTTAAATTAGGCTACAAAGTATCTCGTATATGAGTGCACTCCCTGTACTCACTATGAAGGGGTAGATTAGCCCAAGCCAATCAGTCCTCTCACTCAACACACTCCTTTTGATCAAGGATGCATTGTTCACTTATGCATTTCTTGAAAAGACGCCTATGCAACCTTTGACTTTGAGTATCCTCATTTTTTAGGTGCTCACGCTCTGCACGAACATCCTCTAATTGATCTTAGAGAATTTTCTATCGTTGTTCTGACACCAATCTCTATTATTGATCTATAAGATCGGTCATGTGCGGTCTCTGGTGTCCTTGCTTTTTTCAAGAAAATTTATTGAAATGACCTTTGATAGACTTATTTTCCATGCCTTTGCCCTTGTTTGTGTATACGACATTCATGTTTTGGTGTTGTATGTACTCTGTGCCTAGATTGGTTGATGAGGAATTCATACTACGAGAACGCTTAGAGCATTCTCCTAATTATCTAATGGTGTGATGTGTGCTCTCACTACGAGAAGTAGAATGAGAATGTGCAATTGAGGGTTTATACCCTAACTACCCTAAGACTCTGTCTAAACAATCCAACTACCTAGTGCACCATGACTCATGTGGTGGCCTACCATTGACTCCAACATTTGACATGTCAAATATGAACTTGCTAGGTTCATTGTTGTTTGGAGTCTATGAGGGTCTGCACCTTGGGGAATCCCTCTCTTCTTACCCCTACATGGGTGGATTTTTTGCTTATCTATTATGAACTGATGGGGGCCTTGAGCCTCCCTTATCTCAAGTATAGATAGGAATCAATCTATTTATTGTTCCTTCCTCAATGATGTACTCTTCACTCGATCCAATGGATCCACAAGGTGTACAATCATGATATATACTTCCATGCACAAATCCCCCAAGTTGGGATCTCTAAGTGGGGTGTTCTATCAAGAACCTACGCGCGTAGAGTTATCCCATCTAATGCTCATCGAACGTCATTCAAGAGGATCTTGTGATTGAGGATTCTGCGTGTTGTGTTGTGCATTGGGTGGAACCTCGACTTCAACCTTGGCTCTATGCTGACATCAACTGCTTCATGTAACAACCATGATATTATATTATCTCTTATGTAAATTTTAAAGCACACAAAGAAAAAAATGATGATTATCTCTTTTAAATGTTCTTTGTGAGCCCTAATTGGTTTGATGTGTTTTGAGATTTGTTGAAAACTTAAACTACTCTCATTGTGTTTGAAATTATTGATGATATACTCAATATTTTAAGGCTTTCACTTGTATACTCACAGCTTGACAACCAGCAATGAAAGTCATGATCATGTAAGCCAACCTATAATGTGTGGTGACGAAGTCCACACATGTTTAGGGAGCACAGGTCCTCCCGATTCTCACCCTCTTCACCCGCAATCAGTGATATACGTCTCTAAAGAGAGATACATGCAAATTTTCCATGGGCTATGTCAGTTCTTGGAGTCAGTATTGGTCTAGTAACAAGGATCAAGGGATTTGGGCTAATGGATAGAAATAATTACCATCGTCATTAAACCCTACTAGTGGTTGGATATGACTTCCAGCTCACTAGCGTTTAGATAGTACGTGGTGCATGTGGTTCTTTTTACTTTTGAATGGAAATAAAATATATTGAAGAGCACTCGAATGAATTTCCTACATGAATTTTTATCTTTTAGATAATGCACGTCTATGCTAGATGATATTCAGATAATGCACACTAATCATGAAGGAGTGGCCACTAATTGGACCTCATACATGCAAACTCAAAAACATAACCTAGACCGCTCAAGACTAGGGCATATTAAAAATAGAATTTTGTTGTTCCTAGTAGAAACCTAAGAGCATATAAGCATTTTTATTTTTACTCTTTCACTATTTTTTCCACTTAAACCATCATTCTACTGCATTCAGACTGTCAAAAATATAGACAAACACAAGAAAACACAAAGAAATGATCCCTACTTGAGATCCAAGTTTGATGGAGAAATTGATGTCTATGATTTTTCTATCCTCTGCTAGCCACGACTGAGAGGTGCGGATGAGATGGTTACCTATAGTTGAGAGGTACGACTAAGACTGTTAATCACGGTTGTCACCCTACAAAAAAAAACACAATAAATCAGTCATCAATAGCATAAATTGTGAGGTTCCCATTGTGATTGCCATCTGTAACCATCCAGAAAGCATACACCTAACTAATGCATCAACTGATATCAAATATTAAAGCAATAAAGAGCTAGACAACAATGAATTTAATAAGAATGGGGTTTCCTTTTATTAAACTTTACCAAGTTTGATTACATTTACGTCCCTCTTAGGGATAATGTTAATACAATCAATACAGTTTTGAAGACCCTCTAAACAAGGGGATGGTTTAATCCACAAACTTTATGATAGGACACAAACTTCTCAAGATAAATTATGATATTCTTCTCCATGATTAGATGCATATGCTACCTTTAATACCTTGCAAATAGATGGATCATGTAAAACTTGCATTCAAGAAACAACACAAAATTAATAAAAGCAAAGGAGGCCTCTCTTGATGAGGCTTATGGAGGAATCTTACATAAAGAATGCTAAAGAAAGCAAATGAAACATATAATTTGTAAAAATATGCAATATATCAAGAAATTCCAATAAAACATGTAAAGAAACATGAATCTATTTAAGTAACATCCTAATTAACCGTTAGAAACATGAGTTGCATGACATGAACACAAACTAGTTTATAATTTATGAATGCTAAGAAATGAATAAGGTATGCCCTAAATATAAAAATTTAACTATGCAAAAGCATCATATAATATTAATCTATGATGAATCTACTAAAATAAATGCATAGAAATGGAAATATATTGATAAAACAAAGAGAAACAGTGATCAAACCCTCATCACATGTCTAAGGCATAGCTAGCACTGTTAGCCATGACTGAGGTGAAAACATTTTTGCTCTCCAAATCTGGGATTGAATATCCAATTCTCCTTTTTGAATTGATGTTTAAGGATCGCCATGATATCCTCTGATGATTTTTGTGGTTGAATTATTTTAATTCATGATGGAAAAGGTTCAATTGCGAGTTCTAGATCTCCTAGCCTCCTAGGATCTCCATAGATTCTAATGCATTCATGATTGGCAAGTTAGCTCTCTCCAAAAGGTTGTAATTGAGTCAACAATTCAGCAGGGCTTCATTGTGCTCAAATAAAAACTTCTCTAGACTTCTCCCCAATTTGGAGGGGGGTATTATAGCATTCTCAAGTCCTTGGTCTAGCTTCATGGAGAACCCAAGAACAAGAAACCTACAGTTGGATCAGTTGGAGGAACCTTCTTGATGATTCCCTATACAAATCCATTTGAATATCTATTACCTAGGCCATTATAACCAAATTTGGCTCAGCTTGGGATTCAAAATAGTTTTTATGCTAGTTACGGGTCTGAGGCACGGCTAGCACTATTAGCCACGGGTGCCAGCTGTAGCTAAGGCTGAGTTAGCCAACTCTACCTAAATTGAGTGGTTAAAACAACTGCTTCATCGTGGAGCTTCCCAAGATCATTCATATGGTATGTTAGCATGTCCCATATGAGTAGTCACCTCAACATGACATGTTTTAGGTGTCTACACTCACATCCTCTCTAGGCTTGGGGGCAAGGGGTATGTAGAAGAACCAACAATTCAAATTTCTAATAATATTTTTTTTATTCCATCATTACCCAATGATGAATCCATCATATTCTTATATTCTATATTGGAAAGAATGCCCTAACAATATCATAAGATATTGTTTATTCAAGAAACCAATACTAACTAGGGAAAACACAGGTGGTCTGATTATGTTTGCTAGATTGAAGTTAATTTTGAATTAGATAATATTACCCCTAATTTGGACTATTTTGAAGAATGTAATTTTTTAAAATGTTGATCTTTCATTAAGGCACAATATTACATCAAGCGGGTGGATATACACACCTCCAGTAGGGTCCCTAGTATCTATTACATAGCATATCCGCAACATATGAGAGGGAGAGATTTGAACCTGGGGCCTCTCCAACATGAGAGTTTTAACTACCCACTTCTCTCCAACTCCCCCACATGGGTGGATGAAAAAGGCAATTTCATAAATAATGAGTCTCCTATAGATGTTAACATAGGTACCTTGGAACAACCATGCATAGTTAAAATTAGGGTTGGCCTATCTATTGAAGAGCAAGCCATCTTTATTTCTTTGCTTAAAAGGTACAAGGATGTCTTAGCCTTATAATATTTTTACATACTTTGAATGGATGAGAATTTTTTTTTTTTTTTTGGTAATTAAGGAACAATTTCATTACATCCGAGTTTTCCAGGTTGACCCAAAACCTTTTACAAAAATCAGCACTATGCTATTACGGATCAAAACCTCAATAGGGACAGTCTATCCTTCGCTACGAGTACCCTTCTGAGGCCACCCTACCAAGAAAGAGCACAACCCCTTACCCATATTTACAAACACCTTAGAACACAGCAAGCAACCCAATGCATTGCTTTCTTGCTGCCCCAGCCATGGAAATGTGACCTGTTGTGAAATCACGATGTCCTTAAGTCTTCTCCTTCATTTTTTTTGGAGAGTCACAAAATGGTGACATGTTGCAAAAATGAGACATGTCACGAAATCATGACATTCTGCCTTCGTTCTACTCCTTTGCCGCTATAAGTCGCATAAATGCGACATGTCACGAAAATGAGCCATGTCACAAAATCGTGACATTCATCTCCCATTTTGCACACTTTTTCATCTTCCAGCTACGAAAATGTGACATGTCACAAAATCACGATGTCCTTAAGTCGTTTCCATATTTTACTTTGGATAGTCATGAAAATGCGACCTATCGTGAAAAAGAGACATGTCGCAAAATCGCAACATTCTGCCTTCGTTCCACTCCTTTGTCATTGCATGTCATGAAAATGTGACATGTCATGAAATCGTGACATTCGTCTCCCATTTTGCACTCTTGCTGCTTCCATCCGTGAAATTACGACATGTCACAAAATCGTGACGTCCTTAAGTCTTTTCCTTCATTTGCTCTGGATAGTCGTGAAAATGTGACATGTCATGATAATGAGACCTGTCACGAAATCAAACCAAATTGCCTTCATTCTGCTCCTTTGGCACTACCTGTCGTGAAACTGAGACATGTCACAAAATCACAACATTCATTTCCTATTTTGTTCTCTTGTTGCTTCCAGCCGCGAAGAATCAACAAGTCATGAAATCGCGTCGTCCTTGAGTCTTTTCCTTCATTAGCTGTAGATCGTCATGAAACTGTGACATGTCAAAAAAGTGACATGTCACGACATCGTGACACTTCTGCCTCTTTGTCCTCTTTTGTTGCATTTGGACATGAAAAGGCAACATGTCACAATATCACGACCCATTCGCCTCCTTGCTCCTTTTCTTGGCTTTTGCCAGTGAAAATCCAACGTGTCATGATATCGCAACACTTTTGCCTCCTTACTCTTTCTCTTCTCTTGTGGTCATGAAAATGTAACATGTCGCAATATCACGACACTTTTTCTTTCCTACTCTTTCTCTTCTCTTTTGGTCATGAAATGCTAGGATCCTCTACCAAGCTAGGAATGATCGGAAGGCCCAACACGTGTTTAGGGAAGCAAATAAAACATCTGATATCTTGGCCAATATAGGTGATGCGTAGTTGTTATACCATCATTAATTCTCAAAGAATCTGTCAATCCAGGGCAGTGTACAAGGCTATCTGCGGAAGAAGAAGTGAAACAGCTATAACTTAGGTCAATCTAGGGCAACAAGTCTTTATTGGTGGAACCGGTTTGGTGGGGGGTTTTGGAGCATTCCTATCTCTAAATTGCATGAATTAAATCTTAATCTAAGTTGCAGAATTGGAAACTAATCACTAACCTACGGAAATGAAGTCCTAATTACAATTGCGAGAATGAGACCTAATTATCGATTAACGAGTTAGCGAATTGAAAGTCTGATCCTAATTGCGAAAGGAAATCTAATTACTTTTGCAGTAATGAAAGTCTAGATCTAATGTGGAAATAAAAACTATCAAAATTCTGTAACAGAAGGTTGTCAATCCTCTGTTCAGATTTTGACAGCAAAACACAAAAATGCAGGAAATTGCTGAAAAACAGTAAATTCTAGAAATAACAGTTCTGAAAATAAAGTGAAAGCTTGGCTGAAAGTAAGATTGCAACTAAAACATTAAGCACAAGATTTATTTTAACATGAATGAACTAATACTGCAAATATTGTCAACTTATTCACAAGCAATTTACATAACAAGTTACGCAACTCATTCTACTGCAGCAAAATCAGAATAAAAACATGTTCTATTAGTCCTCCTCCTAGGTCTGGAAGTGGCCAGCCTCTTTGTCGAGAAGAAGGTGTAAGTCTCTCTCTCTTTCTAAATCTTAATCACACTCATTTACAAGTAAATTGAAATAGAACTGGTGCACTTTATTGATCAAAAGACATGATTACAAGAATTCTGCTAAAAAACTGTTACAGGACTATAACAGTCAATTCCTAGTTATACTCTGTATTTAGCTTCCTTACTCTATTTTCTATCTATCTGCTATTTCTCTACCCCCTTCTCTATAGCTCAACCTGAATGGGAGAAATATTTATAGCTATCCTATGATCTGATTACAAACAAAGAATATCTCAAAAGATCTAATCCTAAAATGCTGCAACAAATTCTGGTTTTATCCTAGAAGAGGACTAAAACCTGATCTTTCCCTTAATGATGGCTTTGGTCGGCAACGACGGCAAAGACGAGATGGAGGATATTTCTCTTTACTTTTTCCAACCTTTATTTCCATTTTTCTGCCTTCAAAAATCGGTCAAAAAGGTCAAAATCACATTCTGTTCTTCATTCGAAGATAAGTGGCTTCATTCGAAGACAGTGCAGTTTTCATTCCGAAGATCGCTCATTCCAAAGATACTGCATTCTCATTTCGAAGATCGCTCATTCCGAAGATACTGCATGCTTCATTCTGAAGATCCGCTCATTTCGAAGACGCTGCATTCTTCATTTCGAAGATCCGCTCATTCCGAAGATGCTGTGTTTCTTCATTCTGAAGATATCTGTTCATTCCGAAGATGCTTCGGAATGAACAAATGTATGCTTTTCCTTTGATTTCTTCTGCATCTCTCAGGTGGGTTATCTCTTAAGATCAAATTCTAATGGTCTCCATTCCTTTCCTCATGTGAATTCCATGCCTTGCTATTTATGGACAACTGGCTGGAATTTACATGGGAAAGACCAGTTTTTGTTGCAGCACAACGAGTTTGCTTGCATCATTGTTGCCAGATTTAGGTGAAGTAAATGCTTGAAACAAATCAAAATATGATTAGTGAAATGTTGCTATTATTCTAAGCATATCTCATTGTAGCAAATCATAACAAAAAGAACACAAAACTATGCAAAAAGTTGTAAAATCAGCATATAATATCTCAAATACATTGATCATGCAAAATGGTTAATATACAACATATTAAATCAACTTAACTAACATATCAGATAAAACATAAGAGTTTATAGGCATTTTTAGTGTACAAAACATGTTATGATTGAGGCATTTCCAGGCCTCATCATTTTCCCCCCAACTTATATTGATGCATGCCCTCATGCATTCTGTTGGGCTATGGAATCACAGATGTCCATGTTCAGATTCCATGACCTGTAGAATAACTTCTTGCCTATGTAATATCCTCTATTTTCCTGAATGTTTCTAAGCCAATCTTCAAATTGTTCATCAGGCTGTTCATCTTCTTCAAAGTAAAATGGAACTGGAGTAATGATGGTTGGAGGCCTGAACCTGAGACCTATCCAGTTATGTTGCATGACCTGGATCAGTTGGACTACACCTTCTGCTCTTCTTCTGGACCACTCTAGATTGATGGGGGAGATAGGTTCTCTTTTCCTTAAAGACATGGAAAGTTCATTCCATCTGTCTCTGCATACTGACAATGCTGGAAAGAAATTGTGATCACAGAAATTGTTAAATCTGGTCACACAGTCCCTCAAATTGTTCAAGTACATTCTCTTAATATCATCCCTGTTCATCATTGAAAAGTGCTTCTGAGTGATATTTAGGTGATTTGGCTGGATTGCTCTGACTAACAACTCAGCCCTTGTTTCAATCACTTTATTCTGCCTTTTCTCATGATCCCAATAAAGCTGATTTTGCAAGGTAGACATAAATGCTCTCAATTGAACATCTCCAATGTAGATTTGAGGATGAGAGTCAACTTCCTCTGGAATGAAGAAACTATGCAAAAATAGTTCACACAGGAGATTTTTCTGTTCAAAAGGGACTGTCAAAATATGCCTCCAGAAAATCTTCAATAGTGTCCAATTTGTATGGAAGGTTTGAAGTAATCCTCATGACATGCCATCTAAGGTATTTCTCCTTCAAAATAAGGCTGTAAAATCTGGCTGGCCGTCTAAATTGGACTAAAAACTCAACAATTTGGCACAAGTCAGATACCTTTTCTTTCAATGCCTGAATTTATGTGTCCTTGGCTTCTAGTTGTTTTGCTTCCAGTTTGAATTTTTTAGTTTTATTGGCAAGCTGTTCATATCTAATCATCCAGCTAGCTATGTACGCATTGTACTGGCTCTAAGGACACGAGTATTAGGTGGTCTTACTACGAGGGGGAATCCTAGGCACCGGATTTGTCTAAACTCCTTTTTCTGCCACTTCCATTGGCTGTTCATCTATCAATATCTCTACTTGCACCCCCTTATTTGCTATTTCTATGGGGTTATCATCAAATAGTATTTCTACTTGTACCCCCTTATCTATTGTTTCTATTGGAAGTGTAACAAGTTGAAATGCAGGGACCTCAGTAGGAGTACTTACTTGAACTTTTTCTTGCTGTTGGGATTGTTCTTGTTCTGGTGGCTCATTTTCAGCATCCTCTGCAATATTCCTCACCATTTCTGAAGCATCTTCAGAACAAGAAGGCACTGCTTCAGAATGAACAGGCACTTCTTCAGAATGAAGGAGTGCTGTTTCAGGATGAACTTCTATGTCTGCCTCAACAGAATCATCTGCTCTTGATAAACCCAGAAGCAATTGAGCCAAATTATCTTCATCATGGAACACAGCTGGCTGCTTTTCAGATTGTGCCAACAACTTTTTTAGTTCTGCCACTTCCTGCTGGAGTTCTGCAATTTTTCTTTCTTGCATCTCAATGATGCTTTCTTTCTCTGTGATCCATCTGGTCTGTGTCTTGACAACACTCCTTGCTGCCCTCAGCTGCTCAGTGATGTCTTCCACTTCTGTTTCTGCTTCAGAAGCTGATGTAGACAAATCAGTTGCAGTTGGCTGTTCAACCAAATTTTCCTCTTCTGCTGCAACATTCTGTTCTTGTTCAGGAGGCTCTGTGAGACTGTCTACAAGGACATCCACCATATCTGTAGCCTGTTGAATTGTAGCCTCTTCCAAACCAACTTGCTCAGTTTTTGCTTCAGCTATCTGTTCAGGGAATTCTAGAAAATTGTCAGATTCTGGTTGTATCTCTGTGACATCTGGGCTACCTGGTCTATCTTCTTCCTCCATGACCTATTCTGTAGTCTCTTTCAAATGGATTCTTGTAGACCTCCTAGTTCTAGATGCAAACTTCTTCTTTTTGCTCTATTTTTTGGTGACAGCAGGGGTCATGGGGTCAGTTTTTGATGCCTCTATTTCCCTTGTTTCACTTCTCTGTTCTGACAAGTCAGTTGCAGCTTCAGCAAACCGAACTCTCTTTTGTTTTTCTGCTCTGCTGCTAGTTCCAGATCCTCTTTTCTTTTGTCTCTTAGCCTGTGAAGTTGAAGGCTCAGGAGCAAGTTCTGTAACAGCTTCAGGGGCATCTTCTGCAGCTTCTTCTGCAGCAACCTCTGCAACATTTTCTGCAGCAACTTCTGCAATATTTTCTGCAGCAACTGTTTCCTCTTCTGCAGCAATATCAACAGTATTTGACTCCTCTTCTTCTTCACTTTCATCCCCAAAAATGACATCATTTAAATTAGAGTAAAACCTGTCAAAACTCCTAGGGTTTCCTCTGAAATGATGTTGGCAAATTAATTTGATAAGGCCATGATGGCGAAGGCTTCCTTTACCCTCCTGATATCTTTTTGCCATGTTCTTTAACTCTTGGTACAAATACAGGGGAAGATTAACCCTAACTTTTGGTTGTTGTCTACCATGTCTGAGATGGTTTAAAATTCGTAGATGATGCCCTGACAACAGCACATACTGCCCTTCACAGGTCAAAAACTTAATCACCCAGGTGGCTACTTCATCCCAGGGTTCTTGCAGGCTAGCCCTTTTTAACCCCTTGCATGTGTTGTTATGGGTTAAATATTCAGGTTCTCTATCATTCTCTTCTACAAACTGATTAACTACATTTGCCAATGTGTTCTTGCCAGATCTAGTAATTGAAATTCCCTCTAATGGCAGCTCTGTAATTTGACTTAAAATTTTAGGGCTTACCTCAATAGACATGTCGTTGACATGTGCTCGGTTGTTTCTGAACGTGTGGGCAAACATGCCAGCTAAATCTTCTGAAGACCCATTGAATTTGTCCAGAAATGTCATAAACCCTCCGTCTTCAAAAATCTGCACAACTGCCAGATTTTCTCGGAGGAAATTGGTATCTGCAGGTTCTGTTCTGATCTTGCGTCCCATTTTTCTCTGTTTAAAACTTGTACACTGCGGCTGCTGTCCTACTGCAGGATTTTTTGGCTGTTTCCTGTTGCTAATTTGTAGAGTTTAGAACCTTCGCTGCCCTGTTTCTCCTTCTTCTTCGTCTTCTTCGGAATGAGCCGTATTCTGTGCACTGTACCTCGCAACACGTCTTCAGAAAGAAGGATGGCACACATATCTACTTCTGCACTGTACACCTGTTCGTTGATAATTGCATGGATGTCCTTGCCGTCAGATCCACGTCATCAGTTTTGTAGATTCTCACGTGCATGTTAATTGACATTAAAAACTGGTGGCATATGGTTGCAGATTCTCCGTATTTCCAATGAGTGCAAAAACAGACCATGTGTTGATTGACACGTGTCCCTTCTTCGCATGCAACTAAGAAAAAATCTTAATTTTGTCGTATCTTATTTTCTTGGACGCCACGTGGAAATGCTCTTTCCGAAAATGCAAATGAAATTTCATTCCGAAGATTATGACCTCATTTCGAAGACAAGTCTTCATTCCGAAGACAAATCCTCATTTCGAAGATTATGACCTCATTCCGAAGACAGGTCTTCATTCCGAAGACAAATCCTCTTTGCAGAATTTTCATTCCGAAGATCAATCCTCATTCCGAAGATTAATCCTCATTTCGAAGATCAAGCTGTATTGTGAAAGTAAATCGTCATTCCAAAGACAGACCTTCATTCCGAAGATAGATCTTCATTCCGAAGATGATGCGGCAAATCGTCATTACGAAGACCAAGTTTCATTACGAAGACAAATTGTCATTCGAAGACAAAGTTTCTTTACGAAGATAAAGTGCAACATTCATTTTCTTGTCATTACGAAGATAATTTCATTCCGAAGATAATACAGCAAGTATTGTTTTTGACATTCTTGTTCGAAGATTAGGCGAGAAATCAATATTATCATTCTTAAAACATGTTTTTAAGTATGCCAACTCTTATGAATACCTTTTATGCTAATGGTTAATTGTCACATACTATATACCAATCATTTTACAATGAAGAAATGTAAGAAATATATACCTGATAAAAACAGTTAATGCCAGTTTTGAAGAATGACTGCTTTTGTTGATATTCTGCTGAGATTTTCTGCAACATTTCAAAACAAGTGCACTAGGTGAATTTGTACAATGATGATTCAAAAATTTCTCAAGGTTATGCATGCCAGAAAACTGGTTTTCATGCATACCAACCCAGTAGTGCCTTAAAAAGGTTTTCACTGCTGAGTTATTCATTTTCTCTCTTTTTTTTTTTTTTTTTTTTTCCCCATTTTTTTTATTTTTACCTCTCCTTTTCTCTCTTTTTTTTTTTTTTTTTCTTGATCCTGACTATGCCCATGAAGGAATTTCATGATTTCCCCTGAAACCATGCCCATGAAGGAATTCATACTCAGAATTTATTCATCTTTTTGTTTTCTATTTTTCTGATTTTTTTGTATTTTCTATTTTCTTGAAATCCATTGATCATGTTGATTGTTTTGAAGTGGAAGAAGGATTCTCTTCCACTGCTTGTGTATCCAAACTATCAAGTTGCTTCAAGAATTCTTCTTTAGTCAGAGGTGTATGGTATACCCTGAGGCGATGTCCATTCACTACCAACTTTCTTCGTGACCCATCAATGGGGGATAAACGAGCTGCTCCATTGTTGAATACCTCTTCAATCCAGTAAGGTCCCAACCATCTAGTTCTCAGTTTTCCAGGGAAGTCCTCATATTGAGAATCGAACAGTAAAGCCCAATCTCCTTGTTGGAGTTTCCTCTGCTGAATGTGACTGTCATGCCACAACTTCCTCTGCTACTGAATTACCTCAGTTTGGTGCAGAGCATCCAATCTAAGTTCATCCAATGCATTCAACTGTAGAATCCTGTCTATCCGTATCTGCGACAAGTCAATTCCAATTTCCGGTCGTTGTGCGCAATGTTAGTAGCTCAAATTCAATAGGTAAGAGAGGCTTTTTACCAAAGACTAGTTCATAAGGTGTGAATCCAGTAGTGGACTTCCAAGTAGTATTGTAGGCCCAAACTGCTTCAGGTAGTTTGTCTAGCCAATTTTTCCTATGAAAAGCTACTATTTTTGTCAAGATGCGTTCTAGTTCTCTGTTTGTTACTTCAACCTGGCCATTTGCTTGTGGGTGGTAAGGTGATGATTTCCTATGTTTGATTTCATACAATTACTGTAAATACTTTTATGACTTTGGATGCAAATTGGGGTCCTTGGTCTGTGGTGATAGACCGTGGAGCTCCAAATCTCTAAAAAATCTGAGTATACAAGAAATCAGTGACCTTCTCTTCACGAGCATGTTTGAAAGCACGCACCTCTACCCACTTTGTCAAGTAATCAGGGCATACTAGAATATGCACCTTTCCCTGAGAAGGTGGATCAATAGGTCCTACAAAATCAAGCCCCCACCTCTCAAATGGTTCTAAAACCATTTGAGGCTGCGATGGCATCTCATTTGTATGAGTGGGTTTCCCCATTCTTTGGCATGCATCACAATGCCTGATGTACTTTTTCACATCCTTGTGAAGAGATGGCCAATAATATCCTATCCCTAAGATTTTTCTAAGCTGTGCTTTTTACAGAATAGTGTCCACCCGAGGGTTCATCATGACAAGCTCTAAGGATATCATACACTTCATCCTTTCGGATGCACCTACGTAACACATGGTCAGGACTGCACTTAAAAAGCATACCCTTAATCCACTCAAAAGAAGAACTCTGTTTGATCAATTGTTTTTTCTGTTTTGAGGTGAAATGTGGAGGAACTTTCCCTGTGGCCAAATAATTGGCTATATCTGCAAACCAAGGTGATTGAACTGATATAGCAAATAGTTTTTCATCAGGAAAAGTGTCATCAACTAATTCCCCTTCATCTGTGTTCTGCAACCTGGACAAAAAATCTGCTACAACATTAGCTTTTCCTGGTTTGTTGATTATGGTAATATCAAATTCTTGCAGCAACAGCAACCAACGAATAATTCTTGCACTTACCATAGGTTTATTCATCAAATACTTAATGGTTGTATGATCTGTGTGAATAAATATTTGATAACATGTGATATAATGCCTGAATTTGTTGATGGCATAAATCACTGCTAGGAATTCTTTCTCAGTTGTTGTATAATTTTTCTCTGCTCTTGTCAAGTTTTTGCTAATGTTGTAGATGGTATAATGTTCACCATTATCAATTTGTCCTAATCTCTGCTCCAATTCTTGTATTGGAGGCATCGATTTGAATGTGAAATGGTAATGTCCAATTAGGTCCTCTAAGCACAGGTGGAGTTATCAATTTCTCTTTCAGAGCTTCAAATGCTTCCTGACACTTTGCAGTCCAGGAGAATTCAGAATCTTTAGTCAATAAGGCAAACAGTGGAGTGGCTATTGTACTAAAGTTGGGAATAAACCTGCGGTAAAAACCAATGTGTCCTAGGAAACTTCTGACATTAGTCTGAGTTTTAGGAGGAAGGAGGTTCTTGATAATTTCAACTTTCTTTGGATCAACTTGGATCCCTTCTGGAGAGATGTGATGACCAAGAACTATCCCTTCCTTCATCATCATGAAGCATTTATCTGGATTTAAGGATAAGTGGTATGTTTCACGAGCGAGTTAAGACTTTATCAAGATTTTCCAATGTAAAATCAAAAGTTTGTCCACATCTTTGTGAAATCATCCATGTAAATTTCAACACTTTTGGTGGTCGGATCAGCAAAAATTGCTAGGACTTGCTCGTTGAAAAGTTCGTTGGGGCATTACACAAACCAAAAGGTAAAACCCTATAGGCAAATGTTCCCCATGGACATGTAAAAGTTGTCTTTTCTTGATCTTCAGGTGCAATCTGAATTTGATTATACCCATTGAATCCATCAAGAAAACAAAAGTATCTTTTTCCAGCAAGAGTATCTAACACTTGATCTATGAAAGGTAATGGAAAATGGTCTTTGTATGTCACCTTATTCAATTCTCTGTAATCTACACATACTCTCATTTTTCCATTTTTCTTAGGAACTATTACCAATGGAGAAACCCATTGACTATCGGAAATTGGGTAAATGAATCCTACTTCCGGGAGTTTTTCAATTTCTTCCTTCACAATATCTCTTAAGGCAGGATTCAATCTTCTTTGAAATTGTCTGACTGGCTTGACTTCTTCGGTATAGATCTTATGGGTACATATATCAGGATGAACTCCTGACATATCTTTGTAGTTCCAAGCAAAAGCATGAACATGCTTCTGCAAAACAACTATCAATTTTTCTTCCTCTTCCCTAGTAAGCTGGCTGTAGATATTCAAAAATTTGCATGGCTGGACTTCTATTTGTTTTGTATTTAGAAGGACTGAATTCACTCCTTCATACTTGGTGATTAAGGGATTAAGAGGACATTCCTATGATTAGAGAAACGAAGCAGTTTCTGTTTCATTGCTGCTTGAGGGAAGAATTTCTTGTATAGAACAGGTGAGAAGGAAAAATCGGATGATGGTGCCATCCATGTGATAGTGAAACAGAGTTTCCTTGTGATAGCACAGATGATTCATCTTCAGATTTTTGATTCTCCTCATTACTTATCAATTGTTGGGTATTTGTTGCTTCCCCTTCTAAACTTTGTTCATGCAGAACATTCATCGGGATTGTTTCATTTTCTAAGTTTTTACGTGTCACTGAGGTCTTACGTGTGTTCTCTTACTACTAAGGTAGCTAGTGTAGAAATGACCTCTTACGGTTCTTCATCTGAGTCAGAAAACCATAACTGGCCTAAAAATTTGCTAGATGGTTTTGCAGGAGGATATAAAGAAATTTGTTTCAGCTCAATACCATTTGAAATAGTCATATTTCCAGATCTGCAGTCTATAAAGGCTGCTGCAGTTGCAAGCCAAGGTCTTCCCAAAATAATGGGATATCCATGTGCTGAATTTCTTGGCTGTAAAACCAGAAAATCTGTAGGGAATTCCCAAGAAGAAACTTCTATAGGGACATCTTCAATGATTCCTTCGAGGTTTTGCTAGCGACCTATCGACCATTTCTAAAGCTGTAAATGTGGGGCTGAGATGTTTGAGCTGTAATTGTTCCATTGTATCTTTAGTCATGACATTTATTGCAGCTCCTAGATCCACTAAAACATTTGATATTGGTACTTGAACCTATGGTGATCTGTGATAAGCTGGGCTTCCTGGATCACTATACTTTGGAGGTAGTAGTTTTCCAGATAAGAGATCAGCTATCTTTCCTTCAACCTGCACAGTCTTGGGGAATGCTTTCTTCTTTCTTCCTGCTCTTTTAATGCACAAATTTTGGACAGTACTATTGATTTCTGGTATTTCCTTAATGGCTTGCAATAAGGGCAATGAGATAGTCAACTTTTTGAGTTCTTTGACCAATTCTGACTCAGAAATTTCTGGTATTACATTAAGTCTTTCAGGATATGGAACTATCCTTGGTAATTGTTCTGCTTGTGTCTCTTTTTCTATTGTTGGATCCAATTTTTTTGTTTCTTTTGTTGGTTGAATTCTCTCTGATTCTGATGATTCTTGCTCTTCATTATCTTTGGTTTCCATTAAAAGCTGGTTCAGGTACAACTTTTCCTGAACGGAGTTGAATATCACTACAATCAAGAACATTAATTTCAATATTTTCTTCGACTTCACCACATAGACAGGAGGTGTCTGTCTTACACTATTGGGATTAGTGACTGGTGAGCTGGCAATTGAGGTTGCTTCACTTGCTGTGTTTGCTATTTTTCTTGAAAATTTTGATTAGGTGCAGGCAACAAATGCTGAGTTTGACCTTGATTCCTTTGCTGCCTTGGATAGGACTGGTATTGCTGATTCCATTGTGGTTGGTTTTGCACCCAATGTGGATTAGTCTGATTTTGATTCCATGAGGGGTTGTTTTGATTCTGATTCCAGGCTGGATTACTCCAATTTGATTGTGGCCATTCTTGGGAATTTGTCCATTGAGGATAATTCCAAGGACGTTGGGGTGGTTATGATTGTCCCCAAGGCATAGTACCAGGATTATGCCCCCAATTTGTAGGAAAACGAGGGGGATTTTGATATTGAGAGAAATTCCCCCCTTGTTTTGGTCCAATATAGTTGAGTTCCTCGATCTGGTTTTCTAACACGGTTTTGAGTTGTGGTAGCAGGTGGCATTGATCGGTTGAATGCCTTTTTGAACAGATACTACAAATGGCTGAGATGGTTGTTTTATTCAAAGGACATTCCTGCAAAGCATGTTTACTTCTACATCTTGGGCAATAAATTGCCAAAGGTTCTGTATTTTTAGCTTTTGCAGAGATTTCCCCTAAAGTAGTGTTTAGATGCACTAGGATATCAGTTTTGAAATTTGCTAGTTCCTCTATCAGGTCCTTTACATCAGTGCCATTTGTGCGGTTTTTCTTCTTCTCTGCTTAGTGCGAGAGTAATTCCTGTAGAGATCCATAATCTCCTCATTATTGAGAGTGGTTACATCCCCTTTTCCCATTAAATCTAGAACTTCTCTGGATTCATCTTGCAATCCTCTCAAAAAGATAGTTTTACACAATTCTGGTTCTACTAGTCCACATCTCCTTTGAACAAAGGAGAACCTATCAAGGTAATCTTCCAAGGTCTCATCATCTTCCTGCTTGATTCTAAATAACTCATCCTTTCTATTCCTTACACGGCAGTATTCCTGATATTTGTCTAAAAAGACAGTCTCCATTTGATCCCAGGTTCTTATGGAATTTGGCTCTAAGCTCATGAACCAGCGTAATGTTGAATCCTTGAGAGTTGAGGGAAAAACCTTAAGTTTTTTATTGTCATTTATATAATCATAAGTCCGACACACTACCTTGAATTCAAACAAAAACTGGTCAGGATCTTCAGATACAACACCTCGGAAGGTGGGAAGTACTGAAGGTGAAATGGTCTTCATGGGAGAGTTTTGTGTTGGATTCAGATGAATAGGATATTCAAATGTTCTGGATGGTTGGAGCACATCCTGATCATCCCCTTCATTATGAACATAGCCATGCTGGCCATCTACATTGCCTGCCATAGTTTCTTGTTTCCTAGGAGAAGTTAAAGCTTCCCAAATTTTTCTCTCAAGAGGTCCAAGATTTTCTGTTGATGAGTCTGATGAATTATCTTCCTTAAGATATTCTGTTGATACAATTGGTGATTTTCCTTTCTCAAAATGTTCTACTGATGGTGAGACTGGTGATTTTTCTATCAGTCTTTCAGGTAGTTCAAACACAGGTGATTCACCCCTTAGGCGTGAAGATCTCCTTAATGGGACAAGCCAAGGATCCTTTGGGGTCTCCCTAGACTTACTCATTCATGTTTACTCCTAAATGACATAAATTAAGTCAATAGTTGTTATCTTACTCTGTTGTTATATTCAGATTTTAACCTGAATGTTCACAGTTTAGTATGATTACAGCTATTGGACTATTTGTTTTCTTCCGACAACACTATATCCCCGAAAATGGTGCCAAAATGATGCGTAGTCGTTATACCATCATTAATTCTCAAAGAATCTATCAATCCAGGGCAGTGTACAAGGCTATCTGTGAAAGAAGAAGTGAAACGACTATAACTTAGGTCAATCTAGGGCAACAAGTCTTTATTGGTGGAACCGGTTTTGTGGGGGGTTTTGGAGCATTCCTATCTCTAAATTGCATGAATTAAATCTTAATCTAAGTTGCAGAATTGGAAACTAATCATTAACTATAGAAATGAAGTCCTAATTACAATTGCAGAATAAGACCTATTATGATTATCTCAGAATTGAAAGTCTGATCCTAATTGCAGAAAGGAAATCTAATTACTTTTGCAGTAAAGAAAGTCTAGATCTAATGTGGAAATAAAAACTATCAAAATTTTGTAACAGAAGGTTGTCAATCCTCTGTTCAGATTTTGACAGCAAAACATAAAAATGCAGGAAATTGCTGAAAAATAGTAAATTCTGAAAATAACAGTTCTGAAAATAAAGTGAAAGCTTGGCTGAAAGTAAGATTGCAACTAAAACATTAAGCACAAGATTTATCTTAGCATAAATAAACTAATACTGCAAATATTGTCAACTATTCACAAGCAATTTACATAACAAGTTCTGCAACTCATTCTGCTCAGCAAAATCAGAATAAAAACCTGTTCTGTTAGTCCTCCTCCTAGGCTGGAAGTGGCCAGCCTCTTTGTCCAGAAGAAGGTGTAAGTCTCTCTCTCTTTCTAAATCTTAATCACACTCATTTACAAGTAAATTGAAATAGAACTGGTGCACTTTATTGATCAAAAGACATGATTACAAGAATTCTGCTGAAAAACTGTTACAGGACTGTAACAGTCAATTCCTAGTTATACTCTGTATTTAGCTTCCTTACTCTATTTTCTATCTATCTGCTATTTCTCTACCCCCTTCTCTATAGCTCAACCTGAATGGGAGAAATATTTATAGCTATCCTATGATCTGATTACAAACAAAGAATATCTCAAAAGATCTAATCCTAAAATGCTGCAACAAATTCTGGTTTTATCCTAGAAGAGGACTAAAACCTGATCTTTCCCTTAATGATGGATTTGGTCGGCAATGACGGCAAAGATAGATGGAGGATATTTCTCTTTACTTTTTCCAACCTTTATTTCCCTTTTTCCGCCTTCAAAAATCGGTCAAAAAGGTCAAAAACACATTCTGTTCTTCATTTCGAAGATAAGTGGCTTCATTTCGAAGACAGTGCAGTTTTCATTCCGAAGATCGCTCATTCGAAGATAATGCATTCTCATTCCGAAGATCGCTCATTCTGAAGATATTGCATGCTTCATTCCGAAGATCCGCTCATTCCGAAGATGCTGCATTCTTCATTCCGAAGATCCGCTCATTTCGAAGATGCTGTGTTTCTTCATTCCGAAGATATCTGTTCATTTCGAAGATGCTTCGGAATGAACAAATGTGTGCTTTTCCTTTGATTTCTTCTGCATCTCTCAGGTGGGTTATCTCTTAAGATCAAATTCTAATGGTCTCCATTCCTTTCCTCATGTGAATTCCATGCCTTGCTATTTATGGACAGCTGGCTGGAATTTACATGGGAAAGACCAATTTTCTTTGCATGACAACAGTTTGCTTGCACTGTTGCCAGATTTAGGTGAAGTAAATGCTTGAAACAAATCAAAATATGATTAGTGAAATGCTGCTATTATTCTAAGCATATCTCATTGTAGCAAATCATAACAAAAAGAACACAAAACTATGCAAAAAGCTGTAAAATCAGCATATAATATCTCAAATACATTGATCATGCAAAATGGTTAATATACAACATATTAAATCAACTTAACTAACATATCAGATAAAACATAAGAGTTTATAGGCATTTTTAGTGTACAAAACATGTTATGATTGAGGCATTTCCAGGCCTCATCAATAGGGGTGGAAGTTGATGGGCTGGTCACTTGGGAACATGGGGTCCCAAGTGATGTGGACAAATTTATTCAAAATGATCACCAATGATGATGAAACTGTGGGGTTTGGAAAAAGGGAGAGGAGTTTCATTGTTGTTTTGTCAGTATTGCTTCGGTCCTTCTTGTGATGGCTTTAGTTTTTTGTGCAACGGGGGAAGGATCCAAGTGGCATGGTGGCCTCATGTTATGGGGTTAGGGGAAAAGGCAGCTGCCAAGGACCGATGTCACGATTTTGTGACATGTTGTAGTTTAAGGAAAAGCAAAATATAGCAAGAAATAAAAAGGGTCGCAAAATCATGACATGTTGAGCAAGAAAGAAAAAGTGTCACGATATTGCGACATGTTGAGCAAGAAGGAAAAAGGGTCACAATTTTGCGACATGTTGAGCAAGAAATAAAAAGTGTCACGATTTTGTGACATGTAGAGCAAGAAAGAAAAAGTTTCGATGCTGAGCAAGAAAGAAAAAGTGTCGTGATATCATGACATGTTGAGCAAGATGGAAAAAGTGTCACAATTTCACGACATGACGCAGTTTCACGATCAAAAGAGAAGAGAAAGAGCAAGAAAGAAAAAGTGTCGCGATATCACGACATGTTGCATTTTTGCGACCAAAAGAGAAGAGAAAGAGTAAGAAGGAAAAATGTTGCGATATCGCGACATGTTGAGCAAGAAGGAAAAAGTGTCGCGTTTTGGCAACATGTTGAGCAAGACAGAAAAAGTGTCATGATATCGCGACATGTCGTAGTTTCACGACCAAAAGAGAAGAGAAAGAGCAAGAGGGAAAAAGTGTCACGATATCGCAACATGTCGCATTTTCGTGACCAAAAGAGAAGAGAAAGAGTAAGAAGAATGGATGAGAATTTGGTTGTCCATAATATTTTTACTTATGAGGATGTCACTCCTATCCAATAAAATAAAATAAAGTTCACTCCAATCATTCAAGACCTGTGTAAAATTGAAATCCAAAAGTTCCTAGATGCCAATTTCATAAAATATGTTAACTATTCAGGCTGGGTATTTAACATTGTGTCTATGAAAAATAAACAAAAGAATGTTATCTAGATTTTTTTATGATTTTAGAAACATCAACCTAGCTTGTCCTTACTATACAGTATGAAATGTTCTCCCTTATGGATGGCTATTAAGGGTATAACCAAGTCTATATTTCCCTTGAGGATTAAACTAAAATAATTTTGACCATGTTCTAGGGGAAATATTATTATATCATCATGCATTTTGGGTTGAAAATGTTGGTGCTACTTATCAACAAGATATGATAATGGTATTTTATGACATGATGGAAATAATAGTGGTATATTATATGGATGAGTTTTTAGGTAAGTCTAATAAGTGAGCTAACCACTTGGATAACCTTCGTGTCATATTTGAGAAACTACATCACTATAAGGTTAGACTTAACCCCATGAAATATGTGTTTGGTGTTACTAGTGGTAAGCTACCAGGATTCATGGTGTCTCATAGGCACATAAATATTGATCATGAAAAGATCAAATCCATTGATGCTATAACTCCTCCTCATATGTTAAAAGATATCAAATTATTCTTAGGAAAGCTTAAAGATATTATCTCTCCTTTGCATATATCCTTAAAAGCTAATAGTGGTATCAAAGCAATGGTGAATCGAGATAGGAGGATCTACATCCATCATAAGGCAATTTTAGTAGGTCAAGAAGAATAGGGAGAGTCACCATTACTACTGTTGACCTGAATATTTGCAAACTAGATCTACCATTGAGTGTCACTACATGCAAAAACTGCCATTAGGATTATTTGATATAAATAGCCATAGTAGTCAACGAGATTAGAAAAGTGAGGACTAAAATAAATCTCAATTGCAAAAAACATAAAATTATATTTGGCTAGAGTCTTTCCATAGAGTTGCAAAAAAACTCGTGATGACTATGACTCAACATTCAAGCCAGTAGTCTGATAAATCAACTAGTGATCTCCTAAATTACGGGTTCTTCAATTCCAGTCTCTAACAACTTGTTGCAATAAAAGAAGATTCAAGAAAATTTTGGGAAGCTTCCTACAAGAGAGTTAGAAAGAATATCTTTAATAATCATTCCAACACTTGTAGTAAAAATGAAGAAGACTAAATATTTCAAAGACCTCAAATAAGGTCCCATTATAAGAGTTACAATCCTGTAAAGTGTAGAAGTAAAGAAAAGGCTATAGTAGCCTTATAACAAACTCAAGGAAGATGAGACTCCAAAAGTTGATTCAAGGAGGAGATAGGATATTGGTGATCTTCATTCAATATTAATACCTGTAGAGTGAAGAAGAAGAATAAGCCAGAGAAGCCTAGAAGCAAAAAAGGCCATAGAAGCCTTAATTTTGAATAAAAATTTAGAGAAGAATTCCTAACTCAGAAGAAATACTCCAAAGAAGAGATCTCTAAAGAAAATTCCCAAAGAAATTTCCTGATTCAGAAGAAAATTTCCTAATTTATAAGAAAAGTTCTTAATATAGAAGAAAACTCTAGAAAGGAGTTCTTGAAGAAGACTCTAGAGAAGAGTGCAAGATATAAGATATTGATGATCTCTTTTACTGATTAAATACTTCTCTCGGAAGAAGCTGAAGAGATCAGGAGAAGATCTCATAAAAATAACTTCCATTCTTGGAATAAAGAGGACTATGGAAGAATTGTATATGGGGTAACTAAGGTTTGGATTCAAACACAAAGATCATTCCTATGCCCTTGCATAATAGTAGCACCATCAGATCCAAAGCAAATTATCTTTATGCCTATGTATATATCATTCATTCTTGCAATATCCTTTAAACTAGTCACAATAATATTATAGATGTTTTATGCATTTGAAATTTCCATCATCTTACGTAATCCTAGAAAACTAAGCCTCCTTACATGATTTTGAAATGTGTACACATACATGCAAATCTAGGATGTGTTGTCCATAGTTGTAACCTCATCAATAGAAATTGAAATTAATTTGTAAATTTTTACTTGCTCTCTTAGGTCTTCCTTATCAACTAATTATATACATTTTGCCAATTTCCAACCACTTCAATCTAACCAATAGAAACTAGGAAGGTTTTGCACATCAACTAGTTGAAACAGGTGCTTATAATCAATAAAATCGGACATGGGTCTACCCTTTTTGAGAATACCATATACAACAACAAACTACAAACTTTTTGAAGTTAAAATGATCTTATGAATTTTATGAAATTGGGCTTCAAATGTTCTACATTTCTCAACTAGATATTATTGTTGCTTTAAGTATTTATCATGTTCTATTACATATCTGACATGCATACATTCTGATGCATCCTTCCACCTAACTTCTTTATTAAATTTACCATCACTTCCTCTAAATTTAACATAAACTTTTCCAACATGTTTTTCTATTATATCTATCTTATTTTGCAGCCTATGATCCTTACCAAGTTTCCAACTACAAAATTTGCATCTACATACTTTTTGATCGATTTGGTTGTCCTCAGTCAGGACATGCTCAATCTAGGGAATTTGTTCTACCCATTCATTCTTAAATGCCCTTCCAATAGCCCAGTTAGATGCCTTTCTCCTTTTATAATTTTTGCTTGAATATTCAAAAGAAGTTTGCAATGTATTTGATTTATCACATTCATTTTCAATTGATATGTCATTTTGAGAATTATCTTCAAGTGTTTGTTGGATGTCGTTGTCAAGAGAATTTTCATTAGAAGGTATCCCTTTATGGGGAATATCTTCAAGTTGAGGCATATTAGGGTCAACAAGGTATTCTGCAAAGTAGCATACCATAATATATTTATCATTTTTGGATTAAACAAAACAAACTTATAAACAGAAAAAAGATTCATATCATCATGCACATACTAAGAAGTAACTATTTGAGAAAGAAAGTAGTATTTAAAATAATTACAAAACATACAACTAACTGTTTAGAAGTCAAAAATCATTTGTACCTCAAATTTACACGGATGTTGATGGGTCATTGCATTTTGACATATGGCTAAAATATTTGAAGATACACTTTTTAGTAGAAGATTTGACCCACTTATTTCCATCACCAGTAGGTGACATTTTACTTGTAAATAAAATGTATTTCAATTTAGAAAAGTAGTAAAATGTTGAAGAGGTCTTACTTCTATTAGACCTCAAGATAATATTTAACTAGAATAAACAGATGATTGCCTGGTGGAAAATACACACCTATTTCCTACCATGCTTTATTGTGATTTTATCATTTTATGCCATTATTCCATTTTTTTGTGATAGCACTTATAACTAATAAGAGCACAAAACTAATTAACGTAGAAATTCAAATCAATTTAAGAAAAAAAATTGTCTATGCGAAAAATAATTAGAGATACTATGTCGAAAAATATTAGATTATAGTACAAAATATACTAGAAATAGAGAATCATAATGTCTTTGGATAAACATAGCATCACAATATCTTTAGAGAACCAAAGAATTTACCTATTTATAATCTTATAACAGAAAAGAATATCTGAATAGAAACAAAGAATAAAAGAGTTTTAACAGAAAGTGAGAAAATAGGGGACAACATGCAAAACATGCCAAAATAAAATAAAAAACATGGGAACAAATCAATGATAGTCTGAATGCACAACAGGGTCTAAATATTGGTTTGGTGTTGAACAGGGTCAAAAAATAATTAGAGATACATGTCAAAAAATATCAGATTATAGTAAAAAATTGACTAGAAATGGAGAATCACAATGTCTTCAAAGAAATAGAGCATCATAATGTATTTAGAGAACCAAAGTGTTTACCTATTTATAATATTATAATAAAAAAAAGAAATATGAATAGAAATAGAGAATCAAAGAGTTTTAACAAAAAAAAGAAAAAAAAAAGGTACAATATGCAGAACAAGGTAAAATAGAGAAAAATATGACAAACATAGCAATGATAGAGAACCTAGTGTAGAACGTGGTCCATCAGTCTATCTTGGTGCATAATAGGGTCTGATAGTCTATTCAAAAGTAGAACATGGTCTGAAAATTATCCTGGTGCAGAGAAGTGTCTGAAAATCAGCCTGGTGTAGAACAGAGTTCAAAAATTGACCTGGTGCAGAAAAGGGTTCAAAAATCAACCTAGTGTAGAATAAGGTCCCTATATTGGCCTATCGCACAACAAGATCTAAAATTCATCCTGGAAAATAACAAGGTCTGTAATTCATCTTGGTATAGAACGAGGTATAATGAACATCTCATCCCTCTTCTACACTTCTCTATTATTTTGCATGTATTGTTTGTGGTCTAATTTTTTTTGTGAGTTTGTGTGGTTGATTTGAAAGTAATTGCAAATTGATAACAAGCAATAGTTGGAAACAAGAACAAATTTTATTTCAATTCATGATAACTGAAAACAGATATAAATTTGCATATTTTCCAAACCTAATTACGAACAATAGCAAATCTGATACAAAAAACCAAGTCTAGAAATATCTCATTTGCTATGATTTTCTTTCTTCATTCCTCCCAATGGCCCTTCAATGAGTGCAGATTTCAAACTAAGGTTTGTTGCTTCACATGCAAGTCTGAACCCAACCAAAACTGCTTTCAAAATACTGTTGCTAATTAAATCTGCTAACCCTCTGAACCGTACAGCCTATAAATCTGTACGACAACCCTTAGAAATTAAATATTCCTTCAAAATCAACGTAGGAATACTCAAAAAGAGACACTTGGAAAAGGCAAATTTAACTATAAATACCCATAGTGAAACCCTCACCAAATCTACATAATATGAGCAAAAAATGGTACGGTTGGCTTGCTTTTTTCCCTCAAACTTCAGCAACTTCAAAATGGATTGAGACTCGTTTCTATTACCATTGAAATAATGAAAACCAGAAGCTTTGATCTTCAATCCAGTTGATTTTAGTCATAGTCAAAACCTGATCTACCACTTATATGCTTTGATAATTCCTTTGTAATTGATAAATTCAATCCTTCAGCTAGAGGTGATTTCTCACACCTGAAACTGGTCCAATCCTGTTGAGAAATCACTCCCAACAAGCCCTTTGATCTTTTGTCAAAAATCCCTGTGAAAAGCTCAATAAAAATTCCAAATTCTCCATACTCTAAATGAGCTCCAAATTACCATTAAATAGAAGAAAGTTGCCTTTTTGGTTTAGGTGCCACTTTGAGGTTACACATATAATTCTTTTAATTATTCATTAATGTCACTTTATGACATTAAAGTGGACCCCCTTGTCCTAGGAGAATGACTTTAAGTTATAACTTAAATTTGAGTTACTTTATATTTTCATAACTTAAAGTTGAGTTACTTAATATTTTAAAGTTATAATATCATATTATAACTCAACATTAAAACATAAACACTTTTCAAACCTAAAGAACTTCCCTTTGGTCAACACCTACAAATGGAAGAACTGAATCTTCTGAATGATGGGATTCTCATAGAACTAAGTCCCTAACCAAACTGTTTAACCTAGGGGACCCCTGTGACTAGGCTAACAGGTCTCTGGTCCACCTACCGTAGAGAAGGGGTCATTACAGTCTCCCCTCCTCAAAATTGATTGTCCTCAAGCAATTGGAATCCTAGAGTCTACAATATCGCTTCGCCCTCCCAAGTGGCATCTTCATCAAGTAAGTTCCTCCATTTGATCAAATATTCTTTTATAGTCCTTCATTTGAGGGTACATTCTCTCTGACCAATCACTTCCTTTGGAATTAACACCAACTTGCCCTATTCATCTGAATATGGTAAATCTGTCAAGGGTGTGACATTGTGTCCCAATGCCTTCATGAGTCCAAAAACATGGAACACATTATGCACTCTACTACTCTCAGGTATCTCCATCTCATAGGCTACCTCACCCACACGTCGTAAGACTCTGAATGGGCCATAAAATTGAGGCTTGAGCTTCTCAGCTCCACTCCTCTTTAGTGATGACTGCCTGAATGGTTGTAGTCTTAGATAAACCATGTCATCTATCTCAAATGAGCATTTGATCCTCTTCTGATCAGCATATTTCTTTTGCTACTCTTATGCTTGTCTAATGTTCTCTTGTAGTAAATGCATGATATCATGTGCCTCCTACAAAAAATCCTTGGCCCTTGGGACCCGACTGTCACCTAAAACCAAATCCATGAAGTTGGGTGCTTCATACCCGTACAATGCCATAAATGGTGACATCTTAATCAACATGTGATAGGATGAATTATAACAATATTATCCCATATGCAATCATCTAACCCATGTCTTCTGCTATCCTAACATATAATTTCTTAGATATCCCTCAATCCATTTAATGACAATCTCTATTTTTCCATCAGTTTGAGGATGATAACTCATGTAGGTGTCAGCTCTATCCCACACAATCTGAATAGCTCCTGCAAAAAGAGACTCATGAATTTACTGTCTCAATAACTGACAATGGTCTTAGGTAAGCCATGCAGTCTGAATATCTCCCTAAAAAATAGCTCATCCATTTGAGCTACTGTGAACCCTGTGGTGATGGTGAAGAAATGGGCATACTTCATGAGTCTTTCTACCACCACATACAAACAATCCTTCCCCTGTGCCTTGGGAATTCCAATAACAAAGTCCATGGATATGCTCTCCCACTTTTGTGAAGGAATAGGGAGTGGTTGGAGTAAATTGATAGGGAGTATATGCTCGTATTTATTCTGTTGGCACACATAACACTCTTGGATGTATTGAAAGATATCATCCTTAAGCCCTCTCCATGCAAACCTCTTCCTGATCTGCCTGTAGGTCTTGTAGTAGCCAAGGTGTCTCGCCATAGGTGTATCATGAAGAAGTTTGAATATTTGTCTCTTGAATTTGGAATTTGATGTGATCCAAATTCTGCTCTTATAATAAATCACCTCATCCCTGATAACATACCTATCATCGTCCTGTGTACCATCTAAAATCTTGCAAGCAAACTTATCTTTAGCATAATATACTGTGAGCTTGGGCCTCTAATCCTCAAAAATATCTATTAATGAACACAAGTGGGGGCATCTAGATAGTGCATCGGACATGACGTTCTTCTTTCCTTTGACAAATTTGATGTCAAATTCATAGGCCTGTATCTTATTGATCCACTTCATCTACCTATCATTGAGATCCTTTTGATTTAAAAGTATCTAAGTTTATTGTGGTCAGTTCTAACAATAAATATTTGACCTACCAAGTACAGTCTGAACTTGGCCAGCACATGCATGATGGCTAGCATCTCATGATCATACACTGAATAACTGGTCTCTCCTCCCCTTAGTTTTTCTCTCAAAATCTATTGGATGATTGCTCTACATCAAAACTGCTCCAATACCTTCTCCTTATGCATCACACTCCACCTCAAAGGGTTTGGTGAAGTCTGGTATAGATAAGATAGGACAACTAATCATAACCTCCTTAAATCTATCAAATGTCTGTTGCATCTTTTCAGACCACTAAAATGCACCCTTCTTCGTCAAGTCTGTCAAAGGTGCTGCCAACTACAAAAATCCTTTGACAAATCTATGATAAAAACCACATAAACTAAAAAAAACCCTTGAGTTGTGTAAGGGTAGTCAGATGTGGCCAATCCAATATTGCATGTACCTTCTTAGGATCCATCCTGACTCCTTGAGCACTGATGATATGACCTAAGTATAATAACTCGATCATTCCAAACTTGCACTTAGTCTCTTTAGAAAAAAGAGACTCTACCTCCAGAATACTTAGCACCTCATCCAGATGCCTCAAGTGCTCCTCCCATGTGCGGATATAGATAAGGATATAATAAAAAAATACCAACACAAACTTCCTCAACTACCTCTGAAACACCCTATTCATCAAATACTAAAAAGTGGCAGGTGTGTTGGTTAGCCCAAATGGCATAACCCGAAACTTGAAATACCCATAATGGCATCGAAAAGTAGTCTTCTCCACATATGATTCCCTCATCCCGATCTAGTAATACCCTGATCTTAGATCTATATTGGTGAAGTAAACTTCATCGTGCAACTCATCCAATAACTCATCAATATGTGGTATCAGGTATCTATTTTTAATTATTTTTTTGTTCAATACTCGATAGTCGATACACATACGCATTGTACCATAGTTTTTCTTAACTAATACCATAGACGAAGCAAATGGACTCTTGCTTGGTCTTATATGTCCCATATCGATCAAGTCTTGGATGGCCTTCTCTATCTCATCCTTATGTTGCTTCATATGATGATAGGGAGTAATCATGATAGGAGTACTACCCCCCTCTAGTTCTATGATATGTTTAGTTCCTCTATTAGGTGGTACTCTTGGTGGTATGCTGCTAAAGACTTTGCTATGTTTGGTGTGCAAAGTTTGAATGTCTGGATGATAACTTCATTATTTTTCCTCGGTGGGTGTAGGTAGAATAACACAGTGGGCTTCCCACTCAACCTAGTTATGTCTCATAAGTTTCTCCATTCTTTTAAATGAGACAACACGAGCTTCACCTGATGATATTCCTCTCAACACAACTTGCTGTCCATTTTCCTCAAATTTCAACTCCATTTTTTAGAAAGTTGAAAGTTATCTCACCTAGAGTTTTCAGCCACTGAATACCCAATACTACATCCAAGTTCTTTGTGCTTACCACAAAGAAATCTGCACATACCTCATAATTACCCAGAGTAAGTTTCATCTATGGCACTTTTCTAGTGCAAGAAATGGAGAAACCATCTGTAATTAGGACTTTGAATTCATCTACTTACACTGTCTCCAATTTTTTGCATGCTACCAGTCCCTCATAAATAAATGTGTGTGGATCCTGTATATATTAATGTGACCACACGCTGCCCCTATAAAACATCTCGTATTCCCAAATACTAAGCTCCTTATACACTGTGAAGGTGGGCAAGAGTACTACTACATTTTTCCTCTTTATTTTACCTCTCTTCTGGTTCTTCTGCAACCTGTTCACCATCATTTTCCCCACTTTCAGATTGCTGATTAGAAATTTTAGAACTAATTTCATCATTTGTATAATACTCAATCAACTGCAATTTTCCCTTAAATTCACATTTATGTGTAGGTGTCCAAGGATTTTGGCAAGTGAAACATAGTCCTTTTTTTCGGAGCTCCTGAAGGGTGTTGGGGTCCAATTTTTTGAATGTTCCACTTTGTTGACCATTGTCTATTTTGAAAAGTTTTTGATCTTTCTCCTTTTTGATGTCCTTTCCTTTGAATTGATTGAAGTATTTTCCTTTGTATTGACTCTTTGACTTAGTGTACGTGACTTCCATATCTCAAGCTTGCCTAATGGCATCATGTAGGATAGTTGGGTTAAAAGCTTTGACCCAAACTTTAAAAGGTTCCATCAGACCATACATAACCAAAACCACCAACCGTATTTCGGACATATATGTAACCATGATAGATAACCTTTGGAATTCAAAAATGTAAGAGTTAACTAAGCCTCATTGTTCCAAATGAGTCAACTATTTGAATTCCAACTCCTGATATTTCTTATCAAATCTATGTTGAAGTATCTCTGTAAACTACGCATATGTATCCACCCTATCATATCCCAAGGTGTGCATGTCGTGGTGCCACCAATCATGGGCAACACCCTCCAAATGTAAGGTACACAATTTTATGGTATCATCTGTAGTCATCTCGTTCAGCTGCAGATACATGTCCATATTCTGGATCCAAGCTTTGGTTGTCATCTTGACAGACGCATCAAAGAAAGGAGTGTGAATTTTGCCAATATTTTTCTTTATCTCCTGGCATCCCTATGGTATTTTATGTGCATGCTCTCCTTGACCCTGTTGGCCATGATGAATAAGCCTTCCCTATTCTTAGGAGTTTACCTATTACAAGTTTCCACATAATCCTGGAATGACATAAGGTCATAAAATTCAAAACCAAGCTCATCCCACTCCTCCCTGTACTACCTATACTAATCTACTACTGTAGGTTTTGGCTCTTCCTCAACTTTTTGAGGAACAATCGACTCTGAACGTGGTAGAAATTTGGGCATGAATGGCTTAGATTTGCTAGCGCTATCTATCCCAGTAGCCTTCTCTATCTCGATAAGCGTACCTCCCTTGTTATATACTGACTCATCATTACTCAGTCCTTGTCCTGTATTATTTTGTTCATTTTTTCAGCCTTGTGCATTAACCAAAATATTAATCTCATGCACATGTTGTGTCATCAATCCGACTAGTTGTTCCAAACTATGTTGCATGTTATGATGCGTCTGTCTAATATCCTTTACCATCTTCTTTTATATTTCATCCTAATTATTTCTATCACCCATAGCTACTAATGAAGATGTCCTTGTGGATATACCCAATACTTCAGTAATTCCCTATCTTAGAGGTGTTTTAGGCCACTACTTCGGCCTATGCTACCAATCTAAATAATCTTATTCTGCTTTTTTCTTCTCTCTTTCCAAAGCACATTTTTTGCTTTCACTCATGACATGTTTTTTACCATAGGCTGGTAGGAGTAAGTGGCTCTGATACGACTATAATGAACACCTCATACCTCTACTATACTTCTCTATTATTTTGCATGTATTGTTTGTGGTCTAATTTTTTTGTGAGTTTGTGTGGCTTATTTGAAAGTAATTGCAAATTGATAACAAGCAATAGTCGAAAACAAGAACAAATTTTATTTCAATTCATGATAACTAAAAACATATCCAAATTTATATATTTTCCAAACTTGATTACGAACAGTAGTAAATCTGATACAAAAATAAATCTGGAAATATCTCATTTGCTATGATTTTCCTTCTTCATTCTTCCCAATAGCCCTTCAATGAGTGCATATTTCAAACTAAGGTTGGTTGCTCCACATGCAAGTCTGAACCCAACCAAAACTGCTTTCAAAAGACTACTACTAATTAAATCTGCTAACTCTCTAAACTGTACATCCTGCAAATATGTATGACAGCCCTTAGAAATTAAATATTCCTTAAAAATAAACATAAGAATGCTCAAAAAGGGGCACTTGTAAAAGGCATATTTAACTATAAATACCCACAATGAAACCCTCACCAAATCCATAGAATATGAGCAAAAAATGGTATGGTTGTCTTGTTTTTTTTCCTTAAACTTCAAAAACTTTAAAATGGATTGAGACCCATTTAAATTACCATTGAAATAATGAAACCTAGAATCTCTGACCTTCAATCCAATTGATTTCAGTCATAGGCAAAACTTGATCTGCCACTTATATGCTCTGATAATTCCTCTACAATTGAGAAATTTAATCCTTTAGCTAGAGGTGATTTCTCACACCTGAAACTGGTCCAATCCTACTGAGAAATCACTCCCAACAAGCCCTTTGATCTTCTATCAAAAATCCTTATGAAAAGCTCAATAAAAATTCCAAATTCTCCATACTCCAAATGAGATCCAAATTGCCATTAAATAGAAGAAAGTTGCCTTTTTAGTTAGGTGCCACTTTGAGGTTGCACATATAATTCTTTTAATTATTCATTAATGTCACTTTATGAAATTAAAGTGGACCCCCTTGTCCTAGGTGAATGTCTTTAAGTTATAACTTAAAGTTGAGTTACTTTATATTTTCATAACTTAAAGTTGAGTTACTTTATATTTTTAAGTTATAATATCATATTATAACTCAACATTAAAACATAAACACTTTTCAAACCTAATGACATTCCCTTTGGTCAACACCTACAAATAGAAGAATTGAACCTTCTAAATTATGGTATTCTCATTGAACTGAGTCCCTAACCAAACTATTTAGCCTAAGGGATCCCTGTGACTAGGCTAATAGGTCTCTGCTCCATCTACCACAGAGAAGGGGTCATTACATAGGGTTCAAAATTTAAGTTGATGTATAATAGGATCTAGATATATATCTTGTACAAAATAGGGTTCAGTTTGGTGTAGAACAGGGTTCAGTATTATATGGTGCTTAATAGGGTCTGGTATGGTACATAACAAGGTCTATTCTAGTGTAGAAATGGGTTTGATCTGGTGCAAAACTGGGTCCAAATATTCATCTAGTGTAGAATATGGCCAAAAAATTATTCTAGTGCAGAACAAGGCCTTGTCTAGTGTAGAAATGGGTATGATCTGGTGTAGAAATGGGTCCAGTCTGGTGCAAAACTAGGTCCAGATATTTTTGTAGTGTAGAATAGGGTTTGAAAATTAGTTTGGTGTAGAACAAAGTCTGGTTTGGGTTCGAGTAGATTTTTATTCGGATCAACTAGTTTTTGCACACGATCGAAGTTTGGTGGAATTCTCAAATTTCTAATAGTTTGAATGTTTTAAATGAAAAAAGTATCGTTGCCATGTTAATTATATATAGTGGTATACTTTGAGAATTTGTTAGGATAATTTTAAAATTTTATAGCGAAAAGGGTCCTCTATTTAGGTATAATTGCTAGAAAATTTTTAAAAATATTCGTGATACTACTATCAACACACGGTGAACCGACGCCTAAAAAATTTTATCCCAAAAAATTTGGGTGAAAGGGTCGACGTCTAGGGTCTCCCAAATTCACCAATTTGTATTCTTGAAAATGCAAATATTCACCCTATTTGTGAATATTAGCCATTGTGCATAACACTAGTGGTGAATTATTGATATGGAATGTGATATTGATGGCTTGATAGATTGAAGGGTGTTTGATGATGTTGGGTATGTTTTCGAACTTGGTGATGGAGTAACATTTTTTGATGGAGTGGAGATGAGGTTTGGGGAATGTGAATGTGTTGGGTTGTGGGAGTGGAATGGATGTGGATTAATGGAGGTGTGGGTATGGAGACCGTAGAAGATTGTGATACCCAAGATGGATTTGAGGTGAAGAAATTATGTTGGATTGGAATGGAATAGGGTTTAAAATCTGCTACCTATGTTTGTTGTTGGGGGTAAGAATGAGCATCTTGTTGGTCCATGAGCAATTTATTGAGGTGTTTCCATACTTGCTATATGGTAATTTCTAAAACATATTGTGTGGGTGTGATGGAGGTGGATGTGTGTGATATGTAGGTGTTTGCAATATTGGTGGATATTAGTGGAGGGTAAGTTATGAAAGGAATCATAAATAAATGGGAAGTGGTGGATGGAATTTGCAAAGCAGCATTAACTTGTGCTTCATAGAGTGGGTTGGAATAGGTAGTGGTGTAGGTAGATAGGATGGAGGTGATTTGGCTATGTTGTGATGGAGACATGTGATGTGAAGGTGCAAATGATACCTCAGAAAGAGGATTGGTATAGACTTGGCTGAAATTGTGGGGATTTGAATGAGCAAGTTCCATCTAAGAATAAGTAACTTGATCGTGTGGAATTTTTAGCCATTCTAGGACTGGTTTAGTTGGCCTTAAGTAAACTCTAACTTTTTCCAAGTCTATGTATGTGGTGTAATGGTTAGTGGGTGTTTATGGTTCAGTTTATAAGATGGATGTGTGAATGGCTCTGTGCATCACATCTGCATTAAAATTAAATATAGTATGAGAAATCCTAGACGATAAGCCAAAATAGCTTATTTGTATCACATTTATGGAGTTACCCATAGAGGTGGCTGGAAAAGAGGTTGGGCACTCAATGGATGAAGTGGGTTGGTTGGTAGATGCTTGACTCATAATTTTGGCTTGGCTTGGAGTTGAAACCATAAGCTAATGAGTCAATTTGGGTAGTTAATGTGTGGTATGTATGTGGAAAGTGATATGGTAATGAAAAGCACATAAAATAAAACAAACAATTGAATCCTATGTTTTGCAACAATGTTTCTATTTTTTTTTGTGGTTCATGTGTTTTGGTGTGTATAACCTAAGGCTAGACTACTATGCAATATGGATTCCTAAGATGGATGGCAAGTGGGGATTTTTTTGGTGATGAAATCTAAAAAAGTATCTCGTGGGCTGCTAAGGTGACTATGGGTTGAGCTAGTGTATGGAGATGAAACCCATCATCATTGGTCTCGATCAGTGGTTGGTGGTGAAATCCAACTCACTGATGTTGAATGTGAAACATGCAATTATGTGTGATTCTTTTTAAATATTCATTGTCTATGGTGTTCATACAATGCCAATGAAACCTCTTTCACTCAACCAAGTTGGTGACCAAGAACACTAATACCAAGTTCCTAAAAATAATCTAGGGTACACCTCTTAAGATCCACCCTAAATCATCAAGTGATTCCAACAATGGAGGGTTTGCCTAGTTCTTCCACTTTGAATTAGCAATGTGTTTCCAATAGTGGGAGAGACTTGAATACCAATGACTTGTTCTAGCTTAGAAAAGTAAAAAGTGAGAGACTTTAGCCTAAAGTGTAGCTACTTATGCTTTTTTATTTTATTGCAAACAACACACAAGGTAAAAAGTAAAAACACCACAAAATAACAAAAACTTAAATCTAGTGTAATGAATATTCTAATGCAACTAAGATGAATGCACAAGTGCAAATCTATCCTATGTGTAAACTATATGAAGATATTTTTTTGAATGCCTAAGATGTAGGATGTGTTGAATTTTAAACAAAAAATAAATATCTTCTTTTCAATATCTCTTTAAAAAGCAAGAAAAATGGAGATGGGATTTCATCAAGACTTACCAAGAAGCCTATGTATTTCTTCCAAACTCTCCTATATGTGGTGTAGAGTCTCTTTGATGTAATGAGACATCTCTTGGATGCATTGGTACATCCCTTGAATGCATTAGGGCATCTATGCAACTACATATTGAATCCTACTACTCCCAAAAACCCTAGTTTCATGATTTTCATGCGATCGAATCTCCAAAAACTTGCAACAAAAATAGAAAATGTAGATTAGAAACATTTAAAAGGTATATTAAAATAAGAAATCCTTTGTAGGTCCCACTGTTGTTGTCATTTTGTAAGGTAAAAGCAAACAACACCAATAAAATAATATATATCAAAGAAAACAACATAATGTATGCACAAAATGATAGATCTGATTTATTATGACTCAAGGAGCCTAGATATCCAAATTATACAATAGATTTATCCCAAATATGGGGTTACAATACACTTTGTTGCTTTTGATACAATATTAGAATGAGAGGGTTTGAAAGCCCTCATTAAAATGAATGTTGATGTCTTTGGTTCATCTTCACTCCAAAAAAATTGTGAGTGGGATTGCATATCCTTGTGGGACCACTCTAGATGCAATAGTCATCAAAAAAATATCTCCTATACCTACAAATATATCACAACATAAGGATATTAGTAGTATATGTGAGGGCTCCACTGTGTGAGACCCTCTGAACATCAAATCTATAAATCCTAGCTACAATAATCATGAAATACAAGTAAAACATAGAAAATGTAAATTGAAAAATAATGATATCTATTACCTTGTCAAAATGTACTTGATATGCCTGATCTATGCCTCTGCTTCTGTGATCTTCTGGTGTACAAACACCCACAAGCATCCAAGGTTTTTTTGGCGGTAAAATGGCTATGGTAAAATACCCTAGAGCATTTGAGGAGTGTTGTGAATGGCTTGTAGCATTCTTGGAACACTCAACAACATTCTAGAAATACCCTGGGGTGTTTGGAGGTTTTTGGGAGGTGTACTATAGAACGAGATCTAGTTCGTAGGTGTTTTGGCAATAAAAATGGAGGATACGGTAGTAGAGAGGAGGGAGGATGTTAGTGAAATTCTAGGGTTTGGATGATGATGGATGCTCTCGGGAATCAATGATAAAATTTCAAATTGATTAACTCCTTAATCAATCAACCCTCATTCACAAGAGTGAATGATGTTTTATAACCTGTCTTTAACATGTTAGGGTTTCAACGACACCAAAAAGTAGCCGAGATTAGATCATGATGAAGGACTAAGATTATGACTTTGATATGTGACATGGATCATGTTAAGTGGATTTCTAAGATTAAGACGTGATTGATGGCTTAGATATATATATATATACACATAAATATTTATATTTATATAAATATATAAATAAATATTGAATGGTTGTGATTGTGGGTGACAAGTGGCTAGGATTTGGTGTCTACACAATCTAGAAGGGCTATGCCACTAATGGAGAGTAAAATAATTATCAAGTTTCCATAAATTTCATTAGTTAAAAGAGTACAATGTGGGTTTCATAGAGTGTATATCTCAACTCTCATGGCAAAATAGCAAAAATATGTTTACAATGGATACCATGACTCCTATTTATAGTAGGAATTCTCCCTTGAGCTACCTAGGGTAAGAAGCTATTGCTTCTAGTAAAAATAAAAACTTGTTGTATCTCTAAAAAATAAATGTACCTTCAAATGTCACATGCTTATAAAAGGATTAGAAGGCTTCTAAAATGAGTTATAGATCCATTACATGACAAAATTTTGCTTTCCAAATAAACTTTCTTAGGATTTGTACTTGCACATTTACCCATATAATAGTATACAAATGATTTGCTCTAGGATTTTAGTGAATATCTCCACTTTGCTAGCAATTTATCAACATTCCCTAGCACTTTGATCCTATGATCCAATTGCTCCATTTTTATAATAGGTTAATTTTAAATCAATCAGTACTTATAGAATAAATAAATACTTGTCTTTAACTTATCCAAAGTTTAATGGGTTCTAAAAGAAATTGATGGATTAATTTTACTATTTTGTGACCTTTCAAAATTGTATTTCCCAAGGTAGTGACTTATCACTACACTTACATATAAAATACCTATATGTGTAATAGAAGGCACCCATTATATTACATTAAGAATACCTATAGGCTTACATAGCATTTATGTATAGTCTACATTAAGAACACCCATAGATATTTTATCACTATCAACATTAGTCTAATAACACCCCCATAATTTAATTTGACGAGTGAAGGACAGGAGACATTAGAGATGGTATAAATAAGGTATAAATCCATTTGTAATAAATGCTTGAATAGGCCAATGAATCCGACTATCTTCTCTTGCCAGGGTATATGAACTTTATCAACCCTTATTTAAACATGAAGCCATGAATCCACCTAATAGGTCAAGATGTTGAGCTTCCTATGAGAAGAATTTCAATATACAATATGGTGAACATAATTTATCCTCCAATATTAATATAATTCAATTGAATCATGAAGCAAATGGAAAGTCTCTGAATAGTCAACCCCAATGGTTAGAAAGGTACCTATAGGAATAAGGTATGCCTTGCATTGACCATCCAAAAACCTACTCTTCTTGCACCCAAAATATTACCAACCACCAAACCAAAGTACTATTGGCGTTAGAGAGTACAACATCTATTAGGAATGGGAAGGAGGAACATTATGAGAGAAGTGTACAAAAAACATAGAGAATTGAACTCTTAATATCTTTGACATAGTACAATGGAATAATTAGTACAATAATGAGTTTAGCTATAGTTAGATATTTTGGGCTCCTTAAAGACATCAAACCTTGAGTACTATGAAAAATAAATGAGATAAAATAAGTTTTGAATTTTAGACCTTGTTGTTGAAGAAGGTGTGATAAGGGGAAAATGGAGGAGATCGCAAAGGATGTCTTTGTGACATTTCCATCTCCTCTATGTCACTTCAAGGATAGGGTTAGTTTGTGAGCTTAGATATTAGTGTTTGATGTAATAGTTTGAAGAACACCTACATTTGTCCTATTTACTTCTTTGACTAAGCTTAACCCTAATCTAAACCTAATGTAACATAAAAATAATGCAATCATGGCCTAAGCTAAAATGATATTACTTTTTGATGAGGAAGTAAATAACAAATTATTTCTAGGAGTAAAGGGTGCAAAAAAGATGTAATAAACTAGTCTTAGATGTAGCTATATGTGGTTTTGATTTAATGCTAAAGCTTGAAGATTTAGTTCATCCAATATATGATTAAGACTAAATTAGTTTAACATTTTGTTTATTTTGGTATATAAATATAAAATAGAGACTAATATAGCAAACAAAAAACAAAATTAAATCCTAAATGCTGAATTGATAGAGATTATGGAGCAAAAAAATATTTCTACCACATCAGCTAGTGGAGATGAAGATGGAGTTGGTTGAAGAGTTTGATGGATGGTTAATGATGCTGGTGTGGATGGAATGGTAGTGGGTGTAGTTTGTATGGGTTATATTGATATTGATGATGTGGATGGTGTGGATTGGGTTTGACCACATGTACATGTAGTCGACTGTGATGAGGGTGGGGTGTGGAATTAGAGGCTTGACATGGGTTAGTGATGGGAAACTCCTCAATAATAGGAGCTCTAGATGAATAAATTATGGATGGTGTGGTTGATGGAGTTAGGAATAGGTGAGTGGATGGAATTTTATATTCGTAGGGATTTGAAATAAAGTTGTAGTACTTAAACGGTTTGATGTATGCTGGTATGTAATGGATCTGTCCCTCATATAAATATTTTAAGCATTGATGTAGTATGGAAGGGACACATCTTATCTCCCTAATCCAATGGCATCCATGGAGTACATTGTAATCCATGGACCCCTCTAGGATGTGGAACATGGTATGCAACATCTTAACCCCCACTTCTATGGGTAAAACAATAGTGTCAACTATGGAAAAAAGAGCATCATTAAATGCTCTTAATGTGAAGGTGGATTTGATTGTGTGATGGTGAAATATTGAGATCTTTAAGAGTGGATGTGATGATGATGTTGATGGAGGAGCTAGTGTTTATCAGTACACATTTAAATGGCCTCCTATCAACTTGAGCCATAATATGTAGTGGAGGGTCCACCAGTTCTGATGAAATTGATTTAATTTTAAAATCATAGAATGTGATGGAAGGCTCAATGTACCTTCGAATACTCCCCATAAAATTGTTGAAGGTATTAGTGTCTTGGGATTTAATTTCATTATATTTTAAAATTTCCATTAATACCTCATAGTGTGGGGGATATTTTTGTATTATCTCATAGATAGATAGTTTGGCTGAAGCTATTTTTAGGTTAGTTGTCAGTCATCTACTCAGTGAGATGATGGGTCTTTGTAGATGGTTTGGAAGATGAGTGGATTGATATGGATGGCTTGGAAGGTGAATTGGTTGGGATGAATTAGCAAAAAATGGATGGATGATGATGAATTGGTAGGTTGTGGAGACATTCTTGTGATGCCATAGGAGGTTGAACTACCTTTTATCATTTTGTCGACTGGTGCTTCTTTGACCTCGAGTGACTACATGGATAGCCCCCATAAAATCTTGGTACTATTGCACATGATTAACTTGATTGGGATGAGTCTTAATGTTTGACCCCTTGTTTTTTGTTGTTGTTCCTCATGATGAGGAAGTGGCATTTGGTATATACCAAGGTTTTGGTTTTATTGGGCCAAAGGACTATCAAACTTGATGGTCCCTAGCTCTATTAAATCTTGCACCATGTATTTAAATGTAAATCATGTGTTAATATCATGCCCTTTATGTCGATGGAAGAACAAAACAAGTGCTCCTTATAGTTCTTGCCACATTTAACTTGATCTTTTGGTATGATTTCAGGCAAGGAAATAGTGTTGGTGTCATACGACCTGTGAAAGAGAGAGGCATATGATTCAATAAAAGGTGTGAAGATGTGGTCTTTTTAAGTAGATTATCGACGTTAGTGATTTTCCACAGTTGGTGTTGTGTTATGAAGTTGTTGGGGTGGTGGAACCACTTGATAGGATACTTTTTGCAGCTATTGTTACACTGGTTGTTGTTGTTGAGTCATTATAGACTGACTTAGGACCAATTAATTTACTTGACTTGGTTTTTATTGGCCAAATTAATTTCCTTTAGATTGGACCTTAGGTTGCCATTCTTTTTTTATTTCGCTTTATCTCACCCTCTTGAATTTTTATCTCTTTGATTACATGATTCTGGGCAAGGGCTTCATCAAATGTTCTATATTGTTGTATTTATAATAACAAGGAGATGGGTTTTAAATAACTCCTTGCAAACATTCAAGTTAATTCTTCCATTGGTAGGGAGAATGGTAAATTAGTGATAACTACTCTCCAATGGTTTCCAAAATCATAGACTAACTCTTCTTTAAATTATCTAAGATTGTACAGGTTAGTCAATATGGTTTTCTTGCAAACATTGAGGGAAAACCTCTCCAAAAATTTATCTACCAATTGTTTGAATGTGTAAATGTTGTGGTGAGGCAGATGATTATACCAGTCTAAAGCATCTTCTCCAATATTTGAGGAAAATTTATTAGCATCATGAGTGGATGAATGTGTTGATGTGCTCTCTAGGGTCCTCAGTCCCTCTAATTTTATCAAATTTTAGTACTATGAAGTCTACCAGATATGTTGGTGATGGTATTAAAAAATAGATAGGTGATTGAATAGATATCTCAAGGTAGGCTTCTGGTACATCATACCAAGAGTATGCAGATTCAAGCTATCAATATGTTGTTGCATTACTTAGAATTTAAGGTCTTCCACATGTGTGCAGGATCCCTGTATTATTTGATGATTGTGTAGATATGGGGTGTGTGGAGTGGGGAATTGTTGATATGGAGTGTGATGTTGATGGCTTGATGGATTGAAGGGTGCTTGATGATGTTGGGTATTTTTTTGAACTAGGTGATGGAGTAACTTTTGTTAATGGAGTGGAGATGAGGTTTGTGGAATGTGAATGTGTTGGGTTATGGAAGTGGAATGGATGTGGATTAATGGAGGTGTGGGGATGGAGATCACATAATATTGTGATACCCAAGATAGATTTAAGGTGAAGAAACTATGTTGGATTGGAATAGAATGGTATTTAATATCGGTTACATGTGTTTGTTGTTGGGGGTAAGAACGAGCATCTTCTTGGCTCGTGAGTAATTGATTGAGGTATTGCCATGCTTGTTGTATGGCAATTTTTGAAGCAAATTGTGTGGGTGTGATGGAGGTGGATGTGGATTAGGTGTAGGTGTTTGCAATGTTGGTGCATATTGGTGGAGGGTAAGTTGTGAAAGAAATCATAATTGAATGGGGAGTGGTGGATGGAATATATAAAGCAACATTAACTTATACTTCATAGAGTGGGTTGGAATAGTTAGTGGTGTAGGTAGATAGAATAGAGGTGATTTGGCTATGTTGTAGTAGAGACATGTGATGTGAAGGTGCATATGATGTCTCAAAAATAGGATTTGTGTAGACTTGACTGAAATTATGGGGATTTGAATGAGCAAGTTCTAGTTGAGGATAAATAACTTGTTCTTGTGAAATTATTAATAATTCTAGGACTGGTTTGGTTAGCCTTAAGTAAGCTCCAACTTTTTCCAAGTCTACGTATGTGGTGCGATGGTCGGTGGGTGTTGATGGTTTGGTTTTTGGGATGTAGGTGTGAATAGCTCTATGCATCACATATGCATTTGAAGTGAATATAGTATGAGAAGGTCCATTAGATAAGCCAAAATATCATATTTATGTCACACTTGTGGATTTAGCCACAGAGGTGGTTGGGAAAGAGGTGGTGCACTCCATGGATGAAGTGGATTGATTGGTAGATGCTTAACTCATGATTTTGGCTTGTCTTGGAGTTGAAACCATAAGCTAATGATTTAATTGGGGTAGTGAATGTGTGGTATGTGTGTGCAAAGTGATATGGTAATGAAAAGCACACAAAATCAAACATATAATTGAATCCTATGTTTTGCAACAATATTTTTTATTTTTGTGTGGTTCGTGTGTTTTGATATGTAGAACCTAAGCCTAGACTACTATGCAGGATGGATTCCTAATATGGATGGCAAGTGGGGATTTTTTTGGTGATGAAATCTAGAAAAATCACTCACGGGATGCTAAGGTGACTATGGGGTGAGCTAGTGGATGGAGATGAAATCCACCATCACTGGTCTCGATCAGTAGTTTGTGGTAAAATCCAACTCAATGATGTTGAATGTGAAACGTAAAATTATGTGTGATTCTTTTTAAATATTTGTTGTCTATGGTGTTCATACAATTCCAAGAAACCCTCTTTCACTCAACCAAGTTGATGACCAAGAATACTAATACCAAGTTCCTCAAAATAATCTAGGGTACACCTCTTAAGATCCACCTTAAATCATCAAGTGATTCCAATAGTGGAGGGTTTGCCTAGTTCTTCCACTCTAAATCAGCAATGTGTTTCCAATAGTGGGAGAGACTTGAATACCAATGACTTGTTCTAGATTAGAAAAGTAAAAAGTGATAGAATTTAGCCTAAAGTGCAGCTATTTATGCTTTTTTATTTTATTGCAAACAACACACAAGGTAAAAAGTAAAAACACCACAAAAAAACAAATACCTGAATCTACTGTGATAAATATTCTAATGCAACTAAGATGAATGCACAAATATAGATCTATCCTATGTACAAAATATATGAAGAGATGTTTTTGAATGCCTAATATGTAGGATGTGTTGCTTTTTAAATAGAAAGTAGATATCTTCTTTTCAATCTCTCTTTAAAAAGTAGTAAAAATAGAGGTGGAGTTTGATAAAGACTTATCAGGAAGCCTACATATTTCTTCCCAACTCTCCTGGATGTGGTGCAGTCTCCTAGACATGATGATGCATCTTGTTGATGCGGTAGGGCATCCCTCAAATGTGGTAGGGAATTTTTGCAACCATAGATCAAATCATGCTGCTCCTAGAAACCCTAGTTTCATGATTTTTACGCAATCGAATCTCTGAAAACTTGCAACAAAAATAGAAAATGTAGATTAAAAATGCTGATAAGTAATATTAAGATAAGAAACCCTTTGGGGGTCCCACCATGATTTCCATTTTGTAAAGTAAAAACAAACAACACCAATAAAACAATATATATCAAAGCAAATAACACAATGTATGCACAAAATGATAGATCTAATTTATTATGACTCAAGGAGCCTGGATCTCCAAATTGTACAATAGATTTACCCCAAATATGGGGTTACAATACACTTTATTTCTTTTGATACAATATTACAATGAGAGGTTTTAAAAGCCCTCATTAAAACAAATATTGGTGTCTTTGATTCATCTTCACTCCAAATAATTTATGAGTGGGATTGTGTATCCCTATAGGGCCACTCTAGCTGCAACAATCATCAAGAAACATATCTCCTGTACCTACAAATAGATCACAACATAAAGATATTAGTAGTATATACGAGGGCTCCACTATGTGAGACCCTCTAAATATCAAATCTATAAATCCTAGATGCAGTAATCATGAAATACAAGCAAAACACAAAAAATGTAAGTTGAAAAACAATTATACCTATTACCTTGTTAGAATGTACTTGATATACCTGATCTATGTCTCTACTTCTATGATCTACTAGTGCACGAACACTTGTGAGCATCTAAGGGTTTATCAGCAACAAACTAGAAAATGTCCTAAAGTGTTTGAGGAATGTTGTAAATGCTTTGCATTGTTCTTAGAATGCTCAACAACATTCTAGAAATACCCAAGGGTATTCAGGGGTTTCTAGGAGGTGTACTACAGAATGAGATCTTCTTCGTAGGGGTTTTGGTGACAAAAATGAGGGATGTGGTGGCGGCAAGGAGGGAGGATGTTAGTGAAATTCTAGGGTTTGGATGATTATGGATGCTCTCAGGAATCAACAATCAACTTTCAAATTTATTAACTTCTTAACCGATCAACCCTCATTTACAAGAGTGAATGATGTTTTATAACCTATCTTCAACATGTTAGGGTTTAGATGACACCAATTGATAGCCGAGATTAGATCATGATGAAGGACTAAGATTATGACTTTGATATGTGACATGGATCATGTTAAGTGGATGGTTAATATTAATACGTGATGGATGACTTAGATTTATTCAAAAAAACACACATATATATTATATAAATATATAAATAAATATTGAATGGTTGTGATTATGGGTGACAAGTGGCTAGGATTTGGTGTCTACACAATCTATAAGGGCTATGCCACTAATGAAGAGTAAAATAATTATCAAGTTTCCATCAATTTCATCAGTTAAAATAGTACAATGTGGGTTTCATAGAGTATAGATATCAACTCTCATGGCCAAAATATATTTACAATGGATCCCATGACTCCTATTTATAGTAAGATTTTACCCTTGAGTTACCTAGGGTAAGAAGCTATTGCTTCTAGTAAAAATAAAAATTTGGGGGTATCTCTAAAAAATAAATGTACCTCCAAATATCACATGCTTCTAAAAGGATTAGAAGACTTATAAAATGAGTTATGTATCAATTACAAGACAAAATATTGCTTTCCAAATAAACTTTATTAGGATTTGCACTTGCATATTTACCCATATACTAGTATGCAAGTGATTTGCTCTAGGAGTTGAGTGAATCTCTCCACTTTGCTAGAAATTTATCAACATTCCCTAGCACTTTGATCCTATAATCCAATCACTCCATTTTTATAATGGTTTAATTTTAAATAAATCAATACTTATAGAATAAATAAATACTTGTATTGAACTTATTCAAAGTTTAAGGTATTTTGAAAGAATTTATGGACTAATTTTACTATTTTGTAACCTTTCAAAATTGTATTTACCAAGGTAGTGACTTGTCACTACACTTACATATAAAATACCTATAGGTTTAATAGAAGGTACCCATTATATTACATTAAGAATACTCGTAGGCTTACATAGCATTTATGTATAGGCTACATTAATAATGCCCATAGATATTGTATCACTATCAAAATTGGTCTAATAACACCCCCATAATTTAATTTAACGAGCGAAGGAGAGGATACAATAGAGATGGTATAGATATGGTATAAATATCTTTGTAATTAATGCTTGAATATGCCAATGAATCAAACTATATTCTCTTGCCAAGGTATATGAACTTGATCAACCCTTATTTGAACATGAAGCCATGAATCCATCTAATAGGTCAAGATGTTGAGCTTCCTATGAGAAGAATTTCAAAACACAATATGGTGACCATAATTTATCCTCCAATATTAAGAGAATTCAATTGAATCATGAAGCAAAGGGAAATTCTTTGAATAGTCAACCCCAATGGTTAGAAAGGGACCCATAGGAATAAGGCATACCTTGCATTGACCATCCAAAATATACTATTCTTGCACCCAAAGTATTACCAACCACTATACCAATGCACTATTGTATTTAGAGAGTACAACATCTATTAGGCATGGGAAAGAGGACCATTATGAGAGAAGTGTACAAAAAACATAGGGAAATAAACTCTTAATCTCTTCATCATAGTACATCTAAAAAAATAGTACAATAGTGAGTTTGGTTAGAGTTAGATATTTTGGACTCCTTAAAGACATCAAACCTTGAGTACTATGTAAAAATAAATGAGAGAAAACAAGTTTTGAATTTTTGACCTTTTTGTTGAAGAAGGTGTTACAAGGGAAAAGGGGAGGGGATCGTAAAGGATCTCTTTGTGATATTTCCATATCCTCTATGTCACTTCAAGGATATGGGTAGTTTGTGAGCTTAGATATCAGTTTTTTATGGATTACTTTTAAGAACATCTACATTTATCCTATGATATTTCTTTGACTAAGCTTAACCCTAATCTAGACCTAATTTAACATACAAATAAAGCAATCAAGGCCTAAGATAAAATGATCTTGCTTTTTTATGATGAAGTAGATAACAAATTCTTTTTAGGAGTAAATGGTGCAAGAAAAACATAATAAACTAGTCCTAGATATAGCTATATGTGATTTTGATTTAATGCTAAAGCTGGAATATTTAGTTCGTCTAATATATGATGAATACTAAATTAGTTCCTTCTTTACTTTTTCTTTGTTTTGCTAAAGAAATAGAAAATTTAGACTAATCTAGCAAGAAACAAAAAAAAATAGATCCTAAATGCTGAATTGATATAGATTATGGAGCAAAAAAACTATTTCTACCACAAAGGCAAAAGCACTATCAACCTGTAGAAGCACCGTCAATGCTTTTGTCTATAGATGGCACAATTGATTTCCTACAAAATAGATTAAAAAATATGGGATTCACAATAGAGGAGACTATTTGAGCTGATAGAGAATGTTGAACTTCCTTTAATGGAAATCAGGCCCCTACTCAGATAAATAAAAAAATGACAAGAATGATTTTGTAATGGCACTTGTCATGACTATTGGAGGTAAAATTTGGGTAAGAAAGGTTAAAAGTCATTTTTTTATAAAAGTGCCACTAGGGTTATGAAAGTGGTATTTGTGCTTTCATTCATGCCCTAGTGCTTTTTCTTCTAGAGCAATAAAAGCTTTAAATTTGGGTATAAGGAAAATTTATCCAATTTGGTTGATTCTAAAATCGAGGATTAAACTTACCCTCTAAATAGGGTGTCTACCTTTACCCATTTTTGATGCATTTATTACATAATAAATGTGTCAAAAACTGACATAGATACCCTAATTTTGAGATAGAAATATTTGTTGTTGATGTTGTGATTGTTTGCTTAGAAGTGATGTTAAAATTTTATATCTCAAGTAGCATTAAATTTTTCATGCTCCAATGTGATCCCCTAAGTTTCAAAGATAAAATCAAGTTGGACCAAGAAAACTCAACCTAATTATGATCCACACATATGAAATGATGAGAGACTAAGAATAGATAGTGATAATTTTCAAGGAGGTTGGGAGTGAAAATATTGAGGGTAAAAAATAATTTATTTTTACCATGAAGAGGATAAAAAATGATATCTAGAGTAGTGATAGTGACCCCATTTTAAATGGCTCAGTAGATGAGACCAACACACTATCCATACCTAGTAAAGTAACCCATAGTAGGAGGTAGAGTAGTAGTAAATGGTAACTATTAGAAATTTGATCATTTTTTATAGTTTCACCTCAAAAGTACACAAAAATAAAAGAGTGATGCTATTATGCAATGCTAATGATATTATGTATGATTTCATGCATTGTTGGAACTTTAATTAGGTGATGATGCTTTTACACCTCGATGATGTTTTTATGTCTACATAAAATATTTGTATGTTTTACTAGTTTTTGCTTATCAATTCTGACATTGACAAATATTGGGTTGGTTTGGGTGTAGGTTTGGCTATAGACATTAGAGTATCAAGAGAGATGGACCCATTTATTAGAGATCATATTTGGTCTATTGGAATTTTTTGACCATGGTATTCTAGTGAAAGTAGAGCTATACCATCTAGACCTCTTACCAAAGGTGGATTTTAAAAAATTAGTCCTAACAACATTGGTCGAATATTGGTATTTGGAGATTAATATCATTCATATGATAGATAAGGATATTTCCTATGCCATGCATTGGATACACGATCAGGATTGAGGTAGGAGCCACCCTTGGTAGGGCATGCTATAGCACTATACTGAGAGCTTTTATGGACTACAATCAGAGGATGTGACATGATGACCATAGCTAGGAGCTTCAAGTTGGAATGAGGATAGGGTGAACCTGAGGTGGATGAGGCACACCAAGTGGCTAAAAAGGTATCATGAGATAAATCATGAGTACTTCCAGTACTCGCAAGTGACTTGCTAATTGGTAGTTAGACTTGATATACCTAAGGATCCATTGGTTTATAGGTATATGACCAAGGAGACTTGATTATTAGTAGTATGGGTGCCTCTAGGAGATGAGGATGATACCCCATTTGTTGAACTAGATATAGCTAATTTGGGGATCATAGTAGATTATGATGCTTTGTGGACTACTCAATAGGTCAAGAGAGGGGTAACAGAGGTAGGAGGAGCTAAAACCATATATGAGGGGGTAGGTCTAGCAGGAGATCCTATGCAATAATGAGTACATCAATAGATAAAGAGGAAGGTAGGTACCTCATAGGGAGGTACAAGGGATACCAAAACACCTAAGAGAGGTGAGAGGCCAGACCTAGATGATCCTTAGGAGTAGATGGCTACATTGAGGAAACAAATCCAAATCCTCCAATATCAACTTAGTGATAGGGATGCATTCCATACCATTGCATAAATCTAGTGGGATACTCATAGGCAAAGATAGTAGATCTAGGTAGAGAAGAGAGAGATGTTGTAGGCTCAGGTGGTGAGCTTACAGGAGGCTCTATATAGAGTGATGGTAGAGTGAGATGCTATATGGGCTTAGGGTGGAGGAGCACTTGTGGGATAGGCTACAGAGGTGGCCTAACTAAGGGCTAGATTGGTTGAGGATTACGCTTAATATTAGGTTAAGTGAGCCTACATCCACAACCTAAAGGATGAGGTGGATGTACTTGGTGATCAATTTCCCTCATGATGATCAGGGTCATATCATTCCCAATCACATCAGAGCCATCAAACCAAGACTACATGGGAGCCATACATGATACGTTGAGTACCAACTGTCACAAAACCAAGGACCTCTCAAACATCAAGAGCCAGTGGATCCAGGCAGCCTCATAGATATGATATTGAGGTCAATGGTGAGATTGGTGGCTCAAGGCCACATTGAGAAAGGACATTGTACTAGCTTCATTTTTGGATGTGAGGTCTAAGGACCCACTTATTATTGTAGCCTGTAGGTATTTTTGTATCATGATGTACTTATGACCTTGATATATATATGACATGATGTTTGTTGATGCATGTGTTGTGTTTATTGTGTATGTGTTATGTGATAGTGATTATGAGATAATGGATGATTATGGATTTATGCCTAGACTTATAGATATGATGATGCATATATATGATATGGATGCCTAGATATATGATTTATTTGTGCATAGACCTAGATATGTGTGTGATGTACTAATGATATGTGATGATTTAAATGATATGAAATATGAATGTATGTGTAAATGATAAAATGAAGTAATCTAAGATGCAATAACTAAGTATAAGCACCATAGAATGTATAAAAGTCATGAATCAAAGTTAAAACAATTTCATCTAAGGTATACACTAAAATCAAAGTTAAAATATGTATTGACAATGTGTGAATGTAATGGATGGTGATCAATGAGCAGTCACAAGGGAAAAATAAGACTTTCATGAGACTCAAATACCCTAGTTGACCAGTCAAAATTTGTATACTGACCATGCAAGAACTTGAGAGATTCAAATCTGCTAGGAAGACCAAGATATTCAATATCCCTATGTGTGCATAGTGAATTTTATTAATGAGATATACATGTTACCATGCATAATACTACCCCAGTGCCATGCTGGTTTTTATAGCCCATTGTTGTAATGATCACCCTATGGTTATTATTAACTTGATTTTGTATGCGATTAGACTTAACTACTCTGTATTGCAAGCCATTAAAAGCTAGCTCATACGCAAGTTGACATTGGTTTGTATAAGAGAAGGTTGCTAATGTGACATATGTATCACCATGTATAAGACTACTCCACTACTATATCAGTGTCTATAGCCCATTACTAGTGATGAAGATCATCCCATGGTTGTCGAAAAACTAAGAATTCCAGGGATTCAAGCTCTTTGCATATTTTTTGTTTTTTGGGATACTTGCTCATTTTGGAGAGGAACAAGGGATTTTTGCTTTGCTTTTTGGTAGTTTTTGCTCAATTTGAGAGGAGGAAAAGGGATTTTTTTTCTTTTTTTGAGGGGCTTGCTTGATTTGAGGGAGAGCAAGGGATTTTATTACTTTGTTTTTTTGGAACTTGCTCATTTTGGAGAGGAGCAAGGGGATTTTGTTTTTTTTAGGGGGAGAGCTTGTCCTTTTGTCAATTCCCAGATTTCTAGAGCATACACATAATAGGAGAGCAAATTTTTCTTTTGAGGCAAAAACTGCTTTATAGTTTCATCTTTCCTTGTTCAAAAATCATATTTAAGAGTGGAAAAATATGTTGGGATTTTGAGATAAGCAAGGTACAATCAAAGCAAAACTCTACCTATCAAAAATCAACATGGCTTTCCATAAAATATGAAAATAATACTAGGAATGGTTGAATGATTGAAATATCATACTGGCCAACATGTGATAACTTACTTGGAAAAATACAAATACCAAAAAAGGGAGATGTGGATGGTAATGAATAGTGTGATGTGACGCTTTCCTTGTGAACTTTCAAAAATTAAAAGGTGTGCATAAAATAGTCAGTGGCTATATGAACACCATTGTTGATGGTCATATAGTATCTATCCTATCTTTTCATAAACTGCTTAATAATCAGAAGACTATAAATAAAAGGGTGTATGCAATGATAAGTGAAAATGGGTGCTTTCCTTATGAACTTTCAAAAATTAAGAGGTGTGCATAAAAATAGTCAGTGGTCGTACGGACACCATTGCTGATGGTAATATGGTATCTATCCTATATTATGTAGACCACTTAATAATCAAAACATCACAAGAAAATATGTAAACAATAACAAGAGAAAATTTTTGATCAAAGATAAATTATAGTCATACAAATATGGTTCTATTCTTAGTGCTTACAAGAAAAGACTAATGCAAGTGCAGTGTTACAAGTGCCTAATGCAATATGATGACAAGTGTAGCTAAACACTATGAAATGCAAAAATGAATACTTCTAAATGCATGGTGCAATAAATAAATATGTGCAATGCAATGGCAATGTGCAATAAGATGTAATATATGGTGAAATAATATGTTAGAATTTTGTGCTTTTTTATTGTTTTTATTATTTTTGTTTGTTTTTTATTTTTTTATGCATGAAATACCTATAGGTTGAGAATATTAAAGGGTTCAATATTCTCAACACCTTCAAGTGAAGCTAACAAATATGTTCCTGATCCCACCTTTTGTTTTATTATGAACATACCTAACCATTTTGTGGTAAATTTATCACGCAAATGGCTAGGTAGGTTGGAGTTCTGCTACTTTTATTTGACCATAAGATCACCAAATTGGAACTCCCTTGGATGAACTTTTATATCATAGGCTCATTTAATTCTATATTGATAAACATGGATTTGTTTGAGAGCATTAACTTGTCTTTCATCAAGAAGCATAAGTTGATCGAGGTAAGCCTGTCATACATCATCGTCAGTAATGAACTCTTGTAGTGAGATGCACAATGAAGGAATTTCAAGTTCCAAGGGCATAATGGCCTCAGTACCATATACTAGTGAGAACGGAGTTGCCCATATTGGTGTTCAAATTCTCATCCTATAATCCCAAAGTGATCAAGGCAGTTGAATATGCCAATATTTGTGATGATCGTTAACTATTTTCTTGAGTATGGGGACAACCATTTTATTTGATGCCTTAGCTTACCAGTTAGTTTGTGGATAATAAGGGGTCAAAAAGCTATGTTGGATATGATACTTTTTGGACAAAGCTTGAACATATTTATTATTGAACGATAGCCCATCATTTAAGATTATTTTGGATGGGATACCAAAATGATAGATGATATTATGGAGTAAGAACTTCATGATGTATGCACCTATCATAGTGGTAAGTGGAATATCTTCCGACCACTTTGTAAAATACTCAATTTTCATTAGAATAAATGTGTGTCAACCCAAAGATGTGGGTGAGATTTTTCCAATTAGATCAAAGCCCCACTAAGAAAAATACCATAATGAGTGAATTGGTTGTAGTGCTTGTGAAGGTACGTATGATAGATTAGCATGATGCTAACACTTGATGTACCTTTTGACATATTTACAAAAATCCCACTCCATTATGGGCCGATAGTAGCTCATTTGAAGAATGCACTTTACGATAGCCCTGCTGCTGAAATGTCCACCACATGTACCATCGTGAGCTTACAAAATAGCCCAAGTAGATACTTGGGGCTCTATACATCGAAGAAGAACTCCATAATAACTTTGATAGTATAATATATCTCCTAGTAAGACATATTTAGTCATGTTTTGCATGAATTTTGATTTATGGCATGCAACAAGCCCATAGGAGGGCTACCAAGTTTCAAGAAATATTTGATCTAGGAGAACCAATCTAGATAGTGCTCAACTTGGACTAAATGAATGCTTTGATCCTCTATTATCTCATCTCTCATGAATGCATATTGTGAGAGAACATTAAGATATATGGTTGTGATATTATCATAAGGGACCTGAGGGATTAGGGATCCCCAGGAAGCAAACTTCAAGAAGTCTTGAATTTGTAAGAACCAATTTTGATGTGGTTCAATCTCTACCATGTGGGTGCTTGGCTCTTTTGTAGAGGCATCCTGCGAGATTACGGGTTATGTTAGCATTTTTACATGAATAGTAGTGATATCATATTATGGGTTTTATGGAATTAAGGATCCCAAGGAAGACATTGTATCTACAAAATTATTAGAGGACCAAGGGATAACCTCAATGTCATACCATTCAAAATTTGTAAGTAACTTGTCCACGATGGTCTTGTATGATTTCAAGACTGAGCATTTACATTGGTAGATTTTTTTAACTTGATTGAATATGAGAAAGAAGTCACTAAATATTTTGAGTCTCTTGACATTCATGGTGAGATAATTTTGAAGACCCAAGAGGAGGACTTCGTATTTAGCATTGTGATTAGTGCAAGGGAAATTTAGTTTGAATAAAAGGAGAATAGGAGCCCCTTGTGGTGTGAAAAACATGATTCCTACACCATCCCTTGCTCACATTTCAAACCATCAAAGAATAGTGTGAGAACTTATTTGTGTTTGGGTTCTTCTAGTCCTTATAAGCTAGATACAGTAAAGATTGTATCATCAAGTAGCTCAAATGTAATAGGCTTATCATCCTAAAGTGATGCTTCTACTAGCTGGTCTATGATGACCTAACCTCTAATAGACTTTTGTTCAATGAATGCTAGGTCAAAATTCATTAAGAGCATAATCCACTTTGCAGTGAGATTGTTATAATAAGTATGACTCATCATGTATTGCAAAGGGTTCTCTTTAAATATGACATATGTTATGTAGTTTATCATGTAATGACAAATATTTTTGGTGTTGAAGACCATCCCTAGGCAGAGTTTCTTGACGTAAGTGTACTTTATTTCATACAAGACCATGGTGTGACAAATGTAATAGATAGCCTGCTCTTTATTTACCTTGTTATTTTGGGCCAACATGATCCCAAAGGCAAAATTGGTGGTTGATATGTATAATAGAAAAGGCAACCAAGTCTCGATGGAGATAATACCGATGTGGGAGCCAAGTATTGTTTGATATCTTGGAGGGCTACTTGGCAATTTTCATTCCAATGAAAGGTCACCCCCTTCTGAATAATATGATTAAATGGATGATACTTATTTTATAGTTGCACGATGAACCATTAGATGACCTGTATCTTCCCCTACAAGCTATGAAGTTGCTTGAGATTCGTGGGGGGAGGCATACTTGTGATTTCTTCAACCTTTTAGGGTTCAACTTGGATGCCCTGTTTAAACACAATGAAGCCTAAAATTTTTATCAATGTTACTTTGAAAACAAAGTTTTTAGGGTTCAAGCATACATTATTCTCCATGAGGCAATCAAAGAAATTTTTAATAATACCAATATGGTCATGACACAATAAAATTATAGCCACAAGATCATCGATATAATTCTTGATAATTTTGTGCATGTAGTAATGAAAGATATACGTTATTGCCTGCTAATAGGTAGCACTTGCATTATTTAATCCAAAATGTATGACCTTATAGCAAAAGGTACCCCATCGCATAGTAAATGTTATTTTGGCCTGATACTCAGGATTGACTCAGATTTGATTGTATCTAAAGAAGCCATCTATGAGAGAGCATTTTGTGGCCTACAGCTGCATCTACCAACGTATCAATGTTTGGGAATGAAAATTCATCCTTGGGTATTTCTTTATTAAGATCATAAAAATCTATGCATATGTGCACTCTCCCATTCAATTTTTGAATAGGAACCATATTAGACACCCAATTAGGGTAGTCGATAGGTTGGATGAATCTTGCATCCAAAATTTTTTGTAAATCATATTTTATCATAATAGCAATTATTGGATGCATCTTGTAGAGTTTTTGCTTTACTGGTTTAATTTTTGGATTTAGTTTCAAGTTGTGGACAACTAGTTTGAATCCAGACCAAGCATATCTTTGTATGACCATGCAAAAAAAAATTATAATTTTTTAGAAGAGTGAAGAATACGGCCTGTTCTTTGATTGAGAGACCCTTCCCCAACTTAAGAATCTAGGGATGTTTAGGATCATCACTACTATTGATATCAACCATCTCTTCTATAATCATATAAACCCCCTCCTCCAATTTACGGGGAGTAGGGATTAAATGTATGTCATCAGCTAGATTAAATGAGTCAAGCACATCATTAGGCTCAATCCCAGATTGTAAGAATTTAAATGAGGATGCGATGAGAGATGGAATGGTTGTAACATATCCTCAAAATGGAGAAACTTGAATGGTGATGATGAAAGGATGGTGTAACATATATATTGAGAGGCAATCATTTGGAATGGTCACCAGGATAATGGAGAGGAGTGGTGAGATCTATAGAGATCATGTTGATGGTTTGTCGATGACTTCTATTCACAGGTGGGAAAATGTGATCAAATATGGGTGGATGTAAATGTACAAGGGGTAGTTGAGGTGGAATAGGAATGATGGGGTGCACTCTATGGAGAACTAGGATAACTGGATATTCATGTGGGATAAGTTGATGCTAGAGAGGAAGCAATAATCTTAGAAAAATTCAAAGATAGAATTCATCAAGATCAACAAGAGGCTCAATGGGAGTGGACTTTTCTTCTAAGCTAAAAAAAGTGATGGAAAATATTTCCCAATAATATTTTGACCCTAGTCATGTTATATATTTTATCATATTCCAACTTCTCTTATGATGATTCATCATCAGCAACAGATAAGATAGTGATATGTAGATGATCGCTAAGAAAATGAGCATTACCAGGATTAGCATACTTGTTTCCATTGATATCTATTAGCTTTTGAAGCTATAAACTAAATTTAAATGTAGCCAAAAGTAATGTAATAAGCAAGCTAATATCTAACTATGTTAATGGAAGCTTAACAAGCACAAGAGACTTTTAATATAACACATGCAACATCCATTAATGAAGACTCATGAAAATGGAAGCTTAATACATAATATGGAAACTAGAGCATGCTATATGGAATGCATGCTTCCTTACAATGAGCCCTATATATAAGAAGATAAGTTACTTGGCCCTTACTCTACCTAACTACCTTGAGGACACATGTGCTTTTGCATGATAGACACTTGTCCTTTTACATCTTGCACATTCTAACACTTGTGCATTTATTCCTTCTTCCCCAAGTAACTCCTAATATAATAATCTACCTAAGGTGGTACATAGACATGTACCTAAATAATGTAATATACTCTAACTCTAACACCCCCCTATATTACATTATTTAGGTATTGAATACTTTAGTATTCAATATGGATCTTTGTATTTGTATTCATTCTTCAAGTGGTCTTTGAATTGATCTTTTGCTTGAGCTTCACCTTTTTGCTTGACTCTGTATTCTAACTTTGGAACTATTACTATTTCCTTCCAATTTTGTTGTAGAAGTAGTTCATACCTTTCTTGTACCCATATTTGCTGAGAAGTATACTTGAGAGAACTCACTAATAAAATTTCTTGTCATTGTATATATCCAATCAAAGGAATGATTTTCTCTATACCAACAATATCTTTGTGAATGATTGGTTCCTCCAAAAATCTTACAACTATGGAGATTCTAACATATCTCTATCTTATGTCCATATCTATTACAATTACTACACCTATTTTTTGTTATCAAATCTCTCTGACTATTATGTCCTTCAAAACAACTATTTCTATCAATCTTTGTCACTGATTTTGTTCCTTGATTATTGCTTCTAGTCTGACATTTATATACAGTATCTTCATGCTTTGATATGATTTGTTATGCAACTAGTTTTTGCATTCCATTTTCATACTTTCATGATCTTGTATATTTATATCTTGTTAATTTTGAACAAAAACCATTAGTATGACCAATACAATCATTAGAATAATTTTTGTCAACATCAATATAATCTTGTTCATCATTGTATCTATCATCATATAAATTTATACCTTCATCAATTCTAGCACCATGAACCTTTTTTGAGCAATCATGAACTGTATCTAGATCACTTGTATCACATATAGCATCAATATTTATAACATGTTCTTCTATCTTTATCAAGGATTCTATATTACTAGTGTTAATTCTTGCACTACAATATTCCCTTTCATTTTGACAATAATTGTGATTTGCATCTTTATCCATTTGAAGAAGATCACTAGTATCATAGCATTCATCAATCATCAATGGTTTTTATTCTATGGTATTGCAACATGAATCTACCATCATAGGTCTTAAGTCATTTATATCACTAGAAGCATATTTCATTTCTATCTTGTTCTTTACCTCTTCAACATTTTCATGTTCTCTCATATTAGAAACATTAAGAGTGATAATTCCTTTGTAGATTATTCTCCATAGATTGGTAGGTATAGTAAAAAAATCTTCATAGTAATCATTAGCATTACTAAGAACACTTTACATGTATTTTTGAAGTGTAGAATAATCTCCTTTTTCTACTTCACTAGTAATATCACCAAGCATATTGTTCAAAGTATTTGCTTCATTAATATACATGTTCTTCAAACCTTCTATCATGTCCTTTTGTCTTCTATTCTTGTCTTTGAGAACATCATTAGAAATTAATATCATATACATTACTTTTCCTATATCATTAGGTAATGTGAACACATATTTTGAGTTTGTTTGTGCTTCACCAATTTTTGAATTTAAGTAATCTCCTAGTGTTAAAAACTTTCATTTTTGGCCTCTCTCATGATTGATTGCAAAACCTTATTTTCCTTTATAGATGTATTCTCTTGAATTTCAATTTTCTCTATCATCTTTTGTGTGCATCCTTTTAGTAGTTGCAATCATTCCTTAGTCTTTTCTAGAGGGTCATATTGAATGTAAATTTCTTCTTCTTGAAAGTCTGAGTCTTCTCCAAAGACAATTAGTTCTTGTTGAAGACATAGGTTTCTTCTTCAACTAATTCTATCAACTTGTGAAGTTCTAGTTTTTGAGTTTCTGCTTTTGGATTGCTTGTTTTCTTTTGCTTTTTATTTGTCATGTTCCTTTGATGTAGGCTACCTTATGTCTCCCTAGATAAGAGTATATAATCAACCTTGCTAAGATCTCTAAGATATGCTCCTTTAGATGCAATATGAGCTTGATGATAAGTTTAGCTTTCTAGGTTTTAGTAGAATCCCTTTTATCTCCCTAATGTTTAACCTTAATGTATTACCTTATTTCTCCTTATGCATTTAATAAGTAGAAATATAAAGATAATTTAATGCATTTTCAATTTGAAGTTCTCTATGGTTGGATTCCTTTTGTCTCTTTAGTTTGTATGAAAGACAAGTATAAGAAAATAATTTCAACTCTTCAAGTAATTAATGAACTTCTTTTTCTAACCCTTGATATCCAATAGTTTAATATTTCTAAATTCCAATTTTCTAAGGTTTGATGTAGTATACCTTATAACTCCCTAATATTTGGAATATTAGAAATTAATAATAATATTTGCAATAATAATGTTGATTTCCAATGTTGAAAACCTTATACCTCCTAAGTTAATTAATTGTAAATATTTAAAGGTTTAGAAAATAATATTTTGCAAATTAATATTAATTCTCTAATGGTAGAAATCCTTATATATCCTACTTAATTATTTGCAAAATATAGTAAGGTTTGAATCCCATGCAATGATATATTTTTGAATCTTCAATTTGCTTTCTATTTTGCTAAGATTATAATTGATTTAATGCAATGATTTAACCTTAGAAATGTTCACCTTATATCTCCAATAATTTGAAAGTAAATATAATTTATTACTCCCTTTTATAATAACTAAATTGCATTTTCTATTTTATTGCTTTAAAATAAACAATCCTTATTTCTCCTATTCACTTATAAAATTTATAAGAACTCAAAAATAAAAGCAACTCTTATATCTCTGAATGAACCTTTGAAAACCTAATATAATTTTATAAAAGGCTTTTTACCTCTCTTTTGTTGTGTTGTAATCTCTTGCACTTGGTGTAAGGTTACCTTAGATAACTCTCTATCTACAAAATGGCTACAATGCATAACAACTAGGTTTGTATGCCTTGTGGAGTACATGCATTGGTTTACGTGTTAGAGGATAAGGATGGTAGCCACCTCAAACAATTAACCTATCAGGAAATCGCATGCAAAGAAGAAATATATGGATTTGCTTATGCTAGTTGTTCGTGTCCATTACACACAATATCATTTGATCATCTGGTCAGGTCTGCATAGTGGACGAGCATGAAGTAAGTGGAAGATGGAACTAGAATACCCTCAGAGCGTTATTTGCCTCCAGGTATATAATAAGTAAGGTAGACAATTTCATCCAAAATTACAATCACAAGCAAGGAATGGTGGTGACTTTTTTGCATGTGCATCAAGGTCTGTGCATAAGTATCGTCGAGAACGAACCAAGAGTGGTAACAGTGTTCAATTTTGTGATTGAGTCCCGACAGGAAGCATCTGGGTCATAGGAAAATAGGTTGGTATTTATCTACATTGGTGAGGGTAGCAAGGGTCTCTATAGCTCTATGTTTGCATGTGTAGTCCAACATTTGCAAGATTTTGTATCAGAGAGTATCAACTAGAAAAGGGCAAGTGGATAGAGATGTATAAGGGTAGATATAGGGTAGTGAATACAACGAGGTAGGGTTGGTTCATAGGGAGGCTACAATGTAGAATTGATGTTGCAAAGAGGCTCCAATGGAAGTGAAGAGGCTCCTTAAAATAGATTCATGGAGCATGCAGGTCTGGTGCATGTCTGTAGAGGTTGAGAACTCAAAAATTGGTGAAACCCTCACACGAGAAGTAGTAGGTCTACAATGGGTAAAGGTGAAAAATCCTTAGCATGGTGTGGGAAACCCTTGTCAAAAATAGTGATATCTAGCTACAGTAGGATTCGAAATCTGAAAAACAAACCCTCATCTACAAGGGATCGCGAAGAGCAAACTTGCAAAAATAAAACAAGAAAAAAGAAAATTCTAAAAAACCTAAAAAAGCCTTTTCAATGTAAGCCCCCTTTTTTTTAGTCCTCCATGCATTCAGAATTTAAAACTCATAGTTTCCTAATGACCTAGTATTTTCAACCCATCAAAAAACTCCATAGTTAAGCATTTTTAGCTGGAGTAGTGCTCGTATGGGTGACCATTCGGGAAGTCTCGATTTTTGCACCTTCCAAAAAATTTCCTCCTTGTCTTCAATACTTCAAATGGGCATGTCTTCGGATGGAAAATATTATTCCAAAATATTCTTATCATGACCTTCTATTGCTTGCAATATTCTACCTCTAGCCTTCTTCAAATCTCCTCCAATGGCCACTCCTTCAACTCTGCAATATGGCTTCCTCTAGCCTTCTTCCTATTTTCTATGGATCTACCATGTGCTCTGATACCATGTTAGCTTTTGAAGCTATAAACTAAATGGAAATGCAGCCACAAGTAATGGAATAAGCAAGCTAAGATCTAACTATGATAATGGAAGCTTAACAAGCATAAGAGACTTTTGAAATAACACATACAACAACCATTAATGGAGACTCATAAAAATGGAAGATTGATACATAATATGGAAACTAGAGCATGCTATATGGAATACATGCTTCCTTACAATGAGCCCTATATATAAGAAGATAAGTTACTTGACCCTTACTCTACCTAACTACCTTGAGGACACATGTGCTTTTACATGATAGACACTTATCCTTTTACATCTTGCACATTCTAACACTTGTGCATTTATTACTTCTTCCCCAAGTAACTCCTAATATAATAATCTATCTAAGGTGGTACATATACATGTACCTAAATAATATAATATACTTTAACTCTAACAACATATACCCCCAAACCTAAGTTAAGGCATTGTAGGAAATTACTAATAAACTCATCAGGAATGTGTATACCGTATCCTAAGCCTAATTTATCTATTGGTAGCTAGTAATATGGTTCTAGAGGAGTCTGGAGGCCTTGCTCATGTTACCTTAAGCCATTTCCATATGAATGATGGCAATGTAAATACAACGTCGTAAAGGATAGATTTAAAATATAATCGAGATTTCCTTGGAATGGCTCGTCATCCTCTAACATAGGCGATGTTTTTGTGGTGGTATCAATACCGCCATATACAATATTGATTTAGCTCAAATAAGACCCAAGAGGGACTATGGTACCTATGGGTAATGGTGTGCTATGTGGGTGACCAAAGTCTTTGATCGACTCGATGGATGATGTGAATGTGACATCTTGCACTCGATATTCATCTATGCTCAAATTTGTCACTTGTGTTGAATCTATTAGAGGATATGATAAGAATATATGGTTTGTGATGAAAGTGATGTGATGATGGGTGGCTCCTCCTTTACAAGATAAGCATGAGTAAGTGGTAAAAATGGTCAAAATTGAAGGTGTGGGTGTGTTGGATGGTTGAGATGTTAATGTGTGTGTTGGAAAAGGTGGAGATGAAGGTGATGTCATAGGTGCCTTCTCTAAATTTTGAGGTGGAGGATCAGATGATGATGAAGGTATATCTGATGGATGGTGAGGGTTTTTATGGAGGTGGTTACTGTGAAGTGATGGATGATCGTGGTGTGGCTTTTATGGTTGATATGGGATTGTTAGGCTGAATGTACAAATGTGTGGAATGTAAGGTGGAATCCTATGGATGCCCAACAATATTACAATATTTGAAGAGTTTTGGATCTGTAGAGATACAGTGAACTTGACCTTCATGTATGTACGTTATGCACTTATGCAATATGGAAGGCACGTATTTCATGTCTCAAATCTAAGGCTTTCCAAGTAATATGTTGTATTGCATGGTGCCTTCCAATATGTGACACAATACATGAATAGTCTTTTGTCCAACCTAAATACGAAGGACTATTGTCCCAGTAGTGGAACATAGGGCATCATTGAAAGTTCTAAGGGTGAAAAATGGATGATGTGATGGCATATTATGGAAGGTTAAGATGTTGGGGTGGTGGTGGTGATGATGTTAATCCATGATCCTGTGTCAATCAAGATACATTTTAAAAGGACCCTATCCATGCTAGCGATGATATGAAATGGTGGATCGAGCACCTCAGTGGGTATCATCTGAATTTCATTTCCTAAAATATAATTGTAAGATCTTTATATGTTTGAACATACCCCACAAAATTGATGAAAAAATTTGGGTCTTGTGGCTTCAATTCAATGGATCTTAGGATCTCCATCAGAGCCTCTCGATGTGGCTTTGATTGTTGAATCATATCATATATGGAGAGCCTCACAAATAACATCTTTAAAATTTAAGTAGTTTTTTTCTTAGTGTGAGCATTGGGTGAGGCAGAGTAGGCATAATAAAATTTGAGACCGACAATACCTGTGACATTGATAGAATGTTGGCAAGATCCACAGATTGTGTGGGTTGCATTGGATACCCTCTATTTCTCGTCACTATATTGATCATTCCCACAAAATCTTGGTTAGGTGGAGTGGTATGCACTTGATTAACCTGCTTAGGTTACTTTGTTTTCATAGCAGTTATCGTGTTTGCTTCGTGTTAGGGTAAATGATCTTGGAAGACACCTATGTTTTGGTTGTTGGAGGCTGTTAGGACCCTCCTAACATAACTCTTAATCATGTTATAGTATACTGTATTATAAATGGACACATCTATTCACCATTCACACCTTTTAGATAGATGTAAATAGGACAAGGAGGATGCTCCAAAGATCATCCAAGAACATTAATTTATTATATTGTGGGTTTCTGCCTTTCAATACAAACTGTGATTCTATTCAAACAATGATTATTTTCTACATTCAATTCATATTTCAAGTTGCAGATTCTGAACAACTGGATCAGAGGTAAAAAGACCTAAAATTTTTTCCCCACCCCACTCTAGTTACTGACAGGCCATTACATGGAAACGTTTTCTTTTCAACATACATTCTAACCATTATCGATGGCATTGTTACACAGTCGGCCACGGTCACCAGTAAAGGTAGCATACAAAATATTTTGGACAGCATCACGCATTATCGAAGTTAGAAAACCCCAACAACGAGTACGGGTGAGGAAAATATCATTCGGTGTGAAAGAATAGCAGCAAGTATGCGAAATTAAATGCAGATAAGACAGATAATTTTTTCTGACAAAACTAATTTTTGCATATTCAAATCACTTATAAACCAACCACACCCTAAATGGTCGAGGTAAAACAATCTTAAGACACAACGAAGGAGATTGTGAAGGAGGTTTTAAAAGAAATTACGAAAGAACTCTCGTAGTTTTCCAAGGAAATGAGAGACATGATGTAAGGAATGACATTTTGGAAGGACAATTTAGAAGATAAAATCGCTACCAAAATAGCAGACCTAACCATTAACATCACCAACTTGAATACAGATATATCCACTAAATTGGATGCTACAACCCATTCCATGGACTTAGTACAACAAAAAATTTTGCTCATGCAAAACGGACAACAGAACACTACACCACCACAACAAACATTAATAGGGGGACCACATACATCAATCCTTCCCTATACCACAAAACTAGATTTTCCAAAATTTCATGGAGGCGACCCCACAAATTGGATATATAGGGCAGACTAATATTTTACCTTATATCAAATTTTGTATATTCATAAAGTTCGTATCACATCATTTCAATTGGAACAAATTGCTACCCAGTGGTATCAATGGTATGAGAAAACAAAAGGTCCGCCCACATGGACCGAATTAACAAAAAACTTAATGTTGCAATTTGGCCCCACTAAATTTGAAAACTTCACAGGATCCCTCACTAAACTATGACAAACCTCCACCATAAGGGAATACCAAACACAATTTGAGAAATTAGCAAACCTTACAACAGGAATATATGCATCATTCTTCCAAAGTTGTTTCATTAGTGACCTAAAAGAAGACATTAGAATGGAGATACAAATACAAAATCCTAACGATATGATGGATGCAGTGGCATTAGCACAAATGATAGAAGAGAATAACAATAACCAAAGGCGAATAGGAAGAGTTTTTTCAAGAAAAACACCAAATACCTACACCAGCCAAAAACTGAATAAGGTCATGCCAATTAAATGAATTAGCCAAGAAGAGCTAAAAGAAAGATGAGAAAAGGGCCTATGTTTCCATTACGACAAAAATTTTACCCCCAACCACAAATGCATCTCATAAAAATTATATATTTTGGACACAATTGATTGCACTCCCAAAGAGGAGGATGACATAGAAGTGGAAGTAATAACTGAGGTTGCAAAAGAAAACCAAGAAGATAAAATAGAAATATCCTTTAATGCATTAGCAGGATACTCGATTCCACAAACAATGAAGGTAAAAGGGTATTTTAAGAAACAAAATCCTATTGTGCTCTTAGAATCTGGTAGCACTCACAATTTTATAGACCCCAGTTTGGCCAAACAAGCTAATTGCTTTATATATCCCTACAATAACTTCGAAGTCATGATTGACAATGGAGGAAAAATTGCATGTAAAGGCAAATGCAGGAATATCAAACTCACGATGGGGGAATATAACATGAAAGCAAATATGTATGTACTACCATTAGGAGGATGTGATATTGTTTTGGGAGTACAATGGCTACAAACGTTTGGTAAAATTCAATTGGAATTTGAAGAGTTATGGATGCAATTTATACAAAACAACCAAACCTACACAATTCAAGATTTAAAAATAGGTCCCACACAAATTGTAAGTTCCCATAGAATGGAAAATATTCTTCAAAAAGGAGGAAGAGGCATGGTTGCCCAACTATTTTCCTTGCAAAACACCACCGAAGAGCAACCAGAGGCACCCGAATTAATAGAACTCCTAGAGAAACATGATAAAATATTCAAAGAACCATAGGGATTACCTCCACAACGAAGCCATGATCATGCTATTCAATTACTTCTGGGACACCAACCTCCAAATATTAGACCTTACCGATATCCATACTTACAAAATATGAAAATAGAAAAATTAGTACAAGACCTACTAAGGGTAGGGGTAATTCGACCTAGTAGAAGTCCCTACTCTTTGCCAGTCATACTAGTAAGAAAAAAAGATGGATCATGGTGCCTATGCGTGGATTTTCATTCTCTCAAAAAAATAATGATTGAAGACAATTTCCTATTCCAGTCATTGATGAACTACTCGATGAACTAAATGGAGCCACATATTTTTCTAAACTCGATTTATGATCAGGTTACCACCAAATTCGAGTTAAGGAAAGCGATATACCCAAAATTGCTTTTCGCACCCATGAGGGACATTATGAATTCTTGGTGATGCCTTTTGGCCTCACCAACACTCCGTCCACATTTCAAATTCTTATGAGTAAGGTATTTTCTCTCTTCCTTCAAAATTTTATTTTAGTTTTCTTTGACGGTATTTTAATTTACAGCAAGACATGGGAAGAGCACTTAACACATATAGCGCAAGCACTCAAAATCTTGGAATAAAATCAATTATACGCAAAGAGATCAAAGTGTTCCTTTAGGAATTAGGAAATTGAATATCTTGGACATATTGTCTCCAAGGAAAGAGTTAAAGTAGACCCCCAAAAAATTGAAGATGTGGAAAATTGGCAAATTCTAAAAACTCTAAAAGGGTTGCATGGGTTCTTAGGATTAACGGGCTATTATCACAAATTTGTTAAAGATTATGGGAAAATAGTAGCACCCTTAACAACCCTACTTAAAAATAATGCCTTCATATGGTCTCCAAAAGTGAATGAAGCTTTCATGACTTTGATTCAGGCCATGTGTACCACCCCCGTCCTAGCTATGCCAGATTTTTCCCAACCATTCATTATTGAAAGCGATGCTTCCAGATTGGGAATGGAAGCAGTGCTCATGCAAAATGAGAAGCCCTTAGCCTTTACTAGTAAATCATTTTCCAAAAATAATTTAGCATGTTCCACTTATGAAAAATAAATGTTAGCCATGGTCCATGCTATCCAACATTGGAGACCACTGGAAAAAAATTTATTATCCGCACCGACCACCATAGCCTAAAATACCTTCTTGAACAACGGATAACCACTCCAGAACAATAAAAATGGGTAACAAAACTATTAGGCTATGATTATGAAATTATCTACAAAAAAGGGAAAGATAACATGGTTGTGGATGCACTTTCCAGAAAGTTTGAAGAAACTTCACAATTACATGTTTTTCCTACCCCATCCCTACATGGATCGAACAAGTCAAGGTTGAATGGTATGCAGACCCTACAATACACACCATAATTCAACAGCTACAACAAAATCTTGAGAGTAAACCCCACTACTCTTGGCAAGGTAACATGCTCTGTTACAAAGAACGTCTGGTCCTCTCACCTACATTGGTTTATCGTCCAAAGCTTCTACATGAGCTACACACTACACCTACTGCAGGCCACTCTAGATTCCTAAAAACCTACAAAAGAGTGACTAAATAATTTTATTGGTGAGGGATGAAAAATGATATCAAGAAGTTTGTCAATGAATGTGAAACATGCCAAAGAAATAAAGGTGAAATAGTGGCAACACCGGGCCTTCTTCAACCTCTTGTTGGCAATTTTGGGTACTTTGGGTACATTTCATTTGCTCAAGTGAATAAGTTGTCATTGATGTCAAGAAGCTTTTGAAGGAATTTGATTTGATGTCAAATAATTTGTTTTGATGAAGGTTACGACATGATAGTTTCAAATGTCTTTTGCAAACCCCAAGCTGACAGGTTCGAGAGAAAGAGCTCACAAGGAAAAGTGTCACGATTTCATGACATATTTCAAGGAAAGTTGTACAGACAAAAAAGTGTCACGATTTCATGACATGTTGCAGAAGAGAGAGTCCGAAAGAAAAAGTGTCACGATTTCGTGACATAATGCAGAAGAAAGAGTCCGTAGTGTGAACTATCACAATTTTGTGACAAGTTCAAGGAGAGAGAAAGTAACATAAAAAGTATCATGATTTCGCAACATGCTGCAAAAGTTGAAGTAAGAACTGTCATGATTTCACGACATGCTGCAAAGTTTGAAGTGAGAACTGTCGCGATTTCACGACATGCTACAGAACTCAAAATGAGAACTGTTGTAATTTTGTGACATGCTGGCAGATAAAAAGGCAAGTGGAAAAACTGTCATGATTTCGTGACATGTTGGAATATAAAGAGAAAGCAGGAATAAGTGTCACGAATTCACGACAAGTTCGAAGAAAGAGAGTAAGTTTGAAAAGTGTCACGATTTCGTGACATGTCGCATTTTCGCGACTTAAGTAGGAGAGAGAAAGCAAGTTAGAAAAGTGTCACGATATCACGACATGTCACATTTTTGTGACTTAAGCAGGAGAGATAAATCAAGTTAGAAAAGTGTCGATATATCGCGACATGTCGCAGTTTCGCAACTCAAAGAGGAGAGAGAATGTATAGAGTTAGAAATGTCGTGATATCGCAACAAAAACAAAAAATAAGTCTAAGGAAGCAAAAATGTCGTGATATCACGACAAAAGCTAAAAAGAAGATGGAGTTAGAAGTGTCATGATTTTGTGACATAAGAAAAAAAGAAAGCAGACAGAAGCAGAAGTGTCGCGATTTCACGATAGAAACTGAAAGCAGGTCTTCTATAGGAGGTGTCACGATTTCATGACAAAAGCAGAGAGGAAGGCTATGAAGACAGAAGTGTCACAATATTGTGACAGAAGTGAAGATGAAGTCTGCAAAGGCTGAAGTGTCGCGATATCGTGACAAAAGTCAAAAGAAAGTGTACGGTTGCAAAGGTGTCGCGATATCATGACATGTTGTAGTTTCACGGCAAAAGCTACAGAAGAGTTATAGAGGCAGTTGAAGCCGACAAAGTTAAATGTGAGCTGACGAAGATTAAGGTTTGCAGCCGATGAAGTTTAGGGTTGTACAACCAACTAAATATCAGGGTTACAGCTGACTAAGATTAAGGTTTTGATCTTGAAAGTATTATTATAAAAGGCAGGTTATTTTGAAGAGTTGGAAGGTTGTTAGTTGAGACATTCGCAGATAGAGCATAGAGTGAGAAGTTTGATCACCAAGAGCAGAGTGTGAAATTCGATCGAAGTGTGCAGAGTGAGCAAAGAGTCATGGTGAATTGTTCTAAGTGCCGCTATGATTGCACAGATAGTTTAAAGGTTGAAGTTTGATCAAATGCGGTTGTGAGTGCGCAAAGAAAGCAGAGGGCAAAGAGAGCACAAAGGGCAAAGACGAATGCGGAGTGCTATTGTATGAGGATAGAGGTGCACTGGTTCTTTGAGAAGAACCTAAGGACAAATTTGGCAAGTCTTTGAGAAGGCTTGTGTGCAGAGGATTGATTTGTTCAAGTGTTGGACAGATCTGACAGACAGAGGAAGACTTGTACTAGACCGATTGACTGTGTTTGGTATAGGTTGTTGAGCTGCTATGGACGTGATCATAGAAGGTAGAGGTCTCTTAGGCTAAGCATTTAGGACAGGAGGTCTTTGGTGGAAAGGAGTTCCACGTGCTGGCAAGAGGTAGAGGCAGTTGATCTTCTAAGGGATCATTTCCAGAGCAGAGGGGAAGGTATCTCCTTTGAGCAGAGGCTCATAAATTCTGATTGGGGGAAGGTATCTCCTTTGGTCCAAGGCTCATAAACATTGTAATTGGGAAGGATTCCCAAAGAACTTTGAGATAACTTTTAGAGAAAATTTTTGTGGACGTAGCCCAGCCATTCTGGGTGAACCACATTAAAATTGGTGTCACTTTGTGGATGATATTGTGCATTGTTTTGATATTGCTTTGGGAATATTGCTTTACTGTTTTGAAGTATAAAGGAAAAAGTAAAAAGAGGTCTTATACTATTCAACCCTCCCCTCTTAGTATAAGCTTGTGTTCTTCAATTGGTATCAAAGCGAGTGCCTTCGAAAAGTTTAACAGCTTGAAGGAAAAGCTAGTAAAGAACACAATGGATCATTCAAGTGGCAATGCAACACCTATTATGGATGGGTCAGATTTTGGTCTTTGGAGTGCAAGTATGAAGGGTCATCTAATGGCACTTGGTAATGAGATATGGGAAGTGATTGAAGATGAGTACACTATTCCTATACATGGTCCTAATACTAAAGAAGAAAGGCTCCTACATCACAGCAATTCAAAAGCAATGAATGCAATCCTGAAAGGCTTATAGAAAGCAGATCTCACCAAAGTGATTCACCGCAATACAGACTAGTGAAATGTGGAAACAGTTGAAGGTGGTTCATACAGGTGATACAAATGTCAGAAAGGCCAAGTTGAGACACTTCAAATGTATGTTTGAACAACTCCAGATGAATGATGATGAAAATATTAGTGACTACATGCTTCGTATGGATGAGGTTGTTAACTCCATGAAAGATTTAGGTCTTGAGCTTGCTGAAAATGATGTTTGTGATAAGATTTTAAGATCTTTTCCTAATAGATTTAGTGAAAATATTTCTGCTATTGAGGAAGCTAAAGATTTGGATAAGTTGAAAAATGATGAGCTCCATAGTATACTTGCAGCATTTGAGTTGAGAACTCAAGTGAAGGTTGATGTCAAGAAAGAGGCAACTTTCAAGGCTACCAAGAAATCCAAGGGTAAACAGACTTCAAGAGAGTGATGAGTCTTCTAGTGATGAAGAGGCATATTACAGCAAGAAAGGCAAGTTTTCTAGAAAGCACAAAAGCATGAAAAATATAAGATGTTTCAATTATGGAAATTTTGGTCATTATGCTACTGATTGTACTGTTCCCAAGAATGAAAGTGATGAAGATAAACAGGATTCTAAGAGCAAGGATTCTGGAAAGCACAAGCATCACAGGAAGAACAAAGATGGGCACAACAATCAAGGAAAGAGGTATTCTCACAAGCACAAGAAGAGTTTCTACCTAGACAAAGCAAGTAAGTGTTCTAGTAGTGATAGTGAAAGTTCTTCAAGTGATGATGAAAATGAGATGTTGTTCATATCAAAAAAAGAGGAAGAACCGAAACATAGATTCATTATCATGAAATGTCTTAGATGTGGAAATTTTGGTCACATTGAGGATGATTGTACAAATAATGATTTGGTTTCTAGTATGTATGAGGATGCTTCAGAAAACTATAAGGAAGATGCTTGTATGGTTTTTGAAAAAGGTAGCACCTCTAGTGATAAGAAATCTGAAAAAGGCTTTGATGATTTAGAAAGCAAACAAATAAAGGATCTTGAAAGTGAACTTATTAATGCTCTTAGTGCTTTGAAAAAGGAAAGAAATAATAATGCTAGACTCAAGGATAAGTTAGATGAATGTTGTATGGAGAGAGATGATCTTATAGAAAATCTTGATTTCTCTATAGCTAAGACACAAGAACTCAAGGATGAGTTAGAGTCTAAGGTTCTTGAGTATAGTGAGTTAGAAAAGAAAATGGCTTCTTTGAAAGAGAAAACTAAAGAGTACAAGGATAAGCTTTACAGGTTTCAAGATAGCTCCAAAAAGGTTAAGTCACTCATCAAAGGTCAAAGAAAGACACCAGATAAAACAGGCCTTGGTTTTGTTAAGCCACACAAGGAACAAGTTGGAGAGTCTAGTAAGAGACTCCAAAAGGAAGAGAGTTCTGATGAGGAAAGTATTTCAAATCATGATTCCTTGAATGATAGATGCACAGAAATAGAAAACAGAATTCAGAATGAGAAGAAGTTTTCAGGACCCAAGAGGTCAAATAAAGAAAAATTTCAAGGCAGATGTTTTTCTTGTCATAAGTTTGGTCACATGGCTTCACATTGCATGGCTCAAGTGAAGAAGGTAAATGACAATTTCAGAAGTGCTAGTTTCTTTCAAGGGTATTGCTACTCTTGTCAAAAGTTTGGGCACAAGGCAGTCTATTGAAAGGTAAATAACAGGAACAGGTTTGGTCAGAACAAGTTTGGTCAGAACAGGTTTGGCCAGAACAGGTTTGGTCAGAATAGGTGGATTCAAAGATTAGTTTTACCTCAGAGAAACAACATCGTCAAGTGTTTCAAGTGCAACAATGAAGGTCACATAATCAAAAAGTGTAGAGCTAAAATTCTAGAATACAGGAACACAAACAGTGGCATGATCAGGTCCAAGGATCAAGGCATGGACAAGAACAGGGATGAGAACAAGAACAAGAACAGTGATAGGAATAGGAATATGGACAAAGAGTTCAAGAGAAGGCCTGGCAAGGAAGTTACAGACACTGATGATGATCAGTGCCTAATGGGAGTTTTACTCCCACCCAAGAATTAATCACCTCATCAGCAGGTGGTGGAGGGACTAAGCTAAGAGGCTCCTTCTTAGTCTCAAGCCCCAAAGGTGGCCCTTTGCCATTGATGACAAAGGGGGAGAGATATGAGTAAGGGGGAGAGTTTCAAGTGAAGAGGAAAGTTTCAAGTTAGGGGGAGCAAAACTTCAAAGGAAGATTCTTAGTTATGGGCACAGTTGGTCAGTTGTTAGCACAGTTGGTTTCAGTTTTGGCTCTTGAGAAGTGTTTTCAGTAAAGGTTTGCCATCAATGACAAAGGGGGAGATTGTTGGCAATTTTGGGTACTTTGGGTACATTGCATTTGCTCAAGTGAATAATTTGTCATTGATGTCAAGAAGCTTTTGAAGGAATTTGATTTGATGTCAAATAATTTGTTTTGATGAAGGTTACAACATGACAGTTTCAAAGGTCTTTTGCAAACCCCAAGCTGATAGGTTTGAGAGAAAGAGCTCGCAAGGAAAAGTGTTGCGATTTCGTGACATATTGCAAGGAAAGTTGTACGGACAAAAAAGTGTCACAATTTTGCGACATGTTGCAGAAGAGAGAGTCCGAAAGAAAAAATGTCATGATTTCATGACATAATGCAGAAGAAAGAGTCTATAGTGTGAATTGTCATGATTTCGCGACAAGTTCGAGAGAGAAAGTAACACGAAAAGTATCTTGATTTCGCGACATGCTATAGAAGTTGAAGTAAGAACTATCACAATTTTGTGACATGCTGCAGAGTTCAAAGTGAGAACTGTCATGATTTTGTGACATGCTGCAGAACTCGAAATGAGAACTATCGCGATTTTGTGACATGTTGGCAGAGAAAAAGGCAAGTGGAAAAACTGTCATGATTTCGTGACATGTTGGAAGAAAAAGAGAAAGCAGGAAGAAGTGTCACAATTTTGCGACAAGTTCAAAGAAAGAGAGTAAGTTTGAAAAGTGTCACGATTTTGTGACATGTTGCATTTTCGTGACTTAAGTAGGAGAGAGAAAGCAAGTTAGAAAAGTGTCGCGATATCGCGACATGTCGCATTTTCATGACTTAAGTAGGAGAGAGAAAGCAAGTTAGAAAAGTGTCGCGATATCGTGACATGTCACAGTTTCATGACTCAAAGAGGAGAGAGAATGTATGGAGTCAAAAATGTCGTGATATCACGACAAAAACAAAAAGGAAGTCTAAGGAAGCAAAAATGTCATGATATCGTGACAAAAGCTAAAAAGAAGATGGAGTTAGAAGTGTCACGATTTTGTGACATAACAAAAAAAGAAAGCAGACGGAAGCAGAAGTGTCACGATTTCATGACAGAAACTGAAAGCAGGTCTTCTATAAGAGAAGTGTCATGATTTCGCAACAAAAGCAGAGAGGAAGGCTATGAAGACAGAAGTGTCGCGATATCATGACAAAAGTGAAGACGAAGTCTGCAAATGCTGAAGTGTCACGATATCGTGACAAAAGCCAAAATAAATTGTACGGTTGCAAATCTGTCGTGATATCGCAACATGTTGTAGTTTCGTGGAAAAAGCTACATAAGAGTTACAGAGGTAGTTGAAGCCAACAAAGTTAAATGTGAGCCGACAAAGATTAGGGTTTGCAACCGATGAAGTTTAGGGTTGTGCAGCGGACTAAAGATCAGGGTTATAGCTGACTAAGATTAAGGTTTTGATCTTGAAAGTGTTATTATAAAAGGCAGGCTATTTTGAAGAGTTGGAAGGTTGTTAGTTGCGATGTTCGTAGATAGAGCGCAGAGTGAGAAGTTCGATCATCGAGAGCAGAGTGCAAAATTCGATCGAAGTGTGCAGAGTGAGCGAAGAGTCGTGGTGAATTTTTCTAAGTGCCGCTGTGATTGCGCACACAGTGCAAAGGTTGAATTTTGACCAAATGCAGCTATGAGTGCACAGAGAAAGCAAAGGGCGAAGAGAGCACAAAGGGCAAAGATGAACGTGGAGTGCTGCTGTATGAGGACAGAGGTGCACTGGTTCTTTGAGAAGAACCTGAGGACAGATTTGGCAAGTATTTGAGAAGGCTTATGTGCAGAGGATTGATTTGTTCAAGTGTTGGACAGATCTGACAAATAGAGGAAGACTTGTATTAGACCGACTGACTGTGTTTGGTATAGGTTGCTGAGCTGCTATGGACGTGATCATAGAAGGTAGAGGTCTTTTAGGCTAAACATTGAGGATAGGAGGTCTTCGATGGAAAGGAGTTCCACGTGCTGGCAAGATGTAGAGGCAGTTGATCTTCTGAGGGATCATTTCCAGAGCAGAGGGGAAGGTATCTCCTTTGAGCAGAGGCTCATAAATTCTGATTGGGGGAAGGTATCTCCTTTGGGCCAAGGCTCATAAACATTGTAATTGGGAAGGATTCCCAAAGAACTTTGAGATAACTTTTAGAGAAAAGTTTTTTGGACGTAGCCCAACCATTCTGGGTGAACCACGTTAAAATTGGTGTCACTTTGTAGATGATATTGTGCATTGTTTTGATATTGCTTTAGGTATATTGCTTTACTATTTTGAAGTATAAAGGAAAAAGTAAAAATAGGTCTTATACTGTTCACCCCCCCTCTCAGTATAAGCTTGTGTTCTTCACCTCTACCCATACCAACCAGGACATGGGAGGATATTTCAATGGATTTCATTGAAGGTCTTCTAAAATCCACAAGAAAAATGATGATCTTAGTGGTGGTAGATCGTTTATATAAATACATCCATTTTTTTCTAGTAGCTCACCCCTATACCACTAGTACTATTACTCAAATCTTCCTTGACAATATTTTTAAATTACATGGCATACCTTCTACTATCGTTAGTGATCGTGATCCCACTTTCACTAGTAATTTTTGGAAGGAATTATTTAAACTCCAAGGTACGCAACTTTGGATGAGCTTCGCTTACCACCCACAAATAGATGGTCAAACTAAAATTGTCAATAAGTGCTTAAAAACCTATCTTCGATGCTTTATTTCCACCAAACCCCTTCATTGGGTTAAATGGCTTCTACTAGCTGAATGGTGGTATAATACCACATATTACACAACCATAAAAATGACCCCTTTCGAAGCATTATATGGCCGATCACCCCATCTCTAACCTCTTATCTTCTAGGAAGTACAAAAGTACTAACCGTAGATATGGAGTTGGTCACCTGAGATAATATCATTTGTGCTATGAAGGACAATCTACATATCGCTCAACACCGCATGAAGCAACAAGTGAATCAACATCAGACTGAAAGGTTTTTTCAAGAAGGGTATATTGTATTTCTCCTCCTCCAATTATATCATCAAACTTCATTGAAAATAAAAAGGTCGCAAAAATTAGCACCAAAATTTTATGGCCTTTATAAATTTCTATAGCGTACTGGACCTATTGCATATAAACTTGAATTACCAGAATCTTCTAACATCCATCTGGTATTTCATGTTTCTTATCTTAAAGTCGTAATAGGCACTAACATCGTTACGCAAACTCAACTTCCAAAATTTTCATATAATGGAGCTTTCATGGTTGAACCAAAAGCTATCCTAGACCGACGTATGCATCACCTCCGTAACCGCACCATCACCGAGGTATTGATTCAATGGAAAGGTCTACCTCCAGAGGATGCTACGTAGGAGACGCTCCACCAGATTCAACAACAATTTTTGCAATTCCAGCTTTGAGGACAAAGCTTTTTCAAATGAGGGTGGCATGTTAGGACCCTCCTAACATAACTCTTAATCATATTATATTATATTGTATTATAAAGGGACACATCCCTTCACCATTCACACCTTTTAGATAGATGTAAATAGTACAAGTAGGATGCTCCAAAGATCATCCAAGAACATTAATTTATTATATTGTGGGTTTCTGCATTTCAATACAAATTGTGATTCTATTCAAACAACGATTATTTTATGCATTAAATTCATATTCCAAGTTGCAGGTTCATAACAGAGGCAAGAGGATTATCGATCTAAAACTCTTACCCCTCAATCATATCTATAGTATATTCTTAAATTTGTAGCATAATTGAATTTCATACCCCTTTTGTCGATGATAGTTGCAATATTAGTCCTCCCCATAAGATTTGAATTTAGGATGATTCAGATCCAATGGTCGGATCTCAGGGAGTGTAATTGTTTGTGCCTTGCATACTGAATTAAATATTAATATCAAAGACTCCAACAATGGTGTATAATGGTGAGGTGGCTAAATAGGTTGAGTTTAGAGTTGTTGTTGCAATGTATTGGTCACTTGAGTATTATACTACGCTGGTGGAGGTTGGGCCTAATAGTTAGCAGCAGTGCTAGAGCCCAATTTGATGGTCCAGGGGCACTTAAGACAACCTGGTTTATTGGAGCTACCTTAGGTTGATTTTAGCCACCTTTTACATTTTTATTAAGCTACTCATTTTTTGGAGCTTAATCTCTTCTTCATGGATCTTGATGTCCTCTATTACCTTTACCTATACCAAGGCCTCCTCGAAGGTCCTATACTACTAAATTTGCAATAGTAATAAGATTTGTTTCGTGTAACTTCAAGTGAACATTCAAGTGAGATCTACAATGGGTAGAGTGAAGTATAGTTTTGTTATTACTACTCTCCATAAAATTATATATTCCATTATTGGTTCATCCTGAAACTGACAAAGATTACATAAATTAGTCCTGGTGGTCTTTTTCTTAACGTTGAAGGCAAAACGTTCTAGAAAAGCATCTACCAATTATTCAAAGGTTAAGATACTATGGTATGGTAAATGGTTATACCACTCTAAATCACTCCAAACAAGATTTATAGGGAACATTCATATCATGATAAGGTCACTATATTAAATATGAAAGCATGTGTTTATGAAGCTAATCATATATTCATATGCATCTTCATTTCCTTTGAACTTGTCTAAATTTTGCATCTTAAAGTACTTAGGATAGGATGATGATGAAACTGATGGGTGCAGAGGCTGATTTGTAAGATATTGTAGGGTAGGTTTCTAGTAACCTAAACCTGAGGTTTACTTTTATTTTGTGTTGAGGCACTTTGTCAATTTTTTATAGGCTTCTGGTTAGATAATAGCATCTTCTCACCTTTGGCCTTGATTGGTTTGAATATTTTGTTGTGGATGATATGGTGGGTGAGTGGTACCAATAGGCATATCACCATAGGTTACCTTGAGATATGTATCAAGTGGTTCTTGATACTCAAGTTGTTGTTCCTCATAGGCTTCATTATCCTGTTGATAGGGGTACACTTGATAGCATTATGGTGAATGGGGTTGATGATGATGGATATGTGGTGGTCTAGGATGTTGATAATGAATTGGATTTGGGTGTGGGTGAGGTGGAAGATTCTAGTTTGGGCAGGATGGAAGGTTGTGTCATTGTGCTTGGCACCCTGGATGATGTTGGGTTGATTAACTTTGCTACATAGGTATGGGCAACCTCTGATGAATCACCCATTGTAATTGAGTGTCCAAGGTTGTCTTAGGTATTTGGTTTTGATTTTCTAGTTCAGTGGTGTGTGACCTATTCACACGTGTGTGAGTGACATGAATAGGCATATTTTACACTTTGGCCCTAGAAATATCGATGACTTATTTTCTAGGGTCATGAGAGGCTGCATTAAGTTGGTACTACTATTGAAATATAGGTTGTATGTAATTAGGAGGTGTAGAAGTTCATCATCCTTGACCATATTGCATTTCATAAGGTATAGCGAGGGAATGAATATCATCATCCCTGGGCCCATGATTTGGTGTGGTAGCATTATGATTACCTTGATCATTATATATGTTCAATGATCGTACTTATAGCTCATCCAAGGATGATTAGCTGGAGTAGATTGAACATCCCTATCTTGTTATGGGGTGCACCCCTAATCCTGATCCAAGGGAGTCACAAGTTGAGTCAAGATACATATGCACGATAAGGGTTTTCTATATGTTTTAGCTTGGTTGTAGATTTCCCTACAAAAGGTGCGTAAGGTATCCTTCTCAAGATAATCCATATCTTGATCATATTCAGTACTTGTCGATGAGTTGTGAGTGTGAACACCTGGTGTGTTAGGATCAGTGGTGTGATAGATAATTTTTAAGCGAGGATGATCATGTTGCCATTTAGGGATGACAAGGTCTTGTGGATCGATCCAAAAATGATCCATGGCTCTAGGCAATGGATTAACAACATAAGCTTGTGAATGAGCCTGATTGCAAATTACAGCCATCTACTAGGAAAATGGTGTGTAAAGACCCACGATGATGCTCTCAAGGACTTTCTTAAGCTCTGCACACAAAACAAATAAACAAACAAGAAAGCACTCTTTGTTTTTTTTGTTTTTCTATTTTTTATTTTTATTTTTATTTGATTTTGTGTGTTTCTATTTTTGGAACCTCTACTCCTAAAAAAGTAAAGGATATGAATAGAACCCTATAAAAGGGTATTTTGCACACATTATCTATCGATAAATGCAACACAAACAACAAAAGTGAATTTCTATAAGGATAAATTGGTAGTGGATAACACTATAGGAAGAAAAATACCCCCCAAGGAGGGGTTGTGTTGTCTAAATCCTACTACTTACCTAGCTGCTTCACACTCGGATATGCTTGGATATAAATGATAGCTACATTCCACAAATTATTAAGCCCTTTGGTTAAGGGGCATCTAATCCTAAACTACTTTGGAATGCATCTAAAAATAGGGGATTACTTGGTGATGAAGTCCAAGAAACCACTCATGGGGCTACTATGGTGTGTAGGGAGTGAGCCAGTGGGAGATGAAATTCAATGTCACTGATCTTAATTAGGGGTTGGTGATGAAGGCCAACCTTGCCAATGTTTATGTGATATGTACGTGTGTGAATTCATTTTATTACATAAATGGAATAGAGAGCATACGATGATTATCAAAATACATATTGTAAAGAAAAATGCATCTATTTTATTTAATAATGCTCAAATTTTCATCCATAAACAATGCAGGAGAGAAAAATGTGAAAACATCCAAACCATATCACTATGAGACGATCACAGATCCTAGAATATCTTGGTATGATATGATCATGTTATGATAGATTGAAAACTAAAATAACAATGCATGCATGTAATTATGTTATGTATTTTTATTTTATTTTTGATTTTTCCTATTTAAAATGTGAAATCATACTATCCTAACATGTGAAGGCATAACCTAGAATCCTTTCATTTGTTGTAGACCTTGCAGATCTCTATATTTTTACCTCTATTTCAAGGTTGTCTCGTTGGAGACAATTTTAGAATATGGATCACTTTGTTGCAAGATGGTGGTGATTGTGTACCTGTAAAATTAGAAATAAACAAAAATCAATCATTTTGACTTATCAAAATAACATATAATGACAAAGGGATACCCACTAGAGGTCCCACTATGATTTCCATTTGAAATCGCAAAAATGCATGAAATACAATAGATAAATAGGTAAACAAAATGCTGAAAGAAAAACACGATGTAAGACACAAAAGAAAGAGACCAAATGGCAATGGAATATGGTTATTTTAATATTTAAAATGTGTTACATATAATCCCCTCTAGGTATTTTACCTATGATATAATTTTTACAATAGCTTTATTCATGAAATCCAAGTGATTTTTGTGCCCATAACAATATCTTTGGAAGTGAGTTTCCTTGTGACTACTAAGTGAGGATTAGATTTGAGATCATTAGTTGTTTCAAATCATGTAACCTACATACAATGAAAAAACAAAATAATCAATAGCCTTTGAAGGATCCACCAATATTGGACCTATAGTAACCAAGAGATAAAACCAAATAAAGCAAATGCATATATGAAATAATGAAATATCCACACTAATATTGTGAAATAAAGTGCTTAAAATGAAGGATCTGCTATTAAAATTAAATGCAAGTATAAATATGAAGTAAAATGCAAGAAAAATCATGAAATTGATCACCTGATCAAGGTCATCTCTGGTCGAGACTATCTTACCTATGGGACCGTCTTAGAAGAGATGGTCCCTATCATGGACCTACAACTTATGGAACTAGTCCAGGTTAATGTTGGGGATGATCTAGAGGTGAATTTTATTGATAAATTAGTGGTGATCTATCAATGAGCATGGTTATTTGACCAATCCAAAACAAAAAAATTGATCAAGCAAATATGAAGAGGATGACTTTGAGATTTGTATAATGATGAACAAACATTGATAGCAACAAAGAAGCTTGACAAGTGAATTCGATAGCACTTCGTTGCTCTGGTATAAAAATTATTGGCTCATAAAACTAGGAGATTCCTCCATTTTATAGCCTCCTTATCTAGGTATCAAAAGAGGCAATGGGGCAATCAGGAGCAGCCTAATTGCTACTTTATAGGTGGTAGGGATAATTACAGGTTGCTAGGGGTAATTGTAGATCATTAGGGGTGGTAGAAAATTCACTATCGCACCGATAGGTAGTCTCATTGCCTAATTATTCTTTTTGAAATTACACTCGTGTGGTCATATCATAGCGATACGACCTCAACTTGGATATCATCTTAGGCGAGATGGTCTTACTTCCCATAAGCGAAAATTACCTTTTTGCTAAGAAAAGGTACTAAATTGCTCTAAGGCTACCTTAAATGGGTTAGATAGTTTAGAAGGTCATTTGGATAGTCTCTTTGTGATTACATATTTTTGTTTTCTATAGAGCCCTTGCCTCTACCCATATGGTTATTTATTTTGTTTCTACCATGATATATCAATATTTTTCATCGCTAGGTTATTCTCAATGGTATGACAAAATCCAAACCCCATATTTTGCATATTTCTTAAGGTTTTGATGGATGCAAAGGCATAAAATATCTTTGTAATGGTTTTCCCATTCTTTGACAAGTGTCATAGGCTTGTACATATTCTTTCGCATCATGACATAGTGTAGACCACCATAATTATGCTAAATGTATTTTTCTAGTAGTAGCATTCAACCCCATGTGCCCTCCCACAAATCCTTCATGACCTTCCTTTAATTTTATCTTGACTTTATCCTCCATTACAAACCACTATAATATGTCTGCACCCATTTTGTATAATAATCTAGCTATCAACTAAAAAGGTGTTGACTTCATGATCACCTTCTTTTTCTTTGTCATTGTCAACTCTTGTGGCAATTCCCGTGTGGATATGTATTCTCTAATTAACTTGTACCATTATGGTACAATGTTAATTGCAAACAACTATGCATCAGGGAATTCATTTGGAATTCTTATCCTTGTAGGTTCTCCTAATTGAATGTGAGACAACTAGTCTACAATCACATACTTCTTGTCAGGTCTCACCACTACCCGAAATACAAATTCTTGCAAGGTCATGAGCCACCTACTGACTCACCCTTGGATTACCAATTTATTTATCAAGTACAATAGTATCTAGTGGTCTATATAGAAGTAAAATGGGTTTACCAATAGGTAATACCTAAACTTCTAAACCACATATACCATTCCCAAAGCCTCTCATAGTTAGGCAGTACTATAATTTCTTTTCACTCTTAATAATAAGTGACTTGCAAAGTATATGGATTGATCCAACCTAAATTGCCCTTATTGATCCAACTTGCATCCTATTGCAAAATTAGAAGCATCAATATGTACATGGAACTCTTTATACCAATGTAGAAACACCAAGATGGAGCTACATATGAGCTTTGCTTTTAACTCTTCAAAAGCTCCTCGATGCTCCTCTATCCAATTGAAGAGAATATTCTTTTTTGTTAGTGAGTCCAATGGGTAGGATGCATGTGCATAATTCCTTATAAACCTTTGATAATATCCCATGGATCATAAGAAGGTTTTTAATGAACTTGCATCATATGGATCCTCCATATACAAACTGACACAAATTGTATCAGTATTTATCTTCAATCCTTTTTTGTACACTATGTGTCCTAGTAGCTTTCCATAGGGTACCATCAAGTAATATTTCCTAGGGTTCATGGAGATCTATGCATTTCCTACATCATCTCATACATTTACTTAGAGTTGGTAGATGATCCTTGACTTTACCGTAAATTGATTAATTATCTAAGAATGCCTTGAATTTCCCTGTTGCCAATTGGTCAAATATATATAAGATAATTCATTAAAATGTAGTTGGTGCATTGTATAACCCAAATAAAATTCTATTATATGTGTATATTCAATTCTACATGACAAATTTGGTCTTCAATTTATCCTCTTTGGCTATACTAATCTAATTATAACTCAAAAATCCATCCAAAATTGAGTATATCTTGCGATCAATGACTTCTTCCAAGATGGAATCCGTGAATGGAATAGGAAAAGGATATTTGATCATGATTGCATTCAAGATATGGAATTCAACATAGATATGAATATTATCCATATCCTTCTTTAAGGTGATCACAATAGGGGAAAACCATTCACTTGTGGTAACTCTAAAAATAGTGCCAACCTCCAACATCTTTTCTATCTCTATATTTATCAAAGTTGAATACTTTGGGTTCATCCTATATGGTCTCCTCCTCACTAGCTACATGTTAGGCATTAATGTAATATTTTCGACACATAATTTTGGTGGTATCCCTTTTAGGTCCTTATATGTCCATGCAAAAACATCTTTGTATTCCAAAAATATCTTAAAAGCTACTACTTTTACTACCAGATCTCAATCGTCATTGCAATGAATCATCCTTGGTTCCTTCTTAGTTCCTAGATTTACCTCTACTATATAGGGTCCTTCATACTTGATATTATCTAGCTATACCTCAGCCATTTTCACATTTATCATATGTGTTGGTCTTGTGTCTACCTCTGCATCTCCAATTGTGTATTCTACAAAACTCTTGGGAAATGTTCATTTTTCTTGTTCCTCTTATTTTGGTTTCTTATAGACCTTTGTCTCACCTTGTTTTTCCATGATCTCCTTTGTATTAACACAAAGTGATTTGGGCTAAAATAATTTGTACTCCTCCATATACTAATGAGAAGTCCATTATTAGACCAAGCTTTGTCCCCACTACATTCCTCAAGGTACAACATCCCTTCTTCGTTGGGTCCATGTTATTCTTATTCACTTGAAGAACTATCTAATTCATCAATCGTAGTGATATCCTCATTGATCCTTTGATTTTTTAGATTGATCATATACTTATGTTGTCCCTTCTTAAATGTGATCTGATATTTTCCCCAGTTATGTTTAACTTTGGCTAGTCGTAAGTAACCTCCCCCTAATACTGCATCATATGCAAGATTCTAAATTATAATCACAACAAAATCTAAGATAAATTATTAGTTAGCTATTATTACCTTTTTTTTTGTTAACACCTCCTTTGACTCAATGTCATACTGGTCAGCACCATACAACCTAAAACTAGGTGCCCACAAAAATGGAGTCTTGATCTCTCTCTAAGTTTTTTTGGTAGCACATTTACATTAGACCCTCTGTCCACAATCACTTATGTTAAATTATGTCCCATTATCTTAATATGAAACAATGATGGTTTCTTTCCAACATCAATCATTAATATGGTTGGATCCATAAAGTAATTATATGGAATGAAAACTTGAGAAAAAACACAAGAAATGCAAGATGAAAACTGAATATTGCATTCACACCAAAAATATTTTTATAGGCATGTCTGCCTTTCACAAAAGTGGCATTTAATGCACCAATCCATGGGAGCATTAAATGTTATACAATGTGATTCGTGTGATTAGGGATAACTTGTTTTTCGACATGGAATAAACTTAGCCATATTACTGAAATGGTTGACTATGACAAAGACACAATCATGTTGATGGATAGTCATGGGGAAACCACTTACAAGATCCATAGATATACTTTCCCAAGGACGTGATGCAATGGGTAAAGGCATACTGAGACCAAGCCTACATTTGGATGATTTAGATCAACTACATGGGACACACTATTTTAAGTATTTTAGAACATCTCACTGCATGTGTGGCCAATAGAAGAATATTTGCAAATGATGAAGGGTCTTATGTTTACCAAAATTTTCATCATAGAGGGTGAAATGAGCCTCTCTTAGAATGGATGGTCTACTCTCTGTAGGAATACAAAGTTTATCTAGATGGTAAAGCAACCCCTCCTTGATATGGAAATCCTGAAAGAGACTTAAATTGGAGGAGGATGGATGCTATAATTTGTGATAAACTATGGCAAATTCGGGATCATTAGGATACTCAGCAAGCCAATATTGGAAGGCTAAATGAGAGGTAGTGACAATTGTTAAAGCTTTTGCAAATGGAGGATGGCTAAGACAATCGGTAATAGAATTCTAACTACCCTTATTGAATTTGATGAATAAATGAAATTGCTATAGATAGAAGGCCCATTTCATATGGCATGCTTCTTGGATTTTTGTTTGGGATTGAAGAAACTGCAAGGGCAAATGATCTATGTGGACAATAGTTTCTTTACCAAGAAGGTAGTGATGCCAATATTTTATAGCTAGGACTAAGGCATAGAGTTACTTATCATAAGTGGAGTAATTTTATTTTGTTGTGGAAAAGGACTCAGAATGATAAGCAATTGGATGACCATTTTGTTTGAGAACAACACCAAGAGCAAATTGAGAGGCATCAGTTTCTATTTTTAATGGTTTTCGAAGATCAAGAATGGCCAAGATAGGGGTGGAGAAAATATTATTTTTGAGAGTGGAAAAATCTTGGTTGTGGTCATTTGTCCAATGAAACACAAATTTAGCCTTCATTAGAGACTATAATGGAGCAGCAATGGTTGAGTATCCTGGAATGAATTTACGGTAGAAGTTAGCAAGGCCTAGAAAAATTTTTAGTTTTGTGATGTTTGTGGGAGAATGCCAATGGATAAGAACTTCTACTTTTATTAGATCAACTTGGATGCCTTTGGCATTGATTATGAAGTCGAGGTATGAAATGGATATTTGGGTAAATGAGCACTTTTTAAAGCTAGCAAACAACTAGTTCTTTTGAAGGATGGCAAGGACATTCTCAAGATGTTGTAAATGTTTTGGCCAAGTCTTCAAAAATATAAAGATATCATCAAGATAAATGATTACATATTGATCAATACACTCACAAAATACTTCATTCATGAGCCTCATAAATGTAGCTAGAGCATTGGTAAGGCCAAATGGAATAACTAACCATTCAAACAATCCCATATTTGTCTTGAAAGTTGTTTTCCACGTATCCTTTGCTTGTATTCAAAATTGATGATAGCCACTCTTAAGATCAAGTTTGCTGAAGAATTTAGCCCCTTGTAGTTGATCTAACAAGTCATCAATTCGAGGATGTAGATACCTATTTTTTATTGCTATTTATTTAGTGCCCTGAAATCAATGCAAAATCTCCAAGTACTATCTTTTTTTAGAACGATAAAAATAGGTGAAGCACAAGGAGAAGTGTTTGGTTTTATGAAACCCTTATCTAATAATTATTGCAATTGTTTCTTTATCTCATCATACTGTAAAATGGATTACCTGTACATTGGAACATTTGGAAGAGGTATTTCTAGAATTATATTAATTGTATGATTAATTGCTCTTTCTGGTGGTAATGAAGTTGGCTCTTGAAATACATTTTCATATTTATGTAAGATTTTGTTCACCTAGGAATGTTGTATTTGAGATTTAGGGTTGTTTTTATGCTTCTGTTCTTGTACTTGTGTTTGTTCCTAGATGAATATTAGTGCAAGGGCTTGAGCATTATTAGTAGCTTTTCGAGCTTGTCTGCAAGTGACCAAAAAATTAGATGTCTACTTTGTTTACTTTGTGGTTTCAATTAGATAATGCTTTTAATATTTTTTAATGTATATGTGTTGTTAAATGCATCATAAGTAGCCCGTCTATCATATTGGTACGGTTTCCCTAGGAGCAATCCACAAAAATCCATTTGGATGACATCACAAGTCACCTTATTTGTAAACTTGGGCCCAAATGCAAATCCAATTGTGTAAGTGTGTGTGATCCATGAGGTATTTATGTTATCCTTCCACCTTAGAGAATATGGGTGAGGATTTTTGGTTGTTGTAAGCTTAAGCTTATCAATAATGGACTTCGTGATGAGATTATTTTATGAGCCATTGTCGATTATACAATAGATAGCATTTTTGTGAAGGAGGTGAGCTCTGGTGACAAAAAAATGGTTACAATCACCTCCTTAATAATTTTGATTCATGAGTGTTACATTGTTCAATTGTCCTCTCAATTCCTCATACACTTCTTCATTACCAGTAGCACCTCTTCCCCTGATATGGAATGAACACTCGAGAGCAAGCACAAGAAATGCAAGATGAAAATTGAAGATTGTATTCACACCAAAAACATTTTTATAGGCATGTCTACCTTTTACAAAAGCGACATTTAATGCACCAATTTGTGGGAGCATTAAATTATGTACAATGCAATCCGTGTGCGTAGGGATAATATTAAGAATTAAATATTAATCCCTATCAAGTAATCCTTTTTTTCTCTTCCTATATTGGCTAGCTCTAGACTTCCATCACCTTTTATGGTTGCATCTCTTCCTCCATTGTATTATGTAGCGATGGTATGGCTTTAATAAAACTAGCCATTTTGATTTCTATTATCATATTCAGCACTTGTGTTGCCATATTTTGTACTACTTTGTCTTCTAAGTTGCATGACTTCTAAAATTCTTTTTGGTTTGTGAGCCTTATCTATTTTACTTTCTACGCTTCGTATTCAATTACCCTCTTCATCATCTACCATATATTATTTTTTTTGGTAGGTTCTGGGTAAGTGTCCTTATTAACTAGACTTCGTGTCAAGACTAGTACTTCATTTTCATTTTCCTCCTTTACAGAGGGTACATCAATGTCCAAGAAATTAATATTTTGTAAGCCACTTGTACTCGCTTTCTTAGTATAGTTGACCTCCTTGTGATTACCAGGACCACATCATCTACACATGTTTGTAGCATTATTGTATTGTCTCTTGTGTTTAGGGAGAAGGGTAATTCTTCATAAAATACTCCCGTTATTGGTAATTGCGGTATTGTATGATTGGTCTTCCTTTTGAATCATACAACAAGTGACTCTGACCTCCTTATTGGTTGCCTTGATATGGCCTTCCCCCTCTTGGATTATTTTTATAACCAACACTAGTTGTAGCTTGCCATTTCTTTGAGGTTTTAGTTTTTCCTCTTGCTCTCAAATTGATAGCATATGATGTCAAACTTTTAAATTGAATGGAAAATTTGCCACTTTGTATCCCAACACATGACATATATTACAATATTCATTTCAAGGATAATTCATATGTGTTGTCATTTTGTCTTGAATTTTATACACCAGATATCTTTTTTATCTATCCTCGTGTCTCCTTTGACTTTAGCATCTTATTGAATTTATTTTGGATTGATTGGATAGCCTAATGTATTGTATCCTCTTTCCTTGTGCTTGGAATGTATCATAATTCCTACTATCATCTACTTCACCTCACTTTCAAACAAAATTGCCTTCTCTAGCGCTTATTCATATGTTGAGGATGATACTACCTTCATATTCTTTCTATATCTACATAGTAATCCATAAATAAACATTTTTTAACAAGTACATATACTGGTGGTATTTGCATCTTATCTTCCAATTTTTTCAATTGATGATTATATGTTTTAACATCCTCATATACTCCTTGCTTTGTGGTGTATATTTCTATTATAATATCACTATCATATTTGAAAGAGAAAAAAACCTCCATGAATACATCTTTTATCGTGTTCCATACCTAAAATGTTGGTGTATTTTCTCATTTTAGATACTAGTCTATTGCGAGTCCTCATAATGTGGTGGGAAATAGTTGTAACCATTCATCTGGTTGGTTTACACAATTTACTTTCTAGATGGTTATGCATGTACCAATATATTTAACTGGGTCCTCCTTCCCTTCTCCCATGAAGGATGGGCATCTTTACTTTCCTGCTCTTATGGTTATGTTAACCATTGATGGGATTCCTCTGTCATCATCACTTGATGAAGTGTCCTCTATAATCCTTGATTGATTCCTCATTTGTGTGGGTGATTTACTAAGCTACTCTTCATTGTATTTTTCTATCTGTGATACTTTATTTTCACCAAACAATCATCTCCTCACTTCTTGTGCATCCTCACTTTGTGACATCCTTCACTGTTATCTTGGTTGTGATCTTGGTCTTTCTTCCTAAGACCTTACGTGTTGTTTCTTTGGTTCCTGAATCCCATCCTATGCACCTCTTGAAAACCTATATGTCGCTTGTTCAGGTGTTACCATCCACTCAATATATCCTCGCACAGTCTCTATGTCAACACATTCCTCGATGTCAATCTTATCCTTGACTCTTGATGGTCCTTGTACCCTCTCTTCTATTTCTATCAATAATATTTCCCACCTTTCACTATCCCCTTCATCTGAAGTCCATACTTGTTCTATTACTGGTTTGTGTCGTGTGTTGAATTATTCATATTTTCTCTTTGAGAAATTCTAGTACTCCTCCTTACTATAACTTGTTCTTATCTATGGTCCCATCTCCCATGTCTTCACAAACTTGTATTTGTTATTCACCTCTAATTTTAATTCTTTATTTCTCACAAATTGTTAATAGCAAGTTCTTAATTACAATAATTTGACCCAATTTCGATAGGTAATAGCATCAAATATAGAATGAGTGGTAGTATTCTCAATGAGAAATGTGAAATAAAAGGTTTTGGGATGAATTCTAGTAATTTGCACTAGATTTGAACCAATCTATATAGTTGTACGGTTTACAACTTTACGATTTCCAAAACGTATAAAAAGTGACTATATGGTTTTGTTATATAACATTATATTATTTGGTATATGTCAATGTTCCACCATGGGTACATGGTTAGATTAGGTTTCTTAATTTATTATTAGATTCTTTGCCTTATGTAATGTAATAATGTGCAAGTAATGCACAAGTGTCTTTAGTTAGGTGTGCATGTGCACAAGTGTCCATCATGTAGAATGCACATGTGTCCTTAGAATAGGAAACTAAAGAGTCACATACTATTATATATTTGTCACAAAGTATTATAATCAGCATGGAAAGTGCATTGCTCATAGCATGCATTAGTAGACCTCCATTCTATCATTGTACTATTTTCGTGAACTTTCATTAATGGTAGTTTTAAAAGTTTCTTATGATTTTTGCATGCTTAGTATATTGTCATTATCATATATTCAATATTGCATATGCTCATATTACATATTTTGGTTGATTTCTCATTAAGTGTCTAGCTTCAAAAACTAATAGTAGTGGTATTAGAGCCACATTTTTGATGGGTGGAGGAGAAAGTAAATCTAAAATAAGAGAAGCAGCTACATTGAAGAAGTAAATGTAGAATGCATAAAAACATAGTTATAAAGAGATATTGTTTGCAAGCCAGAAGCATAGTTGAGAATAATCATTAGCTACTTTGAAGAAGTAAAGGCAGAAAGCATAAAATCATAGTTATAGAGAGATATTATTTGGATGCCAAAAGCACAGTTGAGAATCATCATTAGCAAGTGAAGGACATAGCAAAAATGTATAGAAGAGAGGCATTGAATAGTAGGAAGCACAAGGAAATTGGGACAAGTTTACTAAGGCCCTGCAGAAGAAAACTGTGTGGATAGTGCAAACGTGAAGGGATTAGACCGTTGTAGAGAGGAGTAATGACTACGACACTTTAAGATTTGTGATATTGGCCAAAAAAGGAGAAATATTTATAGTGAGATTGTTCTGAGATCAAGCCTCTTGATATAAATCAAATAGGAGAGAGAAGAGGCTTGTTCTAAGATCAATCCTCTTGATATAAAAAGTGACTATATGGTTTTGTTAGAGAATATTATATTATTTGGTACATGTCAATGTACCACCATGGGTACATGGTTAGATTAGGTGTCTTAAGTTAGTATTAGAGTCTTTACTTTATGTAATGTAATAATGTGCAAGTAATGCACAAGTGTCTTTAGTTAGGTGTGCATGTGCACAAGTGTCCATCATGCAAAATGCACGTGTCCTTAGAGTAGGAAAGTGAAGATTCACATACTATTATATATTTGTGACAAAGCATTGTAATAAGCATGAAAAGTGCATTGCTCATAGCATGCATTAGTAGATCTCCATTCTATCATTGTACTATTTTCGTGAGCTTTCATTAATGGTAGTTTTATGAGTAGTTATAAAAGTTTCTTATGAGTTTTACATGCTTAGTATATTGTCATTATTATATATTCAATATTGAATTTTTATTTTACAGATTATGGTTGATTTCTCATTAAGTATCTAGCTTCAAAATCTAACAGGTTCCAAAATATTCAATTGTATAGTTATAATCATACAACACCCTAAACTGTATGATTTTCCAATTGTACAATATGCCAAAACTTAGTTTGTAGACATTAATTTTGGTAGTTTTGCAATCGTTCACTTTTAAACCCTTGTTATCTACCTTCGACAAGTATAATTATGCAAGTGCAATCTCAGGGTAAGGTAATTGATCAATTGTATTATTAGGTAGGTTGATTGTACACTTATAACAGACCCTTGTTGCAATCACTTAGTTTTAAATTTACTAAATTACATACAAAATTCCAACAAGGTAAGAATTGACTAACCCTAATAGGGGAATTGCTAACTTAGTCTTCCAACATGCAATTTCAGAATCACTATCCTTAGTCAATACTAGCAATATTGCTTATTGTTCATTTCTAAAAATTGTACAATGACATGCAAACATATCATTTGGTAATTACAAAGAAATAACAAGCAAGTTAATAAACTCAGAAACCTCATACATAGTATGACATCAATTCATTTTCCTTTTCCATTGTACAATCAGTCATTTATAATGTTATTCTACAATTTTGGCATAGAAACATATAACTCAACAACATATATGGATGTTGTAACATTATGCACAATTTCATCCACTATGTGTAATCATCTATCAAGAAGAACAATAATATTCCATAACAAGTTTGCACTTATGATGAACAACATCAACAATCCTTCGTGAAAAACAACTCCACTATTGTGAACCATGATCTATGTTGAACAACAATGAACAACCTACAAAAATTGAATGGGGGGGATTATAATGCATGTCCAAGCCATTCCAAAATAGTTCCTGATACAACGCATCATTCACAACTATCTTCCCGCAATATCTTAAAAAACTTAATGCACTAAGGTTTTACTAAGTCTTAATTTGATTTTTATCATATTACCTGACATGCAAGTTTCACTTTAATTTCATTTATTTTCTAATTGTACAATTATGACCAAGTTGTACAATTACACAAACCCTACACTATAGTTTTAGCAGAATTGAACATTTAACAAAATTGTGCAAATCCATGTTATTTCTTCTTCTTATGGGATTTTTTGCCTATAGTTACCAAATATCATCTCCCTTTACACAAAGTTGTCATGACCAAACCTTATAAATCATCAAAGGAAGGTGAAATATTGGCTCAAAGAGAATATGAATTATTTTTTATTAGATCAAGCATTGATACTATAGCTTGAAGATAAAAAAAATAGAAGCAGATCTTGTGCAACAAATAAATAAGAATTCACCTATGACTCTTGATATTGATCAAGTGGTTCTAAATAAGTGGGCTACATTGATTAATAGAGAAACTATGATTCTAAAAATGGGGTGTTTTCCTATAATCCTAGGAAGCACAACTAGGATAAAAATTATACTCCAATAGTTTTATACTTTGATGGATAACTTTAAATTGGTCTAGGAAAAACAACAAAAGGAAACATTATTTTTAGTGATGTTGTGTTGCCTAGTTGCATAAAGTTGGCTACCCAAACTAAATATCGTCATCAAATTCATTCATGAAGAACACAAGCTTATACTGAGAGGGGGGTGAACAGTATAAGACCACTTTTTACTTTTCTTTCCCAATCAATATTATGCAATGTATAGATAGCAATATCAATAGCAGTAATCAAAGCAATGCACAAATCACCACACACAATAGAGACACCAAATTTACGTGGTTCACCCAATGTGGGCTACTCCACGGAGAAAATATTTTACTAAAACTTTCTCAATCAATCTCTTGGGAATCCTTTCCCTATTACAATGTTTATGGACCTCTGTCCAAAGGAGACACCAATCCCCTTAATCAAGTTCATGGATCTCTATCCATAGGAGAACTCCTTTCTCCTCTTGCTCTGGCTGGTGATCTTCTAGAAGAACTGTTGCCCCCACTACTCTGGCTAATGGATCTCTATCCACTGAAGACACCTGTCCTCACTACCCTAGCTTAATGGATCTCTATCCACTAGAGACTATCATCCTCTGTACTCTATCACCTCCAAAGCTCTATCTCAAATCTATACTAAACATAGTCCTTCGGTCTAGCACAAATCTTCTCAGTCTCTATCTTTGGTCTGGCACAAACCTGTCCTCAAATCTGCACCAAACTCTATCCTCGAATATATACTAAACATAGTCCTTCGGTCTAGCACAAATCTATCCTCAATATCCATCCTCAAGCCTTAACTCAAAGCTTGAATCAATCTCAAATCAACTCTACTAGATCTACCCCAAACCTTAACTCAAGGTTTGAACAAATCAATCAATTCTGCTCTCAAGTCTTCTCAAAGACTTATCTCAAATCTGCCTTGCAAGCTTCCACAAAATCTCACACTAATCTATCCACAAGTCCTCTCTAGAACTTGTCCAAATATTCTCAATAAGTCCTCACAAGAACTTATCCAAATCTACTCTCAATATATATTGTAAGCTTCCACAAAAGCTTACCCAAATCTATCCACAAGTCTTCTCAAAGACTTACCTCAAATCTGCTCAACAAGTCCACACTAGAACTTGTCCAATCTCATAGAAACATAAAAGAGAATTATTAACTCAATATGCTCTATACTCATCACAATTCTCAATCACTTTCAATCACTCTTTCAGAAACATACAAAGAATTGTTAGAGACTCAATATGCTTCACATTCACCTCAATGCTCAATCACTTTCTCAAATCAATTCAGAATATAGAATAGTTTGTTTTATAGAACTTGAACAATCACTTCACACATCCACTTGACTAGGCTCAACCAACTCTACTCAACCAATCACTCAATGAAACAATCCTTGCTTACAAACCCTAGTCCAAGCATATAAACACTCACTCAAAATATTTCCAACAATGCTTATCAACCAATCTCACATAACAATGATACTCATGTTCTTTTCAAACCCTAGTTCAAGTTCTTCACTTAACCAATGGCTTCAACAACAATGCTTATCAAACAAGGTTTTAACAACTCTTTATTCCAAAAAACCTTGAAGCATTAACTCAACACACTCAATAAGGAAACCTAATTAAGTCCTTTTCACTCCAAACTTGTTTTCCAGAAAACCAACCAATCAACTCAACTATGGAAGAATGTGCCCATACCTTTTTCTTGATGATGAAGGAACCTCAAAAATCTGCCACAACCACAAACACTTCTTTTCCAAGCTCAAAGAAGTTATAAGATGATAAACTCTCTCAAAGGTACAATGCAAATATCAAAACATACATACACCTTGTCACTCCATCTTAAAGAAAGCATTCATCAACATATACAAAAATAATTGACCAAATACACCTTATAATCTCCCAGTTAAAATAATATCCAACATCAAAAATAATGTCAATACAATCACCTTTTCAAAATAACTCAATGGCAAGAAATCCTCTCAAAATCTAACCAACACTTTAATCCACTTATTTCTCCAATTACTCAAAATAATGACCAAATAAAATACCTTTTATTTACCCCTTTTAACTCCCTAGAATCTTATGTCAAACCTTAGGCATTATAAAATATAACAAAAATTTATTACCTCCACCTTGGTGAGACTCGAACCCTTGACGTCGCCTCCCCATGCGTCCTAGCCGTGGTCTTGGCTGTCGCATGTGCTAGGCGCTCGTTTAGGGAGAAAAGAGCACCACGTGCTCTATATTCCTCCCCTTTTGTGCCTAAGCCAAAAAATCATGTGTCGCTTCCTTCGACGCTTCAAACACAACACACCAAAATGTTGCTATCATGAATCGATCATGGGTCACTCCGCGCCCAAACGCCTTAGCCCTCGACCACTTGCCACTAGGCCATGCTGCCTAGGTGGATATGGGATTTTAGCCCTCGATGATCTTATCCCCTTTCATTGGTGCCTAAGACAAGAACCTTGTCTTCTTCCTCGCATGAATTCTCTTCAACACACACTTGCCTCTTTTTCTTGTTCGAACGAAGGATAATTCGAATGCCACTAAGGCATATAGTTTATATATCATTTGCCACATTTAAACTTGAACGTCGATACAAATTTAATTGCCTTGCAACCCTAACCTTAGGGTAATTATAATTTAATTAATAATAACATTATTATAATTAACTTATAATTAATTTAATAACCATAGGTTAATTAAATTAACTTACAAATTAATATATAATGAAATTATAATTAAATATAATTTATTTAACTCCCATAGGTCTATCCAATTGGTTTTAAATAAAAGACCATTTATTTTGCCATCATGGGTTTTAATAAAAACCCTTCTACTTATGCTCTACATAATATCAAAAAATATTATGACACCTTCTTCCATTAATCTTTTGCATTGCTCCTTTTGACCTTTTGACATCAATGGTAGTTCACTCCTTGACATCAATGACAACTTCATGCCTTGACATCAATGACAACTCTATGGACTCAAAATGTCCAACAATCTCCCCCTTTGTCATTGATGGCAACCCAAATTATTTTTACCAAAAACTTAACCTTTTCTTTGTTCTGCTCCCCTGGGACATTGCTCCCCCTAGCTCAATGCTCTCTTCAAATCTCTCCTCTTTACTCAAATACCAAATCTCTCCCCCTTACTCAAATCTCTCCCCCTTTGACATCAATGGCAAAGGGTCACCTTTGGGGCTCGGGGCTAAGAATGAGTTTCTTAGCTTAGCCCCTCCCCCACCTCCTCTTGAGGTGGTTAATTCTAGGGTGGGAGTATTTCTACTCCCAGTAAGCATTGGTCTTTACCTTTATCCTCTTTTCTTCTTATCTGATCCTTCTGATTCCTTTGACTATTCCTTTCCATGTCCATGTTCCTATTCTTGTTCATATTCATATTCCTATTCCTGTTCATATCCATATCCCTTTTCCTATTCATGTTCTTGTTCATGTTCATACTTGATTCTGGAATGTTTGCTCTACACCACTTTGTTGTGTGTCCATCATTATTGCACTTATAACACTTAATGTTATTATTCCTTGGAGGTGCAAATGTCTTAGGATTTCTCCTAGTGAAGCCATATCCTTTTCTATCATGAACCCTGCAATTCATTGCCTTGTGACCAAACTGATTACATGAGTAGCAATACCCATGGAAAAGTTGCATGTTTCTAAAATTCCCATTTTCTTATCTTTCATGTGTCCTGCACTGTGAAGCCATGTGCCCAAACCTGTGACATGAAAAACATCTTCCATTGAAGTTTCCTTGTCTTGACCTCATTGGTCTCTTAGTCTCTTTTAACCTATTCTGATTGTTGTTCCATCTATTTCTTCTTTGTGCATTGTTCCTATCCTTGTTGAACTTTCTATTGTCCAACTCATCCTCAGATGTCTCACTTTCTCTTACACTATCTTCTTCTGAAGTTTCTTCTCCTTCAGAACTTGAGGTTGACTTCTCTTCTTGTTTCTTTTGAGTCTATTCAAAACCAAGACCTATTTTATTTGTTGACCTTATTTGTACCTTGATCATCTTATCCACAATATTTGAGCTCTTTCCAAACTTTTGTAGCTTACTCTTGGACTTTTCTAAATCTTCCCTTAGTAGGGCTACTTCTTGTTCTAACCTTTCACATTCTAAGACCTTTGCTTCTAACTTATCCTTGAACTTCTTTGTCTTAGCCTTTGATTTGTCTAGATCCTCTATAAGCATTCTTCTCTCTTCATCACATTCTTGAAACTGAAACTCAAGTTTAGAGTTTTGCTTTCTTACCTTCTTTACTATGTCAAGAGCATAAATAAGTTCTCCCTTGAGATCATATCCTTCTTTATCTGATTCTTCCTCTATTTGTTTGCCTTTGTCTACATCTTTATTTTCTTTTGACTTGTCTTCTGTAGGATCACCTTCTTCTTCTTCTAGTGCCATTAGAATATTCTCTTCTAGTCCTTCAAGTGTATCCTCATATTCATCATCACTGAAACTATAACCATTCCTTGTACAACTATCTTCAAGATGTCCAAAGTTACCACATCTAAAACACTTGAGAATTATTGGTGACCTTTTCTTGACCTCTTTTTCTTCAATCATAAATAGGACTTCATATTTATCATTTTCTGAGAAACTATTATCACTATCACTTGAGTACTTACTTGCCTTATCTGCATAGTAGCTCCTCTTTTGCCTTTGAAAGAACTTCTTTCCTTGTCTGCTTTGTCCATCCTTGCTTTTCTTTTGGTGCTGGTATCTTTCTGATTCCTTATTTTTGTGATCCTATTTTTCTTCATCATTGTTATTTTTAGCTTCTTGACAATCAGTTGCATAGTGACCATACTTTCCACAATTGAAACATTTAACATATTTTGTATCTTTAAATCTTCTTGAATCCTTATTCCTTCTACCATAATTTGCTTCTTCATCACTGGATGACTCATTGCTTGATTCTGACTTCTTACCCTTTGTCTTCTTGATTGCTTTGAAGGTTGCTTCCTTCTGGGGATTAGGTTCTTTTGTTCTTAACTCAAAAGTTGTAAGAATACCAAGCAACATATCTCTTGTCAAAGAATCACCATCCTTTGATTCTTCTATAGCAGAAACCTTTTCACTAAATATTTTTGGAAGAGATCTTAAGATCTTATCACAAACATCCGATTATTCAACCTTAAGTCCAAGTCCTTGCATAGCATTAACAACCTCATCAACTCGAAGTAGATAAGTACTAATATTTTCCTCATCCTTCATTCTTAACTCTTCAAGTTGTCCTTTGAGATTTTGTATCTTTGCTTTCTTGACACCTTTATCTCCTTCATATATACTTTGCAACTTATCCCACATTCCTTTTGCATCTTGACAATGCATAACTTTTATGGACTCTGTTCTATGCAAACCTCTCAAAATTGCATTCATTGCTTTTGAATTGTAATGTTGTAGAAGCTTACCTTCCTTATCTGTAGGTGGATCAACTGGTGGTATCGTATCCATTTTCAACTGCTTCCCAAATTTCATTGCCAAGTGCCATCAGGTAAATCTTCATTCTCATACTCCAATATATATAATCACTTCCATAAAATACTGGTGCTGAATTATCTGATGATCCATTCTTAGAATCCATTGTGTTCTTGTAAGCTTTTCCTTCAAGTTGTTAAACTCTTCCGAAGGAACCCGCTCTGATACCAATTGAAGAACACAAGCTTATACTAAGAGGGGGGTGAACAGTATAAGACCACTTTTTACTTTTCTTTCCCAATCAATATTATGCAATGTATAGATAGCAATATCAATAGCAGTAATCAAAGCAATGCATAAATCACCACACACAATAGAGACACCAAATTTACGTGGTTCACCCAATGTGGGCTACTCCACGGAGAAAATATTTTACTAAAACTTTCTCAATCAATCTCTTGGGAATCCTTTCCCTATTACAATGTTTATGGACCTCTATCCAAAGGAGACACCAATCCCCTTAATCAAGTTCATGGATCTCTATCCATAGGAGAACTCCTTTCTCCTCTTGCTCTAGTTGGTGATCTTCTAGAAGAACTGTTACCCCCACTACTATAGCTAATGGATCTCTATCCACTGAAGACACCTATCCTCACTACCCTAGCTTAATGGATCTCTATCCACTAGATACTATCATCCTCTATACTCTATCACCTCCAAAGATCTATCTCAAATCTATACTAAACATAGTCCTTCGGTCTAGCACAAATATGCTCAATCTCTATCTTTGGTCTGGCACAAACCTATCCTCAAATCTACACCAAAATCTATCCTCGAATATGTACTAAACACAGTCCTTCGGTCTAGCACAAATCTATCCTCAATATCCATCCTCAAGCCTTAACTCAAATCTTGACTCAATCTCAAATCAACTCTACTGGATCTACCCCAAACCTTAACTCAAGGTTTGAACAAATCAATCAATTCTGCTCTCAAGTCTTCTCAAAGACTTATCTCAAATCTGCCTTGCAAGATTCCACAAAATCTCACACTAATCTATCCACAAGTCCTCTCTAGAACTTGTCCAAATCTGCTCAATAAGTCCTCACAAGAACTTATCCAAATCTACTCTCAATCTGTATTGTAAGCTTCCACAAAAGCTTACCCAAATCTATCCACAAGTCTTCTCAAAGACTTACCTCAAATATGCTCAACAAGTCCACACTAGAACTTGTCCAATCTCATAGAAACATAAAGATAATTTTTAGAGACTCAATATTCTCTATACTCATCACAATTCTCAATCACTTTCAATCACTCTTTCAAAAACATACAAATAATTGTTAGAGACTCAATATGCTTCACATTCACCTCAATGCTCAATCACTTTCTCAAATCAATTTAGAATATAGAATAGTTTATTTTATAGAACTTGAACAATCACTTCACACATCCACTTGACTAGGCTCAACCAACTCTACTCAACCAATCACTCAATGAAACAATCCTTGCTTACAAACCCTAGTCCAAGCATATAAACACTCACTCAAAATGTTTCCAACAATGCTTATCAACCAATCTCACATAACAATGATACTCATGTTCTTTTCAAACCCTAGTTCAAGTTCTTCACTTAACCAATGGCTTCAACAACAATGCTTATCAAACAAGGTTTTAACAACAACTCTTTATTCCAGAAAACCTTGAAGCATTAACTCAACACACTCAATAAGGAAACCTAATTAAGTCCTTTTCACTCCAAACTTGTTTTTCCAGAAAACCAACCAATCAACTCAACTATGGAAGAATGTGCCCATACCTTTTTCTTGATGATGAAGGAACCTCAAAAATCTGCCACAACCACAAACACTTCTTTGCCAAGCTCAAAGAAGTTATAAGATGATAAACTCTCTCAAAGGTACAATGCAAATATCAAAACATACATACACCTTATCACTCCATCTTAAAGAAAGCATTCATCAACATATACAAAAATAATTGACCAAATACACCTTATAATCTCCTAGTTAAAATAATATCCAACATAAAAAATAATGTCAATACAATCACCTTTTCAAAATAACTCAATGGCAAGAAATCCTCTCAAAATCTAACCAACACTTTAATCCACTTATTTCTCCAATTACTCAAAATAATGACCAAATAAAATACCTTTTATTTACCCCTTTTAACTCCCTAGAATCTTATGTCAAACCTTAGGCATTATAAAATATAACAAAAATTTATTACCTCCGCCTTGGTGAGACTCGAACCCTTGACGCCGCCTCCCCGTGCATCCTAGCCATGGTCTTGGCTGCCGCGTGCGCTAGGCGCTCGTTTAGGGAGCAAAGAGCACCACGTGCTCTATATTCCTCCCCTTTTGCGCCTAAGCCAAAAAATCACGCGTCGCTTCCTTCGACGCTTCAAACACAACACACCAAAATGTTGCTACCATGAATCGATCATGGGTCACTCTGCACCCAAACGCCTTAGCCCTCGACCACTTGCCACTAGGCCATGCTGCCTAGGTGGATATGGGATTTTAGCCCTCGATGATCTTATCCCCTTTCGTTGGCGCCTAAGACAAGAACCTTGTCTTCTTCCTCACACGAATTCTCTTCAACACACGCTTGCCTCTTTTTCTTGTTCGAACGAAGGATAATTCGAATGCCACTAAGGCATATAGTTTATATATCATTTGCCACCTTTAAACTTGAACGTCGACGTAAATTTAATTACCTTGCAACCCTAACCTTAGGGTAATTATAATTTAATTAATAATAACATTATTATAATTAACTTATAATTAATTTAATAACCATAGGTTAATTAAATTAACTTACAAATTAATATATAATGAAATTATAATTAAATATAATTTATTTAACTCCCATAGGTCTATCCAATTGGTTTTAAATAAAAGACCATTTATTTTGCCATCATGGGTTTTAATAAAAACCTTTTATTTCTGCCATACATAATATTAAAAAGAATATTATGACACCTTCTTCATCAATCTTTTGCATTGCTCCTTTTGACCTTTTGGCATCAGTGGTGGTTCACTTTTTGGCATCAATGACAACTTCATGCCTTGACATCAATGACAACTCTATGGACTCAAAATGTCCAACAATTAATGAAATATAAAATATAAAGAGGCTATAATATCCATAGAGATACCAACACCCATTCTTACTTCCCACCACTTTAAAACTAAATGGAGGTATCAATTCTAATATAGTTGGCATCAAAAGGTAGATCACGAAGGAATGATAGGAAAAAGGTTGCTCTAACTTCCTAGATCATGATGCCCACTCAAGATTTTGATTATTTTGGTGAAGAAATATGCTATCTTGCATAATGTCCTCATGAAGCTATAAATTGGGGAAGCCCCTTAGAAAAACCCTCCATATGGACCATTAGTGCTATCTGACTTATTATGTTTACATAAGTGTTAAAAAATATTGAGCTAGAACATCAACAATAGAAGTAAAACCAATTATTTTCTTGAGTTGATGAATGGGACTATATTTCACATAGATATAGATATTTATCTCAATGAATTTCATCTTCTCATTTCCCTTTTAAAAAAAGGAAAAAAAAAATCCTCATCTCATCTAGGCAAAAATCTTACAAGAGACACTTCAATCCCCATTTCTTTACATTCCTTTCCTCTAAGATCAATGGTTTCTTCCATAAAGTATATAAAATGATATGCCAACCTATAAATAATATGATATCAATGTATAGTCTAAGATCTAGATTATTTTAGGATAAGTAGGAGTTTTATTCCTATTGACCTTGCAACCCAATGGACAATGTAGAATCTAAGACACGTCTTGTTGACAATATAATAATAGAAATGATTGTTGACATGACGGTTAGTAAAAATAGCTTATTACATTAGACCTTTGATGACTTAATGAAATGAAGGATAAAAGGATAAAGATAAATGATATATAACCCTAAATATAAGGGTTCCAACAAATAAGGTTTACAAATAAGTGAGGATAAGAGTGGTAAAAATAGAAGTTTATAATCTAGAAGTATAAATTTCTTCTACCATATTTTCACAACCATATTCACTTCACTTCCACCCTTGTTTCTTCTAATAATTTCTCTATTTTTCTCTTTCCCTCTTATTTATTATATTCCTACTTCTTTAAATCCCCCTAATTTCTTTTATTGTGTTGATCCCACCTCAAGTGAGTGCAACCATAATCTTAGGGTCACCAAAATGTTTACCTATTTAAGATGTAGGATTATTTTATACATCATATCCACTCTACTTTACCTTATTATATTTCATATAATTACATACTATACGATCCACCCTGCACCCATCCTTTTGTCCCCCACATTGCTAGTGTCATTATGTAACCCCATGTGTCATCGTTCCAATCCTTCTTATCATTCATCACTTCTCGGTCCACCATCACCTATTTCACTGTCAAACTAATATTATTATCTTCATTGAAACATTTATTCTCATAGGTACAATGATACTCTTTCCCATATAGCATCAAATATTTTTAAGGCAATTCACATAGTGAAGGAGCACCTCACTCTTGATGTCTATTAAATTTAATAAGAGGTAAAAATTTGGGGGTAACTTTAGCAAAATGTTGCACCTCCAAATGTTACATACCTCTAATAGGTTTAGAAGGATTCCAAAATGACTTAATGTGTCACTACATTCTAAAAGTTACTTTTTGAAATATTTACCTTAAGATTAGTACCATATTTTACCTCTATAATTGTTTGAATGATTTACCCATATTTTCAACTAATTAGATTACTTATATTCAGAAAATTTCTTCTTGGATCCAATCAATCCCCTTAACTAAGTGAATCACTCATTCTAGCAAATCGATACAAGTTTATAAGCAAATCAGTCATTGTTCAAACTTAGATAAGTTTTGAGGATTGTAGGGTGTTTTTTGTTGTTTGGTCTCCATTATTGCATCCTCTCCAAAATTGATGAAATTTGTAAAGGTAGTGTTAAGGTAATACATTAATGGTGACTTCATGGGATGCCAAGCTAGATTGGCATAAGATCCAAGATCTTATCTTAATCCTTGGGCATAGATTATACAAAATTAGGAATTTTATCCCAAAATTGTTAAAATTATTGTTTCTTCCTTAATCGATCCTTAGTGGTGATGGATTTTGAAGACTCAATATTAATGTAAACTCACAAGATAAATATTCACAGGATCAAATATATGATAGCTGCAATATAGTAAGATCAAAATAATAATGTAATCATAATAATATGAGCCAACTAATATGTAAATCAAGGCTAATAATATATCAACTAACATTCATTAATAAGCAACAATATGAATGTAATAGCCTAAATACATATACAAAGCATGTAGCACAACTTACAATATTAATTGCCCAAATGTATGCAATCTTTATTACTCCTCTTTCTCTTACAGATGTATCATAAGATTCTATTACAATAAAAATGTTTTCTATGATCACAATGTAGACAATGTAGACTATGTAGGTGATATAGGCTATGTCCTCTATGGAGTAATATATAGACATTGTAAGATGACTGATAAGGATCTGAAACAACATAAAATTTTATTTTAGATTTATTTTTTAAAGTCTTAGATTTAATAAAAATCTTTTAGATTTTTATTAAATTATCGACACCTTAGAAAATCGAGAATTTGTTAAGTTATTGGTAAAAATTTGTATTTTGCATCTATGAATGCCTATTTAATTTGTAAATTGAATAAAATTATTAATCCAATTTTTGAATCTATGCTTTTCAGATCCTTATCAATGACTCTTTGGTTACTTGACTCTTTCTTTCCTTATGCCAAGTCTCATGATTCTTGGCTTCTCTACTTGACACTTGCATACACATGAATCTATCTTGTATGCACACTTGGACATGACTCTTCACATTACACACTCTAATCTAAGAACACTTGTGCACACTTACATATAAGACACTTGTGCACATATACACACATAACACTTGCACACTTGCTCACATGACACTTGTGCATTTCTTGCACATTATTACATTACATAAAATATTTACTCACACTCTAATCTAGGACACAACCCTAATATAATATTTACAAGATGTACCATAAGGGTACATTAGCATGTACCAAATAATGTAATATTCTCCAACAGGTGGTAGAAGCCTAGAAACTTCTAGCACTCACTATCATCTAGAAATTGTATTATATTGAGGTATTTCACCTCCCCCATTAGATCTTCAAATAGATCTTTTGACAACTCTACTCCCTTGGTAACTAGGTCCATATTGGCATGAATTGACTCCAACTTCTCCTATGTTTCAGATGCATTCCTTTGGTCAAATTGTTGTTTTTCTTTCTCAATCATAGCACTAATTATATCGTCATCTAGGATGTGTTCTTTCATAAAAAATGTTAACATTCCAATAGTAATCAACCTCTTGGATCTCCTTATCAATTTCTTACATTGGATTTTCAAGGATGTCAGGTTATTTTTATAGGTCTACAGGCTAATTTAGACATCTAGGATATTTCTTAATCTCTTGAATAGCTCTTTGTGATCTATTCCTTGCTATTATGTCTATTTTATGGTCATTGATACAAGAATTTTAAAGATTTATTGGTGTTTACTTCTTGTAGATGGATTTTCTTCTATATGTTAAGGGTCTTGTCAATATGTTCCAAGCTTTCTTTCATAGAGGAGATCAAAAAAAATATTCATAAGCATTTTTATCTCCTCCTTAATCTAATTTCAAAAGGTCTTGACCTTATAAATTTTATATGCCAATATTGGGTCTGTAACCATATCTTTAGGTCTTAATTCTATCAACTTCTTGATCTATTGATCTTTATACTCAAGGTTTTATAGAAGTAGACTTTATTATTCAGTCAGTTGTTGCATGAACTCTTCAATAATAGCAAGTTACGTTTGAAGGTCCTTGACTTACTTTTTTAATTGATATTTTTGAGAACTTCCTTCTTTATTTGTTCATTATCTTTCTAGAGTTGGTCCTTTTATGCCTTTAGATGTTTCAATTCTACTTTTAGTTCCATATTCTTTATCTATATTACTTCATCCTCAAATGGTATTCAACCATCAACGTGCCAAGTGTGAGCTTATTATACAATTGGATAATTAAGTAGAAACCCATGTTATCTAGATCTAGCTAGGACACCCTAGTAGTCAAATTAGCAAGGGTTGATGTTACCTTGGTGAGGTCAATTTCCATTAGCTTGGAAATTACACCTTGTCCCTCTTTCTTGATAGTTATAAATGTAATAGCATAAAGTCCTTGGAGATATTTATATTGACTCATTTATACTCTTTTTTAATATATTTTACTCAATGGTAAGAATATCTAATGCCTTGAAAATATTAGTTTCTCCAACCTTGTATGCATAGCTTGGTCTAGACCCTTCAATTACACTTTTTAATGGGGGAGCTCTTAGGAAATATGAGGAATTGAATGATGATTATAAGGAATGGAGTGGTGGTGGTGGGAGTGGGATGCGATTCCAATCCAACCAAGGAGATAAAAAAGTATGACATGGTGTGTGGAACTAATATTTTTTATGTAATGGTTTGGACAAGTAGGTATGGAAATGAAGTGATATGGGTGGTTTCCACTATGACTATGACTATTGAAGATGGGGTGCCTCTGGGAGAATCATAATATACGGTATTGTTGGATCCTTAAAATACAACTTGGAGAATACCCCTAGTTTAAAATTTTTAAAGTCTTGTGAAGTCTTAAGTCTAGGGTGTTTTGTGGAGTCAAAATTATAATGGCTTTCGAGTTTTATTACAACAAGGCTAGTTTAAAAAAATGCAACAATATATTCCTTGGTTGTGGTTCCTCAAGAGTCTAGTTGGGTTAATATTTGTCCATTAAGGTCTCTAAGATTATTTTTATAAATTCCATTACCATCACCCTCCACCAATTTCTCCTAAAAAAAAAAGAGAATCCAAGGTCCATCAAAATATTTTTCATACCTCAAGCCTTAAGTTTTTCACTAACCATTTCCACCATCAACATCATCCACATGGTCCTAGGAATCTCACGCCAAAAGAGTTCTACAAAAGAAATAATATTTACCATCCCCTAAAGAGATCATAAGCAAATTCTTTTTCCCCTTAGTCTCTAAAGTCCAAAAAATAAATCCTCAACATATAGAAATTCTAAAGTCATTCATCCATCATGTTCCCCTTTCATATTTTACCGTAATTTTTCCAAGATATAATACCTCTCATTCATAGGTCATCATAAATACGTAGACTCCCCTTCTTTCCATGGAGGACAAGGTTCCAAAGTTGTACCTAAAATGCTCAAAAACTAGTGCACAATAACTTGAAAATTGTATGATTGCAATAAATGAACACAAGAGCATGCAATGTAACAAACTATGATAAAACAAGTAAATGATAAATTGGATCCTTTATATTATAATAACTTGTTTGATCAAAATGAGTTACGAATACATCACCTTTAGGGAGTTCAATAGTGTGATACAATTGATACAAAATATGAGGTTTTGACCCTCTCTAACATAATTTTGGTGCACTATGTGGTCTTCTCGCATCCACAAAACATCATGTAAAGGCTTTCTTTGTGACCTCGGCAAGTGATGATGATATTAAACTCTTATATGTAGAAAATCTGTGATCTACACACAAGGAACACAAAAGCATTAATAGCATATGTGGATGAAAATATAAATAAAAGCGATAAATTATTGAAACATGATGAGCAAATGCATAAAAAAAATATAACTATGCTAAAATGATGAAGGATGCAAACAAACTCGAGGTTTTGTGGTTCTATTCCAGCAGCACTTCATCGCTTGCAAACTCTAAAATTTGAAATATTTTCAACTAAGGGTGAATGCTAATTTATATATCCCTCGAAAGGAACCTATTATTGGTAAATAATATTTGCATGGGAGAGGTGGCCTACATGCTCTTTCTAAAATCCCATGCAATATCACTTGGCTCTTCTAACCTACACATCACTATTCTGGAACACGCATGCATGCTAAACTAGGCTCAAGCGTACACGAAATTGGCATCGCTAGCCCGTGCATGGATTCTATTTTTTTATCCACTTTTGGAATGGTCACTTTGGGATAGGACGACCTTGATTGAGGGTTGCTCTAGGGTAGAGTGGCCTTGATTGGGGGTCACTCTAAGGTGGAGTGGCCTTGACTGAAGGCTGCTCTAGGGTAGGATGATCACGGTTGCAAAGGAGAATGACCTTATTTGAGTGGTGGAGACCACTTTTTTTAGCCCTAAGGTTGCCCAAGGTTGGTCACATGGTCTTCAAGGAGTCCAAATAGGTAGTCTCCTCAACATGACATGTTTTAGGTGTCTATAGATTCCCCTTTTTGGGATGTGTTGTGTGAAAACACAATGCGGAGCAAAAATAGATGACCCATATTCAAATTGAGGTTTGATGATGTTCACTAATCTGATCAATGTTGGATGCCCCAATCATGAAAAGGGTATGTATTTTCAAACCATTGCTTTTGACAAGTTGAGGAACTTGATTTTAATAAACCCTTCAATCAGGATTATGACTTTGAGGTATACTTGACCTTGGTAGACTTTTCAGTCATGGGGAGACACTATGGGTCTATGAGCCTCCATGTTGCACAAATACCAAGAATTTATTTAATTGAAATTTTTGCTTTTGCCCCAACAAAATAGGGAAGTGTATGATAGTATCTGGAAATAATTCTTAAATGAATGCAATTTTCATGATTGAGTGTTTGATTATTAATTTGATTATGAATTATGTGATGTATGACTACCCCCTCAAGTGATGATTCAATGAGGAAATGATAAAATGATGAAAGCGATGAGTCGGTTAACCAAGATAACTTGATATATGCTTTCTAGGATTGTTAAAAAAGTTTAGAGGGCACATGATCCAGTACAACCTTGATTTGACATGTTTATTAGTGTTTTGGTGAGTGATATTATGGTAATTTATGCATCCTATCGAATTGCATGGACAACTAATCATTGCAACCACTAGGTTTATAGAGTAAATCACTAGATACGAGATTCACTCAATTTTTTTAGATTTTATGTGATAAAGGGGTTAGGTGCCTTTGGAGCCTTTTTATTGTGACCAAAATAATGTGAGTACCTTTGGAGCTTTTTGATGTTGACCAAAGGGCTTAAGTGCCTTTGGGGATTTTGGATGAATTTTGACCAAAGGAATGTGGGTACCTTTGGAGCCTTTTGATTGTGACCAAAGGAATGTGAGTACCTTTGGAGCTTTTTGATTGTGACCAAAGGGATTAAATGCCTTTGGGGCTTTTGGATGATGATTTGAAAAAAGGGCTTAAGTGCCTTTGGGGCCTTTCAAATTGATGATAAATGTGAGGTAAAGGGTGCAACCTTTGACAAAAGGACATAGCCTTTTGAACCTAGCAGTTGATGTGTTGATTGATATGAATGCAAGGCAAAGGATGCAACCTTTTGAACCGAGCAATTGATTTGATGATTGATATGTATGTAAGGCAAAGGGTGCAACCTTTGATAAAAATATGCAACCTTTTAAACCGAGTAATTGATTTGATTATTGATATGTATGCAAGGCAAAGGGTGCAACCTTTGACAAAAAGGATGCAACCTTTTGAACCGAGCAATTGATTTGATGATTGATATGTATGCAAGGCAAAGGATGCAACCTTTGACAAAAATAACACAACCTTTTGAACCTAGCAATTGATTGATGTTTATGTGATTGATTGGGGGAAGGTGTGATACCTTGAACATCCCCAAGGAGATTGATTGTTTGATTGATTATTGGAGAAAGGTTTGATACCTTGATTTCCCCAAGTTGTTGAAGATGATGATGCATGTATGTGATATGAAAAAGAAAAATGCAAAGCAACCTAAATGTAAACACCACATATGTATAAAAGTCATCAATCAAAATGTTAATATTTTCACAAAAGTCATACATTTGAATGTCAAACATATGTAATATGTTGAAAATGTAGATGATGGATGGATGACCAGTAAGATGCTATAGGGGAACAACATGGTTTTCATGAGACTCAAACACCTTAGTTAACTAGTCAAAAGATGCATACTAACTATACATGATTTTGGAAGATAAAATTTTGCTAGGAAGACCAAGATGAAGAACACAAGCTTATACTGAGAGGGGGGGTGAACAGTATAAGACTTAACCAATTAATAATTTTAACTTTAGATAGCAGTGGCATCAACACAACATTAATCAAGACAGAAAGCATCACACATTGAAGACCCATTTTTAACGTGGTTCACCCAAAATGGTTGGGCTACATCCACAAAAACTTTTCTCTAAAAGTTATCTCAAAGTTCTTTGGGAATCCTTCCCAATTACAATGTTTATGAGCCTCGGCCCAAAGGAGATACCTTCCCCCAATCAGAATTTATGAGCCTCTGCTCAAAGGAGATACCTTCCCCTCTGCTCGGGAAATGATCCCTCAGAAGATCAACTGCCTCTACCTCTTGCCAGCACGTGGAACTCCTTTCCACCGAAGACCTCCTGTCCTCAATGCTTAGCCTAAGAGACCTCTGCCTTCTATGATCACGTCCACAGCAGCTCAACAACCTGTACCAAACACAGTCAGTCGGTCTAGTACAAGTCTTCCTCTCGTCTGTCGGATCTGTCCAACTCTTGAACAAATCAATCCTCTCGCATACAAGCCTTCTCAAAGACTTGCCAAATCTGTCCTCAGGTTCTTATCATAGAACCAACGCATCTCTATCCTCAAGCTCCGATAGCACTATCAAACTCTTGGCTCACTAGTCCTCTCCGCTCTCTCTATGCAATCACAAGCCGCACTTGGTCGAACTTCAACCTTTGCACTCTCTGCGCAATCACAGTGGCACTTAGAACAATTCACCATGACTCTTCGCTCACTCTGCACACTTTGATCGAATTTTGCACTCTGCTCTCGGCGATCGAACTTCTCACTCTGCGCTCTATCTACGAACGTCGCAACTAACAACTCATCCAACTCTTCAAAATAGCCTGCCTTTTATAATAACACTTTCAAGATCAAAACCTTAATCTTAGTCGGTTGTAACCCTGATCTTTAGTCGGTTGCACAACCCTAAACTTCATCGACTACAAACCCTAATCTTCGTCGGCTCACATTTAACTTTGTCGGCTTCAACTGCCTCTGTAACTCTTCTATAGCTTTTGCCATGAAACTACAACATGTCGCGATATCGTGACACCTTTGCAACCGTACACTTTCTTTTGGCTTTTGTCATGATATCGTGACACTTCAGCCTTTGTCGACTTCAACTAAGCTCTTGTCGCGATATCGTGACACTTCTATCTTTATCAGCATCAACTTTGCTTTTGTCGCGATATCACGACACTTCTCCCTTCGTCGACCTCCTTTCTGCTTTTGTCATGAAATCGTGACACTTCTGCCTCTGCAGACTTCGTCTTCACTTCTTCATGATATGACACTTCTGTCTTCATAACCTTCCTCTCTGCTTTTGTCATGAAATCGTGACACTTCTCCTATAGAAGACCTCTTTCATTTCATGAAATCGTGACACTTCTACTTCATCTACTTTCTTTTCTACCTGTCATGAAATCGTGACACTTTCGCATCCGTACGCATTCTTTGCAACCCATCACAAATCGTGACGCTTTCACTTCATACGCTTTCCTTGTAACCGTCATGAAATCGCACGCTATCAACTTTCATCTTTCTTTGCAACCTATCGCAAAATCGTGACGCTTTCAACTTTCATACATTTTCTTTGCTCTTTGAGTCATGAAATTGCGACATGTCACGATATCGCGACACTTTTCTAACTTGCTTTCTCTCTCTTGCTTAAGTCACGAAAATGCGACATGTCACGATATCGTGACACTTTTCCTCCTTAGCTCTTTTCTATTCTTTGTCCGAAAACCCGACATGTCGTGATATCGCGACACTTTTTCTCCTTAGCATTTTTCTTTTCTTCAGTCATGAAAACCCGACATGTCGCGATATCGTGACACTTTTTCTCCTTAGCGCTTTTCTTTTCTTAGTCTGAAAACCCGACATGTCGTGATATCGCGACACTTTTTCACTATGATCTCTTTCTCTCGAACTTGTCACGAAATCGTGACACTTTTTCTCCTACAATCCCTCTTGCAAAATGTCACGAAATCGTGACACTTTTCTTTGCAAGCTCTTTCTCTCGAACATGTCAACTTGGGGTTTGCAAAAGACCTTTGAAACTGTCATGCCGTAACCTTCATCAAAACAAATTATTTGACATCAAATCAAATTCCTTCAAAAGCTTCTTGACATCAATGACAACTTATACACTTGAGCAAAGGCAATGTACCCAAAGTACCCAAAATTGCCAACAATCTCCCCCTTTGTCATTGATGGCAAACCTTCACTGAAAACACTTCTCAAGAGCCAAAACTGAAACCAACTGTGCTAACAACTAACCAACTTCCTTTGAAGTTTTGCTCCCCTGACTTGAAGCTTTCCTCTTCACTTTGAAGCTCTCCCCCTTACTCATATCTCTCCCCCTTTGTCATCAATGGCAAAGGGTCACCTTTGGGGCTCGGGACTAAGAATGAGCCTCTTAGCTTAGTCCCTCCCCCACCTCCTGATGAGGTGATTAATTTCTGGGGTGGGAGTACAACTCCCAATTTCTCCCTTAGATACTCAAACGTATCTCTTGGAAGAGGTTTGGTGAAGATATCTGCAATCTGCTCTTTAGTAGACACATACTCTACCTTGACCTGCTTGTCTTGCACTTTCTCCCTTAGAAAGTGATACTTGATGGAAATATGCTTTGTCCTTGAGTGCATTACCGAATTTTTGGAAATACTTATGGCACTTGTATTATCACAAAGTATGGAGATGGGTTGTTCATGCTTGACTTTGAAATCCTCCAAGGTGGTTTTCATCCATAAAACCTGTGTACACCCAACCACTGTTGCTATGTATTCAGCCTCTACTGTAGATAAGGAAACCGAAGGTTGTTTCTTACTTAGCCAAGAAACCAAACTCTTTCCCAGAAAGAATGCTCCACCACTAGTGCTTTTCCTGTCATCAATACTGCCCGCCCAATTTGCATCTCGTATAAGCTATGAGGGTGAAATCATCACCTTTGGGATACCAAAGCCCAAAGTCCATAGTGCCCTTCAGATATCCGAATATCCTCTTAACTGCTATAACATGAGAATATTTAGGAGCTGCCTGAAATCTTGCTACTAACCCAACTGCCTGCATGATATCTGGTCTGGTAGCTGTAACATATAATAAACTGCCAATCATTGATCTGTACAACCTCTGATCTGCCTCTGGAGATTCATCATCTTTACTCATCTTGCACCCTGTAATCATTGGAGTACATACTGGTTTGCTGTCCATCATCCCAAATTTCTTCAACATTTCTTTGATATACTTTCCTTGAGAGAGAAATACACCATCTTTTGATTGAGCAATCTGAAGACCTAAAAATAATGACAGCTCTCCAATCATAGACATCTCAAATTCCTTCTGCATGGTGTTAGCAAAATCTTTGCACATCTGAGTATTATTTCCCCCAAAAATAATATCATCAACATAGACAACCATAATCAACATATCATCACCTTCATCCTTAATATACAAATTGCTATCTGCCACACCTTTCCTGAAGCCTTGCTCATGAAGATACCTGTCAAGTCTTGAGTACCAAGCCCTAGGTGCTTGCTTTAACCCATACAAGGCCTTTTTCAGTTTACACACATAGTCTGACTGTTCTGAGAGAGACACTCCTTCTGGTTGTTCTATGTAGACTTCTTCTACCAACACCCCATTTAGAAAAGCTGACTTTACATCCATTTGATATACCTTGAATGATTTGAAGCTTGAAAGGGCCAAAAACATTCTGATAGCTTCAAGACGAGCAATAGGAGCAAACGTCTCTTCGAAATCAACACCTTCTACTTGAGCATAACCTTTGCAGACTAACCTAGCTTTGTTTCGACAATCTTTCCATCCTCATTGAGTTTATTTCTGAATATCCATTTTGTGCCAATGACATTCTTGTCCTTAGGTCTTGGAACCAATTCCCAAGTTTCACTTTTCTCTATTTGATTTAGCTCTTCATCCATTGCTTTTACCCAAAACTTATCTGCACATGCTTCACTGAAATATTTTGGCTCAATCCGAGATAATAATGAAACATTTGTAGAATCATGTGAAGGAATGACTCTTCTTCTTGTTTGCCTGCTATTTGGATCACCAATGATCAAATATTTGGGATGATGTTTCCGAACATATCGTGAAGGAGTTTTGGGAAGCGGGTTGTTGTCTTTCCTCTTCTTCATCTGAAACCTCTCTGAATTCTTCTTGACAAATTTCATCACCGAGTTCCTTGATTGGTTCTCTTATCCCTGTCTTTTCATCAACCGTTACATTTATGCTCTCTACAACTGTATGAGTTCTTTTGTTGAAGCATCTGTAGGCCTTGCTTCTGCTGGAATATCCAAGAAAGATTCCCTCATCACACCTAGGATCAAACTTACCCAAATTCTGATCTTCCCTTCTGATGAAGCACTTACTCCCAAACACTTTGAAGTATTTTACTATAGCTGGTCTTCCTTTCCACAACTCATAAGGAGTTTTATGATGATTGACTCTAAGTTGGGCCCTGGTGATAATGTAGACTGTTGTACTGACTGCCTCTTTCCAAAAGCCATCTGAAAGTTTTGACTCATTTAACATAGCTCTAGCCATATTTTCAATAGTTCTATTTTTCCTTTCAACTACTCCATTTTGTTGAGGAGTTCTTGTTGCTTGAATATTCTCTTTTGATTCCTTGTTGCTCACGGTATTCCACAAATTCATTTGAAGTGAACTCTCCTCCTCTATCCGATCTTAAGCATTTGATTCTCTTGTCAGTCTCATTTTCAATCATTTCTTTGAAAGCTTTAAATTTTTCAAAAGCTTCAGATTTTTCTTTGAGAAAAGTAACCCAAGTCATTCTAGAATAATCATCTATAAACAGCATGAAGTAGCTTTCTCCCTGAATGCTCCGAGTTCGGTAGGGCCACATAAATCAGTATGAATAAGATCCAATGGTTTTGAAGAAGTATACCCTTTTGATTTGAAACTGGTTCCGGTCTGTTTTCCATGTTGACAAGGACCGCAAATGATGTTATGGGGCCTTTTTATTTTGGGCAAGTCTCTAACTGCTTCCTTGTTACTAATATTGACAAGATTATCAAAGCTCAAATGCCCCAATATTTTATGCCATAACCAACTCTCATCTTCTTGAGTTAGAAAACACTTTTCCTTTTTTATCTCACTTAGCATGTAAAGATTGTTTGGAGTCCTTGTAGCACTAGCAATGAGTTTTCCATTTTTTTCTTTACTTATCTCACATCTATCCGAAAAGAAAGATACTATGTGCCCTTGATCACAAAGTTGACTCACACTTAGAAGATTATGTCTTAGGCCTTCTACATAAAGCACATTTTCTATTTTGGATTTCCCATCCAAACTAAGAGTCCCTTTACCACAGATTTTAGTTGACCTGTTATCTCCAAAACTGATTGTTCCTCTGTTTGTTTCTTTTAAGACCAAAAACTTTTCCTTTTCACCAGTCATATGTTTTGAACAACCACTATCAAGATACCATTTTTCTACTTTGTCTTGAGCATGAAAAGCAGTTTGAACTATCATTGACTTAGATTTGATCTCATTTCTCTTTTTAGTGAACTCAAGGCTAGATCTATCCAAACAGCACATCCTTGCTATATGCCCAAAATTCTTGCACTTGTAACACATGACATTTTTATTCATAAGAGGTGCAAAAGAGTTAACATTTTCCTTACTATGGCTATTCAAAGACTTATTGCAATGCATAGCTTTGTGACCAAATTTCTTGCAGGAAAAACAATAGCCATGGAAAGTATTATGTAACCTATTTTGATGCCTTGGATGATTGTTCTTCTTGTGACCAACTGGAATCCACCGCTCTTCAGGATGAAGATTGATCTTGCTCGAAGACCCTATTTCATGAATGGTGATACCATCCTTCTTTTGCTTTTCACACGGAGTATTCTGTCTGAGAGCCAACTGTTCCAACTTCACTCTAAGAGACATAACCTCTTCTTCTAGTTTCTCGCAATCAGCTTCCTTTCCTTTTAGAGCCTCTGTCAGAACCTGTTCAACCTTCTTCCCTTCTTCAGCTAGAATTTTGAAGTCTATAACACTTTGAGACAATTTTGATCTTGCTATCTCTTCTTCCTGACATTGATGCTTGAGAACAGAATTCTCTTCCCTAAATTTCTCAAGCTTTCTTAAAGCCAAGAAGAATTCACCTTTGAGATCGAACTCAACCTCTTCATCTCTTTCTGAATCTGTATGTTCCTCTGATAGATCCTTCTCCAAGCTGTTAGGCTCTTTCTGGAGAGACCCGCTCTGATACCAATTGAAGAACACAAGCTTATACTGAGAGGGGGGTGAACAGTATAAGACTTAACCAATTAATAATTTTAACTTTAGATAGCAGTGGCATCAACACAACATTAATCAAGACAGAAAGCATCACACATTGAAGACCCATTTTTAACGTGGTTCACCCAAAATGGTTGGGCTACATCCACAAAAAATTTCTCTAAAAGTTATCTCAAAGTTCTTTGGGAATCCTTCCCAAATACAATGTTTATGAGCCTCGGCCCAAAGGAGATACCTTCCCCCAATCAGAATTTATGAGCCTCTGCTCAAAGGAGATACCTTCCCCTCTACTCTAGAAATGATCCCTCAGAAGATCAACTGCCTCTACCTCTTGCCAGCACGTGGAACTCCTTTCCACCGAAGACCTCCTATCCTCAATGCTTAGCCTAAGAGACCTCTGCCTTCTATGATCACGTCCACAGTAGCTCAGCAACCTATACCAAACATAGTCAATCGATCTAGTACAAGTCTTCCTCTGTCTATCAGATCTGTCCAACTCTTGAACAAATCAATCCTCTGCATACAAGCCTTCTCAAAGACTTGCCAAATCTGTCCTCAAGTTCTTCTCATAGAACCAATGCACCTCTATCCTCAAGTACTCCGATAGAACTATCAAACTTCGCTCACAAGTCCTCTGCTCTCTTTGCACAATCACAACCGCATTTGGTCGAACTTCAACCTTTGCACTCTCTACGCAATCATAGCGACACTTAGAACAATTCACCATGACTCTTCGCTCACTCTGCACACTTCGATCGAATTTTGCACTCTGCTCTCGATGATCGAACTTCTCACTCTGCGCTCTATCTACGAACGTCACAACTAACAACTCAACCAACTCTTCAAAATAGCCTACCTTTTATAATAACACTTTCAAGATCAAAACCTTAATCTTAGTCGGTTGTAACCCCGATCTTTAGTCGGCTGCACAACCCTAAACTTTATCAGCTACAAACCCTAATCTTCATCGACTCACATTTAACTTTGTCGGCTTCAACTGCCTCTGTAACTCTTCTATAGCTTTTGCTGAAACTACATGTCACGATATCATGACACCTTTGCAACCGTACACTTTCTTTTGGCTTTTGTCGTGATATCATGACACTTCAGCCTTTGTCGACTTCAACTAAGCTCTTGTCACGATATCGTGACACTTCTGTCTTTGTCAGCATCAACTTTGCTTTTGTCATGATATCATGACACTTCTCCCTTCGTCGACCTCCTTTCTACTTTTGTCATGAAATCATGACACTTCTACCTCTATAGACTTCGTCTTCACTTCTGTCATGATATCATGACACTTCTATCTTCATAGCCTTCCTCTCTGCTTTTGTCATGAAATCGTGACACTTCTCCTATAGAAGACCTACTTTTAGTTTCTATCATAAAATCATGACACTTCTACTTCTGTCTGCTTTCTTTTCTGCCTGTCATGAAATCGTGACACTTTCTGCATCCGTACGCATTCTTTGCAACTCGTCATGAAATCGCGACGCTTTCAGCTTTCGTACGCTTTCCTTGTAACCCGTCACGAAATCATGACGCTATCAACTTTTCATACATTTTCTTTGCAACCTGTCATGAAATCGTGACGCTTTCAACTTTCGTACATTTTCTTTGCTCTTTGAGTCATGAAATTGCGACATGTCGCGATATCGCGACACTTTTCTAACTTGCTTTCTCTCTCCTGCTTAAGTCGCGAAAATGCGACATGTCGCGATATCGTGACACTTTTCCTCCTTAGCTCTTTTTTGTTCTTCGGGTCACGAAAACCCGACATGTCGCGATATCGTGACACTTTTTCTCCTTAGCGCTTTTCTTTTCTTCAGGTCATGAAAACCCGACATGTCACGATATCGTGACACTTTTTCTCCTTAGCCTTTTCTTTTCTTTGGGTCGTGAAACCCGACATGTCGCGATATCGTGACACTTTTTCTCGAGCTCTTTCTCTCGAACCTATCGCGAAATCGTGACACTTTTTCATCCGTACAATCCCTCTTGCAAAATGTCACGAAATCGTGACACTTTTCCCTTTGCGAGCTCTTTCTCTCGAACTCGTCGGCATGGGGTTTGCAAAAGACCTTTGAAACTCGTCATGCCGTAACCTTCATCAAAACAAATTATTTGACATCAAATCAAATTCCTTCAAAAGCTTCTTGACATCAATGACAACTTATACACTTGAGCAAAGGCAATGTACCCAAAGTACCCAAAATTGCCAACACAAGATATTAAATATCCCTATGTGTGTATTAATGATGCATAAGACTACCCCATTACCAAGTGGGTTTCATTCAACCCATTACCGTAATGAGGATCACCCTATGATCAGTATTATCCTGACTTTAGACACAATTGGACTTGACTACTAGGAAATTCAAGCCACCAAAAGCTAGCTCATTCGCAAGCTAACATTGGTCTGTACAAAAGAAGGTCACTAATGTGAAATACATATCACCATGCATAAGACTACCCCATTGCCAAGCAGGTTTCATTCAACCCATTTTTGTAATGGAGATCATCCCATGGTTTTCAAATAGCTAAGGATTCTAGGTATTCAATCTCATTATCCTCTTCTTGTCTTTTGATTTCTTTTATTGGGAATTCTTGCTTAGTTTGGGTGAGGAGTAAAGGGATTTATTTGCTATAGTGGTGAAAACCACTTTTTTTTAGGGATACTTGCTCATTTTTGTGGAGCAAGGTATTTTATTGCTTTGGGTAGGGGGAGCTTGTCCTTTTGTTGATTCTCAGCATCCTAGACCATGCACATAATAAGATGAGCAAAGAAAATCTTCTGCTCAAGATGGTAAGGACTACATTGTAGGTTCGTCCTTATTCAAAATTGGATTTTAATGTGTGATTTTGTATTGGGATTTTGAGATATGCAAGGTACGAACAAAGCAAGACCCTACCTTAGAAAATCAAGACAACTTTCTACACAATCTAAAAATAAAACTAGGAATGGTTGAATGATCGAAAACCCTAGTGAACACCCCATAACAACTTATTGGTTGTGTTGAAAAACACAATTACTCACAAAGGGGAATGTGGATGATATGATGTTTGTGATGTGGGGGTTTTCTTTATAATCTTTTGCAAACTATAAGGTGTTCATAAAATAGTCAATGGTCGTCTAAACATCATTGTTGATGTTCATCTAGTATCTACCCTATCTTATGAAGACCCCTTAATAAGCAAGAGCTCATAAGAAAAACTACAAATGATGATGGTGGATAAGGTCAATTAAGACTTATGACAGTCATACAAGCATGGTGCTTATTTGTGGAATTGCAATAATGACATATCCTAATGGAAAAGTAATGAATATGCCTAATGCAACTAGTAGATCAATGTAATGATGATAAATGCATGATGAAATGCAATGCAATTAATGATGCAATGTTTTTGTGTTTTGCAATTTTATGATGTTTTTGGTTGTTTTTGATTGATTTTTTTTTTAATTTTGATTTTGATTTTTTTTTTTGGATTTGACCAAAAGGCTTAAGTGCCTTTGGAGCTTTTTGTGAATTGACCAAAGGGCTTAAGTACCTTTGGAGCTTTTTGTGAGTTGTGTTGCGGGCCAAACAAGGTTAACTTCTTTCCTACTTTTGTCACATGCCCGTGCATTTAATTTATCAACCCAGGGAGCTTCGTAAACTTGCGAAGGGTCTTGAACAAGATTGCTTACAATACCACTTGAGATGAGTCCGCTAGTTCTACTATTGGGGGGTGTTTCAACGGTCGTCAATCATTCATACACTCCTCAATAATTTACGTAAAAACAATTAAATCTATAGAAAGGAAATATTCACGCATTCCTAGAAATAAACCTATTGCAATACTAGAAATAACAATGCGATAAACAATCTTATAAAAGTGGTAAACTAATCTAGAAAACACAAGAAAAATAGGGGAAGAAATACTGGCTTGGAGTGGGCCCAGGCTCCAGCAGCTTCCTCCCAGTTGAACACGCACTTAGAAACTCTTAGAACTGTATTATAATTATCAAAGTATTACAATGCTTCTTCTGTATATCTCTCTACATTTACTATCAAAATATTCTATATATCCTCAGAGAGGTCTGCGTGTGTTTATATAGCACACCCGTAGATCTTCTATTACAAAGAAGTTATAACAGTCGATTCATTCCAGACTAAACTAAGACAGTCTGGTAAATGTGATCGACGTCTGCTAAAATTGGCATTCATTTCTAATGGTGGCGTGTTCACTGATTGGTTTGTGCTTCGCCTGGCATTGGTAGGACGTTCTCATACATCGGTGCGATCCCCAATTTAACTCTACATGACGTAGAGTTGGAACTGCACCAGTCTCTGTTGTCCACGTCATGCTTGTCTGGTCAACGGGCGAAGAACAGGGGTGCCTTCCCTATGAGGAAGGTGCCTAAGTATGTCGGGTGCCTTCTCTATGCGGAAGGTGCCTTATTGCCATTGGTGCCTTCCTGGAAGAGGAAGGCGCTTATCTTCTGTTGGTGCCTTCCTGTGAGAGGAAGGCGCTTGCCTTCTAGTGGCGCCTTCCTGTCGGTGCCTTCCTTATGAGAGGAAGGTGCTTATTTTCCTTTGGCGCCTTCCTGGAAGAGGAAGGCGCTGGCCTTCTATTGGTGCCTTCCTAGGAGAGGAAGGCGCTTGTCTTTCCTTGGCGCCTTCCTAGAAGAGGAAGGTGCCTACTTATGCTTGGTGCCTTCCTAGAAGAGGAAGGCGCCTACTTACGCTTGGTGCCTTCCTGGAAGAGGAAGGCGCCTACCTTCTCTGCATTGATTTCGAAAGAAACAAAGTGCCAAGTCCATGAAAAGACCTCGACTGATCCAAATCTGACTAAATCAACTACAATTCCACAAAAACACATTGAAAACACATGAATTAGATAACATGCATAATTTCATCAAATAATTATATAATCATTCATAAACATATGCAATCCTTATTATACAGCCGCATAATAATCAAGAAAATGTATACAAAATATGAGCATTTTTGATGCTCATCATCCCCCACGCCTAACATATGCCACGCCCTCGTGGCATCAAAACTATAGGTAGCCCTATTGACCCCTCATCATTGTCATTTCTTGGTGGATCCGGCTATACCTGTGGCCCGTGTCTGCCTCTTCTATGCACTGGCATCTGGAGGTGTGGCTCCTCTTTTTCTATGTGGGGCTGCGGGTGTTGCTGTCGGCTTTGCTTTCCTCATCCTGGCCGCTATCGGAGGTGATCTAGCCAGCGTCATCTCTACTGCCTAAAATGTAGCTTCTACAGCTTGCCATAGGTCAGCGTCTAGAGGTCTGACCACTACAAGAGGGATATCTAAATTATCCCTCTTGAGATGAACTACTTGGGCTTTGTACAATCGGGCTGCTTCAGGAGTAAGCCCTGCGTTCTCCTTTGCAATGGCAATGGCTTCCAATTCGGGGCCATATACCCCCCATCATTCAAAATACCTTCTTATCTTGGAGGGTCATCCCCGGGATGACCCGTAAATCTCCCAAAACTGGTTGTCCTCTGTCGGATTGACATAGATACCAGAGTCCCCCTGCATCCTCGAGGTTGCCTTCCTGGTCTCCTTAGCTGTTGTCATCTCTTTGAGCAATCGTTCGAACTATTTTTGCCTCTCTACGAATGGCTGCATATCCCACTCATCTTCTTCTGGCTCGATGAAGGTCACCTTCACCTTCTTTCGAGCCATCCTGGGCCCTTTTCCTTTGGCCTCTATAGAAAATGTGGTGGCTCGAATAGGGGTTTTCCCTTTCTCCCTGGCGGACATCTTCTCACTCCGAGGGGCCTGCTCTGTGGTCCCTGGAGCATTCTCTTCACTCTAGGGGACCTGTGCTACCATCCCTGGGGGTGCTTCTTCGCCCCCCTGTCTGTCCTATGTCGACCCCTCAAGTTCTTCTCTTTCTTCCTTAGGTCCGGGGAGTTCTTCCTTATCCCCCGGTCCTGTCTATTGTTGTTGGCCCTCGTCCTACTCTGTATCACTCAGGTCGATGATAGGGGGTGTTGTGGGACTTCTTTCCCCTTCACTCCCAAAAATAGAGGAATTCTCCCCTACCTCTAGGCTGCTCTATCGGGCATCCGATCAAAATTCTCTCGAAGAGAATACTCATTCTATAGATGTGGGAGAATTCATCGGGACCTCTATTGCCCAATCAATTTGGGTCGATGCATCCCTTCTTTCTGTTCCCCTATCCTGGAGTTGTTGGTTCTCCTCCTACAACTACTGGACCAGTTGCTCAAGCTAGGTGATTCATCTTTCTCATTCTTCCAATTCCCCTCTATGCTCATTCTGGTAGTCCTCCAAAATTTTTTGGGCCATCCAACAATTGGTCTGCCACTCCAACGCTTCCTCCAAGGCTGTATCGACCTGATCATTGCTCTCGAAAGTCCCTACATCTTGTGGGCTCCAGTTTGTCAATTCTTGGAGGGTTTGGGCTGCAATGTCGACTTTCAAGTCATTCTCTTCTTCTTCTATCGAGAGGAGGAGTCACCATAGGTATTTCCTCTTAGGGACTAGTTCTGGTGGCCAAAACTTGGCCTCATTGCTAATAAGTGGTGCTCCTTCCTCTTCATACTCGAGCACTAGGGAATGCCCTCTTTCCTCTATGCATTCAGGCACTGGTGAATGCCCTCTTTCTTTCATGAAATCGGGCAATGCCAATTTCCTGATACTTGCCATCTCCTCTATAGGGCTTCCCTCTTCTTGCCCTATTTTGGCAATAGCATCCTATTGCCTTTCTTGGCTGCCATCTCCCTCTACATCGAGGTTCTACCTCTGCACTTCTGCATGGCGGACCAGTGCTGATATCAGCCCATGGTGGGCCAAGGTGGATGGTGCTCCCTTCTAGTACCTAGCCGCTTCTTCCTTCAGGGCATTTTCTAGGTAGAAGGGCATGTTCAACTTCCTTCCATGCACCAGGTGATTCAAAAACTGCACATGGTTAGTGTGCAAATGGGTATACTTCCTGGTGCATGTAAAGAATCGAGCAACCTGCTCGAATATCTTCCATAGATTCATGGGAAGGCTACTTTTGGGTAGCCCTTCCTTATCTATCTACACATTTTCTCCTAGCAACAGCACTTCGACGTACGGCTTCAGCAGTCCGCCTTTGTATATGCATTCACCTATGAGGGGCAATCCAGTCGCCTGCGAGATGTATTCGAGGGTGACCAAAATTTCTACCCCTCACACCTGAGCTACGTCACCCCTCAAGGAGGCAGCGAATTCCTTGGATACCTCCATATCCTGGCCCTGACTGACTAGGGTACAATATTCGAACCATCCCTCGGCCTCGAACTATGTTTTTACCATCCCCCTGATTCCTTTCGTATCACTCAGCTCATTCTTTTTCACCGCATGATTCTTTGACCTTCCTCCCATGGTGCCTTCCCTTACTACTGCGCTTCTTTTTTTCTATCCTTACTTCTTTAGGAAGGCACCTTCTTATAGGGAAGGCGCCTAACCTTAGCATTTAATTCTAGGGTATGCCTTTCGAGCCATATCATTGGCACGTGGTTCCGACCATGGGGGTATATGATTTTTATGATGACAATATTTTTTTGGTATTGCATAATTTATGAATAATTATATAAATATTTGAGTTAGTATGCGCGTACCTTATTTGGTGTTTCATGCATCATGAAGAGCATTGATTCACTAATTTGTGACATGGGGGAGGGGTATTTCATTTATGCGGATTACGCTAGACTTTGGTGCTGAGTTGTTTGATGGTTGGTGCTGAAGACAGACTCTCGATTTGCTCAAAAAATCATCTATCCATCATCTTTGGAATGTGCACGCTGATCTCGCCCCATAATTCTTCAAGATTTTTTTGATTGGGGTGGATTTCCATCACATGGGCGATGGTGGTAATCTGATGCCGCTCGTTCATGTGGTGATTTCATTTCGATCGAGGCATCCATGAGACTTAAGTGTTGGTTATACACGGAAGGCACTCTTTGGTACCTTCCCAATGTGGAAGGTGCTTATGTGGTGCCTTCCCGATGTGGAAGGTGCTTATATGGTGCCTTCCCGATGTTTTCGGTGCTCTTTGAATGGATGCGCCTTTCGGTGGTGGAAGGCACCCTTTTGATGATGGCGCCTTCCTGCTACGGAAGGTGCTTCTGAATGCACTACTGAATACCTGTGCCTTCCTGGGGTGGAAGGCACCGTTGTATACCTGCGCCTTCCTAGGGTGGAAGGCGCCTCGGTCTGTATGCGCCTTCCTGATGTGGAAGGCACCTCGGGCTCTTTTTTTTTTTTGTGGCGCCTTCCCGCCATGGAAGGCGCCTATTTTTTTTTTATGTGGCGCCTTCTCGATGTGGAAGGCGCCTACTTTTTTTCTTTTTTTTTGTGCACCTTCTTCTGGTGCCTTCTTCATAAGGAAGGTGCCTTATTCTAGCGAGGCACCTTCTTCATAACGAAAGGCACCTTATTAGTGGGTGCCTTCTTCATAAGGAAGGTGCCTTATTTTGGCTGGGTGCCTTCTTTATAAGGAAGGTGCCTTCTTTTGTGCCTTCTCGATGTGGAAGGTGCTTTATTCTTGGAAATCATGTTGTGATTGACTAGGAAAGGGTGATCAAGCCTTCTCAGTCTCGCTTCATGCTGCCTCAGCTTCTACCTATGAGTGTCGGTGTCGGAATGCTGAGCCGAATCAGGCCTGGTTTCCCAGATACCTATTCCTCGTGCTGTCGGGTCCTCCACCTACAAAAAGCAAATGAAAAGAAAGAAAAATAAAGGTAGTTAGATGCATTCCATGCCTGTTAGGCCCTGGATTAGGATGCCTGCAGCTTGCATGCGGGTGTCATCCCTACAAAACACATCATAAGAAAAAAAACTAAATTAACTAATTTTGGTGAGCACCTCCATGCCCACCGTTTTGCTTGTTAAGAGTTTGGTCCGGATCTAACAAGATGGGGTCTCCCCCATGTCTATTCTGGATTCCACCTATAAGGTTTCGGATGTGTTATAGGGGCGCAGTCGGTGGCCATTGACCATTAACACGGTGTTGCTGCCATCAATTGTTCTAACGTGCACTGCCCCGTTCTTGATGAGCTCTACCACCTCATACGGTCCCATCCATATTTGCATTAATTTACCTTTTCTTTCTTGGAACCGAGAATCATACAACAGCACCCATTCTCCTTCTTGGAACTACTTCAGTTTAATGTGGTGATCATGCCACCACTTTCTTTGCTTTTGTATGATTTTCATTCTCTGCAAAGCGTCCATTCAGATTTCGTCCAGCTGATCTAGCTATCGAATCCTTTCTTTTTGAGTGTCATCCAAGCTCAAGTTCAATTCTGAAGTCATCCTCAATGTCTTGATTTCAAATTCAATGGGCATCATCGCACTCTTCCCATAGACCAGTTGGAAGGGTGTGAAGCCTATGGTGGATTTCCACGTGGTATTATATGCCCAGACTGCCTTCGACAACCGTGTAGCCCAATATTTTCTATGTTGTTGCATGGTCTTCATCAGGATGTTCTCTATTTCTCTGTTCATCACTTCCACTTGCCCATTTGCCTATGGATGGTAGGGTGTAGTTTTATTGTGCCAAACTCTGTATTGCTCCATCAGCTCCTTGATCAACTTGGAGGTAAATTGAGGCCCTTGGTCTATTGTTATCTCTCTAGGGACCCCAAATCATGTAAAAATGTGGGCAAATAAGAAATCGGTGATCTGTTCTTTCTTTTGAATCTCTCAACGCTTGAACTTCAACCCATTTGGTGATGTAATCTGTATAGACCAAAATAAACCTCCTCCCTATTGAAGGTGGATTAATTGGTCCCACGAAGTCCATGCCCCACTTATCGAAGGGTTCCAGGTGTACCTGAGGCTGGAGGGGCATTTCATCTCGATGGGTTGGTCTACCCATTCTTTGGCATTCATCGCACTTGCTGGCGTACGCAGCCGCATCCTTGAACAGAGTGGGCCAAAAGTACCCAGCCTGTAGGATTTTGTAGGCAGTTCATTTCCCTACAAAGTGTCCTCTGCATGGTTCATCGTGACATGCTTTGAGTACTTTGAGAACTCTTGTTCTGCTATGCATCTCCTTATAATCTGGTCATATCCTATTTTGAATAGGAGGCCATCAATCCATAGGAACGATGCACTTTTCTCTATGACCGCCTACTTTTCTCGAAAAGAGAGAGCAGGTGAGGTTCTTTCGATGGCCAAGTAATTGGCTATATCTATGTACCATGGGATTTGCTCACTAATGGTGAACAAATGTTCATCCAAAAATTGGTCTTCCACTATTGTATGGTCTATCGATATCAATATGGATAGAAAATCTGCTACGACGTTGTCTTTGCCTGGTTTGTCGACTATTGTGATGTCGAATTCCTACAGTAACAAGAGCCACCTGATAATTCTTCCACCAATGGCTGGCTTGCTCATCAAGTATCTGATGGCCGCATGGTCCATGTGGAAAAATACCTTATACCCAGTGATATAATGGCAGAATTTGTTTATGGCATGCACAACTGCAAGGAACTCCTTCTCCGTCACCGTGTAGTTGAGCTCGGCTCCTGCCAAGTTTTTGTTGACATAGTAGATGGCATAAAATTCTTTGCCATCCTTCTATCCGAGGACTGCTCCAATCGCATTGTTGGATGCATCACGATAGATATGGAATGGTATGGCCCAATTTGGTCCTCTTAAAACTGGTGTGGATATCAGTTTCTCTTTAAGCAACTGAAATGCTTCTTCGTAGTCTTCCATCCAATTGAACTCCACATCTTTAGATAATAGAGTGTGCAGTGGTTTTGCAATTTTGTTGAATTCGATGATAAATCATCGGTAGTACCCGGATGATCCAAGAAAACTCCTCACCTCTCTCTATATTTTGGGGTTGGGTAGGTCTCTGATGACCTCAATTTTTCTTTTATCAACCTTTATTCCTTCTACGGAGAGGTGGTGTCCCAGTACGATGCCTTCTTGCATCATCATAAAGCATTTCTCATTGCTCGGGGACAAATTGTTTTCCTTGCTTCTTTCGAGCACTCTTTCCAAGTTCATCATTGCTTCATCAAAGGTTTCTCCATAGACGGTGAAGTCATCCATGTATACTTCGACCGCGTCTCCCATCATGTCTAAAAATATGCTAAGCACCGCCCTTTGAAAGGTGGCAGGTGCGTTGCATAATCCGAAAGGTAATACCCGATAGGCAAACGTTCCCCATGGGCAGGTGAACATTGTCTTATCCTGATCCTCTTCTCCTATCTGGATCTGGTTGTATCCACTGAATCCATCCAGGAAGGAGAAATACTTCCTCCCGAAGAGTGTATCCAAGACTTGATCAATGAACGGGAGCGGGAAGTGGTCCTTCTTGGTCGCTTTGTTTAACGCTCTGTAGTCCACATAGATTCACCACTTCCCATTCTTTTTAGGGACTACCACTAATGGTGATACCCACTCGCTATCAAAAATTGGATAGATGAATCTGGCAGTCAAGAGTTTTTGCAGTTCTTCCTTGACAATGTCTTTCATTGTCGGATTCATTCTTCTCTGTGGTTGCCTGCTTGGAGTTGCTTGATCATCGAGGTATATACGATGGGTACAGATCTATGGGCTGATACCCTTCATATCTGAGTAATCCCATGCAAATGCCTATTGGTGTCTAACCAGGAGCTCTTCTACTTTCATCAATTGTGTGGGAGTCAACCCACTGCTGACATTCAATGTTCTTCCTGGCCCGACGTGTATCTACTGAACGTGGTGATCTTGGGCACCAGCCAATGGTGATCCGGGTGTGGAGATGGAGGACTCCCCATGGAGGAACTCCACAATAGCACCATCTTCATCTTCTTCTACCAACTCATCCAACGTCATCACCGGTTGGATCATGGATAGCTCAGGATTTTCATGCTCGATCAACATGGGTTCTCCTAATGAGTCGACGGACTACGTTGGGGGTGAAATAGTCAACCTTTTAACATTTCATCCATCGAAGATGGTCATCAACCCATCCCGGTAGCTGATGTAAGCATCAGCTATTGCCATCCATGGCCTTCCCAAGATGAGCGGGTAACCACCTGACCTAGTTTTAGATTGCAAGACTAAAAAGTTGGTTGGGTATTCCCATGCATTGATTATCACTATTACGTCTTCCAACATTCCTTTCGGTGCCATGGTCGATCGATCGGCCAGCTATAGCACTGTCATAGTGGGTTTCAGGTTCATGAGTTGTAGCCTCTGCATGGTCTCCTGAGGCATTACATTGATGGCTGCTCCGAGATCGACCAACGTATTGGACAAGGAATGTCCCTCAATTTTTATAGTCAGCATCGGGCTTCCGGGTCTGCATACTTAGGATGGCACATTTTGCCCATCATCAAATCTACTAGTTTACCCATGACATTGATAGTCTGGGTTGCTCTTCATCCTGGCTTCCTTAGACACATCTCTCTTATCACCTTGGTATATATCAGAACATCTCGGATGGCTTGAAATAATGGAATTGTCATGGTGAGGTTCTTCAAGCTAGACAAGATATCGAACTCCGATTGCATTACTTTCCTCTGTTCTTGCAGTCGGTTGGGAAATGGAGCCTTTGCTCTCTCAGGCATTTCTTCTATCACCTCTTCTACAAGAGGTGTTTCTCCTACCTCTTCCTCCTCTTCTACCAGTGGAGGCGTTCCTACTCCTAGCTGTCTACCAGACCTAAGCTGAATATGGTACATCGGATACATCTCACCCTCCACGTTGTATGCTGGTTGGTTCACCCTATTATTAGGATTTGTCATCGGTTGTGTGGGTAGCTACGTAGGTCTCACTACTGGCAACATCGATAAATTTTGTTGGGGGTGAGCTGGTGCTACATTCTATGGAGCCTGATTCCACGTAGTGTGGCCTCTCCACTGCTGCCCAGGATATGGATATGGCATCCATGGTTGCTGGTTCGGGAATGTTGCTGGGGGTGCATTGGACCAGGGTGATGGCCCCCACCACCCCATGTTAGGTGGTTGAGGTGGGCCTTGGGGCATGTATGGTCCTCCCCCATATGATGACATTTTGGTTGGCATATTCCCCGCAAGGGGTTGTGGCCAACTCTTTCGATTGCCTATGAAATAGGCATCCACGCTTTCAACATCCTCCTGATTACTGGGCAGTTGTGGGCACAATCGAGTTTTATGGTTCAGCCTACAAACTATGCATACTCTGACTTTGTTCTTCGGGCATGCATTCTTTGCATGCTTCCCTCTACATTTTGGATAGAAATAAGCCAATGCTGCTTCATTTTCTTGCTTCTTTTTCTCTAACAACAATGTATCCATCTGCAATGCTAGAGATGAGAGCATTTCGCTCTTTAAATCTTCCAGCATGTTACCTATTTCTATCTTCATGACTGAAGCAGTCACTTTCATGGTTCTAGAAGTGGTCTTGCCTCTCCTTCTTGAGTAGTTTCGGCATAGTTGTCGGATGTCTTCCATAGCGTGCTGGTAGACATCACCTCCAAAAATCATGTTAAGAGCCTCCAGTGATTCATTGGTAAGTCCTCTCAAAAATATGCTTTTGAGGGACTTATCAGATAGTTTCATGTGAGGAGATCATTGAAGATTGAAGTTGAATCTCTCCCAGTATTCCTCGAGAGACTCATCTTCTTTCTGCGTCATGCTCAGGACCTCTTCTCTGGAGTCTCTTGCTCTCCCAAAATCTTGGTATTGCTCTAAAAAGAGCTTCTTCATTTGATCCCAAGTGGCAATGTGTTTGTCTCCCAGGACCGATGAACCACCACAGAGCTGCATCGTCCAATGTGGAAGGAAAGAGTTTCAGCTTCTACGTATCAAATTTGTAGTCCACGAACCTGCATAAGACATCAAACTTAAATAAAAATAGGTCGAGGTCCTCAGTTGGGTATCCTCTGAAGGTCGAAAGGTGAGCAGGGGATATGTTTTTCATTTTGGTATCTCCTACTCCTTCATCAATCGGGAAACTAAATCCAGATGAGACTTCTTCATTGTCAGCCATTTTTTTAGGAAATGCGGTCTCTAATGCAGTATTTATGGCCTTACGATCATTTAAGACTTTTTGAGTCAAGGCTCTAAGGTTGTCTGGTGTTATCGTCCGATCTTCTACAGCTTTCCACAACAGGGCTTCCTCTAAGGGTGTCCTATTAAATAGGGGATTTATGATGATTCGTTCTTCCCCAAGTTGATGGGATGAGGAGGCACTTTGCACAAAGTGTGGATCCTCACTCCAATGGATTGCTGGTGGTGGGTCGGGTGAGTCTAATTCAAATTTAGAATGTTCGGCTGACTCAGGTTCTGGTGGATTGGTTTTTATAAACCGATCGTCAGGTCCTCTTCTTCTCGAAGAACTCATACAAGGTCAGATGGAAGGTTTCTAGGTATTGTAAATAATCTAGTTGAGATGCTTCCCCGACAATGGTGCCAAAATGTTGCGGGCCAAACAAGGTTAACTTCTTTCCTACTTTTGTCACATGCCCGTGCATTTAATTTATCAACCCAGGGAGCTTCGTAAACTTGCGAAGGGTCTTGAACAAGATTGCTTACAATACCACTTGAGATGAGTCCGCTAGTTCTACTATTGGGGGGTGTTTCAATGGTCATCAATCATTCATACACTCCTCAATAATTTACGTAAAAATAATTAAATCTACAGAAAGGAAATATTCATGCATTCCTAGAAATAAACCTATTGCAATACTAGAAATAACAATGCGATAAACAATCTTATAAAAGTGGTAAACTAATCTAGAAAACATAGGAAAAATAGGGGAAGAAATACTGGCTTGGAGTGGGCCCAGGCTCCAGCAACTTCCTCCCAGTTGAACACGCACTTAGAAACTCTTAGAACTGTATTATAATTATCAAAGTATTACAATGCTTCTTATGTATATCTCTCTACATTTACTATCAAAATATTCTATATATCCTCAGAGAGGTCTGCGTGTGTTTATATAGCACACCCGTAGATCTTCTATTACAAAGAAGTTATAACAATCGATTCATTCCAGACTAAACTAAGACAGTCTGGTAAATGTGATCGACGTCTGCTAAAATTGGCATTCATTTCTAATGGTGGCGTGTTCACTGATTGGTTTGTGCTTCGCCTGGCATTGGTAGGATGTTCTCATACATCGGTGCGATCCCCAATTTAACTCTACATGACGTAGAGTTGGAACTGCACCAGTCTCTATTGTCCACGTCATGCTTGTCTGGTCAACGGGTGAAGAACAGGGGCGCCTTCCCTATGAGGAAGGTGCCTAAGTATGTCGGGTGCCTTCTCTATGCGAAAGGTGCCTTACTACCATTGGTGCCTTCCTAGAAGAGGAAGGCGCTTATCTTCTATTGGTGCCTTCCTATGAGAGGAAGGCGCTTGCCTTCTAGTGGTGCCTTCTTATCGGTGCCTTCCTTATGAGAGGAAGGTGCTTATTTTCCTTTGGTGCCTTCCTGGAAGAGGAAGGTGTTGGCCTTCTATTGGCGCCTTCTTGGGAGAGGAAGGTGCTTGTCTTTCCTTGGTGCCTTCCTAGAAGAGGAAGGCGCCTACTTACGCTTGGCGCCTTCCTGGAAGAGGAAGGCGCCTACCTTCTCTGCGTTGATTCCGAAAGAAACAAAGTGCCAGGTCCATGAAAAGACCTCGACTGATCCAAATATGACTAAATCAACTACAATTCCACAAAAACACACTGAAAACACATGAATTAGATAACACGCATAATTTCATCAAATAATTATATAATCATTCATAAACATATGCAATCCTTATTATACGACCGCATAATAATCAAGAAAATGTATACAAAATATGAGCATTTTTGATGCTCATCAAGTTGACCAAAGGGCTTAAGTGCTTTTGGAGCTTTTTGTGAGTTGACCAAAGGGCTTAAGTGCCTTTGGATATTTTTATGAGTTGACCAAAGGGCTTAAGTGCCTTTGGAGCTTTTTGTGAGTTGACCAAAGGTCTTAAGTACCTTTGGATATTTTTGTGAGTTGACCAAAGGTCTTAAGTTTCTTTAGAGATTTTTGTGAGTTGACCGAAGGGCTTAAGTGCCTTTGGAGATTTTTTTGAGTGTTTTTTTAGGGAGAATGTGTGATACCTTAAGCACCTCCAATATGCATTTTTTTGATGCAACATGATTGGCTTGGCTAGGAAGAGTGAAAGAAACTGACCTCCTTGTTGCATCACAAAATTTTGTGCAATACCAATGTCTTTATGGGGTAAAACAAGTGAACCATCTATGCAGAGCTCATTTCATTCTATCATCTCTTCAACCAAATTCTTGAACAAGTAGCAATTGTGGATATCATGCCCATTTATATGATGATAGGTACAGTAGAGGCTTTCACTATTTGATCCAAGTTTGGGTTTTCTCAGTCTGATTTTTAATAATGTGATTGCATGTGCCTTGTACAATTTTTGAAATAAGGTTCCAATAGTAATCAAAAATTTGATGTATTGGTGAGGTAGCTTATCAAATTTATGAGGTTGCGGTTGATCCTAGGGTTGCATACGAGATGATGTGGCCTGAATTGTGGCTTGTAAAGGTAAGTTAAGCAAGCCATCTATGGGAAAAGCCTCCCCATCAATAAGATCTTGGATCATATTTTTGAATGTAAAGCAATCGTTAATGTCATGACCTTCTATCCGATGATAGAGGTAAAAGTGACCCTCCCTATGATTCCTAGGTTTAGACCTGTTCGGGTCCAAGGGGCGTATGTCAGGTAAAAAAATTGCTTTTGCCTCCTGCAACTTGTGGAATATTGTCAGCATGGGCTCATATAAAGGATTCCAAGTATGGGATCGACGTCTTGAATGAGGTAGACAAGGTGGAACACTTTGATGAGGGGGTAGGGTTGTGTGTATCTCATTCACTTGCTTGGGTTGTTCTACCTAACCCCCATGTGTAGGTAACAGATCCTTGAATATTCCCATTTGTTGATTGTTGGTCATAAGAGGATTGTTGATTTGAAGATCATTCTTGTCAAGCATATCTTGTACCTTGTTCTTAAATTTAATACATGATTGGATTTCATGACCATTTACTCGATGGTAGGAGCAGTACAGGTCCTCTCAATACCACTTAGGTTTTGACCTCTTTGGATCCAAAGGATGAATATCTTGTAGATTGATAGTCTTGGCCTCGCATAATCGATTAAAGAGTGATGCCAAATATTCAGGCAATGACGTATAAGTGTGAGGGGGGTGGTGTTGTTGCTTTTGCCCTTGATTCTATTGAGACTTAAAATTGGACCACATAAGAGGGGGTTGGTCCTGATAATCAGGAAGTTGCAATTTTTGATGACTCAATCATAACTCAATGCTTGTGAGTCGATTCAAGATCTGTTGTAAATCATTGTGTTGGTGGCTCACTTGTAACTCAATATTGACTGGCCTATCCAAGATATATTGTGAAACTATTGGAGGTGATGACTGAATGGCTATTGAGAAATTTGGATAGTAATTGATAGGTGATGGAGGTGGATGGGTGTGGGAGCCAGGAGATAATTGAGTAGATATGGATCAAAAGTTTTGAATATCTAAGCATATGTGGATGGTTCATTATGATTGTGGCTAGTGATTATATCCATATAATCTTGTTCTTAATTTAGCTCATGTTCATGTTCCAACTTACAGTGTTCGGTTGTGGCAGTTGCATTATCCCTATTTTGGTGTAGTGGGATACCTATTCTTGATTTTGTGGAGATTTTAAGTGAGATGGATTAGGTGTGACCGAATCCAACAATGGTAGCACTTGTGGTATGGAGGGAATATTGGATGAAGCCACAAGTTGCATATATTGATTCAGAGGACTTTGGTTCCCTTTCATCACATTGATCATTCCTACAAACTCATGAGAAGATGTATTTGCATTTGGACAAGTCATGGATGCCTCATCAACATGTCTAAAGTGATATGCTTGTTTTCCAAGTTTGGGTGGTGAATTAAAAATGCTATCAATGGGTAGTGACTTGGTAGGAGGATGACCTAGATCCTTGATCGACTCAATGTTAGGCATAAACATAACATTGGGTACTATGTACTAACCAAGTTCAAGGTTGGTCGAGGGAACTATGTCCTTAAATGTGGTGGGTGAAGATGGTATGATATGATCAGATTCATCTGTATCAACTGTGGGTTCCTACTTGTTGGTAGGAGTGGGAAGGTCTTCTGTACATGTATTAAATATGGTTGTGGGAGCCTCCATGGTTGACCTTTCTAAATCTTCCTCTCTCATAGAAATTGAGGATGAAGGAGCGGTAGTATAAATCGATGGTACCAACGGTGGTGAAGATAACCTCATGACTAACCACAAGGTCGAATTTGAACTCTAGATAAGATCATTGTATTTAGTATCCAGGTGTGTGAATGGAAGTGTAGACTCTTATGGATTATAATCCTTAATATAATACTTAAAGGGGTATGGATCAACATGAACCACATGGACCTGGCCTTCATGAATGTATTCAATGCGTTGATGCATGATGGAGGGGATGCACTCCATATCTCTCATCCATGGCCTTCCTAGTAGCATGTTGTACTATCTTGCACCTTCTAAGATGTAGAATAATTTAGGCATAGTCTTTTATACAACTTGAATAGGTAGGACTATCGTACCCACAGTGGAGGATAAAGCATCATTAAATACTTGTAAGGTTAGCGTGGATGCTACAATGTGCAAAGACATAAGGTTGAGATATTTTAGTGCAGTTGTGGTAATAATGTTTATTATGGAACCTGTGTCAACCAATGCTAACTTATAGGGGTTCTTTTTGATGCACACGATGATGTGCAAAGGAGGGCAGACATAGGTTTGATATCATGATTTTGAAAGATTATAACGGGATATTTGTATGTTTGTATGTATTCCACAAATTTGGTGAAAGTATCAAAATATTGGGATTGTAACTCAATTGAATTTAAAATATCCATGAGATTATTTTGATGCTTGGGGGATTATTGTATTAACTTACCCATGGTCATGTTGGTTGATAGTGTACACATACTTCACATAGGTCTACTATGGATTGTTACCACTCATTGGATGAGAGTTCTAGGTGGTGAAGACCATGATGTAGAGGGAATGTGGACTTCCCTACTAGGCCCCTCGATAGATCGGGTATATCTAGTTGTGGCCTGGAATCGGTGTTGGCTAACCGAATAATCCACTTGATCATGTGGATAACCCATTGGTGTTCTCCTAGTAAAGGTACCTTGGTGGTTGGATCCTCTAGGTGAAGGGTTGACCTCGCAATGAATTTTTGGGCATCGTGATGGAATGAGAATATCCTCATGATTGTATCAAAGGTATTCAGGGCCTCCTTGGAAATCTTCTGTGGTACTAGCCCTTGAACGAGCTTGGCCACGTGTAGTTACCATGTGATTATCTCCTTTAAATTTTAGAAACACACAATCAAACAATCAAAGAAACACACAATCAAACAATGTGATTATCTCGTTTAAGTTTTAGATGTGAGTCCCTAAACTGTTTGGTGTATTTTGATGTGTTGCTCTTATTTCTTTCTTGTTCATGTTTTGCTTTTATTAATGATATACTCAATATTAAAAGGATTTCACCTAGATTCCTGCATACAGACGCTTGGTGATGAGTTCCAAGTCATGATGGAGACCAGGTCCTACTAGTCCTCATCCATATTCACTATGGGTAAGGATACACCCTCCAAAGAGGAATATGTGCTATTTTCCATTTCTAAGATAGTTCTTGGAGCTGGCCTTGGTCAAAAATGGGGTGCGATTTGAAAATATGCAAGTCAATGAGGTAGGGATGAAGCCCACCTTCGTTGACCTTGATCGACGATTGGTGGTGAAATCCAACTTGTTGATGTTTAAAATAGGACGTGGTGTGTAGGGTTCATTTTATTTTGCAAAAATAAATAAAGCATAGAGCATACAATGATGTTTTGCTAATGCATATAAAATGATGTTTCAAATTTAGATTCCTACAAAATGTACATTTCAAGTTTAGAAATATAAAAATGCACCCTACATGAGTAGCCTGTAAACAAGCAGCAACAAGCAAGCCAAAGAAACAATAAACAAAGATTGTAATTTTTTCTATAATGGAAAACTTTTTTTTTTTTACTTTTCATTATGAGAATATGAAAAGAATGATAGATACACTTAATTTGATAGCCTATGTTTGATGAAGATCCTATTTGTTGCCATTTTCTACCTTTTAATTTGAGGTAGGTGGTCACACACTAGTCGTAATAGCAAGCATCCGCAAGGAGGGGTCACAGGGGTCATGGAAAAAAAAATTACCATTTGTACGACCGTTTTGGGTCAAAATAATTTCAATTCGAGGTCATATCAGGGTCAAACGATCACAAAACTAGGCCACTCTAGGGTGAAGTGATTGCAGAACCAGGCTACTTTAGGGTCAAGTGATTGTAGAACCAGACCACTCTAGGGTCAAGTGATCGCATAACCAAGCCACTCTAGGATCAAGTGATCACAAGGTGAGATGATCATGCTTGTTGACCATCTTTGCAAGGGAAAACGGTACCTACAACTCAAAAACACAAAAAATAACAATAATTAGCAATGTCTATGAAAATAGGGACTAGGTCCCACCGTGATCGCCATTGAAATGCTCAAAAACCAGTGCATAATAACTTGAAAATGTATGATTGCAATAAATGAACACAAGAGCATGCAATGTAACAAACTATGATAAAATAAGTAAATGATAAATCATATCTTTTATATTAATAATAACTTGTTTGATCAAAATGAGTTACAAATACATCCCCTTTAGGGAGTTCAATAGTGCAATACAATAGATACACAATCCAAGGGTTTGACCCTCTCTAACATAATTTTTGTGCACTATGTAGTCTTCTTGCATCCACAAACCATCACGCAAAGGGTTTATTTGTGACCTCGGTAAGCAGTGATAATGTTAAACTCTTACGCTCCTCTTCCTATGTAGAAAATCTACGATCTACACACAAGGAACACAAAAGCATTAATAGCATATGCAGATGCAAATATAAATAAATGATAAATGACTGAAACATGATGAGCAAATGCATAAAACAAAATATAACTATGCTAAAATGATGAAGGATGCAAACAAACTCGAGGATCCATGGTTTGATTCTAGTAGCACTTCATTGCTTGCAAAATCTAAAACTTGGGATCTTTTCAACTAAGGGTGAATACCAATTTATAGATCCCTCGAAAGGAATCTATTATTGGCAAATAATCTTCACATAGGAGAGGTGGCCTACATGCTCTTTCCAAAATCCTATGAAATATTACTTGGCTCTCCTAACCTACACAACGCTATTCTAGGACATGCATGCGTGCTAAACTAGGCTCAAACATGCATGAAATTAGTGTCACCAGCCTACGCGTGGATTCTATTTTTTGTTCAACTTTTAGCGCAACCGCTTCGAGGTAGGATGGCCTTGATTGGGGGCCACTTTAGGGTAGAGTGGCCTTGATTGGGGGCCACTCTAAGGTGGAGTGGTCTTGACTGGGGACTGCTCTAGGGTAGGACAGTCATTTTTGCAAAGGAATATGACCTTATTTGAGTGGTGGAGACCACTTTGTTTAGCCTTAAGGTTGCCCAAGGTTGGTCACATGGTCTTCAAGGAATCCAAATAGGTAGTCTCCTTAACATTACATGTTTTATGTGTCTACAATACCATGGGAATAAAATGATAAAAGAATTGTTCCATGAAAAATAAAATCCTTTCATAAAAATGACGTGATAATATCTTTGCCCAAAGTCTTAAATTCTTCAATATCCCCTATGGTCAAAAATTATTCCCTAAAGCCTACAAGTTTACCCTCATTATCATTTTGTGTCTTCCCTAACAAATAAATTATTTCCACCATGGTCATGAACCTTAGTACCTTAAAGATAGATATATGCAAAACCTAAGATAGCATGTATTCATTTTCCCCCTTTTGTACTAATTTTTTTATTAAAATATCATCCTAAGGACTGGGTCAAATGACACAGGAAAATTTTTATTGGCCACTAAAAAGTGGTATCGAATGGCGATTGGTCATCAAAAATGGGTGCCCGATGGTGATTGTCCGAAGGAAGAAAACAAAAGAGCTAGACCATGATTGAAAAATATAGAACTTGTACCCCCTCAATCCTCAAGGTACTTGGCTAAGAAAATTCTATAATAATTGTGTTAAATTCCTAAGGTCTTAAGTCTCAATAATCCTAAGCCTAAGTCTTTCACAAATAACTGCTACCCAAATAATTTTGGGTTTCCTAAGGATTCACCTTTATAAATTCATCAAATCCCCCTACAAAAATTTAAACTTTTTCTCTAAAATTTCTATTTGCCATGAAATAGGTAACTCTGATTTATCGCCAAAAGGAGGTGTATGCTCTTAATTTATCACCTAAATGGGGCATCGAGTAGCGATTGGTTGAAATTGAATGACAAATAAATTGTACCCCTATGGAAATTATTTGGTCTCAACTTAGGTCAAAAAAATTATCCATGTGAAAGGACATCATAATTTTTTATCCAAAGTCCTAAGTCTAACCTTAGTCCTTCATAAATATGCCTGTTGCTATCCCTAAGGATTATTATCATGCCATTGCTATTTTATATGATTTTCCCCCTCTATGGTCATACACCTTAGGTTTCTAAGGATTGTTAAGAGTCATGAACATATATGCCTAGTCCCTCCTCACTCGTTTCTAATATCATCGTCTAAATATTAAATCCCTCCTCATCATAAAATAATTCTAGTTTATAAGGTCTATGGTCTCTCCCCATAAGAAATGTCATATTTTCCTAATATTTTGAAAAATACCTCATGTCTATGATCTCCTTTTATTAAAAAATAACTCCCTTAGTCATGTCCCCCCTCCTAAAGGCTTAAAGAAGAAAAAATCAAGCCACATGGCACTATGGGATTTGAGCACCAATTCTTGGGTGCCTTTAGGAGATTGGTCAGAGATCAACAACATAGATTGCAGTACCTAAACAAGGTAGATAACTCAGATTTAAATTCCATAGCCTCGATGTCAAGAGGTAATAGGCTGAGTCAGCAAGTATGTAAATAATCAAACAGGTAATTAAATGCTCAAACATATAGACAAACTTCTCAAAGCCTTGTTGGTTTGGAAACATATAGTGGCTACAAAGAGCATAATAGAGGATAAAATTTATTGGCTATCGGGATATGGTAAGTCAATTAATCTATGGGAGGACCCGATCCTAGGAAATCCACCATTAAAAGAGAGAACTCCAATCAAATTGCATAATCACTTGGAAAGCCAAAGAATACTTAAATTAGGTGACTTGTTTTATTGGACCTTAGAAACTTTGAACTAGATCTCCCCTCCCATTCCATCTCAGCTTTAAGAAGATTGGGATTATTTTAAGTCCCATGTGGTGAGCATTAGACCTATTCATCCCACAATGCCAGATAAACTTATTTGGGGTAGCATCAACAGTAATGGAGAATACTCAGTGCATCTAGAAGTCCAACATCAGCAAATTGGGTCTGCCAACAAAAACTATCGATATTATGGAAAACTAGAGCACCACCTAAATTACAAGTATTCAGTTGGCTAGTTTCTAAAAATAAAATCTTAACAGGTGATAATCTACAAAAGAGGAGTATACTAGGGCCTCATGTTTGTTATAGGTGTAGGCAAAATAGTGAAACAATTTTCCATATTTTTTTTGAATATCCAAAGGTAATTTCAATATGGTCAGGAATAACAAATTCTTGGCATTTCCTAATCTGGAAGGTTAACCATAGACACATGTTTTACCAAGTGAAACAAAGAATATAAAGGTAAACTGGCAAGTAAACCCCTCCTCAAATATTTGTGGAGTTCTATACCATATTTTGTCATCTAGCACATCTAGTTGGACAAAAAACAAAGGATTTTTGAAGGAAAAGGTAAGGAAAATAAAACTCTAATACGAAGGATAAAAGAAGAATTAGTCCTAAATATCAAATCTAGTTTCTATCAACAATAGTATGAAGAATATTTTTCACCCACAAAAAGAAGAATGGTCTACCAACTTAATCTCCAAGCTTTTCTAACATAGGGAGGATGTAGAGCAAACAATTATTTGCCTGACATATATTTTTTTTGGCACTCTTCTTTGATGGTGCCTCCAAGTCCAACCTCGATCAAGCAGTGGCAAGGGGACTGATTCTTACAAGATCTCGTGAGATCCTACTTAAATACATGATCAACTTAGGAACAACATCTAACAACATGACAAAGGCTTTTGGATGTGAAATCAGCTTAAAATTTGTGGCAAAGCAAAGAATCACTCAAGTTATAGTTTACAGGGATTCTAAACTGATAATAACAGCTCTTGCCAAAAATAAAGATTTTAAATATTTACAATTAAATATTATTCAAGACAGGATTAGACAACTAGGCAAGATCATTGGCAAAATATCCTATCAACACATAAGGTGAGAATTCAACAAAGAGGCTAACACACTAGTGAATCAGGCAATAAATATAGCCTCTGGTTATTATCACCAAATCATCAATAAGCATAAGGGTAGGGGTGGTATGCGAGGATGACAAAGACTCCAATAATGAGGTTTTTTTTGTCTACATATTTTATTTTTTAGAATGCTCTGTTCACTTTGATATCTGATTAAATATTTTTGTACTTTTTTTTAAGTAAATAAGTTTTTCTTTAAAAAAAATAGGCAATAGGTTGAAGGTGGATGGCCTAGATTATACCATCAAACAAATGTGAGAGAACCAAATTTTGATACCACAACCTTGGCATTGGATGACAATTGGCTCGAAGATGGATGACTCACCACACACCACGACGACAGAGGTAGACAATCTTGATTTACCCATTAAAGCTTAGGTGTTGATCTCCCATTGGCAAGAAGAAGATGACAAAGAACTTGTACCCTAGAAAATATTTGTAAGTTCAAATATTTTTAAATTTATTTTGTCTAACATAATTTTAGATTTTTCTCAAAGTGCTTATAGATAGATATATTGTACTATAGTGCCATAAAGGTTTCAAACCTAACAACAATAGCTAGTGGGAGGTTTAATAAGGGCCTCCAAATAAAGCAAAAATTAAAATAACCAACTTACTGGTATGTGTTTTAATACAAGCAACTATGAATTATATAAGGATTATGAATAGAAATCAAAGACACATAAACCAAAGTAAAATAATGAGCATGTGGATTTTTCAAATCTCATTGGGCACGCATATCTTAATGATCAAGATCCTTCAGAGATTTCATATTTGAACAAGTGTATAGATCAATGGCCTACTACAAAAAAGCAATCATAAAAATATAATCTTATTTCATGTAAATCCATTATAATAAGTGATGTTATAGTTGATGGGTGGCAACAACGCAAAGTAGTAGTTAAATTTTTTATTACATAATGTACAGAAAGGCACCCCACCAAAACTATAAAGTCCCACAGATGCTTACTCTCTATAATTGCTCTATGGATACACAAAGCTGAGAAAATTATTGCTTGTTAAAAAGTGTTATCCTAACTTTGAAAAGATGAAATAGAAGGAAATGGATTCATCCAATGCTTCTTCTAAGGCCTCGACCATCAAGTCGAAGATCAAAGACTTCATTGAAGCCATGCCATATCAGAAGTTTCTAATAATGACCTCTAATAGGTAAACTAAGAAATTCTTAAGTCTATCAGGGTTAGACAAAATATTCACACATGAGAAACATTGGATAGTAGAACAAACGATAATTTTTAGCTATTACCAAACTGAGGAGACCCATCAATTTCATCCAAATTTACTAAAAGTTCTCTTCATAATGGTATATAGAGATTGAAATGAATGTAATTTGTACAACCATAGATGGGTGTGTAATCTAGCCAAACTTATATGCCCTAAGGTGTATTACTCTTCTAACCTCTTGTCTTGGTTTGCGATGGTGTATGATCCAAAAGGAAGGGCAATTAAGGACTATGTGAATCAGACATATTCAAAATTACTCCAAAAAATATAATCAAAGTATTTCATATCAAAGATGCCATGAGGATTCTGGACAGAAACGTACTAGCCTCCCAAGCTCAGCACATGATAGGTACTACTTTTTATGCCAAGTTTTTTTATTATAATGAAAAAGTATCTACCCATTTTCTTGTTCAAAAATTTACACTTCATCCATGGGCAAGGGATTATATTGATATGATTAATCTATTAATGGGATATCAAGACCTCTTTTAGGTAGAAAATGAAGTTATGTACCTAATAGTCCAATGCAATAGAAAATATTGACCTACCATTTATAAGGGGTAAAATATAACTTGTGAAGCCTTAGATAAAGAACTCTAGAAATTGTAGAGGGTCATTTTAGGACAAGATAAAGTGATGTCCCATTTTTCCCATTATTATTTCTTAAAACATTTGATAGTAGGCCATGTGGATGAGAAAAAAATTAAGGAATGGAAAGGAGTATACCAAGAAACTGTTCAAGGAAGGCTCTCGTGGATACATGAAGCTGAAGCCAGTTATGCAGACTTTTTGGGTCAATTCTCCTAGACATCTATTTTAGGTTTTGTAGAAAACACCCTCATAAGCTTGGACTAGGAATAGCCATGTTCTTCTTGAAAATAAAACGGGGATTACTTCTATACTGATAATTTCACCTACATAAGAATATACGGGTCAAAAATCCTCCCGAAGGCTTTGCTTGCTTTTTACCCCAAGTTAATTGCAGCACTAGACATTATCAAGCAAATTGTAGAAGAGACTAAAACCAGGGTAGCAAAAAATAAAGCCAAGATCCCCTAATTGAACATCCTTTGTATAATAGGGCACTATATATATAAAGGATATCACAATATTTTGATATCATTAGAGAAAATGGATTCATATGGTTTTGTTGAAGTCACCTGGAGGTCCTATGACCCTCACAATTACTATAATGACATTGTTATGAATAAAATGAAAAATTGGGTAGTAACACACAAAGGATATTTATTTGAAGATCAAATGCAAGTCACCTTTAGGAAGGGAGAATCTCTAGATCAAATATGGTAGGCCCAATATAGACCACACTCCCACCTAGATATGGTAGGCAACTATCCTTTTGATTTAAGGGTGCACAAAAGAGCCACAGTTGAACTAGTTGCCCCATTGGTCCCAACAGTACCTCCAAAAGAATATCAGGACCATATTTTGGAGGTCATCAATAAAAAAACTAAATAAATAGAAATATTAATGGAGGTTACAAACCCAATAGAATCTGAAGCAAAGAAATATTTAGACGTTCATCTATCCCAAAGTACTGCTTTGGTCACCACAAAGGGTAAAGATATAGTTTCTACCTCCTCTACACAAATATAGATTACCTCACTGGAATTGGCTAAGGTAGTAATGGCCCCAAAGCATAAGCTTAAAACTACAATAGGCCTCCCACAAGTAATCACCACTAGCATAGTGATTGAAAATAAGAGCATAATTTTTTTCAAAAGTGCTTGAAAGGATCTAGCAAGCAAGAGGACTAGCCAATTTGTTGAGAGGGCTTCAAATTAAGTCTACTTTATCTCCAAGTTCTCCACTGAGAAAAAGGCCAAAGATAGAAGCCTTCCCTTCTTCAACCACTCAACAAAGCTTCACTCTAGCACAAAAGAAAGAAGATGTCATACTATTCAATTATGAGAAAGAGAAACAAATACAAGCCATTAAGGAAGCTAGGAAAGATCTAAGAGAAGCTCAGTACATAGTGGAAGATCCAAATAGTCAATATGCCCAACTTTTAACAGAACTACTTGTAATAGTTGAGGCAACCATCCCTGTAACTTAGATCACAACTCTTCAACTAGACACATTCATAGGGGAAGCAACAGTGTAGTACCAAGAAGACCCTTTAGATTTTTGTGGAAGCACAAGCCTAGTCCCATGTGGCCATAATAGAAAACCTATATAAAAGCAATAAAACATTAACAGACAAAGCAATCCAACTGCAAGTTGAGAATAAAAAATTAAAAGCAAAAATGGTCAGTCTTAGGCAACAAACATCACAATCATGGGTAGCAACCCTTACAGCTAAACCTTGGACCATATTTAAGATTTTTTATGAATAACACAAGCTTATACTGAGAGGGGGGTGAACAGTATAAGACCAACTTTTACTTTCTTTCTCAAATAATATTATCCAATATATCAATGGTAATATCAACTATAGTAATCAAAGCAATGCATAAATCATCACACACAATAGAGATGCCAATTTAATGTGGTTCACCCAATGTGGGCTACTCCATGGAGAAAATATTTCACTAAAATTTTCTCAACAAATCTCTTGGGAATTCTTCCCTATTACAATATTTATGGACCTCTGTCCAAAGGAGACACCAATATTCAAATCAAGTTTGTAGACTCCAATCCATAGGAGACACCAATCCCATCTGCTAGTTCATGGATCTCTATCCACAGGAGAACTCCTTCTCCTCTACTTTTGCTGGTGATATTCTAGAATACTACTGCCTCCACTGTACTGGCTTGTGGATCTCTCTCTACTAAAGACCTCTATATACACTCATAATACCTTTGTCCTCACTACCCTAGCTAATGGATCTCTATCCACTGGATACTATTGTCCTTTGCTCTGTCACCTCTAAAAATTGCTCTTAGCTCTGCTCAATCTCTATCTCAAATTTTTACTAAAAAATGTCCTCGGTCTAGAACAAATCTACTCACAAGTCTGTCTCTGGTCTAGCACAAATTTACCCTCAAATTTACACCAAAATTTGTCCTCAAATCTATCCTCAACCCTTAACACAAAACTTGATCCAATCACAAATCAAATCTGCTTGGATCTACCTCAAGCCTTAACTTGAAGCTTGAACAAATAAATCAATCAACTCTACTCTCAAGTCTTCTCAAGACTTACCTCAAATTTGTACAACAAGTCCTCCCTAGAACTTGTTCATTCTGCTCAATAAGTCTTCATCAATACTTGTCTCAAATTTGTCCAACAAGCCTTCACCAAGACTTACCTCAAATCTACTTGCAAGCTATCACAAAAGCTCACACAAATCTATTTTTAAGCTTTCACAAAATCTTACTCAAATCTATCCTTAAGTTCCCTCTAGGACTTACTCAAATCTGCTCACAAGATTTCACAAAAGCTTGCTTAACTCTATCCTTAAGTCCCCTCTAGGACTTACTCAAATCTGCTCACAAGCTTTCACAAAAGCTTACTTAACTCTATCCTTAAGTCCCCTCTAGGACTTACTCAAATTTTCTCACAAGCTTTCACAAAAGCTTACTTAACTCTGTCCTTAAGTCCCCTTTAGGACTTAAATCACTGCAAATATTGCATACAAAACTCAACTTAATCTATTTCAAAAAACCTCTTCAATCACACAAAGTTTCACTCATAATCTTGTTTAACCACATAAACATATAGATAATGGTAAGATACTCAATATGTTTCACACTCACAAATCACTCTATCACTTTCAAACTCACTTTCAAATCAATTTAGAATAAAGGATAATTTGTTTCACAAAAATTGAACTATCACTCCAATGCTTTCAATCAATAATGCTCATCCAACATCATTCAAACATTTACTCAATGAAACACAACTTGCTTACAAACCCTAACCAAGTATTTCACTATACTTTCAACCACTCACATTATAGGTCTGAAACCTTGACTCAAGATGATTTCAATATCACACAACAATGATACTCATGTTCTTTCAACAAACCCGAACTATCAATGATACTCATGTTATTTCACAAATCCTAGCTCAAGATAGTTTTCAATCTTACATAACAATGATACTCATGTTCTTTCAACATCCACAAATCATGCACATAAAAACTTACTCAAACATTTTCAACAATGTTTATCAAACAATCATTTTCACTTCAACTTTGCAATTCACAACATTCAATCCAACAATATTTCACTCATAAGGAAGATGTGCCCATACCTTTTGTTTTGACAGAGATATATCTTCAAATCCTGTCTTAATTACAATCAAATCCTCTTTGTCAATTTTAGGGTTATATAGCAACAACCTATCTCAAAATATCCACACAACTATTCTCCTCAATTGTTATTTCACCATACAAAAATATCAAGTCTCAAGTACACCTTATAATCTCCAAAATTTTCAAAATATAATTAGCAAAGATTCAAATAACTCACTTTCACAATAATTCACTTCAGAATTTTAATGCATAGAATAATCAAAATAACTCCCTTATATCTCCCTAATTAAAAATGCATTATCAAAATAATTAACACCACTATTCAAAAATATTCCAATGTACTTTTCAAACCAAAATTTAAATCATTCAACACTTTGAACCATGGTAAAAATAATATTTATTTCAACCACCTTATAACTCCTCAAGGCGCATACCATCAACTTTGAACCAATTGTAATTTATACAATTATAAAATAAATAAATACCTTTTGTGCATGTTGCCTCAGTGGGATTCGATCCCCTATCACGTTGCCACCAGCGCCCTAGCCGCAGCCTAAACATCGCGTGAGCTATGCACTCACTTGGGACACAAAAGCATCTCATGCACTTTGTTCCTTCGATCGATGCAAAAATTGAAAATAAAAATTTACCTCTTTGCTACCATCGAGACTCGAACGTGGAACCTCCGCTCACCTTGCACCTTACACAACGATGACTTGCCACTAGCCCAACCATGTGGTTGGTGATAAGGCTTTAATCCTTAGTCAATTTAACATCCACATTTTTATGTTGCTTTAAAAAATTAATAGCCTCTTGTCTTATGCGCTCACGAATTCGCATCAAGCCTTAGCCAATAATCACATATGCATTAATTCAGAGACTTACCTTAATGTTGCAAGTCTTATGGTATAAATACCATTCATCTTTTTCTTTGAACTTCGGTGGAGGATATTTATTTAAATATTTTTGCGCCCAACCCTAACTTAGGTTTTAATAAATTTATTTTATAATATAAATATTATAAATAATTTATAAATAACCTTAGGTATTATTTTTAAACCTTAATAATATAATAATAAATATTATAATATTATTTCCTTTGGACCTAGGTATTTTTCTTTTTCACCCTTAGACCTTATTTGACCACCTTTAATATTATAATAATAAATATTATAATATTATTTCCTTTAGGCCTAGGTATCTCCTTCCTTCAAGGTATTTAACCAACCTTTTGACCAATCATGTGATGCTTTTAAATCAAATATCTCAGGCTTAAAATATAAATATTTTAACCCTCCTTTTACCAAATCCTTGCACTGATCACTGACACTGACTCTTGACATCAATGACAACACAATTACTAAAAATTTCCAACATTTTATTGCTCATATTTCATTTCTAAACTCAAAAATGAATTGCTACACAAAATCCAAAATAGGCTAGGAGAATTGAGGGAAATATTCTATAATATCAGTGTGATTAAACTCACTACAGACAACTTGAAGATTTAGTTGAACAAGGTAGAAAAAAGAGTGAACAAAATACTCCCCACATTTCAAATGTTCAAAAAATACTATGAAGAAATGAGTGAAGGCTACCTAGTAAATGATGACAATTATATCACTTTCTATGTAGAAGAGTTTGTAAAAATCTCAATGTTTTTGATAAGTAGACCAGAATGGCAAATATGGGAGAGAAAGGTGGTAGAATGGGAAATCAAATCAAATGAAGAGTTATCTAAGGCAGAGTTTACTTTCAAAGAATTCTTGAAAGTGGCTAATGTCGAGGATTTGATCTGAAGCTGGATACAAGAATTCAACTATGATCTAGATGATGAAGAAGAATTAGCCAGGCAAACCAATTTTCTTGCAAAAACTATTGATCGCTTATGCTTGTTTTCTCAAGATAGAAAGGAATGGTCAAGAGTTATGAAAAATAAAATCATGCAAAACTTAAAGATGCTAAGATTTACCATGACTTTTAGTGATAGTGCTTGGGTGTATATTTATAGAGAGGTGAAAGAGCTCCTAGATGAGATGAACAAAGGTAAATACATTAGAAAAAATGGCCTCAAAGTTTCTACGATCACAAAAGGACCTGAAATAAGAACTACAAAATAGGGATAAATTTCACAAGAATATGGGGATGATGAAGTCAACACTAGATCCACCATAGAGGGAAGCCAAGAGTCAACAGAAGAATACGAGGATCCAGGAACATATCAGTATTGAAATTTGAGTGTTATACAACTACACCCCATTTTAGAAATCTAAAATTTACAAATAGCCAATTACCAATTCTTAATTAGGTAATAAAATATAGCTATAATTACACTATAGCACACCTAGCCGATCAAGGGCAGATAATGAGGACGGATGGAGGACTCAGATATAAATAGTTGTAACAAATTTAAGACACCCAAGACTACAAAAGGAGCTACTATGAATAGAATCCAAATCAAGATTTTACATAGCAAATTTTTGGTAGAGGTATACTTGAGTGCCCTTGTCTTTGTTGGTATATTTTCCTTTATGTATTTTCTCTGTGTCATCCCTTATTCCTCCTATTTTTGTGCAGGTCTTTTTTGGGAAATACTTAGGAACTAAGATAATTTCCAACCATTGATTCAGAGGTTTGAAGACTTTACTATTACCATATTGGAACGGGAGGGTCATCATACATGATAATGGATTGTATAGAAAGAAGTTCTTAGGAGAGATAGGATGCATGTTAGAACCATGTGCATTCCACTTTTGGATACCTTGCATGTGCCCACTTTAGTTGCCATGCATTGGTGTGAGGTTGTATAAAAATAATATATTTTTCTCTCTCAACAGTGCAATCATTGAGTTGGATAGTACACTGCACTTAGCACCCATGAGACCAAGTATTGAACCCCTCTAGCAATGCTTGGGAATTTTATAAAACATAGATGATGTTTGGAAAATATGGCATCCAACATGACCATATACTATAACACACACCATATTTTTAAAGATATAAATCCTATGAACTAATCATATGGAGGCAGGTGTTGACATGTATGTAGATAAGAGGAGTTGAAGTGGTAAAATATTAGTGAAGCACATTAGAAAATTAGAGAATGCCAAGTAGCAAGTTGGGATTTGTTTTTACATCTCTAAGTTTTGGGGCTCTAATGTGTACATTGTTAAGGTCCATTAGGGAAAAACTTCAATGAAAATGTTTTGAGCATATTTTTTAAATCGTTCATTTTTCAAGCTTTGTGCATTGGTATCATCAATTCAAGGATATTTTATAGTGTTAGGAATTGAATTGTGTAAGATGGATTATCAATCCATTGTTACTCATCTCAATGGGTAAAATTATAATGTTTGGTCAACTCAAATGGATTATAATACAATAAGATCCTCCATTATATATTTCAATAAGATAAAGCAACAACCCTTGATGAAAAAACTCATCAACATAAGGAAGAAGAAGCTCTTGGCCTATTCTACTTATTTATTAAACTATAATTACTTTTCCATCTCAAATAAGAGAATGAACCTATCAAGATATGGTCAAAATTACATAGGTTATTTGGGAAAGTAAATATGACTAAAATATATCACTCAAAATTAGATATTTCTTCTCTCAAATTGATTGAGTTTGATAACATTGAAAATTATGGCATGATATTTAAGGTATAGAGATCAAATAGTGGATCTTCTAGAGCAAAAGGAAATATGGTGTAGAATGTGTGAAGATTATCCTTGCCAATATATCTCCTCATTTTATTTGTTGAACCTCATGGTTCATATGATTTCTATGTTCTTGGAATCACAAAAACTCTTACTCTTGATCAATATTTCTCTCTTCTTGTTCATTTTTAGGTAGAAATGAGGAATCGTGGTGGCACTTCATAAATATAAGCTTATGCAAAGGAATTCAAACCCAAGGGTACTAGGATCCAAAGGCCCAAATGCTAGGCTAAGTTATCAAAGAAGTGAAATACCATTTGTAAATGTTGCAAGAAGTAAGGACATCCCACAAAGAATTTCTCGTTAAAATTGTAAAAGATTGAAGTCGAGTTTATGAATATGGGTGGACATTTATATGATGAAATGGATTTAGAAAAATATACCCCAATTGTAGAGGGATATTAGAGCATATATTATGGAGGGAGTATTTTATAATCACGAATGTCTTATCTCCTTGGTCCCTTTGTTCAAATTATGAAGGGGTGTTAAAAATGTAATTTGACTTATGGCCAAGGGTGACAATATCTTGTATTGTCATCAGGGAAATCATTGTACAACTATATTAAATTTATTATAAATTTTTATTATGTAATTTATATGGGCCACTATTAACCTTATTATGGTTAAAAACACCTTATAACTTATAATTAACCTTAAGCCCTCTTCTTATGTCAGCTTATGTTGAACTCATTTATGTAATTAGGGTTTTGGTATTGGCATAAATACCCTCCACCACTTTATCCATTGTATAAAATCATTTGATTCTTATCCATTGGTAATATAGTGATCACTTATAGTTCCTATAGGTTCCCAACAATTTTGTTGTCACTTTTTCTTTTATTTCATCATTTTATGCTTTTTCTATAAGCTTTGAGTGAATAGATTGCTTTTGTTCATTATTGGAAATAGTTGTGAATTCCAACATGGTATTAGAGTGGATATATAGTTGCCCCATATAGTCATGTATAAATTCCATTTGGAGCCTCTGATATTTATTTTAAGTCCTAGGACAATTTCCTCCTCAATGCCTCATAAGCCATTTCTTTATAAGAGGTAAAAAAAAAGTCTTCATTCATTTTTTTAATCTATTGTTCTAAAAGTATTGGAGAAAATTTATTTTTATATTTTTTAAAGGACTTAGAAATTAAAAAATGGAGGATATTGATCCTCTACTACCTGGAAATCACATAAATCCACACTTGAAAGGATTGTTTCAAAGGAGGGAAATACGTGCACAAAATTTAAATTCAAAGGCATCATGTTTCATGTGCTCTAGCTTTGCTTGGTACTTATAATATTTGGATTGTGCAAGCTCGTTATTTATAGAGTAACACACCCAAATCCATCCAAAAGGATATATATATTATAGCTAGACAAGCACCTTGTAAGGTGTTCACTTGAAATCAACACGAGTTTACGTCACTATGGGTACTATTTTTTCAATGAGTTTACACATGTTTTTATGAGGGGTCATGGTCCCCTCATACTGATTGGGGTTTGAACCTTGAACCTCTCAAAGAGAAGCCAAAGCCCTTACCATTACAGTAATCTTGCAGCTTCTATGGGCACTATTTTTGCAATAAGAGATTGATAACTTTTGTGAAGATTTTAAGGGCTATAGAAAAATATTGTATCCTTTTACTTTATTATAGTTGATAACATGGCATGGTGGTTAGTGTTGGTTATTGAGGAGAACAAGTCATGACATCAAATTGTGAAACTTTTTTACTATGTACGAAAATGAAAATTATATATCTTCCATAGGAAAATAAGCTACCTAAACACCATCATACATGATAACAGATTGGCTAGCAGGAAGTTCTTATAAAAGAGAGGATATATGTTCAAACCATATGCACTCAATTTTTGGTGAACTTGCATTCACCCACTTTGGTTTCCATGCATTTGTATGAGGTTGTATAGAAGAGATCTATTTTTTTCTCTCAATAGTGTGACTACTAAATTGGCTAGTGTGATGCACTTAGAACCTATGAGACTGAGGATCAAACTCCTCTAATATTTTGCAGGTGCTTTGTAAAAGAAAAATGATGTTTAGTTGATGTTTTAGCCAACATGTCCATATCCCATGCCACACCATATTTTTTGATAATATATACCCTATGCACCAATCAAATTAAGGTAAGTGTCAACAAGTATGTAGATCAAAGGATATAAAGTGGAAAAAAGTAGTGGAGTTCACCAATGAATAAAATATAGTTAAGTGGTGGGTCGGGATTTATTTTTCATCTCTAATGTTAGGGGTCCCAATTTTTTCATTTTTGAGGTTCATTAGGGTAAAAATTTTGGAGGCCATAACTTTTGCATATTTGATATAATTTTAAAAATCACATATTTTTTTGAATTTTACACACCAAACATCAATTCAAGGACCTCTTATAGTATTAGGGTTGCATTGTGTAAGGTGGATCATCAAGTGCTCGTTACTTTGCTCAGTGGGTGAAATTATAGTATTTGGTTGACTCAAATGATTGGCTTATTATGCAGTAAGAACCTATGGTGCATATTTCAATAATATAAAGTAGCATCCCTTGGTGACAAAACTCACCAACATAAGTAAGAAGAAGCTCTTGGTTTATTCTCCTCATTGATTGAACCACATTTGTTTTTCTACATAAAATAAGAGAATGAATATTTCAAGGTATGGTCAGAATTACATGAGTTATTTGGTAAAATAAATAGAACTAAATTAAGTCACTTGGAATTAGAGCTTTCATATCTTAAATTGGTTGAGTTTGATAATGACATTATATTGCAAGATTTAATGTATTGAGAGTAGATCTTGCATATTCTAGAGGTAAAAAGAAAGATGATACAAAATGTGTTAATATGTCCTTTCCAATATCTCTTATATTTTTTAAATGTTGAACCTCATGGTTTATATGATTCTTGTATTCTTAGAACCACAAAAACTCCTACTCTTGATCAAATTTTATTTCTCCTAGTTCATTTTTAGGTAGCAATAAGAATTTGTGGTGATACTTCACAAATAAAACCTTATGCAAAGGAATTCAAACCTAAGGAGGTTAAGAACCTAGGGGCCCAAGGGCTAGACTAAGTCTTCAAATAACTCAAATACTATTTGTGCATATTGTAAGAAGCAAGGGCACCCAACCAATAATTTCCTACTAAAATTACAAAGGATTGAAGTTGATTTTATGAATATGGATAAACATCTTCTATATAATAAGGGTTATTTAGAAGGATCTACCTTAATTATAGAGGTCCATTATGGGGGGGTATATTATTGTTACTAATATATTCTCTCCTTGGCCCCTTAGTTCAGATTATGAGAGGGTGTTGAAATTGTAGTTTGACTTATGGCCAAGGTCAACATTGTATGATATAATCTTGTATAGGCCCAAGGAAAAATAATATACAATTATATTTAATTTATTGTAACATTTTATTTGTAGGCCCTATGGGTCGTAGTTAACCTTGCTATGGTTAAACCCACCTTGTAACTTGTAATTAACCTTAAACCTTCTTGTTATATTGGATTAGGTTAAACTCATTTATATAAGTAGGATTTTGGTATTGGTATAAATACCCTCCACCACTCCATCCATTGCATTAGAATATTGTGATTCTTATTGACAAATGCTATAGTGATTATTTATGGTTCTTATAGGAACTCAACAATTTATGTGTCTCTTTATATTTTCTTTCATCCTTTTACACTTTCTCTACAAGATTTGAGTGGATAGGTTGCTTTTATTTATTTCTATAAATAGGTGTTAATTCCAATAAGTGGATAATAGTGCAAAGTATTTTACATCAAATTTGTAATGATATTTGGAAAGTCAAGTTGTATTTCCACTTGGATGAGGGAAGTTACTTGCATCATTGAGTTTCTATCTTTAAAAACTAGAGCATCCCTTTAACGTCATTGTCTCTCTACCTTATCTCAAATGGTATAACAAATACATCATGCTCAAAATGGTGCCATAAACTTGAATAATTTTTGCTATAACTTACTAGTGAACACTAAAGCTTGATAATTAACTATGGTATTAGAAATAATTTAAATATGATGAATGTACTTTATCAATAACTACGGTATTACAAATTATTTGAATATAAAGAACAAACTTTGTAGAAGTTTATGACATTGTACTTATTGACAATATATAAGTCATATCATGGAAACAATGATATTTAGTAAAGTAAAATCAATACCATTATAATGCCATGCTTTCCTCTACTGAAAAAAATGATAATACATACACATAAATAAACATATGCATACATATTCCATAAATAGTTAGAAATTTGTGTAGGGGTTATTATAGGCTTAATAATTTAATAATGACCCTTATTTTGGTGGTAAACTAAACATTTACATACAATTTTTGGAGAACTTTTACTTGTTTTAAAAAAATGGCTCTAGGTTAATTACAAATAATAAATGGGATTTAACCATAACAAGGTTAACCAAGGCTCATTAGGCTTACATAATCAAATCTTACAAAATAATAAATGCATTGTATAATGAAATTCCTTAGGCCTATCCAATACATTGCACAATATCGACTCTTGAACATGAAGCAAGTTATAATTTCAACCCCCCATAATGTTTGCTCTAGAGGGCCTTTGTAGTTGAGGTAGATCAATCCATATCTCCCTCATTGTCTATAAGACATCCACCTAATTTTAAGAATTCAACTTTAATCCTTTGCAACTTCAACAATAAATTATTTATTGGATGTCTCTCCCTTTTACAGTATTTGCAAAGTGGTATTTATTTTCATTGAAGACTTAGCTTAGCCATTTCACCCCTAGGTCTTAGCCTCCTTATATTTGAATTCCTTTTCATGAGCCTATATTTGTGGAGTTCCACCATAATTTTGCATTGCCACTTGAAAGTGAATTAGGAGATAGAATGACTAATCAAGAGTAAGAGTCTCTTTAGATTCTAGAAACATAGGAATCATATGTACCATTAGGTTAAATATTTGAAATGAGGGTGAGAAATTAACGAGGGCAACCGTAACACATTCTACATCATCTTTATTTTTACCTTTAGTGATGCAATATCTACCCTTAAATCCTAAAATCTCATAGTATAGTCCTCAACGTTATCAAACTCAACTAATTTAAGAGAAGAAAGCTCCAATTCCAAGTGGTTCACTTTAGTATTATTAACCTTTCCAATAAGTTCATGTATTTTTAACCATACATTTATAGGCTCATTTTCTTCTTTAATATGGAAAAGCTAATCTGATTTAATCAACGAAGAAAACAAACCTAGAGCCTCTTTTTAATTTTAGTGTTGAACTTTATCATGAAGAAAAACTACTTTATCCTCCTAAAATATGCAACCTATGTTCTTACTTTACAGTAGGTCGATCCTTTGGTTGACCAAACATTCTAGTTTTTCCAATAAATCGCATAACAAGAGCTTTATGGTCCATTTTACACAACTCGATCCCTAATACCATTAATAAGTAGAGCTTGAAAAAACATGTGTTTTGAAAAAAATGTTCAAAATGCTTTTGCATTTAGAAGTTATGGCCTCCAAAATATTTTTCCTAATGGGCCTTCAAAAATTAAAAATTAAAAACTCAAACCTTAGGGTTGCAAGGATCAATCTTGACCTATCACTTGGTAGAACCTGATTTGCTAATATGGTCCAATCATTTTTCATCACTTTAGTTCCTCTAATGTGTCTAGTTATTGACACTTGCACCATTCTAATCGGTTGAGCGTACATGGCACTAAAGAGATCCATGACCAAATGCCATGTCTACCGAGGGATGGATCTACTTTGAATAAGCCAAAAATTTCTTCTATGGGGTTTAAACTTGAGCCCTATCATTACTATGAGCCTTGGTGTAACCAAGGTGCCAAGCCTCCTACTGAGGAGGGAAAGCTAAGATGCCTTGTTTTCCTTCAACCTTTGAATCAACCCCAACAAAAAGTTTTTACACAAGGACTCAAATTTGTGACCTTGGGGTCTTAAAGATGTTTTAGAGGGCTATCTTACCAATAAACCATTAACTCTTATTGTGATAAGATCACCGATGATGGTATAGAAAATTCTACATGAGTATTTCTTTGAGAGCAAAGTGGACACTATGAAGGATTCAACACAGAGCCTTCACATTTCTACCCACTTGTAGTTGATAAGTGCACCATGCTATCAACTAGAAAACTATAGCTTCATAAAAATATCTATTCCCTATTGTTCTATGCAAAAAATGTTGGATCATGTGGAAAATCAAACCTCAAACCCTCCAAAGCCAAATCTCACATAAACCATTACAAAACCACTACATTTTCCCTCCATTGTTGATTGAGCCAGTGTAATCCTTGTGAAGGGTCTATCAAAAGTACCCAAAATAAATAATGTAGACTACAAGACATGCATGCAAAAAATGCAACTCGCACCAAGTTTTTTTAATTTAAAATAATAAAAAAATGTCTTCCCTCCATTTTACCTTTAGATTGAAACGAGGAGTTGAACAAAAGTCTTGAATCTGGTTTGAAAATGGATGGAGAGCCAAAGGAACGTCAATCACAAATGAGTAAGAGAAGGACTTGGTAAAAAAAAATAGAATTACCAAAAAGAGTGGAAGAGTGGAGTAAGAGAAGGAGTAAGGAGGCTTTGAAGGTACTTCTTGTGTGACCAAGCAATGCGACTCCAAACCTGCACTGATACCATGTTGGAATTCATAATATTTTCCAAAAATTGACAAAAGCAATAACATTCACTCAAATCTTATACAAAAAGTAAAAGAAGGATGAAAGATATATGGGGCACCCATAGGCACCATAAATAATCTCTATCCATTAATAACATTACACAACACTCCAAAAATAAATGAGGAGTGTGAGGGGGTATCTATAGCAATACCAAAACCCTAATTACATCTTAAAGTTTAACCTAAGTCAACATAATAAATGGGCTTTAGGTCAATTACAAATAATAAATGAGGTTTAACCATAACAAGATTAACCAATGCCCATTGGGCTTATATGATAAAATGTTACAAACTAATAAATACATTTAAGAATGAAGTACCCTTAGGCCTATCCAATACATCACACAATTGCAGCCCTTGGCCATGAAGCAAATTAAAATTTCAACATTAATATGTATTATTTTTTATTATAATTGCATGTTGTTAAGTTTAGGTAAAGATCCAAACTAATTAATATATATCATTTCCTTCTCGTAACTATATGTTCTTAAATCACATGTTTTGATAACTTTTGAATGTTGGAGGTTTGCTTTCTTGCATCATAAATGCTTTTATTTTATATCGTTAAGCACACCACTCATTATATAGATCTTGTTATGATTAAATTATGAGTCATTAATATGAATGTCTTACACAAAGACTTATTGACTATCTCAAAGGCTTGAAATGCTTAAGTAATCCAATTGGCCATCTCAAAGGCTTGAAATGCTTAAGTAATCTACATAAAAATATTCTTCCTAAGGTTATGATAATATTTCACTTGTGATAGTAGAACAAGTCCTCAATTCCATCAAAGACTTATGAGATTATATAAAAATAGGTCATGGCATTATGGATTTAATATTTCTTGAATTTAAAGTTTGAATCCTTGACAACTCACTATGGCCAAAATACTTTTTTTTTTTTAATTTGTTATATGATATTAAAACAAGCCTCCCTCTTATTACATCATAACCACATAATGGTACAACAACATTTTAATCAATTATGTATATGTCACTTGATAGGATTTGAACCTCAAACTCATCCTTGAAAGTCAAGAAATTTAACTTCTTGAGTTCACACGATTTGATTAAACTACTTTTATTTTCTTTAATAAGTTATACATGGCTTATATTGGGGGACACTCCCATAAAAATAACAAAACATTACATTGTTTTCAAGTTAAAAATCCTAAATTGCGACAAGGACCCTTCATAAAAACCTATGTAAATTCATTGAAAGCTCCAAGCCTATTGTAGTGGTAAAGGATTTGGCCTCTCTTTAAGAGGTCCAAGGTTCAAAACCCACTCAGTATGAGGGGACCGAGATCTCTCATATTTTTTTTTGTAAACTCATTGAAAAAAAATCCTAAATTGCAATGGATATCCTCCATCTTCATTTTTTATTATATTGCTCTTGAAACCTTAAAGTGCAACAGATAACCTCCACACCACTTCCATTTTTATTGTATCAAAACAACCTTATACTACTTGAGAAAAAATAAGGTGATTTACCTAGAATAAAATTGACCTTTTTTGCCTTCTTTGTTTTAATTTTTTTGTACATCCTCCTTTGCACCTTTAGTTCCTTTTGAATTTGAACTTGCACACTTTACTTCCTCATCCCTTGTATTCTTCTTTATTTCTCCTAACAATTAATATGAGTGAACTATGACAACCTTTGTCATTTTATGCTATAAATAGGTTTTCTTTATCTCTTTTTTAGAAGTGGAATATCCTTGATCTACTCTAACTTTTTTAATTCGTTAGATGGGATTGAAACGGGCCCCACCCATATTACATTATCACCACACAATGTTATTACAACAAAGATTAGATATTATCCATGTATCACTTGGCAAGATTTGAACCTGGACCTCCTCCTTTAATATTGAGGAATCTAACTGGTTGAGCTAATGCCATTTGATTGATCTACTCTAACTTTTACTATGGTATGATCTCCTTGTTCTATCATAGAGTTTGTCTCATGACCAATTTTTTTTCTCTTTTTCCATTATTTTTCCTTTGTAATCTCTCATCATGTGTCCAATATCATGATATTTGCTGCACCAAAATGCAATATTTTCATGATTCAATTGTTAATTCCATTCTCTTGGTTCATGCTTAATCTTAATATAGTTTGTTAAAGGAATTCAAATATCGATTGTAACATATATAGGTATACACAACATATTTTTGCTCCTTAGTAGTTGCTCCCTTTTGGATGTTTCTCCTAGGGTATTGTCAATATTCTTCAAAATATCTTTATTGATAAGCTGATATGGAAGTCCAAAGAGCCTAACCCACACTAGAAATTTCTCAATAGTTTTCCTCTCAAGAGAAAAATTCTCACTCCATGGTCTTAAATATACATCTCCCCCTAGACCATGAACCAATATCCTTTATTTTATCCTTATTCTTAACCTAAAAAGATGACGAGGAAAAACATTTAAAAAGAAAATCACTGAGTAATTTGAATTAAATCCCCACTTCCACTTGATTTAATTTTAAATCTTCAAAAATCCTAGCCCATATCCATGGAACTTATATTAAAAAGTGGGGTTTTTAAAGGATTGCCCTTTCTCTTTTACATCAACTTGGTCACATTGAGCTATATAGTGTATTTGATGTTGTCGAGATTTGAACCTTGATGTGGGCTACATCATCTATTTGTCCCAACCATTGAACCAAGGCCCCATTGACAAAAACTTACATATTAACCCTTTACCTTTAAGAATCATTATATCATGTTCGATCATCTCATCCTTGATAATCACTTCTAGTGTAACATTTGCTACCTAGATGAGACTTGTCATATATCTGCTCTTCCTCTTGTCTCTAACTTGGACATCCATACTTCTAACTAGGGTATCCTTACTTTCAATTAAGACCTTCATATATGTCATTCCTTCCACTCTACCTAGTTTTACCTCATTTCAATCCTTTATTTTTTGAATTTTCCTAAAGATCTAGAGGAAGAAAAAGTGAGGCTTGCTCCTTACTCGCACTTACTTCCAATTCACACTATCTTGCTGCTCTTTCCAAATATCTAAAACAAAAAAAAAGTGAGGCTTGCTTCCAACTCATACTTTTTTTTTTAAAATTGGTTATATGGGATTCTGTATTACATTGTGATCACGTAGTGGAATTACAATAGCTTGGTAACTACACATGTATCACTTGACAAGACTCAAACCTTGGTCTCCTCTATGCAAGTCTAAAAATGTTAACTTGTTAAACTCATACTATTTGATAAAAATACTCTATTTACTTTAAAGGTGAATTTTAATTACTTAAAAATACTCTATTTTGCACAACAAGAGTAGTAGAGACCAAAATACATTTTGTCATGGAACATGAAGACTACAAGGACATGAGGATTGCATATAAGGACAATTTTAAACTAAACTCACTCATAAAACTTTTTAAAAAATTGAGAATAGAAAAAACCAAAAAACTTCTCGTCAAAATCAACACACTCCAAAAGATGATAAGAAGATGTTGAACTTTTTGACTTTGTTGAACAATTTTCTTTCTTGAATGTTGTTAAACTTTGAAACTCTAAATAAGTGATCTAAGGTTTGAATTCAAAAGGGACTAGGGTTGTACACCATTACCCCATTCCAAGGTTTGAATTCAAAAGGGAGTAAGGTTGTTCACCATACCCCATTTTATATTAAAACTCTCAATTTCATAGAGTTTCTCGTGAACTATACACATTCAATAGTACCTCGTAGTCTCAAAATTTATCAACATCCAAAAAAAATATCCAATAAAATAAAAAACTCGACAACTTCTTATATTGGTTAAAACATCATTTGGGGGTCATGAGCATCTTGGCAGGGTGGCACGGGCCCGTGTTGATAGTGTGGGGGAAGCAGGGAGACGGTTAGTAACAATTTAAATACAAACCAAGACACAATTAAGGCATAAAATAATTAGAATGTCCCCCCTATACCAAACCTAGAGTTACCATTACTTACAAGGGAGAAAGAAGAGATTAGAGTCAAACGCATGATCTTGAGACAAATGAGAAATGACGTGGCATGGGCAGTTAGTTGTAGATACACACCACGTGCAAACCCAGTCCCACGTTCTCCTCCCTCTCAAATTTCGTGCCACCTCTCCCGCTATAACTCCCCGTTTAAATTCTAAATTCCTCGTCGTTTCTATGCAAAGAGACGTATTCTTTCTTTGTGACAATCATTTGAACTCACCAGACCTCAGCCTCGGCACGTCCACGTGGCAACCGCGGGAGGTCCGTGAAGGCGCCATTTTAGGGGGGTAATTAAAGTGGCGGCTAGACGAGAGGGCGCGTCCGCGACATCTCCTCGACAATTTATCCACGGTTTTAGAGGAGGTCTAAATTCACTCTACACAAATGTTTTGTCGTGCTCTAAAGATGTCTTATTTATTACTAACGAGTTTACTTTCACCTTACCGCGGTTTATTACTTTACACGAGTTTACTAACGAGTCGGGACATAGGGGGTTTAGTTTAGTCTATTTTTTTAACTTTTATTTTTACCGCGTAGATTTAAAATGGTAAACCGCGGCCCAACGGAAACATTAAAAGTTTATTCCCACGGTTAAGCCTCACGGTAAAATAGGGGCACGGGGGTCGTTACGGCAAGGAAGGAGTGGGGAAAAATTAAAAAATATTTACTAATGTCCGAAAGAGGCGGTGATGATTATGTTCGTGGGGGGAAACTGATTAGTTCTAGTTTTTTTTCATTGTTTCCAACGACAGAGGGTTTTTCACAGTAAGCTTGCTTGCGCGCTCATTTTGCTGTTTAAAAGTTTGAAAAGTGTAAGCAACTTCTCTAAAACCATTCTTTGCTTCGTTACGGTATAATTAATGGGGTCGCGCGGAATCAAGTTGGCGTATCCGTGAGCAAATTAGCGTATCCGCCATTTTTTCTTTGGGCCCGTTCTCCCGCCATCGTTTTCCCACTAAAATTTTGAAGTTGGGTCTTGCAGGTTTCTGCCCGTTTGCTTTTTTATTATTTATTTTTTTCGGCGGAGAGGGGATTTCCTCGGCTTTTTGCTACATACCCGTTGGTTACATAACTCCCGATATATTCTTGCTGAAATCTTCTTTTTCGTAAGATTGTATATCAGAATGGTGTGTGATCCGGTTTCGAAACGGATCTGAGTGTGTTGTTGCTGTTCTCCCTTGTTTGGAGAGATATTTTGTTTCGCGAGGGTTTCAACCGGATCAAAGCATATGTTTATCGTTTTTCCGAAGAATTTTTTTTGGGGGCAAATCCAGGTTTTGGTGTTGGGAAGGTTTCGGAGGTTCTCTAGTTCTTGAAGTTTGACAGTTTTAGAGCTTGGGAGGCTCTAAGGCTGCATTTGAGTGAATCAGCAGTCTTGAAGGAAAAGTGTAGGTTTTGGTGGGGAGAAAGGCTTTCGTTGGCGGTGTAGTTGAAAAGACCGCGAAAATGTCGTCTTTCTGTGAACGTGATGCCAAGACTCAACCCTACAGTAGGAAGGAGAAATCGCTAGGCTTGTTATGCGAAAAGTAAGTAAAGGCTCTATTATTTACTATCTACTTATGTATTTTAATTTTTTCTTTCTTGATCTGCGGACTTAACGATCTCCTCTGTGTAGTTTTTTGAATCATTATACGGAAGAGCAAGTCGAATCCATTAGCCTTGATGAAGCAGCATGCCGCTTAGGCGTGGAAAGGCGCCGGATATATGACATTGTAAATGTTCTGGAAAGCGTTGGTGTAAGTGATTGATTGAATCCCTGAAATTCTTTTAGTTCATTTCTTGCTGTCAAATGCCTTGTGTTGACGATGGATTTTGCAGGTTCTGGTCAGAAAGGCGAAGAATCGCTATACTTGGAAGGGTTATGCAGGAATTCCGAAGGCTCTTGAAAAGCTAAGGGTATGCCATGCCATGCCATCTCTTTATGGTTTTATGTTTTTAATTTGTTAATGAAGGCCCGACTACTCAATCCTTTACGAATCTTGCAGGAAGCGGCCCTGGACGGCGAGGTTCTAACTGGAGTGAGAAATCTGTCCGAGGTGGCAGAAATAAGAATGAATAATGTTCGGGTACACTCTCTCTCCGGTTGCCTTCCGCATTTGAGCATATAAATATGTCTTAATTGGACTTTTTAGCTTAAGGATCTTATATTTATTAAGTCTCAGAAATTGTATTTAGGATTAAAGTTATGAAGCCCTATTGCACAAGATCGATTGTTTATCATGCTTCTCTGGTAGGTCTGTTTGGCCTCTGATGATGATGAAGAAGATAATTCATCGAATGAAAATTGTCGCCCTCTCGAGAATGTAAAACGCCAACCCGGGAAACGAACTTCAAACAAGAGCAGTCCTGTTTCAGTTCTCACTGAGGCTACCAAGGTTAACAGTCCATCCAAATCCAAAGCAGGTACTATAAGATATAGTTTACAGAATTTGTACCATTTTTGGCCACTTAAGGAGAACAAGCAATATTTAGGCATTTGATTTTATGCAGATTGCCGGCGCGAGAAATCACTCGGCCTTCTCACACAGAAGTTTGTCCAGCTCTTCCTTGTCACACAGGTACGACTTTCAGTGTTTCCTGGTGTATTTGCTTCCATTTGCACACTTTGTTTTTTAATATTTCCTTTAATTTTGGAGTCTGTTACCTTAAATTTTAGTTGAACTTGTTCTGCTTCAGGTTAATATAGTATCATTAGAAGATGCTGCTAGGCTATTGTTGGGCGAGTGCAACGATTCATCCAAACTGAAAAGTCAGTCGCACTCTCTTCTCCATATTTGCTATTTTAACTTAACTTTGTAAAGTCAGTCACAGTCTTCTCCATATTGCTATTTTAACATTGCATGGGGTTCGAACTCAACTCGTGCTTTCCTTGTATTATTTTGCAGCCAAAGTTAGGCGTCTGTACGACATTGCAAACATCTTGTCATCTCTCAAACTTATCGAAAAGGTAAATGCAAAGGTAAATGCATGGATTATTCGATCTTTACCTCGATTTTTCACTGGGAATCCCATAACTGACACGGCTTATCTTTCACATAGACTCAGAGTGCGGAGAACAAGAAGCCCGCCTTCAAGTGGCTGGGAGTGAAGGATAGTGCAAAGTATCCTTCAGGTACGCTTAAGTTTACTGATTTTAACTTCACAACTTACCCTAGCCTTGAGATGAAGGGCCTAAAAACTTTCCGTCTTCGTCTTTCCTGGCAGAGATGGCAGAGATGGCAACACGGAAAAGGCATTTCGGTACCGAGTTGTCGACCAATACGAGCGTCTCGGTCGCCCCGAAGATGAAGCGGGGCCGACCAGCGAATAAGGAGGGTTTCGAATCTGGTGTCGTTCAAACATTAAGTAGCAGTGGCGCCAAAACCAGCAGCTCCGGCTTGAGGCCTCTACAACCCAGGTGCACTAACGTCGGCGGGGCCGTGTACAACCCTGTCCCACTCTATCCACGTGAAGGCACTTCCATGCCCATGCCTGACATGGCCGTGTCCGCTCCCAAGGTTCCTACAAACCTAACCCTCGGAACCTCTGGAGGATGGAGGGAATGGAGCACAACAAACTTACACAGAGCTTCAGAGCAAAGCAAAAAATGCAAAGGTTCTGGTTCTGGTTCAGGTTCGGGATCTGGTTCTGCATCGGAGACAAGATCTTCTTCTCAGTGTTTCGAGCCTTCGAAACTAGACAGACCGGGGTTTCCAACAAGGAACCGGGCTTCCTCAACCACCGGCTTCACTTTCGGACCCTTCTGTCCCTTCCGTTTACAGCAACAATGCTTGGCCGGCATTTCTTCCTCTTCTCAAGATTCGGACCGCGTAAATGAACAGTCGGATGACAGCAAAGACAGGGAGTTTTTCTCTCGAGAGCACCCGACCCCAACGTCGTTTCCGTTGCACTACCAAAACGAAGGTAGTAATGATAACACTCTGGACATTTTTGCTTTCCAGGGGCAGTGAAGTCTTTGTTGTATTGATTGTTTTGTCTTTGTTTTTGCAGCATTGGACCAGATGTTCTTGCACTACGTGAATGCATGCAGATCATGGTACCTGCAAGCCGAGGCTTTTGCGGCTTGCAATGCCACGTCTGCAGTTGCATCTCCGGAAGATTTTGCTCAAGAGCCTTCCGACTCCACCATGGAAGATACTTTAGCAATGGAAAAATGATTAATACAAAAGATATTGTATTTAATTGTTCAGGGAGAGATTTGTACACCTTTTCCTATGTGAAAGGAGGGTTACAAGTTTAGATTTTTACTAAGAATTGGAAGGGACATCGAGGCCTAGAATAATTCACACCGGAGGTGTTAAGGAATTACCCTCCTCCACTGCGAGTTTTTTTTTTAAGGGGTATGATTATTTTATAAAATGACAGTTTTCATGTGATTTTTGCATACTTCGAACCAAATATGTGCATTCTTGTGTTATGATATAAATTTTGCTTGGAAAACCTTTATATCCCTTTATTTCTTTAGGATCAAATTTTTTAAGGTAAAGGTAGACCTGCATTATGTATTATAAGCTTTTGCTTCTGGTACCTCCTGAGGTTGTTGCTCTATTTAGCAAACTCACGTGGGCTTTGTGGTTGACGTCATTAGGTTGGCTGAATAGGCTTATGCTCTCCTCAGAATGAATTTACCGCCGGGATTAGTAGTCAAAATGAATTTACCGCTGGGATTGAGTAGTTTTGGACGTTAGGTTTCAGCGCTAGAGCTTGCATTTTCGAATGCTCTTGGAGGCTTGGTTGGGTGCATGGTGGGGGCCACTTTTATTCCTGCTAGAATTTACTTTTCCAAGGATTTACTTTTCCCCAACCTAGGCCAGGGAAACCGTCCCTGTTTCCAATGTCCCATTATAGTTTGTAGTTAAGCGAGACAGATTTGTTTGGCTTTTAAATTAGTCCAGTACGGTCACTCTGAATTAGGTTTACAAGATAATTTGTCACAATCTAGTCCACATCCTTTTTAGCGTCCAAATTAAGACCGGGCTTTAAGTCTCATTTGAAAATCCCGCTTTTAGCAAAGGCAAACGATTTAGAAAATTTCATTAGATATCTATGGTCCTAAGTTGAGCATTTGAAAATCCCGCTCTTATCCAAGGCAAATGATTTAAAAAATTTAATTGGATATTTATTATGAAGGGGCGTTTTTTTTTTCAATGGGTTGAAACGGTTATAGTTATATTTATATTATATCAATGACCATATGATATTATGGTAATCTGGTAGATATGTATATTGTTTGGTAAGCTTAAAACTTAGGTTTGACGGTTGATAAATATAATTAGTTGAGCTGATGCAATAGGATTTGAATTTTGATTTATGGTGTTTTTTTTTTAAAAGAGTTGGGTTTTGAAAGGGTTGTCCTTTCCCTCTTACATTGATTTAGTTACATTTAACTATTTGGTACCACCAAGATTTGAACCTTGATGTGAGCTACATCAACTATTTGTTCCAACCATTGAATCAAAGACCCTTTAACTATGGTTTAAAATTCTTCACTCCTAACTAATTACCCTAAATTATAAATTATGTAGGTGATATGCAAAGTTTTATTCTAATATATATATATATATATATATATATATATATATATTTATTTGGTATGTAAATTTCTATTCATTGATTCAAGGTATAATGCTAAAGTGCTAAAGTATACAATTCATTAAAAAATGATGTTTATTATGATTGCAATTTTGTTTAAATTGCAAGTTAAGATTGTATATAAGAGTTAAAGTATACATTTACAATTATTTTTACCGGCAATGGGCGTCACTTGCATTATTGTTGATGTGACCTCGGTTCAATCCCCATGATGGATATGTATAAGAAGTATTTTTTTTTTAAAATTGAATTTTAATAAGGTTGTGTAAATTCAAAATGAATCTTAATAAAATTCAATATTAGTATTTTAGATTATTTAAACATTCGAGTTTAATTGAATAAGTAATAATGTGTTATTGCGTAAAAGATTGATGGAATTTTAGTTGAAGTTTTTTTTTTTTTTGAATTTACATGGTGGAATCGGTAGTCGCCACGAATTCGGGCAGGCTGTCCAGCTTTTATGGCCGCCACAGTATTCTGCGCTATCCGCTTCAGAAGCCGCCACGCAGATCTTTGCGCAGTCTGTCCTTATAACCACCATGCCATAATCATTTTAAACCTTTTACGCCGCTGAAAGCACCAGGAAAGGGACAAGCGTTCAGTCCGACGAGGCTCGAGATTTGAACCTTGGACCTCCGCCCCCTTATGGGGTTTGGATGAACCAATTGGTCTACACCTCGGACCTTAATTTTAGTTGAAGTTTAAAACATCACATATTTTAGGTTTAAAAAATATTAGTATTAAACATTAAATTTTATGTTTGCCATAATTATTTGATTTAACTTCTGGTATTATTAAAAAAATTTATGAAAAACAAAAGATTTCATTATGAGATTTAAAATTGCATTTGTTTTTAAAGATTGTTAGATTTTTGGTTAGCTTAAGATAATACATTTTAAGGTTTAGAAGAATTTTTGTATTAAGGTTACATTTTTAGATGGATGAGACTTTTTGTCATTGTAAGAAATTAATTATGAAAATATTTTCATTGGCTATAATAGATAGTATACAAAGTGCCTTAGCCTATTAAAAACATGAATTGTTCTTGTTATTTAAGAGCTCATAAGATGTTTTTTTTTTTTTTGTTAGTTGCTTGTAATTAATAAAATATTTTTTAAGGATATTTTTTATTTATTTATTTTATTTATTTATTTATTTTTTATTTTTTTTTAGATTTGGTTATTGTAAGAAATCCCTATGATGGAAGTACAGGGTTGAGCAGTCTCCTCCCAACCATGACTCCTCGTAAAGTCGAGAGCTATACTTATCAATAGGGAATTTAACACAAAGCCACCACACACCCACCCCTTGCCCACACCACGGTTTGAACCTTGGACCTCTACCAAGAACTCTTTAAATTACTTTCATACAAATTGATGACCACAAAGAAGAATCAACACTCTAAGAATTCTAATCACACTTGCTAAAAATCTTTCACTACATAAGTATACGAGGTATTAATAATAATTGTCTCACTTGGTGAAGTCAACAAAATGACTTGCTAAAAATCCTTCAATACATAACTACATAAGTATATGAGGTATTAATAATAATTGTTTCACTTGGTGAAGTCAACAAAATGTTAAGCGCTAAAGTGAAAAACTTAAATTAGAAATAAACAATATCTTTGAGAAAGCTAAATCATTGAGCCACAATCATTAAAAATCCTATTAAGGTTAACACTATTTTTTTGATTAAAATAAATTTGACAAAATCTTAAAGTTGATAACAATAAGATAAAAAAATTAAAATAAAACAATACAATTGATCTTGCCAAACCCATATTCAAACAACCTTAAACACCAACGAAATTTTAAAATGAAGACAAATTAATAATAATTGAAAACAACAAAAGATTGAGTTGAATCAAGTTTCTAATCAAATATTTCAAGTTTGATCTCCTTATAGCCTTAATTTGGAAAGAACAAGAATACTAATTTAAAATGAAGACAAATTGATAAGAATTGAAAACAACAAAAGATTGATTTGAATCAAATTTCTAATCAAAGATTTCAAGTTTGATCTCCTTATAGCCTTAATTTAGAAAGAACAAGAATACTAATTAATTAGGGTTTATACTAGAAGATCAAGTTACAAACAAGTATAAAAATGAGAAAACCTAAGAAGAATGAATGCTAGAGATATTTTATTATTTGGTAGCATGTGATACATTTGTAAATATTAGATTAGGGAGTGATTTATATTTCTCTAATGTATGTGCCAATGTGTGAGAAGTGTCCAAGTGTTATGTAATAAAGTGTGCAAGTGTCAAGGTGTGAGGTGTGAGGTGTGAATGTGCAATGTGTCATGTAAGAAAGTCAAAAGTCAGTAGTTAGGTGTCAAATATACAAGTGAAGGGTCACATGATGTGTGTCAATATGTAAAGTGAAGAGTCATAAGAGTTTTGTTATATGTGAGGTATAGGAAAGTATGTCATATGTGACGTATAGGAAAGTATGCATCTCTCGGATGTTTGAGAAGAGCAATAGTCAACTATTGAAAGATCATTTGTGAGGTATGAATTGTAATATAATTTGGATGTATATTTGATGATTTATAAATAATATTGTGAGTTTGATTATTGAGAAATATTGTTGTTATTCTATGAATGTGATTTATTAATATTGACCAGATATTTGAATGCTTGAATATTGTGATTCATGTTTGATCGTAGTAAACAGACCTATGATTAAATTTGGAAGAATTGCCATCATTGGTATCAAAGCTGCACTCTACCCATTTGAATTTGTGAAGTTTGAAGGAAAAGGATGAGGTCATCTGAGTTGTAGATTGGAGAGACAAAAGATTAAAGTGTTGAAGAGATTTAGAAGTCAGTTGATAGTGCATCCAGAAGGATACATTGAAATAAGAATACCAACTATGATTTTCTAGCCGTGAGGAGACGTTGGAAGAGAAGGGTTGATTGCACCCTGAGATTGCAAGTTGGAAAGAAGTTTACCTGTTGGAGAAGAAGGAAGATTGAAGAAGCGTAAATATTGTTGGAAGAAGATAATGAAGATAAATCCACTGAAGAGAAAGAGTTAGTTTGAGAAAGTACCGAAAAAAGGTTAAAGTCGCTTGATATTTAACGATGAAGAATTGAAGATCATGAATTGCACAAACTGTGAGTAAGAAAATTTGTGTACTAAGCAGAAATATTAGTTACTGTCTAGAGAATATTTTAGCACCAAAGAGCCAGAGATAAAGTGTTGATAAAATTAGAGAATATTGGAGCACCAAGAAGCCTGAGATGAAGCATCAAGGAAGAGAGATAAAGCACTCGAGAAGAAATACAAAGCCTCAAGGAGCATAGAAGTAGTAGAGAAAATATACGAAATTGACCAAGAAGCTTGAGAAGAAGTCTATTGAGGAGGCTGATAAGAAGTCTACTAAGGAACCTAAGAAGAAGTTTCTTGAGGAGCCTAAGGAGAATTTTGTCGAGGAGCTTGAGGAGAAGTTTGTCAAGGAGTCTGAGGAGAAGTTTGCCAAGGAGCCTAAGAAGAAACTTAACGAAGAGCCTAAGAAGACACCTGAGAGGAGATACAAAGTAAGGAAGTTTAAAAAATAGAGGAGAAGAAGAAACATTTGCAAAAAAAAAATTATTCTAAGGTTGAAACACCTACCTTGACAAAGTGTCAATTCACCCTTGCCCTGACAAGTAAGAAGATTAAAGTGCTTAGCTATTTTCAAAAATAAGGATTATGAGTTAAATTCGAGTGATGTTATTTCAATTTTGGGCATGTTTTTTCAAGAGGTAAAGCATTTAAATATTTGTTTGATTTATACATTGGAGAAATAAGAAAAATAATAATTTTTGATGAATGAAGGTTTGCAAGAATGAATAGTGAAGAAGATTAATTGATCAAGGGATTTAAAATCTGCTTTAGGAGATATAAGAAGAGGATTTAACATTTAAATGAAAATATGAATTAAAATTTTGAATGAAAGGAAGGAATGAATTAAATATTTGGGAGATATAAGGAAACAAAGAATTTAAAATATGCATTGAAGTTAAATTTAAAATTGGAATTAATTGGAGTAAGGGTGAAATTAAAATTTGGAGTAATTAAAGAAAATACTTAAATGAGAGAGATAAGAATTGATTGAATTGAATTATTTCCATTGTGTCAAATATAGGTCCATGAGAGTTCCCACATAGATAGATCCTAACAATTTTGTGGACTATCAATTTTGTTAATGCAAGGAAATTTTGATCACTACCCCAAGCTTGATCAAAAATTAGGAAGCAACTTGCTAAACACAAAATTAACTAAGGTTGGGAAGTCCAACAACTCTAGACTGGCCAGGTTTATACCAACTAAATTTAAACTAAATGGGCTAATGGGTGAATGATCACCTTATAGTGACTGGAGGCTTTGTAGCCTTGCAATAACTCTGACCAGTTCCTTGACATCCTTAGTGATAGATCATAGTGCCTACGATTGATAGTGACAAAAGAAGAGGACTCTTGGTCAAGTTGCTTTCAAGGGATACCATGCATGTTAGAGGTAGGGGACACTTGGATACTTCTCAACCATCCAAGGCAAGGTAGTTATAGGAAAGCAACAACCTGTCTCCTAAAACTTGCAATAACATCTCCTACCACTAATCATGAGCAAAACTCCTTGTAAATTCAATAGCTGGCACAACAAAAAGGTATAGTGGAAGAAGCTAAGCATGTTTAGTTGACACAAATCTATTGAATACATGGATACTACAAATGGTGGGTGGTGTCAATTAACAACTGGTGGAGGTTGAGCTAAAAGTGACATCTACTCCTTCCAAGCATGTTGATAAAGCATAACCTCTAGATAGGGCCATGTTGTGTTGATATTATATGGCCTTCCTTATAATCATTAACTAGGCTAGGATAGTGATCTACATATAACGATGTTTATCTCAATATGAGGGTCAACAATTTGAGTGTTTTCCTATTGTATATTATGTAATTCTACTTTGTAATTTTAATGAATCAACTTGCCATTTGTTCTTTGCTAGCATTGTATTGTTGAATTCTTATGTATGTGGATGCTTTGTAGGTTCTAGATATTTTTGTAAAAGCTCTTTGCTAGGTCTAGTAGACTGTCTATTAAGCCCAAGATATTGGAATATTATGGATGCTTAGTGTCTGATTGTGTGGTTTTTCTTTCTTCTATAAAAGTTGCTTAGGGTGCTAAGAGCTATTGGAGTAGTGGAGGGCATGATCTCAGGCTCAATTCATATTCAATGATACTTTACCTAGTAACTGGTATGTTAGGCCTTGCATGTAGTTTAGTTGTAGTGTGTGTTACATGGTATATGGCAATGTTGTTAGCCAAATACCGTTTACCTCTAATATACAATTTCCATCCCTAACCCTCTATTTATTACTCTAATCTTCCCCATATTTTTATTTTTATTTCATAACAAGGAATTGATATTCTCCAGAGGTTGGCTAAGAAGAAATCCTAAGCCATCCAATATTGGCCTTTGTGGTCAAATGATGTACTTATATCCATTAGGCAAATCACAAACTAAGAGCAAATAGTAAAATTTTCCTTTTTGAATCACAATTTCTAGAAGAACCAAACTTTCAATCATTGAAAAATAAAATAAAATAAATTCTCATTGTTGGGAAACTTTGGGAACTAGTGAATGGAACAAAGAACAAGCTAGAAGATAAAAGAGAAAAATAAAAATTTGAATAAGATGATGTGAAAGCCCTTATGCTAATCATATTTGGGATAATTGATGAAATTCAACCATATATAAGTGAAGCAGAGACTTCAATAGTTGCTTGGGAGAAATTATGTAAAATATTTGAAGGAAATAACAAAGCAACTATCATGCATTTGTAGCCACAATTGTATCCATTAAAGGTTAATACTGGAGAAAGGTGTAAATTAAAATCAAGATCATTCTAGAATTACAAAATTTGTGATAAGACCAAACCAAAAATATATCACAAAGAGAAAATTGAGGTACACTATGGGTAGATTAAAAAACCATATTGTAACAAGATCATGGATATGTTACAATGCTTTTATGGATACAAAAAATGTGTGATAAATACTATGGGAAATAGGTTGACAAATCAGTGTCAGAACTTCAATTAGTGCAAGAGTCAAAGCTGAAGGATGAAGATCGAAATCAAAGATTGAAGACTAAAAGTCTTCACACCAAATAATGTAATACAAAGGGGTGTTAGAGATATTAAATTATTTGGTAGCATGTGGTACATTTGTATATATTATATTAGGAAGTGTAATTTATATATTTTGAATGTATTGTCAATGTGTGAGAAGTGCCAAGTGTCATGTAATAAAGTGTGCAAGTGTCAAAGTGTTCAAGGTGTGAGGTGTGAGTTGTGAGTGTGCAATGTGTCATGTAATTTAAGAGTCATAGGAGTTAGGTGTAGAATATAGAATTGAAGAGTCACATGATATGTGGCAATATGTAAAGTGAAGAGTCACGAGAGTTTTATCATATGTGAGGAATAGGAAAGGATGCATCTACTTGATGTTTGAGGAGAGAAATAGTCAAGTATTGAAAGGTCATTTGTAAGGTTATATTATGGAGATAAAGATCCATGAATTTTAACACAATTTGGATGCATATTTGATGATTTCTGAATAATATTACAAGTTTTATTATTGACAAATATTGTTGTTATTCTATGAATGTGATTCATTAATATTGACTAGATAGTTGAGTGCTTGAATATTGTGCTTGATACTCGTAAAGGGATCTATGATTTAATCTGAAAAAATTAACATCAGTGGTAGTAGAGTTGCACTCTTGACATTTGAATTTGTGAAGTTTGAAGGAAAGGGTCGAGGTTACCCAAGTTGCTAATTATAAAGATGAAAGATTAAAGTGTTGAAGAGATTTAGAAATATAGAATTCGGTTGATAGCACTGAGAAGGATACATTGAATTAAAATATGGACTATGATTTTCCATATATGAGGAGACATTATAAGAGAAGGGTTGATTGCATCATAATATTGAAAGTTGAAAAGAAGTTTGCTTGTTCAAGAAGAAGAAATTTTGATGAAGAAGAGTAAATATTGTTGGAAGAATACAATGAAGATAAAGCCATCAAAGAGAAAAAGCTAGTTTGAGGAAGTATTGAAATAATTTTAAAGTCACTTGATACTTAGTGATGAAAAATTGAAAGATTATGAATTGTGTGGAATATAAGCAAGAATATTTGCAAACTATGAGCAGAAAGATTAATTGTGCAGAGAATATTTTATATCCAAAGAACTAGAGATGGAGCATTGAGAAAATTAGAGAATATCGAAGCACCAAGAAGCCTGAGATGAAATTTCAAGGAGTATAGAAGCAATAGAGAAAAATACAAAGCCAACCAACGATCCCAAGAAGTCTATAGAGGATCCTTGGAATAAGTCTATTGAGGAGCCTAAAGAGAAGTCTATCAAGGAGCCTAAGGAGAAGTTTGTCAAGGAGCTTGAGAAGAAACTTAATGAAGAACCTAAGAAGATGTCTGAGAGGAGACACAGATCAAGGAAGTTTGGAAAATAGAGGAGAAGAAGAAAAATTTGAAAATCTAAAATTATTCCAAGGTTGAAACATATACCCTGATGAAGCACCAGTTTACCCCTACACTAACAAGTGAGAAGATTAAAATTCGCAATAATTTTCAAAGTAAGGATTATGACTTGAATTCGGACAATGTTGTTTCAATTTTAGGTATGCAAAGGGAAAGTATTTAAATATTCTTTGAATTTATGCTTTAGAGAAACAAGAAAATATTAAGTTTTGATGAATGAAGGTTTGCATGGAATGAATGGTGGAGAATATTGATTAATGAAGGGATTTAAAATCTACTTTAGGAGATATCAGAAGGGGATTTAACATTTAAATGAGAATGTGAATTAAAATTGTGAAATAAAATAAGGAATGAATTAAATGTTTGGGAGATATAAGAAAACAAAGAATTTGAAATTTGAATTGAAGTTCAATTTGAAATTGGAATTAATTGGAGTAAGGGTGAAATTCAAATTTGGAGTAGTTAAAAAAAAAAATTAATTGGAGAGATAAATATTAAATTTAATTGAATGATTTAAATGAGTTCCATTATGGAAAATAGTAGATTTTTCCTTTCTGAATCACTACTTTTGAAAGGACCAAAATTTGCACCATGGAAAAATAAAATGAAATCAATTTTCATTCTTAAGAAAGTTTGGCAAGGAGTGAATGTAACAAATAACAAGCCAAAAGATGAAGAGGAAAACAAAAAATTGAGAAGATGATACAAAAACACTTATGCTAATCACATTTGGGATAATTCATGAAATTCAACCTTATATACATGAAGTAGAGACCTCAATAGTTTATTGGGAGAAATTATGCAAAATATTTGAAGAAAAGAACAAATCAACTATTTTGCATTTGCAGTAACAATTGTATTCATTAAAGGGTCCTTATGGAGAAAGTATAGAACTCTTTATTTGAAGGACAACAAAATTTAGAACTAAATTATTAACTTTGGGAGAAAAATGGAAGACAAGCTTCTTGTCCAAGTTACATTAAGAGCACTTCCAAAGACTTTCAAACATCTAGTCACTTCACTTCAAGTGCTAAATGAGACCATAACCTTTGATGAATTAGTTAATGTTCTTCAAGAATATGAAGTGGAGAATTTAGTCAAATATGAGATGACTAATAATGCTTTAATATCAAAATAAATGATATCAAGTAACAATGCAACATCATCACAATATCAACCTAAATGGAGATGGAGATATTGTCACATATGCAATAAAAAAGGTCATACTACAAGTATTTGTAGATATAATTCTTTGAATCAAAGAAATCAAATGAATACCTTTTCAAAGATTTTAGCCAAGGCAATATTAGCCTCAATATCAACATGTGCAACAACAACTAAGAGAAGACAATAAAAAAATAAATTTAGTTCAAGAAATTTAAGAAGATTGAAGACTAAAATTATTCATAACAAATAATGTAATACATGGGGGTGTTAGATATATTACATTACTTGGTAGCATCTAGTATGTTTGTAAATATTATATTAGGGAGTGTGAATTATATTTCTCTAATGTATGTGTTAATGTGTGATAAGTGTCAAAATATGTAATAAAGTGTGCAATTATCAACGTGTGCAATGTGTGAAGTGTAAGTTGTGAGTGTGCAATGTGTCTTGTAAGTCAAGAGTCATAGGAGTTCGGTGTCAAATATAGAAGTGAAGAGTCACATGATATGTGGCAAGATGTAAAGTGAAGAGTCATGAGAGTTTTATCATATGTAAGGAATAGGAAAGGATGCATATCCCATATGTTTGAGGAGAAAAATAATTAAGTATTGAAAGTCATTTGTAAGGTTGTATTATGGAGATAAATCTCCATTCATTGTAACAAAATTTGGATGTATATTTGATGATTTATGAATAATATTGTGAGTTTGATTATTGAGAAATATTATTATTTTTTGCTAGAGAACAAGGGGTTATACTTGGGTCCTCTACCATTGAAAAATAAAAATATCTCTTCTTTAGAGCTTGAGAGTTTACAAACATATTCAATTCTCATCTCAATTTAGTTGCTATAGCTAGAAACCTACATATTTTTACATAAAATATTTGAATTATTGATTTTTATTTTTTGGATATTTTTTAATTTTCGACGTGAATACAAATATTCTAGAATTCAACATCCTTCTTAAAATTTTCCTACAACATCCTTCAAAATACCAAAAATTTACCTCTACTATCTATGCATTGCATCTTAGTAGAGTAATATTTCCAAAACATTGCATTATCATAGTCCACTTTACCAAATATGGATTGCTAGTTTCCTTCCTAAAGCACAAATGCAACCACAAAAATTATAATAAGTAGTTTATATAAACATACATTAATGTCATAAAGTAAAACATGTATTACCAATGGAATACATTAAAGTAAATCTTAATAATTATTTGATTCAAGCAGTCAACATTTTCTTGTTAGCTTCAGCTAGACTTACTACTTCCTCTAACCTTGGAAAAGAGAATTTAACATCACCATCCTCAATTAAAACCTCTATTGGCTAGCCTGTTTACACATTTGTTTCCTTTCCTTAATGTATACATAAATATGATTTCTTCAAACTCTATAGCAAGGTATTGAATTTCCACAATTATCTCTTGTATGTTCCATTGAGCCTATTAAGAAATATTGTTGTTATTTTATGAATGTGATTCATTAATATTGGCTAGATAGTTAAATGCTTAAATATTGTAATTCATATTTGATCATGGTAAAGGGATTTGTGATTTAATATAGAAGAATTACCATCAGTGGTATTGGAGCTGCACTTTGGCCATTGAGATTTGTGAAGTTTGAAGGAAAGGGATGAGGTTTCCCAAGGTATAAATAAGAGAGATGAAATATTAAAGCATTGAATATATTTAGAAGTCGATTGATATTGTACTGAGAAGGATACATTGAATTAAGAATACAAACTATGATTTTCCAACCGTGAGGAGATGTTGGAAGAGAAGGATTGATTGCACCCTGAGATTGTAAGTTAGAAAGAAGTTTACCTGTTGTATAAGAAGGAATATTAAGAGAGAAGAGTGAATATTATTGGAAGAATACAGTGAAGATAAAGCCACCGAATAAAAAGAGCTAGTTTGAGGAAGTGTTGAAAGAAGTTTAAAGTCATTTGATATTCATCGATGAAGAATTGTGTGGACAGTGAGCAAGAACATTTACGAATTGTGAGCAAGAAGATTAGTTGTTATCTAGAGATTTTTTTAGCACGAAAGAGCTAGAGATAGAGCATTAAGAAGATTAGAGAATATTGAAGCATCAAGAAGCTTGATATGAAGCATCAAGGAAAAGAGACGAAGTACTCAAGACAAAATACAAAGCCTTTAGGAGCATAGAAGTAGTAGAGAAAAATATGAAGTCGATCGAGGAGCCTAAGAAGAAGTCTGTTAAGGAGGCTAAGAAGATGTCTACCAAGGATCCTAATAAGAATTCTATCAATAATACTAAGGAGAAATTTGTTGAGGAGCCTAAGGAGAAGTTTGTTGATGAGCTTGAGAAGAAATTTGCCAAGGCGTCTAAGAAGAAACTTAACGAAGAGATTGAGAAGACACTTGAGAGAAGATATAGAGCAAGGAAGTTAAAAAAACATAGGAGAATAAGAAACAATTGCAAATCTAAAATTATTCCAAGGTTAAAACATCTGCCTTGATAAAGCATTGATTCACCCTTGCATTGACAAGTAAGAAGATTAAAGTGCTTAGCTATTTTAAAGGTAAGGATTATGAGTTAAATTTGAGTGATGTTATTTCAATTTTGGGCATGCATTTTTAAGAGGAAAGTCATTTAAATATTTGTTTGATTTATGCATTGGAGAAATAAGGGAAATAATAATTTTTGATGAATGAAGGTTTGCAAGAATGAATAGTGGAGAATATTAATTGATCAAGGGATTTAAAATCTGCTTTAGGAGATATAAGAAGGGGATTTAACATTTAAATGAGAATATAAATTAAAATTTGGAATGAAAGGAAGGAATGACTTAAATGTTTGGGAGATATAAGGAAACAAATAATTTAAAATTTGCATTGAATTTCAATTTAAAATTGAGGGTGAAATGAAAATCTAAAGGAGTAATTAAATAAAATAATTAAATTGAAGAGATAAGAAATGAATTGAATTGGATGATTTGGATGAGTTCCTTTATGAAAATGGAAAAAAATTCCTTTATGAATCACAACTTCTGAAAGGACCAACCTTTGCATCATGGAAAAATAAAATGAAATTTATTCTCATTATTGAGAAACTTTGGAAAATAGTGAATGGAATAATGAATAAGCCAGAAGATGAAAGAGGAAAATAAAAATTTGAATAAGATGGTGCAAAAACACTTATGCTAATTGCATTTGGGATAATTGATGAAATTAAACCATATATAAGTGAAGTAGAGACTTCAACAATTGCTTGGGAGAAATTATATAAAATATTTGAAGGAATGGTCAAAGCAACTATCTTGCATTTGTAGTCACAATTGTATTTATTAAAGGTTAATATTAGAGAAAGTATAAAACTCTTTCTTTGAAGGATGAAAAAACTAAAGGCTAAACTATTAACTTTGGAAGAAATAGTGGAAGACAAGCTTCTTGTCCAAGTTACATTAAGAGCACTTCCAAAGACTTTCAAACATCTAGTCACTTCATTTCAAGTGCTAATTGAGACCATAACCTTTGATGAATTAGTTAATGTTCTTAAAGAATATGAAGTAGAGAATCTAGTCAAATATGTGATGACTAATAATGCTTTGATATCAAAGAAAAATGTATCAAGTAATATTGCAACATCATCATAATCTCAGCTTGAATGGATATGAAGTTATTGTAACATATACAATAAAAGAGATCATACTATAAGTATTTGTAGATATAATTCTTTGTATCAAGAAAATCAAATGAATAGACCTTTTTAAAGATTTTAGCCAAGGAAATATCAGCCTTAGTATCAACACCTACAACAACAACTAAGAGAAGACCATAAACAAGAAAATTTAGTTCAATAAATTCAAGAAATTCAAGAGATAGAAGTTGAAGAAGAAAATGAAATAAGAGCTCTTACATTAAGAATTATAGACATTGAATATGAAGACCAAATTGAAGATGATAGTGAAAAGAATGAAAACAAAAATCATTTAAAAATTCATAAAGGCATTGATATTTTAGATGATGAAATAAAAGTAGCTAAAGATAAGACAACTGAAGTAGATAAAAGACTTAAAATAAAATTAGGATCATTCTAGAATTGCAAAATTTGTGAGAAGACCAAACCAAAACCAAATTACAAAGAGAAAATTGAGGTACACTGTGGATGGATAAAAAAATCAGATTGAAATAGGATTATTGATATGTTATAATGCTCTTATGGACACAAATAAGTCTAATAAATACTATAGTAAATAGGTTGACATATCGGTGCTAAAAATTTAGGTGGTATGAGAGTTAGATCCGAAGGATGAAGACCAAAATAAAATATTGAAGATTAAAAGTATTCACACCAAATAATGTAATACATGAGGGTGTTAGAGATATTACTTTATTTGGTAGCACATTTGTAAATATTAGATTAGGGAGTGTGATTTATATTTCTCTAATATATGTGTCAATGCGTGAGAAGTGTCCAAGTGTTATGTAATAAAGTGTGTGAGTGTTAGTGTGTAATGTGTGAGGTGTGAGTGTGCAATGTGTCATGTAAGTAAGTCAAGAGTAATAGGAGTTAGTTGTCAAATATACAATTAAAGAGTCACATGATATATGGTAATATGTAAAGTGAAGAGTCATAATATTTTTGTCACATGTGAGGAATAGGAAAGGATGCATCTCTCATATGTTTGAGGAGAGAAATAGTCAAGTATTGAAAGGTCATTTGTAAGGTTGTATTATGGAAACAAAGCTCCATGAATTGTAATAGAATTTGGATGTATATTTGATGATTTATGAATAGTATTGTGAGTTTGATTATTAAGAAGTATTATTGTTATTCTATCAATGCGATTCATTATTATTAAGAGGGAAAGCATTTAAATATTTGTTTGATTTATGCATTGGAGAAATAAGGGAAATAATAAAATTTGATGAATGAAGGTTTACAAGAATGAATAGTGGAGAAGATTAATTGATCAAGGAATTTAAAATCTGCTTTAGGAGATATAAGAAGGGGATTTAACATTTAAATGAAAATATGAATTAAAATTTTGAATGAAAGGAAGGAATGGATTAAATTTTTGGGAGATATAAGGAAACAAAATATTTAAAATTTGCATTGAAGTTAAATTTGAAATTGGAATTAATTGGAGTAAGGGTGAAATTAAAAGTTGGAGTAATTAAAGAAAATAATTAAATCGGAGAGATAAGAATTGATTGAATTGAATTATTTCCATTGTGTCAAATATAGGTTCATGAGAGTTCCAACATAGATAGATCCTAATAATTTGATGGACTATCAATTTTTTTAATGCAAGGAAATTTTGATCATTGCCCCAAGCTTGATAAAAATTTAGGAAGCAACTTGCTAAATACAAAATTAACTAAGGTTAGGAAGTCCAACAACTCTAGACTGGCTAGGTTTAGATCAACCAACTTTAGATTGACTAGGCTAATGGGTGAATGAGCGCCTTATAGTGACTGGAGGCTTTGTAGCCTTGCAATAACTCTAACCAGTTCCTTGACATCCTTGGTGATAGATCATAGTACCTACGGTTGATAGTGACAAAAGAAGAGGACTCCTGGTCAAGAAGATTTCAAGGAAGACCATGCATGTCAGAGGCAGGGGACACTTGGATACTTCTTAGCCACCCAAGGTAAGGTAGTTATAGGAAAGCAACAACCAGTCTCCTAAAACTTGCAATAACATCTCCTACCACTAATCATGAGCAAAAATCCTTGCAAATTCAATAGCTGACACAACAACAAGGTATAGTGAAAGAAGCTAAGCATGTTTAATTGACACAAATCTATTGAAGACATGGATACTACAGATGGTGGGTGGTGTCAATTAACAACTGGTGGAGGTTGAGCTAAAAGTGACATCCACTCATTCCAAGCATGTTGATAAAGCATAAGCTCTAGATAGGGCCATGTTGTGTCGATATTGTTAGGGCTTCCTTATAATCATTAGCTAGGCTATGATAGTGATCTACATATAACGATATTTATATCAATATGAGGGTCAACAATTTGAGTGTTTTTCTATTGTATATTATGTAATTCTACTTTACAATTTTAATGATCAACTTGCCATTTGTTCTTTGCTAGCATTGCATTGTTGAATTATTACGTATGTGGATGCTCTATAGGCCCTAGATATTTTTGTAAAAGCTCTTTGGGAGGTCTGGTAGACTATCTATTAGGCCCAGGCTATTGGAATATTATGGATGCTTAATGTATGATTGTGTGGGTTTTATTTCTTCTATAAAAGTTACTTAGGGTGATAAGAGCTATTGGAGTAGTGGAGGGCATGATCTCAAGCTCAATTCATACTCAATGATACTTTACCTAGTAATTGGTATGTTAGGCCATGTATGTAGTTTAGTTACAGTGTGTGTTACATGGTATATGAAAATGCTGTTAGCCACATACCAATTACCTCTAATATATAATTTCCATCTCTAACCCTCAATTTCTTACTCTAATATTCCTCATATTTTTATTTTTATTTTATAACAAGGAATTGACCTTATCCAAACGTTGGCTAAGAAGAAATTCTAAACCATCCAATCTTGGCCTTGTGGTCAAACAATATACTCCCATACATTAGGCAAATCATAGACTAAGAGCAAATAGTAAAATTTTTCTTTTTGAATCACAACTTCTAGAAGAACTAAACTTTACATCATTGAAAACAAAATGAAATCAATTCTTATTGTCGGGAAAATTTGGAAACTAGTGAAAGGAACAAAGAACAAACTAGAAGATAAAAGATAAAAATAAAAACTTGAATAAGATGATGGGAAAGCACTTATGCTAATCATATTTGGGATAATTGCTAGAATTTAACCATATATAAGCGAAGCAAAGACTTCAACAGTTGCTTGGGAGAAATAATGTGAAATATTTGAATGAAAGAATAAAGCAACTATCATGCATTTGTAGTCACAATTGTATTCATTAAAGGTAATACTGGAGAAAGTATATAACTATTTCTTTGAAGGATAGCAAAATTAAAAGCTAAATTATTAACTTTGGGAAAAAAGTCGAAGACAAGCTTCTCATCCAAGTTACATTAAGATAAATTCTAGAGAATTTCAAACATCTAGTCACTTCACTACAAGTGTTGAATGAGATCATGATCTTTGATGACTTAGTTAATGTTCTTCAAGAATATGAAGTAAATAATCTAGTCAATGATGAGATGACTAATAATGCTTTGATATCAAAGAATAATGTTTTAAATAAAATTGTAGCATCATAACAATCTCAACTTGAATGGGGATAGTTATACTATCACATATGCAATAAAAAAGTCATACTATAAGTATTTGTAGATATAATTATTTGAATAAAAGAAATCAAATGAATAGACCTTTTCAAAGATTTCAGCTAAGGCAATATCAACCTCAGTATCAACATGTGCAACAAAAACAACTAAGAGAAGACCATAAAATAGAAAAATTAATTTAATAATTTCAAGAGATAGAAGATGACGAAGAAAATGAAATAAGGGCTCTTATAGTAAGAATTATAGACACTAAATATGAAGACGAAGATGATAGTAAAAATAATGAAAACAAAAATTATTTAGAAATTTCTAAAGGCAGTGATGTTTTAGATGATGAAATAAAAGTAGTTGAAAATAAGACAAGTGAAGTAAATGAAAGACACAAATTAAAATCAAGATCATTCTAGAATTGCAAAATTTGTGAGAAGACCAAACCAAAAATAGATCACAAAGATAAAATTGAGTATGGTTAGTTTAAAAAACCATATTGGAACAAGATCATGGGTATGTTACAATGCTTTTATGGACACAAAGAATATTTGATAAATACTGTGGGGAATAGGTTGACAAATCAGTGCTAGAACTTCAAGTAGTGCAAGAGTCAAAGCTGAAAGATGAAGACCAAAATCAAAGATTGAAGACTAAAAGTCTTCATACCAAATAATGTAATACAAAGGGGTGTTAGATATATTATATTATTTGGTATCATGTGGTACATTTGTATATATTATATTACGAAGTGTGATTTATATTTCTCTAATATATTTTCAATGTGTGAGAAGTGCCAAGTGTTATGTAATAAAGTGTGCAAGTGTCAAAGTGTGCAAGGTGTGAGGTGTGAGTTGTGAGTGTGCAATGTGTCATGTAATTCAAGAGTCATAGGAGTTAGGTGTCAAATATAGAAGTGAAAAGTCACATGATATGTGGAAAGATGTAAAGTGAAGAGTCATGAGAGTTTTGTCATATGTGAGGAATAGGAAAGGATGCATCTCCTTGATGTTTGAGGAGAGAAATAGTCAAGTATTGAAAGGTCATTTGTAAGGTTATATTATGGAGATAAAGATCCATGAATTGTAATATAATTTGGATGTATATTTGATGATTTATGAATAATATTGCAAGCTTGATTATTGAGAATTATTATAGTTATTCTATGAATGTGATTCATTATAATTGACTAGATAGTTGAGTGCTTGAATATTGTGATTGATCCTCGTAAAGGGACCTATGATTTAATCTAGAAAAATTTCCATAAGTGGTAGAAGAGTTGCACTCTTGAAATTCGAATTTATGAAGTTTGAAGGAAAGAGTCGAGGTTTCCCAAGTTGCAAATTATAGAGAAGAAAGATTAAAGTGTTGAAGAGATTTAGAATTTGGTTGATATTGCATCGAGAAGGATACATTGAATTAAAAATATGGACTATGATTTTCCATACATGATGAGACATTAGAAGAGAAGGGTTGATTGCAACCTAAGATTAAAATCTGAAAAGAAGTTGCTTGTTCGAGAAGAAGGAATTTTAATGAAGAAGAGTAAAGATTGTTGGAAGAAGATGGTGAAGATAAATCCATCGAAGAGAAAGAGCTAGCTTGAGAAAGTGTTGAAATAATGTTAAATTCAATTGCTACTTAGTGATGAAGAATTGAAATATCATGAATTGCATGGAATATAAGCAAGAATATTTGCAAACTATGAGTAGATATAGTTGTGCAAAGAATATTTTAGCTCCAAAGAACTAGAGATGGAGTGTTGAGAAAATTAGAGAATATTGAAGTACCAAGAAACTTGAGATGAAATGTCAAGGAGCATGAAAGCAATAGAGAAAAATATAAATCCAACCAAAGAACCCAAGAATTCTATCGAGGATCCTTGGAATAAGTCTATCGAGGAGCCTAAAGAGAAGTCTATCAAGGAGCCTAAAGAGAAATTTTTCAAGGAGCTTGAGAAGAAAATTAATGAAGAGCCTAAGAAGATGCCTGAGAGGAGATGCTAGAAAAATAGAGGGTAAGAAGAAACATTTGAAAATCTAAAATTATTCCAAGGTTGAAACAACTACCTTGATGAAGCACCAATTTGCCCCTACCCTAACAAGTCAGAATATTAAAGTTCGTAACAATTTTTAGAGTAATGATTATGAGTTAAATTAAGGCGATATTTCAATTTTAGGTATGCAAAGGGAAATCATTTAAATATTCATTTAATTTATGCTTTAGAGAAATAAAAAAATATTAATTTTTGATGAATGAAGGTTTGCATGGAATGAATGGTGGAGAATATTGATTAATGAAGGGATTTAAAATCTACTTTAGGAGATATAAGAAGAGGATTTAAAATTTAAATGAGAATGTTAATTAAAATTGTGAAAGAAAGGAATGAATGAATTAAATGTTTGAGAGATATAAGGAAACAAAGAATTTAAATTTTGCATTGAAATTCAATTTGAAATTTGAATTAATTGGAGTAAGGGTGAAATTTAAATTTGGAGTAATTAAAGAAAATAATTAAATTGGAAAAATAAGGATTAAATTGAATTGAATGATTCCTTTCTGAATCACTACTTTTGAAAGGACCAAACTTTGCTTCATGGAAAAATAAAACGAAATCAATTTTCATTGTTGAAAAACTTTGGAAAAGAGTGAATGGAACAAATAACAAGCCAAAAGATGAAAAGGAAAACAAAAATTTGAAGAAGATGATACGAAAACACTTATGCTAATCACATTTGAGATAATTGATGAAATTAAACCATATATAAGTGAAGCAAAGGCTTCAATAGTTTCTTGGAAGAAATTATGCAAAATATTTGAAGAAAAGAACAAAGCAACTATTTTACATTTGCAGTCACAATTGTATTCATTAAAAGCTACTCATGAAGAAAGTATAGAACTCTTTCTTCGAAGGATAGCAAAATTTAAAACTAAATTATTAACTTTGGGAGAAAAATGGAAGACAAGCTTATTTTCCAAGTTATATGAAGAGCACTTACAAAGACTTTAAAACACCCAGGCACTTCACTTCAAGTGCTAAATGAGACCATAACCTTTGATGAATTAGTTAATGTTCTTCAAGAATATGAAGTGGAGAATTTAGTCAAATATGAGATGACTAATAATGCTTTAATATCAAAAGAAAATGTATCAAGTAACATTGCAACATCATCACAATATCAACCTAAATGGAGATGGAGATATTGTCACATATGCAATAAAAAAGGTCATACTACAAGTATTTGTAGATATAATTCTTTGAATCAAATAAATCAAATGAATAGACCTTTTCAAAGATTTTAGCCAAGGCAATATTAGCCTCAATATCAATATGTGCAACAACAACTAAGAGAAAATAAAAAAGGAAATTTAGTTCAAGAAATTCAAGAAGTTCAAGATATAGAAGCTAAATAAGAAAATGAAATAAGAGCTCTTATAGTAAATATTATAGACACTAAATATGAAGACCAAATTGAAGATGATAGTGAAAAGAATATTTTATTTGATGAAATAAAAGTAGCTAAAGATAAGACAACTGAAGCAGATGAAAGGTGCATATTGTAGAATTACAAAATTTGTGAGAAGACCAAACCAAAAATATATCATAAAGAGAAAATTGAGATACACTATAGATGGATAAAAATATCAGATTGGAACAAGATCATAGATATATTACAATACTTTTATGGACACGAAGAAAGTTTGATAAATACTATAGGGAACAGGTTGATAGATCAGTTCCAGAACTTCAAGTAGTGTGAAAGTTAGAGCCGAAGGAGGAAGACCAAAATAAGAGATTGAAGACTAAAAGTATTCACAAAAAATAATGTAACACATGAGGGTGTTAGAGATATTACATTAATTGGTAGCATCTAGTATGTTTGTAAATATTATATTAGGGAGTGTGAATTATATTTCTCTAATGTATGTGTTAATGTGTGATAAGTGTCAAAATATGTAATAAAGTGTGCAATTATCAACGTGTGCAATGTGTGAAGTGTAAGTTGTGAGTGTGCAATGTGTCTTGTAAGTCAAGAGTCATAGGAGTTCGGTGTCAAATATAGAAGTGAAGAGTCACATGATATGTGGCAAGATGTAAAGTGAAGAGTCATGAGAGTTTTATCATATGTGAGGAATAGGAAAGGATGCATATCCCATATGTTTGAGGAGAAAAATAATTAAGTATTGAAAGTCATTTGTAAGGTTGTATTATGGAGATAAATCTCCATTCATTGTAACAAAATTTGGATGTATATTTGATGATTTATGAATAATATTGTGAGTTTTATTATTGAGAATTATTATTATTTTTTGCTAGAGAACAAGGGGTTGTACTTGGGTCCCCTACCCTTGAAAAATAAAAATATCTCTTCTTTAGAGCTTGAGAGTTTACAAACATATTCAATTATCATCTCAATTTAGTTTCTATAGCTAGAAACCTACGTCTTTGTACATAAAATGTTTGAATTCTTGATTTTTATTTTTTGGATATTTTTTAATTTTTTGCGTGAATACAAATATTCTAGAATTCAACATCCTTCTTGACATTTTTCTACAACATCCTTCACAATACCAAAAAATTACCTCTACTATCTATGCATTGCATCTTAGTAGAGTAATATTTCCAAAACATCGCACTATCATAGTCCACTTTACCAAATATGGATTGCTAGTTTCCTTCCTAAAGCACAAATGCAACTACAAAAATTATAATAAATATTTTATATAAATACGCATTAATGTTATAAAGTAAAACATGTATTACCATTGGAATACATTAAAGTAAATCTTAATAATTATTTGATTCAAGCAATCAACATTTTCTTGTTAGCTTCAACTAGACTTACTACTTCCTCTAACCATGGAAAAGAGAATTTAATGTCACCATCCTCAATTAAAACCTCTCTATTGGATAGCCTATCTACACATTTTTTTCCTTTCCTAAATGTATGCATAAATATTATTTCTTCAAACTCTATAACAATGTATTGATTTTCCACAATTATCTCTTGTATGTTCCAATGAGCCTATTGAGAAATATTATTGCTATTTTATGAATGTGATTTATTAATATTAGCCAAATAGTTAAATACTTGAATATTATAATTCATATTTGATCCTGGTAAAGGGACTTGTGACTTAATCTAGAAAATTTGCCATCAATGGTATTAGAGCTGCACTTTGGCCATTGAGATTTGTGAAGTTTGAAGGAAAGGGATGAGGTTTCCCAAGGTATAAATTAGAGATATGAAATATTAAAGCATTGAATATATTTAGAAGTTGATTGATATTGCACTGATAAGGATACATTGAATTAAGAATACAAACTATGATTTTCCAACTGTGAGGAGATGTTGGAAGAGAAAGATTAATTGCACCCTGAGATTGCAAGTTAGAAAAAAGTTTACCTATTGGAGAAGGAAGATTGAGAGAGAAGAGTGAATATTATTGGAAGAATTCAGTGAAGATAAAGTCATTGAAGAAAATATCTAGCTTGAGGAAGTGTTGAAAGAATTTTAAAATCACTTGATATTCATCGATGAAGAATTGTGTGGACTCTGAGCAAGAACATTTATGAATTGTGAGCAAAAATATTAGTTGCTATCTAGATAATATTTTAGTGATAATGAGCTATAGATAGAGCATTAAGAATATTAGAGAATATTGAAGCATCAAGAAGCCTGATATGAAGCATCAAGGATGAGAGACGAAGCACTCAATAAAAAATACAAATCCTTTAGGAGCATAGAAGTAGTAGAGAAAAAAATGAAGCCAATCAAGGAGCCCAAGAAGAAGTCTATCAAGGATCCTAACAAGATGTCTACCAAGGATCCTAAGAAGAAGTATATCAAGAAGCCCTAGGATAAGTTTGTTGAGGAGCCTAAGGAGAAGTTTGTCGAGGTGCTTGAGAAGAAATTTGCTAAGGAGCCTAAGGAGAAGTTTGTCGAGGTGCTTGAGAAGAAATTTGCCAAGGAGCCTAAGAAGAAACTTAACAAAGAGACTAAGAAGACACTTGAGAGAAGATATAGAGCAAGGAAGTTAAAAAAACATAGGAGAAGAAGAAACTTTTGCAAATCTAACATTATTCCAAGGATGAAACACCTGCCTTGACAAAGTGTTGATTCACCCTTGCCTTGACAAGTAAGAATATTAAAGTGCTTAGCTATTTTCAAGGTAAGTATTATGAGTTAAATTTGAGTGACATTATTTAATTTTGGGCATGCATTTTTAGGAGGAAAGTCATTTAAATATTTGTTTGATTTATGCATTGGAGAAATAAAGGAAATAATAATTTTTGATGAATGAAGGTTTGCAAGAATGAATTGTGGGGAAGATAAATTGATCACGGGATTTAAAATCTGCTTTAGGAGATATAAGAAGGGGTTTAACATTTAAATGAGAATATGAATTACAATTTTGAATGAAACGAAGGAATGAATTAAATGTTTGGGAGATATAAGGAAACAAAGAATTTAAAATTTGCATTGAAGTTCAATTTGAAATTGAGGGTGAAATTAAAATCTAAAGGATTAATTAAGGAAAATAATTAAATTGAAGAGATAATAAATGAATTGAATTGAATGATTTGAATGAGTTCCTTTATGAAAAGTGGAAAAAATTCCTTTATGAATCACAACTTCTGAAAGGACCAAACTTTGCATCATGGAAAAATAAAATGAAATCAATTCTCATTGTTGAGAAACTTTGGGAAATAGTGAATGGAAAAGGAACAAGTCAGAAGATGAAAGAGGAAAATAAAAATTTAAAGAAGATGGTGCAAAAAAACTTATGCTAATTACATGCAAGATATTAGATGAAATTAAACCATATATAAGTGAAGTAGAGACTTCAACAATTGCTTGGGAGAAATTATGTAAAATATTTGAAGAAAAGAAAAAAACAACTATCTTGCATTTGTAGTCACAATTGTATTCATTAAAGGTTAATATTAGAGAAAGTATAAAACTCCTTTGAAGGATAGCGAAACTAAAGGCTAAATTATTAACTTTGGGAGAAAAAGTGGAAGACAAGCTTCTTGTCCAAGTTACATTAAGAGCACTTCCAAAGACTTTCAAACATCTAGTCACTTTATTTAAAGTGCTAAATGAGACCATAACCTTTGATGAATTAGTTAATGCTCTTCAAGAATATGAAGTAGAGAATCTAGTCAAATATGAGATGACTAATAATTCTTTGATATTAAAGGAAAATGTATCCAGTAATATTGCAACATCGTCATAATCTCAACTTGAATGGAGATGAAGTTATTGTCACATATACAATAAAAAATGTCTTACTATAAGTATTTATAGATACAATTCTTTGTATCAAAGAAATCAAATGAATAGACCTTTTTAAAGATTTTAGCCAAGGAAATATCAGCCTCATTATCAACACATACAACAATAACTAAGAGAAGACCATAAACAAGAAAATTTAGTTCAAGAAATTCAAGAAGTTCAAGAGATAGAAGTTGAATAATAAATTGAAATAAGAGCTCTTTCATTAAGGATTATAGACATTGAATACGAAGACAAAATTGAAGATGATAGTGAAAAGAATGAAAACAAAAATCATTTAGAAATTCCTAAAGGCATTGATATTTTAGATGATGAAATAAAAATAGCTAAAAATAAGACAAATTAAGCAGATGAAAGGCTTAAAATAAAATTAGGATCATTATAGAATTGCAAAATTTATGATAAGACCAAATCAAAACCAAATTACAAAGAGAAAATTGAGGTACACTATGGATGGATAAAAAAATAAGATTGAAATAGGATCATTGATATGTTATAATGCTCTTATGGACACAAATAAAGTTTGATAAATACTGTAGAGAGAGTCGAAGGATGAAGACCAAAATTAGAGATTGAATATTAAAATTATTCACACCAAATAATGAATTACATGAGGGTGTTAGAGATATTATATTATTTGGTACTCATTTGTAAATATTAGATTAGGGAGTGCGATTTATATTTCTCTAATATGAATAAAGAAGCAAGTTAGCGGGGACATATAGCTGAGCAATGGCGGAGCCTCAGAGGAGCAATGGCAGAAGCAACGAAGGAATTTGAACGATCGAAGGCGGGAAGAAACCTCATAAACTAGGTCAACAGGATGCAACAGGTAAGGATCCAGAGGTAGGTAAGACTTCTAAGGAGACCAAGGATGGATAGGATTCCATCCCTGACCAAGTTGGAAAAGTATGGGGAATCAAACCCCCCGACAAAGATCCTGATAAAGGGACACATGCAGGGGTAGTGGGCCCGAGAAAAGTCATTTCCTTCGTAGAGATCCTCAAAGATAAAATAAGCAATTTATTTGATTACCTCCCACCTCTCATTCCTAAAAATAATAGGATAATCGCTCCTCCATATATCAGGGTATGTTTTTATCCCTAGAAACGTACTCCATAGTGGGGAAGTTCGTAGGTGGAAGGCCAGATATAAAAACTATAAGGTCATGGACATTTTCCAAGTGGAAGATAGTAGGAAATATGGAGATTATAGTGATGTCCTAAGGCTTTTTTATCATCTGCCTTAATAACCAGGAAGATGCAAACTGCATCCTAACAAGAGGGCCATGGTTCCTGGGTAGGTGAAGCCTCTTCCTTAGACTCTGGGGGGAGGACTTTGATCCTGAAACTCAAAGCATAATATTGCTCCTATCTGGGTTCATCTCCCTAAAGTTCTCACCTAGTTTTTCCATGAGTATTTCCTAAAATGGATTGCTAGAACCATTGGAGAACTTGTAGCAATCGACCATTTCACTTTGTCTAGGTCGAGAATGACCCATGCAATAATATGTGTGAATGCTAATATAGAATTTGAGCTTCCAAACTTCATGGAAATTGGATACAAAAATAACCTAAGGAAGCAAACCATAGAATACAAGAACAAGCCAACCTTCTGTGTGGAGTGTCGAACTTAGGGCCACCTCAGAAATCAATGCCCAAATATGACAATTCCTAAAGAAGCACCAAAGAAACCTGATAAAAGAGGGATGAATGGAAAAGGGTACACAAGGAATCAAGGATTTAGGTTCCCACCAAATAAAGGAGTATACAAGCCAGCTAAGAGCGACCAACACCACAAGGATCAAGGAGCTCCATCCCAATATATGAAAAAAAAAAGCAATAAGTCGAGATAGACCATGAGGTACAGGTAACCCCTTCGATACCTAGTCACAATAAGTTTGAAATTTTAGCTAAGGTTGAGAGAGAGCATATGAATGAAGGACTGATGGAGCCAGTTCTAAACCTCCCATCTAGCTTGGAATCCCCCTCAATATTAGGACCTCAAATGTTTCCCCAATATGCCCCCTTCCAAACTACCCTTAAGTCATACCCCAAAACCCAGGAGAACATAGATAAATATTGGATGAAGAAGATGCCAAGATTGATACCATAGAGAGGATGGTGAATGAGGGGTGTTCTAGCCCTGTCCTACAACAAATTGTCCCTCAAAAATTTAGTCCAAAACAAACAAGGAGTTCAATGAAATCTCCCATTGATTTTGGTTGTGGGAAAAAGTGAGGAAGAATTTCAGAGGCCAAACAATACAAAATCAGGCTTGAAAATGAGATTGCAAATGGAACTCAGAGAACACTTTTTTCTCCAGTTATTACCGACCTCAAAGATAACAACAAATCCAACAAACTTCCTCCACCTTAGGGTAGGGGGAGAGGGATGAAATCCAAGTAGTCAAAATTAAGGTCCTCTCATGGAATGTGAGAGGCCTTAATGGCCCAACCAAACAAAGGGTGGTTAGCTCATTAAGGAGAGAAATCAATCCTACAATATTCATTCTACAAGAAACAAAAATAGATGAAGAACTATCAAAAGACATTGCCTCCAAAATATGGTGACAAGGGGAAGTTGCCTTTAGGTAGGCTAGAGGAGCCTCTAGAGGACTAATGTGTTTTTGGGATCCTAGGAAGTTGGAAGGCAGAGTCATCCAGGCAGATGATAGGGTCCTAAGTGTGCTTTTCCATGACATGGACAACAATATGTCATGGATTCTATCTAATGTCTATGCACCCAACACCCTTCAAGGGAGAGCAACCTTGTGGGAATATTTAAGCAAAATAAAAAAGGCATTTCACAATATCCCATGGGTGGTAGTAGGGGAATTTAACATACCTCTATACTCCTTAGAAAAAAAATGAGGGTCAGGTTCACCTACCAGGAGTATGGATGAGTTCAACGAGTTCATAAACTCCAATGATCTAATGGATGTCAAGCTAAAAGATGATAAGTATACCTAGAGAAAAATACGCTTGGGAATTCCAGAGCCTTGTGGCTCAAATAAGGCGATTAAAATTCCAAATTCTTCCATGTTATTACCCTAAGGAATAAAAGCAACAACAAGATCAGGGAGCTGACTAAAAGAGATGGGTCTACCATCCAAGACATACATGAGATCAGGGATGAAGTAGTTTCATACTTTAGCTCCCTCCTTGGAGACGAGGCCCCTGCTTGGCCATAACCAAAGAGGCCATGCTGCAATTCATTTCTCAATCAATTAATAATAACATCAATGGAAAACTTAATGAACCTTTTTTAGATGAGGAAATACGACTAGCCCTATTCTCCATGGACCCTGATAAGGCCCTAGGATCAAATGGATTCCCACCCCATTTATTTCAAACCTTCTAGAATGTAGTAGGGTCAAATTTCTATCAAACCATCCAATAATTCTAGTATTACAAGCACATTCCCCAGATCTACAACTCAACTTTCATTGCTCTGATTTCAAAAGGTCTAGCTCCCAAATCGATGTTAGATTTTAGACCAGTTAGTCTTTGCAATGTAATATATAAAATCCTCACCAAGTCTATAGCCAATCAAATGAAAGAAGTTTTATCCCTAATAATTGACCCTTGCCAAGGAAGTTCTGTTCAAGGGAGGTCAATCCTAGATGGAGTCATCACGGTTCATGAGGACCTCCATTCAGTGTCTTAGACCAAAAAAGCTGCGTTTGCCCTTAAAATGGACATGAATAAGGCCTATGAAAACATCAATTGGGAGTTTGCGAGTGCCATACTATTAAAATTTGGTTTCCACCCAGAGTGGGTTAGGCTAATAAAAGGCTGCATATACAAACCTTGGTTCTTGGTCCTCGTTAATGAGTCAATGATAGGGTACTTCCAGAGCAACAAAGGAATCAGACAAGGGGATCCTATCAGCCCTATGCTTTTCATAATCATTACAAAAGCCCTTGGTAGGATAATCAAAGCTGCTTGTATGGTAGGCCTCATATCCAAAATTAAAGCAACATCCCTAACCGACCCGATCACCCATCAAAAGTTCATGGATGACACTTTGTTGCTGACCTTGGCATCCATGGGAGAGGCCAAAACCATCAAGCATATCCTAACTCTATATGAGGATGTTGTAGACCAGAAGGTTAACTTTAATAAGAGTAAAATCTACTTCCTCAATACCCCTAGTCCTAGACAAATAAATATTACCAAGATATTGGAGTGTTCAATATCTACTCTCCCCACGTCCTACCTAGAAATTCAGCTATTCACTGGTGCTCCAGTTGAGTCAATATGGAACAATGTTTTGGAGAGAATCCAAAAGAAACTAACAAGGTGAAAAGGGAACCTCTTATCCCAAGTTGGCAAAGTAACTTTAACTATGGCCTCACTCCAAAGGATTCTAGTATACTTCTTATCAGTGTTCAAGGCCCCGACCAGGGTGTACCAAAAATAAAATAGTACCAAAAAAAATTCCTCTGGTCAGGCAGAAGTCAAGCAACAAATACACTTAGTTGGTTGGAGCAATGTTTGTCGATAAAAAGAGAATGGAGGTTTAGTCCTGAGAGGAGTATCCCATATTAACATAGCCTTACTAGCAAAACAAGCATGGCGAGTGATCACCAATGTAGGGAATGAATGGACTAAAATTATGAAAAGGAAATACCTCCAAGGATTTTTTTTAAACAACACAATTCAAAGCAGAGGATCAGCCTTCTAGAAAGACATCCTGACAAGCAGAGACATAGTTAACAAAGGCATGAGGTGGATCCTTAGGAATAGAAGGAAAATAAGGTTTTGGTAGGATAAGTGGGCCATAGAAGAAGCACTCATTCAAGATACCTATCTAGCACAGCTAAAATTCCATACTGATGAAATCCTAGGGCAAAAGGTGGTAGAATTCATGAGTCAGGATAGTAACAGACCCAGATGGAGACCGATAAAGATCCAAGACCTGGAGGTTGAATCTGAGGGTCTAGAAAATATATTGATGTAGAAATTCATTCCTTCAGAATGAGGAGAAGATCATATTTAGTGGGCAATAATAGAAAGTGGAGAGTTCTCTGTTAAATCAACTTACAAGCTACTATTAAGTCTTGAGGATCCCATATTTTAGACCTAGTTAGTGTGGACTAAGAAGCTGATCCCCAAAATATCATTTTTTTCATGGCTTGTCATACAAGGAAAAATTATCACCATAGATAACATGATTAAGAGAGGAATTATGGTCCCTAACAGATGTTGTATTTGCAGGGTAAACAAGGAATCGATTCAACATTTATTCCTTGACTGTCCCGTTTCCTTGATCATCCTAAATGGGTTGTTCCAAGATTTTAACATTTCCTAGGTTAAACCGGCCTCCATCTATGAGGTATTCTAGCAATGGCCCAATCCCTTTGTCAAAATTAGGCTTAATTTATGTGGAAAATCTATCTCCACCATTTTTTATGGCAAATTTAGTTAGAAAGGAACCACCAATATTTCTATGAGTCCAGAAGGGATCCTGCTTCCATTACTAGAAAACTTCTTGCTTTCACCAAAGAAAATGCCATTATACATCCTCTTCCATATCAATTTGTCTCTTCTAGTGAGAAGCTCTTAGGAAAATCCTTAAGTATCCCTCTTGAGGACACCCCCCTCCTAGGTCAGTCCAACCCTAGATTAGAATCTAAGTGGATTCCTCCTCCATCGGGTTGGCTCAAGTTAAACTTTGATGGTGCTGCCAAGGGCAACCTGAGCAGGGTCAAGGAAATAGGTGTGGTGAGGGACCACCATGATTGTATGGTTATTGCATTTGTTGAAAAACTTAGAACCTAAACCAATAATGAAGTAGAAGCCATAGCCCTTTGGTGAGGAATGATTTTGGTGCAAGAGACTCAAGGCAGACTTATAGTGGAAGGTGATTCTCTCAATATCATAAATCTTCTCAAGAACAATAGAAATCCCCCTTGGAGGATTGAGGATCACATAAAGGAAGCGAAGATCCTACTAGGAACCAGAGGTGACACAGTTGTCCAACACACCTTCAGAGAATCCAACAAGGTAGAGAACAAACTGGAAAACCTAGGTGTGAATTCTAATGGTTTGATCACATGGATCTAGGGAGTGTCGCGTGACATGGAGGTCCTCATTCAAAATTATTGTAGATGATGAGGATGATGTGGCTCATGAGAGATAAGACCATGACCAAATTTTCACATGATGTCCAAGTTGGATATCATAATCTAACCCAAAGGAAGAAATACTTGCTTTTGTCATTTTGGCCTGTCAGGCGCACGAGAGCAGACAACTTTGAGAATTGTAGAAATTAGTGTGGTTTTTATGGGCACATTGGAAAACTGGCCCACATTCACCCTAGGATGGCTATTCAATGCTAGACGTGGTTCTGAGGTAAGTGGTTAGAGGCTCCCCACAATGATATTTGCAGAGTTGCAATTTTAGAAGGTCCTAGTTTTCCTACCAAGTATGCCATTTCAAAATTATCCATGATTACCAAAAAAGGAGATCCATACAGGTATGAGGTTTGGCACGTTGTCACAAGATTTTTGCTGAGAAGGGAAGCCAAGTGGATCGACATCCAAGTGGAAGATTATCGGTGCATAGTCCTGGGTGGGGCACTTTCCTCCATGATGATTTGAATCTAAGCAACGAGGACATCCAAAATATTCACCACCCTCCTATTAAAATCAAGCATCGAGGTACGTTGAGGACCAATCAACTTGCAATAGTGTCTAGAAGTCACAGTTTGGTGAGTTATCTTAAGGTAAAGTGTGAGCACAAAGAAACCATGACCTTCATGGAGCCTAGCTACATGGAAATGGAGACCCTAGCAAAAGCCATCCTCACCAAGAGGGGCTTCACCTCATTTTTTAACCTATTTTTTGGAGCAGAGTATGAAATTACAATAGCTGTGATGGAGTCATGGGACAACGATAGAGTGGAAGTCCAAGGGTGGGAATTCATAATTGATTTAACTATGCTAGCCACCATCATAGGACAAACGACCAAAGAAAGGTCAATTCACAGACAAAAGTATAATTCAGAGGTGGAGTTAAAAGAGTTCAAGGATACTTTCAAAATATACAAGGAAGCGAAAGATGGTCTGTTGAGGACCTACATCCCTACCTCTTGGAATGCTATGATAAATAATGTGATGGAATTCATTACAGTTGAGGATCCTGGCAAGGTCCTCCTTAGTTTTCATTATGCCTTCATGATTTTTTTTGAGACGTAAACCCCATAAGCATTCCTCAATTCTTGGTCAATTCAATGAACTACACCATCAATTCGTGCAGGAGTAAGAAAGGGTCTGACCTACCTTTGCACCAAGGCTTATATTAGGTCATCTATAGTCATGTCTTGGCCAATTACCCCCAGTTTGAAGTTCCTACCAATCCCCAAGATGAAATATCCAGAGGAAAATATAGTCTTGGGTTGCCTAGGCCCTACACGACATCCCTAGAAAAGAAGAGAGTGGGGGGGATGCCGACAAAAGGAGGGCCCACAAATAAAAATTTGAATATTGAGGACACTGAAGGCCCCACAAGATCCTCATAGTGGCTGAAAAACAAGCAGGTGCAGGTAAGCTCAAAAACCCTTGAGGTAGATTCTAAGGATGAGGGTCCTGATCCAACTAATATGGTCCTCAAGCGCTATGTCATTATGAATTTGGCCAATATCGTGCAACAGATGAAGGGGATCCTAGATGCATTTATTGTTGTGTTCTTCAACGAAGGGTACCAGGGCCCAAAGACTATGGAGGCCAATCCAGAGGTGAAAACATAGGAGGAGGACAAGGATGATGAGCAAGATGATGACGATGATGAAGAGGTCTAGCTTGCTATTGTTGGATGCCCTACGTAGAAGTTTTTGTAGTATGGGGAAGATGAATATTCCTAGCTACCTAATGTTGGATACCCTGTGTAGAGGTTTTTTTGTAGTAAGGGTATTAAGGTTGCGGTTTTGTTGGCTCTCTCATGACATTTAGGGGTGCTTTTTGGTTGCTATTGCCATGGTGGTGGTTTTGCTATTTATTTAGTTCATGTAAGTACTTTTTTAATGTCTCGATGGATTTCTAGTTAGTTGTTTTGTTGTGTGGACGATGGTCTAAGGAGGATAATAGATTTTAGGGGACTGAGGGTCCTTAGGACTACTAGGTTTTTACGTCTCAGTGTTAAGCTATATTTTGTACAAAGGTTTTGGGTGAACCTATAAAACCCGTACATAATGGAATCCTTAATTTAACAAAAAATATATTTCTCTAATATATATGTCAATGTGTGAGAAGTGTCCCAGTGTTATGTAATAAAGCGTGCGAGTGTCAATGTGTAAGGTGTGAGATGTGAGTTGTGAGTTGTGAGTGTGCAATGTGTCTTGTAAGTAAGTCAATAGTAATAGGAGTTAGTTGTCAAATATACAATTGAAGAGTCACATGATATATGGTAACATGTAAAGTAAAGAGTCATACTATTTTTATCATATGTGAAGAATAGGAAAGGATGCGTCTCTCAGATGTTTGAGGAGAGAAATAGTCAAGTATTGAAAGGTCGTTCGTAAGGTTATATTATGGAAATAAAGCTCCATGAGTTGTAATATAATTTGGATGTATATTTTATGATTTATGAATAATATTGTGAGTTTGATTATTGAGAAATATTATTGTTATTTTATGAATGTGATTCATTAATATTGACTAATGAGTTTAATGCTTGAATATTGTGATTCATATGTGATCCTGGTAAAGGGACCTATGATTTAATGTAGCAGAATTGTTATCAATGAGTACACAACATGAATTAAAATAATATATTATTCTAAGAAAATGGAATATTGATGAGATAAAAGATAATAATTTTATCATGGAATCACTAATATAAAGAAAGGGCTTTCCCCAAAACTTATTCTATAAAAATAAAAATATTATTTTTCTTATCAAAACATGAGAACATGATGGATGCATTCTCTTATCATCTAAAGATTTAAATTCACTTATTTTTAGAACAAATATGAGTAGATTGATTATCAAATAGAAACACTTATTATTTAAAAGTCAACATCTAATTATTTTTAGATGCTAAAACTAGACTTAACCACCAATTTATTTGGGTGAATTAAAGAATAAATATAATACAATATTTCTTTGCATCAACTACTTTGATCCTAAGAACTACACATTCTATAAAAACATACATGTTAGATTGTAAGTTTTTCTTTTACAATTTAAACACTAATATTAGGTTCAACCAATATATTATACTAAGTTTTATTGAACATTTTATAGTTTTTATTACAAATGAACTAGCAAGTATTCTTCCATATAACATTGGATCAAATATTTTATAGCTAAAAAAATGACTATGGGCTAACCTTAGAAATTGCTAGGGTCTTTAAATATCATATTGAATAATAAATTTTTTCAAGAGCATATCAAAATACTAGATCAATTCACACCAATATATACAAAAATAGTAAAATTACTAGCATTACATGTATGCTATCATCCCATTTTAATTAAATAATCTAATTGAGGATACATATCTCATATTCACTATTTTAAACAAACCACACCATTATTTCTATCATTAAATATTGATATATAATGCACAAACAATATATTTTTAAAGCAAAAACTTGCTTAAAGTATTTTCAATATTAAAGACTTCAAATATTTCATCAAAGACCTGTATGCTATTTTCTATAGTTAACATAATACCTCCTCAACAATAACTTTAATTCAAAACTAATTATTATGTAATTAGATGTTTATTATCATTTTATCTCAACCTTAACAATTATAAAACTAATTTTTGTATGAACTTGACTAGAAAATTACTTTTTTTTGTTAGGGTAAAATATGGGTTTTTGAAAGGGCTCAAACCCTTTTACAATCCTAGACTGGTTTTTCTAGTCTTACCAACCATAAAGTCTCATCTATAAGGCTACATGACATTCAAAATATTGAACTACCTTGTTTCAAAACTCTACAAATTTACATTCATTACCATCATATTTACATTCATATCTTTGAAGAGTATTCAGAAAATGGAACCCTCAATAGACAAGTACATAGATCTCTAGAAAATGGAACCCTCACAAGAAAAATTCACATATCTTCAAAAAATGGAATTCGAAGTAGATAAAACCACAAATATCCATAAAATGAAAACCTCAATAGACAAATCCCATGAAAACCTAAACCAAAATATTTCTCACTCAAAACCTCATAATACATCCATAAAATCACAAATGCATAAAACTCTATAAAATGGGACCCTCAATAGATAAGTCCATAGATATCCAAAAAATGGAACCCTCAATAGATAAGTCCATAGATCTCAAAAAAATGGAACCCTCATAGAAAAATCCATAGATCTCTAAAAAATGGAACTCTCAACAAACAAGTTCATAAATCTCCAAAAAATGGAACCCTCAATAGATAAATCCACATATCTCTTGAGAATGAAACCCTTAACATACAAATCCTTAAATACCAAAAAAATAAAACTCTTAATAGACAAATGCCTCAAAAACCCAAACTGATAAATGTATGAACTTCTTATGACTGAAAGCAAGAAAATCCCATAGATCTCCAAAAATAAATTAAAAAAGGAACCCTCAACAAACAAGTCCACATATATTTTCCATTAAGAGTACATCTAGATGGATCCCATCTGTAAATACCCATATTTTATCTTCCTCTTTAATATCTTCCCAATTAGTTAGCCAATCGACTATCCCATTTACTTATCTATACACATGTACCAATTGAAATTCTTCAAGTGAATTCTGGGATCTTAGTGTATCTATTACTTTTTCTACTACTCCAACTCACCATTGTCCTTATTGAGGCAATTAAAAATATTTATTGAATATTTCTCAATTATTAATTTCTTAGCCCCCAACTAAACTACCATATTTACTCCTACCAAGACTACTCTAGATTCACCCTGATGACTGGTCATAGTGCCCATGTATTTACTCATTGCTCTTATCACCATTCCTTTTCTATCCCTTAGCATTGCTCCTCCTATAGCCTTATTTAGGTTGCCTTTAGAAGCCCTATCAAAATTTAGCTTTAACCATCCTTGTTTGGGTGGTTGCCACTTAGTCAAGCTCCTCAAGTCTCCTCAAGGATTGTCATTCACCCAAACTAGACTTAGGTTCCAATGTTCACTTAATTTTACCTTCTCCAATGACTTTGGAATCTCATACACTTTCAATGCTTTAACATTATCCACTAGCTGTAAATCTCTTATCTTTAAAAATCCTTCTATTTCTCTCCAACCAAAATCCCTACACATAATAAAAAAGAATCAGATTCCAAATTTGATTTAGTCTTGGGATTTTAAATGGCTTCTCCCACTATTCTATCCAACCTACCATGTTATTAGACAACACCCAAACCACCCCATATTCTTTATTATATCATACAATATTTTGAGGGAGTATTTACATTCTAGTATGATGTGATTCACCTATTCCTCATGAGATTCATAAAGGTAACATAGTTTAGATAATAATAAACCAATTTTATGTAGGTTATCTATTAGGAAAATCTTGTTTTGTACTGCCAACCGAAAAAAAATTGTTAACTTTCGTATTGCTTTCCTTCCCTAAAATTGATCCCATTGAAAGCCTACTAGGAACTATAAGTGAAATATCATAGGTAAACTTAATAGTGAACAAACCTTCTTGAGTATCTTCCCATACAATTGTATCCTTATCCAAATTGGGGCATACATAATAAGCTTTCAAATTAGGTATTAGGTTTTATATAGCTTACTCATACTAATTATGGATCCTCATCTCCTTATATGTTACCTCTTATCCTTCTATAGCTAAATAATCACTCATAATATTCCCATAATTATGTTCCAACTCTACTTTGATTCTTACTAATTCCTCATTCTTCATTAAAGGATACTTCTCCAACCACACATCTTCCCAAAAGTGGACAAACCTACCACTCCCTACCTTCCATCGAATGCCTTTCCATAACATCTCTATAACCTTTACTATGTGGCTCCTTAACAAAGATCCCCGAAAAGGCTTTAGTGTGGTAAAAAACCTACTATCCTCTTGGTTTTTAAGGTATTTGTCTCTTTTACAAACTACTTTTTATATAGATTTTATGAAATAATAAAGATAGAGAAAAAAAAGAATTCAGAAAATTAATAATAAAAATAATATTTATATGTTTATTCAAAACTATTTATTATGTAATTTTATGTTTATTCTCATTTTCTCTCAACCATAACAATTATAACACTAATATTTGTATGAATTTGACTAATTTTTTTTTTTTTTTTGTGGTTAGGGTAAAATATGAGTTTTTGAAAGGGCTCAAACCCTTTTACAATCCTAGACTGGTTTGGCCAGTCTTACCAACCCAAAATCCTCATATTTGAAGGCTACAAGACATACAAAAAATTGAACTACCTTGTTTCAAAAATCTACAAATTTAAATTCATTACCATACTTTTTACATTTATATCTTTGAAGAGTCTCCAAAAAATGGAACCCTTAATAGACAAGTCCATAGAACTCTAGAAAATGGAACCCTCACTAGACAAATCCACATATCTTCAAAAAATAGAATTTGAAGTAGACAAAACCACAAGCATCCATAAAATGGAAACCTCAACAGGAAAATCCCATGAAAACCCAAACCAAAATATTTCTCACTCAAAACCTTACAATGCATCCTTAAAATCACAAATGCATAAAAATCTATAAAATGGGACCCTCGACAAACAAGTCCATAGATCTCTAAAAAATGGAATTCTCAATAGACAAGTCCATAGATCTCAAAAATATGGAACCCTTATAGAAAAATCCATAGATATTTAAAAAATTAAACCCTCAACAGACAAGTCCACAAATCTCCAAAAAGTGGAACCCTCAACAGACAAATCCACAAATCTCTAGAGAATGGAACCCTTAACATACAAATCTACAAATCTCCAAAAAAAAAAACTCTTAGCAGATAAATCCCTCAAAAACTCAAACCGATAATTTATTAAACTTATTATGAATGAAAGCAATAAAATCCCATAGATACCCAAAAATAAATTAAAAAAGGAACCCTCAACAAACAAGTCCACATATCTCTAAAAAACAATATAATAATTAGAAATTTTACCTAGTGAATTGAATTTCCAAAACTTCTTCCTTCTTTGCCACTAAGAGTACATTTGGATGAATCCCATTTGGTCGTACCCATATTTTATCTTCCTATCTAAGAGCTTCCCAATTGGCTAGTCAATCGACCACCCCATTTCCTTCTCTATACACATGTACCAATTGAAATTCTTCTAGTGAATTCTAAGATTTTAGTGTATCTATTTCTTTGTCTACTAATCTAGCTCACCATTGTCCTTTTATTGAGGTAGTTAAAAATATTTAGTGAATCTCCCTCAATTATTAATTTCTTAACCCCCAACTAAACTACCATATTTACTCCTACCAAGACTACTCTAGATTCACCCTGATGACTGGTCATAATGCCCAAGTATTTACTCATTGCTCTTATCACCATTCCTTGTCTAGCCCTTAGAATTGCTCCTCCTCTATCCTTCCTCGGGTTGCCTTTAGAAGCCCCATCAAAATTTAACCTCAACCATCCTTGTTAGGGTGGTTTCTACTTGGTCAAGCTCCTCAAGTCTCTCAAGGATTCCATTCATCCCAACTAGACTTAGGTTCCAACATTCACTTAATTTTACCTTCTCCAATGAATTTGGACTCCCATACACTTTCAATGCTTCAACATTCTCCACTATGAATGCTATGATGTGTTTTCTATTCCTAGCTATAAATCTCTTCTCCTATTTAAAAATCATTCTATTTCTCTCCAACCAAACTCCCTACACATAATAAAAAGGAATACGATTCTATATTTATTTTAGTCTTGGGATTTTAAATGGCTTTTTCCACTATTCTATCCAACCTACCATGTTATTAGACAACACCCAAAACACCTTCATCTTCTTTATTATATCATACAATATTTTTAGGGAACATTTACATTATAAATATATGTGATTCACTTATTCCTCATGATATTCATAAAGGTAACATCTTTTAGGGAATAATAAATCCATTTTATGTAGGTTATCTATTGTTAAAATATTTTTTTGGACCGCCAACCAAAGAATTTTTTTAAACTTTGGTATTGCTTTCCTTCCCTATAATCGATCCCATTGAAAGACTACTAGGAACTATAAGTGAAATATCATAGGTCGACTTAATAGTGAAAAACCATTCATGAGTAGCTTCCCATACTATTGTATCCTTATCCAAATTTGGATATACATAATAATATTTAAATTTAGGTATTAGATTTTATATAGCTTACTCATACTAATTATGGATCCTCATCTCCTTCCATCTTACCTCTTATCCTTCTATAGCTAAATAATCACTCATAATATTATCATAATTATGTTCCAACTCTACTTTGATTCTTACTAATTCCTCATTCTTCACTAAAGGATACTTCTCAAACCACACATCTTCCCAAAAAGTGGACAAACTTACCACTCCTTACCTTCCATCAAATTCTTTTCCATAGAATCTCTATAACCTTTACTATATGGCTCCATAACAAATATCCCCAAAAAGGCTTTCATATGGTAAAAACCTACTATCCTCTTGGTTGTTAAGGTATTTGTCTCTTTTAAAACTACTTCTTATATGGACTTCTTGAAATAATAAAGATAGAGAAAAAAAGGAATTAAAAAAATTAATAAGAAAAATAGTATTTAGACGTTTATTCAAAACTATTTATTATGTAATTAGATGTTTATTATAATTTTATCTCAACCATAACAATTATAAAACTAATATTTGTATGAATTTGGCTAAAAAATTATTATTTTTTATCTAGGATAAAATATGGGTTTTTGAAAGGGGTCAAACCCTATTAAAATCCTAGACTGGTTTGTCCAGTCTTACCAACCACAAAGCCTCATATTTGAAGGCTATAGGACATCTAAAAAATTGAACTACCCTGTTTTAAAACTATACAAATTTAAATTCATTACCATCCTATTTACATTCAAATCTTTGAAGAGTATTCAAAAAATGGAACCCTCAATAGACAAGTACATAGAGCTCTAGAAAATGGAACCCTCACTAGACAATTTCACATATCTTCAAAAAATGGAATTCGAAGTAGACAAAACCACAAGTCTCCATAAAATGAAAACCTCAATAGGTGAATCCCATGAAAACCCAAACCAAAATATTTCTCACTCAGAACCTCATAATGCATCTATAAAATCACAAATGCATAAAATTGTATAAAATGAGACCCTCAAAAGACAAGTCCTTAGATCTCCAAAAAATGGAACCCTCAACAGACAAGACCATAGATCTCAAAAATATGGAACCCTCATAGAAAAATCCATATATCTCTAAAAAATGGAACTCTCAACAAACAAGTCCATAAATCTCCAAAAAATGGAATCCTCAACAGACAAATCCACAAATCTCTAGAGAATGGAACCCTTAACATACAAATCCATAAATATCCAAAAAAAAAAAACTCTTAGTAGAAGAATGCCTCAAAAACCCAAACTGATAAATTTATGAACTTCTTATGACTAAAATCAAGAAAATCCCATAGATATCCAAAAACAAATTAAAAAAAGAACCCTCAAAAAACAAGTCCACATATCTCTAAAAATAATCTAAAAATTAGAACTTTTACCTAGTGAATTGAATTTATAAAACTTCTCACTTATTTGCTATTAAGAGTACATCTGGATGGATACCATTTGGCAGCATCCATATTTTATCTTCCTCTCTAAGATCTTCCCAATTGGCTAGCCCATCAACCATCCGATTTCCTTCTCTATACCCATGTACCAATTGAAATTTGTCTAGTGAATTTTGGGATCTTAGTGAATCTATTACTTTATCTACTACTCTAGTTCACCATTGTTCTTTTATTGAGGCAATTAAAAGTATTTATTGAATCTCTATCAGTTATTAATTTCTAAGCCTCCAACTAAACTACCATCTTTACTCCTACCAAGACTACTATAGCTTCACCTTGATGATTGGTCATAGTACCCAAGTATTTACTCATTGCTCTTATCACCATTCCTTATCTATCCCTTAGCATTGCTCCTCCTCTAGCCTTCCTCAAGTTGCATTTAGAAGCCCTATCAAAATTTAGCTTTAAACATCCTTGTTTGGGTGGTTGCCACTTGGTCAAGCTCCTCAAGTCTCCTCGGGGATTGTCATTCACCCCAACTAGACTTAGGTTCCAATGTTCACTTAATTCTGTATTCTCCAATGAATTTGGAATCTCATACACTTTCAATGCTTTAATATTATCCACTATGAATGCTATGATGTGTTTTCTATTTCTAGTTGTAAACCCCTTCTCCTCTTTAAAAATCCTTCTATTTATCTCAAACCAAACTCCCTACACATAATAAAAATAAATCAGATTCCAAATCTATTTTAATATTGGGATTTCAAATGGCTTCTCCCACTATTCTATCCAACCTACCATCTTAGTAGGTAACACCCAACCACCCCCATCTTATTTATTATATCATACAATATTTTGAGGGTGTATGTACATTTCAAATAGATGTGATTCACCTATTCCTCATGAGATTCATAAAGGTAACATCTATTAGGGAATAATAAACCCATTTTATATAGGTTATCTATTGTTAAAATATTGTTTTAGACCACCAATTGAAGAAAAAATGTTAACTTTGGTATTGCTTTCCTTTCCTATAATTGATCCCATTGAAAGTCTACCAGGAACAATAAGTGAAATATCATAGGTCGACTTAATAGTGAACAACCCTTCCTTAGTAGCTTTCCATACTATTGTATTCTTAACCAAGTTTGGGTATACATAATAAGCTTTAAATTTAGGTATTAGATTTTAAATAGCTTACTCATACTAATTATGGATCCTCATCTTCTTCCATATTACCTCTTCTCCTTTTATAGATAAATAATCACTCATAATATTCCTATATTAATGTTCCAACTCTACTTTGATTCTTACTAATTTTTATTCTTCACTAAAGGATACTTCTCCAACCATACATCTTCCCAAAAGTAGACAGACCTGCCACTCCCTACCCTCCATAAAATACCTTTACATAACATCTCTATAACCTTTACTATGTGGCTCCATAATGAAGATCCTTGACAAGGCTTTAGTGTGGTAAAAAATCTACTATCCTCTTGGTTGTTAAGGTATTTATCTCTTTTAAACACTTCTTATATAGACTTCTTGAAATAATAAATATAGATTTTTTTTTTAAAAATTAATAAGAAAAATAATATTTATGAACAAACAACAAAATATCTCTAAAATCTACAAAAAATATCGTAAAGAAATTTAAAAAACTAAGATATCTTAAATAATTATATGAGGTTCTCACACTTATTAATGACACAATTGACCTTAATTCTATGAAATAATTTTTTTATATGGTTAGTGATATAAAAAATCAATAAATAACTCACAAACGATAAAAGTAAAACATACTATAATTCATTAAGTTGAAATAACTAGAATAGTGATAATTTCTTAATATATTATTTTTGAGTTCTATTAGGTACCATCACTTTCATCAAAATATCAAAACATTATATTTGCTGATAATTCAACTATACCATATCCAAAAAAAGGTTCCATGAGTTGTTTCCACATTTTCATTCTAAGGAAGATACTTTCTAGCCCCCTCTACTTCCCTCGCCATTACTTTTCTTTATCAAATCCTTGATATTTTTCATCAAGCAATAAAATATCTCTTAGTAAATTACGTTCTAAAATTTTAATTTTGCTAATCTAAGGATCAACACTATAGTTGGCTAAATTACCAGTCGCCTTATTTTCATTTCCATAGATATGTTTAATTTCCAATATATTACCTTTATCAATTATTGATGTACATCAAGAATAATGATACTAATGATCTAATCTCCACATCTATTTTTCTTGACAAGATTAATAATAATATGTGAATCTCTCTCAATAAAAATATATCTCCATCCTTTTAAATGGAAATATTGATGCTTACAAGAATCCTAAAGTTCCATATGATTCCAAGCAGGCGAGGATAATTTTGCTTTCATAATTATCTTCCACTAACTTCACCAATTTTTTCTTTGGAAGAACCATCAAAATTAAGTTTGATGAATCCAAATTATTGATATTTCTATTTTACCATTACTCCATTATCTCATATCAACTTCTATGTTTATTCAAAATCTTATCACCAAGATGTAAGTGCATTTATTTTGCACCCAAAACTTTCCATTATGAGCACCATAGCAAAAAAAACTGTACAAGAGAGGCAAAAATATAATACCAAACTTGAAGATGATTTGGATATTTGTTTTCAAATATTCTATTCCTTCTTTTGGTCTATCCAATAAACATTAGTAGGAACAACACTCCATCCATTGCCTAATATTTTTGCTTTGAAAAAGTAATCCAATGCTACATCACTTCTTCTACTATCCATGCAAAAACCTAATAGATTCACATTTTCCAAAAACTAAACCTAATAGTCAAAGCAAAAGGATAACGAAGAAATATACAATCTAATGGTTCTAGCACACAAAGCACACATAAAAGCTCCATGATAACCCTTTATTTATAAGCTATCATTATTAAAATATTTATTTTGACCATTAAACAAAGGAATGTTGAGGCCTTGGAGAGGGGCTTAAGTGACTAAATATTCTTTCAATTGAAATCCTTAGGATCAAGGCTTCAAATTACTCCAAAGCCTTATCTATGAACTTGATTAAGTATCCACTATCTCTTGATATATTTTAAACGAAGTCCTCTTTCTATGACAAATAGAAATCTCAAAGCATATTTTGTAGTTCATCAACTAATTGTTTATGGTCTTGTCCATTAATTAGATTGCGTAGTAGTCCAACTACTACTATTACACTTTGAAAATAAGAACAACCATGAAGACAAAAGTAGGGGAAAAATATATAATGATTCATCTCAAAAGTAAATACTAGAAAGCAACCTTAGAAGAGAGGAGAAAGAGACACCACTTCAAAATTTATTTCAAAAGGTGTGATTCGTTCACAAATTTGGAAAACTATAGGAACTCCTACTTTTTTTGCTTCTACCTATGATTTACCTACTTCTGATGGTTTCTTAAGCCTTAATGTTAATATAAAAACCACATGATAAAATTCTTAGGATCAAATATGAGATAACCACAATATAGTAAGATCAAGATAATGATGTAAGTAGAATAATATGAGCCAATTAATATATAAATCAAGGCTATCAATATATCAAATAATATTCATTAATAAGAAAAAATATGAATATTTGCATACTATTTTTTAAGCACTTGAGAAGAAATACAAAGTCTCAAGGAGCATAGAAGTAGCAAAGAAAACATACAAATTTGACCAAGGAGCTTGAGAAGTCTATGGAGGATCTTGATAAGAATTCTGCTAAGGAGAGTAAGAAAAAGTTTGTCAAGAAGCCTTAGGAGAAGTTTATCGAGGAGCCTGAGGAGGAGCCTATCAAGGATCTTGAGGAGAAATTTGCCAAGGAGCCTAAGAAGAAACTTAATGTATAGCCTGAAAAGACACCTGAGAGGAGATACAAAGTAAGGAAGTTCAAAAAATAAAGGAGAAAAAATTCTTGCAAATATAAAATTACTCCAAATTTGAAATGCCTGCCTTGACAAAGCATCAATTTGCCCTTGCTCTGAAAAGTAATAAGATTAAAATGCTTAGCTATTTTCAAGGTAAGGATTATGAGTTAAATTTGAGTGATGTTATTTCAATTTTGGGCATGTTTTTATAAGAGGGAAAGCATTTCAATATTCGTTTAATTTATGCTTTGGAGAAAAAAGGAAAATATTAATTTTTGATGAATGAAGGTTTGCATGAATTAATGGTGGAGAAGATTAATTGATCAAGGGATTTAAAATACACTTTAGGAGATATAAGAAGAGGATTTAATATTTAAATGATATTGTGAATTAAAATTTTGAATGAAAGGAAGGAATGGATTATATGTTTGAGAGATATAAGGAAACAAAGAATTTAAAATATGCATTGAAGTTAAATTTGAAATTAGAATTAATTGGAGTAAGGGTGGAATTAAGATTTGAAGGAGTAATTAAAGAAAATAATTAAATTTTAGAGATAATAATTAATTAAACTAAATGATTACTATTGTGTCAAATATGGATCCATGAGAGTTCGCACACAGATAGGTCCGAACAATTTTATGGACTATCAATTTTGTTAATGCATGGAAATTTTGGTCGCTACCCCAACCTTAATTAAAAACTAGGAAGCATCTTGCCAAACATAAAATTAACTAAGGTAAGGAAGTCTAGCCAGTAAAAAATGGCTAGGTTTAGACTATATGGGTTCATACTAACTGGGCTAATGGGTGAATGAGCATCTTATAGTGAATGGAGGCTATGTAGCCTTACAATAGCTTTGACCAGTTCCTTGACATACTTAGTGATAGAGGATAGTATCTACAGTTGATAATGACAAAAGAAGAGGACTCTTGGTCAGGTTACTTTCAAGGAAGACCATGCATGTCAGAGGTAGGGGACACTTGGACACTCTACTTAGCCATCTAAGGAAAGGTAGTTATAGGAAAACAACAACCAGTATCCTAAAACTTGTAATAGCATCTCTCACCACTAATCATGAGCAAAACTCCTTCTAAATTCAATAGCTAGCACAACAACAAGGCATAGTGAGAGAAGTTGAGCATGTTTAATTAGCACAAATCTATTGAAGACGTGCCTACTATAGATGGTGGGTGGTGTAGATTAACAATTGGTGTAGGTTGAGCTGAAAGTGACATCCACTCCTTTCAAGCATGTTAATAAAGCACGAGTTCTAGATAGGGCCAAGCTATATCGATATTGTTAGGCCTTCCTTGTAATCATTAGCTAGGATAGTATAGTGATCCACATATAATAACATTTATCTCAGTATGAGGTTCAACAATTTTAATGTCTTTCTATTGTATATTATGCAATTCTACTTTACAATTTTAATAAATCAACTTGCCATTTAACCTTTGCTAGCATTGTGCTGTTTAATTCTTATGTATGTGGATGCTCTATAGGCCTTAGATATTTTTGTAAAATCTCTTTGGAGGTCTAGTAGAATAAATATTAGGCCCAAGCTATTGGAATATTAGGGATGCTTAGTGTCTGATTGTGTGGTTTTGCTTTCTTCTATAAAAGTTGCTTAGGGTGCTAAGAGCTATTGGAGTAGTGGAGGGCATGATCTTGGGCTCAATTCATATTCAATGATACTTTATACAATAATAGGTATGTTAGGCCTTACATGTAGTATAGTTTTAGTGTGTGTTACATGGTATATGGTAATGCTGTTAGCCAAATGTCGTTTACCTCTAATCTACAATTTCCATCCCTAACCATCCATTTATTACTCTAATCTTCCCCATATTTTTATTTTTTTTTATAACAAGGAATTGACCTTATACAAAGGTTGCTTAAGGATAAATCCTAAACCATACAATCTTGGCCTTGTGGTCAAACGATGTACTCCTATCCATTAGGGCGATCATAGACCAAGAGCAAATAGTAAAATTTTCCTTTTTGAATCACAATTTCTAAAAGAAATAAACTTCACATCATTGAAATAAAAATGAAATCAATTCTTATTGTTTGGAAACTTTGGGAAATAGTGAAAAGAATAAAGAACAAGTTGGAAGATAAAAGAGAGAAACAAAAATTTGAAGAAGATAATGTGAAAGCATTTATGCTAATCACATTTGGGATAATTGATGAAATTCAACCATATATAAGTGAATCAAAGACTTCAACAATTGCTTGGGAGAAATTATGTAAAATATTTGAAAGAAAGAACAGAGCAACTATCATGCATTTGTATTCACAATTGTATTAATTAAATGTTATTATTGGAGAAACTATATAACTATTTCTTTGAAGGATAGCAAAATTAATAGTTAAATTATTAACTTTGGGAAAAATGTGGAAGATAATATTTTTGTCCAATTTACATTAAGAGAACTTGTAGAGACTTTCAAACATCTAGTCACTTCACTGCAAGTGCTGAATGAGATCATGACCTTTGATGACTTAGTTAATGTTCTTCAATAATATGAAGTAAAGAATCTAGTCAATGATGAGATGACTAATAATGCTTTGATGTCAAAGGAAAATGTATTATGTAACATAGTACCATCATTACAATATCATCTTGAATGGAGATAGAGATATTATCACATATGCAATAAAAAAGGTCATACTATAGAGAGAAATATCATTTCGTAATATAGAGAACGGGTCTCCTCCCACTCAAGCCTCTCAGATTAGCTAGGAAAACATCTACACAAAATAATCAAAAGACCTAGATCCATAAATCGGGTCAGCTATAGGTTCCTGACACTAGGAGACAGAACCAGATATCGAACCTTAACCAAATCCTCTTGGTCAGGAAGATAGAGTCTTAGGAGTAGAGGATGACCTATCAAAACCCTCTTAAAATTATGTAGAGATAGTAAACCCTAACCCTAGTCTAACGACTGGGCCTAAAGCAGAGTTGTTCCATTTCAATGGCAACCTCAAGATCCCTTGCAAAGTCATGTCCAAAGTGCTCGACCGAAACTCAAACTCACTGGCTGGTAAGTTTCTTGGATCACGCCCTGAAATGGAATCCATTCGCAAGTGGGTCAACACCTCTTAGCGCCCTACGGGATCCTTGGAGCTATTTTCCCTTACTAGAGTATTTTTTCTAATCCATCTAAATGATCCTGTAGAATAAATGAATTATCACTAGAGGGCCTTGGTTATATGGTCAGAGGGGCATTATCCTACGCAAATGGGGAGTTGAATTCAACCTAGCAACCTAGAGCATTAACTTTGCTCCAATCTGGGTCTGCCTCCCTGGTCTTCCCATTAAATTTTGGCATGAAGACATACTTCGTGATATAGCGAGAAGCATTGGAGAGCTCATATCCTTCGACTCCCAATGCACATTGAGACTCAAATGACTCAGGCTCGCATGTGTGTTAATGACAATTTGGATGCTAATATGCCATCACCAATCAATCTCATATCTAAGGTTTGTACCTTTACCCAAACTATTGATTATGAGAATAAACTTGCATTTTGTAATCATTATTCCAATCAGGTTCACCTTCCCTCCTAGTGCCCATCCTAACCCCCTGCTACCTCCTCTAGAAGTAATCACCAGGATTCCAAAACCCTTCATCCCTAGGGCTTCGAGCCTACCCTAAACCCTCATAGCCCCTCGTTAAAGGCCCCTAGTAGTGAGAATGCCCCTCTATATCCCCAAGTTGAACCCCTCCCCCTATAGCCTGAATATCCCTATATCAAACCACTTTTCCCCCTATCCTTCGATGACCCTTCCACTGACTCCCCTAAAATGGGCTTCAACTATCCACCGTGCCCACCTCCCTCCCTGCCTCCCCCACTTGCATATCGACATCCATGTATTCCCCCCATCCCCAAGCACCTATTATCCTAGTCCTCTTCCTTCCTGCCCCCTCAAAAAATCTATGGTGAATGTGGGATCAATTAAGAAGAGGGGTCATCCCTCGATTCAGGATATCAAAAATAGGAAATCCCTAAACGACATCACAAATGGAACCCAACTCACTCTTAGGGAGTCCTCCTAGCTTTTGGAGAACCAAGAACATATCAAAACCAATATTTCTTCCATCAGTGAAAGGGAAGCACACATAAACCAAAATCACCAAATAAAGATCCTCTCATGGAACGCGAGAGACATCATGGGTGAAACAAGCAGTGCTTGGTCAAGTCCATGAGGAAGGAACATAGACCTACAATCATTATCCTTCAAGAAATAAAACTAGATTCTCAAAATATTTCTTCTATATAAAACTACATATGGAGGGACTCGACCTCCTACTTTATTTCAGCCAACAAAGCCTTAATAGGTCTTTTGTACCTATGGGACCTAGCCAAGATTGAGGGGATAGTGTTGTCAATGATTGAAAGCTACATCAATATTTTTTTCTCCAATAAGGATGATGGAGATCGGTGGGTCCTATCAAATATGTATACTCCAAAATATTCCTCTCGGAGAATCTCTTTATGGAATTCCCTCAACCAACTGTGAGAATTTTTTTCTATAGAGGCTTGGATGCTGGATGGGGACTTCAACTCCCCTCTTTTCCCCTTCGACAAGAAAGGAGGGACTCTAATCATTGAAATATTATATGAGAAGTTTGCAAGATTTGTAGACAACAATGAATTGATGGATGTTAATATTAGAGGGACAAGATTCACCTCGACCAACCACAGGAAAGGCGACCAGTTGATCCATATGTGACTAGAATGCATCCTTATTTCTGTTAAAGCCATCCCATTTTTTGGTGATGCACTCATGAGCTCTCTCCCGAGGATTGTATTTGACAACAATCCCCTCCTCCTAGAGAGTCAACCACATACCTCATCCATCAAATCCCCATTCAAATTTGAAGCAATGTGGCTCCATGACCCGAACATTAGATCTCTTGTTGCTCAATGGTGGGCCAGGCCTTTCTACGGATCCAAAATATCCTAGATAAGCAATAAAATTTGGAATGTAAAATATAATCTCAAAATATGGAATAAATATGTGTTTGGAAATATCTTTCAAAAGAAGCAACATATCCAATCCTAACTCTAGGACATTGAGATAACTATTCAGGACGATGACCTGAAACCCACCCTCCAAGATGCTAAGAGAATCCTCTTGTATTATTATCACAACATTCTAAGAAGCAAGGAATTTTTATGGAAGAAAAAATCTAGAGTAACTTGGCTCAAAGAATGCGACTTGAATACCAAGTTTTTTCATACCACAATAGCGAGACACAGGGGCAACAACAAGATCAGGGAGCTAGTTCAGTAGGATGACCAAGTGCTTTCTGACATCCAGGGAATCAGAGCAATGGTAGTTATTTTCTTCAAGGAGCTCCTTCGGCACCTCCTAAATATGACTACCATACTTCTAAGAGCCTCTTGGAGCATATCCCAAGGTTAGTCACTATGGACCAGAACCGTATGCTTCCTGCTACCCTTTATGTTGAAGAAATTAGGTCTACTATTTTTTCCATGCAAGGGGGAAAATCTCCAGGTTTGAATGGGTTCCCTCCATATTTTTTTAGCAATTTTGTTATATCCTAGGCCCGGATGTGGTTTTGACAATACAAAAAATGTAGGAAGATAAGGTGATCCCAGGAGACGTCAACTCCACCTTCCTAGCCCTCATCCCCAAAGTCAACCAGGATTGCACTATTGAAGAGTTATACCCAAAATTATTTCTAGAATAATAATGCAAAATTAAATAATTTAGAAGAAAATAACAACTCACAAAATACATGCACATAGAACACAAGAGATTTATCCTGGTTCACCCAATATGGGTTACTTCTAGCAAACAAGAGCCACACCTCCTTTTCTATTATTGTTCACCCTCTTCCCAAAATGGGACATTACAATCAATATAAAGGAAACTCTTACAACCCTAAACCACAATGTGGTATTAGAATCCTATGGGCACAATACCATGGGCTAAAACCACCCATACTCAAAAATCATGAGAATCCCACAAATGCCTCTAAAAATATCTCCGAGAATATCTTCAAAAATATCTTTGAAAATATCACCAAAGCAGGGGCCTCATGTATAGTACTTCCTTTGCAAAGGATGAGATACATCCAACATTCTCCCATTTGTTGAATATTTTTTAGAATGGTTGTAATCAATGTTAGTTCCAACACTTGGTCTTGCCAGACCCATTTCAACTGTACAAAACATGCACTTTTCTGTGCTAATTACCTTGGTTAAAGAATTTGCAACATTTTTCTTGGTATCCACTTTTTCGAGTAACACTTTCTTTTGTTCAATCATGTCCCTACTGAAGTGGTACTTTGTATCAATGTGCTTTGTTTTTGAATGGTAAGCAGGGTTCTTTGCTAGAAATATAGCACTTTGGCTATCACAATTTATCTTCATAGCTCCTTGAAAGAACCTAGTATCAACACATAGTATTTTTAGCCATACCGCTTCCTTACTTGCATCAGTGGCTACCATGTACTCAGCTTCAGTGGTTGAAAGAGCAACAATAGTTTACATTTTTCTCATCCAACTTACAACCCCTCCAAATAAGTTGAATACATATGCACTAGTAGATATTCTATTGTCAAGATCTCCAACCCAATCTACATCAACAAAACCTTCTATATCCAAGGATTTATTTTATTTACCTGTACCTTCATAACATATTGAAAAATTAAATGTACCACGCAAATATCTAAAAACCCTTTTTACAACAGTCCAATGCTCTTTACCAGGTTTAGACATATATCTGATCAAAACTCCCACTGCATGGGCAATATCTGATCTAGTGCACACCATGGCATATATTAAACTCCCTACAACATTTGCATAAGGAACATGAGATATTTCTTCTACCTCTTATTCTATTTTTGGACATTGTTCAGCAGACAACTTTGCACCCAAAGGAATAGGTACCTTCATTGGTTTGCAATCCTGCATACTAAATCTCTTCAATACTGTCTCAACATACTTTTTATGATTCAACCACAACTTTCTGTTTGAACGATCTCTATTTATTTGCATACCCAAAATAAAATTTGTAGGGCCAAGATATTTCATGTCAAACTATGATGCTAACTAAGACTTCACTTCCTTGATCATTTCCTTACTATTTCCAATTAGTAACATATCATCAACATACAAAATTATAATGACAAGTTCATTACCAATTTTATTTGAGTATACACAATTATCAACATTGCTACAAACAAAATCAAGTCCTAAAACATAAGTATCAAATTTTTGATACCAAATTCGGTGACTGCTTCAGTTCGTACAGATATTTCCTTAACTTACATACAAAATCCTCCTTTCCTTAAACAATGAATCCTTTAGGCTATCTCATATAGATTTCTTCCTCTAAATATCCATGAAGGAATGTAGTTTTTACATCCATTTGCTCTATTTCAAGATCAAATGCAACAACCACAAATAAAATAAATCTTATTGATGTTAGCTTTGCAACAAGAGAAAATACTTCACCATAATCAATTCCTTCTACCTGAGAATAGCCTTTAGCAACCAGACAAGCTTTATATTTCTCCACTTTACCTTCAACATTTTGCTTCTTCTTGAAGATCCATTTGCAACCTATTGCTTTTCTTCCACAAGGTAATTTTACTAGATCCCATGTATTGTTCTTTTTAGGTCCATCATTTCCTCATTCATGGCTTCTTCCCAAAGGTTTACCTCTTTAGAATTAACAACTTCTCTAATTGTTCTAGGATATTCATTAGTAACAGATAAAACAAAGGAAGAAGGAAAATAAGATGGACTATACCTTTCAGTTTGCCTTCTATCTCGTGTTGATCTCCTTACCACAGGTGTATGAACCTCTAATTCATCCTCTTTCATTGAGTAGGATTATTCTTCCATGAGATTAAATTGCACCTTTTCAAGTTCTTCTTCTGTTACTTCCTTCTTATGATCACTTTTCATTTCTCTAAACACCACATCTCTATTGTAAACTATACTTTTAGTTTTTGTATTCCAAAATTTATATCCTTTAACACCATATTTATAACCAATAAAGATACATTTAACAACATTATTATCAAGCTTACTTATTTTCTCCTTTGGAATATGTATGCATCACAACCAAAAACTATAATATGTGAAAGAGAGGGTTTCTTACCAAACCATGCTTCAAATGGAGTTTGATCCGACAATGTTGATGTAGGAGGTCTATTTCATAAGTAACATGCCGCATTCACTACCTTTGCCTAGAATTCTTGTGCTAGACCAGCACCACTAATCATACTTCCAGCCTTTTCCATCAGTGATCTATTCAATGTCTCAATAACTCCATTTTGTTGAGGTGTATATGGAGTAGTCTTCTATCTTACAATACCACATTGCTTAGAAAAATCCTTAAATTTATTTGAACAATAATCTCCTCCATTATCAGACCTCAACACCTTAATCCATTTCTTAGTTTGATTTTCAACAAGTGCTTTAAATTCTATAAACTTATCAAACACTTCAAATTTAGTTTTAAGAAAATAAATTCATGCATATCTTGAAAAATCATCAATGAAAGAAACATAGTACTGTGATTATCCAAGGTATGGAATAGGAGCAGGACCAAAGATATCAGTATGAATCATATCTAATACCCATTTTGATCTTGCAACACGAGATGGGAAACTCACATGATTCTGCTTGCCATAAATACAATGTTCATAGAAATAAAAAACATTGATCAATTAGGGATACCTTGAACCATACCTTTCGTGTACAGGGTATGCAATCCATTTTCTCCAATATGTCCCATTATTTGATGCCAAAGCGTTGAACTTTTATCTGATTCAACCTCATGAATAGTTAAGCTATTACATTAATTTGTCATGGTGCTTCCCAATAGATTATACAAAGTTCCAATCTAAAATCCTCTTTCTAACACCATATATCCATGAAACATTTTGGATGAATCCTTACTAAAAATTATGTTCACTGTTGCATCAACCATTTTGCTTACATAAATTAAATTTCTAGCAAGGCCAGGATTATGCATCACACTTGGGAAGGTTTTAACCCTACCATCCTGCAATGATATTTTCACTCTTCCACAACTAATGATTCTAAGTAGTGAATCATATCCCAAAAGTACCTCCCCTCCATCATATATTTTATATTCACTAAACCACCCCCTATGAGGAGTCATATGAAAAGAGGCACCAGTATCGATTAACCAATCATTACTATTTGAACGTGTGGAGCAAGATGCCAAATATACATCCCCTCATTCATCAGTGGATTTATTTATCTCTGTGGAAGTGGATTCATCAGATCTCTTTCTAGAATCAACATTCTTTGATCTACATTCCTTCTTTATGTATCTAAGCTTACCACATTTCCAACATTTTCTCTCAAACCTTCCTTGAGACTTAGATATACATTTAGACTTAGATCTATCACTAGATCTCATTTTGTATATTTCCTTGGCATTCCCTCTCACTGTTGGTGCATCCTTTGATGTGCCATCCATGGCTTTTCTCCTCATATGCTCTAATAATAGATATGCCACAACATATTCAAACTTCAAAGTGGATGAAGTTGTACTACCAATTGCACAACTAGGGTATACCATAAATATGGTAGAGAGAATAGCAAAGTAATACATTTATCCTCCTCACTCAACTTAATTTCAATAGATGTAAGTTGACTTACCATTGTATTGAATGCATTAAGATGATCTGCTACTGAATCCCCTTCATTCATCCTAAGATTATACAATTTCTTCCAAAGGAATAATTTGTTCACCAGGGACTTAGATTGATACAGAGCCCCTAACTTCTCCTAGAGAGTATTTGTAGTAGCTTCTCTAGAAATATTGATTAAGACTGAATCTGCAAGGCACAGTCAAATTAAAATCCTTGCTTTCCAATTCAAATTTTCCCAATCTTCATTGGATATACTAACAAGTTTTTCTTCAGAGATAATAGACCACTGATATTTTTCCATGAGTAAATCCTCCATCTTTAACTTCCATAGCTCAAAATTTTTTCCATCAAATTTCTCAATCTCTATCCTTGATTGATTTAACATCATTTTACTTCAAGCTCCTATGTAAAACTCCCACTCCAGAATAGGTTTTCTATAACTCCTAGAAATCCTAGATCCTCTTCAAATGAACTGAAACCCTAGCAATAAATACGTCCCTCTATGGCTAACAACTTGGCTCTGATACCATATTGAAGAGTTATACCTAGACTTATTCTAGAATAATAATGCATAATTAAATAACTCAAAAGAAAATAAAAACTCACAAAATACATGCACATAGAATACAAGAGATTTATCCTGGTTCACCCAATATGGGTTACTTCCAGCAAACAAGAGCCACACCTCATTTTTTATTATTGTTCACCCTCTTACCGAAATGGGACATTACAATAAATATAAAGGAAACTCTTACAACCCTAAATCACATGGCATTAGAATCCTATGGGCACAATAACATGGGCTAAAACCACCCATACTAACAAATCATAGGAATCCCACCAATTTCACCGAATCAGGGGTCCCATGTATAATACTTCCTCTACAAAGAATGAGACACATCCAACATGCACCATATTTGACTTCCACCCCATCAGCCTATGCAATGTCCTATAAAAAATCCTCACCAAAGCCCTAGCCATTCGACTCAATATCATCCTACCCTCCATAATTTCCCCTAATAAAGGCAGTTCCATCCATGATAGGCAAATCACTGACAACATTATCATCATCCACGAACTCATCCATTCCATCTCCTTGAGCAACTAGGTAGGCCTCCTCCTTAAGCTCGATATGAACAAAGCCTTCAATAGAATCTCATAGGATTTCTTGTTGGTTGTCCTCCATAGATTTAGCTTCCATGCAGATTGGGTCGAGTTGATCAAAGGCAATATAACTCGATGAAATTTTCTATCCTGGTCAATAGTTATCCTATGGGCTACTTCAAGAATTTCAAAGGCCTTAGGCAAGGAGACCCCATATTCCACTTCCTTTTCATCATTGTTGCAGAGGCTCTTATCATGAATCTCACCCAGGCTTGTCTTGAAGGGTCCATAGCTGGCATAAAATCTACTTCCTCTCTTAAGGATGTGTCCCACAAATAGTTTATTGATGACACTATCCTGGCTACTCAAGCCTCGATTTCCCAAACCTAGTGCATCAAGTCCATCCTCTTATCCTTTGAGGCTGTGGCAGGATAGAAGGTGAACTTTTACAAAAGCAAGCTCTATTTTTTTAACACTCTAGCAAGACGACAAGCTCACATTGCTTCCACCCTTGGATGCTCCATTGGCACCCTCCCAAAAACTTACCTTAGATTCCCTCTCTTTGGAGGTCAGTCCAAAAAATCCCTTTGGAATCCCATCATTGAGTGCATTCAAAAAAGTTGGCTAGTTAGAAAGGTAGCCTCCTCAGTCAAGCTAGCAAGGCCACCCTTGTCAAAGCTACCCTGTAGAGCATTCCTATCTTCTTCATGTCTGTCTTCCAGATTCCTATCAAAGTCTAAAACCACATTGAACAACTCCAAAGGAACTTCCTTTGGTCTTAGTCAAAGAAAAAATAGAGGGTACATCTGGTGGCTTGAAACCAGGTATATACTGGGAAGGAGTATGGTGGTATTGGACTACGTAAGGTCCATAACATGAACCTGACACTCATCGCTAAGCAAGGATGGCGGGTCCTCACCAACAAAGACTCTCTGTGAGAATCCATCATCAAAGCTAAGTACCTTTGGTACAACCCAAAATTTTTAGATGATCCTCACCCAATCAAAGGGTACGCGGTTTGGAATTTCATCACCAAAATAAAGTAGATTATTCAAAAGGGTATCAAATGGAAACTCGATAATGGAGCCATAATCAGTTTTTGGAGTGCCCCCTAGATGGGAATCTGCCTGTTCCAGGAAAGAGAGGGCTTGGTGTGTCTTCGACCAGTAAAATATACCCTCTTCAGGAAAAAATTAAGTAATTTCCTCCTCCTAGAGTGTTCTTCCTGGAAGCCCCTTCCAATCGATGGCCTCTCAACTGATCAAAAACATGCCTCTACTACCCTGTCTAATATCCTCTACCTCTGTGTCATCCCATTTTCCCCTATGGATAACTCCATCCTTTGGGCTCCTTCCCCTTATGGCCTCTTTCCTATCAAGTTAGCTTATGCCCTATATAAAAACCTTGACCCCACTTGATTCCTATCCAAGATCATTTGGAAGCCTCACCTCACTCCCAAGGTTATTTTTTTCTTGTGGCTATCCATCCAGGATAAGATCCTCACCATCCCCAACCTTCATCATCGAGGCCTATCCCTCCCCAACCATTGCTACCTATGCCTCTCAAATTGTGAGTCCACCCAACACATTTTCACTTCCTACCCTTTCTCCCATTCCATCCTCTCCTCCATGTTCTCCTCGATCGACATATCTTGGATCCCACCCCTTTGGCTCAATGATATCTATTTCCAATGGCTAAACCCATTCAGAGGGTACAATTTAAAGACCTTATGGTCCCTTTACCTCCTACACTTCCTATGGGAGATCTAAAAAGAGTGCAATGCCCGAGCCTTAAAATATTTGTCTCACAAGGTGAGCCATGTCCTTGCCAGGATCATTGCTGCTGCAACTGAGAATATGTTGATCACTCATTGTAAATATGACTTGGAACCCATCCTAAAGTAATCATAGCTTCTACTCTCAACATACCAGAAGGCATCCATAACTAGATCCCATCAAGGTTGATCACTCCCTCATCAAATGGACTCCACCTTCAAGCTTCCTCAAGCTCAATATCTATAGTGCAACGAAAGGAAATTCAAGAGCTACAGGTGTAGGGGGCATCATTCGAGACCACAAGGGAAACATTATCCTAGCCTACATAGAGAACTTGGAGATCAATTCTAGCCACTTTATCGAGGCCTAGGCTCTCTACCAAGGCACCATATTGATCCACAATATTCAGGTTACCAAAATCATAGTAGAAGGTGATTCTCAAAACATTATAACCAACTTGTCCCATGGGTCCTCCATCTCATCATAGAACATTTCCAATATGATCATTGAAGTCAAGCAGTTGTTACACTATTTCTTAGACTCAAAAGTGACCCACATCTACAGGGAGGGTAACCGTGTGGCTGAACAGCTAGCCAACATCAGCACCTTAGAGTCTAGCCTTCAGGTGTGGATTGACTCCTTCCCCCAAGTGATCATTGATGCCAATATAATTGACCTCACCAATCAGTGAGTCAAAGTGGTCCAGCGTGGGAAATCTAAACCATAGGTTTTACGACTGAACCCACCCACACATATTGATTTGTCAAACTAGCACCAACATGGCACGTCCCCTCAGTGGCACCATTAGGCTGACATTAGTTCATATCTCACATGTAAAATTATTTAGGTTGAAGCTTTCCCATGTGTTTCTTCCCAATATTTGTGTGAGTAGATATTTTTGTAGTTATAGCTAGTTGTCATCCTATAATTGGAGCCTCATTCATGAGATCATGCTCACATGGAATCAAGAGAGTTACTGTACTAAAAGGAGTCACCTTAGAACTAAATTTACCCCTATTTCTAGTGGTGATAAGTATGCTTGGACATTGGGAATGTTGGCCCCTGATGCTCGTGTCCTCGATCAAGTCATCGCAGTGATCCCCATACCCCCTAGCTACTCAATGTGTTTCCTTAATTTTAGCCAATCTTTGTTGGCTCTTTGTGTCCTCTCCAATATTTTTTTGGCTAGGTGCACTATCAAAACTAGTGTGGGCATGGTTGTTTAGCTATTCCACCTTGTGGTGATTTTCCACATCACCTACTTTGCTCTTATCTGCCACATTCACCATCCCACCAAGGATGTTTATTCTTGTCATCATGACCCATACTCATACACCTCTAGATCCAGTTATAGTGTCATTTCCAAGTGCCTCCACCTGGCTCTCCCTATTTTTTGGAGTGCCCTTCCACCCGTGCCACCATATTTTTGCTTGATTTGGGTGATTTTGAGCATGAGCTACATTGGATAGGGGACTCTACTAGTGTTTTAGCATTTATTTATTTCCACCACCCTTAATTCTCATTATTTTTACCACCCTCTCATATTCTACCTATTATATCGTCCTTTGTTACTTTCAAGTGTCGTAACCATGGCTGAAATTGAGCCTACGTCCCTCCAGTTAACCCCCCTAGTCGAGGATATTTTTAGGGACCACGACCTCCTAAATTTTTTGCAAACATTTCATGGGGCCAACCCAAACCTATCCATGGACTTTATTCATTCATGGAATTTGGGGCATGTTGTCATTCGTGGTATGGGTTTCACTATTACAGTGGACCTCCTGGTGAAGGTAATTGACCTCCCTAACGATGGTGAGATCATCAACCAGGAGAAAAATTCCCTTCAAGGGAAATTGGCTTTGTTAAGAGATAAAGGAGAATCCCTAGGCAAAGAGAAATATGGAATTTTCAGAGAGATGCTCCTAAATCCTTGGGACACAGTGATGATAACAGTACTGTAGTACTTCACTCTCGACAATACATCTACTGTATTGTGGAGTTTCCACCTTGATTTTTTAAACCACCTTAGAGGAAAGAAAACCATTAAAATTACTGAGTATATGTTCAAGTCTATGGAGAGGTCAATGTTGAGCATTAAAAGGGGGGCCTCCTCCTCCCCCCTCTATCAAGGCCTTCACTGCGTGATATTCAGGTTTGTGGAGGCAAAATAGAACCAAAAAGTGATAGTGCCAGGTAGGCCTCCCCTCCTTGTCGAAGGTCCATCTAATGCTCGAGAAAAAGTTGGGGTAGCTACCCCAGCCCTCCCCCACCCATCGACACCCTGAGCACAGTAGTCAGGATGGACGAAATCCTGGTTTCTTAGAAGGTCAAACCCCGTCGATACCCCATTCGTGCCAAGGTAGGAAGTAGTACGAGGAAGGTTTATCTCATTATCGATGATACCTTAGATGAATCCCTCTCCTTCTAGACTAAAAAAGAGAAGGTAACTAGGTTTATGGCTTACAGATAAGGGACCTCTACACAGACAACCCTCCTGGATTTGTGTATGATGTACTTCTCAAGTCTCATTGACCACAGACATATCCAAGAGATTTAGGACCTTCTCAAAGTGCTAGGATGGGTAGCCAAAACCATCTCCTCCCTCTTGACGTAGGTGGATTCCCTCCTCAAGGAGTATAAGGGCTAGTTTGAAATCATCAAGGAATTCAAGAGTTTTGTGGGGGAGAACCCTATTGATAATGTCTCTGGATCCAATACATGATCTAGGGCATATGAGGATTCCCGGTGGTGGGGGCCTCCCCTTGGTGATCATGTTCTATTTTTTGGTAGTTGTGGTTTGGTCTACGGTTTTTCCCTACATGGATTTTTGCTAGTCTCAATATCTGCCCCAATGTGTTCTTCTATAGTTAGTTGGTGGTTCCCCTATGTGGTCTTTTGTTTTGTAGTTAGGTTTCATTGCCCCTATGTGGGCCTTTGGTTTATTTTTGATTTACAACTGTAGCTTATCTAGATGTTTGGTAGGATGACCTTCCTAGTGACTGAATGCCTCTGTGGACATTTTAGTTTTTGTCCAGTATCATAAAAGGTTATGAGACCCTTTCAAAACCCTTTTTACCAATAAAAAAAATATTTCTCTAATTTATTTTAAATGTGTGAGAAGTGTCCAAGAGTTATGTAATAAAGTGTGCAATTATCAGAGTGTGCAAGGTGTGAGGTGTGATTTGTGAGTGTGAAATATGTTATGTAAGTCAAGAATCATAGGAGTTAGGTGCCAAATATACAAGTGAAGAGTCACATGATATATGGTAAGATGTAAAGTGAAGAGTCATGAGAATTTTTTCATATGCAAGAAATAGGAAAGGATGCATCTACCTGATGTTTAAGGAGAGAAATAGTCAAGTATTGAAAGGTCATTTGTAAGGTTATATTATGGAGACAAAGCTCTATGAATTATAATAAAAATTGGATGTATATTTGATAACTTATGAATAATATTGTGATCTTGATTATTGAGAAATATTGTTGTTATTCTATGAATGTGATTCATTAATATTGACGAGATAGTTGATTGCTTGAATATTGTGTTTGATATTTATAAAGGGACCTATGATTTAATTTGGAAAAATTTCCATCAGTGGTATTAGAGTTGCACTTTGGCCATTTGAATTTACAAAATTTTAAGGAAAGGGTTGAGGTTGCCCAAGTTGTAGATTAGAGAGACGAAAGATTAAAGTGTTGAAGAAATTTAGAATTCGGTTGATATTGCACCAAGAAGAATACATTGAATTAAAAATATGGACTATGATTTTCCATCCATGAGGAGACATTCGAAGATAAGTGTTGATTGCACCCTAATATTGAAAGTTGAAAAAAGTTTTCTTGTTCGAGAAGAAGGAATATTTATGAAGAAGAGTAAAGATTGTTGGAAGAAGACAGTTAAGATAAAGCCATCGAAGAGAAAGAGCCCATTTGAGAAAGTGTTGAAAGAAGGTTAAAGTCACTTAATATTTAGCGATGAAGAATTGAAATATCATGAATTGTGTGGACTATGAGTAATAATATTTGCAAACTATGAGTAGAAATATTAGTTGTTGTCTAGAGAACATTTTAGCACCAAAGAACCAAAGATGGAGCGTTGAGAAAATTAGAGAATATTGAAGCACCAAGAAGCCTGAGATGAAGTGTCAAGGAGCATAGAAGCAATAGAGAACAATATAAATCCAACCAAGGAGCTCGTAAAGTCTATCGAGGAGCCTTGGAAGGAGTTTATCGAGGAGCCTAAAGAGAAGTCTATCAAGGGGCCTAAGGAGAAGTTTGTCAAGAAGCCTGTGAATAAAATTAACTAAGAGTTTAAGAAGATTCTTGAGAGGAGATACAGAGCAAGGAATTTTGGAAAATAGAGGAGAAGAAGGAACATTTGCAAATATAAAATTATTTTAAGGTTGAAACACCTCTCCTGATGAAGCATCAATTTTCCCCTACCTTGACAAGTGAGAAGATTAAAGTTTACAAAAAAATTCAAAGTAAACATTATGAGTTAAATTCAAGTGATGTTGTTTCAATTTTGCGTATGTAGAGGGAAAAATTTAAATATTAATTTAATTTATGCTTTGGAGAAATAAGGAAAATATTAATTTTTGATGAATGAAGGTTTGCATGGAACGAATGGTGGAGAATATTGATTAATCAAGGGATTTAAAATATCCTTTAGGATATATAAGAAGGAGATTGAACATTTAAATCAGAATGTGAATTAAAATTGTTAAATAAAAGAAGGAATTAATTAAATGTATGGGAGATATAAGGAAACACATAATTTTATATTTGCATTGAAGTTCAATTTGAAATTGGAATTAATTAGAGTAAGGGTGAAATTAAAACTTGGAGAATTAATTAAAGAAAATAATTAAATTGGAGAGATAAGGATTAAATTGAATTGAATTATTTGAATGAGTTCCATTATGGTAAATAGTAAAATTTTTCTTTTTGAATCACAACTTTTGAAAGGACCAAACTTTGCATCATGGAAAAATAAAATGAAATCAATTCTCATTGTTGAGAAACTTTGGGAAAACGTGAACAAAGAACAAGCCAAAAGATGAAGAGGAAAAAAAATAATTAAAGATGTTGTGAAAGAAATAGTGCTAATCACATTTGGGATAATTGATGAAATTCAACCATATATAAGTGAAGTAGAAACTTCAATAGTTTCTTGGGAGAAACTTTACAAAATGGTTTGAAAAAAAAAGAACAAAGCAACTATATTGAATTGTAGTCACAATTGTATTTATTAAAGGTTAATCGTGGAGAAAGTATAAAACTATCTCTTCAAAGGATAGCAGAACTAAAGGCTAAATTATTAACTTTGGAAGAAAAAGTGGAAGACAATCTTCTTATCCAAGTTACATTAAGAGAACTTCCAAAAACTTTCAAATGTCTAGTCACTTCACTTCAAGTGCTAAATGAGACCATAACATTTGATGAATTAGTTAATGTTCTTCAAGAATATGAAGTGGAGAATTTAGTCAAAGATGAGATGACTAATAATGCTTTGATATCAAAGGAAAATGTATCAAGTAACATTGCAACATCATCACAATCTCAACCTAAATGGAGATGGAGATATTGTCACATATGTAATAAAAATGTCATACTACAAGTATTTGTAGATATAATTATTTGAATCAAAGAAATAAAATGAATAAACCTTTTTCAAATATTTTAACCAAGGCAATATTAGATAAATATCAATATGTGCAACAACAACTAAAAGAAGACCATCAAAAAGGAAATTTAGTTCAAGAAATTTAAGAAGTTCAAGAGATAGAAGCTAAATAAGAAAATGAAATAAGAGCTCTTACAATAAGGATTATAGACACTAAATATGAAGACCAAATTGAAGACGATAGTGAAAAGAATGAAAACAAAAATCATTCAAAATTCCTAAAGGCACTAATATTTTAGATGATGAAATAAAAGTAGCTAAAGATAAGACAACTAAAGTAGATGAAAGGTGCAAATTAAAATCAAGATCATTCTAGAATTTTAAAATTTGTGAGAAGACCAAACCAAAAATAGATCACAGAGAGAAAATTGAGGTACACTATGGATGGATCAAAAATTAAGATTGGACATGATAATGGATATCTTAAAATGCTTTTATGGACACACAGAAAGTTTTATAAATACTATAGGGAATAGGTTGACAGAGCAATGCTACAACTTCAAGTAGTGTGAGATTCAGAGTCGAAGGAGTAAGACGAAAATCAAATATTAAAGATTAAAAGTATTCACAACAAATAATGTAATACATGGGGTGTTAGAGATATTAAATTACTTGGAAGATTCGGGTATGTTTGTAAATATTAGATTAGGGAGTGTGATTTATATTTCTCTAATGTATGTGTCAATTTTTGAGAAGTTTCTAAATGTTATATATTAAAGCATGCAAGTGTCAATGTGTGAAAGGTGTGAGGTGTGTACAATGTGTCTTGTAAGTCAAGAGTCATAGGAGTTAGGTGTCAAATATATAAGTGAAGAGTCACATGATATGCGACAAGATGTAAAGTGAAGAGTCATAAGAGTTTTGTCATATATGAGGAAAAGGAAAGGATGTGTTGGGACTAAAAAAATGAGATGTATATTACACATGAAAAGAGTACAATATATAGGCATAAGCCTATATGAAAACATGACAAGTGTAAAAAAGAAGGCATAGTGCACATTATAATATTCTAACATTGCTCCTTAATATGCACTATTCTAACTATGGAGAAAAAAAAAAAGTCAACATTAGATAACATTCCCCCTTAATGTTCACTTCTCTAAAAGAAACTTAACATCCTCCTTTATTACATAATTTGGACTAGGCTCATGCTCTTTGTGCTTGGCTCTCCAACTATGAATAATGCTAGATCAACAATATATACATCTCGATCTATTACCTCAAGGTCAACCACTTCCTTGGATCTATTGCCTCTAGGTCAGCCATCTAAAAGCCTCAAGGTCAACCTATTTTGGGTTTGTTGCCTTTGTAGGTCATCCTTTAGGTATGTTGCTCACTCTACTCAAAATTTCATGGCTCCAAGCAATGAAGTTTCAAGGGCAACCATGAGTTTTCTCAAGTTGTTTGGTTTCTGATCCATTAAAAAATGGAGAGCATACTCCCTAGGCTTAAAGAAAAAAAATGGAAGAAAAAATGAGGGAGGGATTTCCATGAGGAAAATACCCTCTCAAGGGTTTACACAGGGTAAGAGAGCGTCTGAGCTCTAATACCAAATGTTGTGACTAAAAAAAATGAGATGTATATTACACATGAAAAGAGTACAATATATAGGCATAATCCTATATGAAAACATGAAAAGTGTCAAAAATAAGGCATAGTGCACATTATAATATTCTAACAGGATGCATCTCCCAGATGTTTGAGAGGAATAGTTAAGTATTAAAAGGTCATTTGTAAGGTTATATTATGGAGATAAATCTCCATTCATTGTAACAATTTTTTGAGGTATATTTGATGATTTATGAATAATATTGAGAGTTTGATTATTGAGAAATATTATTTTTTTGCTGGAGAAAAATGGGTTGTACTCGAGTCCTCCACCCTTGACAAATAAAAAAATCTCTTCTTTAGAGCTTGAGATTTTTCAAACATATTCAATTCTCATCTCAATTGAGTTGCTATAGCTAGAAAAGTATATTCTTTTGTATTCAAATGTCTGAATTCTTGATTTTTATTTTTTGGATCCTTTTAAAATTTTTGTGTGAATATAAATATTCTAGAATTCAACATACTTCTTTACATTTTCCTACATCCTTCACAATACCAAAAATTTACCTCTAGTATCTATGCATTGCATCTTAGTAGAGTAATATTTCCAAAACATCGCACTATCATAGTCTGCTTTACCAAATCTAGATTGCTAGTCTCCACCCTGAAGCACAAGTGCAACCACACAAATTATAATAAATAGTTTATATGAAAACATATTAATGTTATAAAATAAAGCATGTATTACCAATGGAAAATATTAAAGTAAATCTTAATCATTATTTGATTCAAGCAGTCAATATTTTCTTTTCAGCTTCAGCTAGACGTACTACTTTCTCTAACCGTTGAAAAGAGAATTTAACTTCACCATCCTCAATTAAACCCCCTATATTGGCTAGCCTATCTGCACATTTATTTCCTTTTCTTAATGTATGCTTAATTTTGATTTCTTCAAACTATATAGAAAGATCTTGAATTTCCACAATTATATCTTGTATGTTTCGTTGAGCCTATTGAGAAATATTGTTGTTATTATATGAACGTGATTCATTAATATTGGCCATATAGTTAAATAATTGAACATTGTGATTCATATTTGATCCTAGTAAAGGGACATGATTTAATCTAGAAAAATTACCATCAGTGGTATTAGAGCTGCACTCTAGCCATTGAAATTTGTGAAGTTTGAAGGAAAGGGCTAAGGTTGCCCAAGGTATAAATTGGAGAGATGAAATATTAAAGTGTTGAAGATATTTAGAAGTTGGTTGATATTGCACTGAGAAGGATACATTGAATTAAGTATACATACTATGATTTTCCAACCATGAGGAGACATTGGAAGAGAAGGATTAATTGCAGCTTGAGATTGCAAGTTAGAAATAAGTTTTCCTATTGGAGAAGAAGAAATATTGAGGGAGAAGAGTAAATATTATTGAAATAATACAATGCAAATAAAGCCACCAAAGAGAAATATTTAGTTTGAGAAAGTGTTGAAAGAAGTTTAAAGTCACTTGATATTCATCAATGAAGAATTGAAAGATCAAGAATTGTGTGGACTGAGCAATAAGTTTTATGGATTGTGAGTAGGAAGATTAGTTGTTATCCAAAGAATATTTTAGTTCCAAAGAGTGAGATACAGAGCATAAAGAAAATTAGGGAATATTTAAGTATCAAGAAATCTAATATGAAGCATCAAGGAAGTGAGACGAAGAACTCAAGAATAAATACAAAGCTTTTAGGAGCATAGAAGTAGTAGAGAAAAATATGAAGCTGATCGAGGAGCCTAAGAAGAAGTCTATCAAGAAGCTTAAGAAGATGTATATCAAGGATGCTAAGAAGAATTCTATCAAGGAGCCTCAAGAGAACCTAAGAAGAACCTTAACAAAGAGCCTGAGAGGCGATACAGAGCAAGGAAGTTCAAAAAATATAGGAGAAGAAGAAACATTTACAAATATAAAATTATTCCAAGGTTGAAACACCTACCCTAACAAAGTGTTGATTCACCCTTGCCTTGACAAGTAAGAAGATTAAAGTGCTTAACTATTTTCAATGTAAGGATTATGAGTTAAATTTAAGTGATGTTATTTCAATTTTGGGAATGCATTTTTAAGAGGGAAAGCATTTAAATATTTTTTTAATTTATGCTTTGAAGAAATAAAGGAAATATTAATTTTTGATAAATGAAGGTTTGCAAGAATAAATGGTGGAGAAGATAAATTAATCAAGGGATACAAAATCTGCTTTAGGAGATATAAGAAGAGTTTTTTTTTTTGTTAAATAAAAGAGTTATATTGCAGAACGAGTTTTAAGGATCCCTAAACCTGGTTACAAAAATAACAAGGATAGCTGTAGCATGCTGAAAGATATACCGAGGACTCCTGGTGAGATGCTGACTAATAAAGGTTGTAAATGAGGATGCAACCTCAACCTTGGAAGTTTAGAAATATTTCCTAAAAACTAGAGAGTGAGGATGTAGCCTCAGGCTTGAGGCCACAAACAAAAAAAGACAGGACTTAAAATAGGAAACTAAAACCAAAAAATGTAAATTCATCCACGCAGGGATGATAACAAACCAACGAAAGCCTAATAACTGAAAAAACCTAGGCTCCATGTAGGGTAGCTGTAAGCATAGTAAGCCAAGAATAAAGGAAATCAGTCCTCAGCTGCTATTTTACATTCTTCCTTCACATCCTCTTCCTCAGTTTCCTTAGGTTCATCTTATTTAGGTTCAATTTTCATAGCATCAATGGCCACTTCAACAGCTCCATCACCTTCTTGACTCACCTGACTAGTGTAGAAAATCTTATAAAGTCCCTCCCTGCTGTCCATGGTGGAGTTAACCATGCAATTCATCATTTCCATGGTGGAAGAAATGATGAAGTCCTTGAGTTTTTTGTTCTCCTCATGGTCATATTTGATTTCAATCACATTACTCTTGGTAGCCAGATTTTGGATCCTTTCCGATTTCCTCACAAGTTCTTTAGTACTGTCAAAACTTATGCTCTTCCTTGCCCTTAATTTAGTAACAACTTCAATGGTATTTTTTTTTCAGCTTGAGGGAGGCATTTTGAGGAGGATTTAGGTTTGGTAGGGCTATCAAAAATAGGGTTAGGTCTAGGACTGTTGGCCACAATGTAAGTGTAATTGACCTTAAACATGCTTTGGTGATGAGAGAGATCATGATTCTTCTTATCTCTACAAGACGAAATGGAGCGGTTCATGGAGTTAAGAAAAAATAGAGGAACACTGAGAGGATTTATGTATCTGAAATGGTTAACAAAATCCAGGTGATAGGTTTTCAGGGATTTCTCAGGGTCATCAACGCAAATAAATTCCATAATGGGCTTCATAACAAAATTCCAATACTAAAATTTTCCTTTCTAAATCACAACTTATAAAAGGACCAAACTTTGCATCATGGAAAAATAAAATGAAATCAATTCTCATTATTGAGAAGCTTTGGGAAATAATGAATGTAACAAGGAACAATCTAGAAGATGAAAGAGGAAAACAAAAATTTGAATAAGATGATGCAAAAGCACTTATGCTAATCACATTTGGGATAATTAATGAAATTCAAGAATAAATAAGTGAAGCAGAGACTTCAACAATTGCTTGCGAGAAATTATGTAAAATATTTAAAGGAAAGAACAAAGCAACTATCTTGCATTTGCAGTCATAATTGTATTCATTAAAGGTTAATAGTGGAGAAAGTATAGAACTCTTTCTTCAAAGGATAACGGAATTAAAGGCTAAGTTATTAACTTTGGGAGAAAAAATGGAATATAAGCTTCTAGTCCAAGTTACATTAAGAGCACTTCCAAAGAATTTTAAACATCTAATAACTTCACTTAAAGTGCTAAATGAGACCATAACTTTTGATGAATTATTTAATATTCTTCAAGAATATGAAGTAGAAAATCTAGTCAAATATGAGATGAAAAATAAAGCTTTGATATCAAAGGTAAATATATCAAATAACATTGCAACATCATCACAATATCAGCTTGAATGGAGATGAAGTTATTATCACATATACAATAAAAGATATCGTACTACTATAGAGGAGGAAAATTACCTTGTCATGTACGATTCTTGACTGGATATGTCGGGAGTCAAGGTGACTGCGGGGGTGTATTATATTATCTACACTCAAGGGCTTGGGATCGACGGGTTCACCAGGAATGGTTTTAGGGCTCACTTCAAGTTTGGGATAAATATTTTAATGTGTATATTGAGCAAACACCTATGTTTGACCTTTTTAAAAGCTAATCTATGAAAATGAAAGAACAATGCAAGACAAACAATGATGCATGCAAGCAAAGACTAACTCTAGACTAATTCTTGATCTTTAATGATGATTAAAATCTAACTAGCAATAAAGTAAGCCTTTTATTTTTAGAAAGGGTTTAAGAGAATGCACAAACAAAGTTAACCCTAGAATTTAAACTATATGCTTTTTCTATTTCAAATACCTAGAAATGTAATCAAATATTTTTCTTTTGCTTATGCTTATATATGAAATAAAGAGAAAAAACAAAAAAAACCTAAGAATTTTATTTAGGGCACTTACCTAATTCGATAGTTGATCCTAGATTTAAATTGCATCCAAAATATCCAACCAACTTCAATCCTACGAAACAACTTATAAACCCTAGAATTACTGATCAATATTTGAGGGCCTGTTTAGGCCGTTATATGATTGAGATTGGAAGCACAACAATCAAGCACCCTTGGTCCTTTTAGTTGAACATTCAAAAATGAAATAATATTTAACCTTTGAAACAAGCAAAATCAATATGGAATGAGGATACAACAATGAAATAAAATATAGACATAATGGACATAACAAAAAGTTAACATGCAAGATGCAAATTAGGGTTTTGGGAAGCAAGAACTTACCCCTAAGCTCTAATTGACCAAATTTATGTCCTATAAGGGGAAGGTGTGAATATAGATTGCCAAATTTACACCTTATATGAATAGGATGTGAATTTGATTCAGAGCACTTTTTGGATCCCAAAACACCAAAAATGTGATGCAAAATAGCAAAAAAATAGATCTAACAACTAATAATGCAAGTAAAAAAATTGGTTAGCTGATGGAGGAAAGCAAGGAGTAATGAGAAGATCAAAGAAGCAACCTAGGATGGTAGATGTCTCCAATCATAAAGACTCTTCCACTTGTTCACCAGGAGCATCTAACACCAAAGCACAAAATAGCTAAATAGCAATCCCACAATAGGAGAGCACTTGTTAGAATTGAAAAAGAAGTATATATCATTAAGATCACTTGGAAAGTCTACCTTTTAAAAAAAAAGTAATCCAACCCTCTATTTTTAAGAGGTTTGTAGGGCTAAAAGTTAGGAAAACAAAAGTTCACCATAAGCTGATGCCAAAAGGAGCCGATGAGGGGGGTTTGAGAGAAAAATCCCTAAAAATTTACATTCATGCCTCGTACTTACAGGGTATGAATTTGGTAAGAAAAATTCATTTCCTATATAGGTCGGGTGTTAATTTAGAAAGGATAAAGAAAAAGGGAAAAAAAGAGGGGAAAATGAACCCAAATTTGCACTTAGCAAGTTTGAGTGGCTTCCTAAAGAACTAAGGAAATATTGACTCATTTTGATGGGTCAATTTTCCATGTCTAATTTTACCCCCTCTTTGATGCATTTATAGCTAAATAAGTGCATTAAAGAAAGATGTAGACACCTATGGGTGAAAATGACGAACACAAAAATGGATGGCCAACTTTGGATGGAGGGGCGGTGCAAAAAGGGGTGTCATCCTGAACATTGCAAATTTACATGCAAATCGAGACATTATTGCAATTAATGCATATAAGGCTACGATATCCCCTCAAGTGTTATAGGGAATGTAAGATTCCTAAAGAAAAATTAAAAATGGTGAACAAAAAAAGAAAAAGCAAGAAAAAGCAAAAAAGAGAAAGAGAAAATAAAATGAAGGGGAGGATAGAGAAGAAAGGGAGGGAAAAAGAAGAAAAGGAAGGAAAAGAAACTCATTTTAACCACAAGAGTAGAACAAAAAGGAGAATGATGCTCCCAACTCATCATGAGACCATGGTGAGAGGTGATGCTGGCACTGCTATAGATCAGGCAAAGGTATGACTCAACACCCATTTCTATTCTAGGCTAGAATTAGGTTTTACCTAAAAAAAAACTTTAATTTTGTTAGAATTTTTTAAATTTTTTTAGGTATGACATGAAAATGCTCACGATGTGGCATGCATTCTTGGGGATGGTCGAGTGTGCCAAGCTCTCTGTTGTGGCACATTGATCGACTGGAACACACCTAGTACTTTTGAGTATTACAAGTTGCTTTTACTTTATGTTATGATGTTAAATTTTGGAAAATATTGCTATTACATCATTTTGTTATTTCCTAATGTATACTCATGGGTGCATATTTAGTTTAGGTTTAGTTAAGGAGTTATTGATTTATTAATGTAATAGAATAAATGCACAAGTTTTAGAATATTCAATTATGTAAATGTGCATGTAGTCCACATGTACATGAGTCTTAGGGTAGAGTGAGAGGCAAGGAATACATCTTTCTATATAAAGGTCTCATTGTGAGTGATTGATTGTGAATTGAAGTGGTGCATAGGTGAGAGTTGTAGTAGTCACAATGGAGTTCCATTTTGCTATCATGGAGGATTTGCAAACTCCATGAGAAGAGCATTGTAATTTTCTTGAGCTTTCTTATATGCGTATTTTTGGAGCATTGTATCAAGTTTTCTGTCATATTTTCATGCATGTTTTTTGGTATTATCATAGTTATAACATTGCATGATTATTTAAATACTTGTAAATGCATTTTCTTTATGTTTAAGGCTCCAAAATATAATAGTGGTATGAGAGCCATGGTGGATCAAAGGAAAGCCACAAGTACTATTATTGAGTATTTGCAAATCGAACTAGCCATAGTGCATCACTGCATGCAAATACCATAACAATAGATTTTTGATAGAAGTAGCTCTATATAGAAGAATAGAAAATAGAGAAATCCACATGATATATTGCTAGAGTTTTTCCACAACAGTTGTAATGCTTGTGAAGATTAGAACTCAGTATTGTATCCGCTAGATTGTCAATCCAACTAGTAAAGATTATTTTTCATAGAGTCATAGGAATTATTATTATCTTTAATATTTCATTGCAAGAGAGAAAATAAGTTTTCAGGAGAACCATTGGGTTACTATCATCTAAGTTTTTCTTGTTGTAGAAAATTAACTCTCAAAAGGTGGGAAGCTTCCTACAATAGATAGAGAAGAACTTCATCTTTGTTGCCTAAAATTTGAAGTTACTTTCCTTGTGCAGGGATTGATTCTTTGTTGCTGAAAAATGAGGATTGAAGATTTTAAGCCTAAGGAGAAATGTCATATTGAATATTACAAATATAGGAAGGAGGTCCTAGAAAGAAGACCCCATTGAAGATTGAAGATACTCAAGAAGAAGAGTTCTAGCAAAATATTGGAGATTGGTGATCTCCATTGAAGACTTAAAACTTCATATTGAAGAAGAGGCCCATTAAAGGCCCTATTGAAGAAGAGGTACATTGAAGGCTTTATTGAAGAAGAGGTCCATTGAAGGTCTATTGAAGAAGAGGTCCATTGAAGGTCCTATTGAATAAATTCCATGGTGGAATATTGAGCATTGAGAAGAACTAACAAAATATTCTATTGCAGATTTCAGTAGCAGCAGTTTCAAGAGATTCGAGAAGGAAATATCATTTCCATAGTTGAATATTGAAGAGGTCAAGGGAGGTCTCATTGAATATTTAAAGCTACAAGATTTAAAACCTTGGAGAGGTCTCAAGGAGAAACAATAAGAAGGCTTGGTGAGCCTTATTGAAAGAGTTCATAGAAGGACTCATTGGAGAAATTACTACCAAAGAAGAAGCTAAGGAATTGGGACAATTGTTGCCATCCAAAAACTAGCCCAAAGGAGAAGTTTTGGCAAGAATATTGTCAAATAAAAAAGGTAGTATTTAAAATATCTCAAGATTAATAGATTGTTTGAGGAGGGGATCTACTTTGAATTCAAAATTCAACAAGATAAAATAGATCTATGAAATTTGGGGGCCATCATTGAAGGTGTTCTTGAGAAAATATCTCAGATATGATTTGGGGAGAATACTACCAATTTTTTGGGATTAAAGGATAAAATTTTAGTTATGGTATTGAATGCCTTACAATATGGAAAATTTTCATATTTGAAGACAAAGAAAAGGCAGCACATTGACAACACTTAGAGCTGCAAAATACAAAGTTCGTGGACAACGAAAAGGACAGAAAATAAAAGAAATTAGAAACAACATATAATATTGCTTAATGCTGAAAGTTTTAGAAAATCTGGGCTGCGTTAGAGACTGCTAAAATTCAGATTCCATAAGCACATTCTAAAGAATTTTTTGAAGCCACCAAATCAGAGTTTAGATCAATAAATTTATAAGGTATTGAAGTTGCAAAAAGGTGAGCAAAGAGCTGTTTTTGGACAGCATATAAGAGCTGAAAATTCATCCACATAAGGCAGCCATTGAGATGACTTGAATCACCAATATCTCCGTCATCCATGAGAGAAAAAGGTATGCAAAAATAATGTGCAAAATTTCATTAGTTGAGCTTTCATATTTGGTTTCTTATTAAGGTTTATCAAGCACCAGTTTTAAGGTTCAAAGAGTTGCATAAAATTGTTCCATTTCAAGTCTTAAAAATAGTACAAAAGTTATAGTTTACAAGGTTCATACCTACATAGAAGAAAATATAAGTTAGGTATATTTTGAGAGAAAGAAACATATCAAAATTCTATTGCTCATTATAAATAAAAGAAGACTATACTTGCATAAGATAGAGTGCAAAGTACTACACTGAATAACTTGAATTTATAAGCGAATAATAGCCAAGCAAGGAAGAAATTTTCAAGAGTTAAAGGTAATATTCTATTTTAGCCAAACCAGTGATCAAAGGTAGAATTATTAAAAGCTCTTTTGAAGAAGTAAATGGCAGAGTTTTGTGGTAAGGAATAGCCACAAAAAAGGATAGCAATACCTCAAAAAAATGGAGAAAAGAAGCCAACAAAATATAGCAAAAAAAATGTTAGTCTTACAATGGCACTGAGAGGGGGGGTGAATCAGTGTAGTCCTTTTAAACTTAAATTCATAGCTCTTAAAACTAAAATAATGAAACCTTAAAACCAGATAAAGCAAGTATCACAAGAGAACATCACACAACACAATATTTAACGAGGTTCACCAATTTGGCTACTCCTAAAGAATGACTGCTTGGACTACCATCCAAATCCAGCCTTTGCAAAGCTACAACTTTACAAACAATTTACTAGCACCCACTGGAAGGAGCACCAACCCCTGATTTATCTGTACCAATAGAAAGGAGCACCAACCCATGATTTACCAGCACCTACTGGAAGGAGCACCAACCCCTTGATGCCAAGCTACAACCTGGACTTCAATTTTGAATCTAGAAGTTTAACAAAAATACCTTCACTTTTACAAGACCCTGACTGGTCTACTTCACCTTTGCGTTCTCTGCACACTCTGCTCTCTCTGTGCAATCACTTCACACACTCTGCTTCATCATAGTCAAACTTCATGATCATCTTCTCCCTCTCTATGCACTACGACCAAACTTTGCACACTCTGCTTCGCTGCAGTCGAACCTCACGATCATCTTCTCCCTTTGCACTCTCTGTGCCTTCTGCTTTATCTGCGTAATCATAGCCACACTTGGTTGAATTTCAACTTCTTCGCTCTCTACACACTTTGCTCTCTCTGCGCACTCACAGACGCACTTAGGACAATTCTATATGACTCTTCGCTCACTTTGCACACTTTACTATCATCTCACTGCTTTTGCACTTTCTATGCTCTTATAGACACATTTCACACTTTGATACACATTCGACGACACATCCTTTCCACTCTCCAAACAACCCTCCTTTTATAACAATATTTTCATGATGAAAAACCTAATCTTAGTCGACTTGCATAACAAATGTAAACCCTAATCTTAGTCGACTGTATACCAAATGTAAAACCTAATCTGAGTCAGATGTCATCAGTATTCATCGGCTTCAACTCATGAAGATATCCAGTAATTCCATCGCTCGAAGCTTTCATTCGGTAACAGTCCCTGTAGCCCCTGCACTGAATTTTTTTCACTCATATTTTAGCTGCATGAATTCACTCTGTATCTACCCCTGTAAATGCTATAGAGATGTCGGTCCACTGTCATGCTTCTCATTTTAGTCGGGTTCTCCTTCTTGACTTTCACATTTACGACCTGTCATGAAATTGTGACATTTCTGCCTTTGCAGCTTATTTTGTTGCTGTTGCCATGAAAATACAACATGTCGCGATATTGCGACACTTTTTCTCCTCGCTCTTTCTCTTAGTTTTGGCTTGCAAAAATACATGTCGTGATATCACGACACTTTTTCTCCTTGCGCTTTCTCTTAGCTTTGGCCTACAAAAATACATGTCACGATATCGCGACACTTTTTCTCCTCTTTCTCTTAGCTTTGGCCCGTGAAAATACATGTCATGATATCACAACACTTTTTCTCCTTGTGCTTTTTCTTTCCTTTGGCCCACAAAAATACAACATGTCGCAACACTTTTTCTCCTTGTGCTTTTTATTTCCTTTGGCCCGCGAAAATACATGTCACAATATCGTGACACTTTTTCTCCTTGCGCTTTTTTCTTTCCTTTGGCCTGCGAAAATACAACATGTTGCAATATCGTGACACTTTCACATATGTACTCTTTCTCTATTCTATTGTCGTGATATCGTGACACTTCTACTTCCCAAAACTTTGACTTTGCTTTTGTCGCAATATCGTGAAACTTCTGCTTCCAAATTCTTCAACTTAGCTTTTGTCGCGAAATCGTGACACTTCTGCTTCTGTACTTCACTTATTTTCTTTTGTCGCAAAATCATGACACTTCTACTTCCGAAGTCTTGCTTTCTGCATTTTTCGCAAAATCATGATAGTTTTGCTTCTGTACGCTTCCTCTCTTTATTTTGTCATGAAAATGCAACATGTCACAAAATCGCGACACTTTTCCAACTTACTTTCTCTCTCCTATTTTAGTCACGAAAATATGACATGTCACGAAATCATGACACTTTTCAAACTTGTTTTTTCTTCAAACTTGTCACGAAATCATGACACTTCTTCCTGCTTTCTCTTTTTCTTCCAACATGTCACGAAATCGCGACAGTTTTTCCACTTGCCTTTTTCTCTTCCAACATGTTGCGAAATCGCAACAGTTTTTCCACTTGCCTTTTTCTCTGCCAACATGTCATGAAATCGTGACCATTTTTCCACTTGCCTTTTTCTCTTTCAACATGTTGCAAAATTGTGACAGTTTTTCCACTTGCCTTTTTCTCTGCCAACATGTCACGAAATCACGACATTTTTTCTTGCTTTTTCTCTCTCTTCCAACATGTGAAATCGTGACAATTTTTCTTGCTTGCTGTATATGTCGCGATATCGTGACACTTTTCTTACTTGTCTTTTTCTTTGATCTTTTGCATATGGTACACTTCGGTCTTCTTGGAAAGTCACTGTACATACTTTGAGTAACCTTTGAACTCCTATCTTCTGCATATGAATAGCTTTTGAACTTCCTGTCCACTGCATCAATAGATCTATCGATCGTGTTGACAACAATGACAATACTTTTGCTACACCTTGCTCAACAATCTCCCCCTTTGGAATTGTTGGCAACACATGTGCAATTTCTTGTAACTCTTCTCCCCCTTTGACAATAATACCAAAGGGCTACTGCAGACTCCCCCTGAGTCCATGCACAAAATTCTTAGGCACAAATTATTACACTTAGCAAAGATCATGAACATGAGAAAAAAGATAATCAAATGCTTAAATGCTCCCCCTGAGAATGTGATCCCTGTATCTAGTCAATTCTTGGGAAGTGTGACCACTCCCAATTTATTGTGAAGGTACTCAAAAACTTCCTTGGGCAATGGTTTTGTGAAGATATCTGCTACTTGTTCTGTAGTTGGAACAAAATCCAACTTAACCTCACCTTTCACAACTTTCTCCTTACAAAAAGTGATACCTACGTACAACATGTTGTCGCTGCAATATATTCTGCTTTTGCTATCAATAAAGAAATTGACTCTTGTTTCTTAATGTGCCACATGACCAATCTGTCTCCAAGATAGAATGCACCTCCACTGGTACTCTTTCTGTCATCTACACATCCTGCCCAATATGCATCTTTTGGATACCATAACCCATACTCCATAGTACCCTTGTGATATTATAGAAGACTCTGTCTCTCTGCTACACTAACTGGTGGACCTCTCTCCACTTGAAGAATCCTCACTCAGATCTATCTTCAACTATGTTGGCTACTGGATCTCTATCCATTGAGACTCTGTCCTATGTATTCTGTCACCTCCAAAGCTCTGTCAATAGGTTCACTAAGAACCTGCTTAACAAGCTCACATAGAACTTGTCCAATGTTAAATAACAAGCTCATACAAAACCTGTCCAAATCTGCTCTAGAAATCTGTCCCAACATTGTCCTCAAAATTGTCCCAGCATTGTCCTCAAATATTTCCCAAAGGCCTTCTCAAAGGCTCAATCAATCATGACAAGGGACAAATCTCTCTCACACAACCCTAGTCCAAGAATGTATCAACCAAATCAAATATTTCCAACAATGCTCAACCACAAATATCACATAACAATGATACTCATGTTCTTTTCTAACTCAAGTTATTTCACAACCAATGGGCTTCAACCACTATGCTTATAACACAAGGTTTAAACACAACTCTCAATTCATAAGACCTTGATGCATTCAACCAACCACTTTCAAAAAGGAAACCACAAGCAATCATTTTCCCTCCAATAATATTTCAGAAATCAACCACCATAATGTTGTCACATGAGTCTCCTTGGGATTAGATTGAAATCGTGCTACCATGCATACTGCCTGCAAAATATCTGGTCTAGTAGCTGTCAGGTATAGTAAGCTTCCAATCATAGATCTGTACATGGTTTGATCAAAAAAATTGACAAGTGACTCACACTTGTACCAAATTTTGTCCAACACTGTATCGAAACTGCAATTTTACTGCCAACTCTGTGCAAGCATCAAACACTGTACCACAACACCAACCAAATACCTTTTTACATTTTTCAACTTGGTCTATGTTTTCTACAGTCACCACGGGTCACAGCTTACTTTCAACTGTTTGAATTAGGAGACAATATTTTGTTAAACACTTCACGGCCAACTATGGTGCACCTTACTCAAACTCATACTTCTGGACCTCAGATAGGTATGATTCACAAAACAAAGCTGCTCATCTTGATGAGCTAAACATGAATCAATGATCAGACTTCAATATTTTTCACCACAACATCATAATGGATCTAACAATCTTCACGTCAATGTGTAGTTCGAATACACATTGCTTTTATCGAAACACATATATGCGGCTAGGGCAACATTCTTTCACTAACCAAATTATTTGAACTGTTATAATCCTTAACTTTGGATAGTGGCAGTAAGAACCATCACCAATACAACAATGACATATAACAATACTACCAATAATGACAACTCTCAATTTAATCACCACCCTTCACTGTATTTCCATAAACAAATACATGGACTGAAAACACACTTCGACAACTATATGACAACTTCCCTGACTACTTTCCTTTCATCCTTAGGTAATCAAAAAAATACATAGGAGCATTAAAATGAAACTTCAAGATTGCTCCCCCTGAGGATGTGCTACCTGGAGTTGCTTAGTGCAATAGCGGAGTAGTCTCCTTCAGTCCAAGGAGACACAATTTCATTTCTTCTATATTTCTCCAAAATTTCTTGAACTCGGGCTTGGATTTTTCAACTGCATCCCTATTTTGCACCTTTTCGTGAACTCAAACATTTCTCTTGTGTGGTTGTCTCTTGTGCATCCTTGATGAATGATTATTTTCCTTTCTTTTATGTACATGATTTATTCCTTGTCTGTGTTGCGTTCTTTGCGTCTGATGAAATCTACTGTTTTGCCTTAGACTAGATACAAAAGTTCTTGGATAAAACCTTGCTATGTGCCCATGACCATTACATTGAAAACATTGTACATAGTGTTTACTCATAAACGTAGATGTATTTCTACCAGTATAACTCTTTGATTTATTATTCAATCCACAATAAATTTTCTTGTGACCATACTGGTTGCATCTGAAACAATAGCCATTAAAAGTATTATTATGAATAGAGTGAGAGTGATAGAACCTCTTTTGTTGTGGTTGCTTTGTTGTAGATCTCCTTTGATATTTTCTTCCTTTTGAAGATTCAACTTCAAACTTTTCTTGCTTCGATCCTTCAATAGTGAACTTCTTCTTCTCTGCAGAGTTGGAAGATGAAGGTTGTTCAGATTCATATCCAAGACCACGCTTATCCGTGGAGCTTCTTTGTTGGCTTATCATTTTATCTAGAAACTCTATGCTCTTCTCGAATTTGAGATTTGCATTGGCCTCTTCTAGTTGTTTCTTCAATAAAACAATCTCTTCCTCTTGTTTGTAGCAACCAATATCTTTCTCATTGATCCGTGACCTGAGAGTTTCTTCAATCCTTTTGAATTATTCTACCTGTACTTTCAAACTGGTTATTATTTCATTTGCATCCTCAAGCTTTCTTGAGATTTCCTTATTCCTTTTTCTTTTTGTCCAGAGCTACAATTTCAAATTTATTTTTGCATCAATTTCTTCTTCATCACATTCCTGTTCCTTTTTAGAATCATCCTCAAGGACTTCATTAACTCTTAGCATATATGCCTCTATGTTCTTATCGTCATTCAACTTTAAAGCTTCAAACTGAGCTTGATGTGTTTGTAACTTGGCCTTCTTGATCTCATCGTCTCCTTCATGAATACTCCTTAGTTTTTCCCATATTTCTTTTGCTATTTTACAACTCATGATCTTTACTAGTTCACTATCTACTAATCCACTCCTGATAGCTTTCTTTGCTTTTGAGTCATTCTCAAATAGATTCTTACTGACAGCATCAGTTGGAGGAGTGATGGGTATTGTGTATTCACTGTTTACTGAATCCCAGATGTCGTATCCCAAAGCACAAAGATATGCCTGCATCCTGAATCTCCAGATCATGTAATTAGTTTCATCAAACAAAGGTGCTTTGTTTGGTGAGAAGCCTTCACCACCTGCCATTGTGTTACTTCCAAGATCACCCTAGCTAGTTAAGCTTGTACAAGAACTTGGCTCTGATACCAATTGTTAGTCTTACAATGGCACTGAGAGGGGGGGTGAATTAGTGTAGTCCTTTTTAAACTTAAATTCATAGCTCTTAAAACTAAAATAATGAAACCTTAAAACCAGATAAAGCAAGTATCACAAGAGAACATCACACAACACAAGATTTAACGAGGTTCACCAATTTGGATACTCCTCAAGAATGACTGCTTGGACTACCATCCAAATCTAGCCTTTACAAAGCTACAACTTTACAAACAATTTACCAGCACCCACTGGAAGGAGCACCAACCCATGAATTACCAGCACCTACTGGAAGGAGCACCAACCCCTTGATGCCAAGCTGCAACTTGGACTTCAATTTTGAATCTAGAAGTTTAACAAAAATACCTTCACTTTTACAAGACCCTGACTGGTCTACTTCACCTTTGCATTCTCTGCACACTCTGCTCTCTCTACGTAATCACTTCACACACTTTGCTTCATCACAGTCGAACTTCATGATCGTATTCTCCCTCTCTGTGCACTATGACCGAACTTTGCACACTCTACTTCGCTACAGTTGAACCTCACGATCGTCTTCTCCCTTTGCACTCTCTATGCCTTCTGCTTTCTCTGCACAATCATAGCCGCACTTGGTCGAATTTCAACTTCTTCGCTCTCTGCGCACTTTGCTCTCTCTGCGCACTCACAGATGCACTTAGGACAATTCTATATGACTCTTCACTCACTTTGCGCACTTTGCCATCATGTCACCACTTTTGCACTTTCTATGCTCTTACGACCACATTTCACACTTCGATACGCATTCGATGACACATCCCTTCCACTCTGCAAATAGCCCTCCTTTTATAACAATATTTTCATGATGAAAAACATAATCTTAATCAGCTTGCATAACAAATGTAAACCCTAATCTTAGTTGGCTGTATACCAAATGTAAACCCTAATCTGAGTTGGCTATCATCGGTCTTCATCGGATTCAACTCATGAAGATATTCGGTAATTCCACCACTTGAAGCTTTCATTCAGTAACAGTCCCTGTAGCTACCACATTGACTTTTGTTCACTCTTCATATTTTAGCTACATGAATTCACTCTGTATCTGCCCCTATAAATGCTATAGAGATGTTGGTCCACTGTCATGCTTCTCATTTCAGTTGGGTTCTCCTTCTTGACTTTCGCATTTGACCTGTCACGAAATCGTGACATTTCTACCTCTACAACTTCTTTTGTTGTTGTTGCCATGAAAATACAACATGTCGCGATATCACAACACTTTTTCTCCTCGCTCTTTCTTAGTTTTGGCCTACGAAAATACAACATGTCGCGATATCGTGACACTTTTTCTCCTTGTGCTTTCTTTTAGCTTTGGCCCGTGAAAATACAACATGTCGTGATATCATGACACTTTTTCTTCTTGTGCTTTTTCTTTCCTTTGGCCCACAAAAATACATGTCACGATATCGTGACACTTTTTCTCCTTGCGCTTTTTTTTCCTTTGGCCCACGAAAATACATGTCACGATATCACGACACTTTCGCCTCCGTATGCTTTCTCTATTCTTTTGTCGTGATATCGTGACACTTCTGCTTCCAAAGACTTCGACTTTGCTTTTGTCACGATATCGCGACACTTCTGCTTCCAATGTCTTCAACTTAGCTTTTGTCATGAAATCATGACACTTCTGCTTTCGTACTTCACTTCTTTTCTTTTGTCACGAAATCGTGACACTTCTGCTTTTGAAGTCTTGCTTTCTGCCTTTGTCGCGAAATCATGATAGTTCTGCTTCCGTACGCTTCCTCTCTTTCTTTTGTCACGAAAATGTGACATGTCGTGAAATCATGACACTTTTCCAACTTACTTTCTCTCTCTTGTTTTAGTCACAAAAATGCGACATGTCAAGAAATCGTGACACTTTTCAAACTTGTTCTCTTTCTTCGAACTTGTCGCGAAATCATGACACTTCTTCCTGCTTTCTTTCTTCGAACTTGTCGTGAAATCATGACACTTCTTCCTGCTTTCTCTTTTTCTTCCAACATGTCACAAAATCACGACAATTTTTCCACTTGCCTTTTTCTCTTCCAACATGTCGCAAAATCACGACAGTTTTTCCACTTGCATTTTTCTCTGCCAACATGTCGCAAAATCATGATAGTTTTTCCACTTGCCTTTTTCTCTTCCAACATGTCGCAAAATCACGACAGTTTTTCCACTTACCTTTTTCTCTTCCAACATGTCACGAAATCGCGACAGTTTTTCCTGCTTTTTCTCTCTCTTCCAACATGTCGCGAAATCGTGACAGTTTTTCTTGCCTGTTGTATATGTCGCAATATTGTGACACTTTTCTTACTTATCTTTTTCTTTGATATTTTGCATATGGTCCACTTTGGTCTTCTTGGAAAGTCACTGTACATACTCTGAGTAACCTTTGAACTCCTGTCTTCTGCATCTGAATAACTTTTGAACTTCCTGTCCACTGCATCAACAGATCTATCTGACTATGTTGACAACAATGACAATACTGTTGTTGCACCTTGCTCAACAAAAAAAATCTTGAAAGGAAGAAGGAATTTTGAGGTTAAGTGCACATCTCCAAATGAGTTTTGTGAATAATATTAGAGAATATTAGAAATAGTTTTTTGAAATCAAGCTTGGACCATACAAACGACCAGATATATTAGCAATTTGAAGCCCACATTTTGAGCAAAACAAAGATAATATTTTCAAGCATAGGGGGGAAGTTGTAATCTACATTGGAGAATCATTTAAAGGACTTCATAAGAACTAAAAAAGATAGATTTTAGAGAGCCTTTGGAAAGAAAATGCAAGGACCATTTGAAGAGGTCTAAATATTAGGTATTTGAGGTGTTAAAATACACCCAATAAAGTACCATTATCATCAAAGTTACTACGTACACAGAGGATGAAATAAGACCTACAAAAAGAGAAAAATACAAGCTTAAATATTGAAGTTATAGTGAAGGTATTCTATCACCCAGGTGTTGTAGGTGAGTTGGAGAGGAGAGGGAAATCCTCCAAGAGAGGTCCCATGTTCAAATATCCACCCTACCAAAAAGATGAATTGGGTATCAAAAATCCAATTGATAATGTTGGTGCGGTAGGGTCAAGTGTGACTCTTGGGTGACTTTGACGGTGTAGAACCCCCTGTTCATGGTCTCTCAGACCAAGGCGGCCCTGCAAGGGGTTTTTCACTAAAAAAAAATAGTGCAAGTCTTCTATCATCACTATGGAGGTGCCATTACCATTGATGCGAGCTAGAATATAACATGTATGCACATCCAACAGAGCCTTGGAAGATAGTTGATTCATTATGTCATGGAGAAACATAGACAACAAGAGTTAAGCATTGGAAAGCATTGAAGAGAGTCAAGGAAGAGTTAAAAATATAATACCACATGGTGAGATCTATTCCATGCATTCAAAGTGAAGAGTGCCATGTTGAAGAGGAAGGATAAGTACCCAAAAGTATAATATAACATCTCACACTCAAAATCCAACATTGTCCATCATCTTAAGTGTAACATTTCATGTTTCAAGAATGATATGAGCACCCAACATAGGTGGAAAAAACAAAATAGCATTGAAGAACCCTCCATATACAAGTGCCTAGCATGGAGGAAGAAGGTAAAAGAAATTATCAACCACCAAGATGTAAGAAATTTGACAACACTTGTCACAGGCATTAAAGGAAGGAGCTAAAACCAATATTTTAAAGATGAGAGTAGAATACAAGTGCCACATATCATATGCACTACACAAAGGCATAGAAGGAATTTTTTTCAAGAAGACAAGTGCCACTTGGCACACTCATATCATATTACATCCAGTTAAGAAGGTGACCAACATATGTAAATGGAAAGGAGAGCTGAAGTAGTGTTGAAAGTAAGTAAAAGACTACCATTTTAAGGAGTACATAGAAACCAATATTAAATTGATGACTACGTACCAGTGAAAGATCATAGTTAAAAAGAGTTCAAGCCTCATACAGTGCACATATCCAACCTTCATTCGATTAAAGAGAGGAATAAATATTAGTATGTCTACAAAGGGGAGAATTTTGACAAGCAAGGTGAAGGAAAACAAGTGAAAAATAGTCCTTGCAAACCACATCCAAACAAATTGTAAATCAGAATTAAGAAGGTGAGAAATATTCATTATTATATTGCAAGTTTGATATCAAAGTTTATTTCATATTCTAGAGATATTAGTAGGAGTAATAAGGTGTTGAAAGGATCTCTAGAAAATAATATTGGTTATATAGAAGGCATTGGTTAAAAGTAGAAGCATTAAATTTATTTCCATTACCTCAAGAATAGTTGCAAACTCTAACATAGGGAGATATAAGGAGTAGTAAACAAAATTTAGTTTGCAAACATTTAATATTTCTAAAACTTCTAATTAGGGAGATATAAGGAATTCTACTTCAATTGAAATTCTAGAAGTTTAGAAACCTATCATTGCATCAAAATTTTAGTTGGAATATTGATTTTTGAAGGACATATCCAACTAAATATATTGAATTCTTATTTTTGGAGATTGCATTCCTAATAGCATTCTACAAATAATTGATTGCAAGTTATAGAGGTGAATCATATTTATAGTATATATCAATACTAGGGAGATATAAGGTAAATTTATGGGACCATCATGACATCAAATAAGTTCATTCTTTCAGAATCTCAATTACTTAAGGGTCCAAACTATTTCTCATGGAAAAATAAAGTAAAGGCCATCTTGACATTTGAGAAACTTTGGGAAATTACTATGGGGACAAAAAACAAACCAATTACAAATGATATAGAAATTAAAAAAATCAAAGAAAGTTATTCTAATGCATTAATGATAATAACCTTTGCTATCACAGATGAAATACAATCATATATCAGTTCAGCCAAAACATCTATAGAGGCCTAGAAATCCTTAGAGAAAAAAATTGAAGGAAAGAAAAAAGCTACCATTTTAAACTTTCAAACTCAATTACATTCCTTAAAAATGAACAATGGTGAAAGTATAGATCTATTTTTAAGGAAGGTAGCAAATATTAAAGGAAAATTATTAATATTACGAGAAGAAGTCAAGGATAAATTTCTTTTTCAAGTGACCATGAGAAGACTTCCAGATAATTACAAGCATCTAGTTACCTCCTTGCAGATTTTAAGTAAAGATATTTTCTTTGATGAGTTAGTCAATGTTCTCTAAAAATATGAGGTAGAAAATACAGTTAAAAATGAGGTGAATAACAATGCTTTGGTGACAAAAGATAATCCATAGGGAAATATAGCATCATTCTTAAAAGGATGAAGACCTTGGAATAACAAACATTGTCAGATATGCAAAAATAAAGGGCACAGTATAAACTATTGCAGATTCAATCCAAAGAATCAAGGTCAAGGAGATCAAACATCCTATGGAAATCAATAAAATAGGATATTTCAGCCAAAGCAGTATCAACCTCAAAAGCAACAGTTCCAAAGGACATATCCTTCTTAAAAATAGTACTCTCAAATTGAATATAATTGAGGGAATCATAAAGGAAACATTGCTCAAAAGATTCAAGAAGTTTAAGAAATGGAAGAACCTACACATGAATGTGGAATTAAATCTCTATCAGCAAGAATAGACTCTTATGAAGACACTAACTATTTACTTGAACAGGAAGGAGAATACAAACCTTAGTACTAGATTGAAGATCCATATTGAAGGCTAAAGTATTCAAAACTAAATAATTTAATACAAGGGGGTGTTGGAAAATATGGCTATTACATCATTTGGTTATTTACTAATGTACCCTCATGGGTGCATATTTAGTTTAGGATTTTTTGCTTTATTAATGTAATAGAATATTTGCACAAGTGTTAGAATGTGCAATGATGTAAATGTGCATGTAGTCCACATGTACATGAGTCTTAGGGTTGAGTGAGAGGTAAGAAATCTATATTTCTATATAAAGGCCTCATTGTGAGTGATTGAGTGTGAATTGAAGTGTTGCATAGGTGAGAGTTGTAGTAGTCATAATGTAGCTCCATTTTACTATCATGGAGGAGTTGCAAACTCCATGAGAGGAGCATTGTAATTTTCATGAGCTTTCTTATATGAGTATATCTAGAGCATTGTATCAAGTTATCTATCATATTTTCATACATTTTTTTTTGCTATTATCATAGTTATAACATTACATGCTTATTTCAATACTTGTGAATGCATTTACTTTATGTTTAAGGCTCAAAAAATAATATTAAATGTGTGTTCTTTTTATACGTATGAAATTTTGTAATTATGCATGGTGAGTACAGACATGATGAATAAAATGCATGATTTAAATAAATGAAATGCATGAATGAATATAATGAATGCAATGTCAAAATGCAATCTAAAATGAATGTAAAATGAGATGCAAAAATGAGCGGATGGAAAGAAAGGAAGAAGAAAGCAACAAAGAAGCAAAAAAAGGTGAAGAAGCAAAATGGAAAGAGAAAACAAAGAGGTGAAGAATAAAAGAAGTAAAGCTCCAAAAGGTCAAAGAAAAAACAAGAGAAAAAGAAAAGGAGCATGATCCTGCGAGGATGTATGCTTGTATATGACCGGATGTGGAGGCTACCCCTCTCTAGTGGCCATGAAGCTATTCTATAATAGTGTTATGCTCATGAAGATGGTCAAGAGAGGAGCGATACCGACTATGAATGTAGTTCTCACTGATGGGAAAATATGAAGAGATACCCACTAGGATGTATGCTCATAAATGGTCAAATGGAGGCTTCCCCTCACTTGTGACCATGAAGTTATCCTGTATGGGGTTTGATGGTTGATTGATTTTCCAAAACATGAGTGTAACCTGATAGGGGTGTGGTGTGCACATGAGATGAGTGAGCAAAGTGAAGCATAGCATATGTGTGTGCACGTGTTAGAAAATAGAGATAATAAATAGAGATGAAATAAGAAGAAAAGGGTGTGTGTGTCCTTGAAATTTTGAGAACTAAGAGATGTGTGTAAGATAGTCAGTGGTAGTATGAACACCATAAATGATTTTCATACGGAATCTAACCTATCTCATGAGGATCCTTTAATAATAAAAATATCAAGAAAGAAAAAAAAGGTGCGAGCAAAACAAGATTCACAGAGATAAGAAAGAACGTATATCCTTTATTTTGATGAAAAGAAGAAATAAAACATGCAAAAGATAAGGATATACAAAGAGAAGAACAATATTCCTTGACTTGGAAAAGAATTTTATGATCATTTTATACTTTCAAGGTCAAGGAATATAAAATAAGAGAAAAATAAATGAGCAAATACAATGATGAACATGCATGGAGATGGGCCCTAGATTGGGGATTTGTAAGGCATCAGAGCCTTAGTATGAGTGCAATGCATGTGATCTAAGACCCATCTAGGTTTCATCACTTGTCATCCTCACGAAGTCCCCAAAAATCTATATGATAAATCAATCATGAAAGTATAAGTAAGCAACCATGCAACTATATGACAAGCAAAAATGCAAACAAAATAAAATGTTAGGCAAATCATGCAAGTTATGACAGGTAGTTATGTAGTATGAACAAGTAAACCAAATACAATATGAAAAATAAGCTAAATACAATTTGAAAATATAGAGCCATGCATAATATATTTTTAAATTCATTATTTTCATTCGTTCCTTTAAATATTTACCATCTAAATAATCTAACCGATAGACACCTGATCCAAAATTGGTTATTATGACAAAGGGGGCTACCCAATTGGGCTAAAACTTACATTTCAAATATGATAGAGCATTGGCATTCTTTTAGTTTTCCTTGAGGACAAGGTCCCAAACCTAAAAATAAATATTGTGAACTCTCTTGGAATAATATTGCTTGAGCCTATTCATATAGGCTTGAAGATACTCCAAGGCATGAATGCACTTTTCATCTAGTAGCTCTAATTGGTTCAAATGATCTAAGCGAAACTCATCATTGATCGAGATATCTTACAACAAGATGTGCAATGAAGGGACCTCTAACTTAAATGGAAAACCAACCTCAGTCTCATAGACCAAGACATACAAAGATATACCTATAGGAGTTTGCACACTGGTGCGATAGACCCACAAGGTAGGATAAAGCTGGATATGCCAATTATAATTGGTCTTACTAACCAACTTCTTGAGAATCTTGACCAAATACTTGTTGGATGCTTTGGCTTGATTGTTACCCTAAGGGTAATACATAGTTGACCACCTATGATAAATATTGTACTTAACACAAAGCTTATGGATATCCTTATTCTTGAAAGGAGTTCTATTATTAAAAAAATACTAAAATAATCCATAACCTATAGAGGATCTGGTTGAAGATGAACTTGGAGACTTGAGCTCCAATCATTATGGCCAAGGATATGGCTTTAACCTATTTAGTGGACTAATATGTCACTGTTATGATAAAATTACGATCATTAGATAATTTTAGGTTAATCTTCCTATGATTTCTAATATCGACATGGAAAATGGCCAAGGAGAAGAAATAACCTAAATATTTTGAGAAACATGAACAATACTGTTATGGCGTTGACACTTATCATAGCATTGAATATGATAAAATGCATATTTATCCATGGAAGTCCAATAATACCCTATTTGAAGGAGTTTCTAGGAAATGACATTATCACTAAAATGACCTCTACATGATCCTTCACGAGCCTCACTAAGAGCTATTTGAGCTTCATAAACATTAAGACATCGCAAGACGATACCTTCAAAGGAATGTTGATATAAAGTATTGCCAATTATCATGAATCATCATGCTATTTTGAAAAAAAAATATAATAATTATGATTTAAACCATTAGGAATCAAAGCATACTTCAGGAAATTAAATATATCGTTATACCATGGCTTATATGGGGAAGCTTGATGGTCAAAAATATAACAAAACAAGACTAGAACTAAGTGATACAAGATTCTAGGGTTGTTTAATGATAATAGATGCTTGATCATATTCCAAATATAAGGGGAACAAGGATGCAGTATCAACCATAGCATCTACATGGCAGTTGGAGGATCTAGGGATAAAATCTATGATCACTTGATCAAACGCAAACAAAATCTTGGTGATAATCTCTTTGTAAGGTTTTAGCTTATCATCCCAAGTCTAATAAACATTATTGATCTGATTGACCATAAGTTGAGAGTCACCACAAAGAAGGATGATAACCTTCAAGGCTAAGGCTAATCTAAGACCAAGGATCAAGGGTTCATACTTGCAAATATTATCGTGCAAGAGAAATGAAGCTTGAAGGACAAGAGGATGATCTATTTTTGTAGGATAATTAGAACAATTCTAGCACCAACACCCTTTAGGCATCATGCTTCATAAAAAAAAAAGTCCAAGACTCTAGATCTTTGAATTCTATGCTAAATCACTCATTAGTAAACTTGATGACTGAGGTATGGGATGAATCTAAGGGAGCGAAGGCTAACTGATCAATAATCACCTGATCATTGCTAGCCTTTTGACCTATAAAGGTTAGGTTGAACTCACTAAGGGCTAAAAACCACTTAGTGGCTTGAATTGAAAGGTGGGTCCTAGACATTAAGTGGTGCAAAGGATCAAAATTTGTAATAACCAATGTCTTATGGCTAAGCATGTAGTGTCTTAAATTCTAAGAAGCAAACACTATGGAAATGCAAAGCTTCTCTAGGAGGTATACCGGGTTTCATAGCTAACTAAGGTTCTATTGATATAGTAGATAGCTTGCTCTTTGTTTTGATAATCATGCTGGACAACAAGGATTCCAAAACATGAGCTATAACTACTATGTAGAGCATCGAATTCTTATTTGGTCTAGAGGGAACTAAGATAGATGGGGAAGTGAGATACCTTTTGAGATCATCAAAAGCATGCTAACACTTAGAATCTTACTAGAACATGTATTTCTTAAGGAGCTTAAGAAAGGGATGATACTTATCATCTAGTTAAGCTATAAACCAACGAATAGCTTGAAATTTACCTTGCAAGCTATGCAACTCAGTCAGGGTATGGGGAGACGACATGTCATTAATAACCACTATTTAGTGGGGTCTCCTTCAAGGCCTCATCTAGACACAATGAAACCTAACAAATTGCCATATGTGACTCCAAAAACACACTTGGAGGGTATAAGATGAACTCTAAATTGTCAAAGCCATTCAAAAATTGTCTTAAATTGTGAACATTATCCGTTTGGTGTATGGAATGACCTAGAATATCATCCACATAATCCTCTAGAATAACATGAATCATGTCATAAAAAATATGTCATAGCCCTATGATATGTGGCACCAATGTTCTTCACACCAAAAGGCGTGAATCTATAGTATTAGGTACCCCATGGAGTAATGAAAGCTATCTTGGCCTGGTCCTCAGGGGAAACCATGATCTAATTGTATCTTGAGAAACCATCCATGAGCAAAAGAATTCTATATTTGATAGTGAAATCTATGATCATATCTATGTTGGGAAGAGGAAAATAATCCTTGGGAAACATTAAGTTAATGTTCCAAAAGTCGATACATATTCTTATTTTTCCTACCTTCTTAGCCATAGGAATGATTTTGGAGTTCCAATTTGAATTATCGATAGCTTTTATGGAATCATCATCAAGAAATTTTTGGAGCTCCTGCTTGACCAAAAAGGTGACCTGAGGATGTATCTTACTAAGTTTTTTCTTAATAGGCTTAGCACTAGGATTAGCTACCAAATTATGCATAAAAATGGAGGGATCAAGCCCTAGCATGTTGACATATTATCAAGAAAAAATATCATGAAATTCCTTCAATAAATTGGTCAACTACTCTTGCTCATCCATGGATAAGACTTTTCCTAACTTAAGGATTCTAGGGATTTTCTTAGAACCTATGTTAACATCTATGGTCTCCTCAATGAGAATATGAAACTCATCCTCATAAGGAGGTAAGGCATGGATCACTCCTAGTTGCTCAAGGTCCTTGGGAGACATAGAATTAAAATTCTGTTGATAACTAGAACACTCAACATTTGTGAGACAAGGGACTGACCCATAAAAAAATAATATATTTCAAAGGATATCCTCATGATTCATGTCACAAAGAGTATCCCATTCAACACATTCTTCTGGAGTCACAACTAAATTGGGAAGCACAAAAGTTACCACATTATAAAAATAAAATATCAGTGCGATAAGGCAATCTCTCATTATTATCACTCCACTCCAAGCTTTGATGATCCAAATATTTAGCATAAGTAATAAGGTGATCGTCATCATAAAATGGTAAAGGTTGTTTTTTATTGGATATGTAGCCTATGCCACATCTTTGAGGACAAAGCTCAAATTTCAAAGGCTCTTGAATACCTTTATGTTGTGGCCTTAAAACTTTATCTATATATCCCATACTAGATAGAATATTATTAGGAAGCAGGTAATTATTGGATAGGTAACAATAGGTAAAATAACGCTCTATATCTAGAGGGTTGCTACCATGAATATTTTCTTCAAGGGCTATACCAACGAAGATAGAGGTACATGTGCTAATATGTACTACTTCACCCTTCTTATGAGGTAAACCCATAATCCTAGATGAAAGTTGTAGCTTGGCTAAATCCAAAAGAGGATCTTGAAGAAATATTTTGAGATCTTGTGAAGAAACATTTATTAGTGATTCCTCACTCACCTTTAGATTTACAATCTACTTAGTGATGTGAAATTGATGGACATAAATTGAGACTAGATTGAGCTTAATCAACCATTGAAAAAAATTAGAATGGATGAGGGTCACCATAATGGTGACAAGTTGATCTTTTAATTCAAACTTCAAATATTGATGAAGAGTAGAAGGGGCAGTCTTCATTGCATGAATCCAAGTGTGTCCAAGAAGAATATTAAAATATGTAGGACAAGGTACCACATAAAACAAGGTATCTAAGATCTTAGGTCTTATCCTAAGGGGGAGGGATATAATACCACAGGCCTCTTGGAACTTGTTGTTGAAAGAGTTGATGATGACATTAGATTTAATTAAATCTTCCTCGTTTAATCCAAAATTTTAGAATATTTGATAATTGCATAGATTGATGGAGGAACCATTATCTATCAAAATTCACTTGATAAAAGTTTCCCCAATATATGTAGTGATGTAGAGGGAAGAATCACCTCATAAATTTGAGGAAGGAATATCATCATCTAAAAATGTGATATGATGTATCCCAAGGGAACCTACAACATTAGCTATAGTGCTAGGAAAAATGTCTTAAGGAACAAATTGTTGGCTTAGAAGTTTCCACAAAGCTTCCTTATAAATAGGAGAAGTTTGTAACAACTCTAAGAGGGAGATATTGACTAGGGTACTAGCTAAACTACTGTTGAATATCGAAGGAGATATTAGGTTGTGGTTTCAACACTAAAGGTGGGTTTTCTACTCTTGTGCTCCTTTTTTGGGTACTCTTCAAAACTAAGGGTTGTTTTGAAGGTTGATTGGATATAGAACACATATCTTGTTGAGATCATTGAGTTGGTTGAGCTTGAGCTTGTTACCTTGTGGTTGCTGCTATCATACCAACCATATTATTATAGGGAGGTGGTACATTATGATATGACACTTGATTAGATTCTTGTTTACCATGATTAGGTAGAGGATTTTGAAAAATCCCCATGTCTTTATTAATTATGGGTACTTTTTGAGTAGGATGTTGATTGTTTGTTGGAGGATTAGGTTGAGAACCCTCTATAACAAGGTGACCTACATCAATTAAATCCTGAACCACATGTTTCAACCTCTTACATGAATTTTTCATGTGTCCCTCCACTTTATGATACTCACAATGTTGACAAAAAATATACCAATAAGCCATGGTATCAGGTTGCCTTATGGGAGGTAACTCAATCATGTGAGCTTCCAAAAGCTGCTTTAGGATAGACGACATAGGTGGTTGAGTCTTGTAAAATTCCTTGGTGGGGGTTTTTGAGGTTTACTAAGTGCCATATTTTGCAAGGTATTAGCAACATTGTTGATAGGTCTACTATCCGTTACCCCATCACCAACTATATGCTTGTTATTATACTGAGATTTTGTGGTCGTATCTTCTTCATTCTTTGGCTTAATTTGACCTCAAATAAGGACTTGCTCTACCCTTCTTACCAGATTTATTGCTTGGTGAAAAGAGGTAATAGTTGTTATTTCCAATTCATATGAGATTTGTTCTTGTAAATTTATAATAAAGATCTCTAGCATTTCTCAAGGAGGTAAGGTATATATCAATTGTCCAACTGAAATTCTCCAACAAGACAAGAATTCTAAAAACCTTTTATCTTTACCTTGTTTCAATATATAAACATCTTTCATAGTCATATTTTTCTCAACATAAGTTCCAAATTGTTGGACAAAAAACTTTGCTATCTCTTCAAAATTCCTCAAAGAATGATAAGGTAATTTATAATACCATTCCAATGCCATACCACCAAGGCTTTGTTGGTCAAAATGACCACATCCAAGGAAATAAGGAAAAATCTCCTCCAGATACTAAGTGTAGAGATCAAAATTTATGATGGCACAATATTTTGAAAGTAATCGAGCAGACCGAGGCCAAAAGTCATGATGACATGATATTTTGAAGGCCAAGAACCAAGCAGAGGCCAAAATTCATGATGGTGTGACATTTTGAAGGCCAAAGACTAAGCAGAGGCCAAAAGTCATGATGGTGCGATATTTTGAAAGCCAAGGACCAAGTAGAGGCTAAAAGTCAGGATGGCATGATATTTTGCAGGACAAGGACCAAGCAAAGGCCAAAAGTCATGGTGGCATGATATTTTGAAGGCCAAAGACCAAGTAGAGGCCAAAAATCATTATGGAACGACATTTTGAAGACCAAAGACCAAGCAGAGGCCAAAAGTCTGTAGTAGTGTGAACACATAGTACATTACGTGGTTATTTTTAGTGGTCGGCTAGTTTAGTTAGTTGTCAAAAAATTCTTAATGTCGGCATGATTTTTTAAGTTAATATCTCTTCTTCCCCTTATCCCTCCATTCCATCCTATATTCCCTCTTCTACCTTATCACTCCACCTTCCTTCCCTCTTCTCCTCCAACCTCCCTTATTTTTCTCTCCGTCGACTTCCTCCCTTCCCTCTTCATATAAATTAGTGGCTATTTCCTATGTTCGGTTAATGGTTGTAATGGCTCTACGAGATTATTAAATAACGATTTGTTTTATTTAGTAAATTTCCCATATTACCTCCTGATCCAAATTTTAGATTTGGTATCAGAGCTTGGTCGGGTGAGCGTGCTGGGCACGAATCTCGAGGTTACATGGTGAGTCAGTTGGGTGAGCATGCTGGGCATGAATCCTGAGGGTGCACCGTGATCGAGCTTGGTGATCAGATCAAGGAGGTGGCAGAGCACAGAGCTAGGCATGAATTTCGAGGCAATTGAGGGCATGAATTTTGAGGTGCCATGTGGCAGGAAGAGCAGACAACTGACATAGACACATAGCTCGAGGAGCTGAGGTGGACGATGATGTGGATCCTGACGTGGCTGTAGTTGACATGACGGGCGCTGATAGAGTGCTGACTGGGCAAACCAAGAGCTGACATGGTAGGAGTCGGTAGCTAACGTGGCAGGAGCCGGTTGCAGGAGTTGACGTGGCAAAAATTGGGAGCTGACGAGGACGAGCCGGGCATGCCGAGAGTGCCACATGGCAGAGCTTGACTAGGCGTGGTTGAGCAAAATGGTGGCGTAATCGATTGCCCGAAGGCAATCGAAATTACATGCGCTCGCGCGCATATTAGAAGGCCATTTTGCCTTCTTCCCACTGAATGTGGGATAAATCCACAATATATATATTTTTAAAAATAGCCGCGATAGATGGTATAAGGAATAGGCGGTTCCTTCCTCTATCCACCGAAGCGCGTAGCGCAGTTGGGTGAGTCCTTTGCTTGCGGAAGAGAGGTCCTGGGGTCGAATCCCGTCGGGGTAAAAAAAACAAGTTTTTTATTTTTTTTTGTCATCGTCGAAAGCCGGAGGGTTTAAGAAGGCGGAGGTCTGCATTCCTACCATCGGAGCTGTGTGGTGCAGCGGCTAGTGCTTTCGGGTTGGAAGCAGAGGTCAGCAGATCAAATCCCGTCGGGGATTTCGAAAACAAAAAAAAGGTTTTTTTATTTAATTTTTTATTATTTGTTTTTTAATTAAAGGTTTTTAAAATTATTTAATAATTTTTATTTATATATTTTTTATTATGTTTTTTTTTTAAATAAACTTTTATTTAAAAAAAGGGAATAATTTAAAATATATATATAGAAAATTGTTAAATTTTTTTTAAGGGCTTTATTAAAACAAATTTTGGAAAATTGTTTAAAAAAATTAAAAGGGTGAAAAGTTTTTTTTGGCATCATTATTGTAACCCAGTTCATGCGATGTAATTTTGGGTAGATGATTCGGTCATCTGGATGCTATTATGCATTGCTCTCTCTGTTGAGAAGAGAGACTCCTGATTCCTTTGACAGGAAAGTCTAGCAGAGTGGACTTCATACAGTGTTTTGTCAGTTAAAAAACCAAGTGATTGCACATCAGAGAAAACCAGATTCTAGATACGAGGTGAATTCTGAAGATAATATCTTCGGGCAAAGAGTAGTTGAATCCAAGACGGTTGAAATAGTACCTGAAGGACAATCAAGTGACAGTTATACTCCTGTAGTGCTTGAAGTTGAAATGAGTGAGAGCTATACACCTCGCTCTCCTGATTCAAAACCAGAAGAAGCAGAGGAAAAAGAACCAGTGGAGGTGAAACCTGCAATTGAAGAACGAGTTGTTCTCAAAAGGCGTCTTGAGCCAACAACAACAACAAAAGAAGTCATTATAATCAGTGACGATAAAGCAGAAAATTTCACCTTTCCAATTTTGGGAAATCCTCAAGAAGAAGAACGCCAAATCAGTGAGCATTTTAAGAAAGCTAGATTTGATTGAAATCAATGATGTATTTTGTACTTCTTTGTACTACTTGTTTGAAGTTGAAATAAAACTTGCTTTCTAAAATGGCTTCCAATACTAGTTTACCAATCCCTGAGTTCAATGGTGGTGATTACGAGTATTGGTTAATTAAAATGACAACTCTGTTGATTGGCAAAGGTCTTTTGGATGTGATTCAAGAGGGATATACTGAACCTACTGCTGCTGAATGGGCCGCTATGAGTGGTGCTGATAAAAGGGCTAAAAAGGAAGCTTAGAAGAATAATTCTTTTGCCCTTTATCACATTCAATCTGCCCTTGATAGAAGTATTTTCCCTAGAATAGCTTCTTTTATAACTGTTGAATCTGCTTGGAATGCTTTAAAAGAAAGTTATAGGGGTAGTGACCAAGTCAAACAAGTTAAACTCCAAACCTTGAAAAGAGAGTTTGAAACTCTTAAAATGCAAGAGAGTGAAAAGGTTGGTGATTACTGCGTGCATGTGAAAGCCATAGTATATAAGATGATCACTTTAGGAGATGATGTAAAGCCTGAAGTTATAGTGAAGAAAGTGTTGAGGACACTTCTTCCTAAGTGGAATTCAGTAGCCATCATTATAGAAGAATCCAAAGACCTAACTTCTCTGTATTTTGAATCCCTAATTGGCTCACTACTCTCACATGAAGAGAGATTACAGCCAACTCCTTCCACAAGTTATGGAGGAGATGATAAATCCTTTTCTTCTCAAGAAGGCAGAGGTAGAGGTCATGGAAAAGGAAAGTATAGAGGAAGAGGTAAAATAATCAGAGAGGTGGAACTCCTAACAGAGGAGGAAATCATAACAGAGGAGAATTCTCAAACAATAGTGAACAGCAACAGAATAGATGAGGACAACAAAATAGAGGGAAACAATCAGGCAGAGGTAAAAGAGGAGATAAGTCAAAACAATCTTGCTACAATTATGGCAAACCTGGCCATTATGCTCGTGACTATTGGACTAAGACTTCACAAGGAGCTAGTAGCAGCTAGAGCAGTCAATTTGGAAACTTTGGAGAAGAGGAAGAGGCCACAAATCTCTTTCTCTCATATGGTCGAGCAGATCGGAACATGAATGATACATGGATCTTGGACACTGGGTGTTCAAACCATATGAATGGCAAAGAAGAGCTCTTTGCTACTCTAAACTCCTACAAATCCAGCATCAAATTGGGAGATGATAAACCCTTGGCAGTTGAAGGCATTGGAGCTATGACAGTTCCAACTAAAGAAGGAGTCAAACAAGTGATATCTATTATACACCCCATCTTTAACATAATATTTTAAGTGTTGGTCAAATGTTAGAAAAGAACTACAAGTTGCTTTTTGATGAGGGTAAATGCACTATTTTTGATAAAAATAACAGTAATAGAATCATTACTCAAGTGCCAATGACAAAGAATAGATTGTTTCCTTTAAAGTTTGGCCAGCCAGGGGGAGATAAGTTAGCAAGTGTTGCTATTTCCAATCCAAGTGTTCTATGGCACTTGAGATATGGCCATTTTAATTCTGCTAGTTTGAAAATACTAACTTCCCTAGCCATGGTCACTAGACTTCCTAAAGTTTAGGATAGTAAAGAAGTCTGTGAAGGGTGTGCTCTTGGAAAGCATGCTCGATCAAATTTTCCTCATGGAAAAGCATGGAGAGCCAACTATCCACTCCATCTAGTGCATACCGACATCTGTGGTCTGATGCAGACACAGAGTCTGGGTAACAACTCTTGCTTTCTACTCTTTATTGATGATTATACTAGAATGTGCTGGATATATTTTTTGAAACATAAGGATGAAGCATATGAATGCTTTATCAATTTCAAAACAAGAGTTGAAAGTGAGAGTAGATATTTTGTAAAATGTCTTCGATCAGATAGGGGAGGAGAATACTCCTCTAATGAGTTTGTGAATTTTTGTAAGCAACATGGCATTAAGAGGTAGTTCACTGTTGCCTACACTCCACAACAATATGGTGTCACAGAGAGGAAGAATCACACCATTGTGGAGATGGCAAGGTCTATGCTTCAGACGAAGCATTTGATTAATTCATATTGGGCAGATGTAGCCAAGACCAGCGTATATATCTTAAACAAAAGTCCTACTTCAAGTTTGAAAGGGCTGACACCTTACCAAGATTGGTATGGTAAAAAGCCAAATGTTAAGCATTTCAGAGTGTTTGGCTCGCTGGCCTATTCTCACATTCTTGATGAGCTTAGGAAGAAGCTCGATCCAAAGAGTCAGGCATGTATCTTTGTAGGATACTGTGAGAATACAAAAGCTTACAGACTCTATAATCCTTGGACTAGAAAGTTTGTGATTTCTAGGGATGTGATTTTTGATGAAGGGGGAGAATGGGGTAAGCCCTAGATATTCAGTGATGTGGAATCCACTGATATAGTTCCTAAGCAGGTGTAGCAGCAGAAACCACAGAAAGGAAAGCAGTCTCCTCCCGCAAATCCAAGTTCATCTTCCGATTCAACTTCTTCACCAAGTCCTTCTTCGCAGCGATCAGTAAGTTCCTCATCAATGGACATTGATTCTACATCCAGAGGTAAGAGAACTCTACAGTATCATCCATAATATTAGATGTTGGATAAATTTTTTTCAAGAAGATACACTAGGAGTCAAGCTAGTGAAATGGATTCTATTTTACACAGATTAGAAAGTATGCACCTCTATGGTGATGATATCTCCCAGCAGGAACCTAGGGGAGATCAAGTTAACTATGCTTTGTTAACTAGTGCACAACTTGAACCTTCTAGTTATGAGAAGGCATGTACTCAAAAAATTTGGCAAGATTCCATGAAAGAGGAGATAACCTCTATAAAAAATAATGACACTTGGGAGCTGGTAAAGCTTCCTAAAGGCAAGAAATGTGTTGGATGTAAGTGGGTCTACAAGATCAAGTTTAATGCTGATGGTAGCATTGAAAGGCACAAGGCGAGACTAGTTGCAAAGGGATTCAATCAAAAATATGGAGTTGATTATGAAGAGACTTTTGCTCCTATAGCCAGACATGAGACTATTAGAATAGTTCTTGCCTTAGCTGCACATAAGGGATGGAAAGTCCACCACATGGATGTGAAAAGTGCATTTCTAAATGGTTACTTGACAGAAGAAGTGTATGTTGAGAAACCACAAGGATTTGAAGAGAAAGACAAGGAACATCTTGTTTACAAACTGAAGAAGGCACTTTATGGCCTCAAGCAGGCACCACGAGCTTGGTACTCACGCATTGATGGGTACTTCAAACATTTTGGGTTCACCAGAAGCAAAAATGAACCCACCCTTTACTACCTACAACAAGGAAATGACATCCTCATAGTTTGCTTGTATGTGGATGATCTCATATTCATGGGTAGTAATGAAAAAATGAATATGGAGTTCAAAAACTCCATGATGAAGCAGTTTGAGATGAAGGATCTTGGCTTAATGCACTAATTCCTTGGAATGGAGGTTCATCAGTTAGATACAGGGATCTTCATCTCATCAACATAAGTATGCTCGGGACATGCTTAAGAAGTTTGCTATGGAGCATTGCAAACCAGTTGTAACTCCAGTTGGACATGGGATCCAATTAAGAAAAGATGATGGAGCATCAAAAGTTGATGTGATCACTTTCAGAAGCATGGTTGGGAGTTTGATGTTTCTCGCCAACACTAGACCTGATATTCAGTATGTTGTTTCTCTTGTCTCTCGATTTATGTCTAACCCTTCTGAGTTGCATTTGCAGGCATCTAAGAGAATTCTTAGATATGTAAAGGGTACATGGGATTTTGGAATCCATTACCATAAATGTAACACTATCAAGCTTGTAGGCTTCAGTGATAGTGATTGGGGTAGCAACATTGATGACAAAAAATCAACTTCAGGGAACTATTTTAGTCCTGGGATCGGGACTAATAACTTGGAGTTCTAAGAAGCGGACAGATAGTAGCACTATCTTCAACGAAGTCGAGTATATAGCAGATCACTCATGCTAGTACTCAAGCTATATGGCTATGAAAGGTATTAGAAGAGATTGGAGAGCAGCAAAGTGGTCCAAAAAGGATATTCTGTGACAACATTAGTGCCATTCAGTTGGCATACAATCCTGTCCACCATAGTAGTTCAAAGCATATGTAGTACCACTTCATCAGAGATATGGTGGAAACTGAAATTGTTGAGCTTCACTATTGCCACACTTTGGAGAATGTTGCGGACATCTTCACCAAGGCGCTGGCCAAAGCTCAATTTGTAAAGCTGAGAGACTATCTTGTCAGTCCTCTCAAATTTAAGGGGGAGAATGTAGCAGTGTGAACACATAGTACATTAAGTGGTTATTTTTAGTGGTCGGCTAGTTTAGTTAGTTGTCGGCAAATTCTTAATGTCGGCATGATTTTTTAAGTTAATATCTCTTCTTCCCCTTATCCCTCCATTCCCTCCTATATTCCCTCTTCTACCTTATCACTCCACCTTCCTTCCCTCTTCTCCTCCAACCTCCCTTATTTTTCTCTCCGCCGACTTCCTCCCTTCCCTCTTCATATAAATTAGTGGCTATTTCCTATGTTCGATTAATGGTTGTAATGGCTCTGCGAGATTATTAAATAATGATTTGTTTTATTTAGTAAATTTCCCATATTACCTCCTGATCTGAATTTTAGAAAGTCATGATGAAACAACATTTTGTAGGCCAAAGATCAAGCAGAGACCAAATGCCAAGGACCAAGCAAAGGCCAAAAGTCATGATGGTTGATGAGTGTCAAATTGACACATATTTTATGCAAATATTATCTATTTTCTATCTGCAAAATCATGAAAGTAAATGTGTTTTAATGATTATTTTTACCTTATTTATGTGATTTATCAATAAATTTGATAAATTAGTTTAAAATGATAAATGATCATATTTTACACAAATTGTACGAAGTTTTTGTATGTTTTTGGCAGGTAATATTACAACAAAATACAAGTCATATATTGAATAGAGGATGAATAAATACTAAGGAGATGTGGAAGGGCACTATGAAAGGGTGCTACGGAAGGGAACTATGGAAAGATGTTACAGAAGCCTGGAAAATTCTATGGAAAAATCTATTTTGAAAATGCCACCTATGCTACAGCCTAGTCAAACACCACGTGGGCAGCTGAAAGAATCAAGCATGAGAGGGTTCAAATTCCACATAGGCATTTAGAAGAATCAAACATGGGTGACTCATCATTTATTTGGGGCATGAATTTGTTATGATATTTTCTATAACAATACGTGAATATTTGTAATAAATGCATCCTTCCCTAAAAGAAAGGATCAAAGCTATAGAAAAATTGTAAATCAAGGGTTGTATTGTTACGTACATATCCCACCAAGTCAAAGTTAGTATTATGTTATAATTAGTTGCCACTTGGACCAATTATAATATTTATTGAGTCCAAGTATTTTAGGAGATGTGTTAATTTAGATTATTCTTGTTAGAATAAAGTTGTTGCGTGATTAAGCCCAAACCATATGGGAGAAATACAGGGATTTATGTTCGAAATTGTCTGAGTGACAATATATATTTGCATACGAGGCCTTTGAAAAGGCCTGGTTGGATGGCGAGCGAATAAAGAAATATCTATAATCTATGATTATTCCTGATGTAATCTTTTGTATGCAATTCTGAAAGTTGGATGCGTAGCCATGTACGTTTGATTTTCAATAATAAAGGAACAACAATATTTTCTTCAGGATATGGTAACCGTGTTTTATAATTATTTTATATTTTGCTTGCTTTGGTAATTTTTATTTCTTTTATTCTCTTATAATTATGAAATATTTAAGAATTAGGTTAATTAAATGAGAGTCGATTACTGAATAGAAAATAGGGGAAGGGGTTCACACTAACCTTTCGGAGGTAGGGCCCACTCCGAAAGGTTAGTCCCTAATATCTTCCCTCGGTAAATAGAGTTAGAATGTAGAATAAATTTTAAAGCATAAAATTAATTAAATTGCATAAAAAAATAATTATAAATTATATTTTGAATCATTAAATTATTCGTGGATCCACATATACTCATATAGAATAATTCATAAATTGCATATTTTATTTTATTTTTTTTAAACTTTAATTTCTACAACACATGAAACTAGAAAGAGATCTGAACTAAGCTTAGTATTAATTACTATGGTACAATCTATACTGGATTGCTACTCTTTAAATCTAACTTGGATTAACCTGGATTAACCTGGATTGAGAAAATTAAATGTAAGCTACTACAACTAATCAATGGCATGACATTTTGAAGGCCAAGGACCAAGCAGAGGCCAAAAGTCATGATGGCACGACATTTTGAAGGCCACGTAGACCACAAAGTCTGAGAGATCAGAGAAATATCGATGTAACAAGAATATCCCAACCTCTTTTAGTTAGAAGCTCCATCACTCCTTAACTTTCTTCTGTACCAGAATGAGCCTACGGGCATACTATTGTAACAACTTTCAGTTTTTTGTTATGTAAAAACTCTTATATATAGAATGAGCGACCCAAGCAAATGGTCGGCTCTTAGGCGTTTACAAGGCTATGTATACAGACTTCTGAAAGCTAAATAAAGATCTCCATTCTGGTTCTTGGCTCATTGGTGTTGTGAAATCAAGTATGTATGTGTTGTCTATTGCTAATTAAATCTAGTTTGAATGTAACCTGCATCAATTCTTAATCTGAATTCCTGCATTAACATTCTATTAAGATCTACAATTTAACTTCACAAATAGAGTTGTATTATCATAAAGCATTCACCAGGGGTTTTAGTTTCTATGTTTTGGTTCTATTATGCTTCTCTGCAAAAGGTTGTGGTAGTAGTTGTTGTTGTTGCTTAATCTGTACCATTTTAATCCTCTAGCCATAGCTATATTTCCCTCTCTTTATGCATTTTCCTCTCTCTCCCTTTTCCTAAAAGAAGCAAAGGAACCAACCTCCTCTGGAGATTGAACCAGGTAGACTCTGTTCTGACCTGGTCTTTCAATGTTGGCAAAGTCTTGGGCGCAAACGTAACCAAAGGTAGATTTTGCTCCAATAGTTTTTGGCACGCCCGGTGGGACACAAATCCCACGCATTATACAGATCAAAGCCCTGGTGAATAGCTTTGCCCTATCAATATTTTTATATCACCTGGCGACTCCGCACCAGAAAAGAACCTTAGAAAAATCCTTACCCAGCTTCTGGTCATGAACCATCTTTCATGATAACCAGATCTAAGGCTAAAAATTTAGAAGAACCCATAGAGTTCTTTGAACTGCACCTTGGTAGCCTCTGGGCTAACCCTATTTTGGTTGCTAGAACAACTTTTGCTTACATCAGCAATTCAAGACACTCTGATACTTCCCTTGTAGCCCTCCCTAGCATTACCGCTAGCAGAAATTTAGCTCCAGTTATCTACACAACCGTAATGGACGAGAATCTACTAATTTTACCTTACCCCACATGGAACCATACAGGCCCCTTGAACCTGGTAGCTCAACATCCGATCCCCATAGTAGCCCTAAAAGCTCTACCCCAGTATGATGGTACTAGAAATATGGCTTATGAACATTGTCTAGATGTGGCTGCGTTGGCCCCCATACATGACATCCAGGAAGAGGATGTTATGATAAGATTGCTAGTAATTTCCTTGAAAGGGAAAATGCTCTATTGGTATAGAGCTCTTGAAAATCAGTCCATATCTACATGGGCCCAGCTTGCCAATAAATTAGTGGAAGAATTCAATGAGCAGACAGATCCCTTCTCCCTACTGAACCAGTTCACTATTGTTCAGAAACACCCACAAGAGGAGATCATAGATTTTAATATCAGATTCAGTAGGACTTGGCAGAGAGTACCTGATGGTTTGAGACCAACACATGAACAAGCAATGTATTATTATTTGAGAGATTTTAACTCAGATATAAGTATGGCAATTAGATAGTCTCATGTACACACTTTCCCTAAGATTTATCAAGAAGCACAAAGGGCAGAGAAAGACCTAATTGCTATTGGTCATTTTCCACCCAAATCAATGATGCCTATTTTTCTAAATCTACCTCAAGCATCAAATGCCACTTGCCCAACTAATACCAGTCTCCCCAAATGGACCAGATAGCCTAACATCCCATCAATACAAGCTCCTCCTATGCTTCCAATACTTCCCCCATCCCTGCACTCCCCATGGCTATGGTCCCATCAACTCTAGATCCCCAACTAGTAGTTCTGCAAGATCTGCAAGCTTCTTATAAGACTCTAGAAAACAAATTCATATCCATGGAATGAAGAGAGGTAGAGAGAAATTCCCAACCAAGAAGGTTTCCACAAGTGACTAGAGATCAAGCTTCTACGAGTGCTAGGAACTATGATAAATCTAGTACGATTTATGCCAATGAAGATAGTGAGCCTAGTAACGCTTCAACAGAATCAATTTTTTGGTGTTCCACATGCAATGACCCTCATGGTGAGACTTCTTGCATGATCCATCAACATCAAATACAGAAGGTAGCTAGAGAGAAGGCCGAAAGAAGCCTAAAAGGCCAAGTTAACATGATCAGGGAAGAGAATCAAAATTTCATGATGCCTTCTATGGAACAAGTAGCCATCCTTACCAGGTAGGAAAGAAACCTTTACAGGTTGATCCCCAAGACCTCAACCCCTTGAAAGTACCTTCACCTTTAAGGAACCCTATTGAGAAAAGGACTTCTTATGAAAAATTTCTTTTGAGTTCAAGCTAGAAGGATACAGAGACTTGCAAGGAAGCACCACGACATAAAGAAATCAAAATGTAGAAGCAAGCCAGGGATAAATTGAGATATCCTTCACTTACTAAACATCAAAGGATTGATGCTACTCAGGGGTATAGAAATAAGTATGATACAACAGTAAAAGAAAAGAGTGTTGAACCCCTCCCATTTAACATAGTTGAAGAAATGAAGAAAACTCCCTCTAAAGCAACTATGTATGAAGCTCTACAACTTCTAGGATAGATTGATTTGCTGCAAGAATCTTTGAGGTCTATGAAAAATAAGAACAAGACCCCCACTCAGATGGATTCTGCACAAGCTAGTCTAACATCCACTTCAGGAAAAAATAGACCTCCCCATTTTACTTATCTCTCCAAATGGAGGGGTGGGTTGTTCACAACTGCATGATAGACTCTAGAGCTGCAACCACTGTGATGCCCAAAGTAGTATGTGACATCATGGGTATGGAATATACAAGAAGTAGTCCTAGAATCTTACAGCTAGATGGGACCCCTATGAAAACTATAGGGGTAATCAAAGATATTCCGATAGTACTCCACAGGCTACCCCAACTCACAATCATACAGGAAGTAGTAGTAGTGGACTTAGAACCTTATTTTGGTATGTGCCTTTCTAGAGAGTTCACAACCAAGATAGGAGGATATCTATCATTGGATTTTTCACACCTGGAAATCTCATTCAAAGGTAAAAGGGTGAAAATATTCAATGAGAAACCATCAACTTTCCATATCGAAAGACTTGAAGATGAAAGTAAATAGTCCACCATAGTGAACATGATGACCGAGGAACTAGAAGACCTAAACTTGATGGAAGAAGCTCTAAATGTATTACAAGAAGAAGACCAGTTCTCCCTCCAAGATTTCAATGCCATGATCGAGATTGACATTGGGAGTTACACGATTTTGAAACCTGAGAAGAGAAATCCCATTGATCCCCCTCTGGTAAACCAACCCACTGATCAGATTTGGAAGCTTTTCTTTGATGGGGCCAGATGTAAAAATGGAGCTAGAGTGGGTATTGTCCTAATCTCTCCAATAGGTGAAGAAAAGATTTTTTCTTACAGATTAACCTAGAGTTGCACTAATAATGCAATAGAGTATGAAGCACTCTATTTAGGCCTCAAGAAGGCTAAAAATATGGGCATCAAGCAACTACAGATCTTCGATGACTCTGAGTTGATAGTGAATCAGGTTACTAAAAAATGTGTAAGCAAACAACATTATCTTAAAGCTTACCGAAATAAAGTCTAGGATCTACTAGAATCCTTTGAATATCTGAACATAAAGGTAATTCCTAGAGAGAAAAATACTCATGCAGACTTATTGGCTTCAGTAGGGGTAAACTTCTGCCCTATAAGCAATGTCATCCAAAAGTCTAAAATAGTCAGGCTAATCTACAGACCTTCTATGCCAGATAAAGATACCTTCTGGCAAGTTTTTGAGAATGATCGACAAATAGTGGATTTCCTCATCCATGAGATGAATTGCTCTAACAATAGAATGGCTGAAGATGAAGAAGATGAGAACATCATCCAGTTGAAAAATAACCACATCCCAAAAGGATTGGTTACTCTTGAAAGCTTATTTGATAATAATGATAGGTCGACTGGTCACAAAATGAAAGTCGACAAACATAGATACAAAGAAACTCAAATGGAGCCTGACAAAGCCATCAAATTAGGAGTGAACACTATGAAAGTAGAAATGGAGGAAATCAGAGAATTGTGCAAGGAATTCCCTGACATCATTGCCTAGACCTACAGAGACCTGAAAGTCTACTCCAAAGAAATGATCCAGCACACGATCGAGCTCGAGGAAGGTGCAAAGCCATTTTGGCAAAAACAATGGCCAGTAAATCCCAAAATCGAAGCCTTAATGAAATAGGAACTGCTGAAACTCCTCGAAGCTAAAATCATTTACCCAATCAAGCATTCGACATGGGTTGCTAACTTGGTCCCGATCAGAAAGAAGAATGGAGACATCCGGTTATGTGTCGAATTTCATAATTTGAACAAGGCTTCTCTGAAGGATCATTACCCCCTCCCATAGATTGATCAAATTCTACACACAGTAGCAGGAGCAGAAAGGTTTTCACTCCTAGATGGCTTCTCTAGGTACAATCAAGTATGGGTCAAAGATGAAGATCAATTTAAAACCACATTCACAACTAAGTGGGGAACGTTTGCTTACCAGAGAATGCCTTTTGGGTTATCCAATGCTGGAGCAACTTTCCAAAGAGCTATGGATGTGGCATTCAGAGAATTGGTAAATAAAATAATAGTGATTTACCTAGATGACATGATAGTTTTCTCTCACCAGAAAGGAGATCACATAGCACATCTCAGAAGTGTATTTGAAAAGTGCAGGGAGTTTGGTATCTCCATAAATCCTAGAAAATCTATCTTCGCTATGGAGGAAGGACTTCTACTTGGCCATGTTGTCTCTAAGTCTGGTCTAGCCATAGACCCTAATAGGGTGAAAGCACTGTTAGATCTTCCCTCTCCCCAAACAAAAAGGGCTTACAGTCATTCTTTGGCCAGATCAATTTTATGCACAAATTCATAGCTGACTTTGCACAAATCATCAAACCAATGATAGAGCTTTTAAAAAAGGATGTCATGTTCAAGTGGATGGATGTGAGGAAACAAGCCTTCCAGAAGATCAAAGAATAGATAGCTCAAGCCCCTATCTTAGTAAATCCAGACTATTCCAGGGATTTTATTTTATATGCTATAGGTGAACAAGAAAGCTACACCGTAGTACTCACACAGAAGGGAGCTGACAATGAAGAAAGACCCATAGCTTTTCTGAGTCAAACTATGCAGGAACATGAAGAGAAATATAACTTCATTGAAAAATAGATATATGCAATAATGAAGTCTCTAAAAAAGTTTAGGTATTTCTTATCACAGAGCAGGATAATCATCTACACCATCCACCCCGATGTACGAAGCTTCATCATACAAGGAGAGCTCGGTGACACAAGAGCTGGTTGGGTGACCAAAATACAAGAATATGATGTAGAAATACACCCGACCAAGCTAGTAAGAGGTAGAGCATTATGCCAAGAACTCGCCAAGCATGCTTCGCCAGAGTACATAGCGTGCCAGACTCAGGAAGTAGTATCAGATGATGATCAACCCCAGAATGGCTTGACTGGGTGGATGAATTGATCAAATACTTCCAAACTAGGAGATGCCCAAAAAATTTAAATTCCTCACAAAGAAGAAGGTACCGGATCTAGGCTTTGAAATACACCCTACTTCTTGAAGGGTTGTACAGAAAAAACTTGGATGGAGTACTTCTCCATTGCATAAAAGAAGAACAAAAATAGAAGATCCTGGAAGAGTTCCATGGGGGATTATCAAGAGGACACTATTCAAGGAGAACCACTACCCTGAAGATCATCAAGACCAGGTGCTACTAGCCAACCATATTTGTAGATGCCTTCAAAATAACAAGAGGTTGTGAGGAGTGCCAAAGGTACATCAGGAGAAATAGGAATGCTCCATTGCCTCTAAAGTCCATCCAGGTTGAAGAACCTTTCCAACAATGGGGATTGGATTTCATCGGGATAATAGAGCCCAACTCATCCATCGGACATAAGTATATCCTGATAGCCACCGACTACTTCACAAAGTGGTCAGAGGCAATACCCACCAAAAAGGTAGACCAAGAGGTCATGATAGAGTTTATGGAAAGTCTGATCACCAGATTTGGCATCCCAGAGGCGTTAGTCATAGATAATGGTTCATCCTTCATAGGTGCCAAGATGATTGAATTTACATGCAAATATGAGATTTATTTAAAAATATCCTCAAACTACTATCCTCAAGGAAATAGACTAGCTGAATCTACAAATAAAAACCTGCTCAAAATTTTGAAATGGACTCTAAAGGACAACAAGAGAAGTTGGCACTCCCTGATAAATCAAGCACTATGGGCTGATAGAATAACCATCAAGAAATCCATCAATGCATCCCCTTATTCCTTGGTCTACGACAAAGAAGCAGTCCTACCAGTACACATAGAAATACCAACTTTAAAGCTACTCAATCAAGCTAGTACAGAAGAGGTAGAACCAATGGAGAATAGGTTGGTCCAACTCCTCCATTCAGAGGAACAGAAGGAACAGGCCTACAATCACTACCAAAAGCATGTTGTTGCCATGAAGGGATGGTTTGATAAGAAGACCACCCTAAGGAAATTTAAGGTGGGAGACTTAGTCCTCAGATGGAATGAGAAGAAGTCTAAACCTAGAAATCATGATAAATTTGATGCATTCTAGGAAGGCCCTTTTGAAATAATAGAAGAAAAGCAACACAACTCCTTCCAGTTGAAATATGAACAGGGCCAGGTTCAACCTATCCCTATTAATGGCTTCCATCTGAAGTTGTACTACAAGTAATGGGTTCTTTCTACCTTGTATGTATTTTTATGTAAATATTTGTTTTCTTTCAAGAAGCAAATTTTAATGCCCTTCAAAAAATTTTCATGATCCTCAACTTTTGTAAAGCTTTCAAGGCAAAATGTCATGATGGCATGACTTTTCGATGCACAATGGCCCCTTCAAAGAAATTTATCATGATCTCATGACTTTTGGAAACTAAGTGCTTCTCCAAGGCAAAATATCATGATGGCATGACTTTTTAAATGCCCCTTCAAAGAATTTCTAGACATTTTCTGTCTCATACTTTTGGGTAGACCAAGGAAAAATATCACTATAACTATTAGATAAGTAAAGGTGCCACACCAGAAAAAAAAATTCTTAAAATAACCACATCACAACAACCTAACAATTACAAGAGAAAAAGTACCACGTAACAATAAAGTTTTTGGCAATAAAAGTAGTGACCTCGAGACTATAAAAAATTCTTTTTAAGGTACCACCATACCTGCTAATTGGCCCAGAATAGAAGTGGCACAAATTTATTGGCCCAAGATAGAATGGCATCAATTTATTAGCCTAGTATAGTAGTAGAGCAGATCATTGGTCCAAACAAAAAATGGCAACTCAAGGTTGGTAGCTTTTTGAATACTGGCACATGAACCAAGACTCTAAGTAGTATTCAAAATCTGCATTGAAATGAGTACCAACCAACAATTATTCCACATCAGTTTGATAGTTATTGCATGTCAAGTTGGCATGAGCATCCATAGCCATTTTTATCGCTCATCTTCCATCTCCTTTCTTCACCTTCCACTTTCCTTGTATTTTCCTATTCATAGAGAGCTCTACAACACTACTATTCACTCTCCTAGTTATTATTAACTACCAAGTTACAAAGCACGACCATGGCAGCCACACCCCTAGCTATTGCTTCTTTGGCAACACCCTCAAAAAAAAGAGAAGCTCAAGCAAAAAGGGAAGCAACTTCATGGACCCCGATACTCATATTACAGACATAAAGATAACATGGAAGGAGCTAGAACAAATTCGAAAGGATATAGCTACAAGGATCGCCACAGACATGTCTCCATCTAGTCCAAGCACATTCTCATACCATTCTTTGCTCTACTGGTACATCTACCCCCAAGTTCACTCCTATCCAGAGCTAATCCAGGCAATGGCGAAGATGTATGATGTCAAGCATAGAGTGGTAAAGAATTTCAAAGGGGAAGCCATGTTCACACTCGACCCAGATACGATCAGGGTCATATTCACCTATGGAAGGAAACCTATGGTCCCCTTATCTAGTTTGATCACTATAAACTCTATGAATTACTACATCAATACCCCAAACATCAGGGTATTCCTACAATAGAACTTATTAGACACTCTTTAGAGAAGTCTATGCCAAAATCCCCCATTCCCCTATCCAGATTCAAGAACAAAGAACTCTTTTCCATGCTGGCCATGGTGGTGGGATTGGAAGATGACACCCAAGTTTATGGGTGGTAGATTATAGTAGCACAATGTATGTCTAATCCCAAGTTCTATGACAAAGCGCACATAGATCCAGGTAGAGTGCCTATATTTTTTTATTGGTCGATGTACCTAGCCCAATAACTACACATAGGCCTCTCCAAGCTACAAAGGGAGATCCCAGATACATTCAGGTATTCTTCATATCTAGTATGGATATTTTTCTTCTTTCAAGCCAAGCATTTGGTTTCTATTTCCACCACCACAAAGGATCAAAAGGGAACACTTACCAGTATGTGAATGGACACCGCTTCTTTCAAATACGGGTTCATATTACCACTTCAACATGGAATTCTTAGGCCCTACTCTCAAACTCATAAATGGTCAAATGCCAAGAATTCCTAAACAAATGCAAGACACCTTGAGACACCCCCATGCAGAAGAAGGGGACTGGTTCATCCTGACATAAGGGGTAGTCATTAGGCTCTATGGCTTCATAGAGAAGCCTTTCCTATTGCCTTACTATGTCACCAAGTGACTTTTTGCTCTAGAGTACGTAAGGCAAATAGAATTCATCAACAACAAATTTGGGATAGGTGCTCAGAGGACACATACTTGCCTCATGCCCTTCCAATATGAGGGAGTGACAGTGTCGAAGAAGGGAGATCATGAGCAAATCGCTCAAGTTCTAAAAGGCCTAAAATTGATAGAGTTACCACAAAAGTGGAAATATGATCCTGAAGATAAATTCACCCAGAGGTAGGCCACCCTAAACAAGGCTCCTTTCAAGCAATTCCATGCCTCTGATAGGCAACTTGACAAATAGGGCAGAAATAATAATGAAGATCAACCGCTAGAATGGCATGTCGAGAGAATGCAACCACTTCCTCCATGGCATGATTTCTATGAGCACTTGGTATATTGGAGCCCAGATTCAAACCCGAAACACAAGCTCACTGATGAAACCATCAAAAGGATGAAGAAAAGAGGAAAATACTAGGATCATGCTAAAATATTAGCATGGTGGCAAATGAGGTGCCACATTCAAACATTCACTAGATATGGTTTAAATATGGACATAGAGTTTTCTATAAAGTATGATGCAAGTCATGATGAATGGTCTGAGACTCTAGCAGATAAGGTTCCCCTAGGAATTGATGGCATTCCCATAAAACAAGTTGAAGGTAATATAGAACAAGATAAGGGGAAAGCAATAGCAACTGAACAAATAGAAGTCCCCAAAGAGAAGACATCGAGAGTTCATCCCCCTTTAGGATCAGACATAGAATCAGATGATAGTGCTCAGCTTGAACATAAGAAAAGAAAAGTAGAGTCAGAGAAGGGAGGGCCCCAAAGAAGAGAAGAATAGAAACATCCTCGAAAGAGTCAGAATATGAAGAATCAAAACAAGATGAAGAGTCCGAGGAACGCGTAGAATCAGAAGAGCATGAGGAGACGGGGACCAAGAAGAAATAGGATATAATTCAGAATAAGCTTCTAGGAAATAGAAGATTGATGAACAAATGATCAAAGCAGCTAAAGAGTTCCCCCAAAAGGAGACCCTTGGAGAAGAGCAAACCCTGACAAAAGTAACAATCGACATTGATGACTCAAGCCTAAAGCAAATTGTAGAAGTCTACACCGAGAAGTCATAGGGAACCGAGGACATCACTCCACCAAAGGCCTCAGGTATGTCTCCCATTGACCTTGATACTCCTTCTTCTCCTCATTCCTAGAGAAATTCCCCTCCCCATTCTAAAAATAGGGCAACCCATCATCTTCCGATCAACCTCCTCCATCACCTCCTCATCAAACTCCCCCATCCACTCAACAAACTCCACCAACTAATCCATCAACGCAGAGAACTCCACCAATGTCTCCTCCTACTCATGAAGGGTCCCCTTCTAGACAATTAAGTATGGAAGCCTCCTTAGCCACCACTCCTTTCCCCTTCTCCACCAACCTACTAAGCTTCCAGGCCATGCAAACTGCTTCCCCCACAAGCAACCCTACTATTGCCAAATTCAAGAAATTGAAGAAAGCCAACATCAATGCCACCACATGGTTGAAGTCATAGAGCTCCCAAATCTCTACAGATGTAGCCCACATCCAAGAAGGAACAGTGTTAGATCCCATCAGCATGTAACGGTCCACAATGAAGATGACCCCACTAGTGTAGAAGCTAGAAAAGGAAATGACTCTAGAGGACTACCAGGCTGAGGTGACTCAGGAAGATATGACTCAACTGCCCATGGATGATGAGTGGAGCAAGGCTCAGAATCATATGGGGACAATTTATCTAAACATAGAATATTACAAAGAAAAATTCCTTCGAGTAGAGCAATCAAGAAAGCATTTAGAAGAAGCCCTTCACCAGCAGAAAACCACAGAGAAGGCTTTGAAAAATGAAGCCAAGAAATGGGAGGAGAGGTTCAATGAGGCCACCCCTTACAAAGAGAGAGTAGCAAAGGCTGAAGAATAGATTCAAATGTTGTAGTAGCAAGTTGAAGACCTCAAGAAGTAGCTATCTGATAGTGCAGATAAGACCAGTGGACTGACCAAAGAGAAAGCAAAAATAGTCCAAAAGGAGATGCTCGAAAAGGTCAGCCAGATAATCTTGAGGGCTAGACCCACATTAGCGTACCTACTCAAAATCCAAAGCATGCTAGGCCAGGTAGAATATGAGTTCGAAGCATCAATCAAGCTCCTGGAAACAAGGGTGTCAGCCGCTAATAAAATTTAGGTCCTGGAGGATAGCACTCAGGCGATAGCAGGGTATAGAGCTCATGATGAAAATTGGTCTCAGGCCAAATTGGTTGCCAGAATTTCTTCAAGAGACACAAGTTGATAACAAAAGGTGCAAGGATAATGTATGAGCTAAAGATAGAGGCTAAAGCAATTATCAAACATGTGGGTATAGCCAAAAATTATGGCATGCCTAGCTTCTAGGATAAAAATTCAAAACTCCTAGTAGAAGATGAGCTGAAAGCCTCTTGGAAAAAGTTCCTAGAAGATGAATCAGAGATTGACAGTTGGGAAGAGCCAGTTCAAGAAGATTCAATATTCACTATGGCTCAGGATATCACACAGATGAATGCTTGTCTACATGAACTAAGTTTAAAAGCAAAATCTCTATCATATGACAAGGTCGAAGAGCTAGAATACCTGTATATCACCTTCAAGGAAAAGGTAGATACAGATGAAGAGACCTGGAAGAAGGCCTGCACCACCTACAATGAGGTTGTTCTAGAAAAGAACAAGCAAGAAAAGGAGAAACAAATAAAAGCCAAGAAGGCCTCATCCAGCAGTGCACCACCTTCAGGTCAAAAGGAAACAGAAATTCTGCCAGAAGTACTCTAGAAGAATGATCGCCTCAAAGCGAATTTTTGTTTATTTTTTCTATCTACTTGGTATATTTCCCCTTCTTTCCCTTATTTTTATTATTATTTTCTTTTTCGACTCCATTCCCCAATGGATAAAGGCTCTAGGTTCTAACATTCAGCTGATAGAATTACCCCAAGAGGCACCAAGAATGTTGGTCAAAATGACCACATCCAGGGAAAGAAGGAATAATCTCCTCAAGATACTAAGTGTAGAGATCAAAAGTCATGATGGCATGATATTTTGAAAGCAAGACAAACAACAAAGTCATAGAATTTGAAGGCCAAGACCAAGAGCAAAAGTCATGATGGATAACATTTGAAGCCAAAAGGCCAAAATTATGGCATGACATTTTGAAGGCCAAGGACCAAGTAAAGGCCAAAAGTCATGATGGTGCAACATTTTGAAGGCCAAGGACCAAGCAGAGGCTAAAATTCATGATGGTGCAATATTTTGAAGGCCAAGGACCAAGAAGAGGCCAAAATTCATGATGGTACAACATTTTGAAGGCCAAGGACCAAGAGCAAAAGTCATATGGCAAAGTCATGATGGCACACATTTTGAAGGCCAAGGACCAAGTAGAGGCCAAAAGTCATGATGGCATGACATTTTGAAGGCCAAGGACCAAGCAGAGGCCAAAAGTCATGATGGCATGACATTTTGAAGGCCAAGTAGACCATGAAGTCTGAGAGATTGGAGAAATATCGATGTAACAAGAATATCCCAACCTCTTTCAGTTAGAAGCTCCATCACTCCTTAACTTTCTTCTATACCAGAATGAGCCTACGGGCATACTATTGTAACAACTTTTAGTTTTTTGTTATGTAAAACTCTTATATATAGAATGAGCGACCCAAGAAAATGGTCGGCTCTTAGGCATTTACAAGGCTATGTATACAGACTTCTGAAAGCTAAATAAAGATCTACATTCTGGTTCTTGGCTCATTGGTGTTTTGAAATCAAGTATGTATGTGTTGTCTATTGCTAATTAAATCTAGTTTGAATGTAACCCGCATCAATTCTTAATCTGAATTCTTGCATTAACATTCTGTTAAGATCTGCAATTTAACTTCACAAATAGAGTTGTATTATCATAAAGCATTCACCAGGGGTTTAAGTTTCTATGTTTTGGTTCTATTATGCTTCTCTGCAAAAGGTTGTGGTAGTAGTTGTTGTTGCTTAATCTGTACCATTTTAATCCTCTAGCCATAGCTATATTTCCCTCTCTTTATGCATTTCCCTCTCTCTCCCTTTTTCCTAAAAGAAACAAAGGAACCAACCTCCTCTGGAGATTGAACCAGGTAGACTCTGTTCTAACCTGGTCTTTCAATGTTGGCAAAGTCTTGGGTGCAAACGTAACCAAAGGCAGATTTTGCTCCAACAGGATCTTAGGGAACATTTTTAGTAACATGTCATCATATATAATATCATGGCACGCTATACTAAACATCCTTAAATATTCAATTGGGTCCTTTGTTCCCTTATAAATAGGTAAAACTAGCATTAGAAAATGCTTAGGGTAGGGCCTAGAAGTGACAACAGAGTATAAGGACTAATTGCACATTTCCTTGTAGTTATAGGTGAAACTTGGAGGTTGAACCATATTCACTCTTGAGACCAATTATTCCACCACATTTGTTAAACTTTGCACATTGGGATTGTTGTTGTGCAATGCCCCTAGGTTCCCTAAGGGAGGGTTATATGTAGCCTATTGAAAGGGAATTTGGATAATATTAGAGGCATTGACACTGTTATGGTATGGGTTATGATATGTGGTATCTTGTTGTGGAGGATAACTGACATTTTGTGGAACAAAAGCATGAATGTTGAGATGAGAAAAATGAGGAGGAAATTGATTGCAATATTGAGATGCACTATTAGTTGGAGGAACTTGTGGAATTATTCCAATGTTTGTGGTTGTAGTAGTAGCATATGTTGGTTTATGAAAAGGAGTAATATGATGTGAAGACTCAAACAAAGAATTGTTGTGAAAATTTTGAGGAGAAATGGTTGGAGGATGAGATGTACCAACCTCTTCAAGTTGGACCTCCTCCTCCATAGCCTTAACCAAAGCATCCTTATGATATTTCATGAAATTTTAGATATAATTATATCATTTAATGGTGAGGTGTCCATTAGATCCCTCAAGAGGATCAAGGTCATTACAAGTTTTTATATGTTCTTCCTCTTCTAGATTATGGTTTTTCCTATAAATATGGTCATCTTCTTCAAGAATATCATATTCTAAAAGCCTTCGCTTTCTCCTAAGGTTGGGATACATTAGGAGAAAGAGAAGGGATAGAGGAGAAAAGGAGGATATAAAAACTAGCAAAAAATACACAAAATATTTTTAAGAAGTTTTTAATGTTTTTATATCTTAATCAAACAAATTTAGTGGTCTTGCTTAAAATTAAAAAAATAAAGATAAAATGAAGAGGCTTCCTAATTTATCCACTAAATACCTACCTTCATGTCAAGTTCGCCAAATATGTAGAGGAGGAAAACTGCCCTACCATGTATGGTTCTCGACTGGATCTGTTGGGAGCCGAGGTGACCATAGGGGTGTGTTATATTCTCTACGCTTAGGGGATTGGGAATCAAAGGGTTCACCAAGTATAGTTTTAGGACTCTCTCCAAGTCAGGTATGGAGATGTTTAATGTGTATATTGAGCAAACACCTATGTTTTAGCTTTCTAAAAGCTACGCTATGGAAAATGAAAGAAAAATGCAAGACAAATAATGATGCAAGAAAGCAAAGACTAACCCTAGAATGATTTTTGATTTTCAATTATGACTAAACCCTAACTTGCAATAAAGTAAGATTTTTCTTTTGAAAAAGGGTTTAAGATAATTCACAAACAAAGTTAACCCTACTATACAAAATATATATTTTTTCTCTTTCAAATGCCTAGAAATGTAATCAAATATTTTCCTTTTGCTTACGATTCAATCTAAAATAAATAGAAAGCAAATAGAAAATAACCTAAGAAGTTTATATAGGGTACTTACCTGATTTAGCAGTTGATCCTATATTTTACTTGCATCCAAAATATCCAAATAGCTTCGATCCTATGAAACAACTTATAAACCCTAGAAACATTTATTAGTGTTTAGGGGCCTGCTTAGGCTACTATATGACTAAGATTGGAGGTGCAACAACCAAGACTCCTTGGTCCTTTTAGTTGACTGTTAAAAAATGAAATGATCTTTGAGTCTTTTACCTTTGGAATAAGTAAAAGCAATATAGAATGAGCATGTAACAATGAAATGGAAATATAGAATGAACATAATGGAAAGATAACATGCAAGATGCAAATTAGGGTTTTGGGAAGCAAGAAATTGCCCCCAATCCCTAATTAACCAAATTTTGATCCAAATTCACACCCTATATGGACAGGGTCAAAATTTTGTTCAGAGTACTTTTTTGGTCCTAAAAATTTGAAAATATGATGCAAAATAGCGAAAAAGTAGATCTAACAACTAATAATGCAAGTAAAGAACCTAGTAAGCTAATGGAGGAAAGTAAGGAGCAATGAGAAGATGAAAAAATCAACCCAAGATGGTATATCTCTTCAATCATCAAGACTCCACTTTTTCACTAAGAGTAGCTAATACCAAAGCACAAAACAATGAAATGGCAATCCCATAGCAATAGAGAACTTTCTAGAATTAAAAAATAAGTCTAGATATCATTAATATCACTTGGAAAATAAACCTTTTAAAAAAATTGGAATCCAACCCTCTATTTATAAGAGGTTTGGAGGGCTAAAAGGTGGGAAAATGAAAATTCATTGTAGGAAATAGATGATGTCAAAAGGAGTCAATGAGGGGGGGATTTTGAGAGAAAAATTCTTAAAAAGCCAAATTTGTATCCCATCCTTATAGGGTGTGAATTTGGTAAGCCAAATTCGTGCCTCTTATGGATCAGGTGCGAATTTTGTAAGTCTAAGTAAAAAGGGAAAAAGAAGAGGGGAAAAGGGGTCCAAATTTGAACTTAGCAAGTTTGGGTGGCTTCCTAAAGAACTACGAAAAGATTGACTCATTTTGATGGGTCAATTTTCCATGTCTACAAATACAAGTATTTGTAGATATAATTCTTTGTATCAAAGAAATCAAATGAATAAACCTTTTCAAAGATATTATCCAAGGAAATATCAACCTCAGTATCAACATGTGTAACAAAAACTAAGAGAAGACCATCAAAAAGAAAATTTAGTTTGAAAAATTCAAGAAGTTCAAGAGATAGAAACTGGATAAGAAAATGAAATAAGATCTCTTGCATTAAGAATTATAGACATTGAAGATGAAGTTCAAATTGAAGATGATAGTGAAAAGAATGAAAACAAAAATCATTCAAAAATTTCTAAAGGCACTGATGCTTTAGATAATAAAATAAAAGTAGCTAAAGATAAGACAATTGAAGTAGATGAAAGGTGCAAATTAAAATCAAGATCATTCTAGAATTGCAAAATTTATGATAAGACAAAACAAAAAATAGATCATAAAAATAAAATTGAGGTACACTATGGATGGATAAAAAAAGTATATTGGAATAGGATAACATATATGTTACAATGCTTTTATGGACACAAAGAAAGTTTGGTAAATATTGTAGGAAAAATGTTGATAGATCAGTGCCAAAACTTCAAGTAGTGTGAGTCAGAGCCAAAGGAGGAAGACAAAAAATAGAGATTGAAGACTAAAATTATTCACAACAAATAATGCAGTACATGGGGGTGTTAGAGATATTACATTACTTGGTAGAATCTGGTACATTTGTAAATATTGAATTAGAGAGTGTGGTTTATATTTCTCTAATGTGTGTTCCAATGTGTGAGAAATGTCTAAATATTATGTAATAAAGTATAAAAGTGTCAATGTGTGCAAGGTGTGAGGTATAATTTATGAGTGTACAATGTGTCTTGTTGAAGAACACAAGCTTATACTGAGAGGGGGGTGAACAGTATAAGACCACTTTTTACTTTTCTTTCCAAATCAATATTAAGCAATGTGTAGATAGCAATATCAATAGCAGTAATCAAAGCAATGCATAAATCACCACACACAATAGAGACACCACAATTTACGTGGTTCACCCAATGTGGGCTACTCCACGGAGAAAATATTTCACTAAAATTTTCTCAATCAATCTCTTGGGAATCCTTCCCAATTACAATGTTTATGGACCTCTATCCAAAGGAGACACCAATCCCCTAAATCAAGTTCATGGATCTCTATCCATAGGAGAACTCCTTCTCCTCTACTCTGGCTGGTGATCCTCTAGAAGACTACTACCTCCACTGCACTGGCTTGTGGATCTCTCTCCACTGAAGACTCTTGTCCCCACTCAGAAGACCTATCCTCACTACCCTAGCTGATGGATCTCTATCCACTGGAGACTACTGTCCTCTCTACTCTGTCACCTCCAAAGCTCTGTCTCTAATCTGCACTAAACATAGTCCTTCGGTCTAGCACAAATCTGCTCAACAAGTCCACACAGAACTTGCTCAAATCTGCTCAACAAGTCCACATAGAACTTGCTCAAATCTGCTCAACAAGTCCACACAAAACTTGCTCAAATATGCTCAACAAGTCCACACAGAACTTGCTCAAATATTCTCAACAAGTCCACACAGAACTTGCTCAAATATGCTCAACAAGTCCACATAGAACTTGCTCAAATATGCTCAACAAGTCCACACAAAACTTACTCAAATATGCTCAACAAGTCCACTCAGAACTTGTCCAATATGCTCAATAAGTCCACACATAACTTATTCAATATTGCTCATATACATCCAATTCAATAATACACATAACTTATTCAAATATTCTCAACAAGCTCACTCAAAACTTGTCCAAATATCATAGAAACATAAAGAGAATTGTTAGAGACTCAATATGTTCTACACTCAATGCTCAATCACTTTCTCAACTCAAATCAGAATATAGAATAGTTTGTTTTATGGAACTTGAACAATCACTTCATACATCCACTTGACTAGGCTCAATCAACTCTACTCAACCAATTACTCAAGAAACAACCCTTGCTCACAAACCCTAGTCCAAGCATGTAAACACCAACTCAAAATGTTTCCAACAATGCTCAACAACAAATCTCACATAACAATGATACTCATGTTCTTTTCAAACCCTAGTTCAAGTTCTTTCACAACAATCAACTTCAACAACAATGCATATAAATCAATCTTCACATAACAATAATACTCATGTTCTTTTCAAACCCTAGCTCAAGTTCTTCACACAACCAATGGCTTCAACAACAATGCTTATAAAACAAGGTTTTAATCACAACACTTAATTCCAAAAAACCTTGAAGCATTAACTCAAACACTTTTGAAAAGGAAACCCTAATCAAATCCTTTTCACTCCAAACTTTATTTTCTAGAAAGCCAATCAATCAACTCAACCAAGGAAGAATTTGCCCATACCTTTTTTCTTGACAAGGAGTTGATCTCACAAATCTGCCACACTCACACTCACTTCTTTGCCAATCTCAATAAGGGTTAGAAGATAATAATTTCCTCAAAAAAACACAATACAAAATGATATCAAAATTACACCTTATCACTCCAACTTAAATAATATTCAACACCTTCACAATAATCTTCTTTAACACAAAACCCCTTATTAAAATTAAAACAATACTCAAAAAGTCTTAATCCTCCAATATGCCAATATAATAATTAAGACTTTATTAAAAATTAAATTCAAAACCTCCTTATTACTCCTAAGTGACAATTTTCAATTACCACCACTATCCAACTAGCAACCCTTCTAAGCAAATCCAACTAACAACCCTTTTATCTCCCAACTTAGGCAATAATTAAATTTAATGCAAAAATATTTACCTCACCTTCGGAGGGATTCGAACCCTCAACAATGCCCGCGACAAACACCTTAGCCATGGCTCCAACCGTCGCATGAGCTACGCGCTCGTTTGAAACTTAAGAAGCACCACGTGCTTCAAATCATGTCTCCCACCTTGCACCTTGCAAAACATGTGCCTTTGGCGCCTTCAACCAACATGACTGCCAAGCACAACCACCACATTTCAAATGCTGGCCTCCTTGCCTACAAGCGCTCTAGCCACTGCCCACTTGCCACTAGGCCAAGCTACCCAGTTGGCTTTCGAACGATCGATGCCTTCTACTTTATTGTTTGTCGACACACAAAATTTGCAAACTTTCTCACGAGCTCTTCTTTCCAATTCACATGCAATATTAATCAATCGAGCAAGGATAAATTTTAATGCCCTTTGGGCATAGGTATATATATTAATTTCCTCCATGCTTGTAAAACGTCGGTGCTTCGAATGCTTTCACCACCACGTAACGTCGGCGAAGGTTAGGACCTTTATAAAGGCGCTTTGAATATTTTTAACTCCAAACCCATCTTTGGGTATTGTAAAATATTATAATGAATATTATAAATATTTTACTTTGGGATTTTAACCTTTATATATATATCCTTTTGAGTTTATTACTTCCTTCTCATTGCATAACATGGTGTAAATAATATTTATTTATAAAATTTAAATTCTCATTGAATTTAAATAATTTATAAATAAATATTATATCTCCTTTTTAACTTTGCACAAGCCTCCTTGGGATTTTATGGAGACCCTTTTAACTTATGCTTCCATATACTATTAAGATATTATGGAGCCCTTTTTCCTTTAACTTTTGCATTGATTCTCTTGACCTTTGGCCTTCTTCCTGGATATCAAATAACAACCTTGACAACTTTATTTCTTGATGAAGTCCTTGACATTAATGATGACTTCATCTGGTGACATCAATGACAACTTTGACTTAGGGACTCAAAATGTCCAACAATCTCCCCCTTTGTCATTGATGGCAACCCAAACTATTTTTACCAAAACTTGACTTCTTTTTGTGTTGCTCCCCCCCTCACCTCTCCCCTAGCTCAATGCTCTCTTCAAGTATCAAATCTCTCCCCCTTACTCAAATCTCTCCCCTTTGACATCAATGGCAAAGGGTCACCTTTGGGGCTCGGGGCTAAGAATGAGCCTCTTAGCTTAGCCCCTCCCCCACCTCCTTTTGAGGTGGTTAATTCTAGGGTGGGAGTATTTCTACTCCCAGAAGGCATTGTTCTTTACCTTTATCCTCTTTCCTTCTTATCTGATTCTTCTGATTCCTTTGATTGTTTTCCATGTCCATATTCCTATCCATGTCCATATTCTTGTTCCTATTCATATTCATATTCATATTCATATTCATTCTCATTCCTATTCATATCCATGTTCCTATTCCTATTCCTATTCATATCCATGTTCATGTTCCTATTCATGTTCATGTTCATACATATTTTTGGGATGTCTGCTCTACACCACTTTGTTGTGTGACCATCATTATTGCACTTATAACACTTAATGTTATTATTCCTTGGAGGTGCAAATGTCTTAGGATTTCTCCTAGTGAAGCCATATCCTCTTCTATCATGAACCCTGCAATTTATTGCCTTGTGACCAAACTGATTACATGAGTAGCAATACCCATGGAAAAGTTATATGTTCCCATATTCCTATCTTTCATGTGTCCTGCATTATGAAGCCATGTGCCCAAACCTGTGACATGAAAAACATCTTCCATTGAAGTTTCCTTGTCTTGACCTCATTGGTCTCCTATTCTGATTGTTGTTCCATCTGTATCTTCTTTGTGCATTGTTCCTATTTTTGTTGAACTCTCTATTGTCCAACTCATCCTCTGATGTCTCACTTTATTTTACACTATCTTTTCTGAAGTATCTTCATCTGAAGTTTCTTCTCCTCCAAAACTTGAAGTTGACTCTCCTTCCCATTTCTTTTGAACCTGTTCAAATCCAAGACCTATTTTGCTTGATGTAGTCTTTTGTGTCTTGATGAACTTATCCAAGTTCTTTGAGCTATTTTTAAACCCTTTCATCTTGATCTTGGAGTCCTCTAAATATTCTTTTAGTAGTGCCACTTCTTGTGCTAACTTCTCACATTCCAAGATCTTTGCTTCTAACTTATCTTTGAACCTCTTTGCCTTAGCCTTTGATTTTTCTAAATCCTCTATGAGCAATCTTCTCTCTTCATCACATTCTTGAAACTGAATTTCAAGTTTAGAGTGTTGCTTCCTTACCTTCTTTACTATGTCAAGGGCATAGATAAGTTCTCCCTTTAGATCATAACCATCCTTTTCTGAATATTCCTCTATTTGTTTACCTTTGTCCACATCTTTGTTTTCTTTTGGCTTGTCTTCTATAGGATCACTTACTTCTTCTTCTAAAGCCATTAGAATATTTTCATCTGGTCCTTCAAGTGCATTCTCATATTCATCATCACTGAAACTATAACCATCCCTTGTACAATCATCTTCAAGATGTCCAAAGTTACCACATCTAAAACACTTGAGAATAATTGGAGTCCTTTTCTTAATTGGTTCTTTTTCTTCAATCATAAATAGGACTTCATCTCTATCATTGTCTGAAAAACTAGCATCACTATCACTTGAGTACTTACTTGCCTTATCCGCATAGTAGCTTCTCTTTTGCCTTTGAAAGAACTTCTTTCCTTGTCTGCTTTGTCCATCCTTGCTTTTCTTTTGATGCTTGCCTATATCTTTCTGATTCCTTGTTCCTGTGATCCTATTTTTCTTCACCATTGTTGTTCTTGGGTTCTTGACAATCTATTGCAAAATGTCCATACTTTCCACAATTGAAACACTTAATAGATATTTTATCTCTAGATCTTCTATAGTCCTTATCTCTTCTACCATAGTTAGCTTCTTCATCACTAGATGACTCATTGCTTGATTCTGACTTCTTACCCTTTGTCTTATTGGTTGCTTTGAATGTTGCTTCCTTCTGGGACATAGGATATTTTGTTCTTATCTCAAATATTGTGAGCATACCAAGCAACTTATCTCTTGTCAAAGTATCACCATCTATTGATACTTCTATAGCAGAAACCTGTTCACTAAATCTTTTTGGAAGAGATCTTAAGACTTTATCACAAACATCAGATTCATCAATCTTCATACCAAGTCCTCGCATATCATTAACAACCTCATCAATTCGAATTAGGTAAGCACTAATATTTTCCTCTTCGTTCATTCTTAATTCTTCAAGTTGTCTTTTGAGATTTTGACTCTTTGCTTTCTTGACACTTTTATCTCCTTCATATATATTTTGCAATTTATCCCACATCTCTTTTGTAGTTTGACAATGCATAACTTTCATAGACTCTGTTCTACGCAAACCTCTCACAAGTGCATTCATTGCTTTTGAATTATAGTGTTGTAGAAGCTTACCTTCCTTATATGTAGGAGGATTGACTAAGGGATCATATCCAAATTCCACTGATTCCCAAATTTCATTGCCAAGTGCCATCAGGTAGATCTTCATCATCATACTCCAATACATATAGTCACTTCCATCAAATACTGGTGCTGAATTATTTGAGGACACTTCCTTAGGATCCATTGTGTTCTTGTTAGCCTTTCCTTCAAGTTGTTAAACTCTTCTGAAGGAACCCACTCGATACCAATTGAAGAACACAAGCTTATACTGAGAGGGGGGTGAACAAGTATAAGACCACTTTTTACTTTTCTTTCCAAATCAATATTAAGCAATGTGTAGATAGCAATATCAATAGCAGTAATCAAAGCAATGCACAAATCACCACACACAATAGAGACACCACAATTTACGTGGTTCACCCAATGTGGGCTACTCCACGGAGAAAATATTTCACTAAAATTTTCTCAATCAATCTCTTGGGAATCCTTCCCAATTACAATGTTTATGGACCTCTATCCAAAGGAGACACCAATCCCCTAAATCAAGTTCATGGATCTCTATCCACAGGAGAACTCCTTCTCCTCTACTCTAGTTGGTGATCCTCTAGAAGACTACTACCTCCACTACACTAGCTTGTGGATCTCTCTCCACTGAAGACTCTTATCCCCACTCAGAAGACCTATCCTCACTACCCTGGATGATGGATCTCTATCCACTAGAGACTACTATCCTCTCTACTCTATCACCTCCAAATCTCTATCTCTAATCTGCACTAAACATAGTCCTTCTCTAGCACAAATCTCTCAACAAGTCCACACGAACTTGCTCATATCTTCTCAACAAGTCCACATAACTTGCTCAAATATCTCAACAAGTCCACACAAAACTTGCTCAAATCTGCTCAACAAGTCCACATAGAACTTGCTCAAATCTACTCAACAAGTCCACACAGAACTTGCTCAAATATGCTCAACAAGTCCACACAAAACTTGCTCAAATATGCTCAACAAGTCCACATAGAACTTGCTCAAATCTACTCAATAAGTCCACACAAACTTTCAATTCTCAAATCCACTTCCTCAACTTAACAACTCAACCAATTTCATTCTCAATAAGTCCACCAATAAACTTATTCAAATCTTCTCAACAAGCTCACTCAAGAACTTGTCCAAATCTCATAGAAACATAAAGAGAATTGTTAGAGACTCAATATGTTCTACACTCAATGCTCAATCACTTTCTTAACTCAAATCAGAATATAGAATAGTTTGTTTTATGGAACTTGAACAATCACTTCATACATCCACTTGACTAGGCTCAATCAACTCTACTCAACCAATTACTCAAGAAACAACCCTTGCTCACAAACCCTAGTCCAAGCATATAAACACCAACTCAAAATATTTCCAACAATGCTCAACAACAAATCTCACATAACAATGATACTCATGTTCTTTTCAAACCCTAGTTCAAGTTCTTTGCACACACAACTTCACATAACAATGATACTCATGTTCTTTTCAAAACCCTAACTCAAGTTCTTCACACAACCAATGGCTTCAACAACAATGCTTATAAAACAAGGTTTTAATCACAACACTTAATTCCAGAAAACCTTGAAGCATTAACTCAAACACTTTCGAAAAGGAAACCCTAATCAAATCCTTTTCACTCCAAACTTTATTTTCTAGAAAGCCAATCAATCAACTCAACCAAGGAAGAATTTGCCCATACCTTTTTGCTTGACAAGGAGTTGATCTCACAAATCTGCCACACTCACACTCACTTCTTTGCCAATCTCAATAAGGGTTAGAAGATAATAATTTCCTCAACAAAACACAATACAAAATGATATCAAAATTACACCTTATCACTCCAACTTAAAATAATATTCAACACCTTCACAATAATCTTCTTTAACACAAAAACCCTTATTAAAATTAAAACAATACTCAAAAGTCTTAATCCTCCAATATGCCAATATAATAATTAAGACTTTATTAAAAACTAAATTCAAAACTCCTTATTACTCCTAATTGACACTTTTCAATAACCACCACTATCCAACTAGCAACCCTTCTAAGCAAATCCAACTAACACCCCTTTTATCTCCCAACTTAGGCAATAATTAAATTTAATGCAAAAATATTTACCTCACCTTCGGAGGGATTCAAACCCTCAACAATGCCCATGACAAACACCTTAGTCATGGCTCCAACCACCGCACGAGCTACGCGCTCATTTGAAACTTAAGAAGCACCACGTGCTTCAAATCGTGTCTCCCGCCTTGCACCTTGCAAAACATGCACCTTTGGCACCTTCAACCAACATGACTACCAAGCACAACCACCATATTTCGAACGTTGGCCTCCTTGCCTACAAGCACTCTAGCCACTACCCACTTGCCACTAGGCCAAGCTACCTAGTTGGCTTTCGAACGATCGACACCTTCTACTTTATTTTGTTCGTCACACAAAATTCGTAAACTTTCTCACGAGCTCTTCTTTCCAATTCACATGCAATATTAATCAATCGAGCAAGGATAAAGTTTAATGCCCTTTGGGCATAGGTATATATATTAATTTCCTCCATGCTTGTAAAACATCGATGCTTCGAATGCTTTCACCACCACGTAACGTCGATGAAGGTTAGGACCTTAATAAAGGCGCTTTGAATATTTTTAACTCCAAACCCATATTTGGGTATTGTAAAATATTATAATGAATATTATAAATATTTTACTTTGGGATTTTAACCATATCACTTAATATTATAATATTATATCCTTTTGAGTTTATTGCTTCCTTCTCATTGCATACCATGGTGTAAATAATATTTATTTATAAAATTTAAATTCTCATTGAATTTAAATAATTTATAAAATAAATATTATATCTCCTTTTTAACTTTGCACAAGCCTCCTTGGGATTTTTATGAAGCACCTTTTAACTTATGCTTCCATATACTATTAAGATATTATGGAGCCCTTTTGCCTTTAACTTCTGCACTGATTCTCTTGACCTTTGGCCTTCTTCCTGGATATCAAATAACAACCTTGACAACTTTATTTCTTGACGAAGTCCTTGACATTAATGATGACTTCATCTGGTGACATCAATGACAACTTTGACTTAGGGACTCAAAATGTCCAACAATCTCCCCCTTTGTCATTGATGGCAACCCAAACTCTTTTACCAAAACTTGACTTGCTTTTTATCTTGCTCCCCTAGGACATTGCTCCCCTAGCTCAATGCTCTCTTCAAGTATCAAGTCTCTCCCCCTTACTCAAATCTCTCCCCTTTGACATCAATGGCAAAGGGTCACCTTTGGGGCTCGAGGCTAAGAATGAGCCTCTTAGCTTAGCCCCTCCCCCACCTCCTTTTGAGGTGGTTAATTTTGAGGTGGGAGTATTTCTACTCCCAGAAGGCATTGTTCTTTACCTTTATCCTCTTTCCTTCTTATCTGATTCTTTTGATTCCTTTGATTATTTTCCATGTCCATATTCTTGTCCCTATTCATGTTCCTATTCATATCCATGTTCCTATTCCTATTCCTGTTCATATCCATGTTCCTATTCATGTTCCTATTCATATTCATGTTCCTGTTCCTATTCTTGTTCATGTTCATACCTATTTTTGGAATGTCTGCTCTACACCACTTTGTTGTGTGACCATCATTATTGCACTTATAACACTTAATGTTATTATTCCTTGGAGGTGCAAATATCTTAGGATTTCTCCTAGTGAAGCCATATCCTCTTCTATCATGAACCCTACAATTCATTGCCTTGTGACCAAACTGATTACATGAGTAGCAATACCCATGAAAAAGTTATATGTTCCCAAATTCCTATCTTACATGTGTCCTGCATTGTGAAGCCATGTGCCCAAACCTGTGACATGAAAAGCATCTTCCATTGAAGTTTCCTTGTCTTGACCTCATTGGTCTCCTATTCTGATTGTTGTTCCATCTGTATCTTCTTTGTGCATTGTTCCTATTTTTGTTGAACTCTCTATTGTCCAACTCATCCTCAGATGTCTCACTTTCTTTCACACTATCTTCTTTTAAAGTATCTTCATCTGAAGTTTCTTCTCCTCCAAAACTTGAAGTTGACTCTCCTTCCCATTTCTTTTGAACCTGTTCAAATCCAAGACCTATTTTGCTTGATGTAGTCTTTTGTATCTTGATGAACTTATCCAAGTTCTTTGAGCTATTTTTAAACCCTTTCATCTTGATCTTGGAGTCTTCTAAATCTTCTTTTAGTAGTGCCACTTCTTGTGCTAACTTCTCACATTCCAAGATCTTTGCTTCTAACTTATCTTTGAACCTCTTTGCCTTAGCCTTTGATTTTTCTAAATCCTCTATGAGCAATCTTCTCTCTTCATCACATTCTTGAAACTGAATTTCAAGTTTAGAGTGTTGCTTCCTTACCTTCTTTACTATGTCAAGGGCATAGATAAGTTCTCCCTTTAGATCATAACCATCCTTTTCTGAATATTCCTCTATTTGTTTACCTTTGTCCACATCTTTATTTTCTTTTGGCTTATCTTCTATAGGATCACTTACTTCTTCTTCTAAAGCCATTAGAAGATTTTCATCTGGTCCTTCAAGTGCATTCTCATATTCATCATCACTGAAACTATAACCATCCCTTGTACAATCATCTTCAAGATGTCCAAAGTTACCACATCTAAAACACTTGAGAATAATTGGAGTCCTTTTCTTAACTGGTTCTTTTTCTTCAATCATAAATAGGACTTCATCTCTATCATTGTCTGAAAAACTAGCATCACTATCACTTGAATACTTACTTGCCTTATCCGCATAGTAGCTTCTCTTTTGCCTTTGAAAGAACTTCTTTCCTTGTCTGCTTTGTCCATCCTTGCTTTTCTTTTGATGCTTATCCCTATATCTTTTTGATTCCTTGTTCCTGTGATCCTATTTTTCTTCACCATTGTTGTTCTTGGGTTCTTGACAATCTATTGCAAAATGTCCATACCTTCCACAATTGAAACATTTAACAGATTTTTTATCTCTAGATCTTCTATAGTCCTTATCTCTTCTACCATAGTTAGCTTCTTCATCACTAGATGACTCATTGCTTGATTCTGACTTCTTACCCTTTGTCTTATTGGTTGCTTTGAATGTTGCTTCCTTCTGGGACATAGGATCTTTTGTTCTTATCTCAAATATTGTGAGCATACCAAGCAACTTATCTCTTGTCAAAGTATCACCATCTATTGATACTTCTATAGCAGAAACCTGTTCACTGAATATTTTTGGAAGAGATCTTAAGACTTTATCACAAACATCAGATTCATCAATCTTCATACCAAGTCCTCGCATATCATTAACAACCTCATCAATTCGAAGTAGGTAAGCACTAATATTTTCCTCTTCATTCATTCTTAATTCTTCAAGTTGTCTTTTGAGATTTTGACTCTTTGCTTTCTTGACACTTTTATCTCCTTCATATATATTTTGCAATTTATCCCACATCTCTTTTGCAGTTTGACAATGCATAACTTTCATAGACTCTGTTCTACGTAAACCTCTCACAAGTGCATTCATTGCTTTTGAATTGTAGTGTTGTAGAAGCTTACCTTCCTTATCTGTAGGAGGATTGACTAAGGGATCATATCCAAATTCCATTGATTCTCAAATTTCATTGCCAAGTGCCATCAGGTAGATCTTCATCATCATACTCCAATACATATAGTCACTTCCATCAAATACTAGTGCTGAATTATTTGAGGACACTTCCTTAGGATCCATTGTGTTCTTGTTAGCCTTTCCTTCAAGCTGTTAAACTCTTCTGAAGGAACCCGCTCTGATACCAATTGAAGAACACAAGCTTATACTGAGAGGGGGGTGAACAATATAAGACCACTTTTTACTTTTCTTTCCAAATCAATATTAAGCAATGTGTAGATAGCAATATCAATAGCAGTAATCAAAGCAATGCACAAATCACCACACACAATAGAGACACCACAATTTACGTGGTTCACCCAATGTGGGCTACTCCACGGAGAAAATATTTCACTAAAATTTTCTCAATCAATCTCTTGGGAATCCTTCCCAATTACAATGTTTATGGACCTCTATCCAAAGGAGACACCAATCCCCTAAATCAAGTTCATGGATCTCTATCCATAGGAGAACTCCTTCTCCTCTACTCTAGTTGGTGATCCTCTAGAAGACTACTACCTCCACTACACTAGCTTGTGGATCTCTCTCCACTGAAGACTCTTATCCCCACTCAGAAGACCTATCCTCACTACCCTGGCTGATGGATCTCTATCCACTAGAGACTACTATCCTCTCTACTCTGTCACCTCCAAAGCTCTATCTCTAATCTACACTAAACATAGTCCTTCGGTCTAGCACAAATCTGCTCAACAAGTCCACATAGAACTTGCTCAAATATGCTCAACAAGTCCACATAGAACTTGCTCAAATCTGCTCAACAAGTCCACACAACTTGCTCAAATCTCTCAACAAGTCCACTAGAACTTGCTCAAATCTGCTCAACAAGTCCACACAGAACTTGCTCAAATCTGCTCAACAAGTCCACTCTAGAACTTGCTCAAATCTGCTCAACAAGTCCACATAGAACTTGCTCAAATCTGCTCAACAAGTCCACAACTTTCAATTCTCACAAGTCCACACAAAACTTTCCAATATCTCAATAAGTCCAACAAACTTATTCAAATCTCCATAAACAAGCCACACACAACTTGTCCAAATCTCATAGAAACATAAAGAGAATTGTTAGAGACTCAATATGTTCTACACTCAATGCTCAATCACTTTCTTAACTCAAATCAGAATATAGAATAGTTTATTTTATGGAACTTGAACAATCACTTCATACATCCACTTGACTAGGCTCAATCAACTCTACTCAACCAATTACTCAAGAAACAACCCTTGCTCACAAACCCTAGTCCAAGCATATAAACACCAACTCAAAATATTTCCAACAATGCTCAACAACAAATTTCACATAACAATGATACTCATGTTCTTTTCAAACCCTAGTTCAAGTTCTTTGACAACAACTCACTTCAACAACAATGCTTATAAATCAATCTTCACATAACAATGATACTCATGTTCTTTTCAAAACCCTAACTCAAGTTCTTCACACAACCAATGGCTTCAACAACAATGCTTATAAAACAAGGTTTTAATCACAACACTTAATTCCAGAAAACCTTGAAGCATTAACTCAAACACTTTCGAAAAGGAAACCCTAATCAAATCCTTTTCACTCCAAACTTTATTTTCTAGAAAGCCAATCAATCAACTCAACCAAGGAAGAATTTGCCCATACCTTTTTGCTTGACAAGGAGTTGATCTCACAAATCTGCCACACTCACACTCACTTCTTTGCCAATCTCAATAAGGGTTAGAAGATAATAATTTCCTCAACAAAACACAATACAAAATGATATCAAAATTACACCTTATCACTCCAACTTAAATAATATTCAACACCTTCACAATAATCTTCTTTAACACAAAAACCCCTTATTAAAATTAAAACAATACTCAAAAGTCTTAATCCTCCAATATGCCAATATGATAATTAAGACTTTATTAAAAACTAAATTCAAAACTCCTTATTACTCCTAATTGACACTTTTCAATAACCACCACTATCCAACTAGCAACCCTTCTAAGCAAATCCGACTAACACCCCTTTTATCTCCCAACTTAGGCAATAATTAAATTTAATGCAAAAATATTTACCTCACCTTCGGAGGGATTCGAACCCTCAACAATGCCCATGACAAACACCTTAGCCGTGGCTCCAACCGCCGCATGAGCTACGCGCTCGTTTGAAACTTAAGAAGCACCACGTGCTTCAAATCGTGTCTCCCACCTTGCACCTTGCAAAATGTGCACCTTTGGCACCTTCAACCAACATGACTTCCAAGCACAACCACCACATTTTGAATGCTGGCCTCCTTGCCTACAAGCGCTCCCACCCCACTGCCACTAGGCCAAGCTGCCCAATTGGCTTTCGAACGATCGATGCCTTCTACTTTATTCTGTTCATCGACACAATAAATTCGTAAACTTTCTCACGAGCTCTTCTTTCCAATTCACATGCAATATTAATCAATCGAGCAAGGATAAAGTTTAATGCCCTTTGGGCATAGGTATATATATTAATTTCCTCCATGCTTGTAAAACGTCGGTGCTTCGAATGCTTTCACCACCATGTAACGTCGGCGAAGGTTAGGACCTTAATAAAGGTGCTTTGAATATTTTTAACTCCAAACCCATCTTTGGGTATTGTAAAATATTATAATGAATATTATAAATATTTTTCTTTGGGATTTTAACCATATCACTTAATATTATAATAACAAATATTATAATATTATATCCTTTTGAGTTTATTGCTTCCTTCTCATTGCATACCATGGTGTAAATAATATTTATTTATAAAATTTAAATTCTCATTGAATTTAAATAATTTATAAAATAAATATTATATCTCCTTTTTAACTTTGCACAAGCCTCCTTGGGATTTTTATGAAACACCTTTTAAACTATGCTTCCATATACTATTAAGATATTATGGAGCCCTTTTTCTTTTAACTTTTGCACTGATTCTCTTGACCTTTGGCCTTCTTCCTGGATATCAAATAACAACCTTGACAACTTTATTTCTTGACGAAGTCCTTGACATTAATGATGACTTCATCTGGTGACATCAATGACAACTTTGACTTAGGGACTCAAAATGTCCAACACTTGTAAGTTAAGAGTCATAGGAGTTAGGTGTCAAATATACCAGTGAAGAGTCACATGATACATGACAAGATGTAAAGTGAAGAGTCATGAGAGTTTTATCATATGTGAGAAATAGTAAAGGATGCATCCCCCAAATGTTTAAGGAGAGGAATAGTTAAGTATTAAAAGGTCATTTGTAAGGTTATATTATGGAGATAAATCTCCATTCATTATAACAAAATTTGAAGGTATATTTGATGATTTATGAATAATATTGGGAGTTTGATTATTGAGAAATATTATTTTTTTGCTGGATAACAAGGGGTTGTACTCGAGTCACCCACCCTTGACAAATAAAAAAATCTCTTCTTTAGAGCTTGAGAGTTTTCAAACAGATTCAATTATCATCTCAATTGAGTTGCTATAGCTAGAAACCTATATTTTTTATATTAAAATGTCTAAATTCTTGATTTTTATTTTTGGATATTTTTCAACTTTTTTTTTTTGGTAGATAAGATACTATAACATTAATACCGAGTTTTACAGGTTGACCCAAAACTTTTTACAAAAATCAGCCCAAAGCTGTTGATGAACATGTCCTTACTAAGGATCCTATATATGTAAAATCTACATGCCGCCAAATTCATTACATCCCGTAAGGCACATAGCCTATTATCAAAAAGAAACTTCCCATGCAACATTTTGGGTATACCTCGAGAGAACACACCTGCATCATAATTACAAAAAAAGAAACATACACGGATCCCTTCTTTGCAATAATGGAGAAACAAAAAGCTACAGACACACATAGCAGAGTACTAAAAAAAACTCCCACAAGCTCTATATTGACAGTTACTCTTAATAATTCTTTGGTAATTGCTTTCTTCTGTATATGACATGCTTTGGGACCACATACCGTCTTGGCAAATCAGCCTTGGAGAAGTGAACCTTTTGTCTAGATTTATGGCGGTGGCTATTTGGTGGTCCATGTGGCTCTGGTTCAAAGTATTATATTATCGTTTCTTTTTTGCCCTGTGATTATCAACCAATCTCAAATTACTAAGAAAACTAGGAGCCATGTTATCTGACATGTGACTGTCTCCATTACTCTTTGTGGTATTTCCAAGCAGCATCCATGAAGACTGATAGCTCAAATAATTTTTATTGTGAGTCCATTTCAAAAAAGAGGTGGGAATACTCCTAGCCTTCGAACTTACAGTGCCTTCCTTGTTGGTAACTATCATTCTTGGCATTCTTGTTGAATAATCTCCTCTACTTCGCTCGGGACACCATGTTCCCATTTGAAAAGTTCGTCACCATCGACACCCAAATTGGCCAGCTTATCAATAATTTTGTTAGCTTCCCAAAAGACATGTTGGGCTTTTCTGTCCTGTCCTCCCTGGAAAAGGATCTTCAACTTTTTATGTGAATACAAATATTCTAAAATTCAACATCCTTCTTGATATTTTCCTACAACATACTTCACAATACTAAAAATTTACCTCTAGTATCTATGCATTGCATCTTAGTAGAGTAATATTTCCAAAACATTGCACTATCATAGTTCGATTTACCAGATCTGGATTGCTAGTTTCCTTCCTAAAGCAACCACAAAAATTATAATAAATAGTTTATATGAAAACACATTAATGTTATAAAACAAAGCATGTATTACCATTGAAAAACATTAAAGTAAATCTTAATCATTATTTGATTCAAGCAATCAACATTTTCTTGTCAGCTTCAGCTAGATATACTACTTCCTCTAACCATGGAAAATAAATTTAACTTCACCATCCTCAATTAAATCCCCTCTATTGGCTAGCCTACTGCATGCTTGTTTCCTTTCCTTAATGTATGTGTACATTTTATTTCTTCAAACTATATAGCAAGGTATTGAATATTCATAATTATCTCTTGTATGTTTCATGGAGGCTATTGAAAAATATTGTTGTTTTTTTGGTAATTTAACACTTGAGGAAGGAGTGAAGGACATATCCTCCTCCGTCATCTACTTGGAATTTTCTAAGCTTCCTAATTCTTTGATCGGGTTGCCTTAATGGAGTAGTCCATAGAAAAATACAATAATTCAGGAATATTAAGTGGTTTCACCTCCTTGAAATGGTTCACAAATGTAATGTGAAAGCTTATTAATTGGGAGCCTGGGTCATCGACAATGATGTACTCCATTACTGGTTTTATCACCTCCTTCTAGGGTGTGGGTAAGTCCTAAAGAACCATGCTCGGTTTGACTATCTTGCGCAGGTTTGACTTCTACTCAAACTCCTTGAGCTTTGTATCCCAATTATGCTTCTCTTCGAATAGTTCTTCCCATTGTTCTTCTTAAAAATCCTTGAGCTCTGTTTCCCAATTATGCTTATCTCTTGAGAAATATTGTTGTTATTCTATGAATATGATTCATTAATATTGGATAGATAGTTAAATACTTGAATATTGTGAATCATATTTGATCCTGGTAAAGGGACTTATAATTTATCTTGAAAAATTACCATTAGTGGTATTAGAGCTACACTCTAGCCATTGAATTTTTTGAAGTTTGAAGAAAAGGACTAAGGTTTCCCAAGGTATAAATTGGAGAGATGAAATATTAAAGTGTTGAAGATATTTAGAGGTTGGTTGATATTGCACTGAGAAGGACACATTGAATCAAGAATACATACTATGATTTTTCAACCATGAGGAGACGTTGGAAGAGAAGGATTAATTAAAGCCTAATCTTGCAAGTTAGAAAGAAGTTTTCCTATTTGAGAAGAAGAAATATTAAGGGAGAAGAGTAAATATTATTGGAATGTTATGATGAAGATAAAGCCATCGAATAGAAAGAGTCAATTTGAGAAAGTGTTGAAAGAAGTTTAAAGTCACTTGATATTCATTAATGAAGAATTGAAAGATCGATAATTGTGTGGATTGTGAGCAATAAGGTTTACAGATTATGAGTAGGAATATTAGTTGCTATCCAAAGAATATTTTAGTACCAAAGAGCCAAATATAGAGCATTAAGAAAATTAGAGAATATTGAAGCATCAAGAAGATTGAGATGAAGCATCAAGGAAGAGAGAAAAAACACTCGAGAAGAAATACAAAGCCTCTAGAAGCATAGAAGTAGTGGAGAAAAATATGAAGTTGACTAATAATCCTAAGAAGAAGTTTTTCGAGGAGCCTAAGAAGATTTCTACCAAGAATCCTAAGAAGAAATATATCAACGAGCCTTAGAAGAAGTCTGTTTAGAAGCCTAAGGAGAAGTTTTCTGAGGAGCTCGAGGAGAAGGTTTTCCAAGGAGCCTAAGAAAAACTTAACGAAGAGCCTGAGAAGACACCTGAGAGGAGATACAAAGCAAGGAAGTTCAAAAAACATAGGAGAAGAAGAAATATTTGCAAATCTAACTGCCCTAATGAAGCATTGATTCACCCTTGCCCTAACAAGTAAGAATATTAAAGTGCTTAACTATTTTCAAGGTAAGTATTATGAGTGAAATTCAAGTGATGTTATTTCAATTTTGGGCATGCATTTTTAAGAGGAAAAGCATCTAAATATTTTTTTGATTTATGCTTTGGATAAATAAGGGAAATATTCATTTTTGATGAATGAAAGTTTGTAGGAATAAATGGTGGAGAAGATAAATTAGTCAAGGGATATAAAATCTACTTTAGGAGATATAAGAAGGGTATTTAACATTTAAATGAGATTGTGAATTAAAATTGTGAATGGAAGTAAGGAATGAATTTAATGTTTGGGAGATATAAGGAAACAAAGAATTTAAAATTTTCATTGAATTTCATTTTGAAATTGAAATCAATTGGAGTAAGAGTGAAATTACAATTTGAAGGATTTATTATAGAAAATTATTAAATTGAAGAGAAAAATAATTGAATTGAATTGAATGAGTTCCATTATGTAAAATAGTAAAATTTTCCTTTATGAATTACAACTTTTGAAAGGACAAAAGTTTACATCGTGGAAAAATAAAATGAAATAAATTCTCATTGTTGAGAAACTTTGGTAAATAGTGAATGGAACAAGGAACAAGCTAGAAGATGAAAGAGGAAAACAAAAATTTGAAGAAGATGATGCAAAAGCCCTTATGCTAATAACATTTGGGATAATTGATGAAATTCAACCATATATAAGTGAAGCAAAGACTTCAACAATTTCTTGAGATAAATTATGTAAAATATTTGATGGAAAGAACAAAGAAACTATATTGCATTTGTAGTCACAATTGTATTCATTAAAGGTTAATCTTGGATACCCAGTGTTGTAGGTGAGTTGGAGAGGAGAGGGCAATCCTCCAAGGGAGGTCCCAGGTTCAAATCTCCACCCTACAAAAAAGTTGAATTGGGTATCCAAAATCCAATTGATAATGTTGGTGCGGGCAGGTTCGGGTGCGACTCTCGAGTGACTTTGACGATGTAGAACCCCCTATTCATGGTCTCTCAGACCAAGGTGGCCCCTTAAGGATTTTTTCACTTAAAAAAAAAAGGTTAATCTTGGATAAAGTATAAAACTCTTTCTTTGAAGGATAACAGAACTATAGGCTAAATTATTAACTTTGGGAGAAAAAGTGGAAGACAAGCTTCTTGTCCAAGTTATATTAATAGCAATTACAAAGACTTTCAAACATCTAGTCACTTCACTTCAAGTGCTAAATGATACCATAATCCTTGATGAATTAGTTAATCTCCTTCATTTTGGAATTATGTTGAATATTTTCCATGTTATTCATGTGTGGTTATCTTTGAAAGGATTGGAATCTCCTCTTGGAGAATTTTTTTTTGGGGTTTAAACTATTTTTTAGACCCATATGGGCGATTTTGGTTTAACATATAGTTGACCCATGGTTTTATGCCCATGGTATTGTAAAAATCCTTGTTGTGTTTTTGGTATATAAAACAACACTTGCATGAGGTTTTGGTAAGGAATGTAATATGTAAGAAATGTAATCATAAGTGAAAGGATATTATTGTATTGGAGATGGTCAAGTTTATACAATAACGAAATATTATTGTTGATTTTTCCCAAAGGGTTTCCTAGGATAAATTCTTATGTAATATGTTCTTCCTTGTTTTTCCTTTTGATTCCATACTTACTACTTTTCTAGATTTTATTTATTAGGGTATTATTTATCTTCATTTCAATAATATGAAGTAGAGAATATAGTCAAAGATGAGATTACTAATAATACTTTGATATCAAAGGAAAATGTATCAAGTAATATTGCAACATCATCACAATATCAGCTCGAATGGAGATGAAGTTATGTCAATAAAAGAGGTCATACTACAAGAATTTGTAGATATAATTATTTGTATCAAAGAAATCAAATGAATAAGCCTTTTCAGATATTTTATCCAAGGAAATATCAACCTCAGTATCAACACATACAACAAAAACTAAGAGAAGACCATCAAAAAGAAAATTTAGTTCAAGAAATTCAAGAAGTTCAAGAGATAGAAGATAAATAAAAAAATGAAATAATAGCTCTTTCATTAAGGATTATAAACATTGAATATGAAGACCAAATTGAAGATGATAGTGAAAATAATGAAAATATTTTTTTTTTAGAAATTCCTAAAGGCAGTGATGTTTCAAATGATGAAATAAAAGTAGCTAAATATAAGACAATTGAAGTAGATGAAAGGACATGGGGCGAAGTAGCTAAAGTAGCTACTTCATCCCAAATCGATCCTCTGGCCTTTCTGCCCTTTGTGACCCCCCTTGCTAAAAGCTCCAGGGCCTGTTTGCCTAATCCCTACGTGGGGTCCCCTGCTCAAAAATGTGAATTTGAAGCAGCCACAAGAGGAGGCATGGCTAGAAAGAAGCTGAATATTGATGAACCAGAAGGACCCAAAAGATCCTCTGCTAGGTTAAGGAACAAGCTTGGACAGGGGAGCTCTAAAGCCATCAGCTTAGACTCAGAGGATGATGGGCCTAAACTCAATGTCATGGTTCTTAAACATTTTGTTCTGACTTCCTTAGCAACTATGGCCAATCAGACCGAAGAGATCCTTGATGCCCTCACCAAAGTATTTTTTAATGAGGGCTTCCAAAGCGCTAAAGGGGCATCCGCTGAGACTGAGGACCAGGAGGACGACAAGGGTGATGAGAAGAATGATGTGGATGAAGAGGAGGAGTGATGTGGACCCTCATGGTACCTTTTTGAGGTCAGAAAACCAGAATTCCTATGGTCAGTGGTTTTGGTCTACGACTCCTGGTTTTCTCCCGCTTATTTTTGCGTTTTTCATCTCTGTTGTTTCTGAGTCCTGTGTTGCCGTTGGTCTTTCTGACCCGAGGATTCATGTTTTTTTTGTAAGTCGTGCTTGGCTGGTTATGTTAAGAAGATCGAGGATCCTCTGTTGTTGTCTTGTTTTGCTGCTCAGTGTCACATTGTTATTGTACAAAGGTTTTGGGTCAACCTGAAAAACCCATTTGATATATAATATTTTACTTATAAAAAAAATAAAGGCTTAAAATAAAATCAAAATCATTATAGAATTACAAAATTTGTGAAAGACCAAACCAAAACCAGATAACAAAGAGAAAATTGAGGTATACTATGGATGGATAAAAAATTTATATTAGAAAAACATCATGGATATGTTACAATGCTCTTATGAACACAAAGAAAGTTTGATAAATTCTGTAGAGAACAGGTTGACGTATCAATGCTAGAACTTCAAGCAAATAATATAATACATGAGGGTGCTAGACCATAATCAGAGATTGAAGATTAAAATTATTCACACCAAATAATATAATACATGAGGGTGCTAGAGATCTTACATTATTTGGTAGCACATTTGTAAATATTAGATTAGGAAGTGTGATTTATATTTCTCTAATGTATGTGTCAATGTATGAGAAGTGTCAAATTGTGTAAGGTGTGAGGTGTGAGTTGTGAGTATGCAATGTGTCATGTAAGTAAGTCAAGAGTAATAGGAGTTAGGTGTTAAATATACAATTGAATAGTCACATGATATATGGTAAGATGTAAAGTGAATAGTCATGATATTTTTGTCATGTGAGGAATAGAAAAGGATGCATCTCCCAGATGTTTGAGGAGAGAAATAGTCAAGTATTGAAAGGTCATTTGTAAGGTTATATTATGGATACAAAGCTCCATGAATTGTAATAGAATTTTGATGTATATTTGATGATGTATGAATAATATTGTGAGTTTGATTATTGATAAATATTGTTGTTATTCTATGAATGTGATTCATTAATATTGGGTAGATAGTTGAATGCTTGAATATTGTGATTCATATTTGATAGTGGTAAAGGGACCTATGATTTCATATAGTAGAATTATTATCAATAAGTACACAACATGAATTAAAAAATATATATTATTCTAAGAAAATGGAATATTGATGAGATAAAAGGAAATAATCTTGTCATGAAATCGCTAAGATGAAGAAAGGGATTTCCCCCAAACTTATTCTATAAAAATAAAAATACTTTTTTCTTTTCAAAACATGGGAAATTGATGGATGCATTATGTTATCATCTAAATATTTGAATTAATTTCTCTTTAGAAAAAAAATGAGTAGATTGATTATCAAATAGAAGCACCTATTATTTAAAAGCCAACATATAATTATTTTTATATGCTAAAATTAGACTTAACCACTAATTTATTTGGGTGAATTAAAGAATAAAGATATACAATATTTCTTTACATCAACTACTTTAATCCTAAAAACTACACATTCTATAAAAACATACATGTTAGATTGTAATTTTTTCTTTTAAAATTTAAACACTAATATCAAGTTCAACCAATATATTATACTAAGTTTGATTGAACATTTTATAGTTTGTATTACAAATGAAATAGCAAGGATTCTTCCATATAACATTGGATCAAATATTTTATAGCTAAAAAATGACTAGGGGCTAACCTAAAAAATTGCTAGGGTCTTTGATGATCATATTGAATAAATTTTTTTTTCAAGATCTTATCACCACTAAAATATTATCTTAATTCACACCAATATATGTACAAGAATAGTAAAATTACTAGAATTACAAGTATTCTATCATCCCATATTAAGTAAACAATCTAATTGAGGATACATAGATCAGATTCACTATTATAAACAAACCATAACATTGTTTCTATCATTAAATATTGATATATAATGCACAAACTATATTTTTAAAGCAAAAGTTTGCTTCAAGCATTTTCAATATTAATGACTTCAAATATTTCATCAAAGACCTGTATGCACTTTCTATAATTAACATAATACCTCCTCAATAATAACAATTCAAAACTATTTACTATGTAATTAGATGTTTATTCTCATTTTCTCTCAACCACAACAATTATAAAACTAATCTTTGTATGAATTTAACTAAGAAATTACTTTTTTTTGTTAGGGTAAAATATGGGTTTTTGAAAGGGCTTGAACCCTTTTACAATCCTAGACTCTACAAATTTACATTCATTACCAGCCTATTTACATTCATATCTTTGAAGAGTCTCCAGAAAATGGAACCCTCAATAGACAAGTCCATAGATCTCTAGAAAATGGAACCCTCAATAGACAAATTCACATATCTTCAAAAAATGGAATTCAAAGTAGAAAAAATCACAAGTCTCCATAAATGACAACCTCAATAGGAAAATCCCATGAAAACCAAAACCAAAAGTTTTCTCACTCAAAACCTCACAATGCATCCATAAAATCACAAATGCATAAAACTCTATAAAATGGGATCCTCGGTAAACAAGTCCATAGCTCTCTAGAAAATGAAACCCTAAATAGACAAGTCCATAGATCTCAAGAAGATGGAACCCTCATAGACAAATCCATAGATCTCTAAAAAAATGGAACCCTCAACAAACAAGTCCACAAATCTCCAAAAAATGGAACCCTCAATAGAAAAATCCACAAATCTCTAGAGAATGGAACCCTTAACATACAAATCCATAAATATTAAAAAAGAAAAGAAATTCCTAGCAGATAAATCCCTTAAAAACCCAAATTGATAGATTTATGAACTTCTTATGATTGAAAGTAGGAAAATCCCATAGATCTCCAAAAAAGAATTAAAGAACGAACCCTCAAAAAACAAGTCCATATATCTCTAAAAAATAATCTAAAAATTAGAACTTTTACCTAGTGAATTGACTTTCTAAAATTTCTCCATTCTTTGCCACTAACAAGAGTATGTCTGGATGGATCCCATCTAGAAGTATCCATATTTTATCTTCCTCTCTACGAGCTTCCAAATTGGTTATCCAATTGACCACCTCATTTCCTTCTTTATACACATGTACCACTGGAAATTATTCTAATGACTTCTAGGATATTAGTGTATATGTTACTTTGTCTACTACTCCAACTCATCATTGTCCTTTTATTGAAGCAATTAAAAATATTTATTGAATCTCCCTTAATTATTAATTTCTTAGCCTTAAAATAAACTACCATCTTTACTCCTACCAAGACTACTCTAGATTCACCCTGATGATTGGTCATAGTGTCCAAGTATTCGATCATTGCTCTTATCACCATTCCTTGTCTATTCCTTAGCACTTCTCCTCCTCTAGAATTCCTCGGGTTGCCTTTAGAAGCCCCATAAAAATCCTCAACCATCCTTGTTTGGGTGGTTGCTACTTGGTCAAGCTCCTCAAGTCTCCTTAGGTATTGTCATTCACCCCAACTAGACTTAGGTTCCAATGTTCACTTAATTTTACCTCCTCCAATGACTTTGGACTCTCATGCACTTTCAATGCTTTAACATTCTCCACTATGACTGCTATGATGTGTTTTATATTACTAGCTATAAATCTATTCTCCTATTTAAAAATCCTTCTATTTATCTCCAACCAAACTCCCTACACATAATACAAAGGAATTAGATTCCAAATCAATTTTAGTCTTGGGATTTTTAATCGCTTCTTACACTACGCTATCCAACCTACCATGTTAGTAGTCAACACCCAAACCAACCCCATATTATTTATTATATCATACAATAATTTGAGGTGGTATTTACATTCCAATTAGATGTGATTCACGTATTCCTCATGATATTCATAAAGGTAACATATGTTAGGTAATAATAAACCCATTTTATGTAGGTTATCTATTGTTAAAATCTTGTTTTGGACCATCAATCGAAGATTTTTTTTAACTTGGGTATTGCTTTCCTTCCCTATAATTGATCTGATTGAAAGATTACTAGAAATTGTAAGTGAGATATCATAGATTGATTTAATAGTTAACAACCCTTCCTGAGTAGCTTGCCATACTATTGTATCCTTATCCAAATTGGGGCTTACATAATAAGCTTAAATAATCACTCATAATATTCCCATAATTATGTTCCACCTCTACTGTGATTCTTATTAACTCCTCATTTTTCACTAAAGGATACTTATCCAACCACATATCTTCCTAAAAGTGGATAAACCTACCATTCCCTACCTTCCATTGAATGCCTTTCCATAGCATCTCTATAACCTTTACAATGTGGCTCCATAATGAAGATCCCCGACAGGCATTTAGTGTGGTAAAAAATATACTATCCTCTTGGTTTTCAAGGTGTTTATCTCTTATAAAAACTACTTCTTACAGACTTCTTGAAATAATAAATATAGAGAAAAAAAATAAAAAAACTAATAGGAAAAAGAATGTTTATGAACAAATAACAAAATAATTCTTAAATATACAAAAAATATCATAAAGAAATTTTAAAAACTAAGATATCTTAAATAATTATATGAGTCTCTTACACTTATTAGTGACACAATTGACCTTAAGTGTATCAAAAAAAACTAATTTTATAGTTGGTGATATTAAAATGAATAAAAAACTCACAAACAATAAAAGTAAAACATACTATAATTCATAAAGTTGAAATGTCTAGAATAGTGTTAATTTATTAATATGTTATTTTTGAGTTCTTCTAGGTACTATATTTTCCATCAAAATATCAAAATAATATATTTCCTAATAATTCAACTATACCATATACAAAAAAATGTTCCATGAGTTGTTTCCACATTTTCATTCTATGGAAGATACTTCCTAGCTCCCTCTACTTACCTCAAGTGTCATAACCAAAATTTTCTAATATATATATTTTTAAGAGAAGCCATCTAAACTCTTTATCCATTAATGACTTCTTCGAACCTTTCATGAACAAACAATGCTAGCCCCCATCACTACAACTTGCTTAATTACTTCTAAGTAAATGCACTAGGTGCTAGAAAACCATTTAAGCCCCCATCACTGTAACTTACTTAATTCCTTCTAAGTAGTTGCACTAGGTGCCATTCAATTTTTAGCCTTTGCTCCTTTTTCAAAGGGCTAGCTTTTAACTTTCAGTCTATCGAATGACACTTGCTAATATATATTCTCTTTCTTAGTCTATCAAGAGAGAATACTTATTAATATTTATCTACCCCTCCACATAAGTCCATATACATGGGTATGATTAGCTTTTTGACTACCCTTCTCATAATCCCCATGAGCAAGCCATCCACATTCTTGCACACTCAACTTTATGAGCTTGAAGTCAAAAGGTTTAAGCTTCTCTTGAAATATAATAATCGTTACTTGTATTCAATACACACTAGCTCAATTCTACTAATATTTTGTAGACTGACTATTTGTAGGAAGAAGATATGGTAGGGTAGCAGCATACCCCCTTTCCACAAACTCAATTCCAATTAAAGCTACCTCTACTAAAGCTACGTCTAAAACAAGTAACATCGCTTCTCAAAAAATTTACTCTGCAACACACTAAGGCTCATCAACAACATTAGAAATTTTTTAAATATAGCTTCAGGTTTCTCATGAACCATAGGAATTATACAAATTTAATTCCTTTAGCCAATAGAAGATAGACAATAAAAAAATAAATGATAGCATTGTGCATCAAAAGTAATATTAACTCCCAATTTAATTGGTGGATTAAAATACATCCAAACATTCATTCTATTTCCAGTATTAAATTGAAATAATCAGTTTAACAAGCTTACCCATATCTTTATCTTAATCAATATATATCACACATTATACATCATATAATTCACATACCAAATAAATCCAAATAATTCATTTTAGCATCTTAAATTTACATCACTTAGAAGTTTGGGTTCGTTCTACTTTTCAAATAAGCTTTCAACAAATTTACACCTAAAGTACCCATTGAAACAATATTTCTTTCTCAATGAAATTATAATTTCCCACTGATTGAGCATTATAAAATTATTGCTTTTGTTCAACAAAACATGTTGCGTTTACAGGTCCTTTTACAAATACTGACTATGCGATTGGCATCAACAAATCTTTAATTCCTAAGGCACACTTGTGTTGATGTCCTCCATCTACAACACTTTGATTGACCACCAAGAATATTCAGTCTCATAGTGGGGATTAGAGATGACTCCCATGCATATGATAGCATGTAAAAATACAGATCCATTTTCTTGTAAACTAATTTGAAGTTCACAAATTCATTCAATAACAATTGCATACAAACTCATTCAACATGCATGCCGAATTATTTCTCTAATTAATCTAGAAGAAGTCAAATATTTATTCAGTAAAGAATAAGTCTACCATTCATTAAAAAATTTCCCCACACAACAATAAAGACCATACTATGCCAAAGAAACTATTTTTTTTAAACAAAGTACATTGTTTCAGTCATTTATTACTCTCAAAACACAACAAATAGCTTTCCATTTGCATAAGCAAGACAAAAATATTATAACCAATAACATAATTTTTCCATGCATTCGAGTGTTATGGGTAATTCCTAATCATACCCCATCAACAAGAAAACTATCCATTCTATTGGAAATTCATAACAATCACACACAGTGGCCATATTCATTCTTCCAAAAAATAGTCTTTAAAACTCCAATTGGGTTACTCTACAATATCTATGTCTTGCTACAAATGCCACCCATCACTAGTGATAATGATGCTCGGTTAATACTTTTATTGGTCATTTCATGCACCTACTAGAATACCAAAAACCTATGCACGATTCTCACAAGTGGTCTCCTACTCAACAAAACATCCAAGACTACAAATCACAGACCCATCTGAGTTTTTCTTTGAATTGCTTATAGGTAATGAATTAACCTATTTTATAAGCATTGGATTATAGACAACTACAAATATATAACACTGAGCAATACCATCATTCTAGCAGAGATGCATAACAAAAAGTATTAAAATTTAGGAAATATGAACCAATGGCCAAATACACATGTTATCAAAAATTCTTTAAAGTATCTCACGTTTTCTATTATCTAACAAAATCACCTAACTATATTCACAAGCATATTGTTAGATAGCCTAATCCTTTGTGTACAAGTGATAAAGTTTTCTTTTTTTGAGAGGTCATTACTGGTAGAACAATAATGCAAAGCAATCTCACATACCAAAATCACTTTCTTATATATCAATTCAAACATAAATTAATTTTTGGTCTACCCGGTATGTCATCTGCAATCCTTCAAAATGTGTCCTTCACTAGTTTTCTAGCACTTCTCCTGAATGAGTGTTCTCCTTCCTTTTTTTTTCCCAATATTTCTACTTTTTTTCCTACGAATATCTAACTTCATTTTTTTCCCATCATCCAGCTCTTCCAATGAATTCCAAGGACCTTCACTTACTCTCTCAATAGTCCCTTAACTCTCCCACTCATTCTCCATCATAGTAACAATATTCCAGCTAGCCACGTAGTTAAGAAACAACCATAAACAACCACTCACTAGCCCTTGAAGCACTTCATCAATAATTTTATTTTTAAATGGTAATTTAATGGTAAAAAAAACCATACAACATAGAATTTCAAGATGCCAAAATTCCATGTTACCCCCCTAACCATGCAATATTATTTTAAAATGAGCTATAAACAAAAAAAATTATTATAGTAATATCAAGATTTCACTTTTTACTAAAATGATGTTATCTACCTTACACAAATATCCTTATAAATTGTTTCTTTTATAAAAGAAAACAATAAGAAAACCAAACATCCTTCACACTCAATATAACACCTTTATATAGAGTAGAATTCCAACACCAAAGAAATATCAATCAACAAACAATTTCAACAAAACTTGATGTTTCTTTCCTTATGCAAGTTATGATATGCATCTCCATGAAAGGGACATTCATCTATGTTGCTTCCCAATAATTCTGAAAAATAACCCATCACATCATTTCTCCTCAAGAAATCCTTTTCTCGGTGGTTAATTCTTTCTTCCACCTACAAGAGACCTATCTCTATAAAAGTGTAATTTTATTAGCAACATTATATTCTACCATAAAATATATGTTTCGTAGAATTAACAAGTCATAATACTACATTTATAATACAAATATCACATTTTACCATAGGATACATTTATCTTTACATAACTAATTGGAAATAGCCATGCATTCCATAAGTAAAGCATTCATAGTAAAACATAAATCCATAATAATAAAAAAGTCTGCCAAGGGAGGGTCATGACATCCTCTCCTCCTTAGGATTAACACAATCCTTTGTGTATCATCATTGTTTAAAACATAAAAATCACAACTACAAAATATTTTCAAATATGAATGGGAGATGTTTTTTGCATGTCTGCTACTTTCTCCCAAGTAGCATTTCTTTTGAAATAATGGTCCCACTAGACCTTGCATTGCTCCAAAGTCCCTTTCCTCATCGATTTGGAATGAAACTCAAGGATCTTTACTAGTCGAACCTCTATAGCCTCTATATTCACCATCTGCAAATTAGAGAAATCCTACACATGATCAAGATTAGCTACATATTTCCTAAGCAATAAAATGTGAAAGGTATCATGAATCTTGGAAAAATTAGGTGGTAAGGCAAGTCGATATGCCACAGGACTGATTTTCTTAGTAATTTAAAAGGGTCCAAAAAAACAAGGGTCTAGTTTTGTGGATTTAATAGCACTCTTTCTTGGTCTCACCCTCATAAACACTCGGTCACCTATTGAAAACTCTTTTCGTGACCTCTTAATATTAGCATAACTCTTTCGTTGATTTGTAGCTTCTTTCAGTCATTCCCTAATCATCCTTAATTATTGCTCCATTTCTATGACCATGTTTGGCCGAAGCACAATTATATCCTCTAGATTGTCCTATGACAAAGGTCTCCTACATCTTCTACCATACAATGCTTCAAAAGGAGCCATGCATAGGATCAAATGGTGACCATTATTGTAGGAAAATTCCACCAGATGTAAGTAATCCTCCCATCGAGTCTTCTGATACATAAAGTACATGCAAAACATATCTTCAAACACATAATTCACTATTTCTATTTGCTCATAAGTTTTTAGCTGATAAACAGAATTGATGTTCAATATAGTACCATTGGTGCTATATAAGGCTTGCTAAAACTTGGATGTGAATCTTGAGTCCCTATCTGATATAGTTACTTCTAGAAAATCATGAAGCTAAAATACTTATTTGGAAAATATATTAGCCATAACTACGACATCATCCTTGGTGGTTTTGGGTATAAAATGCACAACCTTGATCAATCTATCGACCGCCTCTAAGATTACATCATGCTAAAAAAAATTTGTAGGCAACCCTACAATGAAATCCATTGAAACTACCTACCATTTTTGCATTGGTAAATCATGCGGATACAATAGTCTAGTAGGATGTCTATGTTGCTTTTACTTTTTGAAATTCAAGACATTCAACAACAAATTACGTTATATCTCTCTTCATTCCTAGCCAAGAGAAAGTTTTCTTTGTATTCTCCCTCATATTTGCTCCTCCTGGATGAGTAGAATATGGAGATCTATGAGATTTGTTCATGATCATATTTCTTAGATCACTGACATCAAGATTTACTACCCTCTCCTTAAAACATAAGAAGCCATCCTTGATTCTAAATCATTATTTTCATCTGGTTTCCTATCCATACTTTCCTAATTTTAATTGTAGTATGCATCATGATGTTGCATTTCCATGACTTGTTCCACTAAGTCAACGTGGATGCAGGAAAAAACTGCTATGTGTCTTCTTCTACTCAAAGCATCAATGACTTTATTATTTTTTCCCTTTATATAGTGAATTCCAAAATCATAATCGATGAGAAATTCCATCCACCTTCTCTACCTAAATTTTAATAAAGGTTGAGTAAATATGTATTGTAGACTCTAATAATCTATCCTCAACTCAAAGGGTCTTCCTAACAAATAATTTCACCAACTCTTGAGAGAAAACACTACCGATACCAATTTTAGATCATGGGTTGCATAGTTGACCTCATAATTTTTTAGTTTCCTTGATCCATAGGCTATCACCACTCCTTATGAGAGCACTCCTTCCAAAGCTTCCAATGATGCATCAATGCAAATAGAGAAACTACCCTGAGAGTTGGGTATCTTTAGTATAGGAGGTGTAGTAAGTTTTTTCTTAAGCAAATCAAAGTTACCTCACATTTATTTGTCCACCTATTTTTTTTCTCTTTTATTTGAAGGTTAGTTATTGGATAAGTTATATTGGCATAATATTTCACATATCACCTATAGTAACCAGTCAAACCCATGAAACTTTGGACTTTTGTCACTTTTGTAGGCAACGACCAATTCAACATAGCTTCTATTTTCTTAGGATATACTGTAATCCCTTTTATCAATACAATGTGCCCTAAGTACTGTAATTTTGACACATAAAATTCACACTTGGATAAATTCTCGTACAGATGATTCTTCCTTAGTAGTTCTAACACAATCTTAAGGTGTCTATCATGCTCTATCTTATTCTAGGAATATATCAAGATATCATCCAAGAATACCAAAATAAATTTGTCCAACTACTTTCTAAAGATACTATTCATCAAATTCATAAATGCAGTTGGAGCATTTTTTAAACCAAAAGGTAAGACAATAAACTCGTAATGTCCATAACAAGTTTTAAAGGTTGTCTTGTAAGTATCTTCCTCATAGATCCTTAGTTGGTGGTATCCTTATTTCAAATCAATCTTTGAAAATATTGTGTCATATTTAAGTTGATCGAAGAGATCCTTGATTCTAGGTAAAGGATATCTATTCTTGATAGTTGCCTTATACAACATCCTGTAGTCTATACACAGTTTCAAGGAATCATCCTTTTTCTTTACAAACAGAATAGGTGCATCCCATGGTGACACACTTGGTCTAATTAATCCTTTCTCTAGCAATGCTTGTAGTTGTACCTTCAATTATTGAATTTTTATGGGGTTCATTATGTAAGGAGCTCTATGTATAGGCTTTGTTCCATGTTGGAGCTCAATTGTGAAGTCAAATTCATTTTTGGGTGGTAACCCAGGTAAATCCTATGGAAGCACATACCTAAACTCTTGTAGAAGTGGGTGTTTTCCTAACACCTCTTCCTTATTATGTTTATCAATCTCGTTTAGCTTAAATACTCCTTTTCTAATGTATTTCTTGAGTTGCATCATCAAGAGGAATTTGAGGTTGAAAAGCCCCTTGTAAGTTCTACACTATCAGTACTTTCCCATCATATTTCATGTATTCAATCCATCTATCTTGGAAATTTACTACAAACCTATGTACCTATAACCAATCCATACCCAAGACTACATCAAAAGCATGTAATGGCATTACATACATGCATATTATGGTCATACTACTAGGTAGGGAATTTATACCATAGGATAACATTGGTTTACAAAGTAGGTTTATCCTGAATCATACTCGACCTTCCACCTGTGTGCCAAGATTCCTGGTCAATGCAAAGGTTTATCTGCCTTTGCTTAAGGTAATTTCACATATATTCAAATAACGCAGAATCGAAAGACAGAACAGAAGAAATTTATAATACTGAAATATAAATGAATAGAACAAATCACTTGCCACTTAAGGTGGGCACACCCTTGCACAGAAGCAACAGATGAAAAATATTAAAAGATAAGATGTTTCTCATTTAAATTATTATGAACCATATATAATGAATGTTTACACAATTGGAAATATAGCCGACTCTTCATGTTTGGAGTGTAACATGACTCCCCTCCTCGGAAAGCTTTGTCCTCAAAGCTGGAAATGTCCAGAAGATACTTTCAGGTTCCCATGTGGCATCCTCCTCTGGTAAATCTTGCCATTTAATGAGAAATTCTTGAATCCGACGTGATCTCAGTCTTCGGATTCTATGTTGTAGTATATCTTCAAGTTGGAGATGTATGCGTCCTTCCTCATCGAGCACTGGTAAGTCTGATTGACTTTGTATTTTCTGACCAATAACTTTTTTGAGACATGAAACATGAAATACTGGGTGTATTCGTGATGATGTAGGTAGCTCTAATTGATAGGCTACTTCTCCAATGCGACGCACAATTTTGTAAGGACCATAGAATCGTGGAGCCAACTTTTGGTTGGACTTTAACTTTAACGAGGATTGTTTGTAAGGTTGCAGCTTTAGGAACACCCAATCACCTATATCAAAGGTTCTCTCTGATCGGTGCAAGTCTTGTTGTTGTTTCATACGATTTTGTGCTTGGACTAAATTCTCTTTGAGGATGGTGAGTGTAGATTGCCTTTGTTGGAACCAATCATCCACTTTGGCTACTTTGGCTGATCCCTGGACGTAATCTGCAATGGCTGGAGGTTTGGTGCCATACAATGCTTCAAATGGAGACATCTTAATTGAGTAATGGTAAGAAGTGTTGTACCACCATTCTGCCATTGCTAACCAATGGCTCCATTGGTATTGTTTATCTTGAGCAAAACATCTTAAGTACGTACCCAAACATTTGTTAACTACTTCTGTTTGACCATCTGGTCTGTGGATGGTAAGCGGAAGACATGTTCAATTTGGTACCACTAAGGCGAAATAACTCCTTCCAAAAGTTACTAGTAAAAATGGGATCTCTATCACTTACAATATTTTTTGGCATACCATGTAATTTGAAAATTGAATCCATAAATACCTTTGCCACCTTGCTTGCGGAAAATGGATGTTGTAAAGCCTGAAAGTGAGCATATTTGGATAACCGGTCTACGACGACGAAGATTACTCGTCTCCGCCTTCCGATTTTGGAAGACCTTCAATGAAATCCATGGATATATGTTCCCACCGTCGTTCGGGGATGGGTAATGGTTGTAATAATCCTGGTGATTTGACTGTTTCTCCTTTATTGCGCTGGCAAACTTCACATTCTGCTACCCATTGTTTGACTTCCGCTTTTAATCCTTTCCAACAAAATGATTGTTTGACCCTTAAATATGTCTTCAAAAATCCCGAATGTCCTGCTGGATGGAGATACGTGTGATTCGTCGAGGATCTTTGATTTGAGTTCTGAATTATGTGGAATGTAAATGCGGTTCTTCTTCTGGAGGATGTTATCTTCATAAGAGAACAAAGGGTGTTTGGAAGACCCTATAGATAATTCATGAATTATCTCGGGCGCTTCACTATTGGACAACCATTCAATTTGTAATTGAGTTACCCATTGGGAACAAGGACCTGAAATAGCATTGATGACTACTTCATCTTCATATTTTCTGGACAGCGCATCGGCAACTATATTTTCCTTCCCTTTCTTATATTCAATAACGAAATCATAGCCCAGAAGTTTGGTTAACCACTTATTTTGTTCTGGATAAGAAAACCTTTGCTCCAAAAAATGCTTGAGGCTACTATGATCTGTTTTGATAATGAAGCGGCTACTGATTAGGTAGTGTCTCCATTTTTCTACTGCATGAAGAATAGCCAACATTTCTTTTTCATATGTTGATCTTCCCAAAATTTTTTCGGAAAGTCATGTTTACTTTCAAATGCCAAAGGATGACCTTCTTGCATTAATATAGCCCCAATTCCCGTTCCTGATGCATCACATTCGATAATAAATGGTTTGTGAAAGTTGGGAGTTGCTAAGACTGGAGTTGTACACATGGCTTGCTTAAGAGCTTCAAACGCTAAAGTAGCCTCTTCCGACCAACGAAAAGCATCCTTTTTTGTGAGTGTTGTGAGAGGTGCTGCAATCTTACCATAATTCTGTACAAACTTGCGATAGTAGCCTGTGAGACCCAAAAAACCACGAAGTTTCTTGATGGTTTTAGGTAAAGGCCACTCTTGAATTGCCTTAATCTTATTGGGATCGACTTTGACACCCTCATGTGAAACTATATGACCAAGATACTCGACTTCTTGAACACCAAATGAGCATTTGGAGCGTTTAACAAATAATTTTTCTTTGTGTAGGATGTGAAGGGCTTTATCCACATGATGTAAATGGTCCGCCCAAGTTTTGCTGTATATGAGAATATCATCAAAAAAAACTAACACAAACTTATGGAGGAGTGGACGAAACACTTGGTTCATGAGACTTTGGAATGTGGATGGTGCATTAGTGAGACCAAAAGGCATGACCAAAAATTCGTAATGACCTTCATGAGTACGAAAGGCCGTTTTGGGAATATCTTCTTCTCTAACACGGATTTGGTGAAAGCCAGAGCGAAGGTCTAATTTTGTAAAAAATTTTGCACCATGCAACTCATCTAATAGGTCATCTATGACAGGGATAGGAAATTTGTCCTTGATAGTGAGTTTATTGAGAGAACGAAAGTCAGGACACATACGCCAAGAGTTATATTTTCGTCTAGCAAAGACTACGGGTGAGGAATAAGGACTAGTGCTGTGACGAATGACTCCATGATCCAACAAATCCTGAACGATCTGTTCGATTTTTGTCTTTTGTGGCTGAGGATAGCGATAAGGACGATTGTTAGGTGGGACACTTCCTGGCATCAAATGGATGGCATGATCATGAGATCGTTTAGGTGGTAATCCTTGAGGTTCTTGGAAAACCTCGTCGTAATGTGTGATGATATCTTGTAACTCAGGTGCAATAGTATCCGAAGTTGCTGCCGATTGTTTTTCCAAACAATTAATTTGAGCTATAAACCCATATCCACCCTTTTTTAACATCTTTTCCATACTATGAGAGCTCACCATTTGTGTTGGAGGAGTAGTAATGCCTTGTAAGTGAATGACTCGTCCATTTTCCTTCCATTCCACAAATAATTTTTTGAAGTTGAAGCTAATTGTGTCTAATGTTTCCAACCATTCAACCCCCAAAATGACATCATAATTTCCCAAATTCATGACAAAAAGGGAGCCTAACCGGTATAAGTTCCCATATTTATGGAAACTTGAGATGTGCGACCCACGCATTGTGCGTTCACCCCGTTGGCCACTAAAACCTGGAATTTGTCTTTGTTGGAAGAGTTAATGAATAAATTCAAGGCTTTTGCTGTTTTGATGTCGATAAAATTGTGGGTGCTACCGGAATCAATTAGCACATTCACCTTTTTCTCGGCGGAGAAAACCTGGTACCTTGATGGTATGGTGGGCGGTTAAACCCATGAGAGCATGCACTCGAAATTGCCATTGTATCCTCTTCTTTTTCGTCTATAGTACCTGGTAGGTCTTCTGGCATAGGTTCTTCTGATTGGTAAGGTTCATCCTCTTCCCCTTCACCTTGATCACCTTCAATATGAAAGTTTTGTTTTTGGGCACAAGCTTGTTCCCTGGGGTGATTAGTGCGACATTTATAACAAAAATATCTTGATGGTTGATCATTTCTACGAAAGGAATTGTTGCGGTATGAAGGACGACTATATGTTTCCCGTTGTGCATACTAACCGGTGTCTCTTCTCGGCCAACTTGGCTAATCTTATACAACTTGTTCAACAAGGTTGGATCGTGCATGTCTACCTCCACTCGAATACTTTCTTTCAAACCATTGCGAAATGCACCTACCATTGTGTCGGGACTAAGGTCTGAAGTGTATGGTAGTAAACCGGTAAACTCCGAAACGAATTCACTAATCGACCCTTTTTGTTTAAGAGATAACAATCTTACTGTGTAGGATGATGTAGCGTCGTCGTCAAATCTTTCTAAAAAAGAGGTAGTGAATTTTCTCCAGGTAATAATAGCTACATTCTCTTTTTTAAGCCATACAAACCATTGGTAGGCCTCAGTGCCTAATTTTGTTGCAACAAAAGGAACTTTATCAATTTCCTTAATTTGATATAAGTCAAGGATGCCTTCCATTTTGGCTAACCAACCACGAGGATCATGACCTTCAAAAGTGGGCATATCAATTCGTGGAAAGTTAATATTAGGGCCTCTTGGTTGGTGATAACCCGTGTCCCTTTCTTGATTTTGGTTATACCGTTGTCTTTGATAGGGATCCCGGTAATTATCCGAATCACCTCGTTGTTGTTGCCAATCATCATTAGGATCGACAGTTTCTACATTCCGTTGGGCATGGGAGTGATTTTGGGGATTAGTATTGGGATTAGGTTGTTTTTGTGCTTGCACAAGTTCTTTTAGGGTGAGACCCATGTCGTGTAGACTCTCTAGTATGCTGTGAAGAGACTCCTTATCGGACATGGCTGAATTACTTGAGTCTCCTTGTGTGATGTTTTCATGAGTTGGGGAAGGATTAGTAGCCATAGGATCTACTAGGGGATGATGTGGATTATAACTACCAATTTTAAAAGGAGAAAGAGAATTTTTTGTACCTGGGCTTCGATTTGGTCTCCTTGCGTTGTTATTGGTCGTCTCTGAGCTGGATAATCGACCGTCCGGACCCTTGCTCCAACTTTTACGCATGCACTGCTCAAAAGTTGTTTGCTGAGTAGTTTTTGAACTTCAAAATTTTGCAAAATTGGGTTACAAAAATTTGTAACTCCGCCTTATTGCCACTCCAACTGTGGCGCGGATGTGAGTGTGGATGGCTTCCTTGCCCGCGACTTTGAACAACTTTTTTTTTTTTTTTTTTTTATCAACCACTTGACCGCAGGCGAGCGGACGACACGATGTTTAAGACAGCTAAGACCAGACTAATGACACGACACGATGCGACCGAACGACATGAACGTTGCGACAATGACACGACACGACACGCTGCGACACGACCGAACGACACGATACGAAGCGACACGGACGAACGAAGCGACATGCGACGACCAGACGACACGATCGAACGACATGACACGGACGACACTACACGACGCGAACGAAAACTAAGACTCAACGCGAATGACGGACGCAGACCAACTCAATGATACGGCACGAACAAGACACGTTGCAAGGCTAGGCACGGAAGAAACACCCGTGTGACCGAAGTCACAACTCAGAAGGGGTGATATGTGCCGTATAAACAATTAACCCCACGCAGTACGTCGAATGTGGGATAATAAATTGAAACCCCGCTCGAATTTTTTCTCCCTCTGACGTCAGCGAAATAAAATTACAAAAAACCTTAGTCTTGCCTGTTTAATGAAAAATTCCCAAATTTTTTATTGGGCGACGTCTGCTGTGATGAACCGGCTGTGCTTACGAACTGGCGGTCGGGTTTGTGAACGCGAAGAGAGTGGTTTTGTTTTCCGTTACTACGGTGGAAGCTCTGGGGCCAGACTGGAACGACCAGTAGCGACAAGCTGGAGCCGAACGCCTTCACTGCCGTAATGCACGCTTACAGCACTGGTAAATACGTAAACTGAACTGTTTTATTGCACCGTCGAATCCCGTGAATCGTCGAATGCGGCCGTTGCTGCTGCGGAAGACGAAGGGTGACAGCGGAAGGAAAGATCGGCCAACGATGCGGATGGGGCGGACAGCGACAGGAACGAATGGACCGAAGCGGATGATACCACTTGCAAAGGTTTATCTGCCTTTGCTTAAGGTAATTTCACATATATTCAAATAACGCAGAATCGAAAGACGGAACAGAAGAAATTTATAATACTGAAATATAAACGAATAGAACAAATCACTTGCCACTTAAGGTGGGCACACCCTTGCGCAGAAGCAGCAGATGAAAAATATTAAAAGATAAGATGTTTCTCATTTAAATTATTATGAACCATATATAATGAATGTTTACACAATTGGAAATATAGCCGACTCTTCATGTTTGGAGTGTAATAGTCAATCTGGTATGTCCTTAATTAAACTAGTGGAAACAAAAAAAAACTACTGCCAAGATTCCTACCAAAGACCTTACTCTTAATAAAAAATGGAGTGGCTTGACCTTCCAAATTCTATTTCTCTATCACTACATAAATCTTGTGTGCAGGTTCCTTGAACATCGATTACCTTCTTTTTGAACTTTTTTCAGCTCTGAGTGGACAATTACTAGCATAATGAAGCCCTCCACACTCAAAACACTAGATCTTAGGTCATGGATGTGTTTTCTATTTTTGTCCATATTTTGCATTTACTACTTGTGTAGGGTTAGTCTGCCCTTGCAGTGTTGATTTGTTGTTATCACTATTACAATTTTGGTTCTTTCCCTAGAATATTTTTCTAAAATTTCTTTGCTTCTTGTCATTCCTTTTATATCGACTAGCACAGTTTTTGTTTACCTATTCACATTTCCACTTCGCAAATCTTGCAGTGTTTCTTTTCCTCAATGCCTCTTTGTCCTACTTAAATTCCCCTTCATAATCAAAGTAGAGCTTAAAATAAGTTTTAGATTTTCTATCCAAATCATAGGCCTTATGCAAAGTAATGGGTTTTCGCATGTTCACTTCATACCCTATTCTAGTATTTGCTTCTAGTATAAACTTATGAATTTTTATTTTCTCATTATATGCAGACACATACTTTAGTAGCTTGACAAATTTTTGGTAGTATACCTCCACAGTACTAACCCCTTTTCTAATATTGGTGAACTCTTCAATTTTATGGGAATAAAATTGCTTAGTGAGAAATATATCTTTAATTTTTTTTACAAATTCTTCAAATTTTAAATCAACTATTGCTGCAAGTTTTTGTTCCTCACTCAAAGTTTTCCACCAATACAAACCAACACCTTGAACATGTAAAGTGGTATAGGATGTTCGAGTGTCAGAGGAGTAATTCTTCATGTTATAGTAGGTTTATATCTCTTTTAGCCACACAATGGCTTTGTCACCATCCTCCTCTCCATTGAACTTGGATGATTTTAAATGTTTCATATCCTTGCCCAAATCGACCTCTAGTCGAACCCTAGCCTGTTGTACCTCTATAAGGGGTTTATTTTCCTATCCCATTCTAGATTTTCTAGCCTATGTTTCCCTATTCAACATGATGTACAACTATTTTTGTGTTTCCATTTGTTCATGAAGTAGAGCCACTATTGCACTGAGATCCTCTCTTTCATTACTAGGATTTTCAAAATCTTCATTTGGATTTCTATTCTCTACATTGGTTTGTCGTGTCCACCTCATCGTTGGAGCAACACTTCCTCTCCTTTTGTTTGGTGGCATAATTATTGGCCATACATGAGAGAGGTAGTAAGAATTAGTTCACAATCACATCTTTTGGTGGCTTCACTTACTATTATTATTATCCTAATTTTCTTAGCTACACACCCTAGTGAACTACTAGAAATCATTCTATCTGTGTAAAATATAATATTATATAAGTATCTTTACTATGCACATAATTACATAGTAATCTAATTCCCTACGAACCATTTGCTTTGATACCAAATTTCATAACCCAAATTTCCTAATATTTTTTAGAGGATCCATCTAAATTCTTTATCCATTAATTACTTCTTTGAACCTTTCATGAATAAATAATACTAGAATTCATCACTGCAACTTAATTAATTCCTTCTAAGTAAATGCACTAGGTGCTAACAAACCATTTAAGCCCCCATCATTGCAACTTACTTAATTCCTTCTAAGTAGTTGCCCTAAGTGCCATTCAATTTTTAGCTTTCGCTCATTTTTCAAAGGGCTAGCTTTTACATTTCAGTCTATCGAAAGGCACTTGCTAATCTATATTTTATTTCTTAGTTTATCGAGAGATAATACTTATTAATATTTCTCTACCCCTCTACATAATTCTATCTATGTGGGTATGATTAGATTTTTGACTACCCTTCTCATAATATCCATGAGAAAGTCATCCATGTTTATGAATTCTTGCACACTCAACTTTATGAGCTTGAAGTCAAAAGGTTTAAGCTTCTATTGAAATATAATAATTATTACTTGTATTTAATACACACTAACTCGGTTCTACTAATAGTTTGTAGAGCGGATATCCATAGGAAGAAGATATGTTAGGGTAGCAACGTACCCCCTTTTCACAAACTTGATTCCAATTATAGCTACCTCTACTAAGCCTACGTCTAAAGCAAGTAACATTGCTTCTTAGAAAATTTACTCTGTAACACACTAAGGCTTATCAATGACATTAGAAAATCTAAAAGATAGCTTTGGGTTTCTCATGAACCATATAAATTATACAAATTCAATTACTTTACCCAATAAAAGATACACAATACACAAATCAATGATAACATCCTGCATCAAAGGTAATATTATATCCCAATTTAATTTGTGGATTAAAATACATCCAAACATTCATTCTATTTCCAATATTCGACTAAAATAATCAGTCTAACAAGCTTACTCATCTATTTATCTTAATCATGTTTGAAAATATAGCTATTACATCATTTGGTTATTTCCTAATGTATCCTCATGGGTGCATATTTAGTTTACATTTAGTTTATAAGTTATTGCTTTATTAATGTAATAGAATAAATGCACAAGTGTTAGAATGTGCAATGATGTAAATGTGCATGTAGTCCACATGTACATGAGTCTTAGGGTTGAGTGAGAGGTAAGGAATCTATATTTCTATATAAAGGTCTCATTGTGAATGATTGAGTGGGACTTGAAGTGGTTCATAGGTGAGAGTTGTAGTAGTCACAATGTAGCTCCATTTTGCTATCATGGAGGAGTTACAAACTCCATGAGAGGAGCATTGTAATTTTTTTGAGCTTTATTATATGAACATTTCTAGAGCATTGTATCAAGTTTTCTATCATATTTTCATGCATGTTAAGTTTTATTTATCATAGTTATAATATTACATTCTTATTTTAATACTTGTGAATGCATTTCCTTTATGTTTAAGGCTCCAAAATCTAGCAGTGGTATTAGAGCCATGGTGGATCAAAGAAAAGCCACTATTACTATTGTTGAGTATTTACAAATCGAACCAGCCATAGTGTGCCACTACATGCAAATATTATCACAATATATTTTTGATAGAAATAGCTCTAGATAGAAGAATAAAAAATAGATAATTTCACATGATAAATTTGGCTAGATTTTTTCCACAAGAGTTGTAACACTTGTGAAGACTAAAAGTCAACATTGTATCCACTAGATTGGCAATCCAACTAGTGAAGATTATTTTTAATAGTTATAGGAATTTTTATTATCTCTAATAGAGAAAATAATTTTTTTTAGGAGAACCATTGGGTTACTATCATCTAAGTTTTTTTTTTTGCAAAAAATTAACTTAGAAGGTGGGAAGCTTCCTAAAACAAATAGAGAAGAACTTCATCTCCGTTGCTTGAAAGTAGAAGTTACTTTCCTCATGTAGGTATTGATTCTTTGTTGCAAAAAAATGAGGATTGAAGATTTGAAGGCCTAAGAAGAAAGATCCCAATGAAATATTTTTATATTGAAGACTTCTAGTTGAAATATTGAGGAGAGAGCTAGTGGCCAAGGAAGCCACATTGAAGATTGCATATCTAGGAAGGAAGTCCTAGAAAGAAGACCCCTTTAATATTGAAGAGACTCAAGGAGAAGAGTCCTAGCAAAATATTGGAGATTGGTGATCTCCATTGAAGACTAAAAACTTCCTATTGAAGAAGAGGTCCATTGAAGGCCCTATTGAATAAGAGGTCCATTGAAGGCTCTATTGAATAAGAGGTCCATTGAAGGTCTTATTGAAGAAGAGGTCCATTAAAGGCCCTATTAAAGAAATTCCATAGTGGAATATTGAGCATTGAGAAGAACTAACAAAATTTTCTATTGCATATTTTAATAGCACCAGATTCAAGATATTCTAGAAGGAGATATCATTTCCATAGTTGAAGATTGAAGAGGCCAAGAAAGGTCTCATTGAATATTTTGAAGCTGTAATATTGAGAACCTTGGAGAGGTCTCAAGGATAAACAAGAATAAGGCTTGGTGAGCCTCATTGAAGGATTTCATAGAAGGAATCATTGGGGAGATTACTAAAGAAGCTAAGGAATTGGGATCATTGTTGCCATCCGACAACAAGCCCAAAGGAGAATTTTTGGTAAGAATATTGTCAAATCAAAATGGTAGTATTGAATAGATATCAATATTGATAGATTGTTTGAGGAGGAGATCTACTTTGAAGTCAAAATTTGATAAGAGAAAAGAGATAGAAAAGCCACCAAATCTACAATATTTGGGGGCCATCATTGAAGGTGTTTTAGAGCAAACATCTCAATTGCGATTTGGGGAGAATCCTACCAAATATTTGGGATTCAAGGACAAAATTTCAGTGATGGTATTGACTACCTTACAATCTAGAAAATTTTCATATTTGAAGATAAAGGAAAGGCATAACATTGACAATACTTTGAGCTGCAAAATATAGAGTTTGTGGACATCGAAAGGGCAGCAAATTGAAGAAATTAGAAGCAACATATAAGATTGCTTAGTGCTGAAAATTTTAAAAAATTTGGGCAGCGTTAGTGACTGCTAAAAATTAGATTCTAGAAGCACATTTTGAATAAGTTTTTGAAGCCACCAAATAAGAGTTTAGAGAATAAAATTGATAAGGTATTGAAGCTACAAAATGGTGCAAAGAGCTATTTTTGGGCAGCATAGAAGAGCTGCAAAAGCATCCACAAAAGACAGCCATTGAGATGACTTGAATAACCACTATATCCATCATCTATGAGAGAAAAGGTATGCAAAAATAAGGTGAGAAATTTTATTAGTTGATCTTTCATATTTGGTTTCTTATTAAGGTTTATCAAGAACTGGTTTTAAGGTCCAAAGAGTTGCATAAAATAGTTTCATTTCAAGTCTTCAAAATAGCGCAGAAGTTATAGTTTACAAGGTTCCTACCTACACAAAGAAGAAAATAGAAGTTAGGTATATTTTGAGAGAAATAAACGTATCAACATTCTATTGCTCATTCTAAATAAAAGAAGACTATACTTGCATAAGATAGATTGCAAAGTATTAAATTAAATAGATTAGGTTTATAAGTAAAGAATAGCCAAGCAAGGAAGTTATTATCAAGAGTTAAAGGTAATATTCTATTTTAGCCAAACCAATGATGAAAGGTAAAATTATTAAAAAATCTTTTGAAGAAGTAAATGGTATATTTTTGTGGCAAGGAATAGCCACCAAAAAGGATAGCAATACCTCCAAAAAAATGGAGAAGATAAGCCATAAAAATATAGCAAAGAAAAGAGCTTGAAAGGAAGAAGGAATTTCAAGGTTAAGTGCACATATCCAAATGAAATTTGTAGATAATATTGAAGAATATCAGAAATAGTTTTTTGAGAGAAAGCTTGGACCATACAAATGACCAACCATATCAACAATTTGAAGCCCACATTTTGAGCAAAACAAAGATAACATTTTCAAGCATAGGGGGTAGTTGTAATCTATGTTGGAGAATCATTTAAAGGACTTCATAAGAACTGGAAAAGATAGATTTTAGAGAGAATTTTAAAATGCAAGGACCATTTGAAGAGGTTTAAACATCAAGTATTTGGGGTGTTAAAACACACCCAATAAAGTGCCATTATCATCAAAGTTGCTACATACATAGAGGATGAAATCAGACCTACAAAAAGAGAAAAATGCAAGCATAAATATTGAAGTTATAGTCCAATTATTTTATCATCACTAAATAGGTGCTACTATGTAGGTGCCATTACCATTGATACGAACTAGAAAGTAACATGTCTGCACGTCCAACAGAGCATTGGAAGATAGCCGATTCATTATGTCATGGAGAAACATAGACAACAAGAGTTGAGTGTTGGAAAGTGTTGAAGAGAGTCAAGGAAGAGTTGAAAATATATTGCCATGTGGTTAGAGCTATTACATGCATCCAAAATTAGGATTTCCATGTTGAAGAGTAAGGATAAGCACCCAACAATATAGTATAATGTCTCACACTCAAAATCCAATAGTGCCCAACATCTTAAGTGAAACATTTCATGTTTCAAGAATGAGATGAACACCCAAAATAGGTGGAAAAGATAAAACAACATTTAAGAACCATCCATATATGAGCACCTAGTGTGGAGGAAGAAGGTAAAATAAGTTATCAACCACTAAGATGTAAGAATTCCAAAAATAATTGTCACAGGCATTAAAGGAAGGAGCTACGACAAATATTTTTCAAGATGAGAGTAGAATACAAGCACCACATGTCATATGCGCTACACGAAGGCATAGAAGGAATATTTTTCAAGAATATAAGTGCCACTTGGCACACTCATCTCATATTACAACCAGCTAAGAACGTGCCTAGTGTACATAAATGGAAAGAAGGAAAGTTGAAGCAATGTTTTTTTTTTGAATTTACATGGTGGAATCGATAGCCGCCATGAATTCGGGAAGGCTATCCAACTTTTATGGCCACCACAGTATTCTGCGTTGTTCGCCCTAGAAGCCGCCACACAGATCTTCATTCAGTACGCACCTATAACCACCATGCCACAATCATTTTAAACCTTTTACACCGCTGAAAGCACCAGGAAAGGGACAAGCGTTCAGTCCGACGAGGCCCGAGATTTGAACCTTGGACCTTCGCCCCTTATGGGGTTTGGATGAACCAATTGGTCTATATCTCGGGCCTTCAAATTAAAGTTGAAGCAGTGTTGAAAGTAAGAGAAAGGCTACCATTTTAAGGAGTACGTAGAAACCAACAACAACATGATGGCTATGTACCAGTGAAATATAAGAGTTAAGAGAGAGTTCAAGACTCATATAGTGCACATATCTAGCCAACATTCAGTTGAAGAGAGAAAGTAATTTTAGTCTATCTACAAAGGGGAGAACGTTGACAAGCAAGGTGAAGGAAAACAAGTGAAAAATAGTCCTTGCAAACCGCATCCAAACAACTTGCAAATCAAAATTAATAAGGTTATAAATATTCATTATTATATTGTAACGTTGATATCAAATTTTATTTAATATTCTAGATATACTAGTAGGAGTAATTAGGCATTGAAAGGATCTCTAGGAAAAAAAAATTGGTTATATAGAAGGCATTGGTTAAAAGTAGAAGCATTAAATTTATTTCCATTACCTCAAAAGAATAGCTGCAAACTCTAACATATGGATATATAAGGAGTAGTAAACATAATTTAGTTTGCAAACATTTAATATCTCTAAAACTTTTAATTAGGGAGATATAAGGGATTCTACTTCAATTGAAATTCTACAAGTTTAGAAACTTACAATTTCTTGGAAGATGGATTTTTGAAGAGCATATCCAACTAAATATATTGAATTCTTATTTTTTGAAGATTACATTTCTAATAGCATCCTACCAATAATTTATTGCAAGTGATATATGTAAACCATATTCATATCATACTAGAGAGAGAAGAGATATTCTACAAATATTTGAAAAACAAAAGACAAGTGATAAATATCTTTACCAAGGATATTATTTCAAGATTCTATTAACACTTACTCAATTGCACTTGTCTCTACTCACATACTTCAGACATTAGTGAGCAATAAGGAATTCATACTCAAAGGACTGTTAAAGAGAAATATGGATGATATTGTGAAGAATGCATTCAATAGTGAGGAACTACTGCATGAGCTGGAATTTTATTCTCATAATCTAATAGATACATTTGAAAGATACAATCACATATCTTCTAGTAAAAGGAATAGATTCTCAATGTTCCTCAAGGAAGCAAAAGAAGGAAACTTCCTAACATTAATTGGTTATCTTCATGAAGTACTTTTCAAAGCATGGTGGAACACACAAAGTGCAATTATCTTAACTATAGAAGAATGTTTGATGGTATATCTATCATTGATTACTTTTGAATTCTTCCAAAGCAAGGAGAAAAATAACAATTCTAGTCACTACTATTGTGATGATTTACTAATCCATCATGAAGAAGATATTTCTCTAACAAACTTGTAGAAAAAAAAATAATAAAAAGAAATAAAAAGAAGAACAACAGGAAAATGAATATACGATGAAGCATACTCAAAGTTGATACAAATCATAGCAAATCAAAGATGCAAGAAGACCAAGCACATCCTAATGTTGTCAGCAAATACAAAGAGGAAAAATAAAGATGTACTAAAGCATAAAAATGAAATCCTTATTGAAGACTAAAGTCTTAAAAACCAAATAATGTAATACAAGGGGTGTTGGAAAATAAGGCTATTACATCATTTGGTTATTTCTTAATGTACCCTCATGGGTGCATATTTAGTTTAGGAGTTATTGCTTTATTAATGTAATAGAATAAATGCACAAGTTTTAGAATGTGTAATGATGTAAATGTGCATGTAGTCCACATGTACATGAGTCTTAGGGTAGAGTGAGAGGCAAGGAATTGATATTTCTAAATAAAGGTCTTATTGTGAGTGACTGAGTGGGACTTGAAGTGGTGCATATGTGAGAGTTGTAGTAGTCACAATGTAGCTCCTTTTTCCTATCATGGAGGAGTTGCAAGCTCCATGAGAGGGGCCTTGTAATTTTTGTGATCTTTCTTATATGAGCATTTCTAGAGCATTGTATTCAATTTTCTATCATATTTTCATGCATGCTAAGTTTCCTTTATCATAGTTATAATATTGCATGCTTATTTCAATACTTGTGAATGCATTTCCTTTATTTTTAAGGCTTCAAAAGCTAAAAAATCAAGACTTATCACACATATTATACATCTTATAATTCACATACCAAATAAATCCAAATAATTCATTTCAACATCTTAAATTTACATCACTTAGAATTTTGGGTTCATTCTACTATTCGAACAAACTTTCAACAACTTTACAGCTAAAGTACCCATTGGAAATAATATTTCTTTCTAAATTGAATTACAATTTCCCACTAATTGAGCATTACAAAAATATTGCTTTTGTTCAACAAAACATGTCACATTTGCAGGTCCTTTTGTAAACATTGACTATGTGATTGACGTCAACATATCTCTAATTACTTAGGCACACCTACATTTATGTCCTTCATCTTCAACACTTTGATTAACCACCAAGAAAATTTAGCCTCATAGTGGATATTAAATATGGCTCCCATGTATATGATAGCATGTAAAAACATAGATCCATTTGCTTGCAAACTAATTTGATGTTCACAAATTCATTCAATAACAACTGCATACAAACTCATTCAACACACATGTCAAATTATTTTTCTAATAAAATAAGAATTCAAATGTTTCTTCGATAAAGGAGAAATCTACCATTCATTAAAAATATTCCCCACACAACAATAGAGACCATACCATGCCAAAGAAACTATTTTTTCAAAAACAAAGAACATTGTTTTAGTCATCTATTACTTTCAACACACAACATATAGATTTCCATTTGCATGTAATCCATACGATTTGGAAAAGCCAATTCCAATCAACATGAGCCTTATTGATATGGACCAAATTTCCTTACCACCATCCTTTTTCAAGTTTGTCCTTTCCCAAAAATTATTAAGGGCTTCAGCCAACTACATTCCTCCATCACCCCCACCTTCGCCTTCACCTTCACCTTCATATCCTAAGGTTTTCCAGGCAGACATAAAAGAGGATAAGTCAAAATATTTTGATAACATCATAGATTCCATTCATCTGATACCAATGCCCCATAAACTTGAGGAAGGTTCACACATGTCATCAATGTGAACCGTATTTTAGACACATTAAATCCCTAAATTGTCAAAATTGATAAAATTTTATCTATAGATAAAAAATAGCAATTAATTGCTTTCCTAAAGAAGAAGAACATTTTTGCATGGTCCTACAAGGACATGCCTAGCCTGGACCCTAACTTGATTGTCCATAATATCACCTTGCATGCTGATGCTAAGTCGATCAAACAAAAACTAAGAAGGATGCATCCTACCATGGACCTCATAATCAAAGAATATATTCAAAAACTTTTAGATGTGGGTTTCATTATCCCCATTGACTACCTTGAGTGGCTTTTAAACATGGTACCTGTTTGTAAGACTAATGGGGTGATACATATTTTCACTAATTTTTGAGACCTTAACAAAGAGTGTCCTAAGGATGAATTTCCTCTTCCAAACATTGATACTCTTGTCAACACCTATGCTGGCCATGAAATAATTTCTCTAATGGATGATTTTTTGGGATACAACCAAATTCAAATAAATCCTGATGACCAACACAAAAAAATATTCACTACACATTGGGTGACTTTTTGTTACAAGGTGATGCCCTTTGGCCTCAAAAATGTAGGTGCCACTTATAAATGTGCCATGACATACATTTTACATGATTACATGCATAATATTATCAAATATTGCATGGATGATCTCTTGGAAAAATTTAAAACTTGACAAGAGCACATTGGTGTATTGGAAGAAGTATTTGATCAACTTCTAGAGCATAATGTAAGGTTGAACCCCAAAAAGTGTCTTTGGTGTTACCTCTAGAAAATTACTAGGGTTCATTGTATCCAAAAGAGGTATTGAGGTGGACTCAAACAAAGTCAAGGCCATCATGGAGATGCCTCCCCAAAAAAACTTGAAGGAATTGTGCAATTTACAAGGAAAAATTCAATCAATCCATAATTTTATTGTGCAACTTTATGAAAAATACATGCCATTCAATCACCTACTACAAAAGGGGGTGCCATTTTCATGGATAGATGAATGCCAAAAAACCTTTGATGACATTAAGAAATATCTCGCTTCTCCACTGGTATTAGCTCCTCCTCATCTAGGGGTCCCCTTCCATATTTATGTTTCAACTACAGAATTTGCATTAGGGACAATGCTTGCACAAAAAAAATGAAAACAATCAAGAGAAAGTTGTTTACTACATTAGTCGAACATTGGTAAGCTATGAAACCATATATGCTTATGTGGAAAAATTGTGCTTAACAGTGGTTTTGCCACTAAGAAACTCCAACATTACATGCTTAATCACACCATATATGTCATAGCTAGAGAAAATCCTTTGTGTTATATGATGTCTTGCACTTACAATAACACCCACACCGCTAAATGGATAATGTTTCTTACTAAATTTGATCTTGAGTTTATTAGCCAAAAGTCCATTAAAGGTTAGATCATAGTGATTTAGCTTGCAGAAGCTCCACTTCCTAGTGATCAATACTTGATTATTGAGCTCCCAAATAATTCGATATTCACTATCATTGAGCAAGAAGAAGATATCATTATGAAGGAATATGTCAATATCACATTATTTTTAACAATTCTATGTGTGAAAAAGGTCAAGGTGTTGGGGTCGTGTTTCATACATCCCAGGGGGTTCCTATTCCCTTATAATTTAAACTAGACTTTCAATGCACACATAATAATGTAGAGTATGAAGCCTTAATCCTAGGTATTCAAGCAACTATAGCTATGGGCATAAAGCGTATCAGGATATTTGGTGATTCTCAACTTGTTGTTAGAAAAATCAATGGAGAATACCAATGGAAGGAACCTACCATAAAACTTTATCATGAAGTAGCAATGTCATTACTCTCTAAGTTTGATTGGTATGAAATTGATAGTTTGCCATGTTTGACTAATAGATTTGCAGATGTGATGGCCTCTCTTGTATCATTGATTCCAAAGGACTCCTTAGAAAAGGTACAACCACTCATTGTCACAACGATCTCTAAATCTGCAATTGTCCATGCTAAATCTATGGATAAAAAGGATTTTTGCTTTATCCATTTGAAACCAAATGAGCCTTGGTCAAACAAAATAATAGCCTTCCTCAAGTTTAGAATACTACCATATGATATGTCATGGACTACTAAATACAATTTCAAGAAAAAAACAACTCATTTTACTCTCTTGGGAGATGTGTTGTATAGATGTGGTTATGATAAAATTATCCTTCATTTTCTCGAGTTTGCTGAGGTACAAAGAGCCATAGATGAACCTCATGATGGTACTTGTGGTGGTCATTTTAGTGGAATGGCCATTGCAAAATGCATTCTACACATGGGTTATTACTGGCCCACCATGGAATGAGACTATTGCACATATGTCAGGTATTGTAAGCAATGTCAACAACATGCTAATTTAACTCATGTGCCATCACAAGCATTACAACCTATTTAAATCCTTTGGCTCTTTTCATAATAGGGTCTTGATTTAATTGGAAAAATCTCACCTCCTTCCTCATGATAACATACATTCATCATCACAACCATTGAATACTTCACAAAGTTGGTTGAGGTAATTCCTCTAACTAGTATGATAGGACCTACAATTGTGGAGTTTATACTTCATCATATCATTTGTCATTTTGATATTCCCTCAAAAATAATCTTTGATAATGACAAATCTTTCAAAAACAAGGATGTTTGATCACTTTGTGAAAAATATAATATCCAACACTGTTTCTCGACCCCTTATTATCCATAAGCAAATGGACAAGATGAGGCTACCAAGAAGACATTAATTACTATTCTTAAGAAACTAGTCAACAAAAAAAATAGATATTGGTATACTCAAATCCCCTTGGCATTATGGGCTTATAAAATAAGCATCCACATGCCTACTGAGGCAACACCATTTTTATTGGTCTATGGAGTCGAAGCAATCATGCCTCTTGAGCTTGATATCCCCTCCTTGTAAATTTCATTGCAAGAATTCATTAAATAATGGCACTGCTAGACAAGCACCTCTGGACCAACTCACACTTCTTTATGAGAGGTGAGTCAATGCTTTGGAGAATTTACAAGTTTATAAAGACTGCCTTAAGCATGCTTACAATAGCAAAGTTCATCTACATGAATTCCAAGTAGGAGATATTGTCCTTAAAGAGAATCAACAAAACACCAATGCATTGTCGCATCTTCGTGATAAATTTGTGTCTAATTGGTTTGGTCCATACATTATCACTCAAAAAGTGGGTAAAGGTACTTATAGGCTTGCCAGTGTAGAGGGAGTTGAAGAGCCTAAACCACTTAATGATATACACTTGAGAGCATTCTATTATTAATGTGATATATATATATATATGTATATATACATGACTATTACACAAAAACAAATTGTATTTCATACACATTGCATGGCATACATTTTATTTGCATACAACACCTTACATTTCACACATTGCATTACATACATTTCATTTGCATACATTTCATTTTCACACATTTCATTTCACAATACATATTTCATTCATTTGCATTTGCACCATCATTTTTACACATTCCATTTCATATTAGGGATAATTTATTTAGTTTAGATATTATTTGATCCAATAAAGTTATGTTGTCGTAATGAGGGACACTACCAAACCACCATTCATATCATTGCACCACTCCGAAAAAGCCAAAATATCATTTGAAAAAACTACATGTCCATAATCCCTAGGTGTTTTCGATCACTCAGCCACTTCTAGTGTTTTAAGAAACCTTCAAATACATGTTGAGTTTTCTTTAGGACCAAGACATATTTTCACTAAGAAAATATTGAGTTCTAGGAACTGACTCTAAAATTTCTTGAACCAAACACAATTACACATCTTAAAAACATCTTGTGTCAAAGAGGGATAACACCATACTTGGGTTAAACCTTAAAGTAAAAAGGGTATTCCTTGCTTGTCCCATCATGCAACATAGTCCACAAAAATAGTGGCTTTCACCACTATCACAATTTCAAAATAAAAGGAGCAGGGTAAAACCCCTAAAGACTCTAAATATTTAACACATCATACACCACATATCCTCAAGTTGTAAGGATAGTACTATATTTCTAGTCAGATGGTTAGGTAGTCATACCAAAAAATCAGAGATCAAATCCTTGGACTATGGAGCTAATCTCCACTAGGGCTATAGCTTGATTGGCAATGGAGTACACTCATGTGTGGTGACACGTCTATTTTAAAGAGATATTTGAATGCACATAAGGATAAGCTATCTTGTTGGTCTCCTCTATAATAGATCTCACCCAATTTACTCAAGATGGATTAATGAACTCACTTGCACACACATTGGTTCTTGATTACCTTGAGTCAATACTATGATCATGATTTGGTAAATGAATTCACTGCTTTGTCTTAGAGGAAATTAGATAGTATTTAGTGAGTTTGTTTTATAACACTAGTATTTTGAGTCTTTGAAAAATAGTTAGTTTTCCATATCAACATCCATTTTTTATTCCATATCAACATCCATATCTTCTTCCATGTCAACATCCATATCATTGTCTGAGTTTTTTATTTCACATACCACCAATTTGGTTCCTCTGATTCAACAAGGTTAAACATGACCAAGCAAAATCTATACTATAAATTATTATTAGAACATTTACATTCATATACATTATCATTGCATTAATCATCCACATACACATGCATCCACAAAAAAACATTCACATAAAATCATAATGCAAAAGTAAAAGCCACGTGTCTATATATGTATAAATATCACATGTACAATGAATACCCAAAAGGCTATATACAATGGAGCACAAAGGCTCATTTACAAAAAGTGCATCTAAGCACTAGCTAATGCCTATAAGAGGACCCCTGTGACCCCAAAGGAGCCATAGACCTAGAGTTATACCCAAACTCACTATACCTAATAGACCTAGATATAGATGAAGAGGGTGGATCTGGAAGCCCAATGTCATGCTTCATCAATCCTCTAACAATTGTATATATCCATATCAAAATCAAAAGTGTGCTACATCATGTCTCTACCAATGACTCTTCTATAGTAGCTCTTCCTGTAGCCTCGCAATACTATCATTACCTTCACTTGTAGCTAGTCATACCTCCAGATTTCCTTGCAGTTGAGATATCTCTACATCTCGATCTGCTACGATCACATCCCACTCTACCACCAGTTGTTCTAGCCTCACCTAATCCTCTTCAATCTACCCAGGAGGTCCCTCTAGAACCTCCTCCATCTCCATCACCTCTAATCCTAGGAGCCTGCTTTGATGTACCTCTATACCACCTCCTTATACTACTAGATCGAAGGTGCCTCTGGTTCTTAGGAGACTCATTGGTATCCTCAATATTTGCCTCATCCCCATCCTTATTTCCTCCATCCACTATCAAAATGAGTACCCATGGTAGCTCTCTAGTGAACCATACATCATACTCCATAGTAGTCCCTACATCATCCATATTAAGGAGAACTATATCCTTGTCATCCTCATACATCGTCCTTCATGCTTGAGCACAATGTAGACCTATATCATACTGATGATGCCTGCAGAGCACTAGCACCTTGGGAACTCCCTACCTCAGTCCAAATACCTTATCACCCATGAAAACTAGATTAGATCCACCTCACTACGATCCTTCCTAGCCACTCACCTAGCCTATCAAACCCACTGTAGATGATCCCCATCACTTGTACACATGGCACCTTGCCATGGCCTCCATTTCACCTGAGCAAATTTCAATCCTACCCATAAATCCCTATACCATTGACTTGTTTGAATATGATGAATCAACTACACCTCCTTTGCCACTAGCCATCGCATGACATAGGGCTGCTCCCTATCCCATGTTGTAGTTGGTAAGACCACTGGTTGAGCCACACTAAAGTGCTCCCAACCCCAACACTATAATATAAAACTACACCCCAACCTCTTTTACCTCTACCTCCTCATATCATATAGCTCCTGGTACAACTACACTAATAATGTAGGAGCCCATGCATATACCCAATGTATAGTGATCATATCGCTCACTAGACCAATCAAGTTCCACGAGAACCGGTAGTAGGTACTATTCAAGGCCACTATGTTGGCCAACATGAACATCATTAAAGTTGGTAGGGCATCCAACTTCTTGTCCACATACATGGACAAGTATGATATCCCTCCACCTATGACCTGCATATCTTGCCATCCATCTCAAAACTAGTGGTTCATCTCATGTGCCTTATCGTGTCCAACCTCAACATGTATCCCCTCCACTAGTAACTTGAGGATGTGTTATACATCCTCAAGTGTCACTGTAATCTCTTCAGTAGGGAGATGAAAGATCCCCCTATATGGATCCCATATCTCTACTAAGGTAGAGAGATACCCATCATCCACCCTCAACACATCTATATTATCTAATCCTCTAGCTCCACACTCTCCAACCAATCCCACTTGTCCTCCCACAATGCCTTCCTCACCCTAGGGATGAGAGGTGAAAACCGATGTCGAGCCTCCAAAATCCTCATCTGCAATTCAACACAAAGCATTCATATCACATACATTGCATAGTTAAAAAAGGAAACAAAATTATTTGTACAAAATACAAAGAGCTTCAAGGCCACTTACCTTGGCAAAACACACATTTTCTCCCACTACCGCATCTGCAACCTCGATTACCATAGCTTTCACAACTCACTTCACTCTTCCACTTCACTTCACTCCACTCCACTCCACTTCACTCTAAAATTTGCAAATGTAATAATGAACTTGAAATCACTTTTATGGCCTATTTATAGTTGTTTTAGACACACTGAAACACCCATTGGTGCTCCTAGGTGGATTTAAATGCATCCCTATATTTGGAGAATGACAAACTTGAGCTAGCGTTTACACCTATGGTAGGCACAAACTGGTGTTTGGTGTCAAAATTGACAAAAGACCAAAACAATTAAAAAATGTAGCTTACCTCCACCAAATCATTCCAAATTGTATCCATACATCACTTTCATCATAATATCATGTTTTGTGAAATTCCAAACCGATTTGGATGCAAAAAAAAATTACGCCCAAAAGGTGTAAAATTGCATATCAATGGTGAAAACGATTCAAAATGGTCCAAATTTTCACAAAAAAACCACAATCATAATTCTCATCATCAAATATTCATTTCCACATAATTTTATGCATCAATCATCAAATTTGCACATTTTACAAGTTCACACACAAATTCAAGTGAACCTCGTACCAAGTGGTTTGTTCTTTCTCCTTGGCGATTGCAATGATTTGCATCCATACAATTTGATAAGATGAATAAATCACCATAAGGACACTTGAACATTTTTCATCAGCCAATATCTCATTGTTCAAAAATAAAATCACCTTTGGTACTTCACCTTTAGAGTGAAACTATGTGAAGACCAATTTTCTCAACAATTATCATTGATGGCCTTGTTTGTGGGGCTTGAAACATGGATAAATTACAATACATCATTCTCCTCAAAAATAAAGAATTATGTAGAGTCATCTAGGAGCTACCTCATAGAAACCATCCCATCCGAGGGTGATTGGTTCTTGATTTTGTTATATTTTTTCATCACTTTGCATTTCAATGATGTCGCACGACAATTTCTTCAATAGCATGGAATCACCCCAAACTTGGGGCAACCAAATTTGACTTTGATTTTCCCACAATAGGATACATCTTGCATGATCATGGCATTTACACTTGGCAAAAACCCTTTCTCTATTAGGTTAAAAATAGAATCATTCACTAGTATTTATCAATAGTACCCTTTCTCTACTGGGGCAAAAATGGAATCATTTTACATCATTCAGATCATATAAATTTACATCATACATCCACAATCATGCAATTCATTTGCACAAATATATCAATTGGATCATGAGATGTTTCCTTCACTCATTTGCCAATTTAGGGGGTAAGCTATACAATCAAAATTCTTTTGTCTTCAAGTTCATCTTCACATTCCAACAAGAGAAAAGTTGCTTCAAGGCCAAACTAGGTGTCTCGTATTTTTGCACCACATTGTGTTTCACACAATGTGGTACAAAAAGGGGTACTCTAGACACAAAAATCTAGCCACTTGTCATCCATCTATGTCTTCCCGCTATAGTTACCCATTATTTATATATATTTATATATATTTGTTTAATATGTATTTAAATAATAATATTTTATATATTATATTTATATATATTTAATATATATGTATGAATTAATCTTAGCCATCCATCTACCTTAATCCATGCCACATACCCAAATTTAATCTCCACCCTTCATTATGTTTTAATCTTGACCACACAAATTGTGTATGGCTAAGGAAATATTATAAAGAGGAGTCATTATGATGACTCAACCCCTAAGTTTTTGAATTCCCTAAGTCTCCTGAATCTTTGAGTGCTCTAATATTTTTGAGTCTCGATTTATCCAAACCCTAGCTTCTTTACTTCCATCCTCACCCCCATCGTTACCATTCACATCTTGTGCATCCACCATCGTTCATCCCTAATGAACCAGATCTAGTTTTGCAACTTCTACCTCACATCGTCGAATACCCTCAAAAGCTTCCTGAGTGCCTCTCGAAATCTCCTGAGCACCCTTGGATGTTTATGGCCATCACCAAGCACCCATGGGCACTTCTCATCCTAGTTCTGTAGCCCTACAACCCTTGGGTGTCATTAGGGCATCTGCGTAACCATCATCTATAGTAGTGGCAAAGATAGAAATAACAAGTTAGCATTATTCGATAAGGTAAATAGTTCATGTAAATTTATTTTATGTTTTTACATTATTGTTTACAAACTTTTATTATAATATTAGGGTTTTAGTGATTTTATTTCTTTTATGGGTCTCACGCAGTGGAGCCCTCATAGATATTACTGATCCTTGATATTGTTTGCTATGTGTAGGTGTAAATATTACATTCTTTGGAAGTTGTTGAATCTCTAGTTGCCCTGCATAGGATACCAAAGCTCATCCACCACTTTGTTGGGATAAAAGATGAGCAAGAAGACACCACCATTCATTAGATTAGGGCCTCAGAAAGCCTAAAATTGTAACAACTCTATCAAGAGCATTGTAAAAAACCCAATATCGAGGTGCATTATTTGTACAATTGGGAGATATACCCACATTCAATAAAATAATATTTGTGTGTAATTTTGTGTTATTTACTTGTGCTTTTGTTACTTTTATAGATTGCATTGGTGTTTCATTTTCGTATTCACACCTTGTTTATTTTGTTTTGCTCTTTATACCACTTCACAAAACTAGTACTATTCCTTGTCTTAATCTCAAGTCTCTCTTGTTCTATCAAGTCTGAATAATTGAAGAAAGACTTTTTAGTTTGAATATTAGTTTCCTCTTGTCTAGTCAAGTCATAGGCCTTCTACATTTTTTAGGTTTGAGTAGATTGATCACAGTTGTTGTTTTAGGGTCTATCCCAAGAATAAACTTATGCAATTTTATACTTTCATTATTCTCATACTTTGGAATATACTTCAAGAGTTTCACATATCTCTGGAAATACAATTATTTTGATAGTAATCCTTGCTGCAGCATAGAGAATTCCTCAAATTTCTCTATATAAAATTGGTCAGAAAGAAAGCTTTTCTTACAAACCTCAATGAAATCATCCCACTTGAGTTTGTGGCTTGGATATTTTTTCCTGAAATGAATGTGTCCCACCATTCTAGGGCTACATCTAGAAGATGAAGGGTAGCCCGCACAATCTTAGTCTTATATGAGTAACATTTCATGGAAATAAAATTTTCTAACTCTTTTAGTCATGACTCGACCGCATTTCATCCTTTCCTATTAAATTTAGTTAATTTAACATTATTGAGATCTATTGCTAACTTAACCTCTATACAAGCCCTACCTTCAAGGCTTCTTCTTATAGGGTTCTCTTCTTGTTTACACTCTACATTTATAATATTGGCTTCTTTACTGATCAGGATTTCTATCAATTTTTATTATTGTCCTAGTCGCTCTTTAAGCAACTTCACTACCAATCTATACTATGCACTCTCTATATTCTCTACTATTGTTCTATATTGTCTACTAAAATCATTTCACTCTCTATGAGGCCTATATATAGGAAGAAATGTTCCTTGGATCTTAATCTACCTATGATTCTTTCAATGTTTGTTGTTGTTCTAGTCGCTCTTTACGCAACTTCACTATAGAGGAGAGATATTCCATTCTATCATTAGATATTAATGTGTCCTAAATTTTCTTATCGATATTTACTATTATCTCAGGCCTCTCTCTAGGAGTCACTATTTTTCCATCTTTCTTACTAGAGTCTCTTGTTCATTCATACTTTTGCGCTGCACCTCCTTGTGAAACTTGAAGAACACAAGCTTATACTGAGAGGGGGGGGTGAACAGTATAAGACCTCTTTTTACTTTTTCCTTTATACTTCAAAACAGTAAAGCAATATACCCAAAGCAATATCAAAGCAATGCATAATAACATCCACAAAGTGACACCAATTTTAACATGGTTCACCCAGAATAGATGGGCTACGTCTGCAAAACTTTTCTCTAAAAGTTATCTCAAAGTTATTTGGGAATCCTTCCCAATTACAATGTTTATGAGCCTCGGACCAAAGGATATACCTTACCCCAATTAGAATTTATGAGCCTCTGCTAAAAGGAGATACCTTCCCCTCTACTCTGGAAATGATCCCTCAGAAGATCAACTGCCTCTACCTCTTGCCAGCACGTGGAACTCCTTTCCACCGAAGACCTCCTGTCCTCAATGCTTAGCCTAAGAGACCTTTGCCTTCTATGATCATGTCCATAGTAGCTCAGCAACCTATACCAAACACAGTCAGTCGGTCTAGTACAAGTCTTCCTCTGTCTGTCAGATCTGTCCAACTCTTGAACAAATCAATCCTCTGCATACAAACCTTCTCAAAGACTTGTCAAATCTGTCCTTAGGTTCTTCTCATAGAACCAATGCACCTCTGTCCTCAACTTCTCTGATAAAACTATCAAACTCAGCTCACAAGTCCTCTGCTAGGACCTGTCCAAATCTACTCACAAGTCCCCACCGAAACCTGTCCAAAAACTGCTCACAAGTCCCCACCGGAACCTATCCAAAAATTGCTCACAAGTCCCCACTGGAACCTGTCCAAAAACTGCTCACAAGTCCCCATTGGAACCTATCCAAAAACTCAGCAAGCTCACAAAGAAAAACTTTCTTAGTAGGAAATCACAAAGTGAATTTTTAGAGACCCAATGTGAATTTTCAAACTCATAGAAGCATAAAGAGAATTGTTAGAGACTCAATATGTTCTATACTCAAATCCCAATCTCAAAACTCAACTCAAATCAACTCAGCTCAATCTCAATCTCAAATCTGAAAACTCAACTCAATATCTGAAATGGATAGGATAGAATGTTTTCTTTCAAGAACATGAAACCCCAACAATTGCCAACTATGCAAAGAAACACATAACAATGATACTCATGTTCTTTTCACCATCAATTAGGGTTTCAACAACAATGCTCATCAAACAAGGTTTAGTCAACCAACACCATTCAACTCAACATCAACCTTGAAGCATTCAACCAATCATCACAAGAAAAGGAAACAAGTAGAAATCCTTTTCCCTCCAAAGATATTTGAACAAAACAACCACCAACACAATATCACCAAATGCAAAGCATAACTTGCTCAAATCAACTCAATGGAGTAAGCCCAATATCATGAATCAAGTAAAGCAATAACTTGATCAAACAACCTCTATGGAAGCAAATAAACCATCAAACTCAAAATAGCGAACCAAGGGTTCTACCAACTCAATGCAAGTAGCTAGACTCACAAATATAAACCCTAGTGCACAAATCTTCCACTATCTCAAACCAAAAATTATGCATTCACCAAAAAATCTCCTTAAGGATAACAATGCATAAGTAGTCTTCAAAAAACCAAAAAATAGGATTTACACCCAACCAAAGGAAACCTAGTTGAAAACCTTTTCACTCCAACCTTATTTCAGAAAAACATACACCAATCATACTCATAAGAAAAATGTGCCCATACCTTTTTGGAGTAGAAGAAAATTGATCCTTAAAGCTGTCACCACACACAACCCTCAAACTTCCAACCAAGTTAGGGTTAGAACCAAGATAAATGAGCATATATAAAAACTTTCCTTAATACACTTTTTGGCTCCTCTTCTTTAAAAACAACCACCAAAGAAGCCAAAAACACAACAACCAAAACTTACACCTTATATCTCCATTTTTAAATTTAGCATAGCAAAAGAATAATCTCAAAAATACAACCAAAGAAATATCTCCTTATTTCTCCTATGTCTTTTAAACAATGCTAAACAATGCCAAAAATCATATCAAGAAAATAATCACACCTTATAATGGCTACCCTTGAAGAATCCGAAATTCGTGGCACAAAACACGTTTTAATAAAAACGTGACTAATCCATGCATAGCTCCCTCCACGGGGATCGAAACGCAGACCTTCACCTACGCAAGGCCCAAACACAGCCTTCGCTACCACTAGCCCACAAGAGGCTTACGAAGTCCAAGACGGACTTCCTTCCACATGAACGGTCAAGCTTTTCGAAAGCTTTTCAAACCATGAGCTCTCCTCTTTCACAACGTAAACAGAACATTCGATCGTAGCCAAACCAATTAATTGCCTTTGATTTTTCAAGTAGATTTAACCTTAGGAACCTTCTCATATTTATAGTCCATACGTGGACTTTAGAACACGTCAGCTGCAAAGAAAAGTAATTTCGAATTTAATCAAAATTTGCTTTCTAAAGGGTTTAAATACCCTTAAGTATTTTTAATAAATTAAAAATAATTTCTCCCTTAATTAATTAAATAATTAAAACCTTGAAAGGTTTTAAATAATAATTAAATAAATAATAAAGAGAACCTCCATTGGTTTTAATAAAAACCATTTAACTTGGTTTTAATGAAAACCCTTGCCAATGGAATCTCTCCGGATTCTCTTGGAATCTTCCACCTTTGAAGCCAACACATCCTCTTAACATTAATGCCATTTCCTTTTGACATCAATTACAACTCATAGACAAGAAGCTAGGATCTCAAACCCAAAATTGCCAACAAAACTATTTATGGTTTTCTTTGATGAACTTACTTTTTGAATAGATTCCATCCCTATCCACCAAAAAGGAATTTAGGTAAGTTATAATTCTTCCTCAATTTTACTTATAAGCCATTAGCTTCATTCTTATTATGATATAACAAAATATTATTAGTCCATCGATAATATTCAAGATCACGCGTGTCTACTCGCAAGGTGCCAAATTCAAAGTTGCACATCAAGTCTAGGTTCAACTTAGTCATACCCCAAAAAATATTCTAGCCCTACAAACCTAGAGATCTGATACCAACTGTAACAACCCAAATAACCAAATCAATTTTTAAAAAATGAATACAAGAAAAGGTTCTCAAGGAGAAACTCCCCTATTTTATTTATCTCAACATACAAGGATTCACCACATTTGAGTTCTAAGTCACTACAGATGACACTCAATGGACATAAGTGGCCAACTTCCATATTTTTTGGGGTTCACCTTACTAAACCTACACATTTAGAAGGATATCAAAATCTATCCCCCCACATTTCCCATACCCTCATCGACATAGAACCATGCGATTATGGCTTAAGGATTATCCTTTAATGCCCATAACACTTAAAGAGGGATTTCTATTTTCTAACCTAACTGTAAGTCCATCTAGGTAGGTTAATCAAGCGTAGAGCCTTGAAGCTTAGTTACCACACCTCCATGGGTTAACTAAGGTTATTGCCACTTCAATAACAAATAATATGATCACATGATACTACATGATCTAGGGATCATCACTGCTAACTTGTGAATGATTCCGAAACTCCTAGTTGGGATACACTCGATCCTACTCGTTCAAGGTATAAATATTTACAAGATACTTGGCTATTGTATTCACACAACTCCTAGGTTTATGAGATATTAGCTATTACATCCAAGCAACTCCTTCTAAATATCATATTTATCTACTTATTGCATTCATGCAACTCCTCCCAGGATTGTGGTTTTATTATGTTTTTGATCTACAAGAGTAAAACTAACCATCCCAAACCAAGGTAATAAACTTGCATCAAAACTTAATTCTCTAATAAAACCATTAAATAATACTATATGAAAAGCATTTATAAGAGAACTACTTGATTCCACATGTTGCAATTTATAATAAATATTCAACATACAACAAAGCCAAATTGCACATATTACAAATACTTAACATATACTCCAAATATCCTTTATGCTAACATACTTTAGCATAAGAGATCCAATTATCATAGTGATGTATTCTAGCAATTGAAAGAACTCATTTCTACATTTCCATGGCAAAGATTGTGGAACACATCTAGAGAGTGCAAAACTCAAAACATCATTAACAATATAACCTTTAAATTTATACAATAATCAAGTTTACAAAACTTATTAAACAAGGTATTCCTTTACAAAGCCTTTGATTAATTTTCATCAACTAAAAATTTCTAGAGCCTATGAAGCCACTCCACAAAGATCTCCAAGCCTTTTATAGCTCTACAACATCTTCTGGGTGGAAAATCCATCCACAACTTATGAGAGATACTTAGGGATCAGGATAGTCCTAGATGCAATTCAATTTTAAAAGAAACATGTCATTTCCTAGTATGAAAGAAATTATGCATAAATATCATAAAGAGAAACAAACCAACATGGGGAGAGTCCCATAAATTTATTTATAATTATCCCTTAATCCACATAGATCTCCAAAATCATTATAATAGTATCCCATACACTAATTTTTTTTATTAAAGAGAATACCATACTTCTCTTTATAATGATCCCTTAATCCACATAGATATCAATAATTATTATAATAGTTTCTATTTCAAAATAATAAAACCATAAATCATTTTACTAAATAAAATCTAGTACTTATCTTTATAATGGTCTGCTTTATCTACATAGATCTCAGGAGTTCATTATAAATTCTCAATTAATCATACTTGAAACTTAACCCAAATCCATAACAATGAAGAACCTAAATTCCTTCAATAACAAGCCTAATCATTTATTAAGTAATAAATCAAATCCATTTCTACAAAGGATATATTAATATTTACATTAATATGCTTAACATCTATTAAGCAATAAATCAAATCCAAAACTACAAAGAATCTATTATTCTTTACATTAATATGCTTAACATCTATTAAGCAATAAAACAAATCCAATACTACAAAGAATCTATTATTCTTTACATTAATATGCTTAAAATTTATTAAGAAATAAATAAAAACCATAAACCAAATAAATAATAAATTAACAAACATAACATTAGCACTTCTAAGGTTCAACATCAACCAATGCTTGAAAACCTAATGTTGCCACTTGAGAAATGTTGCACACATATCGACGTAGGAAGATGGACGATAGCACTAGGCCAGCATAGGAATATGGATGACAACACCAAGTCAACATAGGATGAATAAGACACACACACTCCATATGGTGGTTCTAATTGGTACAAATATTGAGGTGATCTAAGCAAAATGAAGAGCCATTGAACGCATGCCCTACAAATCAATGAAGAAGCACAGGTAGAAAACTAGTGGTCTAAGCTAAACGAACACAACAAACTAACCTCAAACAACAAATAAGCCAAGAAAAAAAATCCCAAATACATTAAAGTATTAAAAATAGAAGTAAGCCATTCTCCCAAACACAACAAATAAGGCATTAAATCAAGCACAAGCAAGTCTATCAACAAAATGTTCACAACAACAAAAAGAAGACATACAACAAGGAAGATAACTTTAAAAAAAACAAAGCAAAAAGTTATAACATAGCATTGTATACAACCAAAGCAAGAAACCACCTAACTCAGACCTTCCTTTATGCTCCATTCTGGCTTTGGTGAAGCTCTGGTTCTAAAACCACTCTGCATACACCGTCTAACTTATCTCCTTTCCTCCATTAGAATTTTGATCGTTTCTCCCCCCTAACAACTAGCACTTTTCCAATGATTTAAGTCCATTCAAATAGGCATCCATGCCTTGATCTTGCTATAAGGTATATGATGCTCAAGAGAGTGCCACCCTTAATTCTCTTCATTAAGGTGCCACCTCAGCCTTCTTGAATAAAACATCTCCAAGGTGCCTCAACAAAGGAGTTCTTTACAACCCACTACTTATTTAATTAATTAAGTAATGGTAATTTGATTAATATCCAAGGTTAGTATTAGTTTATTAACCTTTATATTATTATTCTCCAAACTAAGAGATATATGAATACTCTTTCTTAAAACACCTTAATTTTGGTTTTAAGCAAAACTTAGCTCAACTAATAATACATAAAATCCATGCATACCAAGAACAACATAGATTTGCACCAAAAATATTACACACCATTGATTTATCCTTAAGTGGGCAAACTATTTTAAGATAGTCTAATGCTATCACCAACCCATTAAGAAGACTTGTTGCACAAGAAACTTCTTGGTCCAATGGCATGAACATGCAAACAAGTAAAAATCAATGCATCTACATGAAAGGTAGTTTTCCTTGTTACCCTAATTTGTTGATGAGCAATTCATCATCATCATTTACCTAAATATCTCTCTTTGTAGATGGTTCACCCTTATGATCCCACAGTGAGAGGGAGAACCTAATCCTACATCCACAATTATATCAATAGTACCATATTCTAAGATTTGAAGAATACAACCATACATTTTATAGACATCATTAAAGAAATTATGCCATTAAAAATTCACAATAATCCATTGTTCATTTTTCATAAAATTTCTTCCAATGAGGGCTATTACAATAATCTATGCATAGCCTCAAGGAACCATCCTTATTTTATAAATAACACTAGAGCACCCCAAGGTGACACACTTGGTTTGATCAGACCCTTTTTCAACAAATCTTGGATTTGTACCTTTGGTTCCTGCAACTCAACTGGAGTCATTTTGTATGGTATCCCTAGAATGGGTTCAACCCTTGGCATTAAATCAATAGAGAAATCAAATTTCCATCGAGGGGGTTAGACTTGGAATATTTTTAGGACATACATCTTGAAACTCATGGAGAATTGGATGTTTTTGGAATAATTCTACATCTCCTTTTTCTCCAATATTTCCATTGATATTTACTATATATAACATACCACCTCCTTTAATGGATTTCCTCATAGCTGAATGCAAGTGAGGTTAAAAATAACCTTACCTACTTTGAATTCTAACTCTCCTCTTATCCTTGTCAACAATTATTTCTAGTATTACTTGATGTTGACCCATTTGGTCTTGTAGTGACCTTACTAATGACATCAACTGCCTCATTTCTCCTTGAAGTAGCTTGAGTAGGGAAATATCACTGGTTGTGCCCCCATCTAAGTCCCTTGTATTTCCAATGTTCCTGTTGGATCTCTTTGCTTTCCTCATTATTTTTATGGATATCCATGAGTCTTTCCTCCTTTCCTAAAGGATTTTTTGGGGAACATATTATAATATCCTTTTGTATATCCAACTCTATATTTTTGGAGGATCTCAAGACTGGTACCATCCCTATCCATAAAAGGGGTTGGGTAAGTTACAATTCTCCCTCAATTGTACTTACTATCAATTAGTTTATTTCCCCATGAAAAAACTTAGACCATTATCACTCTCCTAATAAATATTATAGACACACTTTTCTACCTACAAGTTGCCATATTTGATAGGATCGTTATCACTCACCTAACAATGATCATGATCACTCTTGCCTATTTGCAAGGTGCCACCTATTATAGGACCATTATCACTCCTTTATATAGTTCATATCCACACTTGTATACTCACAACTTGCCATCTCTAATACGATCATTATAATTCACTTTACAATAATCATAACCACTCTTGGCTACCTGTAAGGTGCCATTCCTAAAAAATAACTATACTTAGTAGGAATTTTTACTTCTTTGTCTATCTGGTCTAGTCGATGTGTTATAACTAGTTTATCCCTAGATCATGTTAATGTCCTTAGTAGAGTAAGTCTCCTCAAAGGATCACATCAAGTCAAGGCTCATCCTAGGCAAACTCCATGAAATATTCTAGCCCTAAGACCTAGAGCTTTGATACCAACTATAACAATCGATAACTACCAACCCAATTTTTTTTCTAAAAAGGGATGAATACAAGAAAAGGTTCATAGGGGAAAATCCTTTTTTTATTTTTTTAGCATACAAGGCTTCACCATATTTGAGTTCTAGTTGCTACAGACGACACTCAGTGGACATGAGTGACCAACTCCCATAGTTTTTTGGGGTTCACCTTACTAAACCTACATGTTTATAAGGATGTCAAAAGTGGTCTCCCTACATTTCCCGTACCTTCATTGGTATAGGATAATATGACCATAGTATATAGATGATCCTTTAAAACCCATAGAACTTAAAGGGGAATGAATATTACCTAACCTTATTCTAAGTCCATCTAGGTAGGTTAATATGGCATAGAGCCTTGGTGCTTAGTTACCACACCTCCATGGAATAACTAAAGTAATTATCACTTTACTAGCAGTAACCATGGTCCTACTCTTAGTTACCATACCTTGGTAGGCTAACTAAGGGATCACCACTATTGTCTTGTGAATGGTTCCAAAATTTTTAGTTGGAGTACAACCGATCCTTTTCGTTCAAGATGTAATGGATTCAAAAGACTCCTTCTAGGTTCATGAGTTCCTAGCTATTGCATTCTCACAACTCCTTATAGGACTCATGTATACCTAGTTATTACATTCATGCAACTCTTCCCAAGATTGGGATTTTTGAATTAGGTCCACAAGAGATTCTAAACCCTCCTAATAACCTTATCTCTAATGGAAAGTATTACATTTAAAAAAAAAATCTAAAAATAAAGCAACATACTATTTATAATATCAAAGCATTTTTAATCAAGTCTTAGACAAAAATGCTATAATAGATAAACAATGATGCATCCTAAATAAAATTTACATTTTGCATAACTCTAATGCTTGACATAAAGCTTAAAGAACACAACATTTTAACTTAAAAATGATAACATAAACAAACCAAGTATTCAACATAAAATACATTTTCACATTTAATATAGCTTAATGCTAACTAGAAAATAAAATAATGCTAAAACACTTTATTGTACAAAATCCAAAGAAACATTAAAGAAACACAATCTTTCAAACTGTACAATAACCAAGTTTACATTCTTTAAAAAAAAAATTCCTTTATAAATCCTTGCTTTTCCACATCATCTATACATTCAAATAACTATGAAACCATATACCAAGGATCTTCAAGCCATTCATAAATCTGCAAGCCTATTTATGATGGGAAATCCACCCTTTCTCATAGGAAATACTTAGGGATCGGGAGAACTCTAAATGAAATGCAACTTAAAACATATTATTTTCTATTTATACAAATAACCAAGCACAAAAACATAATGAAAACAACTCTACATGAAGAGAATCCCATACTTCTCTTTAAAATGATCCCTTAACTCACAAGAATATTAAGAACCATTATATAGTTTCTATTTCAAAACCAACACACATTTATTAATATTATAAAAGAGAATCCCATACTTCTCTTTATAATGATCTCTTAACTCACAAAAGTCTCAAGAACCATTATATAGTTTCTCTTTCAAAACCAACACACAATAATCCATATTATAAAAGAGAATCCCATACTTCTCTTTATAATGATCCCTTAACTCACATAAGTCTCAAGAATCATTATATAGTTTCTCTTTCAAAACCAACACACCATAATCTATCTTATAAAAGAGAATCACATACTTCTATTTATAATTATCCCTTCACTCACATAAGTCTCAAGAATCATTATATAGTTTCTCTTTCAAAACCAACATTTATTTATTCATAACAAAACTAACACTTTTGTTACTATCAATAGATAGCCATTAAAATTAAGAAGGAACAACCCAATATCTTCTAATAAAGAAATTTTACACATTTCACTACATAATCTAATATAAATAAATCTTAAATCTTTCTATAATAATGAGAGCTAATCATTTCAATACATTTTAATCAAAGAATCATAAAGCAATCCCTTATTACACAAATCTAAGCTTTCTTAAACATCACGAGAGGTTGATAAATGATCATATTTAATAATATCATTTCTATAAACAAAATCAACCTTTACTTATCTATAATATCATTTGATTCACTTTAATATTAAGAAGAAGATAGTGCTCTTCTAATATTTGGTAATTAATTTAATAAAATTCAAACTCTAATTAATTGAAACAACTAGGGAATACAATCCAAAAAGAATTCATCCAAAACAATCATTTTCTCAACGAACACACTCTAAGATCAACAATAATATTTGGGTAATGACATCGATGTAAAAAAATTAGGTAACTATGATGTCTATGGAAAACACACAAGGGGTGATGATGTCAACAACAAGCACTCAAGCAACGTCAATAACAAGAACTTAGGCAATGTTAACAAGCAATCAGGGGATGGTGATGATGTGTAAAGTAGACACAAGGACGATGACATGTAAACTAAAACTCAACTGAACTACAAGAACACAAAAACCAACCAACCAAAACTATCAAGTAAAGCTCAGAATGCACTCACCAAGACCAAGACCCAATTTCTATTAATAATAGCACAATGAAATAGTAAAACCATAGGCAATGATTGATAAAATTAGCTTAGCAAGGTAAATTTTTTTGAAATAAAATAGAAGATATCCCTAAGGTAATGCCAAGTCAAAGGAATATGCACAAAATTTTCAAAATATTTATCAAGGACAAAGAACAACCATAATATGAATAACAATGTAAATGAAGGTATTTCCATTTAAGCAAAAAAAATACCTGGTAGCTAGCTTCTAATAACTCTTTGGTTAAAATACTACACTCCCTCCTACAAAAACTGTCTCTCCTTCTCTTTCACTCTCCAAAAATTCTCCCAAACCTCTTCCAGGCTATCTACAAATAACCTAAGAAAAAGAGTAGTGAAAAGCTTAAGAAACAAACATTACTCAAGATTTCTCATCCCACTCTTGACCTTCCAAGATGGCCTTGGGTTATAACACTATTTTAAACATTGAAAAAGGAGCATTCAAGAAATAAAAAATTCACAAAGAGTAACACTCAATACAAGCAACAATAAAATTGTCCTTCCACCATCATGATTCTTTTAATAATTAATTATAGAGGGGAAAAATTATGTATCGCGTATGATTCTTGGTTGTATCTGCTAGGATTTGAGGTGACTATGGTGGATATTATATTCTCTACACTCTGGGACATGAAATTATGGATTCACCAAGAATATTTTTATGACTCACTCCAAGTCTAAGGTGGAAATGTTTAATGTGTTCAATTTAAGTAAATCACCTATGTTCGGCCTCTATGAACTAAACTATGCAAAATGAAAGAACAATGCAAAACACATAAGATGGAAGAAAAAAATGTCTAGACCTAGTATGATTCTTTGATTGGATGACCTCTAGCCCTAGTCTATAGTAATAAAATTCTTTATCGTTTGAGCAAGGGCACAAGTGAAATGCATAAACAAGACTAAACCCTAGATGCACACTATATGCTCTTATTATTTCAAATGCCTAGAAAACAATTGAAACATTTTTCTTTTATTTTTTTGTTTATGTTTAAAACAAAAATAAAAAATAACATGGTAGAAAACAACCTAAAGCTTTACCGAGGATAATTATCTATTTTGGCATTTGATATAAGCTTTATCTTGCATCCAGAATTATCCTACAACTTCAACTTGCAAAATAGCTTTTACAAAACCCTATAAAATATGATAAACATTAGGAGGTCTACTTAGGATGCTAGATAGTAGAGCTCAAAATTGCACCAATTAGGCCTAATCAGTCCTTTTAGTTGACCTTTTTTGGAAATGGATAAACAGAATGCAATGAAACACAACAATGCAAAAAATAGAATAAATATAGTAGTTTTATATCGTAAATGTAGCATGCAAACTTGTATTTGGGGTTTGTAAGTGAATATTACCCTAGAATTAATGTAGTTAAAATCACACCCTATACAAGGTGATCATAATTTTGGCTCTACCAAAATCATACCCTATAAATATGGGGTATGATTTTGCAAAATATCAGAGAAACAATAGATCAAAGCAAAATGAACTATAATAATAATGCAAATGAATAATATAAAATGATAAAATGCATGAAATAATATAGCAGTAGCAAAAGAGGTAGACAAGAGAATGAATATATCCATAATATGGTTGTCTCCTCAATGCTCCAACACTTGTCCACCAAAGGCAGTGAAATCAATAATGCAGCAAAATAACACCAAAAGAGATTTTCCAAAAGAGCTTACGATTTACTTGCTAGGCAGAATACTTGTTAATACTTGGAATATTTAGAAAACTTACCTTCCTTGCCTTGACTTTCCAAGAGAAAAGGAGATCAAAAAATCCTCTACGTATAGGGGTTTTGAAACACAAGCAGGTGGTATAACCCTAAGAGGGGACTGACTTTAAGGAATTCAGCCCAAAAGGTGGGTTTTATAAGAGAAAACCCTAACCAAAATTATGTCTTGTAAGGACCAACCATGATTTTAGCAAAACTAGAAAAAAAAAAAAAAAAAACTGGGAGAAGAGGGGCTCAAACTTGCACTTAGGCAAGTTAAAGGGTCTCTTTAAGGCTCTAGGGAAAATGACTCATCAAGTGGGTTAATTTTCCATGTCTACATTTTGCCCCCTCTTTGATGCATTTATGACCTGATAAATGCATCAAAAAAGTTGTAGATACCTATGAGCAGAGAACGATAAGCAAAAAAGGTGTAGCAGTTTAGAATAAAGGGATGGTGCAAAATGGTGTTATTTTGGGCACTTTCATATTTTGCACTAATTGAGACATTAGGAGAATTAATGCTTATCAGGCTAGGGTGCCCCCTAGATTTTTGGAAGGAATATCAAATTCCTAGTGAAACTAAAAAATGATTGACTTAGAAGAAATAAAATCGACAAACAACAAAAAGGAAAAAGAAGCCAAAAGAAAAGACTAGACTCACCTCTCTCTCTCTCTCTTTTATTTTTTTGAACATGTTAATCATAGACATAATGAATGCAATGCAAAAATGATCTAATTAAAATGCATGATTGAAATTGACTAGATACAATGTAATCTAACATGCAAGTTAAAATGAGTGTAAGGTGGGATGCATATATGAGCGGATGAAAAAAATATGAACAACAAAATCAGCAGAGTAGAATCCTGTGAGGATGTATGCTCGTAAATTTCTGAATGGATGTTGCCCCTCACTAGTGGCCATGAAGCTATCCTATAAGGGTGTTATACTCACACTTATGGATAGGTGGAGCGATACCCACTATGGGTGTAGTGCTCACTAATTACCACAAAAAAATAAGGATATACCCGTAGGGATGTATGCTCACAAATGGTTGAATGGAGGTTGCCTATCACTTGTGACCATGAAGCTATCCACTATGGGGTGATGAAATGATATGATTGATTTGCCAAAATGAGTACTAACCAATAGGGGTGTGATTTGTGTAGAATATGAGTGATCAAAGTGAAGCATAATCTATATGTGCATGTGCCAAAAACTATATAGAAGAAATACAGATGAAGAAGAAGAACGATGTGTGTGTGAATCCTTCTTAAAATTTTGAGAAGTAAGAGATGTGCGTAAGATAGTTAGTGGTCGTATGAACACCATAAATGATATTCATGCAGTATATACCCTACCTTATGAGTATCTCTTACTAATAAAAATATCGAGAAAAGAGAAAGTGTGAACAACAAGAAAGATTCACAAATGGAAGAAAAAACGTCTATCCCTAGCTTTATGAGAAGGAGAAAGAAAAACATGCAAAGGACAAGGATACACAAAGGAAGAACTATATTTCTTGACTTGGAGAAGACAAAAACATGATCATTAAAATATTTCAAACTCAAGGAATGTAGAATGGCATGAGTGAATGCAATAATGGAAATGCACAAATATGAGCCCTAGGTTGGGAATTTTCTAGGCATCAGAGCCTTAATGTGAGTGCAATGCATGTGAGCTACAACCTAACTAGGTGTCATCACATGCCATTGTCATAAAATCCCCAAAAATCTATATGATCAAGAAGTCATGAGCAAGCAACAATGTAATTATATGATAGACAAAAATGGAAAGAATATAATATTTAGTAAACCATGCAAGATATGATAGGCAATCATGCAGTATAAACAAGTAAAGTGGGTGCAATATTAAAACTAACTAAATGCAATATAAAAATGCATAATTCCATGTTATGCATAGTATCTCTTTAGATGCATTATGTTCATGGGTTCTTGAAGATATTTACCATCCAAAGAAGCTAAATGATAGGCCCCTAAACCAAACTTGGTTATTATGATAAAGGGGCCCAACAAATTGGGTTGAAACTTGCCTTTAAGATCTGAATGAGTATTGGTGTTCTTTTGGTTTTTTGTGATGACAAGATCCCCAACTTCAAAAGAACGATTGTGAAATCTCTTGGAGTAATATTGCTTGAGCCTATTATAATAGGCTTGGAAATTCTCTAAGGCATGAATGTGATTTTCATCCAACAACTCCAATTGATTCAAATGATCTAGGTGATACTCATCACTGAACAAGACATCTTGCAATAAGATGCACAGTGAAGGAACCTACAACTTGAATGAAAATATCATCTCAAAATAATAGATCAAGATGCATGGAGAAGTTGCTATAGGAGTTTGCACACTAGTGTGGTAGGACCATAGGGCTAGATTAAGTTGGATATACCAGTCACGATTGGTCTTACTAACCAACTTGTTGAGGATCTTGATCAAAGACTTATTGGATGCTTCAGCTTATCCATTATCCTAAGGGTAATATAGATTTGACCACTTGTGTTGAATCTTGTACTTTACATAAAGTTTATGAACATCCTTATTCTTGAAAGAAGTGCCATATTAGAAATAATCATCGAGGGAATATTGAACCTACAAGGATCTGGTTAAAGATGAACTTGGAAACTTGAGTTCCAATCATCATGGCTAGGGGTATGGCTTCGATCCATTTAGTGAAGTACTCTATCACTATTATGATAAAATTGTGACCATCAGATGATATGGGGTTAATATTCCCTATAATGTCCAATCCCCACATGGAAAATGACCAAGGGGAAGAAATAACCTGAAGGTGTTGATAAGGAGCATGGATGAGGTTTGACACTTGTCACAACATTGAATATGATCACATGCATATTTATCCATGGAAGGCCAATAATATCCCATCTAAAGGAGCATTTTAGCAATGAAATTACCACTAAGACCTCCACATGAACCTTCATAAGCCTCACTAAGAGCTAGTCGGGCTTCATCAAAGTTAAGATATCACAAGAGGATACCTCCAAAAGAATGTCAAGATAAATGATTACCAATTATAATGGATTAACACACTCATTGCGTAAAATATTATTCTAGTTGTGATCTAAACCATTGAGAATCGAACCATACTCAAGGAAATTTTTGATGGTCAAATCATATAATGGGATAAGACTCGAATCAAGTGATGTGGGTTCCTGGAGTTGTCTAATGATAATCAATGCTTGATCTTCATATAACTCCAAAGGAAACAAAAATGCAATAGTAACCACGACATCTACATGGAGGTTAGAGTATCAGGGATAGACTCTATGGTCACCTAATCGAACATGAACGAAATATTGGTGATAATTTCTTTGTAAGGTTTTAGCTTATTATACCGAGTCTGATAAATATTGTTAAGCTGATTCACCACAAGTTGAGAGTCACCAAATACAAAAAGAATACTAAAATTCAAGGCTAAAGCTAATCTAAGGCCAAGGATCAAAGCTTCGTATTCTATATTATTGTTCATGCAAGAAAAATGAAGTTTGAAGGAAAGAGAGATGAGCTATTTTTATGGGGTGACTAGAATGACTCCAGCACTAGTGCCCTTCATGCATCAGGTTCCATAAAAAATAAGGTCCAAGACTCTAGCTCTTCGGCCTCGATGCAAAAGCACTCATTTGGAAAATCAATGACCAAATAATGGGCAAATTCAAGGGGAGAAAATGCTAACTAATCAACAATCACCTGATCCTTGGTAGCCTTATGACCTATGAAAGTCAAGTCAAACTCACTAAGGCCTAAAACCCACTCAGTGGTTCAACCTGAAAGGTGGGGCTTAGACATTAAGTAATACAAAGTATCAAACTTCACAACTACTAATATCTTATGGTTGAACATGTAGTATCTTAGCTTCTAGGAAGTAAAAACCATAGTCAGGTAAAGCTTCTCTAAGGGAGTGTACTAAGTTTCATAGCTAACCAACATTCCACCGATATAGTAGATAGCTCACTCTTTGTTTTGATCATTATGTTGAGCCAACAAGGCTTCCAAAGTGTGAGCTATGACTACTATGTTAAGAATCAAATGCTTACCACGAACAAGAGGAACTAAAATAGGCAGGGAAGTGAGATACTTTTGAGGTCATCAAAAGCTTGGTGACACTCGATATCTGACTAGAACACATCTTTCTTAAGAAGCTTAATAAAGTGCTGAAACTAATCAACTAACTGGGTTATAAACTAATGAATATCTTGAAGCTAACCTTACAAGCTATGCAACTTGGTTAAGGTGTGAGGAGGATGTATCACAGTGATAGTTTTTATCTTAGTATGGTCCATTTTAATACCTTTTCTAGACATAATGAAACCTAACAACTTGCAAGATGTGAATCCAAAAACACACTTAGAGGGATTAATATGAACTCTAAACTATCGAAGCCTTTAAAAAAATTTCCTTAGATTATGAACATGATCCTATCGATGTATGGAACAATCCAGAAGATAATCCACATAGTCCTATAAAATATCATGCATCATGTCGTAAAAATTATAAGTCATAGCCCTATGATATGTGGCATCAATATTCTTCAAGCCAAAAGACATGACTTTATAATAGAAGGTATCCCATGGTGTTATGAAAGCCATCTTGGCCTGGTCCTTAGGAGCAACCATGATTTGGTTGTATCCTCAAAAACCATCCATAAGCAAAGCATACCATATTTTGTGGTGAAATCTATGATTTGATCTATGTTGGGTAGGTAAAAATCATCCTTGGGATATGTTAAGTTAATGTACTAAAAGTCAGTAGATATTTTGATTGTTTGCATATTCTTAGCTATAGGAACAATGTTGGAGATCCAATCAGAGTAGTCGATAGCCTTTATAAACTGATGTCAAGGAGATGTTGGAGCTCCTCCTTGAGTAAAAGGGTGACCTTAGGATGCATCTTCCTAAGTTTTTGCTTAATAGGATTAGCACTAGGATGAACTACCAAACAATGTATAACAAGGGAGGGATCAAGCCCTAGCATGTCAACATATGACCAAGCAAAAACATCATGAAATTATTTCAACAAATTGATAAAATACTTATGTTCATCCATCGACAAGGCTTTATCTAGCTTAAGGATTCTAGAGGTGTCCTTAGAATCTATGTTAATATCTATGGTCTCCTCAAGGAGAATGGATGACTCATCCTCAAGAGGAGGCAGGGTAGGAATCACTCCTAGTTGCTCAAGTTCCTCAAGATACATAGAACCAAAGTCCTATTGAGAACTAGAAGACTCAACTTGCATGGTACAAGGGACTAACCCATCAAAGGAGATGCCATTTCAAAGGATATCCTTATGAGCTATGCCATAAGGACTGTCACCTTTAGCATACTCTGTTGGGGTTGCAACTAACTCAAGATGCATCATAGTGCAAAATAAAGGAGAGAGTGACCCCTCATCCTCATTGCTCCACTCTAAACCTTGATGAGATATATCTAAGATAAGCTCTTAAACAATAGGACTGACTTGATCCTATGATGAAACATAGATTAATGGTTCCTTGCTGATGTTTAGATTTTCAAATTGTTTAGTTATGTGAAATGAGGAAATTGATGGATATAAATGAAGATCATATTGAGCTTTCTCAACAAGTGAACAATATTTAAATGGGTGAGGATAACCAAAAATAGTGACAAATTGATTGTTAAATTTAAACTTTAGATAAAAGTGAAAAGTAGAAGGGATGACCCTGATTGCATGGATCCAAGGGCATCCAATAAGAAGACTAAAATATGCAGGACAAGACACCACATAGGACAAAGTATCTAATATCTTGGATCCACCCTTAAGAGGGAGGGATACAACAAAACAGGCCTCTTGGGACTCATTATTGAAAGTTTTGATGATGTTATTGGATTTAGTTAAATCTTCATTTTTTAATCCAAAATTTTAAAAAAATTGATAAGTGCATAAATTGAGGGAAGAACCATTATTAATTAGAAACCGTTTGATAAAAATTTCTCCAATAAATGTGGTGATGTAAAGGGAAGAATCCCCTTGTGGGTCTAAGGAATAAATATCGCCATCCAAGAATGTGATACAATGTATCCCAAGATAACTTACAACATTAGCTATAGAACTAGGAAATATATCTTAAGGAACAAATTGTTGGCTTAGAAGCTTCAACAAGGCTTCTCTATGATTAGGAGAAGTTTGCAAAAGTTCTAAGAGGAAGATCTTGGCTGGGGTGCTAGCTAACTATTGTTGAATATCAAAGGAGACTTTACATTGTGGCTTCAATACTAAAGGTGGGTTTTCTAATCTTATGATCCTTTTTTGGGTGTTCTTCAACACTAAGGTGGGTTTTGAAGGTAAGTTGGATGAAGAACTCATCTCCTACTGAGAACTTTGAGTCAACTGATTCTGTGCTTGTTGCTTTTTTTTTGTTGCTATCATACCAACCATATTATCATAGGGAGGTGGTACATTTTTTATATGACACTTGATTATTTACCTACTGACCATGCTTAGGGAGAGGATCTTGGAAAATACCCATATCTTGATTAGTTTTGGGTGCTTGTTTAGTAGGAGGTTGATTATTTGTTGGAGTATTGGGTTGAGAACCTTCTATGACAAGTCGTCCTTCATAAATTAGGTCTTGAACCAAATGTTTCAACCTATTACAAGAGTTTTTTCAGTGTCCCTCCAATCTATGATACTCATAGTGTTGACCAGAATTGTACCAATTGGTTATGGTATTTGGTTACCTTATGGGAGGTAAATCAATCATATTAGCTTCCAAAAGCTACTTTAGGACCATTATCATAGGTATGTTGAGTCTTGTGAAATTCCTTTATGGGGGGTTTTTGAGGTTGTCTAAGCACCATATTTTGTAGGGTGTTAACAATACTATTAATAGGCCTACTATCCATTACCCCATAACCAACCACATGCTTTTTTTTATACTAATTTTCTGTGGTCCTATATTATTTCACTTTAAGTTGACCTATTTTAAAAAGGGCTTGCTCTACCCTTCTAGCTAGATCTATTGCTTGATCAAAATATGTGATAGTTGTTATTTTTAATTCATAAGATATTTGTTCTTGTAAGTTTCCAATAAATATCTCAAGCATATCTCAAGGAGGCAAGGTGTATCTCAAGAATCCAACTAGACTTCTCCAACGAGACAAAAATTCTAAAAAATTTCATCTTTAGCTTATTTTAACATATAGACATATTTCATAGTCACATTATTTTCAACATAAGCATCAAACTATTGAACAAATATTTCTGCTATCTCTTCAAAGTTCCTCAAAGAATGATTGGGTAATTGATAATACCACTCTTTTTTGGTAAGTTAATAATTTTATTGATCAAAAGGGGGCATTTGAAAGGCACCCCAACGCCTTGTACAACAGTGGATCAGAATGAGAAACACTAGAGGAACCCAGAAAGGAACACAACAAAGAGGCAAACAACCTGCAACAACAAAAAGGAATACATCCTCTGACAGAAAGGAACAAAAAGAAATAGGCCTACAACTAGCTAAACCAAACCAGAACAAAACCTCCAAATCGAAGGAACAAGAGAAAATAAGGAAAGAGACAACAGTAGGTGGGTCCACCTCCACGCTTAGAGGGGAGCATCAGTTTGCATAGGTGAAGCGACAACAGCCTCCAGCATGGTATCCTTCACTTCATCCTTCGGAGTTTCCTTTGGGTTTTCTTTTAGAACATCAATGCAGGCTTCCTTTGCAATCTCAACCACATCCTCATATTTGGCATCACCCTTGGCATCAGAAGGTACCTCAAAAATGAAAATAGCAGGAATATCCTCAAATGTATCACAAAATAATAGGAGACTGAGAGCTTGGTGTTGTTCCTTAAGCTTAGAAATTGCTTTTCCAATAGCCATGTGAGCTATTTCTAGATGATCAATTGTAGCAGAGGTTGCATGGACAACAAGTTTATGGAGGTACTTTTCAACCAGATCAGGTGAATTGGAATGATCCTTTATAGGTTTTACAGATGTGGAAGGAGGGGTTTCAGCAATTTCTTTAAGCTTTAGTCTCTGGGAACATCGAACAGGCATATTTTCAACCTTAACCTTTTTTATGATGTTGAAATCAGAATGAGGTTTGTCATTCTTATCCTTCCTCTTAGGTCTGGAAGTTTTAGGACTAGGGGTTGAGGAAGAATTTTCTTCATCAGACTCTGGGGCGGGGATGTTTCCTTTGGGGAACTTCAGGAGGAGGAATCTATACAGGACTTTAAAAAGCCCTTGATGACAGGGCAAACTCTCTTCCTTTTTAGACCGAGTGGAAATTATGGTGTAATCTATGGACCAATAGAGGGCAGCGGGAATGTTCATCATTTTGGCTTTGCAAAAATGATTTACGTAAGCTAAATGAAAGCAAAAAAGCTGGGATTCGAGATTATCAGTGGTAAGGTATTGCATGATGGGTTTGAGAATTTCTTTCTAGGGAGTAGAGAGATGATGACGATACAAACCTTTCTTGAACATCTTGTGAATCATCGAGCTCTTCTCAAAATGCATCAGCTCTGCATCCCAATTATGTTTGTTCCTCCTAATCACCTTGTCATCCAGAGGTTGTCCTGTCAGATCCACCAGTAGCTCCATAGTAATTTGGAACTCCACGCCATGAATGGTAACCAGGCCCTTGTCCCAGGACGTAGCAAAAGCTTTCGTCACCTCCTCATCGATGCTAGAAAACATCTTAAAGAAATCAATAAGTCCACCTTTGTCCTTCAAAATATCTTTGGCAATGGATTCTAGCTCAAACACCTCAGGCTCAATGAAAATAGGTTTTCCCTCCTTCATGGTTGTGGACAGAAAACAGCGAGAAGGAGGACAAAAGAAATGGCTAGAGATAAATAGGATAGGAAAATTAGCAATGAACTGATGAGTAAGTAGAGCATGCAAAGGGTCATATAAAAGGGAAGCAGTGTTGCAACTTTGGGTCCTATAGGACAGCCAGAAAGGATGCTTCAAAAAGGGAAAAAACTACCTGAAGGAAAGAGATTGGCTAGGGCAGATAACAAGGCGGATTTTTAGGCATCAAACATTGCAATAGATAATTGAGAAAATCAATGTCAAATGAAAAGGTTGACCCTTGGGGATGCTCAGAAAATGAAGCCAACAAGAGGGCCTGGTGCAAGACACAAAGAGGATTGGGATATTCACCAAACAAGGTCTTGGAACAATGCAACAGGCTAAATGGTGGTAGATGGTTCTCGAGGAAGCTAGATTGCGAATATCAAAACACATGGGAGAGGTATGATTAAAAATCATGCTAGGATTTATCTTGGGATTCCAAAAGGAATCGATTATCAAGAAATAAGTGCAAGCATGAATAAAGGCGACGTGTAATTTAAAATTAAAACACAAGGGGTCATGTGTCCAAATTTCAAGGTAAGGCATAGCCCTTGATGAAAAAGACAACAAAAGTATTAGGACATGAACCCAATGCTTCACGTGGAAGAAGGAGTATCGGGCAATGAACTGAATGAGGTTTTCAAGGTTCAACATGATTAACAATATTTTGATCATGCCTGACAAGCTCAACAACCTCTGGAGGAAGAATGTCAGTCCACGTCAACAATCCTTGGGCGTTTGCTTCGATATTTGCCAATCTGTCAGCAACAGAGTTGGCCTCCCTAAAAGCATGTTGAACAATGGTGTTATGCTGCTGACAGAGGATTTGTTTACTTTCTTCCACAATTGTTCTAATCCTCCAACTGCTAGGTTTGGAAGTTTTTAAATAATTGATAATATTTAGAGAATCTCCTTCCACAATGATGTTCCCTGAAATGTTTTTGATGAATTGGAGGCCTCTCCAAACAGCCTTGGCTTCAGCAGAATGATTGGACAAGATGCCCAAAGGTTCAGAGTAAGCAAAAATGGAATTGCCAAGGTGATCACGAAGAATTCCTCCGGCTCCAACATTGCCAGGATTTCCTTTAGTTGCTCCATCAAAGTTAAGCTTGACCCAACCAACCGGGGGAGGATGCCATTTGATGTTGGTTCTCGAAGTTGAAGGATTGATAGGTCTTGAAGTATCAAGGAAGATATTGCAGGAATTGAGGATGGATTTCTCAAATGGAGGACAAGGAAAAGGATCAAAAGGGGCTATATGGACATTCTCCTTGGCATAGAGGATGATTTTATGAGCAATGAGATCAGCATTCAAGGATTTTTTGTCAAATATTCTTCTATTGCGCTCAAGCCAAATTTTCCAAAGGTAATGTTGTAAGCAAAATTTCCAAAGTCCTTTAAGCATAAGATTCTTGAAAGGATTGGGCCACTGAAGGAACAACTCAACAATGGAAGGAGGATGGGCCCAAACCAGCTAGAAATTTAGAAAAATCTTACTTATCACCATTCTTGAAAAGGGACAAAACAAGAAAAGGTGAGAGGTTGATTCCCAATCAGAGAGACAGAGATAACATCTGTTAGGAAGAGGAATACCCCTTTTTATTAGGTTTTCTAGTTGTAAGGATATGATCTTGAATGCAAAGCCAAGAAAAGGAGGTAATCTTGGGAATCAGGTACTTGGTCCAAACCAGCTTAAAAGGAATAGGAGTTTCAAGATGATTGAGAGAAAGCAAATAAGCTGATTTGACAAAAAATTCTCCAGAATCAGTAGGTTCCCAAATTGGACGGTCCTTAGGATCACCAGCTAGAATTTTAATGGAAGATAATTGAGCTTGCAAACAAGAAATTTCATCCTCATGATTTGGGACATCAAGTCTTTTCCAGCTCATGATTTCGTTGCTAGAAGAAATGAAATTAGCCACTAAAGGACCAACCAAATGTTTAGTTATGTTGGTTATCCTTTGAAGCATAGGAATCTGAATAAGAGGACTATCACCAAGCCACTTGTCCTCCCAAAAGAAAATGGATTTGCCATTCCCAAGTTTCCATCGGAGCCCTTTTTGCAAAAGGGAGTGAGCTTCACATATGGATTTCTAGAAAACAGACCCAGCAGAGGGGACCTCACCATAGAGAAATTTAGAGGCTTGAAGATATTTCCTTCTCATGATCTTGACCCAGTCAACATTTTCATTGGAAATGAGTCTCCAGGCTTGCTTAGCAAGGAGGGAGAGGTTGAGAAGAAAAATCCTTCTAAGTCCTAAACCTCCCTGGTCTTTGGGTTTACACACTTTGTCCCAAGCAACTAAATGAAATCTGTGTCTATTTTCAGACCCTGTCCAAAGGAAGTGTTTTTGAAATTTTTCCATTTTTTGGTAAACACTTGTAGGAGCTTTAAACAAAGAAAGGAAATAGATAGGAATACTTTGAAGGTAGGCCATGGTGAGAGTGATTTTACCTACTTGAGACAAAATATTACCCCTCCAGGTGGACAATTTTTTTTGTAATCTCTCAATAACATTATCCCATAGGCTTTCTTTGGCATTTCCAATAAAGAGAGGTAAACCCAGGTAGGAAGAAGGCAAATTAGCTATGGAGCATTCAAGTATGTTGGCAATCATGTTCTATCTTCTTAAGGGAGTATTAAGAAAATATAGTTTGCTTTTCTAGAAATTTATCTTCTGGCCAACAACTTCTTCATACAAGAGAAGGATACGCTTGATGATTTTGGCTTCATTAACAAAGGTGAAGGTAGACAACAGGGTATCATCAAAAATTTATTGATGGGTGATGGGGTTACAATGAGAGGTAACCTGAAGTCCAAAAATTAAGCTTGCATATTTTTTTGCCAAGATTGATCTACCTAAAGCCTCTGCAACAATAATGAAAAGAAGAGGAGACAGAGGATCCCCTTGCCTTAAACCTCTGCTACTCTAGAAATAACCTGCAGGAGATCCATTAATGAGGATAGAAAACCAAGCTGAAGTAATGCATCCTTTGATTAAGGAAATCCAGTCAGAATGAAATCCAAACTTATGTAGGATGGCAAGAAGGAAATCCCAACTGAGTCTGTCATAAGCTTTGTTCATATCAATTTTGAGAAGGAAAGCAACTTTTTTGTTGAAGGATATGGAGTGGATTGCTTCATGGACTGAAATGATACCATCCAAGATGGATCTTCCCCTGATAGAGCTTCCTTGACACTGATTTATGATTAAAGGCATCACCTCTCTCATGCGGATAGTAATGGCTTTCGTTAAGATCTTGTAAATGACATTACAGAGGCTAATTGGCCTAAATTCATTAAAATTGCAAGCATTTGGAATTTTTGGTATGAGCGCAATAAATGTGGAATTGAAGCCTCTGGGAATGACTTTAGAACACTGGATTTCTCTTATGGCATTGCAAACATCCTTACCAACTAAGTCCCAAAAGGCTTGAAAAAATCTTGGAGAAAAACCATCTGGACCAGGTGCTTTGTCAGGTTTCATTGAAAATAAAGCATCTTTAATTTCCTCATCAGAAAGAACAACAATAAGTTTGTTGTTAATATCATCAAAAATAATATGAGGAATAAATTGAAGGAAGAAGTCCTTGCCTACTTGAGAATTAGGTCTGCTTTCCTCCTGGAGTAATTGCATGAAGTGAGCTATCCCTTCAGTTCTAATTTCCTTGATATCATTAATGGTCCTTCCATCCTGACTACGAATTTCTTTGATCCTGTTGTTGCTTCGATGTCTCATGGTAGAAACATGAAAGAATTTTGTGTTGGAATCTCCTTGTTTGAGCCAAATGTCATGAGACTTTTGTCTCCAAAAAATTTCCTCACATTGAAGGATATTGTGATATTGAGCTAATAAGTTCCTTTCTTCACTTCTCACCTCAATAGAATAATCTCCTATTTCTTGGATCTCTTTTTCTATTATGGCTAACCTGTTCTTGATATCCTGTTTATTCTGGAAGAGATTTCCAAAGATGTCTCTATTCCATATTTTTATATTTTCTTTAATATTCTTGAGTTTTTGAGCCAAAACAAAGGAAGGGGTTCCTTGGACATCAGATTGCCACCATTGATTGATCCTTTCTTTGAAATCAGGATGTAACATCCACATAGCTTCAAATTTGAAAGGAGTTTTGAATATTTTTGGATTATTTGTGTCTAGAAGAATAGGACTATGGTCAGAACCAATTTTGAGAAGGGATTGAAGATTTGCATCCCCCCAAATGTCAATAGCTTCCTATGAAAATAATACCCTGTCAAGTTTGACTTGGATTAGTTGAGGTCCACACCTTCGATTTGACCAGGTAAATTGATTTCCTTTCAGATTTACATCCATTAAATTCTATTCACTAATAAATTCTTGAAAATCCTCCATACTTTTGGAAAAGGAACCAACACCTCCCTTTTTATCGAAAGGAAATAGAGGGGTATTAAAGTCTCCTACGAGGATCCATGGAAGGTTTGGAAAGGCACTTCTGATAGAAGACAAGTTACCCCACATACGAGACCTCCTAGAAATGGAATTGGGTGCATATATATTAGTAAGAACCCAAGGTGAATTGTTATATTTGTCAAAAAATAGGATGCTCATCATCTCATCAGTGGAATGGATGAGATTTCCTTCCACAATGTTTGGGTTCCATAAACACAGTAGGCCTCCAGAAGCACCTTTAGCATTACAAGCAATGAATTCATAGTTCTTCCAAATATGATTACATATCTTTTTATCAAGAGGTTCACTAACCTTGGTTTCTTGAATCACAAAAATTGTAGGTCTGATTTCTTTCCTTAATGATTTAGCTAACCTCTGTTTGGCTAAACCATTAAGGCCTCTCACATTCCATGAGAGGATCTTCATTTGGAATATTTTGAGGTTCTTTTTCCTCCCTTTCCATATGGTTGGGGAGGTTTGGTGCACTTTGATTCTTCCTTGGATATGTTGATACCAGTGGAAAACAGGGTCTTTTGTACTCCGTTAGCAATATCATCATTTACGCCTTGCTTCCATTGATCAGAATTGGAAGGCCTTCCCCTATTTTTTCCGTTCCACAATCAATAGGATATTTCTTCTGGCTTCTAGTGATTTTGGGGCTGAAATTATTGGTAGAAATTTTTTGAATCACAGGGTTGGAGGACTCAAAAAATGTGAAAGGGATGGAGACTTCATCAACCAGAGGGTGGTCTACATTAAAGGCAGCTGGAGATAAGGGATTAGCAGTCAAAGGTTCAACAAAGGTTTCTTGTTGGACTTCCAAAAGATCCAAGGATGGGTTTGGAATAGAATTAGAGTTAATGGTATCATCAACAACAACCTCAGGATATAAATCTCTAAGAATTTGAAATTGATTGGGAAGAGAAAAAAGACTAACCTCATTGGGAGAAGCCGCTGAGGGAACAACGTTTTTCCCTTTATCGGCTGGGAATTTGGTGAAGGAAGCATTGCCTCGAGCATCCTTTATTTTTTGGTCCATGACGGGCCTAAAAATGATTCCTTTGGACGGAGGAAATCTTCTTTTATCCTTTTTGAAAGGAGTCTGGAGTTACTTTCCTTTGCCATTATTTGATAATACCACTCTAATATTGTACCACCAAGGCTCTTAGGGAATAGCTTAAGTAATAACATATCATCATATATGATATCATGGTATGCTATTTTGAACATTCTTAAATGCTCAATTGGATATTTTGTTTCCTTATAGATAAAAAAAATGGTATTGGAAAATACTTAGGGTAGGGTCTAGAGGTAATGATAGGGTCTAAGGACTAATTGCACATTTATTTATAGTTGTAGGGGAAACCATGTTACTGAATCGCATCCACCCTAGAAATCAATTATTTCACCACATTAGTTAAACTTTGCATCTTAGGATTGTTGTTGTGTAGTGTCCCTATATTCCCTAAGGGAGGGGTATAGGTAGGTTGTTGAAAGGGAACTTGGCTCATGTTGGAGGTATTGACACTATTATGGTATGGGTTATGATATGTGGTACCTTGATGTGGACGATAATTAAAGGTTGGTGGAATAGGAGCATAAATATAAATATTAGTTGAATGAGGAGGAAATTGAACATAATCTCTAGATGCACTACTAGTTGGAGGAACTTGTGGAATTATTCCAATGTTGATGGTCATAGTAGTAGCATATGTTGGTTGAGGGCAAGAATTAACATGATGTAAAAATTCAAACAACAGATCGCTATAAAATTTTTGAGGAGAAATAATTTGATGATGATATGTTCCAGCTTTCTTAAGTTGGGCTTCCTTATCCAAGGCATCTTTATGATGCTTGGAAAAATTATAGACATGTTTAAATTATTTAAAGATAAGGTTCCCCTTGGGTCCCTTAGTAGGATCAAGGTCATTGCCAACTTCTTCATTCTTTTCCTCTTCTAGGTTATGATTCTCTCTATCAATCTAATCATCTTCTTAAAAAATCTCATCGAACTCTAAAAGCATTAATCCACTTCTAAGGTTGGGATCCATTAGGAGAGAGAGAAAGGATAGAGTGGAAAAGGAGGAAAACTGAAAACCAATGAAAAACAAAATATTTTTAAAGATATTTTTAAATTTTTTCTGATCTAAAAAAGTAAAATTAGTGGTCTTATTTAAGTTTTCAAAAAAATAAAAGGAAGAGGTTCCCTATCTTGGCCACTAAGAAAATTTTCATGTCAAGTTCACCAAAGATGTAGGGAGGGAAAATTATGCATCTCGTATGATTCTCGATTGGATCCGCTGGGATATGAGGTGACCACCATGGTTGTTATATTCTCTACACTCAGGGACATGAAAGGACAATTTCACCAAGAATGGTTTTAGGACTCACTCCAAGTCCAGGGTGGAAATGTTTAATGTGTCCAATTTAATCAAATCACCTATGTTTGGCCTCTATGAACTAAACTATGTAAAATAAAAGAACAATGCAAAACACATAAGATGCAAGAAAACAACATCTAACCCTAGTATTCTTATTTGATTGGATGACCTCTAACCCTAGGCTATGGTAATACAATTCTTTATCTTTTGAGAAAGGGCACAAGTGAAATACATAAACAAGACCAAACCCTAGATGCACACTATATGCTCTTATTCTTTCAAATGCCTAGAAAATAATTAAAATATTTTTATTTATTTATTTGTTTATGTTTAAAATAGAAATAAAAATAACAGATCAACAAACAACCTAAATATTTATTGATGGAACTTATCTATTTTGGCGTTAGATCCAAGATTTATCTTGTGTCTAGAAATATCCTACAACTTCAACCTGCAAAATAGCTTTTACAAAACCCTATAAAATATGAACAATATTAGGGGCCCTGCTTAGGCTACTATGTAGGGAAAGTGAAAGTTAAGATTTTATGGAAATGGACAAACAAAATATAACGTGTGAAGCAAAAATACGACACTAAAACAAATATGAAAGTAAAATAATCCCAATGAACAAGAGATTGCACAAAATATGATTTTATTCAATAAATGGGGGGGAGCTGAGAAACTCCTTTGTTACAATCGATCTGTTCAATGGAATTATTTTGATACAATAAATACAGGTGCTAGGGTTCTCCGAAACCCTAGCTACAAAAACAAGTAGTGTCTCCAATGTATCTTGCTTCCAACAGGGTGAGTGGGCTTCTAGTTATCCGTAATCGGGCCACTCTAGCTTCAGTAGCTACTCAACAATCCTTGATGAATGCTACCTGATCCTGCACACACATCAAACATAAAGTCGTTAGCAAACAAAATGAGGGTTCCACAGTGTGAACCCTCAGAAATGCAAACTAAAAACCCTAGATCTGAATGAATAAAACATGCAGAATCCAAATAACACCAAATAATAAAATGCACAAAATACTTACTTTATTGTTTTATTGCTCCATTGCAGATTTGATGGCAGGGTGCCCCATGACACTTGATGATCTTATAGAAAATTGGTATGTGGTTATGGGGACAAAGTATGTGCACCTAGGAATGTAGATGCTATGGGATGAGGTAGGCACTCGGTAGCACCTATAGATTAGGGCTAAATCTACAGAAGCAGATCAGAGGGATGTGAAGGGCTCGATGGATGAACGACAATGGCAATGGTGGAAATGGGATGCGAAGATGGCTAGAATCCAAAAATCCTAGGGCAAGCTAGGGTTTTGGGGAAGGATAAGCTAGGGCACAATCTAAATTCACAAGAAATAAACTCTCTAAAATCAAAGCTCCAGAATTCAAGTTTTCCAAGGGTTGAGCATTGAGAATGCTCCTATTTATTATCAAGCCTAGGGTTTTCTTAGGGTTTTAGCTTAACACTTTTGATCATGTGGCTAATATTAAAGTGGATCCAAAGGTTGATATTAAACTTTAAGTGTGACATGGATTAAGGGAGATGGATGGTTGAGATTAGATCAGATCGAACGATTGAGGTTAATTTGGCTTATAAATATATATTTTATAATAAATATATTAAAATATAATATAAAATATTATATTTAAATATAAATAATATAAAATAAATATAAATAAGTCAAATAGGGGTCAAAAATGGTAGGAAAATGCTAAAGTGGGCCATTGGATGGCGGGAAAGGCATGGAATGGCCAATTGAATGGTAGGAAAGGGGGATGGTGGACAAGTGGCTAGGATTTGGTGTCTACAGATGCCCCTTTTTGTACCATGTTGCGTGAAACACAATATGGTGCAAAAACACGAGACACCTAGTTGGGCTTTGGGGTAGAAGCAGCTTCTCTCTCTTGTTGGAATTTTTGTAGCTTACCCCCTCAATTGGTGAATGAGATTACGGATGAATCTCATGAGCCAATTGAAAAAATTGTGCAAATGATGAATGATGTGATACCATTTTTGCCCCAATGGTGTGAAGGGAGGTTGGTGTAAAATGTGTTTGCCCTGTTGGATGAAGGGTTTGTGCAAATGTGATATGATGTGGATGATATGAATGATGTAAAATGTGATACCATTTTTACCCCAATGGTGGGAGGGGTTGTGTCAAATGTAGATGTCATGATCATGTAAGATGTATCCCATCATGGGAAAATCATAATCAAATTTTGGTTACCCCAAATTTGGGGTGATTCGATGTTGTTGAAACATTTTGCCTTTTTGGCATCATTGATATGCAAAATGATGATGCAAGAAAAAAGGAATCAACCTAGGATGTAATGACTTATTAATAATTCCCCAATTGGAACCAATCATCCTAGCTAGGCTACCTCTAAGGTGTTAAGGAGATTGTGAATGATGAAATTTGAGTTGTGTCCATGTTTTAAGCCCCACGAACTAGGCCATCAATGACAATGGTTGTGCAAATTGTTCTTGGCAATGTTTCACTCAAAATGTGAAGTACCAAATGTGATTGTGATCTCGAACAAGGAGATAAGTGATGATGATGATGACCAAGTGTTCTTATGGTAATTCATTCATCTTACCGAATTGCATGGATGCAAATCGTTGCAATCACCAAGTATATAGAATAAACCACTATATACGAGATTCACTTGTAATTTTGACACGTGTTGGAAGAAGTGATGGTAGATTATGATATTGGAAGAATGTTGATGGAAGAATGTGATGATATCACCAAAGTTGGAGTCGATTTGTAAATGTGAGAGCTTTTAGTGGTTGATTTTACACTTTTCGGATGGAAACAATTGATTTGATGGTCAAATCAACTCCAATTTTCATGAAAATTTATGGAATGATGAAGAATATGGAGTAGAGGAGATGAGTATCAGTTTTGTAAAAATTTGGATTCGTTTGATGTGTTTTGTAACTTGATTTGTGTATTTTACAAATTTTCGTATTTAAAAATATGTGCATGAAACGATTTTTGTTTTCACAAAATATGATTTTATGATGTGCATGATGTGTGGATGAAATTTGGTGAGATTTTGAGGGGGAAGCTACTATTTTGATCCATTTTGTCTTTATGTCATTTTGCAGTGCCCATACTTGGTATCCTATGCCTGTGCTAGGTGCCCATGCACTAGATAGCACCTGAGTGTGCTAGTTGTAGCTATAAATAGCTTGCAGGGGAATTTTGAGGCTCATTTATGCATTTGAGAGTTTCTAAATCTGCACCTGAGGAGTGGAGTGAATTGGTGAGGGAAGTGAGGTTGGTGGAAATTTGCATGGGAGCTATGGCGATGGAGGGAGTGAATGCTGTTGGTGGAGCTGAGGCACGATTTGCCCCAGTAATGTTGAAAAACACTTTTTTATTTTGTGCAAAAATTTTGAAGTTTTTTTTTTAAATAATACTAATGTAAAATATTTGTTGCTATAGTTGAGGGAGATAGAGCCTCGACATCGGTTCTCTCCTCTCATTCCTGGGATGAGGAAGAAGCTTACAGAGGGTGATTGGGATATTTTGAAGGAGGTGGGTTTGGAGGGAGTGGCTCGATTGGATGTGGTGAGGGCGGATGATGGGTATCTCTCATCATTGATAGAGAGATGGGACTCGGATAGGGGGACATTCCAGCTATCAACTAGGGAGGCTACTATCACCCTTGAGGATGTATACCACATCCTCAAGGTGCTAGTAGAGGGGTAGAAGGTGATGGTTGGGCATGATAAGAAGGTGGATATGGAGAAGATGTTTGGTGAGCGATGGTGGGAGGTGAGGATGGGAGATGGGGGTATATGCTACTTGAGCATGTACAAGGCTAAGGAGTTGGATGCACTCCCAACCTTGATCATGTTCATGTTAGCGAACATAGTGCTCCCTAATAGCATGGGGTGTAGGTTCCCTTGGAACCTATTGGGATTGGTGAGTGACCTACTCACCAATCCAAGGGTGTATGCATGGGCTCCTACATTATTGGTGTAATTATACCAAGAGCTGTATGAGGTGACATGGAGAGGGAGGAAGGGGATTGGATGTAGCTTCCTTCTTTAGTGTTGGGCTTGGGAGCACTTTAGGGTAGCTCGATCAGAGGGGTTACCTTTCCAAGCATGGTAGATGGGTGAGCCCTATGCTAGGAGATGGGTAGTGGCTGAGGAGGTGCAATCAAGTCGGGAGGTGCATACCAACCAGTGGTATAGGGATATGTGGGCAGGGTTGAATTTGGCTCAGGTGATATGGAGGCCATGGTGAGGAGCCATGTGGGAGGGTGATGAGGAGCAGCTATGATGGGTGAGATAGGCATGATGGTTAGTTGGGAGGAGAGATGAGGAGGTGGAGTACTTTTAGTACTCATGGGTGTTGAGGTAGTTTGGTTTACCTCAAGATGTGTCGGATGAGCTAGTGTTGTACCGGTATCAGTGGGATGAGGTGGGGCTTCCATGTGTAGAGCCATGGAGAGTTCATATAGAGGATGATGAGTAGTTAGAGGTCCTAGATGTAGATGATGTCAGGGTGACTCCAGAGTATGCAGCATGGTTTGGTACCCAACCAGTATGGGTGCCAAAGGTGGTGATGGGTGGGGATGCGATAGCTATAGGATCGAGGATGACTCCAAAGAGGATGAGGTCACAATGATCGATGAGTTAGAGGTGATCGAGGGGAGCATCATAGTAGACTCCCAAGGTGGAGGTAGTAGAGGATGAGAGGGAGGATGATGAGGATATGGGGGAGATCTCTAAGGTGGCTAGGTTATGGGCTAAGGTGGAGCAGCTCCATGAGGAGCGAGAGACTACACTAGAGTCTCATAGGGAGTCTCTAGTAGGATGAGATGGGGTCATAGCTAGGTTGTAGGCTACTATAGCCTAGATGGAGGTAGAGCGGCCGATAGGTAGGGCTAGTGTAGGTGATCAGGAGATGGTCATGAGGCTTTAAGTAGATATTTTGGTGAGAGAGCATCATCATTAGATTGACTTACGATGACTACATGCTAGTGAGACATATGCACACTCCTTGGAGGATTTATGCATGGCTAATCACATTCCTTTTCTAGATCCTCCATCATCCTCTAGGACTGAGTCATCGAGGCATACAACATCTAGGTAGAGTTCTAGGTCTAGGGCTCCTACTAGGTCTCAGGGGTCCTCTCATAGACATTAGCTTAGTGCTTAGATGCACTTTTGTATATGAGCCTTGGTGCTCCATTGTAGCCTTTTTGGCACTCATTGTACATATGATATTTTTGATATATATATATATATATATACATGGATTTTATATTTGTGTTATATTTTGTGTGAATGTTTTTATGTGTATGCAATGCATGTTTTATGAAAATGTTTTATGCATGTCTTATGGATGATTAATGCAAGCTAATCATGATGTGTATGCATAGTGCTTATATGGATGATTAATGCAAGTGAAATGGCATGTATATGAAATAATGAATGCAAACTATATGAGAGGAATGCATGATGTTCAAATGATCATTTATAGTTCAAAATTTTGTTGGCCATTTTTGTTCATTGTTTTGCAATTGGGGGCACCAAACTTGGTGGCATTATGCGGGTTGATCCATGATGAAGACATGAATGTTGATATGGAAGAAGATATGGATGTTGATATGGAAGAAGATATGGATGTTGATATGGAATATTGAAGGATTTTTAGAGACTCAAACAGACTAGTGCTATCAACCAAACTCACTAAAGGTTGTCTAACTTTATTTAGGACCAATGTGTGTGCAAGTGAAGTTCATGTACCAAATCTTGAGCATGAAAATGACCCTAGGCAATCAAGAACCAATGTGTGTGCATGTGAAGTTCATTAACCCATTATGAGTAAATTAGGCATGACCTATTATGGAGAGGACCAAGAAGCTAGCTTGTCCGTATGTGTGGTCAGAGGTCTCTCTTTTTGGAAGAGAGACATGTCACCTCGCATGAGCTTACTCCACTACCAGTCAAGCATCTATAGCCCCAGTGGAGACTCACTCCATAGTCCAATGATCTGATATTTAGGCCTTGGGGATGACTACATAACTTTCTGAGGGAAATGTAGTACGATCCTTACAACTTTAGGGATCTATGGTGTGTGCATAGAATTTGTTAACTTTGGATAGAGCTTTGGGGAATCGGATTCTCAACCGAAGTGTGATGAGAATGTGACCCTATCCTTACTACTCTATATTTTGTGTTTATATTTGGAGAGCAACTGTGATAGTGGTGAAAACCACTATTTTTTATTTTGGACTATGTTGCATGATAGGACAAGCGAGGAATACCCTTTTCACTTCAAGGTGCCACCCAAGTATGGTGTTATCCCTCTTTGACTCAAAATATTTTTAAGATGTGAAGAAGTGTGGTTGGTGCAAGATTGTTTTTGGAATCAGTTGACAAGACTCAAGATTTTCTTAATGTGAAAAAGTGTTTTTGGTCCTAAAGAAAATTGGACATCTTTTTGGAGGTTGCTAGACACACTAGTAGTGGCTGAGTGACTGAAAACTTTGGGGTTTATGAATTTTGACAAATGGGATTGTTGGCTTATGATATTGGAGAAAATTGCATAAATACCAAAAATAGGTACCCCCAATTGTGGAAACTTGACTTTTTTATTTGGCCATATCATCACTACTATAAAATATCATTGAACGTGGGATGGGATGAATGCAATATGAAAATGAATGTAATGGAATGCATGTGGAATGAATGCAAATGGAATATGAATGCAATGTGAAAAATGCATGTAAAGATGCCTATATGTAAATGCAAGATGGTAGCATGCCTATGTGAATGATTTATTTTTGTTTTTTTTTTTTTTAGCCATGTATATATATACATATAAACATCATATTAACAATAAAATGCTTTCAAATGGATAACATTAAGTGGTTTGGGTTCCTCCACTCCCTCTAAATCGGCAAGTCTATATGTACCATTACCCACTTTTTGGGAAATTATGTATGGACCTAACCAATTAGCCATAAATTTGTCATGAAGGTGTGATAAAGCATTGGTGTTTTGTTGGTTCTCTTTAAGTACAAGATATCCTACTTGAAATTCATGAAGATGGACTTTGGCATTGTAAGCATGCTTTAGGCGGTCTTGATAAACTCGTAAGTGTTCTAGTGCATTGAATCACCTCTCATCAAGAAGAGTGAGTTGGTCAAGACGTGCTTGTCTAGCGGTGTCATCATCTATGAATTCTTACAAAGAAATTTGCAAGGAGGGAATCTCGAGCTCAAGAGGCATGATAGCTTCAGCTCCATAGACCAAGGAAAATGGTGTTGCTCCTATTGGCATTCGGATGCTTGTTCGATAAGCCCATAGTGCCAAAGGGATTTGTGTATGCCAGTCTCTATGATTTTTGTTAACAAGTTTCTTGAGAATAGCAATCAAGGTCTTATTGGTAGCTTCGGCTTGTCCATTTTCTTGTGGGTAATAAGGAGTCGAGAAACTATGTTGGATATTATATTTCTCGCAAAGTGCTCGAACATCCTTGTTCTTGAAAGACTTGCCATTATCAAAAATGATTTTAGAGGGAATACCAAAATGATAGATGATATGGTGGAGTATGAAGTCCACAATTCGAGGTCCTATCATACTAGTTAGAGGAATGGCCTCAACCCACTTTGTGAAGTATTCAGTGGTCATGATGATGAATGTATGTTGTCCCGAGGAAGGAGGTGAAATTTTTCCAATTAGATCTAGGCCCCATTGTGAAAAGGGCCAAAGGCTTTGGATAGGTTGTAAAGCTTGTGATGGTACATGAGTTAAATTGGCGTGTGCTTGACATTGCTTACAATTTTTGACATAGTTGCAATAATCACGTTCCATTGTGGGCCAATAATAACCCATGCATAAAAGATGCTTTGCAATGGCCATCCCACTAAAATGACCACCACAAGTACCATCATGGGCTTCAGCTATGGCTCTTTGAGCCTCACTTTTTTGAGACAACGAAGAAGGATTCCATCATAACCATGTTTATACAACACATCCCCCAAGAGAATAAAATGGGCTACTTTTTTCTTGAAAGAGCATTTTGCAGACCGAGACATATCAGATGGGAGTGTTCCAAATTTTAGAAAGTCCACTATTTGGCTTGACCAAGACTCATATGGTTTCGAATGGATAAAGCAAATGTCTTTTTCATCCTTAGGATCAGTACAAACAATGGTTGCTTTAGAGATTGTTGAGATTATTAGGGGTTGTACCTCTCCTAAGTCATATTTTGGAATCAATGATCCAAGAGAGGCCATCGCATCTACAAATATATTAGTCGAATGAGGCAAGTTGTTGATTTCATACCATTCGAATGTTGAGAGCAATTTCATTGCTACTTCATGATAAAGCTTAATGGTAGGTTCTTTGCATTGGTATTCTTTGATTACCTATTTGACAACAAGTTGAGAATCCCCAAATATCCTAATACGCTTGATGCCCATAGCTATAGTGGATTGAAGACCTAATATTAAGGCTTCATACTCTATAGTGTTATTTGTGCATGGAAAGTCTAGCTTGAATGATAAAGGGATGGGTATCCCATGAGGTGTATGAAAGACAACTCCAACACCTTGACCTTTCTCACACTTAGATCCATCAAATAATAAGGTGATATCGACATCTTCCTCTAGAATGACATCTTCTTCTAATTCAGTGATAGAAAATACCGAATCATCTAGGAGCTCTATAATCAAAGGATGATCACTAGGTAGTGGAGCTTCCACAAGTTGATCGGCTATAACCTGACCTTTAATGGATTTTTGGCTGATAAATTCAAGATCAAATTCTATAAGGAGCATTATCCATTTAGTGGTATGAGTGTTATTGTAAGTGTGAGACATCATATAACGCAGAGGATTTTCTCTAGCTATGACATAAGTTGTATGGCTAAGCATATAATGTCAAAGTTTCTTAGTGGTAAAAACCACTGCTAAGCACAACTTCTCTACATAAGCGTATCGGGTTTCATAACTTACCAATGTTTGACTAATGTAATAAATGGCTTGCTCTCGATTTTGTTCATTTTTCTATGCAAGCATTGTCCCTAAAGCAAAGTCCATTGCTGAGACATAAAGATAGAAAGGGACCCCCAAATGAGGAGGAGCTAATACTAGCGGAGAAGCTAGGTAATGCTTGATGTCATCGAAGGCTTTTTGACATTCATCTATCCATACAAATGGCACCCCCTTTTGTAGCAGGTAATTGAATGGCCTGCATTTATCAGAAAGTTGTGCAATAAAATATCGGATTGATTGAATATTTCCTTGTAAACTATGCAATTCCTTAATGTTAGTTGGGGGAGGCATTTCCATGATGGCCTTGACCTTGTTTGGGTCCACTTCAATGCCTCTTTTGGAGATAATGAATCCTAAAATTTTACCTGAGGTAACACCAAAGACACACTTTTTGGGATTTAACCTCACCTTATGTTCTAGAAGTCGGTCAAAAATCTTTTCCAATACACTAATGTGCTCTTGTCGAGTTTTAGATTTAGCCAAGAGATCATCCACATAGTCTTCGATAATCTTATGCATGTAATCATGAAAGATGTAAGTCATGGCTCGTTGATAGGTAGCTCCTGCATTTTTGAGGCCAAAGGGCATAACCTTGTAACAAAAGGTCCCCCAAGGTGTTGTGAATGTTGTTTTGTGTTGGTCATCAAGATTTATGCGAATTTGGTTGTATCCTAAAAAACCATCCATGAGGGAAAGCATTTCATGGCCAGCGCAGGTATCGACAAGAGTATCAATGTTTGGAAGAGGAAAGTCATCCTTAGGACATGCCTTATTAAGATCTCAAAAATTAGTGCAAATGTGTATCGACCCATTAGGCTTACGAATGGGTACCATGTTTGAAAGCCACTCAAGATAGTCAATAGGAACAATGAAATTGACATCTAGAAGTTTTTGAAGCTCTTCCTTGACTAAGAGGGCCACGGTAGGATGCATCCTTCTAAGCTTTTGTTTGACCAGTTTGGCATCGGGATGTAAGGTGAGGTTGTGGACCACAAGACTAGGGTCAAGACCAGGCATATCCTTATAGGACCATGCAAACACATATTTCTTCTTCTTGAGGAGAGCAATGAATTGCTCTTGTTCATCGGATGATAGGCTTTTTCCAAGCTTGACAATTTGGGGATTGTCAGGATCTAAACTAAGGTTCACTTCGATGGTATCTTCAATAGACATATGTGAACCTTCCTCAAGTTGATGTGGTGTTGGGATCAGATGAATGTCATCTAAGATGTCATCCAACTCTTCCTACTTATCATCATCTAACTCTACCTGAAAGACCTTAGGATTCTTGGTAGAAGATGGAGGTGAAGGTGGAGGGGAAGGAGGAATGTAGTTGGTAGAAGCCCTTAACAATTCCTCGGATAGGATGAACTCCGAAAAGGAGGGTGGGGAAGAAATCTGGTCCATGTCAACAAGGCTTATGTCAATTGGAATTGGCTTAGCCGGATTGTATGGATTGTGGAGTGGGGTGAATAAGTCAATAGGATTCATACTGACTTAGTAGGAGAGGATGGATTGGAAGAATGGATGGGAACCGATGTTGAATCTTGTTAACCCTGGATAGCAGCAACAAAACATGAAATTAAATGCTATGTACATGCAAAGAAATATTTTTTTTTTTTTTTTTGAATGTTTTGATTTTTTTTTTTTATATACATATGTTACAAATTTTGGCTTGGTTGAATGGCTCAATGGAACTCAAGTGGGGGTGGTTCACCAGGTGGGTCAACTTGTTCTTGTGGAAGAAGCAAGTGAAATATGGGTTGATGGATGGAAAATAGTTTGAGGTAAAACTCATCCTATTGGGTAAGGGGAACAATGGGCTGAAATTCCTCTTCAGAATCATCAGAAGCATTGGACATAAGTTCATACTCTTCATAACTTTCATCATCAAAATATAGAAGTGGGTAGGAAAAATTTAGTGGATCTTCTTCTTCATTGAAGCTAAGCTCTTGAAGAGCTTGTTCAAGAGAAGTGGTTGAGGAAAATGGAAGGGGGCTTTGTCTTCTTCATTGAGGCTAAGCCTTTGGAAGGCTTGCTCAAGGGAAGCGATTGTGGAAAGTGGGGTATATCCTAAGCCTGAATGATCATGTGCTCCTCGATATGGGAAATCAATTATGTCATGTATCCCTTGTTCATGGGAACCTAGACCTTGACCTTGCCAATTGACTATATGAAAGTAACGAGATGGAAATCCCATCATATTTTGTATGTTGGCACATCTTGGCTCTTTTGGTTCTTTGGGTGGATTTGCCTCAATTGAGGAATCCAACCCTCCATAAACAAATTTAATACTATTAGGAGTAGAGCTCATATCATAGACAACACCTATGGTTAAAGGAGGGTCACATGGGTGACCAAAATCCTTGGTTGTAGGGATGGCAAGAGGGGTAATGGTAACATCTTGGACCATGTATTCACCAATACCAAGACTAGTGATGTGGACCTCAACTTGGGATGAGGTGGTGGATGATGTGGAAATGGATGGCTCAGGATTGGAGGGGTTCATGGAAGGTGGTGGGGAGTTGAATATTTCACAATCTAAAAGTTTGACTTGTGAAACATCAGCTGATGGAGAAATATTGGGTGATGGCTTAGAATTAGAAGAAGGTGGATGAGGCAATGATGATGAAGAAGAAATGGTTGTAGAAGGAGTGGTTGAGGTGGATGATGTGGTGAAAGTGGATTGACCTTGACCACATGTACAAGAAGAAATGGATGATTGAGGGGGTTTGGTGATGGGTAACTCCTCAAGAATAGGAGCTTTGGAAGAAGATGTGGATGGATTAGAAGATGAAGTGGATGGATTCAAAGATGATGGGGATAAGAATAGGTGGGTGGAAGGTAACATGGATTCATAGGGATTTGAAATGAAATTGCAATACTTGAAAGGTTCTACATCCATGGGGATGCAATGGACTTGACCATCATGAACGTATTTCAAGCATTGGTGGAGAATTGATGGAACACATTTCATTTCCCTCATCCAAGGTCTACCAAGGAGTACATTGTATGCCATGGCCCCTTCCAAGATGTGGAACATAGTGTGCAACATTTTAACCCCTACTTCAATGGGTAAAACAATAGTGCCAACTATGGTACACAAAGCATCATTAAATGCTTTGAGGGTGAATGATGACTTGGAAATATGGGAAGGTGGAAGTTTGAGGTTGCTAAGGGCAGTGATAGTGATAATGTTGATGGATGAGCCGATATCAATTAGGACTCTCTTAAATGGCTTCTTGTCTATCAAGGCCATGATATGCAATGGAGGATCTATGGATTCTGAGGTCATTGAATTTATTTCAAAGTCATAGAAGGTGATGGATGGCTCCATGCATGTTCTAATGCTCCCTACAAAGTTGTTGAAGGCATTAGAGTCTTGAGCTTCAAACTCAATGGATTTAAGAATTTCCATTAAGGCTTCTCTATGCCTAGGGGATTGTTGGATGAGCTCATATAGGGACAATTTGGCTGAAGCCATCTTCAAACTTGTAGTCAACCGGCTGCTTAAGGATACTATTGGCCTTAGAGGATGATGGATGGGTTGATTGGGTGGACTAGAAATATGGATTGGCGGGGATGGATTTGGAGAGGTTTGAATGGGTGGTGGATTTGAAGGTTGTGCATTTGGTTGTTGGGCATTTTGTTGATTTTTCCTTTGACCTCTTGTGACCACATGGACTGCTCCTACAAAATTTTGATAATGTTGAACATGATTAACTTGGTTAGGAGGTGTGAGATGATTATTACCTCCTACATTAGTTTGGGCCTCTTCATGGTTGGGAAGAGGTGTTTGAAATATTCCCAAATTTTGATTTTGTGGAGCTAGGGGATTATCTGCCTTAATGACCCCCAAGTCTATGAGGTCTTGAACAATGTTCTTAAAAATATTGCAAGTGTTGATATCATGACCATTTTTCCTATGGTATGGGTAAAATAGATGTTCCTTATAACTTCTGCTACATTTGGTAGGGTCATCGAGCTTGATTTATGGTAAATCCAACTTATTTGTTTCATACAACCTTTGAAATATGGAAGAATACGACTCCATTAAAGGAGTGTATTGGCATTGGGGTCGAGCATATTGTCGATGAGAGGGGTTTTCCATAGTTGGCATTATGTTTTGTATTGTGAGTGCTTGAGTTACCGAGGGGACCGCATGATAAGCAATTTGTTGTGGTTGTTGCATGGGTTGTTGAGCCATTATGGGCTGGCTCATCACCACTTGATTTACTTGATTAGATGGACTAGCCGAAGAGGCTTGTGATGACTTATTTTGGCCTGATTGATTGCTTTTAAATTGGCCCTTATTTTGCCATTCTTTCTTTTTAGGCTTAATTACGCCCTCTTGGATTTTTATCTCCTCAATGATGCTAGCCTATGCTAAAGCTTCTTCAAATGAATGATAGGTATGAAGTTGAAGCATCCAAGAGATGGGTTTTAAGCAACTCTTGGTAAATAATTTGATGATTTCATCCATTGGGAGGGAGAATGGCAATTTGGTAATGACTACCCTCCAACGGTTTCCAAAGTTATAGATAGTTTCATCATCCCATTGTCTTAATTCATATACATCTGATAATGAAACCTTATTTTTGATGTTTAGGACAAAACGCTCAAGGAATAGGTCAATCAATTGAGAAAAAGTATAAATACTATGAGTTGGTAACTGATTGAACCACTCTATGGCATCTCCTCCTAATGTTTGAGGAAATATTCAGAGCATGAGAGCATTATCGATTTGAATCCGAAAGCATGCATGAAAAAATGAGCTAACATGCTCCTTAGGGTCCTCGGTTCCCCTAAACTTGTCAAACTTTGGTAATGTAAAGTCTATCGGATATGGTGGTGATGGTACCGAAGGATGGATTGGTTGATGGATCAGTTGGCTTAGAGTTGATTTTTGGCTTGACATGCTAGGAGTGTTTTGCATCAACTGATCTATTTGTTTTTGCATGGCCTGAATCCTAAGATCTTCCCCAAGAATGTGGAAGCCTTGGATAACCTGATGATTTGGAGATGGACTAGAAGAAAGATGTTGGGGAGTGATGAGATGGTTTTGATGGAATTGATTGGTTTGAAATTGATGGGGGGAATATTGATGATTGAAAGAAGGAGAAGATTGATGAAGAAGAAGATTTTGGAAGAATTGGTTGGGTTGGCCAGAAGAAATTGTGATTGGAGGGGTTGGATTTTGAATTGGAGGTGGATTGGGGATGGACACCACCAAAGATTGGGGTACCCAAGTGGAATTTTGGTTGGCTATGGTTGGTTGGGTTGAAGCTATAGGAAGTGTAGGATTTACTTGAACTTGTTGTCTAGCATTTTGATGCTCTAGAAGCAATTTGTTCATGAGACCCGATATATCCTGAAGTTCTTGATCAGACATAGAAGAAATTGATAAGGTTATGGATAGATTAGAAGATGAAGGTATGGATGTGGATGGATTGGAGGAAATGGGCATGGGGCAAGTTGCACTTGATGTGGCAACTTGGGAGGTTGGTACCTGTGAGGCAACATTGACATACTCCTCATACAAAGGATTGGAATGGGTTTGGGTATAGCTAGATGGAGGATAAGTGTTAAAAACACTTAGGTTTTGTTGGGCTGGACTAGGAGAAGAGGGCATACCATATTCATAAGCAGAATTAGGATATCCTTGGGTGGGGTTGGATGGATAGGATGTAGCCAATTCTGGTTGTTCAACATAGTCTTGGCTAATGGGTTCTAGGACATAGTTAGAAGACCTATAGATAGCCTCTACCTTGTCCATGTCAATTTGGATGGATGGTTGCTCAATATTTTGGGGAATGGATCCCTCTTGTGGGAGAGATGGGTGAATGGGCCTAGATGGACTAGGTTGGATAGGATTGGAAGGGTTGGCTACTGAAGTAGTGGGTGTGTTTGTTATATTTTCCATTAAATTATTTTGATTTAATATCTTTGTTTGATTTCGAGTTAAAACCATAAAATAATTAAATCAAAATACAATTTTAGGATAATTAAATTTCAAAACTAAAAATAGAGCTAAAGAATTTAGAAACAAAGAAAACAATCAATCCTAAGTTTCACCTTGTGTGGCTTACCTTATTCATTGATTATCTCTTTTTAGTGTAAATTCCTTTTAGATATGATAGTTTTGTGTGTTTGGTGTATCCTAATCTTGTTTAATGAAAAATAAAGGTAAAAGACTATGGTTGGATGGGGCAACGAGATTCTTGTTGGTGATGAAATCCAACAAGTTTTCTTGGGGGTAGTCCTAAGGTGTCTAAGGGTAGATATTGGTGGATGGAAATGACTGCCACCATCACCAAATCTCAAGCAGCAACTGGTGATGAAATCCAGTTACTACTATTTAAAGTGCAATGTGTTGTGTGTGATTTATTTTAAATTTTTTATTCTCTATTGTGGACAAACAATGTTAAAGATAACATATTTCACAAATCTAAATTAGAATCCAACACATAAATGCAAATTTCTTCTAAAGAGTGTGAAGTACACCGCTTAAAACCCCCTACCTAGATAGCAACCGGAGGGTTCGTCCACCTCTCTGCCAAAGGTGCCACCCAAGGGCAGGAATACTTTTTGCATTTAAGTATTGTTCCTACTTAGATAAGTAAAATAAGCAACCCTTAACTCCTAAGATGCAAATTCTAATTAATGCTTTTCACTTTCAAATGCAAACAGAAAGATGCAAGAATTATTTGAATTTGCAATTCTTTTTCAAAACAGAAAACTCAAAATATGTGATGAATGAATGCACAGATGCCCTAGATGCAATCTAAAATGAATTTATTTCTATATTACTTAATGTATGTTCATTTTAAGCTTAAAATCTAAAAATAAACAATGAAATAATGAAATACGTAAAAAAAGGAATTTGAACAGAATGGCTGTAGGGCTTACCTGAAAGCCTAAGCTCTACTCCAAATCACTACTAGGACTAGGGATCACATAGAGTGCACTGCACCTATCTGCAAACTATCATAGGACCTTCCAAAAACCCTAACCGATAATTTCGACTAGTTTTTCGCTCTAGAAAACCCTATAAAATGGAACAACAGAATGAAATTAGTACAAAAAATAAATAAAAAAGTAGAACCCTTGTGGGGTCCCACCATGATCACCATTTGTGAAGCGAAAATATGACACTAAAACAAATATGAAAGTAAAATAACTCAATGAACAAGAGATTGCACAAAATATGATTTTATTCAATAAATGGGGGGAGCTAAGAAACTCCTTTGTTACAATTGATCCATTCAAAGAAATTATTTTGATACAATAAATACAGATGCTAGGGTTCTTCGAAACCCTAGCTACAAAACAAGTAGTGTCTCCAATGTATCTTGCTTCCAACAGGGTGAGTGGGCTTTTGGTTATCCATAATCGGGCCACTCTAGCTTCAACAACTACTCAACAATCCTTGATGAATGCTACCTGATCCTACACACACAAACATAAAGTAATTAGCAAAAAATGAGGGTTCCACAATGTGAACCCTCAAAAATGCAAACTAAAAACCCTAGATCTGAATAAATAAAACATGCAGAATCAAATAACATCAAATAAAAATGCATACAAATACTTACTTTGTTATTATATTGCTCTATTGCAGATTGATGGTAGGGTGCCCTGATGGCACTTGATGATCTTATGCGATAAATTTAGTGTATGGTTGTGGGGACAATAGGCTTGTGTCACCTAGAATGTAGGTGCACGCACCTATGGGATGAGGTAGGTGCTTGGTAGCGCCTATGGATTAGGGTTAAATCTATAGAAGTAGATCGGGGGGATGCGAAGGGCTCGGTGGATGAACGATAATGGTGATGGTGAAAATGGGATGCGAAGATGGCTGGAATCAAAAAATCCTAGGGCAAGCTAGGGTTTTGGGGAAGGATAGGCTAGGGCACAACCTACTCACAAGAAACTATCTCTCAAAAAGCAAGAGCTCTAATCAAAGCTAGTTCACACTAGTTAGCCAAAGTTCTAGGTTTTTCCAGGGGTTGAGCATTGAGAATGCTCCTATTTATTATCAAGCCTAGGGTTTTCTTAGGGTTTTAGCTTAACACTTTTGATCGTGTGGCTAATATTAAAGTGGATCCAAAGGCTGATATTAAACTTTAGGTGTGACACGGATTAAGGAAGATGGACGGCTGAGATTAGATCGGATCGGACGGCTGAGGTTAATTTGGCTTATAAATATATATTTTATAATAAATATATTAAAATATAATATAAAATATTATATTTAAATATAAATAATATAAAATAAATATAAATGAGTCAAATAGGGGTCAAAAAATGGCGGGAAAGGGCTAAAGTGGGCCATTGGATGGCGGGAAAGGCATGGAATGGCCAATTGAATGGCGGGAAAGGGTGATGGTGGACAAGTGGCTAGGATTTGGTGTCTACACAATGAAACACAATAGTGAAAAAATATATAAATAACATTGTTATATCCTAAATGCAGCATGCAAACTAAGATTTTGGGTTTGGGAGTGAATCTTGCCCCTAGACTTAACATAGCTAAAATCATGCCCTATACAAGATGATCGTGATTTTGGATCTATCAAAATCATACCCTATAAATATGGGGTGTGATTTTGCAAAATATCAAAGAAATAGTAGATCAAAGCAAAATGAACTACGATAGTAATGCAAATGAATAATATAAAATAATAAATGCATGAAACAACCTGGTGATAGCAAAAGATAAAAACAAGAGAATGAATATCTCCACAATATATTTGACTCCTCAAGGCTCCAAAACTTGTCCACCAAAGGCAATAAAATCAACAATGTAGAAAAAAAACACCATAAGATATTTTCCAAAAGAGCTTCTGATTTCCTTACTAGGTAGAATGCTTGGAATATTTAAAAAATTTAGCTTCCATGCCTTAACTTACCAAGAGAAAAGTGGTTAAGAATCCCTCTACTTATAGGTGTTTTGAAGATAAAGTGGGTAGAAAAACCCTAAGGAGGGACTGAATTTAAGGAAGTCGACCCAAAAGGTGGGTTTTCTAAGAGAAAACCCTAACTTGCTAAAATCGTGCCCTATAAGGACCGACCATGATTTCGAAAAAACTAGGAAAAAGAGAAATAAAAAGAGCAGAAGAAGGGCCCAAACTTGCACTTGGGCAAGTTGAAGGGTCTCTCTAAGGCTCTAGGGAAAATGACTCACTCATGTCTACATTATTTTAACCATTTTGAATAATTGTAGTATTCCAAGCCATAATAAAATTAAGCCATTATCTCATCGATACATTATTATTTTCACAATAAGGTATTAATTAATATTATTTATTGATATTGATTATTAACCATGATATTAATTTTAATAATTATTGGAGAGTATAATTATTAATACTTCATTAATATTAATCTAAATAAGAAAAGCCATAAAGTCATACTAGCATACAATATGGCTCACCATTATTTTATCCTTACGTGGTTGGCTCAATTTCTTTTAAGATAGCTTTGTGCTATCACCAAACCATTAAAGAGACTCATTGCATAAGTAACTTCCTATCCCAATGGTGTAACCTATCACAATGAAATGCATATACATGAAGGGCCTTTAGTTACCCTTGGGGCTATCGATGACCAGGTCATCACCATCATTTTCCAAAGTATTTATCTTTGTAGGTGGTTCACCCATATGATTCCACTAGAGAAAGCACCTCATATTGCATCCACAATTACATCAACAATATCATATTCTAAGGTTAAAAGAATAAAATCATCATACAATGGAACTATGCCATTCAATATTTACACCAAAACATAGTTCATTATCCAAAATTAGTTCTACCAAGGAGGGTTGTTACAAATAATATTTTAATGGATAAATAGACCCTTAATGGGTCGATAACCTAACTAAATGACCCCTATAAGGTGAAGGTAAGGTGTGGGTAGTTAAATCCAATGCAAGATAGGGGCTATAAATCCTCTCATCCCACTTTCTTCCTAAACTTTTACATTGGTCATTAAGAAAAGTGACTTGCATCCCTTTATCATCACATGAATTATGTAACATAATCATGCATGATGCACATGAGTATAAAAACCTATGCTCCTTACTTGGGTTGAACTTAATGATATCCTAATATCAAGCATTTCACTTAAAAATACTAATGAAATTGCCTGGCATCTAAGTGGATCACCCCAAAAATCGATCAATTTTTTAGCCCTCCACAATCCAAGTGAATCAATTAGTTATGCAAGCGAATCACTTATAAAATTAAGCTGACTTCTATTATACCAAAATAATTTCTAAGTCCTCCAAAGCAAGTAAATTGCTTGCTATTTCAAGAAAATCACTCTATTTTCTAAAAAAAAATTGTAAATTTTTCAACATAATCAAATTACTCCAATTTATGAGTGAATAATTTAAAATACAAGTGAATCACTCCATATTTTAGGACATAATTATTTTTTTATTTTTAGAAAACTTCATAGTTTGCTTCCATTTTCTCTATTTTTCATCTTGAATTGTCATGAAAACCACTTTTGCATCCATAAACCCTTGATTTCCCAAATCATACCTTGTATCATTGCCCTCCACTACTGTTGCTCCAACCACATCCAATTTACCATCACCTATACCTACACTTTAGGAAGAAGTTATACCATTAGGTGGCCAATAGAAAAGGAATATGGAAAAGAGAAAGAGACAAGAACCCATTCCTCCTAAAAGATCCAAGGAGTTTTATGATCATCCCTATCGAAGGGTTGAGGAGGGAACTACACATATTTAGTTCAAAAATTCAAGGAATACTTAAGGAGGTTAAACCTAGGTCTACAAACTAACTCGTAGAGTATAATTTGAATTTGGACATTTGTGCTAGCCATGAACCTGAAGAACACAAGCTTATACTGAGAGGGAGGGTGAACAATATAAGATCACTTTTTAATTTTCTTTCCCAATAAATATTATGCAATGTATAGATAGCAACATCAAAATTAGTAATCAAATCAATGCACAAATCACCACATACAATAGAGACACCAATCTTATGTGGTTCAACCAATGTGGGCTACTCCACAGAGAAAATATTTCACTAAAATTTCTTCAATCAATCTCTTGGAAATCCTTTCCCTATTACAATATTTATGTACCTTTGTCAAAAGGAGACACCAATCCCCTAATCAAGTTCATGGATCTCTTTCCATAGGAGAACTCCTTTCTCCTCTTGCTCTAGTTGGTGATATTCTAGAAGAAATGTTGTCCCCACTGCTCTGGCTAATGGATATTTATCCACTGAAGACACCTATTCTCACTTATTTGGCTTATATATTTCTATCCATTGGAGACTGTCATCCTTTATACTCTATCACCTTCAAATATCTATCTCAAATCTTCACTAAACATAGTCCTTCGGTCTAGCACAAATCTGCTCAATCTCTGTCTCTGATCTGGCACAAACCTATCCTCAAATCTGCACCAAAATCTATCCTCAAATCTGCACTAAACACAATCCTTCGGTCTAGAACAAATCTATCCTCAATATCTGTCCTTAAGCCTTAACACAAAGCTTGACTTAATCAAAAATCAACTTTGCCAAATCTACCACAAACCTTAACTCAAGGTTTGAATAAATCAATCAATAAAATATGCTCACAAGTCTTCTCAAATACTTGTCTCAATTATAACTTGTAAGCTTCCACAAAATCTCACACTAATCTGTCCACAAGTCCTCTCTAGAACTTGTCCAAATCTTCTCAATAAGTCCTCACTAGAACTTGTCCAAATTTACTCAATAACTCCTCACTAGAACTTATTCAATTTTGCTCTCAATCTGTATTGTAAGCTTCCACAAAAGCTGCCACAAATCTATCCACAAGTCTTTCCAAAGACTTACCTCAAATCTCCTCAACAAGTCCTCACTAGAACTTTTCCAATTTCATAGAAACATAAAGAGAATTTTTAGAGACTCAATATGCTTCACATTCATCACAATGCTCAATCACTTTCAATCACTCTTTTAGAAACATATAGAAAATTGTTAGAGACTCAATATGCTTCTCATTTACCTCAATTCTCAATCACTTTCAATCACTCTTTTAGAAACATATAGAGAATTGTTAGAGACTCAATATGTTTCACACTCACAAACTCTCAATCACTTTCAATCTATCTTTTATCATAGAAACATATAGAGAATTGTTAGATACTCAATATGTTTCACACTCATCAACACTCAACCTCTTTCTCAAATCCTAGTTCAAGTTCTTTACTCAACTAGCCACTTCAACATAACAATGATACGCATGGTCTTTGCAAACCCTAGTTCAAGTTCACTCAACTTAATCACTTCAACAACAATGCTTATAAAACAAGGTTTTATCAACAACTCTTTATTCCAAAAAACCTTGAAGCATTAATTCAAAACACACTTAACAATTCTTACCAAACAATCCTTTTCACTCCAAATTTACATTCACAACATTCAACAAACACTCACTAGGAAGAATATGTCCATACCTTTATTTTATGTAGAAGTGACCTTGGAAACTTGTCTAAATCACAATTTCCTTCTTTTTCCAATCTCAATAGTTAGATGATAAAATATCACAATTTCTCACAAAATAATTCTCAATTACAAAAATAATCGAACTTAATTACACCTTATTTCTCCTTAAAATAATATCTAACACCACAAAAACACTTCTTCCAAAACTCTAACTCATCAAAAGAGCCTCTTAACAATTTAATTTCATCATAACCCTTTTTAGAAATATATCTAAAAAATAATCCAAACTCTACTTATGACTCCCTACTCAATATTGCATTTTACTTAAATAACTCACTTTATAACATAATGCAATAAATCAATTTCCACTTTTCTAAGGTGAAACAAAATTACCCTTGCTAAAATTAACCTTTCAACACTTAGGTTAATATCAAAACTTACTTGCACCTTATCCATCCAACAACCTTAGCATATGCAAAATAAAATAATTTAAAAAAAATTATTACCCGCTTTGCAATAGGCGAGATTTGAACTTGCACCAAATGCTTCAATAGCGCCTTGGTCGTGACTTCCACACCGTGTGAGCCACATGCTCCCTTGATGCTCTAAAGCACAATGTGTGCTTTGACCGCTTCACACTCCTCTAGAGCCTTTGGCTCTTTCTTCAACATGATGTCTGCCTCAAACCTTGCACTTCGAAGGTGCCTTTAATTTCGCACGAGCTCTCTTCAACGAATATTGCGGATGCATTAATAGAATTTCCCAAACTAAGGTTTGGCTAAGGTATAAATACCTTATGCCCTTGTTCCCATGCATGTCGACGGGGACAAATTTTTTGGGGGTCGGTGCTTATGTTTTAACTACAAAATATTTAATTTATAATTATTTAAATTCACTAGAATCTAAATATTATAAATTAATATTTAAATATTTTGGCTTTATTGAATATAAAAGCCTCCTTAGGTTTTAATAAAAACATTTTATTTTTTTTAACCATGGTTTTAATAAAAACCTTTTACTTTTCCAATCCATGGTTTTAATGAAAACCCTTCTACTTATGCTTCACATAATATTAAAAATAAACACTATGAAGCTCTTTTGCCATCAACATTTTGCATTGCTCCTTTTGACCTTTTGGCATCAACGGTATCTTATTCCTTGACATCAATGACAACTTCATTCCTTGACATCAATGACAACTTTGACTCAAAATATCCAACAATCTCCCCCTTTGTATTTGATGGCAACCCAATAAATTTTTACCATTTTCTTGAACTTTTCATTTTGCTCCCCCTAACTCAATGCTCTCTCCTTAAACCAAATATCTCTTCCTTACTCAAATATATCCCCCTTTGACATCAATGGAAAAGGGTCACCTTTGGGGTTCGGGGCTAAGAATGAGTCTCTTAGCTTAGCCCCTCCCCCACCTTCTCTTGAGGTGGTTAATTCTAGGGTGGGAGTATTTATACTCCCAACAAGCACTGGTCTTTACCTTTGTCCTTTTACCTTCTCATTTGATCCTTCTGATTCCTTTGATTGTTCCTGTTCAAGTCCATGTTCATGTTCATGTTCATATTTCTATTCTTGTTCCTATTCTTGTTCATGCTTGATTGTGGAATGTCTTATCTACACCATTTTTTTGTATGTCCATCCTTATTGCACTTATAACACTTAATGTTATTATTCCTTGGAGGTGCAAATGTCTTAGGAGTTTTCCTAGTGAAGCCATATCCTTTTATGTCATGAACCCTACAATTCATTGCCTTGTGATCAAATATATTACATGAGTAGCAACACCCATGGAAAAGTTGCATGTTCTTTAAGTTCCCATATTCATGTGTCCTGCATTGTGAAGCCATGTGCCCAAATCTATGACATGAGAAACATCATCCATTTAAGTTTCCTTACCTTGACCTCATTGGTCTCTTAGTCTCTCTTAAACTATTTTGATTGGTGTTCCATACATTTCTTATTTATGCATTGTTCCTTTCCTTGTTGAACTTTCTGTTGTCCAACTCATCCTCAGAAGTCTCACTTTCTCTTACATTGTCTTATTCTAAAGTTTCTTCTTATTTAGAAATTGAGGCTGACTCTTCTTTTTGTTACTTTTGAGCCTATTAAAAACCAAGACTTGTTTTATTTGTTAACCTTATTTTTCTTAGCCAATGACTTTTTTAGATCCTCTATAAGCTTTCCTCTCTCTTCATCACATTCTTGAAATTGAAACTCAGGTTGGGATTTTTTCTTTCTTACCTTATTTAAAGTTTTAAGAGCATAAATAAGCTCTCCCTCAAGATCAAATCCTCATTTTTATGATTCTTCCTATATTTGTCTGCCTTTGTCAACATCTTCATTATTTTCTGACTTGTCTTCTATAGGATCACCTTCTTCTAGAACCATTAGAATATTCTCTTCTGGTCCTTCAAGTGTATCTTCATATTCATCATCACTAAAACTAGAACGATTCCTTGTACAACTATCTTCAAGATGTCCAAAATTACCACATCTAAAACACTTGAGAATTATTGGTGACTTTTTATTAACTTCTTCTTTTTCTTCTATCATAAATAAGACTTCATATTCATCATTATATAAGAAATTATTATCACTATCACTTGAGTACTTACTTGCCTTGCCTACATAGTAGCTCCTCTTTTGTCTTTGAAAGAAATTCCTTCCTTGTTTGCCTTGTCCATCCTTGCCTTTCTTTTGGTACTTGTATATTTCTTATTTCCTGTTCCTGTGATCCTGTTTTGCTTCATCATTGTTATTTTTACCTTCTTGAAAATCAGTTGCATAGTGACCATACTTTCCACAATTGAAACATCTAATAGATTTTGCATCTTTAAGTCTTCTTGAATCCTTATTCCTTTTGCTATAATTAGCTTCTTCATCACTGGATGACTCATTGCTTGATTTTGACTTCTTATCCTTTGTCTTCTTAATTGCTTTGAAGGTTACTTCCTTCCAAATATTAGGTTCCTCTTTTGTTCTTAACTCAAAGGCTGTGAGAATACCAAGTAGCATATCTCTTGTCAAAGAATCACCATCTTTTGATTCTTCTATAGCAAAAATATTTTCACTAAATATTTTTGGAAGAGATCTTAAGACCTTATCACAAACATTTGATTCTTCAACATTAAGTCCAAGTCCTTGCATGGCATTAACAAATTCATCTACCCAAAGTAGATAAGTACTAATATTTTCCTCATCCTTCATTCTTAACTCTTCAAATTGCCCTTTGATATTTTGTATCTTTGCCTTTTGACACTTTTATCTCCTTCATATATGCTTTGCAACATATCCCATATTACTTTTGCATCTTTACAATGCATAAATTTTACTAATTTTGTTCTATGCAAACCTATCAAAATTGCATTCATTGCTTTTGAATTATAATGCTATAGAAGCTTACCTTCCTTATCTATAGATGGATCAGCTGGTGGTATGTATCCTTTTTCAACTTCTTCCCAAAATTCATTTCCAAGTGCCATCAGATGAATCTTCATTCTCATACTCCAAAATATATAATCACTTCCACCAAATATTGGTGTTGAATTATTGGAAGACACAATATTAGAATCCATTGTGTTCTTGAAAGCTTTTCCTTCAAGCTATTAAACCCTTTCGAAGGAACCCGCTCTTATACCAATTGAATAACACAAGCTTATACTGAGAGGGGGGTGAACAGTATAAGACCACTTTTTACTTTTATTTTCCAATCAATATTATGTAATGTATAGATAGCAATATCAATAGTAGTAATCAAAGCAATGCACAAATCACCACACACAATAGAGACACCAATTTTACGTGGTTCACCCAATGTGGGCTACTCCACGGAGAAAATATTTCACTAAAATTTCCTCAATAAATCTCTTAGGAATCCTTTCTTTATTACAATATTTATGGACCTCTGTCCAAATTAGAAACCAATCCCCTAATCAATTTTGTGGATATCTATCCACAAGAGATCTCCTTTCTCCTCTTGCTCTGGTTGGTGATCTTCTAGAAGAACTATTGTCCCCACTGCTCTGGCTAATGGATCTCTATCCACTGAAGACACCTATCCTCACTGCTCTGGCTTATGGATATCTATCCACTAGATAATATCATCCTCTATACTCTATCACCTTCAAAGATCTATCTCAAATATACACTAAACACAGTTCTTCGGTCTAGCACAAGTCTGCTCAATCTTTGTATTTGGTCTAGTACAAACCTGTCCACAAATCTGCACCAAACTCTATCATCAAATTTGCACTAAACATAGTCCTTCATTCTAGCACAAATATATCCTCAATATTTTTCCTCAAGCCTTAATACAAAGCTTGACTTAATCTCAAATCAACTTTGCTAGATCTGCCCCAAACATTAACTCAAGGTTTGAACAAATCAATCAATCAACTCTACTCACAAGTCTTCTCAAAGACTTGTCTCAATTCTACCTTGTAATCTTCCACAAAAACTCACATTAATCTATCCATAAGCCCTCTCTAGAACTTGTCCAAATCTGCTCAATAAGTCCTCACTAGAGCTTGTCCAAATCTACTCAATAATTCCTCACTAGAACTTATCCAATTTTTCTCTTAATTTGTATTGTAAGCTTCCACAAAAGCTCACACAAATTTGTGCATAAGTCTTCTTAAATACTTATCTCAAATCTACTCAGCAAGTCCTCTCTAGAACTTGTCCAATCTCATAGAAACATAAAGAGAATTGTTAGAGACTCAATATGCTTCACATTCGTCACAATGCTCAATCACTTTCAATCACTCTTTTAGAAACATATAGAGAATTGTTAGACACTTAATATGCTTCTAATTTACCTCAATGCTCAATCACTTTCAATCACTCTTTTAAAAACATACAGAGAATTGTTAGAGACTCAATACATTTCACACTCACAAACTCTCAATCACTTTCAGTCTCTCTTTTATCATATAAATATATAGATAATTGTTAGGGATTCAATATGTTTCACACTCATCAACACTCAACCTCTTTCTCAAATCAATTCAAAATATAGAACAATTTGTTTCATAAAACTTGAACTATCACTTCACACATCCACTTGACTAGGCTCAACCAACTCTACTCAACCAGTCACTCAATGGAATAATCCTTGCTCACAAACCGTAGTCCAAGCATATGAACACTAACTCAAATGTTTCCAACAATGCTTATTGTAGCACCTTAAATTTGATCCATTTCCATAAGAACACAAAAATATTAGAAAAATATCATGTTTGCATTTATTACCTCAAAATTTGTGCTGCTTTGACGAGATCATACTATGATCAGTAAAATTGTAGTATGACCTCCAAAATCGTAGCACGATTTCAATCTTACGGTCCTTACGATCGGTGTATGATATCGTCGATCGTAATACAATCTTGCCCTGAAAAATAGAAAATTTAAAATAAGAAAATGACAAAGTTAGTTAAACAGTTTTTTGCCTCCACCTATGAACTATGCGAGAAGTATGGGATCGGATCCATTCGGCCTCACCTAGCTTAGAGTAAATTTTAACAAATTTGCTCTCCTCCCTATTCTAGACACTCCTCCCTACTTATTTAACCAGACCCCTCCCTCCGTAATTCTCCCTAGCTCTCTGCATTTAGAAAAACTTAGTTTAATTTTGCATCGTAACGCTCGTTATTTCATTATTGCAGGATCATAGTATTTCATCACAGATTAGAGGATTTCATCACAGACCGGAGGATACGATATTGCAATCATAGTACAAATGTGCAAGTTCAAGATACAATCTCATCCAGAACGCTATGATATCGCCTGTAATTTTCTTGGGGGCAACTCCGAGTTCTAGTTTGCGTATTCTGACCTTTCTTCGTTTGATTTACACTTCATTTAGCATTTTTATCATAGGATATATTAGATTAAATCATTTGCATTCTTGGAGTTCACCTAAAATCTCATGTAATTGCATGTTTTAGGTAATTAGATGCATTTATATATCAATTACTATTATTGTTACTGTTAAGTAGTGTTTAATAGATCATAATCATATTTGCAAAGACAATAATTTATGTTCTTTACCCTCTATAAAAGCATTTGTTGTCTTCTGTCAAAATTAGATTTGTCTTTCTGTGATCGAAATAAGATCTCGATGATCGTAATATGATATTGCAAAATCGTAATACGATATTGCCTTGAACTATACAAAACTAGGTTGCTTACAAATTTCAAAACCTACATCAGACATCCAGATACAGGTACGGTTTAAAATCTCTTCATAGGCATTGCATTAATTTATACATTCTATTTTTTGTATTCTTTTGTCTACATTTGAAGTTAAAGGTGCATGTAGCTTAGTTTAGTTTGCATATTGGCCAAACTTAGGTATGTGTGATTTGATTAAAAAGAACCCATCAAAAAAAATCCTGAAACCTAGGCTCAGAAATAGCCATAAATGTTTCCTGGTGAACCCAAAACCCATTCATCAAAAAATCACCATACATAGAAGGTACACTTAAGTACCTCTATTTTGAGGTGTAGACCATCCATTCTCCCATTCCCCTCTGAGGCATGGATCCATCAGCCTTGAGGAAAGGAGTGTGAGAAATTTTGGGCTACAATTTGAAAGCACCATAGAAATACAACGTACCAATATGATGCAAACAAAAATGGATACAGATGCTAAGTCCTATGAATGCATGAAGGAAATGACATAGAAACAAGATGTAAGCAAACAAAGTAGGGCCTATTTTATTGATATTGCTTTTAATCTAATTACAATGCACCCCTTCTAGGGCTCAAAATGTGTGATACAATTTGTTACCTCAATGGATGCACGGATGGAGCCGCACTTCCAAGGTCGGACGGTACGCTTCCAGCATCTTCCGTGTGCCCACATTCAAAGTGGGCATGCTAAAGGTTGCCAGTGCTTGTGTCCATGTGTTTTTCATTCCTTTCTACACCTCTTGTATTCTTTGTGGTGAGATCCTACACACAAAAAAACAACAAATCATTAATAGCATATGCGTATGTAGAGAAACATGCAATCCCCAAGGCCTCCAGCGGGCGCTTGTGGAATATCAATGATAAGGTTGATATATCAATTACAGAATAACTTATGAATGTAAAGGAAAACATCTATAGTTGGTATCACCTGATATTGCATCGAAGCGACATCGGATGGCCCCGTTATGCACGTTTTCCCGTCGGGGGCCTCTTAAAGGTGAACGCTCCAATGTCCCACCTATGCTCATCCAAATCACCTAAAACTCATAGGTTAGGTATTATGTGTGATTTTAAGACTATCCAGATGCTCATAATCTGCCTATCCTACCCATATTTTCCTATATGTGACAGGGGCGCCCTATGAGGTAGTTAACACATAAAATGATAAAACTACAGTCAAATCATGTCATAATGCAATGAAAATTTAACAGAGGCATTATAATATCATTAGGGACCTATTTAAAAAATAATAGTAAGAAAATCATGCATAAATTTCTAATCACTCCGGGGCGGGGCGTTGGGGAGGGGCGTTGGGGACTATAACAAAACTTGCAAAAAGTGACCCTGCAAATGTCCCATCCAGAGGCCTCCAAAACTCCTGCAAACTTGGGGTTAGACAAAAAGCAGCATTTTGAGATGACCCAGAAGGTCAAATTTGGCATATTTTTCCTAGGTTATCCTATACATGAAGGCACTCCCTACAGGTTAGTAAACGCATAAAAAAGACAGAAACTAGGTCAAATCATGTTAGAAAGCAATGAAACTTGGACTGCAGCATAAGTACATAAAATAAATGAGAATGCAAAAATAATAGTAAAGAAATCACGCATAGATTTCTAATCACTCCAGGGTGGGGTGATTAGGATTGCAGCAGTTCGAGGGGCACCCGGGGGTGGGACGCCCACCGTTTAGGGGCTAGGTTTGACACCAATCCAAGTGGGATGGGTCTAAAACCTCCTAAGGGGTTGTGTCAATGAGTTTGGGGTGGGATTATGTCTGATTTCTTGGGTTTTGGGTCTAGATTTCATTCCTGCTTCACCCGATAACCTCTCTTCAAAAAAAGAAATTAGGGATGTAGGAAGGACAAAGAGGAATGGGGTTATAGTTCGGCAGCACTTCCTTGCTCCAAATGCTCTAGCTCTGTTCTCCTTTTGGGTTTAGGAGGCTCAAATTTTTATAGACCTAGGGGTATCATTTGAATGCGCATGCGAGGGCACCACTTGGCTCATTATGCCCTTTTTTGGGAGAGAGAAGATTCTTCCATGATTAGGGGCTTATTGATTGAGGCCTCCATGATCAGGGTAGGCTCTCTCTTTGATTTGAAACATTCCCTCGCAATTGCATGCCCTGAAGGTGAAGTTGGGTGGTGTATTTGGGCTACCATTTGTCAAGGCTTGAATTTTTACTAATCAAACCTGCTACTCGTCCCACCATGGAACGATTGCTGCTAATCGTCCCAGGGTGGGACGAATAGGATTCTAATCATCCTAGGGTGGGACAAATAGGGAGCAAAGTGCTTAAAAGATGCAAAACTGACCTCTGACCTTCCAAAACTAATTTGGGAGTGGTTAGGACCATTGTTTGACCTCTGGACCATTGAAAGCACGAGATTCCGAAAGATTGAAAGGAAAACTAATGCGATGTATTCAAAACCCAAAGTTAACGCTTAAGGTCCTATAAAGTGAAATGCATGAAATGAAAGAAAAGAGACGAATTTAAATGAGATAAAAGGAAGTATAGAAAGCACAACCCTTTTTATTTATACTCTTCCAATTCGGTTACAAAGACGTCTCCTCCCTTTTAGGGGGTAGGAGCGTTAACATAGTTTCAATTACAATCATGGATTTAGTGTTCCTCCTTCCGCGTGCCCACATGTGAAATGGGCGGGCCAAAGTGTTGTCGCCGCTGGTATTGATGAATCTTTAATCCTTGCTGCTCCTCCTGCGTTCAAAGAAACAACAAATCGTCAGTAGCACCTGTGTATGATAATGAAACTCGCAAATCTGAAAGAGTACTGTTAATGAATATAAAAGATAAATATAACGATGATTAAAATGAATCTAAATAGACTAAAAATTTGATAGAAGCATAATCATGTAACTAGCAAAATACTGCAAAAGAAACAGTCACCAAATTCGATACAGATCCGTATTCATTTTGGGGTGGGACGAATAAACCTGCAATAGTTTGGTATTCGTTCCGGGGTGAGACGAATAAACCTGCAATAAGGCAAGGGGTGCCCGAAGGCAAACCACCCGCCGGTTGAGACTTTGTTTCGACACCAATCCGCTTGGGATGAGTCCGAAACCTGTGGTGATGTGTTGTCGACAAATTGGTAGGATATTGTGGCCAAAAAAATCGGGTTTTGGGTCTTGATTCGTGCCTCCAAAAGTCACCCAATAACCTCCCTTTCGATTAAGAGATTATGGATGTAAAAGCACAAATCGTAAGTAAGTAAAAGGGCAGCACTTCGTTGCTCAAAATGCTCCTTCTCTCGTATCTCTTTTGGGTGGGAAAACTCCCCAATTTATAGACCTTAGGGTCTCTTTGTTTGAATTGCGCATGCGAGGGCGCCACTTGAGTTTGCATGTCCGATTTTGAGAGAAAAGCTAACTCCCTATTACAAAATCGTCTTGCATGATGTTTCTAAAATAAAGACACTCATTACTGAAGTCTTTCTTCTCGAATAAAATCTAGTCCTCGCAATTGCATGGCCTGAAGCCTCAGTTAACTGGCGGAGTTGCCGAAGTTTGACTTTTTTTTGCCAGTCAAACATTCTATTTGCCTCACCCTGGGACGAATTTTGTATTCGTCCCTGGGTGGGACGAACAGAGAGTAAGGTGCCAAAAATGTGCCAAATTGACCTTTGACCTCTAAAACTACTTTTGGAAGTGGTTAGGACCACTGTTTAACCTCTGGGGGCTGCCCTAGGGACTGTTTGTGTCAATGCGATCAGCGCTCGTTGTCACGTAATCGGATTGGTGTTGTTTTGGTGTCTACAGATGCCCCTTTTTGGGAAGCGCTGTGCAAGGCGCAGCATCGAGCAAAAATAGATAACCAAAGCACTAATGATTAGGGTTTCTCAGTAACCTAACCAACTCTTGATGCCCCAAGTATGGAAAGGGCACGCATTCTTGAATCCTTGCTTCGACGAGCTAAGGAACTTAAATCAAGTATTAACCTGGTTCGGTGAGGTATTACTTGAACTTGGACATTGATCAATCATGAATAGGCAAAGGGCGCAACCTTTTGTCTATGGGAACCTTGAGTTCATGATTCATGAATGCCAAGTGTTTGATCAGCTTGTGATAATTGCTTGTTTGCTGCCCCAAGCAGGGGCGCGATTGTCTTTGTCAATGATCCTTTGAATGCGTGTCATTTCCAAGATTGGGTATATTGTTGTTGATTGGCGACTAAGTGTGACTACCCCCTCAAGCGACGAATCGATGAGGGAATGACCGACATGAGAAAAGCGATGAGTCGCTTGACCCAAGATGACTTAGGTAAGGGTGCCTTCAGTTGTTTACCATTGAATGTGAAAGCAGTTTTCGAACATTCTGACCTATTTTTGGTGGGTTTTAACCCTTTTTGTGACGCATTTTGGAGCTGAAATTGGCAAAAATCCGTCTTCCCGTGGAGCGGTCCAGCTATGGTAGCCTTCTTAGGGAGTAGGATAGTGACAATTTGTAACCCCAATATCTATTTTGGATGCCAATAATGTCAAGCGCAAAAGCGCCTTCGTTCAACAATGTTATTACTATTTTTGGATGGGTTTTGACCCATTTTGGTGACGCCATTTGGGGATGAAATTCTCAAAAATTCGGCTTCCCGTGGAGCGGTCCGGCTATGATAGCCTTCTTAGGGAATAGGATAGTGAGGATTTGTGACCCCGACATCGGTTTTGCATGCCCGAAATGTCCAGTGCAAAAGCATTCTGATCGGACACTTTTAGGGCTTGTTTTGGTGCATTTTTTTGCTATTTTTGAAATTTTTGCTCTGTATTCATCCCAGGGTGGGATGAATTCCTATTTAGTATTCATCCCAGGGTGGGACGAGTGCTAACTAGAGCTCATCCTAGGGGGAACGAATACAGGCTCAAAAAGCCTTTTTAAAGGCCAAACCTGAGTTTTGGGCTCATTTGCATTTGTTTTTCTAGGCAATTTGGAGCTCTGAGGAGGAGGAGGTCAATTCTATGAAGCGAAGCGCTACGGAATTTTTCTTATGACCATGAGTGCACACACCGGATCGAGCGGCAGAGCCGAAGCACTACCAATGAGTGCCCTTCCTCTCTATTTTTTTGCTTTGCAATTGAAAAATCGTAATTTGTTTATTTCTTTTTTTTTTTTTTTTTTTTATGGTTAAAAATGAAAAACCCTAGTTGATGAACACGTAACTAAAAACTTAATTTAACCCTAGTTTAAACACAGATCAAAATTTTAAGTGAAAACTGAACTTAGAAAGTTAGTTTAGAACAGAACTTAAAAACTACGTTGAACCTGAATGAAACCAAAAGCTAAACTGTAAGTTAAAAAATGTAGAGTAAAACTAACGAAAAGCGTAGCGTGAACCCTAGTTGATAATTTTTGTAATTTTTTTTGGTATTTATTTATTTAATATAGTTAAAAACCTTAGAATTACTAGACAAAAATAATTTTGTAAATGTTTTTTTTTTTTTTAATTTATCAGTTAGGATTAGAAACCCTAGGCTGACAAATTAATTTTTTAATTTTTATTTTTTTATTTAATCGTTAGATTAAAAACCCTAGGTCTGACAAATTAATTTTTTTAAAGTGTTTTTTTTTTTGAATTTATCAGTTAGGATTAGAAACCCTAAGACTGACAAATAATTTTTGAATTTTGTGCTTTGTTTTTGGCTATACAGTTTGAATGCATTATTTGTATATACATGTTAGAGTTGTACAATTTTTCATTGTTTTTAATGTTTTTGTGTTGTTTTCTTTCGCAGGTTGTGAAGAGCCGGCACCGGGTGCCTACTATTTTCTTGAAGCGCATGCAATCGACCTTGGCTGACTGGGATTGGCTTGACGCCCTTGGGCTCAAGTAGGTGACTCACCTGGAGCCGATAGTCGAGGATCGGGCCTATCTGATGGCCCTGATCAATCTATGGGATCCCTAGACTAATACCTTCCATCTCCCAATAGGGGAGATGACGATGACCTTGGAGGATATCTATCGAATTCTTTGGATTCCAATAGACGGACTGTCGATCCGGACGACGCCACGGGATCGGAGGACAGCGACACTGATACGCTATTTTGGGCATGGGGAGGAGTTGGGTGTGGAGACCCCAGTGGAGAGGGTAGAGATCGACTGTCAGATGGGTGGCATACTGGTTCGATGGTGGTTAGAGAAGGGTGTGTTGGGAGTGAGGCATGCATTACTCATGGGCCTCATTTCCAACATGCTGCTTCCTGACTCTTCGAGTGCGAGGTTCCCATGGAACCTGCTAGAGGTGGTGTTCAGGTTGGTGGAGTGTCCGACAGACACACCGATGATTATGAGATGGGGACAGACTCTACTAGCACAACTTTATGATGAGTTGTACGAGGTCCGCTATCGAAAGTGAAAGGGGATCAGTTGTAGCTACTTGTTGCAGTGTTGGGCTTGGCAGCACATAGTAGTGGAGAGGCCTATGAGGCTACCCTGGATGACTCGGGGGAGATGGCAGACCGAGAGATTGGATACGGGGTATTATGGTAGAGGTCAGAGGAGCAGGGTCAGAGTCGATGATGGGCAGGTGTCGTAGGGCATTATGTCGATGCCTTCGCTTGGCTTACTCCAGGGGAGGTGTTCTGGCGCCCCTATCGAGACTGTCCAGCCTGGCCTGAGGCTGGAGAGTGGCTTCAATGGGTACGAAGGGAGCGATGGCTGATTGGGAGGCATGGGACTGAGCAGGAGTTGTTCCCATACGATCGAGTCACACGATAGTTTGAGGTGCACCAGGGGATGCCTGGTGAGCCCATGGTCTATCAACATTGGGGGGATGAGAGGACTCTGGATCGGCCAGTCATTGCACCACTTGGCGAGGATTCAGATACGATGATTGACATCCCAAATGTGGATGACGTTGGGGTTACTACTGAGTATGAGTAGTGGTGGACCTTGCGACAGTGGAGAGGCGAGGGGCCGCTTGGTGGTGAGAGGCAGCGATGGTGCAAAGGCACCAGATGAGGGTTGGGGAGTTCCACATGATGATGCAGACATGGTAGAGGTTGAGGATGTTGGAGGGGATTTTGGGGTACCGGATCAGTCGGAGATGTAGGACGTCCCGGAGCAATGGGAGCCAGAGTAGGCTGCTATCCTGGATTCACCTATGCCTCAGGCAGGTTCGGAGGATGTGGAGGCGAGGCACAGAGATAGCATGATTGGAGGAGCTACTATGGAGGTGATATGGGGAGCTAGGAGAGGCTTTGTAGGAGAGAGATCTCTTGTAGACTCAGCTAGCAGAGTGGGAGACCGCATGGGCTGCGTCCCACCGACAGGAGGGGGATACCGATGCTGCACGAGAGAGGGATCTACTGCAGATGCAGCTAGCACAGCGCGATGATGTAGTAGCTTACTACCATCGATGAGAGGTAGAGTGGGATCAACGAGAGTCAGATTGGCTTCGAGTCGGCATCGAATGGATATGGAGGGAGAGATCATCCGCCTGGGTGGGCGGTTACCTGAGCCTCCTAGAGGGGGTTCTTCATGGAAAACGAGAGACAGCGATACTAAGCAGTCAGCATCATCCCATCATCGATGGCTAGATGAGGGGGCACTAGTAGGCGTGATGCAGGGGCGAGCAGCAGTCACCCTGAGAGGTCCCATAGGACCCACACCACGGGGGGTAGTTCCCGTCGCACCGATCCTGCGTGATCATGGTGGCCGACGCCCTAGGCTTGGGGGTTTTTGAGTTTTTGGTTGTTGTTGCGGGGTCAGAGGACCAGTTTATTTGTAGCCTACGGGCATTTTTGATGATATATATACAGATGACTCTTGTTTTTGGTTTTTATGAACTTTTCATGGTGTGTTTTTATGGACATGTATTTACATTGATGGTATGCAAATGCTTGTATAAATGCGATGGTTCTAATTTGTATGATGTGTGCATATGGAATGAATGAAATTATTTGTTGATTACTTGTCGATACACCTTAGACTGTACAAGACTTGACTGACTTGTTGAACTAATGGGATGACTGTGTGGAATAACTTTGCATGTGAAAACTTTGTTTTTGTATTGTGCATATTTTTTGATGATGATGTATGGAATAAAATGTACCAGTTGTTATAATGTAGTTAAGCTTTTCCGAGATTCAGATATTTTAACTAACTAGCCAAGATTGTGCATTTATCTCGCAAGACTTTTGAACAAGGTATAAATCCAACTTGGAGGTTAACCAAGTTATTTCACATCCCTGTGTGTGCAATTGAGTTCGTTTATGTGGTATTTGTCAGGATACCGCCAGTGCCAGATAGGCTATCAACCAAACCTGTACTGAGGATCACCTAACTAGCTCCACTAACTCCGTTGTTGGATTTAGCAAGATTAATCCATGGGACAATCTAGGGTACCATAAGCTAGCTCATCCACATGCAAACATTGGTCTGCTCACACGCAAAGCTAATGTGACAGACATATCGTCATGCGGGTAGGATACCGCCATTGCCAGGTAGGCTATCCACCAAACCTGTAATGAGGATCACCTAGATGGTTTTTGAATGCTGAGAATTCCAGGGATTCAAGTTCAGGTTTTTTATCGGTTCAATGGTTTGGGATATTTGCTCGTATACAAAGTGATGAAAATCACTATTTATTTTGTTCTTTGTTTTTTTTGTGTTCTTTTGAGCAAGGATTTTGAATAGTGGTGATAACCACTATTATTTGATTTGGCTTTTGAGCTTTGTAAGATTGGGGAATAACATTGATTCTTTTAGGCCTTGGGGATGACTACCCATCCTTGGCAGGGACGTGTAGTACGAATCCTTATGACTTTGGGAACCAACGGGTAGTATGGAGATTAGGAAGTGAGGGTATTGATCTTTTTAGGCCTTGGGGATGACTACCCATCCTTGGCAGGGACGTGTAGTACGAATCCTTACGACCTGAGAGACCAAAGGTGATTGTGATGATGGCTTGTGGAAATGGTTTTTTTTTTTTTGGAATGGTCATTGATTCTTTTAGGCCTTGGGGATGACTACCCATCCTTGGCAGGGACGTGTAGTACGAATCCTTACAACCTTAGGAACCAATGATGATTTTTGAATTTTTGGTAGTGATGGAAACCACTATTGATTAGGAGGAATGGATGGGGAAGAGCTTGTCCTTTTGTCAATTCTCAGCATTCTTGAACCATTCGCACAGGGGGATGAACAGGCTAATCTTTCACCGATGGTACCCTAGACTGCTTTGTAGGTTTCTCTGGCGTTCACACAACTTAGGAATTATTTTATGTGTGTAAATTTGTGTAGGGATATTACATAACGAGGTGTGACCCAAGTAAAATTTTCCTATGTAAAATCTGTTTGATTGTGTACAATTTTTGGCTAGAAAGGTAAAGACAACTGAATGACGAAAACCCTAAATACATTAGGAGACAACTGACTAATGCTAAAAAAATGGGATGGTGTGATGCGGGATGTAAGCATTGATAAAATTGATGTGATGTGGAAGATGATGGGATTGTCAAGTAAGGACAGTCTATGGTGCTTTTGACTTGTATAACCAACAAATATGCAATGTATGAATATGATGCCTAATGCAACCTATATTTTTGTATTTTTGATGTTTTATGAGTATGCATGGAATGAAGATGCAATTTTTTTTTTATTTTTGATGATTTTATTGTTTTTTGTTTATTTTTGAAGATTTATTGTGACCAAGCGGTTATGGTAACCCTTGGAGCTTTTGGTGTGACCAAAGGGTTTATGGATACCTTTGGGGCATTTGTGGGGTTGACCAAGCGATTATGGGAATCCTTGGAGCTTTTGGTTTGACCAAAGGATGTATAGACACCTTTGGGGCATTTTGGGGTTGACCAAGCGATTATGATAATCCTTGGAGCTTTTGGGTTGACCAAAGGGTGTATGGACACCTTTGGGGCATTTTGGGGTTGACCAAGCGATTGTGAGAATCCTTGGAGCTTTTGGTTGGACTATGGCTCTCTAAATGTGGAATGGCCTCAAATGAATGATGTTCAAGGGTTCGAGCTCCTTGATTCCTTCAAGAGAGGCAAGCCGGTAAGTTCTAGGTCCTATTCGACTATCAATCACATAAGGACCTAACCAGTTTGCTGCAAACTTGTCCCTCAGATGGGACGGTAAATTAGAATTTTGTTGGTTCTCCTTTAAGACCAAATCTCCAACCTAAAAATCCCTTAGGTGAACCTTCATATTATATGCTCTCTTAAGTCGCTCTTGATAGATACGCAAATGCTCGAGAGCATTGACGCGTCGTTCGTCAAGCAACGTAAGTTGATCTAACCGGGCCTGCCACGTAGTGTCATCATCGATGAACTCTTGCATTGATATGCGTAGCGAAGGGATTTCCAACTCAAGAGGCATGACAGCCTCGGAGCCATACACCAGCAAAAATGGAGTTGCCCTAGTGGGCGTCCGAATACTAGTGCGATAAGCCCATAGGGCAAGCGGGATCTGAATGTGCCAATCCTTATGATTATCTATGACAGTATTTTTGAGGATGGCGATGAGCATTTTATTAGATGCCTCTGCTTGCCCATTTGCCTACGGATAATAGGGTGTTGAAAAACTATGCTGAATTTTGTACTTTGTGGTCAAAGCATGCACATCTTTGTTCTTGAAGGGTGTCCCATTATCCGAGAGGATCTTGGATGGAATACCAAAATGACATATGATATTATGCAAAATAAACTCCGCAATGCGGGGTCCAGTCATAGAGGTTAACGGAATTGCTTCCACCCACTTGGTAAAATACTCTATGGCTATAATGATAAATGTGTGATGACCCGACGACGCAGGGGAGATCTTTTCGATTAGATCAAAGCCCCACTATAAAAAAGGCCAAGCCGATTGGATCGGTTGCAAGGCCTGAGAAGGTACGTGTGTCAAATTGGCATGATGTTGACACTTCACGCACTTCTTCACATATGCGCAACAATCTCGCTCTAAAGATGGCCAATAATAACCCATGCGGAGAATGCACTTTGCGATGGCCATACCACTGAAGTGGCCACCACATGTACCATCGTGGGCTTGGGTGATCGCCCAAGCGGACTCTTGCTGGTCCAAGCAACGGAGGAGGATTCCTTCATAGCTCCGACGATACAAAATGTCTCCTAGCAAGACATGTTTTGCCGCTTTCTATTTGAATGATCTTTTCATGGCTTGTGTCAATCCAAGTGGGAGAGTACCTAGCTTGAGGTAATCCCTTAGGGGTGTGTACCAATCTTGCTGATCAGAAACCTCGATGGTATGAACAGCCAATCCCTCTTGAAGTTCATCCCGAGCAAAAGCTGAGCGGGAAAGAACTTGTAAAAATAGCATTGTGTTGCTATTAAGAGGGGTAGGGGAGAACAAGGACCCCCAGTTGGCTTGAGTCAAACAATCTTGGATTCGAGAAAACCTATCCAAAGATGGTTCAATCTGGATCAAGTGGATTCTTGGCGTGAGGTCAGAGCTTGCATGCTCCATCATGGGTTGCGATAATGTCTTGACCTGAATGGTTGTCATTTCACCGGAAAGGTCTTGTGGGATTAGTGACCCCAAGGAGGCCATAGTATCCGCAAAATGATTCGATGATCGAGGGAGTGCCTCGATGTCGTACCATTCAAGTTGTGCCAGGAATTTGTCCACAAGGGCTTTATAAGCCTACAGAACTAGGCATTTACATTGGAATATCCCCTTAACTTGATTGACAATTAACAGCGAGTCACCAAAGATGTTCAATCATTTAATGTTCATGGTGACTTGTTGTTGAAGACCTATGAGCAAGGCTTCGTATTCTGCATTGTTATTGGTGCATGAGAAGTCTAATTTAAATGACAGAGGCATTGGAGCCCCTTGTGGAGTGAAGAATACAATTCCCGTGCCACCTCCTTGCTCACACTTAGAACCATCGAAGAATAGGGTTATGTCAACCTGTGACTCAGGCTCATCAGAATCTGGCGATTCTGAAACATGGAAGACCCCATCATCAGGTAGTTCGAAGGTCAGAGGCTGATCATCTTCAAGAGGAGCCTCGGCTAGTTGATCGGTGATGACTTGACCTTTTATGGATTTCTGTCCAATGAATTCTATGTCAAACTCCATCAACAACATGATCCATTTTGTCATGTGGCTACTATGATAAGTACGACTCATCATGTATCGCAATGGATTCTCCTTAGACACAACATACGTCTTATTACTAAGCATGTAGTGGCGTAGCTTTTTGGTAGCAAACACCACTGCCAAGCAGAGCTTTTCAACGTATGCATAGTTAAGTTCATAACTGACCAGGGTGCGGCTAAGATAGTATGTAGCCTGTTCTTTGTGAAGTTCATTTTTTTGGGACAACATGGCGCCCAGTGCCACCTCAGTAGCTGAGATGTATAAGTAGAATGGCACTCCTGGTCTAGGTGGTGCCAATACTGGCGGTGAAGCCAAGTACTATTTAATATCATCAAAGGCTGACTGGCACTCGTCATCCCAATGGAATGCTACCCCCTTATGCAATAATTTATTCATGGGTCGGCACTTGTCAGATAGCTACGCTATGAAGCGTTTGATCGACGCGACCTTTCCCTGTAGACTTCTGAGCTGCTTGATGGTAGTTGGGGGAAGCATTTCAAGGATTGCCTTGAATTTGTTGGGATCCACCTCGATTCCTCATTTGGAGACTATGAAACCCAAGAGCTTTCCAGAGGTGACGCCAAAGATGCACTTCTTGGGGTTTAGTCTGACTTTATGCTCAATGAGGCGATCAAGGACCTTGCTCAAGTCACCGAGGTGATCTGGGTGCAAAAGAGATTTGGCCAACAAATCATCCATGTAATCTTCCAAAGTTTTGTGCATGTAATCATGGAAGATGTACGTCATGGCACGTTGGTAGGTGGCGCCAGCATTTTTAAGGCCAAAAGGCATGACCTTATAACAAAATGTCCCCCAAGGCATTGTGAATGCCATTTTTAGTTGGTCCTCGAGATTAATACGAATCTGATTGTATCCTGAGAAACCATCCATGAGGGAAAGCATTTCATGGCCCGTTGTAGCATCTACCAACGCGTCAATGCTTGGCAAGGGAAAATCATCCTTAGGACTCGCTTTGTTAAGATCTCAAAAATCGGTGCATATGTGAATCCTCCCATCGGGCTTCTTGATGGGAACCATGTTAGACAACCATGGCGGATAATCCACACAGATGACAAACTATGCATCCAACAACTTTTGTAACTCATCTTTTACCATTAAGGCCACTTGTTGGGTGCATCTTGCATAGTTTTTGCTTTACTGGCTTGATTGTCGGATCAAGCGTTAAATTATGCGTGACTAGCTGTGGGTCTAGTCCCGGCATATCCTTGTATGACCATGCAAAAACCTCCTTCTTCTCCTTAAGAAGGGCAACATAATCGGCTTGCTCTTCGGGGGAGAGACTTACCCCCAGCTTGAGAATCCATGGATTCATTGGATCGATGCCGATGTCTACATCAGTCGTTGCCTCGACCGACATGTGGGATCCATCCTCCAACTGGTGTGGAGTTGGGATCAGATGGATATCATTTGCTGAATTAAGATCATCATTAGGAACGTCGAGTTCCTCTTCAGCATGGAAGACATCCTGAGTCTGTCCTAGAGTGAAATGAAACATCCCACCGCAAGGCCAATACTCTGATGGGGATGGTGGTGTGTCAGCGTGATCCCAATCTATAGCCTCTATGTCTAGATGCAATGACCATGTTGGATTGGCTGGATCATGGATGGGGGCGGTCAAGTCAATGGAGATCATGTTTATGAAATGATTGTAACCTCCATTACCATAGGTGTGATAACTCTGACATTCTGGATGTTCTTGATGCTTTGGATCTGGCTCTGTAGGCACTGGCACAAAGGGATCAGCCCTATGCGTGGACATGCAAATAGGGTCTGCCCTAGGCACTGATGGTTTGATAGGGTCTCCAGGTGGAAGATGCTCTCTGTGTACCTAGAGTGGCGGGTGCAGTAATTGCTATAACTACATCGGGTTGAGGTGCCACCTATGTCTTGGACCTATGTGTAAGTGTTCAAACATGTCATCTATGTCCAAGGGATATTGTTGTTGCATTTGTCGCATGTGGTTGAGATAGGCCATCTCGGTTTCATCTTCGTAATCACTTGTCAGAGATCCAGAGGCCTTCATTGGCTCCAATAACTGCTTGCGACATGGGAAGCTCATCTTGCTCGAGCAAATTAATATGGTCCCAACGAGGTTGTGCCGCTCTCTACGGGGGGACCTGATTTTCTTGAGGTAATCTATGCTCAATGGGATCATTCAATGGGAACATGGTCAAGAAGCTTTCTTGATAATCATCCATGGGAAGCATGTGGGAATGATTGCTTCCCGACTCAAGAGGATCCCAAGGTGACACCTCGTACTCCAACTCATCATCCAAAGACTCTGCTTGGTCTTGGTCATACCCTTCATGGAGGTGAGTCCTGGAATTGTCTCCCATTGCGACCGAAGGGAAAGGGTTGTTGAGGTCAACAAGGTTGTTTGTGTGTAATGGGAAATAATCCCCCAATGTATAAGTTGTATTTGGATTGGCATATGGATCTGATGCCAACCCATCCTTGTTGCCTATCCCTAGGCCTTGCATGTTTTCGACCAAGATGTCGAGGGGCAAAGGGTGATTAAACCCTACTCCTGACTTGTCATAAGGCATTTGGTATCTTGGTTGGCACAAAACATGCACTCCTTGTTCATACCTGCCCAACCCATATCCATGCCAATTGCATTGGCTAAGATATCGTAATGCGAAGTCTGGGTTAGACAGATAATTGACATCCTCCACAAAGGGCTCTTCATCTTCCTCTTCTTGTAGGGAAGGTTCAACGCCATTATCCAGGCCCCCAAAAATGAAGTTTGTCTGATTAGGTGGGTAGCCTAAAGGAACCACAGAGCCTATGGGGAGTCGAGGTCTCCCCATGTCTTGCATAGACTCAAGTGTGGGCGTTGCTACAACATTGCGCACTATATACTCCCCCATGCCTGTGTTAGACATCTCAACAGTAATCGTTGGTGATTGAGAGGAAGCGAATGGGAGTTCTCCCTGAGTCCACTCCATGTGGGGTGAACTAGGCATCTCGACTTCCATTCTATTAGGCATCTCTTCTATCGAGATGTTGGAGACTAAGGGTGGTTCCTCTTCCAGGGGCTTCTTTCCTTTGTCCGTTGGTGTGGCCACCGTAGGTGGCATCATTGTGGGAGGACCAGATGAAGAAGATGAACCCGCCTAGGAATTTGATTGATTTGGTAATGGAGATTCTTGCGTAATCGGACCCCTTTTAGATGGATTTAACTAAAAATCCACATGTGTTGAAGGAAGGGTCGACTGCGGCATTAGTTGCACTGAATTGCAGTATTTGAAAGGTTCTAAATCTGTAGGGACCACATGCACTTGTCCTTCAAATGTATACTTTAAACATTGATGAGCAATTGAAGGGACACACTTCATGTCCCGGATCCAAGGTCGCCCCAGCAAGATATTGTAAGCCATCTCACCTTCTAAAATGTGGCACAATGTATGAATGTTCTTTTGTCCCACTTGTATGGGTAGGACAATTGTGCCAACTATCGAGCATATCGCATCATTGAATGCTCGAAGAGTATAAGTGGAAGGTACGATGTGAGAGGCTGGCAACTTCAAATGTTTTAAGGCGGTGGTTGTAATAATGTTACTGGACGAACCAGTGTCTACCAACACCCGCTTATACGGAATCCCATTGACCCATGCAATAACGTGCAGGGGTGGATCCGCCACATCACCAACCATCGATTTTAATTCATCTTCTCGAAAGGTGATGACTGGTTTCGTACATTGTTTCACATGGCCCACGAAGTTGTTGAAAGAATTTGCTTCATGGGGATGCAGCTCAATTGCCTTTAAGATCTCCATGAGAGCCTCCCGATGGGGCGCTGATTGTTGAATAAGCTCATATATGGAGAGCCTAGCCGACGTGGTCCTTAGACTTTGAGTAAGTCTAGTTCGAATCGTGGCCACTGGTCTAGGCGGGGGAAATTGTGTAGGGGTCGGTTGAGTTTGTGACGTTGATGGAACTTCTCTTGTGGCTGCCATGGGGGCAGCTCCTGGGTATCTCTTGTTTTGAGTCACGATGCTTATCATCCCCACATACCCTTCCATGGGGCAATTATGTTGCACCTCATTGACATGAAGAGGTTTTGCTTGTGCATCATGTGCGGGCAAAGGATCTCTAAAAATGCCCATTTGTTGGTTGTTAGGCGCTATGGGATTATCCACTGCCAATGTATTGTTGTCAATGAGATCTTGCACTAAACCTTTGAACTTCCAACAGGCGTTAAGGTCATGCCCTTTCCTTCTATGGAACCTACAGTAAAGATCCTCTCTATAGCCCTTAGGCTTTGGCGCATTAGGATCTATTGTTTGAATCTCTGGCAGATTAATCAAGTTTGCCACTGACAAACGGTCAAACAAGGAGTCCCTGGACTCGGTGTATGGTGTAAATTGCCGCCTAGGGTGACGCTGCTGATTTTGGTCCTATTTTTGATTTTCTCTCTCATAGTTGTTGGGAGGCACTGCCTGATAATTAGCCTTTGGAGGTTGTGTTGCTTGGGTAGGCTTAGGGGCGTTGATAGCAACTTGATTGACCGCGATGGGTTTCTGTTGCGTAGTCCCTATTTTAGTGCTCTTATTCCATTCTTTTTTCTTAGGCTTGGCAATTTTGCCATCCTGTATCTTGATCTCTTCGATAATTCTAGCTTGCGCCAGAGCTTCTTCTAAAGTGGCATATTGTTGTAGCTGCAATAGCACAGAGATCGATCGCAAATAACTCTTTGCGAACATTTGAGTTAGGTCGGACATAGGAGGGAGGTAGGATAGCTTTGAAAGCAATGTCCTCCACCGATTCCCATATGCCACCATAGATTCCTCCTCATACTGCTTGAGGCTAGCTAGATCACTTAGTGACGCCTTTTTCTTTGTGTTGAAAGTGAAACGTTCTAGGAACGCGTCCACTAGCTGATCCAAGTTGTAGATGCTATGCTTCGGTAAATGGGTAAACCAATCCGAGGTAGGTCCTACGAATGTGGTTATAAATGTTCTTAATAGCAATGCATCATTGTCTTGAATACCGAAGCATTGGCTCAAGAATCGAGTCACATGCTCTTGAGCATCTTCTTCCCCTCTAAAGAGTGCCAACTGGGGCAGCTTAAAATGTTCGGGGTATGGAGGTGCCGACACTGACGGATGCACAGGATGACTATGGAGTTGGCATAAAGTAGGCTTTTGGGGCCCAGAAGTCTTGAGTTCCATAGTCTCTAAGCATTCTAACAACACTTTGTATGCATCGGAGGACTTAATCTCCTCCTCCTTGGTTTGCTCCCGCTGTGGGTTGTGGGGAACTTGAGGCCTTTGGAGGGATAACTGGGTAGCACCCCTTATGCCTTGATAGGGCATTTCAGCCCGCTCTTCTTCTTGTTCATAATCCTCATAAGCTTCTTGAGGAGTGTCTGGCCTAGGCCTGTAAACATTGATGGGTGCCCATGGAGGATGCCCATCACGGTTTCGGGGAGTGGCCTCCCGCTCAGGTCTAGGAGGTCTTAGAGGCAGTGCTTGATGAAGTCGTGGAGACCTGTCTCGCACTAAGGGGTTGTGCCTCACATACATCTCAGATTTCTGTGCACGAGGGACTGGGGCCTTCTCAAGCGCATTGTTGTGAAGCAATTCAGTTGTCTGACGTTGAATGCGCTCTTGATTAAGGTGACACAAATGTTCTAATTGTTGTTGGTCTTGCCTAAGCCGCGTGATTTGCGCTTGGCGGGCGGCTAGTTTGGCAAATGCCAAGTCATTTTGTTCCACCATCTCTTGTTTAGGAGGCCTAGATGCCTCCCCTACATATCTTTCTCGATCATGGTACTCCGAGACCCCTATATGTTGCTTCCCTCTATCGAGGTTAGCAGCATTGACTTGAAGCTCTGGTCTCAATGAGTGATCTGGATATAAAGCGGGTGCAGACGTGCATCATTCCCATGCTATGTACTATTCTTGAGGAACGTAGTGATCTTCCTCACATTCTCTGTTATATGCATAAAAGGTGCGGGCAGAATTGTCTTGCCCTGTCGGGAGAACCTGATATTCTGGATATGGTCTAGTGTGTCTGACATTAATCAGGGGTAAATTAGGAGTAACGAAATCATATGGTTCCTCCTTGTGGACCCTTTGTTGTTCAAGCACTTCATCACTAGGCCACCCATAACGAGCTTCCAAGGGAGGCCTTATATCTAGGTCAAGTGCTACATGTAGGTTGTCTTCTTGAAAGGATCTTTGCTTGAATGGGAGTACCCCTTAAGGAGGTGCCTCTATAGTCTTGTCTAGTGATGGCATGAGTTGGAGTGCCCCTCAAGGAGGTGCCTCTAAAGTCATGTTCTGTAACTGCATGGTGTGGACTAACTTGTGTATCCTGCCGCCAAGGCGGGATGGCCAAGTCTTTAGGACTATATCGGAGGTGACTTGTCCCCCTTGGTGCATTCTCTGCAGCTTCTGCCCGTGATTGGGCTTGGCTACGGGTGTACACCATGGTGATGTTAACCTAAAGATGCGGAGATTCTTTTTTGGATTTTTCTTTTTATGATTTTTTTTTATACTCTAAACAAAAAATAGCATACACACACAAGCAATGATTATCTCTTTTAAAGATTAAAAGTGTGCCCTAAATCTGGTTTAGTGTGTTTTGTTGTTTGTTTTTTTTGAAATATTTTTATGAAAACCATTTAAATGCAATTATGAAGGCTCTTATGACTCCCAAAATGGTCGCCCCTTCAATATACCATTGTCGGACCGATATACCAACCTCTCTATATACCCGCCCTTACGTGAGGGAGACTATAGGTACGTGAGAGCAGATGATACGTGGAACATAGGTGGTACGGAAGGGGAATCACTCTGTTTATGACACCTACCATAGAAGACTTATCCTCATGCGCTAGGAATCACCCTAGCTACACTTGGTCAGCTTTCATCAAGATTTACGTCTAGCAACAGTCGCGATCGGGGTAATGTATGCAAATATCCAAGCCAACGTGGTGATGAAATCCACTATTGGTCTTGCTCAAGGGCTGGGGTTTTACGACCAGCTCCTTGGTTTAAGTAACCACGTGATGTGTGGGGTTCATTTTAATTTGCAAAAAAATGAAATAGGCAAACAAAAAGGAAACTTTCCCTAAGCCATACAAAAACTGAAAATCAGAAAATAGAAAACAAAAATTTGATAGAGGCTTGTTAAAAACCCCTACCTCTTCTCTGCCCAAAAGGATGTTTCTGATTTGCTGCTCTAAAAAATGCACAGAACGCTATTCGTCCCTGGGTGAGACGAATATCAGAACCGTATTCGTTCCAGGGTAGGACGAATGCCTATTCGCCCCTGGGTGAGACGAATCCCAATTCTGTAATCGTCGCTGACCGAAACGAATAATAGTCTAATGACTAAAAAATAGGTACCTGTAATCAAAACAAGCAATTTCAGATCAGAAATCTAACCTAAAAAAAATAGAGGACAGAGGTCCCACCGTGATCGCCATTGAAAGCACGAGATTCCGGAAGATTGAAAGGAAAACTAATGCGATGTATTCAAAACCCAAAGTTAACGCTTAAGGTCCTATAAAGTGAAATGCATGAAATGAAAGAAAAGAGACGAATTTAAATGAGATAAAAGGAAGTATAGAAAGCACAACCCTTTTTATTTATACTCTTCCAATTCGGTTACAAAGACGTCTCCTCCCTTTTAGGGGGTAGGAGCGTTAACATAGTTTCAATTACAATCATGGATTTAGTGTTCCTCCTTCCGCGTGCCCACATGTGAAATGGGTGGGCCAAAGTGTTGCCGTCGCTGGTATTGATGAATCTTTAATCCTTGCTGCTCCTCCTGCGTTCAAAGAAACAACAAATCGTCAGTAGCACCTGTGTATGATAATGAAACTCGCAAATCTGAAAGAGTACTGTTAATGAATATAAAAGATAAATATAACGATGATTAAAATGAATCTAAATAGACTAAAAATTTGACAGAAGCATAATCATGTAACTAGCAAAATACTGCAAAAGAAACAGTCACCAAATTTGATACAGATCCGTATTCGTTTCGGGGTGGGACGAATAAACCTGCAATAGTTTGGTATTCGTTCTGGGGTGAGACGAATAAACCTGCAATAAGGCAGGGGGTGCCCGAAGGCAAACCACCCGCTGGTTGAGACTTTGTTTCGACACCAATCCGCTTGGGATGAGTCCGAAACCTGTGGTGATGTGTTGTCGGCAAATTGGTAGGATATTGTGGCCAAAAAAATTGGGTTTTGGGTCTTGATTCGTGCCTCCAAAAGTCACCCAATAACCTCCCTTTCGATTAAGAGATTATGGATGTAAAAGCACAAATCGTAAGTAAGTAAAAGGGCAGCACTTCGTTGCTCAAAATGCTCCTTCTCTCGTCTCTCTTTTGGGTGGGAAAACTCCCCAATTTATAGACCTTAGGGTCTCCTTGTTTGAATTGCGCATGCGAGGGCGCCACTTGAGTTTGCATGTCCTATTTTTGAGAGAAAAGCTAACTCCCTGTTACAAAATCGTCTTGCATGATGTTTCTAAAATAAAGACACTCATCACTGAAGTCTTTCTTCTCGAATAAAATCTAGTCCTCGCAATTGCATGGCCTGAAGCCTCAGTTAACTGGCGGAGTTGCCGAAGTTTGACTTTTTTTGCCAGTCAAACATTCTATTCGCCTCACCCTGGGACGAATTCTGTATTCGTCCCTGGGTGGGACGAATGATAGTTTGTATTCGTCCCTGGGTGGGACGAACAGAGAGCAAGGTGCCAAAAATGTGCCAAATTGACCTCTGACCTCTAAAACTGCTTTTGGAAGTGGTTAGGACCACTGTTTAACCTCTGGGGGCTGCCCTAGGGACTGTTTGTGTCAATGCGATCAGCGCTCGTTGTCACGTAATCGGATTGGTGTTGTTTTGGTGTCTACAGCTCCTTTTGACCTTTTGGCATCAACGGTAGCTTATTCCTTGACATCAATGACAACTTTGACTCAAAATATCCAACAATCTCCCCCTTTGTATTTGATGGCAACCCAATAACTTTTTACCATTTTCTTGAACTTTTCATTTTGCTCCCCCTGACTCAATGCTCTCTCCTTAAACCAAATATCTCTTCCTTACTCAAATATATCCCCATTTGACATCAATGAAAAAGGGTCACCTTTGGGGTTCGGGGCTAAGAATGAGTCTCTTATCTTAGCCCCTCCCCCACCTTCTCTTGAGGTGGTTAATTCTAGGGTGGGAGTATTTATACTCCCAACAAGCACTGGTCTTTACCTTTGTCCTTTTCCCTTCTCATTTGATCCTTCTGATTCCTTTGATTGTTCCTATTCATGTCCATGTTCATGTTCATGTTCATATTCTTGTTCATGCTTGATTGTGGAACGTCTTCTCTACACCATTTTTTTGTATGTCCATCCTTATTGCACTTATAACACTTAATGTTATTATTCCTTGGAGGTGCAAATGTCTTAGGAGTTTTCCTAGTGAAGCCATATCCTTTTATGTCATGAACCCTACAATTCATTGCCTTGTGATCAAACTAATTACATGAGTAGCAACACCCATGGAAAAGTTGCATGTTCTTTAAGTTCCCATATTCATGTCTTTCATGTGTCCTGCATTGTGAAGCAATGTGCCCAAATCTATGACATGAGAAACATCATCCATTTAAGTTTCCTTACCTTGACCTCATTGGTCTCTTAGTCTCTCTTAACCTATTTTAATTGGTGTTCCATACATTTCTTCTTTATGCATTGTTCCTTTCCTTGTTGAACTTTCTGTTGTCCAACTCATCCTCAGAAGTCTCACTTTCTCTTACATTGTCTTCTTCTAAATTTTCTTCTTCTTTAGAAATTGAGGCTGACTCTTCTTTTTGTTTCTTTTGAGCCTATTAAAAACCAAGACTTGTTTTATTTGTTAACCTTCTTTGTCTTAGCCAATGACTTGTTTAGATCCTCTATAAGATTTCCTCTCTCTTCATCACATTCTTGAAATTGAAACTCAAGTTGGGAGTTTTTCTTTGTTACCTTATTTAAAGTTTTAAGAGCATAAATAAGCTCTCCCTCAAGATCAAATCCTCATTTTTATGATTCTTTATCTATTTGTCTGCCTTTGTCAACATCTTCATTATTTTCTAACTTGTCTTCTACAGGATCACCTTCTTCTAGAGCCATTAGAATATTCTCTTCTGGTCCTTCAAGTGTATCTTCATATTCATCATCACTAAAACTAGAACGATTCCTTGTACAACTATCTTCAAGATATCCAAAAATACCACATCTAAAACACTTGAGAATTATTGGTGACTTTTTATTAACTTCTTCTTTTTCTTCTATCAAAAATTAGACTTCATATTCATCATTAGCTAAGAAACTATTATCACTATCACTTGAGTACTTACTTGCCTTGCCTACATAGTAGCTCCTCTTTTGTCTTTGAAAGAAATTCCTTCCTTGTTTGCCTTGTCCATCCTTGCCTTTCTTTTGGTACTTGTATATTTCTTATTTCCTGTTCTTGTGATCCTTTTTTGCTTCATCATTGTTATTTTTACCTTCTTGAAAATCAGTTGCATAGTGACCATACTTTCCACAATTGAAACATCTAATAGATTTTGCATCTTTAAGTCTTATTGAATCCTTATTCCTTTTGCTATAATTAGCTTCTTCATCACTGGATGACTCATTGCTTGATTTTGACTTCTTATCCTTTGTCTTCTTAATTGCTTTGAAGATTACTTCCTTCCAAATATTAGGTTCCTCTTTTGTTCTTAACTCAAAGGCTGTGAGAATACCAAGTAGCATATCTCTTGTCAAAGAATCACCATCTTTTGATTCTTCTATAGCAAAAATATTTTCACTAAATATTTTTGGAAGAGATCTTAAGACCTTATCACAAACATTTGATTCTTCAACATTAAGTCCAAGTCCTTGCATGGCATTAACAACTTCATCTACCCAAAGTAGATAAGTACTAATATTTTCCTCATCCTTCATTCTAAACTCTTCAAATTGCCCTTTGATATTTTGTATCTTTGCCTTTTGACACTTTTATCTCCTTCATATATGCTTTGCAACATATCCCATATTCCTTTTGCATCTTTACAATGCATAACTTTTACTAATTCTGTTCTATGCAAACCTATCAAAATTGCATTCATTGCTTTAGAATTATAATGCTATAGAAGCTTACCTTCCTTATCTATAGCTGGATCAGCTGGTGGTATGTATCCATTTTCAACTTCTTTCCAAAATTCATTTCCAAGTGCCATCAGGTGAATCTTCATTCTCATACTCCAAAATATATAATCACTTCCACCAAATATTGGTGTTGAATTATTGGAAGACACAATATTAGAATCCATTGTGTTCTTGAAAGCTTTTCCTTCAATCTATTAAACCCTTTCGAAGGAACCCGCTCTTATACCAATTGAATAACACAAGCTTATACTGAGAGGGGGGGTGAACAGTATAAGACCACTTTTTACTTTTATTTTCCAATCAATATTATGTAATGTATAGATAGCAATATCAATAGTAGTAATCAAAGCAATGCACAAATCACCACACACAATAAAGACACCAATTTTACATGGTTCACCCAATGTGGGCTACTCCACGGAGAAAATATTTCACTAAAATTTCCTCAATAAATCTCTTAGGAATCCTTTCCTTATTACAATATTTATGGACCTTTGTCCAAATGAGACACCAATCCCCTAATCAATTTTGTGGATATCTATCCACAAGAGAACTCCTTTCTCCTCTTGCTCTGGTTGGTGATCTTCTAGAAGAACTATTGTCCCCACTGCTCTGGCTAATGGATCTCTATCCACTGAAGACACCTATCCTCACTGCTCTGGCTTATGGATATCTATCCACTAGATACTATCATCCTCTATACTCTATCATCTTCAAAGATCTATCTCAAATATACACTAAACACAGTCCTTCGGTCTAGCACAAATCTGCTCAATCTCTGTATTTGGTCTAGTACAAACCTGTCCACAAATCTGCACCAAACTCTATCATCAAATTTGCACTAAACATAGTCCTTCGATCTAGCACAAATATATCCTCAATATTTTTCCTCAAGCCTTAACACAAATCTTGACTTAATCTCAAATCAACTTTGCTAGATCTACCCCAAACCTTAACTCAAGGTTTGAACAAATCAATCAATCAACTCTGCTTACAAGTCTTCTCAAAGACTTGTCTCAATTCTACCTTGTAAACTTCCAAAAAAACTCACATTAATATATCCATAAGCCCTCTCTAGAACTTGTCCAAATCTGCTTAATAAGTCCTCACTAGAGCTTGTCCAAATCTACTCAATAATTCCTCACTAGAACTTATCCTATTTTTCTCTTAATTTGTATTGTAAGCTTCCACAAAAGCTCACACAAATTTGTCCATAAGTCTTCTCAAATACTTACCTCAAATCTGCTCAGCAAGTCCTCACTAGAACTTGTACAATCTCATAGAAACATAAAGAGAATTGTTAGAGACTCAATATGCTTCACATTCATCACAATGCTCAATCACTTTCAATCACTCTTTTAGAAACATATAGAGAATTGTTAGACACTTAATATGCTTCTAATTTACCTCAATGCTCAATCACTTTCAATCACTCTTTTAGAAACATACTGAGAATTGTTAGAGACTCAATACATTTCACACTCACAAACTCTCAATCATTTTCAGTCTCTCTTTTATCATATAAATATATAGATAATTGTTAGGGATTCAATATGTTTCACACTCATCAACACTCAACCTCTTTCTCAAATCAATTCAAAATATAGAACAATTTGTTTCATAAAAATTGAACTATCACTTCACACATCCACTTGACTAGGCTCAACCAACTCTACTCAACCAGTCACTCAATGGAGTAATCCTTGCTCACAAACCGTAGTCCAAGCATATGAACACTCACTCAAATGTTTCCAACAATGCTTATTGTAGCACCTTAAATTTGATCCATTTCCATAAAAACACAAAAATATTAGAAAAATATCATGTTTGCATTTATTACCTCAAAATTTGTGCTACTTTGATGAGATTGTACTACGATCAGTAAAATTGTAGTACGACCTCCAAAATTGTAGCACGATTTCAGTCTTACGGTCCTTACGATCGGTGTACGATATCGTCGATCGTAATACAATATTGCCCTAAAAAATAGAAAATTTAAAATAAGAAAATGACAAAGTTAGTTAAACAGTTTTTTGCCTCCACCTATGAACTGCACGGGAAGTATGGGATCAGATCCATTCGGCCTCACCTAGCTTAGAGTAAATTTTAACAAATTTGCTCTCCTCCCTATTCTAGACACTCCTCCCTACTTATTTAACCATACCCCTCCCTCCGTAATTCTCCCTAGCTCTCTGCATTTAGAAAAACTTAGTTTAATTTTGCATCGTAACGCTCGTTATTTCATTATTGCAGGATCAGAGTATTTCATCGTAGATTAGAGGATTTCATCACAGATCGGAGGATACGATATTGCAATCATAGTACAAATGTGCAAGTTCAAGATACAATCTCGTCTAGAACGCTATGATATCACCTGTAATTTGCTTGGGGGAAACTCCGAGTTCTAGTTTGTGTATTCTGACCTTTCTTCATTTGATTTGCACTTCATTTAGCATTTTTATCATAAGATATATTAGATTAAATCATTTGCATTCTTGGAGTTCACCTAAAATATCATGTAATTGCATGTTTTAGGTAATTAGATGCATTTATATATCAATTACTATTATTGTTACTATTAAGTAGTGTTTAATAGATCAGAATCATATTTGCAAAGACAAATAGGATCATAAATTTATGTTCTTTACCCTATATAAAAGCATTTGTTGTCTTCTATCAAAATTAGATTTGTCTTTCTGTGATCAGAATAAGATCTCGATGATCGTAATATGATATTGCAAAATCATAATACGATATTGCCCTGAACTAAAACTAGGCTGCTTACAAATTTTAGAACCTACATCAGACATCCAGATACAGGTATGGTTTAAAATCTCTTCATAGGCATTGCATTAATTTATACATTCTATTTTTTGTATTCTTTTGTCTACATTTGAAGTTAAAGGTGCATGTAGCTTAGTTTAGTTTGCATATTGGCCAAACTTAGGTATGTGTGATTTGATTAAAAAAAACCCATCAAAAAAAATCCTGAAACCTAGGCTCAGAAATAGCCATAAATTTTTCCTGGTGAACCCAAAACCCATTCATCAAAAAATCACCATACATAGAAGGTACACTTAAGTACCTCTCTTTTGAGGTGTAGACCATCCATTATCCCATTCCCCTCTGAGGCATGGATCCATCAGCCTTGAGGAAAGGAGTGTGAGAAATTTTGGGCTACACTTTGAAAGCACCGCAGAAATACAGCGTACCAATATGATGCAAACAAAAATGGATACAAATGATAAGTCTTACGAATGCATGAAGGAAATGATGCAAAAACAAGATGTAAGCAAACAAAGCGGGGCCTCTTTTATTGATATTTCTTTTAATGCAATTACAATGCACCCCTTCTAGGGCTCAAAATGTGTGATACAATTTGTTACATCAATGGATGCACGGATGGAGTCGTGCTTCCAAGGTCGGACGGTACGCTTCCAGCGTCTTCTGTGTGCCCACATTCAAAGTGGGCAAGCTAAAGGTTGCCACTTCTTGTGTCCATGTGTTTGTCATTCCTTTTTGCCCCTCTCATATTCCTAGTGGTGATATCCTACACACAGAAAGACAACAAATCATTAATAGCATATGTGTATGTAGAGAAACATGCAATCCCCAAGGCCTCCAACGGGCGCTTGTGGAATATCAGTGATAAGGTTGATAGATCAATTACAAAATAACTTATGAATGTAAAGGACAACATCTAGAGTTGGTATCACCTGATCTTGCATCGAAGCGGCATCGGACGGCCCTGTTATGCGTGTTTGCCCGTCGGGGGCCTCTTAAAGGTGAACGCTCCAATGTCCCACCTACGCTCATCCAAATCACCTGAAACTCACAGGTTAGGTATTATGTGTGATTTTAAGACTACCCAGATTCTCAGAATCTGCCTATCCTACCCATATTTTCCTATATGTGACAGGGGCGTCCTACAAGCTAATTAACACATAAAATGATAAAACTACAGTCAAATCATGTCATAATGCAATGAAAATTTAACAGAGGCATTATAATATCATTAGGGACCTATTTAAAAAATAATAGTAAGAAAATCATGCATAAATTTCTAATCACTCCAGGGTGGGATGTTGGGGACTATAGCAAAACTTGCAAAAAGTGACCCTACAAATGTCCCATCCAGAGGCCTCCAAAACTCCTGCAAACTTGGGGTTAGACAAAAAGCAGCATTTTGAGATGACCCAGAAGGTCATATTTGGAAGATTTTTCCCAAGTTATCCTATACATGAAGGCACTCCCTACAGGTTAGTAAACACATAAAAAAGACAGAAACCAGGTCAAATCATGTTAGAAAGCAATGAAACTTGGACTGCAGCATAAGTACATTAAATAAAGAAGAATGCAAAAATAATAGTAAATAAATCATGCATAGATTTCTAATCACTCCGGGGTGGGGTGATTAGGATTGCAGCAGTTCGGGGGGTGCCCGGGGGTGGGACGCCCACCGCTTAGGGCCTAGGTTTGACACCAATCCAAGTGGGATGGGTCTAAAACCTCCTAAGGGGTTGTGTCAATGAGTTTGGGGTGGGATTATGGTTGATTGCTTGGGTTTTGGGTCTGGATTTCATTCCTAGTGTTCACTCGATAACCTCTCTTCAAAAAAAGAAATTAGGGATGTAGGAAGGACAAAGAGGAATGGGGTTATAGTTCGGCAGCACTTCGTTGCTCCAAATGCTCTAGCTCTGTTCTCCTTTTGGGGTTAGGAGGCTCACATTTTTATAGACCTAGGGGTATCATTTGAATGTGCATGCGAGGGCACCATTTGGCTCATTATGCCCTTTTTTGGGAGAGAGAAGATTCTTCCATGATTAGGGACTTATTGATTGAGGCCTCCATGATCAGGGCAGGCTCTCTCTTTGATTTGAAATGTTCCCTCGCAATTGCATGCCCTGAAGGCGAAGTTGGGTGGTGGATTTGGGTTGCCATTTGTCAAGGCTTGAATTTTTACCAATCAAACCTGCTACTCGTCCCACCATGGAACGATTGCTGCTAATCGTCCCAGGGTGGGATGAATAGGATTCTAATTGTCCCAGGGTGGGACGAATAGGGAGCAAAGTGCTTAAAAGATGCAAAACTGACCTCTGACCTTCCAAAACTAATTTTGGAGTGGTTAGGACCAATTTTTGACCTTTGGAGGCTGCCCTAGGGGGTATGTATGCCAATTCGGTCAGTGCTTGTAGTCACATAATCGGATTGGTGATGTTTTGGTGTCTACAGATGCCCCTTTTTGGGATGCGTTGTGTGTGGTGTAGTGCTAAGAAAAAAAATAGATGACAAAAGCACTTAATGATTAGGGTATCTCAGTAACCTAACCAACTTTTGATGCCCTGAGTATGGACAGGGCACGCATTCTTGGATCCTTTCTTCTGACAAGCTAAGGAACTTAACTCAAGTGTAACATTTTTTAGTGAGGTGTACTTGATCTTGGACATTGTTCAGTCATGAATAGGCAAAGGGCACAACCTTTTGTCTAGGGAACCTTTTCTTCATGCTTCCAAAATGCCAAGTGTTTGTTTAGCTTATGATTATTGCTTGTTTACTGCCCCAAGCAGGAGCATGATTGTCTTTGTCAATGATTCTTTGAATGCATGTCATTTCCTTGATTGGGCGTGTATTTGTTGATTGGTGACTAAGTATGACTACCCCCTCAAGCGACGAATCGATGAGGGAATGATCGAAAATGAGAAAAGTGACGAGTCGCTTGACCCAATATGACATTTGTAAGGGTGCCTTCAGTTGTTTTTCATGGAACGCTTATGCAGTTTTCCAACCATCGAACCTGTTTTTGGTGGGTTTTGACCCTTTTTTTCTTACGCTTATTGGGGTAGAAATTATCAAAAATCCTCCTTCCCGTGGAGTGGTCCGGCTATGCTATCCTTCTTAGGGAGTAGGATAGTGAGTATTTGTGACCCCAACGATGGTTTTTCATGCCATGAATGTCAAGTGCAAAGGCGCCTTTGTTCGGCAGATTTATTGCTATTTTTGGTTCATTTTTTGGATGCAGTTTTTGTTGCTTTATTTCTTGCTCTGTAATCGTCCCAGGGTGGTACAAATACCAATTTTGTAATCGTCCCAGGGTGGGACGAGTGCTAACTAGAGAACTCATCCTAGGGTGGAACGATTACAGGCCTAACAACCTATATAAGGACCAAAACAAGGTTTTGGGCTCATTTGCAAATTTTTTTCTTGGCGATTTGGAGCAGTGAGGAGGAGGAGTGCGAGTGTGCGTAGCGGAGCGCTACTAAAATTTTGTGGACATCATGAGTGCGAGAACCGGATCTTCGAGTGGAGGAGCCAAGGTGAGACCGGTATGATGTTCCTTCTCTTTATTTTGTTGTTTTTGTTCATATTATGGTTGAAACCCTAATATGTTTTATTTTGTTTTTGTTTTTGCCATATTAAGGTTGAAACCCTAATATGTTTTTTTTTGTTTTGTTTTGCGTTCACATTAAGGTTGAAACCCTAATATGATTTTTTTGTTCACATTAAGGTAGAAACCCTAATATGATTTTTTTTTGTTGTTTTGTTTTTGCATTCACATTAAGGTTGAAACCCTAATATAATTTTTTGTACAGTTTTATTTTAATTTTTTTGTTTGTTTATATTAAGTATGTACTTAATATCTTTTGTTTTTGTTTTGTTTTCACATTAAGGTAGAAACCCTAATATGATTTTTTTTTTTTTTGCTTTCACATTAAGGTAGAAACCCTAATATGATTATCTATTCCATGTCATTTTAATGTTTTTTTGTTGATATTAAGTATGTACTTAATATCTTGTTTTGTTTTGTTTTTTTGTTTCAGGTTGTGAAGAGTCGGTACTGGCAGCCGACTGTTTTCTCTGATGCCCGGGATGCCCTATCAGTTATGGATTGGGAGTGGCTTGATGCCCTTGGGATCAATCACGTGATGCATCTGGAGCCTGTGGTGGGGTATTAGGCATATTTGACTACCCTGATCAATATGTGGGATCCCCGCACCAACACTTTTCATCTCCCAATAGGGGAGATGACTGTTACTCTGGAGGATGTGTATCGGATTCTATGGATTTCGATAGATGGACTTCCTATCCGAATGACCCACCGTGACCAGCGAACGGTGGTACTGACATGATGTTTTGGTCGGGCGAGGGAGTGGGGGGTGGATAGGGTTGCGGAGAGGCCGATCGCCGGATAGGCGGTATTCTGGTGAGGTGGTGGCTGGAGAAGGGCGTATTAGGGGTGAGGCATGCTTTGCTCATGGCCCTTATTTCCAATATGTTGCTTCCTGACTCCTCAGGTGCGAAGTTCCCTTGGAACCTGCTTGAGTTGGTTTTCACATTGATGGAGTGTCTTACATCAGCTCCACTTATTATGAAATTGGGTCAGACATTATTTGCACAGTTGTACGAGGTCCGCTGCCAGAGGTGGAAGGGGATCGGGTGCAACTATCTTTTGTAGTGCTAGGGGTGGCAGCACATAGTTGTGGAGTGGCCGCAAGGTTTGCCTTGGACCACCCAAGGTGAGATGGTGGATCGAGAAATTGGATATGCCAATTTATGGTGGAGGTCAGAGGAGCATGGATAGAGTCGATGACGGGTAGGTGATGTAGGTCATTATACTGATGCCTTCTCTCGTCTAGTGCCAGGGCAGGTGTTTTGGTAGTTGTATTGGGACTATCCAGCCTGGCCTAAGGCTGGAGAGTGGCTATGGCATGTGCGTAGGGGTAGATGGTTGATTTGGCGACATGATACAGAGCAGGATTACTTTCCATATGTTCGGGTTACGTGGTATTTTAGGGTGTGCCAGGGATTTCCTGGTGATCCCTTGATTTATCAGCATCACGGTGATGAGAGGACCCTAGTTTGGCATATCATTGAGCCACTGGGTGAGGGGTCTAATGTAGTTATTGATGTACCCGACGTGGACAATGTCAAGGTAATTATAGAGTATGATCGGTGGTGGATTATGCAGTGATGGCGGGGTGAAGGGCCTCTAGGAGGCATGGATATGGCAGTAGTAGGAGGTGGGGGTGTAGAGGCACCGATGGAGGGTTGGGGGGCTTTGCTTGATGATGTTGACATGGTGGAGGTCGATGACTTCATCGATGATGGAGATGATTTGGGGGTTTCAGAGCAGCCGAATGTACAGGATGTCCTGGAGCCGTGGGTGCCAGAGTAGCAGGTTGTCCCAGAGGTGCCCATGCCTCATATTTTCTCAAGGGATATGGAGGTTGGGCTTCATGCTGAGATAGCATGATTGGAGGGTCTCCTAAGGAGATGGTAGGAGGAGCATAGAGATGCTTTGGTTGAGGTAACGTAGGAGAGGGATCTCCTGCAGACTCAGTTGGCACGGTGAGATAGTGCACTGGTTGTGTATCGCCAACGTGATATGGAGTGGGGTTGATACTAGATAGAGTTAGATACAGAGGTTGTCCGCCTTGGTGGACAGTTTCCTGTGCTTGATGGAGGTGGTTCGTCGCATCGTACGAGGGGCAGTGAGACTAAGCAGTATGCATCATCTCATCATAGGTGGCTAGGTGAGGGTAGCGTTGGTGTGCAGGGTGCGAGGGCTAGCAACAGCCATCCTGAGAGGTCCCATAGGACCCATACTATTGGGGATAGTTCCAGTCGCACCAATCCTACGTGATCATGGTGGTCGACTCCCTAGGCTTTGGGGATTTTGAATTTTTGGTTTTTTTGTGAGGTTAGAGGACCTTCTTATTGTAGCCTGAGGGCATTTTGACTTGATATATATACATGACTCTTTTTGGTTTGATTATATCCTTGTCATGGTTTATTGTTCTTTTATGCACATTTATTTATGTTGATGTATGCATATGTTATTATGACTGTGGATGATTTTAACTATATGATATAGATATATGCATATGGAATGGATGGAATTATTTTTTGGTATGCAGGCGGTGGCACCATAGACTGTACAGGATTTACTAGTTTTCTATACTATGTGATTGCTTTATGGAATAACTTTGCATTTGTAATTTTTGTTTTGTATTTTTTGATGGTGATGTAAGTAATGAAATGTACAACAATTGTTTTTAGAATGTAGTTAAGGTTTTTCTGAGACTCATATGCTTTAACTAACTAGTCAAGACTATACATTATCTTACAAGACTTTCAAACAAGGTACGAATCAGACTTGAGTTTGACCAAGTTATTTCACATCCCTATGTGTGCGATTGAGTTCTTTTATGTGGTATTCGTAAGGATACCGCTAGTGCCAGGTTGGTTGTCCACCAAACATGTACTGAGGATCACCTAATTAGCTCCACTAACTCCTTTGTTGTATGTAGTAGGATTAATCTACGACGCAATCTAGGATACCGTAAGCTAGCTCATCCACATGCAAACATTGGTCTACACACACGCAAATCTAATGTGATAGACATATCGTCATATGTTTAAGATAACGCCATTGCCGGGTAGGCTATCCACCAAACCCGTAATGAGGATCACCTAAATGGTTTTTCAAATGCTAAGAATTCTAGGGATTCAAGTTCGGGCATCTTTCGGTTGTTCATTTGGTTGGGATACTTTCTTTCACATATAGTGATGAAAATCACTGTTTATTTTGAGTTTTTTCTTCTTCTCTTGAGCAAGGGGTTTGAGTAGTGGTGATAACCACTGTTATTTTTGCCTTTTGAGGAGTTTGATTTTGTATTTTGATTTCAAATTTGAGCTTGTGGTATTTTGGCTTGTGAATGGCCTTGATCCTTTAGGCCTTGGGGATGACTACCCATCCTTCTCAGGGGCATGTAGTACGAATCCTTATGACTTTGGGGGATCAAATGTGTTTGGAAATTTTTATGGTGAGCTTTTGGGATTTTTCTTTGGAATGGTATTGATCCTTTAGGCCTTGGGGATGACTACCCATCCTTCTCAGGGGCATGTAGTACGAATCCTTACAGATTTAGGGAGGAAAGGTGTTTGGGATATTTGATGGTGAACTTTTGGGATTTTTCTTTGGAGTGGTATTGATCCTTTAGGCCTTGGGGATGACTACCCATCCTTCTCAGGGACGTATGGTATGAATCCTTAAGACTTTGGGGATAAAAGGTGTTTGGGATTTTTGATGGTGGTGAAAACCACTATTTATTTTTGGGAATTGGATGGATAAGAGCTTGTCCTTTTGTCAATTCTTAGGATTCTTAAACCATTCGTACAGGGGGATGAGAAGGATAAAATTTTTGCTTAAGGTATCCTAGACCACTTTGTAGGTTTCATCTTTCGTCCACACAACTTGGGAATTTTTATGTGTTTTAAGCTTGTGTTGGGATGCTATGTAACAAGGCGTGACCCAAGTAAAACTCTACCTTGTAAAAAAAATTGTTCTGACTTTGTACAGCATTTGGCTAGAAATCTAAAGACAGCTGAATGACGAAAACCCTAAAGACATTAGAAGACAACTGACTATGTTATGGCAAAAATGTGCATGGCATTATTCTTGATGGATCATTTACAAAATGGATGAATGTGGAAAATGATGGAATTGTCGAGTAATTACAGCCTATGGTGCATTTGTCATGTATGACCAACAAATATGCAATGGATGTATGCGATGCCTAATGCAGCTTTTTGTGTTTTGATTTTTAAGATTATGCATGAAAGTGAGATGCAATAAAAGGTTTTTTTTTTTTTGTTATTTTTGATTATCTATTGTTTTTGAATATTCATTATGGTGGTTTAACCCGAATGGGTGCTAACCAAGTGATTCTTATGAATCCTTGGAGGTTTTGACCAAAGGGATTATAGATACCTTTGGGGCATTTTGGGTGACCAAGCGGTGGCAAGAACCCTTGGAGCTTTTGGTTTAACCAAAGGGATTATGGATACCTTTGGGGCATTTTTGGTTGACCAGGTGATTGTAGGAATCCTTGGAGCTTTTGGTTTGACCAAAGGGATTATAGATACCTTTGGGACATTTTAGGTTGACCAAGCGATTTTGGGAACCCTTGGAGCTTTTGGTTTGACCAAAGGGATTATAGATACCTTTGGGATGTTTGGTTGACCAAGCGATTGTGGGAATCCTTGGAGCATTTGGTTTGACCAAAGGGATTATAGATACCTTTGGGGAATTTTTGGTTGACCAAGCGATTACGGGAACCCTTGGAGCTTTTGGTTTGACCAAAGGGATTATAGATACCTTTGGGGCATTTTAGGTTGACCAAGCGATTACGGGAACCCTTGGAGCTTTTGGTTTGACCAAAGGGATTATAGATACCTTTGGGGCATTTTAGGTTGACCAAGCGATTATGGGAATCCTTGGAGCTTTTGGTTTGACCAAAGGGATTATAGATACCTTTGGGGCATTTTAGGTTGACCAAGTGATTATGGGAACCCTTGGAGCTTTTGGTTTGACCAAAGGGATTATAGATACCTTTGGGACATTTTAGGTTGACCAAGCAATTGTGGGAACCCTTGGAGCTTTTGGTTTGACCAAAGGGATTATAGATACCTTTGGGGCATTTTTGGGTTGACCAAGTGATTGTGGGAATCCTTGGAGCTTTTGGAGTGGGCCATGGCTCTCTAAATGTTGAATGGCCTCAAATGATTGATGTTCAAGGGTTCTAGTTCCTTGATTCCTTCAAGAGAGGTGATCCGATATGTTTCAGGTCTTATTTTACTGTCGATTACATAAGGACCTAACCAATTTTCCATGAAATTGTCCCCTAAATGGGGCAGCAAGTTAGAATTTTGTTGGTTCTCTTTTAAGACCAGGTCACCGACCTAAAAGTCCCTCAAGTGAACTTTCATGTTGTATGCTTTCTTAAGTCGCTCTTGATAGATACATAAATGCTCAAGAGCATTGACGCGTCATTCATCGAGTAACGTAAGCTGGTCTAACCGGGCCTATTGTGCAGTGTCATCATCGATGAACTCTTGCATTGATATGTGCAGGGAGGGTATTTCCAACTCGAGAGGCATGACTTCCTCGGAGCCATACACTAGCAAAAATTGAGTTGCCCTAGTGGGCGTCCGAATTCTAGTGTGATAAGCCCATAGGGCAAGTGGTATTTGGATGTGCCAATCCTTATGACTATCTGCAACCATATTTTTAAGGATGGCAACTAGCATTTTGTTTGACGCCTTTGCTTGCCCATTTGCCTGTGGATAATAAGGTGTCAAAAAACTATGCTAAATTTTTTACTTTGTTGTCAAAGCACACACATATTTGTTCTTAAATGACATCCCATTATCCGAGATTATCTTGGATGGAATACCAAAATGACATATGACGTTATGTAAAATGAACTCCGCCATGCGGGGCCCAGTCGTAGAGGTAAGAAAAATTACTTCCACCCACTTAGTGAAGTACTTTGTGGCCATTATGATAAACGTGTGACGACCTGATGACGCAGGGGAGATATTTCTAATGAGATCTAAACCCCACTATGAAAACAGCCACGCCAATTATATTGGCTGTAAGGCCTGAGAAGGTATGTGTGTCAAGTTAGCATGGTGTTGACACTTCATGCACTTTCGCACATATGTGCAACAAGCTTGCTCTAAAGATGGCCAATAATAGCCCATGCGAAGAATGCACTTTGCGATGGCCATGTCACTGAAGTCGTCACTACATGTACCATCATGCACTTGGGTGATCACCCAAGTGGACTCTTGCTGGTCCAAGCAACGAAGGAGGATACCTTTGTAGCTCCAATAGTATAAAATGTCCCCTAGCAAGACATGTTTTGTCACTTTCTGTTTGAATGATCTTTTTGCGGCGTGCGACAATCCAAGTGGGATGCTACCTACCTTGAGATAGTCTCTTATGGGTGTGTACCAATCCTACTGATAAGAAACCTCAATGGTATGAACGATCGATCCCTCTTGAAGTTCGTCCCTAGTAAAAGTTGAGCGGGAAAGAACTTGTAAGAATAGCATTGTGTTGCTATTAAGAGGGGTTGGAGAGAACAAATACCCCCAGTTGGCATGATTTAGACTATCATGGATTCAAGAGAACCTATCCTGAGATGGTTCAATCTAGATCAGGTGGATTCCTTGCGTTATGTCAGAGCTTGCATGCTCCATCACGGATTGTGATAACGTTTTGACTTGAATGGTTGTCATTTCACCAGAAATGTCTTGTGAGATTAGTGACCCCAAGGAGGCCATAGTGTCCGCAAAATGATTTGATGATCGAGGGAGTGCCTCGATGTCGTACCATTCAAGCTTTACCAGGAATTTATCCACAAGGGCTTTGTAGTCCTACAGTACTAGGCATTTGCATTGGAATACCCCTTTCACTTGGTTGACAATTAATAGCGAATCACCAAAGATATTCAAGAGTTTGATGTTCATGGTGATGGTTGTCTAAAGACCTATGAGCAAGGCTTTGTATTCAGCATTGTTATTGGTGCACGGGAAATCAATTTTAAATGATAAGGGAATTAGAGCCCCTTGCAGTGTGAAAAACATGATTCCCATGCCACCCCCTTGCTCACATTTAAAACCATCAAAAAATAAGGTTATGTCGGCCTGTGACTTAGGCTTATCAGAATCTAGCAATTTTGAGACATGGAAGACCCCATCATCAAGCAGCTCTATGGTCATAGGTTGATTGTCTTCAAGAGGAGCCTCTGCTAGTTGATCGACAATGACTTGACCTTTGATGGACTTTTGTCCAATGAATTCGATGTCAAACTCCGTCAACAACATGATCCATTTTTCCATGCGACTACTATGATAAGTATGACTCATCATGTACCGCAATGGATTCTCCTTAGACACAACATACATCATATTGCTCAGCATGTAATGGCATAGATTTTTGGTGGCAAATACCATCGCCAAGCATAGCTTATCAACATATGCATAGTTAAGTTCATAACTGACCAGGGTGCGGCTAAGATAGTAATTAGCCTATTATTTATGTAATTCATTTTTCTGGGCTAGCATGGCACCCAGTGCCACCTCAGTAGCTAAGATGTATAAATAGAACGACACTCCAAGTCTAGGTGGTGCCAATACTGGTGGTGAAGCCAAGTATTGTTTAATGTCGTTGAAGGCTGACTGGCACTCGTCATCCCAATGAAATGCTACCCCCTTGTGTAATAATTTATTTATGGGTCGGAACTTGTCAGATAACTGTGCTATGAAGCGCTTGATCGACGCGACCTTGCCCTGCAAGCTTCTGAGCTATCTTATGGTGGTTGGGGGAAGCATTTCAAGGATTGCCTTGACTTTATTTGGATCTACCTCGATGCCTTGTTCTTGTTCATATCCCTCTTGGAGGTTGCTTCTTGAAATTTCCCCTTCCTTGATCAAAGGAGAGGGGTTGTTGAAGCCAACAAGTTTTGTTGTTAACAATGGGAGATAATCCCTCAATGTGTATGTTGTTTTGGGATTGGCGTATGGATCTTGTCCCAACCCATCCCTGTTGCCTAGACCTAGGCCTTGCATGGTTTCTACCAAGATGTCGAGGGACAAAGGGTGGTTGAACCCTACTCCTGATTTATCATATGGCATCTGGTATCTCGGTTGACAAAGAATGTGCATCCCTTGTTCGTAGCTACCCAATCCATATCCATGCCAATTACATTGATTTAGGTATTTCAAGGCGAAGTTCGGGTTGGATAGATAGTCAACATTCTCAACAAATGGCTCTTCGTCCTCTTCCTCTTGTAGGTAGGGTTCGATGCTATTCTTGAGGCCCCCATATACAAAATTGGTCTGATTTGGCGAGTAGCCTAAAGGGACGATAGTGTCGATGGGGAGGCGAGGTCTCCCCATGTCTTGCATGGATTCGGCCATGGGTGTTGCCACATTGTTTCACACTAGGTACTCCCCCAGGCCCGTATTGGCCAACTCAACAAAAATCATCGACGGTTGAGGGGGAGGGAATGGGAGTTCTCCTTGAGTCCACTCCATGTTGGGTGAACCAGGTGTCTCGACTTCCATTTAGCTGGGCACCTCTTCATTAGAGATGGTTGAGACTAATGGTGGTATCTCCTCTAGGGGCTTATTCTCATTGTTCTTTGGTATGGCCACCATAGGTGGCATCATTGGTGAAGGAACAGATGATGAAGATGGTCCAGGTTGGTGAGTTGAGGGACTCAACAACGGGGATGTAGGCGGAATCAGACCTTGCATGGACGAATTCAATTGAAATTCCAAATGTGTCAATGGGAGGGTCGATTGTGGCATCAGCTGCACCGCATTGCAAAACTTAAAGGGATCTAAGTCTGCTAGGACTACATGTACTTGCCCTTTGTATGTGTATTTGAGGCATTGATGGGCTATCGAAGGGACACACTTCATGTCCCTAGTCCAAGGTCGGCCTAGAAAGATGTTGTAGGCCATCTCACCCTCAAGGATGTGACACAACGTAGGAATGGTCTTTTGTCCTACTTAGATGGGTAGGACAATTGTGCCAACCGTCGAGCATAACGCATCGTTGAATGCTCGAAGAGTGTAAGTGGATGCCACAATGTGGGATGCTGGTAGCTTAAGGTGTTTTAATTTCACTATCATGATTATGTTGCTGGACGAGCCAGTGTCCAATAATACCCTCTTGAATGGAATCCCATTGACCCATGCAATGACATGCAGGGGTGAATCCACCATATCACCAATCACCAATTTCAGTTTGTCTTCCCTGAAGGTTATGACTGGTTCTATGCACTGTTTCACATGTCCCACAAAATTGTTGAAAGAATTGGCCTCGTGGGGTTGTAGCTCAATGGCTTTGAGTATCTCCATTAGAGCCTCTTGATGGGGCAATTATTGTTGGATGAGCTCATAAATGGAGAGCCTAGCCGACGTGGTCCTTAAACTTTGAGTAAGTTTAGTCTAAATCATGGCCACTGGTCTAGGTGGGGGAGGTTGCGTAGGGTGTTGCAAAGGTTGTGATGTTGACAGAACATTTCCTGTAGCTGCAGTGGGTGCAACTATGTTTGGGTACCTTTTGTTTCATGTCACGATGCTTATCATCCCTACATATCCTTGCATGGGGTAGTTTTGTGTTACCTCGTTCACTTGTAAAGTCTTTGCCTGTGCATCATGGGCAGGCAGGGGGTCTTTGAAGACCTCCATCTGTTGGTTGCTCAACACTATGGGATTATCTACCGTGAGAGTTTTGTTGTCTATCAAGTCCTGCACTAAGTTTTTGAATTTCCAACAAGTGGATATCTCGTGTCCTTTCTATCGATGAAATATACAATATAAGTCTTCCATATAGCCCTTGCATTTTGGTGTGTTGGGGTCTATGGGTCAACTTTTTAGCAAGTTTATCAGGTTTTTCATGAACAAGTGGTCAAACAAGGAGTCTCTAGACTCCGTGAATTGTGTGAATTATCACCTAGGGTGACGCTGTCGATTTTGCTCTTGTTTATGATTTTCCTTTTCATAGTTATCAAGAGGAACTTATTGATAATTAGCCTTTGGGGGCTGTGTCATTTTTGCAGGCTTTGGTATAGCTATGGCAACCTGATTGACCGCAACGGGTTTCGGTTGCTGGGCCCAGTTTTAGCATTTTTGGGCCACTCTTTCTTACACGGCTTGGCAATATTATCATCTTGTATTTTGATATCCTCGATTATCCTACCTTGCACCAGGGCTTCTTTGAGGGTAGCATATTTTTGTAGCTGCAATAGCATGGAGATCAACCTTAAGCAACTCTTTGAAAACATTTGAGTCATGTCGGCCATGGGAGGGAGGTAAGGTAGCTTCGAAAGCAATGTCCTCCATCGATTCCCATAGGCGATCATGGTCTCATCATCATACTGCTTAAGGCCAGCTAGGTCACTTAAGGATGCCTTCTTCTTGGTGTTGAAGGCAAAACATTCAAGGAACACGTCCACTAGCTGGTCTAGATTATTGATGCTATGCTTCGACAATTGGGTAAACCAATCCGAGGCAAGGCCTACAAATGTGGTTATAAACGTTCTCAGAAGTAATGCACCATTGTCCTAAATTCCAAATCATTGACTTAGAAACCTTGTTACGTGCTCTTGGGCATCCTCATCCCCTCTAAAAATTACCAATTGAGGCATTTTGAAGTGGTCGGGGTATGGGGGTGCCGGAACTAAAGGATGCATAGGGTGACTGTGGAGTTGGCATAAGGTGGGCTTTTGGGGCCCTGAAGTCTTAGTCTCCATAGACTCTAAGCACTCTAGCAGTGCTTTGTATGCATCAGAGGATTTGATTTCCTCTTCTTTGGTTTGTTCTCGTTGTGAATTGTGAGGAACTTGAGGCCTATGGAGGGGTAGCCGGATAGCGCCCCCCTACCTTGGTAGGGCGTTTTAGCCTGCTCTTCTTCTTGTTCAAATTCCTCATAGGCCTCTTGAGGAGTTTTTGGGCATGACCTATAAACATGGATGGGTGTCCGAGGAAGGTGCCCATCATTGTTCCTAGGAGTGGCCTCCCGCTCAGGTCTAGGAGGTCTTGGAGGCAACGCTTGATAAGGTCATGGAGACCTATCTCATACTAAGGGGTTGTGCCTCTCATAAATTTCTATCCTGTGTGTGTGAGAGGTTGGAATCCTCTCATGCATAGTGTTCTAGAACAACTCATCTGTCTGGCACTGAATGTGCTCTTTGTTAAGATGATACAGTTGTTCTAACTGTTGTTGATCTTGCCTAAGCTGTGTGATTTGCGCTTGGCGGGCGACATGTTTGGCAAATGCCAAGTTGATTTGTTCTGTCATCCTATGTCTAGGAGGCCTATATGCCTCCCCTACATATCTATCTCAGTCATGGTGATTCGAGATCTTTATGGGTCACTTTCCTCTTTCAAGGTTAGTAGCATTCACCCGAGGCTCAGGCCTCAATAGGTGATCTTGATAATTGGTAGGTGCGGAGGTGCATTGCTCCTATGTGGTGTATTTCTCTTGAGGAATATATTAGTTTTCCTCGTGCTCCCTTTTGTATATGTGAAAGGGACGGGTAGAGTTGGCTCACCCTATCTAAAGAGCCTTGCGCTCTAGATTTGGCCTATTAGTTCTAATAGTAATGAGGGGTGGAGGAGGAATGATATAATCATGTGGGCCCTCCTTATGAACCCTATGCTGTTCTAGTGCTTCATCGCGTAGTGGCCACTCATAACGAGTGTCTAAGGTGGCCTTCCCATGTGTGTACTCCTGAGAGGGTCTATGTTGAATGGGAGTGCGCCTCAAAGGGGTGCCTCTATAGTCCTGTTATGTAGTGGTATGGTGTGGACTATGTTGTGGGTCAAGTCGCCAAGGTGGTATAACCAAGTCCTTGGGGCTATAATGGAGGTGACTTGTGCCTCCTTGTATACTTTTTGCAGCTTCTGCCCGTGATTGGGCTTGGCTACGGGTATACACCATGGTGGTGGTTTTTCTAAAAAGATATGTATATTTTTATCTCCTTTACAATTTTTATGCTATACCAAACAAAAGGGGACCACACAAGCAAAGAAATGATTATCTCATTTACAGATTAAATGTGTGCCCTAGATCTAGTTCAGTGTGTTTGATTTTGTTATGTAACTCTTGTAAATAAAACTTTGTTATACATGCATAATGAGGGCTCTTGTATCTCCAAAATGGTCACCCCTTCAATATACCATTGCCAGGCCATTATACCGAACCTCTCAATATACCCGCCCTTACGTGAGGGAAACTATTGGCATGCGAGAGTAGAACAGTATGTGGAACATAGGCGGTACGGAAGGGGGATCACTCTATTTTTTACACCTACCATAGAAGACTTATCCTCATGCATGGGGAATCACCCCCGCTACACTTGGTCAGCTTTCATCAAGATTTACGTCTAGCAACAGTCGCTATCAGGGTATATGTATGCAAAATCCAATCCAAGGTGGTGATGAAATCCACCATTGGTCTTGATCAAGTGTTGGGGTATTAAGACCAACTCCTTGATGTCAATTTTATTAGGTGGTGTGTGTGTGGTTCCTTTTAATCGTGTAAAGAAAGAAAACATACAGCAAAAGATGATTTTCACTAATGCAATGCTTTAAAGTACATTTTATATTTCAAAAGCAATTAGTAGCAAAAATGAAATCACAAAACCTACCTAGAACTGAAACCTATGATGAGGACTTGCCATTAGTGCAAGTATCATGCAAGCAAACCAGAGAAGAATGCATTCCTAATCAAGTTCCTTCCATTTAATTTACTCTATGTTTTTTTATTTTTTTTTTTATTGCAATAAAGGAAAACAAACTACTTAACCTTTCTATGCAAGTGTCTAAAAATAAAGCAAAGAAAGCAGAAATTTGCAGAAACAGAAAGTAGAAAAACATAGAGGATGTTCAGAAGGCCTACCTCTTCTCTGTCCAAACCAGATGCCTTTGAGTTTCTGCTCAAAAAATGCATAGAGTTCTAATCGTCCTGGGGTGGGATGAATAGCAGGCCTATATTTGTCATAGGGTGGGATGAATATGTATTCATCCCAGGGTGGCACGAGTAGCAGTCCAATGTCCGAATGCGTAACACCTGCAAAGAAAAACCACAAAATTTGGATCAGAAACATGATATTAATAGTAGGGGATAGGGTCCCACCATGATTTCCACTGAAAGTGCCATAGAAATACAGCATACCAATATGATGCAAACAAAAATGGATACAGATGCTAAGTCCTACGAATGCATGAAGGAAATGACACAGAAATAAGATGTAAGCAAACAAAGCGGGGCCTATTTTATTGATAATAATTTTAATATGATTACAATGCATCCCCCTTATAGGGCTCAAAATGTGTGATACAATTTGTTACATCAATGGATGCACGGATGGAGCCGCGCTTCCAAGGTCAGACGGTACGCTTCCAGCATCTTTCACATGCCCACATTCGAAGTGGGTGGGCTAAAGGTTTCCGCTGCTTGTGTCCATGTGTTCATCGTTCCTTTATGTCCCTATCGTATTCTTTGTGGTGATATCCTATGCATAGAAAGACAACAAATCATTAATAGCATATGTGTATGTAGAGAAACATGCAATCCCCAAGGCCTCCAACGGGTGCTTATGGAATATCAGTGATAATGTTGATAGATCGATTACAAAATGACTTAGGAATGTAAAGGAAAACATCTAGAGTTTGTATCACCTTATCTTGCATCGAAGCGGCATCGGATGGCGCCATTATGCATGTTTGCCCGTCAGGGGCCTCTCCAAGGTGAGTGCTCCAATGTCCCACCTACGCTCATCCAAATCATTTTAACTCATAGGTTAGGCATTATATGTGATTTTAATACTACCCATATGCTCAGAAGCTTCCTATATTGTCTATATTTTCTTGTATGTGACAGGGGCACCCTACGAGCTAGTTAACACATAAAATGATAAAACTACAGTCAAATCATGTCAGAATGCAATGAAACTTTAGCAGAGGCATTATGACATCATTAGGGACCTATTTCAAAAATAAAAATAAGGAAATAATGCATAAATTTCTAATAACTCTGGGGCGGGATGCTAGGGACTGCAACAAAACTTACAAAAAGTGACCCTGCAAATGTCTTGTCCAAAGGCCTCAAAAACTCTTGCAAACTTGGGGTTAGACAAAAATCAGAATTTTGAGATGACCCAGAAGGTCATATTTGGCATATTTTTCCCAGGTTATCCTGTACCCTAAGGTGCTCCCTGAAGGTTAGTAAACACATAAAAATATCATAAACCAGGTCAAATCATGTCAGAAAGTAATGAAACTTGGACTGTAGCATAAGTACATCAAATAAAGTAGAATTCAAAAATAACACTAAAGAAATCATGAACATATTTCTAATCACTCTGGGGTGATTAGGACTATAGCAGTTCAGGGGGTGCCCAGCGGTGGGACGCCCACCGTTTAGGGCCTAGTTTTGACACCAATCCAAGTGGGATGGGTCCAAAACCTCCTAGGGGGTTGTGTCGATGAGTTTGGGGTGGAATTACGGCTGATTTCTTGGGTTTTGGGTCTAAATTGCATTCCTAGTGTTCACCCAATAACCTCTATTCAAAAAGAGAAATTAGGGATGTAGGAAGCACAAAGAGGAATGGGGGTATAGTTCGGAAGCACTTCATTGCTCCAAATGTTCCAACTCTATTCTCCTTTTGGGGTGAGGAGGCTCACCTTTTTATAGACCTAGGGGTCTCCTTTGAATGTGCATGCGAGGGTGCCACTTGGCTCATTATGCCCTTTTTGGGGGAGAGAAGATTCTTCCCTAATTAGGGGCTTATTTATTGAGGCCTCCATGATCAGGGCAGGCTCTCTATCTTATTTGAAATGTTCCCTCTCAATTGCATTCCTTGAAGGTGAAGTTGGGTGGTAGATTTGGGCTGCCATTTGTCAAGGCTTGACTTTTTGCCATTCAAACCTGCTACTCGTCCCACCCTGGAATGATTGCTGCTAATCATCTCGGGGTGGGATGAATAGGATTCTAATCGTCCCAAGGTGGGACGAATAGGGAGCAAAGTGCTTAAAAGGTACAAAAATGACCTCTAACCTTCCAAAAATGATTTGGGAGTGTTTAGGACCATTGTTTGACCTTTGGAGGCTACCCTAAGGGTATGTATGCCAATTCGATCAGTGCTTGTAGTCACATAATCAGATTGGTGTTGTTTTTGTGTCTACACACTTATCAACCAATATCACATAACAATGATACTCATGTTCTTTGCAAACCCTAGTTCAATTTCTTTACTCAACCAATCACTTCAACAACAATGCTTATAAAAAATATTCACATAACAATGATACTCATGATCTTCTCAAACCCTAGTTCAAGTTCACTCGACTTAATCACTTCAACAACTCTTTATTCCAAAAAACCTTGAAGCATTAATTCAAAACACACTTAACAATGCCTACCAAACAATCCTTTTCACTCTAACTTTGCATTCATAACATTCAACAAACACTCACTATGAATAATATGCACATACCTTTATTTGATGGAGAAGTGACCTTGGAAACCTGTCTAAATCACAATTTCCTTGTTTTGCCAATCTCAATAGTTAGATGATAAAATATCACACTAGCTTTCTCACAAAATAATTCTCAATTACAAAAATAATAAAACTTAATTACACCTTATTTCTTCTTCTTAAAATAATATCTAACACCACAAAAACACTTCTTCCAAAACTCTAACTCATCAAAAGAGCCTCTTAACAATTTAATTTCATAATAACCCTTTTCATAAATATATCTAAAAAATAATCCAAACTCTACTTATGAATCCCTACTCAATATTACATTTAACTTAAATAACTCACTTTATAACTTAATGCAATAAATAAATTTCCACTTTCCTAAGGTGAAAATAAAATTACCCTAGCAAAAATTAACCTTTCAACACTTAGGTTAATATAAAAACTTACTTGCACCTTATCCCTCCAACAACCTTACCATATGCAAAATAAAATAATTCAAAAACTTTATTATCCACTTTGCAATCAACAAGATTCCAACTTGCACCAAATGCTTCAACAATGCCTTGGCCATCACTTCCACGCTGTGTGAGCCACGTGCTCCCTTGATACTCTAAAGCACAATGTGCACTTTGAACTCTTCACACTCCTATAGAGCCTTTGGATATTTCTTCAACACGATGCCTGCCTCAAACCTTGCACTTCAGAGGCACCTGTAATTTTGCATGAGCTCTCTTCAACGAATATTGCGGATGCATTAATCAAAATTCCCAAATTAAGGTTTGACTAAGGTATAAATATCTTATGCCCTTGTTCCCATGCACATCAGTGGAGAAAAATTTGTTGGGGGTCGGCGCTTATGTTTTAACTCCGAAATATTTAATTTATAATTATTTAAATTAACTAGAATTTAAATATTATAAATTAATATTTAAATCTTTTGGATTTACTGAATATTAAATCCTCCTTAGGTTTTAATAATAACCTTTTATTTTGTTTAACCATGGTTTTAATAAAAACCTTTTACTTTGCCAATCCATGGTTTTAATAAAAACCCTTCTACTTATGCTTCAAATTATATTAAGAATAAATATTATAAAGTTCTTTTGCCATCAACATTTTGCATTGCTCCTTTTGACCTTTTGGCATCAACGGTAGCTTATTCCTTGACATCAATGACAACTTCATTCCTTGACATCAATGACAACTTTGACTCAAAATGTCCAACAGAACCTAGTGCCTTGAGTTTGGATTTGCTTCAAGCTAGTGGAAATCATAGTGGAGAGTTATGAACCCCTAACTAAAAGTTCTAGATTCTTAGAATGGAGTGAGAATATGTTCTACATAATGGTGGAAGTTATAATGATAATTCTTAAGGTAATTGATGATCCAACAATATGGGTTTCTTGCAACATAAATATTCAAAAGGATTCTATTATATATACGCCAACACCAAGCAATATTTCTTAATCCTATATTCAAATAAACCCAACTTGACATCTAACTTTAGTATCACACTGGAGTTGAGCTTACTTAAAGAGGAGGTACAAAAGTTATTGTCTAGAATAACCATAAGTTTAGGGGAGAGGAATGATCTAAAGATCTATGAAGAGCATATCATCTTGCTTCACACTATCTAAATATACACCATATATTCACAAATTATGGACTATGCCAAGTACATCATAGATCATATGGATATTCAATGAGAAGAAGAAATTCAACTACAACCCCTATTTACTTTGGCTTATCATGTATTAAAATAAATATTTATTTCCATCCCTATAGCTAAACTAAGTAGGATCCAATCACCAACCTCTATCAATCATAATATACATTAATGTACCCTATTGAGAAGTGGACAAGACCTCCTACTGCTTCTATGGTGAGATGTAAAAAATGATCATGGAAATTTTTAGATGAAAGAAACTAAGGTCATATAATGATGCATGAAAACTTATAAGTTGTATGTAATGGCTAAGAAGAGACTTCTACTTAGGCAAGACCCACTCCTTCATCTACCTCTATGGATTTTTAGCCATTACCTTCAAGTTACCTATATGCATGCCTAATTGTATGCTCAATGTAGAGTATTGTAATAACTAGATTACATGGAATTGAAGTATTTTAAGGGGTATAAGAAAACCACCTTCTACCTAGTTGAGTTTTTGATCATGAATATCACTCTAAAGATACATGGATTTAGCGATAGAGGCAATATTAAGAGAGATAAGCATATATTACTTAAGATATCATTAAGTAGAAAAAAAATGAAAAGTTATTTTTCTCATGAGAAGAGATACACCTTACAATAAGAGATGAGTCCAAGTGAAGAATTAACCTGTGACACTCTATGGAGTAACCATGGATATGAAGACAAAATTCTAAGCTAGTATACTAATCCACTAGAGTGGAATACCTTCTATATGAATGTGAAGGATAAATTTGACCCAAATATTAAAATAAATTACCAGAATCCAAGGGCTTAGGGCACTTAGAAATCTAGGGTACATAGATAGAAAAATCCTAGCATGGTGGAGGATGAGGTATACGATAAGCATAATTGACAAGACTAGGGATAACTCATTGGGTGTTTATTTATCCACCATATGGGATAGAAAGCACCCCAAGATCATAAAGAAGACTAAGGCTAATACTGAAGTAGTGCTAAGACCTCAATCTCTCAAATACCAAAGAAGAAATCAATGCCTAAAATAACAATCTCTACTACACCAACAACACTAAAAATTGTCATTTTAGTGGTAATACAGCAACCTATTAAGGGATAAAGATGTTTTGACAAATATATATCAATGTTTGGAAATTTTGTAGTAGCCAAATAACAATAAAGGTAGACAAATAAACTTTAGGAGGGAAAAATCCCTCAATAAGTATCCCCTCATGAGTTGGAAACAACTAGTTTCATGGCCACTAGTGCTACCTACCATTTTCCTTCCACCATTCACTACTTCTCTATTTTTTGGTATCTATTCTTCTTCTATTCTTACTTGTTATCTATCTTACCATTATTTTTCTACACTTCTCTCACCTTCCATTAGTGCAAATTGTAGTTCTTCAAAGGGCACATTGCTCCAAATAGTTTCCATCATAGTTTATACCATGCTAATCATATAATTTCCATCACCTACCATTCATGTCACCACCACACAACCCTTGTTCTAATATACCATATCACCACCATCATACATACCCTCGCCAACCATATCACCACTTGATGACATGTTGGTATAGTTAGCATTATGATATATTGCCATCATTTCCACTCTATTTTACACCATCACCACATAGTTCAATCCACTTGCTCTACCTTCCACTTCCACATGTCCACCTTGTGTGCTATTTGAAGCAAGGAAACTTCACTGATAAATAATGATGCCCACATTTTCATCTCAAGGAGTTGAGTCTATAAGAGCACTCCATCACATCAATGTGACTACTAGGCCAAGCATGGCCTTCATACGAAAGATAATATGTGATCCAAAAGAGATAATATTTACCAAGGTATTTAAAATTGTCATTGTCAAAGAAAATAAATGGAATAAAGAGGACAAATGAATCAACAAAAGGACTTGTAGTGAAATTCCACTACACCAATAAAATCCTATCAAAAAGGAGAATATTGAGCAATATTATGTTAATAACCTGCTATTAAAATTAAACACACTCACACAAATACAAAAAATAAACATATATGCTCACAACACACTATGGAAATAAAATGCACACTAAGGAAATAAATTGTAGAAATGGAACAATCTCACAATAGCACTGTATCACAAGCCTCTTCAAGGGGGAAACCTCCTTCAATACTTCATTCAATTATGCAAAAATATACATACAATACTACCCCTCACAATTTTAAGGAATTCCTCTAGCACCTAACTCCCAAGGTTGGCTTACATGCAAAATTCCACCTAGGCTAGAATCTCCTACCTACAATTAGTTACATTCTTAAAAAATGGTTACATAGAAGGGTGTCATTTTACTAGGCACTTCTTAATCCAAAACTATAACAAAAAATTATAAAATATTAACATGAGTTTTACCCATGTTCCACGAGGACTATTACATCAAGGTGTTAGGATGGGGTCCTAACATGCCCTTCCCCTTAAAAAAGATTTGTCCTCAAAGCTAAAGGTGAGGAAATTTTTATTGGAGTTGTTGAAGAGGTTCCCATGTCACATCTTCCAGTTGTAAGCCACACCACTAGACCAACATATCTATGAGAACACACCAATGAAGGGTACATGATATTTGATAAATAATGCATTCAGGTTCAATATTGATGGACCCTTCATCATCCAACTCTGGAAGTGTAGACTACACCTACACCCTATTTCCAACAACATTCTTGAGATATGACACATGGAAGACTAGACGAAGTTTAGAACTAGCAAAAAGGGATAGTTTGTATGCTATCACTCCATGTCTTTGCAATACCTGATAAGGACCTTAGTATTTGGTGGCCAGTTTATGTCAAGCACACAATTGGAGAGATGATTGTTTGTATGTTTGTAAGTAAAGAAATACCATATCACCAATGGAAAATCTATGTTCAGTATGATGTTGATCTACTTGCTATTTCATATGGTTCTAAGCCATATCCAAGTTGAGCTTGAGTTGGCAAAGAATGGAGTCACACTGATGGAGAGTGGAATCCATAACCTGAACCTTGGAGCTACTTGGAATATAAGAAATTGGAGTAGGTGGAATTTTACCATAGATTGTTTCAAATGGAGTCACCTTAGTGGTAGAGTGATAGGTGGTGTTAAACCATATTTTTGCTAAAGGAAGCCACTTAGCCCAATGATTAGGATGTTCAAAAGTGAAGCATCGAAGGTAGGTTTCCAATCATTTATTTACAATATCGGTTTGACCATCAGTTTGAGGATGGTAGACCAAAATAATATTGAGTTGTATCTAGTACAACTTGAAAAAATCCTACCAAAAATGATTGGTGAAGGTAGGATCCTGATCCGAGACAATGGATTTAGGTATTCCATGGAGGCAAAACATTGAGTCAAGGAAAATTTGGGTGATAATGGATGTAGTATAAGGATGGGATAAGGAACATAAGTGATCATACTTAAAAATACAATCCACTATCACCAAAATAATTAATTTGCCTTTGGATTTCAGTAGCCCTTCAATAAAGTCCATAGATATGTCTATCTAAACCTGCTCAAAAATGGACAAAGGTCAAAGTTTCCCTAGAGTACTCATAGTTTCACATTTCATGCACTAGTAGTGATCACATTTGTCTATAAATATTTGGATGTCCTTTTTCATTCCCCTCCAAAAAATTATGCTAGGTTTGGGTATATTTTTTAAGAAAACCCAAATGACCAGTTGTGGGAGAAGCATGCATTTCTTGAAGGAGAAGGTCCTTGATTTGAGACTGAAATGGTATAACCAAATGGTCATAAAACCATAAATATAGACCATGCCAAGCATAGCCAGGGTGGGAATGAGGATCCTCTTAGAGAGTGCAGATAAGAATTTTTAATAAGGAATCCTTGGATATATCCTCATGAAGTTGATAAATCCATTGTGGAAGGGGAGTGGAGATAACATGCAATATGGCCTAATCTTTGTGGAGATAAGACAAAGCATCCACCACCATATTCTCTTTACCTTTCTTATAAGAGATTTCATAGTCATACCTTGATAATTTGGAGATCCAATTTGTGTTGTTTCTAAGTAGCCACCCTTTTTTCTAAAAAACATTTTAGACTTTGATGATCAGTTTTAATGGAAAAATGCCGATCAATGAGATATGGACACTAGTGGGTGACTACATGTAAAATGGAAAACATCTCCTTCTCATATAGAGTACCTTGGTAGTGAAATTCAATGGTTGATCCTCCTACATTAAAACCTCCCCACTGCCCATGCTCAATGTATCACTCTAAATGATAAAGGGTTTAAAAAAATCTAGCAATGACAAAATAGGGGTGGTGTTCATAGCATACTTCAAGTCAACAAAATCCTTCTTAACCAAATCAATCCACACAAAAAAAAATTTCCTCAACATGGTTGTTAGGGGAGTTTCTATCTTACCATAATTTTTTACAAATATCATGTAGTATCCTATAAGACCCAAGAATCCATGAAGTCCCTTCAATGTATGAGGTTTAAGCCAATATTGAACCACCTTGGACAAACCTTAACTCCCTCCTTAGTGATTATGTGTCCTAAACATTCAACCTCCTACTAGCCAAAGGAACATCTTGATTGCTTTACATAAATATGATGGTCAAACAAAATTTTGAGGGTTTCATCTAAGTGGTGAGATGATACTCCCATGTGTGACTATAGATCAATATATCACCAAAAAAGACTAAAATGGATTTGCAAATATGAGGATGAAAAATAGAATTCGTCAAAATCTAAAAGGTGGAAGGGGCATTGGTCAACCCAAAAGGCATAACCAAAAACTCATAATGCCCTTAATGAGTTCAAAAAGCTATTTTGGGAATATCTTCATTCTTAATGTGGATTTGGTGATAGCTCGACCACAAATCCAACTTAGAAAATATTGAGCCCCATGCAACTCATCAAGTAGTTCATCAATTAAAAGAATAGGGAACTTATACTTAATAGTGATTTTGTTAATATCTTGATATTCCACACATAAGAATCAAGTGCCATCATTTTTTCATATGAGAAAAATTGGTGAGGAATAGGACCTAACAATAGAATAGATAATTCTAGAAGCTCAAAGTTCATGCACAATTTTCTTAATTTCTATTTTTTGAGCATAAGCATACTGATATGGATGAACACTAGGAGGTATATTGCCAGGAAAAAGCTATATTGCATGATCATTTGAGCACTGAGGAGGAATTCCCTTGGGTTCCTCAAAGACATGATCATACTTGTTTAATATAATATGTAATTGTTGTGGGTGATTAGACTCCCCTTGTTCACAGGTAGTGATAGCAAAAAGCTGAGCTACCATGCCATGGGAAGATTTCTTTAATAATTTTTTCATCTTATGAGAAGAAATAAACTAAAATGCTCCCACCTTTGTGCCACAAAAAGTAAATTCCTACCCATATTGACTAAATTTCATCCATAATTTTACAAAATCCCATAATATTGGTTTTAAAATTCTCAACCATTCCACTCCCAAAACTATATGACACCCTCCTAATGGTAAGGTAAACATATCAGACTTGAGATTATAGTCCCCAATTTTAAGTTTAACATTATGACATTTACCTTTGCATGGTAGGGTGCCATCATTAGCAATCATGACTTCAAAGGAACTACATGTGGTGATGTAATAATTTCCCTATTTGGCTACATGTGGATCAATAAAATTATGTGTACTAATGGAGTCAATCAAAATGATGACCCTTTTTACCTTGAAATGGCCAATCACCATCATGGTTTGGGGGGTGGATAATATTGCTAAAGCATGTATAGAAATTTTTGGTTGTGTTTCCTCTTGCTTCATAATTTGGCTTGTGGTTTCTATTTATTGATGATCCTCCTCATTCTCAAAATATTTTGTAGTGGGAACTTCATCCATATCAAGCAAGTACATTTTTTGTTGCACACACCTATGCCCTATGGAATATATTTCATCACAATTGAAAAATAACCCTTGTGCCTTTCTATTCTCCATATCTTCATAACTCAATATTTTTATAGGTTAATATTTAGTAGTAGGACTTGGCATTGGCTTAGCCAAAAAAAGATGGCTTAAATTGAGGAAATTTAGAAGTTCGATTGAGAGCCTTGAATTTATCTTCTACCAATTTGGCCAAATGTATGACCTATGGTAGTGATTAAGGTTGCAACAACTTAATCTCAATCCTAATGTCATCCTTCAGTCTACTCACAAAACAACTTTGGAAAGAGTCAACACTTAGACCAATGGTTCAATTGGCAAGTTTGTCAAATTGAGCTTGGCATTCTCTAACGGCTGAGGTTTGTTTGAGTTTGAAAAGGGCTCCTGTAAAATATTCAAACTTTCTAGGAACAAAGTAAGTGAGTAGTTGTTTCCCAAATTCGAACCAAGAAAGCTCAGGTTCAACCTTTCTAAGCCATAAAAACCAATGGAGTGCATTTGATTAAAAATTAAAATAAGTAATGGTCAACCATAGGAAATGATCAATATTATGAAGAGTGAAATATTGGGTTTTCCTTACAAATCCACCCCTTAGGATATTTTTCATCAAACTTAGGAAAATGTAATTTTGGTAATCTCATTCCATTATGAGTTGGTATAATTCATTGGCGGTTGCTTGTACCAATTTCTTCTTGGTCATGTTGATCTACGGAACCAACAAAGACATGACTATCCAACTCAACCTTCATTTATTTTTATGCAAGGGAGATGTCACTCATAGTTTCCTAGAAATATTGGAGTTGTGACTGTATTTCCTGTAGGCTTTTGTTAACTGTATCCCATATTTTTTTTCCCATAGCATTCACTTTAGATTGAATTTCCTTATATAATTTTTGTTGTTGAGTACTCGCAACCTTATTTAAAGGTGTGTATCCCTATTTGTGGAACTTAGTAAAATAGAATGGTGGTTTTAGGAGTTACTATTTTTAGTAAGGGTTCAAAAAAATGGTTTGGGTGTTGTATATCTAAATGACCAGCTTGAAAAAACAATCACAATGAGCTATTTATCACAACACTAATTTTGGGCATCCCATTTTTTTTTTGTATTGCTATTTTGATGAGTCTACTGGTGTGGTCAATTTTTCTCTAGGAGTTTGGTTCCAAAATTGAGTTCTATTTTGAACAACCTTTTTTGATGATTTGTTCTTACTAATTTGACTAATGATTGATTCTTGACACTATTCTATCCTTTTTCCAATTCTAACTCTATCATAAATATTCCTATCTATTTTCGTTTTTATTATCATAGGTAATTTTTCTGACCATAATACGGGTTACAAGATGAACAATGAAAACCCAAAAACCTACATGACATTAATGAGTAATAAGGTACAATATATAGTAGAGAGTCTATCAAAACCCTAATCTAATATGCATAAAATAATAGCCACTCTAGTGAGTGGACCTGACAACTGACTACTAACATGCCACTATGAATAGTGGCTACATAAAATAAGAGTATATGTTCTAACAAACCTTCCCTGATATGTCACTAACATAAAATACTATGCTAACAACATGGGCTACATGGTGTGCATGTGATTACATACGTAGGTCCCTATCATTCCACCCCACCTTAGAAGCATTGGACTCCAATGTGTACAAAATGGAAGGAAAACATTGAACCATCTAACTATGAGATATCCATCGGGCCTGATGTGGAAGTTGTCCTTGTATAGCAACAATGTAGGATGTTGTAGACCCATGACAATTTTGGTGAGTCTTGGTGTCAAACACATGATCATCATCCAGTAGTATTTTAAAACTATGTACAACATCTATGGGATGACAAATAGTTGGTCTTGTCTCTTGTGCAAAATCATGGTATGGCTTGAGGAGATCAATATTGATGATATCATGGATGCCCAAGTGTGATGGAATATCAAGCCAAAAAGAATTTTCAAACACCTATTGCATGATAATGTAAGTTCCATAGCGAAGAGGTTTGATCTTGCTATGTGCTTTCTCAAGGAACCTGCAATGATCAAGGTACAACCAAACTCTATATCCTACCTAAGAGTAATGTGGAACATGATGTTGATCCATGGCCTAGTTCTGTTGTTGTTGGATCTTTTGAAAATTTTGAACAACCTTTTATTGGATCTGTTAGGGTAAAATAGGTAGTATATTGCATTATGCTACATAGGTTGATTATTACATTTACTTTTCTACTTTCTACCATGTAGATATTTCTGTTTCAAATATCTAATGGTAAACTTTGGTTAATTCCTAAATATCCTAGGTTAAAAAACCTAAACCAAACTCTCTACCTCCTATGTCATGTTGGTTAGCATGGATAGAGGGATTATAGTTTGGATTACTATTTTGTAACCTATTTAAATACTAGGCTTTGCTCCTAAGTTTTTTTAATGCAAATTATCATTTTATTTAATCAAAATCATTCTCCTAGTCACATTGGTACCAGAACTAGATCACGGGAGTTGAGCTGGAGCATTGGAAATATGGCACCATTGGTGACCTTAATTATTTTTAATAATTACTCCTTATGCTTTTAAATTCTCCTAAGGTTTGATTATTTATTTGCATGCATCCTAATTTGCTGGATAGTGAGTTGAGAGCCCCCGTAGGAAGGCCCACAACATAGGGCATGGATATCGATGCAAGGACCATTTGACCCCGGCCATGATCGCCACCCATGGGGAATTTTTTCCCATCGTGGATCATGACCATCGGGATCTCCTCGTCAGTGATCCAACCTACGGGCCCACAGTCATCCCATGGGAGCGTTCGAGGGCAGGTGGCCCTCACACTCCCCATGGCAAGGGGAGAGCTTTCTTAGCTTCCCCCATGGGCCTGCATCCTGAGACTAATGTGGGAATGCATTGAGGGTAGGAGCACCCTCAAGTTTCCGATAGCACAGATCCTGAGGTAGGAACACATCGAGGGCAAGAGCACCCTCATGTTTCCCGCAGACCCGCATGCACCCCGAGGTGGTGCTAACATGGACCTAACATAGACATGCTCACACCCTGAGGTAGTGCTGACATGGACCTGACTCGACCTACTACCTAGGTGACACATGGCACTCTAGCCATGTGCCACCTGGCACCTAACTGGACCTGACCGAATGTGGACCTGATGTGGACCTGACTAGATAAGACTCGACATGTGGATGCCCCCTTTTTGTGCCATGTGGAAACTGATAAAAGGAGGGCCCATACTCGATTACCTAAGGGAAATAATGAGCTTAGTCACTCGTTCAGGCCTTTAAAGGCCTTTGCATCCAAAATAGGATGCATGTGGGATAATTCCTACAACATCCCAAAGAAGCCTGCAGGCTTTTTTAAGACTCAGGCGTTCCAGCATGAGAACCAAGCTAGATTCTTGGTTAGTTGGCCAAGGCAGATTCCTTAGGCCAGTGAGAGTTTTAGGTTCGACTCCGATGCCCACCAGATTGCAAAGGGATTAAATTTTGATGAAAATTTATTACTTTTGGCATAACAAAGATTATTTTTTTATGCTTAAATTAAGTTAATTCTTAATTTTTTTTAGAACTTTTCATAGTTTTTTGCTAAATAAACTGCATCAATTTTTTACTCTTAAATTGATGTTTTTTATTCCAAAAATTATGTTATATTCTATTTAAAAAAAAGCTTTAAATTTTTTTTTTAGCATTTAAATTGAAAATAGAAGTGCCAAATTTTTTATGCAACTAAGCAATTGTCTTTCTTTAGTTTTCTCCAAATGTGGGGATAAAGAGACAAGGTATAAGATACATTTTTTTGCTTAATTTTCATCAACACATCCTATATTTTCATCACTCTTCAAAGTTTTCATGAAGATCAAATCTTGGGTAAGGAAATATCTTTGTGGACAAAGAATCATAAGAAAGAGAAATGAATTACAAAGGCAAACAACACGATCACATTTTCGTCGTATACTTCATGAATATTGTAGATCCATTCCTCACTCACTTATCTATACTGATCCATGGAAGGGGTTGGACAGAAGCTATAGTCCCATGAGGATTTGTGAGCCTTTTGATCCTAATGCACTACCTATTTTTTAGTGTTGAAAACAAAAACCAAGTCGTGTGTCGACTGGTCTGGAAGCCCTTCAAACACGGGTCATGTGTTGACTTGTCTTGAAAGGAGTGCTCTAATTTTTCAATTTTATAAAAATTAAGGGGGGATAGAAGTCATATCTTGTGATTCTATTTTTTTTGCAAAATTGTAAAGATAAAGTGGGGATATTTCAAAGCAAGAAAGGTGCATTCTCGATTGTACTTGACACCTTCTCTTAAAAAATTGACTATACTAGGTGCATTTTCGGTTGCATCCGACACCTAGAGTGATAATAATTTGGGTTGCTCTCTTGTTTTTTATTATTGCACTAACAATCATGTTTTTTGTGTGCAATTAAACAATCAGATGAAACATTAAAGAAGCATTTCACAAAACCCAAAATTCACTCCAAATCGTGCTACACCTTGCACAGGTTAAAACAAAGTCAATTTTATTCCCCATCAAAGGTCAAAATTCAAAAAAACTTGATTAACTCTCTTTGTTTGGCTTAATTTCCTCAAAATTTCCATCCTTCTTGAATGGTGTTAAGGCAGGTGCCATTAAATATCCTAGAGAGCACAATAAGAAGTCTTTCAAAACCTACCCCTTTAATTTGCTCTATTTGTTTGGCTTAAAATCCTCAAAATTTTCATCGCTTTTTAATGGTGTTAAGGCAGGTGCCATTAAATATCTTATAGAAGCAAATTAAACATCTTCCATATACTCTTTTGAGGGTATAGTGAAAGATACAACCATATTAGTCCTATCAATTTGAAACCTTCACCATGACCATGATGCACAAGTATCTCATTGAAAGCCAACTGCTCAAAGGTTCAAATTATTCTACATGGAAGACTAAGATGAAAGCTATCTTAAGTATAGAGGATCTATGGTCTATAGTGGATGGAAGTGAAACTAGACCTCAATAAGCAGGAGTAGATCAAACAACTTTTGATAAAAATGATAGAAAACTATCCTTAATGATCTTGCTAGCTATTACTGATGATATCCAACCTCATATCAGTGAAGCTAAGAATGGTAAGGAGACATGGGATGCCTTAAAAACCATCTTTGTGGGGAAGAATCAATCAATAATTCTTCACCTCCAAACACATCTTCATACTCTTCATATGAAATCAGGAGGAACAGTAGAGCTATTCCTCTGTAGATTGGCAAAATTGAAAACAAAACTGCAATCCTTAGGAGAAAAAGTGTAAGACCAAGTCTTGACCTCTATCATTTTGAGGGCTCTTCCCAAATCCTACAGAATGTTGATCACTTTATTACAAGTCTCTGGAAGGACAGTTACTTTTATCGAGTTGGTAAATATGCTTCAAACAGAAGAAGCTAATCAACTCCAAAGAGATGAGGCATCCAACAATGCACTTTTCTCAAATAGACAAGGTGGTAAGGAAAAGTGGAATCAACAGAAAGGTTCTTATTATAATAAATACAAGGGTAAAGGCAAAGAGACTCAAAAGAAGAAGCAGTATTGTAAGATTTGCGACAAGGACACTCATGAAACCAAAATATGTTGGTTTAAGAACAAACCGCCCAATGAACAAGGAAACAAGAAGGGCAAAGGCAAACCAAAGAAAAAGAATAAACAACAACAGGGACACATTGCAGTTGAAGATTCTAGTTCAAACTCTAAACGATCACACAAGGTGCTCATGACACATATAGATTCCCCTCACAAGGACACTGTGTGGTACATAGATTCAGGTGCTAGTAAGCATATGACTGGTGATAAGTCTTGGTTTGAGACATTTGAGGCTCGAGAAGGTAGACCGGTCACCATTTTTGATGATCAAATCTATCGAGTTCAGGGAGAAGGAAGTGTTTTTGTCTCCCTTCCAGATGGAGAATGTAAAATTCAAAAATTTCTTTATGTACCTGGATTAAAAAATAATCTCTTGTTAGTTCCACAAATCCTAGACAATCACATGAATGTCAATTTCAAGGTGGACAAAGAAAAGAAACATTGCTTTATAACTAAGAAAGGAAAATAGATAGCAACAGGTTCATACAAACATGGTTTGTTTGTCTTAGATGTGCTTACGTCAACACATACTGCAATGGAAGTAACCACAAAAGAGGCCACATATCTATGGCATAAGAGATTTGGGAATTTAAGTTCAGGATATTTACTAGAACTCAGTAAATATCAAATGGTGAAAGGACTGCCTACTCTTTCATCTACTTTTCTAGTGTGCTCAGATTGCTTGTCAGGCAAGCAACACAGAGTACCCTTTGAACCTATCTCATTTCAATCTAAGGTACCTTTGGAGTTGTTTCACACAGATTTGTGTGGTCCCATGTCTACTATTTGTGGAGGAAAAAGGTATTTTCAATTGTTTGTAGACAATCACTCATGCAAGATGTGGGTCTTCTTCTTATAGTTGAAGTCTAAAGAATTTACCTATTTTCAATAGTTTAAAAAGCTTTTTGAGAAAGAATCATGATGCTTCATCAAGACCCTCCATTCAGATCGATGGGGGAATACACATTAAAGGAATTTTCCTCATTTTTACAGACACATGGTATAAAAATACAGTTGACCACAACCTATTCTCCTCAGTCAAATGGAGTTGTTGAGAGAAGAAATCGGTCCATTATGGAAATGGTTCGATGTATGCTTAAGGGAGCCAATATTGAGAAAATTTACTGGGTTGAAGCTATTCAAACTGTAGTATATCTTCTAAATAGAGCACCCACAAGGGATCTTGAAGGTATGACTCCTCAGGAAGCATGGAGTGGAAGGAAAACCTCCATATCTCATCTACGAGTATTTTGGTGTAAGGCTTTTATGCATATACCCAAGGAGAAAAAAAATAAATTAGATGAGAAGTCCCTACCATGTGTTTTTCTTGGATATGATGAATTCTCAAAAGGCTATCGATCGATAGACCCATTTACCAAGAAAATACATGTCAACAAATATGTAGTGTTTGATGAAGTTTTCACACCCAACACTACATCAGTATACCTAAATGATGAGAAGCAACAACCACTTCCTTCTCCACAATAGAAAAATCCTCCCAAATGGTATACAATCACAATGAAATATTCCAAACTCACTTCCCCACTTGATCTTACTCTCAATCATCCAAAGACACGAAGTATGACTCAACAAGAAAATATTGAAGAATCCACTTCAGTTGATGATCTTTGTGTAGATTTTCAAGACCTTTCTGTTGATAGAGAGTTAGCAAGGGAAGATGATATGGAAATATATGAGGAAAGGGTTTACTTGTCATCATTTGATGAAAATGAACCTTCTACAGTTGATGAAGCACTTAGACTGCCTCAGTGGAAGGCAGCTATGGATGCAGAACATAATTCCATCATCAAGAATAAAACATGGAAGCTAGTAGATTTTCCTAAAGGAAAGAAACCCATAGGCTACAAATGGGTTTACAAAGTCAAATATAATGCAGATGGTACCATAGACAAGCATAAATTCCATCTTGTGGCAAAGGACTATGCTCAAAAGGAAGGCCTTGATTATGAGGAAACCTTTGCACCCACTGCAAGGATGACCACCATTCGATTTCTTTGTGCTATGGTAGCACAATTCGGATGGAAATTACATCAAATGGATGTAAAAAGTGCCTTTTTGAATGGTGACTTAAAAGAAGAGGTACATGACTCAACCCCCAGGATTTGCTGAGGAATGCCATGAGCAACATGTTTGCAAGTTGGTCAAATAATTATATGGGATCAAACAAGCCCCAAGCGCATGGTACATTAAAATGGATAGTTACCTACTACAACACAGATTCAAGAGAAGTCCATCTGATGCAAATATCTATATCAAGAACACAGGTTATGAAATAGTGATTCTTGTATTATATGTAGATGATCTGATCATCACCGGCAATTCAGAGAAAATTATTAGCATCATGAAATATGACTTGAAAGAGTCATTTGATATGATAGATCTGGGACTTATCCACTACTGTCTTGGCCTTGAGATAGAACAGAAGAAGAATCATCTTAGGGTGACTCAACAAAAATATGCCAAGACTTTAGTAGAAAGATATCGTATGACTGATTGCAAGCCCAAGGCAACACCGATGGAATCAAGGCTTCAATTATCATGGTATGATGATTCACCACAGGTAGATGGCACACTATATAGATAGATGATTGGAATCCTTATCTATCCTATCAATACTAGACCATACATTACTTATGTTGTAAACTATCTTTCTCGGTTCATGCAGGAACAAAAATACTCTCATTGGAAAGTAGTTAAGCGTGTTCTTCACTACATTCAAGGTAGTGTAGAATATGGTCTAGATTAAAAGAAGAATAACTCATTCTTATTATAGAGTTATACTGACTCTGACTATACTGGATCCCTAGATGATAGAAAATCAACATCAGGCTATGTATTTCATCTTGGATCTAGTCCTGTCTCATGGCATAGTAAAAAGTAACAAGTGGTTACTTTATCTTCAACAGAGGTAGAGTATCGTGTTGCATGAGGAGTTGTGTGTGAAGTGATATGGTTAAGTCGCATCTTGGCTACCATGGGCCTACCAAAGAAACTTCCTATTCACATGTTTTGCAACAACTCAAGTGTTTTGAACTTGGTCAAGAATCCAGTCCATCATGAACGCACAAAGCATATTGACATAGATTTTCATTTCATTTGTGATGAAGTTCCTAAACACATAATCAAGATCCAATACATTCCCACCGATGAATAGGTTGCTGACATCTTCACCAAGGCACTTGGACGTGTCAAATTTGAGTTGTTTCGAAGTAAACTTTGTATATCAAAGTAATGTAATAAAGGGGGGATGTTAGGGTAAAATCGGTAGTAGATTGTATTATACTACATAGGTTGATTATTATATTTACATTTCTACTTTCTACCATGTATATATTTACTGTTTCAAATATCTAATGGTAAACTATGGTTAATTCCTAAATATCCTAGGTTAACAAACCTAAACCAAACTCTCTACCTCCTATGTCGTGTTGGTTAGCATGGATAGCAGGATTATAGTTTAGATTACTATTTTGTAACCTATTTAAATACTAGGATTTGCTCCTAAGTTTGGTTAATGCAAATTATCATTTTATTTAAACTAACTCATTCTCTTGGTCATAGGATCTACTACAAATTTTGAATGAAGGAATGGGATTTATCTTGTTCTTTATGCATGTGGACAGTGACAGGAGATGGAAGTGATAATGGTAACTCATATGGTGCTAATGGCTGAAAACCTAGATATACTTTAAAGTATGAATGATATGTGGATGAATGGACAACCCTATTATATGCATGCTCAATATGGATAAGACTCAAATCCCACTTAAAAGGAGATGAATGATGGAATATGCGAATAATTTATACAAGAGTGTGGTTGACAACTTTAGTTTGACCATCAAATTGTGGATGAAAAGTAGTGGAAAAAATAAGAGATACACCTAAGAGTTTCCACAAATAATGCCATAAATGACCAACAAAATGAGAGTCAATATTAGATATGATAGTAGTGGGAAGACCAAAAGAACACCAAACAACATCAAAGAATATTTGGGCTAAGTCGGTAGTAGAACTAACGACAAGGGATAAACTTAGCCAATATACTAAAATGATCGACAACGATAAAAACATAGTCATGTTGATAAACTGTCATAGGAAAACCACTAACTATATCCATAGAAACACTCTCCCAAGGATGATATGTAATTGACAACAACATACTGAGGTCCCAATTTCTATTAGTTGGCTTAGATTTGCAAAAAGGGTCACATTGCCTCAGGTACGTCAAAATATCCCACTGTATATGGGGCTATATAAGAATATCTATAAATTATGGAGAGTCTTGTGTTGCCAAAATGTCCACCATAAATGGTAGAATGTGCCTCCTTAATAAGGGATGGTTTGTGTTCACTGGGTACACAAAGTTTATCCAGGTAGTCAAGCAAACCCTCCTTAATATGATAGTCCTGAAAAGAGGTTAAGTTGGAGTATGAAGGATGTTGGAGATACTGGTAAACTTGTGCAAATTCAAGGTCATGAGGATACTATGGAGGCCAATATAGAAAACTTAAGTGTGAGGTAGTGACAATGGTTAAGACATGTGATGATGAAGGACAACTTATAAATTCAGCCACATAATTTGTGCTACCCTTTTTGTACTTTATGACTATGTGGAATTGTTGAAGGTAAGAAGCCTATTTCATGTGGTGAGCTTCTTAGATCTTCGTTTGTGATTGTAGGAACTGTAAAGTAAAATGGTCAGTATTGACAATGGTTTCTTTACCTAGGAGGTAATGATGCCATTATTTGATTGTTTGGACTAAGGCATAAATTTCCTTATCATATGTGGAATAGTTTTGCTTGGCTATAGAAAAGGACTTTCAATGAGAAGCAATAGGATGATTATTTTGTTTTCAGACAACACCAAGGACATACTAAGAAGCATCATTTTCAATCTCAAAATGTTGTCTAAGGTTAGGGATGACTAAGACAAGAGAATAACAAAGATTATCTTTCAAAGTAGAAAAGGCATGGGTATGATCAGGAGTCCAATGTAATATAGATTTAGCCTTAGTCAATTGATGCAAATGACTAGCAATGGTGGAATATCTCGGGATGAACTTGTGGTAGAATTTATCTAGGCCAAGAAAAATCCTTCACTCAGTGATATTGGTGGGAGTAGACCAATTTATGAGGACTTCTAATTTGATAGGATGTACCTGAATACCTTGTTCATTAAGGATGAATCCAAGGTATGAAATGGAATTTTATCCCAAATAACACTTAGGAAATTGGTATATAACTAATGTTGTTGTAGAATGAAAAGAACATGCTCAATATGCTCCAAGTGTCCCTACCATGTAGGATAAAAATAAGAATATCATAAAGATAGATAATGATATATCAAACTCTCTAAAAACTTCATTCATTAGCCTCATAAAAGTAGCAGGAGCATTAGTGAGGCCAAAGGGTGTCACCAGCCACTCAAACAAATCCACCTTAATTTTGAAAGCAATTTTCCATGTATCTTCAGCATGAATGCAGACCTGATGGTCTCCACTCCTAAGATCAATCTTAGTGAAGAACTTAGCATACTAAAGTTAGCCTAAGAGATCATCAATACGAGGGAGTGGATATCTATTTTTTATAGTGATTTTACTGAGTACCCGAAAATAAATGTAAAGACACCAAGTACCATCATTTTTTAGAACAAGAATAATAAGAGAGGCACAAGGAGAAATGCTAGGTTTCATGAACCCCTTAGTTAATAGGTCTTGAGTTGTTTCTTAATTTCATCATATTACAAAAGTGATTACCTATACATGGGTGCATTAGGGAGAGGTACTGCTAGAATGATATCAATGTTGTGATTAATGGCCCTCTCTAGAGGTAAAGAAGTGGGCTCCTAAAATATACATTCATATTTCTACAATATTTTATCAAGTGATATGGGTCTAGTGGACTTAGGAACTTTTGCTACAGATTGCTTATGTTGTGGGTGAATGAATATAAGTGCAAGTGATTATGCTTCATTTTTTGCTTTTCTAGCTTATCTGCAAGTAAGTAGTATATTAGTGGTGTGCTTGGTGGATTCATGAGATAGTGCTTATTGTCTTTCTGGAGTGTGTAGGTTTTTTTATAAGTATCATACAAAGCATGCCTATCATATTTATAAGGCTTACCAAGCAATAGACCACAACAATCCATTGGGATCACATCACAAGTGACCTTATCTTTGAACTTGGGACCAAAATCAAATGCAATGGTGCATGTGTGTATGATTTTTGATGTGGTCTCACTATCCTTTTATCCAATATTATAATGATGAGGATGTTGTGTAGTCGAAAGCTTGATCTTATTGACAATGGACTTCGTGATTAATTTCTTTTGAGATCCATTATTGAGTATACAATAAACTATAAAATTATGAAGCAAGTGAGCATGCTTGATGAATAGATTATCATGGTCTCCTACGGTGGAATAATTATTCATCAAAGTTATATGATTAATATTTCCACCTAATTCCTCATAAACTTGAGCCTCTTATGTAGTCTATATGGGATTATCACTTGTTCCCTCATTAGATTGTACAAGCAATTATTGATTTGTATTCTTCTGCAAAGCATAACATTCAGATATGTCATGGAATTTTCTTTGATAATTACTACAATATTTTTGGTATGTGGACTTAGAAGAAGAAGAAAAATAAATATTATATCCATAAGAAGCATAGGATTGAGTAGAAATGAGATTAGGAGAAGAATAAGAGAAGGAAGAACAATATTTCTTACTCTAGCTTTTGTAAATGAGAATATACTATCTACGCTTGATCTGTAAGATTCTCCTCTATAATTTGTACCTAATTGAACACTGCATCAATATTTTTACATTAAGTGTATTTCAACTCTCAATATATGTGTTGTAAGAGTCCACTTTTACATTTTACTATGAGGAAGACAATAGGATCTGTTACTCGAAGCAAGATTCATAACCTATTAAACTGAAAGATGTAATCTTGCATAGAAGTGTGGAATCCTTATCTAAGGTGAAGCCATTGATTGAGAAAACCTTCATCATAACTAGACGGATAAAATGTAGCCTTCCAAACAACAACCAAATGGTCCCAAGTGGTGATGGAATTTTGTGTTTCTTGGAGTTCAATGATGAGAACCTTTTCCATGCCAGATAGTTTAAGCTTGGAAAAAGGAACTTTATCATAGATCGATGTATGACTAAATGTAAACTAGGTCTTCATATCTAGGATATGGTTATTGAAGGCATCAGGGTCCCTAGAACCTTCATAAATTTTGACTTCACACTTGGCATTAGGATGACTAGAGGAGGATGAAGAATTTATTTGGATGTCTTTAATGGTGATAGCCAAAGAAGTGATATGAGCAGTGACTTCGGCTAATTTTTCTACTAAGGCCATATTGGTAGCCATGTTTCTATTTTGTTCTAGAGAGAATATAGCAATTGCTCAACTAAAGTGTTTTATCAATAGTCACAAATAGTTAAAAATGGCTTTCTATTTAACTAAAACACTTGAAACCCAATGAAAATTTCTAAGTTTGTTCAATGACCAAAAAGGGATTGTAATAGATGTAGATGCAATAAAGTGAATTTTTACAAGCTCCAACTGAAATGATTAAAATTATGAAGAAACTTGAAGTTTGATCGACATCATTTAGCTTGTAAAAATAATAAATCAAACTGTAGCAAAAATCAAGGCTTGGTAGCAAAATATATCAAGAAATTTTGAAATACTTCTTTTAGCTCTTTAAAGTAGAGAAAAAGTAAGTCTCACCTTGGTTGGTCATGAAATTGAAACTTCTTTGACTACAAATCCCTTGGTGATGCTTTGGTGATAGTGGGGAAGCAACCGTCAAGTGTTGTGGTGACAGATAAACTTCAGATAGGTTGAAAATTTTTGAGTGACCACGTGATTCCTCTCTCTATCATGTACTAACCATTTTAGGCACTCTTATCATGTGTATTGCACCTAATATCAACTTATATAACCCACCAACGAATCACCACCATGCACTTAGGCATAAATGTCACAAGTCCCTACCACCACACAAAGAACAAGTCACATATGACAACATTATTATCCACACATCCCCATGCGATGAATGTACAATGGGTTGATTAGTGGGTCAAATTTCTAAATAGATGACCCTTCTAATTAGAAAAAATTCATATGTTGCAGCTTCTTTCTTTTAGTAGCTTATTACATGTGGACTCTGTAGTTTTTGACCATTGGAAATATTTTTGCTTCCAGACATGTACACAAATACCTCATAGGCCTCTCTTCGATTGTGTCCCAATATCTCTACAAAGTATTGTTGGTTTAATATTCAATAGTAGGTGAGTGGAAAATTGACCTCTTTTATAGCCAATGATAATATCTCTCTACGTGGAGGGCTTCTATGCATAACAATAGAAAAGACTCGACAACTGGCTTGCTCCAGAATCCACCACATAGGAAGTTTTGTGTCTATCTCATGCAACCCTTGTGATAGATGCAGATATGGTTAGGGTGTTAGATCTATAGTGATGTCACCATATTAAATGTTGAAAATTTAGATGTGAAGGAAGACTGAATGCTTTTCCTACACTAAATGTGTAGCCTAGGTTTTTTTTGAGATGTCACACTATATTTTTTGTGGCCCTTGACTGGTATTCTTCTACACTGATATTAATAGAATTTTTCTCTTACTACTATTAATCCTAGAGAAAAACTGTATCGTGGCATCGATATATGCAAATATAAGGCTCTAGAGATGAGTGTAGGTACCTCAAGAACATTTGGCTTCATCTAGATGAAGCACAACAAGAAGTTTAAAATTACCTTCAAACCATAGGAATTTTTTCATCGTACGGTCTTGAGGTCACAACTTACGATTCATGGATGTATGCCTAATTTTTCACTCCATGTAGGTGATACGTGAGTGCAAGGTGGTTCTAAAAATAAACTTAAGCTCACTTGTGATGTGTAGCTTCTTTGACCCACAATATTTTTAGACGTATTTCAATCGGATGTCCTTAGGATTGACAAGGAAGACAGAGGTCTTTTATACAGACTCAAAGTGACTTTGGAGGAACTTGAGTTGAACCTTGGGTAACTTAAAATGGTATTAGGTTTGACAAAGAAGATAGAGGCCTTTTATATAGAATCAAGCTGACAAACTAATGGATGAATTATATAATAGAGGCAAAAAAAATTCCAAGATCGACTGGGAGTATTTTTCATTCCTTTTTGAACTAGACCTGGCCTAAGGAAGAGGATAATCTCTAGACTCAGTTCTTGGCTCTAAATGCCAACTAATATGGGCTACAATATGAATAATAAAAACCCAAAAACCTGCATGACATTAATGAGTAAGAAGGTACAATATATAGGTAGAGATCCTATCAAAACCCTAATCTAAGATGCATAAAATAATAGACACTCTAGTGAGTGGATCTAACAACTAGCAACTGACATGCCATTATGAATAGTGGCTATATAAAATAAGAGCACATGTTCTAAAAAACCTACCCTGACATGTCACTAACATAAAATACTATGCTAATAACATGGGCTACATGGTGTGCATGTGATTACATACATGGGTCTCTATCAGACCATCCAGGTAACTATTTTTACTATCACAGGTAATTGTTATGACATTGATACCTTGACCATCCTATAATGACTATTAATGATAAAATTTCCTAACTGTAAATGACTTTGACTCCCTTTTTTCCCCTATTTTAGATTCTAAAGTTTTTTGTCCACCTATTATACTCTTTTGTGATTATTTATTGTTTGTTTTGCATGCAAGAACTCTAGAATAGGGATGTCTTCTTCGTATGCTCAAATTATATGAAGGAGACGATAATAGGTTTGAATTTTTGGTTTTATATTAAGCAAAACAAAAATACTTTGAGGAAAAAACTTTGTTTGTAGGTTTAAACATAACCAAGGTATGCTAGGCAAAGGTGTATGTAATACCCATAGGCCCTCTATTATACCACAAAGATGAACAATAGTGCTTGGACCAATATTTTAGGCCACTACCCAAGGAGGATTCCACACATACCCTTGAGTACACTATCTTCCTCTATGATAGTATGAGAGGGTAATATTTTTAGATGTTGTGTTCGATGTACTATGGATAATGCACGATCGATAAGCTTCCTAGGGATAAAATTTTATTAAATCCTATATGGTATCTCAATATACCCAAAGATATGTGGGAGCTCAAATCTATGTGTGAATCTTATCTAAGGCTTGGGTATTGGAGCCTAACCGCCCCTCACTTCACTGGACACTTTATGGGTTATCTACCTTAGCCAATAATGATAGCTTATTTATGAAATTTTAAAACCCCCAACACAGGGTTTCTAACCTACTCAACTACTATTGATAAAAGGACTGTATACATATATTTTTTAATAAGAAAAAACTGGTGAAAAACTATCATAGTCATAGAAAAACATGGCCTTGAAAAGTGCTCTAATACCACTTGTTAAGAATATACTATTAAAAATAAATACACACAAATACAAAAAATAAACATATATGCTCACAACACACTATGGAAATAAAATGCACACTAAGGAAATAAATTGTAAAAATTGAACAATATCACAATAACACTTAATTACAAAGCCTCTTTGAGGGGGTAGAATCCTTCAATACTTCATTCTAGTATGCAAAAATATAAATATAATATTGCCCCTCATATTTTTAAGTAATTCCTCTAGCACCTAACTCCCAAGGTTAGCTTACATGCAAAATGCAACCCAGGCTAGAATCTCCTACCTACAATTAGTTACATTATTGAAAAATGGTTACATAGAAGGGTGTCATTTGGCTAGGCACTTCTTAATCCAAAACTATAAAAAAACATTACAAAATATTAACATGGGTGTTACCCACATTCCATGAGGACTATTACATCAAGGTGTTAGTATGGGATCCTAATAAATTATCACTCAAAGCTAATTTTGAAGAAACAATATGGAAGGACCTAAATCCCCATCGATCTATCAAGTAGTTGGTACCATAAAATTGATAGAATGCTAACAAGGGAAATCCTTCATAAAAAGGTGCTAGAAAATTCTAAACTTCCTACGGTATGCTAACCAACTAGACAAATTAGATAATGCCCCATAGCCTTTATAGTGGTATCTAAAGTAAATATCACCATTGGTAGGGGTACTAGAGCTTTTCTAATGACAACTAAAAGTACTTTGCCTTTGGTAAGATTTCATCCCATGAAATGGTTGTGGATTCACCCCTCATCCATGTGGATTGGTTAAGAAACCAAAATACACTCCACATCTGATGGGGTCCATAATGACTATCCAGCAAGGGACCCCACAGAATACAACTCAAGAATAATGGAATAAAAAATAGAACTCAAGGTGTTTAGTCAAGGAATTAGTGATATAAGATTCTATATTCCCATCAAGAAGAGCTTAATACCTAGAAATATATGGAAACACAAGCATCCTAGAGATTTTTAGGTTGTGAAAACTTCACAAAATGTCTAGGCTTGTTGATCCCTATAAATACCACCTTGGAAGTTCATGGTAAGGAAACAAAAGGGAGTGAGTTGACAACATACTAGTAATAATAAATGTTCATCAGATCAAGATATGCTCGATGAAGTGGTACCTAAAACTAAAATTCAAACTTGAAGGACCTTTTTGGACCCATAATTCTTTCAATGATTCTATTCTAAAAGCCTAAGTAAGCATTTATGGGCTTACAAATTTTAAGGTTTACCTACTCTTTCAAACTAAAATATTTTATTTCGACTAGCTTGGTGTTGGAAATGCAAAGGAGGTAAGCCATTTTTTAAGTGGTTATTTTAGAAAAGTGTTCCAAAATCTTTGGCATAGTGTAAAGTTTCCAAAGCAAAGAGTTCTCATTCTAGAACAATGCAAACCAAAAATTCCCAAGTGATGACATCAACCTGATCTCAAAAGGTTTCGGCATAATAAAATACCTACAAAGAGCTTCTTGGAGTGTAATTCAAATAAAGCAACACCTCAAAATGGGGATTCTCAGCAAAAGAAGATGATATTAGCACTTAAAATATTTAGAAAACTTATAATAAAGTAAGAAAGATAACCCACAAGATAACAAAGGTAATAATAACATCCCAAACTAGAAGGCCTTAACATGAAAGGTGCACAACACCCCAAAAAAGAGTAGCTAGACCATGTGGTATTTATCAGATCCCAAAAGTGACAACCACTTCACCCAATCATGTTTGATGATCCTAAAAATCATAACCACCTAATAGAAGATGTGCTAAAGATGCTGAGTGGTGCCAACTCATCCTAAATATCATGCATGATCAATTTTCTCATGATTGTACATAGTATTTAGTTACATTTTTGCTAAAAAAAACTATAATTAGGGTAATGTCCTCATTATAAAGGGTAATATATTTTAGTTTTTGCCTATGATAGGCCATTCTAATGCAAGCAAGAGCTATTCGACTTACCTCAATTAAAGTATGAAGAATTATTAATTTTTGTGATAATATACACTTTCATCATTTTCATTTATTCTTTGGTAGGAGTGTTATCTATTAGGATTGAAGTAGTTTAGTATGCTTTGATAATTAAAGTATTAATTTCTAGGCTTGAAGTTGTTTGGTATGTTTCTATTAAATGCTTGGAATATTGAATATTGTAATATTTATGCTTACTATAATTTATCCATAGCTTTAATTGAATAGTTTGTTAGGCTTTGCTTATACTGCATAGTCGATGCTCATTTAGTTGAGCCTTGATTGCATTAATTAAATATCTCTAATCCTACATATTTCTCTCTAACCCTACTATTATCTCAATCCTATCCCTTTTATGTCTTTAGTCTTTTACTTAGTAGGATTTAGAAAATTAATCAACCTTCTATGGAGTTTTATTTCAAAGTAGTTTTGAGTCATCCAATCTTGATCTCAATCTAGGGTGCATATTTTATACCTAGTCAAATCGAGCAATCAATATTTTTGGCATGCCTAGTGGGACCAAATCAATCAAATTTGCCTCACAAAGAATCACTGATGGGATGGATCAAAACAATTTGCCCAACTAGAAGTTAGACATTCAAAAGACTATCAAATCCACCATGTGCATAAGATTTTTTATAAGCTTGTATTTTTGGATGATCAAGATTATATATAATCATATCTTCGTCTCATAAGTAGATAAGAAATCCTTTCACCCGATGACTCCACACTTAAATAACCCAAGAGTTTTGGAAACTTTGCTAGAATGAATAGATCCATAATATTATGATCATAAGATCAAAATTGAAGAAGTTAAAATAACCCCTATAGTTTTTTGAGCTATCAACCTTCAGAAAATATAGAAAACAAAAATCACTTTCACCTCTTCGAATCTCCTCTATCCAAAGTCCTACTTCTTTACAGGCCATATCTCTAGAACTGCCTACTATATCCCTATGTAAAACCATTGCCATATGAATCTACCTTATCTAGAACAATTCCAAATTCCTCAATCTCCTATATATACATGAAATTCCACAATCTACATTTAAAAATTGTGCCCTTTTGTGATGGTAGCAAAAAGACTGCATATGAACATTGTCAAGATATAACTATCTTAGCTACCATACAAAACATCATCCATGAGGATTTAATGGTGAGGTTATTAACCCTATATTTCAGAGGGAAGGTATTAACCTAGTATTTCTCTTTATAAGAGGGTAGTGTCATCATACAGGATGAATTTACTAAGCCTTTTATCCTAGAATTCAATGATCTAGGGAATTTCTTTTCACTCATAATTTACCTCCATAAAGGCATCCTCAAGAGAACATCATGGATTTCAATATCTAGTTTTATAAGACTTGGAGAAGAATCCCTTAGGATGTGATACCTTATCAATCTCAATCCTACATATACTACCTTTGGCCTTTCATTCTATACCTCATCATATAGATCTATTACGCTAATGAGATGAGATTTCATCAAATCTTTCAAGTTGTTGTTGTAGCAGAGAACACACTCATATTAGTTGGTAAGCTACCTCTAAATATTGTGATACCATACTTTCTTGATATTCCCTATCACAACCAACAAATATTACTTGTATAGTTTTCAACCCCTTCACTAATTGCTTTGCTTTCACCCATGTAGTATCCTCAACCTATCACTCCAACTATCAAAATTTAGTCTCGGCTTGCTTTGAAACCAAAACAATTAGTATATATGTAAGATATGAAAGTAGTAATTAAGAATATCAAATAATATCACTATTATGGAGCAAAAAAAATGTTGAAAGGATATTCAAAGAGTACCAACAAATAATATACCCCTATGTCACAAAAGACCAATGGGCTTTGACTAGCAATGGAATTGAAAAATAAATTGCTACTAGTGAAAGCCAAGAGGGAGAGACATCTACAACCTAGAAGGATTATTTTTTGCATTTCTTTCGATGATTTCCATAATGCTAGCACATATATGGTTTAACAACACCAATTCCAATTGGCTATAGCCCCAAAATTAGGAATGTAAAAAGGGCTAGTTAGCATGCTTATGGATCCAAAGCAGTATCTCATGGATGAGGAGCCTTAAACTTTTAATGCTATTTAGATACTGACTAGATATAGAAGATATCATTTTAAATAGATACTTAGAAGTTTGATGGTCTATATGCCTCCTCTAAACCTCAAAAATAGTAGAGAAAATAACAATCCAAAGAGCAATCAAATCCAAAATAACCAAAGGCCAATCAAGAAGAACATAGGGAGCAAGTACTAAGAAAGTTATGGTTCCCTTCCATTATCAAAATTAAAGGCAAAAATCCATGCAATAGTACTTTAGAAGGTTTGATGAGACATTCTAAAAATATGAAAAGCTACTAGGAGATTCTAGATACAACATTATAAAATAACTGAAGAGGACCTCTTTAAGATCTAGCATGTACGATGCTTTGTTGATTGCTAGAAATTTTGATTTACTTAGGGTAACCCTAAAGAATACATCTCCAAGTGAATTGAGCTATTTATAATTGAACCTAGCTCAAGATCAACAAACTCCTAGGATAGGATAAAATAGGCCTCTACCCTTTATATGTCTATGCATGGAAGGTTGGATCATGCACAACTATATGATGGAATCTAGAGTGATGAAAACCATCATGCCTAAATTTGTGTGTGATGTAATGGTTATGGAGTACTCATAGACTAGTTATAGCATACTATAGCTAGAATAGACCCTAGTATGGATGTTTGGATCAATAAAAGATGTACCTATGGTGTTGCATAAGCATCTAGAAGTCACCATGATCCAAGAGGTGATAGTGGTTGATCTCCCTTCCCTCATTAGGATATGCTTATCAAGAGAATTCAAAACTAAGCTTGGTAGGTATCTATACTTGGATTGCATACATATGGTGATTCCTTATAAAGGTAGGAAGTTCAAAATATATGTGGAGAATCCTAGCCTCTATCACATTGAAAAGTTAGAGGACTATGATGTCAACATGGTTGAAGAAGAACTGGGTTGCTTAAAAGAGTTGAAAGAACTTTGGATGGAATATGAGTTCCCATTGGGTGACTTCAATGCAATAATTTATAGCAAAAGGGACATTTATTGTATGTTTGAATTAGATAAACCTCTAAACATAGCAAATCATGAGGTTCAAAAATAGATACGCATGAATGATAAATTTTTGGGTCACTCTAGTCTAAACATTAATTTTAATGAATGAGTGACATGTGAAATATTTGGTGTGAAAAAGCACACCAAAATTTTTATCATATTGTAAATAAACAATATTTAAAATAAAGCTAATAAAATCTAGGTTTCCAAATGACTATTGGCTATAGTAAATCCAAAATTATATCAAGGTGCTAACACGAAACAAAATTTTAGGAAATATATACCAACAAGGCATACCAACAAAGGGATGAGATCAATGATGCACTTGGAGGATAGTATGCATAAGTCAATATTTTTGTATGAATTAAAAATATCTAAAAAGTAGGAATCCAACTCATAAAAAGTCTTCTTAGTATTATTAATAGCCTCTTAAGAGCTATTGATTGGATGAAGATATAGTTGCTACTATTTGAAGCAAAGTGAAACTGTGGATAATGATGTATTCACAAATTTATATACACAGGAAAAGTCCTTCCACACTACCCCACTAAAGAAAATGTCTATAAAATAATGACCAACACAAGGGAGTTAGTGCAACGATTCTCCAAGTGGAAGAGGTCTATAAAAGGAGAGACTTCTATTTTTTTGTTACAGAAATTCCTAAGAGAAGCTACCCTTCCATAAAGAAGTCCCCTTTAACATCAAAAGCTCTAGGATTTTTCCTCATTGAATTTGTACCCAATATATAAGACCCTTATTTTTAGGTACCTTGTCTTCTACAAGTAGAAGCCCCTTGTGAGTCACCAAACTATAGTGAAATTTCACTACACTAGAAAAATGTCACCAGAAAGGAGAATTTTGAGCAAAATTATTGCTCAAGATTATTTTGAAGAAAAGTAATATGAGATGACCTGAAATCCCATTGATCTATTAGGTAGTCAGTGTTATAAATATGCCCAAATAAATGATAAGGAAAATCCTTTACTAAAATTTTCTAGAAAATTCTAAACTCCTTATGCCTTGAAGCTATGTTGACCAACTAGACTAGATAGATAATGGCCCATAGCCTTTCTGGTGGTAGCTAAGCTAGACCTTACAATTGGTAGGAGTTTTAAATCCTCTTCAATGATATCTAAAAGGACTCTACCTTTTATACCATAAAAAAATTTTACTCACCCCTAATTTAGATAGTGGGTTCAAAAACTAAACTACACTCCACATCTAATGGGCCCATAGTGACTATCCAAAAAGGGATCCTAGGGAATAAAAATCAAGAAAAATAGAGGAAGAAATGGGACCCAAGGTATTTAGTTGTGAAGTCAGTAAGATACATTTCTATATTTCCATGAAGAAGGGCTTGATACCTAAAAATCTATAGAAACACAAGCATCATAGAAATTTCAAGTTGTGAAACTTTGTAGAATGTTTAGGCTTGTTAATCCCTATGAAGGCCACCCTAAAATTTTATGGTAAGGAAACAAAAGGGAGTGAGTTGGCTAAATCCTGATAAGAAGAACAACTTAGGTATACCTACTAAATTGATATATTTGGCAGTCTTTGGAGCATAAAAAAGTAGCAAGGAGTAGGCCAATAGTAAGATATATTTATTAGATCAAAGGATGCTCAATGAAGTGGTAACCAGAACTCTAGCTAGCATTCAAAATTGAAGGATCTATATGTCCCCATAATTCTTTCAAGTATTCTACTTTGGAAGCCTAAGCAAGTAATTTTAGGCTTAAAACTATTAAGGTTTGCCTACTCTTTCAGTCCAAAAGCTTTTGTTCAGACTAGCTTGGTGCTGGACATGAAAAGGAGGTAAGCCAAAAATTTTGAGAGGTGATGTTAGCAAAGCAATCCAAAATCTTTGGCATAGTGCAAATCTTGTGAAGCAAATAATTTTCATTCTAGAATAAAGTGGACAAGAACTTCCCAAGTAATAACGTCAACTTGAACTCAAAAGGTTATAGCCTTATTAAAGGTCTATAAATATTTTCCTAGAGTGAAATTCAAAGGAAGAGACATCCTAAATAAGAGCTTCTCAAAAAAAAGGGTGATATCAACACTCAATATTTTTCAAGCTTATAATAAAGAAAGGAATATAATTCAAATGGCAATAAAGGAAACAATAACATTCTAGACTAGAATACTTTAGCATGAAAGGTGCCCAACATCCCAAAAAGAGTAGTTAGACCATGTGATAATTTTTAGATATTGAAAGCAACAACTACTCCACCCAATCATGTTTGATGATCCTGCAAATCATAACCACCTGATAGAAGATATATTGAACATGTTGAAGATGATAGGTGGTGCCAACTCATCTTGAAGAGTGTGCATGATCAATTTTACTCATGATTGTACATAGTAGTTAGTTGCATTTTTCTAATAAAAAACTATAAATAGGGGAATGCCCCTCATTGTAAAGGGTCAAATATTTCAATGTTTGTTTTTCATAGGTTGTATGTTTATGCTATTCTAATTCAATCAAGAGTTGTTTGACTTATCTCAATTTAAGTATGAAGAATTGTTAATTTCTATGATAATATGCACTTATAACATTTCCATTTATGCTTTGGTGGGAGTGTTATCTATTAGGCTTGAAGATTTTTGGTATTTTTCAGTAATTGAAGTGTTAATTGTTAGGATTGAAGCTATTAATATGTTTCTATTAGAGTGCTTGGAATGTTGAATTTTGCAATATTTGTGCTTACTATAATTTCTCCATAGCTTTAATTGAATAGTTTATTAGGATTTTCTTGTGGGTAGCCATGTTATTAGTTGAGCCTCAACCAAATTAATTCAATATTTCTAACCCTACTCTCTCTATCCCTACTCCTCTCAACCCCATCCCTTTTCTATATTTAGTATTTTACTTAGTAGAATTTAGAAAAGTAATTGGTGTTCTTTAGAGGTTGATTCACAAGCAATTTTGAGTCATCCAATATTGATCTTAGTCTAGGGTGTATATTCTATACCTAGGTGTATCGAGCAATCAAGAGGACCCATAAGGCTTTAATCCTTTTACAATTATATTTTGAAAGGAAGGGGGATAAAATGTATATTGCGAGGCTACTAAGTTTGACCCATATAGAGCGACAATAAATCCTACTAAATTAAATACCAAAGTGTATGAACTAGACCTAAAGAAGATGTACCTATACCAAATCGGCCAACTAGCAAATTAAATCACACTTCTATCCATGAAGTTTGATTGCCTAGTAATTTTTTATTAAGAAAATCAAAGGAGAAATAGATATCTCAAGGTAAAAGTGGTACAACTAAATAAATAAATAGACTAGTTTCAACAAGAAAATGAGGTTCTAAAAGAAAAAATATATAAAATGATTAGCTAAATAAATGGGTTAAAGACCTTAAATCTTGACTTGCTGGGGCTAAGAAAAACCAAAAACTTGAAGATCTCACAAAATATATCGCATCTAAGCAAAGTAAACTCTAGCAGGCCTTGAATGTAAAGGATCAATTAATTGTAGAGTTGACAACATCAAGATAGAATGAGAAAACTACAAACCTTAAGGTAACACAAAATATTCAAAGGGTTAAGTCCCTCTAGGACAAGATCAAGGGAAATATGAAGAATGCCAATGAGTACTTTTATTAACCTCCTTTATAGAAGAAATCCAAGGAAAGGTATAAAAAATAATTAAGTGGAGAAACAACTATCTATAAGGAGTACTAGGGAGTCCTTAAACTCCTTTCATTAACGATAGTGTCACAAGCATAACAACTTAGGATGGATCATAAGGATTTGGTTAGAAAATTAGGAAAGATATTAGATTTCTAGAGGAATCTCCAAGTTTGCAAATACAACCTAGCATCACTAACGACCCAAGAACAATAAATAAATAAGAAAATTTAGGGATTAGTTGTTACTAGAAGGCCTGATATATTTGATCAAAATATGCACTTCTTGGATGATGCCATTATTGATGCTATGTTTGAAGAAGAGAAGAACCAAGCTGATCAAGAGGATATAGTTAAAATATACAATTTGGAGATGATATATGCCAAGATACAAGAGCTAGTTGAAGAATAGGAGAAATTATCATAAAACCCTTTTGAAGACTTGAAAATATAAGTAGAACACCTCAACTTAGTTCAAATACCAAGAAATGAAGAATGGAAAAAAAATTTGAGATTGTTATCATAGAAACTAGATGAAGAGAACCAAAATTTTAAAAAAATGTTATGGGTTCTTAATTTTGTAGACTTTGTGCCCAAGGATAAAGGTAGAATTTGTATCTCACACTAATTGAGCTTCGTGCTTGAGGAAGTCACCAAAAATGTAATACCTTGGTACTACTTTTGTATTTATAAATTTTGAAGGAGAATGTAGAAGATAAATAAAAAAACAAATGCCTCACAAAATCCTCTTAAACTTGTCTAGGTATGGTATAGGTATTGATTCACCTACAAAAGAGGCTAATTGGCTCTAGGGAATCATCTACTATAAAAAGGGGTTAATTTACTTTGAGAAGCATTCTGATTACAAAAGGGAGTCAATTCATTTGCTAATTGGAGTGAATCACTCAGGTATTCATAAAGGTAAATTTGAAGGTATTGATCCTAAGGTGAATCTTTTTGGAAGCAATAAGTTATCAAGTAGTGGCACACTAAGTCATTTTGGAAGCTTTGTAAGAATTTTAGAGGTATAATTAGAGGTATTTAGTATTTAGTGGTGCATCGTTTTTCTAAATATGCTCCTAAATATTTACTTTTACTAGGAGTTATTGTTTCTCACCCTAGGTAACTTAGAATTAAACATTTATCATAAGTGGGCAAATAAATCTCCTTAGTATTCATATTTTGGATATGATAATTTTAATATACACTCTGTGAAACTCATATTGTGCTTTTATGTCATGATATTTTAATAAATTGGCAAGTCCTTATGCATTCATGAGTGGCACTTCTCTCCTATTTTGCTAAATGTGTAGTGATTATGGCATAGCCCTTTTAGCCCATATTGTAATTTGCTTATCAATTTTATAATTTAATGAATGGGTGGATATTGATATCATTTGACTTATCATGTGTTGATTGATCACACACTTTCATTGCTATGGTTTAAACCCATATTTAGTTTAGATCACTCGCACTCTTAAATATTTATGCATTTTATTTTAGTACTTTACAGGTACAAAATAAAGGATTCAAAGCAAGTTTTACTAAAAATTGCAATAAGTCTTTATTTCTAAGTTTTCGCATCCGGATTTTACATTCATTGGAAGTATATATAGACTCAATACTTGCCATGATCTTTTAGAAAACATCTTTCTCCCAAGAACTAAATTCTAATATAAAAGTCCCACTAATGAGGCTTTACATAATAAAATATATTTTAATAGAGTTGTATTCAAATCCAACTACCTAAATGTCAACCCTAGTATATTGTCATAAATGGAGAAGATAAAATCCGATCTTATTTTCATCAAACTACAACTGCATACAGATGTTTTCATTTTCTAGCCAATTGTAGCTATATTTCATTAAATGGGCACTCCCTTGATCATACCTCATCAATTCTTCTTTTTGTAAAATTTGGTCGAGTCATTAATTTTACGTGTCTTCTATCTTTACATGATGCTCTCACCCGATCCCCATTGGCGTTCCATATCTGTCGTTACATCCGCCATCACTTCTGCCATTACTACTATCACCAACAAACTTTCTGCACAAATAGAAAAAAGACAGATTAGAAAATAAAAATAATAATCAATTAATTCATTTTATTTTCCTAAGTTTTGAACCTTTTGATTTTTAATTAGTTAATTATTTAAATATCTCAAAGGTTTGCTTTCTTTAATTTTAGGGCAAAAATTATATTCAAAATTCTATTCTAATGCCTTCCTTTTTCAATGACGAAATGGAGAATGGAGCGAAAAATTAGTGGAGCAGAATGGAAATGAGTGGAGCGGAATGGATAATGGGGCAAAAAAATGAATGGAGTAGAATAGAGAAATTAAACCCTTGCAAAAAAATCCACGACTTTGCCTTGGTTCCAAATAATTTGATTTTCTTTGTTAAATTTTGTGATTTAATTTTTCAGAGAGCAAGGAGCAAAGTGAAAATGAGCAGAAAAAACAAAGGATGAAATGAGAGAAATAAAAATAGATGAGCAAAAAAAGGAAGATGGTTAAAATCTGGGATTTCATTTTTCGGAAAGCAATGAGCTGAATAAAAATACGGAAAAATGAAGATGGTTAAAATTTGCGACTTCATTTTTCAAAAAGCAATGAGCATAATAAAAATACCAAAATTTTACAAAGACTTTGATACGAGCGGAAAATAACAAAGACTTTGGATGAGATTGCTTTTCCTTTGTTAAAATCTGCGATTTAATTTTTTGGAGAGCAATGAGCGGAATAAAAATGCCAAAAATTAACAAAGACTTTGATGCGAACAGAAAATAACAGACTTTGGATGAGATTGTTTTTCCTTTGTTAAAATCCGCAATTTAATTTTTTGGAGAGCAATGAGCGAAATAAAAATACCCGAATTTAACAGACTTTGATGCAAGCAGAAAATAAGAAATACTTTGGATGAGTTTGCTTTTCCTTTGTTAAAATCCCTTTGGAGAGCAATGAGAGGAATAAAAATGCTTGAATTTAACAAAGACTTTGATGCGAGCGGAAAATAACAAATACTTTGGATGATATTGCTTTTCCTTTGTTAAAATCCACGATTTAATTTTTCAGGAGCAATGAGCAGAATAAAAATTTTGGAATTTAACAGACTTTGATGCCAGCAGAAAATAACAAAGACTTTGGATGAGATTGTTTTTCTTTTTTAAAATCCGTGATTTAATTTTCCGGAGAGCAATGAGCGGAATAAAAATATCAGGAATTTAACAAAGGAGAAAATTCAGCTGAATTTTGATCTTGAATCGTTGTGCAAAATTTAGGCGTAAAATCAAAGTACCCATATTTTGATGAAATTTTGCACACTTCTAAACAATCCAAATGGGTATCCAAATATGCAAAAAAAAATACAAAAATTCACTCTGGATCAGTAGGTAAAGCTTTTAAAAGTTTGTAGAATGCAATTGAAAACTGTTATTTCCGAAAAATAAATTACATCCAACTTTTGATAAATTTGGTACCACTAAAAAAGGAGATCAAGATCTTTCAGTGAGAATTTGAATCACCTCAAACGAATTCTTCTACCAAAAGTTATGATGATTTCAAATTCGAAAAAAAAATAGGGTAAGATTTTAAAGAACCCTGAAATTTGATTTTAATTTTTGGACCTGTAACATCCCCACAATTTGTTTACTATTTTTGCTAGAAGAATTTGATACTGCTGGAAGTATTTGTGATTGCAGGTGCAGATTTTTCCGTTCTTTCGTGATAATGTCGAACAAGAACACCCACCCCTGGTGGAGACAGTGGTTGAAAGCATCAGGTAAGGTGGGATATGATATCGTGCTATATGCACCATGGCCTATGGGTACATGGAAGCCCACCATAGAAAATATCATGTAGTTTATGTTGCTTGATAGATGCATTAGGTGCATATGTTTTAGCTTAAGTGCACTATGTGTGCTGGGTGAAGCCTTTTTTATTAAATATATATAAATATACATATATGTGTCTATTTTTAATAAATAAAAGTTATAAATATATATACATATATATTTATATAAATGTATACATAAATAAAAATAAGAATGACAATATAATAAAAAGATAAATAAAATTATTCAATAAATTTTATTTTATATACCATGGAAAATAAAATAATTAAAATTCACATATTAATAGGTGAATTATGTAGCAAACATCCTAACAGAAAGTCCCTTTATCAATTTGATAACAATACCCACCTGGCAGCTGATTGAACCATATTTGCATGAACCCGAAAGTGGCATCCCTTTTGGGATGTTTTCCACAAATAAAAAAAAAAAACCATATTTGTATGATTTCTTCGTATGTGTCGCTACCAAAAGAACGCTTGAGATTTATTTAAAGAGGCTCGAGCTTAAGAGAGAAGGGGGTCGGTCCAAAGGAACGGTGTGTGAGTGTTTGTATGTGGAATGGTTTGTGTCTGGTCGAGAATTGTACCCGCAAGAAGTGAGACTATAAGACATTCTTCATCGACAGAGTAATACTGAGTAGGTCTCTATCTATCTTATTTCTTTTTCTTTTGTTGGGTATTTTAATTATGCTGAGAGATATAGATAAAAAAATATCTGAATTATAATTTACCTCCTCGTTGTTGAATGACTAAGTATACTCGATATTTTATGATGAACCTTGAATTGTCTTCTTTTATTTTTTTGGTTCCAATTTGTAAATTTAAATTAAGATAAACAAAGTAACCTTAATGGAAATAAATTCATAGTGGTTGTCTAGTTTCTGTTATAATTTAGAAAATATTTAATATTTTTTTAGAAAAAATATAGTCAAGAATATGTTGCCCTGCTTGTTGTGATGTTGTTTGCATATAAAATCTGCATTCAATATAGGCCATGCGACCCAAATTGCTTCCAATCATGTGGTCTCTGCCTTGACGAAGATTATGGGAAATCACTCGTCGAAAGAAAGATTTAAACTTGTTATGTTGAATGTTATTTTTTTCACCTGTGTCATTTGGAAGTCCTTAGAGTTGCATTCTTCTGTGGACAACTATTGAAAACATCTGGTTCTGGTTACATATGGTTATAGAAGCTCTAGAATTAGATTATGTTGTAACCATTTATTTGTATTTCATCTACTAAAATTGTATTGTTGGAAACCTGAGAATAACAAACTTTGGATTAAGCTGTGAGCAAAAAGGAAATCTATTTTAAATTTTATGTTGTTATTTTCTTTATTAAGCACCTTAGATAACTGTTAATGTATTTTCAAATCATATATTAAAAGTGATTATGATAGTTAGACAGAGAAGCAACGTGTATAAAAATTTAATATAATTAATTTTCAAAATAGAATATGGGTATTCTAAATTAATATTCTTTGTATTTTAGAACATTTAATAGTAGGAACAATTCCTTGTTATTATTCTTTTCTATCACAAATGTTGCTCGAATTTTTCTTTTAAAAAAAAGTGGTAAATGTTTAAAGGATGAAGAAGAAGGTGAAAGCTTAGTTTTAATGAGGAACATGTGTTGCTCCATTGTACCATATATAGAAGAAATGAAGTATAAACCTAGAACTTATTTTTTCTTTCAAAAATTAATAATAGGTGATGAATATCTTCATAGAATAAATAGAGTAGTCATAATAGGTGCGGAGTACACAAAGAAATTTGTTTCCATTAGAAATTCTGCCAATTATCTATTTTTTTTTTACACAAAGAAATTTGTTTCCATTAGAAATTCTACCAATTATTTGTTTTTGTTTTAAATGGTGCACCCAAAATTGTATTTTTGCTACAATTTTTCTTCTAGACGGCAGGAAAAGGGCTTTGAAACGATTGGTTAAATCATTAAGACTTTCCACTTCACGAATTTTGGAAACATTCCTCCTATATTAATAGCAAACCTAATAGATAGGTATATCATTATTTCTCGCATATGATTATTTTAACCATTCGGCTCAAATTTCAATCTTTTTTTGGTAAATAAATTATTTCATTCATACTGGGTTTTACAGGTTGACCCAAAACCTTTTTACAAAAGTCAGCCTTAAGCTGAGGAACCGAAACTTAACCATACTGAGGATCCTCTGTCCTCTAACCAAGCAAGCCATCCTTAACTAGGTGTCTCTTAACTAAACAACCCACCCTAGATAGTACCCATACTACAAAAAGAGACCAAAGCCCTTACAAGGCCTCAAAAACCATTGGATTCCAATACATTTCCTAAAATATACCCAAACCCAGACCTTAAATAAAAACATACATACACTCTACCCAGAGAACACGTAAGATTAGCAAAGATGAACACAAACATTTTAAAACAATGCAAAAACTCAGAGCAAATTGACAGCAAGGAAGACCCTAGCCCTCCTTGTCTTCTTCCTCCTCCTGGTCCTTGTCATTGCCATCCTCATTGTCGTTCGTCTTCGGATTGTAGACCATCGATTTGTTTCTCTGGTATCCTTCATTAAAGAAAACCTTGGTTAAGACAATCAGAATTTCCTACATCTCATGGTTAATGTTGACTGCCAAGTTCAGGACGAACCTCTTCAGCTCCATGATTGAAGGGTCAAGACCCTCATCCTTAGAGGTAATCTCTAGACTTTTGCCACTTCTCTGCACCTACTTGTTCTTCAATCTCAAGGAAGACCTAGTGGCCGACTCAATCCTTAGTCTTTTCCTAGCAGGACCTCCCTTAACGTTTGATTCAACCTCTCTCTTCATGATAGGGGAGGGTTTAGACAAACTAGGGCTATCTCTCCCCCTTGAACTTTCACCACGCACATATAGGGGATCATCTTGGGGAGGGGTAGGAAGTTTAGCTTGGGGAGCATTATTAAGCACATATTTGTAGATTACCTTGAGAAGGCCTTGGTGCATAGGCATAGAAAAACCTTTCTTTCTATGGCAAGAATTTATGGTGTGGTTCAAGGAGTTCATGAGGAACTGGGGAATGCTAATCGGGTTCACATCCCTAAAAAAGTTGACAAAGGCGTAGTGTAAACTTAGCATAACCTTACCAGGGTCCTCTACCATGATAAATTCTAGAACATTATTCATAATCATGTTCCAAGGGGTAGAGAGGTCCAACCTTGTAAGCCCATTCTTTGCCTCCTTGAAAATCTTTGGGTTATCCTTAAATTCTTTCAACTCCACCTCCTAGTGGTGCTTCTGTCTATGGATAGACCTCCCCTTAATCGTCTGTGGTGCTCAAAGTGGTGCTCAAATTTCAATATTACTAGTAAATTTAGGAACAAAAAGATGACCTAGGGCAACACGAGAATTTTATAATCGTTAGTCGGGGAGTATTCTTTTAGATGCACAGTTTCACTAGAGTGAAATGACTTAATTGGTTCTCATAGATGGTTGGTTAACTGTAGTCTGCATAAAATAAATTTACTGGACTATTGGTATCTTATGTTATTTCGTTTGCAAATAACAAAGATATATTTATACCACCTTCTTCTAGACATGTTGATCTGTATTGTTAAAAAAATGTCTATGCCATTAGGTTTGGCGATATACAAAAACTTTCATATCCAGGGTTTTTCGATGAATAATCATATTTGAGGATTTTCATTTCATCTAGTTCTCCCATTTCGAGTGTGAATAATAAACTTTATGAGGTTGAGGATCTGATAAAGATATCCTTGGATGAAAACATCATCCAGCAGTCTATTTGAAGTTTCTATTTTACCCAAAAGAAAATTTAATAATTTAAATAATAAATTTTGTTTGAAATCATGTATGAACGACTTAAAGACCCTTTTATTACCTTGAAAAAATTTATATTTTGAACCAAGCGAAAATGCATCCGAAAATAGTTTAAAAGAAATAAATTTAAGCTAGTGTATTCAAATTAATAAATAATAGTTCGGGTATTCTATCAGTGTTACGATGCATGAATGGTGACTCTATATATTTAAAATTTTATAAAGTATTATTGTAATAAAAGGAATGACTGAAAAGTCAAGTATAATATTGTTAACTATATATATTTAATAATTTATAAAGTATTATTGTAATCAAAAGAATGATTGAAAAGTCAAGTATAATATTGCTACTCGATGAGATTTGTTTGACTAAGAATTTATTTTCATCAAAGTATATTACTCTTTATTTGATATAGTTTCCTTTTTATTTATTAATTGATTAATTAAAGTGTTATATATTTTATTTAGAAAGTATTCCTTCTTTATAAATAAACATGGCATACTATTACTATTATAATAACTCGTTTCGGAGTAACCTGCTCAAGATAAATTAATAAAAGTTGATGCCAATAAGAAGTTTAGGCATCCAAATTAGTTGATGCCAACGAGAAGTTTAGGCATCCGCCCAACTCTGGTAGCTCACAGGCGGTGACTGTTGTGATTCAAGGATAACCGTTCTTCAAAAAAAAGAAATAACAGGAGTCTTAGCTGTAGAGAGTAATGAACGACAGTATGGGACGTCGTTCTAGGTTATCAAACGAGTAGTATGTGAGGGTGCTCACAAATCATTCTTCAATTACAAAATTGCTAATACTTGGGGTTGGAAGGTCTAGTGGTAGATGGTATGGGTAGCATTATCGTCAATTGGGACTTGGTTTGAGACACCTGGTCTAGAAGCCAAAGTATTGGTAGATCTTGATAATACCTTAGATGAAGGTCAATAATCAGGCACTAGCATAGTTACGCTCTCTAATATGGACTTAAAGGTTAAATCATTGGGCCAGTGGACCACTAGAACAATAATAGGATCATAGATCTGAGTTCTCCATGCTACGATATGGGAAAAATAATGCGTCCACCCTTCCAGGTGATATGGGCCCTACAAGGGCAACCCCATGTCGAGATTCAAAACTCAAGGAGAGGATGGGTCTCATGTATGGTAATCTATAGTGGGAATTTGGTCGGTCTCGAGAACTTAAGAATTCATCTACAACGGTATAAGATCTCAAAGTGTAAACATCCATGCCTAAGTACTAATACAAAATTGGGTGAGCTTACATCAATGTATGACAATAAATCAAAATTTTGAATTTATGCTTTTGACAACCAGGTGAGTAGACTTGGGTTGTTATAGGACCTTAGAAAAACCATTAAAAATTAAATTTCCTGAAACACTTAATCTAAGATAATACCATTGAGGTGTAAATATCTAGAGAAATTCAATTAGGATCAATGTTTTATCCAAGCAATTTTGACACCTTGATGTGGGTAGAATTTAAAACCTTGATGAAAGAAAAATTTGGAAATAGAATCAAAATACTTCCATAGGGTTCCCTTGGAGAATAAAATCATTTATCAAAGGATCAAAATTTTATGATCAGATGGGTATGTTGCTTCTCAACAAATGACGATGTCTACGAGGAAATAATAGCACTATTTGGAACCTAGAACTTAGTTTTAAAACAACTTAAATCATGTGCTATATCTTGCCACAAAGATTTTAAAAATATTTTTAACTACTATCTACCAGTTTTTCAAAATTTTCCAGGGATATACTAGGTTAAATCACTTAAAGAAAACTTTGGTGTGTGATTGCAAGTGCATAAATTCTTCCTCTTAATATAACCATTGCTTAGAATTCTTACTAATGATTGACTAGACTGTTTGGATTGTGTAGGATTATTCTAGTAGAGCTTTTTTGCTAGTTTAACCATTTATAGCCCTGATAGAGTTACTCTTAACTTTCTTTTTAAGACCTCAGTTCACATCCATGGAGCGTCTATAGCCTTGGTGAACATGTCTCAAATTACTCTTTCATAAATCTCAACTATCTCCCTTTTATTATGGAACTGTTGGTCAAAATGACCACATCCAGGGGATTAGGGAGTAGTCTTCTTGAAATTTCACTAAGTGTAGAAAAGGGTTCACGACGACATGATATTTTTGAGCCAAGAGGCTAAGTAAAGAGAAAAGGTCGAGATGGCACGACAATTTTGAACCTAGAGCCCGAATGAAGATAAAAGGTTGTGACGGTGCGATATTTTTGAGCCAAGAGGATAAGTAAAGGTAAAATGTCACAACGGGCAACATTTTTGAGCCAAGATGTTAAGTACATAGAAAATATCATGATGGCAAGAAAATTTTAAACCCAAAGGCTAAATGAAGAGAAAAGGTCATGACGGCATGACATTTTTGAACCAAGAGGCTATGTAAAGGGAAAAGGTCATGACGAAGCAATATTTTTTAACCAAGAGGCTAAGTAAAGGGAAAATGTCACAACGGTGTGACATTTTTGAACCTAGAGGTCGAATGAAGAGAAAAGGTCATGACGGTATGACATTTTTGAGCCAAGAGGCTAAGTAAAGGGAAAAGGTCACGATGATGAGATATTTTTGAGCAAGAGATTAAGTAAAGGGAAAAGGTCGTGACAACATGACATTTTAGAGCCAAGAGGCTAAGTAAAGGAAAAATTTCATGATGGCATAACAATTTTGAATCCAAAGGCCAATTGAAGAGAAAATGCCATGACGGTGCAACATTTTTTAGCCCAGAGGTTGAATGAAGAGAAAAGGTCATGATGGTGTGATATTTTTTAGCAAAAGATAACTGGACCACGACACCTCAAAGAAGATAAAGGTGGATTGTGTTGTAATCACAATGACACTGAGAGGGGGGGTGAATCAGTGTGTTCTTTAAAAACTTCTAAAACAATTAGATTATAAAACCAGTAGCAGTTTAAAGTAGATAAAAGAGATACTAAATGCATCAAGAAAGCATCACACATAACACAACATTTTAACGAGGTTCACCAATGTGGCTACTCCTCAAAAAACTGCTTGGACTACCATCCAAATCCAGTCAATGCAAAGCTACAACTTTACATAATCCTTTACCAGCACCAAGTGGAAGGAGCACCAACCCCTTAACTTTATCTGCTTCAACAGAATGGAGCACCAACTCCTATTTTACCAGCACCTATTGGAAAGAGGCACCAACCCCTTAATTTTCCAGCACCAACTGGACAAATTGTTTACCAACACCAACTGGAAAGAGGCACCAACCCCTTAATTTGCCGGCCTGATTGGACTTCAATATTGAATAAAAAAAATGTTTGACATATACCTTTGTTATTGCAAGACTCTAAGTGGTCTACATCACCTTTGCAATCTCTGTGCACTCTGCTCTCTCTTGCACAATCACTTCACACAGTTTCTTGCCTTTGCTACTGACCGGACTTTGCAATCAACTTTGCCCTTCGCGCTTCTCTGCACACTCTGCTTTCTCTGCTGCACACGCTTCGCACACTCGTGTCGTTTCACATTCTGCTCTCTGCTCAACACGAACTTCACTTTCACAAACACTATGCTCGCATTCGCACTTTATCTTTACACCCCACTTTTCAAACTCGAAGTACCCTTGCTTTTATAGAAGAAGTTTTAGGAACAAACCCTAAAAGAACGTCGGTTGAGAAACCCTAGAATTTGTCAACTGCCAAACCCTAAAATCCGTCGGCCCAGATTTAACTTTGTCGGCCTCAAACACTTCTTCCACCTTCGTCACTTTCCTGTAGCTTATTGCCGTGAAATAGTAACATGTCGGCCCTTTTAATTTAATTTAATATTTTAATTTAAATTTTAAATAAAATAAAATTTAAACTAAATATTTAAAATTAAATATCTTCATCACCGGGGCATCTTTTTCAACGAAACGAAGAGCCAACTTGGGTTTTAAGAAAAACCCATTTCAAATCTGTTATCCATGGTTTTAAATAAAACTTTTTATTTTGATTGCCTTGGTTTTCACAAAAAACCTTTAAAATTTAAACTAAATATTTAAAATTAAATATCTTTATCACCGGGGCATCTTTTTCAACGAAACGAAGAGCCAACTTGGGTTTTAAGAAAAACCCATTTCAAATCTGTTATCCATGGTTTTAAATAAAAATTTTTATTCTGACTGCCTTGGTTTTCACAAAAAAACTTTTCGCTTCTTGACATCTCAGGTTTGAAGACTTCTTCTTCTCATTCTGAATTATGTTTTTCGTTTACGTGCATCTATCATTTAAGGACTCATGATCGACTAACTTCTGAACTTTATCCTCTGCATCTGAGTGACTTCTGAACTGCCTGTCCATTGCATCATTAGATCTAATCGACTGTATTGACAACAATGACAATCCTCCTGCAACACCTTGCTCAACACTGAACTCCTATCCATTGTACTTTGGCTGCACCTTGTTGTTCAATAAACTCTTGTCCATTGCATCAATAAATCTGTTTGACTGTGTTGACAACAATGACAATACTATTTGTTGCACTTTGCTCAACAATCTCCCCCTTTGGAATTGTTGGCAACACATGTGCAATTTTCCTGTAAATCTTCTCCCCCTTTGACAATAATACCAAAGGGCTGCTGCAGACTCCCCCTGAGTCTATGCACAATATTCTTAGACACAAATTATTACAATTAGCAAATATTCCAAGCATGAACAAGAAGAAAAACAAGTACACAAATGCTCCCCCTGAGTCCAAGACCACTTCATTTCACTGATTGACAACATCATGATAAGCATAATAGGCATCAATAAAATCAACAATGTGAATAGCGGCAATAACCAGTGAATGACACCATCACCGTCAACTTCACCAATATAACATGTGTAAGAACATGACTGAACCACTGTCTTATGTGCAACTACCCTCTGTTGCTTTGCAAACTCAAACTTGTCCACTTTTAGTGAAGGCATACAATAATCTTATATAGCCAACTTTTTGTTATGCAATGCCAGCAACATCTGCATACAACTTCACCATGCATCTTGGATATATTCTCAACAAGCTTGAACCCAATGACAGTTGTTTGTCTCTCTCTGCAGTGAGAATCCAGTAGGCTACCTCAATCCACTTTCAACTCTGTGCAGGTACCAAACACTGTACCACAGCACAACCAACATCTTTTCTCAACCAATTAGGGCTTTAGCAACAATGCTTATAGACAAGGTTTAACCAACATCATTCAACTCAAGATTAACTTTGAAGCATTCAACCAATCACTACATGAAAAGGAAACTAGTAGACATCCTTTTCCTTCCAAAGGTATTTGAACAAGACGACCACCAACATAAATCACCAAGGCAAAGAATAACTTGCTCAAATCAAACTCAATGGAGTAAGCCCAAATCATGTATCAAGAAAAGCATTAACTTGATCAAAACAACCACTATGAAAGCAACTCAACTATTCATCACCAGGCTGGAAATCATCTGGCTGCTCATTAAAAAACTTTTTTTTTTTTCAATCTTCCCATTCAACATGCTGATTTCACTTTTGTCAACAGAATTGACAAGTGACTCACATCTGTACCAATTTTTGTCCAGCACTGCAATTTTTCTGCCAACTCTTACTTTCAACTATGCATGTCGGAAGAAGACATTTTGTCAAACACTTTATGGCCAACCGTAGTGCACCTTACTCAGGCCTCAAGCTTCTTATCCTTGGGTGGCATTAAATCAATAGTTAAAACAAAACTATCTGTGAATTAAATATATTCACCAAGGTGTCATGAAAGATCTGGCAATCTTCACATCAAAGAGTAAAAACAAATACATGCTTGCTCAAAACACAAATACACGACTAGGGCAAGCATTCTTTCGTTGAGCAAATTATCTGGACTATTATGATTCATAATTTTGAGCAAGTGGTATTAAGAATCATCAACGAGTACAACGGTGACATATCTCAAAACTACCAATGGTGACAACTCTCAAATTAAACACCACACTTCACGGCATTTCCACAAACCACTATATAAAGCTGAAAAACACACTTTAACAACTATACAACATTAACTCTGACTGCTTACCTTTCATCCTCAGATACCTAGACAAATACATAGGAGCATTAAAATAAAACTTTAATATTGCTCCTCCTGAGGATGTGCCACCTGGAGTTGCTTAGAGCAATGGCAGAGTAGCCTCCTTCAGTCCAAGGAGACACAATTTCCTTTCTTCTATCTTTCTCCAGACTTTCCTAAACTTGGGCTTGGGTTTTTCAACAACATCCCTATTTTGCTCCTGTTCGTGAACTTGAACATTTCTCTTGTGGGGTTGTCTCTTGTGCATTCTTGATGGATGATTATTTTCTTTTCTTTTATGCACATGATATGTTCCTTGTCGGTGTTGTCCTCTTTGTGTCTGATGAAATCTAGGGTTTTGCCTTAGATTAGATATAGAAGTGCTTGGACAAAACCTTGCTATGTGCCCTTGACCGTTGCATTTAAAACATTGCACATGTTTTATTCCCTGTCTGTATTGCATTCTATGTGTATGATGAAATCTATGGTATTGCCTTAGATTGGATACAGAAGTGCTTGAACAAAACCTTGCTATGTGCCCATGGCCATTACATTTAAAACATTGCACAGGGTGTTCACTCAAAAAAATAGAAGTATTTTTATCAGCATAACTCTTTGATCTATTGTTCAAGTCCACAATAAATTGCCTTGTGACCAAAGTGGTTGCATTTAGAACAATAGCCATAAAAAGCATTATTATTAAAAGAGTGAGAGTGAGAGAACCTCTTTTCTTTGTGGTTGCTTTCTTTGTAGATCTTCTTTGATATTTTCTTCCTTTTGAGGATTCAACTTCAGACTTTTCTTGTTTCAATCCTTCAACCGAGGACTTCTTCTTCTCTGCATATTTGGAGGATGAAGGTTGTTCGGCTTCATATCCAAGACCAAACTTAGCTGTGGAGCTTCTTTGTTGATTTATCATTGTATCTAGCAACTCTGTGCTCTTCTCAAATTTGAGATTTATATTGGCCTCTTTTAGTTGTTTCTTCAATGAAACAATCTCTTCTTCTTGTTGGCAGCATATAGTCTCTTTCTCATTGATCTGAGACCTAAGAATATCTTCAATCCTTTTGTTCTGTTCTACTTGCAGCTTTAGATCAACAATAACCTGTTTATATTCCTCTTCACTTGTGCTGTATACATCATTCTTATTATCCAGCTTGTGTCTTCAAGGCTTCTTCGATTTCTTGGCCTTTTGAACTTGTAGGAAGAGATCTTCAATCTCATCCTCATATTCTTCTAATTTCTTGGACAATATTTTGTTCTTTTTCTTTTCTATTCTCCACTCTTCAAGAGCAGATATCAACTCTCCTTCAAAATCTACTTCGGCCTCAAGATTTTCATCACAAACTTTAGGATTCACTTCTTCTACCTTTTTCGGTTCAAATTTCTCTTCTACGAGGAATCGAAACTGACTGGGATGCCTTTTTGGATGAGGATCTATTCTTCTTAGCCATTGTGTACTAATCCAAGATCAACCTTGACTGATTTAGCCAAAATTGGGAACTTGGCTCTGATACCAATTGTTGTAATCACAATGACACTGAGAGGGGGGGTGAATCAGTGTGTTCTTTAAAAACTTCTAAAACAATTAGATTATAAAACCAGCAGCAGTTTAAAGCAGATAAAAGAGATACTAAATGCATCAATAAAGCATCACACATAACACAACATTTTAACGAGGTTCACAAATGTGGCTACTCCTCAAAAAGACTGCTTGGACTACCATCCAAATCCAGTCAATGCAAAGCTACAACTTTACATAATCCTTTACCAGCACCAACTGGAAGGAGCACCAACCCCTTAACTTTATCTGCTTCAACAGAATGGAGCACCAACTCCTATTTTACCAGCACCTACTGGAAAGAGGCACCAACCCCTTAATTTGCTAGCACCAACTGGACAAATTGTTTACCAGCACCAACTGGAAAGAGGCACCAACCCCTTAATTTTCCAGCACCAACTGGACTTCAATATTGAATAAAAAAAATGTTTGACATATACCTTTGTTATTGCAAGACTCTAACTGGTCTACATCACCTTTGCAATCTCTGTGCACTCTGCTCTCTCTTGCACAATCACTTCACACAGTTTGCTGCATTGCTACAACTAGACTTTGCAATCAACTTTGCCCTTCGCGCTTCTCTGCACACTCTGCTTTCTCTGTGCACACGCTTCGCACACTCTGTGTCGTTTCACATTCTGCTCTCTACTCAACACGAACTTCACTTTCACAAACACTATGCTCGCATTCGCACTTTATCTTTACACCCCACTTTTCAAACTCGAAGTACCCTTGCTTTTATAGAAGAAGTTTTAGGAACAAACCCTAAAAGAACGTCGGTTGAGAAACCCTAGAATTTGTTAGCTGCCAAACCCTAAAATCCGTCGGCCCAGATTTAACTTTGTCGGCCTCAAACACTTCTTCCACCTTCGTCACTTTCCTGTAGCTTATTGCCGCGAAATAGTAACATGTCGGCCCTTTTAATTTAATTTAATATTTTAATTTAAATTTTAAATAAAATAAAATTTAAACTAAATATTTAAAATTAAATATCTTCATCACAGGGGCATCTTTTTCAACGAAACGAAGAGCCAACTTGGGTTTTAAGAAAAACCCATTTCAAATCTGTTATCCATGGTTTTAAATAAAACTTTTTATTTTGACTTCCTTGGTTTTTACAAAAAAACCTTTTCGCTTCTTGACATCTCGGGTTACGAAGACTTCTTCTTCTCATTACGAATTATGTTTTCTATTTACGTGCATCTATCATTTAAGGACTCATGATCTGACTAACTTCTAAACTTTATCCTCTGCATCCGAGTGACTTCGAAGCTGCTTGTCCATTGCATCATTAGATCTAACGCATTTGTATTGACAACAATGACAATCCTCCTGCAACACCTTGCTCAACACTGAACTCCTATCCATTGTACTTTTGCACCTTGCTTGTTCAATAAACTCTTGTCCATTGCATCAATAAATCTGTCTGACTGTGTTGACAACAATGACAATACTATTTGCTGCACTTTGCTCAACAGATTGCAGTAACAAGAATATCCTAACGATTTCTAGTTGAAGATCCCAAGTTCTCTTAACTGCCACTCTACTAGAATGAGCCTATGGGTATATTGTTGTAACAACTTTCAGTTGTGCTATTATGTAAAAATATATATATAGGATGAGCGATCCAAAAAAATGATCAGCTCTTGGATGTTTACAAGGCAATGTACACAGACTTCTGAAAGCTAATAAAGATTATCCATTCTGGTTTTTGACTCAGTGGTGTTATTATCAAGTATGTATAGATTGCTAATTGATGTGTAAAGTTATGTTGAATATAAATTGCTTAAATTCTTATCTTGGATTTTTGTAGTGGAGTTATGTTAACTTTACAATTAACCATCCCAATAGGCTTATACTTGAGTAAATTTACACTAGAGGATTAGTTACTATGTTTTTATGTTTTGAATAAATGTTTCTCTGAAAAGGGTTGTTAAAGTTGCTTTGTTGTTTTCTAATTTATACCATTTAAAAGCTTCTAGAAATAGCTATGTTTCCCTCTTTATGCATTTCCCTCTCTCTCCATTTTCCCAAAGAAGCAAGGAACTAGCCTCCTCTGGAGATTGAACCAGATAGACTTTGTATTAACCCTATCTTTCAATGTTAGCAAAGTCTTGGGCGAAAACGTAACCAAAGGTAAATGTTGCATTAATAGGAACTCTTTTTTTATAAAGACTAGATAGCCAAGAAGTCTTACTCAAGATTCCAAAGTTGGATTTGTCCTAATATTTTATCAACGAAACAACCGATCAACTAACCATTTTAGCATCGGGTACTAATAGCCTCGTTAGAGTAATTAAAATATTTTTTGTAAATCATAGTTTTACTCTCATGACTAACTTTTCTTGGATTCCCTGAGTTCTCCAACATAATGACTTCTTTATGATTAAAATAATTGCGACGGGTAAGGTACAAAATCTAAACTATCTCTCTACTGTTATTCTTGATAACAAGCATTGCCACTTTCTTCCCACTTAGAATATATTTTTACCAAAATCACCCTACTTGATTCAAGAAACTGAGGAAAAGACTCAAAAGAAGAAATAAAATGAAAACTTGGAAAACCATAATCAACTTAATAATGATAAAACTGACTATACACATTATTTCTACCAAAATTTCATATTAATATATACATATGTGCAAAAGATCTTCATAATTACTCAAAAAATGTAGCAGATGGAACAGCTGAGAAATAATGCTTCAAATATTGACCATTGACAGGTAAGTTTAGAAAATTACCTTCTAGGTCCTGTAGATGAAATGCATTATTACCCAAAAAATTTATGATTTGGTATGGCCCTATCCACAAAGACTGCAACTTGGTGTATTTACCTTTCATTTCATGGGATTTGTCCCACAAGAGCATCAAGTCTGCAAGTTTGAATGCCTTCACTTTTTCTCTTTTATCAAACCAATGCTTGATTGTCTCTTGATGTTGATTGAAATACTCCAAGACCTGCAATATTTCATCCTATAAATTAATTAAGTCCAATACATGGGCCTTCGCATCTGCATGATCATTAAAATATTCTAAAGCAAATTTCAATCCTAGTATTAGTGCTTCATACTTAGTCAAATTATTTGTGTAGGAAAATTGCAAGCGATAAGACATGAAATATACCTTATTGTGAGGTTCTTTGAGAACTGTCCTTGTACCAAAACCTTATTTGGATTTAGTTCCATCAACATGAAGTGTATAGACATCATTATCATGAGTAGTTAGAGATTTAATTGATCTCACCTTCTTTGTAGTTGTCAAATTATAAACCCCAATATCTACATCAACAAAATTAGCAGCCTCATTTTTTATATTATATTCAGTTATCATGTGTTTATACCAAGGCTCTCTTTCAATCCTTAACTGATTTACTACACCTTTATAAGGTAACCACATGTGTGAAAAATCATTGGCCAAATACCCATTCAAATATTTGGACCAATACCTACTCAGAAGCATCTCATATCCCACAAGAATATCTACAACCTGGATGTCAATTCTATGTTGCGCTCTTGGTTCGGATGCTAGCTAAATATGTATACCTTGAAGTTCTCCTATCACCTTGACCTTAGTTTTATCCAATTGAATGACTCTCCTATCATATTTCACAGGAGTTAACCTCGATTTTTGAAAAATATCTAGAGGTGTGACATTAGTTGAAGCACCAAAATCCACCAAGCAATTATGCAGATTTTTTCCAAATATGTGAACTTTTAGCAGAAAATGTGGAACCTCGGTCTTTTCTTTATATATGGCTATATTTACATTTGTCATTTTCTTCCTCTTTTCCTGAGGTTTAGCAGATGGTCCAAAGCAATTTTTAATCAAGTTATCTCTCTATTCAGTAATCTAAGAAATCTCATGGAGGGTAATGTTAGCCTTAATATTCTTCATATCTTCCACTTTATTATATCCTTTGTTGAGTGGAGTAGCAAATCCATCCTATATTTTTTAATCTCCTCCTTTGGGTGGATGTGGATTATTATTTGGAGTAGGATCAGGAGGAATACTATAAGATTTTTTTGGAGGTGTAGATGTAGTGTTGGGCTCTATATTTCTATTCCTGAGATTGTAATTATTTCTTCTAAACTATTGAAAAGTCTGCACTTCATATATAGGTATTTCCACAATATTTTTTGACTCATATAGGAAATTGAATGAATCTGAAACCATAGCAACACTATGTCTGGATGAACCATAACCATTAATATTTCTTTGATTCTCAGGAAAACTCAACTCACCAGACAAAGCTTCAAAAGTGTTGCAAAATTCTAGCCAATCTAATTCTTTGTGTTGGGATGTCCCATGAACCCTACACCAATTAGATATAGCTAAGTCACAGATGTTTACTTCAGGTCCCTTACCTTTGATGTAATACTTGTTGACTTCATATGGAGGTCTGGAGAATCTGTTATGTTGATAAGGAAACCTATTAGAACTTTTTCCTTAGAAGCTTATCTCTTAAAACTTAAGAAGTCATTTACCAATTTTTGGACTATCCTCAAAACTTCTTCAATTCCTACCTTTTCAGATTCTTTCTCTGTGTTCTGTACATACATAGTGTGTTTCAAAGGTAATGGATTTTCTTTAGGAAGAGCTTGATACGTTGAAATTAACATCTGAAGTGGAATGGGATTCAAAACAAGTGTGTTATGTGCAATAGAGAGTATCAAAGGACTATTCAAATGTTGAGGTCCTAAATGTTTTTCAAGAATTAGTCTCCTTGTAAGCTTATGTCAAGATCGTAACATTGATGTCTCTTTTGAGAAAAACAAAGGTCACTAGATCTAAGAATTTTTTATAGATTTCTAAGGCTAAATTTGCACTTGGTATGTAATGATCAATCATTCTATCATAAGTCTTGAAATCTCACATTGAAATATCTGAAATTTTCATCGGATCCTTTCTTAATACTAGAAAATTGTTGATATAACACACTAGGATCAATTACTTGATAAAATTGGTATAAAAAGACTTTCTCCAAATCATCCAAGGAGGTGATTGAGTCATTTATGATATTTAGAAACCAATCATATGCTCCCTCCTGGAGAGTGAAAGGGAATAACCTGCAAGCCACATCTTCATGTTGTACATTTAAAAGTTTTAAAGCATTTTTAAATGCTACCAAGTGTTCTTCTACTATCTTAATTCCATTATGCTTCTAGGTGGGAAGATATTTCTCTAGATTCCTAGGTAAATCATGAGTTACACCAGGGATATTCAAAGCAGTAGAGCCTAACCAATTGGCCATAACTCTTGGATTAATAAGAAGATTTTGAGTCACAGTTGGAGGAACCACTAGGGAAGATAAAACTATGTTGGATAGTGTCATGACCCTCCCTGGTAGGCCTTATGGCATAGAAATGGTGTGATGTTTAAAGATAACTTGTACATAGTTTTATTGTAAGAAACAACTATGTAATGTGTAGAATCGACCCTAAGGACTATTATATGTATAATAGGAGAATAAAATTATAAATAAAAGGATTTATTTATAATATAGACTATTATATATAATTATAATAGGAGAATAAAATTATAAATAAAAGGATTTATTTATAATATAAACTATTATATATAATTATTATTTTTTTTAGATTAAAAGTGGGTTTTTGTCAAGGATCCCAAAACCTGATTACAATGGAACAGATTGCATCAAAGTACATCAGATTAAATCAAGGCAAGGATAGCCAAAAGGAACAAATAAGGAGCACACAATAGGACCAAAAAGGAAGGTGCCATCCTTTGCACCAGAGGAAGGCACTTTCCTTTGTGCCAGAGGAAAACGTCTTCCATTGCACCAAAGGAAAAATGGGCAGGAAGGGAAGGCCTGCCAGAAACCAAATTTGAATCAAAAGGTGCCAAACAAGATTTTGAAGCTCACAAAGGGTGGGAGAAAGTGCTAGACCACCCCAACCACTAAATGACAATTTGAACCTTTCCCAAAGGCGGGAAAAGAAACAAAGCCATAAATTTAAAAATTGAAACAACCCAAGGGCGGGAAAACTAGAAACCACCCTTGGGAAATAGAGAACTGAAGGAAAACAAGCATCCCACGTAGGGGAGCCCTAGCAGAAACATAGAAGGAACAAAAGCCTGTAAAATGGAACTATAGTGGTTCAGCAGCAAAGGAACACCCCAGGCCACAGGGTCCTTTAGCAAAAAAGGAAGCCTTCGAGAACACCTACCCAGCAAAGGAAGTAGTAGCAACAGAACAACACTTCTGAAGGAAAGGACGGGAAAGTGCCACAAGAATTCAAGAGAAAGGAGTCCCAAAGATGCATGACTATAGGCGTTAAAGCACAAAATAGAAAATAGCAGCCATGCATCCTAGGCAATATAGATATATTTGCATACATCCTAGACAATAGCAGCCAACTATTATATATAATTATAATAAAAGAGTAAAATTATAAATAAAATGATATATTTGTAATATAAACTATTATATATAGTTATAATACTAGAATAAATTAAGTATCATAAATAAAAAGTTTATTTATAATTAAGACTATTATATATAATTATAATAGGAGAATTAAAGATTATAAATAAAAGGTTTATTTATAATTAAAACTATTATATATAATTATAATAGGAGAAAAATAAAATGGTTTATTTATAATGCAGACTATTATATATAATTATAATAGAGGAATATAATATTATAAATAAAAAGGTTGTATTATGATATTATATTTTAAAAGGATTTTTTAAAGATATATTTCAAATATCTGCTTCTTTCAAATCGGTATGGATTTGATATCATTTCAAAAGTTTGAATTGATAAAATATAATATTTTAGATATTTTTTCTACCCTATATCTATCGTCTTGGTGATAAGGGGTGGATAGGGTTTGCATTTACAAAGTATGGCATTTTGACATAGAGGATGGGAGCCTTCAATTGGGGACCGTTAGTCAGGTAGGATTGGTTGGAATTTTTATGAGAATAGATAGGTTTCATTTTACAGAGGGAAAATAAATCTTTTTAAAGACCCAAAGATCTGTAAGAAAGGGGGACTCAACCTTTGGAAAAATTCATGGAGGCGGCAGCTATGGAATACGGATAGAGAGCATGGGAACAGAGAGGCAACTAGATAAATGTTGGGGGATTTTTATTTTCTATGTTTTCTATTGCAAAGTTTGATTTTTAATACACCTAAAATTTTAGTGAGTTGTGCTTGTATAAGAATTTATATTTTGCTATTTTTTTGGTGTAAATCTTATGGGGTTTGGCGAGTTTGGAAATACAACTTGACTAGATTTTAATTGTTGGCCAATACTTTATGTGGTAGACCGTATGAGGCCCTTTGGTAGATCATGTTTTAGATCAATTGCTTAAGAGCAACGATCGTAGCCCTGAATTATGATCAAACATTATTCTACTCCTTGGTATAACTAGTTTTTAGGTCATATTCTAAGTTGTTTTTGGGCTGCGATCACCTGATAATTTTATAATGACACCTGCAACCGCCTTTGGAATATGGGTTTATTTCCTTAATCGGATACCCTTTCAAGGTCTTGTTATACTCATAGTAAAAAAACTCTCCTATTGTATTCCCTTAAAAAGCTTAAGATTGTGAGTGCCCATTTTCGCCTAAGCATCGACTTACGTTGTCATCATTTTGTGTGAAGGTGACACCCTTTCAAGGAATAATAATCCCGATGTTGAGTGCAACTTAACATTGACAGATGCACAGGTTAATCAAATATGTTATTCCAAGCTTTAATTTTGAAAATTTTGGTCGTACTTGAATGAAACCTGGGATAAGGGATTATGGAGTAGTCTCTACTCTAGGGTAACACGAGACCACCGAAGACTTGCTTCAGTCGATGAATGCAAACCTAGAACATCGCTCAGTTTTGCGATACAGAGCAACATTGACCTTCGCTGTGTGGGTTAAATTAAAATCTGAGCAATAGCCCTTAGAATTGAAGCATTGGTGAATTTTAGCGAATGCACGGTAGTTTAAAACGTGTGTGTTGTGACACATGATGGCCTAGGGTGAGGCGTTGACCTATAGCATTCCTAAACCAGTATGAATGGAAGGGTTATGTTGTCTTTTAGTATGAATTGAATTATGTTAAAGAATTGTATTAATTAAAATTATTATTTCTGTTAAAAGTTGGTCTATTAGCTATGTTAATGCTCTAGCGTAAAGCTAATATAATATGAAGATTATATTATGCTATCGAAATGCTATAATGGTAATATTTATAATCTAAATATTATAATATGTTAAAATAGTTTAACATAAATCTAATATAATATGGATATTATATTATGCTATAAACATTATATTCTGTTATAGAGTTCATAACATGTTAAAGTAGTTTAACATAAAGCTAAATAGTATGGAGATTATATTATGCTATATTAAGAAAGATTTGGATTAATTTTTAAAAGGCAAATGAACATAGTTATTATGAAAGCTTTGAATTATGTTTAAAGGGCAAATGAACATAGTTATTATGAAAAATTTAGATTATGTTTAAAAGGTAAATGAACATAGTTATAAGGAAAGTTTTGGATTATGTTTAAAAGGCAAATGAACATAGTTATTATGAAAGCTTTGGATTATGTTTTAAAAGGCAAATGAACATAGTTATTATGAAAGCTTTGAATTATTTTTAAAGGGCAAATGAACATGATTATTATGAAAGCTTTGGATTATGTTTTAAAATTCAAATGAACATAATTATTATGAAAGATTTGAATTAAGTTTAAAGGGCAAATGAACATAGTTATTATGAAAGCTTTGGATTATGTTTAAAATGCAAATACAGATAATTATTATGAAAGCTTTGAATTATATTTTAAAATGCAAATGAATATAGTTTGAATTGGAAATATTTGGATTATGTTATAAAATGAATAACGATTTATTTATAAAATAACACATCATGTTATAGGATGAATAACATAGTTTGAATTGGAAAGCTTTGGATTATGTTATAGAATGAATAACATAGTTTATTTATGAAAGAATACATCATGTTATAGGATGAATAACATAGTTGTATTTAAAGAATGACTTATGTTATAGAATGAATAACATAGTTTGAATTGGAAATTTTTAGATTATGTTCAATGGATAGAAACATAGTTTATATTGCAAATTTGTAGATTATGTTATAAGTTGGCTAACATAGTTTATAGTTTTTATATTGTGATAATTTTCAACCCAAAGACCAAATGAAGAGAAAAGGTTGTGACAATGCGACATTTTTGAACCAAGAGGCTAAGTAAGGGGAAAAGGTCACGATGGCACGATATTTTTGAGCTAAGAGGCTAAGGGAAAGATCACAACGACACAATATTTTTGAGACAAGAGGCTAAGTAAAGAGAAAATGACACGATGGCGTGACATTTTTTAACCCAGAGGTCAAATAAAGAGAAAAGTTCACGATGGTGCAATATTTTTGAGCCAAGAGTCTAAGTAAAGGGAAAAGGTTAGGACGATGTGATATTTTTGAGCAAAGAGGCTAAGTAAAGGGAAAAGGTTATGACAACACAATAGTTTAGAGCCAAGAGGTTAAGTAAATGGAAAATGTCATGATAGCACAACAATTTTGAACCTAGAGATCGAATGAAGAGGAAAGGTCATGATGACGTAATATTTTTTAGCCCAAAGGTCGAACGGAGAGAAAATATCATGATGGTGTGATATTTTTTAGTAAAAGACAACTGGACCATGATGCCTCAAAGAAGATAAAGGTGGATTGTAGTAACAAGAAGATAAAGGTGGATTGTAGTAGCAAGAAGATCCTAACCATTTTTAGTTGAAGATCCCATGTTCTCTTAACTGTCACTCTACCAAAATAAGCCTATGGGTATATTATTGTAACAAATTTTAGTTGTGTTGTTATGTAAAAATATATATAGGATGAGCAACCCAAATAAATGGTCGACTCTTGGATTTTTAGAAGGTAATGTACATAGACTTCTAAAAGCTAATAAATATTATCCATTCTGGTTTCTGGCTCACTGGTGTTATTATCAAGTATGTATGGATTGTTAATTGCTATGTAAAGTTAGGTTGAATATAAATTGCTTAAATTCTTATCTTGGATTTCTGCAGTGAAGTTTTGCTAACTCTAAAATTAACCATTCCAATAGGCTTATGCTTGAGTAGATTTACACCAAAGGATTAGTTACTTTGTTTTTATGATTTGAATAAATGCTTCTCTAAAAAGGGTTGTTAAAGTTGCTTTGCTATTGTCTAATTTGTACCATTTAAACACTTCTAGCAATAGCTATATTTCCCTCTCTTTATGCATTTCCCTCGCTCTTTACAAATAAGCAAGGAACCAACCTCCTCTGGATATTTAACCGAGTAGACTATGTATTATACCGGTCTTTCAATGTTGGCAAAGTCTTGGGTGCAAATGTAACCAAAGGCAGATTTTGCACCAACAGTTTTTGGCATGCTCGATGGGACATAATCCCACGATATATGCAGATCAAAATTTTGGTGATTAACTTTGCCCTATTTTAATTTTTTAAGAAGCACCTGGCGACTCCGCCCAAGAAAGGAACCCTAAGAAAGCCTTTATCTATTTTTTGGTTGAATACGGTATTATATGATAACCAAATATAAAGCTAAAAATTTTGAAGACCCCATCGAGTTCTTCAAATTACATCTTGGTAGCCTTAGAGCTAATCCTTTTTTAGTTTCTAGAACAACTTCTTCATCTACTTTCAATACAGAATACGTGAATCTTTCCCCTGCAGCCTTTCCTAGTACTTTTGCTAGTGGAACGTTAACACCAGCTATCCATATACCCATAATATATGGTAGAACCATAGCTGCAATGGCCATAAATCAACCAAATATGCCTTACCTTTTATGGAACCATACAGGCCCCCTGAATCTGGCATCTCAGCACCCGATTCCAGCAGTAGCCTTGACAGCATTACCCCAATATACGAACACTACCAAGATGCAGCAACACTCACCCCAATACATAAAATTATTGAAGAATATGTTATGATAAGATTTCTAGTTATTTATTTAAAAGGAAAAATGCTCTATTAGTACAGAGCCCTTGAAAACCAAACCATATCTACTTGGACCCAACTTACTGGTAAAATAGTGGAAGAGTTCAACAAACATGCCGATCCATTCTCCCTACTAAATCACTTTACCATCATCTAGTAGCACCTTCAAGAAGAGATAGTTGACTTTAACATCAAATTCAGTCAAACTTGGCAAAGAGTACATGACGGTTTGAGATCGACTAATGAATAGTCAATGTATTATATCTAAGGGATTTCAACTCAAATATAAGTATGGCTATCAAGAAATCTCAAGTGTTTACCTTCCCAAAAAAATTCCAATAAGCTCAAAATGTGGAAAGATATCCAATCACTATTGGAAGATTCCCTACAAATGTGATAATGCCTATCTTCCTAGATCTACCACAAGCATCAAATATTGCTTTCTCGAATCTTGCTCCCACTTCTAATGCAAGTCTCCCTACATGGATTGGGTAGACTAATATCCCAATAATAATAGCACCTCTCGCTCTTCCAATGCTTCCTACCATTCCTGCACTTCCTATAGCGATATTTTCACCGACTCCAGATCCTTAACTTGTAGCTCTACATGATCTCCGAGCATCTTTAAAAACCTTGACAAATAAGATGACATCAATAGAAATAAGGGAAGTAGAAAGAAATTTCCAACCAAGAATATTCCCATAGGTAACAAGAGATCAAGCCTCCACAAGTGGTAGAAACCATGACAAATATAACATGGTTTATGCTAATGAAGATAGTGAATCAACCAATGCTTCAACAGAGTCAAAATTCTGGTGTTCTACATGTAATGATCCACATGGTGAAAACTCATATATGATTCATCAACATCAAGGGTCAGGTTAATATGATTCAAGAAGAAAATCAGAATTTCATGATGCCTTCTATCGAACAAGTGGTTGTTCTAATTAGATCAGGAAAGAAGCCTTTCTAGGTTGATCCCAAAGCACTTAACCCCTTGAAATTACCTTCACCCATAAGGAACCCAGTTGATAAAATAGCCCCTTATGAGAAAGCTTCCCAAAGTTCAAGTCATAAAGGAGCAGAAGCACGTAAATAAATACCCCTGTAGAAAGAAGTTGAGATGCAAGAACAAGCTAGAGATAAATTGAGATACCCCTCACTGACTAAGCATCAAAGGATAGATGCTACTCATGGGTACAGGAACAAGTATGACACAATTGTAAAAGAGAAAAGTATCAAACCCCTCCCATTCAACATAGTTGAAGAAATGAAGAAAACTCCCTCCAAAGCAACTATGTATGAAGATTTGTAGTTTCTAGGATAGATTAAATTGTTGCAAGAATATTTGAGGTCTATGAAAAACAAGAATAGAATCCCAACTCAGTTATATTCTATGCAAGATAGTTTGACATCCACCACAGGGAAAAACAGACCTCCTCCCTTCTATCTATCTCTTCAGATGGAAGTATGGGTAGTACACAACTGTATGATAGACTCTAGAGCTGCAACCACAGTGATACCCAAGGTCATGTGTGATATAATGGGAATGGAATACATAGTCCAGGTGTCTTACAACTGGATAGAACCCCTATCAAAACCATAGGGGTAATCAAAGATATACCAATTGTTCTTCACAGACTACCTCAACTCATAGTTATACAAGAAGTGGTTAGTGGACCTAGAATATTATTTTGGTATGTGCCTCTCCAAGGAATTCATCACCAAAATAGGAGGATATTTATCATTAGATTTCTCACATTTGGAAATCCCATTCAAATTCAAAAGAGTGAAAATATTTAATGAGAAACCTTTGAATTTTCACATTGAAAAACTCAAAGAGGAAGGTAAACATGCCACCGTGGTGAATATGATGATAGAGGAACTGGAAGACTTGAACTTGATGGAGGAAGCTGTAAATGTGTTGTAGGAATAAGACTAGTTCTCTCTCCACTACTTCAATGCTATTGTCAAAAAATATATGGGGAGTTACACAATTGTAAAACATAAGAAAAGTAACCCCACTCCTCTCCCTCAGGTAGACCAATCTACTAATCAACTATGGAAACTTTTCTTTGATGGTGCTAGATGCAAAAATGAAGCCAGAGCAGGTATTATTCTAATCTCTCCAATAGGTGAGGAGAAATTTTTTCTTATCGATTAACCTGGAGTTGCATTAACAATGCAATATAATATGAAGCACTCTACTTAGGCCTTAAGAAAGCTAAAAATATGGGTATCAAACAACTTTAGATCTTTGGAGACTCTAAATTAATAGTGACCCAGGTCACTGAGAATGCATAAGCAAACAACACTACCTGAAGGCCTACAAGAATAAGGTTTGGGACTTTCTAGAGTCCTTTGAATATTTAAACCTCAAAGCAATTCCTAGGGAAAAGAACACTCATGCAGATTTATTAGCTTTAGTACGCAATAATTTTTGCCCTATTAGTAATGCCATTCAAAATTCTAAGATAACTAGACTTATTTACAAGCTCTCCATTCCAGATAGAGATACCTTCTAATAGGTATTCGAACATTATAAATAGATAGTAGACTTTCTCATCCATGAAATGTATTGCTTGAACAACAGAGTGTCTAAATATGAAGAAGATTCTGGTATGATCTAGTTGAAAAACAACCACATCCCAAAAGGATTGATCACCCTTGAAAGCCTATTTGATAACAATGATAGGTCAACGAGCCATAAAATGAAAGTTGAAAAACATAGATATAGAGAAGCTCAAATGGGACCCAATAAATCCATTAAAGTGGGAGTAAACACTATAGAGGAAGAGTTGGACCAAATTTGGGTATTATGCAAGGAATTCCTCGACATCATAGCCTGGACTTATGGTGACCTTAAAGTCTACTCTAAATATACCATCTAGCATACAATCGAGCTCGAAGAAGGCGTGAAACCCTTCCAAAAAAATCAAAGATTGATGAATACTAAAATCAAAGCTCTAATGAAGCACGAACTACTAAAGTTGCTCCAGGCCAAGATTGTCTACCCGATCAAGTATTCTACTTGGGTAGCTAAATTAGTTCCAATTAGAAATAAGAATGGAGATATTAGGTTGTGTGTCAAGTTTCGTAACCTTAACAAGGCTTTGTTAAAACACCATTATCCTCTCCTGCAGATCGACCAGACTCTACATACAGTAGCAGGAGCAAAAATATTTTCACTCTTGGATGGGTTCTCTGGGTACAAACAAGTATGGTTCAAGGACGAAGATCAGTTCAAGATTGCATTCACCACCAAGTGGGGGACATTCACTTATCATAGGATGCCTCTCGTATTATCCAATGTGGGGAAACCTTTCAAAGAGCAATGGATGTGGTATTTTAGAGAACTTGTCAACAAGATTATAGCGATATATCTAGATGATATGATAGTGTTATCTCATAAAAAGGAGGACCACATCGATCATCTTAGAAGCATGTTTTAGAAATACAAGGATTTCAAAATCTCTTTAAACTTGAAGAAATTCATTTTTATTGTGGAATAAGGGATCTTACTAGGTCATGTCATTTCTAATGCTAGGCTAGCTATAGACCCTAACAGGGTGAAAGCACTGTTAGAACTTCCTCTGCCCCAAAACAAAAAAGACTTGTAATCCTTCTTTGGCCAAATCATCTTTGTATGAAAATTCATAGAATATTTTATGCAAATCATCAAACCCATGATCGAATTGTTAAAAAAGATGTTGAATTCAAGTGGAAAGACTTAAGGAAATAGGCTTTCCAACAAATAAAAGAACAGATAGCCCAAGCTCCCATCTTAGTAAACCCATACCATTCCAAAGGTTTAATCTTATATGTTGTAGGCAAAAAAGAGAGCTATGCCGCAATACTCACTCAAAAAGGGCCTGATAGTGAAGAGAGGCCTATAGCATTCCTAATCCAAACTATGCAAGAACATGAAGAGAAGTACAACTTCATTGAAAAATAAGTTTACGCAATAATAAAGTCTTTAAAAAAATTTAGATATTTTCTTTCACAGAGTAGGACCATAGTTTATGTGGTCCACCCTAATGTTATGAATTTCATAATTCAGGAGGAGCTTGGTGATAAAAGGGCTGGTTGGGTGTCAAAATACAATAATATGACATTGAGATCCATCCAACCAAGCTAGTAAGAGGCAGAACACTATATCAATAACTTGCCAAGCAAGCCTCATCAGAATACGTAGCTTGCCAAACTCAAGAAGTAGCCTCAGAGGATGATTAACCCTTATATGAGCTTGACTGGGTTGATGAATTGATCAAGTACTTCCAGAATGGAAGGTGTCTAGAAAGTTTGAATGCTTCACAGAGAAGAAGATACAGGATCCAGGATTTGAAATACACCTTGTTACTTGAAGGGTTGTACAAAAAAAAAATGGATGGATTATTGCTTCAGTGTATAAAATACGATCAGAAACAAAAGATCTTGGATGAATTCCATGAGGGCCCATCAGGAGGACACTACTTAGGAAGCACCACTACTTTAAAGATCGTCATGATTGGGTGTTATTGGCCAACCATTTTCTCAGATACCTTCAAGGTAACAAGAAACTATGAGAAGTTCCAGAGATACATTGGGAGAAATAGAAATGCTTTGATGCCTTTGAAATCCATTCAAGTTGAAGAACCTTTTCAATAATGGAGGTTAGATTTCATCAGAGTAATAGAGCCCAACTCATCCACTAGACATAAATACATCCTGACTGCTACATATTATTTCACTAAGAGGGCTAAAGCAATACCTACTAAAAAAAATACGGGAGGATGTCGATGGGCGAGAAGTCGTCTGCAGGGGAGATCAGGAGCAGCGGTGGTTTGGTTCTTAGATGCAGTGGAGCAATCGGAGGGCACCAAGATTCTGGTGGAGCGAAAATGCTCGTGCCCTTTGAAGATGGTCGGGATGGCAACGGTATTGGTTGAGGTAAGGACCCACCAGACAAAGGGGGTGGTGGGGCTCAAAAGTCTTATGCCTAGGCAGCGACCTCAGAAACCCTAAACGAGTTTTTTACCAAAGAGTTGTTTTTGTTTGGGGATGAGCTGGACATCCCGATGAAAGTACTTTCAAGCTTCATGGATTTTGAGAGATTTACCCTAATAGGAAAATTCATTGGAGGCCGTCTCGACATGGAAACTATCCGAAAGTGGGCAGCAAGCAAATGGAGGACTTCTGGTCATTTGAAGCTGGTGGCCCTATCTCGAGGTTTTTTTGCCATTAGACTAAACAATAAGGAGGATTACTGTAAAATTTTGGCTGGTGGGCCATGGTTTCTGGGCCGCAGAAGTTTATTTCTCAGGAAGTGGGACATGGATTTCAGTCCTAATACCCAAAACATCAACATTACCCCAATATGGGTTAGGCTCCCGAATATTCCCCTCTTTGGCTGGCATGAAAATGTCATAAGGGGTATTGCATGTTCCATTGGGGAATTGGTAACCATTGACCCTCCCACCGGAGCTCGAACAAGGTTCGTCTAGGCCCGCTTTTGTGTTCTGGAAGATTTGGAGGCAGAACTCCCAACTTCCATCACTCTTCGGTCTGGAGGTACCATTATTCATAAACAAGCTATTGTCTATGAAAATAAACTAGCTTTTTGCACCCCGTGTCGATCCTAAGGGCACCTCCAGGCCCAGTGTCCTCTTCAAAATTTGAGAAATCAAAAATGTGAAAACGACAACCCCCTGGAGCATAAGGAAGGTCAATCAAAACAACCAAATCTTCCAAGCACAAAGGGCTATGGATCCCTAGGCCCCTCTAGAGACTGTGGCGAACTCTCTCAGCCTGAGGATAATCCCACTCCCTAATCAAACCCCAAGCTTCTTGAGGCTGACAACCAACAAGGAGCAGACTCCCATTTGGAAAGTGAATCACAGGAAGAGATGGAACGGACCCCTTCCCAAGTTATGACTCAGGCTACTTCTTTGCTCCAAGATACGAGTCATCCCAATTTCAGTCAGTCACAGACGCTGTTAGAAGATTACCTCTTAGGAAGGAGGAGTGAACAGTCCAATCACATTAGCCCCCAGAACACGAGGAGCTGAAAGCAAAGTGTGGATTTTGGTAGTGACAGGAAGCAGGGCCGTCCTCCTAACAAGGACAGGCACGACAAAGAGACTGTAAATGACATTATAAATGGAACCCAGCATTTGTTGGTTCTGGATGACTGTGACGCACAGTCGGGAGAAGCACATGCATCAAAACCTCCCCCTCAACAAGGAAGGGGAGGCAAGAAAAATTTCAAATTGTCTAGATGAAAGTCCTCTCATGGAATGTGAGAGGACTGAACGGTGCAACCAAATGAAGGATAGTGGTTGATCTCCATAGAAGGACTAACCCTTCTATCCTTATTTTGCAAGAGACCAAGCTTGATGTTGTCTCCTCTGACAAAGTGGCAAAGGCCATTTGGGCCAAGGCGAATTATCTGTTCAGTCCTCCAGTGGGAACAGCGGGAGCACTCATGGTTCTATGGGACCCTTCGAGGTTTGAGGGCAGCTCGTTGTCAACTTCCAACAAAATCATCAATTTTCTGTTCCAATCCAAAACTGCCAATTTTTCTTGGATTCTGTCCAACATTTATGCTTCAAATTCTGCCATAGAGAGAGTAGAAATGTGGAAAGCTATCTCTCTGATGAGGGAGAATTTTAGCAATTTTCCTTGGGTTTTAGGGGGTGACTTCAATTTTCCCCTTCATCCTTCAGAGAAAAAAGGAGGGTCTAACCACTCTAGATGCAGCTTGGAAGATTTCATAGATTTTGTCTCTGCTAATGGCCTGTTTGACATCGAACTCAAAGGGGCTTCCTTCACATGGATTAACAGAAGGATTGGGGGTAGTTTGATTCAATTCAAACTCGATAGATTCTTCATTTCCCTAAAAGCCATTCCCATCCTTGGCGGGGCTATCCTTTCAGCTCTTCCAAGGATTGGGTCTGACCATAACCATATTTTCTTGGAGGTGAACAATGGGCCTATTTTATGACCCCTTTCAGATTCGAGTCCATGTGGATTTCTCACAAACACTTCAAAGGATTGGTTTTAGTGTGGTGGCAATCGAAGGTGGAAGAAAGCGCTCCTAAGAGGGTGGATATAAAGCTCAAAATGGTCAAAGAAAAACTGAAGATTTGGAACAAAGAGGTTTTCGACAACATTTTTGAGTCCAAAAAATCCATCGCTGAGAATCTAAAGGTTGTGGAGGAAAGGATGGAACTCGAAGGTTACACTGAGGGTCTCAGGGAGGAAGAGCAGAGCCTTTTGGTGGACTTTCATTCTATTCTCGCTAGGGAGGAAACATTCTGGCGCCAAAAATCTCGTGACCTTTGGTTGAAGAATGGAGACTCCAACACGAGTTTTTTTCACGCATCTACTATGAGGCACAGGGGGGTCAACAAGATCAGAGAAGTGACTTGTAAGGATGGGCACATTACCAGGGAGATTGAGGAAATCAAGAGCGAAGCGGTTAATTGCTTTCAAGATTTGCTTGGCACTCCAGATAGCAACCTCTAGGTCCAGAAATCTATGCTCGCCAATTTTACGACTAAAGTTCCCCATGAGGTAAGCATGAAGCTCTTGGGACCTTTTTCCTCATTTGAGATTAAGGAAGCATTGGTCTCCATGCAACTAGATAAGTCCCCTGGGCCCGATGGTTTCCCCCCCAATTCTTCCAAGTCATGTGGGAGGTCGTGGGTTCGGATGTGTGTGATGCTATTCGGGTTATCCAAGCTTCCAGATCTATCCACCCGAAACTCAATTCCACCTTTCTTGCCCTCATTCCTAAGTCTCCTTCCTACAAAAGTTTCTCTAACTATTGGCCCATTATCCTGTGCAATGTTTTTTACAAGATCCTCACCAAGTCTATAGCCAATAGACTCAAAATAGTCCTCCCCCTCCCGATTGATCCTTGTCAGGGAAGCACTATTAAAGGCAGAAACATTATTGATGGTTTTATCACTGTCCATGAGACCCTTAACTCCGCTTATCGCTCTAATAATGTTACTATTTTTCTTAAGCTCGACATGAACAAAGCCTTCGACCGTGTCGACCAAAATTTTTTGTGTGCAGTCCTCCTCAAGTTCGGCTTTCATCCCCTCTTGATTGACCTTGTCTACAGCTATATTTCCACTCCCTTTTTTTTTGTCTTGGTCAACGGGTCCCCAGATGGGTATTTCCAAAGCTTCAGAGGCCTCAAATAGTGCTATATTCTTTCTCCCATCCTATTCATTCTTTTGGTGGAGGTTCTAAGTTGGTCCATGAAAGAGGCTCTTCGATAGAACAAGATTTTTGGCATCTTGCCGACTTCTAGAATTAATCATGTCACTCATCAGCAATTTTTGGATGACACCCTCATCTCCACTGGGGCATCCGTTTCTCAAGCCAAGTCACTCAAGAGGATCTTGTCCCGTTATGAGCAAGTTGCAGGGCAAAATGTCAATTACATCAAGAGCAAAATTTACTTTATTAACACTCCTCTGCGCAGACAAATTTGGATTGCTAGAATTCTTGAATGCACTATTGATTCCCTGCCTACGTCCTATCTGGGGTTGCTTCTATCTTATAGTGGGCGGGCCAGTGGGGACATGTGGAACACGATTCTTGAGCGCCTTCACAGGAAACTCGGCACTTGGAAGGGCAAACTCCTATCGCAAGCTGGGAAAGCCACCCTTACCAAAGCTTGTCTTCAGGGGATCTCGACCTACTTCATGTCGATGTTCATGCTTTCGAGTGTAGTCCACTCTAAAATTGAGAAGATTCAGAGGACCTTTCTTTGGTCTGGTAATGAAGAGAAATCTAGACTTCCCCTTGTAGCCTGGGACAAGGTGTGTTCGAGAATAGATCAAGGCGGCCTAGGATTGAGAAGATCAAGACTTATGAATTTGGCTCTGATCGCGAAGCACGCTTGGAGGATTATGTCTAGCGACCTAGTGGAGTGGGTTACGCTAGTTAAAATGAAGGATATTGGCTCCACTCCCTTCTTGGATGTTGAAACGTCCTCTATGGCATCAATCTTTTGGAAATCTGTGCTCCAAACCCGACATTTGATCAGTCTGGGAGCCTGCTGGATTTTGGGTGATGGCAACTGCATTTCCTTTTGGAAGGACATGTGGGCATCTGATGAAGCCCTTGGGTTGAGGGTGGACCTCGCTAGGCTGAGAAGCTTGACCGACCCTAACTCCCAACTCAGGGTGGCGGTTTTCATAGACTGAAGCACCTGTTTCCCTCGGTGGAAGCTTCCTATTGTGGAGGGGTTTAATAATGAGGTTACTTTCCTTGATAATATCCTTCAGTTAGTTTTAATTCCTTTTTCCAGGAGGAATGACAGGATCATCTAGAGTGGTACGGAGGATGGGCATTTCTCTGTTAAATCAGCTTATGAGCTTCTCACCACCAAGACTGCCTTGGACTACAGGTGGAATACTGTTTGGAGGAAATGAGTTGTCCCTAAAATCAACTTCTTTGCATGGATTGCTTTCCACAATAAAGCCTTAACTATTAAAAACCTTCACAAGAGAGGTTTTGCCTTCCCCAACAGGTGTTACTTATGTCTAGCAGATTGTGAGACGAGGGATCATTTATTCTTGCATTGCCTGTTTTCCCACTCTATTCTGAGCATTGTCCTATCCTCCTTCCAGATCCTTTGGTGCTCTCCCCACTCTCTTAGAGATGCTTTTCACCAATGGCCTAATCCTTTCAAGAATCCCAAACTCTGATTCCTCCTCGAGGCCTCCTTCCACCATTTAATTTTGCAAAATGGGTTAGAGAGGAATGCCATAATCTTTGGCAAAGCTCCTAGAGGGCCCCCTTTTGTTGCTCAAAGGGCGTTATCTTACGCCATTGAGAATTCTATTGTTGTTCCTAGTCCCCGTCCCCATCTTTCGAGCGAAGAAGAGATTCTCAAAATGATGAATCTCTGGTTGTTTCTGGAAGTTGTTAAAGGGCCCTGTCGAAGGAATGTTGTGTGGACCAAACCCCTCGTGGGGTGGATTAAATTAAACTTTGATGGAGTGGCTAAGGGGAATCCTGGGCCCGCTAGTGCTGGAGGGTTTGTCCGTGATCATGACAAGAATATTGTGATGGCCTATTGTGAATATTTGGGCTCCCAGACGAATCACTATCTTTGAAGCCTGAGGTGCTCTGAATGGTATTCGGATTCTCTCTGAGGATCCTTGGCCTCTTATCATTGAGGGTGACTCGCTCAACATCATGAATTACCTTCCTGGCACCAAAAATCTATCTTGGAAAGTCTACAACATCATCCTCGATGCTAGATCTCTTCTCTCCTATCACGGTAGATGGAAAGCAAATCATATTTTGAGAGAAGGAAATTGCATGGCTAACCACATGGCCAACAAAGGGCTCGCGACCACGTGCCCAGTTGTGTGGCGGTCTCGCTTCCCATCCGGTGTGGAAAGGTTGGCCAGAGCAAACATCCCTTCCTGATGTTTTCCTTGCATAGGTTGAGAAGGATTTCCGTTCGCAGCACATCCCGTCAGACACGGAGAGCGATAAGGAGAGTCGTAGCAATTCTCTCCTAGACCTAGCTGCTTCCATTCTTACTTCTGTCAACTCCATGATTTCTATCCAAAAGCATAACCAAAAGTGCCCAAATTCGGAAGGACAGGAGGATCGTGATTAGCAGTCCATGGTGTCTATCCTTTTTGTTTTCGGCCTCATTTTAGGTTTCTCTCAGGTCTGTCCCATTTATTTTTGTTGTTGGGTCTCCAGGCCCAAAAGCCCTTTTTGCTATTTTCAAGTTTGTAGCATTAGGATGGTTTTATTTTCATTTAGTTTTAATGTTACAGCCAAGAGGTATGATGCATCATTAGGAAGTTGGCTAATTTTGTACATAAGGTTTTGGGATCCTCTATAAAAACCCACTGTTAATATATTATAATAATTACCAAAAAAAAAAGCAATACCTACTAAGAAATCAGACCAGGAAGTTGTGATGGAATTTGTGGAGAGTTTGATCACAATATTTGGCATCATAGATGCATTGGTCACAAACAATGACTCATCTTTCATAGGTGCCAAAATTATTGAATTTACATGTAAATATGGGATCTACTTGAAAACATCCTTGAATTATTACCCACAGGGAAATGGACTAGCCAAATCAACGAATAAAAACTTGCTCTAAATCTTGAAGCGGACTCTAAAAGACAATAAGAGGAGTTGGCACTATTTGATAAACCAAAAGTTGTGGGCTAACAGGATAACTATCAAAAAGTCTATCAACACCTCTCCCTACTCTTTAGTCTATGATAAAGAAGTAGTTATCCCAATACACATAGAAATACCAACTTTAAAATTGCTCAATCAAACTAGCACAAAGAAGGCAAAGCCAATGGAAAATAGGTTAATTCAACTCCTACAATTAGAAGAAAAAAAATAACAAGCCTACAAACATTATTAAAAACATATTGTCACCACGAAGAAATGATTTGACAAAAAATCTACTCTTAGAAATTTAAAGCAGGAGACTTGGTCCTGATATGGAATGAAAATAAAGATAAACTCGGGAACCACCAAAAATTTGATGCATTCTAGGAAGGCCCCTTCGAAGTAATAAAAAAAATAGTGGAACTCCTTCCAGTTGAGAAACGAACAGGTTCAGGTTCAACCCATCCCCGTCAATGGCTTCCATTTGAAGTTGTACTATAAGTGAAAAGGTTTCCACTCTACTTTGTATGTATTATATGTAAATATGTTCTTTTTCTTTCCAAAGAGAAGACCACCAGAAAGAAAATTAGCGTGATGGCACAACATTTTGGAATTGAAATGCCACCTCAAATAAAATTGTCATGATTTCACAATATTTCGGCGTCCAATGGCCAATCCAAAGAAAATTATTGTGATTTCATGACATTTCGATATCCAATGGCCACTAGAAATAAAATTGTCACGATGGCACAACATTTCAGCTCCCAAAGGCCACCTCAAAGAAAAAAAAAATTATTTCACGACATTTTGGTGTCCAAAGGCCACCTCAAATAAAATTATCATGATTTCACAATATTTTGGCATCCAATGGCCACTCCAAAGAAAATTGTCGTGATGGCATGACATTTCGGTGCCCAAAGGCCACCTCAAAGAAAATTATCATGATTTCACGACATTTTTGTGTCCAATGGCCACTAGAAGGAAAATTGTTGTGATGGCATGACATTTCAGCGTCCAAAGGCCACCTCAAAGAAAATTATCTCAATTTCATGATATTTTGGCATCCAATGGCCACTAGAAGGAAAATTTCCACGGTGGCACGACATTTTGGCGTCCAAAGACCACCTTAAATAATATTGTCATGATTTCATGATATTTTGGCATCCAAAGGCCACATTAAATAAAATTGTTGTGATTTCATGATATTTTGGCATCCAATGACCACTCCAAAGAAATTTGTCATGATGGCATGATATTTCGGTGCCCAAAGGCCACCTGAAAGAAAATTTTCATGATTTCATGATATTTTGATGTACAATGACCACTAGAAGGAAAATCATCGCAATGGCACAATATTTTGATGTCCAAAGGCCACCTCAAAGAAAATTGTTGTGATATCATGACATTTTGGTGTCCAATGGCCACTCCAAAGAAAATTGTTGCAATGGCATGACATTTTGGTGCCCAAAGGCCACCTCAAAGAAAATTATCATGATTTAGTGACATTTCGACATCCAATGGCTAGTGTCCAAAGACCACCTCAAATAAAATTGTCATGATTTCACAATATTTTGGCATCCAATGGCCACTCCAAGGAAAATTGTCGCGATTGCACAATATTTTGATGCCCAAATACCACCTCAAAGAAAATTGTTATGATTTCATGACATTTTGGTGTCCAATGGCCACTCCAAAAAATATTTTCGTGATGGAGTGACATTTCAACACCCAAAGGCCACCTCAAAGAAAATTGTCATGATTTCATGATATTTTGGCGTCCAATGGCCACTCCAAGGAAAATTATAATGATTTCATAATATTTTGGCATCCAATGGCCACTCCAAGGAAAATTTTTGCAATGGTGTGACATTCTGGTGCCCAGAGATCACCTTAATGAAAATTTTTGCAATGGCACAACATTTCGGTGCCCAAAGGTCACCTCAATGAAAATTATCATGATGGTGTGACATTTTTACATCCAATAGTCAAAATCAAGGCAACCATACCTTTTGGTGGGAAAATCAGTTTTCTTGAACTTTTAAATTCCCCACCTCTTAAAGCACCACTGTACCAATTTATTGGCCTAGAACAGAGGTGATGAAAATTTATTAACCTACGATAGCATTGAAGTGGTGCCATTGGCCCCGATAAAATGGTAATGCATAGCAGTTGGCCTCTTGAAGGTGTCACACAAAACAAAGCATTCAAAAATATTCAAAATTAGTTACAGGGTGTGTGCCATCAACCATAGTTAATGCATGTCACCTTGGTGCATGCATGCGCATCTACTTATGTCGTAGAAGATTTTTCATCGCTTCTTTATCCTCTGTAAATTTTCCCTTTTTGCTTGAAGTGCTCTCGGATTTCCTCAAAGTTCTTTGAAGTTCTGCTAAGTGATTCCTAGATTTTTCTATATGCAAAAATCATAGCAAAAAACCATGGCAGTCTCTCCCCCAGCCGCTAAAGGAAAGTGCACGTCAGCTAAGAGCAAAAGTGGTTTGGTAGACCCATATGCCCACATCATCGATACAAGAGTAACATGGAAGAATCCAAAGTAGATTCAAATAGACATAAAAACTAAGGTAGCAAATAACATCACTCCATCGAGCCTGAGCACATTCTCCAACCACTCCATGCTCTACCGGTACATTTGCACCCATGTCCACCCATACCCTGAATTAATCAGAGCTATGGTAGAATTCTACGATGTAAAATGCAAAATTATCATAAATTCTAGGGGTGACATCATTTTTACCCTTGACATTGATGCAGTTAGATTCACCTTCAGTTGTGATAGAAGGCCCATCGTAAATCCTATTCCTTTTGGTCCCATCAATTTGGCAAAATTCTATACCCCTACCCTCAACATAAAATTGTTTCTACAAGAACATTTATTGGAACATCCTCCCAAGGGGACCCTACCAAAATTCCTGATTCCACTATCTAAATTTAAGAACAAGGAGCATTTCTTCATGATGGCCATGGTAGTAGGGCTATAATCTGATACATAGATCTATGAATGGTAGATTATAGTGGCACAGTGTATGTCAAATCCTAAGTTCTACGACGCTTCACATGTAGATAAGAAGACAGTGCCACTTTACTTCGATTGGCTAACATATCTGGCCCACCAGATGAATGCAAGTTTGTTCAGGATACAAAAGGATATCCCAGATACTTTTAGGTTTTGCTCTTACCTATTCTGGATCTTCTTTTTCTTTCAATCAAAAAATATAGAATTCATCTCTACTACAACTAGGAAACAAGATGGGAAGAAATTGTTTGTATACAAGTGGATGTCAATTCTCTCAAAATCAAAATCATATTACTACTTTAATGTGGAGTTCTTAGGTCCTACATTAAAAATTATGTATGGCACTATGCCAAGAATTCCCCAAAATATATGGGATACCATGCAACACATTCATGTAGAAGAGGGATATTGGTTTATTTTGACTCAAGGAGTAGTCATCAAATTGTATGGCTTCATAGATAAGCCCTTCTTATTGTCATATTATGTCACTGAATGAATTTTCACTATGGAATATGTAAGACAGACTAAGTATGTAAATTATAAATTCAACATAGGCACTAACAAGACTATTACATGCCTCATGCCCTTCCAATTTGCAGGGGTATCAGTCTCAAAAATGGAGACTATGAGCAAATCACTCAAACCCTAAAGAATTTGAAGTTAATTGAGCTGCCACATAAATGGAAGTATGATCCTCTAGATAAATTTTCTCAAAAATAGGTTGCCCTCAACCGAAATCCCTTTAGGAATTTTCATGCATCAAACAGGTAAATCGACAAACATGGTAGAAATAATGAAGAAGACAAAGCGTTAGAATGGCACGTTGAGAAAATATAGCCATTACCCCCATGGCATGATTTCTATGAGCATCTGGTAGACTAGGACCCAAACATTGATCCAAGACACAAGTTAGTTGAAAATTTTATTATAAGGATGAAGAAAAAGGGTAAAGACTAGACACATACAAAAATCCTAGCTTGGTGGCAGATGAGGTGCCAGATACAAACGCACACCAGATATGGAATAAAAATTGATCATGAATTTTGCAAGAGGTATGACGAACACCACGCCACATGGTTTTAAACCCTTGTAGATAAAGTATCACCAAGCAGCAATGGTATCCCTATTTTTCTCATCGTCAAAAGGTTGAAACTAGCCAAGGCAAAGATAAAGAGATTATCGTTGAACAAGAAAAAGCCCCAAAGAATTCATCTCGTAAATTCATCCCCTTCCACATCATACATAGATTTTGATGATGATGATGGTCCTCTCTTCTAGCAAAAGAGGAAAGTGAAATCAATAAAGGAAGGGGAACAAAAGAAAATGAGACAAGAAGGGACTCACTCTGAAGAAACAGGGGACCAAGAGGAAACAAGGGACTAGGAGGAAACAGGGGACCAAGAGGGAACAAGGGACCAAGAATGAAATACAAGAGAAAATGTTGAACAACTCTCTGGGCACCAAGAGATGAATGAACAAGAAGAGGTTGAAATGGCTACAAAATCTATCCCCACAAGAGAGGCCCCTGGCAAAGAGCAAGTCCCAACTAAAGATGCAATGGATACTGGATATACTAACCTATAGAAGATAACAAAATTTTATACTGAAGAACAGGCTTCTCCTAAGAATGCACTAAACACTGAAAACACCAACCTACAAAAGGAATTGGGTATGTCTTCTATTAACCTTGATACATATTCTTCTTATTCTCATCCCTAAAGGAATTCCCCTCCCCATTCTACATATCAAGGTGATGTTTCTTCCTCCTCCGTTCAACAACCTCCACCATCTCCACCATCAAACCAAATTGACCCTAAAGCATATTCAGCTACACCCATAAATACCCTCATTGAATAGATAAATATGGATGCCTCCATAGCCACCATTCCCTTCCCCTATACCATCAACTTTTCAAAATTTCAATCCATTCCTATCTCTTATTTTGAGAGTAATCCCATAAATATCAAATTAATTTTTTTAAAAAAGCAACCCTAAATGCTACTGCCAGTTGAAATCATGTAACACTCAAATTTCAAAATATATAGCTCACACCAGGGAAGGGATAGCCCTAGATCCTATCAGCATGCATCGCTCTACCTTGAAGATGATGCCACTGGTTCAAAAACCCAAAGGGGAAATTACCTTGTAAGATTACCAAGCTAAGATAACCACTGAAGATATCACTCAGCTGTCGATGGAAGACAAGTGGGGTAAAGCCCAAACTCACATGGGGATAATATACTTGAATGTCGATTATTACAAAGAAAAATACCCCAAGTTTGAGCAAACAAGGAAGCGTTTAGAAGAAGCCTTGAATTAGCAAATGACAATTGAAAAGGTATTGAAAAATGAAGTAAAAAAGTGGGAACATATGTTCAATGAAGTGGGCCCTTATAAGGAACAAGAAAAGAGGTCCGAGGAAAAAATCCAACTATTGAAAAATTAGGTAGAAGACCTTCAAAAGCAGATCTCAGATGGTGCTAGTAAGACCGATGGGATATCCAAGGAAAAAGCCAAGGTAATCAGAAGAGAAATGATTGGAGACATCCAAAATATGAGCATGAAAGCAAGGCCTACATTGTCATACTTGGTCAAAATAAAGGAGACGTTAGGTTGGGTAGAGGATGAATTTGAAGCATCAATCAACCTCCTAAAAGTAAGGTTACCCGTAGCAACAAAAATCCAAGTCCTGGTATAAATCACACAAACAATATTCAGATACAAAACCCAGGATAAGAAATGATCCCAATCCAAACTAGCTACCAGGAACTTCTTCAAGAGACACAAGCTGGTAACAAAAAGCACCACAATAATGCAAGAACTCAAGGCAGAGGCTAAGGGGATCTTAAAACATGTAAGCATAGCAAAAAACTATGGCATTCCTGGCTTTTGGGATAAGGATTCAAAATTCTTAGAAGAAGATGAGCTGAAAGCTTCCTGGAAAACTTTTGTAGAAGATAAATTGAAGATAGTTGGGAAGAGCTGATCCAAGAAGAGAAAATTTTTAGTATAGCTCAGGATATCACCTAAATCAATTCTTGTTTGCATGAGTTGTATATGAAGTCAAAAGTTCTATCTTATAACAAGGTAGAATAATTAGAATATCCATACCTAACTTTCAAGGAGACTTTAGATACTAACAAAGAGACTTGGAAAAGAGCCTGCGCCACTTAGAATGAAGTTGTCCAAGAAAAGGAGAAGCACGAGAAAGCTAAAAAATCTTCAACAAGCAGAAGAGTAGCACCTGAGCAAGAGAACATAAATAAATCCACAAAGAATAAACTCTTAATGAATGACCACACAAAGTAAGAAATATCTTTTTTGCTTGGTATCATTCTCCTTTCTCCTCTTCTTTTTTTAGTTGTTCTTTTTACTCCATTCCCCAATGGATGAAGGATCTAGATTCTAACATTCTACTGATAGAATTCCCCCAGGAGGCACCAATAATGTTGGTCAAAATGACCACATCTAAGGGAGTAGGGAGTAGTCTTCTCAAAATTTCACTAAGTGTAGAAATGGGATCACAACAATGCAACATTTTTGAACCAATAGGCTAAGTAAAGAGAAAAGGTCGTGATGGCACAACAATTTTGATCCCAAAGTTCGAATGAAGATAAAATGTTGTGATGGGGCGACATTTTTGAGCCAAGAGGCTAAGTAAAGGGAAAAGGTCACAACGGTATGACATTTTTGAGCCAAGAGGTTAAGTATAGAGAAAAGGTCATGATGGCATGACATTTTTGAATCCAGAGGTCGAATGAAGACAAAAGGTCACGATGGCATGACATTTTTGAATCAAGAGGCTAAGTAAAGATAAAAGGTCATGACATCACAATATTTTTGAGCCAAGAGACTAATTAAAGGGAAAAGGTCATGACGGTGCAACATTTTTTATCCAAGAGGCTAAGTAAAGGGAAAAGGTCATGATGGCACAATATTTTTGAACCCAGAGGTCGAATGAAGAGAAAAGGTCATGATGGTACGATATTTTTGAACCAAGAGGCTAATTAAATGGAAAAGGTCACGACGGCATGACATTTTTGAGCCAAGAGGCTAAGTAAAGGGAAAAGGTCATGACAACACGATATTTTAGAGCCAAGAGGCTAAGTAAATGGAAAAGTTCATGATGGCATGAAAATTTTGAACCCAAAGGCCAAATTAAGAGAAAAGGTCACGACGATGCAATATTTTTGAGTCCAGAGGTTGAATGGAGAGAAAAGGTTACGATGACACGATATTTTTTAGTAAAAGATAGCTGGACCACGATGTCTCAAAGAAGATAAAGGTAGATTGTGGTAACAATAAGATAAATGTGGATTGCAATAATAAGAATATCCTAACCATTTCTATTTGAAGATCCCATGTTCTCTTAACTGCCACTCTACCAGAATGAGCCTACGGGTATATTGTTGTAACAACTTTCAGTTGTGCTATTATGTAAATATATATAGAGGATGAGTGACCCAAACAAATAGTTAGCTCTTGGATGTTTACAAGGCAATGTACACAGACTTCTAAAATCTAATAAAGATTATCCATTTTGGTTTCTAGCTCACTGGTGTTATTATCAAGTATGTATGGATTGTTAATTGCTATGTAAATTTAGGTTGAATATAAATTTCTTAAATTTTTATCCAGGATTTCTGAAGTGAAGTTCTACTAACTCTGAAATTAACCATCCCAATCGGCTTATGCTTGAGTAAATTTACACTAGAGTATTAGTTACTTTGTTTTGACGGTTTGAATAAATGCTTCTCTGAAAAGGGTTGTTAAATTTGCTTTGTTGTTGTCTAATCTATACTGTTTAAACGCTTCTAGCAATAGCTATATTTCCCTCTCTTTATGCATTTTCCTCTCTCCATTTTCCCAAATAATCAAGGAACCCACCTCCTTTGGAGATTGAACCGGGTAGACTCTATATTAACCCGATATTTCAATGTTGGCAAAGTCTTGGATGCAAACGTAACCAAAGACAAATTTTGCACCAATAGGAACTCTTTTTTTTGTAAACCTCTTTTTTTTATAAACCCTAGATAGCCAATAAATCTTACTAGAGGTTCCAAAGTTGGATTTTTCCTAATATTTTATCAACCAAACAACCGATCAACTAACCATTTTAGCATCGGGTACCAATAGCCTCTTTAGAGTAATTAAAATGATTTTTTTAAATCATAGTTTTCCTCTCATGACTAACTTTTCTTGGATTCCCTTGGAGTTATCCAACTAAACAACATAACGACTTCTTTATGATTAAAATAATTGCGACAAGTAAGGTACAAAATCTAAACTGTCTTTCTACCGTTATTCTTGATAACAAGCATTACCACTTTCTTCCCACTTTAAATATCTTTTTACCAAAATCACCCTACTTGATTCAATAAACTGAGGAAAATACCCAAAAGAAGAAATAAAATGAAAACTTGGAAAACTATAATTAACTTATTACTAATAAAACTGGCTAAACACATTATTTCTACCAAAATTTCATATTAATATATACATATGTACAAAAGGTCTTCAAAATTACTCAAACAATGTAGCAGATGGAACAGCTGAGAAATAATGCTTCAAATATTGACCATTGATAATTAAGTTTAGAAAATTACCTTCCAGGTCCTATAGACAAAATGCATTATTACCCAAAAAAATTATGATTTGGTATGGCTCTATACACAAATTCTGCAACTTGGTGTGTTTACCTTTCTTTCATGGGCTTTGTCCCACAATAGCACCAAGTTTGTAAATCTAAATGCCTTCACTTTTGCTCTTTTATCAAACCAACACTTGATTGTCTCTTGATGTCGATTGAAATGCTCTAAGGCTTGCAACCTTTCATCCTATAAATTTATCAAGTCCAATACATGGGCCTTCGCATTTGCATGATCATTAAATGTTCTAAAGCAAATTTTAATCCTAGTATTAATGCTTCATACTTAGTCAAATTATTTGTGCAAGGAAATTGCAAGCGATAAGACATGAAATATACCTTACTGTGAGGTTCTTTGAGAATTGCCCCTATACCAAAACCTTGTTTGGATTTAGCTCCATCAACATGAAGTATCCAAACATCATTATCATGAGTAGTTAGAGCTTTAATTGATCTCACCTTCTTTGTAATTGTCAAATTATAAACCCCAATATCTACATCAACAAAATTAGCAGCCTCATTTTTTATATTATATTCAGTTATCATGTGTTTATACCTAGGCTCTCTGTCAATCCTTAATTGATTTGCTACACCTTTCTAAGGTAACCACATGTGTGAAAAATTAGTGGCCAAATACCCATTCAAATATTTGGACCAATCCCTACTCAAAAGCATCCCATAACCCACAAGAATATCTACAACCTAAATATCAATTCTATGGTGCACTCTTGGTTGAGATTCTAGCTAAATATGTATACCTTGAAGTTACCCTATCACCTTGACCTCAATTTTATGCAATTGAATGACTCTCCTATCAGATTTCACTTAATTTAACTCCAATTATTGGCAAATATATAGAGGCGTAACATTAGCTAAAGCACCATAATCCACCAGGCAATTATGAATATATTTTCTAAATATGTGAACTGTTAGCAAAAAAGGTGGAACCTCGGTCTTTTCTTTATAGATGGTCATATTTGCATTTGCCATTTTCTTCCTCTTTTCCTTAGGTTTATTAGATGATCCAAAGTAATTTTTAATCAAGTTATCTCTCTATTTAGTAATCTGAGAAAGCTCATGGAAGGTAATATTAGCCTTAATCTTCTTCATATCTTCCACTATATTATATCCTATGTTGAGTGGAGCAGCAAATCCATCCTACATTTTTTAATCTCCTCCTTTGGATGGAGGTGGATTATTATTTGGAGTAGGATTAGAAGGAATACTATAAGAGTTTTTGGGAGGTGTAGATGTAGTGTTGGGCTTTATATTTGTTGTTCCTAAGATTGTAATTATCTCTTCTAAACTGTTGAAAAGCCTGCACTTCATCTATAGGTATTTCCATAATATTTCTGACTCATCTATAAAAGTGATTGAATTCAAAACCATAGCAACACTATGTTTGGATGAACCAATACCATCAACATTTCTTTGATTCTCAGGAAAACTCAACTCACTAGACAAAGCTTCAAAAGTGTTGCAAAATTCTAGTCAATTTAATTATCTGTGTTGGGATGTCCCATGAACCCTACACCAATTGGATAAAGCTAAGTCACAGATGTTTACTTTAGGTCCCTTACCTTTGATGTAATCCTTGTTAGCTTCATATGAAGGTTTGGAGAATATGTTATGTTGATAAGGAAACCTATTAGAACTTTCTTCCCCATAAGCTTATCTCTTAAAACTTAAGAAGTCATTTACCAATTTTTGGACCATCCTCGAAACTTCTTCAATTCCTACCTTTTTAGATTCTTTCTTTGTGATCAATACATACTCGATGTGTTTCAAGGGTAATGGAGTTTCTTTAGGAAGAGCTTGACATGTTGGAATTAACATCTGATGTGGAATGGGATTCAAAACAAGTATGTTATGTGAAACAGATGGTATCAAATGACTATTCGAAGGTTGAGGTCCTAAATGTTTTTCAAGAGTTAGATTCTCCTTGTAAGCTTATGTCAAGATCGTGACATTGGTGTATCTTTTGAGAAAAACAAAGGTCACTAGATCTAAGGCATTTTTATAGATTTATAAGGCTAAATTTGCTCTTGGCATGTAATGACCAATTATTCTATCGTAAGCCTTTTAAAATATCACATTGAAATATCTGATAGTTTCATTGGATCCTTTCTTAATACTGGAAAATTGTTGATACAACACACTAGGATCAATTACTTGACCACATTGGGATAGAAATACTTTATCTAAATCATCCCAAGAGGTTATTGAGTCATTTGTGAGATTTATAAACCAATTGTATGCTCCCTCCTAGAGATTGAAAGGGAATAACTTGCAAGCCACATATTCATGTTGTACATTTAATAGTTTTAGAGTATTTTTAAATGCTACCAAGTGTTCTTCTGCTATCCTAATTCCATAATGCTTGTAGGTGGGAAGATATTTCTTTGGATTCCGAGGTAAATCATGAGTTACACCAAGGATATTCAAAGCAGTAGAGCCTAACCAATTGGCCATAACTATTGGATTAATAAAAGAATTTTGAGTCATAGTTGGAGGAACCACTAGGGGAGATAAAACTATCTTTGGATAGTGTCATGACCCTCCTTGGTAGGACTTAGGGCATAGAAACGGTGTGATGTTTATAGATAATTTGTACATAGTTTTATTGTAAGAAACAACTATGCAATGTGTAGAATCGACCCTAAGTATTATTAGATGTATATTATAAGAGTAAAATTATAAATAAAAGGATTTATTTATAATATAAACTATTATATATAATTATAATAGGAGAGTAAAATTATAAATAAAAAGATTTATTTATAATATAGACTATTATATATAATTATAACAAAAGAATAAAATTATAAATAAAAGGATATATTTATAATATAAACTATTATATATAGTTATAATAGTAGAATAAATTAAGTGTCATAAATAAAAGGTTTATTTATAATTAATACTATTATATATAATTATAATAGAAGAATAATTATTATAAATAAAAGGTTTATTTATAATGTAAACTATTATATATAATTATAATAGGAGAAAATAATATTATAAATAAAATGGTTTATTTATAATGTAGACTATTATATAATTATAATAGAGGAATATACTATTATAAATAAAAAGGTTTTATTATGATGTTATATTTTAAAAGGATGTTTTAAAGACATTTCAAATATCTGCTCCTTTCAAATCGACATGGATTTGATATCGTTTCAAAAGTTTGAATCGTTAAAATATAATATTTTAGATATTTTTCTACCCTATCTCTATCGTATTAGTGATAAGGGGTGGATAGGGTTTGCATTTACAAAGTATGACCTTTTGACATAGAGGATGATAGCCTTCAATTAGGAATCGTCATTCAGGCAGGATTGGTTGGAATTTTTATGGGATTAGATAGGTTTCAATTTATAGAGGGAAAAGAAACATTTTTAAGGACCCAAAGATCTATAAGAAAGGGGGGCCTCATCCTTTGGAAAAATGCATGGAGGTGAAAGCTATGGAAGATGGATAGAGAGCATGGGAACAGAAAGGCAACCAGATAAAGGTTGAGGGATTTTCATTTTCTACATTTTCTATTGCAAAGTTTGATTTTTAATACACCTAAAATTTTAGTGAGTCATGCTTGCATAAGAATTCATAGTCTGTTATTTTTTGGTGTAAATATTATGGGGTTTGACGAGTTTGGAAATACAACTCAGGTAGATTTTAATTGCTGGCGAATCCTTTATATGGTAGACCATATGAGGCTTTTTGGTAGATCGTATTTTAGATTAGTTACTTAAGAGCAATGATCCTAGCCCCGACTTATGATCAAACCTTCTTCTACTCCTTGGTATAACTAGTTTTTAGGTCATATTCTAAGTTGTTTTTGGGCTGCGATCACCTAATAATTTTATAATAAGGACACTTATAACCGCCTTTGGAATGTGGGGTTATTTCCTTAATTGGATACCCTTTCAAGGCCTTGTTATACTCATAGTAAAAAACTCTCCTTTTGTATTCCCTTAAAAAGCTTAATATTGTGAGTACCCATTTTTGCCTAAGAATCTATTTACATTATCATTATTTTGTGAGAAGGTGAAACCCTTTTGAGGAATAATAATCTCGATGGTGTGCGCAGCTTAACGTTGAGAGATGCGCAGGTTAATCAAATCTGCTATTCCAAGCTTTAGTTTTGAAAACCTTGGCTGTACCTGAATGAGACCTAGGATAAGGGATTATGGAGTAGTCTCTACTCTAGGGTAACACGAGACCATCGAAGACTTACTTCGATCGATGACTGCAAACCTAAAACATCGCTCATTTTCATGACACAGAGTAGCATTGACCTTCGATGTGTGGGTTAAATTAAAATCTGAGCAATAGCCCTTAGAATTGAAGCATTGGTAAATTTTAGCGAATGCACGGTAGTTTGAAGTGTGTGTGCTTTGACACATGATGGCCTAGGGTGATGCGTTGACCTGTAGCATTCCTAAACCAGTACGAATAGAAGGGTTATGTTACCTTTTAGTATGAATTAAATTATGTTAAAGCATTGTATTAATTAAAATTATTGTTTTTGTTAAAATCTGGTCTATTAGCGATGTTAATGCTCTAGTATAAAGCTAATATAATATGAAGATTATATTATGCTATCAAAATGTTATTCTGGTAATATTTATAATCTAGAGATTATAATATGTTAAAATAGTTTAACATAAAGCTAATATAATATGGAGATTATATTAGGCTATAAAAAATATTTTGTTATAGAGTTCATAACATGTTAAAGTAGTTTAACATATAGCTAAATAATATGGAGATTATATTATCTATATTAAAAAATCTTTGGATTATTTTTAAAAGGCAAATGAACATAGTTATTAAGAAAGCTTTTAATTATGTTTAAAGGGCAAATGAACATAGTTATTATAAAAGCTTTGGATTATGTTTAAAAGGCAAATGAACATAGTTATTAGGAAAGCTTCGAATTATGTTTTAAAAGGCAAATGAACATAGTTATTATGAAAGCTTTGGATTATGTTTTAAAAGGCAAATAAACATAGTTATTATGAAAGCTTTGAATTATTTTTAAAGGGCAAATGAACATAGTTATTATGAAAGCTTTGGATTATATTTTAAAGGAAAATGAACATAGTTATTATGAAAGCTCAAAATTATGTTTAAAGGGCAAATGAACATAGTTATTATGAAAGCTTTGGATTATGTTTTAAAACGTAAATGAACATAGTCATTATGAAAGCTTTGTATTATATTTTAAAAGGCAAATGAACATAGTTTGAATTGGAAAGCTTTGGATTATGTTATAGAATGAATAACATAGTTATTTATGAAAGAATGCATCATGTTATAGGATGAATAACATAGTTGTATTTAAAGAATGACTTATGTTATAGAATGAATAACATAGTTTGAATTGGAAAGCTTTGGATTATGTTATAGAATGAATAACATAGTTTATTTATGAAAGAATGCATCATGTTATAGTATGAATAACATAGTTGTATTTAAAAAGTACTTTATGTTATAGAAGGAATAACATAGTTTGAATTGGAAAGCTTTAGATTATGTTCATTAGATAGAAACATAGTTTATATTGCAAATTTGCATATTATGTTATAAGTTGGTTAACATAGTTTATATTTAAGAAAGGTATATTATGTTATAAGTTGGTTTAATATAGTTATATTGCAAGTTTGTAGATTATGTTAGAATGAATATTAACATAGTTTATAGTGAACTTGTAGATTATGTTATGAGGAAGTTAACATAGTTTGATTATTAGATTAACTAAAGGTATGAGACTTTAGTTAGTTTGATAAGTGATAGTTGGATTATTGGATTAACTAAAGATATGGGACTTTAGTTAGTTTGATAAGTGTTAATTAGATTATTCAATTAACTAGAGGTATGGGACTTTAGTTAGTTTGAAAAGTGATAATTGGATTAGTGGACTAACTAAAGGTATGGGACTTTAGTTAGTTTGATAAGTAAAATTTGGATTATTGGACTAACTAAAGGTATGGAACTTTAGTTAGTTTGATAAATGGAATTGATTATGTATATTAAAAGAGTAATTCATGATAAAGTCATGGGAACTATGAGTTCCTATGCATTGTATTGGCATATGTTTGGGAGAAAGGGATTATGAATCCTTGTTTTTGTAAAAGATCACATTTATGCAATAAAGGAAACATTTGAGGCTAGGTTTTCCTGAAAGGATTTTCCTTAGGATATATAATGTGTTATAGGTATTGAGTCTCTCTCTCTTCATTTGCTTTAATGTACCTCTTTATCATAGTTTCCATATTTATTTTTAATATATCTCTTACTGGTTGATTCTCATGTTTGATTTTGATTAATGCTTGGTTTATATTATTCTCGTTTGTTTAAATAGATAAACTTTATGGTTGTTATTATGTGATGGTGTTTGATATTATTAATTTATTAAAATATATATGAGTAAATAGTGGTATCCCTTAAACTAGTTAGATTTTTGGGATGTTACATATGGTATCAAAGTAGTAAGGTGTAGGACAAGATGCTTGCATGAAATAAACTCTAGGAGAAGAGGGACTAGAGGTTTCCATGGGATGTGCTAAGGTTTAGGTATCTTCCTATACATGCCCTTACTTTGTTAAGCTGAAGCTAGGAAGACCTTGAACTACCAATTGCTTGAAGTCACATCACATAGTCATGAGACTATAAGCTTCTCTAGATAAGGATCTAGGTATGATGGGCTAGAAGCTTCCTTGGATAAGCTAAGGATTGCTTAAGGATTGGTCCTAGGAAAAGCAACTTTACTTTGGTATAGTGTCTTGTGTAAAGCAAGCATAACCTTAGCCATTCACAAATAAAAGAAGATAAAATTATATAGATGGTTTTAGCTATCTCAAGTGAGATAGATGGATAGAGTTAGTTCATAGCAAAAGAGATAGATAACTCTATCTATCTCAGTTGAGATATATGGATTGATTCAGCCCATAGTAAAAAAGAGAGAGATGGCTTTAGCTATCTTAGATGAGATATATGTATAGAGTTAGCTCATAGCAAAAGAGATAGATGACTCTAGATATCTCAGTTGAGATAGATAGATAGAGTCAGATCATAGCAAAAATGAGATAGGTGACTTTAGCTATTTTATTGAAAAGATGAAATAGATGGATAGAGTCAACTCATAGTAAAGATAGAGATGAATAACTTTAGCTATCTCATTGATAAAGGTGAGATAGATACCTTAAGTTAGCTCATCATAAGTAAAGTGACTAATTTTGGTTAAGTTAATCGTATTTAAGAATAGATGTAGAGTTTTATTCTTTGAATTTGAGCTTGCTTATCTGAAGAGGAGTAGGTAGGAAATCTACTCTAGAGAGGATTATGGGGTCCTCTCCTTAAGTTGATTAAAGAATGAACCAAATTTTGAGTTTAGTAAACACTTGAAGGCATAAATAATCTATCTAGAGAGCAAATTCTGAGACTAGGAAGCAAGAAAATCCTGCATAGCTTCAAGCCTCAACGAAGGTACCCATCAATATGACATGAAATCCATTGGATTTAATAGAACAAATTTAAGGAAATTCAATATATAGGTAAGAATTTATAAGAACAAATGTATGGAAATTTAATAAAATTCTATCTCTAGCTTTACCCAACCTTTAGTTAAATTTTGATAAGAGTTTTGGTTGTTAAAGACAATAACATAGCATACAATTATATTCCTCAATTTAAACACACCATGTTAAACACCAGATGGAATTTCACCCTCCTTCTAGCACTAAAACAGTGTTGATTCACCTTTCATGCACATCCCATGAAGAGTAAGGAGGAAACACAAGTAACACAAATGGGAATAAATTCCCTCTCACTTTAGGATCTTGTTGGTTATCCAAGGTGTGAGTTATAGAGTTGGGTCAAATATTTTTACTCTTTTCCACTTCTAGAATATTTTTTAGTGGACTATTTGTATACTTGTAGGGGGTTCAACTTCTAGCCGTTGTTGTTTGGTGGTGGTTTGTCAAGTTCATCTATCATATTTGCATTAGTGGATTGATCTAGCTCTTCGAATTTCAATAATGAAAATAATTTTAAAGAAAATAAAAATAGATCTTCTCAAAAATAAAAGCAAAGAGAGTAGGGTAGGGTAGAAAATAGAGAATATCTAACCTAATTGTAAATTGTAACTACTAATATTAATCAAACTGCTCAACTTCACAATAAAACAAAATCAAATGAAGAAGGTGTCTAGATTTCTAATATCACCTTCTAACTTGAGAATGGGACAAAAAGGCAAGGAACATAAAGAAAACTATAAACAAAAGGGTGATCGGCATCAATTGGTATTTCTCACCAGCAGTCAATTTTGTGCAGTAAGAATAGAGCAAATTAAACACAGACCAAAATCTCAAGCCTTTAATTTCCTTTAACACACTGAAAACAAAATGAAGCTTAACAACATAACATAATCTCAAAAATCACAGACACAATCAAATTAAATAAAATCTAAGTGAGATGAAAATAAAAGATAATGCATTTGTCATAACCTAGAAAATATTAGGCACCTGGCCACACTGTTCTAGAAGATGTCCGCACATCAATCCTAGGTACATAATAAAGGATTCAAAGCAAGTTTTGCTAAAAATTGCAAGAAGTATTTTATTTACAAGTTTTTGCATCCAGATTTTACATTCATTGAAAATATATATAGACTCAGGACATGCCCTGATCCTTTAAAAAACATCTTTCTCCCAAGAACTTAAATTTTAATATAAAAATCCCACCATTAGGGCTTTACATAATAAAACATATTTTAATAAATTTGTATTCAAATCCAACTACCTAAATGTCAACCCTTATCTCTTTCCATAAATAGAGAAGATAAAATTTGATCTTATCTTCATCAAACTATGATTGCATGCAGATGTTTTCATTTTCCAACCAGTTGCAGCTACATTTCACTAAATGGGCACTCCCTCGATCATGGCTCATCAATTCATCCTTCTGCAAAATATGGTCGAGTCATTAATTTTATGTGTCTTCTCTCTTTACATGATGCTCTTGCCCGATCCCCATTGGAGTTCCATATATTTCATTACATCTGCAATCACTTTTGCCATTACTGCTATCACCAGCAAACTTTCTACACAAATAGGGAAAAGGCAAAGATTAGACAATAAATATAATAACTAATTAATTCATTTTATTTTCCTAAGGTTTGAACCTTTTGATTTTTAATTAATTATTTATTTAAATATCCCTAAGTTTTGCATTCTTTAATTTTAGGGCAAAAACTATATTCAAAAATCAATTCTAATGCCTTCATTTTTGAGTCATAGAATGGATAAAGGAGAGGAAAAATGAGTGGAGTGAAATGGAGAATGGGGTAGAAAAATTAATGGAGCGAGAATAGAGAAATTAAACCCTTGCAAAAAAATATGTGACTTTGCCTTGGTTCCAAATAATTTGATTTTCTTTGTTAAATTTTGCGATTTAATTTTCTAGAAATGAACAGAAAAAACAAAGGGCAGAATGAGACAAATGAAAATGGATGAGCGAAAAATGAATGGAATGGATGAGCAAAAAAATGAATGGAATGGTTAAAATCCGTAACTTTATTTTCCGGAAAGCAATGAGTGGAATAAAAATACTCTAATTTAACAAAGACTTTGATGCAAGCAGAGAATAACAAAGACTTTGGATGAGATTGTTTTTCCTTTGTTAAAATCCCTGATTTAATTTTTTGGAGAGCAATGAGCGGAATAAAATTGTTGGAATTTAACAAAGACTTTGATGCGAGTGAAAAATAACAAATACTTTGGATGATATTGATTTTCCTTTGTTAAAATCCACGATTTAATTTTTTAGAGAGCAATGAGCAGAATAAAAATATCGAAATTTAATAGACTTTGATGTGAGTGGAAAATAACAAAGACTTTGAATGAGATTACTTTTCCTTTGTTAAAATCCATGATTTAAATTTCCGGAGAGCAATGAGTAGAATAAAAATACTGGAATTTAACAAATGAGAAGAGCCAGTGGAATTTTGATCTTGAATCCGTTGTGCAAAATTTAGGCAAAAAATCAAAGTGGCCATATTTTGATGAAATTTTACACACTTCTAAACAAGCCAAATGGGTATCAAAATATGCAAATAAAATACAAAAATTCACTCTAGACCAATAGGTAAAGTTTTTAGAAGTTTACATGCTGCAATTGGAAATTGCTATTTTTGCAAAAGAAATTACGTCCAACTTTTGGCAAATTTTGTACCACTAAAAAAAGGAGATTAAAATTTTTCAGCCAGAATTTGAATCACCTCATACAAATTCTTCTACCAAAAGTGATGATGATTTCAAATTTGAAGAAATTTTAGGGTAATATTTTAAAGAACCCTAGAAATTGATTTTAATATTTGGACCTTAGAAAAACCATTAAAAATTAAATTTCATGAAACACTTAATCTGAAATAATACCATTGAGGTGTAAATATCCAGATAAATTCAATTAGGATCAATATTTTATCCAAGCAATTTTGACACTTGATGTGGGTAGAATTTAAAACCTTGATGAAAGCAAAATTTGGAAATAGAATCAAAATACTTCAAGAGGGTCCCCTTGGAGAATAAAATCATTTATCAAAGGATCAAAATTTTATGATCGAAGGGGTGTGTTGCTTCTCAACAGAGGTGTTGGGTCAATCTTCGATGCTTGGTCATGTTCTCCTTTATCTATTCCATATTGACAAGGAATTTGAAATTTAAAATAGACGTGCAACACCTACTTCCTATTATCCTATAGGTTGTTGCCTGAATGTTTTGGAGTAGAACTTGCAGATTCTATTACAACAAGCTGTATTATCCTATTTTGGTTAAACTTTGGTATTTGATTTCCAAGAAATCTATCTTAATATAAATTCAATATTTCTCATCATTTTACTATGTTAACATTAACACTATCATGCACAATAATAAAAGTACTTGGCATTATACTATAATATGTAGAAAAAATGGCAATTTTTGTGTATAATAATACTGAAATAATAAGATATTATTGTGTATCATCAATAGTCCTCTCAAGAATATGATTTTACTAAGTTTTGGTTCAAAACCTCCACATCTCTTATGAACAAAAGAAAATCTATCGAGATAGTCTTCTAAAGTCTCATCTTCCTCTTGTTTCATTCTAAATACTTCATAATTTTAAACTTATAGAAACCTAAAATTACGAGATCAAATTAACATGAAATTCTTGCTAAATAAATTGTTCAAAAAATACTACACTGAATTAAAGACTAATTAACATAAATACTATGAAGTCAAATTAACATAAAGACTAATTCTAAAAATGTTGCACTTTATTGACTTAATCCACTATTACATCAATGGTTGACTGAGTTCATAAATTCCTCTATCTTATTTCCTAATTTTCTATTGACATGTTAACCTTTCAATGAAGGTAAAAAAAGCATATTTATACTAAATTATCTCCTTACATTTAGGAATTAAAATAGGATTGCTATATTGTTACTGACTCTTGTAGTTCTATAGTCAACAAATATTCTGTCCAAGATTAGGATAGAAATCTATTGTGGATAGTTATCATATTTTTTGCACCTCTAATGCTATGGTAAGTCTTATAATAGGTCTAAGGAGTTTTATATTTGTTACCAATGTGCTACCTTGCTCTCCCTCCTTGGAAATCAATTAGAAGATAGATTCTACTTTTCTTGTAGAAATCTTGCAACTGCTCCAAAACATCAGGTTGATTAATAGCTATGTGCAAATGTGTTGGAAATGAGGTGTTGGTTCAATATCTAGTGCTTCGTCACATTCTCCTTTATCTATTCCATATTAAAAAATATTGGAATCCAAAATTGACATACAACACCTACTTCCTATTATCCTACAGGTTATTGACCAGATGTTTTGGAGCAGAACTTGCAGGTTCTGTTACAGCATGTTGTATTGTCCTATTTTGGTGCAGCTTTGGTATTTGGTTATCACATCATCCCAAAATGTTTTCTAAGGTGGGAAAACTATTCAAACACTTTAGCATATTAGATATTCAATTTCTTCATTTAAAATACCTCTTGCTAATGCCTTATTTATACCTACTGATTACTGAAGTTCATGCAAAATAATTACAAAAATGCAAGAAATCTATCTTAACAGCAAGTCAATATTTCTCATCATTTTACTATTCTAGCATTAACACTATAATGCACAATAATCAAACTCAAAGTACTTGGCATTGTACTTTAATATGTAGAAAAAATGGCAGTTTGTGTGTATAATAATACTGAAATGATGAGATATTATTGTCTCATCAATAGTCCTCTCAAGAATATGATTTTACTAAGTTTTGGTTCAACACCTCTGCATCTCTTACGAACAAAATAAAATCTAATGAGATAGTCTTCTAAAGTCTCATCTTTCTCTTGTTTCATTCTAAATAATTCATCTTTTTTATTCTTTATTTGACAACAGGGTTATGCATAAGCGCGAAATATCGTAAATTGGCTCTATTTAGGATTTTCAAGATTTTAAATTGGCTAATTTTGGATCCTTTCACTGGGGCCCATTCACCCGAAATTTACGGGGTGGAAGTTTTTTTGGGGTAAATTCGCCCGCCGTTGATAATCATGAACCTAATTTTATTTTAATTCGTCGACCTCAAATTACATATGATTTTGATTTTCCTGCCCAATTCGCCTTCAAATTATAAATGATTTTATATTTCCCACCCAAATCGCCTTCAAATTATAAATGATTTTATTTTTCCTACCCAAATCGCCTCATATACTACCCGTATATATACTGTACTAGGTACCGATAAACATACATCAAAAATACTCTAACTCAAAAATAGCTCTGAAACAACGAAAAACTTGACAAGGTTGTAGAGGAGTGTTTGTCAAAATAAGTCGATCGATTGCAGAGGAGTGTCGATCGGTGCAAGATGATCGGTATAAGTTGATCGGTTGTAGAGTCGTGTTATAAGCGATCTTTAGAGTTCTATCATAACGATCATTATTTTCATCATTTATATCGTTTAAAGGTGTCGATCAACATCAACCTATCGATTGCAGGGACTGTCGATCGACATTTATCTATCGATTACAGAGGTGTCAATCGATATTAGTCAGTCGATTAGGACCTGTCGATTCGACATTAGTCGATCGATTGTAGAGGTGTCGATCAACATTAATCTATCGATTGTAAGGACTATCGATCAATATTTACCTATCGATTGCAAGGACTATCGATCGAAATTTATCAATCGATTATAGAGGTGTCAATCGACATTAGTCTATCGATTGCAAGACCATGTCAATCGACATTAGTCGATCTTAGATTGTAGCGATATTCTCGATCGATTTAGAGTTATCTATGATAACCTATCAGTTGTAGGGATAGTCGATCAATATTTATCTATCAATTGTAGAGGTGTCAATCAATAGTCTATCAATTTGATGTGTCGATCAATATTTATCTATCAATTATAGTAGGACATGTTGATCAACATTTATCTATCGATTTAAGGTGTCGGTATAAACCTATCGATTGTAGGGACTATCGATCGATATAAGTTGATCAATTGTAGGGAAGTGTCTATTGATATAATACTATCAATTGTAGAGTAGTGTCTATCAACAAGGTTGTAGAGATGTATTAATCGTCCTAAGTCAATCAATTACAAAGGATTCATGACTAAAAATTGATAGAGTATTCTTCTTCCATTGTTCTTTTGTCCAAATATCTTTTTCTTTAGTTTCATAGGCACTATAGGTGAACTATACGCAACTATGGTAGACAACTATCAATGTCATCTAGTTGTGTGTCAAGAGCATTTCTCTTGTCAGAGACTGCTTCTTGTCTCTTAGAGTATGTTTCATAGCCAGTGTAGAAGCACTATCTACAACTATGGTCGATAAGTATCCATGTCATGTTGTGTGTTAGGAGCATTTTCTTGTCAGACTGCTTCTTGTCTTTTAGAAGTCATTCTATAGGGCAACATAGGTTCGTCTTGAGGGATGTCTACTATTTTCCTTCAATTTCATATACATTTCCTAACATCTGAAGGTTTTTCTTTACAGATACAATGTCACCTACTGAATATGGAAAGAAGGGAGGCCAATATTCTTGTAAAAAGATAATTCTAAAATATTTTACACAAATATCAAAATGCAATGAGGCATCAATCTCTACAGATTCTACACAACTTGTAGGTACAAACACCTTTTACCATCAAATTTTTAATATTTTTGTTCTTCTTAAATATAAAACCTTTCTCTATTAATAGATAAATGGTTTTCTGCTTATCTACCTCTTTTTAAATGCTTTGTAAAACTGTATTTTGTTAATTCTTTAAAATAGTGCCTTTTTTACTTCAAAAAATGATAGAGAACACCAAACATTGAATGCAGTAAACATTGTCGACCCTGATGTGCGTTCACTCGAAGATATTCCAACAGATGAGATGGGACCACATGATAATTTTCCTAATAACGACATTCAACAACCACTTCAAGAGATTTTAAATTCAGACACATCAACCAAAAAGAAAATGATAGTACAATTAAAATTCAGACCTCTAGGGAATCTTGTAGTCAAAAATCTAAACATCAAAAGATAAGTGAATGGACTATTGGAAGGGATTTTAAAAATGAATGGGCAAGGTTATACCCATTTATTGAGTGAGATGAGAAACTGAATGTGTGTAAATGCATTATTTGTACATGGAAGTTGGGAAAGGATCATTTATTGCAAAATAAGAAAGACACAATAGAAAAACATTGTGGGAAAGTTTACATCAAAGAAATACGAAGTGATGGAACAATTAACAGATTTCATAGGTGGAAGGATGCAACAGAATGTGTGCATGTGAGATATGCACTTGAATATGAAAAAGCAATGAAACAAAAACAAACTCTCATTGAGAAGGGTGGAACAATCGAGGCACAATTTCAAAAAATTAATAAGACTGTATTAGCCTCAAAGAAATTGTAGTTTGCTATTGTATACAATATTCTAAAAAAAGGTCGACCCATGTCTGATTTTGTTGATTTTAAGGAAATACTTCAACTAGCCAATGTACAAAACCTTACCAGTTCACATTGGTCAGATCGAAGTGGTTGGGAAATGGTAAAATGTCTATCACTGGTTGAGAAGGAAGACCTGAGAGAGAATGTGAAACAAGCCAAATTTATTTCACTTTCCATTGATGAGGTAACAATTGTTGACAACACATCTTGGATTTGCATACATGTTTACACATTCAAAAATCATTTGAGACAACCTCATTTACTAGCACTACATAAGATGATTGAAAATTGTAATGCGAAAAACATTTATAATGTTGTTGTAACCAGTTTAAAGGATATTTCCGAAATGGATGAAAAGGAAATTGCCACAAAGTTAATTTGTGTTGGAGCTGATGGTGCGGCTACAATGCAAGGACAAAGGAATGGTCTTTGTGTTAGGCTTCAGACTTCCATTGCCCCATATGTGATTCCTATTCATTGCATGGCTCATCGAATGAATCTTGCATACAAAATTGTGAGCAATTTTGATAATGTAGCCAGAGTGGAAGAACTCATCCGTGAAATACACTCATACTTTTCATGCAGTCCAAAAAGGTTTGCAGAGTTTCAACAGTTTTCTCTAGGTGTAACTGAAGGTAGAAAAATGTTAAAAGATGTGGAAACCAGGTGGATTTCACTGTTTCTTCCTACAAAAAGGGTATTTTCAGAATATCAATCCTTGGTTGGGTTTATGTATGCACATCGTAGGGATGTTGACAAGGCAAAATATTTGCTTTTTCATATGACTGACTTGGAAACTCTTCTCACATTATGTGGTATTCTACCAATGTTACAAGAAATGAATTCTATGATTAAACTTGCACAGGAAAGGGCAATTTATATTGTCGATTTCATGAGGATGAGAAAACAAATATGTATGATTATTGATAGGATTTATTTATCCGAAAAAACATTTTGAGGATCCCAAGTTTGATAGTTGGAATACGTTAATTAATGTCAATGAACCGAACAACTTTTTAAAGTTCAACATCAACGATAATCTTTGTATTGCTATCCATGGAAAGTTGATTCCTGTATATCATTTTGAAAAGTGATTAGATACACTGACAGATGATGTTGAACAAGTGCCCGTTACACATTCTGGATTCGATGAGGTTTTGGATAGCACTAAGAATAAATTGAAAAGAATTGCAAATGCATTAACAAGTGAAATAAGAGATCGTTTTAAGAGAGATGAGACACTTGAGGCCATGGCTGTTGTTAATCCTAATTTTTGGAATCCTTGTGGTGACCATAGTAGTAGAAGTGAGTTGTTTGTAAAATATATGGGTAATCTTATGACACATTTCTCTAAAAGTGTGGAAATAAATGGCATTGAAATCAATGGTATTCTAAACAAAGATCTTTTGAGACATCAATCAACCAATTTTGGAATAACAATGGATAATCAAATTGCACAATTCAAAAATCCACATGAGACTGGTTCAATCACGCGTTTCTGGAAAAATTGTATCGAAGTAGTGTCTTACAAGATACTATGAGTGAATACTTTATTTTATATGAATTATGTCAGACAATGATTTTGGGATCTGTTGAAGATGAAAGGGTTTTTAGTGCATTAACTTTTGTTAAATCAAAAGTTCGTAATAGGTTGGACAGAAATTTGGAAAATTGTTTGAGAATGTATGTGTCATCGTACGAGGTGGGTAAGTTTCCCTATGACAGAGCGTTGACATATTGGAAGTCCCTAGCAGAAAGAAGAGGTCTCTCTAATACTATTGATAATGATGAAAATGATTCAACTAGGAGTGATGATGAGATTATGGAAACGTAGAATTCACAAATGATTCTCGGTTCTTTTGGAGAAGTCGATAAAGCTTTGTATCAACTTCCAGAAATTTAAAAATTGCAATGATTATATGACAAATTCATATAATCTAAGATTTTTCGGATTTGAAATCATTTTGTAAAATTTTAGTGATTTGAATAAATTCATATTATCAATGATTTTCCGTATTTGATATCATTTATAAATGTCAATGATTTGAAAAATTTCATATTATCAAAGATTTTTCGTATTTGATTTGTTGTAAAATTTTAATGATTTGAAAAAATCATATAATCATTCAATTTTCAATTATTATGCATGTTTGCTTTTTAATGATATGGATTGTCTATGTTTTCAAAATTTATGATTTAAGCTATAACTTTGAGTAAGTTGAAAATTTGAAAACCATGTATACGTAATGATGCTATGTTATTGAACTAATTGTATATGTTGACAAAACATAGTTATTTTTCCTTTGACTTTAAATGTATGTCTGTATGTATCATTAGTATCATAAGTTGTATGATGTGACAAAATATAGTGATTTTTTATGGTTTATGCTTTGTCATTGAGTAAACCTTGTATACATACATAACTAGTAAAAATTTCTCTACATATGTATGAAAAATGCATGTAGTATATTACTCTAGATATGGAAAATGAAAATTTAAACCCATTCATAGATATATCCATTGTAAACTCACTTTGAAATATAAAAACAATATAGCATAATACAAATTACCATATTCATTTTTATACAACTATAATGACTAACTATGAATGCACTAAAAATTGAAACCCATGCATAGATATATCCTTCGTAAACTCACTTTGAAATATAAAAACAATATAGCATAATACAAATGACCATATTCATTTTTATACAACTATAATGACTATGAATGCACTAAAATTGAAACCCATGCATAGATATATCCTTCGTAAACTCACTTTGAAATAAAAAACAATATAGCATAATACAAATGACCATACACATTTTTATACAACAACTAGAATGACTATGAATGCACTAAAAATTGAAACCCATGCATAGATATATCCTTTGTAAACTCACTTGAAATATAAAAACAATATAGCATAATAGAAATGAAAATACTCACTTTTATACTACAACAAGAATGAATATGAATAAACTGAAATTTAAACACATGCATAGATATATCATTTGTAAACTCATTTGAAAATTGAAATATAAAACAACATAGCATAATATATGGAAATTGAAATTTAACCCTTTCATTAATATCTCCATCGTAAACTAACATTGAATATGAAAACAATATAGCATAATAAAAAAGACAAAACACTTTTCTATACAACAACAAGAATGACTTTGAATAAACTAAAAATTTAAACCCATGCATAGATATATCCTTCGTAAACTCATTTGAAAATTGAAATATAAAAACAACATAGCAGAATCCACAAGACAATACTCATTTTTATATCACAACATGAATAACTTTGAATAACATGTAAATCTATACCTATGCATACATATATTCTACGTAAACTCAAGCATATTTGAAACACCATAATACTTAAGAGATGAAAATAACACACAATTATAAATGTAAATAGTGTAATAGTAAAATATTAAAACCAAGTATCTTGTTTTCAAATGAAAACATATGAAATGTCTTAAAATTGTCTTTCAAAATATCAAGTTTTAAAATTCAATTTCTCACTTCAGAATCTTTTCCCCCTTCCACCACTCCTTTTGCCTTCTCAATGACTTCCACAGTCTCCATAGCAATGGCTCCTCCCTCATCTTTCCCATGTTCAGCTCCTTTTTCCTCATCCACTACTTCCACGATTTCCACATTCTACATTCCAATGACTCTTTTCTCGGGTTGGGTAATAGTACTATCAATTGCTCCAGAATTGATAAGGATCTTCTCAACATTTTGCAATCCATCGAGAAGGGTGTTTTCTTCTTTGCCAACATCTTCAGATGTTGGTCCTTGAACTTCTTTACCCTTCTCCTTTAGCAGAACATCAGGATCCAATCCGTTGTGGATAATGATTTTCCGCAAAATGTTGTTTTGTCGAACTGATTCTTGTGCTCTTTTTTCATTGCCATGGAAGCGTTTAAGAACTCCTTTGCCATCCTGAGATAGTCATGCAGGTTTTGAACCTGCTTCTTGAGATTTTCATACTTTACCTGCAAAAAGGAAAAATAGTTAATCAACATGAAAAGATAATTACATTTTAAAAAAGAGAACAACAAATTTTTGAACACAAAAGTGATTAAGTCAAACCTCAACAACATTCTTTGTAGCTACAACAACAACAACCTTTTTCTTATCACTTGCCCATTCATTGTAATAAGCTTGGGCCTCACCGTTTATGTTCTCCAATATGTTCATCATAAACTTTAAAATTTCATCTGTGTATGATGTATTCACCTTCACAATGCCAGATTTTACTTGCTGTAGCAGAGCCTCCATATTTTTAGGTTCATTTTCAACAACAAAATTTTTTCTCTTTTTGAAAAATTATTGTATCGGGCATTAATTTCCTTTATCAACACCTTGGCCCGATACTCCCATTTTTTCATTTATGTTATATCTGGAAGTAGTAAATCCTTAATTGTAGATTCAACGTTATCAGAAACCAAATATTTTTCTGAAATATTTAATCTTTCATCCTCTTGTCGAGGAGGAGCCTGACGGGTGCTTGTTTCCCTTGGAGGAGATTTGCTTGAACATTTTGCACCTTCATTTCCTTTGTCTTGAAGCAATTCTGATAGTTGAAAAGTAGTGGGTGTGTTATCTTGCAAAAAGAAATCTTTATCAAGTGGAACTTCATCCAACCCAACACCAGAAGCTTTCGGTATATCCTTAAAAGTAAAATTAGCAATAGAAATATGATCGAATCCTGAAAAAGTCTTTGATGCTTCTTTCTCTAAAAATTGTTGTGTTGCTTCTCTCTATGGCCTAGATGGAAGAATGTGTTTTCCAACTGGGAAGCATTGACCTCGCATTTGAGTTTGGCATTGTGGAGGAGGGGGCGACATTTGTTGATTTTGTTGACGAAATTGTTGTAAGGGACCTTAAAACATAAAAATAAAAATTAGTTATAAAATTTGTGAAGGTAGAAAATAAAAACTAGTTATAAAATTAAATTATGAAAATTGGTTGCAAACTTTGTTATAACACTTACCGACAGAAGAAAAAACATCTTGCATAGCTACTACTACAAATGGAATGTGGGCATGTTGTACATCTGAAAAAAAAAAATTAATTAAAAACAGTAAAAAATTTGTTTTGGTAGTAATTAAAACTTACTCCCCAAAGATGAAACCTCTTGCGCAACTACGCCCATTGGCACTGGACGTGCAGCCGCAGGTGGAGGTTGTCGATGATCAGGAGAACTAGATCTTCTACGTTTCCTTGTTGATCTTCTCCTTAGCGGTGGTGTTGTTTCCTCCATAGGTGTTTTAGAGTCTCCTGATTCCTCTAGATTATAACCTCTAATAGCAACATCCCGCTTTGAAGAGGAAGAGGATGCCCTTTTCTATGTTTGGTATAAAATGTCAAAATTACAAAAAGATAAACAATGGAAAAATAAAAAATTTACTTAAATATTAACAAAAAAATTACCTGAACCTATTGTTTTGTCATGGCTAAATTGACTAGGGTTGAGTGCCAAGATGTTGGTACTAGAGTGTTCTACAAATTATAAAAATATTCATAAAAAAACAATAATATAATTGCATGTGCTAACTGTCGATGAGGGTGAAGCGTGGGTTTTCACGTTCTCAATTTCCAATCTGATCCGATGTGAGACATAGGTGGACCAGTCAAATTTTTGGTGTGCAATACAATGGACCAAATACGCTAAGGCCCACATCAAAATTTATATCAACCTTCCTTACAGAACGAGTCTAGCAAGGAAGAATTCGCAACATGCCCGAAGAAATTTATTTTCAATCGTCGATACGGTCAAACCCCTTCTGGACTTGGTGGACGTAACTACAAAAAAACAAAATCAGTAATTGTACACTAGTGACAAGAATTTAAATTCAATTAAATAAAAAAATAGTTATACCTTGAAAATATTTCGACTACACTTTGAAGTTGGTCTCCAAGTAGAGTTTGTCATCATCAGTTAATTGGTATTTGGAAGTGATAGGCTCAACACCAATGTGGGGCAATGTTATCAATCTGGCGACATCTATGGCTATGAAAGAAAGAACGATGTTTTTATTGTCGATGACAAGATTTACCTTACCCGAATCCATATTATAAGCTGCAATGATCCTCTCCACCAGTTTAATGTTTGTGTCAAAATGTGGCATTGAAACTAGACCCCGAAGACCACATTTTGTGACCCAAGACATGTCGTAACCCGGTGTTGATAAAATTTCTAAAATCAAGGGGTAAACCAGGTTTTTATAATTAACTTTAAACATTCCAAGGGTTGTAGGGGATGCCATAGGGTGTACGAGTATGGATAAGAAGATATAATGGAAAAGGGTTCAAACGAGAGAAAAAGGGTTAAAAATCGCTTAAAAATTAAGGTAAAATGTTAAAACCAAGATAAAAGTGGAGGAAGAGGGTTAATATTGCATTAAAACGAGAGGAAAAGGGGTAAGAATGCATTAAAATGAGAGGAAAATGGTTAAAACTATGATAGAAAAGGTGAAAAAATGATTATTAATCCCTTTATATAGACTTTTCTACATGCAATCAACTCCTAGATGGGTGACACGTGTCCTCTACATGCAATCATTTAATGGATGGATGACACGTGGTACAGATGCACCACTGCTATCGATTGGGAACTCGACACTATTGCAGCACATCGACATGCTTGCAATCGATCGGCATGCAACCGATCATCATGCCTACATCCGATCAATATTACTATCCGATCATCTCGATCACTCTCAATCGATCATCATACTACCGATCATCATCCTACAATCGATTATCCTACAACCATCATCATTATCATCATCCACATATCATCCTACTGATCATCATACCTATAATTGATCATCATACCTACAACTGATCATATGCCTACAATCGATCGTCATGCTTAATCGATCATCATGCCTATATTGATCTCATACCTAATCATCATATCTCATGATCGTCATCTACCGATCATCATCCATCATCATAGATCATCATCATCAATCATCATCCTACACTGATCATCATACCTACAATCGATCATCATCCTAACCGATCATCATCCAATCGATCATCATGCCTACAACTGATCGTCATGCCTACAATCGATCGTCATGCTTGTAGTCGATCGTCATGCCATCGGTCGTCATGTCGACCTAAAGTCTTTCATATCGGCCTAAAGCTTTTAAGTATGTCGTACATTTTTAGATTTTGCAAACCGATATTCATAGCCCCCAACACAGAAAAATTTGCCATGGTTTGAAAATTTTTGGAGATAAATTAATGAAATTCGCCATGGTTTGAAAATTTTTGGAGACAAATAAATGCAATTCGCCATGTATACTTCTACAAATTTCGTCGGGATTCCAAGACAATTCGCCTTGATTTTATAAATAGATTTTGGGGCCGACCCCTTATGCATAACCCTACTTGATAATACTCTTGGTATTTCTCCAAAAATATATTTTCTATTTCATCCTAGGTTCGGATCGAATCAGGTGCTAAGGTTATGAACCATTGTAGGGCTATGTCTTTAAGAGTGGAAGGAAATAATTTGAGCTTTTGATTATAATTGGTATAGTCATAAGTTTGACATACAATATTAAACTCAAATAGAAATAAATCAGGGTCTTCGGATGTAACTCCCTTAAAAATTGGTAAAACAAAAGGTAAAATGACTTTCATGGTGGAGTTTTTATTATGATCTAATCGAATAGGATATTGGAAAGTTCTAGCAAATATATTAGTTATACCAAGGTGGAGCACATTACTAGCTCTTTTGTAAGCCTACCATTATGTGTTCCATACACCTATTATAAATCCTTTTAAATTTTTTTGATTGTATAGATTTGTTAAGGGAAAGTGGTGTTGAACTACTATTTTTTTTCCTTGTAATACTTTCTTAAGGGATCCTATACTTGAAGTAGATGATTGTGATCCTTTGAAAAATCTAACATTTTTTAGAATCATTATTTTAGACAACTCTGACATAGGTTCAACCTCTTGTCGTGAATGTCTTCTTCCTATGGTTTGTGAAAATTTTATTTTATGTCTAAGCCTATTTATACTTTCTAAAAAAACACTCCTATTCTAGTGTTCTAATGTCCAAAATGCAATCCCAATAAATGCAACTATTTATATGAAGTTGTCAATTTTACAAGAAAACAATTAATATTAAACGACTTGTTTGTTCTCTAACAACACCAATTTGCTTCTCGACAATGGTGCCAAAAATGATGAGTGTCATTAATGCTCATCATTTAATTCATTTATCAAATTTGGGATGGTTTCCTAAGGTTGTATATGATAGAGACCTTGGAACTACAACTTTAATATCAAGACATTAGATTATCCTAGGAAAGCTGGAAATCTTTGCAAAAAGAAAACTATGTTAAATTGCACACTTACATAAGGAAAAATAACTAGTTGCAAGGATTGAAATTGCTCAATAAAAAGATGTTAAATTATGTCTACTGGAATGGAAATGATAGAAAAGTAAAATGCTGAAATGGAATGGACAAAAATGTAAAATGCTAGAAAATTAATGTTGCTAAACTAAAACACTGAAACAAAATTGAAATGCTAAAAACATAATGAAATGCTAAAACAATGATGCCTTGATATAAATAGAAAATACAAACATGAATGGAAATCAACTAGCTATGGATGAGATAAAGCATAAACATGTGCAAACAAGGGAAAAACAAGGGAGAAACAGGGGGAATTAGAGTATTTAACCTATTGCAAGAAATGACAAAAACAATAGTAATCAAAACCTGTAATTATAGTATAGATTCCCCTCCACCATCCCTGAGAGTGGGCCTTTGCTCCTAGGTCTAGTAGAAGGTTTAAACTTATAGAATCCTAAGCTAAATTATGAGATCGAATTAACATGAAATACTTGCAAAATAAATTGTTCAAAAAATACTACACTCTTATTGGCTAGTTGTCTGTTACAATAATTGACTAATTCATATATTCATATTTTATTTTTCTATTCCTGTTAGATTTTCAAAGAGGACAAAAAAAGACTATTTATAGTTAAATACTCAACTTGTTATACCTACAATTAGGGGAAAGAATAAAAAATAATTTATTGTTGTTCATGATTCCAACAATTCTATAGTCAACAACTACCTTGTCTAAAATTAGGACAAAAAGTTGTTGTAGATAGATTCTCTTATTTTTATGCCTCCAAATGATGTGGAAGGCCTTAGAATAGGTCTTAGGAATATTCATGCTTAATATCAACCTTCCAGATCACCTTTTCCCCTTGGAAATTGGTCAACAAACAATCCTAGTTTTGTTGCAAGAAATCTTGCACATAATCTATCTTTTCTAGAATGAAGATAGTAAGCTAGAATAGAGAGATTCCCTCATATTTGTGCCTCCAATAATTGTGGGATACCTTGAAATTATCTTAGAAATATTTGTGCCAAATCCCAACTTTCTAGCTCACCATTTTCACCTTCAAATTGGCAAATTGGTTCTATTTTTAATATAGGAAATTATGTAATTAATTTTGACTTTTCCAATTTTAGGATAATATATTGAAATGACTGGATTACCCTGTTTTCACTATTTTTTGTGGAATTCTTTGGAATAGTCATAAGGAATATTTGTACCAAATTCCAACCTTCCAACTCACCATTTGCACCTTCAAAACGGTCAAAAACTAATTTTGGTTTTTGTATGCAAAAATTCCTGCAACTCCTCTAAAACATGTGGTAGAATATTTTATCTATGTAATTTTTGGTTGTTGGCTGATTGGCTGGTCTTTGATGCATGGATATGATTCCCTATTACTCCTTATGCATGGAAAATGTGTTTTGACCCTTGTTTTGAAGCCTAACACATTTTCATAAAATTGTAGTTGGTTGCCTTGATGTTCTGGAGCAACCTATAATTTTTTGTTATAAAACTATAGTTTTTCCAGCAAACATGCAATTTGTAGAATTTGACTTCATATTGCCTTAAAAATACAAAATAAGGATGAGAAACATATTTAAACATGTAGGCAAGTTAGACTTTCAAACTAATAACCAAGACTTCCACTTCCAATGCTTTCCACTATGCTTTATTACAATTTATTTAGTGCTAAAAATATACAAAATAACCATAAAAATTGCAAAAAACCTGTCCAAACAACAATATACAATTTTCTACAATTTACTATGTTAACATCAACATTAACATAAATAATAATCAAAATCCTAAGCAATAAACTATAGTATTTTAGGCAAAATGGGTAATTCTATGTAACATATCATTGTAATAATGAGATATTTTGTTGTCTCGTCATGGTGTTGAAATCTCCTCTGCCCATTTTCTCTCTTCGTCCATCAATTCAAATTCATTGACATCTATTAGTGTAGGTGGTCTACAGGTTTCCTTTCACCAATTTTATTTAGTTGATAAATTTATCTCCATTAGATCCAGTTCTTCCAAGCCTAATTCAACCTATTCATTTGAATCTATGAACAATACTTGTTGTTGCTCACTATGTTTTAGAAGCTATTATTCTTATGGTTTTATTTTTCCTTGATCTTGTTGTAGGACTTATTTTTTATTCTTGTTCTTCCTTCTTTTGAAGTATTATTAGCTCCTACAACAATTTCTCAGGGACAATATGATCGTGTTCTTGATCTAGGTCCAACTTCCTTCTTTTTTTCCTATGATGCACCTCTTCCTTAGAAGCCTCACATTTTTCAAGTACAATTGGCCTTGGTTTCTTTGCATTTCACTTGGTCTAAGTATTTTTTGGCCTTCTTTATTGGTACTTATTTTACCCATCTTAGAATTCAAGGCTAATCTTTGGGAAAATATCTTGGCGTTGTCATTCCATAAAAGGGTATATCGACCTGAGAAATTGCATCTAGCATAAATCCAATCACATGAAATATCATGGAGAAATTTTTAGTTGTCCATTATAGTAATCTTTGAATTCTTTGTACTAGGTACATTCCCCAATCATATTGTACACCTTTCATTATGCCCTCCACATACTGTTCCAACCACATGGGTATTTTTGATGATCATGCTTCACCAGATAGTTAGGACATCATAATATTCATGACACATTGAAGTTCTTGAGTCTTCAATTGACTTTGTTTTATTCCTTGACCTCCCATACCAAAATACTTGGTTTTTTTTGGAGATTTAAGGACTATCAAATTACTAATCAATTGATGCCATTCAATTGGATCCACATGTCCCTTCTTTATGGGCTACCCTCCCTGTGGTAGTTCAAATATCCATCAAAAATTCTCTATTGAGAAATCCACCCTAATATATCGATTTTTGAGGTAGATGAAAGTGCAATTTCTATTGGCATCATATGACTCTATGATTTATAACAAGTATACATTAATTTTTTTTGTCAAAAGGAGGTACATTAATTTTTTTTGTCAAAAGGAGGTAATTATGCTAGAATACTCACACCGACTTTCTCCAATGTTGCCTTTAATTTATATTTTTTGGGGTCTCATTCCACCACTTATGATAAAATTATTCTATCATTTAAGTGAAGGTGATATCCTTCAATGCTATTTGTGTGCCTTCTTCTTCACTTTGAGGATCACTATTATGTTCATTTGTTGTTTCCTTATGAACTTTACTTTGAAGTTCTCTCTGGTGTGTCCTAGGGGGTTCCCTCTATTGCTCCCTAAAAGGTTGATTTTGTTCTTCCATCCTATCACCATGCCAATCACTACATCTTGTCTTGGAAAACAAACTCATCCTTTTCAAGGATGATAACTACATCCTCATCTCAGCTAAAACCCTCATCCTCATCTTTATGAGTAATAGTTTGGCTCCTATTATATGGGGAATCAAGATTCTTCTCTTTTTGGCCATGGGTCCCTTTGATGCAATGGGCCTAGTGAACACTTGATTCTTCTTTTGATAATACTCTGTATGTGCTCTTGAAAGTTCTACCCTTCACTAATTCTTCTATAGCATTCATGTTTCCCTACTACCATTGTACAATTTTCTTCCTTTTGAACAATAGTATTTTGGAATACAGTTTTATGATTTTACCACTCATACAATTTTTTCCAATTGCATGATTTCACTCAACCATCATATAATTTCTACCAACTATACAATTTCACATAGCAATCATATAATTTTTGCCAACTATACGATTTCACCCAACAATCATACAATTCCCATTTGCAAAATCATATAGTCACTTTTCTTCGTATGATTTTACCCTATCTCAATTGTACAATACGTTTTGCTTCAAATTGGTGCAATTTTCCTCTACATAGTATAATTTTCATGTGCAATCATACAGGCATCTTCTAAGAATTGATTTTTCACACTTCCATATACAAATATCCAACACCTCTCTCATATGACAATCTTACTCAATAGTTCTATGACCAGTTTCATGCATGCACTTGAAGGGTTTTAGTTTATTTACCCTTCGTAACTTTGTATGGTGTTTTTCTCCAGTTAACCAACCTACCTCACTGGTATAACTCATTTGTACCCTATATTTTTCTTCCCTTCTAAAAATCTAGAGAGGATTTTGGTGCAGAGGTACCCTTCTACCATAAATTTATTATGGGATTTGTTAAGTCTTTGGCTCACTTGTTTCTCAGTGTGTGTCCTTATCTCTTGTTTATTCTAAAAATTTCCTTGTGTTACACAGATGCTTGCTTCTCTAGATCCCTATGATTCTCTTCTAGAAAATTTCTCGTACCCTTGCAATTCCTGATGGTAGCTAGGTTATTTTCCCAACCCTAGATTCTTTCTGTTGCAATTGAGCTTTGCATGCACTCCAACTTCTATTGTCTTATTCTCCATTGGTGCTTCATCGCTTCTGGTTTAGGTTTAAATATTTTCTTCATGTACCTTTATAATTTTTCTAAGTTGATTCTAATGACCAACTACACGAATGACTTCCACCTCAGTTCTTGCATGCAATTTTTGCTCTCTTTCTCTATTTTCATTTTTTACTTCATGGTTGATTCACAAATCATATGATAATATTAACCTGCATCGGTATGATTTTACCTATTGACATGTCAACCTGTTATTCTAGAGACTCTTTAACTACAAAGGTTGTATGGTTTGGGTTAGATTGATTGATCATATGATTTCCTTCATTGCCTTCATATGATTTTCATCTATATAGTTTTTATCATCGTCCAAAGTCATACAGTTTAAATTTGTACAAATTTTATCTTTGCTAAGAGTTGTATAGTTGTCTTTGTCTTGGAACATATGATTTTCTATTGTATGAATTCCAACCATATGATTTGTTGTTGCTATAATCATATGAACTCTTTCAATAATCATACAATCCCCAATTATATGTTCATTTGACTCCACTTGATTGATTCATTGGTGGGTCATACGATTATCTTGTTCTAGACTTTCTCTTTGTCTTGTTGTGTGATTACTCAAAAATTCCTGACTTGAGTAGGTCCCTACCATACGTTCTTCATTAAAAGGACTTCTACTTCTATCTACTCAAACTAGGTCTACCTCTAAACTTGGTGAGTGAGTCATTTTCTTGCTACAGTTACTTTCTTGTTGAAATCATACTCATCCCATCTCAACATGCTCTCTTCTTCCCTAAATATATCTTCCATGGCCTTGCACTCTTATTTCTACACCTCATCGAATGTTTGGTTGGGTCTCATCCATCTAGAGTAATCCTCTTTTTACTCCTATTGATTTGTATCCCCGATGATGTATTGGTGGCTGTAGCCAATTCTTTGTTAGGAACCTACTATTAAAAAAAATCACTAGTACAAAATACTAAAATTAAATAGAGATTCATACAATAACAAAATATCACAATGTGAAAAGTAAATGCTAAATTAAACACTCTCACAATAAGCACATAATTGTAGGCCTCTTCGAGGGGTAACCTTCAATATTTCATTAATTGGCAAAAATATACATTCGTACATGGCTTCATGTCTTTTAAAGAAAAACTTCATGCAACCCTAACCTAAAGCTCAAGAGTTGGCTTACATGCAAAATACCACTTGAGATAGAATCTTCTACCAAATATTGGTTACATTCTTGATAATGGTTACATGAAATGACCTCACTTGTCTAGGCACCTTACTTACCACATATCATTACAAAGTATTACATGATAACATTATAAAAGGAGTCCACACATTGGAAGTAGGTCATTACATAATCAAATGAGAATTACAAAAATAATGTTAATATGGGGTCCTAACATTCTCTCTATTGGAATGTGTTACCCTAGAGGGTTATAAAGGACCACCCTGGAGAATGCATCCCCTCTGTGCATTCCTTGTTAATTTGGGGGATGCTTGTTGTAATTCATTATGCTGACTAGGCCATCTAGGGGTAAGAGGCCAATTCCTTCCTCTCAACCCACTAGATAGAGTATTTGATTGACCTCTACCTTTATTAAGTTGTCTTATACCTCCTTGATGGCCTAGTTGTCTTCTTGAGGTACTTGGGACACATTTCTAGCATTCTTGTTGTCTACTTTATTCCCCCCTTTCCCAAGTGCTAGGAATTATCTCAACAAATTCAATAATGGCAAAATTTCCTTCATGATGTTGAGTCCCTAGTGACAGTTGTCTTAGGGACCTTATTCTATGATCCACACATCTTAATCATCTTATCCACCTTATTTTCTCAAAACACCTTTGTGGCTCAAAATTTGTCAAGGCTTCCCTTTACTATTTTGAAAAATCAGATTCATTGCTCAAGTCATTGTGACTATCTTCTCATTGCAATGTCCATCCAGGTGATATCTCCGCTATCCTTTGGAGTCTCCACACCTCCCTTTGTTGCCTTCTAAGTTGTTGATATGCCACAACATAATTTTCTACTTTGATATGAACTTGTGATTCTTGGGTTCTATGCAAGAATTTTGCACTACTGTTGAAACTACAGCTATTCCTAACCACTAAGAGAACTCCATCATCACTAGAATCTATTTACTAGTTTCTTATTTGTTTTGATGATGTGGTATCCTCTTTTATATATCTCCATAGTGTTTTTTCTAATTCATCTATAATAGATGGATCTTGTGTTGGACCCCTTGGTTTCACTTGTGACCTTTTATCCTTGCTAGCACTTTGTTTTGATCCTTCTTGGGGTCTTTGTCCTCTCTCTTGTACTTGTATATTTTCTTCCTCCTCTTATTATTGTTCAAGTTCTTGTTACCTTGTAGCCTATTGTTCATCAAGTCATTTTGTATCATCCAATTCTTGAATGATCTATTCTCGAAGTCTTGCATTATATGATTGCAATAGCTCATATTCCTCTTACATTTTTTGTGCTTGGTCATGCATTCACTAGTGTATCATACCTATTTGGGCTAATGGGGTATGTCAAACTAACTTTTCATTTATGACACCTCCTTTATTTGGATTTGGAATCTCCATATCAAAGGTATTCATCTTATCTAGTATTGTAATGTTAGTCTTATCCTCCTTTGTCCATATGATTGTTAAGGCAACTCTTACTGTTCTAATTGAGGGTATATTGTTTCTATCACTTGGTGTAGGACTTCTTGTACCACCAAGTTTACCGCTAAAGGTTCTATTTTTTTATTTCCTTCATTCATAGGAACCCATTCTTCTTCTTCATATCTTTATATTTCATCTATGAATATTATATATACCTACAACCTTCTTCTCTCACCAGGGTGAGGTTCTAATTCTTGTTGTTATATGGTTGGATGTTGTCTCCCTTTCTGTAAAGAGACATCTCATCCCAATATCATCCTCATCTTGTTGAGAAATATTATTATTCTAAGCTGCATCTTATTGTTCATGAGACTCTTCTTCTTGATTTCTTCTTTGATCTATCTCTTTTGTAGTGATGAACAAACATTATAATTTGTATGGTTTTAATTTTGATCTATTTACTATTTCAAAAATCATTGTTTTGTATAACTTTGCAATTTCACTACACCATTTTTTGTCAGTTCTGCTACTTTAAAAGGACCAAACCATAAGGTTTTCAATTTTTATGGCTTGATTTCCTATTTGTCATTATATTTCAGGACCAAGTCACTTTGTTTCAATTCTAAATTTTCAAGGTGCTTGTTGTGCCATAACTTTCTTCTATTATGGGTTACTTAAATCACACATTGTGCCATGAACCTCTTTTCATCCAGTTTAATTAGTGTTTTTAGTCTCTCTTCTATAATTTCTTGGTCATCTAATCGATGTTCTATGGCTATATGCAAACTAGGTACCAAAAATTCTACTGGTACCACTACCTCTTGGTCATACATTAGCTATAATAGCATATGATTGATTGTGGGCTTAAAGGTTGTTCTATATGCCCATAGAACCAATGGAAAGCTCTCTTCCTGATCTACTCCTACTCCATAGGTTTTGTACAAAGTAGAGACTACAATTTTGTTTATCACCTTCGTCTACCCATTTGCTCTTAGGCAGTACGATATTTCAAATGAGTGCAAATTCCAAAAATTAGTTGTTACGTTTTTGATAACCTCTTTCACAAAGTGACCACACTTGTCACTCATTATTTGAAGTGGAATTTCAAATCTTGTAATCACTTGCTCATACAATAATTGAGCTATGTTTTTTCCAAATTATCGAGTAGCACCCTTGATTTTACCCATTTGGTTAGGTATATCATTGCCACCATAATATACTGATATTTTTACGTGTGGGTTGTTTTAAGTGGAGCTACAAAGTCCAAATCCCACTTTTCAAATAATTCTTAAGGTTAATATGGATTTAGGGGTATGAATCCTAATGTAAAGGTCTTTCTACTCTTTGGCATGTATCACATGCTTGCACATACTCTTTTTTTATCATGGTAAAGTGTAGGACACCATAATCCTGCTAGAAGTATTTTTCTCGCAGTAGCATATAGCCCCATATGTCCTCCTACTAGTCCCTCATGAGATAATTTGACTGCTACCTTTATTTATTCCATTACACATATTTTTAAAATACCATCTAAACCCATTTTGTAAAATAGTCCAACTATTAACTGGAAAGGTGTTGACTTCATTATAACCTCTCTTTTTTGTTGTTGTCAATTCTTGGGGTAACTCTTTTATGGATAAATGTTCTCTAATTAATTTTTACCAAGATGGTATAGCATTGATTGTAAGTAACTGAGCATCAATAAAATCATATGATACTCTTGCTCTTGTAGGTTCTCCCCAGAGAATCCTTGACAATTGATGCACTCACGTATTTCTTACCAAGCTTGACCACTATCCAAAACACAAATTATTTTGATATGATGAGCCACTTAATAACTCATCTTTTTATCACTGGTTTATTAATCAAGTACAATAAATATTGGTGATCAACATAAAATGCAAATGGGTTGGAAAATAGATTATGTCTAATTTTTTGAACTACATATACCATCCCCAAGACCTATTGCTCTATTGTACTATAAATGACTTGTAAAATAAATAGGATTATCTAGACTAAATTTTTCTTCCTAGGCTAATGCACATCCAATTACAAAATTGGACACATCTATGTGAACATGGAACTCTTTATCCCAATCTAGAAACACTAGAATAGATAGGAGTTTTTCCTTTAACTCTTCAAAATCTCTTTGATGTTCTTCTATCTAGCAGAAGGGAACATTCATTTTTATTAGAAAATCTAATGGGTAGGACACATGGGCGTAGTTCCTGAAAAAACCTTTAATAATATTCAGTTAATCCCATGAATGTTTTTAATGAACTCACATCATATGGTTCTTCCATATTTAGAATGACGTGAATCTTATCAGGATTTGTCTTCAATCCTTCTCTACATACTATGTGTCCTAGCAACTTGCCATACAACACAATTAAGTAATATTTTCCTGGATTCAAGACTATCCTTGCATTTCTACGTAACCTTATATATTCTTCTAATGCTAGTAAATATTCTAATATTTTACCATATATCAACCAGTCATCCAAGAATACTTTGAATTTCTTTGTCCAATAATCAAATATGTATAAGATAATCCTTTGGAATATGGCTAGGGAATTGCATAGCCTAAATGGAATTCTATTACAGGCATAAATTCCATTCTCTACCACAAATGTGGCCTTCAATATATCCTCTTTAGCAATACATTTTGGATTATAGCCATAGAACCCATCCAAAAATGAGTAAATTTCATGTCCAACTACTTCCTCCAAGATGGAATCAGTGAATGGAATAGGGAAGGGATCCTTAATTATTACTATGTTTAGAATTTGAAAGTATATGCATATATAAATTTTATCTACTATTTTCTTCAGAGTGACCACAATAGGTGATACTCATTTCTAACTTTAAAGATAATGTTGACATCTAGCATATTTTCTATTTCTACATTCACCAAGACCGCGTACTTTGGATTCATTCTATAGGGTCTTCTTCTCACTGGTTGGGCTCCCGAGACCAATGGGATCTTGTGAACACATTTTTCTAGAGTTATTCCTTTCAAATCCTTGTATGTCCAAGTGAAGACATCCTTGTATTGTAAGAAAAATTTAGAAGTTGCCACCTTCAATACAAGATCATAATCATTGCCATAATGGATCATTCTTGTTTTATCATCCATTCCTAAATTCCCTTTCACCATCTTGGGTCCTTCATATTTTATATTCTATGGTTATTCCTTGGCATTATCCACATTATTTAGATGTGTTGGTTTTAATTATTTGTATGCATCACCAACTATATACTCTGCAAAGCTTTTCTAAAATTTCCATTTCTTCTTTTCTTCTTCCTCTATCTTCTTGTTGACTTCTTTTTCATCTTGATTTTATGCAGTCTCCTCTGTTTTAATATAGAGGCAAGTGGGCTAAAAAAATTTATACTCCATTTTCCAATGGAGAACTCTACTATCATATTGATTCTCATCTTTGCTACATTCCTCTAGGTACAACATTCCTTCCTTGTTTGGCTCATATTGTTCTTCTTCTAAAGAACTTCTTGATTCAACTATTGTAGCCACATATTCACTAATCATTTGATTCTCAAATTGATCATATATTTATGTTATCTTCTCTTAAATATTATTTTATCCTTTTTCTAGTTGTGATATACTTTGTTCAATCCTAGCCATCCCCTTCCCAACAATGCATCATATGTTGTTTTTTGCATTGTAATCTCAACAAAATCTAAGATAAATTCTTGGTCAACTATTATTACCTTTTGGACCATCAATACTCCATTTGTCTCTATTCCATACTGTTCAATAACATACAACTTAAAATAAGGTGCCCACTGTTGGGAATACACCATGTACAAACAATACACAGCCTATGCAAAATGCAAATAATAATAGCAAAAATGGAAAAATAGTTCAAACCCTAGTTAAGCAGTGCAATAAACAATAAGAAATCACACAAATGTAAGAGACACAAGATATACGTGGTTCGAGCAGTGTACCCTACATCCACGAAGAAATAATCAGTCCTTTGTATTAGCAACAATACAACAATCTTCTCCACTTGTACAATGTCTCCTCCCCTCTCTTCCTCCAAACCAGAAAAGAGCCTTTCGCCATAGAGGTAGTATTTACAGTACAAAATATATAGAGATTCATGGCTTTTCCTCTACTTGAAACCACATAGTGGTGTCGAAATACAATGGGCCAAAAACCATGGGTTGAAACCACCCATACGCTTATCACGTTCTTTTGACAAGTATTTTTCACCAAGAAATACGATTAAATTTTCAATAAAAAATTCTCCATCAACAATATTTAATGGTAATTAAATATTTAATGCTGCCCATTGGAACCCCGTTTAGGGGCCTATTGTTGATTATTGCCCATCAACAATATTTAATGGTAATTAATTCCTTTCTTATCAATTTGGCTCCATTACCTAACAATCTCCCACTTGGAGACAAGATTGATGCAACATCCCTACACCCTAGGATTGAAAGTTTCTCATAATCATGACCTTACTCCTTAAGGCCAACCGAAGTAGAGCAAAAGCTCAACTTCTCCTTGGTTACTACTTTAGTAAGCATATCAGCAAAATTTTGGGAAGTGTGAATCTTACCCAACTTTACCAAACCATCCTCCATTGTTGATCGAATGAAGTGATACCTCAACTGAATGTGCTTTGTCCGTGAGTGAAAAGCAGAGTTATTAGCTAAATGAATGGCACTTTGGATGTCACTCCAAAGTGTCCCATCTCCTTGCTCCTGACCCAACTCCTCAATCAACCTCTGAATCCATATGAACTCTTTGGCACCTTTCGTGATGGCCACATACTCAGCCTCCGTAGTAGAAAGAGCTACAACACATTGTAGCTTGGATATCCAACTCACTGTTGTACCTCCAACTGTGAATACATACCCAGTAGTGCTCCTCCCACCATCCAAATCACCTACCATATCTGAATCCACATAGCCCTGTAACTCAACTTTGGAACCTCCAAAATTCAAATAGAATTTTGAAGTCCCTTTCAAATACCTGAGTATCCATTTTACTGCTTACTAGTGAGATTTACCTAGATTACTCATATATCAGCTCACAACTCCCATTGCTTGGGCAATTTTTGGTCTTGTACACACCATAGCATGCATCAAACTCCCAAATGTTGAAGCATAGGGTACCTTCTTCATGTACTCTTCCTCCTCCTTTGTCTTGGGACATAGCTTCTTTGAGAGCTTAAAGTGCTTTGCAAGAGGTTGGGCTACCGGTTTTGCATCATGCATACTGAACCTCTTAAGCATATTTTCCACATAATCCTCCTGAGACAACTTCAGTGTTTTCTCCTTCCTGTCTCTAGTGATTCTCATGCCAAGGATTTGTTTGGCCTCCCCCAAATACTTCATGGCAAATCTACTTGCCAACTTCCTTTTCAATTTCTTAATATCCTACATATTGGATCCTGCCACAAGCATATCATCAACATACAATAAGAGAATAAGGAAGTTACCATTTCTTGTAGCCCAAAAATAAACACAATGGTCACTTTGGATCCTAGTAAAATCATGCTCACTCATGAAACTATCAAACTTGAGATACCATTGCCTTGGAGCTTGCTTCAAACCGTACAAGCTCTTTTTCAATTTACACACAAGGCTCTTCTTGCCTTTGACCTCAAACCCCTCCGATTGGTGCATGTAGATCTCCTCCTCCAAATCCCCATGAAGGAATGTTGTCTTCACATCTAACTGTTCAAGATGAAGATATTCTACTGCAACTATACTCAAAATAGTTTGAATTGAAGTCATTTTTACTATAGGTGAGAAAATGTCATCATAGTCAATACCTTTTCTCTGTGCAAATCCTTTCACAACAAGTCTTGATTTGTATCTCTTGCTGCCATCAACTTCGTCCTTCACCCTGTACACCCATTTGCAATGCAATGTCCTTTTGCCCTTGGGAAGCTCAACCAAATCCCAAGTTTGGTTTTGAGTCAATGAGTCCATCTCATCCTTCATAGCATGCTCCCACTTAATCCTAACATCCACTTTCAAAGCCTCATGAAAGCATTTCGGTTCACCAACATCGGTGTATAGTACATAATGTAAAGTAGGAGAATACCTATCAGGTGCATGTATTACCCTTGTAGATCTCCTTACTTCCTATGGGGATGATGGTGGAGTAACAACAATTTCCTGTTCACCTTGCTCTTCCTCATGAGCACCATGTTCATCAATCTAAACAAGAGGCTATATTTTTACACCATGCTCTGGGATTGCATCCAAGTCAACAAACTCAGGTGCATCCTCTTCAACCTATATGTGCCTATCCTTGTACAACCTATCCTCATTGAAAATCACATCTCTACTCTTGATAACTTTCCGACCAACGTTATCCCATAGCCTATATCCCATCTCATCCACACCATAACCAAGAAAATAGCACTTTCTAGACTTTGCATCAAGCTTACTCCTATTTTCTTTATCTATGTGGGCAAAAGCCTCACAACCAAATACTCTAAGGAAAGAGTAGTTTACAGGCTTACCTTTCCAAGTCTCCTCTAGAATGCCTCCATCCAATGCAGTACAAGGTCCTCTGTTTATCAAATAAACTGATGTATCAACTGCACTAGCCCAACAGAATAATGGCAACCCTGCATGCAATCTCATGGCTCTGGCATGCTTCATTATAGTTTTGTTCATCCTCTCCGAGACTCCATTCTCCTGTGGTGTCCTAGGAGTAGTCTTGATTCTCCTAATTCCTTCCTTTGCGCAATAGTCCTCAAACACCTTGTTGCAATATTCACCACCATTGTTAGATTTAAGGCACTTTACTTTCTTACTTGCTTCATTCTCCACTAATGTTCTCCACTTCCAAAAAGTGTCAAAAACATCATATTTATGCTTGATTGTGTAGATCCATGTCTTCCTACTGAAATCATCAATGAAGGTAACATAATAAGAGTAGCCCTCAAGAGAAAGTACCGATGAGGGACCCCACACATCCGAGTGAACTAACTCTAATTTCTCTTTCTTCCTTTCTAGACCAACTTTTAGAAATCTTACCATTTTTTGTTTTCCGTATACACAACCTTCACAGAAACCCAAATCAACCTCCTTGAGTTTTGGCAATAGTTTTTTGGAGTGAAGGGTTTTCATCCCTTTCTCACTCATATGACCCAACCACAAATGCCATGCTTTCGCATCATCTTGAGCAGCATAGTTCAATGTACAATAAGATGAGTTCTACAGTAAATACAAAGTTCCAGTCAACTCACCTTTTGCAATCACCATTGAACCCTTTGTCACTCTCCATTGTCAATTTCTAAAATTAGTGTTGTATCCCTCCAAATCAAGTGCACTGGCTAAAATCAGGTTCCTCTTCAGATCAGGAATGTGCCTAACATTGTTAAGCACCCAAATATTTCTATTTGGCAATTTTACATTCACCGTGCCAATACCCACAATCTCACATGGATAGTTATTGCCCAACAAAACCTCTCCATAATGGCCTAGAGTATAATCAACAAAGTACTCCCTATGAGAAGTGACATGATAAGAAGCTCTAGAGTCCATAACCCAATACTCACTCATGCAAGTTGCTGCAAGAATCAGGGCATCCTGATAAATTGCACCTGCAATGTTTACCTCTTGAGCATCATTCCCATTATTGTCCTCATTCTTATTTCTATCTTTGCACTCCCTCTTGAAGTGTCCACTCTTCCCACAATGCTAGCAATCAATCTTGCTTTTGTCTCTACTTTTAGATCTACCCTTCAATTTTCCTCTATTCTGGCTTTTCCATCTAGCTTGGCCTTTTCCTCTTTCTCTATTTTTGCCTCTACTTTCTGTAGATAGTGCTACTCTAGATGATGAAGCCTCCCCTAAGGTTTTTCTCCTCATATCCTCACTAAGGATTATGCTAACCACATCATCAAACACCAGCTTTCCAGATCCAGGCACAGAATTACTCACTGCCATTACAACGCTACCCCACAAGTCTAGTAGTGAACAAAGAAACCCTAAAGTCATAACCTCATCATCAAAATCAAGCCCTACAAATTTTAAAGAACCCATAATAGCATAAAACTCATTAAGGTGTTCTTGGATAGATCCACCCTCTTGCAACTTCATAGTAAAAAGCTTTCTAATCAAGAAAATTTTATTTGAAGCTGAGGGTTTTTCATACAACTTAGCTAGTGTATCCATGGCTCCTTTGGTGGTCTTTTCCTTCCTAGTGTTGTATGCAACAGAATCAGCCAGGCTCAATCGGATCACCCCCAATGCCCTCCTATCTATCAGATCCCATTCCTCATCATCCATCATCCTAGGTTTACCATCAGTCTTCCCTTTTAGAGCCAAGTACAAATCATCCTTCTGATACAGATAATCCTCCACTTTGGTTTTCCACATACCAAAATTTTGTTCAGTAAACTTCTCCAGTTTAAACTTTGAACTTTCTCCCATTTCTCCCACTCAAATAAAAAACTCTCTTGTGAGTGCCCTTTCCCAACAATATCGCTCTGATACCAGTTGTTGGGAATACACCATGTACAAACAATACACAACCTATGCAAAATGCAAATAATAATAGCGAAAATGGAAAAATAGTTCAAACCCTAGTTAAGCAGTGCAATAAACAATAAGCAATCACACAAATGTAAGAGACACAAGATATACATGGTTCATGCAGTGTACCCTACATCCACGGAGAAACAATTAGTCCTTTGTATTAGCAACAATGCAACAATCTTCTCCACTTGTATAATGTCTCCTCCCTCTCTTTTCCTCCAAACCAGAAAAGAGCCTTCTACCATAAAGACAGTATTTATAGTACAAAATATATAGAGATTCATGGCTTTTCCTCTACCCAAAACCACATAGTGGTGTCGGAATACAATGGGCCAAAAACATGGGTTGAAACCACCCATACGCTTATCACGTTCTTTTGACAAGTGTTTTTCACCAAGAAATACGATTAAATTTTCAATAAAAATTTCTCCATCAACAATATTTAATGGTAATTAAATATTTAATGTTGCCCCTTGGAACCCCGTTTAGGGGCCTATTGTTGATTATTGCCCATCAACAATATTTAATGGTAATTAATTCCTTTCTTATCAATTTGGGTCCATTACCTAACACCCACAAAAATGAAGCCTTAATCTTTTTCTAGGTCTTCTCTAGTAGTACATTAACACTAGACCCTTCATCCACAATTACTTGTATTAATTTATGCTCTAGTATTTCCATGTGAATTAATGTTGGTTTTTTCCCAACATCAATCATTAATATTGTTGGATCTATGAAATGATCCCTCTTCTTGATTTCCATTATTGATTGGATTTGTACTTCTATCCCTTTTGGGTCTATAATTCCTCTCCCATTACCACATGTAATGTTGGTATGACTCCTAACAAACTGGCCACCTTAACCTCCATGATGGTATTCAAGACTTGTGTTGCTAGTATTTGTGTTAATACTTTCTCTTCTAAGTCATTTGTTTTCTTAAACTCTTTTGGTTTTGCTAATATTACTTATTTAGCTTTCTCTACTTCTTCATTAATTACCTTCTGAGTTGCCTTCCATATTTGCTTCTCTTTGACAAGTTTAGGTTAATTGTATTTCTTGGCATGACTCCTTATCATGGCCAATATATATTTCTCTTTTTCTTCCTTACCTTTTTGAGGTACATTGATGTCAAAAAAATTAACATTTTGTGAATTACTTGTGCTCGTCTTCCTGGGACATTTAACCTCTTTGTGGTTACTTGGACCACACCATCGGTACACATGCATCACATTATTTCCCATTATTTCATTTATTTGAGCAGTATGATATTTTTTTACAAAATATTCCCACTAATGGAAATTTCAACACTGTATGACTGGTTTACCTTTCAAATCATTCTACAACCAACTTTGACCTCCCTATCAATTACCTTGATATGGCCTACCTCCTCATTGATTATTCTTATATCCATCACTAGTTGTGCCTTGTCCATTTCTTTGGGCATTCAATTTTTCATCACCCCCTTGCATTGCTAAAGTTTGATGTCTTACCCCTTTCAAGTTAAATGGATTATTCACAACTTCATGTTCCAACACATCACATATATTACGATTTTTATTTCTAGGACAATTCACATTAGTGTGTTCTTCGATATTGCAATCAGTACACCATATATCCTTTCGATCTTTCTTAGTTTCTATTGGGACTGAAACTAATGGGATATTTTATTCATGAAATGAGTTACAATATATAGGCATAAGCCTATATTCAACACATGACACTTGTCAAGTGAAACTGACAAGTGTCAAGGAAGGCATAGTGCACATTACATTAACTCTAACATTCCCCCTTAATGTGCACTATCCTAACTAAAGAAAAAAACAAGTCAACATTAGGTAACATTCTCCCTTAATGTTGACTTCTCTAAAAAAATCTACATCCTCCTTTATTGCTGATTTGGTCTTAGGCTCTTGCTCTTTGTGCTTGGCTCTCCAACTGTGAATAATGCTAGATTCACTATGTATACATCTTGGTCTGTTGCCTCAGGGTCAGCCACTTCCACGGCTCTATTGCCACTAGGTCAGCCGTCTAAGTGCCTCAGGGTCATCATAGGTGCCTCAGGGTCAGCCACTTCTGGGTTTGTTGCCTCTACAGGTCATCCTCAGAGGATGTTGCCTCTTGTAGGTCACTGACTAGATTCACCATGAGTATGAAATCCCTCCTCATGGTGAACTCAATCTAGAAGGTGTCGGTCTCTGCCGAAAATGCACCTAATGAAAGGAAAAACGATCCATATAAGAGTGTCGGTCTCTGCCGAAAATGCACTCAATACAATAAAATGAGCCATAGATCAAAATAGGAGGAGAGAAGAAGAAAATAAGAGAATCTTCTGAAGTGTCTTCGTCTGTAGTCTTCAAAAGTAGATCCGGAAACAACCTCGGATAGAGTCTAGGGTGTCTTTGTCTGTAGTCCCTAGTATAAGTGTCCTTATGGTGACCATGTCATCCCACCGAAATGCATGGGTAACCAGCCGCTGCATTTTCCAAGTGTATAGAAAAAATTCACTAGGTACAAGGATCACAAATAAAATTACCTTGGGAGTGTCGGGTACAACCGAGAGTGCACTCCAAGGTATAAAAACTTTGAGGCTAAAAAACTGAATTAAAACAGCCTCAAAATTACAATATGACACCATCATTGTGTCCGTCGCGGAAAAATGTTTCCAACGACTATAAATACCCCTATATTCCACCATCGAAGGGGCCTTCATCATAATGAAAAACAATATGCCTCTCCAAAGCAGCAACTAAAACCTCGCACTGTGGCGGCATCGCTCTCTGGCGGAATAAAAAACATCATCAATTTTTCCCTCGGAGGGGAAATACATGGGCCTTCTAGGCCGTCACTTTTAAAAATATAATAAACAATAGTTTTCTCTGCAATAGCAAAACAATGCTTCTCCATGCAAAATTCAACAACCCATCGACGAGCCACGTGGGATCCGCTTATTCAAACAACTAAAACAAGTAGCTGTTTGAAATCAATCAATTCAACTAATGAAACTCCCAATGAGCTCATCTACAGTCAAAACACCACTCTTTCGCCAACAAATAAATCAAAAATGACACGTCCACCATTCGCCATTAGCAGTTAGTTAACAAATAAATCAAAAACACAATCCATACTCTCCAAACGGCCACATACAATATAAAGATGATGTTGCGGTCAACATGCCGAAAAACCGGTGGCACTTGCAGAACCACGCGAAGTAATCCTCCGAGGCCAGCACCACGACCTTCATGCCAATCTGTCATGGATGGGCCATCTACCGTCTTTGGTCAACGATGAACTGGATAAATAGCAAATATTTTGCCAAAGTGTGGCACATGCGCTCTCCAGACGAATAAGAACCCGGTCCGCCTGTGGAACCATCTTCGAGACGTCCACGGTTTGAGTGACAGCTCTTACGGATAGCAGGGGACGTGAATTTCTTTAATTTTATTTTATTTTAAGTAAAGGACGTCAGAATTCATATATCTGCAGACTAGACAAGGCTTCGGAGTTGTGGCTGCCAACCAGAGAAGAACAACACAGGGCCAAAATCAAATGCAAATAGACAAGCTCTGCGTAACGGTCGATGATGGTGGCCAGCACCTTTCCATCCTTCACCGCCATCACCAAATCTATCAGGGATTCGACATTTCCATCGGCTCGAACCTCTGGCCTCGCTCTTAGACAACCAACTACTGCACTTTCTCTGGGCAGATTGGATCTACAGAAAATCATCAACTGAGCACCGTCGTCGTATGTACAGCCGCAGTCCTTAACACCGGGTAATCAGGAAACTGGCACTGTTCAGAAGCGAGGCGACGATCTACGTGAGGGTATTGGTGATCTTCCTCCATGAGCGCGTGGCGGCATTCATCCGTCACAGCCAGCACCGTTGGGACAAACAGACATGGCCACAAGAAAAGAAAAAATGCGGCGCCTGCAAGCAAAGCAGATCCGAACATGTCCATCTTCTCAATGCTGGTTTTCTGAAAACCTTCTCTCTGAAAATGGGGACGAGCTGAAAGTTGTAGATGATTTACTGCCATCTAAAAGGGTACAGCGTCTGGTTGACTGTGCCATAGCCAAAAAATGAACCCTCCCCGTTGGTGCCCTCCATACACATGAACAGCAAGAACCGGTAGCAGTGCTGATTTCGCGTCGATTGACGGACAAATCGAAGCAACACATGGAAGATATCCAGATACATCACGGTAGCAATAGCAGCAGAGTGGCCGTTCCTCTCAGTTGTTGCATATCTGCTCTAGTACGCATCCACCATTTTTGATTAATTACTAAGCGAACACCGAACGCACTGAAAGTCTTGAGGAAACGGGCGGAGCCCCCCCCCCGTGTCGGCGGATCGATCCTTGCTACAGTCGACGAAGCAGCCCAGAAGGGTGCCGGTGGAGAAGCGACAGGCCCGCTTCGTGACCCGCCCCACCGTCATTGTGGCGGATCGGATCGACCGCGCGTTCGATCACCACATGTACCTCATCGAGTGTAGGCCCGCAGGCGATTTGGCCTGCGACTTTTCCATTTTGGGCGCCACCGACAATGTTTACACAGTGCGCCTGATATTCTGATCTCCTCAAGATGACAAAAAATTAAAAATTTGAAACGGCAAAGAAGGACTTTAATGAGACATTCCTCCGCGAAAGTCATCCGCACAGGCTTCGCAGGCCAACAACACAGATTCGGCTTTCAAAACTGCTGCAACAAGACTGGATCTGAAAATTCTAAAAAAAAAATTAAAATTTTAAACACGATCTAAAAAAAATTTCCCAACTTTAAAATTTTTTACCATCTGGTTTCTGATCCATCAAATGATGGAGAGCATACTCCCTCGGTAAAAAATTTAAAAAAAAATAGGGAAAAAGAAAAAAAAATGAGGGGGGAGGGAGGATTTCCATGAGGGAAATCCCCCCTCAAGGGTTTTCACAGGGCAGGGAAAGCCTGCTCTGATACCAAATGTTGGGACTGAAACTAATGGGATATTTTATTCATGAAATGAGTTACAATATATAGGCATAAGCCTATATTCAACACATGACACTTGTCAAGTGAAACTGACAAGTGTCAAGGAAGGCATAGTGCACATTACATTAACTCTAACAGTTTCTCCCTTAGCTTCATCATTTTGTCAACTTATTTTTTGAAATATTGGATAGTATGATGCACTTTGTCATCTGTATCACTATCTGAATCCTCATTCTTGGGATGTTCTATAATTATTGTTGATGTTTGTTTTGATTCACTTTCAAAGTTCTTTACTTTTTATAAAGCTTCAACATATGTTGAAGATGTAACTACTTTCATCTTCTTCCTATATTTAGGTCATAGTTCATCAATAAACCATCTTTTGATAAGTCCATCAATTAGTGATATTTGCATTTTTTCATTCAATTATTTCGATCTTTGATTATATGCATTAACATTCTCATTTTTTATTATTTTCTAGCATGTCTTAGTATTGATTGTTGTATCATCCCTCAAAGGATGGAATTCGTTAATGAATTCATATTTCATTGTATTCTATACCTGAAAGGCCGGTGTATTTTCTCACTTTAAATACCAATCTATTGTAAGTCCTCATAATGTGGTAAGAAATAGTTGTAACCATTCATCTAGTTGTATTACCCCATTTTCTTTCCAAATGGTGGTACATGTGCCAATATGTCTAATTGGGTCCTCTTTCCCTTCTCCCATGAAGGGTGGACATATATGTCTACCTGCTCTGGTGGTAACGTTAGCCGTTGGTGGAATTCCTTCTTTATCACTTGATGATAGCTCCCTTGGTATTTTTGTTTGATCCCTTTCTATAGTAGTTGGTTCATCATGTTCTTCTTCTTCTGACATCTTTTTCTTAGTACTTTGTTTTATCCAAATAGTCTTCTTCCTACTTCTTGTGCATCCTCAGTGTGTGACCTTCTTTATTGGTATATGACTTGTGGTGTTGGTCTATATTTTTTAGTACTTGCACACGATTGCTCTAATTTTTTACTCTCATCCTCCACATCCCTTGGCAAACTTCCTACCGCTTGAACAAATGTCACCATCCACCCTTTATTTCCTTGCACTCTTCCTATGTTGACATATTCCCTAACACTAACATCTTCTTTGACTATTGGCTATTTTTCTTGTACTTCTATATTTAACAACAATTTTTTCCATCTCTTAGTATCTCCTTCTTCTAAAGTCCCCACTTATTTTAGTACTATTTTATCTATATCTTGGATTAAGGATCTATATTGCTCACATTCCCTCTTTAAGAAATTTGTGTACTCCTTACTGGTACTTGCTTCTTTCTACAATCTCATCTTCCATGTCTTTGCAGACTTGTATCTATCATCCACCCCAATTTCCTTCATGCTACTTATTGTTTCAAACCCTCCTCATTTGTAACAATGGTAATGGTGCCAAATGTATCAAGGGTGGTAGTATTTCCCCATAGGGTATGGTGTTAGATTTATAAATAAAACCCTAAACTTATCTTCATTCCTAATTTGTAAAGAGTTATTATATCAATTGTATGATTGTATGGTTCCCAACCGTACAATTCCTTAAAAACATACAAGTGTGCAACTATACAGTCATAAAGCATACAGTTCCACATAAAATGTATAATCACCAAAATTTTCACTTCACCAAAATTTTCAATTGTAAATCTTTTAATTCTTCCAAACATTCAACTAGAAAATCGTTCAATTCTAACTGGTATTCTGCTAACCATACAATCCATGGAGCAATTGTACGATCAATAAACCCTTTGTAAATTAGTGATTACTTGGTTTGAATCTCAACCAATAACTTTTCCTTCACTCATTCAATTTACACTATGAATGCATCATCTTGCCATAATCATCGATCAATTCCATTCATTCCTCTTGGTGTATGATTTCTGCAACATTGCATCTCCTACTAGCAATTGTACGGTTCTTATACTAACCCTTACTTCCAAAACCTGGAATGAAAATATATATTAACATTGTTTGCTTCTACAACTATTCAATACATCCAACAAATATAATATTATCACCCTAGAAGCATTCATTTAGCACATGCATACATAGTTATACTTGGGAGTTGGATTTGCATTGATCATAGCTATAACATACAATATGCATTACACAGATTCAAATAATTATGGAAATACATTCTTATCTATAACATAATATGGAATTATCACATGCAATATCCTTATAGCTATGAACAATACCACAAAAAAATTGAATGGGGGCCTTATAAAGCATGTCCCGACCATTCTTGAGACAACGTATTATTCACAACTACCTTCCTGTAACCATCATCCTAAAGGTTGATTTTATTTTTCTAAATTCTAATTCGATTTTTATCTAATTGCATTTCATTTACATTTTTCCTAATTTCATATAATTTAATTTGAACATAATTTGCATTTCATATTCATTACACAAAATTTCATTTACATTTTGTTTTTCAACACTTTTTAAAAATTGCACAAAACTTGTCAAAATTTGTAAATTATACACTTCTATTTCTTCTTTTTTTGAGAGGTATATTTACCGCCTACAAGGTCAAGCTTATTAATACACACCCAAAATTAAATTATTGGTAAGAGAGCATCTATCACTATACTTAATTGTATATCAATGGAGAAACACTAAAGGAAAAAGGAAAAAACAAATTTCCATGTGAGTGCATCAAGATGATGAGGTCAAAGAGATTATTATATTCAATCCTATTTCATCAAAATAAAAAGGTCCAATGGATGATCAAGTAAGTTAGAATCTTATATCCCAAGAAATTGTATTCTACAACATCTAGTATAGCTATTCATATGCTCATGCAAACCAAAATTGGTAAAATATAAGACCTACTGATGCACCTTGTCGGAGCCATAACTTGTGAACCGTACGCCCGTTTGCCTTGAAATTTAACAGGTGGTTCCACGTGCGTGTTTTGCATTAGTCTCATCTTTGATGCGCTTGAACCTCCAAAAATCATGTTTTCGGGACCTAAATTCGACACCTAGTGCCCCAAAATTAGCTTTTAGAATAGGTTCTCGGGTTTTTTGGGTTTTTTTGGCTGTTAGAAGTTTATTTTATTTTGTTATACCATAATTTGAGACCTAATATTTTAAATTAAGGTTCATTATTGTAAGAGGGATGTGTGCACCAAATTTGGGCGCAATCCGACTCATTTCTATTTTTAGCAGTTTTTTAGGAAAAATATCTATTTTTAGCAGTTTTTAGAAAAAAGACATTTTTAGGGTTTCTTTAGGGTTTCTTTGGTTTTCGTTTGTTATATGATGGATTGTAATATTTTGTAGAAGGGGTGTGAATTCAGGAATGAGAAGAATATCAATTGGCAGTTTTCTTCCATTATTGCATTTGTGTTATGTGATTGGAGTCCATTTTGTTGGTCTCTTATAGCTGAGTTTACACCACCTAATTTAACTCATACCAATCCCCTTTACAAAATTACTTTTATTGTGAATAACCCCAAAAATAATTCAACTTTTACATTCTTTCATAATGCAAATAATAAGAGTCAATCTCTAGTGTCTAATGCACAAATCATCCTTCCAATTAGTACGAATTTATCTCAAAGTCCACTTGGATCCAACATGTCCAACATGATGAACCTTCCACATAGAAAATCTATGCCACTAAAAATAAATTCTTTAGAGAAATTTTTTATTCATAACTAAAACTGAGAATTTTCTCAAAACTTACAAGTGTTGACTAGTCAAATAGGGGTACAAAGTATGTAGGGAAAACCCTATATCAAACACCACCTCCAACCAACTAGGTACAGCAAAATATACCACAACATCCTCCTTTCTAAAAAAACAAATCTCTTTACAAGTCTTATAGTATGCTCCTCTATTTCCAAATATGCAAAACCCTTCAAATTAGCAATAGAATTTTCCAAACCCACCTCCTCCTCATTTCCAACTTCAAACCCTCCTTTTTTACCACCTTATTACACTATTTGTAAATACCCTTCAATCTCTCAATACACTTCTCAAAGTTATATGGCATATTCCTATCCAATATAACATGGTCAACCTCCATAGAACAATCCAACACTTCAACCTCATAGACCTCAAAACCAACTTCTTGATTGAACCTATTAATGATCGTTAAATCTAAGGGTCTACTACCTATCACTATAAAATCCTTACCTAGCTTCAATAGAAGTAGGAATAAGATACCATTGGATCATTTTAATGAGATATCTACGCTCAAGTCAATTCATTGCATTGAGGAGGACATCATGGTATGCTTACTAATATATTCTTTACATGATAAAGTTGCTTAAATGTAGAGAGGGTTATTTGATAATTTTATTACAAGTTGGGCATCAATTATAGAATATTTCATGTATAGTTTTTGTAGTATAGGTAATGGGTATTCTAATTTATTTCAATTGAATGCTATGCAAAGACATTCTCAAGAAAATATCATGATTATGAAACTAGATTTTTTAGGAAATTAAATTTAATTCTAAAAAATGTTAGGCAAAATTAAGAATAGACATTGTTGTAAAACATCAAAGCCTACAATATAATTTTGCTTTGATGGTTTGTAATGTTAACCATGTCATTCTAGCAATATTTTTTAAAGAAGTAGCCTATCTAGAAGATATTTGTATTAGGGTAGGAAAGCTACCACCTCCCCTAATTATGACTTATGCCACATAGGTCATCCAAATTACAAAAATATCTATATCTATGCCCTCCATATTGCCCATTCTAAATACCCAATCATCTACCAAACTAGATCCTTCCCCATATATTATGATGCATCCTGGCTAAAGCTCATCATCAACTATTACAATCTAGCCATAATTTCCCATACATACTCCATCATATACCAATCATAAAGATAAAGCCTATAAGGATCAATGTAAACTCGATGCAAAAGGAATTTTGGATGTGGCAAGGACTTTCATCAATTAGAATAATATTGAAAAGAAGCAATGGCCATATAATAGGTGCTGGCAATAACAACATTATTAGAAACATAATAAGACCCCCTATTTTTCCAAGTATTAATTACCTTGCAAGGGTAATAATTAGGTTCAAAATAATATGGTAAATTATAATTCAAAAATTAAAATATTATAGTGTTTCCCATGCAACACAGGGTATGATACCTTAAATTATATAATATCCATTTTATATTACAAGATAAATCATTATGATCAATATTTTTAGGCTCAATAAGCTACCATTGTGGATCAAATAGCACCAATAAAAAAATAACTCACCTACTAGCAACCTCAAATGTATCAAGTTATCAATGCCTTACTAAACTCTAACAATACAATCTTTATCAATTTAAGTATAGTAGAAGGGAATGAAGATTTCACATTTGAGGATAATTTCATATCAATGAATCAATAAGGGATAGAAATCAAGGGTAAAATAAAAACATTAGAATAACAAGCTTCAACATAGAAATAGGATGAAGTAAAGTTCACTATAATAGTAAAGACGAAAGTCCCACCGTTACACTTGAAAGATAGAGTGTTGGTAAAAAGTATACAATAGAAAAATAAAATGAAAATATCGCCTGATAAGGAGGTATCTCATTACAGATGCATATATCACCAAAATTTGAGGCTATGTTCTTTATATATCAAAAGGACATAACCCACCCCTTTTGATTTTCTATATGACCATAATGAAAAGACTAGGTCATGTTGCAATGAGGATGACTAGTCCTAACTCACTCATAGGCTAATGGAGATATGGATTATGCACTATTTTATACTAGGTGGATCTATAAATGACTTAGAAAAAAGGGAAGCATTCATTAGATGTAACCATCCTCTAAGGGATTGTGAGGAAGCATGATGGAGTGAGAGGATGAGATTGGTTGGCATCTTGGATGATGCCTTTAAAAAGTAATATAGTTTACCTATCAGTGGGTGCTATGTGCATGGGTATGCATGATGATGACCTATTATATTGATTTTCAAGGGCCACTACAAGATATCGATGTGATGAGATGGAGAAGGAAAGGATACAAATGTGATAAAGAAAGAGTGAAAAAAATTTGGTATAGAGGATCCATCCACCAACATCAGTTACCTAGTTCAATTATAATGCATAATAATATATTCTCGGCTAGGATCATTATTGCATCATCATGGATATCCACAAAGTAGGGTAAGTAAAGTAGCAAGATGGTTGTTATTGAGAAGAATACAATGGGAGACTCCTAGAATTAGTATTCAAATAAGAAAGATGGATTTATATGAACCATGTGTAATGCCTATATCTTGATCATATCTAGCTAAAGTACCAATAAGAGATGGTGATCATATTAGCCATTTCTTGATGGGTTCATAAGACTATTATATACTTGCTAGTCATCAATCAATGCAGTCTTATTGTATCTATTACCTATAAATGAGAAATTTTGTTTCAATGACCTTATGATTTATAGAGTAGAATAGGATTTATTATTTTTCCACTTTGAAAATCCACAAAATATTATGTACTTTCCAAGTATTAGAATGACCTAGCCTATCCTCTCAACAATCCATAAGGATGTAAGAAAAAATGAGGTTAGGTTATGATTAAAATAAAAAGTAAGTATGTGTCACGATAAAAGTTTGATAAGTTGAAGATTAGGAGTGAAGCCACTAGCTCAACCACCTAGTGCAAGTGCAATGCATTAATAAGCTAATCTAACTAGGATCCTCATGGCACCATTATGGTTATTTTGACTCAACAGGCATGAATTAGTCCAAGCAAGTGCAAACATTTGCAAGTAGATAATTATGAGATCAAGCAAGCGTGCATCAGGAAAGTATGTAAGAGTGAATAATATGAGATTATGGGAGTTCTTATAGCATCAAATGCTTAATAAAATGATAATTTAGGGTGGTCTATGCCTAACTAGGATTATCATTGCATCCTTGTTGGATCCATAGAAAAGAAATAGCACAAATAAGAATGCAAGATAACAATCAAGGTAGATTGCATGATCTAGTGAAAAGGGGAGTCAATGTACTTGATTAATCATCCTAGAAACATTATAGACTCACAAGGGAATGCAATATGATTGGCTACACCTACTAGATCTATAAGAGATCTTAGTATTATGGTAGAGGCCATAGAGGATGATGGTTAAAGGTAACAAAGGCTAGATTCAAAAGTTCTTAGTTAATTTTATGAAGGAAAATATTGGAATACATTTAATATGGAGATAGGGTGATGAAGTAAAACATGAGTATAAGGTACATCAAGCAATCCAAAGGACTAGTATGGGGGATATCTTCTAGCATCAATCACCTAGTGCAAGTGTAATGCATATGAGCCATTTCTAACTAGGATCATCATTGCATCTTGGTGGATTCCCTAACTTGATATGCAATAGGTAATCCAAGCATGTGTATTACAAGTAGTTATGGAAAGTAAGTGGAATGCAAGCAAGCAATAAAATAAGTAACCAAAAATAAGTAAATTCATATATAGCATATTTTAAAGTACATGATGTTCATATGTTCTTTGAGTTATTTTCTATCAAGAGTGACTAGGTGGTAAGGTCCTGATCCAAACTTAGTAGTTATGATGAATGGACCTAGCCAATTTGGCTGAAATTTACCTTTATGATTAATTTGGGAATTAGTATTTTTTTGTTTTCTTTGGGGACAAGGTCTCCTACTTTGTGTAAATCAGGATTTGGAAATGCCAAACCCCAAACCTGCGAGTTCACACTCTAATGAAGATTTGTGCCTACATCTTACAATTATTAGAATTTTATCTTTTTTAAAATTTTGGGTTCACCAAGGGTATTTTAGAGATTTACCATAGATCTATGTTTTGGTGTGTTGGTTTGGAAATCACCTAGGTTTTTGAGATCTACAAAGAAATGCAAAAATATGGCGATAAATGTAATGTAGAATATGGACAATATGCAGCAAACAAATACTAGCTTGTATGCTCTTTTTTATTTCTTGAGATCTAGGCTAAGTTGGAATAAAACTTTATATTTTCAGCAAGGGCTCAAGAGATTAATGCAAGAAAAAAAAATATAACCTATAAATACAAGCTAAATGTAATTTAGATTTAGTGCCTATGAAGGAAAATAGAAAAATCTAAGTTCTTTAAATATCTTGTTCTTTTATGTGTTATCTTAAGATTAGGAAAAAGAAGAATCTATGTTTCTTAAATTTTCCTTCTCAAATGTGTTTTTTTAACTAAATAAAGAGAGCAAGCAAAAAATTTCATATTCTAACTAAAATAACTAAAAGGAATAAAGGTATCCAAGATTTGCAATTGTTAAATATGAGAATTGAAATTAGGTTCATTGCCTCCTCAAATTTGTTACCTACAAACTAGTTTTGTTATTGGAAAACCTATCTTGTGACCTACAAAACCTACAAACCTACATAAATTGATTGGGGTTTGCAATTGTTAGATCTAAAATCAGGTTTACTACTTCCTTAGATACACTACCTATGAACTAGATTCATTGTCAACAAACTTATCTTGTGTCTTGTGGACTTGGAAAAAGTTGTTGAAATGGGAAAACAACCAATATGCTAGTTTTAGGGTGTTTTCTTAATGCTTGGAAAAGTTTCAAACTTTCTTGTTTATACTCAAGCCCTCTATCCTTTTCATAATATTGGATTTGAACCTTTTGGAATTTGAATATTCACATAAACTAAAATTAAAATATTGTAAAAGCTAAGATGAACTAAAGAAAAATATGCTAAGAGAATATTAGGCTTAGGTAAAAGTTGTTTTGATTCTAAAATTGATAACATGACAAACTAAAACAAATTTTTTGCTTGCAGAACAGGTTCCACGCATGTAGGATAGATTTATAGCTTGCAAAACCTATGACTGGTGAACTAGTTTTTAGGGTGAAAAATATAAGTAATAATGCAAAATTAAATGGATATATTAAACTAATTATAAAGAATTGGAAAACCAAAATTACATCAAAATGTCGAGCAAAAAATAAGTAAAACAAATTCACCACCTGCTAGTCCAATTGGTGGCGAATTCACATAGAGTGCCTATAGGTGTAAAACAATGATGAATCTTAGAAGTGTTGACCCAAGGGCAAGGGTGATGGATATTGACTTATACCTATAATAACTATAAGCATATTTAAGCAATATTTGTAAGTTTGATACAAAAGAATGGCAAGGATGTGAAAAGAAATATCTGAGAACCCTAAAATAGTGATAGACAAGGATATCAATCATAATGCATCAAGAATAGTAGATTCAATGAATTATTAATTTAAAAATAATGATACAAAACTACCCTCTTATCCATGAGGTCTATGCCCTTGCATGCAATGTATCAAGGTCCTAAGAGCTTGTGGAAAGAAGAGGACAACACTTTCTTATGAGATCCTTCCTCAAGGATATGTCCATAAAGTGTGTTCTTGTATGTGATACCTCAAGATATATGATGATGGAAAAGCACATACAACAAGGTGGGCAAGAACTTATAGGGTAAAATGGGTAGAGCTTTGCTGGAAAATTTAAATGCATCACAAAAAAGCATGCTTGTAAGTGTGTATGAAAATTGGACATAAACTTGCACAGGATTTTTTGCTTGAAAAATTGTTGATTTAAGAATAAGAGGTCCAATTTATATATTTTGGGAAGCAAGAGGATGAGGCCAAGTTGCCAAGTTTGCATGCAAGAATTTAAAATGGAATAGCTAGATCAAATTATAAAGAAATCAATATGGAGAGGTTGGCAAGATAAGATCACGTTGTCAAAAATAAAAATATTGCAATATTGGCAAGATTTTGAGGTGTGCGTTGGTATGGATAGGAACAAGCATAAAACTGGGAAACTTTTCATGTTGTGAATATGGGGAAAAATTTATCACCTAGGGATATTCACACATATAAACTTGTTTGGGCAGTGATTTCACCCATTTTGACCATTGGAGGGAGGAGAAGTTCAAATTTTATCTAAACAAAATTAGGGGTAAAATTTCCACCTATGCAAGTTTGTAGTGGTGAACTTGCCTGGGTGGCAATTCACCATGCAAAATCATGGCGAGATTGCAAATTCAGCACTAGCATTGCCAAGCATTGTATTTTTGCATTTTGAGATACTGATATTCATAGAAGTATAAGCATATTTATACTTGTTGAAAAGCTCTTTTTAAGCATGTTCTAATGATTTAATAGGAAATATAGTGTCCAAAAGATTATATTAATTTTTTGAATGATAAATGCTCTAAATTTAGGCATGAAGAAGGTTTATTCAATTTGATTGATTAAAAGGCTTGTGAATGAGAGTTAATTAATGGATTTTAATAGAATTGTAAGTTGGTTAAGTGTACCTAAATTGGTTGTCTATAGCAAGCCATGTGGGTGCACAAAATTGGGTGTCTACACTCTGCCCCCTCTTGAGGCATTCATTATGAAATGAATGTTGTAAAAGCTACTAGAGATGTCTCAATTTTGGAAAAGGGGTACCTGTTTTCTAATGTTAGATCTAAGGTTTGATGTATTAGATGCATTTTCCAAAGGACTTCATGTTAGTTGCATGAAGAGGACTTGGTTAGAATTTCCCAAAGGACTTCATGTTAGCATTGTCTAGAGGACTTATTTAGCATTGCCTAAAGGACTTCATATGGATGTATACCTAGTATTTGGACCTTGTGAGTCTGAAGGACTTTAAACATTGATGTGTGCCTAAATATTTATGGGTTTAAAGGACTTCAAACATGATTAGGTGCCTAGAATTTGTGTGTATAAAGAAATTCAAACATTGATGTATGCTCAAACCATTATGGGTTTGAAGGACTTTAATCGTTGATGTGTGCCTGGGCCTTATGGTTTTAAAGGAATTTAAACATGGTATGTGCATAAACCATTGTGGGTTTGGACTTTAAACATGACATGTTTGTCTCGACCTCACTTTGGTCATGCTGAGACTATTTTTTGTTTGAATCATAGATGTGTGCCTAGACTTGCTAGGGCTTTTATTTACCTATATCACTAGGGCTTCATCTATGTATATACCATTGTAAGTCTAAAGAATAATTTGTATGTGCCTAGACTTGCTAGGGATTTCCTTTTCTTGGACCTCTAGGGATAAATACATGTGTAGACCATTGTTAGTTTTGAAAATCATTTATATATCCCTAGACTTCACTAGGGCTTTGATTTACCTAGAACTCCATGGCTTTGACCATTGTTAGTGTATAGAAGATTATTTACATATACCTAGGCTTCACTATTGATTTAATTTATGGAGGTCTTTTTAAAATGAATAATTATGTAAATATGACTAAGGTTTCTAGGACTTTTAAGTGTGCCTAAACCTTAGGGGTGTGGAGTAATTTATTCATGATAGTATTGCATTTATGATATGATATTATGTGCTTGGACCTTGTGGATACAAAGTATTTTAGATATTAATGTGTGCCTAAACCATTATTGATCTAAAGGACTTTAAATATAAAATAATGTGGTTGGACATTGTAGGTTTGAAAGGACTTTAAACACAATATGGTGTACCTAGACCTTGTGGGTGAGAAGGACTGTAAACATACCTAAACCATTGTAGGTTTCAAGGACTTTATGTTTATTTTTTATGATAGGTGCTCCCTATTATGGGGTATGTAGAGCGATATGCTTGATTTGATTAATGATAGATACCCCCAATAAAAGAGGTATTTCAAATGAATTATTTCCTCTCTTTTGAGTAAGTGTATGTTGTATTGATACAAAAGAGATGCCCCCTAGTCAAGAAAACATTCATTTATGAAATAATTAGGTAGGATAGCAAAAGAAGTGGTCTCTTATGATCATGATCATGAATTTGACATAAATTAGCTAGAGCTAAAATAGATGATATTGAAATCAATGGTTTGGATCAATGGAGAGAGGTAAATTCAAGCTGATAGAGGTTGATCAACCAAGAATTGTGAAAGATAAATTGAGCCAAATTTGATTGATGGTCTAAAATTGGTATAGCTTGAATTAGTCCAAATTCATAGCTTAATTTGAATTGCTAGAAATGATGATATAAATTGAAATTGAGAGATATGAATGAATTTAGATTGATAAGGACATACTAATTTAGATGGGTTAGTTTTAAGTTGATAAAGGTAGCTCAGTAGAAATAAATTATATTTAAGTGATAGGATTAATATTTTAGTTGAGAGGGGTAGGTATCACCCTAGGCTTCAAGCATGCTCAATTGACTATGAGATGACAATGATGGCTCTTTATGGAATTTATCCTTCATAAGAGTATTCATCTTGACAGAGATGCTCACAAGGACCATTTTGAGGATGGCTATGGGGAGTACCCTTCATTGCATAGAAATTTTTTAATTGGTTGCTTTTTAATTATTGGTCATAGTTGTTTTCTAATTATGAAACAAGGCCACTAATCATCTAAGAAATGGATCCTCCATCATTTAAATCCCTTTAAGTGAGAGGGTTAGAGATACCATCTTGAGGAATATTGTAAGAGTTTGCCTTAATATGATAAGGATTGTGATTGAGTTCATGGTGGATGAATGCTAAGGTATTTATGCTAGGGAACCATGTAAGTTGAAAGGAGTGAGGGCCTTGGTTCCCTACCATACAATTCATACTATATACCAAAAATGGTGTCATAATGGGATTCATGATGAAGAAAGATAATTTCCTCATTACCATCTAACATGGATGAATGCTAGTGGCTTATTTTGATTGGGGATGTAACTAAAAACCTAGATTTATTTACAATGGCAATTAATAGCACCTTGGTTATCATGATTGGTTAGTTAATATGTGATGATAGTATATGATGGCTAATTGAGGCTCAAGTAGTAGTTGAAGGTCTATTACAACCATAGAAATATGAAGTGGATGAGTCAAGGTTACAAATATGATAGGTGAGCTAGTTGAAGCTATAATAGATAAGTGTAGACACCCAAAAATAACCACTTTTATAAGCATTTGATCCCATCTCCCAATCGACTCACCGAAAACCCCTAATTGCCACAAAACCATCACCAATTGCTTAAATTCATCCAATTCCTCCAACTTCCTAAATGAATTTCTTCTAATTTCTCTCTGATTATTTAAATTCTCTTAATTCCCCCTAATCTTACTAATTTCCTCTAAATTCTCCTCTAAATATTTAATTCCCTCCTAATCCTCCTTTATTTTATTTTATTCTCCTAATTATTTTTTATTTTTATTTTTATTTCCTCTAATTCCTTTAATTCTTCACTAATCCTTCTAATTTCCTCCTAATCTCATTTAATTTCTCTAATCCCCCCTTTAATTTTTCTAAATCCTTCAATTTCCCTCTAATCCCTCTTTCATCTCCCTAATCCTCCCATAATCTCGCTTATCCACTAATTAAACTCATTTTTATCTCTAATCTTCCATCTAACCCCAAATTAATCCTAATGCCTCCATAAAAATCCCCCTCATTAATTTCCCCATGCACCCAACATTTAATATTTGAATTTAAAATTCCCACTGGTGGCCCAAGTCAAGACCCATTTAATATTCGTATATAATGCCTAAACCCACTGCACATTTCCACATCATTATTTTTTAACTTAAAATTCTCACTGGTGGCCAATTTGGGGCCTCTTCAGCAACCCTTGCAAGTTTGGTACAATGATTTTCCGCAACCTCTTATCCATGCTAACATTGTTGATTGGGCCAAGTTTCAATGAGTTTTTCCATGTGCTTGATACCCTTATTCAACCCTTGCATGGATCAATTCCCATAACTAACCAAATACTCATGTTTGGCTACCTTGTTTTGCATCTTAAACCCTTGCCCTCCACACTCTCGTTTTCCCTCCCTAGACCCCACCACCCCGCCCAGTCTAACATTGCTCACCCCTCCACGTCCTCCATCCACATCATCATTTCCACCCCACTTTCCTATCACATATCACATTTCCATTTTCCTATCACTTGTCTGGCCCTTTGTTAGACACCCTTCTCCCATTAGAGCATCGAGTTGGAAATTTTTTTTTAGGCTTCCTCACTGCCTCAGGTTGTACCAATTGTATTTCACATGCCACCCTAGTTGATCATCATTTTCCTTTTAGGGCCTATGATTACCAAATTTTTCCATTCACTTCTTTCCCATGCTCAAATATTTCATCACCCTAGGGCACACATCCCAACCTCCTGCATATATCGAAGATGGCATCGGATTTGCATTTTCATCGGTATTCAAAATAAGTGTTTCTTTAAGTTTAAATCCCTCCATGGTGTGCCTTGTCTCCCTCACTTTTTCCCTTCTCCTGGCCATCATCGTAGAGCTCCCATTTTCCACCTCTACTCCACCATGGCCTTGTACAAGCCCGATTCCCTCAATATCGATACTATGGTCGAAAAAATCTTAAACAACCATGGATTTTTGTCATTCTTGAAGATGTTAATCAACAACGAAAAGAAATCATGGAGGATATTGTGGAAAATTGGGACAATAGCAATGTTACCATTTGTGGGCTTGAATTCTAGATTAATATTCAGCTGATGGTAGAGGTGACCAAGTTTCCTATCGATGACATAGTGTTCAAGCACGATAGACATTCAAAGGTGCTTGAGATAAAGAGCTTTGCTAAAAAAGGTAAGGACCTTGTCATTAATAATGGTGGAATTAAAATAACTTTTCTTCCCACTCCTTAGGAGCGCGTAATGATTCACATAATGTAGTTTATCACAATTGATAATATTGACAATGCCCTACATAGCTTCCATATTACTTTCCTTAACCACCTTCAGGACATTAGGAAATTCAATATCCTCAATTACCTCTTTAGATTCAACAAGCACTCCATAAAAAATTTTAGGAAGAGGAAATCCACTCACATTATCCACAAAGACCTCCATCTAATTATCTACAAGCATGCCCTCAATGCCTTCACCAAGAAAGCGATGGTTTTGAGTAGCCAGCTCCATTCCAATCTCGCTGAGAGTCCCAATCATGGAACCTCTATTCAAAATATCCCAAGTGATGGTGAAGATCCTGATTTTCTCTCCCTATCCCAAAAAATGCTCTTCGAGAACCAAGAAAAAGGAGTCCTCTCCTTACGTCAAGTACGAATTCAGACATCGCTCTCTCAAAAATACCATACACTCCAAAAGCATTGCATCTACTAAGTGAAATCCCACCTATGCCACCCCCAAGGTCTCCCCTCACCTAAAAAAGTAGAATATTGAGGATCCCCTTTCGAAGGCTTCCACTGATGACACTCCCCCTACGGATTCGACCACTAAAGCCAATGTGAAACTCCCTACCAATCCAAGCCATAATCCCTTGCTTAGCCATATTGCCAACACTATTATAAATTTGACTGCGATTGTTGATGCTTCCAAGGTAGCCTAGACCATCTATCAAAAAGCTATAAATATTCTGGATAAAATTCACAGCCAAATGAAGAATACAAGTGATGCTCTAAATGATAACTCGAATGCAAATGCCAACACTGAATATTAATGGTACCATGCTTTATTTTTGTGGGGGTCTTCCCTGTTGGGCTTGGTTAGGATTGTTCCAATAGGATGGCTCTGTTCTGTTGGGATATTTTCACTAGAGCTTTTCTATTTTTTCTGTTGTGGCTATATACCCTTGTCTAGAAGCTCTATTTGTATTGGTTGTGTGCCCTGCATTTTAGCTCTCTACTGGTGTTGCAGTCGAATGACCTGTAACTTTTTGTAAAAGGTTTTGGATCCCTTTCAAAATCCATTTGTTAATATAATCTTTCTACCTACCAAAAAAATACCCATTTAATATTAATATTAAATGCCCAATCCCACTACACATTGCCACATGATTTTATTTGAATTTTAAATTCTCATTTTGGGCACAAGTCAAGATTAATTTAATCTTCGCATTAAATTCCAAGACCCACTACCCATCCCCATGTAGGTTATTTTTAATTTAAAATTCAATCTTAAGCACAAGTCAAAGAACATTAAATATTAGCATCAAATTCCAAACCCCTTAACACCCTCCATTGTGTTTTAAATGCTGACATAGCATTTAATATTTGACTATAAAATTCTAGTGTCCACATTCCCTCATGTTTCCTCACCCTCCCCTAGGGCCTTTAAATGTGGTGGATTCCACTTGACTACCAGATCATTGCCACATCCCCTCTACCTTAGTGCAACTTCACCATCCTATTCCCTCTAACAAAATATATACATACCTCACCTTTTCTCTATTTATAGGAAGGTTACTGGTAGGTGCCAAGACTCTGCAAAAATTATACCATGAATCACCTTTGTATTTTTTAGCTTCCATCCATCACCACCCCCTCTATCCATTGTCCATTCACCATGAATGCCATCTCTCTTATGCCCTTGACCCACTTTCAAAACTACATATAGGTAAAATACGATCCTGGTGATAGATCACAATAAAAAGACCCATCTTACCCTCTTAGTCCAGATCAAGCTTTGGGTGCAACAGAGCAACATGGATCTTGATTTTCTAGCTCCTGGATGACCAAAAAGTGTAGTCATATGATATTAGGATGATATACAAAAGAAGGTCATAGCTCCTCTGAAGAACACAAGCTTATATTGAGAGGGGGGTGAACAATATAAGAGCACTTTTTACTTTTCTTTCCAAATCAATATTATGCAGTGTATAGATAGTAGTATCAATAGCAATAATTAAAGCAATGCACAAAACACCATACACAATAGAGACACAAAATTTTAACGTGGTTCACCCAAATATGGCTACCTCCATGGAGAAAATATTTCTTCTAAATATTTCTCAAATAATCTCTTGGGAATCCTTCCCAATTACAATGTTTATGGACCTCTTTCCAAAGGAGATGATGATTCCCTAAATCTGGTTTGTGGATCTCTATCCACAGGAGAACTCCTTCTCTGTTGTAGCTAGTGATCCTCTAGAATATGCTACCTCCACTACACTGATTGTGGATATCTCTCCACTTGAATACTCTTGTCCTCACTCAGAAGACCTATCCTCAATGTCCTGGCTGATGGATCTCTATCCATTGGAGACTCTGTCCTCTCTGCTCTGTCACCTCCAAAGCTCTATCTCAATACTATACTAAACATGGCCTAGTCAGTCTAGCACAACTCTGCTCAATCTCTTACACTAAACACAATACATTTGGTCTAGCACAAATATGCTCAACTCTTGCACTAAACACAGTCCAGTCGGTCTAGCACAAGTCCACTCAAATCTGTACTAAACATAGTCCAGTCGATCTAGCACAAATCTTCTCAATAGGTCCACTCAGAACCTACTCAAATCTACTCAATAGGCCCACTCAGAACCTATCCAAATCTTCTCAATAGATCCAAACAGAACCTATTCAAATCTATTCAATAGGTCCACATAGAACCTGTCCAAATCTGCTCAACAGGTCCACATAGAACCTGTCCAAATCTGCTCAACAGGTCCACACAGAACTTGTCCAAATATTCTTAATAGGTCCACACAGAACCTGTCCAAATCTGCTCAACAGGTCCACACAAAAACTATCCAAATATTCTCAACAAGTCCGCACAAAACCTGTCCAAATCTGCTCAACAGGTCCACATAGAACCTGTCCAAATTTGCTCAACAAGCTCACACAGAACTTGTCCAAATCTGCTCAATAAGTTCTCTCTAGGACTTGCTCAAATCTGTATTGTAAGCTTCCACAAAAGCTCACACAAAAACAGTCCATAAGTCTTCTCAAAGACTTACCTCAAATCTGCTTAACAAGTCCATACAGAACTTGTCCAATCTCATAGAAACATAAATAGAATTGGTATAGACTCAATATGTTCTATACTCAATACTCAATCACTTTCTCAACTCAATCTCATAGAAGCATAAAGAGAATTGTTAGAGACTCAATATGTTCTATTCTCAAAACTCAATCTCAACTCAAATCAATCTCATAGAAGCATAAAGAGAATTGTTAGAGACTCAATATTTTCTATTCTCAAAACTCAATCTCAACTCAAATTAGAATATAGAATAGTTTGTTTTATGGAACTTGATCAATAACTTCATACTTCCACTTGACTAGGTTCAATCAACTCTACTCAACCAATCACTTCAAGAAACAACTCTTGCTCACAAATCCTAGTCCAAGCATGTATCATCCAACTCAAAATATTTCCAACAATGCTTAATAACAAATCTCACATAACAATGATACTCATGATCTTTTCAAACCCTAGTTCAAGTTCTTTGCATAACAACTCACTTCAACAACCATGCTCATCAAACATTCTTCACATAACAATGATACTCATGATCTTTTGAAACCCTAACTTCGGTTCCTCACACAACCAATGGCTTCAACAACAATGCTTATAAAACAAGGCTTCAATCACAACTCTCAATTCAGAAAACCTTGAAGCATTAACTCAAACACTTCACTCAACCAATGGTCTCAACAACAATGCTAATAAAACAATGTTTTAATCTAAACTCTCAAATCAGAAAACCTTGGAGCAATAACTCAACCACTTTTGAAAAGGAAACCCTAATCAAGTCCTTTTCACTCCTAACTTAATTTTCAATAAAGCAAATCAAACAAGTCAACCAAAGAAGAATTTTCCCATACCTTTTTGAATGTCAAGTAGTTGACCTCACAAATTTGCCACACTCACAATTACTTATTTGCCAATATCAATAAGGGTTAGAGGATAATTTTCTTCAACAAAACATATCACAAAAATAATATCAAAATTACACCTTATCACTCCAACATAAATAATAATCAATATCCTCACAATAGTCACAAAAACCCTTAATTCAAAATAACATACTACCAACAAAGTCTTAAACTTTCAATATTCCACAATAGCAATTTTAAGACTTTAAATATAACACAGAATTCTCCTTATAACTCCTAAAGATAATTCTCAACTACCACAACTTTATTACAAAGCAACCTTTCCAAATTTCAACCACTAAACAACCTTATACCTCCAACTTAGGCATTTAATTAAAATTAAAATCAAAATATTACCTTTGCCTTTGGAGAGTTTCAAACTCTCAACGCAGCCCACTCTAACGTCTCAATCGCGGTGCCAATAACCACATGAGCTACACACTCATTGTAGATAGGTGAAGCACCACGTGCTTCAAAAACTTTATCCCCTCCTTATTCGTAAAATGTGCACCTCACGATTGGCACTTTCAACACACCTGCCAAGAACTTCCGTCGAGACTCGAATGTTGGCCTCCTTGCACACAAAACATAAGCCGCAGCCCTCTTGCCACTAGGCCAAGGTGCCTAGTTGGCTTCCAACTATTTGACGTTGTCCCTTTTGTTTCTTTCACTGGCAATTCAAACTTAAAATTTGCACATCCATTTCATGAGCTCTGCATTAATTAATTTGTATGATATCTTTTCAATCGAGCAAGGATAATCTTAATGCCCTTTGGGCATAGGTTTAAATATTAATCTTCCTCCTTTGCTTTAGAATGTCGGCGCTTCAAAATGCAATTAACCCACATGACGTCGGTGAGGATAAACTTTTGTAACATGCTTCGAATATTTAAATTCTAACACCCATCTTTGGGTGTAGTAAAATATTATTATTATTATTTTACTTTGGGCTTTTTTCACCACCTTACTTAATATTATAATAACACATATTATAATATTATATCCTTTGATAAAGTACCTTTAATATTTATTTATTAAATTTCAATTCACACTAAATTTAAATCATTTATAAAATAAATATTATAACTCATTTTTAACTTTTGTCTTTTGCACTGTTTCACTTGATCTTTGAGCTTCTTCCCGGATATCAAATAACCATTTTTATCCCCTTTATTTCCTGCTGAAATCTTTGGTATTAATGATGACTTCATTTGGTGACATCAATGACAACTTTGACTTAGGGACTCAAAATGTCCAACATCCCCTAGATGATCAAGAACCAAAGACAATTTCAACCCATATTCCTATGACAGTAGAGCAGTAAGGTGAGAATAGGTTGATATTTAGTTTTTTTTATATTTTGGTATCACATTTATAGTTTTTGCAAGATTTGCTTTTGGTATCTTTTACATAAATTTGGTGCCTAATATCAGTAGGCCCCTTTGATGCTACTAACTAGTTATTATTGGTTGTGTGTAGGTATTTCATAGTTGCAGGCACGCTAGGATGGTTGAGCTCACCCAAATATACCAAAACCCATCTAACATTCGAGTGTGACAAGAGGAAAATATTGAAGGCACCAACTATTTCACTTATTGTAGAAGAGGGTTTTCTCATCCTAGGGACTTGATTTGTAAATCCCCAAAGGGTATTTTGTAAAAAAAAAGTTGCGTAATAAATATTATCTTTCTTTTGCATATATGTATGGTGCTTTTTCTATTGTTACATAAATGGTGATCATGGTGGGACCCCACTTCAACCTCACCTTGGCATTTCTAGTTCTTTTTCTTAGGTAGTATTTTAAGCATATCTTTTTGTTGTCCTTCATTTTGGTTTATGCTTTGGGTGAGTGTTCTTTTTAATTGTTCTTTTTAATCATTTTTGTTATTTTTAATCAGTGTTGGTTTTTATATTATTTTTAATCATTTTGTTATTTTTTGGCTATCGAACAAGTCCTAATTGCCACTAAAATTGTCATAGCACACTAGATCAAGATCCATATGATAGGTCTCTCACATCCTGCGTATAGTTTTAGCACACCAAATTGAGACCCATCTAGCAGATCTCTCACATTCTACATAGTCACAACACACCAGATCGAAACCCATCTGGTAGGTCTCCCACTCCTTGTGCACAGTCACAACCATCTGACTCCTAGATGGTCTCCAACCTTGATCATCCAATCCCTAGATGACCATACACTAAATCTATTTACTTGATACATGCATTAGATCTTGTCACACAGGCTCAATATTGCTCAAAATCTCATATTTTGTAGTCTATTGTTTTCTTTATTACAATTGTCTCTCTTCTTCTTGTAGTGATTTTCTCTAGGAATTTAAATTTTTCATCATTTTCTTCTTTTTCATACAACTTCTTCTATTAACTCTATTTTGTGTTGTTGCATAGACAAAATTAGGTGTCTATCACCCAAAAGACACCAAATACCAAAATCATTAGACACAATTACACAAAAGGGCTCTCACGCATGACCGTCTAATGGTTAGACGATCTCAACCTTGGGCCATTCGAGACATAGATGATCATAGTTATTGAAACACAAGGTATCGTAGACTTAGATCTGCACATCCTAACAACCTCCAACACAATGTAGGCTTACAAGTCATAAGCTTTTCTTTTATTTCTTTAGTTTAAATCAATATCATTCTCTTTGTTTATTATTTTCTTAGTATATATGCTTTCCATACCTTAGTTTAGATGTCATCTTCTTCCTAACTTAGGTATTTATTTTCCTTAAGCATAGCTACATTATTTTATATAGCATAGATTCTCTTCTTCTTTATATGCACTTCTAATTCCTCTAGCATAGTTTATTTCCTCCCTTGCATAAATAAGCTTCCTTCCCTTAGAATAGCCTCCTCTTCTTTTCCTCATCATAGTGGCTTAAATATTTTTAGCACAACTTGTTTTTCAATTTCATAAATTAGTTTACCTTTTTCATTTCATAAATTAGTTTGTATTTTCATTTCTATAGGATAGCTTGCCTTTAAATTCTATAGCATAGTTTATCTTTACATTTTCATGGATTAGTTTACCTTTTTAATTTTCCTAGAGTATCTTGTCATTTTATTCTTTTTTAGATTAGCTTTATCTCTCCATGTTTTAGATTATTTTGTCTATTATTTTTGTAGGTTAGCCTCCCTTCTTGTTATAATAACATAGTTTATACCTTCTAATTTATACCCTAGCTTGTCATCTCATTTTTTTTAGCATAGTTGTTTTCCAACCTCAGCATAGTTGTTTTTCTAGCATAAGTAGTGTTGTCCTTATAGGCTAGTTGTTTGTTATAGTGTAGGTGGTATTTCTTCTTCTAATTATTTTATCCTCCCAATTAGTTGTTTCTTGACTTTCTTATCCTCCATTTTATCTTTGCAGCTTCTATGTTCGATCTTTGGAGTCACGGGTAGGTCATAATCGAGCTCGTCCAATTTCAAGATGGTTTACAACTATGACCGTCTAGGTCCTGAACGATCTCTATCCATTCCTTGTTCTATGTTTTCTCTTAGATTTGGTTCTTTCTTGGATGTCCTTTTTATCCGCTTCTTTTAATTTCTTACTTTTCCTATCGTAAGCATAGTCATATTAGAATAGTTGTTACTTTTCCTATCACAAGTGTAGTCACATTAGAATAGTTGTTACTTTTCCTATCACAGGAACAATCACATTAAAATAGTTGTTGCTTCTTTAGTCACAAATAACTATCACATTAGAATAGTTTCTTTTAAGCGTAGTCATATTTATTTTTATTAGAATAGTTATTACAAAAAAATCACAATCAAACAAAATCAACAACACAAATCAATCACACACCTGCATTTTGCATTTCATAAAATTTTGTGAGGAAAACCAACTGGTGATATTGGACTTCATTCCCAACCATCGATTGTTCCCTTAGCCACCATTGCATAGTATGCATAGTTTCCTAGATTTCATCATCGAGAAAGTGGTTACCCTTGGGACTAGCTTGGGGTAATCTAAGGTTAGACACCCTACGTTCATGGGACTTAATAATTAGTGAACTCATAGCTACCATTTTTGTCCAACCCTAACCAAGGGTGAAGTGAAAATTGTATGGGCCAATAGCAATACTTAGACAGCATGACCTCTCTTAAGAGGTCATTTTTGTTCCCCTTAGGATACTTGGATCCAATTCCCATTCCTAGCAAGCGTTTTCTGTCATTTATGCATCATTTATTACAAGAGGGATGAGCATATACATATCCTCATAGACTCCACTACATCCATCCCTTGTAGATTCTAGGCTTAGGATATATCAAACATACAACCCAAAAAAAACAAAAAAATGAAAACAAAATGACAACCAACAAAACAAAATCACCATCGTTCGACCTTCGAAAAATCGTATCCCATCACCATCCAAACCTTGGATGATCGTATTTCATAGTTATTCAAACCTAAGACAATCAAATCCCATAGTTATCCTAATAATTCCAAAGTCATTCAATTGAAACATCAAGTCTCAAATCCATTATTTTTTGTTTGTTTGATTGTTTGTATAGTTAGTTGTTTTAACTATTCCAATACCATCTAAGCCATCATTCAAAACCTTTGAAACCATGCCAAACCAATATCTTCATCATTCTCTTTATTATTTTTAGCCTATGGTTGTAACTCAAAATCAAGCTAGGGCCCAAGCCCAAGCCCAACCTCCAACTCCCATGGACTATTTCATCCAATCCTCCCATCCTTCGACCGTTCCTCCAACCCATCCAGGGGAAGCCTCACAAGTATACCACAATATCTTGTCCAACAAACCTCCTCATCACACTCCTTACCCACCTAACATACATCTCATCAAACATGATAATAGTTTGATACATTGTGTCATCCATACCTAGCTTCCTAAATCCCCTAGCACTGAAACTCCCTTATTTCCCACTGATCCTAATGTCACACTCATCGACTCAAATTTTGCACAAGCCCTACATAGTTCCACTTTTTTTATCCTCCCCAACCTCCATCTCATTATCAAGATCCTTCTTCATCCCATCCTCCTTGACCTAGTTTGCCTAACCCATCATTGCCTCTACTATGCATTCCCACACATGTGAATTGTTCTTATGCCTAAGAGCAATTTTACGTTCCAACCTTACACATTCTATCCACAACCATTCCCATTTTAGACATCCAATCCATCACAACTAAATCCCCTTGGTGAACTCTTGCCTATGATTATGTTTACATTTACCCAACCCAAGGATCTCACACATATTCCACTCATCCAATAATCAGCAATGTGTTAGTAGACACCAACCCAAATTGCCCATCTTCTTCCAACCTTACCTCTTCATCGTAAATCCAACTTGCTTCCACACCCTCTTCTTACAATCCTCCTGACCCAAACCAATATCATCAGACCCAACTCAAATTTGCTTCTCATCTTTACACTTTTACTCCTCCCACTTCCTTCCACCTTCCTAACCCTTAAGAATCTGCTTCTCCTAATGTCATTCTCTCTTTTACAAATTACCCTTATTTCACAACCATCTATTTTTTTGGCACACCTATTGTATAGCCTTATGCTTATTATCCTCTTAATCCTCCTCTTAATTCTTCAATTCCAATCCCCTATTTTACTTGTTCTTCTTCATGGTAAGTGCTCGCTAGCAATTTTCAACAACACTCTCATCCTACATACAACACCCATATTTCTCAATAATCTTCTTAAGTATTGGATTCCCAATTTCATCCATTCTCTCAAGGTTCATTCTTTACTCAAGCCCCATCATGGGTCTCACACCCACCTATAGTTCATAACCCACAATTCACTCTTCAAATTTTTCATCAATGGCCATCGACACTGTCACAAAATCCCTCTACAACTAATTACCAACAACCTCCCAATAACCATCAACCAATACATAATAAATACCAACCACATCTTGATCAATATAAATACCCTTCAAATTCACATCAACTGACATATCCAACTCAATACCAATCACCTCCTAACCAGTATCATTTTACCTCAAACCAATACCAACCTTACCAAATCAACACCATTCTTCTCAAAACCAATACCAATCATCTTTCACATCTAAACAATCCCCTTTGGATTATAAGGTTACCCCTAAAAACCCTCATATGCAACAATATGAACAACAATCGTCTAAATATCAATAATATACTTAGCAACACTCAACCAGTCCCAACAACCTCCTTCATATCAGCAACCTCTAAACTATCACTGCCTTCAAAACATGCAAACACCAACAATCCACCTCATCATTCAACTCAATATCCCTCTTTCACTTTCCAAATTCTCCACATACCGGCCACCTATCAAAACCAATAGACTCATCCTCAATCTCATCCCCATTATTCATATCCCTCCCTTGAATCTACTCCTTTTGCCCCTTCAACTCCACCTTCCTCGATCCCTCAAGCCTTAGTGGATAAATTCCAAATGTTGGCTAATTGAGTCAATACCTTAGAATTACAGGACACTAGTACGAGGTATCAAAATCCCACCCTCAACCAACTTACAATCATCCTATCCATCCTTCAGTACCTACACCACCATGCCCTCCATATTTTGATCCAAATTTTAACAAATTCAAGGGAAAATAAGATCCCCAAGAGCATGTCAACACTTTCATCAATACATGTTATTCTATCAGTTAAAATGACCCTCTCATGCTTAGGATATTTTTGTTATCTCTTGGGAGGGTGCCTTGGATTGGTATAACCACTTGCCTAGACAAAGCCTTTATAACTTTGAGTAATTGACCAATATCTTATTGGAACTCTTCGCTCTAATAAAATCACATTAATGGATCTCATCAATATCTACCAATTTGATGATGAGACTTTTTTGTATTATGGTAATCAGTGGAGATTTATAGTAACTAAATTACCATTCTCTATCTTCATCACTAAGCTAACTCGAATGTTCACTCAAAATTGTTCAAAACTCATATCTCTATTGCTACAAATCTAGAAATATTGTACTCTTGAGAAAGCCATAGTGTAGGCTAAAATTATTGAAGATATTAAAATCCAATAAGGTGAGATCAAGCTTCAAAATAAATAGTGGTCAAACAAGAACTACAAGGACAATAACAATACTCCATCCAAGCCAACTCAAGTTAATCAAATTGTCTTGAATAGCCCAATCATACCTAACCAACCACTTCATCCTCCACCTCAGCCTCAACCTCCACCTCAACAACCCTACTATCAACCCCAATAATCTTAGTACTCACCTCCACAACCTCCCTATCAAGCTAAATTGCAATCATACGAGGCTATGCCACTTCCTCCCCAACTCCAAAATTCTACCCAACCCACCAACCATCCTAGGTTCCCTCCTTGACCTCCTCGTACTTTCATCCCACTTTTTGAGCCTTTGTCAACAATTTTCCAAAAACTCTATGAGGTGCAAGTGATATTCTTGCTTGAAATTAAACCAGACGATCCAATCAAACCCAAATCCAAAGAGTACAAGGAGTATCACTTTTATGTTTTCCATTGGTATAGGGGCCATGACATTAATGATTGTATTTGATTTAAACACTTGGTGTAGGATCTAATAAAAAGAGGGTTATTATCATTGACAATCCTTTGGCTCCTCCTAATCAAAATCTTGGCATCTATCAGAACCCACTACCACGACATGGGATAATCTAACCCAATAATTGGACATCAACTTTGATCATCCCACCAAGTCAAGTTAACCATGTCACTAATGTCCCATATTAGCAAGGTTTTTTTGGTATGATCCATATGGTCACTAGAAACCAAAGATATCATGATCAACCAGCACAACCCAATGGTCCCCCTAATATGCCTTCCTTATCAACTTTGCTACCACTAGTAGTGCAATATATGCCTCCTCAACCAAGTTTGATCCTTCATCTTAAAAGTAGGTTAACTCATTGTCTTAAAATGGCATAAATAAAATGGTCAATCTATGAGCTCATTCAACAGTCTCCTCCACACCAATAGGTCCTTATGGATATCCTAAATTCCATAGAGCTGAAAACTCATGACCCCAATGCCTTCACAAATTTTGTGGAAAGTTTCCAAACTTGCATGTCATCAGGTATCACATTTTATAATCATAAAATCAAGACCATCATGATGGAAGGACTGAATCCTCCTTTGCACATCATGGCTTGTATGGATGGCAAGATGTTCAAACAAGTTTTGGTTGACATAGGCTCCTCCATTAATATCATCACCTCCGCTACACTTAAACATCTTAACCTCCCACCTTCTCATCTAATTATGTCCACCTTCACTTTGTGGGCCTTCAATGAGGTCCTATGCTCAATGCTTGAAACTGTTGTTCTCCCTATTAAATTCAGGGTTAAAACCATCCATATTATTCTTTAAGGAGAGATACAATATAAGGTGCTTCTATAGACCATGGATAAAAGACATGGGATACATATCCTCAATATTGCATCATTACCTCAAATATGTTTTTGAGGGTCACATTCACCACTTCCAGCTAACGATGAACCATTCAATAACTATCACATGGTCACACACCCGCATGAGTCTCCCTTACCATTTGCACACTTTGCCCTTACCCCTACTCTATTAATACCACTTTTCCCACCTAATCCTCATAATTATCCCCCATCTACTTATCACACCGCTTCCAATTCTAACTCAATGCATCCTTCATATTTATTCTGGGTTTTGTAGGTCAAAATCGGCTACATATATACTTAGCCAACATTTTAAAAAATTTGACTAAGTATAGAGAACGCAAAAAAAAAAATGTTGAAAGTTGACTGAAATAGAGAAGCACTAAAAACAGCTAGAATTTGAGAAGTCGGACAAGCTGAGATTTCTTGTTCCTTTGTATTCATCGCACAAGTCTGAAGGGTATATAAAACAGAAAAGCGTCGAAAAGGAGTAAAAATAAAGAAGCACTGAAAAGGGCTGAATTGAAGGAGGGAAAATTGTGCTTTCTTATCTACTTGTATTTGAAGCACAAATCTGAAAAGCGTTGAAAGCTATCCAAAATAGAGAAGTGCTAGAAATCGGCCAAAATAAAGAAGTCGGGTGAGCTACGATTATTTTTTACCTTTGTATTGAGCACACAAACAAAAAAACACTAAAAAGTGTCCAAAATAGAGAAGCGTTGTAAATAACCCAAATTGGAGAAATTTTGGTGAGCCACGCTTTCTCGTCCGCTTTGTATTCAGTGCATAAATAAGAAAGCACTAAGAAACACAAAAGCGCTAGAAATTGGCCGAGACAGAGAAGCACTAAAAAATGAGCAAATCAGAGAAAGTGGATAAAGGGTTGGTAAGGCATGACTTTAGGTTCCTTTGTAAGCACCACATAAACTAAAAAATACCAAAAATAGAAAAGCACAAGAAAATGCAAAAAACTAAGAAAATGCTTGAAGTTGCGATTCTCCAACTCCTTTGTTATAGCGCGTAAAACTAAAAAGCGTTGAGAAACATAAAAGTGCTAGAAAAAGGCAAATGGAAAAAAATGACCAAAGGGTGAAAAGTTGTGATTCTTTATCCTCTTCACTATCGTCACACAAATTTGAAATAACTTTATACATGGTCAACCACAGTCATTTGATTTTCAAATCTATGATGGATATCAAGCCCCTTTCCGTCATGCAGATTTTTGGTAAATTTTTATGCGTGCAAAGCAAATAATAGGGGAGATTTAAAATTGGATGCCATAGAATCCGAAATGTTGTTACCCATCCAAAAACTTCTAGAATATTCTGATGAAATAGAATTAATTGCAAATCAGTGGATGATAATGGATTACAAGAACCATTGATGGAAACAAAGGCCTTAGGTTGAAAGTCGGTTGTAACAAATCAAAAACTGGCAGGCACCATGAATGGTGAGTGACCACAAAAATAAAGAAAATCAAAATCTCTATAACGCTTAGAAAGGAATATCATTGTAAAATCTATAAATAAAGGCAACGACCTCCTTTCAAAAGATCAACTCTAAAGTGTTTGCTTGCTCTATTGTGTATATTCTCTGCAAATTGATGAATGAAGCATTACAAGGGATGTTTACCTTGAACTTGCACCTGTGTTGAATGACTGATATAATTCCATGAAATTATCTCTTCCTTTGTTGTTATGGTTAGTATATTTTGTTAATTTGAATAGCTAACTTAGAGTAGATTGAGATAATTAGTTTCTGCATACATGCTTTTCAAGAATTCTATTTTTGTTAGTCAAGGCATTGATATTATTCGATTAATTTGTATAATTAATGCTTTAGATGTTTGGAATGATTTTGTGAGCATGCAAAAGGCCATTAATATTATAATATCAGAGTTTTGAATGTTGTTAGTCCCAAATGTTGCTTCTAAAATCTTAATTTTTAGGAATACTTTGTGGATGTCTATTTTGTTAGCTTCACCTGTCCATATTTTTTTCATACATTTCTAACCCTACCATTTCTATCATTGGCTAAATAGATTCAACATCCATTGAGTTGACAAGGTATACTAGCTTTTTTTGGAGGTTGAATCAAAGCAATTTGATTTTTCCAATGTTTAGGTTGGGTTGTGATTAGCGGGTGCTCGCCTTTAAATTCTTCAATATGATGATCACATTTCTAGAATTGGCTAGATGACAAACTATACTACAACAATTTTTGGCACACTCGGTGGGACCAACTCCACTATACATATCTTTTATGTTTTATTAAGAGGAATCAAGATTTAGTGAATTATTTTGACCTCATAAGCGGAGAGAGTAAATTCACCTTGCGATTCCCTGAGAATAAGATCCAGTAATACCTTAGTCCTAACTGTTATACTTTCCTGTTTACTAGAAGTGCCACTAAGAAAGGTGATCAACCTACCAATTTTTATGAACTATTCTCAAAATCTAGGTATCCGAGATATTCATCTTTTGAAACCTCCGTAGAAAAATACCAAACATCACCCTCTACTTTAGATTCTTCTAGTACCCAATATGACATGGTCGAAGAATGGGATGAAGCTCAACATAAATATCCAGATTGGAATGCTCAAATCCCACTATCTTTTCAAGCTTCACATGATATCCCTCAAGCTACTATTAAAGTCATACCTACTTATGATGGGTACTGGGAGAATGACATATGAACATTTCTAAGATGTGATCTCAATGGTCATCGTTCATAATATTAGGCATGAATATGTCATTGTAAAGTTGTTGGTTCTTTTCTTCAAGGGTAAAATATTGCATTGGTTTAGAACCTTAGAAAATGGCTCTATCAAAATTTGGGCTGACTTAGCTAGTCCTTTTATGAAAGAGTTTAATGAGTCTGTGGATCCATTCTCACTCCTAACCTAGTTTATGGTCATTCAAATACATCCTCAAGAGTCAGTATCAAATTTTAACCTTATGTTTAGTAGAACTTGGAAAAGGATCCCTAATGAATTCAGACCAACTTCTCCCTTGGCTTACAGGTATTATATCAGAGCTTTAGGACTATATAAACCCATTAATATAGAATAACCATATTCCCCTATGTTTATCAAATAGTGTTTCATGTTGAAGATATCTTGATTTCAGTAGGAATATTACCTCCCAAACATGTTACTCCATACACTCTTGAAATCACACAACAGCCTTTAGCCTCATCCTTTCCCACCATGAATCCTTCTCCACTTGCAACTCATCTTCCCGTAGCAAATCCACAACCTCCTAAATTGTCCATTGTTGTACCTTTCCCTCCTCTTCCATCTCAACCACCTCAGGAATATTTAGTGCTTCTTGATATTCAAAACTCTTTAAAGACTATTAGCAACAAGGTCAATGCTATAGAAAAAGGAGAGGTTGAGAGATCTCAACAAAGGATATTTTCTCACATCAATAGAGATCAAAATATTAGATCAAGTAACAAAGTAGGGCCAAGAGTTAACGCTTATCAAGAAGGATATGATTCAAATCTTGAAACTAATTTGGTTAATGTTTGGTGCTTATTCTACAATGTTCTGCATGACCCTGATTCATGTTACATGTATCAACATCATGTCCAGAAAGCAAAGGTAAAAGTACACCAAAGTAGACTTACAAAGATAAAGAACAATTAGGTTCTAAAGAGGAAGTGAGAGAAAATTTGCATATATATATTTTTACTAAGAGATAGAGGATCGAAGTTACACAACAATATAAGTGAAGATTTGGATAAATGGATAAAAAAGAAGAGAAATCCTTTGGAAAAGCCTAAATTTAATATAATAGAGGAACTTAAAAGGACTCCATCTAGAGTAAGTCTCTATGATACTCTTTTCCTCCCTAGTTAGATTGATTTATTAAAAGCATATCTTAACATTAAATCACAAGGAAAAGAGATGACCACTATGCTTAACCAGCCTCATGACCAGGAAAAGATGTCCTCTACCACTCTAAAAAAAATCTCCTCCATTCTATATTTCTTTAAGAATGGAGGAATGGATAGTCCATAATTGCATAATCAATTTTGGAGCTTCTACCACTATTATGCCTAAGGTTGTTTGTGATGAAATGGAGATGGAATATACCCACTCTTATCAAGGAGTCTTACAGCTAGATGGTACCCCAATGAAGACTGTGGGAGTGGTGAAAGACATGCTAATAAAATTGCATAGAGCTCCTGAGGTCACTATTGTGCAATAAATCGTATTAGTAGATCTTGAGCCCTACTTTGAACTATGTCTTTCTAGAGAATTCACTTCCAATTTGGGAGGATACATGTATTTGGACTACTTTTTGATGCGAAAAATGGCATCGGGCGAGCGAGTGGCATGTGCGATGGTTTTTGACCAACATTGAACGATTGCTTGGACCAAGAGGGGTGAAGGTTGTCGATCTTTAGAGGAGGTCATATCTTAAGGTTCTAGCTAACTATACCATAAAGAAAAAACGAGGGAAAGGGTGTAAGAGAAAAAGCAAATGAGGTCATAGTTGAAATTGACAAGGATAGAATATAGCCACATCAAGACACACTCCTCCACCATCACTGATGCAAACAACAACAAACCACCTAATAGATCAACTCGCCCTACCTGTCACTTCTCCTTCAGCTCAATGTGCAGAAGCAAATTCTAGAACTAGCAAGGAAGGTGCATGAAATCTAGAAAGCAAAATTATAGCACTTCCACTCGATTGGCTTTAGCAAAAATAAACCCCAATGTCCAATGGCAAATGCAAATTCCAAAACCACCCAGTCAAACCCACAAAATCTAGATAGCAAAATTAAGAATATTGACTTAGATAGCCATAGCAAAAATAAATGCTCATGCAAAGGAAAAAAGATAAAGACAAACAAATTGAGAGACCAAACAGTGATTGCTATTATTTACAAGTGACGGTAGATTACATATGAATTTTAAAGGCCATAGATCCACCCTTTGGAATGGTAGGTATTCCACTATTTATAGAGAATTTTATATTGGATTCAAATTACAATATTAATGGCATTAGGCAGGAGGATATTCTAGAATGATTAGAAAATCTAACGCTACTTTGTCTCAAGGGGATGGCGGTCATCTGAAAGAAGATCAGGTACTTGTGCATAGATCCAGGCCCTAGATCAATATGATAGCCTCTTAAATTCCCATGAGCTCTACCTTTTCATACTGTAGAAAGATCAGGAGTTAGCCACCTCTGAAATTATGCACTTTTGAAATTTCTTTCCTTCATGCCCATTGGCCTGCGTTGGGCAGTCGAGATCATTAATGCTCAATCCTAGGGATCCTCGAATATTTTACCCTATTGCATAGTGATATCGACTTTGGATAGACTTTTTAGGATGCTTTTCTTGCATCAGCCTCCCAGTTTTCCATCCATTATATTCTGATATAGATAGAAGATCGGATCTTGAACCTTTAATGCTTTCTTACCAAAGTTCCATCTAGCTTAGCAGATGGGAACTTGGGACTTGTGATCTTCTTTTCCTAGTTTGATATTTTTGCCTAGGGAATTTGAGGTTCCAATCCTCTATCCAAGGGTGGACAGGAGTTTTAGAATCTTATTTTGAGCACTCTCTTGCCTATTTTTTTGTCTGTTCATCAAAATTCATTGCAGCCATCAACGCCTCAAAATTGGTTGGTCCCTGTATGAAATCATCCTATAAAGTGGGTGAGAAGAAATAAAATTTCAACCACAATCATGGTGGCTCACAGGGGCTTTTCCTTCTAAGGGAAAGGACCTAGAGAATGACTAGTTTTGAATCATATAAGATATACAAATGAGGGAAGGAAGAGGGAGGGGATAGTGAAAGCATATAAACAAAGACAACCCATAGGGACTAAGAGAAACATGAGGAAGATGGTAAGATATAAGATATACAAATGTACATCTAGAGATGGTATACATGGTAGGTGTTGTATAGCGGTGAAGGAAGCAGCAACGATTAAAAATGGGGAGGAAAATGTAGAATCATCTGAAGATGTTTTTCCTGCTTAGAGTAGGAGTTTCTCTACCCATATAGCCTCTTGAAATATTTGAGGGAATCTCCCTTCCCCATATTGATATAATAGGAGACTTATATTCGAGCCAAGAGCTCAGATATAATACAAGAGAGCCTAGGTAGAGGTCGGTTGGTATTCAAAGGGGATCCTTTCCTAGCTTCTTTTGAATCATATGTTGAAATCTATGATAGATTCAAAAGGGGTCCTCTTGATGTATGAAAGATGCATCAAGAGTTGGAAAGGATCTAAGGATCCATCAAATGTATCGATCAGAGCTCCCACCAGTGTTGGAAATAAAGCTAGTAAAAGGAGCAAAAAGGAATAAAAAAGGAAAAAAAAATGTTTCAACGGTAAGCTTTGGATCTTACCCATTTTACCTCCTTGGATGGCAGTTGACAGGGCAGGTAAGTTTGACTTGGACAGTAGCTGACTGGGCAGAATTGAACGGCAAGGGCTGCAAGGCGAACCAACTCATTTTTCCTTTCTCTTTTCCTCCCTATTTCTTCTATTTCCCTAACTTCCCTATATTCCCTAAGTTCATTTATTTTTACAAGTATAAATACCAATGTAACCTATTATTCCTAAGGTTGAATACAATATTAATTTCTTATTTTTCACTCCTAATTTCTCTCAAACCACATCTGGTATCAGAGTCGAAGCCGATAGGGCATGAGGATCGAGGCGAGGGAAGCCCAAGGATCGAGGAGAGAGAAGCCTATAGCACACAGCTCATAGCGAGGTCAAGGTGGGGCCCGTAGTATGTAGCTCACGGTGAGAGAAGCCTGAAGCATGTGGATCAAGGCAAAGTCTTGAGCAAGCCAGCACAGCAAGCATGCGGAGATATGAGCGATGCAGGAGAACCAATTAGAGAGTGACATGTGGTGAGAGGAGAACAAGACCCACGCTGACTGGATGACTCAAAAGCTGACATAGACAGATAATATGGTAGCAAAGGGAGGAGCAACGTGGCGAGGAACGATTGGCTAATCGAAGGCAAAAGGGGCGATCATTGATTGCTCGAAGGTAATCATTTCAAAAGGCACGCGCCCAAGGTTATAAACCCTTGCATTGCCTCCATCCTACTGAATGTGGGATTATTGTTTTTTTTTCTTTGCAATCGATGACAAGAGCTTGTTAAATACAAAACCCTCCTCCTCCATACTCAGTTGTGGGCGTAGCTCTAGCAGCTAAGGTGCAGCGCTTGTGATCTAGGTGTCACGGGTTCAAATCCTGTTGGGCACTATTTTGCTTTGTTTTTTTTTAAATCGCCTGGAAATCATAGTTGAAAAGGATCGCGGATCCTTTGAGTTTTAAATTAAACTTCGTGGCGCATTGGTCTAAGGTTTTGTGACTATCAAGAGGTCACGGGTTCGAATGGGTTGGAGAAAAATTTTGTTTAAATTTTTTTTATTATTTAAACTTCAAAAATTTAAAATTATTAAATATTAATTTAATAAAAATTAATATATAATTATTTTAAAACTTATGTTTTAATGATTATAAAATTATTTTTTTATTAAATATGAATATTTAATGTTTTTAATAAGTTTAAATTTGTAAATTTTGTTGTAAAAGCCTTGAAGGCTTAATATTGTCATCCACAAAGAGATTGTACATTTCACTTTTTTGTGAAATACTCGGAGATTGAAAGAGAAATTGATAACTTTCCTAAGAGGAAAGAGTGTGTAATAAGCCTAAGAGGCTTAGTATTTTGTAAAAGGCATTTGATGATCAGACCTAATGGGTGTTATCATGCCTTATGTGCAATTCTAGCAAGAGAAGGTGCAGAAATATTTGATGAAAAGGTAAGAGGTTATGGACTCAACATTGTGTTTAGTCAACTTCAAAATGTAGTAATCACACATCAAAGGCATCCTCACTCAGGGTACAAAGCGGATTTTGAAGATATTTCATTTATAATTCAATTTGAACAATCAGAATCCATCCAAGCTACACGATAAGAATCAGAGTACACACACTACAACATTTTAGTGGAAATCCTAGAACCACCATCATCGAAAATCATACCAATAAGTGACGACGAAGAAGAAGTGGAAGATAACTTTGCAAATCAAGAGATCGCATCCCCACATCAAAAGGAGCAAGCAGTCAATGATAGAGTAGAACAAGTCAGATTTTACTTAAATTTGTAATCTCTTCCTTCTTCCTTCTTCTTCTTTCTTTCATTTAGCAAAGTACTTTTGTAACCATGAAATAAAGAGAGTTTTTTGGTAACTATGGCCTCACACAATAGCTTACCTATCCCAGAATTTAACGGTTATGACTATGATTACTGGTCTATAAATATGAAGACACTGCTCATAGGAAGAGGTTTGTGGGACATCATAGAGGAAGGCTATATAGAACCCACAGACTGGACCACACTTAATGCAACAGATAAGAAAACTTGAAAAGAAGAGAAAAATAGCAACTCATCTACTCTTTCTCATCTCCAAGCCGCATTGGAGAAAAGCATATTTCTTAAAATTTCTGCTTGTATGACTGCTCAAGACGCATGGAAAGCATTGAGTGATGGATTCCAAGGTAGTAATCAAGTGAAGCAAGTAAGGCTTCAAACACTGAAGAGATATTTTGAAAATATTCGAATGAAATATGATGAAAAAGTCGATGATTATTGTGTTAGAGTAAAAGCAATAGTAGATAAAATGGTTACACTAGGCGAAGCAATAAATCTTGAGATAATTGTAACAAAAAAGTTGCGAACACTTACACATAAATGGAACCATATTGCCATAATTATAGAAGAATCCAAAGATTTTTCCCTTTTAACATTTGATGCATTAATCGGATCATTAATGTCACATGAATAAAGGTTTCCTGAAACTCCTTCAACTAGCTACGGAGGCGATGATAAGGCATTCACTTCCAATGAAAACAATGGAAGAGGATGGGGAAGATGTCAAGGCAGAGGCAAGCAAAGAAGTAGAGGAAGAAGCAACTACAGAGGAGACAATCAGAGCAGAGGAGGCAATTCCAACAGAGGAGGCAACTCATACAGAGGAGGCAATCAGAAAAGAGGTGGAAATCAAAATCAAGGAGGAAATCTAGGACAAAGTGGAAATCAAGGACGAGAAGTGACAAGTCCAAATCAGCTTGTTTCAACTGTGGCAAGCCAGGTCACTTCGCTCGTGATTGCTGGTCAAAATATTCACAAGGCAACAGTAGTCAATATGGTAATTATGGAGAAGAAGATGATACCTCTAATATTTTTCTGTAATATGGACAATCAGAACAAAATCTAAATGACACATGGATTATGGATACTTGGTTGTTCAAACCATATGAGTGGCAAAGAACATTTATTTTCTACTCTAGATTCCACTTATAAATCCCAAATTAAATTAGGGGATGATAAGACATTGCAAGTAGAGGGTATTGGAGCCATGGAGGTTCCAACCAAAGAAGGACTAAAGAAAGTGCATGACATCTATTACACTCCAAAGCTCCAAAATCTGCTAAGCATTGGGAAAATTATGGAGAACAATTACAAACTTGTATTTGATGAAGGACAATGTATCATTTTTGATAAAAATAATTGTAATCGTGTCATCACACAGGTCCCCATGACCAAGAACAGGTTATTCCCTCTCAAATTTGATGAGCCGGGAGGAGCTCAAATTGCAAATGCAGCTATAACAAATCCAAGTGTGCTTTGGCACTTGCAATATGGTCACCTTAATTTCGCTAGCTTGAAACTTCTAACTTCTCAAGCTATGGTGACAGGACTTCCCAAAATCAATGAACAAAAGGAGGTCTATGAAGGATGTGCTTTGGGAAAGCACTCAAGGTCGAAGTTTTCAAAAGGACAAGCGTGGAGAGCCAACTATCCACTTCAGTTAGTACATTCAGACATTTGTGGATCAATGCAAACACAGAGTCTCGAAAACTATTATTATTTTATCACTTTCATAGATGACTTCTCTAGAATGTGCTAGATTTATTTTTTGAAACATAAAGATGAAGCTTTTGATTGCTTCATAGATTTTAGAAACAATGTAGAGAATCAAAGTGGGAATTATGTAAAATATCTTAGGACAGATCGAGGAGGTGAATACTCCTCAAAAGTATTCTTGAAATATTGTAAAGCAAGTGGGATCAAAAGGCAATTTACCACTACCTATACCCCACAATAGAACGGTGTGGTAGAGCAAAAAAACTGCACCATAGTTGAGATGGCAAGATCGATGCTACAGACTAAGCATCTAACTCATATGTACTAGGCAGAGGCTGTAAGAACCAGTGTATATATTCTAAATAGAAGTCCTACTTCTAGTTTAGATGGTGTCACTCCTTATGAGGTGTGGTACGAAAAGAAACCTAATGTAAAGCACTTAAAAGTGTTTGGTTCTTTAGCATATGCACACATTCCTGATGAGAAAATGAAGAAGATTGATCCAAAAATTCAAGCTTGTCTATTTTTAGGGTATTATGAGTCTACAAAGGCATATAGACTCTACAATCCCAAGACTCAGAAATTTATACTCTCTAGGGATGTAATTTTTGATGAAGGGGGAGAATGGGGTCATCAGAATTTTTGTTGATGATGAGTCCCAAGATGTAAATTCTTCACAAATACAGTAGGTACAGTAGGTGTCTCCCAAGAAAGGCACACCACCCCCTCCAATTCCAAGCAGGGGTACTACATCAAGTACATCAACCACCAATCGAAGTCCTTCTCCACAAAGATCAGTAAATTCTTCATCGATGGACATTGACTCTCCATCAAGAGGCAGAAGAACTTTACAACATCATCCTTCCTTTCAAATGCTAGATCAAAATTTCCAAAGAAGATTCACTAGAAGCCAAGCTAGTGAAATGAATTCAATGCAGCAACTTGAGAATTTGCAATTGTATGGGGATGATAACTCCCAAGAACCTAGAGGAGATGTAGTCAATTATGCTTTATTGGATAGTACACAGCTAGAACCAACTAGCTATGAGAAGGCATGTACTCAAAATGTATGGCAAGAAGCCATGAAAGAGGAAATAACCTCTATAAAAAATAATGATACATGGGAGCTAGTAAAGCTACCCAAAGGTAAAAAATGTGTTGGATGTAAATGGGTCTACAAGACCAAGTACAATGCTGATGGAAGCATTGAGAGGCATAAGGCGAGACTAGTAGCAAAATGTTTTACTCAAAAATATGGCATTGACTATGAGGAAAATTTTGCTCCTATTGCAAGACAAGAGACAATCATATTAGTTATTTCCTTAGCAGCCCATAAAGGATGGAATGTTCAACACATGGATGTAAAGAGTGTTTTTCTAAACGGATACTTGACAGAAGAGGTTTATGTTCAACAACCTCAAGGTTTCCAAGAATAGGGAAAAGAGAACCTTGTTTACAAATTGAAGAAAGCACTTTATGGCCTCAAGCAAGCACTAAGAGCTTGGTAGTCCCGCATTGATGTCTATTTCAGCGAGTATGGATTCACAAGAAGCAAAAGTGAACCAACTTTGTACTACCTAAAGCATGGAGTAGACATTATCATAGTTTTTTTGTATGTGGATGATCTAATATTTATGGGTAGTAACAATAAAATGAATATGGAGTTAAAAAAATCCATGATGAAACAATTCAAGATGAAAGATCTTGGTTTAATGCGATACTTCCTAGGGATGGAAGTGCATCAATCAAATAAAGGGATCTTCATATGTCAACACAAGTATGCTCGAGACATGATCAAGAAATTTGTCATGGAGCAATGCAAATCAATTGCAAATCCTACTAGACATGGGATCCAATTGAGCAAGGACGATGGAGCATCAAAGGTTGACATGACCACTTACAAAAGCATGGTTAGGAGTCTGATGTTTCTCACCAACACCAGGTCCGATATTCAATATGTTGTTTCTCTAGTTTAAAGGTTTGTGGCTAGTCCATATTATCTGCATTTATAAGCAACTAAAAGAATTTTAAGATATGTAAAAGGTACATTGGATTTTGGAATCCATTACCAAAAATGTAATTTTGTGAAATTAGTTGGCTTCAGTGACAGTGATTGGGGTAGCAACATAGATGACATGAAATCTACATCAGGGAATTGTTTTAGTCTAGGATCAGAACTAATTACATGGAGTTCCAAGAAATAAAATGTTGTAGCATTGTCATCAACTGAGGCTGAGTATATAGCCATCACTCATGCTAGTACTCAGACCCTATGGTTAAGAAAAGTTCTTGAAGAGATTGGAGAAATTTAGAGTGGTCCAACTCAACTATATTGTGATAACATAAGTGTCATTCAGTTGGCATACAATCCAGTCCACCATAGCAGATCAAAGCATTTTGATATGAAGTATCACTTCATTCGAGATATGGTGGAACAAAAAATAGTTGAGCTTCAATATTGTAACACTTTGGATAATATTGTTGACATCTTCACCAAAGGTATAGCTAAAGTTCAATATATAAAGCTGAGAGACTGTATAGTCCGTCCTCTCAAATTTAAGGGGGAGAATGTTGGAAATAAAGCTAGTAAAAGGAGCAAAAAGGAGTAAAAAAGGTAAAAAAATGTTTCAACGGTAAGCTTTGGATCTTACCCCTTTTACCTCCTTGGACGGCAGCTGACTGGGTAGGTAAGTTTGACTTGGACGGCAACTGACTGTGCAGGATTGGACGGCAAGGGCGACAAGGTGAACCAACTCATTTTTCCTTTCTCTTTTCCTCCCTATTTCTTCTATTTCCCTAACTTCCCTATATTCCCTAAGTTCATTTATTTTTATAAGTATAAATACCAATGTAACCTATTATTCCTAAGGTTGAATTTTGCTCCTAATTTCTCTCAAACCACAACCAGATCCATCCATAAGTGAATAGTTCTCCACCCAAGGGTGTGGTACCACCATAGCGCCCTCCCTTCTAGAGACAAGGTCAGTAGCCTGATCGTGAAATCTTTATGTGCTATTCTATGGAGGAGCACCATTGTAGTAAAATATTCAAGGTACTTTCGAGCAATTTCCAAAGTACCATCATATTTGGTTAGGTGCTTTAGGGAACTTTTAGGAATCTCATGCCAGCATTGGAGGTCCAACAGACTAGGATCGTTCCACTATGGGCATCTTAGATAATCCATTGAGGTACTATCCTTTAGAGGTCCCAATTCATGCACTAGATTCGGAGTCGCAAGATGAACATACTATCACTGCTTGTAAGGTCAGGGATGTTCATCAAAATCTAGGTCCTTCAAGAGATAAACAACTTTAGTGTAAAAAGATAATTGATCTCATAATGTGGAGATGTTGCATAGTCGAAGTTGCTAGGTTATTTGCCAATATCTAGGCAAACTAGAGATTCACCAGACTCTAGTTTCCTTAAACAAAAAAACTTGTTGAGTTTCCCAACAAAGTTGCCAAAAACTATTGGTGCAAAAAATGGCATCGGTCGAGCGGGTGGCATACGCGATGTTTCCTAACTAACATTGAATGAATGTCTAGCCCTGAAGGGGAGGAATTAGTCGATCTCTAGAGTATGCTCCTGAGGTTCCAGCTAACTATGTTGCAAAGAAAAAAGAGGGAAAAATGTGTAAGAGAGAAAGCAAATGAGGTCATAGCCAAAATTGACAAGGATGGAATGTGATTGCATCAAGACACACTCCTCCACAATCATCGATGCAAACAACAATGAACCACCTAACATATTAACGCACCCTACCTTTCACTTCTCCTTTAGCTCGACGTGTAGGGGTGAATTCTAGAACTAGTGGGGAAGGTGTATGAAATCCAAATAATAGAATTAGAGCGCTCCCACTCAATTGGCTTTAGCAAAAATAAACCTTGATGTCCAATGGCAAACGTGAATTCCAAAACCACCCAGTCAAACCCATGAAATCTAGATAGCAGAATTAAGCAGATCGACTTAGACATCAATGGCAGAAATAAACGCTCACGCAAAGGCAAAAAAGAAAGATAGACAAATTGAGATACCAAACAATGATTGCTATTATTTGCAAGTGATGGTAGATTACATATGAATTGTAAAGACCATAGAGCTTCCCTTTGGAATGGCAGGCATTCCACTATTTATAGAGGATTTTACATTGGATTCAAATTATAATATTAATGGCATTAGGCAAGAGGATCTGTTGGAACGGTTGGAAAATCTGACGCTACTCTATCTCAAGGGGATGGTAGTCATTCGAAAGGAGATCAGGTACTTGTGCAGAGATCTAGGACCTAGATCAATTTGATAGCCTCTTAAATTCCCATTTACTCTACCTTTTCATACTGTAGAAAGATTAGGAGTTGACCACCTATGAAATTGTGCACTTCTAAAATTTCTCTCCTTCATGCCCATTGGCCTGCATTGGGAAACCGAGATCATTAATGGTCACTCTTAGGGATCCCTAAATATTTTACCCTGCTGCATGGTGATCTTGGCTTTGGATAAAATTTTGAGGATGATTTTCTTGCATCAACCTCCTAGTCCTCCACTCATTATATTCTAATCTAGATAAAATACTGGGTCTTGGACCTTTAATGCTTTCTTCCCAAATTTTTGTCCAGCTTAGCGAACGGGAACTTAGGACTTGTGATCTTCTTGTCCTAGTCCAATATTTCTACCTAGGGAATTTGAGGTCTCAATCCTCTGTCCAAGGATGGACAGGAGTTTTGGGATCTTCTTTTGAGCACTCTCTTACCTATTTTTCTATTCGTTCATCAAAATCCACCGCATCCATCGACACCTCAAAATTGGTCGGTCCCTGTATGAAATCATCCTGCAAAGTGGGTGAGAAGAAATAAAATTTACCCAAGATCACAGGGGATTTTCCTTCTAAGGGAAAGGATGACCCAGAGAATGACTAGTTTTGAAGCACAAAAGACATACAAATAAGGGAAGGAAGAGGGAGGGGACAATGAAGGCATATAAATAGAGGCAACCTAGAGGGACTACAAGACAAAGGAGGAAGATGGTAAAAGGTGAATGGAAAACATGGTGAGAGGAAAGAGGAAGGATATAAGGAAGGGGAATAATACCTGGGCGATATAAAGGAGATCCAAGAAAGAGAACAAGAGGGGATGACGGGAGGGAGGGAAACACAGGAAGCAACAGAGGCATGCAGACGTCTACCACTAACCTCATCAATTAGTAGCAATAAAGAATTGAGGAAAAAGAAGAAAGAGAAGAATATAGTAAAAAAATAGAAACAAAAGGGAATGCATTCCAAGGGAAAACCTTACAAATTGCATTCCTGGCAACATACCCCACCAGGGACCAAAAATCTAGGGAATTGAAATATCTTTTCTTGATACGATCACGTAAAAATTTGATTAGCTTATCACTACTCCCATGAGAGCTCTTTGGTCACAGCCTCATTCTAATATCATGCCTCTTTGCGTACCTTGGAGGTGCTATTTATAGGTTGGTTGTCCCGTTGGTTGAGTAGTGGGGATCTCATCTCAAAATCTTCAACAACTTGCATGATGTGACGCATAAGTCTCGAGCCTTGGTCCATTGGACATGGGATCATCTCAAATATAAAGAAGTATATTGATAATAGGTGAATTGCTTCAAAACTACTATACTCCCTGGGAGTTCCATTCGAGTCACCATTAAGTAGGATGATGTCACTGACCATGCATTCCCAAACTTTTATTTAATTGTCGACTTATATACATAAAATTACGATGTGAATGGCATGCCACAACCATTGACCCATACTAGAGTTTATCTAGTGAATATACAATATCTGAACCAGATTATATCAAACTTGATGTGCTTTCCATAGTCTGAATGGCATTTACCAAAAAATTTCCAAGCTGCAACTGGGTTGCAACTTGGTAGATCATCATGCATATTAGTACTTATGCAATTGATGATCAATGTGGCAACCAATCTTGACATGTGGGAGCACTTTTCAGATACTAATTGGTATGACAATAGGGTCCAATGTTGCCATCCTTTGGGATCCACCTATTGTGATATCCCTCCTTCATATAGCTTTGTCGTCCTTCTGCATTTGTCTCTGCATTTCACATTGATTGAGCTTGCTGCGGATGGAACCTCCATTTTTGGGAAAGGATGCAGGTAACAAATTTTTTTGTTGTGATTTTGATACTTGCATCTTTCTTACATGGGCTCAAAAAAAAATTTGCCCCTTATTTTTTGCATGACCGTGACCTTGGCTCTTGTACAGCTGGATATGGTATATGTGGTAGGTGTTGTATAGTGGGGAAGGAAGCAGCAACGATTGGAAAAGGGGAGGGGAGGGTAGAATCATCTAAAGATGTTTTTCCTGCTTGGAGTAGGAGTTACTCTACTCGTATAGCCTCCTAAAATATTTGAGGGAATCTCCTTTCCCCAGATTGATATAAGAGGAAACTTATATTCAAGCCAAGAGCTCAGATATAATGCAGGTGAGCCTAGGTGAAGGTCGATTGGTATTGAAAGGGGATACATTTTTAGCTTCTTTTGAATCGTATGTTGAAATCTATGATAAATTCAAGAAGGGCCCTCCTGATGTATGAAAGATGCATAAAGAGTTGGAAAGGATATAAGGATCCATCAAATGTATCGACCAAACTCCCACCAAATCCATCCATGAGAGAATAGTTCTTTGACCAAGGGTGTGGTACCACCATAGCACCCCCCCTTATAGATACAAGACCAAGAGCTTGATCATGACATCTTCATGGGCTATACTATGGAGGAGCACCATCGCAACATCATATTCAATGTTATTTTGAGCAATTTCCAAAGTACCATCGTATTTGGTTAGGTACTTCAGGTTACTTTTGGGAATCTCATGCCATCATTGAAGATCCAACAAACCAAGATCATTCCACTATGGGCAGCTCAGATAAGCCATTGAGGTGTTGTCCTTCAGAGGTTCCAGTTCATGCGCTAGATTTGGAGTCACCATATGAACATATTATCACCACTTGTAAGGTCATGGATGCTCATCAAACCCTAGCTCCTTCAAGAGAAACAAATTTTGTGGAAAAAGGCAACTGATTTCATGATGTGGATATGTTTCATAGTTAGAGTCGCCAGGTGATTTTCCAAGATCTGGGTAAACCAGAGAATCACCAGACTCTAGTTTCCTTAAACATGAAAACTCAATGAGTTCCCCATTAGAGTCACCAAAAACTATTGGTGCAAAAAATGGCATCGAGCAAGCAGATTGCATGCACGATGGTTCTCGACCAGCATAGAATGATTGCCCAACCCTTGAGGGGTAGAGGTGGTCGATCTTCGAAGGAGGCCAGCTCCAGAGGTTCCAGCTAACTACACCGCAAAGGAAAAATGGAGGAAAAGGGTATGAGAGAGAAAGCAAATGAGTTCGTAGCCAAAATTGACAAGGATGAAATGCGATCGCATCAAGACATACTCCTCCACCATCACCAATGCAAACAATAGTGAACCACATAACAAATCAACCCACCCTACCTGTCACTTCTCCTTTGGTTCGTCGTACATGGGTGAATTTCAAAACCAGTGGGGAAGGTATATGAAATCCATATAGTTTAATTAGAGCACTCCCACTTGATTGGCTTTAGAAAAAATAAAACCTGATGTACAATGGTGAACGCAAATTCCATAACCACGCATTCAAATCCATGAAATCTAGATAGTAAAATTAAGCAGATCGACTTAGACAACCATAGCAAAAATAAATGCTCATGCAAAGGCAAAAAGATAAAGACAGACAAATTGAGAGACCAAACAGTGATTACTATTATTTACAAGTGATGGTAGATTACATATGAAATGTAAAGGCCACAGAGCCGCACTTTTTAATGGTAAACATTCCACTTTTTATAGAGGATTTTCATTGGATTCAAATATTAATATTTTTGGCATTAGGTGGAAGGATCTGCTGGAACAGTTAGAAAATTTGATGCTATTCTATATCAAGGGAATGGTGGTCATTTGCAAGGATATCAGGTACATGTGCAAAGATCCAGGCCCTAGATCAATATAACAACCTCTTAAATTCCCATCTACTCTACCTTTTCGTACTATAGAAATATCAGGAGTTGGCCACCTCTAAAATTGAGCACTTTTGAAATTTCTCTCCTTTGCGCCCATTAGCCTGCATTAGGCAACCAATATCATTAATGCTCGCTCTTAGGGATCCTTGAAGCTTTTACCCTGCTGCATGGCGATATTGGCTTTGAATGAACTTTTGAGGATGCTTTTCTTGCATCAGCCTCCCAGTTCTCCACCCATTATATTTTGATATAGATGGAAGATCAGGTCTTAGACCTTTAATGCTTTCTTCCCAAAGTTTCGTCCAGCTTAGTGGACAAGAACTTGGGACTTGTGATCTTCTCATCCTAGTCTGATATTTTTGCTTAGGGAATTTGAGGTCTCAATCCTCTATCTAAGGGTGGATGGGGGTTTCAAGATCTTCTTTTAAGCACTCTCTTGCCTATTTTTTTGTTCGTTCATTTAAATCCACCGTAGTCATCGATGCCTCAAAATTGGTCGGTCCCTTTATGAAATCATCCTACAAAGTGGGTGAGAAGAAATAAAATTTCACCCACACTATTCTGGTATGATGATACCTCATAAAGGAAGGAGGATAATATTGATTCCTGAAAAGCTAGTCACTTACCATATTGAAAAAATAGAAGAAGATATGTATAATCACTCAGTTATGGAAGAACCATAATTAGTGGAGCTCTTAGAAGATTTGGAGGTGGATGATCAACTACCTTTACAAAATTCTCAATATCTTCTAGAAATTGGATTAGGAACATATAGTATAAGATCTGAATTAGAGAAGAAAACTCCTGTAATTTCCAACCAATCATTGAGAAAGTCCAAAATTTGGAAAATGTATTTTGATGGAGCAAGATGCAAAAATGGAGCTGGAGCAGGTGTAGTTTTAAAATATCCATCAAAGGGAGTGAAGATATTTTATTTTAGATTTACTTGATCTTGCACTAATAACACCACGGAGTATAAATCTATTTTCTTAGAATTAATGCAAGTAGAACAAATGAGCATCAAAAGGTTGGATATTTATGGCAACTCAGAACTGATTGTTAATCAAGTCATAAAAGAGTATAGTAGTAATCACCATTATCTAAAGGCTTACAGAAACAAAGCATGTGACCTGATGGAATCCTTTGATGCTTTAAATTTACATGTCATCCCTATATAGTAGAATTCTTTGGCAGATGCCTTGGCTGTTAAAGGAGCTAATTTCTCTCCTTATGTAGATTATGGATCCCCTAAAATAGGAGGGTTAAAAAGGCTTATAGACCATTAGTGCCTGATAAGCAGATATACTGGAAGGGTTTTGAAAGTGATGAGCATATTATTGTTTTTTATTAAGGAAGCAGATTGCACCTTTTCTCAAAGTGAGCTTGCTCAAGAAATTGATCAACGAGGAATTATTCAGCTAAAAAACAATCACATACCTAAAGGTTTGATTACTCTAGAAAGCTTATTCGATAATGAGGATGGAAAAATATTAAAGCAAATGAAAGTTGATGATAATATCTACAGAGATATTGAAGTGTAGAATGAATAAAAAATGAAGTTTGGTATCCAATGCACTATAGAAGAAGCTGGAATTTTTAAAGCTTTATGTCACAAGTATCAGGACATAATAGCTTGGACTTACAATGACTTGAAGGTCTATGATAAAAATATAATTCAACATACCATTGAGCTAGTAGCTAATACCAAACCATTCAGATAGAAACAAAGATCGTTGAATCCCAAAATTAAATTGATCATGATACATGAGTTGCTTAAGCTATTGAGAGCTATGATAATTTACCTAGTCAAACACTCCACTTGGGTGTCCAATCTTGTCCTAGTAAGAAATAAGAATGGGGATACTCATCTCTGTGTAGACTTCACGAACCTGAACCAAACTTCTTTGAAATATCACTACCCCTTACCATAGATAGATCAAATTTTATTGACGGTAGTAGGGGTGGAGAGGTTCTCTTTACTAGATGGCTTCTTTGGGTACAACATATTTGAGTCAAAGATGAAGATCAACATAAGACCACATTTATAACAAAGTGGAGCACCTTCGCCTACCAAAGAATGTCATTTGGTCTATTAAATGCTAGTGTCATCTTTCCTAGAGCAATGGATTATGCTTTTAGAAAGCTTATCAATAAAATAATATTGATATATTTAGATGACATGACTGTATTTTCTCATGAGAAACAAGATCACCTTTATCATTTAGAACAAGTTTTCTAGAAATGCAGAGAATTTGGTATATCATTAAATCCTAAGAAAATTATCTTTGCAATCCATGAGGAAAATTTTTTGGGACATGTAGTGTCAAAACAAGGAATGTCCATTGATCCTGATAGAATAAAAGCAATATTGGAACTACCCCTTCTAATGAACAAAAAATCTCTGCAGTCCTTCTTTGGGCAGATTAATTTTGTATGAAAATTTATCTCATATTTTGCTCAAATTGTTAAATTTATCTCAGAGTTACTCAAGAAGGATGCAGATTATAAGTGGACCGACAAAAGAAAGTAAGTATTTGAAATGATCAAACTGGTCATTGCCACAACTCTAGTATTGATCAACTTGAGCTTTGATAGAGACTTTATTTTATATACCAATGGGACTGAAGAGAGTTATGTTGTTGTAGTAGCTCAAAAAGATGATTAGAACAATGAACACCCTATTTTATTTTGGAGCCAGATACTACATGAGTATCAGGTAAAATATAACTTCATAGAAAGATAGGTGTTTGCAGTTATGAAGTCCTTGAAGAAGTTTAGGTAATATCTAGCTCAAAGAAAAAATCTGGTGTATGTATTCCATCCTAATGTTAGAACCTTCATCTTACAAGGAGAACTTGGTGAAAAGAGAACGGGATGGTTCACAAAGATTTAAGAGTTTGACATAGAGACTTACCCCACCAAATTGGTAAGAGGGAGAATGCTCTATCAAGAACTGACAACTAAAGCTAAACCAAAAGAAGTAGTATGCCAAATTGAAGAGCTAGATCAAGATAGTAACATTCTCTTGAAAGAAGCAGATTGGATAAATCAACTCACAAGTTACTTCCAGACTGGGATCTATCCCCAAAATCTTAATTCTTCACAAAGAAGAAGATATAGGCTACAAACCTTACATTATACAATGATTTCTGGGGAGATTTCCAAAAAAAACCTTGATGGTGTCCTTTTAAGATGTGTAAGACAAGATCAAAAGCATAAGATCCTAAAAGAATTCCATGATGGACTATCTGGAGGCCATTATCCAGGTAGATCTACTGCACTTAAGATCATATGAGCAAGATATTTTTGGTCTATTGTCTTTACTGATGCTTTTAAAACTGCTAGATCCTATGATAAATGCCAAAGATACACACGAAAAAATAAAAACATTGTAATGCCTCTACAACCAGTACAGGTTGAGCAGCCATTTCAGTAGTGGTATCTAGACTTTGTGGGAGAAATCAATCCCAATTCTTCAATAGGACACAAATATATTTTGATAGCCACAAATTATTTTACTAGATGGGTTGAGGCGATTTCTACCAAGAAATGTGATCAAGACGTAGTCCTTGAATTTCTTGAAAATATGATCACCAGGTTTGTCATTCTCGAAGCTCTAGTAAGTGATAATGGTCTAGCTTTCATAGGGGCCAATTACATATGTTTTGCTAGTAGATATGGTATTTACTTGAAGAATTATTCCAATCACTACCCACAAGGAAATGGCTTAGAAAAATCAAGCAACAAAAATCTTCTAAGAATGCTTAAAAAGTCTCAAGAGGACAATAAAAAATCTTGGCATTTGTTGATAAACCAAGTCCTTTGAGAATTACTATGAAGAAATCTATAAGCACATCTTCTTATGCTTTGGTATACGGGAAAGAGACTGTACCGCTTGTTCATCTAGATTTGCCCACTCTAAAGTACTTCAAAGACAATTATCCTGATAAAGAAGACCCTATAAACTAAATATTACTTCAGTTGTTACATTTGGAAGAATAGAGAAATGAATCCTATATGAAGTTCCAGAAGCACTTGTCATAGACAAAGGGTTGGTTCGACAAAAAGGCCACTTTTAGAAGGTTTAAAGTAGGTGACTCAATTCTAAAATGGAATGTAGACAAAGATAATCTATGTAAGCATGAGAAGTTTGACTTGTTTTGGGAGGGTCCTTTTCAAATAGAGTCAGTCAAGCCAAAAAATGCTTTACAGCTCAAAGACCAAGAGGGAGAGGTGTTGCCAATTTCGATTAATGGGTATCATCTCAAGTAATATATCAAGTACCAAGCTACTTTCCATGTACTATATGTATTATATCATGTAGATATTCCTATTTTTCACACTTTGTATTAGTAACAAGAGAGAAAGGACAAAAGATGCACCATGGTGGCAAGTACTAACATGAGCTGCAATCTCCAAGCCTACTCATAAATCAATTATACTACGTATATTATTTTAGCACCACATTGTCCCAAGACAAGGAAAATAATTTCAGCTGTACAAAAGAGAAAGGGACTCCTAGGGAAGATTGCACTCAATCTTTAAAATATCCAAAATGAATGCGGGGCACTCCATTCAAAGTAAAGCTAGCACATTAATTTTTAAATTTGGGTATCGACGTAGTTTCACATGTCAAATTTATGTCGTCAACCTCAAGGATAGTCCAATCATGATAAATAAATGGCATCAACGTAGTTTCACATGCATATGAATGTTGCAACCTCCTCACTATAATCACACACTCTAAGGAGACTATATGTTCGATGCTACAAAGCAAAATGCACCCTTATTACGCAATTTGAATTCTAAGAGTTGTGCAGTGAAGAAGAGAAAGTGATTTTCTATAAAGCGATCGAGAGCACAATTTTTCTCCTCAAGTAGAAATAATATGCTTTCGATCATCAATGGCCACATCATCTTCTTCTGTGAAGAAAGCTGCTACCAAGGAAATCCAGACGAATAGCCACTTCCAGGATAATGTAAGAAAAATTGTTGATACGATCACCACCTACAAGGAGAAGGCTCATATGAGAACAGAGGTAGAGCAGAGAATTGCTAAAGGTATATTAGATTCGATTCTAAGGGCAATAGTAGTTAGTTCACTCTTATCCTTTTATATGTGTGATTTCGTACACCCATATGCTCTAAATCGATTCAAAAAATTACAAAAAATTATAATCTTGAACATAAGATGTTGCAAAGCATCGAAGGCAAAACCCTAATGCACATTAAGAGTGAATCTTTCAATAATGTTTTTACCCCTTGATTAAAACTAGGCTCAAAGGCCAAACCATTTTCCATTAAAGCTCAGGCGCAATATTATGTGCTAAGCAAGCATGCTGAGGAGGGAAGAAATTTTCTAAATTGGGTAGCAGGCCAAATAGACAAAAAATTGAGTGGCAGTGCCCTACCATCAACCCCAATCAAGATAAGCGAGTTCAAAGACGTTGAGCTTTACTCTATGTTGGTTGTAATAGTTGGGTTACCCTCTGATAGGTATGTATACAATTGACAAATCGCCACTACCCACTGCATTTCCAACCCCAAGAATTACGACTCTCTTGGGATGAGCAATTACCTAGTATTCTTTAATTGGCCATAATATTTGGCCATCATGACTCAAGAGCTCTTAACCATAATGAAATACAAGAAGAAAGGAGCATCTTTTAGATGTTGTTCCCATTTAATTTGGCTCTTACTCTACTTTAATCATGGATAGTTGTCGTTTATACTAGTAAAAAATGCAAGTCCTAATGGAATTTATTATTGTCGTCTATTCATGGATAAATATGTTGAGCAAAATGAAATCTTACTATAACTTCAACAGAGTTCCTAGGGCTTGCTCTAAAGCTGATTTATTGACAAATTCCCAGAGTACCTCAATTGGCGATTGGTATCTTGAGAAAGAAGGGTGAAGAAGAAGGTGACTAGTACATTTTTACTGAAGGGACAATTATTCACATATATGATTTTATGGAGAAACCTTTTGTCTTGCCTCACTATGTCACAAAGAGAATGTTTTCTTTGGAGTACTGTCATCAAAAATATTAATCTTATCTTTGGAATAGGGAAATGCAGGAAGGCCACCTGCACCTATCCCCTTAGGGTGAGCGATATCTTTGTTAGCAAGGGATAGTATAAGAGCGTCACCAAATATATGCAAGAATTGGGGTTGGTATAACTTCCCCACCGATGGAGATATGACGTGAAGAATAAATTTTTAGAGAAAATAAATGACCTTCAATCTAAAACTCCAAGATTCAAAAGAACTCTCTGACCCTACATCGAGAAATTCCCATGATCATAAAATGACAACTATGACTATAGGAGCACCCAAAATCATAATGAAATAAAATAAGAGAGTCATGGTCATGAAGAAATTATACTTCCAAATAAGTCTCAAACATGAACAAGGCTACAGTAAGCAACCATGAAATGTGCAATACATACTAGGGATGTACCAAACAAATACATTACTAGGAATATAAAAGGTTTGGCATAGGTGTTATTTGGTGAAGAAGAAAATATTAAATGTGTACACTAATGATGAGAAGTGTCAGGTACTACCGAGAATGCACTCCATAGTACAATAATATTTTGAACACTTTCACATAAAGTTTACTAAAAAGAGCCTCAAAAATCCAAATCAGAGGATAAAAAAATTAAACTAAATCCTCAAGATTGAAACAAGGATCATAGTAGTTGGAATTCAGGAATAGGAACTTCGTAGAACCACAGATCATAGTAGACATTTACAAAAGTGGAAAATTTTACTTCCACCCAATCAAGCTAAGAAAATGCTTTCTAACGAGTATATACAAGCCTATATTTTTGAAGCAATTGATGATTTGAATTGTGAGAAAATAACATCTTACCAGGCAAAAGAAAATTAGGAGATGCTTTTTTTCCTTCAACCAAGGGTTTCAAGGAATATTGTTTAGAATATTTAGTGTTTTTAAAATACTATGTGGCCTCCTTTGCACTAACATTTAAACAACAAAAGTAAGGATAAGGGCTTCAATGATACTGCCCACAATTTATGTGGTGTAAAACATAAAAAATTTAAGAAATCAAGCCCATGTTGGATGGGCTATGTCATAGATAGCTTGTGCCACAATGTCATCGTATCTATACATGGTGTTGATTGGAATGACATATGTCCATGGCATAATTCAACATAGTTCATTGAAGTCAATGCAGAAAGACCACTAATGTGATAAAGAACCATACAAAGGCACATGGAAAGACCATACCCAACCAATGTAGAGCATGCAAAAAAATTGCACGAATGGTCAAAAATTCATGTGCAAATCCTCCAAACACGTGCTAAATGGGGGCTAAAGTTGGCAAACAAATGTCATTTATCTTGTTGTGTGGATGAGGTTCATTTAACCTCTCTAAACAAGACAAAGATGAGAACAACAAGGGTAATGAAGGTGAATGCCTTGTTTTTCACAAGCATCAAATTGTTCTCTCCATCAATCCATAGTGCTTGAGAACATTGTGTCTGATAAAGCCACAAAGGATCTAACTAGGTCTTGTTTATATCTAAGAGGTTGCACCAAAGTGAATGACAAAGGTTCTGATAGGATTTAGCAATTCTTCCTGCATAATAACACCATCGATTTGATGTTTAAATTGGTTGATGTGGAATGAGAGGGATGCAACATTGTAAATGGAAACTCTAACGATAAAATCTTGCTCATCTTTGAGGAGGGTCATGATTCCAAAAAAATTGAAGGGATTTGCACAGAGGATGTCTTATAGGGCTCGCCCATGGTGGACTTGTTACAAGTAAAGTTGTGTGAGGTAGATTGGTGGTCTTGGAACACAATGGAAGGCATGTTGGGCTTTTGAAGTGTTGCCCTTTGAGAACTAGTAGGGTTTGTTGTTGTAGAACTAGATCCAAATATAGTTAAACAACTATGTCTACAAGGTTGTTCCCAAATGAGCATCTAGATACGATCACTACTCAATAGTGCCAAGAATACCTTATTTCCTTTGTAAGAGAAGAGAGATAAAATAGCTTTAGTGAGATCTTCCTAGTGTTTTGTGGTGGCATTGATGTCAAAATCAATGTTGTACAAAATGACATCTTTGAGAGGCCTAAAATCATATGGCCCTCCAAGGTAGGTGTTCTATAGATAGTATACAACATTCTACTTATCCTCAACAGAGGTGATGGAGTAGTTTTTTATACCCCACCTAGGGAGAGTAAGAGCTTTATACCTCAATACTAGCATGAATTTATGACCTCACTTAGGATTTTACAGGTTGTAGTGGTAGGGTTGTAGTGGCCTACTAGATTGAGCTTTGGCATCTACCCTATCCAAATTTGTTAAGGAAGGCCATCATCATGTATTCAAAGTTTCCACTAGTGTAAGTCTAGTTGAGGGTAGCTTTTGTGCCATGCTGACCCTAGTATATGGTGATGCCCCTCATTGATGCCTTGTGTGTTAAAAAGATCACCATAATGAGGTTAACTGCACTAGATTTGAGTGTAGCCTTACTTTTCTCTATCTTTTATTGCTTCTCTAATGTTGGTGATAGGCTCCTATATATATATATATATATATATATATATATATATATATATATATATATATATATATATCAAGAAGAGGTTCCTACTATTCAAGTCTAAGCATGGGAGCACAGGGTCAAAATTTGGCATACGATTACTGGTCTACAATGGAGACCAAGATTATATCATTCCTTTCACTAGTACTTACACACTTGTAATCAAATTAGCTTTGGACCTTGAGCTAAACATGATGGTTCCTTACAATGTGTGGTTTAAATCTAAGCAGGTAGCAAGATGAACTAGATGGATACATTGTTAGGACAATGTATTGGGTAAATGTTATTGGAATAACTACAACAAGAAAAATAGCACCACTAGGATACCCACCTAAAAGTGACATTAAAATTATAGGTTCAATGACTAAATCCGATAAGATGGATGAAGGCATTAAAATAGATGAGGCTGATAACAAGGGGGGAGGGAAGGCAAAAGGAAGGTAGAATTTCCCAGATGAGAGAAAGCTACAAAGAGTGAGGAGGGGAGAATTACCAAAGAAGCAATTCTTCCCTAAGGTTTCATGTAGGAACGAATTGCTTTGATACCAACTGATATGGAATTACAAATGCATAATTTTTATTGATTTCTTCGAGTAATGATACAAGGTGATATAGGCATTATGGATGACAATTGTACAACACATGCAATCAAAACAAACTAATAGATCACTAATCTTAATAATTATAACGAGAAGCCAACAACATAATCTTCTAGAAAGCTATAAATTTAATAAACTAATTTTATGCTAAAGTCTAATAATAAATACTATGTGAATCCTCATCAATCCTTTGCCCATAAAATGAAATAGTTATCAAGTATGTTGAATTGACATTAAAGTTAGTATAGACATATGCCAAGATTAATTTATTTATCTTAGTTATTGTAGTGGTTGGCCATAGGCATTGCAAATATTCACAAGTGCGGGTGAAGAAATAGCTAACTAATTGTAGGCAATAGAAGCTAAAATTTGATACATGAGCAAGGAAGTCGAAGTAGAATTGGCCAATTTAAGACAGGAGGTTGAGGAAAAGACTAAGGAAGTTGAAGAGAATAATAATGCTAAAGAGAAATAGGATAAAGTGTCTAAATGCTCAATTAGAAAGCAACTAGTGGAAGCTAATATGGAGAAACTGGAGCACAAAGACCAATTGATTGCCAAAAGAGACAAGCAACTTGTAGAAATGGCATGAAGAACTATAAGTGAAGCCTTTGAAAAAAGGAAGGAAGAGATCTTGATGAATTTGGTAGCAATGGAACAAAAATCCAACCACTATGGTATGGAATGGGCCAAGTATCACAATTATGCTAAGATACTCAAGGACGAGAAAGATGCATTGAAGTTGCAAATTGTCAAGAAGGGAGAAGTACCTATTCCAATGCCTCAACAACAAAATACGAGTCCACTAGAGTAGATATGGATGTCAGCAATAACGTAGACCAAATCAAAGGGGAGAAAAAATATAGACACTAGTTCTAGATAAAAATAACAAAACATAAGTAACATTATCTGCAAAAGCTTTTGAGTGCAATAACACTAAGTGTGGTCAAAATACAATGTAAATAAATGATTGGTCAAATGCTATTGAAATGCAATTGAAATATAAATGTTATGTTATAGTAGTCATGAGTTAAAGTGTTTAATATTGCACATAATGTAAAGTTGGTAATATATCTAATGTACCTCGAAAATAGGAAGTAGTTATACGTTAGGTGTCCTAGAAGCCATTGTTGGCAACGATGAGGATTGCATTATAAAAAGGATCCTCCATTATTGTTGCATACCACGATGATCATGATACACATACTAGGCATAGACAAAAGATGAGATGATTAGGAAAGAAATATATAATATATAAACTATAATATTGAATGGTCAACCAATCCGTATTCTAGAGTTAAGGTTAAATATGTTAGTTGACCAACCATGGTATTGAAAAAAGGTTTTTAACCCAAAAAATGATTATGTAGTAGGCATATAATACCTATAAATATGTATGATGTTTAATGGAAATACAATTTAGTTCCAAGTATTTTGGATCCTTATCAACTGGTATCTGAGCAACAAGTTTTGATCTCGGGTTTGGGTTCACCTTTTGATCCTTGGTTTGGGTTAAACTCCTTATTTGTAGGCCTTTGGACAACCAGTTTACAATTTTGGTGTTACAAGCACGTAAATTCTTCCATTAACATAGTAGTTTTCCAATCACTCTTGTAAGAACCATCGATGTCCAGGATTCTATCCACATCCTTGACTAGGTCTCAAATTTTGGTGGTTGACAAACACTAACATTTTTCTCCTATGAAATTCCTCCTATTTGGATGATTCCAGTGTTCCTTGGTTTTTGTTGACATTAGATCCAAGGTTTCACAAGCATAGTGGATGATTGGATTTCGTTTGTGCACTATCAAGGATGTGATAATTAGTAAATATCATTGTCTACCCGTTCTCCCTTCAATGGTTCGTCTGATGTGCCATAGATGATGCTAACCTCTTGTTAGGCCTCCCATGGCTGCCATACCCAAAATTTCTTCCACGACTTTCAAGGGTCCCATGCTTCTTGTTACCTTTCTATGATTGCTTTTTTGCCTAGGCAAACATGGGACCTTAGTTGCAAGCCTAAGATCAATAACATTTTGAGACCTAAGATCAATAGACTTACACTAAACACCTTGGAATATTGTGAACATTTGAGGATAATCTTGATTTCCTTAAAGAAGGAGTGAACATCAACATACTTGCTTCTATAGTAGAAAACTAAGCCTAGCTTAGATTTGCATTATCCTATAGAGTTGCTTCTCAAAAATGACATTGAGCAAAATAAGTCATTCTCTCAAGTTTTCCCCATTGATGCTACAACTTCTAGAAAATGGCTATAGGGATGATCTAGGAATTCGATAGTGGCTAAGTGTATTGCTTTCTCTTATGTCTTCTTTTGCTTCCTTAGACACAACATAAAAATATTCCTTGTTGCATTTTCGTTCACTTACGAGAGGACTTGGAAATGGATTTAGCAACGATATTTTCTGATCCACTTACACTTGAGAGTTGCTTTGAAATGGGATAGGATGTGGATTGAGACATAAATGGATATTTCAAGCTTTAAAGGCTCAAATGAAAAGCAATCGTTATAAGTTGAGCTTGAGCTTCAGGAGCCTGGATCTAAGGCAAAATTTCGTTGTCCATGAATAGTTCATCGATAGATATCAGAGTTTCCTCGAATAGGCCATTATCATTTTCTATCACCACTTAGACCTCGTTAAGCTTTGCTTTTGCATTTAAGCCTCCATGTTATTTTTCATTCTTTGACTTTGTTGGCTTTTTAGTTAGATTATCACATGTCCCAATATTTAGGATCAAATATAAAATCAATATTTGAGCATTCAATTATCAATGACCAATATCAATGAACATAACATTCATGAAAATAACAATAATATAAAATAAATGGTCAATATCATTCATGAAATAACATGAAGAAAACTTACAATAATATTGCTCAAATTGTATACAAGCTCAATATGCAAATGCACTTGTTTCTTTGATACATTTCATGGAGCTTTATCTCCATAATATAACCTTAGAAATGTGACTCTTGGACTCTTTGTCTCTGATCTCCTCACATATCTGGGAGATGCATCTTTTTCTATTACACACATAAGACAAACCTCTCTTGTCCCTTGGCTTCCCATCTTGCCACTTGTATAAATGACTCTTGAATCTCTATTTACTTGCACACTTTACTCTATGACACATTACACTCTCCTACACACAACACGTTTTCACAATTTATTACATAACATTTGCTCAAATTGTTACATGACACTTGTGCACATTCTACACATAAACACTTACATAAAGGGAAATATAAATCACACTCCTAAACTATTTACTCACACCATAATCTAATATTTACAATTGTACCAAAGGTACCATGGAGATACATTAACATGTACTAAATAATGTAATATTCTCCAACACCCTCTATATTACAATATTTGGTTATCAAAGACTTTAGTCTTCAAACTTCGATTCTTGCTTTTGTCCTTTTGCTCTAGATCTGGAACTGCTCAAGATTGATGCATTGATTTGAAATCCTGATTCCTACAATATTGATCACACATTCTTTGTGGTCTTGATTGTGATCATCAATAGACCATTCTTCTTTAGCTTCGGTGGCTTTTGGTATTGTTTTAAAAATAATTTTTTGAAGAAATTTATCCAGTCTCATCATTGACATTTTTTCAATGTAATTGTTTTCCTTGTTCCAACAAAGTTTTGAAGGATGATTGTTTTTCCCACATAATTTATTGGAAATAATGTCTATTCCATCATTTGGATTATGTAAATGTATCCTCTAAGATACATTCCTAGATTACTTCTTGTGCAAGTTATCTAGTGACTTCATGCATTGTAATAAATGGACAAGTGCCCATATGCAAGTTGTACATGTGCAAGGTGTCCTTTGCACAACTAGTTAGAGTGTTGGGCAAGCATCCTATTTTGCATATATAAGGATGGCCTCTTAGATAGATAGATAGGACAACCAAGAGACATTGTTAGATAGCGTAGGTTAGTGGATTGTGTTCCACACCATTTATTGGTGATGGATATGATGTAAATATGTAGCTTTGTTAATGGAGCGCTCACTTCCTCCATAGCTACATTGTAATATTTTATATCTTTTATATTTTAGCATACTTCAGTCATCTAGCAGATTTACTTTATTGCATCTTATTCTGCATCTTGTGATTGTTATCTCTCATGGCTCATTCATCAAAAGCTAACATAATTTACATTAAAAAAGATTCCAACATTTTGCTTCTTCATGCCCAAGTATACTACAATGGTTAAATTTCATTGTATAAGCCTTCAAAACATTTTCTTCATCCTTAAATTTATTCTTCATTCCTTGTTTTCTTATCAAAGCTTTGTACTCATGACCATTAGTATTCTTGAGAAAACAATGCAAACAATGATGTAGTATTAAAGACATTCTATCTTTATTTTCCTCATAAATAAGTTGTAAATTTTATAGTGATGTATTGTTTTCATTTTTTAAACTCATTTTCTTTGCATCTTCTTTCTTCTCAAAAATATTTCCAAAAGTGTTCTTGTTCCATTCTTTTAATCTAGACGTCATAAATTTAATTTGATTTGGAAGAGCATACAATCCACCATTACCTGAAGAATTCCATGTTTGAGCTATCATATCAACAAATTGAGGATGATCTTCCCACATTTACTCATACTTAAAATATGATATTTTTTTGAATTCACCTACCACCATTTTAACTCTTATTGGTCGATGATCTGAACCAATCCTTGTTAAGGTATTAATTTTAGCACAAGTTCCTTCATCTAGACAATTATCTGAGAGTATGCATATGTCTATTTTTTTTGCTATTAGGTTCTAGCCTCTCTCGTTGTTGGTCCAAGTATAGTTGTCTTCTTCAAACTCAACCTCCCATAAATTATTGTTTTGAATAAAAGCTGAGAAATCTCTCATACTTTGGATTAATTTCCTAATTCTCGCAAATTTTCATCCAACTTGGTTATGGCATTAAAATCTCCTATGATTATGAATCAAGTTTCTTGATCTTTACTTCTCATAAAGGCTTCAATCCCGCTCCAAACTTCTTATTTACTTGACTGAGTTGTAGGTCCATAGACATTGATAAAGATGAAACAATATATGCAAAGTAGCAAGTGACTAAAGAGGCTATCCAATGCCTAGTTTTATGAATGGTTACACAAGAGGTTTTAGAAGGATTCCAACAAGTTAGAATTCCCCCTGCCGCTCCTTCAAATTCCATAACATCGCATTCACATCTTACCCATATTGCTATCATAGTATTTGAAACTTCTTTTGTCATTTTAGTTTCTTGGATACAAAGAATATTAGGCTTATTATTTAAACATAGGTCCCTAACACACCTTTGCTTCGAGGGAGCATTAACACCTCTTATATTCCATGAGATGATAATCATGTCTCATTAGGGGCTTTTGGCCCCGCCTGCAAAATACCAATATCATTTTGTTGTTTGGTAAAGAGAAGTTCAACCAACTTAGTTTGTGTTTCTTTCTATATGTTTGCTCTTGCTTCCTTGGATCTTGCTTGATAATTTGAGGGTTTTCCTCTTTTTGCTTTGCCTAGATCAAAAGTAGGTCTTATTATTCTATTCTTTAATATTCTTTCACAATTTTGTTTTTCATCATATTTATCCTCTCTTGGCTTTATTACAAAAACTACAAACGTTATTATGTGTATTAATAAATAATGTTAAAAATTATTATTTTGTATGTGTTAAGAGTTGTTACATGAATTTTCAAATATAAAAAGAATATATTATATTTGCAATTAATGGATAACTTAGTACAAGACTAACAACTAAGTTGTCAAGCTTTACCTTAGTAAATATATTTTTTCAATTGGTTATATAGGATTGAAATTGCCCCATCCATATTACATCATCACCACCACATAAAGGTATTACAACAAAGCTGGGATATTATTAGTGTCCCTTGGTAAGATTTGAATCTTGGTCTCTTATTTAAATGTTGAGGAATCTAACTAGTTAAGCTAATACCACTTGATCTTAAAATTTAAGTTTACATAGGTTTTTATGAGGGGCCCCGATCCCCTCATACCGAAGTTTGAACTTGGGTCTCCTATATGAAAACCTGAAGACTTACCACTTGGTGATGTGACCCGAATTCAAACCCCACCGCGGATATGTATATGTATAAGAAGTATTTACTCAATTTAAAAAAAAAAAAAAAATTATTTTAATTAAATTCATCGTTTTATAAGATGCTATTACGTATAAAAAAACATTATATGGAATACATGATACTAAAAGTAATATATAATTATATGCATATATTATGTTCACTTAAAAGAATAAAATCTATACTAGATGATTATTCAATTCAATCCCTAATTGGTACATCAATCATATCAGAAGGTGGAGCTGTAGATGGTTTCTCTTGCTTATAAAAGTTCTTACTTTCCTGAAATCAAAATGGCCGCGGTAGGATACTAGAAATGTCTTAAATCTTTTTGCATCTTCAAATTAGTTTAAAACGTCTGTACGTGGTTATCCTTCCATTTATATTTACAGACGATTTTGCAACACCCGCCAACACAATATAATTGTATATAATTGTTGACTTAATTATTTTTTAAAAATTATTGTGTAGCTGATAAAATAAAATTCCCGGTACAGGCACACCATAACCAACTTGTATAAAAGTCAGCCTTATCAAAAACCTCACAAAAACCTCCCAGCTCAACTTAGGTGTTCCTCTGAGAGCTCATTGCGCAACTACAGAACTCCTCCAATGGCTTTTGCAATTTCATACATGTTTCCTTCTAGGGAGTCCTCTACCAGATTTCCTCTGTCCTCACAGTTTATCTTATCCCAGAGAGGCCATCTCCGTGTTCATATTTCTTCCTCTCCAATTCCGACCACTCTGGAATGGAAATGGAAAAGAACAAGGAGTAGGAATACTAAAATGTGGAGGTGCACTGCCACAGAGCAACCCAAAGGCAGAAAAGAAAGACCCAGAAAGAGGCGAGGCAATTATGACAAGGGCGTAGACCCTGTTGGCTTTTTGGAGAGGCTTGGCATTCACCATAAAACGTTTGAACAGTTCCTCAGAGAGAGGTGCTTCTTGTTTTCTTATCTTATTTTAATAGTTTTTATTTATTTATTTATTACTTTCTTAATTTTTTATATGGATTGAAAGTAGTTTCATCTTAATTACATCTTGACCATTGTAGTATAACAGTTTGACAATTATAGATGTATGACTGGACAAAATTTAACCTGAATCTCCTCCATGAAAGTTTAGGAATTCAATAGGTTGAGCTTATGCTATTTAGTTACATCATGACCATGTTATTAAAAATCATCTTCATTATTATACACATGTTGCTTGAGAACTCTACCCTTCTCCTTGACAGTCAATGTACTTAACAAGCTCCTACCATTGAAAGATAAAGTGTGTTTATTATTATCCATGCTCTGCCCAGGTTTGCAATTTTAAGTTTTTAATGGAACTGTCTGTGAAAAAGTAGGAGAAGCCAGGCATTTGTTTGAAATTCAATTTCAGAAAAGGCCTGAAACATGCTCTGTAGCATATCACATAAGTTCCCAGTTCAGCTTTGGTTTGGGATTCATGCTAGAATATTGGAGCATCTCAAAATTGGAGATGAACACTGTGCAACTATAACACTTGCATTTCAGCTTAAATTGCACCAATTTCTAATAATATAATTAAGAGGGAAAAGTACAAGGATTCAAGCACAAACTGGGGACACTTAGGGAGGAGCCCCATGTCACAGGACGCCTTAAAATTTTAGGCAGGTATCAGCAATAATTTTTTAGGAGTGTTTTAGCTAAATTTTGGTCCAATGCTATTAGAAAACTTTATCCTATATTAAAATTGAGATAGATTTGGAATTGAACAGGAGATGGAGACAGACCTGGACCAGACTTAAGATGCCATGTTGCTCTAAAATGTCTCTGTGGATACTTTAATCCTCCAATCCCCTCTCTTCAGCACTGAAGGTTTCCTGCCTATTTTCATGGTGCTCTGAAGTTCAAGGAAATATTGTAATATTTACCATAACAGGATGATTTTTTATCCCATAAAACCCCATTTACAGTGGTTTTTGGAGCTGTAGCCCCAGTATGTGACCCTGCCTTACAAATCCAGATGTGGATTACACTTTACAAGTTGTAGGAGAGAGAAATCACTATTACTTTAATAGATGCATTTTTTTTCAATGAATTTGAATAGGTTTTTATGAGGGATCCTAGTCCCCTCATACTGAGTGGAACTTTAATAGTTGTATTAAACATAATGGAAATGGAAATAAATTGACTATCAGATCTTGGAATTGGCCTCTCTTAATAGTAGGTTCAAGTTATGGCCTGAATCCCTAACATTGGCATCCACCTCCCAGTTCGCCATTCCTAGAAAATTATATTCTTTATACTTACCAGGAGGTGTAAAAATATCCAAATCGGTCTAAGGCCCTAGTTTCAGGTACTGGTCTAATGAGCATTGGTTTGAGTTCCGTCTGTGACATCTAGTGATGGTGGCACTTCAGATGATATCAGCAGATTGACAAGGCCTAAATTACCTCCAGGTTTATAATAAATTGGCTTTACCTTCAATCTTGTGACAAATTAGCTTTACCTACAATTATAACAAATTACCTTTTACCTAAAAGCCTAGAGCATATACCTGGTTATATTAAAATTTGTGGTCATAGTATTTAGCCGAGGGACTAGGATAACAATTAGTACATTATTAGCTCACTACATCAAAATGTGTGGTCGTAAGTACTTATGTAAAGGCCTAGGATAATGGACTGATAAATAAATAGTTCAAGATATAAAATTATTGTATTCTGGCATAAAACAAATATACACTGTAACTTGTTGTGTGCACACGTACAGGGGATATGGTATCTGGATCATTTCACATAAAGATTTGTTCTCTTTTCTTTTTAAATTTAATTTAAATTTTCTTTAATAAAAGGAGTCTTATTAAGGGACCCTAACCCAAGCTTAATAAATTAATAACAGAGTGCAGTTGGAGTAAAAGATGCAGAAAACTAGAAGTTGGCAACCTCTCCCAGAAAGAAGCTGCATAAACATTTTGGCTTTTAGTTAATCCAAAGGATAACAAACTAACTACCATAGTAGAGAAAATCAGAATCTGCTTGGGATTGGACTGAAAAAAGAATTGGAAAAAATCAGGAATGGGGAAAAAGTTGGCAAAAAAGAAAACTGAAGAAAACGCAATTTTTCATTGAAAAAAAAAACATTTTTCATGCATATCACAATGAATTAACATTATGCAAATCAAATATTAACAATGTAAGTGATACAAGCTTAAACTACACATGAAAGTGGCAAGTGATACAAGTTTAAAGCCTTAAACTACACATGAAAGTGACAAAACACATCTTAAGTAAAGAAATTTTAATGCGTCCAAAAGTCAAATATTCTTGTATTATTTATAATATAAAAAAGTTACAAATTACAAAATGTGTCATGAGTCATGACAAATACAATGTCTCAAGATCTTTGAATGCCTTTGCCCTTTCCCTTAGCAGAAGCTCTAGTCTTTCTTTGTCGTTGTGCCCGTGCCTCTTCTTGTGCCTTGGCTGCTAACACCGGTCACCACCCGTGCAGGGTCGAGGGTAGGAGTCCCCGTGCAGGGTCGAGGGGCAGTTCCCTTCGTGTGTACCCTTAATATCTTGACGGCAAAACCATTAATACCTTCACTATCTGAACTGAATTTTTCAATATAAAAGCATATTAAATATTACTCCTACATACAAGCGTATTGAACAATAAGTTTGGATTGATAGTTCAACATCTTTTTATGGAGAATTTCATCAGTTAATAATGTATAGCATTGCCATTGGTGGCTACCAGATTCCTTCAAACCGCAAACAATCCGCTGTTAGGATGCCCTAGTGTGTTTGGTTTGGTGTGGTAGCAGGTAGGCAGACCCCTTTCTCCCCTTGCAACAGGTGAAATGAAAGAAAATGAAACAAAAAAATGACTTTTAAGTAAATCGGCCACAACCTCTACGCATGCGTCTGTAGCCGATTTTTCATGATTTAATCGCCGTTTTTTTGAAAAAATCGGCAATTCCTGATTTCGTGCCGAATTGACTCGGAATTTTGAAAAATCGCAAAAAATTGAGACTTGCCAATTTAATCGCGATTTTTGTAACAGAGGTAACTACCATAATCCAAGAGCTTCAATGCAAACCAAAGACTGCAGAAATTATATACCTTATACAATCAGCTTCATAAGACTTGCGTGTACCAGTACTAATGGAGAGCCTTTTGCTTGTAGCATAATCAACAATTGTAAAACGGTGGAAAAGGAAGATATTAGTTATTACACCCCAAAAAGTTGACAACATAAGATAGGCTGAAAGAGCCTTTAGTGCTGCAAAAATGACCATGACACACAAAATGGGCAGAATTGAAAGGCAGCTAACATTCATGGAGGCAAATGAAAAACAACACCATTGAATCTTATTATCATTATCTTCCTCCTTGATTCCCCTGGGGATTCTTGCCATAATACATCAGCATAATCTCCTAGAGGAAGATTGGACTCAGGAATGTTCAAGTCTTGATCAACTTGAAGCTGGTTGTATTCTAGCATCTGTAACTCACTTAACAGAAAGTTATAGAAACTACTGATTTCATTCATTCCCTGAGGTATTTTTTCTCTTAAATTGCATTTAAAGCATGAAGGATTTAACCCCTTAAAAAAAATTGTCAAGGATTCCATGCCAATAGTTGGACATTTCCTGGATCTTTCTTTTTGTTCTACTCTGTCAACCATTAGTTACAGCCTTACAGGTTTGGGCTGTTTGGTTTGAACGAAAGGCCAAAAAAGTTCAGAGGTTCTTTTTTTTCAGAAAATTCGGCTCAGTTCGGAAAAATAAAGTTATTTATATGTATGAAAATATAGAAAAATGCAGAAATTTTCAGCTTTCATAGTTTCAAATTCAATGTAGCTGAGATGTATGTCCAAAACATATGTAGATCCTTCAAAAGTTGAAATGGTAAATGTCTCACACCCCTTTTGCTTCTAGGAGATGTCCAAGAACTAGTAAATTTGCAATGATTGTCAGATATTTCCGAACTGCAAGTGTCTTTGACTATAAGTGCATGGCAATCAAAGCAGCTGAGTATAATGAAGGCATATTTTTTTTCAGCGATGGCTGAAAAAAGGTTTGGAACCATACTGCACCGGTTCAGTTTAGATTGGCGTAGGTTTGGTTGAACCTGGTAACTATGGTGTAAACCAATCATTAACCACATTGTCACAAAATTGTCCCAAGGGAGCAGCATTAACATTCTTGTTCAAATGAGACTATACAATAAGGGCATCCAAGTCCTACTTGCAGATTTCAGGATCTTGAATCTGTAGGGTCTAGTTCTGACGTGTCGCCATGTCAAGCATAGAGAAGCATATACGGAAATGAGAATGCAAATGCGTTTTTTAATTGTACAGCTGCTTTGTCATTTTGTATATAATATAGTTTGCGAACTACGTATTTGTTAGAATGTCGCTGTATTATTTCAGATGGCAAATGTGTTAGATGGTGAGGTGTTGTTAGTACGTGTGCATAAGTTAAATGTCATGTAAGGGTAGTTGGTGGACAGGTACAAGGCAGTTGTGCAAGTTGCGCAACTACCTCCTCTGCTTGATGCATTATATATAGACCCTTTGACAAGGGTATCATTGTCATATTGTGAAAATATTGCATGCAAACTGTAGAGAGAATACATGCTGTTAGATCACATTGTGATACTGCTGCAGTATAGTAGATGTGTACAAACTTGCTCTTCATACCTGAATATATCAATGGCAATGTTCAGTTTTGCATAGTTTCTATCTTTGATTTCTTTTCTTATACATTATGTTGAATGGTCAATGCTGTAATGTTTGCTGTTATCTAATCTTTCATTTTCCTTCAATAGTGGAAAACTCTCACTATGCTACATTTGTCACTGTTGCTGTCTTAAGTTTGAACCAGTGACCTCAATGACATTTGCAGAGGGAGAGGTGGGAATGCTAGATAATTTGATGCGAGGATGTAGGATACATGGACATGGATAGATGAGTGGACAAATGAGAGAAGAGTTGATGAGAAGTTAGATATTTGTGCAATAGTAGCATGAGAAGTACGTGACGGACAATTGGGTGACGTGCAAGTCCATGACGAATAGAGTGTCGACTTGCTAGAAGAACTTGTTGACGTAGTACACGAAGAAGAGAGCAACTTGGTTGGAGTTTTATTGCCAAAATAGGAGTGCGTGTGGAACCCTCCCGAGGAGGGAAGAAGCCTTGATGAAGGACAAAGTGACTGGTGGCAGACATTGTTTTTGATGACGCAAGAAGACACGCAAGTGGACGCACAACAAGCAGACGAGAATTGGGTTGATGATGACATTTGCGCAAGTGCCAAAGAAGGTGCCAACGTGGAGCATGACGGAGAGGATCATGCAACACAATACAAAACGAATCAACTGGTGACTCCAACACAAACTGTAATGTTCCCATCCTAGTCAACATCATGATGCAGTGTGAGACTTGCCTACTCACGGGTTCCCATAGGTAGGAGGAAGTTGTGTGGGGACCCACATGGACAGTTTGGATGATGTCAAGGCGGGTGGAGCTCTTGATTGCCAGTCTTCTGGACCGTTTTGGGCATCTTTGCGAGGACTTACTATTTTTAGTAAGTCAATTCTTTGGAGGTTTCAGTGGAAGTGGACGTTACAGATGGACAGTAGAGCTTAATGGGTATCCGTTTCCATATTTTGTTTGGTGGTTGGGTGTTAGGGGAGCAATAATTTTAATGCCCGAAGATTTATAAGGTTATATTTAAATATAAAAGTTAATTATTTTAACGTTGGGCATATTTTATTGATAAAGGGGGCCTTATGACCACTTGATTTAAAGGTCATATTATAAAGACTTGATTAAAAGTTATTTTAAATATGTTTTTCCTCCCTAGGAAAGTGGGACGACCCCCTCAAGGGGTTCTTTTGAGTAAAGTGAAAACAAATTATCCCACATTGCTCATGGAAAGGGATCGCCCAACTTGAGGAAAGAATAAATAGAGGTTGTGAGAGCATTTGAAGGGATCTTTGGCAATTGTATTCTCTTGGAGTCTTTGAAGGAGAGCTTGCATTGTGCAGGAGTTTCTCATTGCTGCTTTGTTGTGATGAAAACCACAGTAGAGGACACCATTGTTGGGAGTGGAGGACCTCCTTACTTTGGTTGGTTGCATTCTCAATTCATGGGAGTGACTTTGTGCAGATTGGAGACATAATTTCAGTGATAATTTCAATTGCTTTGTGTGGATTTGAGGGCTTTATCAACTGCTTATTATTCATACCTCACTTCACAAGGAGGCCGTACCAATTTGGAGTGAATATCAGATTGTTTGATGTGATTTCTCAGCTAGGGTTTGACTGTTATGTGTTCAAACTTCTTCACACAACCCAACCGCTTCAATTTGGATAGGTTTGGAACAAGTTTGAGGCAGTTCGAAGAAGTCTAGGGCAGCCGTACAACATCCAGCAGGCCATACATACTTCAGAGGGAACGTGATTGCTGGTTAGGGAAGAAACGCCAAACCGGAGTGATAAGTGGCTATCTCAGTTGGGGGTTGCATATTACACAAACTCAAGCGAGAGTGTGTAGAGGTGTGGAGGATAGGAGTTGAGCATAACGACAACAAAAAGGGAGTGTGCTTGAGATACCGGAGCCAACACTCATGTATACGTGAAGAAGATCACATAGTGCAATAGGAAGTGGTTGACGATTGTTTGCAAAAGACTAGTTGTCATATGGAGGTTCGTTGACAGGGGAAAATCCAACAAACGACAAATACTACCATCACTAGTAGTGATTGGCTATAGTAGTGGACAAGCATAAGTGCCATATTGGAACGAGTGAAACAATATGGCAAGCCAATGGAGTTACGGACGAGAATGTGTGGGTGCGGATGTTTCCAATAACGTTAAGAGGAGTTGCAATAGACTGGCACTTGAAAAGAGAAGAACCGTTCACTAACTGGGCCAACCTGAAGGAAGAATTTAATATGGAGTTCAAACTACTTGTGATGACATGAAGATCATTAGAGGAATCTACGCGACCAAGCAGAAAAGGATGAAAACATCAAGTTGTACAACCATCGCTTGAAGGAGTTGATTGGAAAGATGGAAGTGAAACTGGCCAACAAACTGCAAAAGAGATGGTTTGGATTGCTGCCATGTTACAAGAATAAGATGATGGTTATCATTAAGAGGCATTCGACCAAATGTTGAACCTGGAAAGTGAGATGAAGACAACAGTAGGCGATGGAAGTACAATTCTTGACAGAGATGACGATGACGCAAATAGTGATCGTGATGACTTTAGTGCAACCATCTAGCAATGAGGAAGGGCCTGGAGAGAATGATAAATGACAGTAAATTTGAAAAGAAAAAGGAAATTTGGTGTTCAAATTGCAAGTCAAAGGGACATATGAACACCAACTGCTCGAAGAAAGCATACAGCAACTCCTGTGAGGTAAGTGGACATAAAATTGTGAATTGTCCATTCAATCCGAGAAGTGCATGGCACTAGATGATGATTTAGGAGGCGGAGCAGAAGCCTAGCACTTCCTAAGGTGGACATGGTGCAATGAGTGGTAGTTATTGCAGTAATCTCCAAGGAATAAGACAATCACAATTTGGCAACAAGTCTGGTGGTGACGGTGGAAGCCGGTTGCAATATGATACAAACGACAGGCCAATCATACAGTGTCGAATATGTCAGGAATAGGGACACTTCACATGAAACTCATAAACGTGCCAAGCGTAGGGAGCATGAAAAACACAACAATGATGTGTTGTTGGTGCAGTCCTGGTAACCACAATGAGGCAAATTGTTCGAAGAAGGCTAGTAGCAACAACTTGTAAAATGTCAATTTCATTGACATTGAAGAGCCTCAAGTGGAGTAGAAGGAAAAGCATGTACTTGTAGTAATTTGTGAACAAGTGAAGAAGCTGGAGGAATACCCAAATCCTACCAAGGAGATGGAAAGATGGTAGGAAGCACATGCAAACGTTAAAGAAGAAATGATGAAAAGCAGTGATTGGAAACAAAAATTGAAGGAACCCACTATAGTAGAAGAAGAGCTGTTAGTGAAATAGTTAGTAGCGCAAATGCTGGATACGAATGTTTCCATTATAATGTCTAGCTTATTACGTGCAGTATTGGAGCTCTATGCAACGGTAGGAGAATTGATGCGCATGAAGAAAGGGACAGAGATGCATTACCAACCTTTAATAAAACAAATAAATAGGGATCAATATATTGATTCGATGGTGTTTTTAATAATGCAATCCCAGGAAAGAGCAGTTGGGCTCATAAAGGCAGTGATGGTGGAAAAGCTTCAAATCCACTTACCTGCACCACTCGGACACGACATTCTAGGGAAAGCGGTTGGCGTCTTAAAAGAGGTAATTGCAAGGCTCTGATCCAGAGACCTCAAGCTCGCCAATATTAATGATTCTAGATCTAGAGACCTCGAGCCCATAAACATTGAATGCGGATCAGTCTCTCACTTGATTTTGGAGGGAATTTTGGATTATTTGCACAATTTCAGAGGGAAAGATCCCTAGTTTTTTTTTTTTTATAAATAGTAGTTTTAATTGCTGTATGGATTGGAAATTGCTGTCTCGTGTCTAATATCTGACCTTGTTTGTATTTCCTTTCACTCTTCTTTTGTGTATTAGTCTGGACTTGAACCTTGAGTCATTTTGTCATGGCCTTTGAGCCCCTTGTAATCTGCTATTCTCTTTAACACAAAGATTACAATATAAGGAGTTGTGTTTAATACCACTCTGCCCTGTTACTTGTATGTGTCTTATGTGTGTATGCTTTATATGAATGATTGAAACTGTGTTCATTTAAGTGGCTAATAACTTATGATGCATGTGTTCATTTTATTCCAGTAATACATAGAAGAATCTTTTGATCTTGGCGCATCGCCTTTGATAGATTAGAGTTTTATTTTTTGTATCTCTCTCTTTTCCTTTAATATAAACAAGTAGTATAGGAAGGCAAGCATATCCAATAAGGAGCCGGCCTTAGCAAAATCCAAAAAGTTATCCTGTGAGTCAAGTCCCATGCTCACAAAGCTTCCCGTTGTTTTGCTCAATGCGAGGCATGAGTGTTGGGTGCATCTGGCTATTGCAACAGATGGCTGTGATATTCTGAACGATCAACACCAGCCACCCAGAATCTATGTTGGCAAGGATAAATTTGATATTTATCCTACACCTAAGGTGGTGAAGAAGTTTAGATTAGCACTAGAGTTGGAGTCTTCGTATGCCGGGATGAACTATGTGGCCTATCTCATTCAATGGTTGATAGTTGGATTGGAGACATTACATGAGATGGCGAACAACTTGAAGATGAAGGTGGAAAAACAAGCGGTCTAGCTGAGGGAAACATAAAAACAACTTCAGCAATCGAAGCAGGAGGCTGAAGAGGGACTAGCCCAGATGCAGTAGGAGGTGGAGGGTCTGAACAAAGGACATGAAGAGCAAGATGAATTGATCGAGCAACTGAAGTTGGAATGTTTGGTGAGAGAATAGGCATTTGAAGCCAAAATTCTATAGATTGCAAATGGAGACCAGCTGATTCAGCGAAATATCAGCAACTCACAGAAGCAGAAAAAGAGAAGGTAGAAAGAGAAAAGGAGAATGCTGAGTTGCGAGCAAGGCTTCAAGAATTAGAGAAGAAGTCGTAACACTACAATTTCCAGTGGGCATGATATCAAGCCTATGCTAAGAGGCTGAAACAAGAAATAGAAGCTTTGAGGTTGAAGGTTCAAGGGTTGGGAGTTGAACCTGTTTGAGTGCAGCCAACTCCACAGCAGCAGCAGAGCCAGAGTCCCTAGGAGCAGCAGCAGTCATCAATGAGAACATTGACCAATTTAGAGGGTAGGGCAGATGTAGGGGCTAGTTCTAACGTGGTGCTGTCTTGAGCATAGAGAAGCATGTGTGTATGGAAATGAGTATGCAAATGCAATTTTGATTGTACAACTGTTTTGTCATTTAGTATATATGATTAGTTTGTGCACCAAGTATTTGTTAGAATGTTGCCATATTGTGTTAGATGGCAAGTGTGTCACAATGTTGTATTAAATGGTGGGGTGTTGTTAGTACGTGTACATAAGATAATTGCATGTAGAGTTGTCATTTAAGGGTAGTTGGCAGACAGGTATGAGGCAATTTCACAAGTTATATGACTACCTCACCTGCCGGATTCATTATATATTGTGAAATGCATGCAGATTATCATCGTCATATTCATACTGTCATATTGTGAAAGGGTTGTCATTTAAGGGTAGTTGGCAGACAGGTATGAGGCAATTTCACAAGTTATATGACTACCTCCCCTGCCGGATTCATTATATACTGTGAAATGCATGCAGATTATCACTGTCATATTCATACTGTCATATTGTGAAAGGGTATCATCGTCATATTCATACTGTTATATTGTGAAATGCATGTAGATTTTTTTTTTTGGTATAAGGTAGAGGTGGTTATAAGGTCCACAAACCTTTTACAAAGTCAAAATGGGCTGGTTCTAGCATCAAGCCCGTATAATCAAAATACAAAATGGATCTTTCTAAGACTCACATTAAGCCATACTTAGAGTCCACAGTCCTATACTTGTCGCTTGACTATTCAGGATAAAACAAAAACCAAACAACACCTAGCACTTACTAACACTAGGTTGCTGTACTGTACACTTGTCACCTCCCAGGCCCCAGCAAATGGGATGCCTTTTCTGCCTAATTCCATCTGTCGGATTACTCATCATCAGCCCCTCTGATCTCCTGATGCTCTAACAGGTTTGATCTTAGCTCTTCTCTAGCAGCCAACACCAATAGTTCTTGAGGGAAGTTATCCTTCCAAATTTGCATCTCCCCAACAGAAACTGCAATATTTGCCATTAGATCCGCCGCCTGGTTCCCTTCTCTGAAGGTGTGTTGGATTCGGGCATTAACCAAATGAGATTTATGAATCTTTGCTTCTAGGATAAGCTCCAATATGGTCCAGCTGGGGTCTTTATCCTCCTTAATTGCCTTGATTATATTAAGCGAATCCCCTTCAAAGATAACTTCCTTATAACCCTCAAGTCTGGCAATTCTCATTGCCTGCATGCAGGCTCGGGCTTCTGCAAAATGATTTGTTTGAGTTCCCAAAGGCTCTGCAAAGGCAAGGACCACTTTTCCTTCCTCATTTCTCAAAACTCCTCCTGCTCCTGCAGCCCCCGGATTTCCTTTAGCTGCCCCGTCAAAATTAAACTTAACCCACTTTTGTGTGGGGGTATCCACTTGACACCATCCCGTGGGTTGGTTGTAATGTCTAGGTCTGGAAGTTCCTCTCCCCAGTTCCGCAAAATCCTCCTTTCCCTTAGAGACATGGTCTCATTTTTGAAGAAGAAAGTTTTCCAGTTTTCTTTCAAAGCTCTGATTATTTTATTACCACATAACCTGGGATCTTTCTTACGTCCTTTAAATACTCTCTTATTTCTCTCATTCCATATCCCCCATAAAAAATGGGGTAAGCTGAGCTTCCAGAGCCAAGTCAAAAGCTTTGCCCGGAAGGGGGAAGCCCACTGTATGCAGAAGTCAGACATGCTATTTGGACAGACCCAATCTATATGAAATTTGGACAGGATCATTTGGAAGACTGTACAAGAAAAATCACAAGTTAGAAATATATGACTTACAGATTCTATTGCTTTCTCACACAAGATACATCGATTGATGAATTGGAAACCTCTCCTTTGCAGATTATCTGTTGTCAGGATCTTATTTTGAACTGCCAACCAAAAGAAGAAAGCTATTTTTGGGGTTAAATTATTTAACCAAATAACAGAAGTCGGAGTCCAGCCATTGAATCCTGAGTGGATTAACTTATAGGCAGTTTTTACTGAATAGATCCCACTTGTAGTTTTGCCCCAAATCGCCTTGTCTCTTCCTCCCCCAGGAATGATCGGGAACACCCTTAAAGCATCATTGAGTTTGGTTAGGGCCACCTTCTCTTGCTCTGACAGATTATGAACTGTGATTTTCTTCCAAGAAGAAGTTTCCTGTGCTACAGCAATAAAATCCCCTACTTTTCCTCCCATTTCCTTCGAAAGTTTATGTTGGAGGACCTGAAGGTCTAAGTTATCTTTCAGAGGGGCCTCTTCCAACCACGGGTCTTTCCAAAAGTCCACTTGTCTTCCATTACCAATTCTCCATCTGATGCCTTTCCTGACTACCTCCCGACATTCGAGCAAACAATTCCAAAAATAGGATCCTCTAGGAAGATTATCAGCTTTCAGGAAGTCCTGATTATTTCTGATATATTTTGCCTTAAGAAGTTTTACCCATCCCAATTGATCATTATTGATAAATCTCCATACCTGTTTGCCAATCAGAGCTTGATTCAATTCTTTCATTCTCTTTAACCCCAGGCCCCCCTGATCCTTGCTTGCACACACCTGATTCCATGCTACCAACGAAATTCTCTTTCTCTCCTCTGAACCTGACCACAAGAAGTTGCGTTGAATTAGCTCCAATGTAGCTCGGACCTTTGCAGGCATTCTAAATAGAGACATGCAGTAAATTGGAATGCTCTGTAAAGTAGTTTGAACTAATAAGGCTTTTCCTGCGGAGCTGAGAAGGCTGCCCTTCCACCCTGCTAACTTTTTGGAGATCCTGTCAATGACTGAGTTCCACAAAGTAGCCTTCATTCTTCCTTCGAACATAGGCATGCCTAGATAAGTTGCTGGTAGAAGCTCCTTTCCACAACCGAAGAGGTTAGCTATTCTTTCCTCCCTCCCACCAGGCGTGTTAAAGAAATAGATGCTACTCTTCTTATAGTTTATGTACTGTCCTGCTTCTGTCTCATACTTGGTTAGAATTCTCTTCAACTTCCTAGCTTGAGGCACCGAGGCTTTGGACACAATGATTGTATCATCCACAAACTGTTGGTGAGACACTGGCTCTGCTGTTGAGGCTGGTTTAAAACCTTCCAATTGACCATCTGCCACCGCTGCTGAAATGTTCCTACCCAATGCTTCCGCTAAAATAATAAACAAGTATGGAGACAAAGGATCTCCTTGTCGCAACCCCCTTTCACTCTTAAAGTAACCGGAGGGTGACCCATTCACCATGACAGAAAATCTTGTAGTAGAGATACAACTAAAAATCAACTTAATCCACCGGGGACAGAAACCAAACTTACCCAAAATCTTGGTGAGGAACCGCCATGAGACCCGGTCGTAGGCTTTATTCATATCAAGCTTTAGTAACATACCTGCTTCCTTACTAGTCACCATTGAATGAATAACCTCATGAATTGTGATGATACCATCCAATATTTGTCGCCCTTTCACAAAGCCACCTTGGTTCATATCAATGATGAAAGGAAGGATAACCTTCAGCCTATTGGCGATTGTTTTTGTGAGAATCTTCATCAGAGTGTTACATAAACTGATAGGGCGAAAACTGGAAAATTCCATTGCTCCCACTAGTTTAGGGATGAGGACTAAAAAAGTAGCATTAACTCCTTCTGGGATTTCCATGTCCTTTTGAGCCTCAATTATAGCTTCCACTACATCATTGCCTAGGATATCCCAAAACTTCTGGAAGAAAGCTGCAGGGAAGCCATCCGGTCCTGGGGAGCTGTTACCATCCATGTCAAAAACGACCTTCTTGATTTCCTCCTTTGTGAAAGGACTAAGTAAGAATCCATTAAGATTATCAGTTACGAGGGGTGGAATGGCTGCCAACAGAGAGTCCTCTTCTTCAATAGTCGGATTTACATCTTCTAGCAACGATTTAAAGTACTCAACCGCTTCCCTCCTTATGTCTTCCATATCTTTGGTGTTAGACCCATCGGCCATCTTGATCTCCTTAATTTTGTTAGTACTCCTGTGGCGAAGAGTAGAGACATGGAAGAACTTTGTATTTCTGTCACCCTCCTTTAACCAACGCAGTCTGGATTTCTGCCTCCAAAAGGTTTCTTCAAATCCTAGCATCGTGTGGTATTCGGCTAACAGCTCCCTCTCCTGGTTTCTCAGATCCTCTGTAAGCTGCTCTGACTTCAACTTCTCCTGTAGTTCATTGATCTTGTCTTTTAGTTCTGCCTTTTTAACAAAAATATTGCCAAAGGAAGTTTTGTTCCACTCTCTAATGTTAGCCTTCACATTCCTTAGTTTACATGCCACTTGGGCCAGTTTCGAACCATTATACTTTTTGTCCCACCATTGGGCAACCAGATCCTTGAGATCCTGATGTTGGAACCACATAAGTTCGAATCGAAAGGGTCTGATGTATCTTTTCTTAGAGTCCTCCCCTGTTTCCCATAGAATTGGGTTGTGATCAGACCCGATTCTTGGGAGTGCCGTTAATGAAGAGTCCCCAAACCTCTCCAGGCATTCTTGAGAAAGAAGAAACCTATCTAATCTTATCTGAATTTGGTTTTCCTTCAATCTTTTGTTAGACCATGTATAGGAGAATCTACGCAGGTCCACATCCATCAGCTCATGTTGCTCAACAAAATCTCTAAACTCGTAGATATCAGCAGTTATTCTTTGAGAGCCCCCCAATTTATCTACAGGATTAAGGTAGCAATTGAAATCCCCCGCCACAATCCAAGGGTAGTTGGGGACCGTCTCCCTCAATTCAGCTAGCTGACTCCAAAGAACCCTTCTCAGTCCCTGTCTAACTCGAGCATATACATTCGTTAAGATCCACTCTTCCCGCGTGGTTTTATCCACACATAAGAGACAAATAAACCAACTAGACATCAGAATCACTCTACTATCAATCACATTTTTGTTCCACATAACCAGTAACCCTCCTGCTGTTCCAGTGGCCTCTTGGCCTACTACTTCAGCTTCTCGCCAAGTCCTATTCTTAAAAGGAATAACTCTACTCTCCTCCATTTTAGTTTCTTGCAGTAAAATCATATCCGGTTTGTGTTCTTGTCTAAGAGCATACAAAGCTCTTATTTTTGCAGGATTACTCCCACGAATATTCCATGAAAGAATCTTCATTTATGGGCTTTGGATCCTCGAGCCTTCGCCCCAAAGAGCAATACTGCTTGAGTGCCATCAGCCACTCCTCGCTCTGCTTCTTTCTGCCTTAAGGCAGCATTGCTAGGTTTCCCTCTTCCTACCGAACCATATCCCCATACATCCGCTCTAGGTTGAAGTTCCTTGGGATTCACTTGGCTTCTAGTAACCATCTTGGGTAGGTCAGTCTTGGTATTTGGGGTAACAATCTGGCTTTCCAGGTTAACTGGTCTTTTTGACAGTGGAGATGATTCCGTGCTCTTAGCTTCTTGATTAGTAGATTCTTTTTTCCCTGCTTTGGGGTTACACTGATCTTGGTGGTTCACCTCTTCCTCCTGAGTATCCTTGCCTGTATTATTAGTTTCCTGCTCCTTCCTCTGATTTTTCTCCTCTAAATCCTTCTCTTGAGTCTCCTCTACCTCAGATTCCACTTCTTGGCTGTCCATCTGATCTCCCTTCAAATGATTTAATGCATCAAAACTGTTCTCCACTGGGATGTTGATCTCCTTGGAATTTCTTCCCATAAATTCCTCTGCAGTACATGGGACCACTTCCACCGAGCCTCCATAGGCCTCCCGTATCACCCAATCAAACTTACTTGCCCCAGGGCGTTGATCTATGGGGTTCTTTCCTTTGTGATTTGGCTCTGAGGCTTGCTGTATCATCTTAGGAGCAGGTTGAGCTTGAGGGTTCCCATCAAAGGGACCAGCTCCCCTGTGAGAGGGTTTTGGGGCATAGGAATTTTTGGGAGGAGGGTTAAAACGTTGCCTCTTGCTTACAATAGGGCGAACAGGGTCTCTGATATTCGGATTTCGAGCTCCACGTCCTTGAGGCCCAGGTTGGGTAGGAATGGAGATCTGCGGGGGAGGGATATTATTCTGGGTTTGAGGATCAGTATTTTGGAGTGGGGGCTGGTTCTTGGAAATGCAGTGGATACCCTGGTGCCCTACCTTCCCACAAACACTACACTTAAAAGACATATTTTCATATTCAAATACCTGAGTATGAAGGCCAAACATAGACGACAAAATAATGGATTTAGGGAGCTCTTTACTCAGGTCCGCCAACACACACATGCGAGCAGACAGGAGTCTTGTTTTGCTCAAGGTTGCAGGATCAATAGCTATTAGTTCTCCAATCTCTGTAGCTATCCCAGCCAATATTTGTTCGTTCCAGAAAAGCAGAGGTAATCCTGGCATCTTAACCCAAATAGGAGCCAAATCCAGCACCTGAGTCTGGGGGTTGAAATCGGGGGACCAACGCTTCAGATACAAGCCCCTTTTCCCAAAAAACCAAGGACCTCCTTGGAGAGTCCTTTCCATGTCCTGTTCACATTGAAATGTCACCAAAAGAAAACTCTTGGGTAAAGCCTTAATCATCATACCGGCCCTTGGCTGCCATTTTTGGATGGCCCATCTCCTTATGACTTCCATGTCTGGCCTCACCCCCATAAATTTAGCCACCAAAGATGTTCTGCCCTCCATAGCCACATGCTGAGCTAAGGAATCCGGGACGTGCAACCTACCATTGACAGATTTTAGATTAAAACAAGAGTCGGATAATTTTTGCTTACCGCGAAGAGCATTAAGATATGAAGGTCTCCAGTTGCCAGGTTTCTCTTTGTCTCCTTCTTGGGTCTTCCTTTGATCCTGACGCATAGAGTCCTGGTCCCCCTCAGAGAAATCTTCAACCGCATCCGCCCAACGCCCTTGGACCGGTTCCAATAGAACTTCCTTGTCCACATCCTCCGCCTGGGGGCCTGCTATCTCGCCAGAGCCCCCACCTGCCGCGTCTGCTGATCTGCCCTCTGAAGTCCCACACCTAGGGTTTGATGCCCCTAGACCTCTCGCTCCTCCTCCTTGCTGCTCCATCTTGAAAGATTCTTACTGAGAATCGAAATGCATGTAGATTGTAGAGAGAATAGATGTTGGATAACACTGTGATATTGCTGCAGTATAATTGATGTGTATAAACTTGCTGTTCATACCTGCATATATCAATGGCAATGTTCAGTTTTGCATAGTTTCTGTTTCTAATCTCCTTTTTCATACATTATGTAATGGTAAATTCTGTAATGTTTGCTGTCATTTAATCTTTCATGTTCCTTCAATTGTGGAAAACTCTCATTATGCTTCAGAATCCTTTGTATCAGGACATAGACACATGAGGATTTACATGTTTTATCAAATAATTTGTTTAGGCACAATTGTTAACTGTAAATTATTGGTAGTTAAGATGAACTTGGCTTGTGTATTGCATACTATATGCACATGTGAATATGTTATATATGTTTTATGTACTTGGAAAAGGTTGTTCATCAACCAGCTTTGTCATGTTCTAGATGGCTATCATTCATCTACCCTATTTCGGCTTCCAGAGGCACTAAGTGCCCTCTAGATGCTACAACTATCTGCATAAATGGTTATAGATTGGTGAGACCATGCCTTTCTTTGGGGACAGTTACTGGGATATCTAATTTGACTCTGTTCATGTTCCACAAAGTGCTGGGACATGTTTTGAGGACAAAGGTGTGTTTTTGGGATGGCAGAACATGTCTCCAAGATGGCCCCCAAATACAACGATGTGTCCCCATGGAACATAGCTCTTTGTACTAGACATGGTGGATCTGTTTCTTTTCGGCATCAAGGGTCAACCATCCATTCTCACCCAAAACCCAGGTGATCAGGCCAGACCTGCATGACCAGATTCCTTTCTACATGTAGAGGTTCATTGGCTTTGGATGTAAGAGTAAATGAGAGCCATTCCTTGCACCCCTGCTGGATTGCCTAGCTAGGCCCTCTTAGTCTAGGCCATTCTTGTATTATCAGGTCTTGTATTGGCTCTTTCACAGTGATCGCTGATGATGTTGCTGCTGGTCCTCCTATTCAATACTCTGTGAAGGATGGTGCTTGCTTTGACATCCTACTGTGGTTCTCACTAGCTTTTTCATCCTTGTTGATGATGAGTCTCTGTTTAAGTTGGCTAATTGTAATGCCTTTACTAAATGATTTTTTATTTATTTTTAATAATATTGGATCTTTTGAAATGTCTAGGATTTACCTATCATCGTTCACCTCCTAATTTGATTCTTTTCTATTCTGACCTTATAGTCTATCTTTGGTTTTGTCTATTTGGCTACCTCATGCTATTGGTTTCAATAAACTTTTGATTCATGTTGACTTACATTGGTCATTCATGGACATTAATATAATTTCTTTCTGTATTTCATTTCCAACTGAGCAGTTGAGTTCTTTCTTCCAAGGAAAAGAGTCATCCAGAGCTTGACCATGTAGAATGTCACAACTGTTTCTAGAATGCATCTGCATTTTTTTAATAATTTTGGGATCCGTAAATTTTTTCTTCAACCTGATGGTAAATTCATCGCCTCTTTCATCTTAGTGCAGTCCCTTCTTGCATTCTGGTAAGGAAAGCCAACCATGGACTCAGAATTGTGTTCTTTAAGGGGATGCACCATGGATAAAGAAAAACTGAACTTAGTAAACCCTTTGCCTAGATATAGACAACTCACGAACAAAACATCATGGAAAAGCTACATATTGCAGGCATAGGAACAGACAATAACAATGAAGAGCGAGGTTTTAACCTTTGTACTGAAGCATTCCATTGGTACAAATAGAGAAGCTAGAGGGCAAAGGTTTCATCAGTGTCTGTTGCTGTGATGATGAAGCAAATCCAGTGGAGTTCATGGAAATGTGATGAATAGTAAATTCCCCATGCTAACAAAGATCACAACAGATAACACTCAGTCCAAGTCACCATTAGTAAGGGAGGGTAAAGGAAGACAAATAAATGAAATAGAGTGAAGATCACTTTACATCAAATTTTAAAGCTGATTATGAAGTTCAAGGTCAACACTTTTGTGTGTCAGTCAATTAGCTACATTATTTGCTTTGCTGTAACAATGCCCAAAGGAGATCTCATCAGTACAGGAAGCAAGAAATCTAGCCTCATTCAAAAAGTTATTAAGCTGCGAATATTTACTGCTAACATTTTTCATGTCAAAGATTATGACCATTGAGTTGCCTTTCACTTCAGCCTTCTTAATACTGTTTTTGTTAGTGAGCTTAAGAAAATTATTGGACCTTCTGTCGTGTGTTGCAGTGCAGTAGCATAGGATCAAATTATCTTTTCTCATCTCGTATGATCTCCAGCATAACTGGTGGGGCCTGCATTGCCTTTGGTAACCCTATCAAGGTTTAGTCCAAAGATAAATCATCTTTGGAAGGTTGTTATTGAACAGCAGCTTTTCCAGAGCTATTTCCACTTTTCCTTTTATCAGTGAAATTTTTCTTCCTTGTATTATGTTAGATAAGTTGATATTAAACGTTTCTGATTTGCTTGAGGATGGGCAAAGCCAGCATCAGAAAATGCTGCACCTGTACTACTGTTCCTTATGAATTATGCTAATCACGATATGCTTTGTTATTTGTAGAGATACATTCATGCTTGCATTAGAATATTTTAGAATTTGGAAAATACATGACCACCTTTGCCCTAATTTATAGGTAAAGGACGAAAGATAAGTCTATTTTTGTGGCTTTTTATCTGTTTTGCTTGATATATGAAGCATCAAGAGATATTAACAGCATGTCATATGCTCCTGAATTCATTGTATTTGTCCTCCATGTGTGTAATTCTTTAGATTCCAAACTTAAAGCCAAACAATCTGCCAAATCCATTAATTTGTAATTTGAATTTTCTAAGTAAATTCCAATGCCTTTCTGAATTGGGTATTCTTCATGGGTAATGATCATTTAGTAATGTGTCTTTTTTCAAATAGATGCAGGATTTACCCTAACCCTCAAGCATCATTGTACCCCACAAAGTTGTTATTTACCTATTTCTGGAAATACTGGATCTTCAAGAATTTATTTACTTTAATAATACTGGCTTTCCCTGTTTCCTTATTAGCCATCTATTAGCACAGATGGAGACTGGTTCATGTATGTATTAGCCAGGTTTTTGGCTACCTTAGACATTTATTTCTTCTAATGTTTTTTTCTGTATTCTGTGCTAGAGAAAGTGACCGGAGTTTGGGACTGAATAATTTTGCCTTAACTTTTTGATATGGCAGACACAAAGCTTTGAAGAATCTAAAAGATACTATTTGTAGAAGGGATGAAAATTTGTTGGAGTTGGCTTCTGCGTAAGGCTTCTATAATCATTATTTTTTAGTTATATGTTTAATGCTAGGGTGAGAACTGTGTGTTGATGATTGTTGTCTTGGAGAAAATAAAATGCATGCATAGATTTCGTTTTCATAAATGGAGATTTAATTCAACTTATATTTCAGTCATGGTTTCTGTTTGCTCATTGTTGGACAGATACTTGGCAATGGGATTACATCGGAATCCTCGGCATGGTATAGATTTTATGGATTGGGCCCCAGGTACTTATAACTTAGTACTCTTCATGCTGGATGTCTTCTGATGCACTATTTACAATTTTTGATCTTTGTTGTCTATATAATCTTTCTTGTTAAATTGGTAATATAAATAAATTAATGATTAGAAATAGAATTGAAAGTTATCATTTATTGATCTGGAAAGAATTGCATCTGAAAATGAAATTCTTATTTGGCTTTTTGTCATCAGAACCTGAAAAAAGAAAAGGCATATTTGTTGACCGGAATTGATGCTTCGTGTCTCATTTATCTTCTTGACATTGCAATGGGCAGTGATATAATGCAGATTATCTGAGCTAAATCAGCTTTGTCCATCGTAAACATGAGAAAGCCATTTAGCTTTTTCAAATTTTTGACTGTATTTTCTCATAGCTGTTATGTGAAATCATCTGATAATTTATCAAAAATCTTCGAGGACCTGGGACGTCATGAAACAAACTGAAAATCTCTTGATAGTTCACTGCCATCTAAACCACCATGTGCACTTGCCTAGGACTGAAACATTCTTGAGTATAATCTTGTTCCCTTCATCAACAGCCCAGTCTAGGGGGAAGTGGCTATCATGAGTTTTCTGTCTACATCTGGAGGTTCGTCAGCCGTGTATTCTAGGAGAGGCTGTAGTGGAGGTAACTTGCATCATTGCCTAGGACTGCAACATTTCAAGCTCTGTCTAATTCCCCTTGCCTACAGTCCAGGCTATCAGGATGGAAGCACATAGCTTGTTTTTTTTCTCTACTTTTGGATGTACATCAGCCTCAGATGCTAGGAGTGGTTCTAGGTTTAATACCCTTCTTCCTAGGATTGCCTTACAATGCCTTCTCAATCTGGTCATTCTCCTATGGTTATCATTAGATCCTAGATTGTGCCATTCATAGTGATTGGCGAGGAGGCTGTTGGTCCATCTACTTTGGACTTTGGTACATATAAGTTCCAACTTTGATGTTCAGCCGTAGTCTCTAGGTGTGATCTCCATCGGCTCCATATTTCATTGAGGGGTTTTCCTTTTGTATGTTGTTATGTTTGAGCATATTATCTTCTGGTTTTCACAGCATTCACCTGGATTTAGTCTCCCATCTTTTAATGTTTTCTCTGTGTCTTGGTACTGTTGGTCAGAGATCTGCCTTTGGTAAGGATTTGGTTATTCAGTGCGCCTTAGACCCGGCCAACATTGAAAGGCCAAGAGGAAGAAATGCCTCCCGTGCCGATCTCCAGAGAGGGGCTGGTTCCCTTGCTATTCTAACTGGGGGTTTTGAGATAAAGGAACAGGAAAGAAATGGGAAATGACTGAAAGGGATGGGAAATATGGCCACAGGCCAGATAGAACAGGGGTGATGGACTAACAACACGATAACTCTATTGCATTCTGAACTAAATAGCCCTCAAATACAAACAACTAACAAAAATTAAACCAGAACATCTAGCATGCATAATCTCCAGGGCTACTCCAGAGTTCCTACCTTATCAGAAACTAAATCCAGATAATAGAATTCAAGTTTACAGTTAAAGCATGGAATAATAGAAGATAAGCAATAGAAGACATACACATGAAAATAGAAGTCCAGGTTTAGAGCCAGACATCAGCTGTATTGATAGCAGAATTCAGGTTTTCATTTAGCCTCTAGCAAACATCCATCCATTTTACAATAAAAGAGCGGGCTTATATAGAGAATTCTGGCGCTTGAGCAATAAATGCTGATTAACAAAATATAGCGATGGAAGCCAAGATAAGGATTACAAGGAGTACAGTCACAAAGCATTAACCCGACATGGCAGAGACTGGTGACTCTTTAGAAATGCCGTTGAACCCCTTCAATGCCCTGATAGACTCAGCTTGCTGGCGCTACCTCCTCACTCGCGGGGACCGCTTCCATGGAAGATATGCTTGAAATCCTGGAACGTCCAGTCCGGAAGCTTCTCAGAATGGCTACGCTTGATCGGATAAGGATGCCCTTCAGATTGCTGATGTGGAGTGCTTTCGGGAGAAACCAACACAAAGGCCAAAAGAGTCAACGGACAAGGCGTTGTGAGGTGTCATAAAACAACCTGGCGCACTCCATACTGTGCGCCCGACTTGGGTGCACTTCCTTCTGTGCACCTGGCCTGGGCGCACTCCTTACTGTGCGCCCGGCCTAGGCGTACTTTGCTCTGTGCGCCCGGCCTGGGCGCACTCTGCCTTGTGTGCCCGACCTGGGCACACTCCTTGAGGTGCGCTCGACCTGGGCACACTCTGTCTTGTGCGCTCGGCCTGGGCGCACTCCTTGAGGTGCGCCCGGACTGGGTGCACTTTGTTGTGTGCGCCTGGTGATGAGTGTCATCAATTATTCATCATTTAATCATTATTCTTGTCAATCCAGGGCGGTGTCCAATGGCTGTATACGATAGGAAAGGTAAGCAGTTTAAGGATCAGTTCATTCAGGGGATGGTTTTATTGGTGAAACAGTTAGTGTTTGGGGGTTTGATGTCACCTCTAAACCTTATAAACTAAAATTGACTCCTATTTACCCTTTTCAGAAATGAAATTGCAGGAATTGAAACTTTGCAGAAAAAGGAAAACTAACTACTGTTGCAGAATTTAAACTGACAGAAATGAAATGATGCAGAAGTTGAAATGGCAAAAATAAAACTTGCAGAATTGAAAATCACACCTTGTATCAAGCAAAACCTAATTACAATATCAGAATTCAAATAACAGTAATCAAATGTTGCAGAACTGAAACATTAAGAAATTCTCTGATGCAAACTGGAAATGCCAGATTCTGAAAACAACTGCTAAAACAGAAAATAACAGAAAATGTTGTAAGATGCAAGAATTTATGCTAAGTGGTCAGCTGACATGCACATACTCCTATAATCATTACAAATTATCACATGCAATCTAAAAGAGTACAACTGAAATTATGAAGTATAAACTGACAGATTCCTGCTAATTTGCTGCAGCAAGAAATGAGCAGAAAACCTGTAAAAATTGCTCCTTCTCCTAGCCCTGGAAGTGGCCCTTGCTCCCTGACCCAGAAGAAGGTGGAAAGAACTGTTCTAAACTATCTAAGTTTCACACACATTCACTCAGACTGCCAATAAAATAGAAATATTGCACCTTTTATTGATTCTGCAGTAGCATTACAATATTGCAGGAAAAAGCCTGCAAAATACTGTCCTACTGTAATTATAAGGAAAGCTTATCTATTATGAAATTATGCAACTCTATATCCTCTATATGCTCAACCAAACGGGAGCTATCTTATTTATACTAATGGGTTACAATATTGATAGGATTTTGTGCTGCTATGTAGGGCTGCTACAACTGTTGCAGAACTGTTTCCTAGAATGCAGGGATTTGTTCTGTTATTCCTTATCCATTCCTTCTTCTGGGCTTCATGCGTTGAGGGACAGGTGTTGGAAAGAATAAGGGCATCCCTTAAACAACTGTAGCCACCATTTACCACCCTTCTATTGCTGTTATAGGCGCTTTTGACCAAAACTGTTCTTACTGCGTTCATTCCGGAGCTGCTCCAGAATGAACGCAGGATAACACAGTTTGTATTAATTCATGCACCAAAGGTGCAGGAAAACAGTTGTGACGGCGTGAATAGTCTCCATAATTGCCCAGAAGACTTATTCCATCCTTTGCACGAGCTGGAGTGGACCAATTCCAAGCCATGCTGTATATGTACAGCTGGCTGGAATTTGAATGGACAATTTCCTGTTTCTGCACAGTCAAACTGTTTTGAACAAGTTTTGGCGCATTTTTGGCCATTTGAAATGGTTAGACGGTGGGGAAAGCTAATGAAATGATTTCAGAACTAAATACATATCAACACTTATTATTACAGCTTCAAATAAATCCTACTTTGCTTAAAGAATTCAGCTGAAACAGGTCAGAAAGTACAGAAAAACAGTCAAAACATAATATATGCTCTTTAACATTTAAAACATGTAAACACTAATACATAATGCATTCTATCACCATAATTAGCATCAAAACATAACATAAGGTTTATCAAATATCCAAAAATGGTCCATGAATGAGGCAATTTTCTGGCCTCATCACCCGGCCTGGGCGCACTCTGCTCTGTCCTCAAATGCCGAAGCGGTGCTCTTCCTTGGTCCTTGAGGTTGAAAATGCTTCAGGGTACTTGGTAGAAAACTCCATTGCCATCGGAAGGGGAATTCTCCTGCAAAGTCAGTACATAGAAGCAACTGCACACTGTTTTAGGTTCCGTAGCGAGGGTTTGGCAAAAAACTTAGGAGGGATAAAAACATATTGGAAAAGAGAACAAAGTTTCTGAGGAGCAGAAATTACTGGAAAGGCTAATTATACACCATGTTGCAGAAGTGGCAACATCTCTGGCGGCTCGCGGGGAAATTGAGCTCGCCTCAATGTCGACACCCTAGGCCTTATCCATTGGGCTCAGAGTCATCATCATCATCGCTCTCCGATTGCCCGCTGGTAGCAGCGGACTCTTCTCCCGACTCTTCTCCTTCATGAGTTTCGCTGTGCTGCTCTTCATCCCGGCCTGGCACCTCATCTAGGGGCTCATCCTCCTCATTTTGAGGGTCCTGGCCTGCGTCTTGTTCAAGGTTTTCATCTTGGCCTTCCTCTTGAGTGTCAACCTGTTCCTCAGCATGAACCTCTTTATGCGCCTCGTCTCCTTCTTGCGCTTTGATTTCTTCTTGCGCTCTATCCTTTTCATCTTGAGGCGCTTGACCCTTATCCTGTTGGGGCCCAAGGTTCTCGCCTTGGCCCTCTTGGTGAGTGGGAACCTCCTCCGCATGAATCTCGCCCTGCGCCCGGTTTTCTCCTTGCACTCCGATTTCCTCTTGCGCTTGGATCTCTCCTTGCGCCTGGGTATCTTCCTGCTGCTGAGGAGGCTCGGGTGGCGCAAGCTCCTTTTGGATGCGGTCATAGGTCGCTTGGACCAAGGCCCAGTCATTGTCATGCATGTCATTACGCTTCTGGAGCTCTCGGACAAGGTACCCGAACCTTTCTAAATGGCGGACTTCAGCAAAATTGAACCTCTCACTGAGATCCACGAGACAGGCTTCCATTATCGCAAATCTGGAGGTATACTGCATCACCTGGAGTTCAGTAATGGGTTCCTCCCAACTGTCAATTTCCAAAGTGTCATTTTCGAAGGAGTCCCACACTAATTGCAGTTCTTCTTTTAGGAGACGGTCCTCCTCATCGGTGAAACCCGAGAAACCGTTTTGGGCCAGAGTCTCGAAATACATGAGAGCAATCTTCCTCTCTCTTTCAAGCATGTCCATGAGATCTCGGGCCTTTCGGGCTGCCTTGGCCTTCTTGAAGAAATATTTGAGAGTTGTATCTGCGGCCGCCCATGACCGAGCCAGGTCAGACATAGGGGCAAGCTTGACCGACCTATCCAGGGCTCGTGCCTTCATGGCCAGCTCCAGCCATTCATCAACCTCTGCCTCGACATCTTCTACGATGAACGCCAGGATTGAGGCTGCCTGGTGTGCCTTGCTTCTGAACTTGGATAGGAAGTGATTGCGCGCCTCCTTGACACGGTCCGTTGACAGGGTCGCCGTGGGCTCTGGTCTACTATCCAATTTAGTCCAAAGCTGCTGGATCTCAGCATCCAACACTTGCAGCTGGTCCTTGGCCTCTCCCTGAATCCTGAGGCGCTCCTCATAATCCTTCTTGGTGTCCTTCAGTTCCTGCTCCAGGTCAATCACTTGTTGCTGCAACTGTTTTACTTTTGACTGCTCGTCCTCGAGCTGCCCTCGCGTGAGTGCCAGGGTTTCTTCAAGTTGCGTATTCTTGGCCTCAGCGTCATAGCAGCGATCCCTGAAATGATCCACCTGGAGGTAGAGGGACGTCGCCTCAACATGAATATTCCTCGCTTTCTCCGCGGGGTCAGCAGTCTTCAGATCCTCCATCGTTTGTCGATAAGAGTAATCCGTCGGTGTCATTTCATTCAACGGCTTCTGTACCTTGGGCGCCTTCTCCATCCGGTGGAGTTGCATATTTTGAGGGTCAAAGACTACCCTCTTCTCTGGCCGGGCAAGCGCCTGTGCACTTTTCCTTTTCTGGCCTTTGAACCAGGCTGAGGAGTTCTACTGGGCCTTACGGATGCTTTCGGCCATTGGTCCTTCTTCATAAAAATCTAGCTCCTCAGGCTCAGGCTCCTGTATTCCAAAGAATGGGGTAAGGGGGAACAGAGCCCGCTGAGGGCTTGATTGGACAGGCGTCTCTGGGAGAGGTTGGGTGACAACAACAGTGACTGCAGGGACCATGGGGGGCACTGGGGTTTGCGCGGCCGAAGCCGGGATGCTAGGTTCAGGAGGAGCTGTCCCCATGGTGGGTATTGTCGGAATAACTGAGAGAGCGGGGATAGGAGAAGGTTGGCCAAGACTTACAGTGGCTACAGAAGTTGTAATAGAAACCACCGAACTCTGAGGGTGAGGACGGAGGATACCGGGAAGGAGAAGGCGTTGGAGACTTTTGCAAAAGTCTCAAATGACTTGGAAATTGCAGGCAGGGGAGTATGGAACTGCGTCTGTAACAGAGGGTTTGGATAGACCTCAATAGGGGCACCGAATGAAAGGTGGGTGGACACTAGGGTTTCGGCGTCGAGAAGTGGGGTTTCCAAAGGGGTAGATGAGAGAAAGAGAGGAGTAGAAGATGCACCTGCGGGCTCGGACGTCTCCAGAGCCGACGTGGTGAACTGTTGTGTTATTGGGCTGGCTTCTCTTTCTTCGCCTGATGCTTCATTCTCCAGGTCAATAAATGGTACTTCAGCCTGGCACGGTACGTTGTACCTGCTGCGCTGGCTGGGTACGTTGTACCTGTTGCGCCAGAGTAGTGACCCCCGAAGCGCTCCCTTCTTTGATTGCTGCCGCCGTCGGAGGGTCTGCGCCAAGACCTTAAATTTGAAAGTGCGAGGCTTCTTCGCGGCACTCTGGGGCGCGGGTGCATCGGGCGCACTTCTCTTCTTTGGAGCAGCCTTTTCTTCTAGGATGGGCTGCTTACCCTTGCCCTCGACAGGTGGCGCCTGACTAGCTTGTTGCTCTTGCAGTGCGTACAGGTCATCCACTCTGTTGGGACTTTCCAAACTTCTGGGCACACGGTCGTCGAAGAATACGGGCCGGTAGGAGTCATAATTTTCATCAAATATATCAAAAAATTTCTGATCTATCTGCAGCGTTGGGTCAGATACCCTTTTCTGTGGTGGCACCTCATTATCCACCAATTTGTAATCTTCTCCTCCGACCAATGGGGCACTTTCTCCTTCATGAATTTGAACATTCGGTCATCAGGGTCCTGCTCTGGATACCGCCTAGGGTTGTACTCAGCCTCCATGATATAAAAATCGTGCCAAGGTGGGAAGGAGAACATCCTTTCGATGTGCCATTCGAGATCCCGCCCAGAAGGGTTATTACGCTGCTTCTCGATTTTCGGGCAAGGGCAACGGTGGAATTTTCCCTTTGCAATTTTTTCTTTGAAGACACCATCTGGGTCATATTTCCACCGTTGGGGTAGGTCTATCAGACCAAAATCATACAGGGTAACCGCCAGATGAACATTTTGCTTATTTTGCGTCACTTTGATGGGGCCAAGCTCGATGGGCCAGGGGCAGGTGTGCTGTCTTTTCCGCCCCTTGCCGTACACATCATCTGCGTAGTCGCACTGGCGAGCAACTTCGAGGGCAAATAGGTACTCAGTAGCGTAGTACGACAACAGGAAGGGTTTACCAGAAAACCCAAAAATCCGTATCACGAGCCCCTGTGTTAGCCGAAAAATGTCTCCGAGTTGCTGATCTATCACATAATCTTTCATTTCTTTCGGCACTCGTTCGCAGACACCAGTAATGATTTGCAGCGCCGGACCAAGGAAAACTCGGTTGAAGTTGTAATAAGACTCGCGCCTTGACAGGCTTGAAGTCCACTGGTATACCGGGAGCGCCTCGCCCTTCTCATTAGTGCAACTCTTGTCAATGAAGGCAAAGCGGGGGTGTGAATGCAGCTGGTGGAAGAAGTACCACACCAGAAATGAGCAGCTTCGGAATGCCATGGTCCCTTTCTGCATCCCGCACAGCTGGAGGTGCAGCTTGCGGGACACCCAATCGGCCCAATCGAAGAAGATGGGCTTTATCCCTCGTGATGCAGCATCAGCGGCGTAAAATTCCCCATGGGATACGCATTCGACAACGGCCGCCTGCCAAGCATTTACCTGGGCGTCTGAGGCTTGGCCAGTAATCCATGCCAGCATGGAGAAAAGCTCGGAGTTCTTGAATCTCCGCAAGGACATAGGGAGCTGCGGCAAGGCCCCGGGTGCAAGTGTCTCTGTGTAATGGGCCTCCATAAAACGCCTCATCTGTGGCGAGTTGGTGTATCTATCCCCCTGCTCCTTGGTATCAATTTTTCGGACGATGACTAGACCAGGAGGTTGCCGCCCACAGGCAAAGGCTGCGCGGATTTTATCAGTAGAAATGGAGAACAATCTGTTTCCCTCAGGATCCTTCACAGACCTAGTTCGAGGGTCGTAGGCTTGAGCAATTGCAGAGACCAACTCCGGGCAGGGGTGCACAGGTGTGCACAGGTACCAGTATAGGAGGGAGTGATAGGCAACCGCCCGATTGTGCACTTCGGACACCTTAGCTTTCATCTGCTCAATGTCCATGCGCATCTTCTCTATACTGGTCCTGGTGAGGACACAGTCCCGAATCTTACTTAGCTTATCTTCATGTGGGGGCGGCAGGGGCTTCTCTTTCTTTTCTTTCACTCCTCCCTGTTCGCCCTCTGTAGATTTCGGGACCATCTCTTTTTTTGCTTGGGCTCTCCCTTCTTGCCCATTTTCTGTGGTCAAACCCTTGAGCGCTCTCCGGATGACAAAGTTCAGGTACAACTTGCTCTGAGAGTGCTTCAAAATAATTTGCTCGTGGCACTTCTCTAGCATTCAACAATGGTGGACTGTGCAACAGATTCAGGGTTCTAAAAGGTGTATCCATTGAAGAGTATGATTTCTTATAGACCCGACATTCACCCACCTGCATTAATGTCGCCTGTGTAGAGTTAATGCCCGGGATAATTTTGGGGGCGCCGCAAAAGATCTTCTGCACGGTAAACAATGGCAGGGCGCGGATCCCAATCCTAACCACCAAAGTTGGGTGCAATCATCCTTGAAGAGCGTGAAGCACTGCAACCGTTGTACTTAATCCCAATCATGGGCAGCGCCTTTAAAACTGCACCCAATGGCCTCCTCGGGATGGGCGCAATCATCCTTGAGTTGCGCACCATGGAGTGTGCAGCACACAGGACCTTGTGCGCCCGCCTTGGGCGCACCACATGGTGCGCCCGACCTTGGGCGCAACACGTCCCCTTGCGTGCCCGACCTTGTTTTACCGAGGCAACCCTTCTTTTTTGCGAGTGAGCCGCTCTTGGCGCCGGATAGCGAGGGGCCTTGCGCCGCAACGGAGTCCTGCTTGGCTCGCCTGGAACCATTATTTGCCTTGCTGTACACAACTCAACTGAACAAAATTAAAGGGAGTGCACCCATCAGCTTCCTCCTGCCGGTTAGGGCCCTGGCCATGAAAATTGCAATTCTGCTAGCGCGGGAAGGAGCGAAAGGACACTCCGAATGGAAAACTGGAATGCATAAGGGAAAAAGCAGATAATATATACAACTGTACAGGAAAATCTTGTACTACCCTTCACTGGTAGTACGCCTTCAAGTGTACGCCATTAACTGATAATGGCAAAGTAAACCCATTCAAGTCTTGCAGTGTGAAAGAGTTTACTGGGTGGACCTGGGAAATCTGAAACGGACCCTCCCAAAACGCATCAAACTTATCATGATTGCCAGGCTTGGACTTTTTCTCATTCCATTTTAACACTAAGTCCCCAGCCTGAAAAGTGCGATTGGAGGTCCTCTTGCCGAACCAATTTTTTGTGGCAACGACATGCTTCATGAAAGCCTCATAGGCTTTCTCCCTTTCCTCTTCCAACTGCAATAGTTGGGCAATTCTGACGCTAACTGGATCGAACTCTTCGCCCTCGCCGTCCAAAGACCGGAGAGACTGAAGTGCCGACAACTCAATATGCGCAGGAAGCACTGCTTCCTTCCCATACACCAGGGAGTACGGGGATGTCTTTATGGACTTCTTGATAGAAATTCGGTCAGCCCATAGCGCAAAATCTAAGTGCAGGTGCCAAGTCCGCTTATTGTCTTCCAACATCTTCTTGAGGATCCGGAGCAAGTTTTTATTAGTAGACTCCGCCAAACCATTGCCCTGCGGGTAATAATTTGATGAAGTCTTCAGATAAATACCATACTTGCTAGCGAACGCGCACATCTTGGCCCCAATGAAATGGGAACCATTATCCGTCATTATGGCGTCCGGTATTCCGAAACGGGTTATGAGTCCTTCCAGAAAAGCAATAACCACATCCTGATTTGCCCGCTTGGTTGGCACTGCTTCCGCCCACCGGGTGAAATAATCCGTGGCCGTCAAGATATATTTGTGCCCTGCCGAAGAATTAGGCTCAATTATCCCGATGAAGTCTAAACCCCATTGCTGAAATGGGGCCTCAACCTGAATCGGGTGCAGAGGCAACGGAGCATTCTTGACGCGGCCAACATATCTCTGACACTTATCACATTTTCGGCTTACACTGAAGGAATCCGAAAAAATGGTGGGCCAATAATAGCCCGCCCTTATTATTTTTAAAGCCATCGGCCTTCCGGCGAGATGGCCCCCGGACATCCCAAAATGGAATTCATCCAGGATTTTTTGTTTTTTTGTCCCCCTGACACACCTCAGGAGGACGCCGTCGATATTTCGGTGAAACAACCCCTCGGGGAGCAATACATATCTGCAGGCCTGAAGCCTGAAACGCCTTCTCTGTGAAGAGTCAAGGCCGGGAGGGCACTGTCCAGTGCTGAAGTACTCTACCAAGTCTTCAGTCCAATCTTTGTCGTCCCACTGGCAAGTTGTTACCTCAGCTGCGGCGCTCTTGGCAAGCTCTAGGCATAGGGCCCGACCACGGACTAGCTTTGTGGGCCGGACATCTATATCAAACCCTTGGATCTTTGAGATCCAACCTGCCCTTCTATTACCGAGCTCACCCTGACTGATGAAGGTCCGGACATCCGGGTGCACAACGTACACTATCGTCTTGCTCTGCGAGACGAAATGTCGGAACTTCTTTAGCGCTCGCATCACCGCATGCACTTGACTTTCAATAAAATTGTGCTTTTCCTCATGCGGGAGGATCACTTGGCTGAGGAATGCTATAGGCCGCTCGTCTCCTTCTTCATTCTTCTGGGTGAGCACGACCGCATAGCTTTCTGGTTCCCCGACCGCATATAAAATGAAGTCCTTGGAATAATCAGGGTTAACCAGAACAGGAGCCTGGGCAATCCGACGTTTGATGTCTCTGAACGCCTGTCTCCTCTCATCAGTCCACAGGAATTCCACATCCTTTTTTAAGAGCTCAGTCATGGGCTTTACCGCTTGGGCAAAGTCAGAGATGAACTTCCTGACGAAATTTATTTGTCCGAAGAAGGATTGGAGGCCCTTCTTATTCGTCGGCAGAGGTAGCTTGAGCAAGGCTTCGGCCCTAGCGGGGTCGATAGCAAGACCCTTTTCCGATATGAGGTGGCCTAGGAGTTTGCCTTCCTTGACCGCGAAAATTGATTTTTTCGGGTTTATTGATATCCCGAACTCCCGACACTTCTCAAAGACTTGTCGCAGATGCGAACCGTGCTCCTCCCTCCTGTGGGAGAAAACAGTCATATCGTCCAAGTATATCACGATGACACGGTTGAGCAGCTCACCAAAAGCCAAGTCCATCGCCCTTTGGAATGTCGCTCCGGCATTGGAAAGACCGAACGACATGCGTTGGTAAGCAAAGGTGCCCCACTTGGTGGTGAAGGCAGTTTTATACTGGTCTTCCTCCCTGACCCAAATTTGATTGTACCCGGAGAAACCATCCAGGAGGGAAAATCTTTGGGCCCCTGCCACCACATGAAGAATCTGATCTATTTGGGGCAGTGGGTAATGATCCTTCAGGGATGCCTGATTGAGATTCCGGAAGTCCACGCAGAGGCGAATATCCCCGTTCTTTTTTCGGACTGGGACTAAGTTTGCTACCCAGGATGAATGCTTGATAGGGTAGATTATCTTAGCTTCCAGCATCTTGAGAAGCTCAGCCTTCATCAGTACCTCAATCTTTGGGTTTACAGGCCTTTGCTTCTGCCGGACGGGCTTGACTCTCTCCTGGAGTTCGATTGTATGCTGGAAGACGTCTCGGTTATATCCTTTCAAATCATGGTAACTCCACGCAACGATATCTGGGTATTCTCTGCAGAGGGTCCTGATCTGCTCAATTTCCTGCAATGTGCAATCAGTTCCCACTTTGATTGTCTTCCCGGACTCCAGGTCTAACTCTTGATATTCTTTTGCATCCACTTTTATTTTGTGGGGCAGGGCCCTGTCATCTTGATCAAACAAGCTTTCAAGGGTTATCAAACCCTTGGGGAGGTGGTTGTTCTTCAGCTGGATGAGACCCTCATACTCCTCGTCATTGAGGGTTCTATCTTCAATGTTTCCAGCCTCATTAATCAAAAAATTGACGATCTGCTCGTCATTGTCAAAGACTTGCCAGTGGATATTTTTGTCTGGCACTGAGGGTCTGTAGATCACCCTAACTGTCTTCGGCCTTTGCATTAGATTCTCGACTGGGGAGTATCTTGCTCCGATGGACGCCAAAACGTCCGCATGCTTATTCCGCTCTCGCGAAATAGACTGAATGTTGAGAGCCGAGAAGGATTCTAGCAGATCCCATACCTTGTTACGGTATGCTTTGAGGTAGTGCTGCTTAGCAACACATTTATTTGTCACTTGGTTACAGATTAATTCAGAATCCCCGAATATCTGTAACTGCTTTATTCCTAGCTTCTCCGCCTTTCGTAACCCCAAACACAGGGCTTCATACTCGGCGGCGTTATTTGTACAGCTCCAAACGAGTCTGTACGAGTAAGTTTTCTGGATTCCAGATGGGGAGACGAGGACAACTCCAGCTCCAACGCCATTCTTGCATCGGGCGCCGTCAAAGAAGAGCTTCCATAATTGGTCATCCATGGGGTCAGCATCACTCGGCAACTTAGCCTTTTTGGGCTTAGTTATCGAGTAACACCCAACGTCTGATTCTATCATAGCATTAAAATCACGCATAGAGAACTCATCTTCTATGCGCAGCTCATCCAGAGCTTCCTCCATCAACTCCACCTCTTCATCTACTTCTTCCACTCCATCGATGATATTGACAGAGTCTATGGGTTTCTCCACATCCTGGATCCTTTCGATGAGAAAGGTAGAGGGTTTCTCATTAAAAATATTTACCCTCTTCCCCCTGAAGGGGACTTCCAGATGTGAATAATCAAGGGACAGATAGCCCCCAAGCTTGGCAGTGAATTCCCTAGATAAGCACATGCTAAAATAGGGCTCCAAGTCAACTACCACAACTTCTTGGATTACTGTGATCTGCGGCATCTTGTGCAGCACGATCGGGATATCCTTTATAACTCCCACTGTCCTGACCGGAGTTCCGTCCAGCTGGAGCACCCCAGGACTGCTCCTGGTGTACTCCATGCCCATAAATTCACATACAACCTTGGGCATTACAGTGGTGGCAGCACCAGAATCAACCATACAATTGTGCACTACCCATCCTTCCATCCTGAGAGATAGGTAAAACGGCGGCGACCTGTTCTTCCCCGTGGCAGAGGTAGTCAATGGTTGTGCCAAGACGGTCTGAGTCAGTCTCCCCTTGCCCTTGACGGACTTGAGGGATTCCTGCAGCAGGTCAACTTGGCCAGGTAATTGGAGCGTGTCAAAGAGGCTTACCTTAGCCGGAATTTTCCTTAGTTCTTCGACAACATTGTATGCTCCAGCACCGGACTCCCCTCCGTCTTTGGTGGCTTCGTACCGTGTCCGGTACTGTTGAGTAGCTTCCACTCTCTGACGCTTGGTGATTGAGGGGTACCGTAACTTCTCCCTCGCCTGATCTCTTGCTTCCGCTATGGGCTGAGAGGTAGAAGCTTGTGGCTGAGGGGCTCCCGTTCTTGCCCTTGGAGGCAAGTAGTCTTTCAACCGAGCATTGTCCGCAGGCTCTCCGGCCTGAACTGGCTCTCTCCCTGATGGCATGGCAGCTTTATTACTTGGCCGCTTAGGATCGGCAGGCACCTTGAGTGGTTCCATCTGAACCGGATCAACTTCAATCGGCTTTTTGCCCGCCTTCATCAGAACTGAAACCTGTTCGACAGGGGGAATCATATAATTGCGGTCAACTTCCCTTATCATATTTACCTGTCCGTCGAATCCATTGTCTGAGAGCGTTTGCACATAGTTCTGATGGACTACGCAGGCCTCTTCATTATGCGGGTCATTGCAGGTGGAGCACCAGCTGGCCCTACCAGATGTACCGGCCTCATCGTACTCCAACATTGCAGAGTTCCTTTCATGAGGTCTCCCTGCGGGAGCAGCTTGGTCTCTGGTGATTTGGGGCGGAGGCCTTCGTGGTGGATAGTTCTGATCTCGGAATTGGCTTTTCCTCATGATAGCCATATCATTCGCCATATTCTTCATAAACCCGTATATATCTCTTAGCTCCTTAGCCTGCTCCGGGTTTAGTGTTGCGTGAGCCGGAGGCGCTGGTAATGGTAACGGTGCCATTGGTGCAGGTAATGCAGGGTAGTGAGGAGGCGCCGGTAACTGCGGGACCATAGGAGTCGAATACTGCGACATTGGTACCTGAGGCTGCGGAGTGGGCACTACCTGATTTTGTGGGTTGTGAACCCACGGCTGACTAGGGTACGCCGGAGGTGCAGATGAACCAGATGCACTTGGGTACATGTTCTGAGGGAAATCCGGGTAGATAGGAGTTGATGACTTGGGAGGCATCCTCCCAATAGCTATCAGGTCAGCTTCCGCCTTTGCGCCTGTTGGTACAACCTGGGAACGTTCTGACATTGGATTGTCGGATGGCCATACTAATGTCCGAATGAAACGATCTTAAGTAATAGAAGGTTGCCTGCTCAGAGGTGGGCCGAAGGCCGTCAGTGACTCTTAGCCAGGTTCGAGCAAACCTGACGTTGAAGTCAGCTATTTCTTCTTGTGGATGCCTCTGTATGCTGGTGAATTGGTGCAACAAGGAGAAAGGGTCTGCTTGTTCATTGAAGCCCTTTACCAACTGCTCTGCCAGTTGATCCCATGAAGTGATAGTGCCGGTCGAGAGCGACCGGTACCAATAGAGGAGCTTACCTCTTAGTGAGAGAACCAACAACTTCACCATGACATCCTCATTGGTAATCTCGTGAATAGTTGCCAACCCGACGACGTCTTGAATATGCTCGGCCGTTGTCTTTCCCGTACCATCATAGGTGGGCAGAGCTTTCAAGGCTGCGGGTGGTACTGTATGTTGAGCCCCTAAATTCAGGGGGCCTGTATGATCCCAGGCTACAAATTGCCTAGCGGGAGCTGGCTGCGTCATCTGGGGTGGCGGATTTGCTTGGAGTGTTTGTTGGAGCGGCTGAGCCGGAACAATGAGAACACTTGGGGCACCCAAATCAACGCTAGGTGGAACTTCAGTATGCTGATGATCCGGAGAATTAGGCGGGACTGGGGGCAAGCTAGTTGTTGTGCTGTCGGGAGTTGGATTCCGTGTAGCAACAGTAGCTTCTTGCGAGGATGTCCCGTCTAGTGGAATATTTGGCCTGACCACTCTAGGACGCTCTCCCAGAGCGTCAATGTCAAGTTCGTAGAACTCGGCTTCTTCTTCTGAGTTTCTAACCTGCCACCTCGTACGCATGAAGGCGTGATCTTTTAAGCTGGTCTGCGAGGCTTGGAGGTATCGGAGTTCGTATGAGTCGCCAGATGTTCGGATTTGTCAGTAGTAAGACGAACATCAACTTCTTAGTACTGCTTATGCAGTGGAACGTTTGCGTCCCACCGGCGTGCTAGAAACCGTTGGTCAGAGATCTGCCTTAGGTAAGGATTTGGTATTTTAGTGCGCCTTAGACCCGACCAACATTGAAAGGCCGAGAGGAAGAAATGCCTCCCGTGCCGATCTCCAGAGATGGGCTGGTTCCCTTGCTATTCTAACTGGGGGTTTTGAGATAAAGGAACAGGAAAGAAATGGGAAATGACTGAAAGGGATGGGAAATATGGCCACAGGCCAGATAGAACAGGGGTGATGGACTAACAACACGATAACTCTATTGCATTCTGAACCAAATAGCCCTCAAATACAGATAACTAACAGAAATTAAACCAGAACATCTAGCATGCATAATCTCCAGGGCTACTCCAGAGTCCCTACCTTATCAGAAACTAAATCCAGATAATAGAATTCAAGTTTACAGTTAAAGCATGGAATAATAGAAGATAAGCAATAGAAGACATACACATGAAAATAGAAGTCCAGGTCTAGAGCCAGACATCAGCTGTATTGATAGCAGAATTCAGGTTTTCATTTAGCCTCTAGCAAACATCCATCCATTTTACAATAAAAGAGCGGGCTTATATAGAGAATTCTGCCGCTTGAGCAATAAATGCTGATTAACAAAATATGGCGGTGGAAGCCAAGATAAGGATTACAAGGAAGTACAGTCACAAAGTATTAACCAGGCATGGCAGAGACTGGTGACTCCTCAGAAATGCCGTTGAACCCCTTCAATGCCCTGACAGACTCAGCTCGCTGGCGCTGCCTCCTCACTCGCGGGGACCGCTTCCGTGGAAGATATGCTTGAAATCCCGGAACGTCCAGTCTGGAAGCTTCTCAGAATGGCTGCGCCTGATCGGATAAGGATGCCCTTCAGATTGCTGATGTGGAGTGCTTTCGGGAGAAACCGACACAAAGGCCAAAAGAGTCAACGGACAGGGCGCTGCGAGGTGTCATAAAACAACTTGGCGCACTCCATACCGTGCGCCCGACTTGGGCGCACTTCCTCCTGTGCGCCCGGCCTGGGCGCACTCCTTAGGTGCGCCGACCTGGGCGCACTCTGCTCTGTGCGCTCGGCCTGGGCGCACTCTGCCTTGGGCGCACTCCTTGAGGTGCGCCCGGCATGGGCGCACTTTGCCTTGTGCACCTGGCCTGGGCACACTCCTTGATGTGCGCCCGGCCTGGGCGCACTTTGCTCTGTCCTCAAATGCCGAAGCGGTGCTCTTCCTTGGTCCTTGAGGTTGAAAATGCTTCAGGGAACTTGGTAGAAAACTCCATTGCCATCGGAAGGGGAATTCTCCTGCAAAGTCAGTACACAGAAGCAACTGCACACTGTTTTAGGTTCCGTAGCGAGGGTTTGGCAGAAAACTTAGGAGGGATAAAAACATATTGGAAAAGAGAACAAAGTTTCTGAGGAGCAGAAATTACTGGAAAGGCTAATGTACACCATGTTGCAGAAGTGACAACGGTACGAACTATTTTTTGTCAAGTCTTTCAGGGAAGATATCTTTCAAGTATATATTCAAATTACATGGATTTCTCCTCAGCCTCGCAGCCCTAAAGTGCTCTTCTATGCTGGGAACTTGCTGCAGATGGTTGATGGCTCATTTGTCCCAATTAATTCAGTCCTCATTGGTTAGATGAGGGTATGTTTCTGCCAGCTCAGGATTGAGGTTGACCATCACATTTTCGAGGGCAATAAGGCTTGCTACCTTTGCTTTATACAGGAGGTAGAGAGACAGAAGCACTTTATCTTCAGGGGCCCCATGTACTATGAGATCAAAGGGAGATACTACTGCTAATATAGAGAGTCAGAAGCACTTTATCTTCAGAAGCAGAATAACAGTAAGCAATAACATAAGCAACATGAGGCAGAAATGCTAAGTAAAGGCAGCATACAAGATGAGAACAGTCAATAGAGCCAAGTGTATTTTGTATTTAGAAGCAAACACACAGCTACAGTGGTTCCCTAGCAATATATCCCCCTTCCACCCTTTTACAATGATATTGCCGAGCTATTTATAGCGTAAATTTCCCCCCATTACATCGTTGGGCACAGGATCCCAGACCTGACAATAACTGAAAAAGCTAGCGACAAAAGCGGCAAAAGCGGCTGATGTTGACCTCTGCCGGTATGGAACGTGCTCGCGGTAAGGTCCACCTGACGGATTGGCAGCTACGTGGCGGTGTGGGGATGATGCTCCGAGTCAGCTTGACTGAGGGCAACTTAAGTACAATGAATCAGTTCACGCTCGCACACCTTCGTCACATCTCTGACTCGAATCTCGAGGCTGGACACCTGTCAGAATCTGATAAGGGGAATAATCTGCCTTAGGAGCTTGTGTTTTCTTTCTTGCCCGACTTCACCCAGAATTGGAGCGCAACCAGGCAGTGCAAGGGGGAAGTAGCACAGTTGGGGAGGCCTCCGTGCCTTAGAAAATTCCTGGGCTGGCTTCAATATTCAGTGCCCGAGTGCGCGTAAGTAAGTGGGCGAACCCCGACTCGTCTGCGAAGTCGGGTTGCGCACCCAACACTTAGCCACTTCTTCAGCTGAGTCGCCCAACTGCGCATGAACTTGAGGGCGCAGCCCGACTTCGCTGCGAAGTCGGGTTGCGCACTCGACACTTAGAATTTTTCAGGGCTCCACTGATGCCCAGGTGCGCACAGAAATGAGAGCGCACCCCGACTTTGCTGCGAAGTCGGGGTTCGCTCTATACTTAGCAAAATTTGGGTTCAGCTCTTCGCACTTTGGCTCCCCAAGTGCGCTCAAACTCAAGGGCGCAGCCCGACTTCGCTGCGAAGTCGGGTTGCGCAATACCAATACTTAGTCAAATTTAGGGCCTTTTGCCCTCTTGGAGAAACTGTCAGAAAAAAAGGAAAGGAAAAGGGGGGAAATGAAGGGAATGAAACTGATGGAAGGGAAGAAAGGGGATAGTGGAGAAAGGGAGAGAAGGAAGAGGGAAGGGAGAGCAGCATCCTTACAAAAAAAACTGAAGACATGGCACCCCGTGCAAAATGTGGCAACATTCCTGGCGGCTCGCGGGGTGTCGAGCTCGCCTCGATGCAACGAACCAGGCCTTTATCCTTTGGGCGCAGAGGAACTCCCTTCCCCTGCATCCCGCTGCTCCTGCTGCTGCTGAGTCCCCTTTTTGGGTAACTGTTCTTCTTCGGACTCACTCTCAGCAGTCTCTTCTTCTGATTCTTCTTCTTCTTCTCTCTCTGAATCTGAATGCTCACCACCGTCGCCCTCTCGCTCGACAGGTTGATCCCGCTCGCGAACGTGCTTGTATGCGGTCTTGGCATGATCCCAAGCCGCTGCCTGGAAGGGCTCTAAATCGCTGACATCTTTCAGCGCTGCTCTGGATGCCGCAACCATGTGCACATCAATGGTGTCATATCTCTCTCCCAGCTCCTGGAGGGAGGTGTTAATCTTGCAAAACCTTGACACCATTTGGGTCACCTGCGTCTCCTGGACTGGCTCAGTCCAGCCATCAATTTCTGATGTATCTGCCTCGAAAGACAGCCAATCCAGCTTTACTTGTTCAAGGGGCAGAAACTCCCCATCTTTGACGAAGCTCGGACATCCGAGCGCAGAAAGAGTGTTGAAGGGGGCCAAGAAGATATTCATTTCATGGTTCAGTACGTCCAGCATCTTCCTGGCGGCCCTGATCTTCTCCGTTTTTTCAAAATAATTATGCAAGGTTACCCTTGCATCCGCCCAATCTAGGGCAATCCGGGACATAGGGGGAAATCGGAGGCCCTTGCGCGCAAACTCTTCAAGTTTTATTGCCAAGTCCAGCCACTGCTTCGCTTGGCGTTCGGCCTCCTCTACCACAGGCTTTCCCTGGGCAGATACTTCTTGGATCCTGGATGCGAAATCCAGGACGGACAAGGACCTAACCACGTTAGCCCTGCATCCTTGCAGCAAACCAGCCCGCATCTCCTTGATCTTGTTTTTCGAAAAGGCAGCCGCCTGGGACGCCTTCTCCTTCAGCTGAGATTGGGCTCGCCTCAGCAAATCTTGCAGCTGGGAAATATGTTCCAGCGCTGCCTTCTTTTCTTCCGACAGCTGTTCGGCCGTCTTCCTTTGTGCTGTAGCCTCCTGCTGGGACGCGGCGAGCTGAGCTTTCAAGTCTTCAATCTCTTTCTGGGCAGACTCCAGCCGCGTGGTGGCCTTGGCCAGATCTTCCTCCAGCTGTCTCGAGTTGTTCTGAAGCTGAAACAACTTCTCTTGATTCTCGAGTCGCTTGACAAGGAGATTGTCAGTCCTGCGACGAATACCATTGATTTCGTATTCTTCGCTTATATCATCAAAATTCTTCTCCTTGATTCGGTGTTCATAATCGGCCTCGGTCATTTCCCGGAGAGGCTTCTTAACTTTAGGGATCAACTTCTCGGTTCGCAGCACCCTCCTGTCCAAGTCAAATTTGGTGCGCTTTACCGGGGCGACTATCTCCTCGGCTCTTCTTCGTTTGACGCCCTGGAGGAAAGAGGCGGAACACCCTACGACCTTCGCGGCTAGGGGCTGATCGTCTGTAATTTGCAGCTGCTCCCCCATGAGGTCAAGTTCTGCCTAGCATAGGGTACGCCGAGGCTAAATCCTGTTGCGGCATCCTTCCTGCAAACAATGAAGCAGGAGATATTCCAGAAGATGAGGCCGCTTTCAAGGGCGACTGGGTCCTAGGGGAAACGGGCGGTTGAGTGGGAGGTGGAGACGGGGTCTTGAATAATGTGGGTGAGCGGCACGACGATGTAGGTACGGCTTCGGCACTGGCCGCGGATGAGGGGTCTAGGGTTTGACCCAGGGTTTGGAAAACGTTCAAGTCCTGGGCAAACTGTTCGAAAGAATGGGGACTGCGGAAGGACTGGGAGATAGGCGACAGGGAAGATGCGACTAAGGCTTGCCCTGATACAGAGGGGGACGGTGTTACGGCAAGGCCAACTGGGGTTTGGGTAACCAGGGAAGAGGATGTACCCGCGGGTTCCGCCTGAGCCGATGCTTGGAGGACGCTTGCTGCCCAGACCTCTGCTTATTTCCCTGGGCTATCCAGGTGTCTTCTGCGCAACCTCCTTTTTCGGCCGCTTTGTCTTGGCCTTTTCGCTCCTTTTTCTCTTCTTTTCTCCTGGAGCGGCAGTTTGCTCGGAGGAGGCGGAGGCGGTTGATGCGGCGGGCAATGGCACTCCCACGGTAAATTTGTACTTGGGCTTTGACGGAGGGACGCCTACTGCCGCTGGCCCACCGGTTGACCCTTCTGGCGCCTTTTCCTTTTGAGGCACTGCTTCACCGGTTGACTTTTCTAGCTCCTGTTCTTTTTGAGGCGACGCTTCGGGAGCTGGAGACAACATCGGGCCCACCTGACTACTTGTTGGCGTCTTGCTGGGAGGTTTTTGAATGGACAATTGCTAGGGTGGGGGTTTCCTTTTATATCTCTTTCTGGCGCCTAGGGGGACGCAATCTCGAAACGCGAACGGCTCCCATTTGCCGGCGTATTTATCATATAAGGCCGAAAACTCATCATCTACGGCCAATGTCTTCCGGTTAGACTTATCGTGTTGCGTGCGACACCTCATCTTCCAACATTCAATGATTTTGTCCTTTTCCCAGCTGAGGGGCGTCACCTTTGAGAGGAATTTTCTGAAGCCCGCCGAGTCTAACCTGTGATCTGGATTGCGCTCCGGATCATACTCCACCTCCACACAGTAAAAGTCTTGCCATGGTGGCCATGATTGCATCCGCTCGATGTGCCATTCCAGGTCTGCGCCTATTTTATTGCACCTCTCCTCCATGATTTCTGCTCGGGGGCAAATATGCACAAACTTTCCCCTGACCCCAATCGGGTCGTATTTCCAGCGCTGCGGTAGCTGTATCAAGCCCATGTTGAGGAGTTCCTGTTCTAGGTAGATGTGCTGCCCAATTTCATGCACTTGAATGTTCGCCCAGGTAATAGGATACTTGAAAATATGGCCTCTCTTCTTTCCCTGGCCGAATTCCTCTTCAACATAGTCCATTTGGCGCGATGTCTCCATACCGAACTGATGCTCAGTGCAAAAATAGGGCAGCAAGAACGGCTTCCCTTTGAATCCGTAGATTCTGATAACAATGCCCTGAGTCAACCGGAAGGTATCTCCGCATTTGTACTTCCTCAGGTAGTTCGTCATGGCCAGAGGAGGGCGAGATGCCTTGCCGTTGAACAGCGCCAGGGTCATACCTAAAAATTTGAAATTGAAGTCGTAGTAAGACCCTCTTCTTAACAGGGCTTCCGTCCACTCGTACACCGGCAGCGGCGCTCCCTTCTCATTTACCCTTTTTAGATCAGGCACTTTGATTCGGTAGTGCGTATGGTAAAGGCACAACCATGTGAGGAATGAGCAGTGCCGGAACTCGGTTGTGCCTGCTTTTGCTGTATCCTGACCAGATTCGAATGTATGGCATACGCCACCTAGTCTGCCCAATCGAAGAAAATCGGGCGCCTTCCGCTTCTTTGCGCAGTGGAGTCATAAAACTCTCCATGTAAGATACACTCCGCGAGTGCCAGCTGATACGGGTGCACCATTTTGTCCGTGTCGCAGCCGAGTACCCATGCAAGGATAATATAAATGTACTTGTTTTCGAACCTCTCTAGGGGTATGGGGCCTGACGGCCATTGTCCTGCTGGCAGTGGGGACTTCAGTTCTGAATCGAGAAACTCTCTCATCCTCCTGCTCTGAATGAATCTGCCCGCCTGCTCATCCAAGTTAATTCTTCTGACAATGGCATCGGGGTCGTACTGGAGCCCCGGGGCGAAGGCTGGCTGGACGCTTTCTTTGAAGAGGGTGAACAACACCCTTCCTTGGTAGTCGCAGACTTGCCGGGTAGCTGGTTTGTAATATGTCACAATAGACTCAACCAGCTCCGGGCAGTGGTGGACGGGAGGGCACAAGAACCAATATAGGTTCGACTTATACGCAGCTCCGACATGGTGCGAGGGCGAGACTTTGCCTGCCCACTTTGCAATATTGGGCCGCAACTTGGTGAGGCTAATGGAGTACTCGCCATCTTTATACCCGGCCAGGCGATTGACGGGCGACGGCGGAGGACCTTGCCCTTTGCTTCGCCTCGACCTGGATTTTCTTGTCTGCTCTTGTGGCACTTCGCTCTCATGAGCGCTGGACTCTGTGCGTTCCTCAGCCTCCTATTCTGTATCGTTGGACTGCGGCTGCATTGGCGCTTTCCCCTTGTCCATTTTCTGTTCTTCGCTCATGGTGGCAGAGACAGGAATTTCAGTCGCCACAGTCTTTAATTCTGCACCTTTCTTCCTCTTAACCGCGCAGCTCGATTTACACTGATAATTCAGGTGTTCTGAGTACACCAGGGCCCTTTTCTAGGAATGGAAACATAGCATTAATGGCGCGAGGAGGGGTTTAAAGTGATTTGCCCGAAGTAGGTAGAAAGCGCCGTTATTCCTCGACGGCCGCGCGTGGGATTTTTCATTGGAAGGCGCACCTTGTACGCGGTTGGTCCTAATGCGCTTTCTTCTTAATGACATCTGCTTCGAAATCCGCGCAATCATTCCTTAAAAATTTTGAACCTCGTGCTTCCAATGACGTCACAGCCGCCGCTTGGGCACACACTTCGAGGGAGACTCTGGCCCAGGGCTCAAGAAGGAACGCGGTCTAACTTCGCGCTATACACATTGCGCCTTCTGGGGCCCATACTTAGAAACTTTTAGTCATGCCCCTTGTTCTCCCTGGCGGGTCGTTCGAAGTGCGCCCAAAACCAAGAGCGCAATCGGGCTTCGCCCAAAAAATGCGCGCAATCCGACTTCGCCCGGAATTGGTTGCGCAGTAGGGATTCGACACTTAGGCGATTTTTTTCTTCTTCCTGCTGCCCGACTGCGCTCCCAAGATGGTGCGCAGCCCGACTTTGCTGCGAAGTCGGGTTGCGCACCCAACACTTAGAAAAATTTGAGGCTTTTTTTTTTTGTTGGCTCTTTTCTCTCAAACTCCCGACATCGCACAATTTATGGAGCGACGCCCGACTTCGCTGCGAAGTCGGGCGATTTTCTGCCTTGGTCAGACTTTTAAGCAGCGCAAAATTTTGCTCCTTTTCTCACACTTAGCCCATTTCGGATTCAAAGACTAAAATTGAACAACTGAAGGAAATATTTACATTCTGACATAAACTGAAATGCAGGAAATAAATGAGAAAAATATGTACAAGGAAGGACCTCTCGGGCACCTTCAGTGGTGATAGGCCTTTAGGTGGAAACCATTGACAGGGATCGGGAGAAGTTGTCCCTCCATGTCCCTGAGCACGAACGCATTGAATTGGTTTACCCGAGCGATCTGATAGGGGCCTTCCCAGAGGGCATCAAATTTGTCATGGTTGCCCGGCTTCGCTTTGAGTGAATCCCACTTGAGCACTAAGTCCCCGATTCTGAAAACTCGGGTGGTGGTCCCTTTTGCAAACCAGCTCTGAGTTGCCTCGGCATGTTTGGTAAAGGCCTGGTATGCCTTCTCCCTTTCCTCTTCTAACTACAACAGTTGACAAAGACCGACATCCACTGGATCCCTGTCGCCTTTCTCTTCATCTAACAACCAGAGTGCGGGCATTTCTATGTGGGTAGGCAGAACTGCCTCCTTGCCGTATACAAGCGCGTAGGGGGACGTCTTGATAGATTTCTTGAAAGATATGCGATCCGCCCATAACGCCCGGTCCAGAAGTAGGTGCCACGACCTCTTGTTCCTTTCTACTGTTTTTTTTATAATCTTCAGCAGATTCTTGTTAGTGGACTCGGCCAGGCCATTCCCCTGCGGATAGTAGTTTGAGGACATCTTGTGATAGATGTCGTATTTGCTGGTGAACTCCGTGAGTACAGCACCTGCGAACCCTGGACCGTTGTCTGTAACTATTGCCTCTGGGACCCCGAAACGGGTAATGAGGCTCTCAAGGAACCCAATGACCGTTTCCTGGTCTGCATGCTTAGTGGGAATCGCCTCAGCCCACCGAGTGAAATAATCAGTGGCTGTAAGGATGAACTTATGTCCCGCCGAAGAGTTGGGCGTGATGGTCCCGACGAAGTCCAGACCCCACTGCTGAAACGGAGTCTCGGCTTGAATTGGCTGGAGGGGCAAGGGTGCCTTCCTATTCTTGCCGGCGAACCTCTGACATTTTTCACATTTTACACAGACTGCATGTGCGTCTGTGAAGAGGGTGGGCCAATAATAGCCGGCTCTGATAATCTTTAAGGCCGTAGGCCTTCCTGAATGATGTCCTCCGGGCATCCCAGAGTGGAACTCTCCGAGAACCTTTGGTTTGTCTGATTCCTTGACGCACCGCAACAGGATGCCGTCAATATTTTTAAAATACAGCCCCTCGGGGCGCAGTACATATCTCAAGGCATTCAGCCTAAACCTCCTTCTTTGTGAGGCATTGAGATGATCTGGACATCTCCCTGTGCTAAAATACCACACCAAGTCATTCGTCCAGTCACTCTCCTCTGATAAGGAGTTGGCAAGGTTAATTTCCGTCATTGGATCCTCCCACTGGCAGGCAGAGATTTCAGCTGCAGCACTTCGGGCCAACTCTTGGCACAGAGCCCGACCTCGGATTAGCTTCGTTGGTCGTACCTCTATGTCAAACTCTTGGATTTTAGCTATCCATCCTGCCCTCTTGTGACCTGGCTCCCCTTGTATAATGAAATTTCTGACGTCCGGATGTATCACAAAGATAGTTATCCGGCTCTGGGAGACAAAGTGCTTGAACTTCCTGAGAGATCTCATGACTGCGTGCACTTGCCGCTCAATAAAATTGTACTTTTCTTCGTGCGGCTGAATCACCTGGCTTAGGAACGCTATGGGGCGCTCCTCGCCATCTTCTCCCTTCTGAGTCAGGACTGCGGCGTAGCTCTCGGGCTCTCCCACCGCGTACAAGATGAAATCCTTGGAGTAGTCTGGATTTATTAATACTGGAGCTTGCGCGATTCTGGCCTTGATTTCTTCAAAGGCTTGCTTTCTTTCGTCAGTCCACAAGAATTCAGCATTCTTTTTTAGGAGCTCGGCCATGGGCTTGATCACTTGTGCGAAGTCTGGTACAAACTTCCTCACGAAGTTGATTTGGCCAAAAAATGATTGTAGCCCCTTCTTGTCAACTGGGATGGATAAGCGAAGAAGAGCTTCTGCTCTGTCAGGATCAACTGCAAGGCCCTTCTCAGAAATAACATGTCCTAGCAGCTTGCCTTCCTTTACCGCGAAGACTGACTTCTTCGGGTTGATGGAAATGCCGAACTCACGACATCTCTCAAATATTTGCCGTAAGTGGGAGGCATGGTCCTCTCTCTTATGTGAAAACACAGTCATGTCGTCCAAATAGATAACAATGACCTTGTTGAGCAGCTCCCGGAACGCCAAGTCCATAGCCCTTTGAAATGTAGCGCCGGCGTTAGAAAGGCCGAAGGGCATGCGCTGATATGCAAACGTTCCCCATTTGGTGGTGAACGTTGTCTTGTGTTGATCTTCGTCCTTTACCCATATTTGGTTATATCCAGAGAATCCGTCCAAGAGAGAGAACCTCTGTGCTCCGACAACTACGTGGAGGATTTGATCAATTTGGGGGAGCGGATAATGATCCTTCAGTGAAGCCTGATTGAGGTTTCTGAAATCCACGCAGAGGCGGATGTCTCCATTCTTTTTTCTCACAGGGACCAGATTCGCGACCCAAGATGAGTGCTTGATGGGGTAGATGATCTTGGCCTCCAACATCTTCAAGAGTTCCGCTTTCATCATGGCTTCAATTTTCGGGTTCACCGCCCTTTGCTTCTGTCGGAAAGGTTTTGCATTATCTTCCAGCTCTATAGTATGTTGGATCATCTCTCTGTCATACCCCTTCAAGTCTTGGTAGCACCAGGCCACAATATCAGGGAACTCTTCGCATAAAGATCTGATCTGCTCTAGCTCCTTTTCAGTGCAGTCTGTCCCGACCTTGATCACTTTTCCAGGTTCCAGTTCCAGGTCCATGTATTGCTTGGGGTCCACTTTGATTCTGTGGGATATGGCTCTATCGTTCTGATCAAAGAGACTCTCCAGAGTAATCAGTCCTTTCGGGACATGATTATTTTTTAATTGTATTAACCCCTCGTATTGCTCGTCATCAGGGTCTCTACCTTCGATTGTACTTGCTTCGTTTATCAAAAAGGTGACGATATCCTCGTCACAGTCGAACACCTGCCAGTGGGTGTCTTTATCAGGCACAGAAGGCCTGTAGATGGTACGAACCGGCTTCGGCTTCTGGACAGTGTCATCAGTCGGGACGTACTTGGCTCCAACAGACGCCAGAATGTCAGCATGCTTATTCTTCTCACGAGATATGGCTTTGACATTCAAAGAGTCGAATGACTCCATCAGATCCCAGACACGGTTACGGTACGCCTTGAGGTAATGCTTCTTGGAGGCGCACTTATTCGTAATCTGGTTGCACACCAGCTCTGAGTCGCCAAAGATCTGCAAATGTCTTATCCCCAGTCTCTCCGCCTTTCTCAAACCCAAGCACAAAGCCTCATACTCCGCCGCGTTGTTAGTGCAACTCCAAGCCAGCCTGTAAGTGTAGTCCTTTTGGATTCCGGATGGGGAAACCAGAAGTACACCTGCACCGACGCCATTTTTGCATCGGGCGCCATCAAAGTACAACTTCCATAGCTTTTCTGGTGCAGGTCCAACATCCTTCTTTACTGACTGGTCAAGTCTTTCAGGCTGGGTGACGGAGTAACAGCCTTGCTCGGTCTCAATCATGGCATTGAAGTCTAGCAAGGAGAACTCATCCTCCACTTGTAACAACTCGAGGGCCTCTTACGCCATATCCACCTCTACCGGTTCTTCGGTTGTCAGCTGAACCATGCCGTTCTGCTGTTCCTCCTCAGGTATCTTCTCTACCAGAAATGTGGAAGGCTTTTCATTATAGATCTTCAATCTTCTTCCTTTGAAGGGCACTTCCATATGTGAATAATCCAGAGACGAGATATCCACCCGGCTTCGCAGTGAACTCCCTAGAGAGACACATGCCGAAGTAGGGTTCCAAGTCGACCACAACGACCTCTTGGATGACCACTATGTCGAGGGCTTTATGCAGTCGGATCGGGATATCCTTGATGACACCAACTGTCTTGACAGGGGTGTCGTCTAGCTGCAGCACACCTTGGCTGCTCCTTGTATATTCCATACCAATCTCCTCGCAGACGGCTCTCGGCATGACAGTAGTGGAAGCACCAGAATCCACCATGCAGTTGTGTACTATATAGCCCTCCATCCGCAACGACAGATAGAAAGGTGGCGGCCTGTTTTTCCCGGTAGCAGATACTGTCAAGGGCTGAGCTAACACAGCAGGCTGCGTCGGCTTTCCATCTTTCACGCTCTTCAAGGATTCCTGCAATAGGTCTACTTGCCCTGGGAGCAGAAGAGCCTCGTACATACTTATCTTTGTCGGGGTCTTTTTGAGCTCATCAACTATATTGTAGGTTGAAGTGTCGGCTCCCTCTATCTCTTTCGCTGGCTCATACCTGGTCCGGTATTGCTGCGTGGCTTCGACTCTCTGTCTCTTCGTCAGCGATGGATACCTCAGCTTCTCTTGAGCTTGTTCTTTTGTTTCGGCTAGAGGTTGGGCTGCGGGAGCCTTTATCGCGGGAGCCTTGAGCGTCGGGAACCTCTCTTTGGCTGTAGGAGGTAAAGGTGACTTGTCAGGTGGTAGCCCAGCAGGCTGCGTCCTCTCTCTTCTGGCGTATACTTTCAACGGCTTTGTTTGGGCCGTGGCAGCCTCAATGGGCCTTTTGCCTTCCTTGGTCAAGAGCGACACAGGATCTTCTTTTGGGACTGCAAAGTTGCCTTCATCGTCCAGGATCATGTATGCTTCGTCCTCCATGGCGCTGCCCGCAAGAGTCTGAAGATAATGCTGATGCAGCATGCAACCCTCCTCTCCATGTGGATCGTTGCATGTGGAGCACCAGTTAACCTGGTCAGAAATGCCAGGTTGAACCTCATTGGCAGCATTCCTTGCCGGGGGCCTTTGCGCTTGCGCAGCTTGATCTTTTGTTAGCGCCGGGGGAGGATATGGTCTCCTCGGAAGAAACTCCATCTGGGCTTGCTTCTTCTTCATTATTGTCATATCATTGGAAATAGTATGATAACCAGAGGCCAGAGCCCGTACCTCTTGAAGGATTTTATTTTGAATGTCATTATCAGCAGGCGCCGGCCGGGCCGACGGAGGTATTGCAGCTAATGGTGGAGGTGCAGAATACGTCGCGTAATGAGGGGGAGCTGGGAGTGCGGGATACTGCGGAGGTGGAGGTGGCGGATTAGGATAATGGATCTGAGGCTGACCATAGGGGTTTATAACCGGCGCTGGATTCCATGGCTGCTGGGGGTACTGATTTGATGAGGATGGCATTACACCAGACGCCGATGGGTATTGGGACTGAGGGAAATCAGGGTAAATGGGAGGCTGCATTCTATGTGGAAGTCTGCCTATAGAGATTATGTCTAACTTTGCTTGCTGGGCAGCTTCATATAGGGCAGGGAAAGTGTCGACCCGGGCTATCTTGAGAAGTAGGCAAATATCGGAATTGAAAGACCTCAGGTAATAGTGCGCAGCTTGTCCCGCCGGAGGTCGCAGTTCGCGAGGTACTCTCTTCCAGGACCTCGCAAACCTCACGTTAAAGTCTGATATCTCCTCTTGCGGGTGGCGTTGAATACTATGAAACTGATGCAGCAATGAAGAGGGATCAGCAGACTCGTTGCATCCCTTTACGAGCCTGCCTGCTAACTGGGGCCACCCCGTGATAGCTCCTTCTGGCAAAGATCTCCACTAGTAGAGAAGCTTCCCTCTCAGAGAAAGAGCCAATAGACGGGTCTTAACACTCTCACTCGTAATAGAGTGCAGTGCAGCCAAGGCCAGAATGTCTTGGATGTGCTCGTATGCTGTTTTCCCAGAGCCATCGTAAGTAGGAATGGATTTCAAGGCAGCGGGGGGCACAACCTCTTGTCCAACTAGAGCCAAGGGCCCTGTGGAGTCAACTGCTGGAAAGAGGTCGTCATCGTTTTGTTGGGCAGCCATGTCTTCTTCCTCTCCGGTCGTATACTCGGTATCAGTGTTGTCCGAAGTTGTAGGTTGTTCTTCAATTTCGGCCTCTCCGACTTCAGCTTCTTCGATCTCGGCTTCTTCAATTTCAGCTTCGAGTTCGTCTATGTGAGCTTGGTAGTCAGCCAGCCTTACGCGCTCTCCAGGAGCGTTGATGTCGATTTCGTAGAGATCAGGCTGGTTTCCCGGGTTCCTTGCTCTCCACCTTCTTGTATGCATGAAGGCGCTTGGACCGGTCTCACGGACTCAGAGAATATTCAGGTACTTGCAGAGTCGCCAGGTGTTCTGATTTGACAGCAATGAAGCGAACACCAATGCTTCGATTCTGTTTTGGGGTGGGAAACTCCCGTGTCCCACCGGGCGTGCCGAGAAAACTGTTGGTTACGAATCTGCCACTAGGATAGGATTTAGTGTAATGCGCCCTAGATTCGCCCAGCAGATTGAAAGGCCGGAAGGAAGGAATGCCTTCCGTGCCAATCTCCGGAGGAGGCCGGCTTCCTATGTTTTCTCAATTGTTTATGAGCTTAGAGTGCAGGAAAGAAATTATAAATGCAGAAAGAAATGTAAATGTGTTTGTTATGGGTGGGGAGGATAAGCAGCACAACAACAACCAATCACCACTACTAACAGCAATTAACCACAAAATACTTTGCAGAAACTATCAATGCCATTCATCCTATGTATCCTCTACCTTTGCATTCCAGGAATACTTAACTATTAAATACCGATATCCAGAAAGCAGAATAACAGTAAGCAATAACATAAGCAACATGAGGCAGAAATGCTAAGTAAAGGCAGCATACAAGATGAGAACAGTCAATAGAGCCAAGTGTATTTTGTATTTAGAAGCAAACGCACAACTACAGTGGTTCCCTAGCAATATATCCCCCTTCCACCCTTTTACAATGATATTGCCGAGCTATTTATAGCGTAAATTTCCCCCCATTACATCGTTGGGCACAGGATCCCAGACCTGACAATAACTGAAAAAGCTGACAAAGCTGACAAAAGCGGCAAAAAGCGGCTGATGTTGACCTCTGCCGGTATGGAACGTGCTCGCGGTAAGGTCCACCTGACGGATTGGCAGCTACGTGGCGGTGTGGGGATGATGCTCCGAGTCAGCTTGACTGAGGGCAACTTAAGTACAATGAATCAGTTCACGCTCGCACACCTTCCGTCACATCTCTGACTCGAATCTCGAGGCTGGACACCTGTCAGAATCTGATAAGGGGAACAATCTGCCTTAGGAGCTCGTGTTTTCTTTCTTGCCCGACTTCGCCCAGGATTGGAGCGCAACCAGGCAGCGCAAGGGGGAAGTAGCGCAGTTGGGGAGGCCTCCGTGCCTTAGAAAATTCTTGGGCTGGCTTCAACATTCTGTGCCCGAGTGCGCGTAAGTAAGTGGGCGAACCCCGACTTCGCTGCGAAGTCGGGTTGCGCACCCAACACTTAGCCACTTCTTCAGCTGAGTCGCCCAACTGCGCATGAACTTGAGGGCGCAGCCCGACTTCGCTGCGAAGTCGGGTTGCGCACTCAACACTTAGAATTTTTCAGGGCTCCACTGATGCCCAGGTGCGCACAGAAATGAGAGCGCACCCCGACTTCGCTGCGAAGTCGGGGTTCGCTCTATACTTAGCAAAATTTGGGTTCAGCTCTCCGCACTTTGGCTCCCCAAGTGCGCTCAAACTCAAGGGCGCAGCCCGACTTCGCTGCGAAGTCGGGTTGCGCAATACCAATACTTAGTCAAATTTAGGGCCTTTTGCCCTCTTGGAGAAACTGTCAGAAAAAAGGAAAGGAAAAGGGGGGGAATGAAGGGAATGGAACTGATGGAAGGGAAGAAAGGGGATAGTGGAGAAAGGGAGAGAAGGAAGAGGGAAGGGAGAGCAGCATCCTTACAAAAAAAACTGAAGACATGGCACCCCGTGCAAAATGTGGCAACAGGTACATTGGGGCCACCAATGCACTCTTGTCTCAGAACACTTTGGAGTCTGGACTGTTGAGTTGTTTATAATATCAGATAGGCCACTGCGAAGCCACCAAGTTACTCCTATCGAAATGGCTATGTTGGAGCCATTGATTCACTCTTACCATGGAAAGCTACTTTGGGGTCATGAATTCCTTGTAATCTCAAAAACGTTTCTTTGATGGCGTTGAAGCAACATGACAACATTCATGTTAAAGATTTTGAGAAGTAAATAATCACTTGTTACAAGTCTAAAGTAAACAGAGTTGAACATCTACCTTTGGAAAAAGCTTATTGCTCTTGCTATTACCTTATAACATATGGTCAAACACCTTGGTTCATTTTGTCCCTTTCTTAGCAAGGAGATCGTTACAGAATGACCAAATATTCCAGTGATGGATGGGTTAACCATATCAGCCAGAATATTTTCTTATTGCATGATGTACAAGGCAAAGGATACATCAAAAGTCCTCACTGTAAATATATATTTAAAATATTTGAATGGCCCAAGAATATCTGGAGTGATAGAGATCCCAAATTCATGAGAAACATATGGAACACACAATTAGACTTTAGTCATTCAGATTCACCAATGATAATTGGCAGAGAGAGTTATACATATTATGAAATATACATTGAGATAAAACAACAAAACATTCTGGAAAGAAAAACAATCCTGTGCAAATTTTGTATAACAGCACTCATTTAGCCTTGGGAAGGAACTTTTAAATATGCATGAATTTGAAACATTCAAACCACTTGCATTAGACATAAATAATTGTGGAACTTAGTTTTGGTCATAATTATATATATCATAATAAAACAAATGAATTAGTAAAATATGCTGTAACTTTCCTTATGATGTGATGTATTTAAGTATGATTGATGAAATTTTGACTTCTGAGGGTGGTTGAACTTGACGTCTTTACCATTGTGATGAACTGTTGTGCTTACCTCTTTGTCTTCTTTGTGTACAAGTTGTCTTGAATTGTTAAGGGATATCCATCTTGTGTCTGTTGTTAGTTTATATGTGAGTAGGGCCTGAATTTGGAGAGTAGTGTACATCATGCTCATACCGAAGAACGAAGACATTTTCCTCTATATTCTGTTGTGTTTTCTTAGGATAAAATGATGACTATCTGTGAATTATTGTGTATATAGTCCTTTGCAGTTGTAGATATTGTTGTTTTCCGTGGTGATGGAGCAATGCCATGCAGTAAAGAAGAATTGTAGAAAGTCAAAAAGTGTCCACATAAACTTGAAGGTTATTATCCCCAGTTTAGCATTCACGGAATTCAAAATTTCCAATAATATGACAAAAACGTATAAGAAAAATTTGAAACAAAAGTCACAAGTAGCAGTGAAAATGTTTTTTTTTCCCAGGTCCATTTGCTGCTTCATCAGAACTTGGGATCTTATAAAACACCAACACAATCTGTTAGTACTTTCTATTTCTCTTAGATAAAAGTAAGTTGCTTTAGCAAGCATCTTTGCATATTGGGGTCTTATAAAGCACCTACACCATCCATGATTACTGTTTATTCCTAGTACATGAAATTTATTTCTCTTAGATAAAAATAAGTTACTTTAGCAAGCAACTTTGCATATTGAGGTCTTTTAAAGCACCTACACCATCCATGATTACTGGTTATTTCTATTAGAAGAAAGTAACTTTCTTTAGCAAGCAATCTTGCACAAAAGAATTTACAGAAAGTTCTAAACAAGCAATATTTATGTTCTGATCTCCATAATTCTATAGCATGCTCAAATGAGTAAATCGAACAGCTTTCAAAAAGGGATGTTTTTGATAGGTTCAATATTCAGTTACCCTTAACCTTTTTCTTATCTACTAAATACTCCTAACTTCAATGCGATTATAGAAGTCAGTATGTGTCTCGACTTTGAAATGATAGGTAAACAGATAAGAGATAATTTAAGAACACAAATATTATGGTTTATGTTATTGAGTCCGTGTCTGCTCGTTATGCAGTATTAGTTGAACTAAGGACAGAGTCATAAACATGTTAGAGTTATCTTTTTACCTTTATTCTAAGGGCAATTCTTTCAGTTTGTTTCCTATTATATATTGTGCTGCAAACATAATTCTTCAACTTGCATCTGTCATGATTAGAACAGGGATCCTTGATTAAGTTTTCAATGGGATAAAAATCTAGTTGTAATATTCATGGACATTTAACTATTGTTTCCAATCAAAAATGCTATTGTTGTTTGGAAAAACAAGTCCTTATGAATGCAATAATTGCTGAGGGCTGTGTATTTTTCTTATTACTTATGTCTGTCAAATGGGTCGTCAATGTATGTAAAATGGTTCCAGACTCTATAGATAATTAGATAACAGATTTAATGAATTACCATCTATAGTTGTTCGTCCATCCAACATGATTTTAAAATCAATACTTCTGTAAGTAATTGGTATGCCTTAGCAGCATAGTGATTTTGATGCATTTTCTACTCTCTTGGACTTATTGGTTTTGATTCAGAATTTGATTCTTTGATAAAATTTTTTTATTGCATTCCATGAACCAGATAAGGTGAAAATATTTTTTGCAGGTGCACGCTCCTTTTCTCTTATTGGAGACTTTAACGACTGGTCAGAAACAGAGAACCGTGCAAAGGAAGGATATTTTGGACGAGATGATTTTGGGTATTGGCGGATATTTATAGAAGATAAACTCCGGGATGGAGAGGACGAAGAAGAGTACTATTTTCAGGAATATAATTATGTAGATGATTTTGATCATGGTGACAAAGATGTTGATATCGATGCTCTTTTTCAAAAAATGGATGATGATTATTGGGAGCCAGGAGAGGATGAATACTTGAATAATGATGTGGCAGAGAGATTGTATGAAGAAATATTTGGTCCAAATGGTCCCCAAACAGAAGAAGAACTAGACAATCTTCCTGATGCACAGACAAGATATAAAGCTTGGAAAGCAAGTCAAAAAAATGCACCTAAGAGCAACTTGCCTCCTGTTGATGTCATTGATGATGGGACAATGTATGATAGCGTGCATATTGTCAATGATCCTGTCTGGCGTAAACGAGTGAGAGCAAAGAAACCTCCTCTTGCATATTGGGATGAGTTACGAAAGGGACGGAAAGCATGGATGAAAAAATATATGCCAAGTATTCCTCATGGTTCTCGAGTTAAGGTTTTTTTCAATACTCCAGAAGGTCCTTTGGAACGAGTTCCAGCTTGGGCTACATATGTCCTGCCTGGTAAGTGTGTGTATTGTGTTTTAATTTTGCTGAAGGCTTATCTTGAATTCCTATTAAATGTGTGTTCAATTTTATTATATTCTATTCATTTTGAAAACAAAAATGGAGTGTATTTAGGACTTTGATGGCTTTTTTTTTTTTGGTGCACTTTTTACATAATCATTGTTAATGCTGAAAAATCTTATGCCCTATACAAAGAACTCTTCTGTTCTGTATAGATCCAACATTAATGAGTTTGTTTGTTTGGGAATATACAATGTACATACATATTACATACACATTTAGTCTGCAATATCTTACACCCTATACAAAGAACTCTTCTGTTCTGTATAGATCCAACATTAATGAGTTTGTATTTTTGGGAATATACAATGTACATACACTTACTCAATTTTATTATGTTTTATTCATTTTGAAAACAAAATCTAAGTGTATTTAGGAATTTGATGGATTCTTTGTTTTTGGTGCACTTTTTACATACACATATTTATTCTGCAAAAAACATATGTACAATAGTTTCACTGATTCCATGATCATTTGATAGAAAAGAAGATCATTCTACATAAAATTTAAAATGAAAGGTTTATGTGAATACAAAATTTAATTGGAGATCTGTTCCTGTATAAATTTTATAAGACGTGTAAAGTGCATTACTCTTAATTGTTTCATGTTTTGGCTGTGCATTTCTTCACTTGTTACTTTTGGATTATCTGCACTTATGCTTTCCAGTTTAACATTTTGCGTCTTCATTTTTGACCCATCTTTTTGAGTCTTGGACTATGGATGTCGGAGGATTGTGAAGATTATCCTTCACACACACACACATTTTTGCAGATCTCAAGTCAGCCTACTATTATCATGTTGCTCAAGATAATGGATATTATGTCTTCATGTCTTGTTGATTTTTTAGTCCATGGTCACCACTCAAGGTTAAGCACTTGTTATTGTCAGATGTCTGTCATATACACCTCTCCAGATATTGATTGATTTGTAAATAATTTTTGCTGTCCAATGTTTATGCTCAAATTTGCTATTTCCTGCCAGGGTGCCTTTTGCTATTGTTCTCAATCATTTAAGTGCCTTGTATCATGGCTTCCTTAGGAAATGTGTCAAAAGATTCTTCTCTACTATATGAAGGGCACTGATAATATGTTGGTCACTTCAATTCCCCAACCTAGTTAGCCAACTGATCCATATCTTTTGTGCCCATAGTGTGTGTTTGAATGTCTAGTTTCTTTGGGTCATCATGTAGTTCTGCAAGGACGATTTGCTTTTGTTAATACCTTTGTGCAAAAGATGATGTTGCCTGTTCATTCTTTTGTTTCAGCACCATAGACAACCACTCTAAGATCTTTTGATGGTGAACTTACAAGCATATCTGTATGTCACACCTTATTGTGAATACTGGAAAACGAAGATGGACAAATAAATCTGTTTTCATTTTTTTAACCCCTTTTAAACCTTGCATAACAACATTACCTCGTGACTAAGTTGCATGAAGCTTGGAAATATGTTTGGTTTTTGAAAAGGAAACACCTTTGGAAACACAGGCACTAATACCCTTTGGAAAAGTGGAAATGTTAAGGAAAATGTCTAGCTTAAAAACTTAGAAACCATAGATGAAAATAATTAAAGAAAATAGAAGATGTCTAAAAGTAAGCCTCTATTGACGATGGTACATGTCATTGCAATGAAAAATGCATGGTATACATCATAAATTAATCTCTCAATCTTTAAAATCATCAAAATCAACACACCACCAAAAGAGCCCACCGTAGTAACTCCAATAGAAGTTGTATGAAGAGGATGTTTCTCATCCATGAAATTCACACGTATTGGAGTGGGCTGCAATGGTACATTTAGGAGGACATGGACCTCTTTGAATTCAAGACATTGGGAGAGGCATACAAACTTGCTGTCAAATTGGAGCAGAAGCACAAAAACAAAAATAGAAAAGGAGGAAGAGCAAATAACAAAAACTAGAACACTAAGTACCAATCAAAGAAAGGCAAGAGTGACTCTCCAAAGAATTAAGACAAGGGAAGCTCACTTCAACAAAGTATCTGGTCAATTTGGGGTGGAAAAAACATTGGCAATTCTTGATAAGTACTTCTATTGCTGCAAAATGAGGAATGCTGTTGAGAGGAATGACTGTGTTTTTGTAGTAGTTGATCATTTTTCAAAAATGGTTATCATGATTCCTTGTAAGAAATCCATTTCAGCTGAGGAGACTGCTAAGCTTTATTTCAGTCGTGTGGCTCAGCTTTGGCTTGTCAAAGTTCATTGTCTTTGACAAGGATAGTAGATCTTTGAGCATTTTCTGGTCCACATATGGAGCATGATGGACGCCAAGCTAACCATCCCCACAACCTTCCATCCTCAGACTGATGGATAGACAAAAGTTGTGAATCGACTGATTGTAACTCTACTTCGAATGTATAATTCCAAGCATCCACCCCATGGGATGAGAGCCTCCCGTACATTCAACATGGGTACAATCGAGCTCTGTATAGCTCTACCAAACATAGCCCATTTCATGTTTGTTTCAGATTCCAACCCTTAGACACCCATTGATGTGGCTCTCCTTGTGCAACCCATGGGGTATGCACCTCATGGAGAGAAAGAAGCAGAAAAGGCAACATGATTTGTGGAACAGATTCAACATATTCAACAATAGGTCCATGACCTCTTGGAGAGGCAAATCAACAATACAAGCAACGCCATGACCAACATTGGGTCCCACGTCAATTCAAGGTTGGAGATAAGGTATGGTTATATTTTAAGAAAGAGAGACTTGTTGAACTCCATAGGAAGTTCAAACCTCTTCACTATGGACCATACACCATAACCAAGGTGGGTGAGAATGCCTTTGAATTGAATCTTCCATCTTATCGTGGTTTGCATCCAATCTTCAATCTTGAACTTCTTAGGCCCTATCATCCACCTCTAATGGACACTCCGAAGTAACAGATTAGTTAGACATTGAAGAACTCAATCCAGATAGTTTAGCACCAGTGGAGGAGGATCAGATTCTTGACACATGGACTAAGACCACCAGAATGCAGTCCATTCAGATGTATTGAGTGGTTAAGGCAGGACAACTTGGTCACCAAGGGGAATGGCTCAAAAAATTGGATAAAGAAACAATTTTGGTACCTAATGTCAAAAGTTGATGCAATGGGGACCATTGCTTTTCAAGGGGGGACAAATGATCGAGGCATGTAACCTTTTTGGGGCATGGCTTTATGCCCAAAAATGCTTGAAGATATATTTATTTGATCCTAACCACACTGTTAGGGGCATAACTTTGTGCTTGGGGCTTTGTTTTGATCCATTTAAGAAGTGTTTGAAAGATTAGAGGGGGAACAACAATTTTAGTAGGCAACTTTGTTGCAGCAACTGCATGGAAATATGCTTTGGAGGCCCTCAAAAATACAAAATAATATATTTACTAAAAATAGTAATTTTCTATTTTTAGATTTTCGTAAGCAAAATGCATCTTAAACCATGTGGACACATCAGTAAAAGACAAAACACAAAATGACAAGTTACATCAGTAAAAGACAAAACACCAAATGACAAGTTATATGTATGTAATTTCCATTTAATATGAACTTTGTAACTCATGGAAGGTGAATCACCACATTTTCATATGGGTGACCTTCTAACTCATGGAAGGTGAACCACCACATTTCCATGTGGATGACCTTCCATATTCAATATGGTGGATTTCCAACACACCAAAAATATTGTATAAAGAGAGATGCACCTGTGACTATAAAGGCTGAGTAACAGATGAAATGTTATAGCCTCACATCTCTTCTCAGAGATTCCTTGCATTGTACTCTGTTTTCTGAGCAATAAAATCATTTTGTTATTTTGCTTGTATATTTTTGTGTTTGGATTTGTTATACTTTGTTATTTTGTATTGCACTCTTTCTTGATCTTCCTTAACTCAAAATTCTGATTTTTAGATCATGGATGCTCTTGGTCGCTTTTTTACTGAAGACCATTGGTAGTCAACCTTAGCAAAACTAAGGTGATGGTCTTTAGCACATCAAAGAGTGAGTTCTCAAAGTTCTGTTTCTTCTGTGAGGGGAAGTTGATTGAGATCACCACTAAATACACCTACTTAGGGGTTAACTTTACAAGCCTTTCCCTCATTCTTCCACTAGCTTCTTAGTCATGACTTCGCAATGCATATGCATCTCTTGTAGTCCTTGAGTGCCATTGTTTCCAAACTATATTGCTCCAATGATTCATCTGATGTAAGAGAACATTTCCATTGTTTATTGTTTAGGCTGATTTTTGTGCTCACCCTCTTTGCCTTGAAAATTTCTTCAAATTTACTTTTTGTTTGCACCTCCATAGTTTTGTGGGTGATCGCACTTAAGGCTGTGAGAGATATTTGTACTTAGGACTTTGCTGCTTATATTGGGTTTTCTATAGAAGCAATTCTATTCATCATCGAGGATGGTACTTTGAAGCTAGATCACTCTTGCAGTTAGTTAGCGTCTTTTCTTTTCTTTTCCCTTTCTCTTTGGCCTGTTCGTCGGGTTTGATCTTGTATTTTTCTTAGTTCTTTTCTTTGTTGGGATTTTTAGCCTGCTAGCTGGCAGTCATTATTGTACTTCTTATAGTCCCTTGGGTCTTATTTTGGCCCACCGCGGACATTAATAATATTTCATTTCATTTCATTTCTTAGATTGGCTGCCTCCCTTCAAATACTTGTTGAATGCTTCTCCTCATCTTCTCCTTGGGTGATTAACCAAGCAGTCAAGGATGATATATATTGTAATATATTCTGATAGCTTGGATTGCTCGACCCCAATCTCTTAGTTCTAAGCCGGCCTCTGCACATTGAAAGTTTCATGATGATTGAGGATAGCATTATTGTGTGCCTAGATTATATCCAATGACATTGGACACATAGACTCAAGATCCCTCTTGGTCCGCTCACATCAGTTGTAGGTGGAGACAAATCACCATATTTTTCGAGAGAATAAGATATTTTGCCTTTGTTCTGTTTAAGAGGTGGAGACTAAAGAGCACTTCATATTTAGTTGTCCTACTTATTACAAGATTTATCAAAGGTACCATTGCCCATTTGGAGACTTAGGTAGATTGCTTCCCACCTTTTTTTGCTATCATGAGCAAAGATGTTTGGCTTTATACCTTTGTGAAGTTATCGCTCTTTAGTTTAAGATATTATAAGAGAGACTGTAGCACGGTGGTGAGATTCCCAACAATGAATATAGAATGACAGGATTTAGGGGCCAACAAGTCTGCAGTCAACACATTTGAACAATGTTACCTTGATCATCTGCCCAGATGACAATACATGTGATGGTAGGTTGGACTCAGTCTACAGCCGGTATGATGACATCAACAGGACGACATCAACATGATGACATGATGGCATGTCCTTCAGACGATAGTCTTCAAGACGACAACTCCCTCTAGACGGCGATTGCACTCAATAGGACAACATTTTCGGTACGACGGTTATCCTCGACAACTGTTGTCGTCAACGTTTGACTGCAGTCTGCACTCTTGACTATGTCTTCCAATCTGCAACTCCTGACTGCGTATTCCAACCTGCAACCATAAAACCTTGGCAATGCACAAGTCTAATGATCATATTGGTATCAACACACAGAGATCCAACACATAGATAGAGAATGGATTTGCATTGATAATCTTCCTGTACGACATTTACAGATTACAACACTTGTATACAGAGTCACAAGATGCTCCTTGTATGCATTCGTACATGTTCTCGTCTATCCTCTATGCCTAGTATGCGTATCATGATCATAATGGTATACAACAATGAATGGGGGATCCTTTTTATAACGCAGTCCTGGTTGATGCCAACAACGACTTCCAAGACACCTGGTGCATGACTACTTCCCCCTTTCGACGTACATTAGACTTATTACTAACTTTACATTATGTGCGATATATTTAACCTATGACAGCTATAACATAAAATTGGAATTTTAATTACATTTTAATATCATTTGACCTCAACATTTATTTACATTGCGCTTTGACCAATCATTTAGTACGTATTGCATTCAAAATACTTTTGCACGCAGTATTATTTCTGTTTGTGCTATTTATGTCCAAAACTAGCGTCTACATCTATCCTCCCATTTGATTTGGTCGATGTCCTCGTTGACATCCGTATTTGCTCTAGGGGACTCGTACTTGGTTGTTAATGTGTTGGAATAGGTACTCCTCCCATCTCCGCAATCTGTAGCTTCAATGCCTCTTTCTTGTCCTTGAGTCTCTTGGCATAATTGTGATACTTGGCCCATTCCAAACCATAGTGGTTGGCTTTTTGTTCCATTGTTTCCAACTTCGCCAAGGGCTCCTCTCTTTTTGCAAAGGCTTCCTTTGCAGTTCTCTGTGCCATTTCTGCAAGCTGCTTGTCTCTATTCGCAATCAACTGATCTTTATGCTCCAACTCCTTCATCTTAGCTTCCTCCAGCTACTCTCTAATTGAGCACTCGGATTTTAGTTGTGCAATCATTGAATCTTGTTCCTATTTAGCCTTAGTCTTCTCTTCAACCTCCTTAGTCTTCTCCTCAACCTCTTGTCTCAGTTTGGCTAGTTTTGCTTTGGCTTCCTCACTCTCCTATCGGAGTTTGGCTTCCGTTACCTGCAATTGGTTAGCCTTTTCCTCTCCAGCACTGTGAATCTTTTCAATGTCGATGGCTAACCATTGTACCAAGTATACCAAAAAGTTAATCTTGGCATATATTTGTCCTAACTTCGGTGCCAATTCCACATACTTAACAACTATTTCATTTTGTGGGCAAAGGCTACTACTTCCATTTATATAGATACGGGTTGGTCTTGTGTACAGTGTTTGAGTTCCTTTTGGAAGTTCTTGCACACTGACCATGGTTTGAATATTGTTAGTCTCCAACTTCCATGGCTGCATCTGATGAATGCTGGCAAGTCTTGTCATCCATTCCTTATCATGGATCCAATTTACTAGCTTGCCTAGCTCATTCTCTGTCATCAGCTGTTATTTCATCCATTGTCCAACATAGCCTACTTGGAACCCTAATCTCAATATGTCGATGATTCCAGATATCCTCTGCAAGCATCCAATTGTGCTTCAATGTGATCTCCCAACTTTGGTGCTTGCCTAAAATTTTGGCACTTCTATTAGAATGTGATCACTCAACTTGTTATTTGTGTCATTGTTTGTGGTTGTTTCTACCACGTTTTCTCCTCGTCCTGATAGATTGATCGGTTTCCTAGCTTCCTTTCCCTCTGTTATAGGCTGTTTTGCAATGTTAGCCAACTTCTCCATCCTTCGGCTATCTCGACTATTATCTGAGTCTATTTCTAGTTGTGTAGGCATTGCATCTTCCTTTGTTGACTCTTTTCCTTTTTCCGGTGTCTTGGCTAGCTCAGTCTGTTTCCTTGCCTGTTCTACTATGGATGTAATTTCAAATTGCACCTCTTCCTTTACCGAAGGTGATGCACTTGGATCAAATTGCCACTGAGCATCCACAAGAAATTCAGGTGATCCAACTTGTACATCTACCATTGCATCCACTGCTTCCTAAATATCTCTATCCATAGGCACAATTTCCAGGAAATACTATGCCTGCTGTTCCTCTTGTTGAGCCTCCTTCTTAGGCTTCAACATTCTGCCCGAGTGCGCACAAGTAAGTGGGCGCAGCCCGACTTCGCTGCGAAGTCGGGTTGCGCACCCAACACTTAGCCACTTTTTCAGCCACATCGCCTCGACTGCGCCCGGACTTGACGGCGCAGCCCGACTTCGCTGCGAAGACGGGTTGCGCACTCAACACTTAGAATTTTTCAGGTCGCTGCGAAGTCGGGTTGCGCACTCAACACTTAGAATTTTTCAGGGCTCCACTGATGCCCAGGTGCGCACAAAAATGAGAGCGCACCCCGACTTCGCTGCAAAGTCGGGGTTCGCTCTTATACTTAGCAAAATTTCTGTTCAGCTCTCCGCACTTCGGCTCCCCAAGTGCGCTCAAACTCAAGGGCGCAGCCTGACTTCGCTGCAAAGTCGGGTTGCGCAATACCAATACGTAGTCAATTTTTTGGGGCCTGTTGCTCTCTTGGAGAAATTGACAGGAAAAAGGAAAGGAGAAAAGGGGGGGAATGAAGGGAATGAAACTGATGGAAGGGAAGAAAGGGGATAGTGGAGAAAGGGAGAGAAGGAGGAGGGAAGGGAGAGCAGCATCCGTACAAAAAAAATGAAGACATGGCACCCCGTGCAAAATGTGGCAACAGTTCCTTAGACGATGCTTCTTTCTAACTGTAGCTTTTTAGATGACGCTTCCTTATGATTGCAGGCTGCAGCTTTTCAGACAATGCTTTCTTCTATGCGACAAACTTGTACGGTGATGGGTTCTGCAACTTGGCCGTCCTCTCCTTGACTCATATAGCTCTTCCCCCTTCCATATGGCAGTCTCATCTGCCCTTGTTTTCACAGACAGGCGCCCTCTTGCCCTTCTATTGTCAGTTTAGCTATTTCACCTTCGTCTAGAAACCTTTGTGTCTGCAACTCTTTTTGGGTAGCCATTTATACGATCATCCTTCGTCTTCCTTTCAGACTACGTTAAAGCATGCTTCTTCCTTGCTTCAACAATGTTAGCAGGTTCGCATGGCTCCTTCCTGCACTGTGTTTTGCATCTGCAATTGATATTTCATCCTCCTTTGTCTCACTTGCAGACTTGAGCGATTGAAGTGCTCTATACCTCCCTGATTGCCTCTATTTATAAGTGCAGGAGTTGGTTGCCTCCCATATGTAACTGTTGAGTAATTGGCACTTTGTTAAGTCCAAAATTTCGGATGACCGCCATCTCACCATCCTGCATGCGATTGACGATGCTTTTTCCTGCTTGCTTCTTCTTTGTCTTTTTCTATTTTTTATTTATTTAAAGTCTTTTTACATATTTACAATGTGAGAAAGCCCACGTGTCACCTCCATTGTATGATTCGTACAACCACGCAAACTTGTATTCTTATTGCATCTTCTACGGACAAATTGTGTGCATTTTCTCTTTGACGATGGTTTTCCTCTTCCTTCGTCTTGTGATTGTGGTTTCCTGTCATCCTAGGTCCAACTATATGATGATCTGCCGTCTGCTTTTTCTCCTGATGACGATTTTTTGTTTGGCCTTCCTCCTAATGGCATTCAATTGCCTAGCCTTCTTGTTGACGACATTTAGTTGCCTAGCCTTCCTGCTGATGATCTGCCGTTTGGTGATCATCCTGATGGCGCCCTGCTGTCTGGTCATCCTGCTGATGACATTGTGCTATCTTGCCAGCTTGCTGACTGCATTGTTTTGTCCTTCCAACCTGTTGACGACCCTCTACCATCTTGTCAGCCTGTTGACAACACTTTGTCATCCTATCAGCTTGTTGACGACACTCTGACACTTGCCTTGTTTGGCCACTGTTTGTCTGTATGGACCTATTTGTTATCCCAATCTTCATAACACTCCCCTCTTGTGCGAATTCTCGCTTGCCTTATTTGGTTCCACTCTTTCGCTGTTTTGTTTTGTTGTTGTTGTCTTCCTTGCAATGGTTCCCTAACTTTTGGTCTTTCCATCAAGCGAGCCTTCATAACATGGGATGGCCTATTCCCAACTCCAGGTTGTGTGAGGTTTGTCCAAGTCATTGGTCGTCTATTACAACATCTTTAGTTCCGACATGGGCCACGAGGCGGTCCTGATGGGCCAACCTAATGGTCACGTGATAATTGGTTGTTCCTGCTTGATCAAAGAATGGTCCTTGTGGCCCATCCTTTCGACCTTGCGGCCTAGGGGTAGTAGAGGGAAAATTCTTCCGCTCGAGCTACCGAGAGGGAGGCCAACCAAACTCTTCCCGTGGCTAGGTAACCTTAAACACCCAAGAAGAATTGACAGTCTCCCTGAGTTGTTTGACTTACCTATTTTCTGCATGATTATATGGGTACCTAGTAATCCTTGTTAACTACTAGGTTTTGCTTCTTTTGTAATAGCCATTGTTGGTATATCATCCAATCACGTTTGAGTCCGCCTTCTTCCTTAGAGTTGTTTTGGACATTCCCTTTGCCTTTTGCGTGGGGAATGTCGGGACTTATATAAAAGGCATACAATAAGATATATTACAAAATGAAACAAGGTTACAATATATAGGCATAAGCCTATATGAAATGCATGACACTTGTCAAGTGAAATTGACAAGTGTCAAGGAAGGCATAGTGCACATTACATTAATTCTAACATTCCCCCTTAATGTGCACTATCCTAACTAAAGAAGAAACAAAACAAGTCAACATTAGGTAACATTCCCCCTTAATGTTGACTTCTATAAAACAACCTATCATCCTCTCTTATTGCTGATTGGGTCTAGGATCGTGCTCTTTGCGCTTGGCTCTCCAACTGTGAATAATGCTAGATTCACTGTGTATACATCTTGGTCTGTTGCCTCAGGGTCAGCCACTTCCACGGGTTTGTTGCCACTGGGTCAGCCGTCTAAGTGCCTCGGGGTCATCATGGGTGCCTCAAGGTCAGCCACTTCTGGGTCTGTTGCCTCTGCAGGTCATCCTCAGAGGATGTTGCCTCTCGTAGGTCACTGACTAGATCCACCATGAGTATGAAATCCCTCATGGTGAACTCAATCTAGAAGGTGTCGGTCTCTGCCGAAAATGCACCTTAATACAAATGAAAAATGAGCCATATAAGAGTGTCGGTCTTTGCCGAAAATGCACTCAATACAATAAAATGAGCCATAGATGCCAAATATGGAGGAGAAGAAGAAAAGAAGAGAATCTTTTGAAGTGTCTTCGTCTGTAGTCTTCAGAAGTAGATCCAAAAAAAACATCGGATAGAGTCTAGGGTGTCTATGTCTGTAGTCCCTAGAGTAGGTGTCCTTATTGTGATCGTCTCATCCCACCGTAATGCATGGGTAACCAGCCGCTGCATCCGCCAGGTGCTATAGAGAAGATGACTAGATACTAGGATCACTTACATAGTGCCTTGGGAGTGTCGGGTACAACCGAAAGTGCACTCCAAGGTAGAAAAAACTTTGAGGCTAAAAAAAATCAATTGAAATAGCCTCAAAATTACAATATGACACCACCATTGTGTTCGTCGCGAAAAAACGTTTCCAACGACTATAAATACCCCTATACTTGTGTCTGAATGGGGCCTTCAACTTGCTGGAAAAAAACAATAGCATGCCTCTCTAGGCAGCAAAATAAACAACATCGCTCAATGGCGGCATCGCTCTCAGGCAGAATAAAAACAGTCTTAAAATTTCCCTCGTAGGGGAATTTTCATTTCCACACTCTATGTGGATAAAAGCATTTTAAAATATTACGTGACTGTAAAACATTTTGTGACTATCCATTTTCCATGTGAATTAATTGAAAATAATCAATTAATAAAGTGGTCCTTTTTAGCAATGGCCCCCACATTTTTAAATATTAATCCCCACATGCTTTTAATAAACAACAATTTGGGCCTTTTAAAAATGACAAACACACACTGCGTCCCTCCACCATCGCCGCGATCGCCTTCTCGACTGAATCTGATTCGCAAGGGGATCCGCAGCTCCAAAAGTCATTATATTCCAACGTGTCGCCTCCGGCTGGACGTGGGCTTTCTGGTCTATTTTCTGCCACGTGGGCTCGGGCGACCAACACGGGGCAACAGTGATATTTGCCCCACTTTCGAATGACGGCGACATCGGCGACAACGTCGGAACTGGCACCGTCGCTCAGGGCGAGAAGTTGCAAAACGTCTTTTCATCGCGGTCTTCCAGCCTTCACCGCACGCGAACCAGAACCTCCGTCAAGCTCTTGCAGCTTCTTTCTAATAGTAAATTTCTGCCGAAAACAGAACCAAGAGCGCATATGTAGTAAAGAATAGCAGGTTAGGCATATCGAGTAAAACATGTTGGAAAATCTCGGGTTGTATTCTCTCCACATTCAGGCGGAATACAAAGACCACACAACGAACTCCTTTCACAACAACATTGAGAAAGCAACTGGCAAGGATTTGTGTTCTCTTTCTCGGAACAACCAATGCCGCGTAAATCAGACCAGTCTCCTTCGTCTTCAACATCAAAAATTTTCACCGTCTAAGTGCACCGTTTTCTTTGGATTTGGTGTATTCATTAAACTGTTCACGCAGATTTTATCACAAAATCCACGCGTGCCTCCTTTAAAAAAGATTCCAACATTAAAATTGAAAAAGAAATTTTTGTCGTCCGCCTCGTCGATCTCTATCTCAAGCAAGATCACGGCGACAGTGGATTTTCATGAGAGAAATCGGGCCGCATTGAAAAACAGGTATACGCAGATCCAGGCATTTTTCATAACCATGCTCTCTGAGCAAGCGCAGAGGCGGGGTTGAGGTTTGCGGCGATGCCGAGACTCGAACCGGCGACAAAAATACTGCGGTGATATGCTTGCAATGGAATGCGGATCTGAGGCTGAGCAATCCTCCCAAGCACATTCATGGCGAACAGGTCGCTGTCGGGTGGCCTCCATGGCTTTCTGCCGCGGCCGGCGAAGCTATCAAAGGCTGGATTCCGCGGCGGGCTGATGGCTTCAAGAAGCTTGATAAGATTGGACAGGGAACAAAACAGAGGAACAAACCCCCGATCTACAGCGGCTCGAGTTTGATTTACACTAAAAAAAACCAGTAACAGTAATTTCAGCTCCTCGCCAAAGCAAATCGATAGATTTTATCAAAAACGGCGACAGCACACACCCTAGGGTCAGAAAAAAAAACCCCATTATTTTTCTGAATCTCTGCGGCGCTGGCATCGGAGTCGGCATGATTGATGTTAGTGTCGTCGACGCTGCTGGAATCCGGCACCGGCATTGGCATTTCTGTTTTGATAAAACCTGCAACCATAGCCCTTGGCAATGCCGCCAAACTCTCATCCCTACTCATTCTCACCCACCGCATTCTCACCCACATTTCGCCCCATGTCTAGTCATTTCACAGGCCACCAGCACCAGCACCACCAGGCATTGTTCTCGTTGTCGGACGTCATGGGTTCGAGCTCCTTCGACGGCAGTAGCAACACCATGGACGTTGGGGTTCGAGCTCCTGCTATGACAACAGCAATAGCAACAACAACGGGTATTTTTATGGGGGCAGCCTTTTCAACGTCCAGGTTCATGCTCAGGTTCAGTAGAAACGGGACTAAAACCTGGGCAATATTGCAGGTTTGGAACGATTGCACACAGGTCACAATTCCCTTTCAAAAAAACTGCTGGGAACCATATTCTCCACCAATAAACACCTCACGATCCATATGCGGCACAATCTACCACAAAAAAAAATCCTCTTGCTGTACTTATTAGAAAAAAAATGTCATCGTCTTGATCCAGGTACGACGACCCCTCCAAGCAGCAACGGTTCAAAGTGCCAAACCATCTTCAAAGTCACTTTGAAGAGCAATCACGACTATGCAGAGGCAAACTAAAAAAAACTAAAACTAAAAAAAAATCCCATAAAAAATTGGCAGCCATGAAAACTTCTGGTTTCTGATCCATCAAAGATGGAGAGCATACTCTCTCAGTTTTAAAAATTTTAAAAATAGGAAAAAAAAAAAAAAAAAAAAATCAGGGGGGAGGGAGGATTTCCATGAGGGAAATCCCCCCTCAAGGGGTTTCACAGGGCAGGGAAAGCCTGCTCTGATACCAAATGTCGGGACTTATATAAAATGAACACAATAAGATATATTACAAAATGAAACAAGGTTACAATATATAGGCATAAGCCTATATGAAATGCATGACACTTGTCAAGTGAAACTGACAAGTGTCAAGGAAGGCATAGTGCACATTACATTAATTCTAACAGGGAATAGGCTAAGCTCTCGTCAAGTTTCTCCTAGATCGCCTTGTCAATGGTGAGCTTGAGCTATTGCTGCTACTAGAGTTAATATTGATTCCGTAGGAGCTTGTGGAGAATAAGCTACTACTATCAGTTTGCCAATTCCTTCCATCCCCTTCTTGAGATGTAGGAGTTTCAAAAATATCTCTCCACAGTATCTCCGCTATTTCTGCTCTAGTCAGCCTATGTTGTTCAAGATCATTCAATTCTTGTTGTCTTTGTGCTTCCCTATCATTGAGGGCTTGAATTGTACTCTTGGTTTCTTGAAAAAATTGTTCCCTCATTTGTGTATTGTATCTTTGCAGAGTCTCATTCTTCTTGCGACCTTTGTGTCTCTCAATGTATTCTTTGTTGCATGAGATCAATTTGTGCTAATGGACTCATATCTTTGTACTCACTTCCTTCACTCCGAGGTTCTTGGGTCTTTCTCTTGCTACAAACTTTGTTCTTTGTACTTTTGTATCAGTAAGTGATTGGAGTCTTCTTTCTTCTTTTGTGTTCGGGAATATCACATATACCCTCATCCTTTGTTGTCCATTTGGTTGGTATTCCAATTCTTCCTGTTCTGTGACGAGTTACTCTCCTGCTTCTGTACCGAACAACCACCCTAAATTCATGTCTTTAGTTTCTTGCGTTGCACCATTATTCTGAGTGTGACGACTTGGCTCTCCCCACTCCTGGATTCATATTCCTTCAAAACTATCTGAAGACTTGTGGTGCTTCAACCAATCTTCTCACTGTTTGTTCTTCATCTGATTCAATGTTGACCATATTCATTTGCCCTTCCACGACTTGAAAAGGTCCAAGCCATAAGGTTTTCATTTTCCCAGGCTTGACCTCTTGTTTGCCGTCAAACTTTAAGACTAAGTCACCTGTTGTCAAATTCAACTTCCTCAGGTGCTTATCATGCCATGCTTTTCTTCGATGTTGGGCAACCTCCGTCGCCCATTGCACCATCACCTGTGTCTCATACAATCAGACTAGTGTTGCAAGCCGAGACTCTAGGATTTCTTGGTCACCCAAAGGGTTTTGCACCGCCACTCTCAAACTTGGTACTAGGAACTCCATCGGCACAACTGCTTCCTTCTCGTACATCAATTGGAATGGTGTATGATTTGTTGTTGGTTTAAAGGTAGTTCTTCACGCCCACAAAACTGCTAGCAATCTCCCTTCCCAATCAACACCTTCTACTCAACAGGTTTTATATATGATGGAAACCAAGACCTTATTAATTGCTTTTGCTGGCTTTTAAGCTTAAATATCTCAAAATATCACAGGTCCCAATATAAATAAGCCAACAATATTATAGGTTGAAATATCAATTAATCAAGAGTAGAATAATATATGAGCAATCAAATATATATCAAGGCCAATATAATAATGAAATAACATTCACTTATAATATCAAATATGAATGTAAAATGGCCAAAATCATTCATGTACATGCATGAAGAATACTCAAAATCTGTATATAAGCTTTGTTATCAATGAAACTATTTCTCCTTTTTCTCGTGTTTGTATTTTCTCATGTTACATTGTATGGAGCTTTGTCTCCATAATATAGACATAGTAATGTGACTCTTCACATACTTGACTATTGCTCTCCATATGACAGCTTCCATGACCTTTGGCTTATCATCTTGCCACTTGTATACTAGACTCTTCACTCTCTTCTTACATGCATACTTGACTCTATGACACTTGGACACTTCTACATGCACTCCTAAAAAATCACATGTGCACATTCTCACAATACACACTTGCACTCTTACTTACATGACACTTATGCTTTCTTGCACATTGCACTCTTACATGACATGCGCATTTCCTACACATTGCACTCTTACATTAAATATTCATCTAAACTATAGACTCAACCCTAATCTATTACATATTACATTTTTACAATGAAGGTACCATGGGGGTACATTTGCATGTACCAATTAATGTAATATTCTCCAACCCCGCCTGTATTACAGTATTTGGTTATTGAAGACTTTAGTCTTCAATCTTTGTCTTCATATTCAATCTTCATTCTGCTTTCTTCAGGCTTTTGCCTAAGTCTTCAGTATACGATCTTGCATGAGATCCATTAGGTTCTTGCTCTGAAACTTGCTTTTGATTTGTATCTGTTTTAGCTTTCTTTCTCTTTACTTTCCTGATGTTCTTCTTCTATTTCTTTATTCTGTTCTTTTCAGTCCTGGTTTCGATCTTGCCATGTTTGCAACATTAGTGTCATCAGTAATCTTTGAAGAATGAATATCTTCATTAACCAAAAGTTTTATTGTAAGTGCTTTAAATTCATTTCCTTCTGATATTTCTTCTAATTCTTGAATTAAGTTTCCTTTTTTATTTTCTTCTCTAAATTGTAGCTAAGGTTGTTGCTGACGACCATATTGTTACTGAGGATGATATTGATGTTGTTGATATTGAGGTTGAAATTGCTATTGTCATTGAGGATTATATCGATATTGAGATTGATATTGTCTTTGCTGAACTGGTGTTATTCATTTGACTTCCTTGATTCATATTCATCTGATTTCCTTGATTATATCTACAAAAATTTGTACTATGACCCTTTTTCTTACATATATGACAGAATATTGAATTCCATTTAGATCTATACTTGGATGTTGTAGCAATATTACTTGGTACATTTTCTTTAGATACCAAAGCATTATTAGTCATTTCATCTTTGACTAGATTTTCTACCTCATATTCTTGAAGAATATTGAGTAAATCATCAAATGAAGTCTCCTTACTTAGAACTTGCAAAGAAGTAACATATAACTTTCTAGAAGTGCTCTTATGTAACTTGAACAAGAAATTTGTCTTCTACCTTTTCTCCCAGAGTAAAAAATTTTGCCTTTATATCTGCTATTTTTTGAAGAAAGAGTTCTATACTTTCTCCACTATTAACCTTTAAGGAATATAATTGAGATTGTAAATTCAGAATTGTTGCTTTGTTTTTACCTTCAAATATTTTGCATAATGTATTTCATGCATCTGTAGAAGTTTTTGCTCCACTTATATATAATTGTATTTCATCAATTATTCCAAATGTAATTAACATGAGTGCCTTTGCATCACTTTCTTCAAATTTTTGTATTTCTCTTTCATCTTCACTAGGTTTTTTTCTTTGTTCCATTTACTATATTCCATAGTTTTTTTGCAATAAGAATTGATTTCATTTTGTTCTTCTGTGATGCAAAATTTGCTCTTTTCAAAAGTTGAGATTTAGAAAGGACGATTTTATTGTTTGACATAATGGAACTCATTCAAAAACCTTTTGAGTAGTAATCCTTATATCTCCCAAATTAAATAATAACTCAAATAAGAAATTTGCAAATTTTAAATTTTCTAAACCTTTGATGTAGAAATCCTTTTAACTCCCTACTAAATTAAATTTGCAAAATTTTAAATTTCAAATTTTTAAAAAACATCAAAAACTTTTAAAATAGCTTCAAATCTTAAAAAGCTTTTAATTCCCCAAAACTTAAAAACCAAATATTCAATCTTCTAAAATCACTCAAAAAACTTTAAATCTATAAAAACTTCAAACCTTCAAAAAACTAATTTCAAATTCACAAATATTTAAATCCTAGTTGAAATCCTTATCACTCCATAACTTAAATAACTTTAAAACTTTTCAAAAAACTAAACTTTTGAAATAAATGAATTTAAAAAATTTAATAAGGTAGGAAACCTTATAACTCCCTACTTAATAAACTTTAAAAACTTAAATAATTTACTTTCCCTCCAAGTAATGAATGAAAGGTAATTCAATGTACCTTTCTCTTTTGTAACATTCAATGGAAACACATTTGATGCGTAACATATAAATGTTAGCTCCTTCTGCGCTAAAACCTGACTGCTATGCTCGAATTAGATGGCATTCCGTTTTCCAGAAGTTTGCGCTCACTTCCGGCTTGACTCTTTTCTGCTGGATAGGCGTATAGGGTTATGTTTGCTGAATGGGATTTTAGGTATCACTTGGTGTTGGTCAGAGATCTGCCCTAGGTATGAATTTGTCTATTCATGCGCCCTAGACCCGACCAACATTGAAAGGCCGAGAGGAAGAAATGCCTCCCGTGCCAATCTCCAGAGAGGGGCTGGTTCCCTTGCTATTCTAACTGGGGGGATTTGAGATTAAGGAACTGGAAAGGAATGGGAAATGACTGAAAGGGATGGGAAATATGGCCACAGGCCAGATAGAACAGGGGTGATGGACTAACAACACGATAACTCTACTGCACGCCGAACCAAATAGCACTCAATACAGACAACTAACAAAAATTAAAACTAAACATCTAACATGCGTAATCTCTAGGGCTACTCCAAGGGTTCACGTTTTATCAGAAGCTAAATCCAGATATTAGAATTCAAGCCTACAGATAAATCAGAGAACTTAATAGAAGATAAGCAATAGAAGACATACACACAAAATAGAAGTCCAGAGTTAGAGCCAGACATCAGCTGTATTGATAGCAGAATTCGGATTACATCAAGCTTCTAGCAAACATCCATCGTTTTTACAACAAGAAAGCAAGCTTATATAGCGAATTCTGCCGCTTGAAATATTAAATGCACACCTACAAAACATGGCGGTGGCAGCCAAGATAAGAGTTACAAGAGAGTACAGTCATGAAACAGTAATCAGGCATGGTTGGGACTGATGACTCCTTGGAATGCAGCTGAGCTCCCTTCAATGCTCTGACAGGTTCATCTTGCTGGCGCTGCCTCCTCACTCACGGGGACCGCTTCCGTGGAAGATAGGCTTGAAATCCCGGAACGTCCAGTCTGGAAACTTCTCAGACCGATTGTGCTTGGATGGATAAGGATACACCTGTGGGAAGCACTTCTGAGAAATTCTGAGGAAAAGGCGCTAGATGCAAGCCCCAGTCGCTACGCTCTGCTGTTTCCTGGCCCGGAATGGGCTTGCGCTTAGAAAAACTGCAGCAAGAATATCCTGTTGCCTGGGAACCAGCCCCAGAGTTGAAAGGTCACAAGGCGAAGCGCGGCTAACTCAGTGCGCATCTGCCTGGCGCTCGAGAAGGGAGCGCAAGTCCCTGGCGCACAGGAAGTGGTGCTGGTGTTGACTGGTCAACCTATGAAGCGTGCAAGAATGGAACGCAAATGCCTTGCGTTAGAGAAATGGAGCGCAACAGTTTGGGCATTGGGAGGAGAGTTGGCATTGAAAAGTCAAACGCCCAAGCGCTCTGGAGTGGTGCGCGAATGCCTTGCGTTGGAGAGATGGAGCGCAATAGTCTGGGGCTCTTGGGAAATGCGTCATTTGTTGAAAAGTCAAACACTGAAGCGCCACGCCTGGATGCCTCGAAAACAGTGATAGGGGTGACTGGTCAACAGGCGTTGCGCTCGGATCAGGTGCGAAAGTGTTTGGCGCTCGGCGAATGGAGCGCAACACCTTGGTGTCCCCTCCTTGGGAAGAGCGCCGCGCTTTGAAAAGTCAAAGCATGAAGCGCTCCAAAAGAGAGCGCAACAGCCTTGCGCTTGTGAAAATGAGCGCAACATCCTGGTATGGGGAGGCGCGTCGGCATTGACTGGTCAACTGCTGAAGCGCGCAAGAATGGAGTGCAAATGTCTTGCGCTGGAGAAATGGAGCGCAACAGTCTTCGCCAACACTTAGCCGTTTTACTTGAAATTTGGTGTTGTGCGTTGACTGGTCAACCTGCTATGCGCCCTTCAAGCAGAGCGCAAGGGCACTGCGCTGGCTATTGATGCGCTTTGACCAGTCAATATGGGTTGCGCTCCTCAGGAAGAGCGCAAGGGCATTGCGCAGAGGCTATCACTGCGTTCTGGGTCGACATGGACCTGCGCTCTTGTTACTCCTTCGATTTGGCTCGTGCCTGGGGACAGTAAGCTATCTTCGCCTTCAAAAAAGGTGTGCGCCCTGCATGACAAGTTAACAGAAAAATGGACAACAAAATATACACCATGTTGCAGAAATGACAACATCTTTGGCGGCTCGCGGGGAAATTGAGCTCACCTCAATGTTGAAATCCCAGGCCTTATCCGTTGGGCTCGTAGTCATCATCACTATCGCTTCCCGAATGCTCACTGGTGGCAACAGAGTCTCCCTTCGACCTTTCTCTTTCTGTGTCCTCCCCTTCCTCTTGGTGCTCACTGTGCTGCTCTTTATCGCGTCCTGGTACCTCGTCTTGGCGCTCATCCCCCTCATCGTCAGGCTCTTGGACTAGGTCTTGCTGGAGTTCATGGCTTTCGCCTTGGCCTTCTTCCTGAGCATGAGTTTCTTCCTGCGCTTTAACTTCTCCTTGCTCCTGGATTTCTCCTTGCGCTTGGGTTTCTTATTGTTGTTGAGGAGGCTCAGATGGCGTGAGCTCATCCTAAATGTGGTCATAAGTCGCTTGGACCAGGCCCCAATCATCTTTGTTTATCGCGTCGCGCTTCTGGAGCTCCCGATTCAGGTACCCGAACCTTTCAAGCTGGTGAACGTCAGCATAATTAAATCTCTCATTGAGGTCGACATGACAAGATTCCACTCGCGCGAAACTGGCCGTATACTGCATCACCTGAAGCTCAGTAAGGGGCTCCTCCCAACTGTCAATCTTTGAGGTATTGTTTTCAAAGGTGTCCCAGACTGATTGCAGCTCTTCTTCTGTCAAAATAGGGTCTATCTCGTTAGTGAAGCCCGGGAAACCATTTTGTGCCAGAGTCTCGAAGTACATTAGAGAAAGCTTTCTTTCTCTCTCAAACATGTCCATCAGATCTCGGGCCTTTCGGGCCGCCTTGGCCTTTTTGAAGAAAGATCTCAGCGTTATACTTGCAGTCGCCCATGACCGAGCAAGGTCACACATTGGGGCAAGCCGGATGCCCGATCTGTCTAGGGTTTGCGCCTTCATGGCCAGCTCCAGCCATTGGTCAGTGTCCGCCTCGACATCCTCTACAATGGAAGCGCCGTGGGAAACCAAATGCTTGGCCTCCCAGATAAATGTCAGGAGTGCAGCTGCCCTTCGCGCTCTGATTTTGAAGTTGGCCAGGAAGCGACTGCGTATCTCCTTGACACGATCCTTCGCTGGCTCTGCTTTTTCTGTCAATTTGGCTTGTAGCCCTTGAATTTGAGCGTCCAAAACTTGCAGTTGGCTTTGTGCTTCTTTCTGAACCTTGAGGCGTTCTTCAAAATATTTCTTGTAGTTTTCCACCTCTTGCTCCAAATTGATTACCCGTTGCTGCAATTGCTTCACTTTGGACTGCTCCTCCTCAAGCTGCCCCCTCGTGAGCGCCAGGGTCTCTTCAAATTGTATATTTTTGGCCTTAGCCTTGTAGCAACGATTTTTGAAATGCTCCACATGGAGGTAGAGGGATGTCGCCTCAACATGGATATTACCAGCTTTCTCCACGGGATTGATAGTCTTCAAATCTTCCACTGTATGACAATAAGAATAGTTTGTTGGCGTCATCTCTTCCAACGACTTCTGGACCTTGGGCGCTTTCTCCATTCTATGGAGCTGCATATTTTGAGGATCAAACACGGCCCTTTTCTCTGGTTGAGCCAGCGCTCGCGCATTCTTTCTTTTTTGGCCTTTGAGCCAGGTCGAGGAATTCTGCTGCGCCTTGCGAATATTTTCCGCCATTGGGCCCTCCTAGCAGAATTCCAGCTCCATAGGTTCTTGTACTCCAAAGAGTGGGGTAAAGGGGAACAGAGCCCATTGAGGGCTCGATTCAACGGATGTGTGTGGGACAGCTAGGGCGTCGACTACAGTGACCCCGATAGGTGCCGGGGCTTGCACGGCTATGACCGGAATGTTAGGATCAGGGGGAGGGGTCTCCATGGAGGATACTGCGATGATAACTGAGGAGGGGGGGATAGGCGAAGGCTGGCCAAGACTCACTGTGGTAGCGGATGCTGCAGCTGAATGCACTAAACCCTGGGGAGTAGGAACGAAAGTTACCGGGAAGGTGAAGGCATTGGAGACTGTCGCGAAAGTTTCAAACGATTGAGAAACTGTGGGCAGGGAAGAATGAAACTGCGACTGAAACAGGGGGTTTGGAATGACTACAGCAGGGGCGCCGAATGAGATGTGGGTAGACAATAGGGTTTTGGCGCCAGGAAGTGGGGTTTCTAGAGGGGCGGATGAGAGAAAGAGAGGAACAGAAGACGCACCTGCGGGCTCGGACGTCTCCAAAGCCGACGTGGTGAACTGCTGTGTTATTGGACTTGTTTCTCCCTCTTTTTATGATGCCTCCTCCTCCATATTGATGAATGGGAATTCGAGTTGCGCTTGCTGCGCTTGCTGAACATGCTGCACCTGTTGCGTCGGAATGGAAACTCCCGAAGCGCCCTCTCCTATGGCTGCTGATGCTGCCGGAGGGCTTGCGCCAGAGGGGCGGGTCGTAGTAGTTCGATGCCTCTTCGCAACGTTCTGGGGCACAGGTGCAGTAGGAGCGCTCCTCTTCTTCGGAGTGGCCTCCTCTTCTAGGAGCGGATGCTTACCCTTGCCCTTGACAAATGGCGCCTGATTAGTGCACTGCTATGGTACCGCCGATGCGTCTTCAACCCTGCTGGGACTCTCAGTACTTCTGGGCACAATGTTGGCGAAGAAGACGGGCTTGTAGGTATCAAAATATTTGTCGAATATTGCGGAGAATTTCTGATCTATTTGTAGCGTTGGGTCAGATGCTCCTTTTTCATTGTGGACCCTCATGATCCACCAGTTCACGATCTTCTCATCTGACCAGTTTGGCACTTTATTCTTCACTACCTGGAACACTTGGTCGTCGGGGTCGTGCACCTGATTCTGCTTAGGGTTGTAATCGACCTCCATTATGTAGAAGTCATGCCACGGGGGGAAGGAGACCATCCTTTCTATGTGCCACTCTAGGTCCATCTCGGAAGGGTTATTACGTTGCTTCTCAATGTCTAGGCGAGGACAGTAGTGGAATTTGCTCGCTTAGATTTTATCCCTAAAAAAATTCAGCAGGTCGTATTTCCACCGTTGGGGCAGGTCAATAAGACCAAATTCGTACAGAGTAACCGCCAAATAGGTGTTCTGCTTGTTCTCTGACACTTTGATGCAGCCGAGCTCGAAAGGCCAGGGGCAAGTATGCTGCCTTTTCCGTCCCTTGCCGTACATATCGTCTGCGAAGTCACACTGGTGGGCGACTTCGAGGGCAAATAGGTACTCGGTTGTGTAGTATGGCAACAAAAAGGGTTTGCCAGAAAACCCGAAGATTCGCACCACAAGCCCTTGCATCAGCTGAAAAACATTGCCAAGCTGCTGCTGTACCACATAGTCCCTCATAGACCTTGGCACGCGCTCACAGACACCGTATATGATTTCCAGCGCCGGACCAAGAAAAACTCGGTTAAAGTTATAGTAGGACTCGTGCCTTGACAGGCTCGTAGTCCACTGGTACACAGGGAGTGCCTTGCCCTTTTGGTCCATGCGGCTTGTAGCAATAAAGGCGAAACGGTGGTGTGAATGCAGGTGGTAGAAGAAATACCACGCCAAGAACGAGCAGCTTCGGAACGCTATGTTTTCGTCTTGCATCCCGCATAGCTGGATATGCAGCTGCCGCGACACCCAATTTGCCCAATCGAAAAAGATAGGCTTTATTCCCTGCGACACAACATCGGGAGCATAGAATTCTCCGTGGGATACGCACTCGACAATCGCCGCCTGCCAGCCATTCACTTGGGCGTCTGAGGCGAGCCCGGTGATCCATGCCAGCATGGAGAAGAGTTCGGAATTTTTGAATCTCCTCAAGGACATGGGGAGTTGTGGCAAGGTTCCGGACGCAAACTTCTCCGTTAGCTGAGCCTCCATAAACCGCCTCATTGGCGCCGTGTTGGTATATCTTTCATTCTGCTCCTTGCTGTTAATTTTTTTGATGATAACTTCACCAGAAGGTCCTTGCCCACAAGCGAAAGCTTCGCGGATTTTTTCAGCAGAGATGGAGAACAACCTTTTTTCTTTTGCGTCCCGGACTGACCTAGTCTTGGGGTCGTAAAATTGGGCAATAACTCTGGGCAGGGTGCACAGGCGTGCACAGGTACCAGTATAGGTAGGAGTGGTAGGCGACCGCCCCATTGCTCTCTGTGGATACATTAGTTATCATGAGATCGATATCTTCGCGGAGCTTTTCTATGCTTGTCCTGGTGAGGAGATAGTCTCGAACTTTGCTCAACTTGTCTTCGGGCGGAGGTGGCAGGGGCTTTTCCTTTTCCTTCTTCCGCTTTTGCTCACCCTCCGTAGATTGTGGGACCTTCTCCATTTTCTGCTTGGGCTCTCCTTTCTTACCCATCTCTACTAGTCAATTCTTCGAACGCACTGAGAATGACAGCGTTCAAGTGCAGCTTGCTCGGGCTGCACCTTAGAAATAATTCACTCGTCCCAGAACAACACAACGCTCCATTGATGCCCTCCGCCTCTTACCAACAACAACCGCTCTCTGAAACTCGACAATGGCGAATGGCGCGACACCGTAAGGGTTTCTTTAGGCATATTTGGTGCGCAGTGCGCCTTCTTATAGCCCAGGCATGCACCCACCTGCATTAATGTCGTCCGGGCGGAGTAAATGCCTGGAGCGATTTGGGGGCGTTGTGGAAGATCTCTTGCGCGACAAACAATGGCGGAGCGCACATCCCAATGCCAACTAACAGAGTGGGGCGCAATCCTTTTTGAAAGACGAGACGTGCCACACCTGTTGCATTTATTTCCTGATATATTCTGCTTTGGACTGCGCGCCTGGAACGTTGGAGAAAGCGCCCGACGCTTGGGAGAGAATGAAGGCTTATTGCTCCGAATGCACTTTCACCATTTCATGGGCCAATGAACGGCCTTCGCTCAGAAATTGGGGCGCAAGGTTTATTTGCCCTTGGGAATCCCGAAACCTAGTTGAGCCCGCAAACCGGAGCGCAACAACTTCCTTGGGATTGGCACCAGAGTCGAAAAATTAAATGCCGATGCGCCTTCCTTTGTCGTACATCCTTGCCTTGCGCACCGAAACCGGAGCACAATGCCTTGGCGCTCAAAACCGGAGCGCAATGCCTTGGCGCACTTGAGACCGTGCGCAATATCTCTGCGCACAAAATTGGTGCGCAACGCCTTGGCGCACTCAAGACCATGCGCAATATCTCTGGGGCGCTTAGATCGTGCGTGTTGAAAAGTCAACAAGCAAAGCGCTCCCTTTTGTCGTGAATTGGCTCGGAACTGAAAACTGAGCGCAAGCGCTTGGCATAGGGAAGCGCGCTGGTGCTGAAAAGTCAAACCCCCAAGCTCTCATTCTTGTTGCGCATTAGCCTTGCGCTCGTCACTTGGAGCGCAACACCTTTACGGCCTCAAGAGTAGTGCCAGGGTTGAAAGGTCAAAAGGGAAAGCGCCTTGTTTACCTCCCAATTTTGTCTTGCGCTTAGGGAAGAGGGCGAAATACCTTGGTGCCCTACTTGCATCTTTTCCTTGAAGGCTGCGCTGCGCTTTGACAAGTCAAAGCGCAAAGCGCACTTTCTAGCTACACATTGGTCTTGCGCTTATCATTTGGAGCGCAACACTTCAACGTCCTCTTAGGCGCTTCTTCATTTGGACTTAATGTTGCGCCTTGACCGGTCAACGCGCGTTGTGTCCCTGAGGAGGTGCACAAATGTATTGTGCTCAATTTTATTGCGCTTTGACCGTTCAAAGGGTGCTGCACCCTCTTTTGCTTGGAATAAGTATTGCGCTGGTCAGGCAGAGCGCAAAGGCATTGCGCTCACCATTGTTGCGCTTCACCTCATAGTCACTTAGCGCGTTCATGGAGGTGGTGCGAAAAGGCCAGGGCACACTCTCACTTTATCACCCGAAGGTAGGTTCTGCTGCGCTCTGTTTTGCATGGAGCCCGTCTCGCACCTTCCTACTAGAGCAAAAATGCTTTGCGCACTGAAACCCAAGTGCACGGGCATTGCGCCCACTGTTTCTGCGCATTACCTTGTAGTTACTTGGCGTTGCTGAAGCACGGTCTTATCCATGCAAGAGAGCTGGACTCCCCTGTTACGAATAGTGGGGCGCTTTGCTATTTGCGGCATTTTTCCTGATAAGAAACGCTAAAACACCTGGAACTACTACTTTCTTCCTCTACTTGGCTCAACAGAAAAACACGAACTGGACTCTTAGGAACCCCCCTGCCAGCTAGGATTTTGGCCCCACAAACTGCGCTACTGATAGTGCGAAAGGGGGCGGAGAGATATACTCCGGAAAAGACGAATATGCATAAATAAGGAAAAAACAAATATATACAGCCTGATAAAAACTTGTCGCACTACCTCTTATTGGTAGTACGCCTTCAGATGAAGGCCATTGACTGATAGCGGCATTGTAAACCCGTTTAGATCTTGCAGTGTGAAAGAGTTTACCGGATGGACCTGAGAAACCCAAAATGGACCCTCCCAGAATTCGTCGAATTTGTCGTGGTATCCAGGCTTGGACTTCTTCTCATTCCATTTTAGCACCAAGTCGCCAACCTGGAAAGTCCAATCGGAGGTCTTTTTGCCGAACCAATTCTTCGTCATGACGACATGCTTCAAAAAAGCCTCATAGGCTTTCTCCCTTTCCTCCAACTGCAACAATTGGGCAATCCTGATGCTGATAGGGTCAAGCTCTCCGTCTTTGCCGTCCAATGATCGGAGAGACTGCAAAGCGGGCAATTCGATATGCGCAGGAAGCACAACTTCTTTCCCGTACACCAAGGAATATGGGGACGTCTTGATGGAAATTCGGTCAGCCCATAACGCAAAATCTAAAAGCAAATGCCAAGTCCGCTTGTTGTCTTCCAACATCCTCTTCAGGATCCAGAGCAAGTTTTTGTTGGTAGATTCCGCCAAACCATTGCCCTACGGGTAATAATTTGACGAAGTTTTCAGGTAAATACCGTACTTACTGGCGAATGCGCACATCTTGGTCCCAATGAAATGGGAACCATTATCAGTCACTATGGCATCCGGTATCCCGAAATGGGTTATTAGCCCTTCCAGAAAAGCGATAACCACATCCTGGTTAGCCTGCTTGGTGGGCACTGCCTCTGTCCATCGGGTGAAATAGTCTGTGGCCGTCAAGATATACTTGTGCCTTGCTGAAGAATTCGGCTCTATTATCCCAATGAAGTCTAAACCCCATTGCTGAAATGGGGCCTCGACCTGAATCGAGTGCAGAGGCAGAGAAGCATTCTTAACGCAGCCAACATACCTTTGACACTTGTTGCATTTTTGGCTTACACTGAAGGAATCAGCAAAAATGGTGGGCCAATAATAGCCCGCCCTTATTATCTTTAAGGCCATAGGCCTTCCTGAAAAATGGCCCCCGGACATTCCAGAATGGAATTCGTCTAGGATTTTCTCTTTTTCTGCCTCCTTGGTTTTGACCATTCTCGTGGGAGCATCACTATTGGGGATAGTTGGTGATGATGATGGCTTTGCCATTGCTTCTACTTATACTCAGCGTTCCACCATTGATTAGAGTTGGTGTTTGGATCCTCTTGAGCTCTTCTTTATTTCTTTCTTTTCCCTTGATTGCTGTGTTCTTATCTTTTCATCATTACTTGCAACATGTTAGGGTTTACCCATTTTTGGGTCCACCTCTCAAGGATGTGATCAGATGTTGTACAATAGTTTAACTTTAGTGAAGTTCACTCTAGTCTCTAGTTTAGTTTATTAATACTTTCTTGGTAACTACAGTGCTTTGTAACAACTTTTTTATGTTGATTCTGATTGAGCTACTTTGGTCATTTGTGGACATTAATAGAGTTATCTTATTTTATTATCTAAGTGGCACTTCATTTTGAATAACTGCAGGCATCTCTTTAACAGGGATTCTCTTATTAGTTTCATTCAATTATACAATTTTGGAGAGCCAATTATGAATTATTCTAAGGATTTCTTTCATGGTATTGCCAGAGTTAAGAGCGATTGCAGATATTTCTTGAAGTATGAAAGAATGCAGTGCTTATAGCCTGCTATTGCTGCATTTCATTCACAGCAAGTGCTTATGTAAGTCACAAACTCATAATCCCAAAACCATGCATTGAAAGAGGTGAGGGTGAGATTAGTGGCGTTAAGTGTGCCTCATGTGCATCGTAATTGTATCTAAATATCATTTCTTTTCCCATGCGTAGATTGACACCTTGATTTGTCATTTGACCTACCTTGCTATTGAGCACCCTTGGAATATTTAAGATAATCAGCAATTTTAAATTGATTAAAGTGTAGCTTTATTCTATATAAAACGTTTTTTATATGGTATTGCTAAGGTAAATCTCATATGTGTTCCTGTTTAGAATATTATAAATGCTGAATCTCATATGATTTCCAACCTAACAATATGCCTTTGTCGACCCGTGAGGGATACCATAGTGGTAAGTCCTTGGGCTTTCATTTAGGAGATCCAAGTTCAAACCCCGGTAAGAGGGGACCGAGACCCCTCATAAAAACTCGTGTAAACTTAAATTTTATCAAGTGGCATTAGCTCAACCGGTTAGATTCCTCAACATTTCAAGGAGGAGACCCAGGTTCAAATCTTGCCAAATGATACATGGATAATATCCAAGCTTTGTTGTAATACCACAATGTGGTTATTGTAATGTCCCCTTTCCAGACAGTCAGCGTTCAATGGTGATTTAGCCTATTCTTGGGTTCCCATAGGCTAAATAGGGATGTTTGGGAACCCTAAGTGGGTTGTTCCCTAGCAATCAGTGCTTCACCAGCTCTCCTCTGCCTCTTTCTAGAGACGATTCAGATCTTTCTTCCACCACTTACTATTTTTAGTAAGTCGGAGCTGAGACGTTCAGTGGTGATGAATTTTATGGGTTTTTGTTCAGAGTAGTACTAAGGAGTTCTGAGTCCTTCCGAGGGCTCTGTTGGGTGATTCTGATGGAGTTACTATTTATAGTAACTGCTAATTTTGGTAGTGTCAGCTTCGGTCTGCTTTATTCCACATTTGCAATGTTCAGGTTGCCTTATTTGATGAATTTATTTAGTTGCTAAGGTTGGGCGAAATATTTGGAAGTTATTAAAGTTACTTTTTAATTAAAAAGGGCTAAATGATATAAAAAAAAAGAAAGTAACTTTATGTTTTTTTTTAAAACAACGTTGTCCTACTAGGCCAAGGGGGTGGATGCACATCCCAAGGGGGGACGTAGGAGTTCTTAAGGCAATAAAATAATATTATTTTGAAATTTGTTTGGAGCCCAAAAAACCTAAACATGAGGCATGGGGTTTATATTGGAGTTTGGAGCTCATTTGCATCATCTTCTTTCTGGCAACATAACAGAACTCTGTCAAATTTGCTTCAGAAATTGCAGACTTTGGCTTTTGGAGACGAAAACCTCCATTGGTATCACTAGTTTCGGGGGTTAAAGGTCCTCCCTAGTCAGTTCTGGGTATTTCTATTTCAGGGGACACAAATTTGAGCTTGATTTGCAGCGATAGGGTTTGTGATTTCGGCAACTTCAGTGGGTGTTTGAGGAGATCTTCTGGGTCTTCTAGTTTTTGGTCATTTTCATCTGGGTGTGCTTCATTTTAGTGTTTTGTGGTGTGATTTGAGGGTTCTTGGAGTTGGCCGTACCCTTTTCAACAGGCTGTACCATTACCTTGGGGAAGTGTGCAATAAATTCAGTCAACTTTCGGGTGTGTCTGCTGTCCAGACATTGGCGCCTAGCTTGTACAAGATTGTTGCATTTTACGGCATGTCATTCGGAGCCCGTTTGATGAAGTTATGAGCATTTTGGTGTGTTCAGTTGTGTATGGTTTATTTCCAGAATTTTGTATCAGACCTGTACTTGCATTTCCAGGTCAGAAATTTGAATAATATAATGTTGTTTGGTGTTGGGTTTCAGTTTGTTTCATTCCAGTTTATGTTTATGCAATTTAGAATTTTTCTTTATGCATATGTTCACACATTATAAAGCACAAAAACCCCAAAACAATTGCATATAATACCTATCAGCAAAACATCAGAAGAAGCACAAAAAAAAATCAGACATTACAAAAAACTGAAATAAAGCAAAAACCCTCAAATATTTCAGAGCAGCAAACGGGTGCCTATTACAGTGATGATGTAATATGGGTGGGGCCTGTTTCAATCCCATATAACCCATTGAAGAAAAAAACAATATGCCTTGTCTAATTTTAAACCTAGAGGAGTTTACGTGCCTTGGTCATGTTGTTTGTTGAAGTGCCCATGCCTCTTGCATATTGGGATCTTGTCATTAGGTCCTGGTTTGTAAATGGGCCCCCAGCCCAAAAATGTAATGGCTATCATAAAAGAGTTTATTTTGTTTCTTTCTGTCATAAATTTACTCTTGCTCAATTTCGGCATGACAAAAACCAAAGAAAAATCCGCTGTAAGAAACACCCAGACAACAGACCAAGTTAGATTCACAATGAAATAATGTACTTCCTTTTCCATTTGCTTGGACAGAAACCTGAGTCTAGTAATTTTTTATATGAAGTAGTGGATGAAAGTAATGTGATATTGCAAGTGTGCCCTTGGCACTGGTATTCTTTACAGATTAATATTGGCGCGTGGATCCATCGGAGCTCCTTTCTATGTCTGGTGTACTTGAACTTCTAGATCTCTCTTAATCATTTCTTTTAGCATGTTTTGGTTTATCAATTTTGGGTAACCCTCGAGGCTGTAATTTTATGCCATACAGTTGTTCCACTTAAGAGTAGTTTACTCTAGATTCTTTACTCTAGTTTAGCTTATTTTCCCAGTACTTTGTGTTTACTACAATTCATTGTAATTTGTAACAGCTCTTTTCAATGAGTCCCATTGGCCTACTTTGGCCATCTGTGGACATTAATAGAATTATCTGTGGTCTAAGTAGATGGTACTGATATTTCATGCATGTAATCATAATGACCATTTTCATATGTTTATCATGGCTATTATGTGTTTATTCTTTTTTGTTGTTCATAGATTGAAAGTTTGAGTCTTTTTCATGAGATTTTCTATGATCAATGGAGTTTCTTTCTCAATTGTTCAAATCCTTTTCAGATCCCGGGGGAAAACAAGCTAGTGCAATTTACTGGGAACCACCTCCTGAAAAGGTTTATGTTTGGAAAAATAAGCGACCTGAACCACCATCAGCTTTACGCATTTATGAGTGCCATGTTGGAATAAGTGGTTCAGAACCCAAGATCTGCTCCTTCATTGAATTCTCACAGAAAGTAATGATATTCTTCACTGAATACCTGTTCCAACGCATTTATTTGGACCGTTTCATCTGATGTTTCTTCTGTGGTCTTTAGAATCAAATGTTATAATGGTTTGGTATAATATTGTTGCATCTAATTGTAGGTGCTTCCCCACATCAAAAGTTGCGGATACAATGCAATTCAGTTGATGGGAATACAAGAACATTCTGATTATGCAAGTGTTGGTTATAAGGTATGCATAAACTTGTGGAGTCTCATTTCATTTCACCCATGATCTTTTCCTGTATGTCTGGACTAGTTTTTGAAATGTTTATGCAATACATATAGCTCTTGCAAGTTTTTGTAGTGCATTGATTAACATTTTCATGAACACTTACCTTGTATACCATTCATAACTAGTTTTGTTGTTATGATCTTTGGATCACCTGTGATTTTATAGAATGCATTAATAATGATGATTCTTCTGTCCATATGTGTTGGGAAAAAGGTAAACCAAAACTTGGTTTCTGTTTACAATCCCCATCAATCCACATCTTATTATTCATTTAGCACAAAATGCATGAAAAAAAGAATTTCAATTAGTAGAGGGTAACAGGCTCCATTTGTATCAAATTATAAATACAATGCATAAGGGTGTGGATCGGCTTCAATGCAAACATAGAAAGTTATGGATGAGTGTTTTCACTATTTGAGGCTTGCTTGCTAGAATTCAACATGAATGAATCTACTTCTGATTCTAAACGTGATATATGAATGTTTGTATATAAGACTACTAGTAATATTGGTTCTACCTCAATACTTGTGTTCTGCTTTTACAAAGACACAGAATTTGAGTACCTACTCATTGTCGTTGGCTGCTACCCAACTAAGGTACTTGCAGTCTGTGCTGTTGTCCTTTAAAAAGTTAGCATGTTTTTGTTTTTCTGAATCCTTAATAGGTTTAAAATTCTTTATTCTTCTGCCATAAATGATATTAGAATCAGATTTAAGAATATGGTAATGCATGCATGAACATAACTTTTGCATAAACTGTCTTCTAGAAATGCCCTCCTATGATGGGACTTTTTTGGGGTTATTGAAGTGTTTCTTTTTGCCACAGACTAGGTGGATGGTAGTCTCTCTGCTAGTATCTACTTAATAACCTCTGGACTTGGTGGCAATAAGATTTTTATGGAGAGTAGCTGGATTTGTTAGCAGAGGGGCACTCTGCAGCCAAGAATATATTATAATTCTCCTTGATCATTTAAGAGTCTTATGTTATGGGTAGGATGGATATGTTAAATTTGGTTAGAACTTGGAATCATAAATTTGTGAGGTTAATTCCCAATGAGATCGCAATGATAAATACCAAATGGCTCCTGTTTGAAAAAAGGTATCAATAATGATCCTAAAATGGTAGAACTGGTCTCTAACATGGTTTCTGTGTTCAATATGGTAGGCAAGAAGCTTTAAACCATATTCTTCTGCAATTGGAAATTTTCTTCAGGACTTTGGTTTCATATTGGTCAATGATTCCATGATGTCTTTTGTAAGCCTGTTAATTAGAAAACAACCTTATTTTGTGATCCATTTTTCTGTAGGGAACCTGCTTTGTACTTATGCTATATCGAGCCAATTGTGTCTGTTCCTTTTGAATGTTAGATGCCATGTGAGCTTTGAGGATTCCAGGAAGAAATTTTGTAGCATTGACACAAATAGATATGTGGATGATATACCTGCTCAAGTGTGAGCCAGGACTATCCTGTTTAGGAAGAATATTTTTGATTGTGACAATAGGATCAAGTGGAAATGCTTTATTCTGTTCCTTGGGTAGCAAATGGGGGTCCAGAGATGCCTTCCTCTCTTCTTGATGTATGATGTATTATTTTATTTATATATGATTCAGGTTTTTTCTCCCAGAAAACTGGAAATGCAACCTTTAGTTTAGAGCTTCGCCTTATGATGTAACAAGTTTAATTTATTTAAAATGTCGTATGTTCTAAGAAATTATTGAGTGTTGACTTCACAGTGTGCTGTGAAATGCATATATTGGTGAAAATGGTTGTGTGGCTTAATCCTTAAATGTACCCCTTGCTTAAGTCATAGGAATCCTCACTGTGGGATCCTGATGGACCATCAATATGCTTTCCTCTCATTTATACAAAGTTTGCTCAGAGGTTGTGGTTTGTAGATTTCTTAAGGGCTTTTCTTCCTTGTTAACCAAGTCTTGTCAGTCTTCTTTTTAAAGATTCTAGTTAGGATGTTTTGAGTTATATTAAAATTTAATACTATAATGTAAAATATTTGCTAGTGATATGATCGTTGTATTTAGAGTCTAGACTTGTAAGTTGAGATATTTTGGCTGTTCATGTGATATTCTATAGTGATGTTTATCATATTGTTTAATTTTCTTTTAAGTATCATTTATAATATCATTTCAGATGACTTGTTGACACTCGTAGTTGTACATTTTGTAGCATTTGCTCAAAAGAGAACATATTTGATTGTAGGCTTCTTGTAGTTGTTTTAGGGTGTAGACTATAGAAGTACAAAGCTTTTTGGTCACATTGGCATGCTTTTGGGTTGTTTTAAATCTTGTTACATTGTACAATGAGTTTATTTAGCTTACTGTATTACATTAAGTGTATTTGTTCTAGTGTATAAGCTAATGGAGATACTTTATTAACCACTTTTAATCACTAAAGGAATTTAATATAATTAAGTTTGGCTTTCTTTATTCCACCATATTTGTTGCCTATAATGAGTTACATTTTTCTCTACTTGTCATGGGTTATTATTGCAGGTTACCAGTATGTTTGCGGTTAGCAGTCGACTTGGCACTCCTGAGGACTTTAAACAACTGGTTGATACTGCACATGGTCATTTCCTTTTCTCAATATCTTCTGGCCTTCTAGATATTAAATTTTAGTAATCAAGAGAGCATCAAATAAGAAAGATTCACATGTTAACATCACAAATTTTTGTTTTTCCCACATCTTTTTCCTTAGTGTGATGTAAGAGTAAATGTTGCAGTTTACAATTCTCTCTCTCACACTTATTTGTTTTCTTAATGTGGTAATGATACTTAAAGTACATATGCAGGATGTTTAATATCAAGTTCTGAGGTTTATGCTTATCAGTTTTCTTCTTTTCTATATCATTAGTGTTGCTTTGTTGTAGATTTCCTGCATATAACTTGTTTCTTGAAGCAAAAATTTGTAAGCGCCACCCTTTAGTGGCTTTTCATAATTCTCACAACCCTTCTAAATTTTTTTTTTTTGATTTTATTTTGGCTTTTTATACATTTACTTGGAAGTACTATTGACTAAATAATTCCACCCAAGAAAACCAGTTCCTTCTTACGAAGTTTTGCGTCCGTGCATTTGTAAGCAAATAACACAAGATCATAAGCTCGTACATTGTCATACACGTATGTAAGCTAATTATCCTTGAGCCAATTTGAGTTAAGTCTTCTCATGTAGACTGAGTTTCAATACATATGTTTGGACACAAAGCATCCTTTGCACGATAGTTTTCCAAATATTTATAGTGGCTTAAGCTATTTTACAAAGGTGTATTGTACAAATTACAAGGGCTGGAAATTTTACCAATCCACAAATATTTGATTTTAATGAAAAGGTAAAATAATAATAAGCACAAGATAATAATTAATTAAGCAAAATTACTTAATTAATTAATTAACAAATTAAAAGATTTTTACCCCTTTTCAAAGGTTCAAGTGTTCAATTTTCACCTTCAAAATTAGTGCCAACGGTCCAATTTGAATTTTCACTTCACATTTAGCGCCAATGGTTCAGTTTGAATTTTCAACGGTCACTTTTTGGAGATAGTTTTTGAATTCTTCTTTCCCGTCAATATTCGTGTGCCACCAGTTCAACAACTAGCTTTTGTGCTGTGTAAGCTTGAATTTACATTATAGTCTCCCATAGTAAGCTTGAGTTTGTGACATTTGTGTTTGTAGGAAAGAGTACCTCCATTGGCTATCATGACTTCAAAGTTGTTGCATGGGTACAAGTAGTAGTTTGCTTGTTTTACCACCTTGGGATCAATGAAGTTATGAGTGCTACTTGTGTTGATGAGAATAGTTAAAGGACATTTCTTGAAATACCCACGCATTCTCATGGTTTGTGGTGTAGTCATACTTGCCAAGGCTTGCAAATAGATCTTAGGTGTGGGCTCTTCTAAAGTATCAATGTCTTCATGCTGTTCATTATCCGAGCTATTCATATTGTTTGGCACAACATTCAGATGGCCTGGCACAAGTCTCTCATGAATACATGTCTAATTATAGCCAACTTCTGCTACCATGTGCAATGCCAACATACAACACCAACCTCGATACCAACCTTCAATACCATGCCAACCCTGAATGAATGAGGGAGGGGTTTTATTTATACAACTAAGGAGGTAGTTGCATCCTCCAACTAACTACCTACCCAACATCTCATCATTTTCTTAAATTACATTTGACATGCAATTGACTTACATTGACATTTACATTTTGTTGGAGCCAGTTTTGACCAACCGAAGAAATAGTGTACATAGTAGTAGTAATAAGTGTGAAATGAACATGTAAATGAAATTAAATATGAATGAAACGCAATTATTGATTAATTGCGATTGTAATGTAATGTGCATTAATTTATGTATTACACATGGAAATGGGGAAATAGTTAATTCAATTGTTCAGTACCAATACCAATACAATAGACTATGTGTGACGAGCACATTAGGAGAGTACATTGTAGATTGTATCCATTGTTGTGCATTGCCAAAGCATATAGGCATAGTTAATGCAAATACTATTCTTCCATATTCTATGTGTGGATTGAGTTTTGTGCAATTCCATTGCTATGAGTAGTTGTAGGTTGTGTTGTTATGTTTCTGTGTGCATGTGTGTAGACGTAGTTGTACTCCAGAAGCATTGTACAAGGATTGTCATACAAACAGATTGTTTGGAAGTGTTGTCGTACGAGGAGTGTCGAGGAGAGTTGCCATTCAAGCCTCGTTGACAAGGTTGGTAGTTGAGTGGAATCACTGCCGTACAAGTGATTGTTGTTCAATCCTATGTGGAGTTGCCATTCAAGTGAATTGCATTGCTGCTGTACAAGTGAACAACTTGCCATACAAGTTAGTAGCAACTTGTCATACAAGTGTGTGTTGTATAAGTGGTCAAGTTGCCATACAAGTCAGTATGTTGTGTAAGTTTGGATTAGTTATGACTGCAGCCTTGGTTGGCTCCTAGAATCTGTCATATCAATTTGTTCCTCCAACTGTCAGAGTACTCACCACTGTGCTACACATTTCATTTAGTGACTCACTTTATGACTTCAATATTTATATGTATTCATTTTGTAAAACACTTTGTATATGAACTGCAAAATAACACAAAATGACAAAACTTATACATTGGTCAATTTGCTTGCCTACACTGACACTTGTGCATTTATTTGACTGATGCACAGGCCATTGAGTACTTGACTTCACCCACGGAGAAGAGGTACAAGAGTATTGATGATCTTGGGGTGCCTTTTAGGCATCTCAATTACTTAGTGTATCTCATTCATTGGTTGTCTACCAACACCGGATCCTTGAGTAAGCTGTAAAAGTAGTTACATGGTTGCTTGACGTTGAGGGATTATGAGCTAAGAAATTTAGAGTTATGACTTTTGGTGGAGAGAGACGAATTTGAAGTGACTCTACAACTGACTGACATAGACTCATTACGTCACCAACATCAAGAATAGCTTGCAGAGCAAGATTGGGGAAGAGTGGATCGGTGCTTTTAAGTTTGATACATGAAAGAGGGATCAATGCATTACCTTTCTTGAGCAGGATCTGCAGCGGTATAGGCAGCAATGGTCTAAGCACTCGTACTTCGTGAATATGATGTAGCAAAAGTATTGTGCCATGAATTGGAGATCCAACACTTGGAGGCCCTGCTTGCCACATAGTCAATACTTGCTCCCGTTGACCAGCCTGCCCAAAAGTATTAGTGATGTAGTTGTTGGGGACATTGACCTGTTTAGATGTAGGCGACATATTAGATGAGATGCCGGCTTATGTGCCACTGCAATAGTGGGTCACCTACTATGCGTCGGTAACATGTATGCATATTTTGACTTGTCTGGTTGATGTCCTAGTTTGGTATATGTTATGTTTAGGTTGTCACATTTGGTGCATGACACCCTTTTGTAAAAATTAAGGGGGTTAGTTTTAATTTTTTTGGATAAGGATATCGATGGGTAGTCAGTAGTTAGATAGTTAACAATTGTCTATCCCAATGATCCTCTTGTATATATACATCTCTTGCTTTCTTGGTTGATAGCAATTGTAGTTTGGATTGCTATAGACATTGGATACATTGTACGTTATTACAGGTTGCTTTATTAATCTAATGTTCATATTGGCCGATCATTAAAGTGCATACTGATGGATTGTCTTTGGGATTAATGCTATAAAATATGTATTCACATGTATTTCCTTTTTTTGCAATTGCACGTTACTTTTAATTGCATATGGAATACCAACCTGATGTGCTACAGATGACGTCCCCTTCACAAGATGAAAGATGGATATATAAATATCCAAGGAGTATATGTTAAAATGGCATGACCTATCCACTCTATTACCTTTTAATAAATTATTATATAAGGTTATAATAAAAAGGTGATTTTCATAGGAACTAGGTTCACTGCACTATGTATTTTGCCTTAGGTTCAAAGTAGTAATACATACTTACTTGCCTACCTCATATGAGGTATCACTTTGCAAACTAATGATTACCCCTTTGTCAAGTTCACATGCCTCAAATAATTTCCTATATGATGGACATAAAATAAAAATTTAGCTTCAGTTCCTCTACCATCTTACTATGAAAATCAACTTTATTTGTGTAACCACCTGTTTTCATGTGCATATTATAGTGCAGAGGGTTCCTGAATTGAATGTCTTTGAGTGCATATCAGAGGCATATTTTCTTTAAAATTACTCAAGTTAACAGTATTTCTCCTCTTTCTCTTGTTGTTTTTCCTTCACATGGCTGAAGGCATGGGACAATTGCCTTAGTTGGGGTATTTATTGCTCACTTGAAACCATTTCTTGTTGGAGGGTTCCTCCCCAGCCTACCCCACTTTCCCTTCTCAAGCCATATTTTTAAAGACATTGAGTGTGGTTTGAGAAACCATTCTCTGATATTAAAACAAACCTGCTGCTACTTATGTTCCTAGCAGACATCTTTTTTATTAAAAAAAAAAAGAACATGTTTTGAATAATACTAGGTAGAAAAATCATTAGAAAAAAGTCATTGATAAAAGATAACAAAAAGATGGGTCAACCACCCTGTATGAGACTCTATTTCCTTGTATGAAGGAGGTATCTTTTACTACAACCAATGTTTGTTGTGAAAGAAAATATTGTCTTTGTTCCTTTTTTTTGAGTAATACTTCTTATACACATCCACCATGGGGATTGAACCCGGGTCACATCACCGATATTGTAATACTTCTTATATTGTCTTTGTTCCTTTATTGTTTAATCCTTCAAACTGGTATCAGAGCATTGGTGAATCTCTAGTGCGGTACATGTGTCATTGATTATAACCTACTCCTATTGGGATTCTCTCCCTGCATATAGGAGACATGCGAATGTAATAGCATGTGTGAGAATAAAACATTTTTATTGTTTTTCTTCTATCATTTGATGCCATTTGTACCTCCATGATTGCTTTACATATTAAAGATAATACAGAAGGAAAACAACATACTTAAAAAGCTTATTTCAAAATATCCAGGATATGAAACAAGTGCAAGTCTATACAAGTACTTGGTGATTTATTGACAAGTTCTTGTAACCATCATTGAGGGAGAGTAGTAAGTGTGGAGTGAAAAATCTCTCAAAATTTCTAGTGAAGTAATTAAGGAGAATATCTATCTACTCACTAGATTGTGTAGAGTCTTTAGCATTTGATAATTACTGACACTTTAACCAGAGTGGATTACTTTATACCTCCAAAACTTTCACATTCCAATTGATTATGCATGACACCTTTGTAAATATTCAATATTTCTGCCCTTCCCTATAAACACCTAAGTGGAGCTTCCTTTGTTACCTGAGCACCTTATGAGAGATAATATCTTCATGGAATCAAATGGCTGTTTTTCATGTCAAATAAGTTCAGAGGCTATTGACGATGCACTTGGCCCTTGAAATAGGGAGACATCACAGGTATAATCCTTGAGGGGAAGATGGTTAATTTTCTCACAACCTGGGGTATTAGGCAATCAGCAATATGATTGTGGGAGATTTGTGGTAGGCATTTTTGATGGTATCCAAACCCTTATATAAGGGAGTTCATATGACAAACATGTCTCCAGGAGAACCCCTTTAGTTATGCCATATACATTGTCCACATCATACTCATATCTTCATAATTACAGGCTTCAAGCATAGCAGTGAAATATGAGATTATAGCAGCAATATAAGAGCCTTACAATAGGAAAGTACCAGTAAAGTTTATGACTGTATACCATGAATTTGTGTATACCATGCCGTGCTTCCTTATTTTATAATCTAGGCAGTGCTTTTAGTGATCTAAAGGCACTAAAAGATTCTGTTTTTTTACAGATTATATATTATTGATTATAAAAAATCCATGATAGGGCATTAAGTTGTAACACTGCTGGGGTAAATCTATTGCATGTCAAACTGAAGGCGTAAAGACTTGAATCACCTCCTTTGTGAAATGAGTTGAATGTATTTTCACCTTTGTGAAATGAGCTCATAACTTTTCCTTTTGATGTTGCATATGAGGATATAACCATAAATGAATATTTTCAAAATCAATATTATCTGCATTCTATATTTAGGAAAAAAATTTCTTTGTCATTTATTGCTATTGACAAGTTCTGAAAGTACGAGACTTACTGTTTGTCTTGCCATGTCTAAAGGTGTGGTAAAGATAGGTCTCTTGCATACATGTAATGAAGTTACAATGTACACTTGATTGTAAGCTAGTTTCTTTTTCAGGATTAGGATTGCTAGTGTTCTTGGATATTGTACACTCGTATGCTGCTCAGGATGAGATGATTGGTTTGGCATCATTTGATGGTGCAAACGATTGCTATTTTCATCGTGGTAAGTCATGAATGTCCTGATATGTCTATCTAGATCATTGATGGGATGATTCATGATTATGACTTTGTTTCATATTTTAAAAGAACAAAGAAATATTAAGGAATATGCATATCTTTTTTATTGTAACCTTTTCGAAAATATTTTTAAAGCAGAAAATCATGAAACTTGGTTCATAACACTTGAGCAAGCATCTGGCATTAATCCTAATTCAAGTCCCTATCTTTCAATGACTAGGGAAAAGGGGACATCATAAGTATTGGGGTACTCGAATATTTAAATATGAGGATTATGAAGTTGTTAGATACCTCCTTTCTAATTTAAAGTGGTAAGCTTTCTCAATGTTATGTTTTTCTGCATGATTTTTTGTGACCTTTATTTTCCTTTGAATGCCAAGAATATATGCCCATAATGTTCATTTACAGAACAACATTTCCACAGATGACTGTTATAATGGTATATGCTGCATATTGAGGGTAATTATGATGATAATACAATTGTTGAGTAATTTATTGGTCCATCAATTAGATGCTGCAAGAATACATTGCAGAATATATGTGGACTTCTATGGGAATATCTATATCTCAAGTTCTATGTTTGCTCTTAATCAGAGTCCACAAGAGTTCAAACAAGTCCTGTCCAAAAGAATATAAATTTGCTATCCTATGTTGCTCCCGAATTTTAATTGTTTGTTTTATGAGTTTTTGAAACAGGTGGGTAGAGGAGTATCAAGTTGATGGTTTCCAGTTCCACTCACTTTCATCCATGCTTTATACTCACAATGGTTTTTTTAACTTCACAGGTGATTTAGAAGAGTGAGTGACTTAGTCTGTTTCTCAAACAATATGATTTTCTTTTTGTAACATGTTTGTCATTCTTTCCAGCTTCCTTAACTATTAATACTAGATTGTCATTTCTTTATAGACCTAAGATTTTACTATGCAAAATACGTCACCCAAGACTGAAAATGGAACTCCTTTTTCAGAAGTATGTTATGTCTGTGAAAAATAATTTCCATAGTTGATTTCTCAAACAAAATTGAAATGCCATATACAAGAGTTGAGAAGGAGAAACATTTCACAGCTGTGATTTTAATCATGACGAAGCTCTGCAAGGTCTACAATTATTTAGTCTGTGCAGAGGTGTCAATTGAATTTGATATTTTATTTTTTTCATCGAAAAGATGCATTTCCTATTGCACCAATAAAGTTAAATGAGGGTGTCATGTTTGAGACCAGTCTCTCCACAAATGCAATGAGAGTCAGTGTCTCTCCTTTTAATCCAACTTTCAAAGACTCAACATCTTCTTTGAAACCTCAAATTGTAGATATGATATGTTTAGGGAAGCCTATCATTCTTTATTTATTTGATTATTTTAAATTGGTTGTATGGGATTAAAATGGGACGCATTTGTATTACATCATGATCACATAATGGTATTAATACAGCCTGACAATTATGCACATCGCTTGGCAAGATTCAAACCTGAATCTCCTCCTTCAAATTTGAGGAATTTAACCGTTTTAGCTCATGCCATTTGATAGGGAAGCCTATCTTCTGAGAGAACTGTTTTTAATTGTAAAAATAGTAGTCATACTCTTTTGGACTCGCGAGTACTCGGCCGAGTTCGAGTCCGAGTGGGCTCAACCGCGCCGAGCCCACTCCGACTCCTTTTTTTTCTGGACTCCACCGAGTCCGGCCGAGTCCTGGGCCAAGTCCGAGTCCGTCCCGGACTCCCGAGTCCCGACGTCGGGACTCGACTGGCCCAAAAAATATGGAAGTTTAAAGAAAAAAGAAAAATTACGTCTAGGGCGGTTAAGTGTTGATGATGCTCCACGACTTAAGCATCCACGTTGGCCAGTGCACAATCACAAACAAGACGCTGAAATCTTTGTTTATTATATTAACAAGAGAATGTGCAATTTTGCTTCTCAAACCTTCAAAATGCTTATCCCTCAATTATAATTTATTTTAATACAAAGATATCTTTCGCCGATGGATACATCATCCGCGTCTTGTTTGGGAATGGGAACCGCTTCAGAATGCACGTATGCATGTCCTGTGGGGTGTGGCGATTCGGGTGGAGAATGGCATGATTTTTGGAGGCGTTCGATCAAGGAAGGCTTGAGGCCGCCAGTGTTGAGACCTCTTCTGGAAAGTTTGTCGCACAGTTCTTACACCTTCATTTTCTTCCATTCTTTTCTCTCCTTCAATGCACCCTCTCCCGTCGTTGTCACTGCCACCGTCGCCATTGCAGCCAATACACACCACCATGCCGCAATGGAAAAAAAATTAAAAACGATAATTTATTTCGCTCTGAAACCCTCGACCGCCAACGAAACAATCGCTACGCACGAAGCTCCCCTAGAATAGTGAATGTCACTTCTACCTTGAATTTGGCTTCCCATTCTAAAACCGGAAAAATGGCTAGGATTAAATATTAGCTTATTATTATTTGAAGAATTTTATTTTCAATTTCTTTTCTCAGGAACCTTTTAATAAAAGTAAAGTTAATAGATCCCAACCAACCATCTAGGAAATCGAATCTAGACAACCCACCGATTATAATTAACCATGGTATTTGAATATTTTATTTATTAAACATGGTGGACTAAGTTAGGGTGATTCCGTCCCATGGTTTCTCTATTAAACATGGTATTTGAATATTTTATTTATTAAACATGGTGGACTAAGTTAGGGTGATTCCGTCATATAGTAAAGTTTATTATTATTTAATGTTTTTATTATTATTTAATGTTTTGTAAAATGTTAATAATGTTTTTAAACTTTATATATTAAGTTTTATTTTATCATTATATTTTTTATTTATAATTTTATAAACCAAAGTGGTCCTACAAAGGTCATAGTTTGTTCGTGCACGTTAGACCGACAACGATGGTATGAATCTCGAGTGACCGGTGGTCCTCTTCATGCCAGGTTATAAAATAATGAGGTGGTATAGGCTTGTTGGGGGCAGCCCCTATAGTTTGAACCTTGCACTTGGCAATTACTAAAAATAGTGTGGACGTAACCAACTCCCTATGTATCCAAAAAAAAAATTATAAAACAAAATTATTAGCTTGCTATTAGAATATGCTCCTTCCTCTTGTTAATTTCTTATTTGTATAATGTTGAATGTTGAGTAAGTGTGTTAGAATATACTAATAAGTAATATGCATGAAAAAACTTATTTTTTCAATAAAAAATTGTATTTTTTTTCATTTTTTCTTTTTTCCGAGTCTTGCCAAGTTTTTTTGCCGAGTCTCGAGTCCGACTCCCGAGGCGAACTTTCCGAGTCCGAGTCGAGTCCGAGTTTTGCTACTATGGTAAAAACCAAAGTTGAAAAAATTGTGATTGGCAACAGCAAGGCCTGGAAAAAATCAGATTGGGAATTAATCAGGAATAAATCTACAAATATCACTGTTTTTTCCTTTTTTTTTGAAAATATTGGCATTTTTTTCAATGTTACCGGTTCGGCACCCTAGGACCCCCGGATCCTGGTACGGGACGTACCCGGTCCGGATTCGGGTCCGGTACGCCTGTGGGTCCGTCCAAGGTTCTGCCTGGGGGACCCGGATACGCCCGGGTCCGTCCAAGGATGGACCCGGGCGTATCCGAGTCCTCCCGAGCAGAACCCTGGACGGACCCACAAGGAAAGGGGTTTGAAACGGGCAACCTACGGGAAGGAAGGCCCCAGATATTTCCTGGGACTTCTCAAGAACACACCGCGCCCCCGACGACGAAACAGAAAACGCGCACACCTCCATGGGAAGCTCCTCGCATTTCCATTACAAATTTTTTTTTTGTCCATCCTGCTCCAGAACAAGTAAATTTCTATATACATATAATTGTAATCTTCTTTGCATATATACCTAATGCGCCTTGCAGACTGGTGAAGGCGAAGACAGTAAGCATGATTAGCCTAATCGGAGCCATCTTCATGTATCGTGCTCTCTGTTTCCTTGATAAATATTTGTGTAGAAACAATTTGCCTCAGATATATAGATGTATGCAACCACTCTGTTTCCTCTGAAGATGCTAGTCTGCCTGTCTGCGTATATATATTTGTGATTAGGGGTGAATGTCAAAGACAAGGGCCGTGTATTAGGATGTGAAGAAACGCGTCAATACATTTTCCACACGGAAGCCACCTCCATTTATTAACGTAGGTAAAAGTAATTTTTAATGTTCTTGATAAGGATTATTTTATTTAAATATAAGATACGACCTTATTCGAATTTTAAAACTTTATTAAAGATTCAATATCGATCATGCCTTATATAATATAATTGAAAAACAATTAAACTGCATATAATTGAAAAACAATTAAACTGCATGTAAAAGTCCGGTTGCCGTAAAGTGTGCCCTCTCGAATATGAAAGGAAACATAAAGTGTGCCCTCTCGAATATGAAAGGAAACATGAATGTTTGGTTGATCCCTTAGTCTTCATTGCCACGATAAGGGAGCTAGAATAGAATAGGAGGTTTTTAATATGTACTAGGTTATACTCCGAAGGGATAATGTAATGGTGTTTTTTAAAGTTTTTATATAGGAGATTTAAAATAACCTCATTAGTTAATATGTTATTAAATAATATTAAAAAATAAAATAATTAAAATATTAATTATTAAAGTTGAATAAATTAAATTAATAATTATAATATTATAAATATTTTTAAAAACAACTAAAATCAACCATTTTCAGCATTTTTCTATAATGTATAATAAACAAAAGTTTTTGTGTAATAAACAAAAGCTTAAGTAAAAACATCATCCAAAGTGTAACAAATAAAAGCTTACTTATTTTTTTTTTAATTTTTTAATTATAAAAGCATCTCAATGAAATATGAGAGGACTTTTTCTTTCCCTAAACAAAAGCTTAAGTAAAAACATCATCCAAAGTGTAACAAATAAAAGCTTACTTATTTTTTAATTTTTTTTATTATAAAAGCATCTCAATGAAATATGAGAGGGCTTTTGTTTTTTCTTTCGCTTTTCTAAGAGATTTTCTTTATTCTATTGGTTAAAATAAATAATTTTTATCTTTTATTTTTTAATAATGATATTTCAATATGTGATAGTGTTGATGTGGTTCATTAGAAATGTTGGCAGCCCATTTGTGATAGTGTTTGTACCAATGTGAAATGCTTAGCAAATGTTGATTTAGTAAATTAATATATGTTTTTTATTAATTTTTGTACGGCCGAACCCAAAACGAACCCAAGACAAAAAACAATTTGCCGTATCGGCAGACCAGGTTCTTCGAACCCGAACCCGAACCCGAACCCAGCCGGTAACATTGATTTTTTTTGTTTGTAAAAATTGACCATTCATGAATAAAGTGGGGGGTGGAAAATTTTGTGATTTATGTGATAATCGTGTTTTTTTGAAGTTTCTCTAGACACTGATAAGAACATTAACTGAACTACTGACATTGATTAGTGTGCACTAATGTTATATGCATTTGTTAGCAGAAAGTAATGATTGGTTTATGGAATAAGTACAGATTACACTATATTGGTTTTTTCTGTTATAGATCAAGTGTAGATATTAATCTTTTTATGTTCATAATATACATCAGTGTTAATCTCTTGTACATGCCTTTGGATTCAACCAACCATAGAATGGTTAACTGTAAAACCATTTTTTACTTCTTGACTTGTCTTGTGCAGATATTGCAACCAGTATGTGGACAGAGATGCTCTTCTTTACCTAATTTTAGCAAATGAGATGTTGCATCAACTTAATCCATCCATAATAACAATTGCTGAAGATGTGAGTTCTTTTCTTCTTTTTAAACAAAGACAAATGAATTCTTGTTTGGAAATAAAAAGTAAAAAGGTAAAGTTTTTCTAATATTTATAACCCTTTATTAAATATTACTAGAGACCTTTTTCCAGAGGACTCTGCATAGTAATCTTTGGCTTATTTTTTTAAGATTTTCTTCTACATTGTCAATGATATGCCCTCACCATAAAAATCATGTAACATGCCACTTGTTTGCATTGATAGAATGTAACGAGTCAAGTGGGGTGTAGAGTATTTATCAAGTCTAATATAGATGACAGTCTAAACTATTTATTCGTTTACTTGTTGATAGTATGCATTGCTTTCATTAGTTATCATATTTCAATTCATGTTGGTAGCTTGTAATTACCATGCTTTTTGATACTCTCTTTCTTATGTGGCATCTTTATGTGATGTCTTGTATGAATCTTCTTCTACAAAGATCAATAAAATGTTATTAAAACTTCATCTTTTTATTTTCATATTTTAATTTGCAAAGGCATAGGCCTAGCTAGTTGATACTGAAATTGGGATTGAATTTTTTACTTTTGTTGACTCCAATTCTTTTATCTTATTTCAGGTAACATATTATCCTGGATTATGTGAGCCAATTAGCCAGGGTGGATTGGGTTTTGATTTATTTGTTAATACTTCCATACCAGAAATGTGGTTGTGGCTTCTTGATAATGTTCCAGATGATATGTGGAATATGTCAACGGTTAGCTTCTCAACTTCATTCATGTTTCTAGCTTCTCTTCTTTGAGGTTTTTTCCCCTTCGTGGAGGCAACAAATTAATTTAAAAAAAAATCTGTCTTTTTGGCAAGAAAAATTTCCAGGGTATATTTTTTCTTAAAACTTTTTAAAATAAGTTACATATGGCTTCCTATAGGAGGCCATTCCCATAAAAATATCAAAACATTGCATAAGTAGGTTGAGTGGACGATATGCAAGCATAGTCTTCATAAATAGCTCCTAGCTCACCTTTTAATTGAAGATTTCCTGTAGTTCTCTCTTCTTTCTATTTCTAGGGCCACTATTTTTCCTCTATCAATTCCTTGATTTCATTACCATTGAAGGATAAAACATCCCTTGTCCAGTTACCTTCTGTTATTTGAATTTCACCAAGTAGAAGATGAACACCATGATTTGCTAATGTGTTCGCCAACTTATTTCCTTCACTCTAGATATGCTGACATTTCAAAGATATTGTATTCATCAGTAATTAATAAAAATCAAGTATAATGCTACTTTTTGATCCAATCTCTGCATTTGTTTCTCTTGATAGTGTTAATAATAATTTACAAATCCCCCTCAATTGCATTATATCTCCATCCCTTTTCAATTGCAATATTTATCCCTGTAAGAAGGGATTTGGCATTCGCAGAAATTCCATATGATTCTCAGTATGTGAGGAGAATTTTTCCGTCGTTTTGGTTGACACCAGGCTTCTAGCTTTTGCAGTTTTCCTTTGGAAGCACCATAAAAATTAAGTTTGATGAACTTAACTTCTGGATGTTTCCATTTTATCATTGATTGATGCAGACCCTTTGCGCTAACTTTGTTATCAGGAATCATTCCTGCATGTATATTTAGATCCTGTAACCAAGAGGTCAACCCATTGTTTTTCCACACTTAGGACTTCCCATGATGAGCATCATACCTGCAAACACTTAGCAAGAGAGGGAATAATATGAATCCAAACTTGGCTATAAGTCTGTGATTTGTTTTTTAAGATTCTGTTGTTCCTTTGAAGCTAGAGATTCCCACAATTATAGCAGGGCTAGTCCTCCATAAAATGGCTAATGGTCTTGCTTTGAAACAATCAATTCAATATTTCATCGATTATTCTAATTTTGATGGAGCAACCCAACAGATCCTCATTTTGTTGAAGAATCAACCCCAAATAATGGAAGCAAAGGGATAGTGAAGCAGCAGATTTTCCAATGTTTCTAGTTCATCTTCACAAAAAGCACACCTACACGGTCCATGATACCCCTTCTTTGCAGACTGCCACCTGTGTGAATATTCTCTGAACTGCTAACCAAAGTAATGCAGAGGACTTAGGGAGGGCATCAGGAGACGATATTTTCTACCAAGGGAGCTCCTTAGGAGCAGATAATTCCTATTACTCCAAAATACTTGTATTGCAATTTGACTGAGTATCTGACATCTCTTGATAAATTCCAAACCAATGCATCCTATTGTGTAAAATTAAACAGACAGGACTCTAGTGGCATCTTTTGGATCTCCTCTACTTCTTGTTTGAATTTAAGGTCTGTTTATCTTGATCAGATTGTTGATGGAAATCCAATTTTTGGAGTTGTTCCTTTTTGCAATATAATCCTGACCTTGGAACCTCTACATCCAAAGAAGCCCAAGACATTGGTTGCTATTTTGGATTAGAAATAAGAGAAGTCTTCGACCAAGCATCGGACCAAGAGTTCATAGAGCCTCCCTTGTTGACAAACCACCTCATATGTTTCTTGATCACTGTTGAGGATCCTTGAGGTAAAGCTTGTTTCTTGAACAATTTTTGTGCCTCCACAGAACCTATATACTTCTGAAGTCTTTTTTGGTAACTCTTTCCCTATTTAATAATAACCTGCATCATAGTTTTAACCCTAAAAACTTATAAGTCTGCAATTTCACAAGCTTGCCCTTCCTGCACAATTTCGTTTGCAGATTCTGTCCCTTTTGCAAAGAGGAAACCTGAACTTCCCTTACATCCTTTTCAGAGAAAATATCTTTGAATTTTGTCAAATTAGGAAGCTATACCTGCAGGTAACATCAGAAGGGATATCATAAATATTGGGATAAATTGCAATGTAGCTTTAAGGAGTTGGAATCTTCCAACCATGGTCAATAACTTAACTTTTCAACCAGCCAAACATGATTTGATTCTATCCAAAATCTAGTCCCAAAGCTCCTTTCTTTTATCAAAGGAATACCTAGTTATGTTAAGTCATTTTTTCCACTCTAAATCCAAAAATCTCTGCAATAATTAGCTAAAAATCAAGGCAGTGTTGACCAACAAAGATCCTGGATTTTGATATACCTATCAATTATCCAGATACCTTCTCATAGAAGGTCATCATTGGTTTAAATTCCATGGCCGTGCTGGCAGAGTGATGACCCAAAAGAAGAGTTTCGTCAACACAGTGGAGATAAGACTCAAAGGGACCATTTGTGGTGACCTGAATACCTCTGAGTTTGCCTTCATTTTTAAACCTTTGAGAGAGCTCAGCCCAACATCTCAGCAAGAATAATGAAGAGGTAAGAAGATAGTGGGTTACCTTAGCGAATGGGGGATCTACTAATCAAAATAGCATATTTTGGCACACTGTAACAACTCATCCTTTCAAAGTAGCCTTGATCGAAACAAATTATTTGAGGACATCATACAAAAGATTCCAACAAACTCTATCATATGGTTTGTTCATGTTCAGTGTCACAAGCATACTTGGTTTATTTTCATGGACTGGAGAATGTATGGCCTCTTAGGAAATGATTATGCCACCATGGATTTGCTTACAATGAAGCAAACCGCCTTATTCCATTGAGACAACACAATCTAAAATGTCTTTCAATCTATTTCCCATACTTTTTGAGATTATCTTGTATACCATATTACAATGGATTATTGGATGGAAGTTATAAAAATATCTCCTCTTACCTTTCTTTGGAACCAGCACAATAAAAGTGGAGTTAATCTCACTTTTTGTGGCCTTCTTTTTCCTGACATCTTCTGGCATAGCTAGAATATTACTCTCCAGAATCTACCACATCTGAAATAAAATTCTATGGAATCCATCAAGAGTAAGTTCCTCATCAGGATGGAAAGAGAAAACTGCTTCTTGTAACTCCTCCATTGAAATATTCTTCATCAAGCTTCCATTCGCTCTTTGCACGATAATTAATGGGGTGTTCTGTAGAAGGTCAACCTGAGCTTCCTTATCCTGCCCATATTCTAATAGAATATCTTTGAAATAGTTGGTTGCTTCCTGCCAGATCTGCTTTTCTTCTTCTGTCTAGAGTTGATGATGTTTTTGATCCGGTGAAAAGACATCCATTTTGGCACCAACATGGAAAATTTTGGTATTTCTGTTGTCCATCTTAAGCATTCAGATATGATAATTAACTAGTAGTTTTTATTCTTATTTTTCCTGCATTTAAGTTTGCTTGTCCATTCCCTTGATTTCCATCGTCTCTTATAAATATTTGATCTCAAATATGACTCCCTGCTTTCTTTTGAACATATTATCAAATGACAGCGCTCATAGCAGAATATCTGAAGATATTGTACTCTTTGTAACCAACTGTTGGACAACAAAAATCTCTCCGATCTTTTTACTACATGAGATCTCCCAATATACCTGCTATCGTATGTATAATGAAATCTTGAAGGAATAGCATCCCACATGCCATTTAGATTGACAAAGGAAGCTAAATCTTGCATTGATCTAGATCATTAAGGTTTACCACCCCTTTTTCTCCAAGGGAGATAGAACTGTGTTAAATTGTGCCCCAAGAATTGAAAGCTTGCAATTGTGAGTCACTACTGAATTTGACGTGAATAAACTGAGCTTCTGCCAGCATCTATCTCGAAGAGTAACAATATTTGGAGAATATTTATTTATGTGTGTCCAATTCTTAGATTTTCCATTCTTACCAAAAAGGCAAACAACCCAATTACTACTTGCATGTAGCAATTCCCCATCCCACTTGCTATTGTAGCAAATAGTTGCAATACCTCTAGAACCCCCTATTGCAGAAATCATGCGGTAATCCCCCCTCCTCGCGATCCTTTTGAATGCCTCCCTACTTTCCTCACTGCCTATTTCTCTTTGCAGAAAACATAAGGTAGTCTTGCACCGAGGAACATAGAATTAATTCCTTGATAACTATAGTGACATGTCACTACCTTGGGAATCATAATTTCGGAAAGTTATAGAACAGTGGAATCAGTTCATCAATGCCTTCCAAAACCCCTCAAATTTTGGCTAAGTTCAAGACAAGTGCCGATTTATTCAGGAGTGATCAGTCAGCAAAATGGAGCTATTGGTTTGAAGGAGCAAAGCTCTAAGGGAATGCTAGTGAATATAAACCCTTTTCAATTTGGAGTAGTTCATCGCAGATCATCTTGTATAATTATTGTCATACTACATGCTGAATGATATTATGATATTGCTGCAGTATATTGTGGTGTATATCTTGCTGTTCATACTTGAAGATAAAGGCAGTGTTCGGTTTTGCATCATTCTGTGTCTGAATCTCTTTTCTTGTATATTATGTTGAATGCTGAATGCGTTCAATAATTGCTGTCATATATTCTTTCATGTTCCTTCAAAAGTGGAAAACTCTCACTGTGATACGTCTACCTTGTCCTCCATGACTGATTCCCTGATGAAATTCAAAGGTAGTAGCCAAGTAACTACAATAAAATCCTCACCATAAAAATGCTCTTTAATACTTGAGCCACTAGGCAGGCGGTTGTGTGAGAAGAAACTTAAACAGATACACGTGATAACCCTTCAACCATGTAATTAGTAAAAATTGCTGGGACATTGGAAAGAAGTTTGAAAAGGTCTATGTAAGTATGTAAGAATATGATTTTTTGAATGATCATGTCAGTATTTGCATAATGATGAACATGTTAAATAGTATTTGGCTCTCAATGTTCCGAAATCCTTGATGCTTGTGAATTTTTCTGCAAAACTATGAACTGCATGCAAAAAGGTAGCTGCTCTTTGCCTTCCCCATTTATGCAGACATTTTGTTGTGTATAGTATGGAGCCTTATGTTGATTGTTGCAAATGCATGTAACACCTCAATCTCAGATGGCTTGTTGGTGATGGAATGAATAGTAAGCTTGTTGTTTGTAGGGAAGGTTTTAGTGACTAATGTTAACCACAGTTTTTTTTTTTTTTTCCCAAAATTATTTTTTATTTCAATGTGAAGAAAATATTTGCCTCAAGTTATAGCCAGTATTTTATTTGAGGGATTACCATGTTTTTGTAGTGAGTATTTAAACTTTAAAGAACTTGGAATTTTTTTAGGTTTTTGCCAACTATCATAATTAAGAATTCGATATTGGAATTGATTCACCAAGATTTCAATACTTGAAAAAAACTTTTGATTCCTTAAAATTAAACATAATTTCCTCATCTTTGAGGTAATACCAGGCATTCTATGTATATGATACATCTTCTCATTGTTAGAAATTGGGATTTTCTTTTACATGATGTGAAGAATGAATGTAGATGAGAATGTTCAGCTGTGTATTACATAATATAAAGCTTAAATATGACAGTTGTTATTTTAAGAGGGGATATCAGGTTTGGCTTTTTTATTTAGTTGTGATGGGCAAAAAGTTGCATTTGGCATAGATGTAAATCATATCCCCTATTTTTTGGAGTCTTGTCATTTTTATGTGTTTTTGTGCAGATTGTAGACACACTGATGAAAAATGTTCAGAAGAATGAAAGAATGTTAGTTTATGCAGAAAATCATGCACAGGTGAGTCATAGTTGTCCTATCTACTGTAGCTTTTGAATATGTTGAGAATCATTTGTTATATGTCATAAGTTGAGAATCTGTTGTTATATGTCATATGTTGAATATGTTGAGAATCTTTTCTTAAATTATTCTGTTACCAATGATTTTGATTGGGAGATTTATTGTTAAAGAGTGAGATAACTGAGAGTAGCCTTATTGAAAGAAATATGTATATTGGAGCACAAAGCAAGGTTGAATTTGTTTCTGTAATGTTTACAGTTCCAAATAAAATTGTTTTCAAAAATATATTTGATGAATATCTGACAATACAAGTGCTCCATTGAAGTGTCAGCTGCTGCATTGTTTGAATCATAGTTAGAAAAATCGCCAGTTTCCCACGATTTCTTGTGAAACTCGCGAGAAATTGCGGGCAGCAAGTTTTTTTTTTTAATTTTCTTGACGTCGAGAAAATCGCCAACTTGCGGCGATATTTCTTGCGATTTTCTCATGAGAAACTCCGCAAGCCTTGGATAGTTAGCAAAAAATGGCGGGAAAAATAATTTTTTAAAAGGCCATTTGGCCTTATTTTTGCATTTTTTCTTCTCTCCAACTGTGAACAATTTTTTATAGAGTTTCATTATTAATAATTTTGAAAATAATGTGTTTTCTATATTTAGAGGAGTTTCAAAATTTCAACTACATCCACATAAATCTCTAAGAAAGTGACCATGGTATTTATGGTAAGCTTAAGTTCTTAAATGCAATAGAAATATAGAGATCTCTTAATAGTTCCATGTACCCTTGGGGAAAGAGACTAATTGATGAAATAGGCAAAATATTTGTAACTGCATTTGATTAAAAATCTAGTATGTTGAATGTTGATTGCCATTCTTTTATTATTATACCAAACAGATTCTACTTGTCACCTCTTCCTAATATAATACTACTAGAATTTAAATTTGGGAAAATTTAAAGAAAATGAATGAGAATGAAGAAAGGGAATACTAAGCTAAGAGTGGTAGTAGGTTTCATTGAAAGCTTGTTCATTTTTCGAGGCACTTGAGGAGGAAGCAGAACATTTGAGAGGATTGGAGGAGATATACCATGATGATCCTGCACTTGAGAAGCCTCCAATTCGACCACCCATTCAGAGCCAAGGCCAACCATCTAGTTCAAGGGGGAGGAGGGGAAAACAAAAAACAGTTTAAAAACTGCTTTATATTTTTGAAATTTTGCATTTGTATGATACTATGATGTATTTGGTTGGATTTGATGATCATGAATTGTAATTGTCCTCTTTTTTATGAATATCTAATATAAAATTAGCTTTCTGGCTCTCCAATTGTTGTTTAAAATGTTTTTTTTTTTAATTGAAAAAATTTCTTTGGTTTTTTTTTGGCTGAGTTTTTGCCAAGTTTTTCCCAAGTTTTCCTGAGTTGCCGATAAAATCTCCAAAATTGGGGTGCTGAGTTTATCGCGAGTTGCGAGTTTTCCAACTATGGTTTGAATGATCAAAATATTAGGTTGATTGTTTATTGTCAAGTCCTCCTCCTTTCTCTTTGATATGTGGCATATATCATTATGGGCGTAACTATGTGGAAGCAATGGTAATTACTTTTAGTAGCCTCAACTATGCTTTAAGGGGTTTTCATCCTAGCTAATATATATAAATCCACCATTCTAATGAAGATTGATCGTATGGTCTACAACTTAATATTCTTGGTAAAACATCAAGAATTTAGTATGACCTCTCATGCGCATTATGTTAATTGTTTGTATAATAATAGTCTGATTGGTGCTTTCATTGGAGGAGCTTCATACATAGATTTCTACTCTATATTCCACAAAGATTTCATAAATAGAAATGGGAGGAAATGGAGGGATGGGAAAGTGTATCTCACTCTTGTCAAATGCATCGTCGGATGCACTAGACCGCAATTGCTCTTGTGCTAGAATTTTGTCTTGCGCACCATCAAATATCCCAATCTATAGTTGCTTTAATGTTGGGCTCTTGTCCCACTTTCTATTGAACATGCCAACCTGTAGTTACTTCTATGTCGAACTTCAATCACATGCACGACAAGACATGCCATCTTGCATTTGCTCTAATGTTGAACTCCAATCTGGTTCACCATTGGACACATCAAATTTTACTTGCGTCAATTCTAGACTTCTGGCATGCACATCGTATAAAGCACAACTCACGTCAATTGCTATCAGGCTTTCTTGCCAAACCAGGTTTTCTTTGTTGTCAAACTCAACAATTAGCCATTCATCGTGGCTTGTGTTGTCCTACATGCCTTGATCATGCCTTGCATCATCACACATGCCTTTGTGGCTTGCATCATCTCACACGCCTTCATCACACCTTCCATCATCATACATTGCTTTCTTGGGAACTCCCTTGTGCACTGCTTTTCCATGCCTCTTGTCATAGATGACTGCTTCACTCAAGGAGCAAATCTACTTAACTTTATTTTTCAAACTCCAATCTTCTCTCCTTCCGAGGGGGCATTGGTAGACTTAGACTATGCCACTCATCGATCACACTGTAGTCATCCTATGGTCATCTTTGCTTACCTTTCCAAGCGAGATGCTTGTAAGAATTCCATGTCACGAAGTTCAACCCAACTTTGTACAAGCAACGACGACAAAATGTAGAAATAGAATGTAACACATTAAAATTTAATTACATGATAATTAAAAAAACAAAGGTACACAATCAGAATAACTTATAGATAGATGTGGATACATTGCATGCACACATCATGTATCTTTCACAATTAAATTATCTAGAATACATCATGGTATGGTCAAGCGCACAACATGTAGACTTGCCTTGACTAGCATTAACAAACATCATATTCGATGAATCACATCAATATCATACCTTTGTCAAGGTAGAAGGCATACATAAAAGGTATTATGGGACTGGTAGGCAGTTGGAAACTACCCAACCGCTATTGAACTGTTTGTACACATCCAATAATTAAACAACTTTTTAACATTACCAAAATTACCAAGCCTAATCATTGAATTGCCTGTACTAAGGGTTCTAGTGTTTCAAGCTCTTCCCATTCTTCATGGGCATAATTACCAAAATTGAACAAAAGATGTGAAAATTGAGTAAAAAGCTAGTTCTGGTCACAATATAAGTACTGTTGCCACATTTTGCACGGGGTGCAATGTTTTCAGTTTTGTAAGAGTGCTGCTCTTCCTTTTCCCTCTTCCTCTCTTTCCCTTTCCTCTTCTCTCCCTTTCTCTCTCTTCCCTACATTCTCATTCTTCCCTCTTTCTTTTGAGCCCCTCAGTCAGATCTCAAATTTGACAGCAGTTGCCCTGAAAATTGGCTAAGTGTCAGGGCGCAATCCGACTTCGCAGCGAAGTCGGAGTGCGCCCTCCAGTTGGAGCGCAGCAGGAATGCAAAGTGCGCAGCGCGACAGATCAACCGAAGAACAAGTGTTCGGGCGAAACCCGACTTCGCAGCGAAGTCGGAGTGCGCCCGTTTCGGGCGCACCTTGTAGCAGTCGGCAGAAAATGACTAAGTGTCGGGCAAGTCCGACTTCGCAAGAGTCGGACTGCTCCCCTTTCCAGGGCGAAGTCCGTACGGCGGCATAAATCAGCTTTCACCTGTGTGCAACCCGACTTCGCAACGAAGTCGGAGTGCGCCCTTTGACAGGTGCGCAGTAGGGGAATAAACTCATAAATGCACCCAAGGCATGAAGGCCTTCCCGACTGCGCTGTTTTCTGCTTGCGCAACCCGATGGCGCTCAGATCCTGGGCGAAGTTGGATAAACTGCCTTTCAAGGCAAGCACGTGTCAAGCAAGATCATCCGACAAGTGTCCAACTTTGGGATCTGAGCCAAGACGTGCCGAGCAAAAGGACAAGCATGGGCTGCACTACTTATGCCACCTGCCTCATTTAAAGCTGATTGGAGGTTCTACCCGCTTCAGCCTACCCGCATTCCTGCCGATGAGAAGTTCTACCTAACGCGCTGCCACGTATCTGTACAGCCTTCAGGGAGACCATGCCGCAGGTACAGTCCCGCTCGACAAAGGTCAGCATCAGCAGCTCCACGGCCGCTTTTGTCAGCTAATGTTTGACTGGGACTTTGTGCCCATTAATGTAATCGGGAGGGACTCGGGCTATAAATACCCACCACATTTTCATTGTAAAGTGGTGGAAGGGGAATGTCTGTTAGGGAACCATTGTAGCTGTGCTTCTGCTTATTAATATAAAGTATATGCCTGGCTCTGTTCTACTACTTTTATTTTTTATGTCGCCTCTCTTTACATATTTTTTTTTTTATATTTCTTGTGTCATGGCTTGTTGATTCGAACTTCAGCATTTGGTGGCCAAGTACTCCTGGACTTCATAGATCAGAGGATACATAGAATAAATTAGGTAGCAGTTCCTTCAGTTTGTGTGTTATGTTTATGTTGCTGTCCGTAGTGGTGATTGATGCATCGCCGTACTGTTAGTTCCTTGTAGGGAATGTCTGTTAGGGAGCCATTGTAGCTGTGCGTACAAATTCTCTGCATAACACACATACTTGGATCTGACATTTCTTGGTTACTTTTTGTATTCATGTTACTGTCCGTAGTGGTGATTGATGCGCTGCCGTACTGTTAGTTCCTTGTAGGGAATGTCTGTTAGGGAGCCATTGTAGCTGTGCGTACACTTCTTTATATAAAAGGTATACTTAGATTTTGCAGTTTCTGGTTATGCTTTGTATTTATGATGCAGTAAGTAGTGGTGATTGATGTGTTGCCATACTGTTAGTTCCCCCCACCCAACTCCAATCACATTTGTAAATTCTTTCCGCATTTTTATCTCTTTCCCGCACTCTCATCTTAAACCATAAAACCCCACAGAAGCCGGCCTTCTCCGGAGATTGGCACGGAAGGCATTCCTTCCTTCCGGCCTTTCAAGCTGGTGGGCGAATCTGGGCGCGTTAACACAAAATCCTTTCCTCATGGCAGATTCGTAACCACAAGTGGGACCCGAGTCCCACATTTGAAAAACTCAAGCTCGTGTTCACTCGGCCGACAGCTCATTCCGAGCACTCCGGTGGGCCAAGGAAGTTTCCCACCCCCAAACAGAATCGAAGCACCGGTGTTCGCTTCATTGCTGTTCAAAATCAGAACACCTGGCGACTCGCACGAACATATCCTCTGAGTCTGAAAGACCGGTCCTAGCACCTTCATGCAAACGAGAAGGTGGCGAGCAAGGGATCCGAGAAACCCGCCTGACTTTTACGAACTAGACATCAACGCTCGAGGCGAAATTGTCAGGCTGGCTGATCAACAAGCTCGTGTCGACGAAGCCGAGGCTGAAATCCAAGAAGAAGCCGAAGCCGAAGTCGGAGGAGCTGAGAACGAAATAGAAGAGGCCGAGGAAGAAGAGGAATCTACATCCTCGAAGGTACCGACACTGAGTATACAACCGACGGAGGAGAAGAAGAAGAAATGGCTGCCCCGCAGCAGAATGATGATGATCTCTTCCCGGCGGTGGACTCTACAGGGCCCTTGGCCCTGGTCGGACAGCAAGCTGTGCCCCCGCTGCTTTAAAGTCCATCCCTACGTACGACGGCTACGGCAAGACGGCGTACGAGCACATCCAGGACATCCTTGCCCCGGCCGCATTGCACTCCATTACCGACGAGAGTGTGAAGACCCGTCTCGACGGCCCTTTCCCCAAGGGGAAAGCTTCTCTACCGGTGGAGATCGCCGCCGAGGGATCTATCACAGGGTGGCCCCAGCCTGCCGTAAGGCTCGTGAAAGGATGCAACGAGTCCGCCGACCCTACTTCTTTGCCGCATCGGGCCAAAGTATCCAGAGACACCCTCAAGAGGAGGTGTCTGACTTTAACATCAGGTTTGCGAGATCCTGGAAACGGGTACCTCGTGAACTTCGGCCTTCAGCCGGCATGGCTGCTCACTACTACCTGAGATCCTTCAACTCGTACATATGCCTCGCCGCCGAAGATTGCCGTAATAGACTCGTTTCCCGCTCCGTACGAGGCTGCCCAGCAAGCCGAAGCCGATATCATTTCCATCGGCAGCCTCCCGTCCAGGGTGCAGGAACCCATTCATCCCGACTTCCCTGCATCCCAGCATCCGCCGCCTTCCGGTGGTGCGCCGTCCACATCGTGGCAGCAACCCCAGCAAGAATGGAATCCGGCGCCGGTCGTAACTCCTTACGGCCCGCCGCAAATGCATTATCCTCACCCGCCTCCTCCCGCTCCGCATTTTCCAAAGACTCCCTCGCTCCCCCGCAAGACGCACCTTATTCCAATCCTCCTCCATTAGCCGCATTGCCTCCACCGGCACAGTTGCCGCCTCCTGACAATAATATTCAGAATACAATCCTCCAGGAGGTACGGGCTTTGGCCTCAAGTTATCATGCCATGTCCAATGACATGACCGCTCTGAAGAAGAAGCAGGCCCAGATGGACCTCGCTCCTAGGAGGCCATATCCGCCCCCGGCGCTGACAAAAGACAAACCCCCAGAGCACCAGCTACAGAGGCGTCCGCCTCCGAGAAATGCCGCTATAGAAGACCAACCCCGGTCCCTCCGACCAAAGTTAACCGGTGCACTACGTGCAATGACCCGCATTCGGAGGATGATCGCACACTGCACCAAACACTACATCCAGACTTTGACCGGCAGCGCCATAGAGGACGATGAACTCTACATGATCCTGGACGGCGAAGCCAACTTTGCCCTCCCAGAGGAGAATCTAGTGCCGCCCGCCAAGGAAGAAAAGAAAACCGCAGATGCTGCCAAGCCTTTGCGGTGTATGCCAGAAGAGAAAAGGCGCAGCCCGATGGGCTGCCACCATACAAGCGGCTGTGGCCCTACACAGCCCAGGAGAAGGCATCCAAAGACAAAGCTCCGACCAAGCCTCCTCCGGCAAAGGCAGCCCCTGTTCCAGCCAAGCCTCCTATAGCAAAAGCTCATTCCCGATAAAGCTCCTGTACCTCAACCTCCAGTTGAAACCAAAGAACAAGCACAGGAGAAGCTGAAGTACCCGTCTCTGACCAAGAGACGAGAGTTGAGGCCACCCAACAGCACCGGACGAAGTATGAGCCGGCAAAAGAAGCGAGGAGCTAGCACCTCGGCTACAAGATAGTAGACGAGTTGAAAAGAACACCCGCTAGAATCGCATGTACGATGCTCTTCTCGCTCCCAGTGCCGTGGATCTCGTCGCAGGAATCTCTCAAAAAACATGAAGAACGGCAAGCATATACCCCGCTGTCCCGGTTCAACCTCTCGAAGCCTCACCACCGGGAAGAACAGACCGCCTCCCTTCTATCTCGTCTTTACGGATGCAAGGGCACATAGTACACAACCGCATGGTGGACTCGGCGCTTCCACGACCGTTATGCCGAAAGCCGTCTCGCGACGAGATCGGGATGGAGTACACAAGGAGCAGCCAAGGCGTGCCGCAATTAGACGGCACCCCTGTCAAGACAGTGGGTGTCATAAAGGACATCCCTATCCTGCTGCATAAAGCTCTCGACATCGTGGTCATCCAAGAGGTCGTGGTTGTTGACCTGGCTCCCTACTTCGGCATGTGTCTCTCCCGGGAGTTCACCGCGAAGCTGGGCGGGTACCTGTCTCTCTAGACTACTCACACATGGAAGTGCCCTTCAAATGAAGGAGACCGAAAATCTTTAATGAGAAGCCTTCCACCTTCCTAGTAGAGAAGATACCCTGAGAAGAGTCGGACTGCATGGTCCAACTGACGGAGGAAGAACTGGTGACAGTAGAGCTGACGGAGCAAGCCTTCGAAGTGCTACAGCTTGAAGATGAGTTCTCTTTGCGGGATTTCAATGCCGTAATTGAGACAGAGCAGGGTTGTTACACCGTTGTACAGCCCGAGAGGCTTGACAAGTCAGCTGCAAAGGAAGTGGGACCTGCACCTGAGAAGCTGTGGAAGCTTTTCTTTGACGGCGCGCGATGCAAAAATGGCGCCGGTGCAGGGGTGCTTCTGGTTTCTCCGACCGGGATCCGTAAGGACTATACCTACAAAGTTGGCCTCGGAGCTGCACTAACAACTCGGCGGAGTACGAAGCCCCGTGCTTGGGTTTGCGAAAGGCGGAGAGGTCGGGGATTAAACACCCGCAGATCTTTGGAGATTCGTAGCTGGTGTGTCACCAGGTTACGAACAAGTGCGCCTCCAAAAAGCACTATCTCAAGGCGTACCGCAACCGGGTGTGGGACCTGATGGAGTCGTTTGACTCGTTGAATGTCAAGGCGATATCGCGTGAGAAAAACAAACACGCTGACATTCTGGCGTCTGTTGGAGCCAGGTACGTTCCGGCTGACGACGTTGTCCGTAAACCGAAGCCGGTTCGCACTATTTACGTGCCTTCTGTGCTCGATAAGGACACCCATTGGCAGGTGTTCGATTGTGACGAGGAGATCGTCACATTTTTGGTAAATGAAGCAGGTTCAATCGAGAGTAGAGACCCTGATGACGAGCAATATGAGGGGTTGATACAGTTGAAAAATAATCATGTCCCAAAAGGACTGATTACATTGGAGAGTCTATTTGATCATAATGACAGAGCTATATCTCATAGGATCAAAGTAGACCCGAAGCAGTATGCCGACCTGGAACTTGAACCTGGTAAAACTATCAAGGTCGGGACAGACTGCACTTCGGAGGAACTTGAGCAGATCAGATCACTGTGCCGAGAGTTCCCCGACATCGTGGCCTGGTGCTACGAGGATTTGAAGGGGTATGACAGAGATGTAATCCAGCATACCATTGAGCTAGAGGATGGCGCCAAGCCATTCCGACAGTAGCAGAGGGCCGTAAATCCGAAAATTGAGGCCATGATGAAAGCCGAGCTCTTGAAGATGCCGGAGGCCAAAATCATCTACCCCATCAAACATTCATCCCGGGTCGCGAATTTGGTGCCCGTGGAGGAAGAAGAATGGCGACATCCGTCTCTCGTGTCGACTTCGTAAACCCGAATCAAGCCTCCTCAAGGACCATTATCCGCTTCCCCAAATCGATCAGATTCTCCACATCGTTGCCGGAGCCCAGAGATTCTCACTCCTAGATGGATTTTCCGGCTACAACCATATTTGGGTCGTGGATGAGGACCAAAGATAAAACGGCGTTCACCACCAAATGGGGGACGTTCGCCTATCGCCGCATGCCTTTCGGCTTATCCAATGCCGGTGCCACATTCCAAAGGGCCATGGACCTCGGCCTTCCGAGAGCCGCTCAATAAGATCATTGTCATCTACCTTGATGACATGACCGTTTTCTCTCACCAAAGAGGGGATCATGTATCCCACCTACGGCAAATATTTGAGAGGTGTCGAGAATTCAGCATTTCTATAAACCCGAAGAAGTTCGTCTTCGCGGTAAAAGAAGGTAAGTTGTCGGGACATGTCATCTCCGAGAAAGGTCTCACCATTGACCCTGACAGAGCAGAAGCCCTCCTTCGCTTGCCAGCCCCAATCGATAAAAAAGGGCTGCAGTCCTTCTTCGGCCGTATTAACTTCGTGCGGAAGTTCATCCCGGACTTCGCACAGTTGATCAAGCCTATGGCCGAACTGCTGAAAAAAGATACAACTTACGAATGGACCGATGAGAGAGAGCAAGCCTTCGAGGAAATCAAGGCTCGAATTGCGCAAGCTCCGGTGTTGATAAACCCGGACTACTCCAAGGACTTCATCCTCTACGCGGTGGGAGAACCGGAAAGTTACGCCGCAGCCCTAACTCAAAAAGGAGACGATGGCGAGGAGCGCCCCATAGCGTTCCTGAGCCAAGTGATTCAGCCGCATGAAGAAAAGTACAACTTTATAGAGCGGCAGGTTCACGCGGTCATGAAATCCCTCCGAAAGTTCTGCACTTTGTCTCCCTGAGCAAAACGACCGTCTTTGTGATTCACCCGGACGTTCGAAGCTTCATCATACAAGGAGAGCCGGGTCACAAGAGAGCAGGATGGATTGCAAAAATCCAGGAGTTCGACATCGAAGTGCGGCCCACCAAGCTTATCGGAGGCCGAGCCTTGTGTCAGGAGCTGGCCCGAAGCGCCGTAGCCGGCATCTCCGCCTGTAAGTGGGAGGACACAACGACAAGCATCTACCTAGCCAACTCCTTATCGGAGGAGAGTGATTGGACAGATGAACTGGTGAGATATTTCTGCACCGGAAGATGTCCAGATCACCCGAACGCCTCACAACGAAGGAGGTTTCGGCTAGGTGCACTCAAGTACACTCTTCGCCCCGAGGGGCTTTACTTCAAAAATATTGACGGCATCCCGTTGCGGTGCGCCATGAAATCGGACCAGCCCAGTGGTCCTCGGAGATTTTCATTCCGGGATGCCCGGAGGTCATCATTCCGCAAGGCCTACGGCCTTAAAAATAATTAGAGCCGGGTACTATTGGCCCACTCTATTTAGCGTACGCTTATGCGGTCCTGCTCCAAGTGTGATCAATGCCGTAGGTTTGTCGGCGTAAACGTAAAAGCACCCCCGCCCCTTCAACCGATTCAAAGCCGAGACTCCGTTCCAAAGAATGGGGTCTAGACTTCATTGGGGTGATTTCGCCTAGTTCCTCTCCCGGACACAAGTTTATTCTTACAGACCACCGATTACTTCACACGGTGGGCAGAGGCGATCCCAACCAAAAACGCGGACCAAGAAACGGTCATCGGGTTCCTTGAAAGCCTGATTACCCGCTTCGGGGTTCCGTAGTCAATTGTGACGGACAATGGTCCGGGGTTCGCGGGCGCTGTACTCACGGAGTACACTGGCAAACTTGGCATTTATCACAAAATGTCTTCTAATTACTACCCGCAGGGGAATGGCCTTGCCGAGTCTACTAACAAGAACCTCCTGAAGATCATCAGAAGGACCATTGACAGGAACAAGCGGACTTGGCATTCACTCCTGAACCGGCGCCGTGGGCGGACAGAGTTTCATTCAAGAAATCCATCGAACGTCCCCTATGCGCTCGTCTATGGTAAAGAGGCCGTCATGCCAGCCCACATCGAAATCCCTGCCCTATGGATGTTGGACGAAGACAGGAGCAATGGAGACCCGATGGATGACAGACTGTGCCAACTCTTGCAGTTGGAAGAAGACAGAGAGAAAGCATACCAGGCCTTCACCAAGCATATTGAAGCCACTCAAGGCTGGTTTGCGAAAGGCACCACTGCCCGAGTTTTTAAAATCGGGGACCTGGTGCTGAAGTGGGACTCATTTAAGGCGAAGCCGGGCAACCACGGGAAGTTCGATGCCCTCTGGGAGGGCCCTTATCAGATTGCCCGGGTGAACCAGCTCAATGCTTACATACTTCGGGATATGGAGGGTCAGCTCCTACCTATCCCCGTTAACGGGTTCCACTTAAAAATTTACCGCTGTCGAAGGTGCCCAATGGGCCCTTCTTTGTAAAAATTTCCCTTATGCATTTTTACTTTTCAGCATGTACAGTTTTCCAGCTTTCAGTTTTTTCCATTTGTTTGAGCCCAAGTAGGACAAAAGGGAGAGACCACAGACTTCGCAATGAAGTCTGTTGTTGCCCCTTAGAAGGAGCGAAGTTCGTAGAAGGGAGCTGCCTGAGAAAGCAAAGAAAACGGCTAAGTGGCAGCGCTGCCCGACTTCGCAGCGAAGTCGGGCTGCGCACCGGCCAAAGGGCGCGGTTTGAAGGAGCAGCGAAGGAGTTAAGTGTTCGGACTGCGCTCGATTTTGAGCGAAGTCCGACTTCGCGCGCGAAGTCCGAATACACACCCACTTGGCGAAGTCCGAGCGCGCCGGACGAGTGGCCCATCACAAAAGGCATAATTCTAAGTGGCCAAGCCTCTATCCAAAATTGCAAGTCCGTGCCGCACGGGCAGCTTGGAAAAGAAAGGCAAGCGCTTAACGCAGTGGGTCGGATCGCGCCCAATTTTGGGGCGAGTCCGATTGCGCTCGTTTCGGGCGCACTTGATGGTTTAAAAAATAAATAAAAATTCAACATCTCCAAGCGTGGGCCTGAGGCGCATTGCGACAGGAAGAGTTGGGTTTCCGCACCAAAGGGTTTTTTCTTGAGCAAGGAGCCCGGATTGCGGCAAAGGACGTCACCCATGGCGCAACGTTCAAAGTCAAATTTAATGATTGCGCAACCTTCAAGGAAAACGCAATCAAAGAAGCATGGCGCGGCAACCGGGGTGCATCTTTCAAGACATTCTCCTGTGCGGCCACCAAAGAACATAATGCCTTCACTTGCCAGCCGACCTACCCCCTCCTGTGCACCATTAATGACGCCGTCATTATCTAGAAAAGGGGGTCCGATGCATCCAGACATGCCAAATCGTGCAGATTATTCCTGTGACTGCGAAATCTTGTGCAGACGTCCATAAATCGTAATTATTGTTGTTTCGGAGGAATGGACAAAGGAAAGTTGCCAATGCCAGCGCAATCCAGCGAAGGGCGCGAACTGGGGGATTTACCGCAATCAAGTGTTTTCAGGAGTGAGACACCGCAGGACCAAAAGTCAAAATCCCGGCCAAAGAAAGTACAGCATGGGCAAGCCCCACCACCACCGGTTAATTACCTGTCGAGATACAAGGACGGCTCGTTTTCCATGAGCCTTACTAAACTGCGGATAAGTGTGGAAAATTGGGCTGATAAGGTTTCACCCTCACACCATTTCGGAGCGGCGTACAAGTCGAACCTTTACCGGTTCTTGTGCCCTCCTGTCCATCAATGCCCGGAGCTGGTAGACCTAATTGTCAGACATTACGCACCAGCTACCCGGCAAATTTGCAGCTCCAACGGTAAACCCTTGTTCGCACTTCGCAAAGAGACTGTCCAGCCGGCCTTCGCCCGAGGGTTGGAGTATGACTCAAGCACGATTGTTCGAAAGATAAATCTTGGCGAGCAAGCGGGGCGCTTTACGCACACAAAAAGGATGAGGGATTTCCTCAATTTAGAGCCGAACGCCCCGCTCACAGCAGGACAATGGCCAACTAGCCCCATACCCCTGAACAGGTTTCAAAGAAAATACATATACACCATTCTGGCGTGGGTCCTCGGTCGCGACTCGACGAGCCGGTACAGCCGTACCAGCCTAGCGCCGTGCAATGTCTCCTATGCGGAGAATCTTATGAACCAGCAAGCAGCAGAGAAGTGGGAAGCGCCCTATCTTCTTTGGATCAGGCGGACCGGCTTGCATACGCCATTCACTCCACTCGGTGAAGCTCCGTAAAAGCAGACAACCGAATTTCGATTCAGCTCCTTCTTGGCTTGGCTATGTTTGTATCATTTGCACTCCCGAATGCCGATCCCTAACCTCGAAGAAGGTAAATGAGAGGGAGAGCCACAACCCGTCTATGACTGGACGGATGACCTATACCGGAAAGGGTCTTACTACAAGTTCAACTTCAACTTTCCGGGCTTGGTCATGTCAGTCTTCAACGATGGTGAGATCCCTCGCCCCCGCAGGAAATAACGAACTATTTGTTGAATCACAAGCTCGGGGACGTTTTTAGACTGACGCAGGGATTGTGGTCGAATCTACGGATTCAAGGGCAAACCTCATCTCGCTGCCCTACCGGTGCACGGATCATCGCTTGGGATGGAGGTTGCGCGGCAGATGGATTACGTTGAAGAGGAGTTCGGCCAGGGAAAGAGAAAGGGCCATATTTTTCAATATCCTCTTTCCTGGGCGAACGTCGAGATATCAGAGATAGGACAACATGTCTATCTCGAGCGGGAGCTCTTTGACATTGGCCTGATTCTCGCTGCCGCAGTCACTGGAAGTACGACCCACACGGGATAAGGGGAAAGTTTGCACATATCTCGCCCCGGCGGATATAATCGAAGACAGATGCGATGTGGTCCATGTTGACCTCGACTGGGAGATTGACTCGATGGAAGCATGGCCTCCGTGGCAGGATTTTTACTGCGAGGAGGTAGCATATGACCCCGAGCGAAACCCGGACCACAAGTTCTCTTCTCCAGGATTTAAGAAATTCATCTCCAAGCTAGCAGGCCTTAATTGGCCAAAAGAAAAGTTGTTGAATGCTGGAAGATGAGGTGCCGCACGCACAGCACGATAAATCCATCAAGAGGAATCTGGCCGTTGATGATGAATTTTTAGCTCTATATGAACATTGACAGCTGGCGGCCTTTCGCATTCCGAGATTACGTTCCCCGAGGTCCCTTCGAGGGTTATAAAGGGGGGTCTTCCTCCCAACAGTTGTACACTTTTGCAACTGCCACGCGGGCCCAACAGACATCCAAGTGGACCCAATGCAGCCTGTTGCTTCCAAGGTGGCGCCCGAAAAGGCAAAAAATCAGTCAAGTCAACGCCCGAGGTGACTCCTCAGGCACAAAAGACGCCAGCGCCACCAACGAGCGGACCGGCCGCGGCAGACCTTCTGCAAGTCAAACCCCGGTACAAGTTTACCGTGGGAACATCAGCGCCCGCTGCACCTCACTTCATCTCCTTCTTCCGAACCAGCCATCGCTCTAGAAAAGAAAAAGAGGAAGAGAGTTGAGAAAGTCAGGCGACCTAGTCTGACAATGCAGCAGCCAGCCGCAGAGCCGCAGCCGCGTTCAATCGCTCCAGAGGTTGTTTCTCCGGGATAGTCCTGAGCCAGCCGCCGGAACCAGAACCGCAGACATTCATCCAAAGATCGGCTCAAGCGGAGCCCGCAGGTACGTTCGCTGCCCCGCTCCCTTTGATCTCATCTAGCCCTACTCCTACTCCATCTCCCGCTCAATCCGAGCAAGTCATGGCCGCATCTTCCTCCCCATCTCCACACCCTTCTAGCGGCCACCATTCTTTCGACCAGTTTGCTCAGACCCCAACGCCTTCCTATCCCTGAGTCAAACCCCAAACCCTTCACCCGTGGTTAGTGCTGAAGTTGCGCGTTCACCGCTGCATCCATCGCCTCAGCCGCTTGAAACCCTTCCAGCATCAACCGCTCCGCTCTCCACTTCCCGGTCGCCCTCAAAAGCGGCCGCTCCTTCCAAAGTCCTTCCAGTTCCTCCTATTTCCTTGTCCGCAGGAGAGACGTCACAGCAGAACCCTAGGCTGGGGGAACCGGACTTCATGGACGACCTCCAGAACACGGATGATTTGCCTCTGGCAACGAGAGCCGTAGAATATCCTATCTCTTTCCTCCAAAACTTGAAGCGGAGGAGACCTGAGGAGATTGTCGCCCTGGTAAAGCGCACCAAGTTTGACTTCGAGAGGAGAGTGCTCACGACATAAAAGATAACTCCGAAAGTGAAGAAGCCTCTCCGGGAAATGACCAGGGCGGACTACGAGCTCCAGAGAAAGGAGAAGAGCTTTGACGATATTCACCCGCAATACGAGATTCAGGGAATCCTTCGTAAAGCGGATAATCTCCTTGTCAAAAATCTGGAGGAACAGGAAGAGCTTTTCCGGTTGCAGGACAAGACAAGACAGCTTGAAGAGGACCTGTCCAGGTCCACTGAGCAGCTAGAATCGGCGCAGCGAGAAATAGATGAATTAAAAGCCCACCTGGCCGCTTCTCAAGAAGAAGCCGCAACGGAAAAGCAGGCAGCCCTGGAGCAGATTTCTCAGCTCCAGGAGTCTTTGAAACAGGCGCAGCCGCAATCCGGCAGAGAAAGCATCTCAAGCGACGGCCTTTTCAAAGAGCAAAGTTAAGGAGATGCGGGCTGATCCGCCGCGGGGATGCAAGCCCCACATGTGTAAAGCCATGTCGGTCCTGGATTTCGCATCCAGGATCCAAGAAGTTTCTCCCCAGGGAAAGCCTGTGGTAGAGGAGGCCGAACGCCAGGCGAAGCAATGGCTGGACCTGGCGATAAAACTTCAAGAGCACGAGCGCGATGGCCTCCAATTCTCCCCCATGTCCTCATTCGCTGCAGAATGGGCAGATGCAAGGGTAACCTTGCATAAATATTTTAAGAAAGCAGAAGAGGTGAGAGTTGCCAGACGAATGCTGGATGCATTCGAACATGAAAGAGACATTTGTCTGGCTCCCCTTCACGCTCTCTCTGAACTAGGGTGCCCGGCCTATGTTGAGAATGGTGAGTTTCTCACCCATGAGCAGTGAAAAAGAATTGGCTGTCCTTTGAGGCAGATACAACCTGAAATCGATAGCCGGACCGAGCCAATTCAAGAAAGTCGGGTCACCCAGATGGTGTCCAAGTGCTGCAGGATCAGCTCCTACTTCCAGGAGCTGGGAAAAAGATACCTCACCATCGACCTGCACGCGGTCGCCGCATTCCACGCAGCATTAGAAGAAGTTGCCGACCGCCGACCATTCGAACAGAAGCCTGGGGCCAAGCCTAAGCCGCATACAAGCGCATCCGCGAGGCGAAGCCGCTGCCGGAGAGCATTTGGAAGGCGAATCTGAGGAGGCAACTGCCGGAAGTGGATCTGAAGAACAGTTGCCGCGAGGAGAACGGCTAGAGCAGCAGAAAGCAGGGGAAGCAAGTTCCTCTGCACCCAATGGATGAAGGCATGGATTCTTTGCGCCGAGGCGAGCTCGACACCCCGCGAGCCGCCAGAAATGTTGCCACATTTTGCACGGGGTGCAATGTTTTCAGTTTTGTAAGAGAGCTGCTCTTCCTTTTCCCTCTTCCTCTCTTTCCCTTTCTTCTTCTCTCCCTTTCTCTCTCTTCCCTACATTCTCATTCTTCCCTCTTTCTTTTGAGCCCCTCATCAGATCTCAAATATGACAACAGCTTGCCCCAAAAATGGCTAAGTGTCAGTAGCGCAATCCGACTTCGCAACGAAGTCAGAGTGCGCCCTCCAGTTGGAGCGCAGCAGAATGCAAAGTGCGCAAGGCGACAAATCAACCGTAAGAACAAGTGTTCTGGCGCAACCCGACTTCGCAGCGGTCGGAGCGCGCCCGCTTTCGGGCGCACCTTGTAGCAGGTCGGCAGGAAAATGACTAAGTGTCGGGCGAAGTCCGACTTCGCAGCGAAGTCGGACTGCTCCCCTTTCCAGGGCGAAGTCCGTACGGCGGCAGAAATCAGCTTTCACCTGTGCGCAACCCGACTTCGCAACGAAGTCGGAGTGCGCCCTTTGACAGGTGCGCAGTAGGGAAATAAACTCATAAATGCACCCAAGGCATGAAGGCCTTCCCGACTGCGCTGTTTTCTACCTGCGCAACCCGATGGCGCTCGATCCTGGGCGAAGTTGGATAAACTGCCTTTCAAGGCAAGCACGTGTCAAGCAAGATCATCCGACAAGTGTCCAACTTTGGGATCTGAGCCAAGACGTGCCGAGCAAAAGGACAAGCATGGGCTGCACTACTTATGCCAGCCGCCTCATTTAAAGCTGATTGGAGGTTCTACCCGCTTCAGCCTACCCGCATTCCCGCCGATGAGAAGTTCTACCTAACGCGCCGCCACGTATCCGTACAGCCTTCCAGGGAGACCATGCCGCAGTGTACAGCCCCGCCCGACAAAGGTCAGCATCAGCAGTTCCGCGGCTGCTGTTGTCAGCTAATGTTTGACTGGGACTTTGTGCCCATTAATGTAAACGGGAGGGACTCGAGCTATAAATACCCACCACATTTTCATTGTAAGGTGGTGGAAGGGGAATGTCTGTTAGGGAACCATTGTAGCTGTGCTTCTGCTTATCAATATAAAGTATATACCTGGCTCTGTTCTACTGCTTTTATTTTTTATGCCGCCTCTCTTTTCATATTTCTTTTTTTTTATATTTCTTGTGTCATGGCTTGTTGATTCGACTTCAGCATTTGATGGCCAAGTACTCTTGGACTTCATAGATCAGAGGATACATAGAATAAATTAGGTAGCAGTTCCTTCAGCTTTGTGTGTTATGTTTATGTTGCTGTCCGTAGTGGTGATTGATGCGTTGCCGTACTGTTAGTTCCTTGTAGGGAATGTCTGTTAGGGAGCCATTGTAGCTGTGCGTACAAATTCTCTGCATAACACACATACTTGGATCTGACATTTCTTGGTTACTTTTTGTATTCATGTTGCTGTCCGTAGTGGTGATTGATGCGCTGCCGTACTGCTAGTTCCTTGTAGGGAATGTCTGTTAGGGAGCCATTGTAGCTGTGCGTACACTTCTTTATATAAAAAGTATACTTAGATTTTGCAGTTTCTGGTTATGCTTTGTATTTATGATGCAGTAAGTAGTGGTGATTGATGTGTTGCCGTACTGTTAGTTCCCCCCACCCAACTCCAATCACATTTGTAAATTCTTTCCGCATTTTTATCTCTTTCCTGCACTCTCATCTTAAACCATAAAACCCCACAGAAGCCGGCCTTCTCCGGAGATTGGCACGGAAGGCATTCCTTCCTTCCGGCCTTTCAAGCTGGTGGGCGAATCTGGGCGCGTTAACACAAAATCCTTTCCTCATGGCAGATTCGTAACCAACAAGTACAAGTTCCTATTGGTAAAAAGGAAAAAGTGAAATATGATGCTCAAGTGTATGCTGCAGCACGAATGAGAATTTGACATGTGCCAAAGTAAAACAGATTCAACACCAATGATCTCATTCATTCAAAGGAGATTTAGAACAAGCTACAAGAGGTATCTAATAAGGTAGATTGGTATAGGGTCACCTCTTTAAAGGAGGAATTAATGTCATTATTGTGCCTTGCGTATGTTCAAATGGAAGATTTTCTTGACCACATCAATGAGATTTGAAGCAAATTAAATGTGTAGAGGAGATATCGCCATGAAGAAATCACATCTAATTGAGAAAGTCACAAGGAAATTCAATCGACACTATGAAATAGTTGTAGGCTCTAGTTTTGACATGGCGCCATCCCAAGCGCCACCTCATACATAATGTAGTGTGTTGGAAATCAAGTACGCGCACATGCAATTTTGAATATAGTAGTTTTGTGATTTTGTAATTTTTTACTATGCGTACGATAAAGTGTTTAAGAGCATATGTATAATTAATAAGTTATGGAGTTAGTCATGAAATAAAATGTAAATGCATGACAAATGTAATGTGAGCAAATGATGAGGTGTTAGGTAGGTAGTTAAGGGAGTAACTACCTCCCAAAAGTATAAATAGGACCCCTCATTCATTTGAGAACGTATATGGTAGAGAGAACATACACAAACAAGAGTACGAGAAGCATAGGAGTACATCGAGAGATGTTTGCATTGTTTACCAGACATGTATTCTTGCTGATAATAATATTTACATTTTGCCATTGTTGTGCATATTGTGTAACCATTGTGCATGTGATTGTAATTGATTGTCATTGTTGTAGATAGATTATTCTAACTGTTTCCACTTTATTCTATTTGTTGTAAACGTACAGACTAGTCCGTTTGGAATGTTGACCAAAGTCAACCTGTGCAAATCCAAGGCCGTCTAAACTATAGATAGGGTCGTCTAACTTATTGTGTCGTGCAGGGCTGTCAAGGACAAAGTTCATTGTGTATGAAAGTTGTCTGAAGAGAGATATGAGGTAGTTTGAGTGTTGTTGATTGCATGTTGTTGAATTGTGTTGCTTATTTACTTTGTCATTCCTTCTCTCTTCCTCCAACTGTAGAATACCACTGCCATGCTATATTTGGCAACATTGTTTGAAATTCGAACCAGTGACTGCATGCATCTTGGAGACGGGAGAGGTGAATGAAAAATAACTTGATGTGAGGACATTGGAGACGTGGATGTGGAAGGATGAGCAAGTAGCCGACAAGATGTTGCTTGAGGATAGTGCAATAGCAAGAGGAGAGCGTCGATGTGCGGAGCACTTTGAAGACATGCATGTTGGTGGTAAGAAGTTGCATGTTAGCAAGGAAGACTTGTATGTTGATGGCGGAGTGCTGACGAAATATTTGGTGAGGAGATACACATGCCGGAAGTGGAGCGAGTGTGGAACCCTCAAGAGGAGGGAAGTTCGGACGAAGAAAGTGAAATGTGGCAAACATTATTTTTGATGAGGGAGGATGACAATTGGAGGCACAACATGCAAATGAAGACTAAGTCGAGGAGAATGTTTATGCAAGCAGTGGCAGAAGCACCAATATGGATCTTGCGTAGGACGAGGCAAAACAATTGGTAACACCAGCATAAGTGTGGGGGAGATTGCCTAGACGTGCAGAGGATTGGAGTCAATCACAAGGGTAACCGTGGTAGAGTGTGCTCGAAAGACTAGATTCGATGCTCGTGTATTTGCGAAGGAGATCGTGAAGTATGAGCACACAAGGAAGCGGCCAAAATTGTTTATAGACGACCAGTCATCAACGAAAGGTTTGTTGAGTGGAGACAAAGTCAACGAACAACCATTGATGGCAAATATTGCTATAGCTATGAGCAAGCAGAAGTGGCCAAAGTTTGTCGAAGATGGGAGAGAGGATCCCAAATGCTTTACTGGAACGTGCAAGACGATATGGAAGGCGAATGGAGTTACTGATCAAGCTACATGGTTGAGATTGTTCCTAGCAACGTCGCATGGAGTAACAATTGATTGGCATTTGAAGAGAGACAAACAATTTGTGGATTGGACCAAGTTCAAGAATGAATTCAATAAGAAGTTTAGATTGCTTCGTGACTATACGAAGATCATAGGATAGAAGTACTCAATGATATAGAAGAAGGATGAGAACATCAAATATAATCGTCGTTGAAAAGAACTCATCAACAAGATGGAGGTTAAGTTGACGGATGGGCTAAAAAAGCAATGGTTCTTAGACAATATGTTGCCAAGATATAATAAAAAGATGAAGGTGGTTCCACCAGCCACTTATAAGGAAGCATTTGATCGTGTGCTGAACCTGGAGATTGAGATGAAGACGGTAGTAGCCGGAGGAGGACGTATGAGTCATGTGTAGGACAACAATTCCGATAGTGATTGTGTTGATCTTAGTGTCACAATCCAGGCCATGCGAAAGGGCCTAGAGCAAATGATAAATGATGTCAATGCTAAAAAGGACATTTGGTGTTCTGAGTGTAAATCGGGACACACTAATGTCAATTGTCCAAAGAAAGCTTATTGTAAGCCATGTTGTGGATTGCCCATTCAATCTAAGAAGTGCAAGGAACCAGACAATGACGATGCAAAAGGAGGAAAGAGGAAAAACCCAACACTTCAAAGAGCGAACAAGGAGCAATGAGTGGTGTAGGAGCTAGTTTTGATAAGTCGTTGGAGTAAATAATGAACATAAGGAAAATAAGTGCAAATGTGCACAAAATATGATGTAAATGAAATGTAAATTTAAATGTACATGTAAATGAAATAAAAGTGAAGTGTCATTTTGTTAGTTGACGTTAGGCATGATGATGTCATAGTTTGATTAATTGAAATTGTAATGGGTATGGATTATGTAATGTTCACATATTATGAATGAGCGTAGTTAAGTGGTGAGGTGTCCAAGAGGCAATTGTTAACGTGGAGACCCCATTATAATGTTTTGGAATAGTTTTAATGATATTATGTAATGCTTTGTAATAGTTTGTGGCACTAGAGGCGACTAGACAAGTGGCGCCATTTTATGTAATTGTAATAAAGAATGTAATTGTTTTGTTTGGTAGAATATTCTAGCTTGGGTGGCATTTTGCATGTAAGCCAACCTTGAGCGTTAGGTAGGGTTATGAAGAGTCTTTAAAAATGCGAGGGGCAAGAATGGATGTATCTTTTTGCATAATTGAAATCAAAGTATTGAAGGAGGTTTCCCCCTCGAAGAGGCTTGCGATTCTGTATTGTGATCTGTGAGATTTCTGCATTTGCATTTCGTATTGCAATATTCAGTTATTTCATGAAATTACTACTTTTATTGCAATATTTATGTCGATGTGCTTATTTTAATTATAAGTTTCCTAATAAGTGGTATCAGAGCACTTTCTAGGGCCGTTCTCTACTACGACTGTGAAAGTTCCTGCCTTGCTATTTAGACTGTTAGGTGTATATTTCCCGTGTTTTCATTTTTTTGCATAGTTTCCTATTAAAAAAGAAAGAGCCTTTTTTTATTGTTCTAGTTTCTTAGGTTAGAAAGCCAAGGTTTAAAATATCATAGAGGAACTATCGTTATTGGCTAAGCTAGATTACCCATAAAGTGTCTAGTAAAGTGAGGGGCGATCAGGTCAAATACCCAGGCCTCAGACATCCACATATGGAATTGAGCTCCCACATATCTTTGGGTATATCAAGAGACCCCTTAGGATTAGGAGAAACCTTTAGCCCTAGGAAGATTTTCGACCATGTATTTTCCATAGTGCATCGAACACAACATTGGTCAACAAATTCCAAGCAAAGCCTAACTCATGCTCTAGATACACTTGGGATGGTCAAGACTTGAGATATTGTGATCGACTTGTCATTCACCAAAAGTCACAAATGTGGGAACTCATCTTGCAGGAAATGCATGCATCACCAACAACTGGGTATTCTGGGTTTCTAAAAACCTATGAAAGCACCAAGTGTACTTTTTTTTGGAGAGGAATGAAAAGGATATTCAAAATTTTGTGGCAAAATGTGACAAGTGCCAACACATGAAAGGAGAAAATGTGTGTTCCCTTGGAACCCTTCACCTCTTGCCAATTTTAGAACAAGTATAGGCAAATATATCTATGGATTTCATTGAAGGGTTACCAAATCAAGAGGAAAATCAGTTATTCTAGTGGTAGTGGACCGTCTCACAAAGTTTGCTCTTTTTTGTTCCTTGTCCCACCCCTACACAGCCTTTGTTGTTGCCCAAATATTTTTAGACTCCATCTTTCGTCTTCATGGAATGCCCAAATCAATTGTGTCAGAAAGGGACCCTACTTTTACTAGTCACTTTTGGTAGGAGCTATTCAAGTTGTAGGGCACTCAACTCAAAATGAGTTTGGCTTATTACCCTCAGACTGATGGCCAAACTGAAATTGTCAATAAGTTCTTGGAAACATACCTTTGTTGCTTTGCCTCAGAATATCCTACACAACAGGATAAGTGGCTTCCTTTGGCTGAATGGTGGTATAATACTTCATATAATACTTTGAAGCAGTATATGGTCTTCCTCCACCAACACCCTCCTCTTACATTCCAGGAAACTTCAGGGTTCAAGTTGTGGATTCCACCCTCAACTGGCGTGCTACCCTTCTTTGACAACTTAAGGTCAATCTTGAATTGGCCCAGAACCGTATGCATCAGCAAGCTGATCAACACCATTTTGAGCGCAGCTTTGAAGTCGGGGACATGGTTTTTCTCTACCTGCAGCCCTACAAACAGTCATCTCTCCAGCTTTGTGGATGCCAAACTTGCAGCCAAATTCTATGGTCCCTACCAGGTGTTACAACAGATCTGGTCAGCAACCTACAAACTGTCCCTTCCAGCCACTTCTAGGATTTACTTAGTCTTTCAAGTCTCCTCTCTCAAGAAGGTTGTTGGCAACAAGGTACAAGTACAATCCACATTACCAGAGTTGGACGAACAAGGATCCATCATTCTTGAGCCTAAACGGATTTTGGATAGGAGATCGCGCACCCTTCGCCACTGTGTCATCACTGATGTTCTTGTTCAATTGCGAGGATTACAACATGAAGATGCCACTTGGGAGTCACTCCAACAACTTCAGCAATAGTTTCCTCATCTTTAGCTTTGAGGACAAAGCTTTTTGAAGGGGAAGGGCATGTTAAGACTCCATCCTAACACTATTATGTAATAACCCTTTTCTTAATGTGGGGACCCCATTATAATGTTTTGTAATAGTTTGTGGTACTAGAGATGCCTAGTCAAGCGGTGACATTTTATGTAATTGTTATAAACATGTAATTGTTTTGGTTGGTAGAAGATTCTAGCTCGGGTGGCATTTAGCATGTAATCTAGCCTTGAGCGTTAGGTAGGGTTATGAAGAGTCTTTAAAAATGCAAGGGGCAGGAATGGATGTATTTTTTTTGCATAATTGAAATCAAAGTGTTGAAGGAGGTGGCCCCCTTGAAGAGGACCGCGATTCTGTCTTGTGATTTGTGAGATTTATGCATTTACATTTTGTATTGCAATATTCTGTTCTTTCATGAAATTATTGCTTTTATTGCAATATTTATGTGGATGTGCTTATTTTAATTAGAAGGTTCCTAACAACAATTGCTTCTAACTTTCGACCCAAGCATAAGAGGACCCCCTAATTGATTTTGAACATACATTGTACATTGGAGACTATTGAACAATCCCAAAGTAGTGCAAAGAGTACGAAATTTCCAAGAGTCCATAACATGAGAGCATTTGTATGTGATCTATGTACTGCAAGTGTAAACATTCTCTAATGCCATTGTCGTACACATAGTTATAATGCAATGACATTCCAATTCTAGCTTGTGCATGTGTATGTGTGTGATGCCATTCTTGCAATCTAGAAACTATGAGTCATTGTTGGAGTGTCATACAAGGATCATCACAAAGTGTGCCGTCGGGTGCCATGTTGGAAACCGTGAATCTGAACTTTGGCTTTGACCTCAATGGCTTCAAGCTCTCCTCTGCTGCTTCGGTCGATTGTTCAGGCTCTTGCGGCTTCTCGGATTGCTGCTACTTCTCAGGAGTTGAATGCACCATGGGGCCCACTCCTTGGCTCCTTTGTACTTCATTGCTTGAACTCCCTTGCGCAACTGACCGTTGGGGTGGGGTCCCCTTTTTATGCTTGCGACGAACGCCTCGGGGTACGATGTCACGGAAAACGAGCGGCTGCCACGTGTCAACGTTTTTGTCATATAGGTCAGAGAACTCGTAGTCATTGGCCAGACAACTTTTCTGACTTTTCTTTCTTTGTATGGCATCTCGTTATCCAACACTGCGCTATCTTGTCATCGTTCCAGCCCAGCGCTTTCACTTTTGATAGCATCCTTCTGTAGCCCGCGGAGTCTGTTTTGTGATCATCATTATGCTCAGGATCATACTCTGCCTCTATGCAATAGAAATCTTGCCACGGTGGTAGCGACTGCATTTTTTCAATATGCCACTCCAGGTCGCCCCCTGTTGGGTTATTCCTTTCTCCCATTATCTCTTGTCGCGGGCAGGAGTGTGTGAATTTCTTTATCGCTTCGATCGGATCATACTTCCAGCGTTGGGGAAGCTCCACCAGGCCGAAACTCAGGAGGGTGGCTGTCAGATATTGGTGTTGCCCGCCCACATGGACCTCGACGTCGCCCCAGATGATCGGATACTTGAAGATGTGGCCTTTTCTTCGCCCCTGACCATATTCCTGGTCTACGTAGTCCATCTGCCGTGCTGCCTCCAGGGCGAAATGATATTCAATGTAGAAGTACGGCAGGAGAAAGGGTTTGCCCTTGAATCCGAACACTCTGATGACAACGCCCTGCGTCAGCTTAAAGGTGTCGCCAATTTCTTCTCGGACAAGATAATTCCTCATGTCTAGAGGAGGGCGCGTCGTTATGCCATTAAGGAGGGCTAGGGCAGCGCCCAAGAATTTGAAATTAAACTGGTAGTGCGATTCCCTCCTGTACAAGATATTGGTCCACTCGTAGACCGGCAGCTGCACGCCATCCTGGTCCTCGTCCTGGACTGGAACAGTATTCATCTTGTTATGCATGTGGAACAGGAACAACCATGCCAGGAACGAACAATGTCTGAATTCCGTGCTCCTTTCCTCCTTCAGCTCCACGAGGCTTGAATGAATTCCATAAGCGACCCAATCTGCCCAGTCGAAGAAGACTGGCCTCGTTCCCGATTTCGGGGCGTTGGGGTCGTAAAATTCCCCATGCAAGATGCACTCCGCGAGAGAAATCTGATACGGGTGGACCACTGCGTCAGTGCCGCAGCCTAAAACCCAGGCCAGCATGGCATAGATGGACTGGCTCTTGAAGCGCTCCTGAGGTATCGGCTGCGTCGGCCATTCTTTGGCTGGCAGTGGTTGTTGCAGCTGGGCGTTGAGGAAATTCCTCATTTTCTGGTTGTCGATGCATCTGTCTCTCTGTTCGCCCAAGCTGACCCTTCTGACAATGCAATTCCGGTCAGGCGAATGCCCTGGCGCGAAAGCCATCTGTACGCTCTCCTTGTAGAGGGAAAACAACACCTTCCCCTCGCGGTCGCAAACTTGCCGGGTGCTGGGCTTGTAGTATCTGGCGACGACCTCAACCAGCTCCGGGCAATGGTGAACTGGCGGGCACAGGAACCAGAACAGGTTCGAGTGGTATGATGCACCGAAAGGATGCGAGGCCGGGACCTTCTTCCACCATTCTTTCACAGTGAGTCGCAGCTGCGTAATGCTGTGCGAGTAGTCGTCGTCTCTGTATTCCCCCAGGCGGTCTACAGGCGGCGGAGGAGGATCTTTCTTCGCTGCGCTCTTCTTTTTCCTTTGCCCTTCTTTTCCTTCGGCAATTCGCTCTCAGGCGTGCTCGAAGCTGCCTGCTCCTGCGACTCACTCTGAGACGCGCTAGAAGCTGCCTGCACGGGGGCTTTTCCCTTTTCTGCGCCTGATTTCTTACCCATGGCGGTGAGATAATTTGAAATTTCAATTGCTCGCTGGTAAAATTCGGAATTTTATCTTCGTGGCGTAGCTCGAAATTCATCTGTTTTAACAATGATGGTAAAATGAGCGACTGGGCCCCTTTTATGGAGATAGGTGCAAAGGTGTCATTAATGGCGAGCGCTGGACTTAAAGCCCGGGTGCGCGAAGTGGGTGAGGAGCGCCGTTATTTTTCGTGGGCCGTGCGTAAAATCTCCATTGGGGAGCGCACCTCATCATTGATTGGCCCAACCTTCGTCCTTGTCTTTAATGCAATCTGTCTTGGAAACCGCGCAGTCATTCTCTTCCTTTTAAAACGTGCGCTTTGATGACGTCACCTGCCGCCACCTTGGCACGCGCCACGAGGTCCGTTATTTTTGAAATCGCGCTGGGGACAACGGTCGCTCGAAACTGGGGGCGATTCCTGGAATCGCTGAAAAGATGGGCGAACTTGAGCTTTTGGCGTCTTGGCGAGCGACCGGCGTCTTCTAGGAGTTAGAAATTTTTTCAACTTTATTTCCTCCCTTGTGTCTTCATCTCGCCGAGGGTCGCTCAAAAAATGAGCGACGACGAGCGTCGCCCGAAAAAACGGGCGACCGGGAGTCGCAAGGAAATGAGCGATGCGGGGAAATTGAAAATTTTTCATCTTTTTTGGCTTTGAAATGGGGGAATTAAAAGGTGAGTGACGAAAGGAGTCGCTCCAAAATGGAGCGAACTCCGGCGTCCAACACTTAGAATTTTCTTTTCCTTGCGCCTTGGATCCTGATGGCTATCGCTCAAAAATGTGAGCGACTCCCGGCGTCGCTCAAAAATTGAGCGATCGCGGGCAGCTCTCTCACACTTAAGAAATTCTTTAATGCCCTTTTCCTTCTGCCTCTTGGTGACCGAACTCGCGCCTCGACCGTGCGATTCCCGGAGTCGCTTGTATGAGTGAGCGATCTTGAGCATTTTCGACTTTTGGAGCGATCGTTGACTTCTCTCTTTCACTTCGGCACCTCCCAGGATCGCGAATTTTTCAAGGCGACATCCGTCGTCGCCGAGTTTTGGAGCGACAGCGGGCATGAGCCCTTGCCTTAGTCATTTTTTCTTGCTTTCGCCTCCCGAGGTCGCTGAATTTGGAGGGCGATTCCCGGAGTCGCTGAAAAATCGAGCGACGACGGGCTCCTAGGGAGTTAGACAAATTTTTTCCCTCTTCCCATTGGTTGAGCCGCCCTTAGCACATGGCTAGAGTTCGCTTGAAAACCTGCGCGATGATGGGCGTCGCTAGCCGGATTGGGCGAATCTCGGCATCTCCCTCTCCATGGACACTTAGTGAAATTTTTACAATTTCTTAATGCCCTCCATGATCCTTTCAGCCTAAGGAGCCTAGCAAACGTTGCTACCAGGCACTTCTTCTACACAAAACACTTGGCTCTTTTTTCCTTGGATTAAAGCAGGAAACTACCTCTATTGAAAGCAATATTTACATTCAGGAAAAGCAAACTTAAACTGCAGAAAAGAAAATATGTACAGGGAGAAACCTCTGGAACTTTTCAATGGTGATAGGCTTTCAGATGAAAGCCATTAACTGGAATCGGAAGGATATGACCCTCCATGTCTCTCAGCACAAAGGAGTTGAACTGGTTCACCCGGGCAACCTGAAAGGGGCCTTCCCAGAAGGCATCAAATTTGTCATGGTTGCCTGGTTTTGCCTTCAAGGCATCCCATTTCAGCACTAGATCGCCAATCTTGAAGACTCGGGCCGTAGTTCCTTTTGAGAACCAGTTCCGTGTGGTTTCGGTGTGCTTCATAAAAGCTTGATAAGCTTTTTCTCTTTCCTCTTCGAGTTGCAGCAACTGAGCCAGCCGGGCATCAACAGGGTCCATGTCACCCTTTTCATCCTCTAACAGCCAGAGCGCGGGCATCTCAATGTGGGTAGGCAAGACAACCTCCTTCCCGTAAACTAGCGCATATGGCGACGTCTTGATTGATTTCTTGAAGGAGATACGGTCTGCCCACAACGCTCGATCCAGGTACAGGTGCCACGACCTCTTGTTCCTCTCCAGAGTCTTCTTTATGATTTTCATCAGGTTCTTATTGGTAGACTCGGCTAGGCCGTTTCCCTGCGGGTAGTAGTTGGAGGACATCTTGTGATAGATCCCGTACTTGCTGGTGAACTCTGTGAGTACAGCTCCAGCGAAACCTGGCCCATTGTCTGTCACTATCGCTTCTGGGATCCCGAAGCGAGTGATTAAGCTTTCAAGGAAGCTGATGACTGTCTCTTGGTCGGCATGCTTGGTAGGTATCGCCTCAGCCCATCTGGTGAAGTAATCCGTGGCTGTAAGAATGAACTTATGCCCTGCCGATGAATTAGGCGATATGGTCCCGATGAAATCAAGGCCCCATTGCTGGAACGGAGCCTCAGCCTGGATCGGCTGGAGGGGCATAGGTGCATTCCTATTTCTGTCGGCGAACCTTTGACATTTCTCACATTTTTGGCAGACTGCATATGCATCTACGAAGAGGGTGGGCCAGTAATAGCCCGCTCTTATGATTTTTAAGGCCGTTGGCCTTCCTGAGTGATGTCCTCCCGACATTCCAGAATGGAATTCGCCTAGGACCTTCTGTTTATCGGATTCTTTGACGCATCGCAAGAGGATGTCGTCCACGTTCTTGAAATACAGCCCCTCGGGGCGCAGTACATACTTTAGAGCATTGAGCCTAAACCTCCTTTGTGAGGCAGTGAGCTGATCTGGACATCTCCCTGTGTTGAAGTACCACACTATATCATCGGTCCAGTCACTCTCCTCTGATAAGGAGTTGGCAAAGTTACCTTCCATCACTGGATTTTCCCACTGACAAGCAGACACCTCGGCGGCAGCACTTCTGGCTAACTCCTGGCATAGAGCCCGACCTCGGATTAGCTTGGTGGGTCGCACCTCTATGTCGAATTCTTGGATTTTAGCAATCCATCCCGCCCTCTTGTGACCCGGTTCCCCTTGAATGATAAAATTTCTGACATCGGGGTGTATCACAAAAATGGTAATCCGGCTCTGAGAGACAAAGTGCTTAAACTTCTTCAAGGATCTCATGACTGCATGCACTTGTCGCTCAATGAAATTGTATCTTTCTTCGTGCGGCTGGATTACTTGGCTCAAGAAGGCTATTGGTCGCTCTTCGCCGTCATCTCCTTTCTGGGTCAAGACTGCAGCGTAGCTCTCAGGTTCCCCAACTGCATACAGGATGAAATCTTTAGAGTAGTCTGGGTTTATCAACACGGGCGCCTAAGCAATCCTAGCCTTAATCTCTTCAAAGGCCTGCTTTCTCTCTTCAGTCCAGACAAACTCGGCATCCTTTTTTAAGAGTTCGGCCATAGGTTTGATGACTTGAGCGAAATCAGGCACGAACTTCCTCACGAAGTTGATTTGGCCGAAGAAGGACTGGAGCCCTTTCTTGTCCACTGGGATGGAGAGTTCCATGAGAGCTTCTGCTCTATCAGGATCAACTGCTAGCCCTTTCTCGGAAATGACATGACCTAACAGCTTCCCTTCCTTGACCGCGAAGACCGATTTCTTGGGATTGATGGATATGCCGAACTCCCGGCACCTTTCAAATACTTGTTCCAGATGAGAGGTGTGTTCTTCCCTCTTGTGGGAAAACACGGTCATGTCATCTAAATAAATGACAATGATTTTATTTAGCAGCTCCCGGAATGCAAGGTCCATGGCCCTCTGGAATGTGGCCCCAACGTTGGATAAGCCGAAGGGCATGCGCTGATAGGCGAACGTTCCCCATTTGGTGGTGAACGCCGTCTTGTGTTGGTCCTCGTCCTTCACCCAGATCTGGTTGTAGCCAGAAAATCCGTCTAGGAGAGAGAATCGTTGAGCTCCTGCGACCACATGGAGAATTTGGTCGATTTGTGGGAGCGGATAGTGATCCTTGAGGGAGGCCTTATTCAAATTGCGGAAGTCGACACAAAGGCGGATATCCCCGTTCTTCTTTCCGACCGGGACCAGATTGGCAACCCAAGAAGAATGCTTGATAGGATAGATGATTTTTGCCTCCAGCATCTTCAGAAGTTCGACTCTCATCATAGCCTCTATCTTTGGGTTAACCGCTCTTTGCTTCTGTCTAAAGGGCTTAACCCCTTCTTCTAGTTCTATGGTGTGTTGTATAATCTCTCTGTCATACCCCTTTAGGTCCTGATAACACCAAGCTACAATATCCGGGTACTCTATGCACAAAGCCCGAATCTTCTCCAGCTCCTTTGGGGTGCAGTCTGTTCCAACTTTGATCACCTTTCCTGGTTCAAGTTCCAGATCTCTGTATTGCTTGGAGTCAACCTTGATCCTGTGAGATATAGCTCTATCATTTTGATCAAACAGGCTTTCAAGGGTAATGAGTCCCTTAGGGACATGGTTATTCTTCAACTGTATCAACCCCTCATACTGCTCGTCATCAGGGTCTCTACCTTCGATTGAACTTGCTTCATGGATTAAAAAATTGATGATCTGCTCATCAGAATCGAACACCTGCCAGTGGGTGTCCTTATCAGGCACAGAAGGCCTGTAAATAGTACGAACCGGCTTCGGCTTCTGCATAGTGTCATCAGCCGGAACGTACCTGGCTCCAACAGACGCCAAGATGTCAGCATGTTTATTCTTCTCTCGGGAGATAGCTTTGACATTCAGGGAGTCGAATGACTCCATCAGGTCCCAGACACGGTTGCGGTACGCCTTGAGGTAATGCTTCTTGGAGGAGCACTTGTTTGTTATCTGCTTGCACACTAGCTCCGAATCTCCAAAGATCTGCAACTGCTTGATCCCCAGTCTCTTCGCTTTCCTCAAGCCTAAGCACAAGGCTTCATACTCGGCTGCATTATTTGTGCAACTCCAGGCCAGCCTGTAGCAGTAATCCTTTTGTATTCCAGATGGCGAGACTAGAAGGACCCCTGCCCCGACGCCGTTCTTGCATCGGGCGCCGTCAAAGTATAGCTTCCACAGCTCATTGGGGGCAGGGCCTATTTCTTCTTTCGCTGTCTCCTTCGGCTTCTCGGGCTGGGTGATGGAGTAACAGCCTATGTCTGATTCAATCATGGCGTTGAAATCCAGCAAGGAGAACTCGTCCTCCACTTGTAGCTGCTCTATGGCCTCTTCCACCAGGTCCACTTCTGCCAACTCCTCGGTCATCAGATGGACCGTTTCATTCTGCTGCCCTTCCTCGGGTATCTGCTCAACTAGGAAAGTGGATGGTTTGTCATTGTATATTTTCACTTTCCTCCCTTTGAAAGGGACTTCCATGTGTGAGTAGTCCAGAGACAAGTATCCGCCGAGCTTGGCGGTAAACTCCCTCGAGAGGCACATGCCGAAGTAGGGCTCCAAGTCCACGACCACAACCTCTTGGATCACCACGATCTCGGGCGCTTTGTGCAACTGGATAGGAATGTCTTTGATGACACCCACCGTTTTCACAGGAGTGCCATCTAGCTGCAAGACGCCTTGACTGCTCCGCGTATATTCCATGCCGATTTCTTCACAGACAGCCCTTGGCATGACAATGGTTGAGGCGCCGGAGTCAATCATGCAGTTGTGTACCACATGCCCCTCCATCCGCAGAGACAGGTAGAAAGGCGGTGGTCTGTTCTTTCCGGTGATTGAAGTTGTCAGGGGCTGAGCTAACACGGGCTGTGGTGGCTTTCCTCCTTTAACGGTCTTCAGTGACTCTTGCAACAGGTCCACCTGACCAGGGAGCTGAAGGGCATCATACATGCTGATCTTCGCCGGGGTCTTCTTGAGCTCGTCAACAATGTTGTAGGCCGAAGTAGATGGGCCCTCAGTTTCTTTCACTGGCTCATACTTGGTGCGGTACTGCTGCGTTGCCTCAACCCTTTGCCGCTTTGTCAACGACGGGTACTTGAGCTTTTCTCGAGCTTGCTCTTTGGTTTCGGCCGGAGGTTGAGTCACAGGAGCCTTGGCTGGTGGCGCCTTCTCTTTGGCGGGTGGAGGCAATGGTGCTTTATCAGGAGCTTCCGCGGCAGGTTGCACCTTTTCTCTTCTGGTGTACACCTTCAAAGGCTGCATCTGGGCCGCATCCGCCTCAATGGGCTTCTTTCCACTCCTGGTCAGAATTGACACAGGATCCTCTTCTGAGACCGCAAAGTTGCGCTCTTCTTCCCGAATCATGTTAACTTGCTCCTCCGGGTTGCTGCTTGCAAGAGTTTGGACATAATGTTGATGCAGCATGCAGGTAGCTTCTCCGTGAGGGTCATTGCATGTAGAGCACCAGTGCACATTGTCTGGAGTGCTCGGTCCCGCATTGTTAGCAGCATTTCTAGCCGGAGGCCTATTGGCCTGAGGTACTTGATCTCTTGTCAGCGCGGGAGGAGGATATGGCCTCCTAGGAATAAATTCCTGTTGGGCCTGCTTTTTCTTCATCACGGCCATGTCGTTGGACAATGTTCGGCAGACGGAAGTAAGCGACTCTACTTGTTGCAGAATCTTGGACTGCACATCAATATCGGGTTGTGTTGACTGGGCAGGCGGAGGCAATGGTGCCAACGGCGGTGGTGGAGGCAATGTCGGGTATTGTGGAGGAGCGGGAAGTGCTGGATATTGCGGGGTAGATGGGAGCTGAGGTGCCGGTGGCGTGGGAAAATGCACTTGAGGAGGACCAAATTGAGACACAACTGGTGCGGGATTCCATGGTGGATTGTGATATGAAGAAGACGTTTGAGCAGACGCCGGTGGATATTGTGATTGAGGGAAATCTGGGTAGATCGGCGGCTGCATCTTGTGCGGAAGTCTACCTATGGCAATCATATCTAGCTCTGCCCTCTGAGCTACCTCATACAACTCGGGGAAAGTGTTAACGCGGGCCAACTTGATGACCAAACTGATGTCCGAGTTAAACGCTCTGACGTAGTAGTGGGCAGCTTGTCCATCGGTGGGACGTAGCTCAATGGGCACTCTTTTCCAGGACCGCGCAAACCTCACATTGAAGTCTGATATCTCCTCTTGCGGATGTCGTTGAATGGTTTGAAACTGGTGCAGCAACGAGGACGGATCTGCGGATTCATTGAACCCTTTGACTAGCTGTCCGGCCAGTTGGGCCCATCCGGTAATAGTGTCGTTCGGCAAGGATCTGTACCAGTATAGGAGCTTCCCTCGCAGAGAGAGAGCCAACAACCGGGTCTTGACACTTTCATTTGTGATGGCATGCAGCGCAGCTAGAGCTAAGATATCCTGGATATGTTCATAGGCCGTCTTCCCAGTTCCATCATATGTGGGAAGGGCCTTTAAAGCAGCAGCTGGAACAACATCTTGCCCAGCTAGATTGAGGGGTCCAGTGGAGTCAACGGCTGGGAATAGCTCAGGAGCATTTGGCTGAGGATTTGCCATGTCTGCGTCTTGATCGAGCTGATCAGGATCGTGGTAGTCTTCAGTGCTCTCTGAAGTTGTTTCTAGCTCTTCGGCTTCAGCTTCCTGCTCCAAAGCTTCGTCTTGGTGGGCTTGATAATCAATCAGCCTCGGGTGCTCTCCAGCAGCGTTGATGTCAAGCTCATAAAACTCAGGCACCTCCTGTCCTGCGTTCCTAGCTCTCCATCTTGTATGCATGAAGGAGCTTTTGATATTGGACCAGTCTTCGAGACTCAGAGAATATTCAGGTTCAGCAGAGTCGCCAGGTGTTCAGATTTGACAGCACTGAAGCGAACACCGATGCTTCAATACCGCTTATGGGGTGGGACACTCGTGTCCCACCGGGCGTGCCAGAGAAACTGTTGGTTACGAATCTGCCACTTAGGAAAGGATTTTAATCTTTTGCGCCCTAGATTCGCCTAGCAGATTGAAAGGCCGGAAGGAAGGGATGCCTTCCGTGCCAATCTCCGGAGAAGGCCGGCTCCTATACTACACTACTTTGATTTTTAGATAAGGGAACAGGAAAGAGATTATAAAATGCAGAAAGAAATGTAAATATCATGTGTTTCGGGTGGGAAAGAACAAGCAACACGATTACTAGCTAGTACACAAACCAACAACAATCAAAACAAGGCATGTAACAGAAACTGTTACTGCAATTCTTTCCTATGTATCCTTTAGTTTCGTATTCCAGATTCAATTAAATGCCAATGCTGTGATCCAGGATTCAGAATGACAGCAATCAGAAAAATAAATGAACATGAGGCAGAAATACTAGCAAAAGGCAGCATAAAAGAAAGAGACAAGTAACAGAGCCAAGGATGCTTTTGTATTGGAAGCAAATGTCTGATACAACAGAGCTCTCTAGCAATATGTTCCCCCCCTTTTACAATGAAGTTCATCTGCTATTTATAGCAGGAATTTCCCCCAAAATTACAATTATGCACGGAACTCAAGACCTGCCAAAAGCGGCAAAAGCTGCTAAAAGTTGTTAGAATTAGACCTCTTGTTGACCGTGAGTGTACTTGTAGCAATATGGCTCTCCTGGAAATCCGTACGGGTCCGGGCAGATATGGTGGGTGAGAAAGTCGGGTCCGGATGAATGCGGTAGGTTGAGTACAATTTGCCTCTACAGACACCATCAATGTTCACCTACTCCACACCTTTGAGGTAGACCTTCTGTCACATCCTGACAGGCGTGAATCCCGAAATCTGCACGTGCTTGGCCCAGGTCTGAAGTTCGCTGATGAAAGGGGGACTGACCAAAGTCGCCCGCTGAAGAGAGCGACCTCGGGAGTCGCTCCAGGATGGAGCGAACTCGGGAGACACCCTGACTTAGAAATTTCGGCAACTTGGTTCTTCTTTCTGACTTGGGGGAGAGGCGACGGCGGTCGCTGGAAAAAGGCAGCGACGACGGGCGGCGCTCGAAAAATGAGCGACCGACGTCGGTCGCTCCCTTGATGCCTTAGCCAAATTTTGAGCCTCCTTGCTTGCTGTCGCTGAAAAAGGGCAGCGACGCCCGACGTCGCTCCAAAACGGAGCGACGACGGACGGCGCTGGCGAAACTGGGCGACGGTGGGAGGCGCTGGCGACCTTGAGCGACGACGGGAGTCTCCACACTTAGAATAATTTTCCATCTTCTCCTTTTCTTCCTCCGCCCATGGTCGCTCGAAAAGGGGAGCGACGACGGGAGTCGCTCCAAAATGGAGCGACGACGGGAGTCGCTCCCAAGCCAACACTTAGAGAATTTTGCATTTTTTGTCCCTCCACCGAGTTTCGCTCAGAAAGTGGAGCGACTCCCGGAATCGCTCCAAAATGGAGCGACCACGGGAGTGCCCAACACTTAGAATTTTTTGGGCTTTTCACCAAGCTTGCCCAAACTGCTGGAAATCTTGAAACACAAAGCTGAAAACAGAAAAACTGAAAAGATAGAAACTGGAAACTGCATGAGAGAAGCTGGAAAGGAAGGAAGGAGGGAGGGAGGCAGCAGCAATTTTTCAGATTTTTCAGAATTTGTACCCCTTTGCAAAATGTGGCAACAAGAACTTTTATCATTATAAGGCTGCTTGTATAAATTGTACAATGAGCTAAGACACAATTAAGAGGAAATCAGACAACAAATATGAGTCAATAATTTAAAAATGCTTACCTGCTACGACGTTCGTATATGAATATATATCCCTAGCATTTAATTGCATGCACCATTCCACTCAAGCATAAACATCATCACCGCCACCTTGAACCAATAATGTAATACATGATTGGATTTTTAGGAAGGCTAGTGCATAATTTTAATCAGTATTCTCACCAGAAATAATTTTGAAAACAAGCCATTTAATTCTGGTTTGAGCTTCCCAAATAAGATGATTTTTACTGTTCACTTTCACAAAATGCATGGCATAATGGAATGTGACTTCAACTATAAAGATAAGGTAAAGTTGGATTTTTAGGTTCCAACCTATCCAAAATGTGTAATTGGCATGTTACATTACTTGAGTTTCGTACCTCTTTGGATTTTGCCCCTTTGACCAAGCTCGTGCTAAATTGAACCTTGCCTATCTGTGTATATTTTTGAGTAATACTTCTTATACACATCCTCCGTGGGGATTGAACCCGGGTCACATCACTGTTAATGCAAGTCCTTGATATATTACATAATGCTTCATTGATTCTTGCTTTATCACGTTGATTTCTTAAGTTGAGAAAGACTGTTTATGCACAGTAAAATTCCATGAGAAGTGACAGATTTGCTGACCTGATTGGAAATTAGAGATTAATTTTTGCCCTCTCCTATTGATCCTCTTTCCAAAATAGAGATTTCTTCTTCCTAGTATTGAAACAATAATATGCCTCATACATTCTGTTTGACATCCAAAATGTAATCATGTAACACATTTCATTTTTATATTTATTACCTTAAACACACATTGCAGTAGTCCTAAGAATGTGAATGCCTGCTAATAAGTGCCCATGAATTGGTGTGCAGTCTATTACTGGACAAAGGTCTTTTGCAGAGGTTCTATTTGGAGCATCTCAAAGTGGTTTGTCTGAAGCAGTAGTTGCAAGGGGGGTGTCTCTTTACAAAGTAATGTTTAAATAATATTCTTTTTATCATCAGAGAAATTCTACTTTACATTACGGTTCTTTAATTTCCTGTTCTACTGGTATTATCAGGTTATTGACTCCTGATATTCTGTTTTTGTGAAATTGCAGATGATTCGATTAATAACCTTAAGTATGAGTGGCCATGCCTACTTAAGTTTTATGGGCAATGAATTTGGTCACCCTGGCGTATGTTGTTTTCTTCTATTCTGTTGTTCTGATGCTAATTTTTATTTATCTTTCAGCTGTGAATTGAGATTTTGCCATGATTTTGCAGAAAATTGAGTTCCCGAGCCACAGGAATAATAACTCATTTGACTCTGCTTATCGCCAATGGAATCTCCTTAAGGATGGAGGATTACATAACCAGCTGCTTTTGTTCGATCAGGTATAATTCTTTGATTAGGTATAACCATACATAGAGCTTGTTCTAGCTTCTTTTGATGAATGACTGTGTTACGAAGGTATCAGGCAATGACTTAAGTGGGAAATTATCAAAGTTCAGCAAGAATATGTTTAATGTTTTAATGTTGGTTCTTCAAGCTTCAAATCCCTAGTCATTATTTCTTGGAAAGACACTTGGGAGAGCTTCTGTTTCTAAATCTAAACTATGAGTCAAGATGACGAGGAGAAATAAGTAACTCTAAGGGCTTCCATGCCTGTTTTTTATCAGTTATATCCATGTTTATCCAGAAAATCTAAAAGAGTTCTTCCCTCTTATTGAACTTTTTGCTGTACCTGCAAAAGATGAGGATTAATTTTTCTTGTTTAGAAATTTATAGAGGAATGTGATCCTGCAGACAGTGCGTCAAGTAGGAAACATTTATATGATAATGACTCTGGACATAATTAATAATCCTTATTTTGGTAATGCAGTGACTTGTGATTCATTCCTGTTTTCTCTTTAGCCTGGTCATGTATGGCATGCTTTTATCAGTCACTTTGATCACCGTTTCATTATTTCTAGATATTCGTGTCTTTTTTCAGGAAGGCTCCTATAGAAAATACTAGACATCAAAGACATTTAGTGACATTCAGAAAATCCAAGAAGGGTTATTCTTGAATTGCTGAAAAATCATCTTTTTTCTAAGTGAGTTAAATGTGCTTCACCTAATCTGCAGTGTTGGAGGTATTACATGATTTGGTACCTTGCAATAATGTTGCAAGCACCATGTAAATAATTTAGTCTAGGGTGTCTTTAATATTTGAGTCTATAGTAGTTTTAATGTTACTAAGTGTGAGTTATGTAAATAAGTAGGTATGAGTTTTGATTAATCATGAGTCTTTGTCTTTATGTAAATATTTGAGATTTATTATTATGTATTTGAGAAATATGAAGAGTTAGATCTCCCGTGAGTATGAGGAGATGAAGAGTTTATTTAAGTGCAAAGGTCAAGAGTCTTGAGAATATGAAGAGTCTCATGTGTATATATTGAAGACAAAGTTTTGTAATGGAGCATCGAATAGGCATTGCATTTATGTATTGCTTATAGTAGATTTATCATAATATTCAGTGAGTTATTTTGCATTCTTGTTATGGAATGAATGTATGAATATGTGAGATTATTTGATATTGAGATCCTGTGGAAATAGTGTTGGATTGCTAACAGTGGTATCAGAACTATGGTGGAGAGAAGACTGAGCTACATTTGAAGTGCTTAGGAGAAAGAGATACTGTGAGAAAGAGATAGTGTTTGTAAGCAGTTGAGGAGGAGAAACGTTGAATGAGTGACAACTACTTTATATCGGAGAGAGGAAGCAATATCCAGAGTTTAAGCACCCAAGAGAAGTCATCCAAGCCTGTAGAGAACCCAAGAGAGGGCGTGTCGAGAGGAGGGCCTTAGAAAAGCTGAGCAGGAGTCGAATGTAGGCTGGAAAGAAAAGTGTATCCAAAGAGAGAGCACATACGTTGATTCGGAGAATGTACAAGAGAAGAACAAAGAGCGCTAGCTTGGAGAGAACATCTGGAGAAACACAGGTCCATGTCCAAAGAACAAAGAGAGCATATGTTGAAGAACATCTGGTGAGTGCAGAGCGAAGCGGCTGATCTGAGAGAGAAACGCAGGTTCACGGAGAGCACAAAAAGAAACACTGGTTTGAGAGCACCTGAGAAGAAATCGTTTGGAACGCAGACGTTGGTACAGTCAAGACAAAACGTATGCAGAAGAGAGGCATAACATTCGAAGTAGACGGTGCTAGAAACGGGAATATTGCAAAGTTTCAAAGGTATTAAATATTTTCCTTGCATAATTATTCGCCTGCGCATGCAAATAGTAAAGCTGGAAAAGTTATAAGGTTTTAAAGGGAAAGTTATTTGAGGGAATTAATTTTGGGAAAGATAGAGAATTAAATTGGAGAAGATTGATATTTGAATGAAAGATATTAGTTGAAGAAATTTTTTTTAAGGAAATTTATTGGGAGTTATAAGAAGAATTTAATAAATATTTGAGAATATTATTGTTAAGAGATTAAAGAATAATTATTAATTATTGAAGAGTGAAGTGTAAAATTGAAGAAGAATGAATTGCCAAGAGTTATAAGAAGAAATTGAAGATAATAAATATTTGAGAATAAATATGTGAAGAAGAAAGATTATTGATTATTGATAATATTAAGAAGGAAGAATAATTGGTGTAACAATTATAATTGCAGGAGTTATAAGAAGAAATTAATATATTTGAAGAATATTAAATTAAAAGAAAATTAATATATTAAGTGAAGAATAAATATTTTGAAGAAGAAAGATTATATTAAATTGAAGATTGAAAGAAGAATTATATTGAAGTTGGAAGAAAAGAAGAATATTTAGAAGATTAAAGTGAACGCATTATTATTGATTGAAGAAATTTGAAGATTGAAGGAAAAAGACTTCAATATTAAAGATTGAAGAAGAAATATTGTTTAGTGAAGAGAAGAAGAATATTGAAGAATTGAAGAAGATTGAAGAGAAGAGAATTTTTTTTTGAATAGGTTATTGTTGGTTACGAATCTGCCACTTAGGAAAGGATTTTAATCTTTTGCGCCCTAGATTCGCCCAACAGATTGAAAGGCCGGAAGGAAGGGATGCCTTCCGTGCCAATCTCCGGAGAAGGCCGACTTCCTATACTAATCTAGTTTTTGGGGGTTTTAGATAAGAGTGCTGGAAAGAGATAAATGTGCAGAAAGAAATGAAAATATCATTTGTTTCAGGTGGGGAAGAACAAGCAACACGATTACAAATTTGCATCCAAACCAACAACAATCAAAACAAAGCATGTAACAAAAATTGCAGCTGTTATTCTATCCTATGTATCCTTCTGATTAGTATTCCAGATCCAAATAATCACCAATGCTCAAATCCAGAATTCAGAATTCAAATAGACAGAAATATAAATGGACATGAAGCAGAAATACTAGCAGAAGGCAGCATACAAGATAGAGACAAGAAGCAGAGCCAAGGATGCTTTGTATTAATTAGAAGGTGATCCGTCACAGCAGAGTTCTCTAGCAATATGTTCCCCCCTTTTACAATGAAATAAACTGCCTTTTATAGCAGGAATTTCCCCCCAAAATACAATCATGCATGGATCCCAAGGACCAGAAAAAGCTGTAAAAAGTTGCCTGGATGAGACCCCTGTCGGCTGTACTTGTACTTGAGATATGGTCATTCTGAAAACTGTACATCCTCGGACAGGTCTGTTGGGCGGGAAAGCCAGGTTCAGTTGAATGCGGTAGTTTGTTCTTCAATGCTCATCTACCCTGTACCTTGGCAGCACACAATCTGTCACTTCTTGACAAGCATAAATCTCGAAACTTGTGCGGTTTGCAAATGTATGGGGGGGGCTGACCAAAGTCGCTGGAAAACAGCAGCGACGACGGGCGGCACTCAAGAATTGAGCGACGACGGGCGGCGCTCTCTTTCATGCCTTAGTCAAATTTTAGTGTCTCTCTGCTAGTCGTCGCTGAAAAATGATAGCGACGCCCGACGTCGCCCGAAATCGGAGCGACAGCGGGAGGCGCGGGCAATCTGGAGCGACGGCGGGAGGCTCCACACTTAGACATTTTTTCATCACTTTTCTCATCCGCCGACGGTCGCTCAAAAAGGGGCGCGACAATGGGCGGCGCGCCCAAAATGGCATGACGTCGGGCGGCCGCGCCTTTTCAAACATTTAGACAAAGTTTTGCTTTCTCTCGCCTGCCGGGTTTCGCTTGACAAGGGGGTGCGACGACGGGCGGCGCTCCAAAATGGAGCGACGTCGGGAGTCGCTAACTTTTTTACACTTAGTCAAAATCTGCATTTCACACCTTCAGCTGACTTTCGCTCCAAAAACGAGCACCGGCGGGTGTCGCTCCAAAAAGGGAGCGACAGCGGGAGGGCCTAGACTTAGCCAAATTTTGGCACTTTTTCAAAATGAAACACTTGAGAGAAAAGAATGAAAACAGAAAAATGATTGATACCAAACATGGAACTGCATGAGGGAAACTGAAAGAGAGAAAAGAGGGAGACAACAACAATTTCTTTAAATTTTCAGAAATTTTACCCCTTTACAAAATGTGACAACATTCCTGGCGGCTCGCGGGGTATCGAGCTTGCCTCGATGCAAGGACCCATGCCTTCATCCTTTGGGCACAGAGTCATCTCCGGTCCCTGCTTCTTCTTGCTGCTGTTGTTGCTTTTGCTGAATCCCTTTCTGAACCTCTTCTTCGTTGTACTCTTCGGATTTTCTCTCTGAATCTTCCTCAGCGATCTCTTCTTCAGTGCCCTCCTGCTCTGACTCCTCGGACGACTCTTCTTCTGCTTCTGGGTCGTGCTCTAGATTAACGCCTGTAGAACCGAGGCGGCCTTGGATTGCGTCGAGTGAGACTTGGACCTGATCCCAGGCCTTCTTTGAGAAGAGCTCCATGCTGCAAATGTTGCTCACCAAATATTCTAAGGTCTCAATTCTGAGCGCATCGATTTGTTCAGACTTCTGGCTTAGGTCTAAAAGGCAGGAGCGAATCATGCAAAACCTGGAGGTGAGCGACGTCACCTGTGCTTCTTGAATTGGGTCCTCCCACCCATCGATGTCCGAGGTGTCCTCGCCAAAGGCGTCCCATGCTGGCTTCAATTCTTCCTTTGTGAGGGGGTTGCCATTGCTATCTGTGAAGCTCGGGAATCCGAGCGAGGTAAGAGTCAGGAAGATGTCCAGGCAAATATCTTTCTCCTTATCCAACATATCGAGCAATGCTCGAGCCCTCTGAATCTTCTTGAACCTTTCAAAGAATGTATGCAAGGTCGCCCTTGCAGTTGCCTAGTCACAGACAACAGAATCTGTAGGGGAAATTCGGAGGTTTCGGCGCTCAAGGGCCACAGCCTTGACAGCTGGATCGAGCCAGCGGTTTGCTTCTTGCTCTGCCTCCTCCACCACGGGCTTACCCCGGGCGAATAGTTCTTTACTTAGGATAGTGAACGCAAGGACTGAAAGTGATTTAATGGCTTGGGGCTTGAAATTTTTCAACAATCGAGTGCGGATTTCCTTGATGCGGTCTTTGGAGAATGTCTCCACCTGTACAACCCTTTCCTCCAGCTGTTGCTGAACTTGTTGAAGCTGACCTTGGAGTGCAACTATCTGAGCCTGTGCCTCCTCTTTCTCTTTGGCCAGTTGGTCTACGACCGCCTTGTGATCTGCTGCTTCTTTCTGTGAGGCCGTGAGTTGCTCTTTTAATTTCTGGGCCTCAGTTTTGGCAAACTCTAACTGCGCACGCAGCTTTGCCAGATCTTCCTCTAGATTTCTCTTTGCGTTCTCGATCTCGTAGAGGCGCTGCTTCGTCTCTTGCTGCTTGATCAACAGCGTGTCAGCCCTCCGACGGATTCCGCCTATCTCATATTCCTCGACGATATCATCAAAGCTCTTATCCTTGCTCTGGTAATCATAATCGTCGTCAGTCATGTCCTTGATAGGCTTTTTGACTTTAGGGACCCTTTTCTCCGTATGAATTATCCTCTTATCCAGGTCGAACCTGGTGCGCTTCTCCGCAACGGCGATCTCTTCTCCCCTCCTCTTCCTGACTCCCTGAAGGAAAGTGAGAGAGCCCTGGGATGCCTTGGCTGCCAAGGGCTGATCATCTGCGGCCTGCAGCTGTCTCTCCGCCAGCTCCAGTCCTTCGTACAGGGGGTACGCCAAAGATAGGTCTTGCTGCGGCATTTTCTGGGCGAACAGGGAAGTGGGGGCCGCGCTAGGAAATTCAGCCGCTTTCAAAGGCGACTGGGCTTGGGAAATGGTGGGCGGCTCCTGAGGGGGTGGAGAGGGGTTTTCAGGATATGCAGCCGCGGGAGATGTAGTGTGAGGAGATGAAGGGGTTTCTTCAACGACGCCGACCAAATGTGAAAGACCTAGGGTTTGAATGGCGTTAGGGTCTTGGGCGAAATGGCCAAACGTTTGCGGGGAAGCAGGGGGCTGAGTGATGGGAGACTGAGAGGAAGCGGCGGCAATGGGCTCGGCAGATGGAGAGGAAGGTGCGGCGGGTAAAACCTCAGAAGACTTTTGTGAGAGGGGAGGAGACGTACCTGCGTGCTCAGAATGAGCTGGCGTCTTGATAACTTGTGTCGCCCAAGTTTCTGCCTCCTTCTGGGTTCTCCTCGGGAACAGTTATGATCTCCTGGGCAGCTACTCTTTTCTGCGGGGTTGGCCCGGTCTGCTACGCAGTTTATTTTTTGCAGGCGTCGACCTCTTCTTTGTCGTTTCAGACCTTTTCCTCTTCTTTTCTTTAGGTGCGGCTGTTTTTTCTTTTTCAGTGGCCGTGGTTGAGGCTGGGGCGGTTGATGCAACACCGGAAACCGTAAACCTGAACTTAGGATTTGCCTTTGATGGTTTCGAGCTCTCCTTTGCCCCTTGAGTGGACTTTTCGGGTTCTTGTTCGGACTGCTGCGACTTCTCAGGAGTTGAGTGCAACATGGGGCCTACTCCTTGGCTGCTTTGTACTCCAACGCTTGAAGTCTCTTGCACTTTTGATTTTTGTTGAGGTGGGGTCCCCTTTTTATGCTTGGGACGGACGCCTCGGGGCACGATGTCCTTGAAGACAAGTGGCTTCCACGTGGCGACGTATTTATCATACAGGTCAGAAAAAACATGATCATTGGCCAGCCGCTTTTCTGACTTGTCTTTTCCTGTATGGCACCTCATTATCCAACACTGCGCTATTTTTTCATCCTTCCAGCCCAGCGGTTTTACTTTTGACAGCATTTTTTTGTAGCCAGCGGAGTCTATCCTGTGGTCTTTATTGTGCTCGGGATCGTACTCCACCTCTATGCAATAGAACTCGTGCCACGGCGGGAGTGATTGCATTCTTTCAATATGCCACTCCAGGGCTCTCCCGCTCGGGTTCTCCCTTTCTTTCATTATTTCTGGTCGCGGGCAGGAGTGCACAAATTTCTGTATCGCCCCGATCGGATCGTACTTCCAGCGCTGAGGAAGCTCCACCAAGCCAAAACTCAGGAGAGTGGCTGCCAGATACTGGTGTTGGCCGCACACATCGACCTTGACGTCGCCCCAGACGAGCGGATAATTGAAAATGCGGCCTTTTCTTCGCCCCTGACCATATTCTTTTTCGACGTAGTCCATCTGCCGCGCCGCCTCCAGGGCGAACTGATATTCGGTGCAAAAGTACGGCAGGAGGAAGGGCTTGCCTGTGAATCCGAACACCCTGATGACAATGCCCTGCGTCAGCTTAAAGACGTCGCCAATTTCTCCTTCGACCAAATAATTCCTCATGTCCAGCGGAGGGCGCGTGGTTACGCCATTTATGAGGGCTAGGGCAGCGCCCAAGAATTTAAAATTAAATTCATAATGAGACTCCCTCCGGTACAAGATAGTTGTCCACTCGTAGACCGGCAACTGGATGCCATTTTCATCCCGCCTCTGGACTGGAACAGTGTTCATTTGGTGATACATATGGAACAGGAACAACCATGCCAAAAATGAATAGTGCCTAGACTTTGTGGTCCTATTCTCCTTCAGGTCCATGAGGTTCGAATGAATTGCATAGGCGACCCAACTTGCCCAGTCGAAGAAGACTGGTTTTACTCCTGTTTTCGGGGCGTTGGGGTCGTAAAATTCCCCATGTAGGATGCACTCCGCGAGAGAAATTTGATACGGGTGCACCACTGCGTCAGTGCCGCAGCCCAACACCCAGGCGAGCATGGAGTAGATGTACTGGCTTTTAAAGTGCTCCCGAGGTATCGGCTGCGTCGGCCATTTGCCGGCTGGCAGAGGTCATTGCAGCTGGGAGTTGAGGAAATTCCTCATTTTCTGGCTATCAACGCAACGGCCGCTCTGTTCGCCTAAGCTGATATTTCTGACAATGCATTCTCGGTTTGGCGGGTGCCCTGGCGCGAAGGCCATCTGCACGCCCTCCTTGTAGAGGGAAAACAACACCTTTCCCTCGCAGTCGCGAACCTGCCGGGTGTTGGGTTTGTAGTGTTTAGCAATGGCTTCGACCAGCTCCGGGCAGTGGTGAACTGGTGGGCACAGGAACCAGTACAGGTTCGAACGATATGGTGCGCCGAAAGGATGCCAAGCCGGGACCTTATGCCACCATTGTTTCACGGTGAGGCGCAGCTGCGTGATGCTATGTGAGTAATCGTCGTCCCGGTAGCCCCCCAGGCGGTCCTCAGGAGGTGGAGGAGGGCCCTTGGTCCTTTTCTTTCCTTTGCCTTTCCTCTCCTTCGGCAATTCACTTTCAGGCGAGTCGGAAGCTGCCTGTTCTCGTGACTCACTCTGAGAAGCGCTGGAGGCTGCTTGCATGAGGGCTTTACCCTTTTCTGCGCCTGTCCCTTTTTCCATGGCGATGAAAAAAATTTGAAATTCAATTGGTGCTGGAGTAATTCTGAAATTTTTTATCCTTGGCACAACTCGGAACTTGACTGAATTTTACTGAGAGTGAAATGGGCGAATGGGCTCCTTTTTATGAATACCAGTGAAAAGTTGGCATTAATGGCGCATGGAGGAATTAAAGCCAAGGTGCGCTAAGTGGGTGGAGAGCGCCGTTATTTTTTGTGGGCCGTGCATAACTCATCTTTGATTGGCCCGACATTCGTCCTTTTTCTTTAATGAAATCTGCGTTGGAGAACGCGCAGTCACTTTTTCCTTTTAAAACGTGCACCTTGTGAACCCTGGAATAGCCCTGGAGATTACGCATGTTAGATGCCTAGTTTTAATTTTTGTTAGTTTTCTGTATTGAGTGCTATTTGATTCGACGTACAGTTAAGTTATCGTGTTGTTAGTTCATCACCCCTGTTCTATCTGGCCTGTGGCCATATTTCCCATTCCTTTCAGTCATTTAATCTCTTTCTTGTTCTCTATCCTCAAATCCCCCCTAGTTAGAATAGCAAGGGAACCAGCCCATCTTTGGAGATTGGCACGGGAGGCATTTCTTCCTCTCGGCCTTTCAATGTTGGCTGGGTCTAGGGTGCATGAATGATACACTTCATACGTAAGGCAGATCTCTGACCAACAGAAAGTCTCTTTGAATTTTATCCATTTCTGTTGCAATACCTGTTGGCAGTCTTGAAAGTGACATCATATAAATAGGAATGTATTGTAAAGTAGTCTTTATGAGTTGTAGCCTTCCAGCCATGGTTAAGAACCTACCTTTCCAACCTGCCAAGCAAGCTTTCATTCTATCCAAAAAAGAGATCCAAATCTCCTTTTTATTCCCTTTATCAGACAAAAGAATACCCAAGTAGGTTGATGGAAAATTTTCAATTTTGAACCCTAAAATATTCACAATAATTTGTTGTAAATCTAGGGCAGTATTAATGAAAAAGATCTTAGATTTTGAAGTATTTACCAACTGTCCAATAGCCTTCTCATAACATGATAATATTGATTTGAACTCCATGGCCTCATTGACTGAGGGATGGCCCAAAAGAAAAGTATCATCAACAAATTGGAGATGGGATTTGAAGGGACTATTTTTTGCAACTTGAATATCCTTGATTTTTCCTTCAATTTTTGCCTTTGAAAAGGCTCTCCCTAATGCTTCTGCCAGAATAATGAATAGATAAGGAGAAAGAGGATCACCTTGACGAAGTCCACAAGATGACTTGAAGTACCCAGCAGGAGAACCATTGATCAAAATAGAAAATTTTGCAGTGCTATAACAATATTTAATCCACTCACACCAACTATAATCAAAGCCAAACTTTCTGAGAATAGCATGTAGAAAATTCTAGGAAACCCTATCATATACTTTGTTCATATCTAATTTCAAAAGTGTACCTGGTTTTTTCATAGAATGAAGAGAATGTATGGCCTCTTGTGCAATAATTATACCATCAAGAATTTATTTACCCTGAACAAAGCCACCTTGTTCCTCTGAGATAAGACACCCTAGAATGCCCTTTAATCTGTTTGCCATAATTTTTGAAATGATCTTATAAATTATATTACAAAGGCTTATTGGAAGAAAGTTATCAAAATATTTTGTCATCTTTCTTGGGAATCAAGGTAATAAAAGTAGCATTGATCTCACTTATTATAGCCTTTCTTTTTTGAGCCTCTTCAACTACATCTAACATATCACTCTTCAATAAATCCCAAAATTTTTGAAAAAACTGCAGGAAATCCGTCGGGGCTAGGTGCCTTGTTAGGATGGAAAGAAAAAACTGCTTCACGGAGCTCCTCCATAGAAATCTTCTTCATCAAGCTTTCATTTTGTCCCTGACTGATAAGTGATGGAATATTTTGCAGAAGTTTTTTTTGTGCCTCCTTATCTTGCCTAGAATATGACAAAATATTTTTGAAATAATTTATTGCTTCCTTCCTTATATCTTCTTCATCCTCAATATTTCTTCCATCTGGAGTTATAATATTTTTAATATGACGAATAAAAAAATTTGTTTTTGCTATAGCATGAAATTTTTTTGTATTTCTATCTCCTTCCTTCAGCCATTTCTCTCTAGATTTTTGGAACCAATATGAATACTCCTTCTTCAATGCATTATGATAATCAGAAAGTAATTGTTTTTCTTTCACATAAGAATCCTGGTCCATTCCATTAATTTCTACTATCTCTTGTAAAATTTTGAGCTTGGATTCAATTTCTTTTATTTCTTTAAATATGTTACCAAAAAATTTGATATTCCATATCTTCATTTGCTCCTTTAAATATTTCAACTTTTGAACAAACCTGTACATACATGATCCTTCAAATTTTGACTCATCCCACCATAACATAACCATCTGGAAAAAATCAGGTCTTGGAGCCACATAGACTGGAAGCGAAATGGCTTTGGATGACCACTGTTAGGTGACTCACAAGTCAAAAGGATAGGTTTGTGATCTGATCCTGCTCACAATAAAATATCTGAAGAGAATGTATATTTTGTTTGCAACCATTTATTGGATAACAAAAATCTATCTAGTCTTTCTGCTATATGATTTTTCCCAATGCGTCTATTATCCCATGTGTATTGAAAGCTTGAGGGACTAACATCCCAAAGGTCATTTGAATTGACAAATGAAGCAAAATCTTGCATTGATTTCAACCATCTTGGAATGCCTCCCTTCTTTTCCAAAGGAGATATAACAGTATTAAAATCATCCACAAGAATCCATAGATCACAATGAATCATCATTGTATTTGACAAAAATATACTAAGGTCCTTCCAACATCTTCAACGAGGAGTAACTATAGTTGGAGCATATACATTTATAACCCCAACTTTGATGTTTTCCTCTTTCCTGCAAAATATTCCAGCAACCCAATTACTTTTTGTTTCTAATAGTTGTCCATCCCATTTGCATTTTGTAGACAGGGGTGAGTGCATTCCTGAAATGGGGTGATGACAGTAGGCTTTCAGGTTTAGGCAATAGATACTTCAATGGGCTGGTTATAGGCTACAAAGTTCAACTACTAAACTCTCATAGGTAGACGTCCAGGATCAGACGTCACAGGCCTAGACGTCAGGATAGTAGGTCTAGATGTCATAGCTGCAGGGGTAGACATCAAGATGCTAGACGTCACAGTTGCAGGGGTAGATGTCAAGGTGCTAGACGTCACAGAGGCAAGGTTAGACGTCAAGGAGCTAGACGTCACAGGGGCAGCGTTAGATGTCAAGGAGCTAGACGTCACAGGGGTAGGGTTAGACGTCAAGGGGTTCAACTTAGACGACTAGCCGTTGGATGACTGTCTAGACGTCAAGGCTAGACGTCCTCCTTTAGCGTTCTCCTGTACCTGCAACAACCATCTCTCGCTTGGTCCTTGCTGTGCAATCAACCTGCAACACTGATCAATAAGGTAAACCTGCACTCACACGTCAATACAATACAACCTGCAGCAATGGAACATGCACCAATCACCAAACACACAGAATACGCAATCCACACAAGAGCATTGGCATTATAGCAGAATGATTGACCATCAGGGGGTATAAATAGGGGGGGCGAAGTAGTTTCTCCAACTACTTCGTCCTCAACCACCCCAACCGCCAGCCTTAACACTTGCAAACTAAACTTGTTGTTAGACGTCTAACAACTGGACGTCTACCCTTAGACGTCTAACTAGGCGTCTAATGCATTAACTAAAACAATTACAATGACGGCTGTTTTTGTAGTCTTATGCCTTATGCATTTACAATCCAACCTTTTTCTCATTGGCTGATTTTCCAGTCAAATACAAACATAAACATTAACAAAATTGCTATGTACAATTCAAAATTGGTGGACACATTGTTCTAGCTAGTTCTAGGGTTTAGAATTGCTGTCTACATCTATCCTCCTCTTCGCAGAAGTCGATGTCCTCAGCGACTTTCTCCGCTCTGCTCTTGAGGCTCTAGCATCCGTGGGTGTTGAGCTTTGTGGATTGGCAGCCTGCAATGCCTTCGTGTACTCCTGGAGTTGTTCCCGCAAATGATCACGTTCGTCCTTGAGCCTCTTAGAATAGTTGAAGTACTTGGCCCATTCCACTCCTAAGGCATTGGCTCGGTCTTCAGTCTGCTTCAGGCTGGATAGCAGCTCCGTTTCTCTACTTTAAAACATGTCCTTCAACCATTGTTCCGATATTGATGCAACCGTTGTACCCTCCTGCTGTTTTGCCCGCCGCAGTTCTTTCAAAGCTGCCTGTTCCTTTTTCCAATCTTTTCTTTCCTGAGCCCAAGCACGTTCTTGCTAGCTCCTGTTAGCTGCAAATAATTCTGCCTGCTTGACCAGTAGTTCCTTCGCACTTTTCAGTTGTGATATTTCTGCTGCTGATTCAGACAACTGCTGATTCTTTTTCTCCAAGTTGGTTTTCAGGTCTCCCATAATCTGTTCGAGCTCCTGAGGTTCCTTTTTAACTTCATCCATTCGTTCCATTCCGTTTGCTAGGAGCTGGTCTTTCTTTTCCAAAGTTTACGCTGCTTCTTGTTCCACTACCTGTTTTGCCAAGTGCAGATGCTTGATCCCTTCTCCCAATCAGATCAAAAAATGTGCGAGGAAATTCAACTGCATGTATATTGGCAGTAATTCTGGCACTACTTCCACTTGAGTGCCGTATTCCACAGGCTGCTGAGGAGGATTTTTACCGTGGCCGCAGATGTATACCTGTGCTGTCTTTAGATAGAGGCTTGGTGTCTTCTCTGGCAACTTCTCAATGCCTTCCATTGTTTGCATGTAGGTAGTGGGTAGTGACCATGGCTGTTTCGCATAAATGCTTGAGATCTCCTTCCACCACGGACCCTGTGCCGCCCACTTAACCAGCTGGTCTATTTCCTCCTCTACCATGCCTTGCCACTTTTTCCATTGGCCCATACATGCACTGTTGAAATGCAAGCTAAAACTATTCATGATATTTTCCAACTTTTCAAAGCATGTTGCCGCTTGCTCATCCATCTTATCCGAGGGATCCATGAAATTGGGTACTCGGACAAGGAATTTCTGGGACCAAGTATCTGTTTGTTCCTCCTCTTGTGTAATTACTTTCCCTTTTTCTACTTGGTGAACAAGTGGCCTGTCTATTGCTCTAGATTGTACTGGACTCTGGATGTTCTGCCCTTCCTGTTCCTCCATATTTTCCAAATCTATTATCTCTGGGGGCTGCTCTCTAGACACTGTGCTTTCCTCCAAAACAGGATTTTCTGCCTCATGTGTCAACTGTCTTGTAACCGGTGGTGGTAGGCCCTCCTCTACCCCAGGGTTACTGCTTGTTTCTAGATTACCAAGGGCGGATGATTCCCTAGCTACTGCGGAAAACATGTCATCTATTGAAAATGTGCCCATCAAGGTAGTCGCTAGTGAAGTCGGCCTCGCCAATGGCACTTCACTCAAATATGGTGATCCTGTGCAGGTTAAGTGTTCAGCCTCCGCCAGGTATTCATTGGGTCCAAATTGTTCAGCCGAACTGGTTCCGGCTGTCTGATCATGGAGATTTGGAGGTATGGCAAAATCCACTTCCTCCTGTACTGGCTGATGTTGCTCCCGAGTACAAACAACTCCAAATTTTCAGCTATCTTTTGCAGTGCTTCCTGGGAGAAAGTTTGGGGTGGCAAATCAAATCGCCCCTTCTTCTTTTGTCTGGGCTCTTTTGGAGATTGAGCATCCTTCTGTTTTTGTGCTTTTTCTTCCTGGGCTTGTGCTATTCCCTTATCCTCCCCTTCTAGCGCAGCCACCAGCTTCTCCTGATGCGGTTTGTGTGAAAGCTGCTTGACCCAAATCTTCTTCACCGGCGTCGTCTTCTTTACTGGTTGGGCCTCCATCCACCTGCAGATAGATGGTGCTAGATCTGGTAATGTTCTGGGGGAATCAAAGTCCGGGATTGGGACTCCTGCTTTTCCTGTGGCATCCAAGAGCAACCCAATGGCATGGAAAGCCATAGAAAAATTCTTCATAGTCCTCATTAGAAAAGTCTGCATACGCATTGACAAATACGTCACCCAATCATACTTATACCCTGTGCTATCCCCTGTAGGTACGGAATCAGGCAGATGGGCAAGTCTGTACTGCGTTGTTCTCCTGACAACCTTGCCATTATGACATTCATAATTACCCCTAGTCCATTATTTCGAAGTTGTGCCTGTTTTACTCCTCTTCCACCATGCACACTTAGCATAGCATCCACCTCTTCTCTCTTCAGGTTGGTGACGCTCATGATTAATTCCGGTGTCTTCTTCGGATCCAGTCTCTCATTTAACGTCGACTTGCCCTTTCATGGAAGTCCAAAAGCACGCTGAAAAACTTTGGGAGAGAAATCAATTACCATTGTAGTACCCTCTATTTCCGCAATACTGCTATGCCTCGTTTCATCGTACGTCTCCACCATCTGCAGCAGGTATTCCTTGAAAAATTCCCTCTCAAAATGAGGAGCCTGTAGGATGAAGTGCACTCCCGCCTCTTTCAGCTTTGTTCGTACTGGGTGGTCAGGTGGTGCCTCTGCCCACCATTGACGGCAATACTCTCCTGTTGGGCACACCCAAGTGATCTCCTCCAATGGTATGGGTGCCTTGTCGCTCTGATGAATCTCCTTGTTTTTGCGGGTCGCCACTTTTGCTGCTTCTCTTCTGTTCCGAACCTGTCCTCCTTCTGGACTTTTGATTTGTCCCTTCATTTCAATTTCCTGTTGGTGCCGTAACCTCTTGGCTACCACAGATTCAGGTTCGGGCTCACTATGGACTTGGGTTTTTCCTGAATTTCGGTGTGCCATCTTCATTACTTTTTCTCCTTATGCTTCCTTCTTCTGATCTGTCGGCTTCTGCCCTAGACGTCTTCCCTTCTTGCCTGGATGTCTCCTGCACCTGCTTGACGTCTACTGTCGTAGCCATCTAGTCTGCCTCCTAGCCGTTGCGCCTTCCCTAGCCGTCCAACACTCAGACGTCAAGTCCGCCTAGCCGTCAGGTCTGCCTAGCCGTCTGGTGTGCTAGCCGTCAGGTCTGCCTAGCTGACCGGTGTGCTAGCCGTCCGGTGTGCTAGCCGTCAGGTTTGCCTAGCCGTCAGGTTTGCCTAGCCGTCAGGTGTGCTAGTCTTCCAGTTTGTTAGTTGTCACACCTCCTAGCCGTCTGACTAGACCTCAACTGCTGCTAGCCATAAACTGCTGTCGACTAGACGTCCGCTGCTACGTAGCCGTCAACTGCTGCGCCTAACTGTTGCCTGTCGCGTCCTTCTCACCTTCCTCCTCTTCCTTCTTGCTTATGAGAACGATGTTGCAAATAAATGGCCTCCTCTCCTTTTACAGTTGTTTCTCCATCCCTAAAACTGTTATGCAACCGCCACCTTGCATGCGCGCCACGTCGGCTATTTAGACGTGTAGGTGTCTTTTTGTCTTTTTCCCTATTTTGTCTTATTCTCTTTTGACTTTTATTTTTATTTTAATTTTATTATTCATATATTTTTTTTCAAAACTGAATGTGACGTCTCCTACTTAATGTCAACGGGTGAGCCGTATGGCCAAGCCAATACGCATTTCCCATGCATATGGTGTCTCACTTCAGTGATGACGACTATTTTCTCCGAAACTGCTGAAGTTATCATCACTGGCACTGTTTGTTTCTTTTGTCGGCTGACTATTATTTCGTCTTGGGGGGGTTTCCGGGCGTGACTGCTGCTGGCGTCTTGGCATATCCCGTGGCATAATGCACTAGTCTGGTTGTTCTGCCTCTTCCAACTGATGCCGTGTTTCCGACTCATTGAACTGGTATTTATTGGCCCATCGTCTGACATTATTGGTGGCTTGCTGATTTCTTTCTGCTTCCAGACGTGTTTGTTCCATCCCTTCTTCTGCCATGCGAAATTCTCCTTATGGGTTGGCGTTATTGTCATCCAGATATTCAGTTTCATCATCCAGGTCTCTGCTGGTCGTATTTGGGCGTTCTAGATGGGCGGGCACCAGTGGGATTCGTTACGTTCTTCCATCATTTCGTCGGATTATTATACAATCATCCAAGTAGTGAAACCTCTCCCCTTATTGTGTCTGTTGATCAAGTTCATGTTGAATGGGCTGCTGCCGTCTTTGATGTCCCCTGTTTTGGTGGTGTCGTCTAGTTCTTAAACCTCTTCCTCGACCTCTATCGTTTCCTGCAACTGCCTTCTTGATCCCTTTGTGCTAAATTGGGATTTCTGTCCCAATTTCTTCTTCCGCGTACCTGGTTACCGCGTCCTCGACCTCTTTCCGATCGAATCTCTCTAATGTTGGGCTGTCGGACTCCCAGCTGCCCGAGATTCGGTCGGTCCCTCAGTCGTTCCTGACGACTTCGGTTCCTACGAGCTCGATGAGGCGGACCTATTGGTCGGTTCTCAGGAGCACGTAGTGATGGGTTGGCTTGGACTAAGTTCTGAGATGGCCCTTGCGGTCCAAACTGAGAACCAGTTGACCTATTGGTAGCCGGAGGGGAATTTCTTCCTCTCGAGCTACCGGGATGGAGGTAAACCACGCTCCTCCCTTGGTCAGGTGCTCTCGGAATTCCTTGCGGTCTTTCGAGAGTATCTAAGTTGTCTCTGCTACGGGCCTCGTTTATCAGTTGTGCTTGTCTCCGGTGAGTGGTGTAAATGCGCAGGTGTTAATTGGTGCAAGATCCTCAGTCTCCTATCGGCCCTTATCAGTCCTCGTCTCCATCTGCTTTCCTCAAAGTGTCGTTGCATGGCACAATGAGTTAGGTTTTCCTGGTACTCTTCTAAAAAGACTGAATCAGTACTAGAGTCATTTCCTTCTCCTGTCGTGTTCATTGGCCATTATGAGGTTTCTTGAACGTTGCTGCAATCTTCTTACTTCCCTTCTATGTTGCCGTAAGTCAAGTGCAGCCATCCAATACGTGGTTACCTCTTCCCGTTCAGTTGGACGTCTCATGGCTCTAGCATATGGTGTTCTCCATGCACGAGATGGTGGTAATTCTGGCAGTTTCCATAAATCTGACACCTGCTTGTCGACTGCGATCTTCGTCCCTTTGTCTCCTACGATCTGGGTTAGGATTGGCATATGGTATATCCGGATTCTGAGGTAGGTTGTCGTCACTGCTTGACTCTTTCCACCACCCTCTAGTTTTTGGTTTTTCTGGTACTGTCTCGATATCCTTCCATATGAGTGCTGCCATTTCCTCTCTGCTCATCTGAATTTTGGTAGTCAAGCTTTGTCCTACTCCCATACCCTAGGTCTTTCTGGGGATTCTCTCATTTCTTGATGGTTCACTGACTCTGCGCTTGAGGATTCTTCCGTATTTAGCACGATTTTCAGTGTGGCTGAAGAACTCCTAGAATGTGCACCTGTTGCTATTGCTTTTCCTCGTCTATTTTCCCTTGGGCTTACAGGATATTCTGTTCTTCCTCCAAGGAAAATAAACTGCCTTCTGAAGAGTTTCTTGTCGCACTTCTTCTGAGTTCCCCCTGTTCTAACTCCACCCATTCTGCGAGGCGAGCTTTGTGCATTTCATTTACTCGTTGCATGGTTGTGTCCAACTCCTAAATCACCTATTCCCGCAGCTGATTATTGTACTGTCTCAGAGTTTCATATTCTTCCTGCAACCTTTGTGTTTCTGATCTCATTCGTTGTAGAAGTATAACTCCATCTTCTTCTTCTTCTTCCTCTTCTGGAACTTCCTGTCGAGTGACATCCGCCAACGCTTGGAGTCGGTCTTCCTCGTTATTTGAGTCTTCTTTGTTCAATTGCCTGTCTTTCTTCACTCCCAAATAACCAATCTAGGTTATGAGTATCCTCCCTTCGAACAACACTACCCTGCTCGTCAGTATCCTGGGAATGTATTCCTGGATCTGTCCTTATTTCAGAAGTTCCTGATTGTTCTAGGTTGATCATATTTACCTGAGCATGTGGCTTGTATACCTTCAACTTAGAGCCATTAATTACTGTTGGTTACGGATCTGCCACTTAGGATAGGATTTTAATCTTATTGCGCCCTAGATTCACCCAGCGGATTGAAAGACCGGAAGGAAGGGATGCCTTCCGTGCCAATCTCTGGAGGAGGCTGGCTCCTATGGTTTTGGTTTGGGGGTTTAGCTCATAGTGCAAGAAAGAAATTAGAAAATGCAGAAAGAAACTGTTGTCACATTTTGCACGGGGTGCAATGTCTTCAATATTGTAACAGTGCTGCTCTTCTTTTCCTCCTTCCGTTTTCCTTCCTTCTCTCCCTTTCCTTTTCTTTCCCGCATTCTCTTTCCTTCCCCCCTTTCTTGGAGTCCCCCAGTTGATTTTTTAACTTTCCAGCAGGTTACCCTGAAAAATTGGCTAAGTCTGGGTGCGAAGTTCGCACTTCGCCCAGTTTTGGTGCGAAGTTCGCACTTCGCCCAGTCTGGGTGCGAAGTGCGCACTTCGCCCAGTCTTGGTGCGAAGTTCGCACTTCGCCCAGTCTGGGTGCGAAGTGCGTACTTCGCCCAGTTTTGGTGCGAAGTCTGACTTCGCCCCATTTTCTCGGGCGCACCTTGCACCGGGCAGTCGACAAAGAAGAATGATAATCGCCGGAGCGAGTCCGTACGACGTGCCAGACACCAGTGTTCACCTGTGCGCAGCCCGACTTTTCAGCAGAGCCGGAATGCGCCCTTGACAGGTGTACAGTAGGGGAACAAACCCGGAATTTGACCAAGGCGTGAAGGCCTTCCCAACTGCACTGTTTTCTGCCCACGCATCCCAAGGAGCTCCGATCCCAAGCGAAGATGGATAGATTGCCCTTCAAGACAGACATGTGTCACACAAAGATAACCCATCATACGACAAGTGTCCAGCTTCGGGATTTGAACCAAGACTGCCGACCAAAAGGGATAAGTATGGGCTGCACCGCCTGTGTCAGTAGCCTCATTCAAAGCTGATCTGAGGTTCCACCTGCTCCAGCTACCAGCGTACCTGCCGACTTGAAGTTTTGCCCAGCGCACCGCCATGTGGCTGTCCAGCTTTCAGGATGACCATGCTGCGGGTACAGCCCGGTCCGACAAAAGGTCAGCATTTGCAGCTCTTTCGCCGCTTCTGTCAGCTTATGTTTGACTGGGACTCCGTGCCCATTAATGTAACAGGAGGGACTCGGGCTATAAAAGCCCATCGTGAATTCATTGTAAGGGTGGAAGGGGAATGTTTGTTAGGGAATCACCGTACCCATTGTAACCGTGCTTCTGCTAATGAATACAATCTGTATGCCTGGTTCTGTTCTGCTGTCTTTATTCTTTTATGCTGTCTTTCATTATATGCTTTAGGCCCACCTGTGTCGCAGCTCGTTGATTCACTTCGGCGTTTGGCGATCAGGTTCCTCTAGTATTGCTTGTTTAAGCACTTTTGTACTTCATTAATTTAAAGCATTTATAGAATAGATATGGTAGCAGTTCCATCAGTTATGTGTCTTGTTGCTGGTCCGTATCCGTTAATCGATGCATCGCCGTGCTGTTAGTTCCTTGTAGGGAATGTTTGCTAGGGGATCATTGAATGGTGCGGTTAAATTCTCTACATAAACACATATACCTGGCCCTGATATCTCTAGGCTTGCTTTCTACCTATGTCAGTGTACGTATCCGTTAATCGATGCATTGCCGTGTTGTTAGTTCCTTGTAGGGAATGTTTGCTAGGGGATCATTGAATGGTGCATACACTGCTTATGTATCGGAAGTACGCGTAGGTTTTGCAGTTCTTTGTCATACTTTTGTATTTATGATGCAGCAAGTAGCGTTGATTGGTGTGTTCCCGTACTGTTAGTTCCCCCCCACCAACCTCTGAATATATTTGTAATCCCTTTCTGTACATTTGTTTCTTTCTGTACATTCATCTCTTTCCTGTACCCTTAGCTCAAATCAGAAAACCCCCAAAAGGAGCCGGCCTTCTCCGGAGATTGGCTCGGAAGGCATCTCTTCCTTCCGGCCTTTCATGCTGGTGGGCGAATCTGGGCGCATTAACCCAAAATCCTTTCCTCATGGCAGATTCGTAACCAACTGAAACATAAATATGCTTGTTTCGGGTGGGGAAGATAAGCAACACAACAACTAACCAATCACTATTACCAACAACAATCAAAACAATGTATGTAGCAGAAACTATTAGAGTTATTCCATCCTATGTATCCTTTACGTCAGTATTCCAGATATACTTAATTACCAATACTGATATCCAGAAGTGCAGAATAACAGTAATCAGAAATATAAGCAACATGAAGCAGAAATACTTAATAAAGGCAGCATACAAGACAAAGACAGCTAATAGAGCCAAATATACTTTGTATTTAAAAGCAAGTGCACAGCTACAGAAGTTCCTTAGCAATATATCCCCCTTCCACCCTTATACAATGAAATGAAGCTGCTATTTATAGCAGAATAAACCCCCTCGATTACATTTTGGGCACGAAATCCCAGACCTGACAAAAGCTGCAAAAGTTGACAAAAGCGGCAAAAAGCGGCTGATGTTCGACCTCTGCAGGCAAGAAGTGTACTTGCAACAAGGTCCACTTAGAAACGTTGCAGCTCCGTGGCAATTTGGCAGGTGCGGCACGATCTGGCTCTTCACGCTCATCTACTCTGTACGTGGGTGGCACACCTTCTGTCACATCCCGACTCTAATCCCGAGACTGCACACTTGTCAGCATCTGAAACTGCTGCTGAAGGAGGGGGGTATGAAACTTAGACGTTCGGTCATTGTCTTCTTATCCCGCCCGACAGCGCACAAAAATGAAGCGCAGTCGATCGGCGCAAGCTGAAAACAGCGCAGCTGGGCGGGTCATGCCTTGAAACTCTTTTCTGCAGTTTATCCTTTTCCCGTCCGATGGCGCACCAAAGTAGGTGCGAAGTCGGGCTGCGCAGCGCAGTCGGACGGGCCTCCGTGCCTTAGTCATTTCTTCAATGCCTTCTTCCTCTTCCGCCCAAGTGCGCACCAAGACAGGCGCGCAGTCGGACGACGCAGAGCAGTCGGACAGAGTCCAACACTTAGCACAACTGGATGAGCGCCGCCCGACTTCGCTGCGAAGTCGGGCGGGCTCACACTTAGAACATTTTCCGTTGTTTCCTGAATACGGCCGCCCAAGTGCGCACTAAAAGATGAGCGCCGCCCGACTTCGCTGCGAAGTCGAGCGGCCTCAACACTTTCGAATTTTTAGGCTCTTTCTCATCATCGACCGCAAAGTGCGCGCCGAACCCCGGGCGCCGCCCGACTTCGCTGCGAAGTCGGGCGGCCCCAATACTTAGCCAATTTTTTGGGCCTTTCTTCATAAGACCGACCGGGTGCACGCAGAATGATGAGCGCCGCCCGACTGCGCTGCAGTGCAGGCGGACTCCACACTTAGACAAATTTTTAGGCAGATTTTTGCCTTCTTGCAGAAAACATTAAAACATGAAATGGATGATGGGGAAACGAAAACTGACAGCAGAAGGGGAGAAAGAGCATGGAGAAGAATGGGGAAGAAGGAAGAGGGGAGGTAAAGCAGCAAACTTACAAAATTTTCAGAATTTGGCACCCCGTGCAAAATGTGGCAACATTCCTGGCGGCTCGCGGGGTATCGAGCTCGCCTCGATGCAAGGAACCTAGCCTTTATCCTTTGGGTACAGAGTCCCTCCCGGACCCTGCATCACTCTGCTGCTGCTGCTCTTGCTGCTCTTGGTCACTCTCAGCAGTCTCTTCACCCGAGTCTTCTTCTTCTTCACCCTCTGAGCCTGACTGCTCGGCATCCTTGTCCTCCTCCTGCTCAGCAGGCTCGACCCGCTCACGGACGTGCTCATAAGCAGTCTTAGCCTGAGCCCAGGCTGCTTCTTGGAAGGGCTCTAAGTCGCTGATATCCTTCAGCGCTTTTCTGAATGCCGCAACCTTGAGCTCGTCGATGGTGTGGTACCTTTCTCCGACTTCGTGGAGGCAGGCGTTGATTTTGCAGAGCTTGGACACCATCTGGGTCACCTGTGACTCTTGTACTGGATCAGTCCAGCCATCAATCTCTGAAGTATCTGCCTCGTATGCCCGCCAGTTCTGCTTGACTTGTTCCAGAGGCAGAAATTCATCATCCTTTATAAAGCTCGGGAATCCGAGCGTCGAAAGGGAGTCAAAAGGGACCAGGCAGATGTTCTTCTCATGAATCAATGCATCTAGCATCTTCCTGGCAGCTCTGACTTTTTCAGATTTTTCAAAATAATTTTGCAAGGTTATCCTTGCATCAGCCCAGTCTAGGGCAATCTGTGACATGGGTGGGAATTGGAAGCCCTTGCGCTCATACCCTTCAAGTTTTATCGCCAAGTCCAGCCATTGCCGTGCTTGACGTTCGGCTTCCTCTACCGCAGGCTTTCCCTCGGCAGAAATTTCTTGCATCCTGGAGATGAAATTGAGGACGGGCAGCGATCTGGCAACGTTAGTCCTGCAACCCTTCAGCAGGCTGGCTCTCATCTCTTTGATCCTGTCCTTGGAGAAACCAACAACCTGCGATGTCTTCTCTTCTAGCAGCGCCTGAGTCTGCTGAAGCTGATTTTGTAATTGACCAACATGTATCAGGGCTGCCTTTTTATCTTCTGCTAATTGGTCAGCCGCCGCCTTTTGATCCGCCGTTTCCTGTTGAGAGGCTGCAAGCTGATCCTTCAATTTATTTACCTCTCCCTGAGCGGACTCCAGTTGTACCAGTGCCTTGGCCAGATCTTCCTCAAGCTGCCTCTTATCGTTCTGGAGCTCATACAGCTGCTGCTTGACCTCAAGGCGCTTGACCAGAAGGTTGTCAGCCTTCCTGCGGATTCCGCCTAGCTCATATTCTTCATTTATGTCGTCAAAGCTCTTATCCTTGGAGTGGTACTCGTAATCTTCTTCTCTCATCTCCCGGATGGGCTTTTTGACCTTAGGCACTATTTTTTCTGTCCGGATAATCCTTTTCTCCAGGTCATATTTGACGCGCTTCTCCGGCATGGCGATTTCTTCCGCCCTCCTCTTTCTGACCTTCTGAAGAAAAGAAACAGAGCCCTGGGCGGCTTTCGCGGCTAGGGGCTGGTCATCAGTTGTCTGCAGTTGCTTTTCGACCAGCTCTAGGCCTGCGAGCATGGGATATGTCGAGACCAAATCCTGCTGCGGCATCTTCCCCGAAAATAATGGGGTGGGCGTTGCGCTATAGGATACGGCTGCCCTTGAGGGTGATTGGGACTGAGGGGGAGCGGGCGACTGGTGAGAAGGCGGATGTGGGCTTTGGAGGGCAGCGGCGGCGGCGGGTGAGCGGCGTGGGGACAGGGAACCTTCCTCGGTGCTGGCCGTAGGGGACAGACCTAAGGCCTGGCCCAGGGTCTGAAAAACATTAGGGTTTTGGGCGTAGCGGCCAAAGGGGGGTGGACTATGCTGGGACTGCGTGACAGGAGATGGGGACGAAGCAGTCAGAATATGCCCGGATGTGGAGGATGAGGGCGTAACAGAACGGGTTGCTAGGGTTTGTTGCAAAGGGGGAGAGGGCGTACCTGCGAGCTCCGCCTGAGCTGTCGTTCGGATGACTTCTGCAACCTGGGTGCCTGCTTCCCTCTGAGGGTTGTCCTCAATGGAGATTACGTTACTTGCAGCAGCGCCTGATCGTGGAGCCGTCGCTGTCTGCTGCACCACCTCCTTCTTGGGCCGCCTTTCTTTGGTCTTTTCGGACCTTTTCCTCTTTTTTCCCTTAGGCGCGGCAGTTTGCTCAGGGGGAGCAGAGGCAGCTGACGCGTCAAGGGTCGGGGCTTCCAAAGTAAGCTCGTGTTCAGGTTCTGTTGGGTCTGGGCCCCTTGTTTCTGCCTCACTGGCTGATATCTCGGGCTCCCTCTCCGACTGAGACAACCTTTCGGGCGCTGCAGACAACATTGGGTCCACCCTCTTGCTTTTTGACGCTTTGCTGCTGGAAGACCCTCGTACAATCAAATGTTGGGGTGGAGGCTTTCTTTTATACCTTTTTGGGGCGCCTTGGGGGACGATACCACGGAACACGAGCGGCTGCCACTTGTCGGAGTATTTATCATATAAGACAGAAAAGTCATCATCAACGGACAACGTCTTTTTCTCTGATTTCTCGTGCCGCGTACGACACCTCATTATCCAACATTCCATGATTTTGTCTTTTGCCCAGCCAAGCGGCGCCACCTTTGCGAGCAGTCTTCTGAAGCCAGCTGATCCCACTTTGTGATCTTCATTGTGCTCGGGATCGTAGTCTGCTTCTACACAGTAAAAGTCCTGCCATGGTGGCCACGACTGCATCTGCTCAATGTGCCATTCTAGGTCCATTCCCGTCTTATTGCACCTTTCTGACATGATTTCCTTCCGCGGGCAACTGTGCACGAACTTTCCTCTTACCCCAATAGGGTCATACTTCCAGCGTTGCGGCAACTGCACCAGGCCAATGCTGAGGAGGGTTCGCTCTAGATATACATGCTGTCCAACCTGATGAACCTCGACGTCACCCCAGGTGAAAGGATAGGTGAAAATAGGGCTTTTCTTTTTTCCTTGGCCGTACTCTTCCTCCACGCAATCCATTTGCCGCGCTGCCTCGAGGCCAAAGTGGTATTCTGTACAGAAATACGGCAGCAGAAATGGTTTCCCCTTAAATCCGAAAATTCTAATGACGACGCCCTGAGTCAACCGGAAGGTATCCCCAAATTGGTTCTTTGACAGGTGCCTCGTCATAGCATAAGGAGGGCGATGCGCACGACCATTAAAAAGAGCCAGGGCCATGCCCTGAAATTTAAAATTGAAGTCGTAATACGACTCCTTTCTGTACAGCAGGTTCGTCCATTCATACACCGGCAGCGGCGCGCCCTTCTCGTCTACCTTCTGAACTTCAACAGTATTCATCCTGTAGTGCATGTGGTATAGGCACAACCATACGAGAAACGAACAGTGCCTGAATTCTGTTGTCTGCTTCTGCTGCAACTTTACCAGATTGGAATGGATGGCGTAAGCCACCCAGTCTGCCCAGTCGAAATAAATTGGGCGCCTTCCCCTTTTCAGGGCACTAGAGTCGTAGAACTCTCCATGCAGAATGCATTCGGCGAGGGCCAGCTGGTAGGGGTGCACCACCTCGTCAGTGCCGCAGCCTAGAACCCAGGCAAGTATGGTGTATATGTATTGGCTCTTGAACTGTGCCAAGGGTATCGGGCGCGACGGCCACCTTGAAGCTGGCAGTGGGTGTTTCAGCTCTGAATTGAGGAAATCCCTCATCCACTTGGATTCGCCGCCCCTAGCTGCCTGTTCGTCCAGGTTGATTTTCCTGAGTATGCCATTAGGGTCTGGCTCGATCCCTGGCGCGAACGCTGGCTGGACGCTCTCCTTGAAGAGGGTAAACAACACTCTTCCCTGGCAGTCGCAGACCTGTCGGGTAGCCGGTTTATAATATACTACGATTGACTCGACCAGCTCCGGGCAGTGGTGGACAGGAGGGCACAAGAACCAGTAAAGGTTCGACTTGTAAACAGCGCCGAAATGGTGCGAGGGCGAAACTTTGTTGGACCAATCTTTCACAGAAAGCCGCAGGTCTGTAAGGCTAATTGAATAATCGTCGTCTCTGTATTCGGCTAGGCGGTCTACGGGCGGCGGGGGAGGACCCTGCCTCCTGGCGCTTCTCGCCCTGGTTCTTCCCCTTTTTTCCTTCGGCGCTTCGCTCTCATGAGCGCTCGAGACAGTCTGCTCCTTGGATGCTTCTTCTGACGAGCTAGACTCCGCCTGCATGGGCGCTTTTCCTTTCGCTGCGCTCGGTTCCCCACTCATGGCATCGAGAGTTACCAGAATTTACAGCTGAACTTGGTAAAATTCGCAATTTTCTCTTCTTTCACAGCGCAGCTCGAATTCCTTTTAGCAATACTGATATTACTGAGCAAGTAAAACGCCTTTTCTACAACTGGGTAAAAGCAGCATTAATGGCGTCCGACGAATTTAAAGTTGGTTGCTCGAAGTGGGTGAGTAGCGCCGTTATTCCTCGACGGCCGCGCGTGGGATCCTCTGTTGGAAAGCGTAACTTGTACATCATTGGGCCCGGGTGCGCTTTTCATTTATGAAACCCACTTTGAAAACTGCGCAATCATTTCTTAAGCATCTCAAAACTCGTGCCTTTAATGACGTCATTGCCGCCAACTGGGCACACGTTTCGGGGCATTCTGACTCGACAAGCGTGCTGGAAACCCTAAGTAAAGCTTGTGGTTTACTTTATTTCCCCGACCAAGTGCGCTCAAAAATTGGGCGTCGTCCGACTGCGCACTATGAAACCTGCGCCCTTGGGAGGACCTCACACTTAGAGACTTAGAAAAATTTACAAATCATCACATGCCCCTGAGACGCGCCCGTCGGAGTGCGCACATTTTGGTGCGCGCAGTCGGGCAGCGCGAGGAAAAGTTGCGAAGTCGGACGGGACACTTAGGAAAATTTTTACACTGTCTTGTTTGCCCCCGCCCGATGGCGCATTAAACAGGGCGCGCCGTCGGACTTCGCTGCGAAGTCGGGCGGCCTCCCGGTACTTAGAAAAATTTTGACCCTTTTCTTCTTACTTGCCGTGGCCCAAGAACCTCCCGTTGTCGCAAAAAATGAGGGCGCAGCCCGACTTCGGGGCAAATTTTTTGCGCCTTCGGACGACATTCCCTACCTTAGTCATTTTTTGAACTGCCATGCACCCTTTTCCAAAACACTAGGCTCTTTTTTCCGGATTAAAGCAAGAAACTAACTGAACTGAAAGGAATATTTACATTCAGAAAAACAAATTGACACAGCGGAAAACAAAAATATGTACAAGGGGAAAACCTTTGACAACTTTCAGTGGTAGTAGGCTTTCAGATGAAAGCCATTAACAGGTATCGGGAGAATCTGGCCCTCCATGTCTCTTAACACAAATGCGTTGAACTGGTTCACTCGGGCGACTTGGTAGGGGCCGTCCCAGAAAGCATCAAACTTGTCATGATTGCCTGGTTTGGCCTTGTATGAGTCCCACTTCAGCACTAAGTCCCCGATCTTGAAGACTCGGGCAGTGGTTCCCTTTGAAAACCAGTTCTGCGTGTTCTCAGCATGCTTGGTGAAGGCCTGATACGCCTTCTCTCTTTCTTCCTCCAGTTGCAGCAACTGAGCCAATCGGGCATCAACGGGGTCTTTGACACCTTTCTCATCCTCTAACAGCCAAAGTGCGGGCATCTCAATGTGTGTAGGCAAGACAACCTCTTTGCCGTATACGAGTGCATATGGCGACGTCTTGATGGACTTCTTGAAAGAGATACGGTCCGCCCATAGCGCTCGATCCAGAAGCAGATGCCACGATCTTTTGTTCCTTTCCACCGTCTTCTTTATAATCTTCAAAAGATTCTTGTTGGTGGACTCGGCTAGGCCGTTCCCCCGCGGATAGAGGAGCGAGGACATTTTGTGGTAAATGCCGTACTTGTTAGTGAACTCTGTGAGTACAGCGCCTACAAACCCTGGACCGTTGTCTGTGACAATTGCCTCTGGAATCCCGAAACGGGTGATGAGGCTCTCTAGGAAACCAATGACTGTTTCCTGGTCGGCATGCTTCGTAGGTACTGCCTCGGCCCATCGGGTAAAATAATCCGTGGCTGTTAGGATAAACTTATGCCCCGCCGAAGAGTTGGGCGTTATCGTCCCAATGAAGTCCAGACCCCACTGCTGAAATGGAGTCTCAGCTTGAATTGGCTGAAGGGGCAAAGGTGCTTTCCGATTTCTGCCAGCAAACCTTTGGCATTTCTCACACTTTTGACAGACCGCATGCGCGTCTGCGAAGAGGGTGGGCCAATAATAGCCCGCTCTGATAATTTTCAAGGCCGTCGGCCTTCCCGAATGGTGTCCCCCCGACATCCCAGAATGGAATTCGCCGAGGACCTTCGGTTTGTCTGATTCTTTGACGCACCGCAACAGGATGCCGTCAATATTTCTGAAATACAGCCCCTCGGGGCGAAGTACATACTTCAAGGCATTAAGCCTGAACCTCCTTCTTTGTGAGGCGTTGAGGTGATCTGGACATCTCCCAGTGCTGAAATACCACACCAGGTCATTCGTCCAATCACTCTCCTCTGATAAGGAGTTGGCAAGGTTGATTCCTGTCATTGGATCCTCCCACTGACAAGCAGAGAGTTCAGCCGCAGCACTTCGGGCCAATTCCTGGCATAGAGCCCGACCTCGGATTAGCTTGGTGGGTCGTACCTCTATGTCGAACTCCTGGATTTTGGCAATCCATCCTGCCCTCTTGTGACCAGGCTCCCCTTGGATGATGAAATTTCTGACGTCGGGGTGTATCACAAAGACAGTAATCCGGCTCTGAGAGACGAAGTGCTTGAACTTTCTCAAGGACCTCATTACTGCATGAACTTGCCGCTCAATAAAATTATATCTCTCTTCATGCGGCTGGATGACTTGGCTTAAGAATGCTATCGGTCTCTCCTCGCCATCGTCTCCCTTCTGAGTCAGAACTGCAGCATAGCTTTCGGGTTCTCCCACCGCGTAAAGGATGAAGTCCTTGGAGTAATCTGGATTTATCAATACTGGTGCCTGAGCAATCCTGGCCTTGATCTCCTCGAAGGCTTTCTTCCTCTCTTCAGTCCAGACAAAGTCAGCATCCTTCTTCAAGAGTTCGGCCATGGGCTTGATCACCTGGGCAAAGTCAGGGACAAACTTCCTTACAAAGTTGATCTGTCCAAAAAATGACTGCAGCCCTTTCTTGTTGACTGGGATGGGCAAACGAAGAAGAGCCTCTGCTCTGTCGGGGTCAACTGCAAGGCCCTTCTCAGAAATAACATGGCCTAGCAGCTTACCCTCCTTCACCGCAAAGACTGACTTCTTTGGGTTGATGGATATGCCGAATTCACGACATCTTTCAAATACTTGCCGCAGATGGGAGGTGTGGTCTTCTCTTTTGTGCGAAAACACAGTCATGTCATCCAAGTAGATAACAATGATTTTATTGAGCAACTCACGGAACGCCAAGTCCATAGCTCTTTGGAACGTAGCTCCCGCATTGGAAAGACCGAAGGGCATGCGCTGATAGGCAAACGTCCCCCATTTGGTGGTGAACGCCGTCTTGTGTTGGTCCTCATCTTTTACCCAGATCTGATTATAGCCGGAAAACCCATCTAGGAGAGAGAATCTCTGAGCTCCTGCAACCACGTGAAGGATTTGATCAATTTGCGGGAGTGGATAGTGGTCCTTCAGCGAAGCCTGGTTGAGATTGCGAAAATCCACGCAGAGGCGAATGTCTCCATTCTTCTTCCTCACGGGAACCAGATTTGCGACCCAAGAGGAATGCTTGATAGGATAGATGATTTTTGCTTCCAGCATCTTCATGAGCTCGGCTTTCATCATGGCCTCAATCTTCGGGTTCACCGCCCTTTGCTTCTGCCTGAAGGGCTTCACATGTTCTTCCAGCTCTATGGTGTGCTGGATCATCTCTCGGTCGTACCCCTTCAAGTCCTGGTAGCACCAGGCTACTATGTCTGGGTACTCCTTGCACAGGGCTCGAATCTGGTCCAGCTCCTCTGGAGTGCAATCTATGCCAACTTTAATCACTTTACCAGGTTCGAGCTCCAGGTCCATGTATTGCTTGGCATCCACCTTGATTCGGTGTGAGATAGCCCTATCGTTCTGATCAAACAGGCTCTCTAAGGTAATCAGTCCTTTTGGGACATGATTATTCTTTAACTGTATCAACCCCTCATATTGCTCGTCATCAGGGTCTCTACCTTCGATTGAACTAGCTTCATGTATCATAAAGGTGACGATATCCTCGTCACAATCGAACACCTGCCAGTGGGTGTCCTTATCAGGCACAGAAGGCCTGTAAATAGTACGAACCGGCTTCGGCTTCTGCATAGTGTCATCAGTCGGGACGTACCTGGCTCCAACAGACGCCAATATGTCAGCATGCTTATTCTTCTCGCGGGAGATGGCTTTGACATTCAAGGAATCAAAAGACTCCATCAGATCCCAGACACGGTTACGGTACGCCTTGAGGTAATGCTTCTTGGAGGCGCACTTGTTCGTGATCTGGTTGCACACCAGCTCTGAGTCGCCAAAGATTTGCAGGTGCTTGATCCCGAGCCTCTCCGCCTTTTTTAAGCCTAAGCACAAGGCTTCGTACTCCGCCGCATTATTAGTGCAACTCCAGGCCAGCCTGTAACAGTAGTCCTTTTGGATACCAGACGGGGAGACCAGAAGAACTCCTGCCCCGACGCCATTCTTGCATCGGGCGCCATCAAAGTACAGCTTCCACAGCTTGTCGGGGGCAGGACCTATGTCCTTTTTGGCCGTCTGGTCGTGTCTCTCAGGCTGAGTGACGGAGTAACAGCCTAGTTCTGTCTCAATCATGGCGTTGAAATCCAGCAAGGAGAACTCGTCCTCCACTTGCAGCTGCTCCAGGGTCTCTCCCACCAGGTCCACTTCTACCAGCTCCTCGGTCGTCAGATGAACCATGTCATTTTGTTGTTCTTCCCCGGGTATCTTCTCGACCAGAAAAGTGGAAGGTTTCTCATTATAAATTTTCAACCTCCTTCCTTTGAAAGGTACCTCCATATGTGAATAGTCCAGCGACAAATATCCACCCAGCTTGGCAGTGAACTCCCTTGAGAGACACATGCCGAAGTAGGGTTCCAAGTCAACCACTACGACCTCTTGGATGACCACGATGTCAAGCGCTTTATGCAGCCGTATGGGGATGTCTTTGATGACACCAATTGTCTTCACAGGAGTGCCGTCCAACTGTAGCACACCTTGGCTGCTCCTCGTGTATTCCATACCAATCTCCTCGCAGACAGCCCTTGGCATGACAGTAGTCGAAGCACCGGAATCCACCATGCAGTTATGCACTATGTGGCCTTCCATCCGCAAAGATAGATAAAAAGGCGGCGGTCTGTTCTTTCCGGTAGCAGAAGTCGTCAAGGGCTGAGCTAACACAGCAGGCTGCAGTGGCTTTCCACCTTTTACATTCTTTAGGGATTCCTGCAACAAATCAACCTGACCTGGGAGCTGAAGGGCATCATACATGCTTATTTTTGCCGGGGTCTTCTTGAGCTCATCAACTATGTTGTAGGTTGAAGTACCGGCACCTTCTGCTTCCTTTGCTGGCTCATACTTGGTGCGGTACTGCTGCGTGGCCTCGACCCTTTGTCTTTTTGTCAGCGACGGGTACCTCAACTTCTCTTGAGCTTGCTCTTTTGTTTCGGCCGGAGGTTGAGTCGCTGAAGCCTTGACTACTGGAACCCTGGCTACTAGAGCTTTGAGCGCCGTGGGCTTTTCTTTGGCAGTTGGAGGTAAAGGTGGCTTATCAGGAGCTGCCACGGCAGGCTGCGTCCTCTCCCTTCTTGTATACACCTTTAACGGCTTTATCTGGGCCGGGGTGGCCTCAATTGGCTTTTTCCCCTCCCTGGTCAAGAGTGACACAGGATCTTCTTCTTCTGGAACTGCAAAATTACTCTCCTCATCCCGGATCATGTATGCTTCGTCCTCTATGGCGCTACCCGCAAGGGTCTGAATATAATGTTGATGTAGCGTGCAACTGTCTTCCCCATGGGGGTCGTTGCAAGTAGAGCACCAGTTCACGCGGTCAGAAGTGCCAGCTTGAGCATTGCCGGCAACATTTCTTGCCGGAGGCCTTTGCGCTTGAGCCGCTTGATCTCTAGTCAGCGCGGGAGGAGGATATGGCCTCCTCGGAACAAACTCCATCTGAGCCTGTTTCTTCTTCATGATTGTCATGTCATTAGAGATTGTCTGGTAACCAGAGGCAAGGGCCCTTACTTCCCGAAGGATCTTATTTTGTATATCATTATCAGCTGGAGCTGGCCGGGCCTGCGGAGGTAATGCAGCTAAAGGTGGTGGAGCAGGCAATGCCTGGTACTGAGGAGGAGCAGGAAGTGCTGGATATTGCGGAGGAGGTGGGTTAGGACGATGTATTTGAGGCGGACCATATGGGTCTATGACTGGTGCAGGATTCCACGGCCGATGGGGGTACGGGTTGGATGAGGATGGCGCCCCACCAGACGCGGGCGGATATTGGGATTGAGGAAAATCCGGATAGATTGGGGGCTGCATTTTATGAGGGAGCCTACCTATGGCAATCATATCCAATTCTGCCTGTTGAGCAGCCTCATACAACGCGGGGAAAGTATTTACACGGGCCAACTTAATGACCAAGCAAATATCCGAATTGAAAGCTCTGAGGTAGTAGTGAGCAGCCTGTCCCTCAGGAGGACGTAGCTCCAGGGGTATTCTCTTCCAGGATCTTGCGAACCTCACGTTGAAGTCCGATATCTCCTCCTGCGGATGGCGCTGAATGCATTGAAATTGGTGCAGCAATGAGGAGGGATCAGCGGATTCATTGAATCCCTTAACTAGCCTGCCGGCCAGCTGGGCCCATCCCGTGATAGTCCCCTCCGGCAAGGATCTCCACCAGTAGAGAAGTTTCCCTCGCAGAGAGAGAGCTAACAGCCGGGTTTTCACGCTCTCATTGGTGATAGAGTGCAGCGCAGCCAAGGCCAGAATGTCTTGAATATGCTCATATGTTGTCTTCCCGGTGCCGTCATATGTAGGAATGGATTTTAAGGCAGCGGGCGGAACAACCTCTTGTCTAGCTAGAGCGAGGGGTCCCGTGGAATTCACATCCGGGAAGAGGTCATTAGCATTGGCCATGTCTTCTTCCTCTTCTTCGAGCTGGTCGGTGGTGTAGTCGGTATCAGTACTGTCCGAAGTTGTAGGTTGTTCTTCAACTTCGGCCTCTTCAACTTCTTCGACTTCTTCCACCTCTTCAATTTCAGCTTCAGATTCGTGCTCGAATCTATCGTCCTGGCGAGCTTGATAATCAGCCAGCCTCACGCGCTCTCCAGCAGCGTTGATGTCAATCTCGTAAAAATCGGGCTGTTGTCCCGAATTCCTAGCTCTCCATCTTCTTGTATGCATGAAGGCGCTCTTAATATTGGACCAGTCTCACAGACTCAGAGGATACTCAGGTTCAACAGAGTCGCCAGGTGTTCTAGATTTAACAGCAATGAAGCGAACACCGATGCTTCGATTCTGTTTTGGGTGGGAAACTTTCGTGTCCCACCGGACGTGCCAGAGAAACTGTTGGTTACGAATCTGCCACTAGGATAGGATTTTAATCTTATTGCGCCCTAGATTCGCCCAGCAGATTGAAAGGCCGGAAGGAAGGGATGCCTTCCGTGCCAATCTCCGGAGAAGGCCGACTCCTATGGTTTTGGTTTGGGGGTTTAGCTCAGAGTGCAAGAAAGAAATTAGAAAATGCAGAAAGAAACATAAATATGCTTGTTTCGGGTGGGGAAGATAAGCAACACAACAACTAACCAATCACTATTACCAACAACAATCAAAACAATGTATGTAGCAGAAACTATTAGAGTTATTCCATCCTATGTATCCTTTACGTCAGTATTCCAGATATACTTAATTACCAATACTGATATCCAGAAGTGCAGAATAACAGTAATCAGAAATATAAGCAACATGAAGCAGAAATACTTAATAAAGGCAGCATACAAGACAAAGACAGCTAATAGAGCCAAATATACTTTGTATTTAAAAGCAAGTGCACAGCTACAGAAGTTCCTTAGCAATATATCCCCCTTCCACCCTTATACAATGAAATGAAGCTGCTATTTATAGCAGAATAAACCCCCCCGATTACATTTTGGGCACAAAATCCCAGACCTGACAAAAGCTGCAAAAGCTGACAAAAGCGGCAAAAAGCGGCTGATGTTCGACCTCTGCAGGCAAGAAGTGTACTTGCAGCAAGGTCCACTTAGAAACGTTGCAGCTCCGTGGCAATCTGGCAGGTGAAAAGTCGAGTCTGGTTAAATGGTGGCAGGTGCGGCACGATCTGGCTCTTCACGCTCATCTACTTTGTACCTGGGTGGCACACCTTCTGTCACATCCCGACTCTAATCCCGAGACTGCACACTTGTCAGCATCTGAAACTGCTGCTGAAGGAGGGGGTATGAAACTTAGACGTTCGGTCATTGTCTTCTTATCCCGCCCGACAGCGCACAAAAATGAAGCGCAGTCGGACAGTGCAAGCTGAAAACAGCGCAGCTGGGCGGGTCATGCCTTAGAACTTTTTTCTGCAGTTTATCTTTTTCCCGTTCGATGGCGCACCAAAGCAGGCGCGAAGTCGGGCTGCGCAGCGCAGTCGGACGGACCTCCGTGCCTTAGTCATTTCTTCAATGCCTTCTTCTCTCCTTCCGCCCGAGTGCGCACCAAGACAGCGCAGCGCGCAGTCGGACGGAGTCCGACACTTAGAAAATTTTGCTGTCTTTTTGACAGGCATCCTCCCACTGGCGCACAACTGGATGAGCGCCGCCCGACTTCGCTGCGAAGTCGGGCGGGCTCACACTTAGCACATTTTTCGTTGTTCCCTGAATACGGCCGCCCAAGTGCGCACCGAAAGATGGGCGGCGCCCGACTTCGCTGCGAAGTCGGGCGGCCCCAACACTTAGTCGATTTCTCGGCTGCTTTCTCAACATGACCGCCAAGGTGCGCGCCGAACCCCGGGCGCCGCCCGACTTCGCTGCGAAGTCGGGCGGCCCCAATACTTAGCCATTTTTTGGGCCCTTCTTCATAAGACCGACCGGGTGCGCACAGGATGATGAGCGCCGCCCGACTGCGCTGCGCAGTCGGGCGGACTCCACACTTAGACAAATTTTTAGGCAGATTTGCCTTCTTGCAGAAAACATTAAAACACGAAATGGATGATGGGGGAAACGAAAACTGACAGCAGAAGGGGAGAAAGAGCATGGAGAAGAATGGGGAAGAAGGAAGAGGGGAGGTAAAGCAGCAAACTTACAAAATTTTCAGAATTTGGCACCCCGTGCAAAATGTGGCAACAATAACCTCGGGGCATAGTGTTCCATCTAGTTTTCTCAGTTTTATTGCCCCGTCCTGCAGTACTTCTATCTAGAAGGGTCCAAGCCATAGGGTTTTTAATTTTCCTGGCTTGAGTTCACTCTTCCCGTTGTCCTTCAGTACTAATTCACTAGCCTTGAGATCCATCTTCCGGAGATGCTTATCATGCCAGAATTTCCTTCTCTTCTGAGCGATCTCCGTAGCCCATTGTGCCATTACCGTTTTCTCATCCAACTATACCAAAGCTGTCAATCGCTCCTTCATGCTATCTTCGTCATTCAGCCGATTGTCCACTGCCACTCTTAAGCTTGGTACAAGGAATTCAACAGGTACCACCGCTTCCTGTCCGTACATCGGTTGAAAGGGTGTATAATTCGTGGTGGGTTTGAAGGTGGTTTTGTATGCCCAAAAAACTGTTGGTAACCGTTCCTCCCAGTTGGCTCCTACTCCGCATGCCTTATACATGATTGAAACCAAGATTTTATTTGTCGCCTCCGCCTGCCCATTTGCTCTGGGGTAATACGGGCTTGACAAGGAGTGAAAAATCCTGAATTCTTCCGTCAAGTTTTGGATAATCACATTCACAAAATGGTCTCCTCTATCACTCGTCAATTGTAGAGGTATCCCGAACCTTGTAATTACTTGTTCGTACAAAAAGCGAGTCGTACTTTTTTCCGAATTGTCCGGTAAAGCTCTTGCTTCTACCCCTTTTGTGAGATATTCTGTGGAAACTACGATGCATCGGCATTTCCTCCTTCGACTTGTTTTTAAAGGACCTACAAAATCCAGTCTCCATCTCTCAAAGAGTTCCTGAGGCTAGGACGAATGCAATGGCATGAAGTCTCTTTTCAATGGTTTCCTCGTTCTTTGACACGTAGCACATGCTGCCACAAAGTTCTTTGCATCGTGAAAGAGGGTGGGCCACCATAGACCTGCCAACAACACTTTCCTGGTTGTTGCATCTAGTCCCATGTGTCCTCTTGCCAATCCCTCATGTGTCTCCTTCAGGGTTTGTTGTACTTCATCCTCCATTATGCATCTTCGCAATATATGTTCCCCATCTTGTAAAGTAATCCTGCAATCAAGGTGAAGGGTGCTGATTTCGTAATCACCTTTCTCCGCTCAGCTGCCGTTAACTCTTCTGGCAACTGTCCTGTCGATAGATATTCCCCTATATGCTTATACCATCTTGGTATGGCATTAATCATAAACAACTGTGCATCGGGGAATTCATCCGGTATTCCTCCCTCTGTAGGTTCTCTTGAGCGAATCCTTGACAACTGATCCGCTATTACGTGTTTCTTCCCTGGCCTGACTACCACTTGAAACACGAATTCTTGCAAGGTGACGAGCCATCGACTCACTCGTCCGTAGATTGTTGGTTTGTTGATTAGGTACGACAGAGCCTGATGATCCACATAGAAAGCAAAGGGGTTATCCAGTAGATAGTGTCTATATTTTTGCACTGCATACACCTTTCTTAGTGCTTCTCATTCTGTTGTGCTATAATTCTTCTCGGCTCTTGACAGTAACTGACTTGCGAAGTATATGGGTTGATCCAACCCGTATTGGCCTTGTGTAATGCACATCCAATGGCAAAATTTGAGGCATCCACATGCATGATGAATTCTTTTTCCCAGTCTAGGTAAACCAGGATAGGTGCTTTCACCAAGTGCCCTTTCAATCCCTCAAATGTTCTCTGGTGCTCCTCTGTCCATTTGAATGGAACACCCTTTCGTGTAAGTGCATCTAGTGGATGAGATGTTAGTGCATAGTTTCGGATAAACCTCCTGTAATATCCGACTGTCCCTAAAAAGGTTTTGACTGAGCTCACATCATATGGCTCCTCCATTAGCAATATTACTCGTATCTTATCTGGATCGGGTTTCAAACCTTCCTGGCATACTATATGCCCCAACAACTTTCCGTATGGCACCAATAAGACACATTTATTTGGATTCAATGATATTCGTGCTTTCTTGCATAAACCCATGCATTCCTCCAATGCCTTTAAATGTTCCTGCGTCCTCCCATACACTGACCAATCATATAGGAAAGCTTTGAAGTTCCCCGTGGACATCTTTTCAAAAATGTACAATATGATCCTCTGAAAAGTAGCTGGTGCATTGCATAGTTTAAATGGCATGCGGTTATATGCGTATATTCCGTTCTCTACAATGAAAGTGGTCTTCAACTTGTCTTCTTCCTCTATGCTAATCTGGTTATAGCCTGAGAATCCATCCAAGAATGAGTATATCTCAAGGCCGGCTACTTCTTCTAGTATGGAGTCTGTGAAAGGGATCGGGAATGGATCTTTTATGGTTATGGCAATCAAACTTCTAAAATCCACATAGATTCGGATTTTATCTACTTCTCGTTTCAGAGTGATCACGATTGGTGAGACCCACTCGCTTGTCGTAACATTGAATATAATGCCTGCATCCAACATCTTTTCGATTTCGGCATTCACCCTCGTTGCATATTTGGGGTTCATTCTGTAAGGTCGCCTTCTCACAGGTTGCGCACCTTCAATCAGAGGAATCTTATGTACGCAAAGTTCAGCTGGTACTCCCTTCAAATCTTTATATGTCCAAGCAAAAACATCCTTATAGTCCAGAAAAATCTTAAATGCTGCTGCTTTCAGGACTGGATCCCAATCATCTCCACATTTGATCATCTTCTCCTCTCCATTTTCTCCCAAGTTTACCTGAATCATTTTTGGACCTTCATATTTGATAGATTCAGGTTCATTTGCTGCCTTCAGTGTAGCGATGGGGTGGGCTGGTTTATCTTCAATGACTACCTCCCCCATCGTGAATTCCGAATTTTTTTGGGAAATATCCACTTCTCTCTTTCCTTGTCCTTTTTTGCTGTTGTTTGTCTTTTATTGCTAGTTCCCTTTTCAGGTTCTTGTATCTCATCCTTTTGAATCTCCTTTCCCGCATTTATGCAAAAACACTGGGGAGAAAATATCTCATAGTCTTCCAACTGCCAATGTAGTAAGCCTTTGTCCTGGTCATACTCATCTTTCGTGCAGTTTTCAAGGTGCAACACTCCTTCCTTGTTTGGTTCATATCCTGTCTCCCCATCTGATGAAGAGGATCCCGAATCATCTGAAGTAGCTATGTCTTGACTCACAGTTTAATTCTTCAGATTGATTATATACTTGTGCTGCCCTTGTTTGAAAGATAGATGTTCTTTCTCCCAATTGTGGTTGAATTTTGCTGTTCTCAACCATCCTCGTCCTAGCAGTGCATCATATGCGGGTTTTCGCATAGCAATGACAACAAAATCTAAGATGAAGTCCTGCTCTGCTATGCGTACTTTCATATTCATTAAAACGCCTATTGTTTCAATGCCATATTGATCAGCGCCATATAGTTTGAAATTTGAAGACCGTAAGGCGGGTTGTCCCAGACTCTGCCATGTCTTCTCTGGCATCACGTTCACACTAGACCCTCCATCTACAATCACCTGATTCAGCCTATGGTCCAAAAATTTTATCTGGATTATAGCTGGCCTCCTCCCGACTTCAATCATCAAGATTGCTGGATCGATGAATTGTCCTTGTTTGATAGTTGCTACCTGTCGGGTTTCATCCTTCCTCTAGATGGCTTCCCCGATCGTAGCATACAACTCAGGTACTATGCTAAACAGGTTGGCTACCTTCATTTCCACCTTCGTTTTTAGCACCTCTGTTACCAAGCCTTCTACTGATTATTTGTTAGTGATCTCCGGTCTCTTTAATACTTTCTCCAAAAGTAGTTGTCCCTGCTTCTCCTTTGCTAGTTCTGTTTCGATAAATTTTTGGGCTTCCTGCCATCGTTCCTTCTCTTTGGTAGGGTTTGGATACTGTTCCGTTTTCTTGGTTTGTGCTCTTGTTACAACCAAGACTTCTTTGTCTACCTCTGTCACTTCTCCAATGCCGATGAGGTTGATGTTCTGATTTCCACTAGTACTTGCCTTGTTTGGGCAATTCGCCTCCTTGTGGTTTCCAAGACCACACCATTTACACATTTGAGTGGTATTGTTACCACAGTTGTTACCTGCATTCTGGGGTTTGGAACAATTCTTCGCAAAATGGCCCCATTCTTGACAATTCCGACATTGAATAATCGGCCAACCATCAGATTCGTATTGTAGTCGACTCTGGCCTCGTATTGTAGTCGACTCTGGCCTTCTTGTCTTCCTCCTCGGCGACTATTCCTATATCCTCCGGTAGTGACTCCTTGTTCATTCCTCTGCGCGTTTGGTTGTTCCTCCTATTGTATCGCCAATGTCTGATGCCTCTTGCTTTTCAGGTTGAATGCACAGTCGACGACAGGATGTCCTGCAATTTCATATATATTGCAATATGCTTTCTTTGGACAATTTACATTTGAATGTCCCTTTGCCTTGTAGTCTGAGCACCAAATTTCTTTCCGATCCTTTCGGCCTTCTCCTTTCGCTTCTTTTAGAATTTTGTCAAATTCCCTCCAAAAGGTGTGAATCATGCTCTGTACTTTATCTTCTGCTTCATTGTCCGAATCTTCGGTATGCTTTAAGTAACCTCCGATACCTGCGGTCGTTTTTTTGCCTTCACTTTCGAAGTTTTTAGCCTTCTCCAGTGCTTCTGCATACGTTGAGGATGGTACTGCCTTCATTTTCTTCTTGAATTTTGGTAGTAGCCCATCCAAAAACCACCTCTTTATCATATCGTCGGTAGGTGTCATCTCCATTTTATCTGTCAGTTGTTTCAATATTCTATTGTAGATTTTAACATCCTCATCCGATTTTTGCTTAGTAACGCATATTTCTGTGATAATGTCCGTGTCGTCCCTCAGCGGTCGGAATTATTCTATGCATGCAGTCTTCAGCTCTTCCCATTGTGTAAATGCTTGCGTACTTTGTCTTCTCAAGTACCAATCTATCGCCATGCCTCGCAATGTGGTTGGAAACAGTTGAAATCATTGTGTGTCCTGTGTGACCCCATTTGCTCCCCAAATGGTAATGCAAGTTCCCACATTTTGCGATGGATCCTCCTTTCCTTCACCTGAGAAAGGTGGGCATTTCTGTTATATTGTTCTATTGGCAGGGTTTGCCGCCATGGTATTTTGACTTCCTGGTGTTGGTGGTTGTAGCGTTTGATTCGGTTGTCTGTCTACTGTTGGTGGCGCAAAATTTTACTCAAATAGCCTTCTTCCCGTCTCCAATTGGTCTCTGCTTCGTGACCTTCTCCGCGAATATACCAAACTTGGCTCCGACCTTCCTCCCCACGAACCTCCGCGTAGGTGCCCTGATACAAGGTTCGCTCCTTTAGTATCCTTTGGCCACCCCTCCCTTGTTCGTTTTGGTGTTGCTGTCCAATTCTCAATGATGGGCTCTTCTTGAACTATTTGTTCTTCCTTGTTTTTTGCAGTCACCAACAATGTTTCAATGCTTGCGTTGTTCTCGTCTTCAATGTTCCATACTCTCTCCACCTCAGGGTGAGACCCCTCTGTGGCCTCGTGTGTCCTTAAGTTCGTCAGTCGTGTGCTTCTTCTTACCGGTATTTGATTTTTACTCTGTGACTTGAAATCATTCACCTTTTTACACCTATCACTTATGTCGCTAGACTCTGAGTTCACTTAGGCAACGATGCCAAATGTAGACAGGGGTGAGTGCATTCCCGAAATGGGGTGATGACAGTAGGCTTTCAGGTTTAGGCAATAGATACTTCAATGGGCTGGTTATAGGCTACAGAGTTCAACTACTCAGCTGTCATAGGTAGACGTCCAGGATTAGATGTCAGAGGCCTAGACCACGTCAGGATAGTAGGTCTAGACGTCACAGCTACAGGGGTAGACGTCACAGCTGCAAGGGTAGACGTGAAGGTGCTAGACGTCACAGAGGCAAGGTTAGACGTCAAGGAGCTAGACGTCACAGGGGCAGGGTTAGACGTCAAGGAGCTAGATGTCACAGGCGCAGGGTTAGACGTCAAGGGGTTCAGCTTAGACGGCTAGCCGTCTGACGGCTGTCTAGACGTCAAGGCTAGACGTCCTTCTCCCTTAGCGTTCTCCTGTACCTGCAACAACCATCTCTCGCTTGGTCCTTGTTGTGCAATCAACCTGCAACACTGATCAATAAGGTAAACCTGCACTCACACATCAATAAAATACAACCTGCAGCAATGGAACATGCACCAATCACCAAACACATAGAATACGCAATCCGCACAACAGCATTGGCATTATAGCAGAATGATTGACCATCAAAGGGTATAAATAAGGGGGGCGAAGTAGTTTCTCCAACTACTTCGTCCTCAACCGCCCCAACCGCCAGCCTTAACACTTGCAAACTAAACCTACTGTTAGACGTCTAACAACTAGACGTCTACCCTTAGACGTCTAACTAGGCCTCTAATGCATTAACTAAAACAATTACAATGACGACTGTTTTTGTCATCTTATGCCTTATGCGTTTACAATCCAGCCTCCTTCTCATTGGCTGATTTTCCAATCAAATACAAACATAAACATTAACAAAATTGCTATGTACAATTCAAAATTGGTGGACACATTGTTCCAGCCAGTTCTAGGGTTTAGAACTGTTGTCTACACATTTGTCCCATATTATTGCAATAACGCCTGAAGCTCCTGTAGAAGAAAATGCTAAAAATCACCTGTCTTCCAAATCTTCTTAAAAGCATCCTTACATTCCTCACTGCGTAATTTTGTTTCTTGTATCAAAATCAACTCAGGGCTATAACAACCTATTAATTCCTTAATAACTCTTTTTTAGGGGTTTTATTCATACCCCTAATATTCCATAAGATCATTCTCATCATCAACATTTTTTATTTTTATTAGTGGGCTTAACCCCACTTCTTGTTAGCACCTGTGATATTTTTATTTGGCTTCCCAGATCAATATTCTTTTGAGTTTCTTTTTCTCTTTTTTCTTTTTGTGATAGCCTTCCTCTCCTTCCATTCTTGCCACCACTCTCATCTTCATCAATCTCTTCCATTTTTTCATATTATTCAAAATGGGACTTATCTTCTAAAGATTTATGTTGCCCTAAAGAGTCGAAAGTGCAAGGAATAGCCTCAATAACATTTTCTTCTTTATGTTGCCTTGAAAACTCTAAACTGCATAGATGATCCTCCATAGTCATCACTTTCTTATGTTGTACTGAAATACCTAAATTTCTTGGATATCCTCTACAAGATTTTCTTTACTATACTGCTCTTGAAATCCTAAAGTGCAAGGAATACACTCTGTACTACTTTCATTTTTTCTATAAGGAGAAGATTTTAAGCTACTTGAGGATAATAAAGGTGATTTACTTGGATTAAGCTTGACCTCCTTAGCATCATTTGCTTTAAATTTGTCTCCCCATCTTCCTTTATATTAAAATTTGTCTTCCCCTCTTCTTTCACACCTTTAGCTCCTTTTATATTTGAACTTGCGCATTGTACTTCGTCATCTCCTATATCATTGTTTCCTTCTAATGACTGATTCGAGTGAACTGTAACGGCCTTCGCCATATGATGATGTAGATGTTGGAAAATTACCATTAGTAAAAAGGTTAAAAATTTGATTTTACCTTGGGTAAAGGTAACTTACCTTTTACCTTACCTGGACGGCAGCATTTGGGCGGCAAGAGAATTCGAGTTTATTTTCTTCTCCCCTAATTTCTCCTTTCCCCCCTTTTCTCTCAAATGGTTACTTTAACGTTTATTTAAACTTTGTAACCTTATGATTATTGTTAATGCAAATTTACTGTTTTATCAAATTGCTTACCTTTCACATTTGGTATCAGAGCCGAGAGCCGAGACCGGCCCGAATCCCGAGGCGGTGGGGCCCGCAGTTCGAGGCGGCGGCACGGATCCCGAGGCAGCCCGTAGGAGCCGAGGCGGCGCGATTCCCGAGGCGTTGGACGAGGCGGCCCGCAGGAGCAGATCGACGCGATTCTCGAGGCGTTGGAGTGGAGAGGCTCGTTGACGTGGCGTGACGTGGCGACCTGCATGCAGCTCGAGGCTCGTTGACGTGGCGTGACGTGGCGACCTGCACGCAGCCCGAGGTTCGTTGACGTGGCGTGGCGACCTGCACGCATCCCGAGGCTCATTGTCGTGGCGTGGTGACGTGGCGTGGTGCGACCTGCGCGTGGCCCGAGGCTCGTTGACGTGGCGACCCGTGCGCGGCCCGAGGCAAAAGGAGTTCTGCATTGTTAGTGACTGCCCGCAGGCAATCAAAGCACTACGTGTGCTTCGCTCTTTTTAAAGAGCTAAAACATCGCCGTAGTGGCGATGTGGGACTAAAGTCCCAGAAAAAAGACAAAGCTTCGCGTCGAAGCGCGAAGCCAATAATAGCTTCGCGCTCGACGCGAAAGCTATAAGGCAGGGAGCCCGCTTAGCTCCCGGATCTGCCCGGTAGCACAGCGGCTACCCTTTGCCTTGACTCCCGCGAGGTCGAACGATCGATCCTCGGCGGGGTCATTTTTTTTAGCTTCGCGTGATCTAGCGAAAGCTATAAGGGCAGGGAGCTCGCTTTAGCTCCCGGATCTGCCCGGTAGCACAGCGGCTACCCTTTGCCTTGACGCCCGCGAGGTCGCACGATCGATCCTCGACGGGGTCAATAGTTTTTTAAAAAAAATTTCAAAAAAACTATAAGGAAATTTTAAATTTTAAAATTTTTTTTATTTATTGTAATTTCCTGAGAGGAAATAACTGTACAATTTAAAAAAAAAAATTCAAAGTTTTATTTATCATTTAAAGTTGATAATAGACATTTCCTAAGAGGAAATAATTGTAAAGTTTTTTTAAAAAAAAAAAACTTTGAAAGTTCAAATTTTTTTTTAAATTTCCTAAGAGGAAATCTTTGTAAAAGAAAATTTCTGGGAAATTTTCTTAAATGATAAGATCGGAAGGATGTTATCAAGCCCTCTGCAAGTTGTTACTGAGAACAAACGCTGAAAACTTTGATAGGCACGTGAAAACACTAGGAATTAATACAATTTTTTCACAGTTGCAAAACGCGGTTATTGCACACCAGAGAAATCCTGATCTAGGATACGAAGCAGATTCAGAAGATAACTCCTTTGGCAGCAGGTTTGAACAATCCGACACAGTGGCAATTGCTTCACAAGGATCTGAATATTCTCATTATAGTAATTCAGTTGAAATCCTACAAACTCCTTCTCCTGAAATAATATTGATCAGTGACGATGATGAACAAGTCGCTGACAATTTTGTAATTGCTGAACAACAAGAATGAGTTGTTTATGATTGTAAATCAAGCAAGGCTTGATAGTTTGTAAAGTCTTTTTTGCAATAAGACTATAAAAGAGAGGTTTCTTGTTTTAGTAGATAATAATGGGATCACATAATAATCTACCAATTCCCGAATTCAGTGGGGATAATTATGAGTACTGGTCCATCAAGATGAGGACATTACTCATCGAAAAAGGACTATGGGATATTATTGAAGACGGATACACTGCTCCAACAGATTGGACTACTTTAAGTGCAAATGATAAGAAGATCTACAAAGATGCACAGAAAAATAATTCTTTTGCCTTATACCATCTTCAATCAGCATTAGATCCAAGTATCTTTCCTAGAATTGCATCTTACTTAACTACTACAGATGCATGGAATGCCTTGAAAGAAGGATTCCAAGGAAGTGATAAAGTAAAGCAAGTCAGGCTTCAGACCTTAAAAAGAGATTTTGAAAATCTCAGAATGAAGGAAAATGAAAGAGTCGGAGACTACTGTGTTCGAGTCAAAGCAGTAGTTGATATGATGCAAACTTTAGGTGAAGACACAAAAAATGAAACAATTGTGAAGAAAGTGTTGAGAACACTTCTTCCTAAGTGGAATCACATTGCCATCATAATTGAAGAATCCAAAGACCTTTCTACTCTTACATTTGATAGTTTGATTGGATCATTAACATCACATGAAGAGAGACTTCAAGGAGCACCTTCAACAAGCTATGGAGGTGATGACAAAGCCTTCACTTCGAATGAAACTGCAAGACGAGGACAAGGAAGAGGCCGAGGCAGAGGACAACAACAAAGAGGCAAAGGCCAAAGCAACTCCTACAGAGGAGGAAATCAAAACAGAGGTGGAAATCAAAACAGAGGAGCCAATCGGAACCAAAGCGGCAATGCAGGCCGTGGAAATCAAGGACGAGGAAGTAACAAGACTAAAACAACTTGTTTCAATTGTGGGAAACAAGGCCACTTCGCTCGTGATTGCTGGTCAAAGACTTCAAAAGATCAAAGCAGTCAATATGGCTCATTCTACGGAGAAGAAGAAGGTCCACCAAACCTTTTTCTCTCTTATGGACAGCCAGATCAAAATCTTAATGATACATGGATTTTAGATACTGGTTGCTCCAACCACATGAGTGGCAAAGAAAATCTCTTTGCTACATTAGATTCAAATTACAAATCCCATGTTAAGTTAGGGGATAATAAATCTTTGCAAGTTGAAGGCATAGGAGCTATGGAAGTTCCAACAAAAGAAGGCCTTAAAAATGTGAATGACATATACTATACTCCACAGCTACAACACAATTTGTTGAGTGTTGGCCAAATGATGGAGAAGCATTACAAATTAGTTTTTGATGAAAGAAAATGTACAATCTTTGATAAAAACAATTGTAACCGAGTCATCACAGAAGTACCTATGACAAAGAATAGGTTATTCCCTCTAAAATTTGGTGAGCCAGGGGGAGCTCAACTTGCAAACATTGCTATTACAAATCCAAGTGAATTGTGGCACTTGAGATATGGTCACCTCAATTCCGCTAGCTTGAAAATGTTAACATCACAAGCTATGGTGACAGGACTACCAAAAATTCCAGAACATAAGAAGGTATGCGAAGCATGTGCTTTGGGAAAGCACTCCAGAACAAAGTTTCCAAGAGGCCGAGCGTGGAGAGCAAGCTATCCTCTTCAACTAGTACATTCGGACATCTGTGGTCCAATGCAAACAAAAAGCCTTGGAAACAATTCTTATTTTCTAACATTCATAGATGATTATTCTAGAATGTGTTGGCTCTATTTTCTGAAACACAAAGATGAAGCATTTGATTGCTTCATAGACTTCAGAAATAATGTAGAAAAGCAAAGTGACTACTATGTCAAATGTCTTCGCACTGATAAAGGAGGAGAGTACTCCTCAAATGAATTTTTACATTATTGTAAGCAAAATGGGATAAAAAGGCAGTTCACCACTGCCTATACCCCACAGCAGAACGGTGTGGCCGAGAGAAAGAACCGCACCCTTGTTGAAATGGCACGAACAATGCTTCAGGCAAAGCATCTCACAAACAACTATTGGGCAGATGCAGTGAGAACAAGTGCATATATTCTAAATAGAAGTCCGACTTCTAGTTTAGATGGTATCACTCCTTATGAAGGATGGTACGGTAAGAAACCAAATGTCAAACATTTCAGAGTATTTGGTTCTTTAGCTTATGCACACATTCCTGAGGAGAAGAGAAAGAAGCTTGATCCAAAGAGTCAAGCATGTGTTTTTGTAGGGTATTGTGATTCAACCAAAGGGTATAGATTGTACAATCCCAAGACACATAAAATCATTATCTCCAGGGATGTAATTTTTGATGAAGGGGGAGAATGGGGTCATAAAAAATTTGTTGATTTTGACTCTAATTCGGACAGTTCCACATTAGTACCTCCCACATTTGTACAACCCAAGAAAAGCAGTGGAAAAAGTCCTCCTCCACAAATTCCACATCAGGAATCTTCATCAAGTACATCAAGTGGTACACCAAGTCCAAGAGGGACTTCTTTGTTGGCACCCCCAAATTCTCCAAAACGATTTCATAGATCTGTAAGCGCTCCAAGTCCGATGGATATAGATCCAATTTCTCAAAGGAAAGAGACAAATAAAGGAAAGCGCATACTACAGAGTCATCCATCTTCTCAAATGTTGGATAGGAATTTCCAACAAAGATACACTAGGAGTCAAGCTAGTGAGATGGACGACATTTTGTCAAGACTTGAAAATCTTCAAATGTCGGGAGATGATGAGTCTCATGAACCAAGGGGTGATGTAGTCAATTATGCTTTGTTGGTGCATTGCACGGCTAGAACCATCTAGCTATGAAAAAGCATGCACTGAAAGTATATGGCAAGATGCCATGGAAGAGGAAATATCCTCAATTAAGAAGAATGATACTTGGGAGCTTGTGAAGCTTCCCAAGGGAAAAAAATGTGTTGGATGTAAATGGGTCTATAAGACCAAATTCAATGCTGATGGAAGCATTGAAAGGCACAAGGCAAGATTAGTAGCTAAAGGTTTTACTCAGAAATATGGAATAGATTATGAGGAAACCTTTGCTCCAGTTGCTCGACAAGAAACAATCAGAACTGTTCTTTCCTTGGCAGCCCATAAAGGATGGAACATTCAACACATGGATGTGAAAAGTGCATTTTTAAATGGATACCCGACAGAAGAGGTGTATGTTCAACAACCTCAAGGTTTCCAAGAACCAGGAAAAGAGAACCTTGTTTATAAATTGAAAAAAGCACTTTATGGCCTCAAGCAAGCACCACGAGCGTGGTACTCACGAATTGATGGCTATTTCAGCAAATATGGTTTCACAAAAAGCAAGAGTGAACCAACACTATACTACCTGAAGAATGGAGTAGATATCCTCATAGTTTGTTTATATGTGGATGATCTAATATTCATGGGTAGTAATAATAAAATGAATATGGAGTTCAAAAACTCCATGATGAATCAGTTTGAGATGAAGGATCTCGGATTAATGAGATACTTCCTAGGAATGGAAGTACATCAATCAAAGAATGGGATCTTCATATGTCAACAGAAATATGCTCATGACATGATCAAGAAATTTGCTATGCAGACAGTGCAAATCAGCTGCAACACCAACCGGACATGGAATCCAGCTAAGCAAAGAAGATGGAGCACCAAAAGTTGACTTGACCAATTTCAGAAGCATGGTTGGGAGTTTAATGTTTCTCACCAACACTAGGCCAGATATACAGTATGTTGTTTCTCTTGTATCACGGTTTATGGCATGCCCATCCGAGCTGCATCTTCAAGCAACCAAACGAATTTTACGATATGTAAAAGGTACATTGGATTTTGGAATCCATTACCACAAGTCTAACTCTGTGAAGTTAATTGGTTATAGTGACAGCGATTGGGGCAGTAATATAGATGACAAAAAATCTACATCAAGGAACTGTTTTAGTCTAGGTTCAGGACTAATAACTTGGAGTTCCAAGAAGCAATCTGTTGTAGCATTATCATCTACAGAAGCTGAGTATATAGCCATTACTCATGCTAGTACTCAAATCCTCCGGTTGAGGAAAATCCTTGAAGAGATTGGCGAAAAACAAATTGGTCCAACCAAACTGAATTGTGATAATATCAATGCCATACAGTTGGCATATAATCCGATCCACCACAAAAGGTCAAAACATTTTGATATGAAGTATCACTTCATAAGAGATATGGTGGAACAGCAGACAGTTGAGCTTGAATATTGTAGCACTTTGGATAATCTAGCAGACATCTTCACCAAAGGCATGGCTAAAGCTCAATTTATAAAGCTGAGAGACTATATAGTCAGTCCTCTCAACTTTAAGGGGGAGAATGTTGGAAAATTACCATTAGTAAAAAGGTTAAAAATTTGATTTTACCTTGGGTAAAGGTAACTTACCTTTTACCTTACCTGGACGGCAGTGGACGGCAGCATTTGGGCGGCAAGAGAATTCAAGTTTATTTTCTTCTCCCCTAATTTCTCCTTTCCCCCCTTTTCTCTCAAATGGTTACTTTAACGTTTATTTAAACTTTGTAACCTTATGTTTATTGTTAATGCAAATTTACTTGTTTAATCAAATTGCTCACCTTTCACAGTAGAAGGATTTTTCTAGCCACTTTCTTAGGAGTGGAAAATCCTGGATTTGATCTAGCTTCTCCTGTGATATGGTCTCCTTGTTTCAAATTGAAACTACCCTCATGCCCAAAAAATTCCATCTCTTCCTCCATTTTCACTTTGCAGTCTCTTGCCATGTGCCCAGTTTCATGACATTTGCGACATCGGAATGCAATGTTTTCATAATCCACTTGTTGATCCCATTATCTTGATTCAGATTTAATCCTAATCTACTGTGGTAAAGGTTTTAAAATATCCATGGCAACACATATTCGAGTGTATACAACATGCCTTCTCTCCTTAGTAGTTAGTCCCTCCTGGATGAATTCACCTAGGGTATTACCAATATTCTTCAAAACCTCCTTATTGATGAGGTGATAAGGAAGTCCAAAAAGCCTAATCCATATTGGAAGCCTTCTAATAGCTTTTGTGTCCACAAAAAAATCCTCACTCCAAGGTCTTAAATATAATGCATTTTTGCCCCTAAACCATGGGCCTCCATCCATTATTGTATCCCTTATTTCTGAACTAGAGAAAATAATGAGAAAAAATCCTTTTGGAAGAAAAGTCATGGAGTAATTTGAATTCAATCCCCATTTCTACTTAATCCAATTTTGAATCTCAGAAAAACCTGGCCAATATCCATGAAACTTACAAATTAACCCTCTAGTTTTAAGAATCATTATATCATGCTCAATCATCTCATCCTTGATAATCACTTCGGCGTAGAATCTGCTACCTGGATTGGGTTTTCCATAGATTCTCTCTTCTTCTTATTGCTAGGTAGGGCATCCAAACTTCCAACTTGGCCATTCAAACTTTCAGTAAGCACTTTCATAAATGACTTTCTTTCTATGTTACCTAAATTTTTTGCACTCACTACTGGCTGCACTCACTCGGCTCGTGCTTGCACTCGCTGCCGGTTGCACTTTTTCCCAGCTTGCGTTCGCACTTGCTACCAGCTGCGCTCACTCCCAGCTTGCATTCTCCCTCGTTACTGGCTGCACTCACTCTGGCTGGCTCGCGTTCGCTACCGATTGAGAAACTGTTTCGAAATATTTTGAAGAATGCGAGAAATCGAAGCGGTGAAGTAGTAGAGAAAGCACCAGGACACAGATGGATGCCTTTAATTGAGAGGTAATCTGCTTGCTCAGTGCTCCTCCCCTGCAAACTGTAAACCACACTGATGCTGATGTTGCTGCCGCCGCTCCTCTGCTGACTGACTGTGCGGGTTTTATGTTGACCGCTGAAGGCTGCGATATTGCGAACGATTTTGATATATCATTATATCAATGGAAAGAAAAAATAAAGAGAAGAGAAATTGAATGTGTAGAATTTAATATTTAAATTGAAGAATATTATTGAAGATTGAAGATTAAGAAAGTTGAAGAAAATAATTATTTGAATGAAGAAGAATTATTAGAAAAGAAAGAAATATTAAATTTGGAGATAAAAGGATTTCTACAACAAAGGAAATTTAATTAAAATATTGAAGAGAAGATTATTGTTTGAAATATTAATTCTAGAGTAATAAGGATTTCAACATCAAAGGAAATTAATTAGAAATTAAAATTGAAGAAAAATTTGTGTGAACAAAAGATTGCAGCATTATTTGGAGGTATTGAAAATCTTGAAGAATTACTTGAAGAACAAATCATGGCAATTGAGAAAAGAAGGCAAATAAAAAAGAAAACAAACATTCAGTATGCATCATTAGAGGATAGTACAGTTAAAGAAAAGTCTTCAAAAAATCACTTACAATCCATCTCTCAAGAAACTACTGAAGATGAAAAATATGTTGCAACGGAATTAATGGAACATCTACAATCCATTCACAAGAAGGCTAAAGATAGAGTTTCTTTAATACTTCAACACTGTTTACATGGTCTTCTCAAGGATGCTAATAACTGTTATGAAAATCATATTGCAATACCTGTTAGTATATAGAAAATAGTATACAAGGCAATAGGTACTGTAAATGTTCTTAAGACAAAAAGACAAGGAAAAATTGAAGAATTGAAGAACAAATCTTTGATGAAAGATGCATGTTGTGACACTCATGATCTTTATCAAAAGGAAAATGAGAATTGTGATTCAAAGGCCTATACAAAATTTGTTAAGGAAATAGAAAAAGAAAATAACATTCACAGTATGAACAGGTGTAAGCATTACAACAGATATGGACACAAGGCAAAAAAATGTTGGGATCTTCATCGTTGTAAAATTTGTGGAGGTAATAATCATTCTCAAAGATATTGTTGGCACAAAGAGAATAATATAAATCATGGATGGAAAAGAGTATTGATGATAGCACTAGATAGACTTCTTTAGAAAACCATTTTCAAGACAATTCCAGAAGTAGTCAGAATCACTACCAGTATCAGAGCCAAAGCAGAAAGATCAAGATCAAAATCAAAGACTGAAGACACATGAAGGCACAAGACCTTCATACCAAATAATATAATACGAGGGGGTGTTGGAGGTATTACATTATTTGATCCCGTGCAATAATGTTGCAAGCACCATGTAAATAGTTTAGTCTAGGGTGTGTTTAATATTTGAGTATGTAATACTTTTCATGTTAGTAAGTGTGGGTTATGTGAGTGAAGTGTTATGTTTATAAGTAAAGAGTTATGAGTTATAAGCAATCATGAGTCTTTTTCTTTATGTAAATATGTAAGATTTATTATTATGTATCTGAGAAATATGAAGAGTTAGATCTCCCGTGAGTGTGAGGAGATGAAGAGTTTATGTAAGTGCAAAGGTCAAAAGTCTTGAGAATATGAAGAATCTCATGTATGTATATATTGAAGACAAAGATTTGTAATAGAGAATCGAATAGGCATTCCATTTATGCATTGCCTATGGTAAATTTATCAATAATATTCAGTGAGTTATTTTGCATTGTTGTTATGGAATGAATGTATGAATTTGTGAGATTATTTGATATTGAGATCATGTAGAAATAGTATGGGATTGCTAACATGCAGAATATTCATGTTGACTATTTGCTATTGCCACCTAAATTTTCCATCATTTTCCAGAATATTCCTGTATGCTTTGGTTCTAGATTTAATATAATTGGGAAAAGAATGAGGCAAGACTATATTTATTGTCTCTTGATTATACAAATGAAAATCCTAGAATTGGCATGATGACTTTAGCTAAAAAGAACTTTGCTGACCTTCAAGATGTCTTTTCTACGAGTTATGTCAGCATAACTTCCAAATTCTAATACTCCGTATCAGGTTTTTCTATAATTATGGTGCACAGATTTCCAGTCCATTTTATTGTTTGACCTTGTTAATATGGTCTGAACCAGACCATCATCTTTCTGGTTTATGTTAGGAGGCAATAAATATGATCTCTAAGGTTGACAGTTTTGTTTTTTAAGACTTTGCTTAAGAGTAATTTTTTAAATTTTTTTTATTTAATTATTTATCTTTTGGTTCTCTGTTCTTTGAGGTACTGTAAATTTTGAGATATGTAGAATTTGTGTTTCCTTGTGTTGGTTATAGGATGAGGTTTGGAGAAATGAATATATAATATTTCATGTAGATGAACTTGCGTTATAGGAAACTTATAAATTTTGTTGTATTTCTCTAATTCAGGCTATGATGAAGATGGAGGAAAAAGAAAGAGTCCTGGAAGGAATTCCTGCAACATTACATCAAATAAATGATTCAGCTAAGGTAGGAATTGTCTATGTTTCTTCCAAGCAGTTAACAGTCTGCTTCCAGATCACTATCTTTCCTTGTTTCCCTATCGACGAAACAAAATAATTTGAGGGAAAAGAGAAAAAGGTTGAAAGCACACATCCTAGCATAAAAATCAATAATAACGAGTCATATTTATAAAACATGCATAACATAATGACTGAAAGTGGCTTAAAATTAGCTTAGATGTCTTGTTAAGATCTCTAAAGTTGTTTTCCCAACTTGTCATCATAAGGAAAAAGGGAGAGTTATTTGCTAGGTTTTAAATGGGAAGCAGTGATTGGCAGAAATCTAAGAGAAGGCAGTGGCAGCATATCATATGTAGCAGTGTGGATTAATATCATACTTGTTTCTTGCTATGATTAAGAATTAGATATTTGCATCTATCTTGAGTTTCTGTCTTTAAGATCCTATAGAGAAGGAATATTGACAATTTGGCTATGCTTGCTTCTGTCTATGACTCGGATTTTTTCCTTGGTGGATGCTTTTCATCGAGAGCATTTCTGATTGAATTATACAAAGAGATGTTACATGGTTCCTAAATTATGTCTTGGGTTTTGTGCTTGTTTGTTGTTTGTTAAATTCTACATGGAGTATTTCTAGAAGATCTATAAATGTCAAGGGCTTCCAACATTACAACACAGGTTAGGACTAGTTACTTGATCAATAGAATGAGGTCCAACGAACCCTTAGATAGAAATTTGGTTAGTCTTTTTTGAAATTTTTCTTAAAGCATAGGAAGTATTTTCAGTGTATAATTCCAGTGCAAACTCTTTATTATTTGACATGTTCAGCATGTGAGCTTGTCAATTCCTTTTAATTGGAATGAGGGTCAATTAACTATAGAGTGGAGTTCAAGTTATCTATTTTTGAGGACTTAGAAAGACTGTGAAGGTTCCACCTTTTATTGGCATGGGCATCATGTGGCATTTTTTAGCAATCCGGGGTTATGATCATCATGCAGACATCATATGTTGAAGTCATTACTATAGGCAGACAAATTGACATGTCTACATGAAGGCATGTTTATGCATAGGAATTTAAATGTGCAAATGTGTGGGCACAAAGTGTTTGTAATAAGTTATGTAGTGTTATGTGTAGGTGACAAAGTGTTTGTAATAATGTAATGTAACTGGGTATTTTTAATGTTTTATGCAAGGTTACACAAGGCTGGGGATGGGGGGACGGGTTTCAGGGACGAAGGATGATGGCAAGCCGATTTTAGGAAATGGATGGGGGACGACAAATATAATAGTATTAAAATTTGTAAAACTTTAGAATAATTTACACAACAAAAATGAAAAATACTAAATACTAATAGTTTACAACAAAAATATTTAGAAGCCATTAGAATAATTTAAATTTTACAACAAATGTCAAAAATACTAATAGTCTCATTTACAACAAAAAGAGTTTACAACAAAAATAGTCTCATTATGCAGGAACTTTTGTTGGGCTATCACTATTAGTATTTGTATTTGATGAGCTTCCCTCATCATCTGAGTGAAGAGCCTCCAATGAAACTCCAACCAACCCTTCCTGATCCTCATGCACATCAAGTTGTCTCGCATCCTTTGGATCAACACACCATTGTGTAGCTAGAGATTGCCTATACTCTGGCTTGACTCTCTCACGAAGGGGAAGAGAGCTATGCATTGCAACTAGATTCTCCGCTCTGCCAGAGGTAAGCATGTTCCTCCTCACATTGTATATGGACCAATTCCTCTCAACAACAAAGGAACTAGCAACCTGTGAAAGAAGCCTAATTGCAAAATGTTGCAAGTTAGGTGTATCATCCCCATAGAGCTTCCATCATCCAATGGGATGTGATTGGGCAATAGTAGCCCTATCCTCTCTACACTCTAGGTGGCTATAGCAAGGGCCCCTAAGATTCACAAATTTGAGCCACTTATCTCTAAATTTTGAGCCCTCCTCCTTCACATACATAAGGGCATTCAAAAAGCCTCGTCTCACCTTTGGATCACGATGGCGAGGCACTCTCTCAGGCCTAGGCTCATACCACTTTGGGTTTACTGCATATGCTGCCATATGAAGAAGGGTGTTCATCCTATCCCACCTTCTCTGTATAATAGGTCTAATGTGGGCCTCACAGAATAATAATATTGGATCTCTAGCGCAAATGATTCTTTTCATCTCCCCTAGCATGCTGTCAAAAGTCTCATAAATCTCTCCTGGATTAGGAGCATTTGCATTAGCATATCTGATGATTGCAACAATTGGGGACGCTAGAGAGCTGTTGTATTTAAATTCTGCATCAATATTAAGACTCCTGGTTCTGATTCTGGACTCTTTTTCTGTGTATGATGCCTTCTACCATTATTTCTATTAATTCTGTTTCTTTATATGCATGCTGTAATTCTGCAATCTGGATTTAAGTGTGTGGTAAAGAGCGAAATCTGGAATTATTGAAGGATACATATCAGAGAATTTTTCAGAGTTAGTTTCTGTTATATCCATAGTATTGATTGCAACTGGTTTAAGTAGGAGTAAGCGATTGTGCTGTTTGTTCTTCCCCTTCGGATTCCATTGGCCTGTGGCCATATTTCCCATTCCTTTCAAGTTATTTGCATCCCTTTCAGCAATTTTCCAATTTCTTTCCAGTTCCTTAATCTGAAACCCTAGTGTAGTGTAGTAAAGGAGCCAGCCTTCTCTGGAGATTGGCACGGAAGGCATCCCTTCCTTCCGGCCTTTCAAAGTGTTGGACGGGTCTAGGGCGCATAGACAAACCAAACCCTTTCCTGTGGCAGATTCGTGACCAACAAGTATGGTAATAGGTTTGAAATTCACGGAATAGGATTTGTGTTGCAGGGAGTTTTTGTTGCAGGTTTGAAATTCAAGATAACAGGGTATGCTATGCTAGAGTGTATGTACTGCCCATAGGTCCTCTATTATACTGCAATGATGAATGATAGTGCTCTGACCAATATTTCAGGCCACTACTCAAGGAGGATTCCACACATACCTTTGAGCACACTACTCGCCTCTCTGTCTTTACGGGAGGGTAATCTTCTCGAATGCTATGTTTGGTGTACTATGGAGAATACAAGGCCGAAAATATTTCTAATGGTGAAAGGTCTCTACTAAACCTAGGGGATCTTTCGATATACATGAAGATATGTGGGAGCTCAATTCCATAGACGGGTGTTGTTTGAGGCCTGGGTATCGGAGCCTGATCACCCCTCACTTTACAAGACGCTTTACATGCAATCTAGCTTAGCTAATAACGACAACTCCTCCATGGTATTTTAAAACCCCTAGCACAGGGTTTCTAACCTAGATAACTAATGTAGAAAATAAAACAGATGCTGGATGTTTTTTTTTTTGAGAAGGAACTAGTGAAAAAAAACTAAAACACGAAATCGTATACCTAACAGTCGAAATGGCAGGAATTGTCGCAGTTGCAACAAAACACGGCCCTCGAAAGCGCTTTGATACCACTTGTTAGGAAGCTACTATTAAAAATAACACATTCACACAAATATTGCAAATAAACATAAAAGGTCACAACACAACTATGAAATATAAATGTAGAAACGAACAATCTCATAGATAACACATAATTGCAGGCCACTTCGAGGGGGCATACTCCTTCAGTACTTTCATTCAATTATGCAAAAAAGATACATACATTCTTGCCCCTCGCAATTTTAGAGATTTCATCTACCACCTAACTCTCAAGGTTGGCTTACATGCAAAATGCCACCCGAGCTAGAATCTCCTACCTATAAAACAGTTACATTCTTGATAACGGTTACATATGATGGCGCCACTTGTCTAGGTGCTTCTAGAGTTACAACTATTACAAAATATTTCAAAACATTATCATGGGTGTTCCCCACATTTACAAAATATTATTATGGGTATTCCCCCATGTTCACAAGGGAACATTACATCATAGTGTTAGGATGGGGTCCTAACATCTCCTCACCGGCAAAGCTCCTAGGATCAACTGGATCCAATGTATGCACAACTTTGGGGGTATCCCTTTCAAATCTTTGTATATCCATGCGAAGACTTCCTTGTACTTAAAGAAAATTTTGAAAGTTTTTGCTTTCAACACTGTATCCTACTCATCTTCGTAATATATTATCTTTCGTTCTCTTTCACTTCCTAAGTTTACCTTGACCATCCTCGGTCCTTCATATTTGATACGCTCAGGTTTGTTCGTTGCTTTCTCCACATCTACTAGGTGTGTTAGTTTCTCATCAATTACAGCATCACCAACTATATATTCTACAAAGTTCTTTGGGAATGTCCATATTTATCCTTCTTCCTTTGGTGCGGTTTTCTTACTATTTCTATCAATTTCATCATGAATTTGTTCAGCCTCCTCTGTCTGTATGCAAAGGCAAGTGCACAAAAATATTTCATACTCCTCCATTTGCCAATGGAGTCTGCTATCCGATCGGTTCTCATCCTCATTGCATTCCTCCAAGTTCAACACACCTCCTTCATTTTATTATATCGACTATCTTCATCCAAAGAATTTCCTAACTCATCAGTCATTGCTAGATCTTCACTTACAGTTTGATTCTTCAAATTGATTGTATACTTGTGCTGTCCTCTCTAGAATGTGAGCCAATCCTTTTCCCAGTAGTGATTAACTTTGGCCATCCTTAGCCACCCTCTTCCCAACAATATATCATAGGCTGGTTTTTGCATCGTTATCACAACAAAGTCCATGATGAATTCCTAATCCCCAATCTTCACCTTTTGAGCCATTAAGACTCCCTTCATTTCAATGCCATATTGGTCCGCACCATATAACTTAAAATTCGGCGACCATAAAAATGGAGCCCCAATCTCCTTCCACGTTTTCTCTGGTAGCACATTCACACTTGATCCTCCATCAACAATTACTTGTGTCAACTTATGATCCTTTATTTTATTTTTTTGATAGTGTGAAAAAACAGGGTTTTGAAAGGGCCCTAACCCTTTTACAAGGAAGTCGCCTTAACCGAATACGACAAAACTAAGAAAAACCAAAGGCCCAACATACAACAACTAGAGAAGTAGGCCAACAAAATAAAACAAAGAGAAGAAAAGGCCAATATAACACAGAAGGTCAAAACAATCTTCAACATCGGAAAACTAGGATCCAGACAACAAAACTGGGCTGAATAACACAAGATAACACTGCACAACCCAAACTTCAGAGCCAACAAAGAAAGCCAAATCAAAGGGAATACAGTAATTTTAGAAACGTCCATTACTAAATTTAGCAAACCAATCCTAAGAGACCAACACTCTATCAAGGCAAATTTGAATAAGAGCCTCGCCCAATCTTCTGTTCAACCACGTATATTTTTGCCCTCTTAAATCAACATCCATGAGACCACTAGAAGAAACAACTTGGGCGAAATCCTCCATGCTATTAGTAAACTCCTAAGGTCCAACAACCCCTCCTAGACTCTTCTTCTCCCCACTAGGGAGTTGGGGGCATAAACGTTTGTAACAATCCAAGAGAAATAAAAAACAGTAGAATAGAACAAAACTGAAATGAACCTATCATTCTTCTGAATACAGTCACCTAATAAAGTGTTTGGATTCCAAAGGGTCCAAATGCCCCCAAAGGCTCCTGTAGCTTCACTTGTTGCCCACTCTGCATTATTCCAAACAACTTTCTTTATAGATTGTATGTTTCCTTCAGAAATTTTAGTTTCTTGAATTTTTGGATGATTATTATGCCTAAGGTCCTTAATCACCCGTTGAGTGGCAGGGGCATTCATTCCCCTAACATTCCACGATATCAACTTCATTTTTTAGACCTATTGGGGGTTTTAACCCCACCAAGATTTAGAGTTGCTTGGGTGCCATCTGCCACCCCCTTTTTCATCTCTCTCTGCCGCAATTCATGGTTCGAGGGTCTGCCCACTTTATTTTCTTTCCCAACATCGGCTGCCTTTTTAGCTTGTTGCTTTAGTCTCATGCTTGGGACTTTCTCTTTTCCTTTCTTTGTTGACCCAATATCTCGATCCTTGAGCTCCTCCCCATTATATATAGTCAGACAATTTTTGGGGACTTCAACTACCTCCATCTTGCCATCATTGGCACTCCCTTTCTTTTCCTTCCAAAGACAGCCCCCTGAACTAGCTCCCGAGATCACTGTTTCCATTTGGTTCAACTTCTCCCCCTGTTGTAAAATAGAGTCTTCTCCACATCCCAAAGGGAGCCTCATTTCCACCTCAACTCTTTGTTTTGGAATTGCTTCCTCTGTGATATTCTGGAGCTCTTCTTGATTGGTCATCTCCAAACCTGTGCCATTTGCCTTATTTCAATAGGAATCAATTTTCGCTTTTTCCCAATATCAATCATTCACATTGTTGGATCAATAAACTAATCCTTCTTCTTTGCTTCTTTTTCTGATTGGCTTTGCAATTCCATTACTTTTCATGGCTACAATTCTTCTCCTACAATTACATGTACCACTCAGTAAACTTACCACTTTTACTTTTAGTATCGTATTCAATACCTATATTGCCAGTTCTTGAGCTGACACCTTTTCCTCCAAGCCTAATGGCTTCTTCAGTCTCTTTTGTTCTGCTAGCCACTCTTGCTTAGCTTTTTCTACTTCTTCTATTGCCTTTTGTGCTTCTTGCCATCTTTCTTTTTCTACGGCAGGTTCGGGGTATTGATACTTCTTTGCATGGCCCCTTGTAACAACAAGTATGTTGTTCTCCTTTTGTTTTTTATCTATAGGAGGCTCCTTAATGTCAAGAAAATTAACACTCTGCAAGTTGCTCGTACTCACTTTCTTTGGATAATTTGCCTCCTTATGATTGTCCAAACCACACCATCTACACATTTGTGGCACATTATTTCCTGTTGCTCCCCCTACTTGAGGAGTCGGGCAATTTTTCACAAAATGTCCCCATTCTTGACAATTGTGACACTGGATAATTGATCTTCCGTCTAAATCATACTGCAATCGACTTAGACCACCTTGTCGATTGCCTTGTTGGTATTGTCTTCCTCGGTAGTTATTCCTATAACCACTGTTGATTGTGCCCTGCCCATTTCAGGAGGTGTTTGATTTTTCTTCCTCTTGCACCATCAGCGTTTGGTGTCTTGCACCTCTTAAGTTGAATGGGCCATTACTGATCATGTGTCCCAGTACCTTGCATATGTTACAATATGCATTCTTTGGACAATTCACATTGGTGTGCCCTTCAGATTTACAATCTGAACACCATATATCCATTGTCTTTTTTGCCTTCACTCTTTACTTCTTTGATCATCCTGTCAAACTCCTTCATTGATTGAATTACACTATGTAATTCTTTTATCACTGTCAAAGTCATCACTTCTAATATGACCTCCAATTCCGGTCGTTGTTTGCTTTACCTCACTTTCAAAATTCCTCACCCTCTCGTATGCTTCCTCATACGTCAAGCAGGGTATGATCTTCATCTTCTTGTATTGAGGCATTAACCCATCAATAAACCAATGCTTGACCATTCCGTCGGCTGGTTGCAACTTCATATTGTCTATGAGTTGCTTCAATCGTCGGTTCTTCAGCCTTTTGCTTTGTAGAATAAATCTTTGTGTCATCTCTCAGAGGTCAGAATTCCTTTTTAAATTCATCCACTAAGTTGTGCCATGTGGTAAAAGGTTTTGTGGCTTCTCTTTTCAAGTGCCAATCTATTGCGATTCCTCAACAGAAAACAATTGTAGCCATTCCTCAGGTTGTTGTACCCTATTTGCTTTCCATATCGTCATTCATGCAAATGCCTATGTGCCTTGCAGGATCTTCCTTCCCTTCTCCTATGAAGGGTGGGCACTTTTGCTTTCCTCGCTTTATTTGCAACATTAGCCATTGGTAAGTGGTTATCCTCTCCCACTTCTTCGTCACTCAATGATTATTCGGATAGCACTTCAGCCCAACGTGCTTCCATCCTTGGTGGTTCCACTAGTTGTTCTGTTCTAGATGCTTCGGTCCTAGGCATCTCGTCAACTCATGGTGTCTCTTGACCTTTTGTACTTCCTTCTAATAGCCTTCTTCCCAGCTCTGGTGTACCTACACTTCGCAACCTCCTTCGCAAATGTACGAGTGGTGGATCCACTCTACTCACCCAAACACTCACATGCGGTTGCTTTGGTGCTTGATTCCTGTCCTCTACACTCCTTAGCAAACTTGTCCCCGCTTGTTCCTGCATCACCATCCACCCTTCGTCACCTCGTGCACTCTCCACGTTGGCATCCTCACGCGGAAGTTTCCTTTCACTATTGGATGTTGTTCTCCTTGAACCTCAACATTTGTCCTCTTCTTGCAAAATCCAAACTCGTTCAAGTATTGGTTCTTCCGTTTCTCGCAATTGTAGTGCTTGATTGGTTATATTCCTTCTTTGAGCGATCCTTCTGCTTCTTCTCACGTACACTTGATCCTCTCCGCGACCTCATCTTCTATGCCCTCGCGGTAATGTATCTGTCATCCACCTCTCTCCTTTCATGCGTGCTAAGCCTTCCTTGACCCTTTTCGTTTTGACAATAGCAACGACGCCAAATGTAGCATGGGTGGTGATATTCCCAACAACGGAATGGTGAAATAACAGGTTCAGGAACCAATCAGGATTGCAGTGATAAGATTGTCATCACAATCATACGATCATTGTCCTAAGACGATATGGTCTCACTTGCACGGTGTAGTCTTGTATGGCACGGTCTTGTACGACACAATACAAGACAGTCGCTTGCAGATGACGTTGCAACACTTTGCAGGCAGTCTCCTTGTACGGCAGCAGGTGTACGGTAATCACACATACAATGCCAGTCTCTTCCAAGACGGTAATCTTCCAAAGTTACGACACAATTGTCGTACTGCCAATCACTTGTACAGTCTGCAACCAATGTAACTGCAATTATTCCTTGGCAGCCTCCTCTCTGCAACCTGCGATTAATCTACAGCAACTGCTGCAATATGCTAACTATTATAACCTGCAACTATTGCAAACAATATCCAACACAATACCACATGCAATCCCGTTGACACATACAACATAAACACAATACACGGAAATTAGAATTAGGCTGCAAGTAATGTGCAAATCACAGAATTGTATTGGCATTCAAGGTGCTGCTGTAAACAGCAATAACAGTCTGCAATTACAATGTGCAGGGTTGCTGGTCAATGCTTCCACAACCAGCCTGCATAATCACAATGACATGGACAATGCTCTTACCAATGCTTATCCCTAGATATCTCTTTATAACTAACAATATCTCACATGCACATCCCGTCTATAATGTGTTGGAAAATGTAATGCAACATTGTGTAAATTATTCTTAGACTAAAATATAAAGTCTAAAGAATAATATTTGAATTAGAAAATAATTCTATTTTTATGTAAAAATATTCCCACCCAATAAATAAATAAAATAAGGGTGCTAGGAATATTTAATTTGTGGGAAAAAGTTATTTCCCCTTTTCTAGCAAATATTAAAAAGTAACCAATCACTTTTTAAAATTTGATAGATGCTACTTGTCACACATCTCAAGATAAGATTGTGATAAGATTTGTCACACATCTCAAGATAAGATTGTGATAAGATTAGGGCAATTTTAGGGTTGTAGTAGAAAAACTTCTCTTTAAATAGGGGTGTTGTCTACTACATCTTTATATATCATGTTGATGCATATTGTTGCATAACATTGAAGCATTCTTGTATTGTTGAATCATTGAGTAATATAGTGAGCTTCATAGTGGATGTTTTCCTTCTTCATTTGAAGTAGGGTTCTACCACTTAATATTGGTGTTGTGGGTTTTCCTCTTTTGTGTGTGATTGATCTTGTGGAGCATTCTTCGATCTTGGGGAGACTTTGCTTGTCTCACATAATGTTGCAAATGAAAGATGAAGGTTCCTTTTTAATGCCTGCCCTGGTCGTTGTAAGGTGGTTCCTAGGACAACACAACATAAATGCCACCCCAAATCAGACGTATATGACAATTCCAATTATTGACCTTTCTTTCCTAAAGTCTAATTGCAATTTATTACTAAATTGCATTACATTTCATTTCATCTACATCTCATGTCATTTCATTAGAAATTTAAACAAAAAGTCTAACACAAAACTTTATGTACATTTTCTACTTTTTCTTTTTTTGGGAAGTTTTGCTGCCTACATTAAATTCACTAGCACTTACTTTTCCATAGAGATATTTCAAAGTAAACCATACCTCAATAGGATCAGATTTCTCTGGTTGTGTAAAAGTACATCTACTTCCACTAACATGAAGAAGAATCCAAGAGCTTCCTCCTTTCTCTAACTGAGTTCAAGATCACTGAGACCACCTTCTGATTCATTATTGAAGATGAACCTGAGATTTTTGCTCCTGAGTAGTCTTGCCATTTGAACCGACCAAGTACAATAATTTTGCCCATTGAGGCGAGTAGCATACCCTAAGAAATCCATTTTGCACAAAAACCCTAAACAAATGTGTGATAAGTCCATAAACGGATGTCACCATTGTGTAGAGCTCGAAAATTCGTGCAATCTAGAAAAAAAATGGGCTCCAAATGCTTCTATGTGCAAAAGTTATGGCCTTTGCAAGATTTGGGTATATTAGCACTCAAAATAGAAAAAAATTAAATGCCAAACCTTAGAAAATTTTTCGCCACTTTTTGCCATTGGATTGGATGCTATGCTGACAAATCTGAGTTTGCCACTTGACTTGATATGATTGGGTGTGTGTGAATGGGTTTTGGAGCCGAGGGAGCTCATACAAACAGCAGATGTAACCTGAAATCGCCGCTCAAACAATTCTTCTATTGATGAGTGATGCTGCTCTAGATCTCATTGTGATACCATGTTCAAATTTGCAATATTTTTCGAAAACCTTCCAAAACATGCATACATCACAATCGTATGCCGAAAAGAAAGGTCAATTCAAAGATAGCAATAGTAAATGGCATAAAGAAAACAAAGGGAGATGACAAGAAGTATAAGGTGGGTGCCCATGGGAATCCCAATATATCACATTTTATTCACACATGATCCAAATGGATCCTCATTGAGGTGTATTTATAGTGATATCAAATCCTCAATGAGAGGTTAACCTCAAGCCAACATAAACTTAACCTTGAGGTTAACCTTATAATAAAATAATAATAAATTACCCTTTTAAGTAAAGTTATCCATAAAGGTGGATTAACCAATACCACTAAGGGTGAAATATGAAAGGGACCTGTAGATGAACATGCCCATTGGCTTACATAAATGATAAATGCCTATAGGCTTACATAAATGGTGTATAATGCGATGGTGTACGTGCCACAAAAGCTTTGGTTGTAATGTGCTTTGATTGTTTTTGTGATGTGCTTTGGTTGTCATTTGTTTTCCTCTTCTTGTTGATATTGAATATAAAAAGCCTTTGAACAAAGCAAAGGCAAGAAAAAACCTTCAGGCACATTTAATTGTCGTGTTTATCAAGGACTTTCTCAGCAGTTGCTAGCATTTTTTGTATTTTCCATGACATATAGAATGTTATCACTAATACTTTAGCATTTAATTAATTGACAAATGCCTAGCTCATTAAAAGTAGAGAATTATAAGTCATTTCCTAGACTTGAAGCCAAAAAATTTGGCCATCAAAACCATGATTTTGTGTAAAATGCATTTTCTAACGAACTTTACCAAGTGCATCAAAGGAATCTGTTTGTAACATAGAAAATATCTTTCTTTAGGACTAGTTAAATGAGTGAGCATTATAGACGATATCTATAATGAACTTCTGTCGTGTCTAGCAATTCAGAACTTTGTTGCAGACTTTGGCAATCCAGTTGTCAAGTCATTACTTTAGTAATGTACTTGGTCTTTAAGTATTTCCATAATTCTCTTTCATTATTATTGTTATTATTTTCCCTGTAGCTGTTTAAATTCAGAACAAGATTTCACTGATGTCTTTTTCTTGACTTAAACAGGTCATAATATATTCAAGAGGGTCTCTTCTCTTTGTGTTCAATTTCCACCCCACAGATTCATACAACAGTTATGACGTAGGAGTAGAAGAAGCTGGCGAGTATCAGGTTAGCTGTTTTCCTCTGAACACGATGGCAAATTGGAAGAATCTGTGCTTGATATGTATTATCTTAGAGTATTCCACAATGAAAGAAGTCGATATGAAGTATGGACAAGTTCTTCTAAAGTCCAGAACATATTTGACAGAAAAAGAACTTTCAGTTTCAATTTTTTTAATAATCACCAAGTGCTTTTGATTGTTTTTAATTTCTTTTTCAGTTTTCAACAATAATATCATATTCTATGTTTTGTACTTATATCCTTTCGTCCATCCATCTTATACAACAAATCACATGAGCAACATGGGACTAATACGGGGAAATGTCCATTTCCAGGTTATTAATCATGTGGCTTGGTTATGATTCTTTAAAGAGTAATGCTTGTTATTGAGTATTATTGTACTTGGAATTACACAATCAAATATTGTATGGAGAACATTTTTTCCAATACCTCATCCAAACCCCTTGGATGTTATATTCCTACAAGCAAGATAATTCTGATCAAACAAGTACTTGACTCTACAATTGCTAGTGCATTTTGCATGCAGGCTATGTTGTATGTTAATGTTGAAAATTATAGCTCCTCCGCAAGTTTCAATAACCATTTAAAAATAAATTAAAAAATAAAGGAATCAACACAAGTTTATGGTTTGAAGAAATATGTCAGAATCAAAAAGCCATTGCTGTTCAAAATTCTAAGCAGTTTTCAGCTCTTAGAAAAAAAAAAAAGGGAACAATTCCATTACCAACTCTGTATTTTATATTTAACAAAACCAAGTTTCTCCGAATCTGATAAACAAAAATCACATACATAAAAAACCACTAAGTCAAACTATAACTAACTTATTTATGGAATACCTTAAATATTATAGAAACATTTGCACCTTTAGAAGTGCTCTACACCTTACCTTACAGATAGAGGAAATTGTTGCAGGTCTGTGAGTATGCCAAAACGCATCCAATTTGCCTACAGAAATGATTGAAAAAAACTAGAGCTTGAGATACATTGACTTTAAATAGAAGGGTTTATGACTCTCTAATAATTATTTAAGGACTTTAAATTATGAATCCCTTCCTACTCACATAGATTACTTAAATTTTTATGCATTTTGTATCTTTGATTATTTAAATTTTTTATTTATTATTTGTGTATTTGTTATATTTTTGTTTTAAAATTATAACTAGTATATTTTATTTATTTAGTAATTGTCTGAAAATTGATGCCCTGTCCCCATCTACCATACCTGTAGCAGTACCTGTCTACTAGTGACCGTGAAATTTGATTTCAATGGAGTATTCTTCTCAACTGATTTTGTTCTATATTTAGCTTACAGCCACAAATTCAGTTGATCAACCTTGTGTAGTCATAGAACCCCAATTCTCAGCATCACTAACATATATATAATCTTATTGAAATTATCTTATTGAACTTTTAATTTCCTTTTTAAGCTCAATAAGAGAGAATTTGGGTCATACTTTCTTTCCAAATAATCTTCCATTCAATCAACAAGAAAGGAGTTTATTTATTCTCCCTTTGTGAGTCAACCATCGTATAATATTGTTTGATAGCAGAACTCAGATTTGAATCGAGTCTTCTGTTTTACTTACATTTTATGTGTTGCTGTCGGCATTACAAAGTAATACAAAAGAATTTTCAAGGATATCCAATTGCTTGTTACAGATTGTATTAGACACTGATGAAACAATATATGGTGGACTAGGATGCCTTCAATTAGATGGAAAACGACAAAGAACATTACAGAAAAGGTAATCATTCACTACTTCATGGACAAAAACGTCTGATGCATTTTCAGCATTATCATTTAAGCCACACAATTTCAGAATGAAATTTGTTTAAATCAATTTATTGTTTTAATTGGACGAGTTGCATTGGAGATTTTTTCTGGTTAATTTCTTGAGTAATTGTATGTTCAATTTTCAGGACCAATAAGTTTCTCAACACACTGTGTTTATTCTTGCCTAAGCAAAGTGCTCAGGTATTTTGAGCTTTCTTTGAAAGTTATCGCATGAACACGTGCTCTGATTTGACATACAAAGAGAAATGTTAATGTTCTGAGAAAGCAGTTAATACATATGATTACTGTTTTTCGGTGCTAATAATGTTGTACTTATTGCCACTGCAGGTCTACAAACTAGCTAGGATTCTCCGCATTTGAGCATATAAATTACAGATCTAGGCACTTCAGGTTAATGTCCACCTGTGATTATCACCTCTTCTTCTTTATGTGAAATACACAAAGGTATCTAAATGAAAGATGTCATTTTGATCCCATGATCTACATAAAGTGTATGATGTACCAAAAAGCATTGCTTGCCTGTCATTACAGGTAGTTTGGTGACTGCGTAGATTTGTGTTTGTCAGAGGAGGACTAGCACAGAAATTGACATTTTGTATCATGTTTAAATCTAATGGAAAATGGAAATACATTTTCGACAATTTATTCATCTTTATTGTTTATTCCTAAAGCCAAAAATATGAATTTATCTTAACTATAATGTGTCTATCCAGAAAAGAGATGAATATATCATTGATGAAATACCTATTTGTAAGGCTTATCCTTCTAGGAGAGCAATGATCAATTAATTGTTGTAACAAATTTGACACTTATCTGGTGCTTACCATAGAAACAATGATAATGCTAATACATTTTCATAGCAATCTAAGATTGTAGGGCATGTTCATTACTAACATTGCTTGGTGCAAGGAAAACTGGTTCCCAAGGGAAACTGCAAACATTGATAATGTCATATTATAATTGACGTTGATTTTAATCACCTTTCAAAAATCTGACCACATAACGGTCAAATACATGTAATGGTTGTAACTTGTAACAATCATAATGCCAAAGATGATATACACGTTTTTGTCTTTTGCTTAGGAATGAAGTCAAATTCTATTTGAATTAGGGTACTAAAAACTAGCGTATGAAAGTCCACAAATAATTCACAGGGAAACATCGTAAGATAAAATAACTTATTAAATAAATGCCTTTATAAGCAAACATAATAATCCAAATAGATCTATGAAATGGCATTAGCTCAACCGGTTAGTGTTGGTCAGAGATCTGCCTTAGGTATGAAATGGTCTATGCATGCGCCCTAGACCCAACCAACATTGAAAGGCCGATACGAAGAAATGTCTCTCGTGCCAATCTCCAGAGATGGGCTGGTTCCCTTGCTATTCTAACTGGGGAGATTTGCGATTAAGGAACTGGAAAGGAATGGGAAATGACTGAAAGGGATGGGAAATATGGCCACAGGCCAGATAGAATAGGGGTGATGGACTAACAACACGATAACTCTACTGCACGCGGAATCAAATAACACTCAATACAGACAACTAACAAAAATTAAAACTAAACATCTAACATGCGTAATCTCCAGGGCTACTCCAGGGTTCCCGTTTTATCAGAAGCTAAATCCAGATACTAGAATTCAAGCCTACAGATAAAGCAAATAATTAATAGAAGATAAGCAATAGAAGACATACACACAAAATAGAAGTCTAGAGTTAGAGCCAGACATCAGCTGTATTGATAGCAAAATTCGGATTACATCAAGCTTCTAGCAAACATCCATCATTTTACAATAAAATAGTAGGCTTATATAGAGAATTCTGTCACTTGAAACATTAAATGCACACCTACAAAATGTGGCGGTGGCAGCCAAGATAAGTTTTAAGGAATTACAATCATGAAATAGTAATTAGGCATGGCTGGGACCGATGACTCCTTGAAATGCAGTTGAACTCCTTCAATGCTCTGACGGGCTTGGCTTGCTGGCGCTGCCTCCTGACTTGCTGGAACCGCTTTCGTGAAAGATAAGATTAATCCTGGAACGTCCAGTCTGGAAACTTCTCAGAATGGCTGCGCTTGGATGGATAAGGATGCACCTTAACTCGCTGATGGGAAGCGCTTCTGGGAAAGACCAACGCCAGAGTTGAACGATCAACAGATGAAGCGCACAAGCATGGAGTGCAAACGCCTTGCGCAACAGAAAAGGAGCGCAAACGCCTTGCGCAGGAGAAATGGAGCGCAAGGTTCTGGGGCTTTGGGAGGTGCGCTGTGTTGAATGGTCAACAGACGAAGCACGCAAGCATGGAGCGCAAACGCCTTGCGCAACAGAAAAGGAGTGCAGCGCCTTGCGCAGGAGAAAAGGAGCGCAAGTCTTGATGCCTGGGAAACAGTGCTAGGTTGAATAGTCAACATGCTTTGTGCTCGTCCTCGGTGCGAATCTGTTTGGCGCTCGAAAAACTGAGTGCAATGCCCTGGGGTCTTCTCTTCGGGGGTTGTGCTGCGCTTTGAAAAGTCAAAGCAGGAGGTGCACTGAATGGGAGCGTAACAGCTTGGCGCTTGTAGAAATGAGTGCAACACTTCATCAACACATCGTTTTTCCTTGAAAATTGGTGTTGCACTTTGACCTGTCAATGTGCGTTGCGTCCTGAGGAGGTGCACAAAGGTCTAGCGCTAGCTATTGTTGCGCTTTGATCGGTCAAACGACGTTGCGCTCTTCAAGTAGAGCGCAAAGGCATTGCGCTGGCTGTTGGTGCGCTTTGACCAATCAAAGGGTGATGCACTCTTCTAGTGCCTCGCACTAATAATTGGTGCACAACAACAATGCACAACTCAAGTAGTGCACACAAGCATTGAGCTGGGAATTTGAGCGCAACGTCCTCCATCAATGCTTAGCGCTTTTGCTTGAAAGAAGCTGAGGTTTACTACTTCACAGGCCAACATTGGCTTGCGCTCTCCATGCTCTTCACGCTTGGCCTGCGCCTGGGGATAATGCAAACTACCCTTGCTTTTCAAAAGGTGTGCGCCCTGCATGGTAAGTAAATAGAAACAATTGCGCACTGCTTTAGGAATAGTTAAAGAGGATTTTGACAATAAAGCTCAATTGAGAGAAAAAATGCATCTTGAATCATGAGAAAGAGTTTTTGGGGAGCATAAATTATTGGATAGCAAAATATACACCATGTTGCAAAAATGACATCTCTGGTGGCTCGCGGGGAAATTGAGCTCGCCTCAATGTCGAAATCCCAGGCCTTATCCGTTGGGCTCAGAGTCATCATCACTATCACTTTTTGAATGCTCACTGGTAGCAGCAGACTCTTCCTTCGACTCTTCTCTTCTTGTTTCCTCCTCTCTTGGTGCTCACTATGCTGCTCTTGATCGCGCCCTGGCACCTCGTCTTGGCGCTCATCTCCCTCGTCTTGAGGCTCTTGGCCTGCGTCTTGTTGGGGTTCGTGGCTTTCGCCTTGGCCTTCTTCCTGAGCATGAACCTCCTCCTGCGCATGAATTTCTTCCTGCGCCTTAACTTCTCCTTGCGCCTGGATTTCTCCTTGCGCTTGGGTTTCTTCTTGTTGTTGAGGAGGCTCAGGTGGCGCGAGCTCATCCTGAATGCGGTCATAAGTCGCTTGGACCAGGCCCCAGTCGTCTTTGTTTATTGCATCGCGCTTCTGGAGCTCCCGAATCAGGTACCCAAACTTTTCAAGCTGGCGAACGTCAGCATAATTAAACCTCTCCCTGAGGTCGACAAGACAAGCCTCCATTCGTGCAAAATTGGCCGTATACTACATCACCTGAAGCTCAGTAAGGGGTTCCTCCCAGCTGTCAATCTCTGAGGTATCATTTTCAAAGGAGTCCCAGACTGATTGCAGCTCTTCTTCTGTCAAAATACGGTTCGTCTCATCGGTGAAGCTCGGGAAACCGTTTTGCGCCAGAGTCTCGAAGTACATTAGAGAAAGCTTTCTTTCTCTCTCAAACATGTCCATCAGATCTCGGGCCTTTCGGGCCGCCTTGGCCTTTTTGAAGAAAGATCTCAGCGTTATACTTGCAGTCGCCCATGACCGAGCAAGGTCACACATCGGGGCAAGCCGGATGCCCAATCTGTCCAGGGTTTGCGCCTTCATGGCCAACTCCAGCCATTGGTCAGTGTCCGCCTCGGCATCCTCTACGATGGAAGCGCCATGGGAGACCAACTGCTTGGCCTCCCAGATGAACGTCAGGAGTGCAGCTGCCCTTCGCGCTCTGATTTTGAAGTTGGCCAGGAAGCAACTGCGTGTCTCCTTGACACGATCCTTTGACAGGACCTCCGTTGGCTCTGCTTTTTTTGGCAATCTAGCCTGTAGCTCCTGAATCTGAGCATCCAAAACTTGCAGCTAGATTTGCGTTTCTTTCTGAACCTTGAGGCGAGTAGCTTTCCACCTCTTGCTCCAAACTAATTACCCGCTGTTGCAATTGCTCCACTTTGGACTGCTCCTCAAGCTGCTCCCTTGTGAGCGCCAGGGTCTCTTCAAATTGTATATTTTTGGCCTCGACTTCATAGTAGCGATTTTTGAAATGCTCCACCTGGAGGTAGAGGGATGTTGCCTCAACATGGATATTCCTAGCTTTCTCCGCGGGATCGACAGTCTTCAAGTCTTCCATTGTGTGACGATAAGAATAGTCTGTTGTCGTCATCTCTTCCAATGGCTTCTGGACCTTGGGTACTTTCTCCATTCTGTGGAGCTGCATCTTTTGAGGATCAAACATGGCCCTTTTCTCTGATCGAGCCAGCGCTTGCACATTCTTTCTTTTCTGGCCTTTGAGCCAGGTCGAGGAATTTTGTTGCGCCTTGCGAATACTTTCCGCCATTGGGCCCTCCTGGCAGAATTCCAGCTCCATAGGTTCCTGTACTCCAAAGAGTGGGGTAAAGGGGAACAGAGCCCGTTGAGGGCTCGATTCAACAGATGTGTCTGGAACAGCTGGGGCGTCGACTACAGTGACCTTGGGAGGTGTCGGGGTTTGCACGGCTATGACCGGAATGTTAGGATCAGGGGGAGGAGTCTCCATGGAGGATACTGCCATGATAACTGAGAAGGGGGGATAGGCGAAGGCTGGACAAGACTCACTGTGGCAGCAGATGCTGCAGCTGAATGCACTAAACCCTGGGGAGTAGGAACGAAAGTTACCAGGAAGGTGAAGGCATTGGAGACTAATGCAAAATTTTCAAACGATTGAGAAACTGTGGGCAGGGAAGGATGAAGCTGCGACTGAAACAAGGGGTGGGAATGACTGCAGCAGGGACGCCGAATGCGATTTGGGTAGACAATAGGGTTTCGGCGCCAGGAAGGGGGGTTTCTAGAGGGGTGGATGAGAAAAAGAGAGGAACAGAAGACGCACCTGCGGGCTCGGACGTCTCCAGAGCCGACGTGGTGAACTGTTGCGTTATTGGACTTGCTTCTCCTTCTTTATCCGATGCCTCTTCCTCCAGATTGATGAATGGGACTTCGAGCTGCGCCTGTTGTGCCTGCTGGACTTGCTGCGTCGGAATGGAAACTTCCGAAGCGCCTTCTCCTATGGTTGTTGATGCTGTCGGAGGGTTTGCGCCAGAGGGGCGGGTCGTAGTAGTTTGAGGCTTCTTTGCAACGTTTTGGGGCACAGGTGTAGTGAGAGCGCTCCTCTTCTTCGGAGTGGCCTTTTCTTCTAGGAGTGGTTGCTTACCCTTGCCCTTGACAAGTGGCGCCTGATTAGCACGCTGCTCTGGTACCGTCGACGCGTCTTCAACCCTGTTGGGACTCTCAGTACTTCTGGGCACAATGTTGCCGAAGAAGATGGGTTGGTAGGTCTCATAATATTTGTCGAATATCACGGAGAATTTTTGATCTAATTGTAGCGTTGGGTCAGATGCTCCTTTTCCATTGTGGACCCTCATGATCCACCAGTTCGCGATCTTCTCATCTGACCAGTCTGGCACTTTATTCTTCACTGCCTTGAACACTCGATCGTCGGGGTCTTGCACCGGATTCTGCGTAGGGTTGTAATCGGCCTCCATTATGTAGAAGTCATGCCACGGGGGGAAGGAGACCATCCTTTCTATGTGCCACTCTAGGTCCAGCCCGAAAGGGTTATTGCGTTGCTTCTCGATGTCTGGGCGAGGACAGCAGTGGAATTTGCTCGCTGAGATTTTGTCCCTAAAAACATTCAGCGGGTCATATTTCCACCGTTGGGGTAGGTCAATCAAACCAAACTCGTACAGAGTAACCACCAAATAGGCATTTTGTTTGTTCTCTGACACTTTGATACAACCGAGCTCAAAAGGCCAGGGGCAAGTATGTTGCCTTTTCCGTCCCTTGCCGTACATATCATCTGCGAAGTCACACTAGCGGGCGACTTCGAGGGCAAATAGGTACTCGGTTGTGTAGTACGACAACAAGAAGGGTTTGCCAGAAAACCCGAAGATTCGCACCACAAGCCCTTGTGTCAGCTGAAAAACATCGCCAAGCTGCTCTTGTACCACATAGTCCCTCATAGACCTTGGCACTCGTTCACAGACACCGTATATGATTTCTAGTGCCGGACCAAGGAAAACTCGGTTAAAGTTATAATAGGACTCACGCCTTGACAGGCTCGTGGTCCACTGGTACACGGGGAGTGCTTTGCCCTTTTCGTCCGTGCGACTCGTGGCAATAAAGGCGAAACGACGGTGCGAATGCAGGTGGTAGAAGAAATACCACGCCAAGAACGAGCAACTTCGGAACGCTATGTTTCCGTCTTGCATCCCGCATAGCTGGATATGCAGCTGCCGAGACACCCAGTCTGCCCAGTCAAAAAAGATAGGCTTTATTCCCTGTGACACAACATCGGGAGCATAGAATTCTCCATGGGATACGCACTCGACAATTGCCGCCTGCCAGCCATTCACTTGGGCATCTGAGGCGAGCCCGGTAATCCATGCCAGCATGGAGTAGAGGTCAGAATTTTTGAATCTCCTCAAGGACATGGGGAGTTGTGGCAAGGTTCGAGACACAAGCTTCTCCGTTAGCTGGGCCTCCATAAACCGCCTCATCGGCGCCGTGTTGGTATATCTCTCATTCTGCTCCTTGCTGTTAATTTTTCTGATGATAACTTCACCAGAAGGTCCTTGCCCACAGGCGAAAGCTTCGCGGATTTTCTCAGCAGAGATGGAGAACAACCTTTTTCATTTGCGTCCCAGACTGACCTAGTCTTGGGGTCGTAAAATTGGGCAATTGCGCAAATTAATTCTGGGCAGGGGTGCATAGGCGTGCATAGGTACCAGTACAGGTAGGAGTGGTAGGCGACTGTTCGATTGCTCTCTGCGGATACTTTAGTTATCATGAGATCGATATCTTCACGGAGCTTCTCTATGCTTGTCCTGGTGAGGACACAGTCCCAAACTTTAATCAACTTGTCTTCAGGCGGAGGTGGCGGGGGCTTTTCCTTCTTTTCCTTCTGCTTTTGCTCACCCTCCGTCGATTGTGGGACCTTCTCCTTTTTCTGCTTTTGCTCCGCCTTCTTACCCATCTCCACTGGTCAATTCTTCAAACGCATTGAGAATGACAACGTTTAAGTGCAGCTCACCCGGACTGCGCCTTAGAAATAATTCACTCGCCCTAGAACACAAAGCGTCCCACTGATGCTCTCTGCCTCTTACCAGCAGCAACCGCTCTCTGAAACTCGGCAATGGCGAATGGCGCAACAGCTTAAGGATTTCTCTAGGCATATTTGGTGCGCAGTGCGCCTTCTTATAGCCCAGGCATGCACCCACCTGCATTAATGTCGCTTGGGCGGAGTAAATGCCTGGAGCGATTTGGGGGCGTTGTGGAAGATCTCCTGCGCGACAAACAATGGCGGAGCGCACATCCCAATGCCAACTAATAGAGTGGGCCATAATCCTTTTTGAAAGACGAGATGTGCCACATCCGTTGCATTTATTTCCTGATATATTTTGCTTTGGACTGCATGCCTGGAACATTGGAAAAAGCGCCCAACGCTTGGGAGAGAATGAAGGCTTATTGCTTCGAATGTACTTTCATCGTTTTATGGGCCAATGAATGGCCTTCACTCAAAAATTGGGGCGCAAGGTTTATTTGCCCTTGAAAATCCCGAATCCGAGGTGCACCCAAACCGGAGTGCAACGACTTCCTTGGGATTGGCCCCAGGGTTGAAAAATTTAACGTTGATGCGCCTTCCTTTGCCGTACATCCTCGCCTTGCGCATCGAAACCAGAGCGCAATGCCTTGGCGCTCTTCACTAGAGCGCACTCCCTTGGCGCACTCGAGACCATGCGCAACACTTTGGCGCACAAAACCGGTGCGCAACGCCTTGGCGCACTCGAATCGGTGCGCAACATCTTTAGGGCGCTTTAAACCTTTGCTCGAAATCAGCGCTGTGCGTTGAAAAGTCTATGAACAAAACGCTCCCTTTTGTCGCGAATTGGTCCGATGCACCGAAAACTGAGCGCAAGCGTCTGGGGTTTGGGGTTGTGTGCTAACGTTGAAAATTCAAATGCCCAAGCGCTCATTTTTGTTGCGCATTAACCTTGCAATCGTCACTTGGAGCGCAACACCTTGGGCTTTGAGACCAGTGCCAAAGTTGCAAAGTCAAAGCGCAAAGCGCACTTGACAGCACTAAATTGGTCTTGCGCTCCTCTTTTGGAGCGCAACGCCTTGGTGCACACTTAGACGCTTTTTTGATTGCACTTGATGTTGTGCACTTTTGATCGATCAACATGCGTTGCGCTCCTGAGAAGGTGCGCAAAGGTATAACGCTTAATTTTGTTGCTCTTTGACCGTTCAAGGGGCGTTGCACCTTGTTTTGCACAAAGCTTATCTTGTGCCTTATTCCTGGAGCCAAATTGCGTTGCGCTCGTTAGACCGGGCGCACGGGCGTTGCGCCCACTGTTGCTGCACTTTACCCTATAATTGCTTAGCATTATTGATACATGGTCTTACCCTTGCGAGAGAGCTGGACTCCCCTTTTTCGAACGGTGGGGCGCTTTGCTATTTTTCTTTCTATGCTTGTTTTTGACAGAAAAATACGAACTGAAATGGAATACAAGAATGGACTTTTCAGAACCCCTGCTAGCTAGGGTTCTTGCCCGAAAAAACTGTGCTACTGATAGCGCAAAAAGGGTACGAAGAGATATACTACGAAAAAACAAATATGCATAAATAAGGAAAATACAAATATATACAGCTTGATAAAAACTTGTCGTACTACCTCTCATTGGTAGTACGCCTTCAGATGAAGGCCATTGACTGATAACGGCAGAGTAAACCCATTCAGATCTTGCAATGTGAAAGAGTTCACCGGATGGACCTGAGAAACCCGAAACGGACCCTCCCAGAATGCATCAAATTTGTCGTGGTATCCGGGCTTGGACTTCTTCTCATTCCATTTTAGCACCAAGTCGCCAACCTGGAAAGTCCGATCGGAGGTCTTTTTGCCAAACCAATTCTTCGTGGTGATGGCATGCTTCATGAAAGCCTCATAGGCTTTCTCTCTTTCCTCTTCCAACTGCAACAGTTGGGCAATCCTGATGCTGATAGGGTCAAGCTCTTCGTCCTCGCCATCCAATGATCGGAGAGACTGCAAAGCGGGCAATTCGATATGCGTAGGAAGCACAACTTCTTTCTCGTACACCAGGGAATATGGGGACGTCTTGATGGATTTCTTGATGGAAATTTGGTCAGCCCATAACGCAAAATCTAAAAGCAGATGCCAGGTCCGCTTGTTGTCTTCCAATGTCCTCTTCAGGATCCGGAGCAAGTTTTTGTTGGTAGACTCCGCCAAACCATTGCCCTACGGGTAATAATTTGATGAAGTTTTCAAGTAAATACCGTACTTACTGGCGAATGCACACATCTTGGCCCCAATGAAATGGGAACCATTATCAGTCACTATGGCATCCGGTATTCCGAAACGGGTTATTAGCCCTTCCAGAAAAGCGATAACCACGTCCTGGTTAGCCCGCTTGGTGGGCACTACTTCTGTCCACTGGGTGAAATAGTCTGTGGCCATCAAGATATACTTGTGCCCTACTGAAGAATTGGGCTCTATTATCCCAATGAAGTCTAAACCCCATTGTTGAAATGGGGCCTCGACCTGAATCGGGTGCAGAGGCAGAGAAGCATTCTTAATGCGGCCAACATACCTTTGGCATTTATCACACTTTTGGCTAACACTGAAGGAATCAACAAAAATGGTGGGCCAATAATAGCCCGCCCTTATTATTTTTAAGGCCATAGGCCTTCCTGAAAAATGGCCCCTGGACATTCCAGAATGGAATTCGTCTAGGATTTTCTCTTTTTCTGTCCCCCTGACACATCTCAGGAGGACACCGTCAATGTTTCGATGAAACAACCCATTGGGCAATAATACGTATCTACAGGCTTGAAGCCTGAATCTCCTCTACGAAGAGTTGAGGCCGGAAGGGCACTGTCCTGTGCTGAAGTACTCCACTAGGTCCTCTGTCCAATCTCTATCGGATGAAGACCGATTTGCACAATTGCTCTCCTGCGCTGGGTCATCCCACTAGCAAGTTGTCACCTCCAAGGCGACACTATGGGCAAGCTCTTGGCATAAGGCTCGGCCACGTACCAGTTTAGTGGGCCGGACCTCAATATCGAACTCTTGGATCTTGGAGATCCAACCTACCCGTTTGTTGTCGAGCTCTCCTCGAATGATGAAGTTTCTGACGTCCGGGTGTATCACGTACACTATCGTCTTACTTTGAGAGACGAAATGACGAAACTTCTTCAACGACCTCATCATCGCATGGACTTGTCTTTCGATGAAATTGAACTTTTCCTCATGCGGGAGGATAACTTGACTCAGGAACGCAATTGGCCGCTCGTCCCCATCTTCATTTTTCTGGGTAAGGACAGCGACATAGCTCTCTGGTTCTCCGACAACGTAAAGGATAAAATCTTTGGAGTAGTCGGGGTTCACCAGAAGGGGAGCTTGAGCGATTCGCTCTTTTATCTCTTTGAAATACTGCCTTCTCTCCTCGGTCCATTGGAACTCGACATCCTTCTTGAGGAGTTTCGTCATCGGCTTGACTACCGGCCGGGGGCCCCGCCCTGGGGCCTCTGCGCTCCAGCCACCACATGAAGTATTTGGTCAATTTGGGGCAGTGGATAATGATCCTTCAGCGAAGCCTGATTGAGGTTTCGGAAGTCTACGCAGAGGCGAATGTCTCCATTCTTCTTCCGGACTGGGACAAGATTCGCCACCCAGGAAGAGTGCTTGATGGGATATATAATTTTTGCCTCGAGCATCTTCAGGAGCTCAGCCTTCATCAGCATCTCGATTTTCGGATTGACAGGCCTTTGCTTTTGCTTGACAGGTTTGACTCCCTCCTGGAGCTCAATTGTATGCTGGAAGACGGACTTGTCATACCCCTTCAGGTCGCGGTAGCTCCAGGCGATGATGTTCGGATACTCTTTGCAGAGGGTTTTGATTTGTTATTTTTCTAGTGATGTGCAATTAGTTCCCACTTTAATCGACTTCCTGGACTCCAGTTCAAGCTCTTCATATTCTCTCGCATCCACCTTAATCTTGTGGGGGAGAGACCTGTCATCTTGGTCAAACAGACTTTCAAGGGTGATCAAGCCCTTAGGGAGGTGGTTGTTTTTCAGCTGAATTAGGCCCTTAGATTCTTCTTCGTCGAGGGCTCTTTCTTCGATATTTCCTGCTTCATCGATCAAAAAATTGACGATCTGCTCGTCACTATCAAAAACCTGCCAATGAATGTTCTTGTCGGGCACCGAGGGCCTATAGATCACCCTCACTGCCTTTGGCTTTTGCATTATATCCTCGGCAGGGGAGCACCTGGCTCCAATAGACGCTAAAACGTCGGCATGTTTATTCCGCTCTCGCGAAATAGACTGAATGTTGAGAGCCGAAAAGGACTCAAGTAGATCCCATACCTTATTACGGTATGCTTTTAAATAGTGTTGCTTGGCAACACACTTATTCATCACTTGGTTACAGATCAGCTCTGAATCGTCGAAGATCTGTAACTGCTTTATTCCGAGTTTCTCCGCTTTTTGTAACCCCAAACACAAGGCTTCATACTCGGCGACATTATTTGTACAGCTCCAAGCGAGTTTGTACGAGTATGTCTTTTGATTTTCGGAAGGAGAGATGAGGACAACTCCTGCTCTAGCGTCGTTCTTGCATCGGGCGTCGTCGAAGAAGAGCTTCCATAGTTGATCATCCATGGGGTCAGCGTCACTCGACACTTTAGCCTTTTTAGGCTTGGTAATCGAGTAACACCCGATGTCCGATTCTATCATAGCGTTGAAATCACGCATAGAGAACTCATCCTCTATGTGCAGCTCGTCAAGAGCTTCCTCCATCAGCTCCACTTTTTCTTCCACTTCTACTTCGTCAATGATGTTGACTGAGTCCATGGGTTTCTCCGCATCTTGGATCTTTTCAATGAGAAAGGTGGAGGGCTTTTCATTAAAAATTTTGATACTCTTTCCTTTGAAGGGGACCTCTAGGTGCGAATAATCGAGAGACAGATAGCCTCCAAGCTTGGCAGTGAATTCCCTTGATAAGCACATGCTGAAATAGGGCTCCAAGTCTACTACCACAACTTCTTGAATTACTGTGATCTACAACATCTTGTGCAGCACGATCGGGATGTCCTTGATGACCCCTACTGTCCTAACTGGAGTCCCGTCCAGTTGAAGCACTCCAGGACTGCTCCTGGTGTACTCCATGCCCATGAATTCGCATACAACTTTGGGCATTACAGTGGTGGCAGCGCTAGAATCAACCATGCAATTATGCACGACCCATCCTTCCATCCTGAGGGATAGATAAAACGATGATGACCTATTCTTCCCAGTAGCGGAGGTGGTCAACGGCTGTGTCAAGACGGTCTGAGTTGGTCTCCCCTTGCCCTTGACGGACTTGAGGGATTCTTGCAACAGGTCGACTTGACCAGGCAGTTGGAGCGCGTCAAAGAGGCTTACCTTAGCCGGAGTCTTCCTTAATTCTTCGACGACATTGTATGCTCCAGCACCAGACTCACCTCCCTCTTTAGCAGTTTCGTACCGGGTTCGATATTGCTGAGTTGCTTCCACTCTCTAGCGCTTGGTCAGCGAGGGGTATCGTAGCTTTTCTCTCGCCTGATCTCTTGCTTCAATTAGGGGTTGAGAGGTCGAAGCTTGCGGCTGAGGGGTCCTCGCTCTTGCCCTTGGGGGCAGATAGTCTCTTAATCGAGCATTGTTCGTCGGCTCTGATACTTGAACTGGCTCCTTTTCTGGTGGCGTGGTTGCCTTCTCACTTGGCAGTTTGGGATTGACAGGCACCTTGAGTGGTTCCATCTGAACCGGATCGACCTCGATTGGCTTTTTGCCTGTCCGCATCAGAACGGAGACCTGTTCGACAGGGGGAATCATGCAATTACGATCAGTTTCCCTTATCATATTTACCTGTCCGTCGGGTGCGTTGTCTGCAAGTGTTTGCACATAGTTCAGATGAACCATGCAAGTTTCCTCGCCATGCGGGTCGTTGCAGGTGGAGCACCAGTAGGTCCTGTCGGATGAGCTAGCTTCATCGCACTCTAACATCGCGGAGTTCCTGTCATGAGGTCTTTCGGTGGGGGCAGCTTGCTCCCTTGTGATCGGGGGCGAAAATCTCCTTGGCGGATAGCTCTGATCATTTTGTCTTTTCTTCATGATAGCCATGTCGTTCGCCATAGTTTTCATAAACCCATACACATCCCGCAACTCTTTGGCCTGATCCGCATTTAGATATGCCTGAGCCGCAGGCGCGGGTAATGGCAATGGTGCCAATGGTGCAGGCAACGCTAGATACTGAGGAGGCGTCGGAAGCTGAGGAATTACAGGGGTTGGATAATGGGGAGTCGGTACCTGAAATTGCGGAGTGGGTACCACTTGATTTTGTGGATTGGGAGTCCACGGTTGATTGGGGTACATCTGAGGTGCAGATGAAGCAGATGCGCTTGGGTACATATTCTGCGGGAAATCCGGGTAAATCGGCGTCATTGCCTTGGGAGGCAACTTCCCGATGGCTATCAGGTCGATTTCCGCCTTCTGCGCCTACTAGTACAATTCTGGAAAGGTGTTGACGTTAGCATGCCTGATGCTCATGCTAATATCAGAGTGAAACACTCTCAGGTAATAGAACGTTACCTACTCCGATGTGGGTCGAAGGCCATCGGTGACTCTCTGCTAGGTTCGGGCGAACCTGACATTGAAGTCAACTATCTCCTCTTGAGGGTGCCTCTGGATAGTGGTGAACTAGTGCAACAAGGAGAAAGGGTCTGCTTGTTCGTTGAAGCCCCTTATAAGTTGCCCTGCCAGTTGGTCCCATGAGGTGATGGTATCGATCGGGAGTGATCGATACCAGTAGAGGAGCTTACCTCTTAGTGAAAGCACCAACAACTTCACCATAATGTCTTCTTCGGTGATCTGGTGAATGGTTGCTAATCCTGCGACGTCTTGAATGTGCTCATGCACCGTCTTTCCCGTACCGTCGTAAGTAGGCAAAGCTTTCAAGGCTACGGTCGGTACTGAGTGTTGAGCCTGTAGGGCAAGGGGTCCCGTATGATTCCAGGTCGGGAACTGCCTGGGCGGAGCTTGTTGCGCCATTTGGGGTGGCGGATTTGTATGGATCGGAGGAGTCGGTAGAACTTGCTGAGCCGGAACAATGGGAACACTTGGAGCACCTGGTGGAACGTTAGGTGGAACCGGAGTATTTTGATGATCCGAGGAATTTGGAGGATTCGAGGGTAAGCTAGTTGTTGTGTTGTCGGGAGTCGGAGTCCGTGTAGCAACAACTTCTTGCGAAGATGTCCCGTCTAACGGGATATTTGGCCTGACCACTCTAGGATGCTCTCCTAGAGCGTCGATGTCAAGCTCGAAGAACTCGATTTCTTCTTCTGTATTTCTAGCCTGCCACCTCGTATGCATGAAGGCGTGATATTTTAAGCTGGTCTACGAGGTTCGGAGGTGTCTGAGTTCATATGAGTCACCAGATGTTCGGATTTGTCAGCAATAAGACAAACATCAACTTCTTAATACTGCTTTTGCAGTGGAACGTTTGGGTCCCACCGGGCATGCCAGAAACTGTTGGTCAGAGATTTGCCTTAGGTATGAATTTGTCTATTCATGCGCCCTAGACCCGACCAACATTGAAAGGCCGAGAGGAAGAAATGCCTCCCGTGCCAATCTCTAGAGAGGGGCTGGTTCCCTTGCTATTCTAACTAGGGGGATTTGAGATTAAGGAACTGGAAAGGAATGGGAAATGACTGAAAGGGATGGGAAATATGGCCACAGGCCAGATAGAACAGGGGTGATGGACTAACAACACGATAACTCTACTGCACACCGAACCAAATAGCACTCAATACAGACAACTAACAGAAATTAAAACTAAACATCTAACATGCGTAATCTCCAGGGCTACTCCAGGGGTTCACGTTTTATCAGAAGCTAAATCCAGATATTAGAATTCAAGCCTACAGATAAATCAAAGAACTTAATAGAAGATAAGCAATAGAAGACATACACACAAAATAGAAGTCCAGAGTTAGAGCCAGACATCAGTTGTATTGATAGCAAAATTCGGATTACATCAAGCTTCTAGCAAACATCCATCATTTTTACAATAAGATAGCAAGCTTATATAGAGAATTCTTCTGCTTGAAATATTAAATGCACACCTACAAAATGTGGTGGTGGCATCCAAGATAAGATTTACAAGGAATTACAATCATGAAATAGTAATTAGGCATGGTTGGGACTGATGACTCCTTGAAATGCAGTTGAACTCCTTCAATGCTCTGACAGGCTTGGCTTTCTGGCGCTGCCTCCTCACTCGTTGGAACCGCTTCCGTGAAAGATAAGATTTTGAAATCCTGGAACGTCCAGTCTGGAAACTTCTCAGAATGGTCGCGCTTGGATGGATAAGGATGCACCTTAACTCGTTGATGGGAAGCACTTATGGGAAAGACCAACGCCAGAGTTGAACGGTCAATAGATGAAGCGCAAACGCCTTGCGCAACAGAAAAGGAGCGTAAATGCCTTGTGCAGGAGAAATGGAGCGCAAGGGTCTGGGGTTTCAGGAGGCGCGTTGTGTTGAACGATCAACAGACAAAGTGCATAAGCATGGAGTGCAAATGCCTTGTGCAATAGAAAAGTAGTGCAACACCTTACGCAGGAGAAAATGAGCGCAAGTCTTGATGCCTAGGAAACAGTGTTGGGTTGAATAGTCAACATGCTTTACTCTCGTCCTCGATGCAAATATGCTTGGATCTCGAAAAACTGAGCGCAACGTCCTAGGGTCTTCTCTTCGGGGGCTACACTACACTTTGAAAAGTCAAAGCAGGAGGCGCACTGAATGGGAGTGCAACAACGTGGTGCTTGTAGAAATGAGCGCAACACTTCATCAACACTTAGTGTTTTTCCTTGAAAATTGGTGTTGTGCTTTGATCGGTCAAATGGCGTTGCGCCCTTCAGGCACAGCGCAAAGGCATTGCGTTGGTTCCTGGTGCGCTTTGACCAGTCAAAGGGCGCTGTGCTCTTCTGGTGCCTCGCGCTAATAACTGGTGCATATAAGCAATGCACAACTAAAGCAGTGTGCAAAGGCATTGCGTTGGGAATTTGAGCGCAACATCCTCCATCAACGCTTAGTGCTTTTGCTTGAAAGAAGCTGAGGTTTACTGCTTCCTGGACCGACATTAGCTTGCGCTCTCCATGCTCTTCACGCTTGGCCTGTGCCTGTGGATAATGTAAACTACCCTTGCTTTCTGAAATGTGTGTGCCCTACATCGTAAGTAAACAAAAACAACTGCACACTGCTTTAGGAACAATTAAAGAGGATTTTGATAGTAAAGCTCATGAGAAAGAAAAAATGCATCTTGAACAAGAAGGACAGAGTTTATGGGAAGCAAAAATTACTAGACAACAAAATGTACACAATGTTGCAGAAGTGACATCTCGCATTCTGAGAAGTTTCCAGACTAGACGTTCCAAGATTTCAAAATCTTATCTTTCACAGAAGTTGTTCCAACGAGTCAGGAGGCAGCGCCAGCAAGCCAAGCCCGTCAGAGCATTGAAGGAGTTCAACTGCATTTCAAGGAGTCATCAGTCCCAACCATGCCTAATTACTATTTCATGACTGTAATTCCTTAAAACTTATCTTGGTTGCCACCACCACATTTTGTAGGTGTGCATTTAATGTTTCAAGCGACATAATTCTCTATATAAGCCTACTATTTTATTGAAAATGAAGGATGTTTTCTAGAAGATTGATGTAATCCAAATTCTGCTATCAATATAGTTGATGTCTGGCTCTAACTCTGGACTTCTATTTTGTGTGTATGTCTTTTATTGCTTATCTTCTATTAATTCTTTGCTTTATCTGTAGGCTTGAATTCTAGTATATGGATTTAGCTTCTGATAAAACGAGAACCCTGGAGTAGCCCTGGAGATTACGCATGTTAGATGTTTAGTTTTAATTTCTGTTAGTTGTCTGTATTGAGTGCTATTTGCTTCGGTGTGCAGTAGATTTATCGTTTTGTCAGTCCATCACCCATGTTCTATCTGGCCTGTGGCCATATTTCCCATCCCTTTCATTCCAAGGATGGACCCGAGCGTATCCGGTTCCCTCGGGCAGGACCCTAGACAGATCAAGAAAATTAAAATTAAATATTAATATTAAGTTTAAAATTTTTTAATATTTTTTAATAATAACATGTAAAAGCCCGCCTAAAGCCCACCTACCCACCTATTGCGATTGTAAAAGCCCACCTAATTTGTACTTTGTTGCAAGTGGCATCGTGGCGTCATCCGAGAATTAAAAGACAAGACTACTTAGCTAATAAACTATTCCTCAAGACCAAACCCTATTGGCAAAGCGCGCTTGCAAAAGGCTTCTCCAAACCCTAAGTGTTCTTGAGAATCATCGAAGGCTCCTGGCAAAGTGTGCTTCAGAATTGCAGAAGGCTCTCCTCCAAACCGTAGCAGGCTCTCCTCCAAACCATAGTTGTCAAACCGTTGCAAACCTTAGCTGCTCCCAGATTGCTGCACGGGTGAGGTATGTTATCTCTATATGCAAGACCATTCTGAAACTTCACTAGCTTTATCTCTATACGCATAGCAAAACATTGTTGTTAATATGTAGGAAAACCAGACATTTAAACATTTAGAAAACCATAACATTTGTCTAACATAATTAAGCCACGTTTAAACATTTAGAAAACCATAACATTTTTCTAACAAAATTAAACTAGACATTTAAACATTTAGAAAACCATAACATTTTTCTAACAACCTTTGAATTAAGCCACGTTTATCTCCTCGCCGTCCTCGGACACTATCTCCGACACGTAGCACTTCACACTTCACGGGCCTCTTAGATAATTTTTTTAATAAATTTTAAATCTACTCCTTCGACAAACCCTGGTTTAGAATCTGGGATGTTATATATTTTCTTCGTTGCTTTTGACGCCTTCAACGCCCACATCACCCTATTTTTCCATAGCTTTCTCAGGGCTTCCACGTCCATATATGTGGCCACCATCGTTGCTAAGCTCGCACTGCCTAAAGCCAAAATTGATGCTAAGCTCCCCCATCGCTGCTAAGCTCGCACTGCCTAAAGCCAAAATTGAAACTTCGAATTGCTGAGGGTGTTATATATTTTAATTTTTCTATAAGGATAATGCTAGGTGTTATATATTTTCTAGTTGTATTTTCCTTAAGCGTGTTAAGATAGGCTGTAACCAACTCTCCTATCTAATAAAAAAAGATAGGGTGTTAGGGTCTTAGTCTAACTTAAATTAAAATATATTAATTAATATAACATTATAGTGGTCTTAGTCTTACACATAATATAGGGTGTTAGGGTCTTAGTCTTACACTCTCCGGGTGTTAGGGTCTTAGTCTAAGTTAAATATATTAATTAATTAATATTGATATTATAGTGGTCTTAGTCTTACACATAATATAGGGTATTAGGGTCTTAGTCTTACACATTAATATAATTTATTAAAATTACCTTGTTTAGTAACTTAATTAAATATTAAATAACAATTTTAATATTTTAAAAATATAAGTCTGTTAGGGTCTTAGTCTAAGTTAATATATTAATTAATTAATATAATATTATAATGGCTTATTAAATATATAAACTTATTAACTTTGTAAATATTTATATAAATAAAAATAAAAAATAAAATAATCCTCTTTGTAATAAAAAAAAAGAAAGGGCGTTCCTGGTTATATATTAATATAATTTATTAAATTTTCTTGTTTAGTAACTTAGTTAAATATTAAATAACAATTTTAATATTTTAAATTTTTAATATTTTAAAAATATAAGTTTGTTAGGGTTCGGTTAGTCTAAGTTAATATATTAATTAATCAAAATTTTTTTAAATAATTAATATAATATTATAACGGCTTATTAAATATATAAACATACTTATATTAAATTATTCTAAGATTATATTATTGAATTATATTATAATGCCATTTTAATTTTTTAGCTGCTACTGTTTATTTCAGGTTCAAAGTTCATCAAGCAAAGGACAGATTTTTAAACTTTCAGTTTTCACCTACAGATTCTAAATTAGAATGGCAACAAGTGCAAGCTCTGTAGGCAAGTCCCGATTTAGAATTGATCCAAAAGCCCCACTATGGAAATATGTTAGTATGTTAGAGCAGCTTCCAGGGGGTGGGGGCTATGTATGGGTTTGCAATACTTGCAATGTTCGATATAGCAGCTCATACAGTCGAGTAAAAGCTCATTTGTGTGCATTGCCTGGCCAAGGCATTAGAGCTTGCCCAGGGTCAAAAGATGCACCAGTGCCAACATCTGTGATTATGGAATACATAAAAGAACAAGAAGACGCAGATGCTTTAGCTGCCTTACAATCAGGTCATCCTTTGGCAAAGAAAGGATCTCGATCAAAGAAGCCACCTACTGTCCCACCTCCTGCTGGTAGCCCATTTGTGGTTGCACCCCATCCATTTTCAACCACACCTTCCACACATGAAGAGGATTCTTTTCTTTCACGGAAAAGAACAAAAGGACCGTTGGAAAAGGCATTCCAAAATGAGTCTAGGGACATTGCAGATCAGACGATTGCACGTTGTGTGTATGCCAACGACTTGTCTTTCAATGTGGTTAGATCACCATATTGGCAAGATATGGTGAAAGCCATTAATGAGGCTCCAAAAGGGTACCAAGGCCCAGGTTATGAGAAGGTGCGCACCACTTTGTTAACAAAAGAAAAAAAATTGTAGAAGATTCATTGCAGCCCGTCAGAGATTCATGGGTTGAGACAGGGTTGTCCATCGTTTCTGATGGATGGAAAGATGCAAAAAATCGTCCTTTGATAAATGTCATTGCAATAAGCCCCAAGGGGGCAATGTTTTTGAGAGCAGTTGATTGTGAAGGGCAAGTGAAAGATGCCCAATTCATTGCTAACATTTTGATTGAAGCAATCGAATCAGTGGGCTCTCAAAACGTTGTCCAAGTCATAACGGACAATGCCAAAAACTGTAAAGCAGCAGGGATGTTGGTGGAGGCAAGGTACGAGCATATATTTTGGACACCTTGTGCTGTCCATTCACTCAACTTAATGCTGCAAAAGTTGGGGAATCAAATTGAATGGATAAAAGAAATTTATGCCGAGGCTGAAGACATTCAAATGTTTGTGACAAACCATCACATGTCGCAAGCTATCTTCAGACAATTCTCAAAATTGGAGGTGTTAAAGGTAACAATTTTGTATGATTATGTTTCAGTTTAGTTTGTTATAAATTTTGAAAACATTTTTGTTTTGTTGTTTAATTTTTTTTTTATTTTACTAGGTTGTTGAGACTCGATTTGCCTCGCACACAATCGTCTTGAGGCGACTTGTGGAAGTGCGAGAGGCATTGCAAAATATGGTTATTAGTAACCTATGGAGTATATGGCGGCAGTCAAGCACTGAGAGGGCACAAAAAATAAAGATATTGATCCTCAATGATGATTGGTGGGGTCGTGTTGATTACTTGCTCAGTTTCACTGAGCCTATCATAAGCATGATCCGATTCGTAGACACGGATCAGCCATGTTTAGGAGAGGTATATGATGGGATTGACTCAATGATTGAGAAGATCAAAGCCATCATCAATACAAAAGAGCAAGATCCCAATGAGACATTTTTCAAACAAGTGCAGTCATTTCTAATTGAGCGGTGGAACAAAATGACAACTCCATTGCATCTCCTTGCCTTCGCATTGAGTCCCAGATTTTATAGCAATGAAATCCTTTCTTTGCCCGGTAGAGTGGCACCATATAGGGATATTGAAGTTAGTGAAGGTTACAAGGCAGCATTCAGAAGGCTCTATCCCGATCCTGAGATTGAGGACATAGTTTCAGCTGAATTCGGAGACTTCATTTCCTCTATAGGACATAGCCTTGGCGCTTGTCGTGACAAATACAAGAAGGATGCCCATATGTGGTGGTATTTGCATGGGCAAACAACCCCAACCTTGCAATCTCTTGCAATCAAAATATTATCACAGGTCTGATTTTAAATTTTAAAATTAAAATTTATATTTTCTAAATCTTGAACTCTTCAATTTTTTATTTTGCATTGGTTTTAAAAAAATTTCCCTTGTGATTTTCTTAATAGGTTGCAAGTTCGTCTTCATCAGAGCGGAATTGGAGTACATACTCCTTTATCCACTCGCAAAAGCGCAACAAGCTAGCAGCAAAGAAGGCTGAGGAGTTGGTCTATGTGCATTCCAACTTGCGCCTTTTATCACATATGCAATCAAACTACAAGGAAGGGCCAACAAAGCATTGGGATGTTAGGGCAGAAGATGTTGATTTAGATGCTTCCCACTCCCATCATTTATTACTTGACACAGAGGCTTTGGCTTCGCCAAGCCAATTGAGTGGTGCTGGTGCTGGTGTTAGTGGGAGTGGGAGTGCTAGTGCTAGTGCTAGTGTTACTGCTACTGCTTGTGGTTCTAATGAATCACATGTTGATGTTGATGCTTTCGATGAAGACATTGAAGAGGAATATTAAAATAATAAATATTTGATATTTCATTGTTTCAATATGTGATAGTGTTGATGTGGTTCATTAGAAATGTTGGCATCCCAGTTGTGATAATGTTTGTACCAATGTGAAATGCTTAATGTTGATTTAGTAAATGAAAATGTTGATTTAATAAATTAATATATGATTTTTATTTATTTTTGTACGACCGAACCCAAAACGAACCCAAGACAAAAAAATTTTTTGCCGTATCAGTGAACCGGGTTCTTCGAACCCGAACCCGAACCCAAAACGAACCGGTAACTTAGGGTAAGATTATTAAATGTTTTTTCTTATAGAACCTTGAAAAATAAGACAAAGTATAAATGATTTTGGCTAGTGATAAGCACATGGAAACTAAGCAATATAAAAGACCCAAAAGAGATATTGACCAAGAACTTGCACATCAAGGAAGAAAGGTTTACTCTCTACTTAGTGCCTTATCCCCATACATTGGTTGCCATGCTCCCAAATAATGTTCTCCATCTTTCTGAATTGTATCCCAATATTGACATTGAGAATATCGTTATTTAAAGTTCCTTGTTTGCATTTGGCATGATCATCCAGAAAACACCCAAGCAAAATGCTATGTGAGCAACCTTTCTTGCTGACATACTCTAGAAATAATGGTCATATATTTTGATATAACGAGTTTGGTCATGTGGGCATAGGTTTATATTATGCCATGAACTTTTGTTAAGATGTCAACATTAATCATATACCAAGAAGAGTTTACATTGAAAGTTCTAAATAAATAGTGATTGTTTGGCACAAAGAAACATTGTATGTCAAGTTAGGTTGGCTTACTTTCCATTTGAAAGAATATCCCCTTGTATCATAAACACTAAAAATTTAGAATTTGCATAGGGGGATTTAGATTTCTCGAATGCAAAATTACCATTTGTTCCAACCTTATGTTGCTACCGCAAATGGTGATTGGCAACAATAATTGTTTGTAGAAGGATGTTGTATTCTTTCTTTATCAAATATATGTTATGTCTGTTTTGTAATCTTTGAGTAATCTTGCTATTGTTGGCAATGTTATGTTCATCAATTTTCTTAGTAGAAGAATGGATTTGGTGCATGGACATGCCTAATGATTACAGTTTGATGCAAGCATAGATTTTATGGTTGCATGTTGTTATATCCACATGTATGATGATTGTATGCATTGTATTTTTGGCACCTTAAGCTTACGAGGAAGGTAATTGGTGATGTTATAGAAAAAAACTATCTATATAGAGGCATATAGACATGTCAGAAATGGGCTAAATAGTTTCAAGTGATCAAATGGTGCAAAGGAATTTGCATGGGAATTTGAGTGGATTGGTTTGTGTTGATCCTGAAAGTGAATGCACCCGCGAGATTGCAGTTCAACATTGGAATAAAGGGAATTAAAATTTTCAGCCTTCGTATGTAGGTCGACTGCAAACTAATCTAATATGAGTAAAGTAAATATGAAGGGAGAAGGAATGTGATAGAACAATGTAAATGCAATAAAATAAATACGGTTGGGTGATTATAACACAATTAATATTAATTTAGTGGTAGCATTCAGAATTGACCGAATAACATCAGTGCGATTGGATCCATGCAAGAATACAATAACCAAAGAAAGGCCTAACAAAATAGTTGGAGGTCAAATCCACAAGTAGTATGCAATCAAAAATCAAGAGGTCAAAAGAGAGTTGATTTGTAAAGGTCATCCACAACCTTCCCATTAATTGCAGTATCATACCGATGTATAATCCTTTATAATAAAGTGTAGCTCTACCATCCCAAAATGACCAAAGGATCCTTAGCTCTTATTTATAGCAAAAGCTTCACCTAAAAGTTACTTGAAGTAAAATAAGTCTCTACTACTAACAAGTCTCTAACTTGGCAACATATTTAGCAAAATAGATGCTCAAATAATTATACTTGCCTCTAAAATTGATGACACATAACTTAGTAGCCTCTATTTCTCCACTAGCACCATTTGGAGGCAAAATGCCACTTTCCAGGTTATTACCTTGGATTTAATGCAACTTAAATTTTTTGTCTTTAGGAATGGTTCATTCCATGGCATGACAACAATTCGCTCTCTTGCGAAAACTATGATTCATTCCTTAGCTTATGAGCAAATCGATACTTTAGGAATGGGTTGCACAATTTACCACTTAACCAAAATTTGTAATCCTATCAAGTTCTTTTGTACTAGGCTAATTCAAAAATTACAAAGTTTCCCTTTTCCTCTATTTATATGGTTGCTTCCTTGTTGGGATATAATGATAGTAGCACTACTCTGTTTCTAGTGACATAAAAGGACATTAAGGTTGATTTATGAGAGATCCATGTAGTGTCTCTATCCTTGGGTGTGGAGTCCTCAAAACCAAAATAATCTTGTATCAAAATTTACAGAATTGTGGGGTCATTTCCTTTTCAACTTTCTAGTAGCAAGGTCAGCAATGCCTACCAATATACATCCGAAGATACCTTTAGAGCATCCAACATTGCAACATCTAACATTATTTCCTCATATTGATCCCTCACACAATCTTATTCTTGATTTGTTATCTGTTTTGCTTTTTCTAACAGGATCTCCAATTTAGAGATCTTATCTAAAAAGTCTAGTGCAATACCATCAGTTGACACATCTACCTTGGCCTTATCTTCACTGATGATCTTGGCTATTTTCTCAAGTATGAAAAGTTCTCCTTGATTGGAGAATAGCTTGCACAATCCATTATCAAGTAGTTGTATATCCTCTTTCATGTCTTCTATTGATGTTTTGAGGGTGTCATAGGAAACCTTACATCCTTCCAACATTTCTTGTTTATCAAGTATGTTCTTAAATTTTATGGTCATTGTTCTCTTGTCGACCATGCCTAGCTACTTCACCTATTCATTGGATGCATTACATAGTAATGGAAGCACTTCGACATATCTTGCTCTTGATACCAATTTGCTTTGTACTTGTTGAATTGGAAATAAGGTATGTTCGAGCAAGATATTTCATTCATTGAGATATGTGACACACCTTGGCGTGTGTGATCTCAACGTATATCTAATCCCACAAGGACGTGATTTAATATACAACTAAGATTTTGATCTCCATGTTTTCATTTTGTTCCCCAACTCATTTACTTTTTTTGATTGGATATCTTGTAAACCTTGCTCTGCATCATGGTCTTCAATTGATCTAATTGAAGTTGTTGCTCTTGTTTATCTTTCTCAAATTATTGCTTCAATTGATTATTTTCTTGCACTAGTTTCCATTTTGGCTCATCCATTTTCAGTGTCATTTGTTTCTCTATATCTTCTTTCCCTTATTTTTGAGGTAACTATTTTACTCCTTTAATATCTACAACTCTCATTGCAACTAAGACAATTTATTTTGCTTCTCTTTTGACATTTGATTTAGTGTGTATGCATTGTCTTGAGTTTTCTCCTTGTATCTCTTTGCCCTCCAATTGCTTGTATACACATGATTACTAGTACTTGTTGCACTTGTTTGGTCACCTATACAATTTGGATAGGATCGATCCTCAAGAGATCCATAGTATACATCTTAGAGATATAGTCTGAGGAGTGACAGCTTTGCTTAGATCAACCTGTAATGCTTCAGTAATGAGTAGTTTTCCTCTCCTTTTTACATTTGAGGTTGATCATAGGTGTAGTAAGTGGTGAAACTAACATGCTATCAATGTCTTTGTCAATTTGCTTCTTTGCTTCTTATTTAACACCTAATATTTCCTTTGTGCCTTTCTTCCTAGGGCTTTCTATCATTTGCCAAGGGAATAACTTATTGGTGTTTAGGGTTGGCTACCTCTCTAAGGTAGCCCAAATTGTCTAATACATTTATGGGTGCCATTGAAAAAGAGTGTCATTGCACATGTGGTGACTTATGGACTTATGATGGCAAGATCATTGGTTTGACAAGGTGTCATCAATGATTGTGCAAAATGGGTTGTGATGGATGATGGAAGAGGTTGAGGTGGAGAGATATGGGTGATACAATAAATCTTGTTATATGATGGACCAACGAAAGGGTGGATGGCAACGAAGTAGTTGATGCTGGTGGGGTCGATGATGATGACGCTAAGAGTGGTGAAATGTTATACATGGGTGATGGTAAAGGAGATGGAACTAATACAAGAGCAGGTGAGGTTATGGTTGGTCATGGATCAAGGTTGCGCTTGTTTGTGGAAAATTAGATATAATAGGAGTATAAGAAGCAACATGAGAAGAAGTAAGAATGATAAGAAGATATTGGTGGATAAGAAATGGAAGTGGTTAAGGGTAAGAGTGTTGAAGCAATTTGTGCCTTTGAAACAATTACTTTTGTTCTTGTTGCTTCTTCCTTGGCAAATAGACTTACTTCTTTGTTTGTGTTCTCCTCTACTATTTATCCTTATTTTGCTACTTTTTCCTAGACTGTTGAGGACTTGTTGCTTTATTTTATGTTTCTATAGTTTCCAAAAATAATCCATGTTTGTCGAATCCAATGATGGTTGCTACTTCTAAAACTACATATCCTAGTAACATCAACGTGGTCGAGATTGTGTTGAACTGAAAATTGTCCTAAATTCTAATTAATATTTGCACCCCAATTCGAGTTTCAAAAAAGCTAGAAGGGGTTGCCAATGGATTCTCCCAAACTCCATATTTAGGTCAGTTCACCATTGTCTTTGTAGAATACTCTTACACTAACTTGCATTGAAAGTAAGATTGAAAAAAGTAAAATGCAAAAATGTGAAGAGTAAAAATATTTTTTTATGAAAGTTTAAGGGTGCAAGTGGTTCAAGAAAATATGGTTTTAAACCATAGCGAGGAAAGTGTGTGATCAATCAACACATGATAAGTCAATCAACATCAATATCAACCCATTTATTAGATTATGAAATTGATAGAAAAATGACAATATGGGAAAGAAGGGCTATGCCACAACCACCATGTACTTAGCAAATCATGAGGGGTAGTGCCACTGATGGAATCCCTAAGGATTTACCAATTTATTACAATATTGTAAGGTCAAAGCAGAGTGTGGGTTTCATAGTGCAGCTCTAAATTCTCATGGCCAAAATATAATTACAATGATGGCCCAAGGCCCTAATTATAGCAAAAATTTATGCTTGAGTTACTTGGGGTGAGAAACAATTACTCCTAGTAAATGTGAATATTTGGGGGCATATTTAGCAAAATGATGCACCACCAAATTTTATATGCCTCTAATACACTTATAAGTCTTCCAAAATGACTTAACCCACCAATACGTGCCAAAATATTTCTTTTTAGGAGATTTACCTCAAGATTTGAATTGTTAAGTGAATTGCTCTTACAAGTCATTTTGAGAAATATATGTAAGGCTAGTTTGAGAATTGAATTTTAAGAGGAGTTGCTCTTACACCTACCTAATTATCTTTGAAGAGCAAGGCCTCACACTAATTGAGATATGTAGAGTGCACCTTAGCACAAAAATAATTGAAATGAGAAATGTTAGGTTCGTCTTAGCACACTTGGTCCCAAAGGGACTTGGCTTGGCCTTAGCACAAAAGAATTGAAATGATAAATGTTAGGTTCACCTTAGCACACTTGGTACCAAAGGGACTTGGCTTCTCCCACCATTGAGATCTTGGCTTTCATATTTTGTATTGATTGTGCTTGGATGACCAATAGCTCCCCTCTTCCTTTCACTAGCTAAAATTTGTGAATAATAGATATAAGATATGTTGAATCTATTTTCACCAATGTTGTCTTAATCAATACTACTTTCTTACCTCTTTCATGGTGCCTAATATTTAATCTTTATCTTTCCTATTTTGGGATCCTTTTCACTAAGTGAGGGAACGACTAATATATGTCAATGTCGAGATGTTCCTTCATAGTGTGAATTACCTTAAATATCTTTAATGTTATAGGTGAAATAATATCAGTGTACCTATGGGGACCAATGGACTAATGAAGGCAAGGATACCAATTTGACATAATGACATGGATGATAGTGTGGACCTAGTGGTGATGAATTATGAGAGGGATTGAAATGATGACACATGCGATGAAACAATGACACTTGTGATGTGGGGGACCAAAGAATGGGTGTAGGGGGGTGGAATTGTTGGTGATGGCATGAATGTTGATAGGGCAAACTAGATTGGAGATGACATGTGAGATGACCCTACATTTAAAAAATGCAAAACTATGGTGACCCTAAGACTTTGTCTTTGCTTATTTAAGGTGAGATGGGCACAACAAAAGTTAAGGATTAGAGAAGGAGTAGAATAAATAAGAAGGAAATATAGAAGAGAGGGTAATAGAATAAATGAGAGGTGGAAGTGAAGTGAATATGGTCATGAGAAATATGGTACAAGAAATTTATGCTTTTAGATTAGTGGCTACCATTCTTGTCATTATTTTCCTTATTTATAAATTATATTTTTTCAGAACCCTTCTCTTCAGGGTTATCTATTGTTTCTCTTTATCCTTTCTCCTTCATTTCCTTAAGTCATTAAATGTTTCATGTACTATGCCATTTTTACCATTCCTCATGTTGACAATCATTTCCAAGATTATACTGTTAACAAGGTCTATCTTAGACTTTGTCTTGTCCATTGGGTTGCAAGGTTAGAAGGAAGAAAACTCCTACTTACCCTAAAAAAATTCAAATATTAGTCATTTCATTGTTATTGTTGCATTCCTAGCTTTGTGAAATACACCACTATTATTAAAAATATATGCAACCAATCTTAAGGGAAAGGGATGTAAAGAAATGGAGATCCAAGTGCCTCTTGCAAAAAAATTTCTTGGGTGAGATGGGGATTTTCTCTTTCTTAATTTATTTATTTTTTATAATTATTTTATTTAGAAGAAGGAGAAATGAGAAGAGAAAAATTATAGAAACAAATAACTCTTTCTAAATGAAATATAGTCCCATTTACCAACTTCGAAAAATAGTTGTCTGCCCTTTTAATGCCAATGTTCTAGCTTAGAATTTTCTAATACGTATGTAGAAATAGTAAGTTAGACAACATTAATGGTGTATATGGAGGGCCTTTGCCAAGGGGGCTTCTCCAATTTATAGCCTCATGTGGACATTTTGGGAGATAGCATGTTTTTTCACCAAAATAATTGGAACATTGAGTGGGTATCATGATTTGAGAATTTATAAGTATCATGATTTGGGAATTTATAACAAAATTTTCTCTTATCATTCCCGTCTAATCTACCTTTTGGTGCCAACTATCTTAGAAATGATACTTACCTTTAATTCATAAGTGGTGGGAAGTATGAGTGGACATTGGCATTTCTACAACTATGATAGCATTTGTACCTTTTAACTCATTCTATGATAAAATTTGATGGCAATTATTAGTTTGGTTAATCAACTTTATGCAAACAAGGAACACAACATCACTCAACAATAATGGTTCCTTTTGTTGTCCCCTTACCAATTCAATATCATCCTATAAAACTTACAACTATTTGAGTAATTTTTTTACCCTAGTTGTACTTCCCAAGATTGTAGGAAAACACCCCATTTTTAGAATCATGGCTTCTCTGTCACTTAGTGCAGCCTAATTATTTGGAATAATCATAAGTCACAAGTGAATCCTTCTCTACTTTTTGAGAAATTTCTACTTTTGGTGTTTCTTTTTAACGAGTATCACTCCACAAAAGGGATCCTATGAAGTCTCTCCAATCCCTATGAACATTTCTTTATTCAAAATAAGGTTATATATTATCTCACTTTCTTCCTTTGTTTCATCCTCAGCTTGCAATATTAATGCCAATTCTAATAGGGATGCCTCATGTCTTGGTTGAAAAAATAACTCACCTTCCTTTCACGAGGATCGCATATGATGACATCTTGGAAGGGAAGATGATAATAATATTAGGTGCCCTAGGTGTTCTAGGAACTTGATATAATTCTTTTGAAATTTCCTCTTCAAAGAAGTAAAATGCCTTCATGAAAGGGGATTCACATGTCAATTATTCAAACTTTGTAGTGTTTCCTTCATATTTTGGCCAATTTATCCTACCATTGCTCTTGGAAACTCCAATTCCTAATTTTTTGACATAGTAATGATTTCCAAAAAGTGGATTGTCAGTGAGGTTATTTGCATTGAAAGATACACTATAAATAGGGTTTGTGTGCACTAATGTGAGACTGGTATTCGACCAAGTTTGGTTTGGTAAGGTGAGTAACCCATTTGTTGGTCTAGAAAAATAAATGTGTGGGTTATAATTTTTTGATTGACAATATTAGCCATTGGAACTTTACCTTTTGATGAAATGGAATTAGACATTGGAATCGACTCTTGATAACCTGATTGTATTTTATTATTCATTCTCTCCATATACAGGACATCTTCAAAGGGGAACCCAAATACCTTGTATTTTTACTTGATTTTTGCTCCTATCACAATATATACTTCTTCTAGGGGGAAGGTAAACACTTCACATTCTTCTATGGACTCTAATTTTGTATCTGAGGAAGGATCAAATGATTCATGATCTTCTTCATCCTTTGCTTCTTTGCCTCCAAAATCTTCATTTTCAATCTTAATGCTTTTTTCAAACCATAGATGAGATGCCCCTTGATGGAAGGGTGGGGATTTCACCATAATAATTGATGACCTATTTTTACTAGAAGCTTCCCTTATCATATTAGGTTTTCTTTTTGTTTGAAGGGGGAATACTTATTAGGGAGTGGGTTGAGGACACTCTGGATAATTGTTAATTATTGCACTCTAGGTAGGGAGGCAATAACTACTCATTACAAGTATAAGTTGCATAGGCTTGTGCCATATTTACTTGGGGTTCAATCAATTGATTTGTCGTTGGTTGGTTTATCATGGATTGATGACAATAACTTTATTTACCATTGTAGGATGAATTGATGCTCATTGATTCATTAGCCTGATCAAACCAAATTGTTAAAGCACATGATGTTAGATTATGGGGCTTTTATAGGTAGGACACCAAAAATTTACATTCATAATACTCATATCTATTGTGCACATAATTAATCATAAACATATTTCATTGCTAGAGTGCTCTAACTTGAAGGGACTCAGTATAGGCCAAAACCTCCTCACGAGAAAGGGTTGTTGGGTCCTACTATTGAGTAACTACCCATTGAGGCTCTTGCATGTTTTATTGGTGAATTCTCCAATTCTCTTATTCAATATCATCATATAATTCCTTTGTTTATTGAAGTGCCATAATTATTCTCTTGAGCTGGGATAGAAACTGTTGCTCTTGGTGAACTTTTCAATATTGAGGGGCCACCTATTGTTGATGGGTTTGACTCAAATAAGAAGAATGATTTTGCTACATGGATACCATTGGATTTTGTTTTTTAATCAACTAAGGTTGGTGGGAAACTTTTCCATATTGCATATGCATGCATGATATTTGATACTTGGGTTGCTCTATTGGAGCATACTCTAGTTGTTGCTAAGGATATTGGGTCCATTGTTGGTCTATCAGGACTAGGTAACTTGGTGCTACCACTTGTATGAATTTTTGTGTTGGTTGATGAGGTTGTATATTTGGTTGTGATATTTGTAGAAACTTCTATTGACCTTGGGGAATCTATAGGTATTGAGATATTTGAAGATTATGATCCCATGACACATTTTGTACCATATGAGGATTCCTCTTAGTAGAGAAACCATAACATTGTATGAGTCCCAAATATTTTGAAGACAGGAGTGAAGCTCGTATGAGTCCCCCTATTTAATGTATGGGGTTCAAGGTAGCACCCCAATTTTTTGAAGCAAATTGCTCACTTGATTTTATTGAAGTTCATAGTAGACGTGATCCTGCAATGCATCATCCTAGATCCTCTAGTGTATATACCTATGCAAATAGAGTTTCAGAGATAAAATTAGCAAAAGTTCAAAAATCTTCCTATAGAGAGATTAAAAAATAGAGTGATTCACTAGTTGAAAATCACTTGGAATAATATGTAGAGGACTTTGCTAGAAAAATCAAACAATTCACTTGTTAATCATGAACCTAGAAAAATTTCAACAAGAAAGGGTCCAAGCTAATCACTCAAAGCAAATGTCTAAAAACCTAGAGTGAAATGACTTTCGTAGGAGGGAGGAAGAAATTTGTCTTTCCTAGTGAATCTCTTTTCAGATTCAAAGTAAACCACTTGTTAGTTCTTTCTTGGAGATATTTAACTATTCTAGAGAAAATTACTCTTTTATATTAAGTGAACCACTTACTGGTTTAATTTTTTGGCAAAATGAATCATAATCTACCTTAAGTTCTTTCAGTTAATAATAAATGCACATATGGGGTCATATTTGAGCTTTGATGATGTTTGGATGTCATTGAAGTAGTTGTCTTTGCAAAAAAAATTAGAGTTCATATCAAAGTTGTCATTCGCAAAGTACCTACAAAAATTAAGAACAAATAATAAAATGATGAATTTCAAAGTCAATTTAAGATTTGAACTAAAAAATCAAGTCCTTGGCCTTGGCAAATTGCTCTTTTTCAATATATGAAAGTACAGAATTTTTGGAGAGAAACTTGCTAAAATAGGGTGAATTGTCTAAAAAGTTCAAGCAAATCACTTGCTTAATTGTCTTCATGAATTTTTTGGTGCTTTGATCAAAATGGAGTGTTTCGCTCCAAATTTTAGAGCAAATTGGTCCAAATTTTAGAGTGATTCTCTTCCTAAAATTGGACTTTGTAAAAAACTCTCAATTTTGAACCAATTGCTTTATTACTAATGAATGCAAATTTGGCACAAAAATCAAGGTATTAAATACAGTTTGAGGAATATTAAGAGTTGGTCTCATTAGGAGTGCCAACAACTATGTTGAACTAGAGAATTGTCCTAACTTGTAATTAATATTTGCATCCCAATTTGATTTTTAATAAAGTTGGAAGGGATTACCAATGGCTTCTCCCAAGATTTTAATTTAGGTCAACTCTTGCTTAATACTCCTGCGCTAACCTACACTAACTTGAATTGAAAGTAAAAGTGCAAAAAAGTAAAATGTGAAAAAATAAAGTGCAAAAATAAAAATGCATGGAAGTTTAATTGTGCAATTTATTTAAGCATCTACAAGTTTAAACTATAGTGAGGAAAGTGTGTGATCAATCAACACATAAGAAATCAAACAAAATCAACATCCACCTATTTTTACATTATAAAATTGATAAGTAAATGACAAGTTAAGGTAGAAGGGTTATGCCACAACTTTTTTGCACTTAGCAAACCAAGAAAGCAATGTTACTGATGGAACTACTAAGGACTTGTCAATTTATTACAATCTCATGAGTTCCAAGCACAATGTCGGTTTCATATAGTGTAGACCTAAATTATCATGGCCAAAATATGATTACAATGAGGTCCCTAGGACCTTATTTATAATAAATTTACCCTTGAGTTATCTTAGTGATAAAAACTACTCTTAGTAAAAGTAAATATTTGGGAACATCTTTAGCAAAATGATGCACCATAAAATATTACATGCCTTTAATTATGCCTTAATAGTGTATAAGGCTTCTAAAATGACTTAGTGTACCACTACACATCAAAATATGACTTTATAGAAGATTTACCTTAGGATCCATGCCTTCAAATTTATCTCTCTATGACTTGTTGAGGGAATCGAGCCATTTTGTGAGCAAATCACTTTTTTCAAGCCAATCAGTCTATTTTACAAGTTGCTAGCATTTTGTAAGCGAAATTAGTCCATTTAGTGAGTAAATTGTAATAATTTTGCATGTAAATCATTAATGTAATCCAATCGGTCCATTTTGTGAGTGAATTGCTAGCATTTGTGAGAAAAAACTCCTACAAGTCAATCAATCCATTTTTACGAGCGAAACAATGCCCTTTGGAGACAATCAATTTTTTTTCAATTTTTTAAACTTACTATTTTGCAATTTTGTTCTTTGGTTTGTAAAATCCACTTTCTATGGCTAATTCCTCAGAATTAGAAGGTAGTAGCTAAGATACTATAGTATAGGTCACAACAGTGAGCGTTGTAGAAGGATGGAGAGAAGTGTTTGCTCTGGCTCTCTTTAATTTCTTATTTCCATGATGCCTATCCCATGTCCTTGAAAATTATTCATCAAAAGTACCTTATGATACCACATATATTTTGGTGTTTGTATCATGTCTCATTTTCCTCTAGGTTAATATCTTTTTTAGGGACCAATTTTACCTCTAAAGAGCATTGATGATGTTCTGGTTCATCTTGATGTTAGTCAAAATTTGTCTTAAATCTCATCCTAGAATAAAATGGATACCAAGGAGGAGGGTTGCTATGCATTGGTTGATTTCATACTCATATCCTTGAGGAGAACACATATTAGCCATGACTTATGTAAGGTCAGTAAAAATACCTTCCCTACCTCAATATGTGCAAGGTACAAGGTGCATGGTATATGGGGCCTAAGATCTATGTTTCATATATAAATTAGTGAACACCTATGTTTTTTCAACTAGATACTTTGATATAAACCATACAAAACCTAATATTTACAATGGAAATGTATAACTGCAAAACAATACAAAAGTGCAAGGCATGCAAGAATACAAAAGTGTAGACAAACAACAACTAAGATAAATGAAATTTCATATTTAATGATGTTATAAAAATATAAACAAAATGATATTTTTGAAAGGCATAGAAAGAGGGAACACGTACAACAAATAAGCTATCCTAAATGCATCTAAGTGTAGTTTTGTTTCCTTACCTAGGAAAAAACAATAATTTTGCAACTTATTGTATAAAATGGATATATCTGCTTTAAAAAAAATGAATGATAAGATGTAAATCGGAATTATTATGTAATTACAATAGCAAATAAATTGTAAGAAATAGAGTAGAATCCAAGGGAGATGTGACACCTAATTTTTTATTTGAGGATTATTTCATCATAAGGCTGATGAATCAACAATCTAATCACCTTACTCCATTACCATGAGAGATATGCAATCCTACAAAATACACAAAAATGAAGAACAAACAAAAGGTGATGGAGATTATTGTAGAGGAGCCTACCAACTTTGTGGAAGATGTGGAACTTTCCTGTGTATTTGGTTAGGTCTCTATTATTTTATGACAATAAGAAAAATCTATAATGAACAAGTATATGCATATGAAGGACTTGGTTTGTGATCTATAACAATTTTTTGTTGTTAAAAATAGAAACAAGTGATGGAAATATAATGGAAGTTTATTGAAAAGATGTAACTAAGTATGTAGAGTGCTTTCAAATTAAAAATGTATCTCTAAAAATAATTTTAATGCAATAACTAGACATCAAGAGGGAACTATTAGAAAATATATATACTACATAACAATGAAGTTAATTGAGTGAGCAAGTAGTAGAAGGAAAGTAGAGATAACTAGAAATAAATAGCCAGTACACGAAATGAATTGATAAATAATTTTAGTTGAACACACTTTCTTGTTTTGTCAGAGGTCTCTCTTGCAATGCATAGTTACAACACGATAGGATTGAGAGTGAGCAATGCATAAAGAAGATGGGAGGACTAGGTGATATAGTAGGTATTCATGAAGATGACACCATGAGAGGTCGACCAACTATATGGTGTGCTTTCCAATTTTAGAGAAGTTACAAGTCACTTGAGAATTTAGTAGCATTTTGTTATAACATAGATTCATGTTATGGCATGCTCTTCACCAAGGTGGTTTTTATAAGTGCCTTAATCATTGTAGAGGTGACCAAAAATTTCTATGTGGCCTACCAATCTATAGGTGTGATCCTATCAGGAAATATCTAGGTAATATTCCTAAATTTGGCCTTTGTAAGTAGTGAACGAGGGCATGCCAAGTCTCTATTTGGTAGTCAATATTAACCATTAAATAGGTGTATGGTTGAGGCATGGTTGTGTTGAAAGTATTTCAAATATGTGTCAATATCTAAAGAGAGCAAATAAGATCATGCCATGCTTATTTAGTGTATAAATGCTATTTGAACTTGATAGGAGTGTGTCAAAATTTGAATAGTGTTAGGGTTGTTATGCTAGGGAGTTGTGCAATCAACTTGGAGCATGCTCAAAAGGCACAACCTACATAATCATCCAAAAAGATAACACCAGGTAGATGCTAGTCATGACATTTGGCCAATTTACACATTTTGATTGGGCAAAGGTCATAGTCAGGTGGCTAGGCTAAGTAAATGTTACTAGAGTTATTAATGATTGGGAGAAATTTGTGTGGATTGCCAAGTAACTATAGTTATAGTTGGACATGGTTTTATTAATTCACAATCGAGATTACATGACTATCTAGTGAGGCATGTGGAAAACGCATGCCATGCAATCATAACCTACCAAGTTGTCCAATGGAACCATTCCAAGTGACACATGCTTAGCCATAGATGCACCATACTCAAGTATCAAAATTGGCAATTAGTGTTGATTGACCAAAATCATGAGGGAAAATCATGGTAGATAGAGGATCCACAATGTTTTGATATCATAAGATGAATTTTCGAAGTACTTGACAAGAGGGATACATAATGGTTCAACACTACAAAAAAGAGATTCATATTGTTTCACTATAAAGAAGACATTTGCAATACTAAAAAGAAATATTTGCAGTGCTTTGGTGTTGTAGAATTAAAGTCCATAGTGTTTTGCTATGAAAGAGAGATTCATAGAATTATGGTTAACAAAGGATATCTCACACCAATAAGGATATTCATAGCACCTCAATTCTATGAAAGAGGATCCACAATGCTTTGTTGCTATAAAAATGAGGGGGTTTCGCTACACTGAGCACTATGTGTTGAGCTTGTGATATTTAGGCCTATTTTTAATGTGTCTTTAGGAACAACAGGCATCGATATGCTTTTTGTGAAGCTCATTTCAAGATCATTCTATAAGAGGCACTTTAAAAAAAAAATTCATGCATTTTTAGTGAACATTGTGCATCGAGCATTGTCGTGGACACCATGAAACTTGTAGTATCAAAACTTAATAAAATTTGAGACATTATTTATTATCAAACTATGAGTGTGTTTATATTTGTAAAAAAAGATATTTTCAAACCTATTCCAACATATGCTTTTGCTTACTTATGTAATTTTGTAATGGGTATTAATACCCCAAAATGTCAAGGATGCACAAAATTAGGGAAACTTGACATAACACTTGCGAGTTAAAGAGGAGAAGGTGGGGAGAACGGGCATTGGCACGATTTGCCTAGAATATGTGATGTATTTTATTAGATGATAAATATTGGTATTATTATTAACATAATTTTTATCAAGAGAAGAATAGGTAGAAAATAATTAGTGCAATGCCATTAGAAAAAAAAAATTTAATTATTTATGGTGAATGCGACGCATGCCAAGTGAGGAAAATTGGTTTGGTATAGAAAAATAGGGAAAATGCATCTCATGTTGGGGCATAGGATATTACAACATAGTTTGTAATCTATTCTAGATGTGACATGGGCAAGGATCTACTCTTGGTATCGATAGTGGTCCAATGAGTTGATTTGTCCAAATTTGCATGAGTTAGCATTGTCATCATGGAATTATTGACCGTCTACTTAAGAGATATAAAAATGGTTGGGGAAAGGGATTAGAGCAAGGGACTTGTTGAAACTATAGGTTTTTGCAACATGAGTCTAAATTCTTGTTCATATTGCACTTCAAAAGCAATATTTAGTTGACACCATGGACAAGAGTGGGAAAATGAGCCACAAGGAACCAATTGAGATAAGAGAATTGGAAGAATCTCATGAGGTGGTAGATCTATTCAAAAAAATAGGGTGGATGACTTACTTTCAAAGGTTGCATGGATATGATGAGAAAATTATGGCTGAATTTGTGACCAACTAGAGGGGGAATTGGATGAGCATCCAAGGGATGCACTAGTGGCATGGATGACAGGTTTGCCAATGACAATGTGGAGGATGTTTTGAGAGTCCTAGATGAATCCTCATGCTCATGAAGCATTATTATTTACCCATGAATATAATTTTTGCTATATAATTCTTATATAGGAGTATTATTAAGACTTCACTTCCTCCACCATATGACACAATTGCACTTTATTGCATCAAGTATTTAACCAAAGACAATATACTTAGTTGTCATTGGACATCATTTTTTGTTCTTAGTTCATGTTAAAAGAGAGGATGGATCAAAGGACTATAAATTAAATGTGCTTCATTATCTGTGTTGTTATATAGAGAGCATGAGTACTAACTTTAAGAAAAAAAGGATTTCAAAGACTCTCATATCATGGGATTGTAAAATTGCTAGTGTTGGATCGGTTGGTGGAAATAAATCTTATTTGTAATGCATGGCTAAGGGGAAAATAATCAATACAACCCACAAAAATGAGAAGGACTAGTGATACTTAGAGGGGTTTTTCTATTATGGGAGAAGGTGCAATCATGACCTATGTCGTAGCTGGAGTATCGACTAAGTCAAAGAAACTAGTCAAGAGGCAGAGAAATTGACATTCTCAGAGTAGACTGGCTATGTCAAAGGAGTATTTAGCTATACAACATCATATTGAAATTAAAATTTTGGAGGATAAAATGCCAACAATGCTAGCAAAGGTGGTGCTAGATGAGCCTTTAAGATCCATGGTAGGTCCAAGTGCTACGAAGAAGGGGAATGGAATTATGGTTAAAGCACTAGAGGAATTGGAGGTACAATTGGAAGATGCACAACAAAGGATTCAAGAATTGGAGTGGGAGGTGGAACTCCTAAGAATGCAATAGGCAGAGCATTAAGAGAAGGAAGTTCAAGAGGTTGCAACATGGCATTAATATTCCTTGGTGTAGAGGTTGTCGTTGGTGCTGTTGTGATTCCTACTGTAATATTTGATGAGGAACCTAGGGAAAGTGTTGGAGCAAGACATAACATAGTTGATGTGGCTGAGGTGGAAAGTGTGCATCTTGGTATTACAATTTTTTTAATTCAAAAAATGATAAATGTCACTATCCAAAAGGATAAATATTGTGATATCTATAAAAAATGGATGGAAGAGCAAATATTTACATTAATGGTAAAAAATCATAAATTGAAGAAGGTGCTAAAGGAGGAAGAAACTATTGTATATCTAAAGGAGGAAACTATTCAAATGTGGTCTAAGGTAGATAAGATAAAGGTAGATAAGATCAAGACATAGAGGAGCATGTTGGGGCACTTAGTGTAAAACCTGTTGGAGTACAGGTTTTTACCAAGACTCTATCCACTTATGTTCATAGGTTTTTATTAGATTTATCCTATGAGGTAGACATGCCTAAGCAATTTTATGATGTATTTTTTGCTAGTACTCCAGAGGATCAGTATCTTCTATGCAAAATGTGTTTGCACAATTATGTGGTTCCCAAGACTACTGACTAGACCCCAAATACCTATGTAGGGTATGTCCCACTAAGGGCATTTGCATTGGCCTTGATGATAAAATTTGATATGTTGTGCAAGAGAGAAGCATATCAGGTCAGACAATTCCAATTAGGCTTAATGGTTAGGGCAGAACATGTTAGGGGCTTTTATGATGTTTAGGTAGGATACATGCATCCACAACAATCAAGAATGAAAAATTGGATATCTCAAAATTGGCCAACAAGCTAAAAAAGTTAGGATTTGTGTGATGGTGTTGAGGACTATTGTCTTTTTACTAGTAATGAAATATGAAATGTTTTGACCAAATTTTCATTCTTGATTGTTATGTGAATGTTGTTATAAAATAGTTTAGAGGTCTAAATAAATTAATGAAATTACATTAATTTATTAACAAGCAATATGGTTTTCTTAATTATTTTTTAGTAGAATGATAATTACTATGTATTTTTGTTGAATTTTAAGGAAAAAAAAGACATAAAAGATGATTAAAAATAAAATTAATTTAAGCTAATGCAATAAAAAGGGTTGATACAAGGGCCAAAGTGCCCTTATTTACCTATGTGTATGTTCACAATGTGAAGTGTAGTGAATATCTTGATGACAATTGTAGTGTCACTAGTCACACTCCATAGCACATGCAAGAGGGAGTGCACATGCAAATTTATTGATTCATATGACACTTGTTGCAAGGAAAGGACAATGGAAGAGTGCCACATGGGCACAATGGGAAACGTGCCTAGGGTACATAACTTTTGATTATAGATACCGAGGGCAAACAAGATGACTTGTATAACATACCATTAGTCATCATGCCTTCATAGTCCTCTTCACATGTGCAAACACGTGTAAGACATGCATAGGCCATCAATGAGGTAGAACTTTGTACCATATCTATGACAATTGGATGATTATTTTTTAGGTATCAAAGGGACCAGTGGAGGAAAACATTAAAAGTTTGGGGGTTGGTTTCGACATGTAATTCATAGCATGAACATGAGGAAAATTGAAGGAACTAACAAAATTGAAGGCCATAGGTATCATCAAAAAGCAGGTTCATTGGGAACCAATGGGCACATCCGATTGGAGAAATTCTAATATGTCATGGCTCTCTTTGAGCAAGTAGGATGGATGGGGCACTCCATATATGTATACATGTACGACAATGATATCACACAAAAAATTATTATGAATCTTAGGGGCAATCACTTAGTTGTGTGAGGTCTAGAGATTGAAGTGTCAAAGTCTTCAATTTATAAGGTTATAGGAATATCTATAGAGATAAATGACACTTCAATAATCCTTTGCCCATTTCTAGGTTTTACAAGACCTTCTTCTAGTTTGGGGAGCACAACCCTTGTAGAACAAGACCAAAATATATAGTGAGGGAATCTCTCCCTACACCATATGATATGGTTGTGTATTTTTGCCTGAAATACTTCACTAATGAGGGAAGGTTTTCTATGCTCATCAGGCACCATTTTTTGTTTTGTTATATGTCAAGAGAGGAGAAGATTCTAGCAAATTTTGACTCAATGTTTCCACTACATTTGTAATACATTAGGACATATGAGTAGAAAATATCAATAGAGTCAAAACCCTATTATGATATCCCACCATGGGTTAATAAAGTTGTTAGTAGAGGGATAAATGACCAAGTAAGGGATTTTATAGGAAATATAGATTACAAGTAGTGTTGTGCATATTATGAAGAGGTGAAGAATTGAACAAAGGCAAAGGGACGTTCTGGCATCAAATGCAATGAGGGCTAGGGATCAAGAGATGATGGAGGTTTTTAGTGAGGGACCTTCCACATAATCAATTATTAAGGAATTATTTGTACCTTTATAGGGAGACTTGGGTGCCATGAGGGTGACATGGGAATATTTCCTAACACATTGTATGAGGCACAAATATAGTTGATGGGGTCATAACTAATGTTAGAGAAGTTGGAACATGCAGTGATATGTCTACAAAGGTGGCTAGAAGATTGTATGGTGGGGATAAAATGGGCCACAAAAATTGGAATAAAGTTACTTGGCTTAGCTAAACTACTTAGGGAGGAAGGTCATATCAATATCGAGGGTATCATCCATGATGCACATGATGCAAACTCAGGTGGGGCTATGGACGTGATAAATCCTATCCTTGTTGCATGCATTATGGCAGACAATGCTCCAAGAAACATCGAAGGTGGCATGGCAGAACATGTGAGGAACAACATTATAAAAAATACAATGGAAAATGTTGTAGGAGTTGTCAAGAGATGAACGGAAGGCAATGCTATTAAAATATTACTCTACTCACATAAATATCTATTGAAACTACTAAAGCAATGCATAAATGCAATATTTCCTCAACTTACATATTACATGGCTTTGTATTCAATATATAGATACATGAGACTCTTCATATTGCATGAATTTTGACCTTTGCTCTCCTCAAACTCATGGGAGAACCAACTCTTCATATTTACCTTTTACATAATAAATCTCACATATTACATAAAGATAAAGTATCTCATGATTTCTCATAACCCCCTCTTCTAAACTAGATAGATCACTCATATAACTCACTAACAAGACACCTCACTCACTTATTTACATGAAACATACTCTCACTTAATAACTTAATACATACTTGTTGAGTGATACATTTGCCTAGTTGCAAACATACACCAACAGTCAAGACAAGATATCCTTTCTTGAAAGGGAATGTTGATTCCCTCAAGGTTTTGGTAAGGTTGGTCTAACCTGGTTGAATTATAATCTTAGAGTATAAAGAGAAAAATAAAGAATTTTTTTTGGAATGTTCAAGGCCACATGTGACTGTTGCAAGGGTGAGAGATTAGTTCATGTCATTAGGGTCTAGTTTAAGCTCAATCTACTACAAATATCAATTTAATTATCCTATTATTTGTAGATCTCATAATAAAATAGATGTAAAAACAAGATTTTGTGCTTGCTATATTCTGATTATGATCTTGGAAGACTTTCAAAGAGACATTTTAAAACTTTAAAACAATGAAGTGTATATTCATGAAAGAGAAGATTCAAAATATAAAACTAAACTACTCCTAATCTATTCAGGTGTCAAAGAAATTCAAAAGAAAAAGGGTAGAGAAAGAAAGAAAACATGACATTGTAATCTTGAAGACTTGTAGAAGAATATGTTGTAGTATTCAAATTTTAATAAAATCGGTCTTAGTATTGATTAGCTATCACAAAATCTAAAACTAAGATGGTGCCATATTCAAATGGAAAGACAAAAAAACGTTGGAATGAATTCGAATGCAACCACCATCATCATGCACATATTACACTCAAAATTACAACACTTTGCATTATAGGAAGATATTCATGAAAGTACACTCTTAGATTTGCTCACTACAGATGATTACAATCACAAGTCTTCAAGTACAATGCCAAGGGCACAGAAATCCACCAATTACTAAAGAAGAAAGTACATATTAAAATACCTATCGCTAACGGTGGAATCCAACCCTTTGAGATGGGGTCTCAGTGGCTATTTATAGTCTTAAAAATTTGAATTTCTAAATGGTTTATATTTGGATGATTGAGTTGTCTCTTAGATGATGTGTTAATTTGTAGGTCTTGTTGGTATGAATCTTCAATTTTAGCCATTGATTCTTTTAACTATTTTGGTAGCTTCTCCTTGAAGCTAAGTGAGCTGAGTTGTCATGCATTAGTTGGCTAAGATAAGGTCCAAGTTCATTGTGTCTCTTCTAAAATTTCTTCCAGATGCTTAGCTAGCCTCCAAATTTATCAAGGATTCCTTTATCCTCTGTTTCTCATTCATTTTCGATTTTATTTGCCTCCAATCAAAGAAGGAGAATTGAAAATTAGTTCAAATTTCATTTGTCGTCACAATATTCAAAAAAATGTTTTCTAATTATTATATTATTAGTATTTCTATTTACTTATTTATTTATTATTATTATTAATTACTAAGGTTGGTAATTATTAAATTTTATTGATTGTTTTTATTTTTATTTTTATAAGGTTTAATTTCTTTTAATTTTAAATTCAAATAATTAAATTTAACACTAAGGTTCATGTTTCAATTTTAATGCCAAAGTATTAATATTAAAACTAAGGCTTCCCTTATTAATTAGGATGTACAATGTTAAGTTCGTCGTTCTTTAATTATAATTCCAAAGTATTAGAATTAATATTAATATTTCCATGGCCGAAGTATTAAATTTAATATTAAAATTCCAAAGTATTAAAATTAATACTAAGGTTTTTGTTATTAATTAAAATCCAAAAGTTTTGGTGGTAAAATATTTCACTCTTCATCCTGCTTTGATTTTATTTAACGAATTAAATACAATTCCAAGTTTACCTTACTTTTAATAGTAAGACCAATTTTTTTTGAATTTAGCGAAAAACCCCTTGCGGGGTCGCCTTGGTCTGAGAAACCATGACTAGGGGGTTCTACACCATCAAAATCACCTAGGAGTCATGCCCCGGTCCTAATCGCATCAACATAATCAACAGGATTTTAGGTACCCGATGTGCGTTTGGTAAGGTGGAGATTCGAAACAAGGACCTCCCTTGGAGGATTCCCTACCCTCTCCAATTCACCTACGACATGTGGGTAGTAAGACCAAATTATTAAAATTAACTAATAAGGTTTTTGTTATTGATTAAAATCCAAAGGTTTTAGGGTTAAAAATTATTCGAACTACGACATTGCCTAGGGTTCCCTTTCGAAAGTCATGTGGTAAAATCCTCGCATTTGCACAATAGCAATTATCAAAGGAGTTGAGAAATGAACTATGACCGTTAAATTTAAAAATACGCAAGGGATTTAATGGTAGCATGCGTATTTTTTTAGGCTCATTATAATTCATAAGAAATGAAGGGTAGCAAAATGAATAGCGCCCGTAAGATCTAAAAATATGCATGGTCTTTATTGAAATGGGGGACACCGTTAGTATTTGAAATATTAAGGTTGACTTAGGGATATTGCACGATGAAAGAATTTTTCTAACCTTAGGTATGATAGTACGACTATGGCAGGGGTAAGTTTAACAAATCATGTGGTCGCTATTAATCAAGGCCAATGAAAATGGATAGAAACTATAGATGTGATGGAGGCACTTGCTTTTTAATGAAAAGGGAATGACACATGAGACATAAGAGACTCTTCTAGGAAATATTTCATGAATACTATTTTTTTAACTTTAGGAGGTATAAAGAGGCTATTGTGGAAGAAACTTTAATCGATCGTACGATCAGAGTGACCTATGGATGACAGAGATAGATTGCGGCCATAGGATCTTGAAAGATGTAAGGTTTTTACTACAAAGGAGGAGAATGTGTCTGGACCCTTGCAGAGAAATTTATTTCTTCCCAGCTTATGAGGATTATGGATTTGGAGTAGACATTTAGATCTCATAAATTTCTTAATGTGGAAATTCAAAACTAAATTCATATACATTAAGGCCCAAAAAAGGGGTAAAATTATCTTATGTAACCATGAACTTAGACCATTAGGAGACTAAAATTTATGGACTTTGATGATAATGGAGGGTTGCGATGATTGAGGGGGGATAAAAATAAACTGTGAATATAAGATAAATGGAAGTGTGAATGATTTAATGAGAATGGAGACATGGGTTTGAGAACATAATATTTATACGAAAATACACCTTGAAACCTTAGAAAAAATAACTTTCGAGTGAGGCTTAGGTTTAATTATATGTGGCTTATGGTATTAAATTTGGGCATGGGGGCATAATGTACCTTAGAAAAAGCTTGCTCATACCTCCTAAGGTGAACTTAGGCAGAAAAAATCAAACTTTGTGATGTGATATGGCTTTAGAGTATAAAATACCAAAATATTAGGTGTTAGGGATTAAGGAGGGGCAATGGAGATAGATATCAACCTTAGGATAAATGGAAGGTGTTGTTATTTAATGGAAAGGAGAAGCAACGTATGGGGACATGTAAAAAAATTAATTCACATTTAACCTAAGGTTTTTAGGGGCTTTTAAAAATTTTATCCTTTGAATGAGGGTAACTTTAATTAATCGTATGGTCGAAGTGATTCTCGAGTGACATAAATGAACTATGACCATAGATTTTATGAATATGCACACTTTTTAATGAAATGGGGTGATGCAATCCTTGGCATTTAGAAAATTTAAATTTAAATTTAAATTGATTTTCTGGTGCCAACATGAATTTAAAATGGGTAATTTAGATAGTGATAAGGCAAAAAATTAATCTAGGTATGATTATATTCATTGGAAAGCTAGTTTTAGACCTGATTCAATGGAAAATGAACCTTATCTTACTAAATCTATCAAATTAGAGCATGATCCAAAGCTTAGAACAATTTCGTAGTGCCAAAATAGAGTAAAATTTTAAATCCTTAGAACTTTATGATTTTTTTATACATTTCTAATTCAGCCAAATGGGTATCCATAACAGTTCATCTTCAAATTTCAAAATTTCACTCTTTAATCTTCTTTATTCTTCTCCCTGATCAATTTATTTTCCTTCAACTTATTTCTTCCACACAATTCAATTCTTATTTTATTCATTTTAAATCATCGATCTTCCTTTCATAAATTAATTTTTCTTCTTATAACTCCTTTCAATTTCAGTATTTCTTTAGTTTCTTCTTTAAATTTATTTCTTCAAGTTAATTTCATTTTTTCGAATTTTTCAATTTCAAAATTTCATTCTTCTTTCAATATTTCTTCAATAACTTTAATTTCAATTTTTAATTTCTTCTTTTTCAATCACTTTCAATTTCAAATTCGTTATCCAATTTCAATTTCAATTCCTCAACGACTCAACTTTAATTATTCAAATTTTTAAACTTTTTTTTTTAATTCATTCAATCATCAATTTAATTTCTCCTTTCAATCTATTAATTCCTCTTTTATTTCAAATATTTGATTTTTCCTTCTTATAAATCCCATTCATTTCATTTCACTTTACCAAATTATTATTCACCTTCTTATATCTCTCTAAATCAAATCAAAAATCAAATATGTGCTTTAATATTTAATTGTTTTAAAGTTAAAATTTTACATTTAAATTATTCTCAAATATCTTTTGCCCTCTAACATTTTTCCCACACAAATCACCTTCCAAATTTATATTTGTTTTGCATTGCGTTCTTCTAAAGTTCCGTCATCAATTTAAATAGGGATAAAAATGTGTTTTGGCCCTTCTAAATTTTTGAATCCCTATTTTCTAGTCTACGTGAATATTTGATTTTCATTAGATGTTACCCTTGATGAATTATAAACTCTAACTTATGCACTTTAGGACTCTCTTATAGTCTTTTTACATTCTTCAAATGTAATGTTTCTCTAGTGTAGTCTCTTCCAGATGCAACATTCCTTTTCAAATTATTCTAGGTGTAGCATTTTTAGAATGCTTTCTGCAAATATAATTCTTCTCAGATGTATTTTTTGTGCAACGACTCCACAATATATTCTCCTTATGTAGTAATTCTTGAATGTCTTCTTTTGCAATGTTCTCTTTTGATGTTGTGCTTACTGCAAGTCTCACTAGACTTGGTGCTTCTCCTAGTTGTCTTCCACTCGTCTTCACTCCTATATTGCTTATTCACCTTGTATACTTACCACAACATAATCAACTTTTTATAAGATTTAACTCTTGTTATCTTCTTCCTCCAATATTAAATCTTCCTCCTCCAATATTGCAATCATTCTATATTGCTTATTCACCTTGTATCCTTACCACAACATAATCGACTTTTTAGAAGATTTAACTCTTGTTATCTTCTTCCTCCAATCTTAAATCTTCCTCATCCAATATTGCAATCATTATCCTATAGCTATTTCACTCAAGGTGGATGTCATGAATCCCACTCAATATGGATTTGATATCATTGTTATCAAAATATTACTTTGCTCATAGAAATATTTATTGAAACTACTAAAGCAATGCATAAATTTAATGCTTCCTTAAGTTACATATTACATGGTTTTGTCTTCAATATTAAGACTCTTCACATTACATGACTCTTGACCTTTGTTATCCTCAAACTTATGGGAGAATCAACTCATAATATTTTCCATTCACATAATAAATATCACATATTACGTAAAGATAAATTCTCTCATGATTGCTCATAATGCCCTACTTCTAAACTAGTACATCACTCATATAACTCTCACTTGTTGACAAGACACCTCACACTTATTTACATGACACATACTTCCACTTAATAAATTGACACATACTATAGACACAAATATTAAATGCACACCCTAATCTAAATATTTACAAAGGTAAAAATAATGTGATACATCCAAAAGGCACATCAAAAACCACTAAGGGAAGCACATCAAAAAGTGTATCGAATAAAGTGCATCATAAAGCATATCAAAAACTTCTAGGGAAGATGCAATGGGAGGTGTGTTGAAAAGCACTGCAAATAACATAAAGGGAAGCTAAGTGAAAGAAATTTTAGAAAGCATTGGGGTATGTGCAATAGTAGGCACACAAAAAAGTGTTGGGACAGTGTTTCCAATCCTTCTCCTATGTATGATAGGATGGAGAGAGATGAGTTTGAAATAGTGGGGGACATGATTGATGAAGCATACTATGTAGCAGGTATAGAGTGGCCAATCAACCTAGCTACCAATACTTGATAGGTATTATTAGGTCCACTATTGTCGATGCAGTATGGGTTCATATCACTTTTCTAGCACAAGAGGATTTTTTTTGAGAAGGAAAAGAGATGGGCCCTATGTTATAAAAATATGTAGGATTAGATTTTTAACTTCATTAGAGATAAGATGAAACTAAGACAAGAGATAAAAAAAAGAGATGTGGTAATCAAAAAATGCAAGGGGAAAACCATGTTTTTAAAATCTAAGCAATACACGTATAGGGGATAAATGGGTACAATGGGGAGTTTGGTTTTGGTTCTACTAGGATGTCATCCATCGACATGACTTTACACCTTCATGTTGAGGGAGAGGTATATCCTATTTAATATTTTTTGGAATATATCCAATATGTCCTATGACTTAAGGATTCCCAAGAAACTTTTTAAGGTATTTTTCTCAAGTCCCTAGAGTACTCAGATCTGTTACATGAGTTATACTTGCATAACTAGGCAGTGAGAAACATCACAAGTTGGATGCCAAACATATATGTAGGTGATGTGCAATTGAGGGAATTTCTATCAGCCTTTAGAGCATAGGCATCCAGAGTAGAGGTGATGGAAGTATACCACCAAAGAGAATGCTATGAGGGAATTAATGGTTAGGGTTGAGCATCCACTTTAGGACCATATTATCAATGGGTATGATGTTCTACTGAATAGCCCCACACATGTTAAGAAAATGGAAGAATCCCTAATCTTGTATGTATAGAACTATAATGCAATTACCAACTATTTTATGAGTCAAAAACTTAAGGTAAGTGATAAGATGTATAAAGAGCTACTGCAATCATTGAGAAAGAGGGATTCATATCAACTCCCAACTAGAATTTGGTCATAATTAGGGTTGCATGCTTGGTTTTAAAGTTAGAAAATATAGGGTTTTATTGGATTGGGCAAAATTTTAATATCCAATTGTTATGGTATTTAATGTTAGATTATATGAAGGCTTTTAGCAATTATCCTAACAACATAGAGAGTAACTTGAGAGGGGTCCCTATGACTTTAGTGACTAGGTAGCCTGGCATTTGTCAACAAAGGGAGTGTAAACTAGGATGTTATATTGTAAAATAAAGCTTGTAAAAATGCTTGACCCATAGGCCTAATTTTTAAATATACTACAATGAATTGTATAATTATTAGTTATTTATGAAATTTTTCTAATATATATGTGTGTGTGTGTGTGTGATAGTCTAGTGTTGATACAATGATATGTACAAAATAAACACACAAGAGCTTGTGATTTCCATTTAAGAAATGGTCGTTTAACCTAATATTTGGACTAAAACTTAAGTGGCATTTCAAAATATGTTCAAAAGGTGCTCACCCGTAAGGGTGTTTCAATATGGTAAAATGCTCACCCACAAAGGGGTGTTTCAAGATTATAAATTTTGCCGATAAAGGTGTTTTAAGATAATATAATGTGCTCACCTATGAGGGCATTTCAATGCTCACTTGCAAGGGGTGTTTAAAGGTGACAAAATTCTCACTCGTAAGGGTGTTTTGGTGCTCACTTGCAAAGGGGAATTTCAAGGTAAGATAGCATGCTCACCCATGAGGGTGTTTCATTGCTCACCTATAAGGGGTGTTTCAAGATGATAAAATATTCACCCATAAGGGTTTTCCAATGCTCATTTGTAAATAGGTATTTTATGATAAAATAAAATAAAATGCTCATCCATAAGGGTGTCTGAATGCTCACCCACAAAGGGTGTTTAAGATAAGATAACATGCTCACTCATGAGTGTGTTTTAGAATAAAGGTGATGTAGGACCCTATCTTTAGAGGGTTTTTTTAAAAAGAAGTTTTAAAGTAATTTTTTATTACTCAAAATGGAATTATTTGACGCAAAATATAATTTTTCGAAAATGGTAATTACTAAAAAGACAAATTTTTATGAAAAAATAATTTGCCGAAAATAGTAATTTTTTTATTTCTAGGGTTTTAAGCTTTAGGGTTTTCTTTTAGGGTTTCTTTTAGGGCTTCAAGTTTTAGGGTTTTATTTTAGGGTTTCTTTGGGGATATATATTCCCTTGGTATTGCATTGTAAAAGGGGAAGTGAATCCAGGAATGAGAAAATAAATTATTTACTAGTTTATTTCTATGTACTGTAGTTTTTATGTGAATGGAGGATTTTACTAATTATTTTCATTTATTGCAATTTTTATGTAAATGGACAATTTTACATATTATTTTCATTTACCACAGTTTTTATGTAATGGGAGGTATTTTGTTTTGACCTCTTGCAGTTGGATTTACATCATTTGGTATCAGAGCAAGTTGGATCTTGTTGGGAGGAGAAAAGAGAAGAGAAGAAAAAAGAAAATGAGAGGAGAGCAAAGAGGCTCAAAAAAAAAAAAAATTGGCACTCTATGCAGTGCTTGTAGAAGGTTTGTAAAACCTTGGAGACAAAAATTGGCACTCTGTGTAAGTGCTTGCAGGAGGTTTTTTTATGTAAAAGCCTCAAAGAAAGATATTGGCACTTTGTGTAGTGCTTGCAGAAGGTTTGTAAAACCTTAGAGAAAGAAATTGGCACTTTGTGTAAGTGCTTGCAAGAGGTTTTTTTAATATAAAACCTTAGAATGAGGAATTGAAACTTTGTGTAATGCTTGCAGAAGGTTTGTGAAACCTTAAAAAAATAAATTGGCACTCTATGTAGTGCTTGCAGGAGGTTTTTTTTCATTAAAAACCTCAAAGGGAAGAATTGGCACTTTGTATAGTGCTTGCAGGAGGTTTTCTATTTTAAAACCTCGAAGGAATAAATTGGCACTATGTGTAGTGCTTGCAGGAGGTTTGAGATATAAAACCTCAGAAGGATATTGGTACTTTGATAAGTACTTGTAGATGCATGAAACTCTATGGAGAGCATTATGAGTTTGATCAGAGGAACTTGCATGAGCAGAGTTCTTTTCAACCAAAGGAGAATTATGCATGAGCCTATCTTTAGAGGGTTTTTTAAAAAGAAGTTTTAAAGTAAATTTTTATTACTCAAAATGGAATTATTTGACGCAAAATATAATTTGCCAAAAATGGTAATTACTAAAAAGGTAAATTTTTATGAAAAAATAATTTGTCGAAAATAGTAATTTTTTTATTTCTAGGGTTTTAAGATTTAGGGTTTTCTTTTAGGGTTTCTTTGGGGATATATATTCCCTTGGTATTGCATTGTAAAAGGAGAAGTTAATCTAGGAATGCGAAAATAAATTATTTACTGGTTTATTTCCATGTACTATAGTTTTTATGTGAATGGAGGGTTTTACTGATTATTTTCATTTATTGCAGTTTTTATGTAAATGGACGATTTTATATATTATTTTCATTTACCACAGTTTTTATGTAATGGGAGGTATTTTTTTTTGACCTCTTGCAGCCTAATTTACATCAAAAGGTGTAAGATATATATTGGCATTCAATTTGATTTCCCTTGGGGGAAATTCAGATGGTTGGTTTTCATTAGTTAATATATTTATTTTAATATTGGATACCTCCAATTAGGGAGGCATTTGGTTTAGAATCCATATACCCCCACATATATGGGTAGGAATAAGAGAAAGGTAAAGTAAGTGAGTGGGTGGTATTTCCATCAGTGCTATGAGAGTTTTAAATAACCATTATATGGATCATATGATATTGTAGATTACTCCAAGTGATTTATATACCTATAAGGAAATGGAACATCAAAGACCTTTACCTAGTGGGAACATAAAAAATCCTAGAATGCTCATGTTGTAGTGCTCATAGTTACCATCACATGATCAAATAATTGTAGTTTGAAATAAAATGAAAGAGATAAATTGCATGGTAACCACCTCACATTAGGTGGGATAATAATGGTGGGATATATTGAGTTATCAAGACCATGAACGATAATGATATTCATCATGAAGTTGGATAATGAAATAAAAGAGAAGAAATTAATTAGATCACATTTGACGCCTTGGTAGATGCCCTCAAAAGGAAGTATGGTCATATTATCATTTGGCATGGTGTGTATCTTAGAATAATTTCATTATTATCATGGATGTATAGTGATGAGTTCAAAACAATATTATGCTACCTTCAAAAGGTATCCACAAGGTGCTTATGAGATGGTATTGAGGTTTTTTGGGTTACCAGGACCACAAATGATCATGATGTTCAACATGTTATCTAATAATGAAATGGAAAACAATTTATCAGGATATCATGTATCCTAATGATGAAATAGAAGAAAAATATAATTTAATCAAGCGAGCTACCTTGGAAAATGCATTTAGAATGCACATAGTTGCCTTATTGCTTAGCATGATGTCCATAGCATATTCACTTCATTATTTTTCATAAATGTGCAAGGTGTGGATTTGAAAATGTTGTTTTGCATTCTAAATGCACCTAAAAGGTATATGTTTATGATTAAATAAAGAGGTAAGAAGGTAGAATAGAAGAAAAATAAATATTCATAGAGAGAAGTAGTCATGTGAAATCAAAAAGGGGTTGAGAGAGATTTGCTAGAATCAGTCACATAGTGCAAGTGCAATGCATAAATGGATTATTCCTAACTAGGATCATCATCGCATATTCATATATCCCTTGAATTAATGTGTAGTAGGTAATCTAAGCAGATACAAGAACATGCATGCTAATATACACGATGTCAAAAAATCATGCATATAGGTAGTCGTACAATCAAGCATATGAATAAGTAGTCAATGCAAACTCAAACATAATATATTTTATGATGCATTATATTGATGGGTTCTTTAAGTTTCTTACCATCAAGTGTGGTCAGACGATAAGATAGAAAAACTTGACAAATTTAATAATGGACCTACCTAGTCAGATTCAAGCTTAATTTTGAGCTCATCTTTGGCATTGGTGCTTTTTTATTCTCTTTGAGAACAAAGTCACCAACTTCAAAGGATCTAAATTGTACCTTGTTGTCATAGGATTATTGAAGGCTATTTTGGTAGACCCTTAGGTTATTTAGTCATGAATTGTATTTTTATTAGGAAATTTCAATTGATTAAGATGACCTAGATGATACTTATACCTAGTGGAAGAGTCTTACAGTAAGACTTATCATGATGGGACTTCAATTTTGAAGGGGAAGATAGCCTTAGTTCTATAGACCAAGGCATAGTATGTGTATCTAATAGGGACACAAACACTAGTGTGATAAGCCTATAAGGGATGATATAATTGTAAATTCTAATCATGAAAAGTCTTATTGATAAGTTTTATAAGGATTTTAATCAAAGTCTTGTTTAAAGCTTCAACATGGTAGTTGCCTTGAGGATAATAAGGCATTAGCCATTTATGTTGAATTGTGTATTTAACACAAATTTTCTAGATGTCCTTATTCTTAAAAAGTGTATATTTATATAATATTAAGATGGACATAGTGCCATAGTGACAAAGGGTTTGATTAAGGATGAACTTGGAAATTTGCACACCAATGACTGAGGATAAGGGCATAGCTTCAACCCATTTGGTGAAGTATTTAGTGGACATAATGATGAACTTATATCCATTAGGCAAAGGGAGGTCAATTTTGCCAATGATATCTAGAATCCAAATGGATCAAGACAAAAGGAAAATTTTTAGTTGAAGAGCTTGAGATGGAGCATGGATCAAGTTGTCATGCTTTTTACACTTGTCACATTTCTTGATATAATCACAAGAATATTTGTTCATGTATGGCTAATATTATCTCATCCATACGAGTTTATTAACAATGGTGACATCACTAAAGTGATTGCCACATGATCCATCATGAGCTTCCATAATTAATTTATCAAAAAAACACTAGATTTTCTACAATAGCTTTGTAAGGTTTTAATTTGTCATATTTGGTTTGATAGACACCATTAAATTGGTTAACTACCAACTTAGAATCTCCATAAATAGATAATATTCTAACTTACAAAGCTAGTGCAACACAAAGGCATAAGATAATGGCTTCATATTCCGTAGTATTATTGGTACAAGAGAATTGAAGCTTGAAAGAGAGTGGGATCAACTGTCATTTTGATGTTTTTAAGATGATTCTTACCCCCACTCATTTGACACACTAAGTATCAACAAAGAATAATGGCTAAGAATTAGGTTGGTTAACTTATAAGGTGAATATGGATTCATCTAGGAATTCTATGACCATAGGTCAGTTGTCTTCCAAAAGTGTAATAGCTAGTTGATCATCAATTGCTTGGCCTTTAATAGATTTTTTATTAATGAATTTAAGGTCAAACGCGTTAAGGGTGATGACCCATTTGGTAATTTTCCTAGAGAGATGAGGTTTAGACATGAGATGAAATAAGAGATCAACACTTGCTATGAAAAATGTCTTATGGATAAGCATGTAGTTCCTAAGATTTTATGAGGTAAATACCACAATGAGGTAAATATTCTCTAAGGGGTTGTAGTAGATGTCATAGTTGACCAAGGCCCTACTGATATAGTAAATGGCTCTTTCTCTATGATGGTTATCATATTGGGCTAACTTGGTGCCTAAGCCATGAACAATTGATGAAATGTAAAGCAAGAATGACTTGGTTAGATTAGGATGAATGAGAACATGTGGGGATAAAATATAGAATTTTAGAGTTCCAATAGTTGTTTGGAATTCTATTTCCCACTTAAACTCAGTATCGTTTTCCAATAGTAAGAGAATGGGTGATATTTGTAAATGAGTTGGGAGATAAATCCTCAAATAGCCTAAATTTTGCCTTGAATACTTTTAATCTTAGTCAATTTTTTAGGTCGTAGCATGTCTACTATGGTTTATATCTTGTTAGGGTCAACTTCTATTCCTCATTGGGAGACGATGAATCCAAACAATTTGCCTGACGTTACCCCAAAGACATACTTTTTGTGGTTTAATGTATACTTTGTATTATCTTAGTTATTCAAATATATACCTTAGGTCATGATCATGATCCTCTTGATTGAGATATTTACCTAGGATATCATAAATGTAGTCCACAATATCATGCATCATGTCATGACCCATTGGTATGTGGTGCCTTAGTTCTTCAAGAAAAAGGGTATAACTTGGTAAAACAATATTCCCCAAGATGTGATAAAGAATGTCTTAGCTTGATATTTAGAGGTGATTTTGATTTGGTTGTATCTTAAACATCTATCCATAAAGGATAAAATGCCACAATAAGTAATGAATTTGATGATCATATCAATGTTGGGTAAGATAAATTCATATTTGGGACATGCTTTGTTGAATTATTAGAAGTTGGTATAGACCCTAACACTACCTTCCTTTTTTGGAATTGAGTATTATGTTGTATATACAATTAGAATAACCAATGGCATTGATAAATTTGATGTATAGAAGATTTTAAATCTTGTCTTTACCAAGGAGAGTGACTTTAGGATGCATCTTGTGCAACATTTGTTTGATGAGTTTCGCATTTGGTCACACGACTAGGTGATGAACAATGATCTAAGGATAGAGACCTGATATGTAAGCATAATTCTAAGCCAATATATCAAAAAATTCCCTCAAGATAAAATGTATTCATCATGCTCATCCAAAATTAAGACCTTTTCAAGTTTCAATATATTAGGATTATCTTATATGCTAATATTGAGATCTACTTTTTAGTAGCATTCCTAATATTTTGGATTTAGTTAGACTTAAAGATAGTTTTTTAGTGTTTGGTGATTGTGATGTGATAATATTGGAAATATAGAAAAAATATCCCTTGAAATAGGAATTATCCTAACTAGAAAGACTATAGAGAATAGCTTTCACCTCACATTCATTTTCACTAGCTATCAATCTGGGATAGACTAAAGTCAAAAGGTTGACATTGAAAAAGTGTGTGAATCAACAAGGACTAGAATCAAGGGAGGACCAAAGTTCTTTTTTATCTTATCATATTAGTGCGACCCATGTACTGAGATGGTATCATCATGGGATTCTTGAAAGAAACAATTGGATTCATCATCACTATTGAAGAATAGAAAAGTGGGAAGAGGTTTGATCTTACTAGGGATATAACCTATCTCACAGCATCCCGACCAAGCTTTACGATTGAAAGGATCCTTCATATCCTATTCATGAAAGTCAAGACCTTTTCCTTGATATCCCATGTTTGCCAAAATATCTTTGGGAATGGGATACGAGGTAGACAAATAGCATGAAGTGTATTATCATTCAACCAGGAGAGTTTTGCTACCATAAATTTGGTCTTCATTGGTAGTACCAATACAAATAAAGGAAAAATTCCCTTACACCTTTGTGCCTTTTCTAGTGGGTAAACCTACAGTTTGGATAGGAAGGTAGAAACTAGCTAGGTCTAAAAATGGATCATTGTTTTGATTATTATCAATAGAAATATTCTTAATGTGTATGTTGATATGGAGAAGGTTTGGACATTCTAATTAATTATTGGTTGATTTGGATTGATCATTTAAAGTAGGTAACTTTAATGCATTATTTCCAAGAGTAGAGAAATAAGTAGGTGGTAAATAGGGATGGAGAGAAAGATAAAATTATTTTTTGGATTGCTCAGCCTTCATTGCTTGGCATAAGCAAAAGAATTAAGATTAGTAGGAATGTAAATTGTCTTTCCTTGATATTTATATTTGATACATTGATGTAATTTGGAAGGGACAACCGTCATGGCATGGTTCCAAGGTTGTCCAAGGAGAATGTTATAAGATAGGTCATAATGCATAATGTAAAATAGTATTAAGAGTTAAAGGGCAAACTTTGAGAGGTAAGGTTATTTTACCACTAGCCTTGCACTATTCATTGTTAAAGGCCCTTATGACGAGATTAGAATTTCTCAAATTTTATTGGATCAATAAAATTTTTTTGTGGAATTTTGAATTAGAAATACTTATTTTTGATTCATTTTCAATAAGGATTGTTTGATGAGCTTATCACCTATGAAAGTAATGATGTAAAAGGACAATTTCCCATCCATGGAGGATGAAGGAATGACACTTTCATAAAATGATATAATTATGCTATTGAACCCAATAGACCCCACAACCTTAGTGACATCTTCAGGGGAAAGGTCATGAGGGACCTCTTGCTCACTTAAAAGCTTCAAAATAATGTCCCTATAGGTAGGATATTTTTTAAAAATTCTAGAAGAGATATCTTGGTAGGTGTAGTTTCAAGTTGGTGATGAATATTGAAAGCACTTTTTTTGTCATTTGAAGATCAAAGGACCAAAGGTGGTCTATTAGAGTTAGAGGATTTAACTCTTGGGTGAAGAACCAAGGAAGGTTGAGGGGGTTATTTGAATATTGATTCTTATTCTATTATTAGGTTATAACATACATAGGGGAAAAATTGGTTGTTCCTACCATATTTTGGACATGAAAATTATTAGTTGATATTTGATTTCAATTAGGAAAGGGGTTCTTGATTAGTAGAATATTGGGTAATAGAGTCACAAAAAATAATCTGGCTATTCTCTATGAGATATTGGATGATGTTATGCAAGGTGTTACATCTATTAATATTATGACCATCAACACGATGGAAGTCACAATGTCCATTGTGATGATAGCAATAGGGTAGCTCTTTTGTGGTTTTGAATGGTTTAATTTATGTAAGTTCTATAATTCTTGCTTCAAGTTATCCCATAATAGAAAAAAAATGATGGTCTAGCTTAGTGAAATCATTTTTAGGCTTTTACTTCTTACTACAACAATTTTTGGGATGTTATTGTTGTTGTATTGACATTGTTGGTTGAGAAATAATTAGTGAAGCCATTGCTCACCACATGATTATTGTTATATTTTACTTTGTAACTAGAGAAGGATGAATTTTCCTCTTTCTTCTTAATTTTAATTTGAACTCTTCATAGAAGAGTGACCTCAACACATTTAGCTAGATCAACCACTTCTTTGAAGGATGCAATGTTGGATAATTCCAAATGGTAGGCCAATTGTTCATGCAAGTTGCATATGACAATATTTAGGTCTTTTTTTAAAGGAAAATATTGGATTCTCTTCACTAGGGCTTGTAATTTGGCTAAGAAATTTATGAAGGCTTTATCCTTAGCTTGCTTGAGCTGGTAAAGATCACACTTGTGATATTCTCTTCGATGTACACTGAAAATCATTAAAAAATATTCCACAAGATCCCTAAAGATTTTAAGTGAATGTCATTGTATTTGATAGTACCATCATAGGGAAAGACCACTAAGTCTCTTGGTAAATATCTAAAGAAGCAACATTTTCCCATAGAAAATGCCACTACAAGTGGTTTGAAATAGCCTAAAGTGATTGATTGAATATTTCTTTCCTTTGTATATTTGGAACTTCAAGGTTTTAAAGTTAGGAGGAAATGGTAAAATGGCTATGAGAGGATCTAAGGGCTGATTTTATAAGTCCTAATAAGAGTACTTATTATCATGAGAGGATCCTTAGAGGGAGGCCATTTTTCATTCCAATTTCTCTAATTTAGAGTTTATATCTTGGTTTTTATGAGAAGAAAGACTTGAAGATGCTTGAGTTAAGATAAAGGGGGTTATGAATTAACATATAAATAAAATTGAGGTATTTGAAGGAATTATACCATAGAAGATATCATATGGATCAACACCAAAGGTGGTGTCATATGGTTCTTCAACCAATATGACCTGATATAGGTCAATCAATATGTTCACTACTCCTTTTTGTATCTTATTTTCCATTTTTTTATTCTATGTTATTGCTAGTTGGGCTTGGTACTGATAAAAAATGCATGCACTTGAATTATGGGGATCATTGTAGGCAAAGAACCCATAGTTTTCTTAAGAAGAGGGTATGGATGGCCCTTCCTCTTGCTTAGTATATGCAACATTCATTCTTTCAACTATATTACTGTTAGAAATCCCTTGGTATTTCATGACATAATGGAACCTTTTAGACTGATAGCCCTCATATATTTATTAATATTTTATCTTTCTACCACAGTGAGTCTAATGGTAATATTCTTAAATAGTTATCTTAGCTCTTAATTTTTTAGGTTCTAGGGCAAGCAAGAGCAATAAAGTGGGTATAGATGGATGAGGCAAAGCTTTAGGTGCTAGGATAAAACAAGTTGAGGTACTAAAGTGGCTAGAGTTAGTGTTTGTTATTCTAGCTAGGAAAAATATAGAAAATAAACATGGTGACTTTAGGAGGTAGCTTGCCAATAGAGGTCAGTGCATTTTCTACAACAATTGAAGCTTGCAAAACTTGTGGAAATCCCATATCATTGGCTAACCAAATTTGTAGGCCTACATCTAGGAAAAAGGCTTGGATATAATAAATGTAAGCTTAAGGCTGGGAATGTTTGACATCTTGAGGGATCCACTTACACATCTTGTTGAATTTGATATTGAAATTAGTAATTTTTTCTTATAAATGTCTTTGGATGGAGGTGAACTAAGCCCATAAACTAATATGTTTTCTTATGGACGTCTTTAGATATTTTATCCTCCCTCATTAAACTCCAATATGAATTATTTTGCTAATGAAGCCCATGAACTAATATTGCTCTCATCAAGGGATCTATGCCACGTTAAAACTTTCCCTCTAAAAGATATGGTTAGCAATCTCACCGTGACATATTCATGTTAGATATTATGATTAGTGTCTAGAGCAACCACATCTTGATAGTGCTCATAGGAAATTTTCTTAGACCCATCATAGTTTTGTAATTTTTAAGGATTGACTAAGGGATTTTGTGGATATCTATAAGATCAAGGGGTCCATTTCTATTCCATCTCGAGTAAAATTGTTTGGACATATTTTTTGAATGGGGACTATTAGGAGACTCTTTGGGAAAGACTTGCAAAGGGACATGAATTTTAATAGAGGGAACTTGGGCTAGATAATGGAACTTACCTAATTTTCTATGAGCTTTATGATTGGGAAGTTCAATGAACTACATAGGTTCTTTGAGTTGTTTGGACTTTGATATAGTTATCATATAATTTTGGAGCTTGTTCCTTCACCATAGTTTCTAATATGAGGTTATTTCAATAGTGGAGGCACTACGTGAATGCATTTTTATATTATTGCAAGGTCAAGATATTTACCAAAATATTGATCCTCCAATTATATGAGATGAATATTGAATAACCCATATCATCGAGCAAGTAAAAAACTCTAGGCTTGTGATCTTCCTAGTGGTGTGATGTACGCCCTAGAACATGACCAAGATTATATGGATTAAAATTGATTTTGAGCCAATCTCTAGAGAAGGTTGGTTCCTTGTTGTGTAAAGAAAAATAAGCAAATGAAATAAGACTAAATATAGAAATGGAGGAGAGTGTTGGAATTTTAGCCAGATTATCACAAGTTCCAATATCCAAATCTTGAGTAGACTCAAATATTAGAGAAATAAATATATTACATGACCAAAATAAATGAATATAACATTCATGAAAATAACAATAATATGGAATAAAATGGACAAGATCAATAACAATACGCATAAGCACACTTACAATGTAATTGCTCAAAATATTACATACAAACTTCAATATTCTTTGAGAGTCTTCTAATACAATATTACAAACTTTATCTTCATTATATAACCTTAGAAAGGTGTCTCTTCAGTACTTGACTATTGCACTCCTCACATATATAGAAGATGCAACCTTTCATATTCCATACATAATATAAATCTCTTATGTCCCTTGGTGTCATATATTTCCACTTGTATACATGACTCTTGACTCTCTATTACTTGCACACTTTACTCTATTACACTTGCACACTTTATTACTCTACACACTTGCACACATTATTATATGACACTTGTGCACATCTTGTGCATAGGCACATACATAAAAGAGAAAAAATAAATCACACTCCTAAACTATAGACTCACATCCTATTCTAATATTTACACATTTACAATTGTACCATGAGGTACATTTACATTTATACCAAATAATGTAATATTCTCTAAAAGAGAGAAAAGGAGAGAAGAGAGATATCAGCTAATAACACTACCACATCCTATGAAAAACACACAACAACTTATCTACATACAAGGCCTAATAGACCAACTACCAAGAAAAGCATTATAGAATGTAAATTGAACACATATTATGCATTTTACCACTTTAATAGCCCATAGTTATAATCCAAACAACAACTAAGGCCTAATAAAAAAAATTTCATAGAAATGAGTATATCTACGATGCTTAAATGTAATGCATCCCTACCATTCTAATAGCTTGTAATGATAATCCAAACAACAACTCAAGACTAATAGAATAGACCATTGAAAAATATTTATATAAATGTGTAGAGACTATAAAACATACATACACATAAATATTTCTACAACACAACTAGTAGAGGTTAAATAAAAATTGATTCATTAAGAAAAAAATCAAAATTGCATAGTCTACAATAGACAAATATTTAAATTATCGACCCTTGTACTGAGGAAACTTAAGCTACTTACAATTTACTATATGAGCCTAGGTTAATTATTACAAGGATAGCCTATCATAGGATTGAAAATAATAGGAAGATCCTAGACCAGTTTAGGGCTCATGCTTAATCAACATGCTTGGAATAATTGATTGTCACTTTCTCACTTTATCTTGGCTAGTTATCACTCTTCTAGACCAGTTGACCTGATTCGGGTGGTTGGTCCAACCAATTACAATCTTGGAAACCCTATGCATTTAGAAAATTTAGCTTTTCCCTACTATTTATTATTGTTATACCAACTATCAGCATTACAAGAACTTTCATTCATGATCACCAGGGGAGGTCACCATTGTTCTAGGTTTCAAAAGACTAACTATCACTTTCCTTTGTAATTGTTTTACCTTGGATAAATGAGGAGTGTCCAGGTGGTCCATGCTTATGACACAAATAATCTATGCTAAAAGAGGTTTGTCCATGAGCCTTCCTATTTTATTGGTATTCATTAGAGGTTTTTTCTGGTTGCCAAGGCTTCAAGGACCTAGCCATTTTTTTAAGGTTTTGCTAACATCATTATTCAAAACTTTTGGAAACTTTTAGATTTTGACCACTCCTGCTTTACTTTAATCTTAATGTTTAGGAATTTTATAGACTTAGGCTAATATCACCCTTAAAATTATTTGTCCCTTTTGCTTTGTATTATTTGGGATGTTTGTGCACTATTGCTAAAATCATCTTTAAAAATCTACGACCACTCTTGCTCTAGATTTTGAAGTGGTGAGACTTCCTTGCCTTAGTCAAATTTTAGGCCCAATAGACCATATTTTGATTTTTATCTAGTCATATGCAATAACTACCAAGTATTTCCAAGTTTCCTTGCATATTGAGCAACATAAATTTAACACAATAAATAGTCTAGCATAATTTTCTAAGACCTATCTAAGTGGGAACTCTCATTGGCCCATAAAAGGTTCATAGTGTTTCTCTATGGAAGAGAGATCCACAATGCTTCAACATTGTAGCAAGGGAGATTAATAGTTCTTCAACACCATGGAGGAGGTATTGCATCAAAAAGAAGATTCATAACATAGCAACACTACAAAAAATATCCAAAATGCTTTGTTACTACAAAAAAATAGGGAATTCATTGTGTTGAGCATTGCATCTTGGGATTGTGATGTCTAGGATTATTTTCCATGTATATTTAGGAAGGATAGGCACATATATACTTATTGTGAATCTCTTTTTGAGCTTGTTCTAGTGAAGGCACTTTTGTAAATGTTTTCATAAATTTTTAGTGAACATTGCATGTTGAATGCTATCATAAATGCTATAAAACTTTTAGTGCCCAAAATTAATCAAATTTGAAATATTATTTATTATTATACTACGAGAGTGTATATATTCATCAAAAATATTTTTTCAATACAATTTCAATTAATACATTTGTTTACAAATTTGTGTAACTTTTTAGTGGGTATTAATACCCTAGAATGTGAGAGTGTGCAAAATTGAGTATTCACAACTTATTCTTCACTTAAGTTTACCTCCTCTATGCATACACATATCTTGTTTTGATCCCCTTTTCAAGAAACACACTTAAGAATATGATTTCTAGATCATATGTCAAATAGTCCTACTATAGTTTCTGTAGACACCTAAAACATGTCATATTGAGGAGACTACCTATATGGACTCCTTTTAGACCATATAACCCACCTTGGATAGCCTTATGGCTAAAACAGTGGTTTTCACCACTCAAAAAGGGACATTTATATTTACAACCATGGTTGTATTACCAAGAGATAGTCTCTAACCATGGTCATCTCACCAAGAGATGGCCTCCAGATCAAGGTTGTCTCACCTCGAGACAGTCATGCTAGAAGAAAAATTAAAAAAAAAGAGTGGGACATAACTAGCAGTTAGAATTACCGATTAATATCATGCATGATCTTGTTCTATGATTAAGCATTTACATGATACAAAATATAACAACTACTTGACATCATCAGTTGCATTAAATTTCAAAGATAGACATTCACTTTCCTTAATACGAACTACCTCTTCGTTTTCTCATGCATAAGCTTGTGCCATTATTAGATATTTTTCAAGAAATCTACATATTGGTACTTACCTTCATTTGAAAATATCCATCCAAGATACATCCATAGCAATTTTTCAAATCTTCAAGCAACGAAGTGCTTCTAGAATTTCACCATAGGATTTTGCATCCCAAAGGGTTACCATTCCATATTTTCAACCCTCTCATTGTCAAAAGCTATTACATTGAGTTGCTTCACCGACTAAAATTGTGCTTGCATATTTTGATTGATCCAATATCCCTACTTCTACTACTGATTAAACCCACCAAGCCACTTCCATGAGGCACACCAATCCATTGATGAAACCTCAAATCAAATCCAAGAGTCACCCTACATCAGCCTCAAAAATTACTTACAGGGCAGCGATCATCTAGCTCCGAGACGACCCACAAGCATGATTGTCCCACCCTAAGATGGCCCCAAGGTAGTGATCCATTTGTTTACTTTCTATTTAGAAGATGTTATAAGTATTTCTTTTATTATTTCTTATATTAGTTGTAATTTCATTTATGCATGCATCTTGTTTTCATTTATTTCATTCATCACATCTTTTATCATTAATACGAGCCTTATCTCGAAAGGATCTACATATGCTTTTAACATTATTTAGTTTTCTTGTGTGTAGGTTATATATTTCTACGAGGAAGGAAGAGCGCAAGAATATGATATCATCAACTATTGTGATGGTCATGAAAAACCTACTCCAACAGTTTGTGAATGCAATAAAAATCCTACATAGTGCACCCATTTATTCATGAATGTAACTCATTGTATCAAAGTGGTAGCAAATCCCTTAGAGGGATCTCTTTGTAATTAACTTGAAAAATAGTTTATTGATTAATAAAAGGGGTATCATTTTATATTCTATTTGTCATAGTGGTGGTTATAATTGTTATATCTTCAATTTAATTTTATTGTACAGGTAGCACAGTTTTTTCAAAATTTTCCATTGGTAATCATGGTGGGACCTAGTCCCTATATTTTTTTAGCATTACTAATTGTTGTTTATTTTTGTGTTTGTAGGTTGTAGGTTTAATCATCTAGAACTGAGATGACCCTTGTTCTACAATCATACCTACCCAAGATGATACTATTATGTAATCATATGGACCTGAGATGACCCTATTCTACAATTATCTAAACCTTATATGACCCTATTATACAATCATCTGGACCTGAGATGGCCTTGTTCTATAACTATCCCTACATGAGATAATATTTTTTCTAAAACCATCCCTACCTGTGATAGTCACTAATTATATTTATTGTTGTTAATGATCGTATGACCCTTCCTATATGCTCATCATATACGAATAGACAATCCTTGATTAAAAGTAAAATATACATAGGTAAGCAAAAAGAGTAGGATATTCATAAAACGTAGGCCATCAAGGTGAGTACATTTGTTCTCTATCTCTATTTAAAAAAAAAATTACTAAAAATATTTCATATTACAAAGCATAGAGTAGAGAAAATATACAATGTCGGGCTTTGTCTATGATTGTCTCTGGTCCAAATGATCCTTGTATGAGGCTATCCCTGGTTTAAATAGCCCCTCTCTATGGCTATCTCTATTGCAAACATCCTCTATTAGAAATTTTCTCTATTAGGTATGGCTCTACATATACTACTATTTTGGTTTGCTTGTTATTGCCTGCTCATAGGTTGATTTCATGTAGGAATCTGCATTTAGAAATTTTGTACTTTTTATAGGATTTTTGAAAATGAAACATTATTTTGTGCATTAGTAAAATACCGAGTGCTACATGATTTTACTTTCTTTTGCATAAATAAAAATAACCCCACACACCACAATTCATTTTAACATCAAGTTGGACTTCATCATTAATCGTTGATCGAGACCAATGATGGTGGGCTTCATCTCCACCCATTGGCTCACACCATAGAAACCCTAATTACCAAAAGCAAGTGGCTTTTTAGACTTCATCACCAAAAATTCCCCTACTCTTGAGTGCACCCAAAGTGGGAGGGATTTGTAAGCCCCTTTACCACAGGGCTCTTGAAAATAATTAGTGGATGCAACTATCATTATTGTCCATGCCTTAAATACATGGGTTAAGCAAAATATAGGCTTGGACGATAGTAGGACATTAGTGTAGCCCCTTCAGGGGATATTTTGTTCCCTTAAGGTTACCTTGATCGAATATCCAATAGGAAGCCACTTTTTGTCATTTGGGTTACATTCCATGACAAGGGGGTGTGCTCCAACTACATTTTAGTAGTTTTCTATTTTTTTACCCTTAGTTTCATAGGAATAGGGGTTTTCAACATCAAAATACACTCAAACAGTTATAGGGACTCATACTTAAAACTTAAACAAGATAATCACATTGTTTGCTTGTGTGTTTCTTTGTTGTTTGTTTAATCAAGACCATGGTAACAATGCACAACCAAGCTCGATCAAGGGCTAGCGATGTAGAAAATTTTCAAGGAGGCATGGAACGTCTCCAAATTAATCCAAAGGGCATGGCCATCCCTGAATAACATCCTAGGTTTTTTCATGACACCAATAACATCTATAGGGAATCCAACCTTCAAGAAGTCCCTATTAGGGAAGCACCCATGGATGCTCTAGAAGACTTTCCTGAATTGGACATCTTGATATATTTTTATAAAAAGAATAATCCACCCATTGAGGGGTCTGGTAGGTCGATGTCACGAGTTCACATTTTGGCTTTCTCTATGAATTAATCAAAACATGAACATGAGTATACACCATGGACCAACCTGGATGAGTAAGCCACCCTACTTGATCGATCGAGGATGAGTAAAAAATATGCTTATCTAGATAGGTACAACACTCATAGTAAGATAGCCACACTAGACCATACCTTTCTTGCAAATGAGGAAGAGGAAGACTCAAGTCATCCTCCTACTCCTCATGAAGAGTACTCTATACAAGCACGTTGTCCCTCTCTGTAGCTCGTGTATACATAGCTTACATTTAAATCTAAATATCATGCATTCCTCATAGATGAGAAAGAGGACCCAAGTCATCCTCCTACTCCTCATGAAGAGTACTCGATACACCCATGTTGCATCTCTACATCATTCGACTATACAAAGCTCATTCATATTTAGAATATCAGGTCAATGTGACCTTTAGGGATCATGGAAAATAAGTAATATATCCTAATAGGAGAGAAAGACAAGATATACCCTTCCATATTTTAGATATGAGAGTACATAGATCCCACATAATTGATCAATAAAATTATACTCATCATGCACTTAGACCAAATATTAATAGACAACAATTAAATAAAAAATGGGTAGGCCCACAATGGGCACACCTACAAAGGTTGTATCAACAAAGGATACACCAAGAGCAAAAAAATATACAAGAGAAATTACAAATGGCATTGCATTAAGTGGTTCCTACACCTAGAACCCATAGGATGCAACAACGCACAAGGTGACCAATACAGTATGAAAATAATCTCCCTCAACCATACCAAAATTGTGTTTAACATCAAAGGTTTCTACTTGGTTATCATCAAGAACCTCATACTCCTGAACATAATCAAGATCAATAGGAGGAGGGATTATATGAAGAGCCCCAATGGGGATATCAGGAATAAGTAGATAACTACCCTGAATCCATTTATTATGAGGTACCTAATGATCATACTTCTCACCCATATCAACATCAAAATCAGTCCCCTCTACCTAATCAAGGATGCAAACATGTAAATCATATTATTTCACTAGAGGCATACAAAGTGCTAACTAATTAGATAAATTCATTAGAAAAACAATCTCAAAGTTTGGGTTCTATAAAAACCACACTAAATTAGTTTAGTAATCAACTTCTGCATCCATCAGTGCCATCACCGCTATACCCATCGCATTTCAAGATGCCTAAAGTTGAAAAGTTCAAATGTGATGAAGACGTGCAAGAGCACATCATAACATTCATTAATACGTGCTTTCATATTCAAGATAATGACTCCTTGATGTTGAGAACCTTCCTTATAATATTAGTTGAGGGTGCTTTGGAATGGTATAACCATATACCATACCATAGCATATACACCTTTGAGCAATTAGCTGATGCATTTTTGGAATGTTTTACCTTTAGCGTTAGGAAAAAGGCTAATTTGAATGACTTGTCTAGCATTCATGAATTTGATGATGAGCTATTCATAGAATATGGCAATAGGTGGAGGAAGGTTATGTCAAAGTTGCCTTTCACCTTAATCATCAAAAAACTTACCCGAATGTTCATTAGGAGTTTTTTAGATAAAATATCACTTCTATTACAACTACAACAATACCAAACATTCGAGGAGGCCTTAGAACAAGCCAATGTTATTGAGGACATTAAAGTCCAGGAGGGTGGTATTCAAATCTACAAAAAGTAATGGCAAAAAAATAATATTAAATATGGTAACACACAACAAAATGTGACCCTAGTCAATCAAGTTGTTTTGAGTATCCACAGATCCTCAAATTAGGCCGCACCACCTCAAATACCATGCAATCTAATTACCAGGCTCAGCCTCCACCAACCTAGTATAGTACACAACCGAATCAAATATAAGGTCAACAATGTTGACCACCATGACAATATACTCCTTTACCAAAGATATTAGCATCAATATTCAATCGATTATGTCAGGCACAAGCAATCAATCTTCCTGAGATCCATCCATTGGATCCTAATAAGTGTAGATCAAAGGGGTACAATAAAGATATATACTATGCTTACCATAGACAAAGATTTTATGACATTCATACATGTTACCCCTTTAGATATTTAGCACAAGATATGAATGAGAGGAAAGATATTCATTTTGGCAATCCTCTTTATCCAAAAAAACAACAAATAAGAGTCTTTCAAGACCCCTTACCGACACACAAAACAAACACAACACCTGCTAATCAAGTAGAGCAACCTAGGTAGGTGAATCAGGTGTAAAGCAATTTTGGGGTGCTCAAGGTATTGCACCTTCCCCCACAAAAAAATGAAAAATCATAAAAAAAATAAAATAAATAAAAGAATAAAATCAACAAAAATAATATAAAAAAAACATTGCATTGCTTACATCATCATGCATTTCACATCATTGCATTCATTGACTAGTTGTATTAGGCATATTCATTCATTGCACTTGCATTAGAATATGTTGTTCTTGCATTACCACAAATAGCACCATGCTTGTATGACTATCATGAGTCTTAATCAAACCTTTTCCATCATCATCATTTACACTTTTCGTTATGAAATTTTGCTAATTAAGGGGTCCTCGTGATATATGGTAGATACCAGATGACCATCAAAAATGATGTTTACATGGCCACTAACTATTTTGTGCACACCTTTTAATTCTCAAAATATCATAGGAAAAACCTCCACATTCCTCTTTTTGAGTAACAATATTTTTCAACACAACCAGTAAGTTGCTATAGGGTGTTTTCTAGAGTTTTTGATCATTCAACCATTCCTAGTTTCCTTTTCATATTTTGTAGAAAACTATCTTAATTTTTAAAGATAAGATATTGCTTTTATAGTACCTTTCATATTTCAAAATCCCAAATACAAATTCAAACCTTTAAATTCAAGTTTAAACAAGGATGAAACTACAACATAACCCTTGCTCCCTTAAGAGAAAGGTTTCCCTTGCTCATATTATTACGCACATGGTCTAGGATACCAAGAATTGACAAAAGAAAAATCTTCCCCCCACCCAAAGCAATAAAATTCCTTGCTCCTCTACAAAATGAGCAAGTATCCCCCCCAAAAAGAAAGTGGTTTTTACTAGTAAGAAAAATAAATTCCCTTGCTCCTCATAAAAAATAAGAAAGTATCCCAAATAAATAAAAATAAAAGAAGGGGGTAATGAGCTTAAATACCTAGAATCCTCAGTTATTAAAAAACCATATGAAAATATCCATTACAAAAATGGGCTATAAATGCCAGCATGGCAATGGAGGAGTCTTACATGTGATGATATGTCTATCACATTAGCGACCTTCTTTTATACAGACCAATATCAGCTTGCAGATGAGCTAGCTTTTGGGTGGCTTGTATTGCCTAGTAGTAAAGTCCATATACATCCACAGTCAGGATAAATATGACCATAGTGTGATATCCATTACAATAATGGGCTCTAAGAGTCGACCTGGAAATGGGGTAGTCTTCTGCGAATGAACAACACTATGCACACATAGGGATATTGAATATCTAGGTCTTCCTAGCAGATTTTTATCTTATAGAGTTAGGTATATCCAATATACAACTTTTGATTGGTCAAATAGGGTGTTTGAGTCTCATGAAAGACCTTGTTGTGCCCTCATAACATCTCACTATTTCACATCCATCATTTACATATTGCCATATCATTCCATACAATTCAACTTCCAATGTATGACTTTTGTGAAAAGGTTAACATTTTGATTCATGACTTTAATACATTCTATGGTGCTTACACTTAGGTTGTTTTGCATCTTAGATTCATTCATTATGTTTTAGCAAATAAACATAAAAATCAAATTTTGCATCATCATGTCATTAGCACATAACATACATGCATACATCTAGGTATACATATTACATCTATAAACACAATACAAGTGCATCTAGGCATACATCTATGCATACATGCTAAAATGTCTAGGTATACATCCATCATTACATCCATAGGTGCATCCACACAAGCAATAAATATCATGATAAGATAATTGAAAAGATACTATTATATTTATCATGGACAGTACATCATGGTACAAATATGCCCCAAAGGTGACTAAATTCCTTTGGTCAAATTCAATACAAAATCTCCAAAGGCACATAACCCATTTGGTCACTTCAATTCAAAAAGTTTCAAAGGCACCTACACATTTGGTCACATAAATTTCAAAAAGCTCTAAAGGTACCCAAAATCCTTTGGTCACGTCAATTCAAAAATATTCAAAGGTACCCAAAATCCTTTGGTCACATCAATTCAAAAGCTCTAAAGGCACCTACACCTTTGGTCATGTCAATTTCAAAAATCTCCAAAGGAACCTAGAATATTTTAGTCAAATCAATTCAAAAGGCTCCTAAGGTACCCAAAATCCTTTGGTCACATCAATTCAAAAGTCTCCAAAGGAACTTACCCCTTTGGTCACATCAATTCAAAAGGCTCTGAAGACAAATAACCCCTTTGGTCACATTCCAATTCAAAAGGCTCTAAAGGGCCCTTAACCCCTTTGGTCAAATAAATGTAAAAGGCTCCAAAGACAAACATCCCTTTGATCACATTCCACTTAAAAAGCTCCAAAGGTACCGAAATCCCTATGGTCACATTCATTTCAAAATGCTCCAAAGGCACCTCAAACCTTTGGTCACATAAACTAAAAAAAACTTGAGTGAACCTCGTATCTAGTGCTTTACTCTAGTCACCTAATGGTTGCAGTGATTGGTTATCCATGCAATTCAATAGGATTTGTAAATTACCATAAGGACACTCACAAAAAAAATAATAAAAATGGGTCGAAATAAAAGTTGTAGTGGGGTCTTATGCTCTTTTACTTTCCTAATTGTCCTAGAAAATCTAAATAAATCCTCTTGGTCAAGTGACTTGTTACTTTCATCAATTTTCCATTTTCTCATTGAATCATCACTTGAGGGGGTAGTAATATAATTACAAAATTAATAATCAAATCAATAATCAAACACTCAATCATGCAAATTGTGTTTGTTCAATAATCATTGGCAAAGACAATCATACATCCTCCTTGCTTGGTCAAATAAAAAAAAGAAAAAACAAATTGGATTGCTAAACTGCCTAATTGGTATCCCCTAAGGCTAAATTGTAGACTTAAGCTTGTATTCCAATGCCCCTAAGGCTAAAGTGTAGACTTAATCTTGTATTCCAAATCTCCTAAGGCTAAAGTGTAGACTTAAGCTTGTCTTCCAATACCCCTAAGGCTAAAGTGTAGACTTAAGCTTATCTTCCAATGCCCCTAAGGCTAAAGTGTAGACTTAAGCTTATCTTCAAATACCCCAAAGGCTAAAGAGTAGACTCAATCTTGTCTTCCAATTCCCCAAAGGTTACCAAAAACTTAGTATAATCAAAGCCTCAAGTGTGGATTCATATAATCATTTATGGACTAGACAATGTATGCCTATGGTTGAAAGGTCTACTAAAACCAAGTTCTTTAACTTTTCAGAAGTAACGGTTCAAGCATGCATGTTATTTACATTATTGGGGGATCTAACATTGATTAGATCAATGAACATCATCAACCCTCCATTTGACTCTAGGTCATCCATTTTTGTGTTGTGATTTCACACAATGCATCCAAAAAAGGGACATCTGTAGATACCTAAAACATGTCATATTTAGGAGACTATCTATATGGACTCCCTTTAGATCGTATGATGCACCTTGGATCACCCTAGGGATAAAACAATGGTTTTAACCACTCAAATAGGGACATTTACCTTTACAACCATGGTTGTATCACCAAGAGATGACCTACAAACCATGGCCATCTCACCAAGATATGGCCTCTAGATCAAGGCTGTATCACCCCAAGATGATCATACCAAAAGCAAAATAAAAAAAAGAGCAGGACATAATTGGTAGCCAAAAATACTAGTTAATCTCACACATGAACTCGTGCTATGATTAATAATTTGCATGAGATAAAATAGAATAACTACAAGATACCAATAGTTGCATAAATTTTGAAGATAAGCATTCACTTTTCTTAATGTAAACTACCTCTGCTTTTTTATGCATAAGGTTGTGCCATATTTCTTTCAAGAAATTTACATATTGGAACTTGAATTCATTAGAAAAGATCCATCCAAGATACATCCATATCAAATTTTCAAATATTCAAGCAATGAAGTGTTGTATTTCACCATAGGCTTTCACATTCTAAAGGGTTACCATTCCATATTTTTAACCCTCTCACTTTTGAAAGCTATGGCATTGAGTTGCTTCACATATTGAAACTGTGCTTGCATATTCTACGTGATATAATATCCTCATTTTTGCTACTAATTGAACTCACCAATACGCTTCCACAAAGTGCAAAAATCCATCGACAAAACCTTGGATCGAACCTAGGAGTCGCCCCGCATTGACCTTGGAAATTTACTTATAGGACAACAGTCATATCACTATGAAACAACCTACAGGCACAACCATCCCACCCTGAGATGATCCTAGGAAAATGATCCATTTATTTACTTTTTGTTTAGTAGATGTTAGCAGTATTTATTTTATTATTTATTAGATTAGTTGCAATTTCATTTATGCATGCATCTTGTTTTCATTTTTCATTCATCACATATTTTGTCATTAATACGAGCCTTATATTGAAAGGCTCTGCTTATGTTTTTAACATTCTTCAGTTATATTTTGTGCAGGTTACATATTTCTACAAGGAAGGAAGAGCACAAGAATTTGATATCATCAACTATTGTGGCGGTCATGAAAAACCCATTCCAATAGTTTGTGAATGCAATAAAAATCCTACGTAGTGCACCCATTTATTCATGAATGTAACTCATTGTATCAAAGTGGTAGCAAATCCCTCAGAGGGATCTCTTTGTAACCGACTTGAAAAATAGTTTATTGATTAATAAAAGGGGCATCATTTTATATTCTATTTGTCATTATGGTGGTTATAATTGCTATATCTTCACTTTAATTTTATTGTACGGGTAGCACGGTTTTTTAGCATTTAGTTTCATCCCAAGGCTCTCTAACCATTTTCCAATATGCTCATGGCATCCCTTTAGAAAAGGACTAATCATCACACATTACTCTTTGACCTTATAAAATGCAGAATTCTTCTACCCCTTAAGAATTTCTAATCCAAATAATCCTACTACCTAACAAACTCCAAACTGAAGAGATAGTTTGTGACATATATCTAAAACTCATAACAAATCCCTAAAAGCTTGTATATTCTAAAAAATGATCTATTTTTTCCCAATTAAAAAGTTTCCCTTAGCTTCTCCTCTAACTTTATTAGTGCTCTTCATTCATTGGATATCTTATGTACATCATCTTTCAATCATTCGATAATTTGGTAATATACCATAACATAAAGGTCATAAGTACTCTTTCCTTTTATTTTAAATGACACATCTATGAAATCACAAATAGGTAATGGTTTTTCATCTAACATTACTTTATCCAATTATATGTGTAACCACAAAAAAGGCTTCACCTGATATTGCAATTGCTAAAATGAAGTAAAACTAGGCATTCATACACAAATTGACAAAGACGAAAGGAATTAAATGAAATGCATCTTTTATTCCTCTTTGAACCAATTCATTCTCTTTTACAAATCAATCCCTCTTAGGGATACCCTTTTGATACTTCGATTACAATAGATCTAATCCATTTCTAGGGTAGATGCAAATCAAATGCCTTCTAGGGTGACACAAACTGCTCTAGGGTGGAGTTGACCCTCTTCTTCATGTTGAGGAAGGAATTGGATGATTGAATCTCCTTCGATATTTGTTCCCTGTGATCAAGAAACAACAATAACACATCAAAAGCAAAGGTAACCTCTCTTGATGAGGTCTTTTAAGGAAGTTTCACAAGAGGATGCCATGACAAGCATATAATCAAGAAAATGAGTAAAGCATGGTAAACCTATGTTAATCATGAAATGTGATCATTAAGCATATTCAAGAAAACATGTATTATCTATCTACTAGATTAGTTAACAAATAGGAAGCAAAGGTGCATGAAACAACCCACAATTACACTAATTATCAAATTGACAACATGAAAGTAAACCTACTTCAAATGCTTAATCCAACTGGTCATATGTCTCTAAAACACTAATTGAACCTATATTAAGCCTAACATGATCTAACTAATTAATTTTCAAGAAAGAACACAAGGAGATCTATGGCCATTTGCTCACCGTGGGTCTGAGATGTGGTCAACACTGTAGCCCATGGTTGACAGCCATGGCGAGGCTCTAAATAGATTTACCCTCAGAATTAGGGCTTCCTCTATGATCTGCCTTACCAAATTGATGGTCAAGGGTCGCCTTTGTGTCCTCTGACAGGTTTGGTGGTTGAATTCCACAATTGGGCCTCCGTTTGCCCGAATTCACATTTCTTGGCATTCTAGATCCTTAGGGCATCCATGGCACAAGTTGACATGATGCTTGATGAATTAGCAAATGAATTGGAAGTAAATCTCTCTCAATACACTCAGGTGAGTATACAATTCGATAGGGCTTCACTGCTTTGATCTCAATGCTCTCTCTCTCTTTTGCCCTAATTTTATGGGGTACTTATAGGATTACCCAAGGGCTAGGGGTGGCTTCCTCATGAAGCCAAGATCAATATTGGGCAGTTGAGTCTATTGGATGGAAGGTTTTGGATCCTTCCTCGCTCAAACCGCTCCAATCTGCAACCAATTGGTCGTTGCAACCAACTTTTGGGGTCGGATGAAGGCCAACTAAACTTTAGTCCTTGACCGTGGGTGTTAGACGCATGGTCCCTAATTGACATATTGGGGGCCACGACTATCAATCGTGGCTAGCACTGACTAGGCACAAATGCCCAATTGAGTGGTAAAAACCACTGCTATACCTTGGATCTATTCAAAGGTCTTCCATATGGTCTTCTAGCATGTCCCATATGAGTAGTCACCTTGGCATGATGCATTTTAGGTGTCTATAGATGCCCCTTTTGAGATGCATTGTGATTGTGAACAACGCTGAGCAAAAATAGACCTCCTAAAATGGTGTCGTAGGTTGAATGATGATCATTGATATGATCAACATTAGATGCCCTAGGTCTAGCAAAAGGATGTGCATCCTAGAATCATTGCTTCCAACTCGGTGAAAGGCTTACATTTGAAAGGGGTTTGCACTCGTCATCAAACATTCGGGTAGCTTTGGTGCTACAATAGGAGTTAGGCCTATATAACCAAAAGGAGGAGAGCTACAAACAAACTATCATATTTGCTATTTACCCCAAGCAAAGGGGTAAGCTTATGATAGTTGTTGGCAATGATTCACAAGGACAAACGCAATTTTGACAAGATCAAGGGATCTACGATTTCAAGGGATCTTCTATTGATTTTGATTATGATTTGATATTATGACTACCCCCTCAAGCGATGAGTCGATGAGGGTAATGACAATGAATGAAGCGACGATGTCGCTTGACCACTATGAATGATCTGAAAAAACTTAGAATTTAGCATTTAATTACTTGGCTAGGCCTAGTTTAGCTTATGATTGCAACTGTTAATAGTAATTGCACATTCCTATCCCATGGAGCGGTTGGGATGCAATAGCCTTCTTAGGGAATCAAAATGATACAATGCCAATTAGATTTATGTTGAATCAAATTATCGATGATCTGCTGAAAGTATCATAGAAGAATCACAATAAATACCTCGTTCCCCTAGATCAGTCTAGCTGTGTAGGCCTTCTTAGGTATTGAAATGAAGCATAGTGATTCTATAATGATGAGTTTACCCCAAATGTCCTTATGGTAATTTACCCATCCTACCAAATTGCATGGATTGCAAGTCACTGCAACCACCAAGTGTGTAGGGTAAATTACTGAATACGAGGTACATCTAGCTTTTGGATTATTTAATTTTTTTGTTACTTTTGAAGTTTTTGAAATTTTTAGGTTTAATTGGGGTGTTTAAAATGCCACCTAGGAGCTTTCCTCAAGGGAAATTAAGGAAATTACATTTAATTTTCTAACCGTGGCTCTCCCTCACGGGCCATTTTTCTTGTCGCGATTGAAACCTATGGTTGAAAAACCCTAATTTGGGGATCGTGGGTGTCAGCCACGGCCCAACGCGAATAGGAAAAGCTATAAAAGGGGCCCCTTTTGGGCAAAAGTGTCATTTTCACCTTCATTAACCAAGCAACCTAAGAGCTCTGGAGGTAAAACTTTTGAAAATTAACTCGGAATGTTGCTAAAAACCAAAACCAACTACCTAACCTCACACCTATGGCGGACCAAGGGGAAGCATCGACCAACGGGAGAGTTGGGGGCTCAAAGGTAACTCATGAACCGAGACCTCGCATGTGATTTTCGATTAAAAATTAACCTCACTAATTAATCGGTACATGAATCACACTAAATTGTTAGTAATGAACCTCACATTAGGCTAGGATTTAGCTTAGGATAGCTAGGGGGATTTTTAATTTTTTTCAGGTTTTTAGGGCATGAACGAACCCATTTAGGGTTTTGTTCACTAGCCACGGGTGGTAGCCGTGGTCCCCAATTGGCAGATTGGGGGCCACGGTTGTCAGCCACGGTGGGGTTTAAAATCCAACGGTCATATTTTTGACCGTTGGGCTGGCCACGACTTTGACCCGTGGTGCCCAAATTTGACAAAATTTCTCAATTTTTTTGAGTTTTTGGACTTTGATGGGCAATTAATGCCACTTGCTATTATTTTAAGGCATGTTTTTGATTTTTCTTGAAATTTTTTATCATTTTGGTGCATGTTATTATGTTTTTTAGGATTTTAATAATTTTTAGGTTGATTTTAAAGTGTTTTTAAATATTTTTCGCTTTTCCTTTATTCTTTTTATCTAGTATTTGACTAATAGAGTGAGGGAGACCGATCTCCTTTGCACCCTACACCCACTGTTATCTAATGCTGAGCGGGAGTGGTTTGGAGCTATTGGTTTTGGGTATATCTTAGATCTCCCACCCATCCGGGTAGACTAGGCTTATTTGACTGCTTTGGCCCGTCGTTGGGACGCATGGACCAATACATTTCACCTACCCATAGGTGAAATGATGGTTACACTCGAGGATGTGTACCATATATTCTAGCTCCCCATTGATGGTATGCCCATCACTTCCTCTCCATTTACGATGAGGGAGGCCATCTTTGATGCTGTCTTCAGAGATTGGAGTGTGGAGGCATAGGGCTCCATCGACCATGGTGGCATCCATGTCCAGGACTGGTATGAGGCACAGGTTTTCTCATGGTGAGAGGTCGTGTTTATGCATTTAGTGATCCGGGTTGCCTTGCTAGACTCTTCAGGAGTGAGGTTCCCCTGGAACCTCCTAGCTTGTGTCTGCCCAGTTATGGCTAGCTCGATGGAGGAGCCAGTCATCCTATCCTAGGGGAGTGCTCTACTTGCACAGTTATACCATGAGCTCTTCCAGATCACCCATCGGAGTAGGGTTGGCATAGGCTGCAGCCTCCTATTATAGATATGGGGTTGGTAGCACATCAAGATAGAGCACCCTATGGAGCTACCCCTATGGATTACTATGATTGATGATGAGCATTAGTGCTACGCCACCTGCTAGCCTTGGGAGTAGGAGGGATTTCAAAGTAGATCACACATTGGAGATCTGACATATTACATTGGTTGGTTCGCCTAGCTCTGCTCAGATGACGTAGAGTGGCGCCCCTATATGGATTGCCTTGCATGGGAGGAGGTAGCTAGATACCTATGTTGGGCATGTAGGGATAGGTGGATTATCGACCATAAGGCTGAATGGCATGAGTATCACTACTTCTCATGAGTACTCTACCAGTTTGGGATCAGATAGGACATCCTGGTGATGCCCACTATCTATAGATGTCTGGTCCTGGAGAGGGACCTCACCTGGCCTATAGTTACTCCTTTAGGAGAGGAGGATGATGCTTTTTAGGAGTTAGGGGTTAGAGAGGCAGGGACCACTCCATATTACGATAGCTGGTGGGTCGATATATAGTGGCATGGGGTGGGACCCCTCGGTCGACCAGTAGAGGATTCACTGTAGAGGGTGGGGATGGTGCGAAGGTAGATCCACATGGATGCCACACTCGGTAGAGGACTGATGATTGGGGCATAGCAGTGGAGGCCCCCTAGGTGGACATAGAGGAGGAGGCTCTGGATGAGGGTGAGGCAGTGCCCGATAGTGAGATTGGTCAGCTACGAGTATAGGTAGCTGATCTATAGAGTCAGGTTGGGTGACTCCAGATGTAGCTTTTGCATAGGGATACATCTATCATTGTACTAGAGGTGAAGCTATCTCATAGCAAGAGGTAGCTACAATAGTCGATAGCAGATAGGGTAGCTCTCTCAATCTAGGTTACAATGGTGCAGGCACAAATCTAGGAGCTCACTAGTGAGCGTGATCTGGCATAGATATGACTGAGTGCAGCTATTACCGAGAGGAATTTTTTCAAGCTATAGAGAGGATATCCTTCATCATCTTAGATGGTCATGCCACCTCTAGCCATGCCATCCTCATTGTTTCCAGGCGGTCATGATCCCATGGCAGAGATCCGACGATTACAGTCCCTCATGGAGGAGGGCAATGAGAGACACATAGGCAGAGTAGCCCACATAGATCAACTAGAGGGCTACATCATATTGATTGGTGGGTAGGTCCTAGAGGACCCTCATGCTTTAGATACACATTAGAGTAGGTCCAGGACTAGGGTGACAGGGCACTCTTCTGTGAGTTTAAGCCATAGGACCCACAGGACCGAGAGGACACACAGGTCCTCTAGTACACATGGCACCAGCTCGCACAGGAGCCACAGGGATGGCAGGGGTGATGGTGGTGACTCTCAGGCTGGGGGTGTAGGCCCCATATAGTACATATCTTGCTGATATTTTGTAGTACTATTTTTGAGTGTAAGGTCGAGGACCTACATAGATGTAGCCTACGAGTATTTGATATACCTCTATGTACTCATTGATACACATATTTATATATGAGATATTTGATCATTTATGATCCATCATGTGTACATGTCTTGTATCTATTTTATATTTTATGTTTTATGTTTATGTTTATGAGATGCATATGGATGTAATGCTTATATTGATTTGATGCTATATGATGTGATGTATGGATGACATGCACTAGATAGCTATTTTAATTTATGATGATGATGATATGCAATGATCTAGATGCTTTAGATGTGCTACTTATGATGGATGCATATGGATGCGATATTTACTTTTAAATGCATATTTAATTTTGCTTTATTGTATGCATTTAATTTATGATGATGTCACGATATGCTAGTGCAATGTATGTAATGCATTATTTACATGATGGTAATCTAATGTAAATGAACCTATATGCTTTAATCACTTAAAACATAAGGAATGAATGTGATATGTGTTTAACAATCTAATGGACGACACCACAGAATGTGTAAAAATCATGAATGTAATTGAAAATCCTCATTACAAGAATTTAATCAATTAATCACCCATATATGAAATGCAATGATATGCCATGGTATGATGCGAATGATATAATATGTCACTCTATATTTATTTTGCAATTTGAAAAAATATATGCACAATATAGTCAGTGGTCATCTAAATATCGTTTCTGATATCCATCCGGTATCTATCCTATATCTTGATTGTGCTCAATGTAATGATGTATCACGGATTCGATACTTTGCAATTTAATGATTGAATGAATTTTATTTTTGATGGTTTGTGATATTTGGTATTTTGTTGCTATTAGAGAAATTTTTGAGGGTTTTCCATGAGACTCAAACACCCTAGTAGACTTATCAAAAGTTGTATACTGACCAAACTAGACTTTTGAAATGTAAGGCTTTTGCTAGGATAGGCCCTAACTATTCATTATCCTTGTGTGTGCACATGAGTATATTAAGATAAGGCATAAGCATACCCCGATGTCAGGTGGGATTATTTCAGCCCATTGCTAATATTGGGGGTCCGCAAATGTTTATCCAATCCTAGGTTTATATTTTAGTTGGACTAAGCCACTAGGCGATCCAAGACACCTGAAGCTAGCTCTTCCACATTCAAACATTGGTATATACATAAGCAAGATGCTAATGTATCAGATATATCATCATGCGTAAGGTACAATAGTGCCAACCATTCCAGGGATTCAGGCTCATCCCCTTCTTTTCTTTCAATTTTTTGGGATACTTGCTCATATATAATTGTGCAAGGGATTTGATTCCACTTTGACTTTGAACTTTCTTTGGATCTTCATTTGATCTTCATTTGAACTTGCTTTCTAATCTTCATTTGATCTTGATTTGAACTTTGATTTTTGATCTTCATTTGATCTTCACTTTCTAGAATTTACATTTGATAATTTTCTTCAGAAACTTCCCTTTGGGGATTTTACTTTGGGGGAAACTATTTTTGGGATATCGATTGAGGATATCGATCTATGATATCAATATGGGATATCAATCTAGGATGTCAATCTATGATATCGATCTAGGGTATCAATATTGAGGATTGATGTGGGATATCACTCTAGGATATTGCTCATTTTATCGTAAGCAAGGGATTATGGGTAGGGAATAAACCTATCCTTTTGCCAATTGCCAAAATTTCCCAAATCGTCCACATAGGGGGATAAGCAAGAATAACTCTTTTCACCTCAGGATACCTGGTCCTACTTTATGGCTTTCATATTCCCCTAGTCCTTATTAGGATTTTTTAATTTATTTATTAGTGATAGGATTCTGATATGCTAAGGGCTATACTAATTGAACCTCATCTACAAAAGCAAAGTAAGCTTTCTATCAACTCTTGAGAAGACCTCTAGGTATGGTTGAATGACTGAAAAACCCTAGTATATTCTTCATAGCAACAAGATGGGTTGTGTTGAAAAACATAATTACTCACATGAATGATGGATTATGATAAATGCAGAGGTGCATGATTGAAACACAAACGTGGCATCGTTTGTAAGACTGACAAACACAATCCATCCTACTATGGAATGCAACAGATGAAGAATACCTATATGCAATGCAACGATGAAATGCATGTGGAACATGAAATGCAATGATGCAAATGAAATGCAAATGTTTTTGGATTTTATGCTTTACCAATTTTTTTTGGATTTTATGGCTTTTTTATTTTTTATGGATTTTGAGCCTTTATATTTGACCAAACGATGAGTACATGCCTTTGGAGCCTTTAAATTGACCAAGCAGTTTTTCCAAAAAACCCTTGGGGCTTTTAGGTTGACCAAAGGGATTATGAGCACCTTTGGAGCTTTTAGGGATGACCAAGCGGTTCTTAGGAACCCTTGGGGCTTTTAGGGTTGACCAAAGGTTTGGAAATACCTTTGGAGCTTTTTGATTGACCAAACTACTCATGAGAGAGCTTGGAGCCTTTTAGGATGACCGAGCGATTTTAAGCAAACCCTCAAGGCCTTTTACTAATATGACCAAGTTTTAGAAACCCTTGGAGCCTTTTACTAACATGACCAAGCAGTTTGTAGGAATCCTTGGTGCCTTTTGATTTACCAAACTACTCGTGAGAGAGCTTGGAGCCTTTTAGGATGATCGAGTGATTTTAAGCAAACCCTTGGGGATTTTTGACTAACATGACCAAGCAGTTTTAGGAACCCTTGGAGCCTTTTAATAACATGACCAAGTGGTTTAAAGGAACCCTTGGAGCCTTTGGATTGACCAAAATAATCGTGAGAGACCTTGGAGCCTTTTTGGGATGACCGAGCGATTTTAAGCAAACCCTCGAGGCCTTTTAATTGACATGACCAAGCAGTTTTAGGAACCCTTGGAGCCTTTTGCTATGCTCTCAAGCATAGAATGCCTTAATATGGATGATGTTGAGAGGTTCGGGCTCTTCAACACCCCCTAGAGACGTTAGGTGATAGGTACCTAGACCAATATTTTTAGATATGATATAGGGTCCTAGCCAATTAGCCATGAATTTGTCTCGCATATCAGGTGGTAAATTAGAGTTCTATTGGTTCTCTTTCAGCACAAGATCCCCAACCTCAAAGTCTCTCTGATGGACCTTGGTATTGTAAGCTCATTTTAATCGCTCTTGGTAAACGCGGAGATGCTCAAGGGCATTCACATGACATTCATCAAGTAGCATCAATTGATCTAGGTGAGCTTGTCACGCGGTGTCATCATCAATGAACTCTTTCAATGTGACACGTAACATTGGAATTTCTAACTCTAAGGGCATAATGGCCTCAACGCCATATACTAGTGAAAATAGAGTTGCCCTAGTGGGTGTCCGAATGCTAGTCCTATAAGCCCATAGTGCAAGGGGCAGTTGGATATGCTAATCTTTGTGGTGCTCTTGTATCATATTTTTCAATATGGAAACCACTATCTTGTTTGAGGCCTCAACTTGCCCGTTTGCTTGTGGATAGTATGGAGTCACAAAACTGTGTTTGATTCTATACTTAGACGTCAAAGCTCTCATAGTTTTGTTCTTAAATGATGTTCCATTATCCAAAACTATCTTGGATGGAATCCCAAAATGACATATGATATGCTCAAGTATAAACTCTGCTATGTGAGCTCCAGTCATCATTGTTAAGGGTATTGCTTCCACCCACTTTGTAAAATACTCAGTAGCCATGATAATAAATGTATGATGACCCGATGATGGAGGAGAGATCTTACCGATGAGATCAAATCCCCACTGAGCAAATGGCCAAGCTGCTTGGATGGGTTGTAAGGCCTGTGATGGCAAGTGCATAAGATTAGCATGATGCTGACATTTGATGCATTTCTTGACATACACATTGCAATCCTTCTCCATAGTGGGCCAATAGTAACCCATTCGAAGGATGCACTTGACGATGGCCATGTCACTAAAATGGCCATCACACGTACCATCATGAGCTTATGAAATCACCCAAGATGACTCTTGGGGCTCTAGACAACGAAGGAGAACTCCATTGTAACCTCATCGGTACAAAATGTCTCCTAGAAAGACATATTTAGTCACTTTCTACTTGAATGTGCATTTTGCAGCATGCAACAATCCCTCTAGGATCAAACCAAGTTTTAAGAAGTCTTGGATTTGTGACATCCAGCTCTGGTAAGCCTCAACTTCGATTGCCAAGATGACTTGCTCCCCCTACGTATTTACATGTGCAAATGTAGACTGGGAAACAACCTTGTGGTGAATGGTAGTACCACTCCCCATCAGACTCTGAGAGGTTAATGACCCCCAAGGTGCCTTCTTAAGAAAGTCTTCAGCTCTGTAGAACCATTCAGCTTTTGGTTCCATGCTAATCATGTTGATTGACACTTTATTATCAAAGGCTTCGCGCTCTATTGTAGGATGCGAGAGCATTTTAACATGAATGGTAGTAAAATTGGTAGATGGATTCTGAGGGATTAAGGATCCCAAATATGCCATGGTGTCTGTGAACCTATTTGATGAATGAGGGATTGCCTCGATGTCATACCATTCCAACTTAGCCAAATATGTAACAACAAGATCCTTATAAGCTTTTAACATGGGACATCGACATTGAAAGAGCCCCTTAACTTGGTTGACTATGAGCAAGGAGTCACCAAAGATGTTTAATATTTTAATATTCATGGTGATGGCTGTGTGGAGGCCCAATAGTAGGGCTTCATATTCAACATTATTGTTGGTGCAAGGAAAGTCTAATTTGAATGACAAGGGCATTGGAGCTCCTTGCGGTATGACAAACACTATTCCTGCACCACCCCCTTGCTCGCACTTTGAACCATCGAAGAACAAGGTCATATCAACATTATTTTCTGGTTCTTCAGGTTTGGGAGCTTTGGATACGATGAAGACCGCATCATCCGGAAGCTCAATGGTAAGAGGCCTATTGTTCGATAGTGGTGCCTCAGCTAGATGATCAGCTATGACTTATCCCTTAATGGACTTTTAGCTTATGAATTCCAAATCAAATTCTATTAGTAGCATGATCCACTTTGTAGTACGTGTATTATGATATGTCTTGCTCATCATATACTACAAAGGATTTTATTTTGATATTACATATGTCATATGACTTAGCATATAGTGCCATAATTTCTTTGTAGCGAACACTATTACTAAACACAACTTCTCCACATATGCATATCCTAGCTCGTAACTCACCAAGGTTTGGCTAATATAATATATGGCTTGCTCTTTGCCTTGCACATTATTTTGGGCTAACATGGTCCCTAATGCAAAGTTGATTGCTGATATATATAGAAGAAATGGCACATCTGGCCTTGGTGGAGCTAGCACTGGTAGTGTCACCAGGTATTGCTTGATTTTAGCAAAGGTTACTTGGTAATCCTCGTCCCAATTGAATGGGACCCCCTTATGTAGTAGTCGATTCATGGGTCGACATTTATCTGATAATTGAGTGATAAATTACTTTATGGATGCTACTTTGCCCTGAAGGCTTCTTAATTCCTTGATATTTGTGGGGGGATGCATCTCTAAAATAGCCTTGACCTTTGCTAGGATCAACTTTGATGCCTCGTTTTGAAATGATGAACCCTAAGAGTTTACCTAAAGTTATGCCAAATATGCACTTCTTAGGATTCAACCTGACATTGTGCTCTATCAGGTGATCGAAGACCTTCCTCAGGACCTCAGCATGCTCACTATGCAACAATGACTTAGCCAACAAGTCATCGATATAATCCTCTAGGATCTTATGCATGTAGTCATGAAAAATATATGTCATAGCCCATTGATATGTGGCACCAACATTTTTAAGGCCAAATGACATAAATTTATAACAAAATGTCCCCCATGGCATTATAAACATGGTTTTATGCTGGTCTTCGAGCTTAATACAAATTTGGTTGTATCCAAAAAAACCGTCCATCAGGGAGAGCATCTCATGACCTACGGTTGCATCTACAAGAGCATCAATATTAGGCAATGAAAATGAATCCTTTGGTGTTGCCTTATTCAGGTCTCTAAAATCCGTACAAATACGGATCCTTCCATCAGGTTTTCCTACAGGCACCATATTGGATACCCATTACGGATAGTCGATGGAAATGACAAACTCTACGTCCAACAACTTTTGCAATTCATCTTTCACCATTAAGGCTACTATTGGATGCATATTTCTAAGATTATGCTTGACTAGCTTCTTTGATAGATCTAGCGAAAGGTTATGGGTAACCAATTTTGGATCTAGACCTGGCATATCTTTGTAAGTCCAAGCGAAAATATTAGGTCTCTCTTTTAGTAGAGGGATGAGGGTGGCACGCTCATCGGGAGTGAGACTCTCTCCAAATTTAACCTTCCTTGGATTGGTGGGATCATTATTGATATCCACATCGAAGGTTTCCTCTACTAACATGTGTGATCCCTCCTCAAGCTGATGAGGCATAGGAATCAAGTGGATGTCATCTACTGGGTTTATAGGTTCCGCATTGGAAGCATCCTCAACATGATAGACATCATAAGCACAACATGTGACAAAATGAAATGGTTGCAACATTTCTTCATTAGGGAAGAAATATTTAGGCTCAACAGGTGAGTCAACATGATCCCAATCGATAGCATCTACATTCAAACACAATGGCTTGGATGGATCAGTTGGATTATGGAGTGGAGTGGTAAAATCAATGGAGATCATATTGATGGAATGGATCATGTCTCCAGGACCACATGCATGTGACTCTACATATGTGCACCTTCCATACCCCAGATCTGGCTCTAGTGGTATAGGTATAAATGGATCCTCTCTAAGTGCCATCGATATGATCAGTCTTCCCTATGCACTAATTGCAAAATAGGATCATGTAGCTTGAGGAGTTCCATGTAGTGAGGAGGCAGAAAAACCATCCGATAGACTTCATTCAGGGGTGGTCATCTCACCCTCAAGCGTGGACCAACACATAGCTGATGATAAACCTCATCCATATCGATGGGCTGATGAAGGTGACGTAAATAGTGGGGACCAAGATAGGCCCTCTCTAACTCATCTTCCTCATCACTATCAAAAATCCACATTCCATAATTCGCTCCCCAGGAGAGACACTCTAGAAAATGTGGGCCCATAAAGGTTATCTCCTGATCACTATCATCACTATCTAGAAAAATAGGGTATAAACATCATAAGTACGATACTGCATCATAAAATGACTTAGCCTCATCCTTCGATCGATCATCAGGTGAGGAATCATTGTCCTCTATTGTATTGCAGCTTGGTCCACCTATCTCAAAGATGGACTCTACTATGCCCTCATCAGAATGCCCTTCCAACTCGGGATCTATCATTACGATAGCATTTTGATCCTACATGCCTGTCTCATCGGCTGCCCCACAGATTTGTTGACCCAAGTTTTCTCTTGGTAAATCATCTGGACTAGTTTCCACCAAGATATCCTTGTCATATATCTCTGGTGGCTCTATGGTGATGTAAGACACCATATGGTCATCCCTCCAAAAAGTGGAAGGATCAAGGTGATAAGGATTGAAATCTGCTTCACCCCCTAAACTAAGATACAAGTGATCTAAAGATGCTACAAGCAAATCATCATGTCCTCATATTTGCAACCCTAGCTCGAACCTATCAGTTGCCAACTGATAATGTGGCTCAAGCGGAGTCCTACGTCCTTGCTCAAAAAGACCAAGGCCATACCCATGCCAATGATATAATTCAAAAATGTGCATGGAGTATTTAGGGTTGGATAAGTAATAAACATTCACTATGAATGGTTCATCATCATCTTCATCCATGGGCATTCGAGTAGGAAGTTGATCCAACCCAGCATAGATGAAGTTTGTTTGATTGGGTGGCTCTCCCAATGGCACTACTGATCCAACCAAAAAATGATGAGCATGCGGTCGGCCCATCTCTTGTGCAGTCTCTAGAATTGGTCCAAAGGTGACATTCTACACAATATATTCACCTAACCCTATGTTGGCCAGATGAACAGTCACCCGTGGTGCGGATGACCCTACTGACGATGTAGGTGAGGTAGGTTGAGGTACCTCCTCGACTTTATCTTGGGCTTCTTCCACTTCCATGGGAGTGGGAGCCTCATTGGTGATTAGTTTGGGCACATGCTTCTTTTCCTTTTCACCCATTTTTACCTTTAACTTCCTTTCATCCCGAAGCATTGCTGATGCAGTCGATTTCAAAGAAGTTATTGTAGTGTGCTCAGATCTATGTGATACAGATGTCGATGGTTGAGCACACACTTTTTTTTACCTCCTAGATTCTTAACCGGTGATGCTGGCTAGACGTCCAGGTGCGTTGATGGGAGTATGAAACCCCTAGAAAATCAGCTAGGTTCACGAATTTGAAGGGTTCTTCGTTTGATGACACCACGTGAACCCATCCCTCATGAAGGTATTTTACACATTGATGTAATATGGAGGGAATGCAACACATTTCTTGAATCCAAGGCCTCCCAAGAAGGATGTTATATTGCATGGCACCTTCGATCACATGACACATCACGGGGATGGTCTTTAGGCCCACCTAAATAGGTAGGACAATTGTGCCAACCATCGAGCATAGTGCATCATTAAATACTCTCAATGTGAATGTGGTGGGCATAATATGTGACTTGGGAAGCTTTAAATGACTCAATGCCTTGGTCATTATAATATTGATCGATGAACCAGTATCGATCAAGACCCTCTTGAATGGCATGTGATTAACACACGCGATGATATGTAGCAATGGGTCAACCATATCTATAGGAACCATCCTGATTTCATGATCATAGAATTGGATCATAGGTTCCTGGAACTGTTGTACATGTCCCACAAAATTAGTGAATGCTTGAGCATCCTAGGACTGCACCTCGATGGACCTTAGAATATCCATGAGAGTCTCCTTATGCCTAGGGGACTACTGTATCAGCTCATAAATAGACAACTTTGTAGGAGTTATCTATAGGTTTTGAATCAACCTGCTTCGTATGGTCACCACCGGTCTAGTTGGTGGGCCTAGAATATCTTGAAATGGTCATTGATTCGACGTAGCTTGTATCCTGATGGGAGCATGAGGTTGATTTGGTTACTCATACCTCCCATGTCTAGTAACAACATTGACCATACCTATGAACCCCTGGGTAGGTGGTTCGACGTGCACTTGGTTGACCTGGCCAACATTGTTGCATGATGCCTCATGGTTTGGCAATGGATTTTTATAAATCCCCATGTTTTGGTTGTCGAGGCACCTACGGATTATTTGGCACTAAAAGCTCACCTTTATCGATCATATTTTGCACAATATGTTTGAAGGACCAACACACCTCGATGTCATGGCCCTTCGCACGATGGAAGATGCAAAATAGATCATCCTAATACCCCTTCAGCTTGGGCTAGTTAGGATCGATCATCTTAATCTCGGGCAACCTGATTGCCTTAGCCTCGCACAATTGATGGAATATCGATGTCAACGATTTCATCAAAGGTATGAATTGGTGAGGTGGGCGTTGTTCCTTATTTTTTCCCTTGTAATTATTCTTGCACTGCTCATACTATGCAGGAGGAGGTTGAGCCTGATAATTCTACTTTTGTTGCCCCTTATCCTCTCTCTGGAGGTTTAGCACCACCTGATTGACATGGGCCTGCTTGCTCTGATGTTTCGTGGAGCTCTTCTTGTATCCCTCTTTCCTATTTTTGAGCTTCAAGTTGCCCTCTTGCAACTTGATATCCTCAATTACTTTGGCTTGCACCAAAGCTTCCTCGAATGTCTGGTACTACTACAGTTGCAACAATAATGAGATGTGCTTGGCACAACTCTTCATGAACATCCGGGTCAGTTCTATAGTAGGAATGGGGAATGGCAACTTTGCCATTAATCTCCTCCACCTCTTTTCATATTCTAGGATTGGCTCATCATCGTGCTGAGCTAGCATAGCTAGATCGAAAAGGTTAGCTTGCTTCTTGATGCCAAAAGAAAAGTGTTCAAGAAAGGCATCAACCAGTTGCTCAAAACTGGTGATACTATGCTTCTTCAGCTGATTAAACCACTCCTAGGCTGGGCCTGAGAGGGTTGTGATGAATGTACACAAAAGCAAGGCATCGTTGCTTGCAATCTGGAAGCACATGTCCAAAAATCTTGTGACATGCTCTTGTGCATCTTCGTCACCTTTGAATTTATCTAACCTGGGCATGTCAAAATGCTTAGGATATGTTGGAGTAGGCACCGAGGGGTCCAAAGGCTCGTTATGAATCTTTCTCAATGTCGACTTTTGAAAAGTTGTGCCTTGCCTCTCAATTGCTTTCACTTTCTCTACTAAGGCCTTATAGGCCTATGAGGATAGAAAGTCCTCCTCCCTAAGCTGACATGGGGGCGGTCTTGGAGGTACATTCTTCCTCTATCGAGGTGGAGGACGTTGATCTTCCTCCTCCTCAACCTGGGAGCTTTCGGGATATCCATGATCGGCTCCATCTCCCTCTTCTTCCTCATATTGTCTCTGCCTCTGATCTTCGAATGGTGGTGGTCATTCCCTTTGTTGGGCAGTGACATGAGTGTGAGCGTCTCTACGCTCCTGATGTATGTCGACTTGTGAAAAAGCCTTCCTATGAATGTGCTCTCTGTGCTCAGCATGAGTGTATAAACCAGCCCTGGCTAGCCTATCCTCTTGTTCTACATGCTCCTTTTGGACAAGGATGCGTTCCTCATGCATACGTTGCTCATATAATCTCTGTCTAATGAGCCTCTGCACCTGAATATTCTCATCTTCAATGCGCTACCTCTCTAGGAGATCATCCTCCAATTGATCTTGGAGGAGTTGTCATCTCTTCTCGGATACCAGTCTATATGATCTATCAATGTGATCGATCGTAAGAGGCCTCTGGTATGTGTGCTCCATGTGAGTGACCTTATGGGTTCTGTACCCATCAGACTGATTTGCGATGCTTTTGCCTTTGTCCATGAAGATGACATCGGTGCCATGTTGAATCCTGTGTTGTGTGCCACCATGCATGGATGGTGGATGTGTAACATGAGGGTGCTTAGAAGCCTCTCCATGCTCTCTGGTAGTCCTAATAGTGCTCTCGCTATGCTCACTCAGAGCACGAGTGGGCGGAGTTGAAGGCTTGTAGCCTAACTGCTCGAGGATGCTACCTAAACCATCCAACTGTCTAGATCACCATGGCTCATGCGGTGGCGTACCATTGGCTCCCACCTTGGATACATCAATAGTGATCTTGCGAGGTTCACTATGTGTGGGAGTGTGAATAGGCCTATGCTCGGAAGTGGGCCTATCTGCATACCCCTGAATGGGTAGATCTCACTCTCTCCTATACTCCGAAGGTGGAGCCATGGAACCTCCTATAGACCTAATATATAGGGGTACCAACTTGGTCCCCTGTATGACATACTCATCGGCCGATCCCATGGATGCACATGCAGTGTGATCTCGATAATGGCTTTCGAGTGGAGCACCCTCATGATGAGAGGCTCCATGCTCTATCCTATGTCTAGAAGAATGTATAGAAGCTCCTCAATGGTGTCCCCTCATGTCGAATTATCTCCTCTGATGCTCATCGAACGACATTTGGGAAGTGCATGTGGGTGAGGGTTCGACACATTTTGTTGTGAATCTATTGGGGCTTGGTCAATGGCATCAGGCTTAAGCCTTTGCTGACCACCCCGTGTCTCCACCATGGTGCACCTAGTGTGTAGATTTATCTTTTATTATGCAAACAAGGTATACAATGGTGATTATCTTGAATTAAATTTTAAATGTGAGCCCTAAACTGTTTGATGTTGTTTCAAATTTGTTGTATCAGTAAAGAACTCTTATCATGTTTGAAAGCTTGTTGGATGATAATCTCAATTTAATTGGCTTTCACATGTACACTCATAGCTTGACAAAATGGGTATGAATTCCAGATCACGTAATCCAACCTATAATGTGTGGTAATGAAGCCCACACACGGTTAGGGAGCACAGGTCCTCCCAGATCCTCACCCATTTTCCCCCAGTCAGTGTTATACCCTTCGAAGAGAATACATGCAAATTTTCTAGGGTACAAAAGGTTCTCGGATCCAGTATTGGTCTAGTATCCAAGGGTACGTAGGATTTGGGCCAACGGATGGAAATCACCCCCACCATCATTGAAACCCTACTAGTGGTTGGATGTCACTCCCAACTCACTAGCATTTAATTGAAACATGGTGTGTGTGGTTATTTTTAAAATTTGCATAGAAAGGAAATATGCATAATACAGCACTCACATGATTATTTCCTACATGATATGCAAAAAGAAACATTTCATTTTCAGAGAATGCATGCTATATCCTATATGACTTTTTGACAATGCAAATTACGATGATATAGCCTCTAATTGGGCCTAAGACATGCAAACCAACACACAATTCTAATCTAGCATGCTGGATTCTAGGGTGGACTACACTCAGAGGTCCGCTATTCCTAGCAGTGCCTAGCCAAAACTCAGAAAAAGAAACCCTAAGGACCTAATTCATTCTATGTTCGTTTTATCCTTAATCAATTTAGGTTTCAATTTCTCAATTCTAGAAAAACATAGAGGCAAAATACAGAGACAGAGAGTGTCAGAAGGGCCTACCTCAGGTCCTCATCTGATCTAGCTTTGAAATCCTACTCTATGATGTGCCTACTGCTAACCATGTGTCTCTAATACATGGCTGCCACTGTAGACCACGATTGTCACTCGCGGGCCAACTTTCTGACCGTGGTTGTCATTCGTAGCGAGCACCTGTTATCAAAAAAACAAATCCTCTTAGTGAAATATGGTAAGAATTGCAGAGTTCCATCATGATCGCCTACTGTAACCACCAAAAATGCTTCACCTGATATTGCAATTTCTAAAATGAAGTAAAACTAGGCATTCATACACAAATTGAAAAAGATGAAAGAAATTAAATGAAATGCATCTTTTATTCCTCTTTGAACCAATTCATTCTCTTTTACAAATCAATCCCTCTTAGGGATACCCTTTTGATACTTTGATTACAATGGATATATTCCCTTTCTAGGGTAGATGCAAATCAAACGCCTTCTAGGGTGACACGAACTACTCTAGGGTGGAGTTGACCCTCTTCTTCGCATTGAGGAAGGAATTGGATGATTGAATCTCCTTCAATTATATGTTCCCTACGATCAAGAAAAAAACAATAACACGTCAAAAGCAAAGGTAACCTCTCTTGATGAGGTCTTTTAAGGAAGTTTCACAAGAGGATGCCATGACAAGAATATAATCAAGAAAATGAGTAAATCATGGTAAACCTATGTTAATCATGAAATGTGATCATTAAGCATATTCAAGAAAACATGTATTATCTATCTATTGGATTAGTTAACAAATAGGAAGCAAAGGTGCATGAAACAACCCACAATTACACTAATTATCAAATTGACAACATGAAAGTAAACCTACCTCAAATGCTTAATCCAATTGGTCATATGTCTCTAAAACACTAATTGAACCTATATTAAGCCTAACATGATCTAACTAATTAATTTGCAAGAAAGAACACAAGGAGATCTGTGGCCATTTTCTCATCGTGGGTTTGAGATGTGGTCAACACTGTAGCCCATGATTGATAGCCATGACGAGGCTCTAAATAGATTTTCCCTCAAAATTAGGGCTTCCTCTATGATCTGCCTTGCCAAATTGATGGTCAAGGGTCGCCTCTGTGTCCTCTGATAGGTTTGGCGGTTGAATTCCACAATTGGGCCTTCGTTTGCCTAAATTCATGTTTCTTGGTGTTCTAGCTCCTTAGGGCATCCATGGCACAAGTTGACATGATGCTTGATGAATTAGCAAATAAATTGGTAGCAAATCTCTCTCAATACACTCAGGTGAGTATACAATTCGATAGGGCTTCATTGCTTTTATCTCAATGTTCTCTCTCTATTTTGCCCTAATTTGATGGGGTACTTATAGGATTACCCAAGGGCTAGGGGTGGCTTCCTCATGAAGCCAAGATCAATATTGGGAAGTTGAGTCTATTGGATGGAAGGTTTTGGATCCTTCCTCGCTCAAACCGCTCCAATACGCAACCAATTGGCCATTGCAACCAAATTTTGGGGTCAAATGAAGGCCAACTGAACTTCAATCCTGACCATGGGTGTTAGTCATGGTCCCCAATTGACATATTGGGGGCCACGACTATCAGCCGCAGCTAGCACTGACTAGGCACAAATACCCAATTGAGTGGTAAAAACCACTGCTATACCTTGGATCTATCCAAAGGTCTTCCATATGGTCTTCTAGCATGTCCCATATGAGTAGTCACCTTGACATGACATGTTTTAGGTGTCTACAATAGTTTTGGAAAATAATACCTTTTTTAGTCATGATAATCCAAATGAGATACAAGGGGAGGTTGAACTAGTTGGTCTTTCAAAAGTTTCTTAGTTAATGATCCATGTGTTTTATGATAGTGGAAGTGCAATCCAATAATCAAGCATGCCTTGCGTATTATTCAACTACATGTAGCATAATACTATGCTCTTATCTTATGAGATTGTCAGTTCTTTCCTGCATCATTATTTTTATGCCTAAAAATATTTTTTGGATGTCTACCTTCAATTGCTTGATCATTTAGGAAAACTCAAATATTTGGGCTTCCTATGACTTCTCTACATGGCTATTCAAAAACTATGTTCATCAATCCTCGCTAAGCTTCTTATAGTAATCTAGTAAGTCTTGTAGGAGCCAAGATATGCAATTCATTGAGTCATATTCTACACATCCTTTTCCTTATATCTTCTATGGTGATAAATATTGAAGTTCCTTCCCATGAGTGCATATTTATTATGTGGTGAATTTAGTCATACTTTTATACACACAGTTTTTATAATCTTGGGGTAGACCCACACTTGTACTGCTAAGAATATGTCCAACCCTAAATTCTAGATGTATCTTATGCTCCATGAATTAGTGAAGGACCCATTGCAAATATCATCATGGATTATTTTCTTACATTACCAAACACATTTATAAATCACCCCTTAAAAACCTTATTGTACGTGTTTCTAATTATTTTCTTAGTTGACCTTTTCCTTTTTTGGGTGGTTTATGTTCTACAGGGTGATGCTTTGCAAAAATACTACACTGCATTGTGTAATTTAATCCCATTGAGAGAGGGATAATTTGACATATCAGTTTACCACCATCTTGCCCTCCTCTCCTCTAATGAATTGTATTGACATTTTTCCTTTACAACAAGAAAAATGCTTGATGCCTTTATTTGAATGGAACCTACAATCTTGGAAGGATTAAGCTTGGCTCTCATGTAGACTATAGACAATAAAATGAGGAAAAAACCATTCTTATAAGGGTTAAAATTCATCCACCACATGCACATAACTACTCTACTTTTTTATTTATTACACATAGAGAATGATTTGCTCTATTATATTCGAGTGATTTTATCCATTGGCTAGCTGAAAACTTTCCTTTAAATTTTTATTTCCAAACATAGGTTAAAGTGATTCACTTTGATGTTTTATAATGACTCACTCTTTCAGAAACTTCTATAACTTCTTCTAATTGTTCCTTTGCATATTTATCTTAAAATGAGTGATTTGCTCTCCTAGGCTAGAGAGAATCACTCTTTCCTTTGAAAAATTTTAAACACCTTTGTGTTTCTAGAGAGAAAATTGCTCTTAGAAAATAGGGTGGATAGCTCTTTACTTTATTCATTTTAAAAAATCAAATTTTAAGACTTCTATATTTCCATGAGAGAATAATACAAGAGGAAAGAGATATTTGGGTGTCTTTTCCAAGAATCTCACTCAAATCGACAAAGGTTTATTTATTTATTTTAAATTAATGAAAAGGAAAGCAAGAATCAAGAATCTTGTGGAAAACAAAGGGAATGTACATATTTTAAAATGGGCAATGACCTTCCTTTGAGAGCTGCTAGTATTTATGCATTATTTCCTCTTACATTAGCAATTTGGTAGGGCACACTCCATAATGAATAAAACTTGTAATACTTTCCTAGATTAGATCATTCTTCATCCCATTTGAGCACAAAGTCACCTTATTTAAATTTAATATACGTTATCTTTTTTTCAAAGAATCATTTTACTGTTGCTTGGTAGTGGGTGAACCTTTTGAATACTTTATCATATTCTTCCTTTAGAGACAATAGAGTGTTTATCTTGTACTACATTAATAATATATTAGTATCTTCTAATTCCAATTTTTGAGACATTTAGAATGAAGGAAGATCAAGATTACTTGGCAACAATGCCTCCTTACCAAACATGATTTTTTATGATAAATATACAAATGGAAGCTTTTGGGGTTACTTTATTTGCTCAAATAGACTATTTCAATTTAGTATATCAATCCCTTTACAATTTGATAATTTTTCTCTTCAAAATATATACTACATTCTTATTTACATATTTAATAAGGCCATTTCCTTGGGATAATAAATAGAGAATATTTTAAAATAAATCCATGCTCCAATGAAAAATGAATCAATTTTTTTGCATAGAATGCCATTGCATTGTCAATTATCATTGTTGATGGATTACTATACTAGGTATTAATATCTTCTAAAAGTTGTATCATTGTTTATTTTTTTTTTAAAGTGAAAAACCCCTTGTAGGGCCGCCTTGGTCTGAGAGACCACAAACAGGGGGTTCTACACCATCAAAGTCACTCGAGAGTCGCACCCAGCCCTGCTCGCACCAAAATTATCAATTGGATTTTGGGTACCCAATTCAACTTTTTGGTAGGGTGGAGAATCGAACCTGGGACCTCCCTTGGAGGATTGCCATCTCCTCTCCAACTCACCTACAAAACCTGGGTATATCATTGTTTCTTAATTGGTAGCTTTTACTAGAATTAATTTTATCCACTTGGTGAAAAATTTAGTTCTAGTTAGGGTTCATCTATTACCTGCATTTTTATTACAAGGTCCAACCCCGACTATTGAATTTTTCTTATTATGGACTACAATGACATTGGTGCCTCCCTCCATCATTCACAAATGCAACATAGTTTGCATTCTTTTACCCATTATAAATAATTTGAGAAAATAGTTGGTTAGTAATAACCCATACTTTATATTTTATGGGTGGTTATATGGGCTAAATAATGGCCATTTTCATCATGATATTCCTATAATAGGTCTTTTTTTATTCTCTTTGACACATCTCATGATAATGCCATTGTATCCTTTTTGGAAAAGAATTTCCTCAAGCATGGTATAATCAACAATATTTTTTCCAAAGTGTCTCCTTTATTTAGGTGTCAAGTTTATTAAGCATACATCATCTCCATGTATTTCCTCATATCAAGCATTCATCTAGTTTTACTTTATCATTTTTTTTACTCCTTGGCTTGTTCAACCTCTTCTGCAAAAATAATTTGTTCAGTAAAATGAGCTTTTTCCATACTTTCACACAAGGCCCTTGTATTCACCAACTTGGTGGGTTTAATTTCTATATCAAACTCTTGATTTTTGTTGACCCAACCCACCCCATGTAATATGATGGATTTAAAATTAGGATGTACTACAAAAATTGTTTTTTAGATAGGTAGTATTTTAAAAATTTTAGGGCCTTCATTATAGCAAATATTTGATTCTAAAAAATATATATATTTCCTCTTAATTGTGTAGCATTTAGTTTAAGAAATATATGGGATGTTCCTCCTCTTTATTGTCCTTTTGTGTTTGGACAATTACAATGTTGACATCTATCCTAAACACATATAGTTTAAAATACTTGGAGAAAATTGGGTTGATCAAGGTTGGGACTTTGGTAGTTGCATATGTAATACCCTAAAATACATATTTTCCTTATTTAGTCCATATGGAATTGGAATTCTTCTTGAGAATTTTCATGATTAATCTAAACTATACAAAATTAGAAATAAACTAGACCATGAATTAGATCTAACCTTGGAAAGACTTAATTTATTTTATTTATGAAGTTAAAGGTATCTCCCAAATAGCCTTAATATAATTAGGACAATTGTGAGCCCTTCAGTAGAGACCACATTACCTAACAAGTTCATATCCTTGATAAATAAGATGGAATTATTTGGGTTTAAAAATATTTGTACTTCTAACATCATTCAAATATAGATTCTAGATGCTTTAGGTTTTTGCTTCTATATTTGCATAAAATTATCAAATAATCTAGGTATATTAGTATAATATTATCAATCAAACCTATAAACATTATATTCATTGCTCTCTAGAAGGTAGTCCTTATGTTTTATAGCATAGATAATATTTTTGATAGGTGATTATTTCCCATTTAGTGGTGAAGGTTGTCTTATTATGGTGTTCATAATTACAAATATTTGGTTTATCTTAAAAACCCACTGAATAATAACATCTTGGAATATCTTCTCCATGGGTGATAATGGGTTATGGTATTTAAGGGAATCTCTATTTAAATTTTTGAATTCAATGCATATATGAATATATTCATTCCCTTTGTATATAGGGATAAAATTCACAACCATATTGAGTGTTTAATTGGAATATTAATCTATGCTTGGAGCAATTTGAGTAGCTCTTTTTCTACAACTACCTCTATTTTTGGATTAACAAGTATGTGTTTTTATCAAAATGGTCTAGCCCCAAGTTAAAGTTCAATTATATTTTTAATTGTATTCATGTCATATAATTTGATATATTCATACCCCCATGCAATGCCATTGTTATATTTTTCACATATTTTTTTGAACCAACTAATTTCTTTTGTTGTGTATTCCTTTCCCAACAACAAATTTTTTCCTTTAGTATTCTTGATTGGTTGGTAGGAAGAAGGCTTTAATTCAATTATTGAGTTCTTGGTACTATCATCTAGATTAAAAATGATTTCTAGAGTGATTAGAAATTTGGTCATCTGGTTGGTTTTCAACTAAATTATGACATCTTTAATATCAAATCCATACTAATTTTTCCCCTTAGTATGGTGGGTATCTCAAATCAAGAATTCAATTATCTAGTCATTATTGTTAAAAATTGACTAGTGATTTGAGTTATTTGAAACCACTAATCTAAAAACAACCTCTAAGTCTTTGGGTTTCATCCACATATCATAGTTGAATCAAACATTGTATCCATGAAATTAAATTCATCTACCCTTACATTAAGCTCTCTCAACATTGTCATAATTTTATATATATTGAAGCTTTCAAATAGGTCTCATACCTAATGTTTATATGCTTTCAACTATTAATTTTTGGCATCACACTAATTTTACCTGATTTACTAATAGCTTTGAATCACAAAAACTTCTTAAGTTTTTGATGTTAAGTATCTTGACCTTTCTTAACTCAACATACAACAACTCATGCTCAATAATATTATTGTTGTAGTTGAAAAGTAGTTTGCATGCATAGCCTATTTATTCATCATGTGTGTTTGTAAGTTGTATTTTTGCACTTACCTCATTTTTTTTTTGAGCCCATCAATGTGCATTGCCTAGGACCCTTTAAACCCTTGAGCCTTTTTTCAATTCAGGGCTATAATTTTATTTAGTTCTTTGGATTTTAAGTAAATGCAACTATTTTTCCTCAAATATTTCACCTAGAACATTCTATTTATCTTTCTACAAGATTATAATAGTCATGTCTCTTTCAAAGGTAAGCTCATGATTATCTAACTATTCAACTTTAGATTTAGAGATCTCATTAGTTGATATTGATATATTTCTCTAGATTATGGAGAACATAATGGCAAGTAAGTTCATATACAATCCTTAGGTAATTTTATATGAGTATAGTCTATAGCTAGGTATCCATCCCCAAATAATTTTCTTATCCATTGTCATGACAATAACATATTGAAATATAGAGGAAGGTCACTATAAGTTTTAGGAGTTTAGCTATTATCATCATCAAATATTTTAGAACCCCAACATAATTCACCCATGTCTTTTTCATTTTAATTAGTCCTCTAGTAGTTTCAATATAGTGGAGGCTCATCTCTTTATAGATAACTTTAGGCATAACAATCATTGCCACTCTTGAGTCCACAACAATGCAACAAGTATCCTTCAATTTTTAAGGTAATGTAGAATAATGATGGTTTCACTATATTTGCTTTTGAAGAATTTAAAATGCCTATTGTGTTCACTTGAATATTCAAAATATCCTAAATCATCAAATTTTGTTCTTCAACTAGGTTTGACCAAGTATTTTTTGCATAGTTAGTTTTGCCTTGGCATAGTTTTGCTCGTACTCCTTTAGAGTTTCTTGTAGAGATAATGTATATAGAAAACTTTTTTTTTTTGGCATTTTTATTAGTTCATCTATAATATTGAATTTTTATTTAGTAACATTATTTTTTCACATAGAGCAATTATTGTTAACTATCTAGAAATTATAGCCTAATTTTAACAAGTTAAATATGGATGGTTTAAATTTGTTTTAGCCATTTTCTATAACTTATCCTACTCCTCTTGTTTATTTTACTCTTTAATAATAATTTTATCTACTCTAGATCCACTTATTTTAGAAGTATCAACACTCTTTAGAAAATAATTCTCAATCCCCAATGTCACATAGAATTATAGTGGTTTTGATGTATTAGGCTTTTGTTCATTTAGTATGTTCATAGCATTGAATTGGATATTTTAAGGGACTTATAACATCAATTTTTTTTGTTCTATAGTGCTGGGACAAGCTTGATATAGTGTCTCTCTAGCCTTAGAATAACTCTTCCACCTTAAGGAATTTTTGGAGGATGTCCTTTTTTGTGGAAAACATCCCAAAAGGGATTCCACTTTCGGGTAATACCCAAGGATGTAGGGGTATCTCTTCCATAAAAATCATCCAGGGCTCTCACCTGGCCTACCACCTTTGACATACTCAAGGAGCAAACCTGAAATAACAAAAAATAAGAACACACAAACACAAAAAAAAACACACAAAAAGATAAAATAAATAAAAAATAAAAAACATGCTCCTTGAGTGTGTCAAAAAGATAAATCACAAAACACACACACAAAAATATTAAAAAACACAACACAAACCACACAGAAAAAACACAAGAAAAACATAACAAAAAACAACAAAATGCTACAAAGACACAACCAACAAAAACATGAAAAAAAAACAACCAAAACCTAAAAAAAATAATAAAATAAAATAAAAAAACAACCAAAAATAGACAACAGAGAAAAATAAAAACATAGAAAAAACTCACACACCAAAACACAAAAACACCAATTAACACAAACATATAGAAAAACAAGTACAAGAACAACAAAAAAAAACACAAAACAACAAAAACACAAGAACAAAAAAAACAACACAAAAACAAAACAACACAAAAAAAGCACATACATAAATAGAAAAGAAAAAAGAAAAATAGAACACAATAATGACCTTTCTAGACAAAAAGACTATTAAGGCAAGAATCAACAGAGGAAACACAAGAAATATTAGATTGAGCTAGGGAACTAAAATGCCCTAACCGAACTAAAGAGAAGCAAAATTAAAGTAAGAAGAAACTAGGTACCTTCAAAATTGGAGTCATCCAAAGAAATGATAGAAAGAAGAGCTTCCCTTATTTGGGAAGCCCACCATCTAGGAGGGTGGCTGTAGCAAGTAAGATCACATTTTTCTAAATTCCAATTAGCTAAAGCATCAACACTCTTGTTTATATCTCTAACCACATTATTGTAATGAGATTTAAAAATCCCACTTGGATTGATTGAATCTTCTCAATAATTATTTTTATTCTCCAATCAACCTTACGATTCTTAGAAGGAGTATTCAAAATATTAATCATGAGTTGAGAGCTAGACACAACTAGTACCTTTTCCCATCCAACCTTATTACCCTCTTGAAGGCCTCTAAGGATACCATACCCCTAAGCAATGTTATTGGATAGAATACCCAAATTATCAAAAAAAGTAAAAACCAAGGAGTCATCTGAAAGTCTACCAATTCCTCCCGCACCAGCTTTTCTAGGGTTCCCTCTAGAGGCTCTATCAGTATTGACTTTTCCAAAATCCTTAGGATGAGGTTGCCAATTCATTTTTCTATCCATCTTGCAATTACTCACATTTTATTTAAGTTGGTTTCTCTTAGAAGAGTTAATCTTCAATCTTTGCATCACTTGATCCCATCTTTGGTGGGATTTTTGGGGGTGATTAAGGATCTGATGGACTGATTCAACTAAGTTGGAAATGGTCTTATTATAGCTATAGTGAATATCCTTCATTTCTTGATTAAAAATCTAGTTGTTCCTTTCATTCCATATATTCCAAAGAATAATGGTAGAACCCATCCAAACTAACTGCCTACTAAAATGATCAACACCCTCTTTATTAGGCCAATCCCTCCAAATTTGTTCAAAAGTAAAACAATTGGACCACTATAAGCCAAGTAAGGTGGCAATTCTCCTCCAAAGCTCAGAGGTTAAAGTACACTAAAAAAAATATGGTTGAGAGTTTCCACATTCTGTTCACACATTTCACATCTAAAAGGTCCATGAAAACCACACTTCATAAGATGGTCCCTAGTAAGCACCCTGTGATGCAATAAAATCCAAGTAAATAACCTCACTTTAGGCCAGAGCTTTTGAGACCATAATTGAGAAAATATGTCAGATTATTGGTTGGAATTATTATGGCATAATGCCAAATAACCTTGAGCAACTGAATACTCACCCTTAGTAGTGTTGTTCCATCTAAAATAATATTTATCATGGGACCAAGAGAGAGATCTCATATGAAGGATGCACTGGATATCTTGTCTTTGCCTTTCTAGGATTTGAATAGGCCAGTCCTCAATAGGGATCCAATATCTACCAACCTCTGAATTACCAGTATGGTACCGACAATAATTAACCACCTTTATGTAGTTAGCTCGGTGAATATCCTCCATCCAAGGCATCCAATTGGGAAACTAAGTTATCAAAGGCTTGTGACCATCCCAAGAATATGTCCAAAAATTTGCTTGTTGACCATTATGAATGATCCAAAATAATTTTTTATTTATAAAATCCTCACCAGTCTTAAGAAATACTAAAATGGGAGAACCTTTGGAAGGCAATTGATAGTGAACAAGGTATTTAGGACTTTTATTCTCAACATATTTAGCATAGATATTCTTGGTGCAAAGAGTATTGGGGTTATGAAAAATCCTCCAATATAATTTAGCATCTAAATATTTATTGTTATTAATAGCAAACCAGAATCCTAACCCCCCTTCATTCTTAGGAAGACATAAAGTGTCCCATTTCACCAAGGCCCATTTTATTTTCTTCTTAGTACCACTCCAAAGGAACCGATGACTTATTTTATCTAGTTCTTGAAGAACAACCATTGGGATATTCAACACGATGGAAACATAAATAGGAATAAATTGAAGGACTGATTTTACCAAGATGATTCTACCCCCATAAGAGAGCCACCTATTGGTCCACTTTCCAATTTTTTTCTTGAATTTCTCCAACAACCAATTCCAATATATTTTTTTGTCTTCGAATATTGATGGGAATACCTAAATAAGTGATTGGAAGGGAGGTCTTATTATATATTAATTTATCCAAGACCATGGATTATTTTCTAGAAGAGCAGTGAAAGAAAATGACTTTAGATTTGTCTTCATTGATCAATTGCCCGGTAGCCTTAGAAAAACAACTAATGATTTGCTTAATAGTAGAAGCTTCCTTAACTGTAGCTTTACCTAAAGAGTAGTCATCAATAAATTAAATATGAGAGAGAGGTCTAGCTCTATGAGCAATGGTAACTCCCTCTAGGATTTTGTATTCTCTCTTTTTGGTTATAGCCCTACCTAAGCATTCAATAATAATGATGAATAAATAAGGGGATAGTGGGTCACCTTGCCTAATACCTCTAGAAGCTGGGAACAACTGAGAAGCCCTGCCATTGATAAGAACTAAGTAGGAAACTGAAGAGATACATCCTATAATACAATACTAAGAGAAACCAAATTACCTCAAAACTTTGATAAGAAAGTGTCAATCCACTCTATCATAAGCTTTGGATAAGTCTAACCAAATGAACATGGAAGGAGATTTTTACATATCCAGGGAATGAATGGCTTCCTAAGCAAGAAATATATCATCAACTATTTGACCCCCTTCCACATAACCCCCTTGTTCAGGGGAAATAATATTATGCAAAAGAGGCTTCAATATTTCTGCCATGATATTAGTAATGAGTTTGAGAAGAACATTACATAAAGAAATAGGTCTAAAAGCTGAGATATGTTCAACCTCTTAAGCTTTTGGAAAAAGAGTAATATAAGCTTTATTGATAACCTTCAAAATTTCTTTGGCTTTCTTGACTTCTTCCACCACCTCTAATAAATTAGTATGAAGGATATCCCAAAAATCTTGGTAGAACTCAATGGGAAAACCATTAGGACCTAGGTTTTTCCCTTTTTGAATTTTAAAAACTACTTGTTAAAGCTCATTGATAGTAACAGGAGCATTCAAAATAGAGTTCTCCTCAGAAGTGATAAGAGAAGAGATTGCTTGAAGAACATTTTGTTTAGAAGTCGAGTCAAGAGGAGTAGCAGTAAAAATATTGGAAAAGTAATTGACAACAATAGAGTTCATGCCATCCCAAGTGTAGACAACATCTCCAGAATCTAATTTCAGGGAAGAAATAAAATTGTGAGATATTCGATATAGAAGAGATTTGTAGAAGAAACTTGTGTTTTGATCACCTTATTTGAGCCATTGAATTCTAGATTTTTGCTTCCATAAGAGTTCTTATGTTTTTTTCCATTCCTCTATCTGAGCTGTGAGTTTAATTTCATCTGCACTTGTACTCTTTGTGAGTCCATCTAAATAGATTTTCTTATTCAAATTTTCAAGTTGAGCAATAAATTCATTTTTTTTATGAACATCCCCAAACTCCTTCCAGTTCCAAGTCTTGATTTTGGATTTAATGTTTTGCAATATTTTTGCAAGACTAAACATCTTAGTCCCATACCTAGCTTTACCTTCCTTCCACCATTGTTGCACTCGAGGTTTAAAGGAACTGTATCTAAGCCACATTAACTAAAATTGAAAAGGAGAGAAACTCACATTGGTTTTCCACATTTCCACCATGACAGGCCAGTGATCCGAACCAACATTGTTAAGAGTCTTCACTTTAGGAATGTGACCATGGATTAAGAAATTGTCAAAGAGCATGAACCTATTCAATCTCTCTATTATACAATATAAGCCTTATCTTTTATCAGACGAAGTCATAAGGCCATTATCTGGATGGATGTCCACAAGATGGAGGTTTGTAATATATTTTCTCATGAGGTCAATGCTCCTATCAAAATTTCTATTTCCCCCTATTTTCTCATCTAGAGATAGGATGGTATTGAAATCTCCTATGATCAAGATCCAAGCTTCAAGAAAATTGAGAGATAATATAAGTAATATTCTTCCACTATCTTCTTTTTTCCTCTAAATTAGTCAGAGCATAATTTGGTTGGAATGTCTGCTTTGAATAGCTATAGCCAAATGACCATCCAAATAAAGCTTCCAATATAGTAATCTTGGTTTGTGTCTTCATATATTCAACACAATTTTATAGTGATGCTTTCACTATATACCATGAAATTCTTTTACTACCTTGTAGAAATGGTGTGCCCTTCACTAGTCAAGTATAGGTACCTCAAAAAAATTTGGATTCTTCTACAACATATCCTTTTCCTTATCATTTAGCTTAGTTTTTTTCTTATCAACTCTTTTTTCTCTTCCTACACTCTCTTTCCTTTCTTAATTGTTTTTCTCTTCTTGGCTTTTTTATCTTCTTTAGTCAAATAACTACTTGATAGTTTCATCATTGTTTCCTTCTTAAAGTTCTTATATGCATCCTAGTCTTGACTATATAGGCTTCTTATCCTTTAAATATAATAGTGGCCTCCCTCTTCTTAGTGTTGTAGTACCAGTGCTATAACTAGCTTATTTCTTAGTTGATTCATGTTCTTCAACTACCCTTGTTTTACCTTTGATCCCAACACATTTTCAATTAGTACATGCAAGACTATCCTCAAAAGAGGAGTCTTCATCATCTTCAAAAATACTAAAAGAAGCAAGGACTATCTTATTAGGGTTTGATAATTCTAGGAATGCTTGTTGAAGTAGAACTAAGGGTTTTTAAATTGATTTATTTTTTATAAGTGGTTGGTTAGCTATCAACTTCATTTGTCCCAAAGTTATGACTTGTTGAGCATGATATTACTAATTATATTGGTCAGTTTGGGCATGTCTAATGGCCATGATATATTTAATGGGATTGCATCAAGTATTATAGTTAAGTCACCACAAGGTATTAAATTTGAATTTCATGTTGACCATATTATTTTTACTTGATTGCCTAGATTTTATATATTGGAATTGTTTGCCACCATTTTGCATATTTTCATTATCTCTATCATTTAATATTTTAACACTTCATATTTTTATTGACTTTAGGATAGAGTATAGGTGCTCTTTTTTAATCATGGAGTTTCTATAGTAGGAAATCAAGGTAGGAAAGAAATAAGAGTGTTTGTCCCTAGGAGGAACACCATGTATAGAAATTGGGTAGTTTCCCACAACAATAAATTACCTTATTATGCCAACTCCTCATGCATACATAGTCCCAAATTATGGAAAAATGATGTATCCTCATTTGATGCAATACGACCAATTATCTCAATATAACCAGTCACTTGCACTAGCTAGATTCCAAAATCAACTTCTTAACTAGAGCTATTAGGGACCCTTAAACATAATGGCTTATTTCCTTACTCTAATAGCTGCTATAAAGTTATTAAAAAACTATTGGTAGTTTTTTCACTTTGCCACATTGAATATATTTTTTTTGAACTTCAATTGTAAACTTTTCATAAAATAATTTATGAGAGGCACCATGATTTTATTAATTCTATTTCACAGCAATTATTTTTGTATTATGCTTATCTCTTTGTTTTCGGTGTAATATTGCTATAAAATAAAATTGAAGTCATAAATCAGATGCGATGGAAAAAAATGCACCAGGAACACTATAAGGAGCCACTGTTTCGGTAAAGGAGACGTTAAAATGAAGAAATGTCCAATTTTAAATTGGTAGACATGGACAAATTTGAAATTTTTGTTGCCCCAAACCTTGCTTTTGAAGTAGTTTTACCTCGAATAGAGGCAAAATTCATGGAACATTTTAAAGGAGAGATTGTAAAAGAGTTTCGATCCAATTGAGGGGTGAAAACCATGTTCACCCCTCTTGGAGGTGAAACGTAATGGTGACATGTGACTTCACCCCAATGAAAGCAAAAATGGCGAAAGTCATATAAAAGAGCAAAGGAGAAGTCGTGAGGTAGTTTCACCCCAATTGAGGGGTAAATATCCCTTTCGCCCCTCTTGGAGGTAAAACAAAATTCCAAAGGAGTAGAATCACCCGATAGAAAGGAAGAGATGAAAGTTCAAATTAAAATAAAGGAGTGAAATGCTTTCACCCTAATTAAGGGATGAAAATCCTTGTCACCCTTATTTGGGGTGAAAGTCATTTTAAAAGTGCTGGCTATGTCAAAGTTAAAAATTGAAGGCGCTTTCACCCCAAAAAAGGGGTAAAACTCCCTGGCACCCCTCCTTGGGGCAAGATGCAACATAAAGAAAAGTGTTAAGTAGCTCTATGTCGACCGAGCATCAACTAAGTTGAAGAATATTTTAAAAGTGCTTTCACCCCAAGAGAGGGGTGAAAGTATTTGTCGCCCCTCTTTGGAGTGAAACAAGAATTGAAAAAAGTTTAAAAATTAAAGTGACACGAGCCCAATTTAAACACAACGCACCAAATGCAAAAGGCGTTGTCACCCCAAGAAAGGGGTAAAACCCTTTATCGCCTCTCTTTGGGGTGAAATAAAATTTTAAATCTGTTTGAAGGCAAAAGAGCTATAAGGCAACGTGGGGCCCATTTAAAATCTATTAGGGAAAAAAACAAAAACAAAGCACTCAATGCAAAGTTGGGGTGTAGTAAAAATGAAGGTGCCCCTGTTGAGTGGTGCCATGTGGTTTCACCTCTCTAAGGAGCGAATGGGACTTGATGATTTGATTTCGGGTAAAAAAATTATGCAGTGCAATATGTCAAAATTAAAGCTGTTAAAAGTGATGTCACCTCTCAAAAGGGGTGAAACCCTCCTCTGAGGTAAAAGTAAATATGGTAATTAAAAAGAGTGACTAATGGGTAAAATTTCTAGAGATGTCAAACCAAACTGTGTTTTCACCCATTGCTGCTTTTAAAAGGTTGTTTCACCCCATTCTTGGGCAAAATTAATTCTTTGAATTTAATTTCTCAGGGATGTTGCTTTTGAAGGTGCATTTTTGAATATTTTCTTGGAAAGAGACAAAGAAAGATAAAATTTAATTCTTGGAGGCAATGTGGGCTATATTTCCAAAATGTTTGCTTTGAAGATAAAATTTTAAATGTTGTTCTATCTCATTTGCAATACACCACCACTCAACTACATTGTTTTTCAAGATGGAATTAATACATGGTGGGCTATCTTGGTGAAATTCAATTCTAAGATGCAAGGGCAAAGCAAATTTGAAGATCAAATTCCATATTTTTAGGTGGTCTCATTATGTCTCGATCGTCATTGAAGCTGCCTTCAAGTATTTAATCCTACATATTTCCCATAAGATTCTCCCATCAAAGTAGGATCGTTGCCTTCATGAAGAATATTTTGACCAAAAATATCATCGATGCCAAGGAGGAAAATATGCATGCTAGTTTTTTATCTACCAAAATTTTGTTGTATATGCATTAAATTATTGAGGTTCAATCTCTCTATAAATACTAATCATTTTTATTGTAAATAATTTGGATGGACACTCTACAGAAAAATACTCTAAGTTTTCTACATCAATATAAATGCTTTGGCTTCTAGTTCTTCGAGTGGTTTTTTGCATTTGATAATTTTCTATGTGTAATTTTTGAAAGCTTCCATTCCCATTATTTGCTACAAGTGAATTCTGATTCTGAATTTAGTCTTTGATGGTGAGGGGGTGAACACTGAAATACACTCTAGGGGTTATTTTATTGCATAATTATTACAAGTTTATGTGCTTGTGCTTTTGTTGCATACTGCTAGTTACTTGGTGAAAAATTGGCTATTAGTCTATCCCCATACTACATTGTCAGCTTATAGCCATATTTCCATTTCTTTCTATCATTTCCCATTTATTTCTTGTTTCTCTAATCTTGTACCAGTGGAGGATTAGTAAGGGAGCCAACCCTCTCTAGAGATTGGCCTGGAGTACATTTATTTCCTTTGGAATTTCAATGTTGGCCGGGTCTAGGGCGCATAAGACATAGAATTTATAACTAGGCAGATTCATGATCAACAATTTTTGGCATGCCTATTGGGACAATCAAAAGGTTCCACTTTTAATAGTATTAAGGTTTGATGTTCAACTTGTATTGTATGATTAGAACATTTGGCAACTCAGCTCTACCTAGAAGCCTCCGAACATGAAGTGAGTGAAATATTTCTTCATGATTACAAGATCAAAGGCCAAAAATTCTGAAGAGCCTATTGAGTTTTACGAACTTGAAATCCAAGAGCTAGGAGAACACCCTAGGTTAGTTCCTCTATCTGTCCCATCAAGAGCAACATCCTCTTAGTTAGTTGGTGTATTTTTCATTCCTTCAAGTCTTGTTAGTAAAACTACTATCTTTCTACCTCCCCAACCACACACATCAGTTCACATGGCTCAAAATACACCACCACAGTAGCCACCACCAAGGTAGTTTCCAGCATGGAATAGCTTAGGAGATTTGAATCTACATGCTCAAAATCTAATCTCTCAAGCAACATTGAAGGTTTTTCCCACCTATGATGGTACATGTAAGACTACTTATGAGCACATCCAGGATGTGGCTTCTTTGGAAAAAATACATGATATCGTATATGAAGACATTATGGTAAGATTGCTTGTGTTGTACCTTAGAGGAAAATTACTGTATTGGTACCGGTCCTTTCCACCCGCTACTATCACCACATGGGATCAGTTATCAAAATTATTGATTAAGAATTTCCATGAGCATGCTAATCCTTTTTTCTTACTACATAAATTCATAAACATCCAAAGATATCCATAGGAGGAAATAGTAGATTTCAATGTCAGATTTGCTCGAAGTTGACAAAGAGTCCTTGATGGTCTCCGACCAACCCATGAACAAGCCATGTTTTACTATCTTCGAGCTTTCAATTCTAACATTGGTATGACTATCCAATAGGCCAATGTCAACATATTTCTAGATTTGTACACGCAAGCACAAAATGCCAAAGTGGATCTAATTGCCATAGGTAAGTTGCCTCCAAAGGTAATAATACCTACTCTTCCTAATCTTCCACAACATATGTATTTTAGTGTATTTTCATAACCCATGCATTCTATGTATCTTGTTCCTTCATGGAGCTCAAGTCTATCTTAAATTCCACCAGTTATAGTCCCGTAATTACCTATTTCCAATAATTCCACAACTACTTGCCCCTCCTCCTATCCCATAATTGCCTTCTCCACTAGTACCTTTACCTTTGCTAGCACCTCACGTGCCCTCAAATCCTAATCCCCACATGAAATTATTATAGGAGATGCAATAACTTAATTCAACAGTGAGGATAATGTCAAAGGAAATCACATCCATCAAGAAGAAACAAGATGAAGCTAACTTCTGATAAAGAATATTTTAAACACCTTCAATTACTAGAGAGCAAGCGACTTCAACTAGAAAAGGTGATGAGAGAAATACAACCGTATTAGTCATGAAGAAGCTAGTATATCGAAGTGGACATATTGGTGCTCTACTTGTAACAAACCTCATGGTGAAGATACCTGCATGGTTCATTTGAACTATGTGCAAACACTGGCAGAAAGCACTTTTTTTGGTCAAGTCAACATGATCCCAAAAATTAACCACAACTTCATGGTCCCATATGTTGAGCAAGTATCAATTCTCACAATATCGGGGAAGAAACCTATGATTGTAGATCTGGTTGAAATGGAGCCATTGAAGGTACCTATTGAATAGAAGATGCAAAATAAAAAAGGGTAGCCTCAAGTGAAAGAGCATGTGCCAGCACCCAAAGAAGATGAGCTCATTTTATTGAAATACCTTTTTGTTACCTTAGTAAAGGATAGAATGCAAGAAAAAGTACCAACTTCACAACTTGTCACTGCATAGGTACAATTAGAAATAAAATAATAGGCAAAGGAAAAACTCAAGTACTCATCTTTGACCAAGCATCAGATTAGAGGCCACCCAGTTGTATTGAAGCAACTACAAAGCTGCTAGTGAATCAAGGGAGACCAATGTATAATCATATAATATCATAGAATAAATAAAGAGAATTCATACTAAAGTGAGTCTTTATGATGCACTACAACTTCTTGGACAAGTGGATCTATTGAAAGAATCATTGAAATTTGTAAAGGATACGAAGAAAAATCTTGTATGAATAGTACTAGCACAAAAAATATCCACTTTAGCCATGGGGAAGAACATACCTCCCCCATTCTATTTGTCTCTTGAGATGGAGAGTTGGATTACACACAATTGCATGATTGAATCTAGTGCAACACTAACTGTCATGCCAAAAGTAGTATGTGAAATCATGGGAATGGAATATACAAGAAGTAGCCCAGGTGTCTTACAGTTAAATGGTACTCCTATTAAAGCATTAGGAGTAATCAAATATATCCCAATTGTTCTACACAACATGATACAAATTACTGTCATATAAGAAGTCATTATGGTAGAATTGGAACCATACTTAAATATGTTTTTATCTAGAGAATTTACAACTAAGTTGGGAGGTTACCTATTGTTGAACTATTCTCACATGGATATTTTGTTCAAAGGGAAGAGAATATGCATTTATAATGAGAAGCCCTCCACATATCATATCAAGAAGATTGAAGATGAAGAAAAATATAGAGTCAGTGAACATGGTAACTGAAGAGCTGAAGGAAATGGATTTGATGGAGGAATCTTTGGATGAACTTTGGTTAGAGGATGAGTTTTCTATGCTTAGTTTCAATGCGATGATGGAAATTGAGATTGGATACTATACCATCACTAAGTATGAGAAGGGTGAGGTGAAGGTGTCTGACGGTCTAGGTTTCATCCATAACCAATTATGGAAAATGTACTTCAATGGTGCTCGAAGAAAGAATGGTGTTGAAGTTGGAGTAGTATTCATATTTCCTTTAGAAATACAAAAAAATATTCATAGTGGTTGACCTAGAGCTGTACAAATAATGCCATCGAGTATGAAGCACTATGCTTGGGTCTTAAGAAAGTGGAGAAGCTCAAGATTAAATAATTGTAGATTTTCGATGATTCCAAGTTGATTTTCAATCAGGTGACTAGAAAGTGTATTTTAGAGTAGAACTACCTAAAGGTATATTGAAACAAGATATGGGAATTTTTCGAATCATTTGATGCATTAAACGTTCAAGCGATTTCAAAAGAATGAAATAAGTATATAGATCTTCTAGCATCCCTTGGTGCAAAATTTTCTTTTGTTGAGAGTGTGGTGTGAATGCCCAAGATTGTAAGGATGATTTATAGACCTTTAGTCCCAAATAAGAACATATACTGGTAAGTTTTTGATAATGATGAATAGATTGTGAAATTTATGATTAAAGAAGTTGGTAGTGTGAAGGGGAGAATGTTGGATAAATATGAAGCGAAAGGTTTGATCTAGCTTAGGAATAATAATATCCCAAACGGATTGATTACATTATAGAGCCTCTCTGATCAAAGTGATAGATCAAAAAAGAATGGAACCAAGGTGGACGAAAAAGAGTATACCAAGCTTAAGTTGGTACTTGATAAGATTATCAAAGTTGGGATAGATTATTCTTCGAAAGAGCTTGAAAACAACAATAATATGTGCTCTAAATTTCTCGACATTGTTGCATGGATTTATCATGATTTGAAAGGATATGACAAAAATGTGATCCAACACACCATCAAGTTGTGGGAAGGTGTGAAGCATTTTCGGCAGAAGTAGAGGTCTATTAATCCAAAGATTAAAGTGCTTATGAAAGCAGAGCTGCTGAAAATGCTTGAGTTAAAAATTATTTACCCCATAAAACACTCGACATGGGTAGAAAATTTGGTTCCAGTGCAAAATAAGAATGGATATATTCACCTATGCATATATTTATGCAATTTGAACCAAGTATCTTTGAAAAACCACTATCCCTTGTCACATATTAATTAGATCCTTCATGTTGTTACTGGAGTATAGATATTTTCACTGCTTTATGGTTTCTCTGGCTATAACCAAATTTAGGTAAAATATGAGGACCAACATAAAACAAAATTTACTACAAAGTGGGGCACTTTCGCCTATCAAAGAATACCTTTCGATCTTTCTAATTCTGGTGCTACTTTTCAAAGAGCAATGGATATCACTTTTGGTGAGTTTTTGAATCGAATAATTGTTATATACCTTTATGATATGACTATTTTCTCACATCGTAGGGAAGAGCATGGATCTCATTTGAGATAGGTGTTTGAAAAGTGTTAGGAATTTGGTATCTCTATCAACCCGAAGAAATCTATTTTTATAGTTAAGGAGAGGAAGCTCTTGGGACACGTGATTTTGAAATAAGGGTTAGCTATCAATCCTACTAGAGTAGAAGCTCTCTTAAAATTGTCAATGCCAATGAATAAGAAATACTTGTAGTCATTTTTTGGCCAAATCAAATTTGTTCAAAAATTCATTGCCAACTTCGCCCAAGTATTGAATCCGATGACTAAACTCCTAAAGAAAAATATAAAATTCAAATGGATAGAGAAGAGGAAGCAAACATTTCAAGAGATTAAGGAGAAAATAGTTCAAGCACCAGTGTTGATAAATCCAAACTATTCTAAGGATTTCATCGTTTACGCAATAGGCGAGCAGGAAAGTTATGCTACAATCCTTACACAAAAGCAAGAGAATGGGGATGAAAAACCAATCGCTTTTCTAAGCCAAGTTATTTAGCCGCATCAAGAGTACAATTTTATTGAAAAGTAGGTTTATGTGGTTATGAAGTATTTGAAGAAATACCAACATTTTATCTCACAAAGCAAGACAATTGTCTATGTTATTCATCTAGATGTCAAGAATTTTATCATTCAAGGAGATCTTGGTGACAAAAGAGCAGGCTAGGTTTCAAATATTCAAGAGTATGATGTGGATATTCGGATGACCAAGCTAGTTCACGATTGAGCACTCTATCAAGATTTGGCCAAGAGTGCATCTTCTCAGTCGCTAGTACCATTATATGACGAAGTTATTCATGAGAGTAATATTGCTAACCGAGTTGTAGGTGATCATGAATAGATAGAGGACCTTGTCAAATTATTCACATTTGGAAGGTGTCCCTCTCATATCAATTCCTCGTAGAGGTGAAGATTTATATTATAAGAGTTTAGATATGTCCTATTGCTAAATGGTTTATTCTACAAAAACATAGATGGAGTACTCCTTAGATGCATAAAAGAGTTTAAAAAGCATAATATCTTGGAGGAGTTCCACTATGGCTGATGAAAAATTAGTTATATATTTGGTGCACCATGTAGAGGAGGTAAAAGTTTTTTTATGTTCTCTAAGTATTGTTTCATTAAGATGAATTGAGTGCAAAAGTTATCGAAGACTTGAGCATTATTGAAAATGGGAAAAAGAACTACCAAATTTGCTAGCGCTGAAGAGTCGAAGAAGGTAAATAAGAATACTGAGGGAGGAAAGAAATCCAAGAAATCAAGGCACCATGAAAATGTCGACTTGGATCCATACTTAGATACATTAGCTAAGGTGGGAGATTGTAATTACCAATAAGGGCATTGAAAAATTGTGCCAATATGTAGATGTTGTAGTTCAACAAGGTTTAACATTGGAGAGTCCTCTCAACATAGAGTATCATGCCCATGTATTTTGGTACCTATGCACACCATTTCACTATTGCTCAGAAGTTGTGGAGACCATTGTGAAATTTTATAATCCAAAAATAAATATGGTACAAAATAAAAAAGGTGATGCGTTGTTTGCCATCTCATCTGAATATATCTGGGAGGCATTCACTTGTGGGATTACACCACCCTTAAACTTAATTTTAAATAAATTTCATATTGGTGAACATAAAGAAAGATATCAATCAACTGTGATTCATGGAGACACAATTGATAAAAATGTCCCAGCATGGTGAGCTACCAACGTTGCCAAAATATTTGATGAATTTTAAAAATCCAGATTTTTTTTCTATTGTGGCATGTGTCGTGGGTCTTCCAATAGATTCAACGATGCAGAATTAGCAGGCAACATTGATGTAATGCATCTCTTAGGTTAAATTCTACGCCCCTACAGCAATGATGAAAAGGAAAAATCCCATTTTCTTTGACTAGGCCGATCATATTTCTAGAAGAATGTATTTCCAGCTGGAGAAAATTTAGAGTGAAGGAACGAAGGTATTCAGCCACAAATCCTTCCTGATTTGGTATTTCTTCGATCACTTACATAAGAAGTTTTCTTTCATTGCAAGTAGACAGGTTGATAAGAAGAACAAAAAATTGATGGTATATTTGTGGACCTCTAGTTTATCAAGGCAAGAGTCATTTTATATTTTCAATCGTATGTTTGTGGGTCCTGCCCTAGAGTTGATTCTCTGTAAAAGTGAAAGGGTAACAAGGGCAATGAGAGAAGAAATTATTTCAAAGCAAAGAGGTGATATATTTTTGTTGATGCAAGGCATTGTGCTAGCATTTTTGGCTATATTGGTAAGATAGTATTGCTCCCATATTTTGCCATAGGGTACTTGTTTGCTTTGGATATTGTGTGGCAACATGATTTTATTAATGACGTGTATGGGATAGGGTGTGGGAAGAAAACCATGTGCGCTATACCTTTTAATTTTGGAGGCATTGAGGTGAGTCATGTGGGCCAAAACCGGCTAATAACTACGATATTTTATGACATCAGAATTATGGAGTTGCCATAGCAATGGAAGTATGATCCTTTGGGTCACTTTCTTGAGCACATCAAGATCAAAATCTTTCATTGTTGTCTGAGGCCAGATATTGAAAAGTGCCAAAACAATCCAGAGGAACACAACTTAGAGTGGCATGTGGAAAACATGATGTTGCTTCCACCTTGGTATGGTTTTTATGAAAAGGAGTTCAAATATAACCCTGTAGTTCATGAGAATTAGATTCCTCCACTAGGGTTATTTACCCAATTGAAGGAGCAGCTTCCAGGTTGATCTAAAGAAAAAATTACAAATTGGTGAATGATGAGGGATCATTGGGGAAAAATTGGGTCACCATATGGTCTGGTAATGGATGGAATATTTTTGAACACTTATGATGAGTTTTTCACCAGTTATCAGTCAATTACGTTTGCTTGCATTGTACCCTAGAGTTTGAAAAAATCAAGTAGTGAGGAAAACATAGTTGAAGAAGAGCATCTCATGGCCCAGGAAGTGCCACTTGTTCCCGAGTAAGAAGAGCAAGCATGATAAGAGATGCTACAATGTAAGGTGAAAAGTAAACCAAAAAATCTACCAATTATTAAAATTTCAAAGAAGCAAAGAACTAGGGTGGTTTCATCAAATCCTCCTCTTGTGGTTTTGGTTGAGCAGAAAAAATTATTAGAAGTTATTCCTTTGGTTCGAGCAGAGTTGTTGGTTCATGGTGTTAATATTATCAATATTGAGGATATTGCAAAAAAACCAAAGGATCAGGCAGATAAAGATCCGATGTCATAATTACCTACATCCCAGTTGGTTCCAAAAGCATCAAATCCTGAAGGTACATCCTCTTCCCTTTTTCCTCTCCTTGAGCAGTTGGTGACTATTGTTTCCCTTCCTCTAGTTTTTGCTTCTATATCCCCTTCATTTGGCATGCCCTTCACTTCCGTTTCACTTCCCATTTCTCAACCACCGATCACCAATGCTCCTACTTCTTCTATTCCTACTTCTTCTACTTCCCTTTCTTTCAGTTCTTTCACCTTTAATTCAAATCCAATTTTCACTTCTAGTATCATCCATTCAAGTAACCTTTGTTACCATTGTAAGCACACAAAGTCATCCTCGAGTGAGTGTGACTATTGCTGAGCCCCTTGCCTCTATTTCTACCACGAGTTCCATTACCACCATCATTTCCACTATACCTATTTCTACTTTCCTCGAGCCAAATCCACAGTTGGCTTGTTTTCCTTTCACCCCATTTTTTGAGCTACAAGTGGTACCTGAGTTAGAGATACCAATTGTACTATTATAGCCTATTACGACAAAAATCATCCAAGCTTGATTACGTTAATCACAGTGGATGAAGAGTTAGAAGAGAAGAGAATCTATGGCACTAGTGAAGCCTTTGAAGCAAGTTTCCTTTGATCCCAACATCATGGAGGCCCATACAATGAAGATGTTTCCCCAGGTCCAAAAGCCTCAGGGTGAGACGAATTCAAATAATTATACTTATGAGATCATCACCAAGAACCTCATAAATATCGACACCATGGAGATGGTGGGAGATATTCTAGCAGAGACAAGATCCTTGTTCTTGCATGGTGAATAATATAAGAATCGCTTCTTTGAGGCTGAAGCTAAGATCATCGATTTGGAGGAGTCTTTGGTGAAAATTCAAGTGTAGTTGCAATCCACATAGTTGGAGGTAACTCATTGGTAGAAACAGGAAAAAGAGTTGTAGAAGATGCTCCAAAAGCACCAACAGGCCAAAGGAGGAGCATAACAACAGGTTGAGGCATTAAAAATCCAACTCCATAATTTGTAGTATCAACTAGCCATGAAAGCAACATAGGCCATAGTCCTAACGAAAGAGAATAAAGGAGGCATGCATCCAGTTGCTTTTTCATTATAAGAGCATGGCAACAAAGGTGAAACAGGTCCTCATATACCTTCAGGAAATACAAACTGTCATCTCATATGGTCGATATATAATGGAGCATGGCAAAGAGCACCTAGAAATTATTATGGTAAAGGCAACGTAGATGCTGGTGCTATCTAGATCAAATCTTTAACAACCCCTGTTGTCACTACTCAACCACTTAATTTTTTTTATATTCATATATATTTCATGAGGCAAGGAACATAATCAAGATCTAAGGTAGAACCATTCCATCTGGATTGTAGCTTATCAAGGCATATAGCATCAAGAGCTATTAATACTTGATCAAAGTCTCTTTGAGTAGAAGTGATAAGCTTCTACGAAACCCTCATACCCCACTGGTATGAGAATGTTGGCCAAGTGTTAGGTTTCATCCCATAAAATGGAAAATCACCCTGGTCCACCAAGACCAGTATATAGGTGAATGCCTTGATGATGGAAATCCATTATAATGAACTAACTTTATCAATGGTTATTCATATATATTAGGTCCGATCCACTTCTTCTAGAAGGTATCTCTAAGACAACAATATCACCACCATGATTAAACTCATAGAATCCATGGAAGGTCATCTTAAGTATGATTATATAACTTTAAACCGCATAAGGCTTATATGTCTATCTTTTCATTTAGGCATTCCTTTTTGTTGTATGCATGAATTATTTAAGTTCATTACAAAAGGAAATTACTTGTCCAACATGGGAGTATCCCTCCTTATGAAAACTTAATTACTTAGTTTAGAATATAAGGTCTATCTTGGTTTACAAATCAAGACCAATTTACATTTTATGCTAAAATACATTACATCATAACCTTAGGTTTGAAACAACACATGAGAGATCTACTTAAGCAATAATTACATTCCATTATGATCGACTTTATGATTCCAAACAACCATTGATTAAAAAGAGAGAACTAACTAGTTGCATCATTCATAATTATCCCATTTAATCCAAAAAAAAAATGGCACAATCACATAACATTAAATCATCATCCATATATATCCTTTTCATATGAAAGTAAGAGTAGTATGAGCAAGAAATAACACATCAAACTACAAAATAGAGTGGCACAATGATTTATCCTGGGAACCCTCATGGGGAATAAACCCAGCCTCCAAAATATACTCTTTCCTCATATTCATAATTTTGAGATGTAAAATATTACAAGTAAGAAAGGGCATCTATGGGTCCCTTTTTAATCATTTACACAAATCAAGGGATAGAACTATCCCTTTTTAGGTTCATGATGCAAGTAAGGAATTTCCCAATTCCTTTCTCTAATTCACCGTTATAACATGAAGGTACTTTTCATACCCATCAGGAATCCATATGTTCTTTCAAATAATCATGATGCAATTAAAGAATCCATTGGCACCTTTCTCTAAGCCATATTATTGAACTATAACATCTCATATGTGATTATGATAATCATCGGACTATATTTTGGAGAAGACTCTTTGATATGAGAGAGAGAACTTCATAAATTCCCTTAGTATAATTTCAAAATTCATTCTTAGGATTGATAAACAATCAAATTTCAATTCATAAATTAAAGTCCCATGCCCTTAATTTATGAAGCATTCATCAATAATTTTTCACTATTTTTTTCTACATTTGCCATAATTTCCTTATCAAGATCGAATTTATAATGTCCAATCTATTTGGAATGTACTACCTCTAATTGGTTTCAAAGTATTTTTTTTTAAACCAAAGTATTTTGTTTTAATTCATAGCTATTCATTACACGATTATATCCAATTAACAAGGTTCCAACCAGCCTTGGTTGTCTTTATAATTTACCAAAATTGAAATTCATTCAAATGCTTTTCCACCAAACTAATTTCTAGAAAGGTCATAATCTACCCGATGCTACCAAGCATCTTATATCAAACAATCCTTTTCATAATAAGTAATCATAATTGCTTCTTATTTATCCCTTTTCATAAAATACACTAATGATCTTTACTTATTAGTATTTTGGGTAATATTTATATCCTTTAATAAGTAGAAAAATGTAGGTTACCTTAATCTCTCTCTCTATATATGTAATATATATTTCATACTAGCTTCCAATATGGATATTATAGACCATCATTTTTTTTATGCTATTTCCATTTATCCCTCCAAAACTTTGGTTAATTCTCTTTCGCACAAGGGTCAATCGATTAAGTGGCTAGCAAGCTTCCTCGTCATAATATTCTATATGGGTAATTTAAACATACCCTTTCATTCCATATACTAAGGCTTTATCCTAGTTATTCGACATGTAAAATATTTTTAACAGGTACCTGCATCGTATTTGTCTAAGGACGGTATGGTTTTGATGTAAGAAAAAGAGGGTCACTGATCCAAAATCTTGGTCCTTTTTCTAGGGCTTAGCCCCCACTGCTCAACTCTAAACAAACCCCAGTTTGAGAAATTTCACAAAACCACCAATCAAAATCACACTTTGTTAGAAGATAGATTTCCTTTCGATAGGGCTTGCAACTCTTGACACTAGTAGTCAGTCTGCTGGATTATTCGAGTAGGATTCAAAGTCGATTGTAGGGAGGTCCACACAAAATGCAAATATCAACAATCATCTACACATATTGCAATGGAGCTAAAGAATCTAAATACATCATTGAATCAAAACCATCTAAGGTATAGTTATGTTGCTTGGTCCTTAAGACAGTAGCATGCAAATATCCACCTTAGACCAAAGATAGTTTGTACCTTGGGGTTGCTTCAATAGATCGAATTCAAACATAGGGTAGATTGAACCACACGATACAGAGTCTGACTATGATGTAAAGGCAATTATATCGGATTTAGAAACTACAACTTGATCATCTCATCCTCTGTAGTATTGATGTGGTATCGATGTGATAGATTAATACCTCTATTATGATAAAAAAATAAGTAGCTTTGGTTCTTCAATGTTAAACAAGATGAAGAACTAGAGTTCCAACAAGCTTCTATCCCTATGGTTATTCGATGTCAGAATATCCATAAGCTCAATTGGGTGAATCATTGAGTAATCCCCTAAATGTCATGTTGGTTATAATTTTCCTCTAGTCAAATGTTGTAGCAAGCTTTAAGAAATAAATCAAGGATTAATCATTCCTTGATTTTTGAATTAGAGCTTATTAACCAAATTCAACATTGATAACATATCATGTCGACTCCAACCTGTTTGATTCAATAAACCTCCCCATAATGGAGAAATTTCAAGTTCAAGTTGTTTAAGGTAAATCCATATTGCATAGGAGCATGCTCATGATATAAAGTTGTCCTATACACATTTAACTATAACCACTACCCACTGGGTATAAGAGTCTGCCTGTGTAGTCAAATATTGGCTTGTGCACTGCTTTACCTTAAATATATGGTCTCTAAATCCATCATCTAATAAGGTGTAAAGATTCAATAATAACAATTGAAATTTTACATATAAACCTCAAGAGATTTGTATAGGAGAAAGCTATAGTCCCTTAGACAATTACATAAAATTACAAAAGCAGTTCAGAGTAATAGAATTCAGCCAATAATTTATGAGCAAGCTTTGAAAGATGTAATTATTTTATCCTACTAAAGTAACTATCAACAAGGGAAGTAGGAAACCACCAACCTATGTTCTTCTAAGGTTAGTTCCCTCGAGAAACTCCTTCCTTGATTTCTTCTATTTTTTTTAAGCGTACCTCCTCTTCAATCCAAAACTCAATTAAGAAATATCTCAAGCCTTCTGGTTTCTGATCCACCAAGGTGGAGAGCATACTCCCTAAGCTTCTAAGATTTTCCTAGATGCCTTTTCTTCACAAGGTGTCCTCTATTTATAGGACACTTCTCCACTCATGGGAAAAATAGTGGCCACATTATAATAATATTAAAAAGATGCCTTGGACCCATTATGACTCATCATGTCTTGTGTAGTATAACCAAAAGTAGAAAAAGGGTCCACTAGAGATAAGGTGAGTGTCCTTATTTTTGTTTTGTATCCTTTCTCATGGGAACAAATATAAAACTAATACTATTTAGACATAGAATGGATACAAAGCTAGAACTATTATTGATAGGGTAAGGGATCTTCCTTTTAATTTCCACCAATATAGGAAAGCCATATGGGTATTTCCCAATGGATAGGATATATAATATTTAACAATCCTATAGTCCTTTTAAATCCCATATAAATTGGGTCCACTAGGTTATTTACACATAATTTACTATATTGTTATAATTTTGTAAAAGATAATTCCTTAAATTTATCTTTCACAAGACCTCATCATTAGTTTTTAATTAATTATCTTCTCTAAAATATAATTAATATTTTCCTATCCTTCATAAAATTCTTTTAGAATTTGTATAGGATTCTTTAGGATCTATACCCATTTTATCAGGCATTAATTGCTCCCATGATCAATTAATTTTATTCTGATAAGGTTCGAAGGAGATGGGCCATGACAAGATCTTTGATTTCACTCCATGAGTGATATGGCTCGAGCTTGGGCCAACACCAAAGTTGTACTACACCAATATTTCTTCAGACTGGATCAGGTTAAGGATGCCCAAGCTATTTGATGTGTTTGAGCAAGAGAGAAAAATTTCAACAACCTATTTTGAATAAAATACTCAAAAATGGGACCCCTAGTTTCACTAATGTTAGGGGAAACATTTTGTCAAAGGAGGACTTGGAAGCATCTTGGGTGGTCTTTGTTGATGATGCCTCCGAAATTGATGATTGGGATGAGCCTCTTACCAAAACCATGTGTTGCCTATGATGAGGAAGTTCACATGCATCAATTCTAGTTTACTGGAGCTCAATTAGTGAGAAAATTACATTGACATGGGGCAGGTGGAGATTTTTAGGTATTTGGTGTATTCACTTAATGGCCTAGATATAATCGCTATAGAGGTTTGGTTTTATGTTGTTACGGTGTATGAGGCTACAACCATGTTTATATCATAAGAAGCTACAACGAAAGAGGCCAAGGAGCAAGATGCTAGAGCGAGCAACAAGCAGCTTGATGCACTTTGCCATATTGAATTTTTTGTTGAACTTCAATTGTAAACTTTTCATAAATGATTGATGAGAGGTGCCATGATTTTGTTAAGTCTATTTCACTGTAATTATTTTTGTTATTCTACTTCTCTCTTTGTTTTCGATATAATATTACTGTAAAATAAAATTGAAGTCGTAAGTCAGATGTGGTGGAAAAAAAATGCACCAGGAACATTGTAAGGAGCACTACATTGGTAAAGGAGAAGTTAAAATGAAGAAGCACTTGATTTTGAATTGGCAAACAAAGACAGATTTGAAAGTGTTGTCACCCCAAACCTTGATTTCAAAGTAGTTTCACCCTAGGGAGAGGCAAAAGTCATGGAGCATTTTAAAGGAGAGATTGTAAAATAGTTTCACCCCAATTGAGGGCAAAATCCATGTTTTCCCCTCTTGGAGGCGAAATGTAATGGTGACACGTGACTTCGTCCCAACGAAAGAAAAAAGGGTGAAAGTCGTATAAAATACCAAAGGAGAAGTCGTGAGGTATTTTCACCCCTCTTGGAGGTGAAACAAATATCCAAAGGAGTAGAATCGTCCGACAAAAAGGAAGGGGTGAAAGTTCAAGTTAAAATAAAGGAGTGAAATGCTTTCGCCCCAATTGAGGGGTAAAAACACTTGTTGCCATTATTTAGGATGATTATCATTTTGAAAGCGTTGGCTATGTCAAAGTTAAAAATTGAATGTGCTTTCACCCCAATAGAGGAGTGAAACTCTCTGGTGCCCCTCTTTGGGGTAATATGCAACATAAAGAAAAGTGTTAAGTAGCGCTACGTCGATCGAGAGCAAACTAAGTTGAATAAGGTTTTTAAAGCGCTTTCGCCCCAAGAGAGGGGTGAAAGTCTTTGTCACCCCTCTTTAGGGTGAAACAAGAATTGAAATTTTTTTAAAATTAAAGTGGCACGAGCCCGATGTAAACACAGTGCAATAAATGTAAAAGGTATTGTCACCCCAAGAAAGGGGTGAAACTCTTTATCACCCCTCTTTGGGGTGAAAGAATATTTCAAATGTGTTTGAAGGTGAAAGAGCTAAATGGCAATGTGGAGCCCATTTCAAATCTATTAGGGGAAAAAATAAAAACCAAGTGCTCAATGAAAATTTGAGGTATAGTAAAATTGAAGGCGCCTGGTGTAAACTCAACTACAAGAGACCAAAAAAATGGACTCCAATCACATAACACAAATGCAATATAATGGAAGAAACCTAAAAATTGATATTTTTCTCATTCCTGAATTCACACTTCTCCAAAATATTACAATCCATCATATAGCAACCAAAAACCAAAGAAACCCTAAAATGTTTTTTTTTCTAAAAACTGCTAAAAACAGATATTTTTTCTAAAAACTGCTAAAAATAGAAATGATTCGGATTGCACCCAAATTTGGTGCACACATCCCTATTACAATAATGAACCTTAATTTAAAATATCAAGCCTCAACTTAAGGTATAACAAAATATAATAAAATTCTAACATCCAAAAAAACCCAAAAAACCCGGGAACCTATTCTAAAAGCTAATTTTGGGACACTAGATGTCGGAGTTAGGTCCTGAAAACATGATTTTTGGAGGGTGAGGTAAATCAAAGATTAGCCTCATGCAAAACACGCATGCGAAACCACCTATTAAATTTCAAGGCAAACGGGCATACAGTTCACAAGTTATGGCTCCGACAAGGTGCATCATTCTCCTCTGGTGAAAAAGAACTCTCCTGCTAGTTCAGTTGAACTGAAATCCTGTAGCTTCTGATTATCAATTTCCTTCAGCTCTGACTCTGAAACCCAAGTGTTATCTGACTGTGGTAATCCTTTCCACTGAACCAGGAATCTATTGTAGCTCCCATGTCTGGTGGTGATCACCTTCTTATCGAGCACCTGACGTCAAAATAAAATACCTCCCATTACATAAAAACTACGATAAATGAAAATAATATGTAAAACCCTCAATTTACATAAAAACTGCAATAAATGGAAATAATCAGTAAAACCCTTCATTCACATAAAAACTATAATACATGGAAATAAACCAATAAATATTTTCTTTTTTTATTCCTGGATTCACTTCCCCCTTTTACAATGCAATACCAAGGGAATATATATCCCCAAAGAAACCCTAAAGCTTGAAGCCCTAAAATAAAACCCTAAAGCTTAAAGCCCTAAAAATAAAATATTACTATTTTTGGCAAATTGATTTTTTCACCAAAAATTGCCTTTTTAAGTAATTACTATTTTTGGCAAATTAGTTTTTCATCAAAATTTGTCATTTTTAATAATTACCATTTCAGAAAATTATTTTTGTGTCAAATAATTCCATTTTGAGTAATAAAAAATTATTTTAAAACTTCTTTAAGAAAAACCCTCTAAAGATAGGCTCATGCATCATTCTTCTCTGGTTGAAAAGAACTCTGCTCCTGCGAGTTCATTTGATCAAACTCATAATTGCTCTCCATATAGGGCCACACATATGCAAGTACTCCTCAAAGTACTAATCTCCTTTTGAGGTTCTATATCTCAAACCTCCTGCAAGCACTACACATAGTGCCAATTCTTCTTTCAAGGTTTGAAAATAGTAAACCTCCTACAAGCACTACACAAAGTGTCAATTCCTCCCTCTAAGGTTTTACATAAAAAAACCTCCTGCAAGCACTTACACAGAGTGCAAATTTCTTTCTCCAAGGTTTTAAAAACCTTCTATAAGCACTACACAAAGTTCTAATTCCTCCCTCTGAGATTTTACATTAAAAAAAACTCCTACAAGCACTTACACATAGTGCTAATTTCTTTCTCCAAGGTTTTACAAACCTTCTACAAGCACTACACAAAGTGCCAATTCCTTCCTCTGAGGTTTTACATAAAAAAACCTCCTGCAAGCACTTACACAAAGTGTCAATTTCTTTCTCCAAGGTTTTACAAACCTTCTACAAGCACTACACAAAGTGCCAATCTCTTTCTCTGAGGCTTTTACATTAAAAAACCTCCTGCAAGCACTTACACAGAGTGCCAATTTTTTTAGAGCCCCTTCGCTCTCCTCTCATTTTCTCTTTTCTTTTCTTCTCTTTTCTCCCTAGCAAGATCCAACTTGCTCTGATACCAAATGATGTAAAACCCTCCAAGAGCAAAGAGGCTCCAAGAAAAATTGACACTTTGTGTAGTGCTTGCAGAAGGTTTGTAAAACCTTAGAGAAAGAAATTGGCACTCTGTGTAGTGCTTGTAGGAGGTTTTTCTTATGTAAAGCCTCAGAGAAAGATATTGACACTTTGTGTAGTGCTTGTAGAAGGTTTGTAACACCTTGGAGAAATAAATTGGCACTCTGTGTAGTGCTTGTAGGAGGTTTTTTTATGTAAAACCTCAGAAGGAGGAATTGACACTTTGTGTAGTGCTTATAGAAGGTTTGTAAAACCTTAGAGAATGAAATTGGCACTATGTGTAGTGCTTGCAAGAGGTTTGAGATATAGAACCTCGAAAGGAGATTGGTACTTTGAGGAGTACTTGCAGATGTGTGGCCCTTTATGGAGAGCAATTATGAGTTTGATCAAAGGAACTTGTAGGAGCAAAGTTCTTTTCAACCAGAGGAGAATGATGTAGGAGCCTATCTTTAGAGGGTTTTTTTTTTAAAGGAGTTTTAAAATAATATTTTTATTACTCAAAATGGAATTCTTTGACGCAAAAATAATTTGTCGAAAATGGTAATTACTAAAAAAGGTAAATTTTTATGGAAAAATAATTTCCGAAAATAGTAATTACTTAAAAAGGTAGTTTTTGGTGGAAAAATAAATTTGCTGAAAATAGTAATTTTTTATTTTTAGGGCTTTAAGCTTTAGGGTTTTCTTTTAGGTTTTCTTTGGGGATATATATTCCCTTGGTATTGCATTGTAAAAGGGGGAAGTGAATCCATGAATGAGAAAAGAAAATATTTATTGGTTTATTTCCATGTATTGTAGTTTTTATGTGAATGGAGGGTTTTATTGATTATATTTATTGTAGTTTTTATGTAAATGGAGTTGTGAACACACCCATTTGTCTTGAAATTTAAGGAAAATAGGAGTACGGTTCACAAGTTATGGCTCTGGCAAGGTGCATCAACGCCCCTGTTGAGAGGTGCCATGTGGTTTTGCCTCTCTAGGGAGTGAATGGGGCTTGATGATTCAATTTTGAGTGAAAATATTGTGCAGTGCAATACATCAGAATTAAAGCTATTAAAAGTGATGTCACCTCTCAAAAGGGGTGAAAGTCCCTATCACCCTCCTCTGATGTGGAAGCAAATATGGTAATTAAAGAGAGTGACTAATGGGTAAAATTGCTAGAGATGTCAAACCAAACTACGTTATCACCCATTGTTGCTCTGAAAATGTTATTTCACCCCATTGTTGGGTGAAATTAAGTCTTTAAATTTAATTTCTCAGGGATGTTGCTTTCGAAGGTGTGATTTTGAAGATTTTATTGGGAATAGACAAAGAAAGATAAAATTTAATTCTTGGAGGAAATGTGGGCTACATTTCCAAAAAATTTGCTTTGAAGATGCAATATTAAATGCTTTTCTAAATCATTTCCAATACACTGCCACCCAACTACGTTGTTTTTCAATATGGCACTAATACATGGTGGGCTAGCTTGGTGAAAGTCGATTTCCAAGGCACAAGGGTGAAGTAAATTCAAAGATCAAATTCCATATTTTTAGGTGATTTCATTGCGTCCCAATGCACCGTCATTGAAGCTACCTTCAAGCATTTAATCCTATAGATTTTCCATGAGATTCTCCCATCAAAGCAATATTGTTGTCTTCATGAAGAATGTTTTGACCAAAAATATCACTGATGCTGAGGAGTAAAATATGCACATTGGTTTTTGATCTACCAACATTTTGTTGTATATGTATTAAGTGACAAAGGTGCAATCCCTCTATAAATACTAATCAATTTCATTGTAAACAATCCAAATGGACACTTTGAAGAAAAATACTCTAAGTTTTTTGCATCAATAGAAATACTTCAGCTTCTGGTTCTTCGAGTGGTTTTTTGCACTTGATAATTTAATGTGTGTAATTTCTGAAAGCTTTCATTTCTATTATTTGCTACGATTGAATTCTGATTCTAAATTTAGTCTTTGCTGGTGAGGGGATGAACACTGAAATGCACTCTGGGGGCTATTTTCTTGCATAACTATTAGAAGTTTTTGTGCTTGTGTTTCTGTTGCATGCTGCTAGTTACTTGGTGAAAATTTTGCTGTTAGTCTATCCCCATCCGACATTGTTAGCTTATAGCCATAGTTCCCTTTATTTCTATCATTTCCCATTTCTTTCCTGTTTCTCTAAGCTTGTACCTAGTGTAGGATTAGTAAGGGAGCAAACCCTCTCTGGATATTGGCCCGAAGGAAATTTCTTTCCTCTAACCTTTTAATGTTGGCCGGGTCTAGGGTGCATAAGGTATAGACTTTGTAACTAGGTGATTCGTGACCAACAAAAACTTTGATGGAATGTAACTAAAAAAAATATGGATCATCTTAACAAGCTATCCACCTTGAAGTTCATCCATCCATTTAAGAAGACATCATGGTATGTTTGCTTATTTACTTATTAAGAGATAAAGTTATTTTATGGTATAGAAGCTTATTTGATAATTTGGTCACTAATTGGGCATCAATTATTGAACCTATTAGTATTTCCTAGCTAGATAGCTCTTTTCTAAGGGACATGATCCCTTATGAGGTATTTGGTTTTCCTTTATTACCAATTTTTCTAACACCATTTGCTATTTGGTTTCCACCCACCCTAGCTTTTGTATATTGGAATTGTTTGCCACCATTTTTCATATTTTCACTATCTCTATCATTTAATATTTTAGCATGTCATATTTTTCTTGACTTTGGTATAGAGTATAGGTGCTATTTTTTATCATGGAGTTGCTAAAGCATGAAATCAAGGTAGGAAATAAATAGCAGTGATTTTCCCTAGGAGGGCCACCATGTATGGAAATATGGTCTATGGGTAGATGGTTATATTAGGAGACATTTGAGCATTAGAAAATGACATCATGATAAGGGTATCTTGGGATTTTTGGGGTCTAAGTATTTGGGTAGTGTAATACATAGGCACAACAAGTGGCAAATTTTCTCCTCTAATAAGATCTTTTGCATAAGCTACCTATTCAAATATTGTAGCTAAAGAAACATGATTAAAATTATAGACCATTAGCACAAAATCAAACTACAACCTTTTTATATAATATGACAATTCTTGCTCTTCATTACGATATATTTGGTGGAATCAAATACAAACTCCTTATAAATATATTATTATAATCATGAATATTTTCTATAGGATGTATTTGCATAGAATTTATTTAAAAAATAATAAAATATTCATTGCATGTATTACCAAATTATCTCATAAAAGGTTCAACAATTGATGCCCAATTAGTGACCAAATTATCAGATAAGCTTCTATACTATAAAATAACTTTATCTCTTAATTATTAAATAAGCAAATATACCATGATATCTTCTTCCTAATAGGATGGATGAATTTCAATGTGGATAGATTGTTTAGATGATCCATAGTTATTTTAGTTCCATTCCATAAAATTTTGCTAATGAATTTATAGATCTATTAGAATAAGGGAATATGCCATTAGGTTTAAGGGTCCCTAATAGCTCTAGTTGAGAAGTTGATTTTGGGATTTAGCTAGTGCAAGTGCTTTGTTATATTGAGAGAATTGCTCATGATCAGAGGAGGATACATCATTTTTCCATACCTTGGGACTATGTATGTATAAGGAGGTGGCATAATGAGGTAATTTTTTGTTGTGACATAATGAGGTAATTTAAATATTTTGTATCTAGTGTTATATTGCAATGGAAACTAAGGATTCAAATTTTGCATTGAAGGGATGTTTAGATAAGACTAATTTTTATTTGGTATAGCTTGCAAGTTTTACATTGGTGGAGGATTTTGAAAGTTGTATTAAAGGTATTTTTAATTAGGAGGAGGTATATTCTGCTTTAGATTCTATTATGACTAACTAGCTAGAGGTAATATTTGATTTTGTATTATACCATAAATTTCTTGTATCCTCATTTGACCATGCAACATTTACAAATTTTGAGTTATGCCTTGGTTTGATATAGAAATATTGTTTTCACCTAAAGAATTACTATTTTTTTTGTTAGGTGGATTTTATTAACAAAGAGGTAGGGGTTAATTTGAAGTATCAACCTAAGTACTTGATCTAAATAATAATTGACTCATGGTGGTACTTGAAGATGTGGGTGGATGAAAGGATTAATTACTTGGAACATCAAGTATACTAGCTATTAAGCATATCTAAGATGGATGTTGTGATACATTTTTCAACATATGTGAATATAGAGGTACTTCATATAACAAATTCATAATTATAGCTTGTTTTTAGGAAGGGATATATCTCAAATAATTACATGAATTATTCTAACGTATATCTAGATACTGAAACTAAGATATTAAATCAATAATCATGCAATAATTAAACTAAAATTATCTTTATCTAAGCACAAATTAAGACATGAAATTCAAGAACATATGACACTAAGACCATCCAAAAAAATCATAAGCTAGGATGAATCTTGATGTAGTAAAAATTACTTGGTGACCTAAGACATGAAGGACCATAACATACACAAATAAACATAATAAAGAGTTCACTTCTATTCTATCTTGCTTGTAATATCACCATAAAATAAAGGAGAGATCACACCTAGAATTTACATAGGGAACTTGAAGTGCTTAGGAAACCATCCCTCAAGCAACAACTTCAACCTTTGATTGTAAATCATACTGGAGAATATTATCCTCCTCTATAGAAGGTAGGAAATCAACAATTGATGGATTTGGTTGCACATAAAAATACAAGAGTGAGAAAGAGAGATAGAGGTATCAACATGTAAGGTGAAAGGAATGCTAATAAGATCATAAGTACATAGGTAATGGATAAATTATGAATAAGAGAAGATGAAACGGGTATTTATAGTAGATGAAAAAAAAATTCCCCTTTGAGTTTGATGATTGGGTTACACTCTTTTTGAAGCTAAAAAATTATGAATATCATTCTAAATGATTTGTTGTCTTAACCCTACGTATAAAAACATGATAGGATCAATGATCATACATCAAAAACCCTAAAAATTGATCAATGATGATAACTACCACTTAAAGTTATGATCATGGAACCATTGATATTTATGATGTGTACTTTAGATACATGTGTAAACATGTCCCTTAACCACACCTCTATCCATATTTCAATGTTTGAGAAAAGTTAACAAGTGGAGATGACAAGGAAAGGTGGAAGAAATGTGGTAATTGGGTGAAGAAATAGAACCAAAACCATCAACCAACATGGCTCACCATTGTACTACACATGGACTAACAAAGCTAGTCCACCCCTATCCCATATGTAGGAGAACATGACTCTTCATCATGTAAAGTTAGTCATTAGTTCCCTTTTTATAAATACACAACTATAATGGTAGGCCTAGTGGAAGCCCAAGTTTGATTGTGATTAGGTAAGGTATAATAAAAACCTGGAGGATGATTAAGGAAATTTAACTCTTTCACAATGCATGAGCATGTGGGATCCTATCTTTATTGTTTGATTATCCATTTGATCCTTTTATGGAGTTTTATTAGTAGTCACTTCAAGCTCTTCTTCTTTTCATACTTACTCTACAAACTACTTCTTCCATTTTTGTATTTTTTCTTTGATATGGGATGAGTTCAACAAGATGGAGTTCTTTTTCTAGTTGTGTTTTTAAATACATATTCATAACCCCAAATAATTCTATGTACATACTTGTATGGATGGAATTTTAGGGTGAGCCACTCCATCATGTGGAGCAAATTATACCTAAAACACTTAGAAAATTAATTCACTAAAAATGTTGGAGCATATCACTCTTTTCAAATGAATTATTTTCAAATTTGAAGTGAATCACTCTCTTGAAAACACTTGAATTTTTTTCTTTTCTCACATGAATCACTTCCCAAGTTCAAGTGAATCACTATTGTAAAATTACTTAAGAATTTATTTTTTTCCAAGAAAATTACCTCTAAGGGAGAAAATCACTTAGAAGGGAGAAAATCACTCTTCAAATGCAAACATTGTAAAAATACATTCAATTTTAGAAAATCTCTTTCTATCAGTGACAAAATATATTTTTGGTACCAAAAACAAGGAAATTTAATGAATTTTGAGAATTCTTGATGTCACCTTGCAAAACATTTAAGATTTTTTCAAGTTCAAAACAAAGTTACCATTCACAAAGCACCTACCAAATTTTTAGGAATTTAATATATGTTTTTGTCCATATATTAAATTGTAAGACTGGATGTGTATAATACTTAGGAGGTTGGAACTCATAGCTTATATTTAACTATTGTTATAGACATCCTATATGGTTATAATATTTATATTTAAATATTGTGTGCTATATAAAAAAAATAGTTTTAATACTTCCCATTATAGATATTAAAGCAAAATGATCACGTTCATAGGACATCTCCCGGTTCTATTCCTAGGAACCAATATAGTTATTTTTTTTCAGTGTTTTAGTGGTGTAGGTAGATCGAGAAGAAGTTGGGACCATATGAGAAATTGAAGGTGGGCACACTATGACAATAAAATTATTTTTTTGGTGGGTCCACATATACAGTATAATTATTTTTCCATTGCACTTCATACCTATCTTTTTTTCTAAGTGTAACACGCATGAGTTTGTCATAATTGTAGATGATAACATGATTGTGTACTATTCCAATGGGATCCCAATAGAGATTAAGAATCTCATCAATTTCATTATACACAATTCCAAGGACAATTTTTATGGAGCTAGGAATTACAAGTTGTATTCCATTTTTCTTCCACATGAATCAGTTTTCTAGTTCCAACATGGATGGGGCACCTTAGTGGGCTCAAATAGTTGGACCTCTCTTTGAACGATATCACTAGAAAAATTTGTAGAGAGTTATTGAATCTCTTATTGAGAATGCTACTCAAAAAATTTCCAATACTTTATTAGTATTGTAGGCATAAAGTTCACCTCTTGAATATTTTATTGGTAATGCTACTCAACCTTTTTCTAATGCTTTATTAAGATTGTAGGCATAAAATTTTTCCTATACATAATCACCATGTTCATGCATGAATTCCACTATATTGCTTTTTTTTTATTAAATTTATTTGAGAAGAAACATGCAAGCATCTGAGAGGTCCATGTTATTTGCCTCTTTGATAAGCAAGGGGTCCCCTATACAAAAGAGTTTGCTAAGGAAATAGAGATAGATCCATCTAGTTTCCTTAGCCTACCTACACTTCTAGGAAGGACTAGCATCCTAGGCACCTATTCATAGGATAAGAGTAAGGATTAAGTGCAAAATAAGGACAAGCCCCCTATATGACCTTCCTCCAATACATGGGTATTTTTTATCTCTAAAAATAGCTATAAAACATGCTACTAATGCATAACAATGAAACATATCTCTAACTACCACTATTATTCCTCCCATAGAAATATTATGATGGACAAAAGACCCTATGGATAGTGAAAAATCATTGTCATCTGATCAACAACACAAATGTTGGAAGTGCTCGGTCACATAAACACAATCATAAAAGGGTTTTACATTATCACCCTTTAAAAAAATTCTTGCTCAATCACATCCAAATTGTTTGATAAAGTTATAATCAATAAATGTGGTGGAGCAAAAGGTAAAATACTTTCTAGTTAGAGCATGCACAAATTTCATCATTTTTTTTAGGTTGAATTTTTCCTTTATTTTATGTATTACATTTGTCCATTTCATCAAGATTTGTAACATTGCATATATTTTAAGGGAGTAGTAAACCTTTAAAAATTATTTTTTTGAATATATCAAGCAAATTATAAGGGAATTGACCTATAGGTTTAAAATGAATGAAATTATTTGTTTACTACCTTAGGAAGCAAGCAAATAAAATTTAACTATAGTAAAAATATTACAAAAGTTGAAGGGATATAATTTTTTTTTAAAGGTGAATTTTTTGTTAAGACTAACACCCTAAAAATTTGTAAGCTTGTTTTAAATTTGCACAATTTGCTTTAAAATTCATGCTTTAAATACCTCTAAAAAGCATGCTTAGGCACACTATGATCATTTGGTATTAATGTCTTTTCTAGCTCATGTTTACAGGTAAATTTATTGTGTTGAGCTACTATGCCTATAGCCTAACAAAGTTGCCATAATGATGTTTAGACATTGATCCTTAAAATTATCAAGAATATATAGGTTTAATATTTTTTTGATTGTTTCCCTCAGTAATCATACCCTACTTGTCACTATCACTTTACACAAGACCTAAAAAGTAGAAATTCCAAGTATATAGGGAATTTATTCCCACATATAAAGATTTTTCTTCAAGTAGGAGCAATTGATAGGGTGAATCTATTTTTATACTACCTTGGTACCTTGTATTGTTGTCTTTCACTTACCTTAAATTTTCTCTCATATACAATCATGTATATCGAAAGGACAACTTCTTCCACATACCGATGGTTATGTAGAAAGATTCAATATATCATATTGGTGGTATATTGAAAGGGGGACCATTTGGTATTTATAAAGAACCCTCATCATGGCCATACCAATTGTTATTATTACACAATATTTACTACTAAAAGCTTCTAACTTTGGACCTTAGAAAAATAAGATGAGAACCATATTGGTAGTTGATAAACTCTAGGACATTATCACCAGAAAATTCACTTGACCTACAGAGGATGAAGATGAACAACAACAATTTTATGATGCAGATGCTAGAGAATTTATTATCATCACCCTTACCATAATAGATGTTATTCATCCAAACATATGTGAAGCAAAAATATCCAAGGAGGTATGGGACATAGTTTCTACCATCTATGAAGTGAATAATGAATCAACAAAACTTTACCTTCAATATCAACTTCACACGTTGAGAGTCCAAGATGGATAAATTAGTAAAGTTTTTCTTTACTAAGTTGTAGATTTGAAAGCAAAATTGAATTCCATGGGAGAAGTTATAGATGATAAGATATTGATACCCATCATACTTAGAGCTATACCAGATTTATTTGAAGTGTTGATCACTTGTAAGTTTCAAATTGAAAGATGTCATTTGATGAGTTGGTCAGCATGCTTCAATAAGAAGATAAAACCAATAAGTTGAGGGTTTATTTGACAAATAATCATTCATTTCCAAGAATTATAGGAGAATTAATCCATAGAAGGGTACTTCCCCATCATCATCATCATCATCATAATCATAATCATCATCATCATAGAAACACCATTAGAAACAAAAGAGGTATTGCCATGTATGTGCTAAAGAAAGACATTATATAAATATTTATTGGTATAACCCTATGAATCAAGTAGATCAAGTCCACACACCAAATCAAAAGAAGGCATAGTACAAACCATGTCCCAAGCAGAAGCAAAAAATAAGGGCATGTTGCACATGAAGAATCATGTTTAGAATTTGAATAGACATATAAGGTGCTAATGTCCAAGGTGATGAAAATATAGAAGGATAATTTTTTGGTATATTGATTCAAATGCTAGTAAACATATGATAGTGTATAAAGCATTGTTTGATTCATTACAAGCCAACAAAAAAGAGAAACAAGAGTGGGATATATCATTTCAAAGGAGTGGGAGATGTTTATCTCAATATTCTTAAAGATAGTTGCACAATCCAAAAGGTGTTATATGTACCTGGATTGATAAATAATTTATTGTTAGTACCACAAGCTATGGCTCAAAACATGGTGGTATAATTCCATGTTGTTGATGGAAATAATAAGTGTTTTATCATGACATAGCAAGATTGTGGTAAGAGGTTCCTACAAGAATGGCTTGTTTACACTCGATATCATATCCTCTCCTAATGTTGCACTATCAACAATAACAACATATGCTACCTCCCTTTGATATATGAGATATAGTCATATGAGTTTAGGATACTTAATCCAATTGAGTAAGAATTAAGTAGTGTTAGGTTTGCCCAACAACATTGCTAGTATGCTTGGGTTGTTTGGTAGGGAAGCATAATTAAGTACTTTTTTAATTTAACACTCATAAAGCAAAAGGAAAATTGGATATGATTCACATTGATCTATGTGGATCCATGTCAGCTAGTTTTAGTGGATGTTTCAGTTGTTTATGGATGATTACTCATGGAAGATATGGGTGTATTTCTTGAAACTAAATTCAAACACACTCAACTATTTCCAATGCTTAAAGAAGCATGTATATATAGAAACTAGGTGTTTTTTTCATGTTCTTCACTAAAATAAAGGGAGAATATACATCCAATGTTTTTTCATGGTTTCTCAAGTAGAATGTGATTAATTGAGAGTTCATTATGGCATATACTCCATAATAAAATAGGGTTGCTAAAATGAGGAACCATTCCATCCAAGGTTATGCATAAGGAGTTGGACTCAAAATGTACTTGTAAAAAAATGGTGAATCCTAATCAAAATAAAGGTGAATCAAAGCAAATTCTAAGCAAATCAAATCAATCATCTTCACACAAAAATTTGAGATATTTGAAGCCCTAAAAAGTAAGGTCATCTTTGGTTCAAATTTTTACCTATTAAATCATCTTATAACTTCATAAAAATACCACCATTAGATCATGCTCAAAAATAGCTTTCCAAGGAGTACAAATATGCCTATGTTTGGATATATATTGTGGAAAATTAACCCTAAGAAAAAATTGGTCCCAAAATATTTAGGCGAATGGGTCGATGTCGAGGGTCCTCATATTTGCCAATTTATAATTTTGGAAATCCTAATATTCACCTAATTTATGAATATTTGCCACTATGAATAACCTTGATTCCATCATGCAAATGGTATGTTACATGCTCACAAGAGAAAATATGTAGTAGCAGTATTAGGTTGAAGTTGTTTCCATTGTCATGTATCTTCTAAATAGCGCATCCACAAAGGAATTATAAGGAGTTACACCTCAATAATATTAGACTAGAAGAAAGCATTAAGTTACACATATTGGAGTATTCAAAAGCAAGGAATACATGCATGTACCAAAGTGACAAAGGACCAAGTTGGATGCTAAGACACTGCCATGCATATTTCTTGGGTATGATGATGTGTTAGAATTCCATCTTAACGCTATTATGTAATAACCACATTTCTAACATGTGGATCCCATCCTAATAATATTATGTACTATTTTATAATAGTTTATGGCACTAGAGATGTATAGACAAGTGTCATTTAATGTAATTGTTATAAAGAATTTAACTATTTTATTTTTTAGAAGATTCTAGCTCGAGTGGCATTCTACATGTAAGCCAACCCTTGAGTGTTAGGTTTAGGGTTATGAAGGCTCTTTAAAAATTCAAGGGGCATATATGGATATATGTTTTTACATATTAAATCAAAGTTCTATTATGAGGTTGCCCACTCAAAGAGGCTAGTGAATTTGTACTATGATTTTTGAGGTTAATATATATTTTTGCATTTCTATTTTGTATTGCAATATTTTACTCTTTCATGAATTACTATTTTTATTGTAATATTTATGGGGATGTGTTTATTTTAAGTAAAAGTTTCTTAACAAACGGTATCCTAGAATTTTAAAAGATCGTATTCCATTGAGCCTACAATAGTTCTTGCCCTACAATTTTGGCTATTAGGTATACATTTTTTGTGTTATTCTTCTATTTATTATCATATTAAAAAACATTAAAAAAACTGAGCCATTTTTTGTTTTAGTTATATAGGTTAGAAACCTTATGTCAATATTTTTAATATATCATGAAGGAGCTATCATTATTGGCTAGTCTATATTTCTTGTAAAGCATATAGTGAAGTGATGGGTGATCAAGATTCAATACCTAGGCCTCAAAAAACACCCGTATATAGACTTTAGCTCCCATGTATCTTTGGGTATATTAGAAGACCTCCATAGAACTAGGAGAAACCTTTAGCCCTAGGAAGATTTTTTATTGTGTATGTATCCATAGTTTACCAAGTACAACACTCAGGAAGATGATCCTTCCATAGTATTGAAGAACACAAGCTTATACTGAGAGGGGGGTGAACAGTATAAGACCACTTTTTACTTTTTCTTCCAATTCAATATTATGTTGTGTAAAGATAGCAGTATCAATAGCAGTAATCAAAGCAATGCACAAAAACCATACACAATAGAGACACCACAATTTACGTGGTTCACCCAATGTGGGCTACTCCACGGAGAAAATATTTTACTAAAACTTTCTCAATCAATCTCTTTGGGAATCACTCCCAATTACAATGTTTATGGATCTCTGTCCAAAGGAGATGTTGATCCCCTAATCTCAAGTTCGTGGATCTCTTCCATAGGAGAACTCTTTCCCCTTCTGCTCTGGCTATGTGATCTTCTAGAAGACTCTGTCTCTCTACTGCACTAACTGGTGGACCTCTCTCCACTTGAAGACTCCTCACTCAGATCTGTCTTCAACTATGTTGGCTGTTGGATCTCTATCCACTGAGACTCTATCCTCTATACTCTATCACCTCCAAAGCTCTATCAATAGGCTCACTAAGAACCTGCTCAATAGGCTCACACAAAACTCTTAACAAGCTCACATAGAACTTGTCAAATTTGCTTAACAAGCTCACACAGAACTTGTCCAAATATGCTCTAGCAAGCTCACCAAGAACTTGCCCAAATATGCTCTAGCAAGCTCACCAAGAACTTGCCCAAATATACTCTAGCAAGCTCACCAAGAACTTGCCCAAATATACTCTAGCAAGCTCACCAAGAACTTGCCCAAATATGCTCTAGCAAGCTCACCAAGAACTTGCCCAAATCTTCAAATATCCACAAATCTATCCCAAAACTATCCTCAAATCTATCCCAAAGGCCTTCTCAAAGGCTCAATCAATCATGCTCAAGTAGTACTCAAATATGAACTCAACAATGAATGGCAATCTCAACTCAAATTAACTTCATAGAAGCATAAAGAGAATTGTTAGAGACTCAATATGTTCTAATCTCACTCTCAACCTAAATCAATCTCAAATCAACTCATAGAAGCATAAAGAGAATTGTTAGAGACTCAATATGTTCTAATATCAATCTCAACTCAAATCAACCTCAACTCAATTCAAGTCAACCTCAACTCAACTCAAGTCTTATAGAACCATAAAGAGAATTGTTAGAGACTCAATATGTTCTAACCTTAATCTCAACTCAACATAGAATGATGGAATAGTTTATTTCATAGAACTTGAACAATCACTTCACACATCACTTGACTAGGCTCAATCAACTCAACTCAACCAATCATCACAAGGGACAACTCTTTCTCACACAACCCTAGTCCAAGTATGTATCAACCAACTCAAATGTTTCCAACAATGCTCAACCACAAATCTCACATAACAATGATACTCATGTTCTTTTCTAACTCAAGTTCTTTCACAACCAATGGGCTTCAACAACTATGCTTATACAAACAAAGTTTAAACACAACTCTCAACTTAGAAAACCTTGAAGCATTCAATCAACCACTTTCGAAAAGGAAACCACAAACAATCCTTTTCCCTCCAATGATATTTCAGAAATCAACCACCATAAACAATCAATAGGAGAATGTGCCCATACCTTTTATGAAGATGAAAAAACCTCTTTGTAAATCTGCCACAATCACAAAATTCTTTTGCCAATCTTCACAAGGGTTAGTAGATCACAAAATAATCAACATTACTCCACTTTTCAATAATCATCACCAAGGCCTTTAATTGCACAACTTCCTTATCTCTCCTAAAACCACTTGTACCATAAAATAAAATAAATCAAAACATTGCATAACCTTTTCACTCCCAAAACCACTTATACCATAAAATAAAATAAATCACAATATTGCATACCTTGTCACCTCATGAAAGAATTAATCCTCTTGAAAAAGAACAAGGCAAACTTCACTTTTGGAACCCCTTTGCAAAATCAGAAATATCTCTTTACACACACCTTATTTCTCCTTCTAAATAAGTTAGTCAAATAGCCCTCGAAATAAGCTTTCCGACGATATATAATATGCCCCCTTTCCAAAATAAATTGAAACCTTTACATATATATATATATGCCAACCTCCATTAATTGCACATAGGTCGGCCCTCCATTAATTTAAACTTAAACTTTAAACTTTAATATCTTCATCACCGGAGGTCCTTTTTCGATGAAACAAAATTCCACCTTGGATTTTAAGAAAAGCCCTTTCCACATAAGCCCACCATGGTTTTAAATAAAACCTTTTATTTTGCCTGCCTTGGTTTTCATAAAAACCCTGTATATATCCATGCTCTCCAAAATATCATAGATGATTATCTATGAAATGCTTTTGCCACCAAAACTCAATGTGACATCAATGATCCATGTGACATCAATGACAACATAAAATACCTCAAATTAACTCAAATTTCCAACAATCTCCCCCTTTGTCATTGATGGCAACACCTCTAATGCAAACACCACAATCACTACAAAAACCATCTCTGAGAATCAAAGCTGCTCCCCCTGACTCAATACTCTCTATGGAGGCTGCTCCCCCTAACTCAATACTCTCTTTGGAGGCTGCTCCCCCTAACTCAATGCTCTCTTTGGAGGCTACTCCCCCTAACTCAAATCTCTCCCCCTTACTCAAATATCTCCCCCTTTGACATCAATGGCAAAAGGGACACCTATGGGGCTAAAATATATGACTCTTAAGCTTAGCCCCCTCACCCCCTTCTCTTTTGAGGTGATTAATTTTGGGGTGGGAGTACTTTTACTCCCATATCACATTGATTCTTTCCTCTATCAACTTCCTTCCATGTTTTTCTGATATCCTTCTCTTGATGAATTACTTGATCTTCTTGTCTAGAACCTATTTGACCTTCTTGCCTTGAACCTATTTGGAATTGAGTCCTACACCATCTTGCAATATGCCCAAAGTTATTGCAATTAAAACACTTGATATTGTAGCCTTTGGTTGGTGCCCATGTCCTAAAATTCTTTCTTAAAATAATTTCCATATCCATTCCTTTCCTGAACCCTGTATTGTGAAGCTCTATTTTCATGACCATTATAACCATGACTTCTAAAATGTGTAGCTCTAAAACCAAAACCATGTTGCTCATTTCCTTTGCACTGAAAAGCTCTATGACCAATCCTGTTGCATGAGAAGCAATGTCCCTGAAAACCATACCTTCTTCCCTTGAAGTTTCTTCTAGAAAAATCAAACTTCTTTGATCCATGGATCCTGCAATGTATAGCCCTGTGTCCAAATCCATTACAAGAAAAACAATATCCTTGAAAAGCCCTTTGTTCATGCCTTGGTTCCTCATACCTTTCTTGACCATTATCCTTATGATCATCTTCAACTTGTGCATTGCATTCTTGAACCTTCTTTGTAGCATCTAAAACCTCTTCCTTAGTTTCTTCCTTGCCTTTCTCTTCAAGAATTTCTTTTCCCTTTGAGCTTGATTCACCTATCTCAAAACAAGAACCAAACTGAATATTTGGAGCCATAGGAACTTTGGAACTTTCCTCACAAATCTTAGGTGCTTCCTTGCTTTCATATTTTAGAACTTCCTTTCCTTTTGAGTGTGACTTTTCTTGGAAGTAAGATACAACCTTAAAATAAGTTTCCACTCCTTTTTGAATATTTTCATCTAATGTATCATGTCTTGTCATGGTTACCCTTAGTTCTTCATTCATCCTTTCTTCTATCCTTTTTGCATTTTGAAGCTCTTCTCTGAGATTACTGATTGTTTGAAGTAGTTCTTCTCTAATTTTGACATCTGTTCGAATCTTGTTTTCAAGATTCTTGTATTCTTATTTTAGCCTTTTGATTTCTGATTTTTGTTTACTTGGCTCATCCTCTTCCTTTTCTATTACCAAAAATGAGACTTCTTTATTTTCACTACTACTAGAATTATCACTAGAACTACTGCTTTCTTTTTCAAATACACTTTCCTTGTTGTAATTGTTGTAGTATGTGCAATCATCATCTATATGCCCAAATTCTCCACATATGAAGCATTTTAGTATCCTTAGACCTTTCTTGTACCTATCTGCTTGCTCAATGGCTATGGCAAGCTCTTCATGTCTTTCTTCAATAGGCACATCCTCTTCTTTAACTTCAATACCTAGGAATAGGTGTTCTTGCTTTTCTTCACTTATTCCAAAGAATGTACATTCTTCTTCATCTAACTGATATTTATCACTGTAATCTGAACTATCACTTGCTTCTACAATGTAGTAAGATTTCTTTGCCTTACAAAAAATTTTCTTCTTCTCATACCTATTTTGCTTGAATCTGTCATCTTTGTCATGCTTATGCTTTCCATCTTCTTTTCTTCTTTGACCCTATTTTTCATCATCACTGATTTCTTCATGTGGACACTTGTATGCATAGTGACCAAGATCACCACACTTGTAGCACCTGACTTTCCTTATATCTCTGAAATTCCTTGAGTCCTTATTCCTTTTGATGAAGTTAGCTTCCTCATCATTTTCTAAAACTCTATCTATTTCTGAAACTTTTCCTTTCTCTTTTTTTGAAGCCTTGAATGCAATCTCTTTTATTGGAGCTTGATGCTTACTTACCCTCATCTCATAAGCTGTGAGAGTACCTTGCAATTCTTCCATTGTTAACTTGTTGATATCCATTGTCTCTTCTATTGCTGAAACCTTAGCATCATATTTCATGGGAAGTGATCTCAAAACCTTTTGAGTAACTTCTGATTCTTTCATCTCAAAACCTAGGCCTCTCATGGTGTTAGTAATCTCATCAACTCGAAGTAAGAACTTTGCAATATCTTCAGAATCTTCCATTTTCAATTCCTCAAATATTTTTCTATGAGTTTGTAGTTTTGCCAACTTTACCTTGGAATCTCCTTCATAAGTATTCCTCAACTTGGTCCACATCTCATTAGCTGAAGTACATACCATGACCTTTGCAAAATTTATCTCATGTAGCCCACTCAAAATATAATTCATTGCTCTTGCATTGATCTCAACCAATTTCTTGGTAGTCTTATCTTCCTCGGGATCACCTTCAACCTTATACTCTTTTTCAACCATCTGCCATACCTCATATCCTTGTGATATCAAGTAGTTCTTCATTCTCATGCTCTAGAAAGCATAATTGTTACCATCAAACAATGGAGCCTTATTTGAAGATAATCCTTTCTATGAAGCCATACTGTGTTCTTTGTAGAATCTGCCCTCAAGTTGTTAGCCTTTTCGAAGGAACCCGCTCTGATACCAATTGAAGAACACAAGCTTATACTGAGAGGGGGGTGAACAGTATAAGACCACTTTTTACTTTTTCTTCCAATTCAATATTATGTTGTGTAAAGATAGCAATATCAATAGCAGTAATCAAAGCAATGCACAAAAACCATACACAATAGAGACACCATAATTTACGTGGTTCACCCAATGTGGGCTACTCCACGGAGAAAATATTTTACTAAAACTTTCTCAATCAATCTCTTTGGGAATCACTCCCAATTACAATGTTTATGGATCTCTATCCAAAGGAGATGTTGATCCCCTAATCTCAAGTTCATGGATCTCTTCCATAAGAGAACTCTTTCCCCTTCTACTCTGGCTATGTGATCTTCTAGAAGACTCTGTCTCTCTACTGCACTAACTGGTGGACCTCTCTCCACTTGAAGACTCCTCACTCAGATCTATCTTCAACTATGCTGGCTGTTGGATCTCTATCCACTGAGACTCTATCCTCTGTACTCTATCACCTCCAAAGCTCTATCAATAGGCTCACTAAGAACCTGCTCAATAGGCTCACACAGAACTTGCTTAACAAGCTCACATAGAACTTGTCAAATTGCTAACAAGCTCACAAAGAACTTGCCCAAATATGCTCTAGCAAGCTCACCAAGAACTTGCCCAAATCTGCTCTAGCAAGCTCACCAAGAACTTGCCCAAATATGCTCTAGCAAGCTCACCAAGAACTTGCCCAAATATGCTCTAGCAAGCTCACCAAGAACTTGCCCAAATATGCTCTAGCAAGCTCACCAAGAACTTGCCCAAATCTGATCCACAAATCTATCCACAAATCTATCCACAAATTTATCCCAAAACTATCCTCAAATCTATCCCAAAGGCCTTCTCAAAGGCTCAATCAATCATGCTCAAGTAGTACTCAAAATGAACTCAACAATGAATGGCAATCTCAACTCAAATTAACTTCATAGAAGCATAAAGAGAATTGTTAGAGACTCAATATGTTCTAATCTCACTCTCAACCCAAATCAATCTCAAATCAACTCATAGAAGCATAAAAAATTAACTCAATTCATAAACATAAAGAGAATTTTTAGAGACTCAATATGTTCTAATCTCAATCTCAACTCAAATCAACCTCAAATCAATTCAAGTCAACCTCAACTCAACTCAAGTCTTATAGAACCATAAAGAGAATTGTTAGAGACTCAATATGTTCTAATATTAATCTCAACTCAACATAGAATGATGGAATAGTTTGTTTCATAGAACTTGAACAATCACTTCACACATCACTTGACTAGGCTCAATCAACTCAACTCAACCAATCATCACAAGGGACAACTCTCTCTCACACAACCCTAGTCCAAGTATGTATCAACCAACTCAAATGTTTCCAACAATGCTCAACCACAAATCTCACATAACAATGATACTCATGTTCTTTTCTAACTCAAGTTCTTTCACAACCAATGGGCTTCAACAACTATGCTTATAAAACAAGGTTTAAACACAACTCTCAACTTAGAAAACCTTGAAGCATTCAATCAACCACTTTCGAAAAGGAAACCACAAACAATCCTTTTCCCTCCAATGATATTTCAGAAATCAACCACCATAAACAATCAATAGGAGAATGTGCCCATACCTTTTATGAAGATGAAAAAACCTCTTTGTAAATCTGCCACAATCACAAAATTCTTTTGCCAATCTTCACAAGGGTTAGTAGATCACAAAATAATCAACATTACTCCACTTTTCAATAATCATCACCAAGGCCTTTAATTGCACAACTTCCTTATCTCTCCTAAAACCACTTGTACCATAAAATAAAATAAATCAAAACATTGCATAACCTTTTCACTCCCAAAACCACTTATACCATAAAATAAAATAAATCACAATATTGCATACCTTGTCACCTCATGAAAGAATTAATCCTCTTGAAAAAGAACAAGGCAAACTTCACTTTTGGAACCCCTTTGCAAAATCAGAAATATCTCTTTACACACACCTTATTTCTCCTTCTAAATAAGTTAGTCAAATAGCCCTCGAAATAAGCTTTCCGATGATATATAATATGCCCCCTTTCCAAAATAAATTGAAACCTTTACATATATATATATGCCAACCTCCATTAATTGCACATAGGTCGGCCCTCCATTAATTTAAACTTAAACTTTAAACTTTAATATCTTCATCACCGGAGGTCCTTTTTCGATGAAACAAAATTCCACCTTGGCTTTTAAGAAAATCCCTTTCCACATAAGCCCACCATGGTTTTAAATAAAACCTTTTATTTTGCCTGCCTTGGTTTTCATAAAAACCCTGTATATATCCATGCTCTCCAAAATATCATAGATGATTATCTATGAAGTGCTTTTGCCACCAAAACCAATGTGACATCAATGATCCATGTGACATCAATGACAACATAAAATACCTCAAATTAACTCAAATTTCCAACAAGTATCATAGAGGCAAGTAGTTCACTCAATAGTATGCATGGAATCCTCCTTGAGTAGTGACCTAAAATATTGGTCTGAGCACTATCAATTATCATTGTGGTATAACACAGGGCTATGGACAGTGAATACACCTTGGCCTAGAGTACATTATTTTTGTTGAATGTTTAACCTTAATGCCAATAAATCTACCATGAAAATTGAGCATACTGAAGAGACTACACTATCACTTAATTGACTAAACTAAAATAGACAAAAATAAATTATGTAGAAAATAATAGTCAAGCAGGGTTATCAGTAATAGTCACGTATCATTTTCATTTAGGATCATAGTTAGTAACCATCAAGATAGAGTCTAACTATGTAGTTGTTAGTTACATTTGAGAATCATAAAAATCTAGGTAATTGTCAATAATAGAGTCTACCAATATAGTCATGAAAAATAGTGAGTTTAAGATTAGCTAGAATAGTTGTCAATAATGGACGCTATAGGGCCTGTTGAGGGGTTTTCAAAGAAAAGTCAAATTTTTGAGTGAACCAAGACTCCAGGAGAAAATAGATGATACTTGACTAGAAAAAAAATATAGGATGCCAAAAAACATTCTAATTGTTTTTTTGAGTTGAATATATTGATATATAGCACCTAAATGCCTTTTTTGGATCATTGCTAAAAAATAGTAATTTTCAAAATAGTATTCCTATTTTTAATAAGTATCCTTAGAAGGTCAAAAAACATAGAGTATGGCCATAGGAACTAGGTACAATAAAATGCACAAGAAATGGATCAAAAAATTATTGCTCAAGTAACTTCATGGGGGAGCATTTGGGAGGTCAGTTAAGGGATGGTTTAAATCAATTAAGGGATGAACTCAAATATTTACATGACTCCTTGGTCTATGTGATAAGGGAACAAAAGGACATGAAGGAGGAATTAAATGAAAAATTTACATACTTGGAAGGTAGTTTAACTACTAACATCCACATCAAGTGGCATTAGCTCAACTGATTAGACCCCTTAATATTTAAAGAGGAGACCAATGTTTAAATATTGCCAAGCGATATATAGATAATATCCAAATTTTATCGTGATACCACTATGTGGTGATGATGTAACATGGATGGGGCCCAATTCAATACCATATAAGCAATTGAAAAAAAACTAGTAACACCCACACATATGGTTAATTTTGTTCTTATGACCATAAGGGCAAAGGACATAATAATCAGGAGTGGAAAGCCCACAATAATAATGGATTTAAACTACCTAGATTACACTTTTCAAAATTTTATGGAAAGGATCTATAGGGATTATTGTGTCAAGAAGAATAATATTTTATTCTTCATAATGTTCCTCAATATATGCATCTCATAATTGCCTCATTAAATCTTGAATTAGATGCTCTGTAATGGTTTTAGTGCCTCATAAAAGCAAACACCGATCTTACTTGGCTTGAATTTTAACAACTACTCACTTGATTTGGTCCTAGTGAGTACAAATATTTTATAGGAGCCCTTTCTAAACTCAAACAAACTTTAACTATTTAATACTATCAAGCTTAATTTGAAAATTTGGCCAATCATACCAGTGGCTTTAGTCTCAAATTCTTCCATAGTTGTTTTGTTGGTGGTTTAAAAGATGATATTAAATATGAAGTTAAAATGTTAAGGCCACAAAAAATATAGTAGAAAATAGCATTATCTATATTGGTAGAAGAAAAACTTAAGGTTTAAGGATGCACCTCCAAATTCTCTCCATCCTAAATACCTTCTTTGTCCAACCCCACATCCAATCCTCTCAAAAAACCTCCTACCATAAAAAATCTAACATGAGAAGATATGGATTCTAGAAGAGCCCAAGGGATATGTTATAACTATGATGAGAAGTACTTCCATAGACATAAATTTTTGCACTAAAAATTGTATTTTCTTGATATGGATGAGATAAAAACCATAAAATATTTGGAGTTGGACGAGGATCATCAGGAAGAGGAACACACAAAACTACCAAAAGCCCTAGAAGAATCCCAACCAAAATTTTTGATGTATGCCTTAGTAGGCATATCAACTCCCCAAATGATGAAAGTTATAGAACACTTCAAAGGACAATGAGTGATAATTATTATTGAATCTAGGAGCACACATAAATTTATTGACCCAAGGGTGGAAAAATAGGGAAATTGTTATATTAATACTTGTAACTTATTTGAAGTGATGATTTCCAGTGGAGAAACTTTACCTTGTAAAGTGTAGAAATATCAAGATGCAAATAGGGGAATGTAATATTAAAGTAGATATGTTTATCTTACCATTAGGTGAATGTGATGTTGTTTTGGGAGCATAGTGGTTGAGGATTATGGGCCCAATATTATAGGATTTTTTTGAGCTATGGTTGAAATTTAGGCAACAGGTAATCGATTACACCTTATGAGGCATGAAGGTTAGGTCTACTAAACTTATTTTATCCCATAATATGGAGAAACTATTGAAAAATTTGTCCCATGGAGTTGTGGCCATGCTATTTGTTATATAAACTCCAAATGACGGGGACAAGGACCATCAAGATGAATTATAACTTTTATTGTAAAAACATACCATAATATTTGAGTAACCCAAATGACTACCCCCTAATCATACTCATAATCATTTTATTCAACTTACTCCATGATTATTCCTCCAAATGTATACCCTTACAAGTATCCCTATGTCCAAAAATTAGAAATCAAGAAAATGGTGTATGAACTTCATGTTGTGGGGGTTATTCATCCTAGATTCCATATTCTTCTCTAGTGTTGTTGGTATAGAAAAAGGATAGGTCTTGACATGTGTGTGTGGATTTTATATAACTTAATAAAATCGCTATTAAAGATAAATTTCTCATTCTAGTAATTGATGAGTTGTTATATGAGTTGCATGATGCCTAGTATTTATCAAAATTGGATTTGTGGTTTGGATAACATCAGATTTTGAATCAAGGATGAAGACATACCTAAAAATACTTTTAGGACTCATGAATGGTACTATTAATTCTACTTTCTTGGTTATATCATGAACAAGTTGTCATTCCCCAAACATCACAAATGCAAGAAATCAGATTGCAAGAAATGCATGCTTCATTGATGATTGGACATTCTAGGTTTCTAAAAAACTATGAAAGGACTAAGCATACTTTATTTTGAAAGGAAATGAAAATGGATATTCAAAATTTTATGGTAGAATGTGACAAGTGCCAATAAATGAAGGGTGAAACTATATGTTACCTTGGAACCCTTCAACCTTTTCCAATTCTAGAACAAGTGTGGGTAAATATTTCTATGGATTTCATTGAAGGGTTACCCAAATTGGGAGGAAAATTAGTTTTTTTTGGTGGTAGTGGATTGTCTCATAAAGTATGATCATTTATGTTCCTTATCCCATTCCTACATAGTCTTCATAATTTCCAAAATATTTTTAGACTCCATATTTCACATTCATGGAATTCCCAAATCTATTGTTGCAGATAGGGACCATACTTTTACTAGTCACTTTTGGTAGGAATTATTTAAGTTGCAAGGTACTTAGCTCAAAATCAGTTTGGTCTATCACCCTCAAATTTATGGCCAAACTAAAATTATTAACAAGTTCTTGAAAACATACCTTTGTTGCTTTGCATCAAATTTTCTACACAATGGGCTAAATGTCTCCCTCTAATCGAATGGTGGTATATTACTTCATATCATACTACTACCAATGTTACCCCATTTGAAGCAGTATATGATCTTCCTCCATAAACACCCTGCTCCTACATTCTAGGAAGCTCCAATTTTCAAGTTGATTCCACTCTCAGACAACACTTCCATCCTTCAACAACTTAAGCTAAATCTTGATTTGGCCCAAAATCGTATGCATCAACAAGTTGATCAATACCATTTTGAGTGTAGCTTTGAAGTGGGGGATATGGTTTTTCTCTGTCTATATCCCTACAAACAATCATATTTTTATATTCAAGGATGTCAAAAAATTATAGCCAAATCCTATGGTCCCTACCAAGTGTTACAATGGATTGGTTTAGTAATCTATAAATTGGCCCATCTAACCGCTTATAGGATCCATACAATCTTTCATGTTTCCTTATTAAAGAAGATTATTGGCAACAAGGTATAGGTATAATCCACATTACTAGATTTGGATGAAGAAGTATCCATTATTCTTGTTCAATGGTGAGGATTACAACTTGAAAATACCACATGGGAGTCCCTCCAGCAGCTCCAAAAATAGTTTCCTCATTTTCAATTTTGAGGACAAATATTTTTTAAGGGGAAGGGTATCTTAGGATCCCATTCTAAAAAAATTATGTAATAACCCCCTTTATAAAATGGTAATTCTATTCTAATGATGTTATGTATTTTTTTGTAATATTTTATGGTACTAGAGGTGCATAGATAAGTGGTGTCATTTAATGTAACTATTTTATTTGGTAGATGATTCTAGCTTGGGTGGAATTCTACATGTAAGCCAACCCTTAAGAATTTGGTTTGGGATTATTAAGAGTACTTAAAAATTTAGGGGACATATAAGGATGTATATTTTTGCATTTTGAATCAAAGTTCTGTTAGGATGTTGCCCCCTCGAAGAGGCCAACAAAACTACATTGTGATTTGTGAGATTAATATATATTTTTGCATTTTAATTTTGTATAGCAATATTTTATTCTTTCATGAATTACTACTTTTATAGAAATATTTATGTGGATATGTTTATTTTAACTAGAAGGTTCCTAACATAATGAGTCAAAATTTTATCAACTGATGGATCTAATTACCAAGAAATTGCATATAAGCATAGATGTGGTGTTTGCTAAAAAAATTTAAATAAGTAAATAACAAAGGATTCTAAGAAGTATGAGAATGTCCCATATCTAGTTATGACCATAAATTATGATATAGAGTTCGATGAACAAGAGGTTATTGTACCTATAGCTCCATCATAATGGGAAAATACTCAAAAATGACTTACTAATACCATCAAAGATGCTAAATTTGATGCAACTCCTAATGTCACTTCTAAACAACCATAAAATAATAGTAGTATACACTAAGAAGTAAGTTTGGGCTCGATGAATTTAGTGATGAATAATTCAAAATCAAAAGCAATAAAGAAAGTATATTTGCCATAGCGAAAGGTAGTTATGAATGCAAAGTATTCTTTAATGAATAATAAAACATGAGAACTTATCAACTACCAAAAGGAAATAATCCCATAGGTCACAAGTGGATCTTCAAAATTAAATACATAGAAGATGGATCAATCAACAAGTATAAGGTATGGCTCATTGAAAATGGCTATGCATAAAATAAAGGAATAAATTATGAAGGTACATTTCCTTTCAAAAAAATATTAAAATTATCCATGTAATATGTGCACTAGAATCATAGTTTAGTTGGGAAATTTGGTAGATGGATGCCAATAGTATCTTCTTTAATGGTGATCTCAAATAAGAGGTGTACATGACACACCCTAAAGTATTTTTTTCAATGGAAAATATCAAAATATCTATAATTTTTTTTTTGAAAAATTTGAAAAAACTTGTATTAAAACAAAGATCAATTACAATTTGGGAAGAGACACTTCCCTCAGAGACAACACATGCTTACAAGAGTAAAAGAAGATTTGCAATGGAGCCAAATCTCTTAAAACAATAACTAGCTAATGAAGGGATCGGTTTGGTATGTTGATGCAACTTGTCGTGAAATCACGACACACTATCCATCTTCTCCTTTGGTCACGAAAAAGCAACATGTCGCGCTATCGCGACACTTTTATCCTCTGGCCACAAAAAAAACATGTTGCGATATTGTGACATTTTTCACCATTGGCCGCGAAAAAGCAACATGTCGCGAAATCGCAACACTTTTCTCCTTTGGCCGCGAAAAAGCAACATGTCGCGAAATTGCGACACTTTTTCTCACTTGGCCGCGATGTTGCAACATGTCGCAAAATCGTGACATTTTCCTCCTTTGGCCACGACAAAGCAACTTGTCATGAAATCGCGACACATTCTCGCCACTGGCCGCAATGAAGAAACATGTCGCGAAATTGCGGCACTTTTCTCTCTTGGTCGCGAAGAAGCAACATGTCGCGATATCGCGACACAAAATATCTATAAATTAATCAAGATGTTCTAAGAATTGAAACGGGCTCCTAAAGCTTGTACATAATGATTAATGATAACCTATTATATCATGATTTTACCAAAAGCCCCTCTAATACAAATATTTATCTTAAGAAAGTTGGACATGAGATAGTGATACTTGTGGTGTATGTTGATGATTTGGTTATCACTAATAATTCTAATGATTTGGTGAATGGTGTGAATAATGACTTGAAAAAGTCATTTGACATGACATATCTAAGACTTTGGCATTATTATCTTGGCTTGGAGGTATGGAAAAGGAATAATCAAATTGTGGTCTCATAGATGAAGTATGCCAATACATTTCTTGATAAATATCATATGATAGACTATAAATCAAAGGCAGCACCAATGGATAAATATTTACAACTATCCTGATATGATAAATATTATAGGTATTTGGTACTATTTAGTGTTAGCTAGTTTGGAGTCTCATATACCTAAAAAATACCATGAAGAATTTGAAATAACACCCCTATTATTTTAAACCAAGAAGAAGTAAAATACAACCAATACAATTAAAAAATTTACAATTAAAGTATTTATAAAATTCCAATAATGGAGGGCTCCGACGGTGATGCAGAGGTAGGCAAGGACGAAGCCCATGAGGAACCAAAGGATTATAAGAAGCACTAGTAGTTGTGATAGGTATTGGATAAGTCATCCATCATGGAACACGATGGGATTGGGAAACTTGTCTCATCTCATGGTCTCCACCTCTAGTTTCATCAGCACTACTTTTTACGAAAGGGGTATAAACCCTAAGTGCAGTCAAGCGATGGAACAAAGTGATAAATTTGGATACAGTCTTCATAAAATGGATGCAAACCCTAGGTGCAGTCAACCATTGAAGGAAGAGGGTTGTTCATAGACCATCTCTTCAGTTTGTGAGAAAGCCTCTTTAATAAAAAAAAGTATCTCTCAGGGATATTTGGGTTCACGAATGGATGAACCCCTACCCTCTATCAAGATTTTGAAGGATGAATTTGGGTTGGATCTAATTGATCATGAAGCCCAAAAAATTATCTACAAACTTAAGGTCAAAATACCAGGTTTGGAGGAGATCAAAGGATACATTAAATATTGGTGGACCAGTACAAAATTCCAAGTAACTCTCCTACCCAAAAATTTCTTTTTCGTTTCCTTTTCTAATTTAGCAGATAAATATGAGGTAATAGATTATAGATATAATTATTTTTTTGGATAAATGGGTGTCTATATAAGACCTTGAACTCCTAGTTTCAATCCCTTTATAGAAGAATTTAATGGCTTCCCAGTCTAGGTGAATCTTTTTGCTCTCCTTGTGGAGTTTTGGGGAGAGAAGATATTCACCAAAATTGGTAATGCCATTGGTGCATTCCAGTATATGGATACCTAAACAGAGGAAAATTTGTCCAGTAAAATTAATATGAGTTAATAAATATTGGTTTTTTGGATGGATGTTTTAGTTCCTAGGCCTAAATACATTACTATCTACTCGAGCAAAGGGTAATGGATTTGAAATATTGAATATGAAAACTTCTCCCTAATATGTTATGGTTGTCAACAATATGACCACCTAAAGAAGAGATGCCCAAAAATTTTGTCATGCTTTGATTCCTCCTTGGTTGAGAAGTCCCTACATGTGAATGATTTAAAAACTTCAAATATCCAAGTTCAAAAGAAAGAAGCTCATCCTCCATATGCACCAATTGTCCAATAGGAATCGTGCGAGCAACAAAAGACTCAACCCCTAAAGGAGAATTTGAATTAGATCATTAATAAAATCCAAATGGTTATGAAAGATCATCCAGATGGTTCCATGGAAAATATTAGCACCATAGCTGGTATTCTTGAAGCTAATTATGAAACAATCGATGATGGTTAGTTTTAAAAAAAGGAAGATCCTACAAAATGTGTTACAACTAGATTTTACCTTAGGATATTGAAGTGCAAAAATGCATACTCAGACCTTACCAATCTATAGTAGGAAGAATCTCTACTATAGAATAAAACTAATCAAACTAATTTCCTCTTTGAAGGATGATTGTTATGTTTTTTTTCTTTCTATATGTTGGAGTTGTTTCATGTAAGGGTTGTTCTTATTTTTAATTCCTTAAAAAAAAATTGATTATGGAAACATAATAGTTTGAGGAATATGGAGAATATATTTGATAGAAAAGAAAATATAGGCATGTTTTAATTAAATTGTTAGGAATGTAATGATAGCAATGTATTGTTTTGTTTTTGTAATGGGAGTGGCCCCCAATAGAAGCCACACATAGCTTATTTTAAAAAATCCTAGCAATGCATACAACAAACAAATGCAGTCCCCTATTTTACAATAAAAATAGCAAAAAATATAGTCCCCTATTTCATAGTAGCAAAAGAAAAAAAAAACACTAACTAAAACCAACAACAACCAATATTAAGACATCCATGGCAATAATGTTTTTATAACAATTCTCATAAAACTTATATAAATGCTTCTCTTATCGATGAACTTAAAAAATGCAGCAATTCATCCAACTTATGTTTTTCAAACAATGGGAACTAAAATATAATATGGAAGGCTAAAATTCATTACACAATGTGAATATACCAGGCCTGATATTAGCTTTACTATGAGTTATATTTTAAGGTTTATACAAGAACCTAAGAAGAGTCATTGGAAGGCAGCAAAGAGGATCTTGCATTATGTCCATGGTATTATGGACTATGGCCTTTAGTATGATAAGAATGATAATTTTTTCTTACAAGGATACACAAACTTAGATTATGCCAGATTTATAGATGACAAGAAGTCATCATATGGATATGTGTTTTATCTATGATTTAGACCTGTCTCATGACATAGCATGAAAAAATAGTGATATATTCATCCATAGAGGTAGAGCATCATGCCACACAAGAAGATATGTGTGAAGCAATATGGTTATGTTGTATATTATGAAATATGGGTATTTCTAAAAATCAACTAACAATATTAAATTATGATAATTAGGTTTTTTTTTACTATTAGATAAAAGAAGGGGTTTTCAAATGGACCTCAAACCTTGAAACAAAGTAAAACTAAAAGATTTTAGGGCTTAAACCAAAAAATCAAACAAGAAGAATCCCAAACTAAAATAGAAAACTAAAACCTACACATCCAACCAAACCACCCACTGCCAAACTAGATTACTCAATCCTATAGGGGAGCAAAAGAAAGGATTGAAATCCAAAACAATCACGAAAGGGAGTCCAATAGCAAGAAAGCGCATTACACCTTCGAAGGAGAATTTCCCAAGTCCCTCATCTCCTTGTTGGAGGTATTAGGATCATCACATTTCTACTGAGTCATACCATGAATCTCCTTAATAAAAGATATAGCAACCTAGACATACCCCAATAGAGCCTGGTGCTTTTGATCTAGCTTGCTAAGGAAAGGCATTATGATAGGAGATTTAGATCCTAAAAAAAGGATGTCTCCTTGTATTCAATCGAATATTATTAAATTTTAGTTTTTTCTTCATAGGGGGAGGCTCTTTGGAATTTGATAGCTCCACTGAAGTAAGGGAGTTTTCAATCTTCACAAACTTTGAGGAGAGATGTTCTGAATGGTGTGCATGAACACTCTTGATACCACTAGGTGACACTGCCATGCCACTCATGATCTTGGAATTCCCTCTAGAAGAAGTAAAGGACTCTTGATTTCTTTAGACTCAGAATTAGAGGAGTTATTGGAGGGCCCAAAGGAAATTGGTGATGAGTCGAACATTGGAGACATATTCTAGAACTCAATCTTTGACAATGCATCCTCCATTGCAACACCTTTAATCTTGCCCATATGCTCAAAAATTAGAAGGATTAGGCCTTGATGGATAGGATTTGATCCTTTCCCTCCCCTCACATCCTTTAGAGATTTATTTAGGGAATGATAGAGAAAATATGGAATATTCATATGTTTTTTCCTTCTTAGCTAATTTAGGAACATCATGTGGTAACTACGCAGCACTTATTTGTTCATATCCAAAGTGATAAAATCTATAATTATAGTAATGAATCTATTCCATGGGGCTTTGAGAGTCTTAGTGTCATATCCATTCTGCAACTTTGGTAAGTATTTGTCAACATAAATATATAAATTTAATTCCTTCATAAGGGAATGCTTATTTCTATTAGGGCAACCTCTATCGATTGGTAGACCAATCACCTCTCCTACTAAGGCCACTGATATTTGGAATTCAATCCCACTAGATTGAACCCAAACCTTTCTCCATGAGTGACCCAACATCTTAGAAATACCTTCGTGATGTCCATGAAAGGATTGAAGATAGTCCACAAGGCCATATTTGTGCAAAATATTTTTTACCCCATCATCTGCCTCCAAGGAATTTGACTCCAACAAAAGTTTCAAGCCTTTTTGGGAGGAACGCTAGCCCATATTATTTAACCAGACACAAAGAGAATTCTTCATCCCTACACCACCCCACACTAAGAAAAAAAGCCTTTACTATATTTATCAAGCAAATGATTTCATTCAAGCTGTGGAGGTTTCAATGGGAATGTCATTTACAAAGGCAATCAAGGTATTTTGAAATTGGTCAAGAATATAGTTTTTTTATTTTATTCAAGAACAAGTTTAGACTAACCAAATTTAGCTCTAATACATTCCTATTGAAGAATATCTTGTAAATACTTTTACAAAGGCACTTGCACATGTCAAATTTGAATTATTTTACAATTTTATTTGTATATCAAATAATGTTATAAGGGGGAATGTTAGGAAATTATGACATATATTTTTGTTTTTTTTAAACTGCAAGACTAAATTTGTGTAGTAGTTAGGAGGTTGGAACTAATAGCTTATATTTAACTATTTTTATAACCATTCGGTATGGTTATAAAATCCTTGCATGTATTTAAATATTGTAAACCAAATCATTGAAATTTGTTTTAATAATTTCCACCAAAAATCACATGTAAAATTCAAAATATATGTAAAAATAGATTTTAACAAAAATAGTCAAAATTTCAATGTGGAAATAAAGTTCTTGGACCCATTAGGCAAGCTTAAAACTATTGAATTATGAAAAAGTCTAACTTACAATTCACCCACAATTCCATTTCAACATTTGGAAAATGGGAGATTGTGCCTTCTTTAACCTTTGAATTTAGGCTAGCCCCCCACTATCCTTACTAAATTAATATAATATAAATATACAAAGTAAATGCAAAAAATAAATGGATAAAAGTAAATTGAAGGTTAGATTCAGAGAGATTAAAAAAAATTGTATGAAAGCAAATATAGTCATGGTCCTGACAAGAAGAGTGTATGATCAATCAACATGACAAAATTGAATAACAACAATGTATCCCCATGTGTAAGAAATGGAAATAACAATAAATTATAAGAGTAAAAAAGGATAATGTCATAGTTATTACACGTTTCACAATCCAAAATACCAATGCCACAATTGGAAAGCAAAAAGTATTTCACAATATTTTATCATTTTGTAAAGAAGATTAATTACAATGTGGGACTCATAAACTGTAGATATGATTCTCTCAAGGCCCAAATATATTTACCATGGATCCCATGGCTCCTATTTACAAAATAAATTCACCATTGAGTTACCTTAGGTGAGATATTCTTACTCCTAGTAAAATTAATAATTTGGAGGTATCTTTATTAAAATTATCCACCTCAAAATATTGCATACCTCTAATTACTTCACTAAATGGATTTGTGTCATGAACCGTTACCCTCCTTCCCTATTTAAAGGATATTAATTAATCTCGGGGGATAAATTAATGATTGATATAATGGTATAGACCCTAAATAATTCTACAAAAAACTCTAATAAAAGAATTTGATGTAGGTTGGAAAAATATTAATTATATTTTAGAGAAGATAATTAATTATAAATTAATTAGGAGGTCTTGTGAAAGATAAATTTGAGGAATTATCTTTTACAAAATTATAACAATACAGTAAATTATGTGAAAAAAATCTAGTGGACCCAATTTAGATGGGACTTAAAAGGACTAAGGGATTTTTAAATATTATATGAACTATCCTATCCATGGGGAAATACCCATATGGCTTCCCTATATTGGTGGAAATTAAAAGGGAGATCCTTTACCTTATCAATAATAGTTCTAACTTTGTTCCCATTCTATGCTTTAATAGTATTAGTTTTATACTTGTCCCCATGGGAAAAGATACAAAACAAAAATAAGGACACTCACCTTACCTCTAGTGGACCCTTCTTCTCCTATACAATACATGATGAGTCATAATGGGTCCAAGGAATATTTTTAATATTATTATAATGTGGCTACTATTTGACCCATGAGTGGAGAATTGTCCTATAAATAGAGGACATTTGGTGAAGAAAGGGATCATCTAGGAAATCCTGATGGTCTAGGGAGTATGCTCTCCACCTTAGGTGGATCAAAAACCAGAAGGCTTGAAATATTTTTCTAGATATAGTAAGGAATTGGTTTCGAGGTATTGGAAGGAGTGATCAAGGAGGAAGGACAAAAGGAGTTATTTGGAGGTAAGTCCAAAGGAAAGTGGAGCCAGAGAATTAGGTTGAATCTCTCCTTCCTTCACTATGCTTTATTGTTGACATAAATTAGATTAGCATAAGATCTTTTATGATGGAAGTTAAACCTATCCTTGATATTTTGAAATACAAAACTCATTAGTTTTTCTTTGTAGTATGAGACTATCAAGAATATTATTTAATCTTAAGTAGGGTGTTTCAATACAATAATATTATTTATACATATATATATATATATATATATATATATATATAGATGGTGTAGAGTTTCTACGGGAGTGGATCCCATAACCTCGTGTGGAAACGCTGCTAGTAAGGAGCGAGTGTCCGATCGCTCTATAGGACCCGACAAAAATAAAAAGGGACAATAGTATTATTGAGTCCTTATCAAGAGGACTTAGGTTATAAAATAACAACATAATTAAAATGTTAATGTCACCTATGTAACTCGACCTCACAGTAATTGCAGTCCCATTGTCAAACATTAATTTCCTACTCGGATTGTTTTGATGTCTTGCTTTCAATGCCTACACCAGTCCTTATGACAGAGTAGTAAAACTTGAATCACTTACCTATGTTTTGCAAGTTGCTTGATTCCTATAGAGATGGACCTATTTCAATCAAATTTGATATTTAGGTAATCCTTCCCTGCTTAACCCGACTTTGTGGATGTCGATTATCTTCTCCTTCGGCAGGCTTAGATCAAAATAAAGAAGGGGGTTTACATCTCTCATCCCACTCATATCCTAATATGACTAGGGGTACTACGGAAACCCTGAATCTATCGATGTCTCAGGTCACTAAAATATACTTAGATGAATAAGATCCCTTAGTCACTATGACTGCATCTAGAATAGACAATCTAATCCTTTGAGCATACACTCCTTTAAGATCACATACACGAAGTTAACAAGTGTTATGGAATCCATCAATGGATCTTGGGGGTTTTATGTCCTAACCATTTTGTTAATGAAGGATTTTGTGAAACGCTTCGCTTCACCAAATTATTGTCATAGAGGAAGTAAGAAAATCCCTTTCAAAAGCATCACTTGCTAAGTTGTCAAATATATTAGAAGAGGCCATTGTCCAAAGTTTAACCAACACTTCTTAGATATATAATCAAAAGTAATAAAATATCTGCAATGCTTTTCTTGGGTAACTTTATAGCAGCACACCAGAACGTAGTCATGTTATCTATACTTCAACAAGCTTCAAATTGAGTAAAATCTATTCTCCTTAATCTGTCAAGTTTTCTTGGATGCAAATAATTTGACATTTGAACACTCAACTGGGCTACCAAAACCATGGCTTGCCTTAAAATTATAAATGATTTTATATTTCCCACCCAAATTGCCTTCAAATTATAAATGATTTTATTTTTCCTTCCCAAATCGCCTCATATAATACCTATATATATACTGTAATGGGTACCGATAAACATACATCAAAAATACTCTAAATCAAAAATAGCTCTGAAAAAATGAAAAACTTGATAAGGTTATAGAGGAGTGTTTATCGAAATAAGCTGATCAGTTGTAGAGGAGTGTCGATCGATGCAAGATGATCAATATAAGCTGATCAGTTGTAGATTCATGTCTGTCGACATAAGATGATCAATTGTAGAGGTGTGTTTGTCAGTTGTAGAGGTGTATATCAGCATCAGCCTATCGATTGTAGGGATTATTGATCGACATTTATCTATCGGTTGCAGATGTATCAATCGGTATTAGTTAGTTGGTTGCAGAACCATGTCGATTGGCATTATTGGATCATTTGTAGAAGTGTCAATTGAAATTCATCTATCAGCTACAAGGACTATCAATTGTCATACCTATAACTGATCGACATTTATACAACCAATCGTCATACCTACAATCGATCGGCATGCCTGTAGCCGATCATCATGCTTGCAATCGATCATCATGCATGCATTCAATCATCATACCTACAACCGATCGGTATTCCTACAACTTATCATCATACCTAAAATTGATCATCATACCTACAATTGATCATCATACCTACAGCCGATAGGTATTCCTATAGCCAATACAACCGATCGTCATGCCTGCAACTGATCAGTATTCTTGCAGTCGATCATCATGTCTACAATCGATCGTTATGCATGCAACTGATCGACATACTTGCAGTCGATTGAAATACCTACATCCGATCAGCATGCCTGTAGTCAATCATCATTCTTGCAGTCGATCGATATTCCTGTAGTCAATCGTCATGCCTACAGTCGATCAGCATTCTTGTAGCTGATCATCATGCTTGCAATCTATCGTCATGTTGGCCTAAATTATTTCATATCAACCTAAAGCTTTTAAGTATGCCGTACATTTTTTAGATTTTGTAAATTAATATTCATAGCCCCCAACATAGAAAAATTCACCACGGTTTGAAATATTTTGGAGATAAATTAATGAAATTTGCCATGATTTGAAAAATTTTGGAGACAAATAAATGCAATTCACCATGTATACTTCTATAAATTTTGCCAGGATTCCAAGACAATTCACCTTGATTTTATAAATATATTTTTGGGCTGACCCTTTATGCATAACCCTGATAGATGGTCTCCCCTTGGTATGATGAATACCTTAATATCATCGTGATGTCTTAGAAAAAGGATTAAAATAAATCCTTAATTACATCATGTATTTTATTAGGAATAGTAGCATTCCTGAATGTGTATACTAATTAAAAGGGAATCTATTGAAGCCCTTCTTTACTTGTAATTTTCCACATCTCAAAGTTTATAAATATGAGGAACGATCATATTTTGGAGGTTGGGTTTATTCCCCATGAGGGTTCCCAGGAAAATCAATGTGTCACTCTATTTGTGGTTTTCTATTTTATTATTTGTGAATGTTGCATTTAATTGCATAACACAAAATATGTATGAGAATGTGATGAAATGCTTTAAACAAAATGATAATGTTTACTTTCATGCACTTTTATTTGAGATGTAACCTAAAATATGATGATAGAATGTATGCTTAATCTTAATATGTTGTTTATGCTATGCATAGATGAAATGGATAAGATAATAAATCATAGTATGTATTTTACATACAAAATCTATAATTTCAGTGCCCATCCTAGGACATAGGATAGATAAGTGAGTCAAAATTGATTAGACATTTTTCGCAGGACTGCCCAAACTGCCGAACTCATTTCGGCCATATCTCACTCATTCGAACTCGGATTGAGCTAAAATTTTGAGGGTAGATGCCTAAAAAACCCTAGAACATCTCCACAAATTTTCATATCATTTGGAGCAACATAGATCCTAGCACATCCCTATGTGTGAACAAGATATTTTGCAAGCGGCTATGTGAGGGTTTCATCTGGGTTGAGTGCAAGCAGCTCTAGAGGTTGGTTTTTAGGGCCTTCGGGCCCTAGTGGCCAATATTTTTGTGGTTTATGCTCAATATTTTAGCAAGAAATGTTGTAGGGGATCCAATATGGGTTAGAAATTTATCTTTCAATAGATCATACTGTGAACTTGAGTGACAACGACTTCCAATTTGCTGCACAAAAGAAAAGTGAAAACCATACCTTTCCACGACGTCTAGGGCAAGGATTAAAGAGATCACAAAACAAGTTTCAAGTAGTTGATAAAAAAATGGCTCATATCTCAAGTGAATCTGGTGCTAAGGTGCACCCACAAAATAATTCTACTGTGGAAACCCCTATCAAGGGTAAGAATTTTGAAGACTCGGTCCCAAAAATGAATTTTAGGGATGCCCTTCATGGTGGACAGCCTCAGCCCAATGCTAATATCAATCTTAGGGCTTCCCATAAACCTCTAAGAATGCCTAAGATTGATCCCAGGAAAACGGAGTCAGGATGTCTTAAAGCAGCTGATGGAACTCCTATTGTTAAGCTTGATATGGGTAACATTCAGACTGGCATTGAAGATTTGGAAAAAAGAGGACTAATTTGTTGGTTCATGGGTTTTCATCCGAGTCTATCTACTTTCAAAGTCTGGGCTACAAAAAGCTGGAAAACTAAAGGTGAGTTACAAATATCTATTTATCCAAATGGTTATTTTCTTGTTTTATTTGCTAATAATGAAGATAGAGAGAAAACTTTTCAAGGGGGTCCTTGGTTTTTTGGAAGGGCAGGGCTTTTCATGAAGCCCTAGCATACTAAATTTAAATCCGAAGAAGAGATGCCTTCTATAGCTCCCATGTGGGTTAGACTCTTTGGCCTCCCTATTGAATTTTGGAATCCTACTATTTTTTCTTCAATTGGAAACTCTTTAGGAACTTTTATGATGATCGCTGATTGTACTCAAAATTTTGAACATATTATTTATGCTCGGATTTGTGTTTTAATGGATTTTGACAAACCCCTACCTAAAAAGATCACATTACAATTTGGGGAAGACACTTGGGAGCAAGTAGTGGACTATGAGAACATTCCTTTTCGTTGTAGAATTTGCCATGAATATGGTCATTTGGCCAGTGCTTGCCCAAATAAAATTCTTGATCAAAAGAAAGAAGATATAAACTCAGAGGGTTTCCAAATACCTAAGAAGAAGAACACTTAGAAAAAACCAGTTATGAAGGATCAATCAAAGTCATCTCGCTAATATGTTTGAAATCCTTTCCACAAATGATGTCCCAAGTGAGGAAGAGGAAATAATGGAAACTGAAATCTTAGAAACACAATTTAAATATGAAGGGAAGAACTCAGAGACAAACCAACAAATCAAAGGTTTTCAACAGAAAAAAGGAGAAAATTTACACAAGAAAAACAATATTTCAAATGTCAAAACTTCAAATAATGCAGGTCCCAATATAGACTTCGTTGAACCATCTAGTAAAATTTTGGTTGTGTACGAGCATTCTTCAAGGTTAGAAGCCATCTCAGATTCAATTGGAATAAGTCAAGAAATAGGGAAAAATAATTGAAGATGGATTCTAATCAAAAAGTAGGTCGCAAGACCAATCAATATCATATGGTAAAAGAAGGTGAAAATCTTGTAGAGGAAGGTAAGATTAATGCCCTTCCCAAATTTTTTAGCCCTGGTATTAATGAAGATCATCACTTGGAATATTAGAGGACTCAAAGGGAGTCTTTCAAAAAAAAATGAAATTAGAAGAATGATTCAGATAAATCATCCACATCTTGTTTTCCTTCAAGAAACAAAGATGTCAATGGAGGATATGGACTCAATTGCCAGTAAAATTTTGCCAGCTGGAAAAGTGGTTTCCCTTAGTTCCCAAGGGACTTCGGGTGGCATTGCTTGTCTTTGGGACCCAAAAGAGGTAGTTATTCACCATATGGTTGGCAGTTGGGGTTTGTTGGCTATAGCTATTCAAAGTAGACATTCCAACCAGATTATGCTCTGCATTATTGTTTATGCTCCGACTTCTTTGGAGGAAAAAAGAAGATAGTGGAAGGATATTACTCATATTATCTCTCATTTTCCTAAAGCTTGGATCTTGATCGGAGGAGATTTCAATACCATCCTCTCTCTGGATGAGAAAATGGGGGAAATAGAAATTTGGACAAAAGCACTCGACCTCATGAGCGAATATATTGCAAACCTCCATCTTGTGGATATCCAACCAGATAATGGCCTTATGACTTGGTCTAATAGAAGGCAAGGCTTAGCTTGTATAATGGAGAGATTGGATAGGTTTTTTTCTCTCTAAAAATTTCTTAATCCATGGTCACATTCCTAAAGTGAAGACTCTTAATAATGTTGGTTCGGATCATTGGCTAGTCATGGTGGAAATGTGGAAAACCAATGTGAGTTTCTCTCCTTTTCATTTTCAATTAATGTGGCTTAGAGACATTTCCTTCAGACCTCGTGTGCAACAATGGTGGAAGGAAGGTAAACCTAGGCATGGGACTAAGATGTTCTATTTTGCCAAAATACTAGAATACATTAAATCCAAAATCAAGACTTGGAACTGGAAAGAGTTTGGGGATGTTCAAAAAAAAACATGAAGTTATTGCTCATCTTGAAAATTTGAATAAGAAAATCCGTTTAGATGGCCTCACAGAGAAGAGAAGTGCAGATGAAATTAAACTCACAACTCGGTTAGAGGAATGGGAAAAAAGAGAAGAAATATTATGGAAGCAAAAATCTAGAATTCAATGGCTCAAAGAAGGAGATCGAAACACAAATTTCTTCCACAAATCTCTTCTAGCTCGAAGATCTCACAACTTTATTTCTTCCTTAAAATCAGATTCTGGAGATGTTGTTTATACTTGGGATGGCATGAACTCTATTGTTGTTGATTACTTTTCCAATATTTTTGTTGCTACTCCTCTTGACTCAGCTTCACAACAAAATGTTCTTCAAGCAATCCCTTCTCTTATCACTTCTGAGGAGAACTCTATTTTGATTGCTCCCATTACTATCAATGAGCTTCAACAAGTAGTTTTTAAAATGCAAAAAGGGAAAACCCCAAGTCCCGATGGTTTTCCCATTGAGTTCTACCAAGAGTTTTGGGATATCCTTCATGTTGATTTATTAGAGGTGGTGGAAGAAGCCAGGAAAGCCAAAGAAATTTTGAAGGTTATCAATAAAACTTATATTACTCTTGTTCCAAAAGCTCAAGAGGTTGATCATATCTCAACTTTTAGACCTATTGCTTTATGTAATGTTCTTCTCAAAATCATTACTAAAATCATGGAAGAAAGGTTGAAGCCTCTTTTGCATAAGATTATTTCCCCGAGCAAGGGGGTTATGTGGAAGGACGTCAAATAGTAGATGAGATAGTTCTTGCTCAAGAAGCCATCCATTCCATGGATATGCAAAATTCTCCTTCCATGTTCATTCGGTTAGACTTATCCAAAGCTTATGACAGAGTGGATTGGCACTTCCTTATCAAAGTTTTGAGGCAATTTGGTTTCTCTAAGGATTGGATGGATTGGATTATGGGATGTATCTCTTCAGTTTCCTACTTAGTTCTTATCAATGGCAGGCCTTCTCAATCTTTCCCAGCTTCTAGAGGTATTAGGCAAGGTGACCCGCTATCCCCTTATTTATTCATCATTCTTGTTGAATGCTTGGGTAGGACTATAACCAAAAAGAGGGAAAAAAAAACCCTTGAGGGAGTTACCATTGCTCATGGAGCTAGACCTATCTCTCATATTCAATTTGTGGATGACTCTACTCTTTTAGGTAAAGCTACAATTAAGGAAGCTTCTAATATTAAGCAAATCATTAGCTATTTTTCTAAGGCTATTGGGCAGTTGATCAATGAAGACAAATCTAAAGTTATTTTCTTTCACTGCTCTGCTAGACAAGAATCCATGGTCTTGGATAAATTAAGATATAAGAAGACCTCTCTTCCAATCACTTATTTAGGTATTCCCATAAATATTCAAAGGCAGAAAAATAAATATTGGAATTGGTTGTTGGACAAAGTCAAGAAGAAAATTGGAAAGTGGACCAACAAGTGGCTTTCTTCTGGGGGTAGAATCACCTTGGTAAAATCAGTCCTTCAAGCTATTCCTATTTATGTTTCTTCCATTTTGAATATCCCAAAGGTTGTTCTTCGAGAATTGGATCAAATCAATCATTGTTTCCTTTGGAGTGGTACTAAGGAGAAAAGAAAATGGGCCTTGGTGAAATGGGATACTTTATGTCTTCCTAAGAGTGAAGGGGGGTTAGGATTTCGGTATTCAATTAATAACAACAAAGCTTTAGCTGCTAAATTATATTGGAGGATGTTGCATAACCCCAATGCTCTTTGGGCCAATAATCTCCGTGCTAAATATGCTTGAGAACAAAAGTCCTGAAGACCTTGTTCGCTATCAACTTCCTACCAAAGGTTCTCCCATTTTAGCAGTTCTTAAGACTGGTGAGGATTTGATAAAGAAAAAATTATTTTGGATCATTCATAATGGTCAACATGCAAATTTTTGGACAGATTCTTGGGATGGTCACAAGCCTTTGATAACTCAGTTTCCCGATTGGAGGCCTTGGATGGAGGAGCTTCACCGAGCTAATTGGATAAAGGTGGCTAATTACTATCGATACCATACTGGTAATTCAAATGTTGGTAGATATTGGATCCCTATTGAGGATTGGCCTATTCAAATCCCAGAAAGGCAAAGACAAGATATCCAAGGCATCCTTCATATGAGATCCCTCTCTTGGTCCCATGAAAAATATTGTTTTGGATGGAACAACACTACTAAGGGTGAGTATTCGGTTGCTCAAGGTTATTTGACCTTATGCCATAATAATCCCAACCATTCTTCCGAGATATTTTCTCGATTGTGGGCTCAAAAGCTCGGCCTAAGGTGAGGTTCTTTAATTGGCTTTTATTGCATCGTAGGGTGCTTACTGGTGAGCAACTTATGAAGCGTGGTTTTCATGGCCCTTTTAGATGTGAAATGTGTGAAGAGAATGTAGAAAATATCAACCATATTTTTATTGAGTGTACTTTAGCCTCCGAGCTATGGAGGAGAATGGCCACTTTACTTGGCTTACAATGGTCCAATTTTTTTACTTTTGAACAACTTTGGAGGGATTGGCCTAATCAAGAGGGTGTTGATCATTTTATTAGGCAGTTAGTTTGGATGGGTTCTACCATTCTTCTTTGGAATATTTGGAATGAAAGGAACAACCAAATTTTTAATCAAGATAGGAAGGATATTCACTATATTTTGCAAAATACCATAGCCAACTTAGTTGAATCAGTCCATCAACTCCTTAATCACCCCCAAAACTCCCACCAAAGATGGGATCAAGTGATGCAAATATTGAAGATTAAATATTCTAAGGGCAACCAACTTAAAGGGAATGTGAGTATTAGTAAGATGGATAGGACTAGAAATTGGCAACCTCCTCCTAAGGATTTTGGAAAATTCAATACTGATGGAGCCTCTAGAGGGAACCCTAGAAAAGCCGATGTGGGAGGAATTGGTAGACTTTCGGATGGCTCCCTGGTTTTTACTTTTGTTGAGAATTTGGGTATTCTTTCCAATAACCTTGCTGAGGGGTATGGTATCCTCGGAGGCCTTCAAGAGGCTACTAAGGTTGGATGGGAAAAGGTGTTAGTTGAGTCCGACTCTCAACTTATGATTAATCTCTTGAAGACTCCTTCTAAGAATCATAAGGTGGATTGGAGAATAAAAAGAATTATTGAGAAGATTCAGTTAATCCGGATGGGATTTTTGAAAGTTGATTACAATCATGTGGTCGGAGATCAAAACAAGAGTGCTGATGCTTTAGCTAATTGGGCTTTGGACAAAGGTGATCTTACTTGTTATGGCCACCCTCCTATATGGTGGGCTTCTCAAATTAGGGAAGCTCTTCTTTCTATCATTTCTTTGGATGGCTCCAGTTCTGAAGGTACCTAGTTTCTTCTTGTTTTTTTTTTTTTGCTTCTCTTTGGTTCATTCAATTTTTTTTTAGTTCCCTAGCTCATTCTATTCTTTATTTTGTTTCCTCTGTTGATTCTTGCCTTAATAGTCTTCTGGTCTAGATAGGTCATTGTTATGTTCAATTTTTTTTCTTTTTTATTTTTTGTTTTTTTTTGTTTAGTTTTTTAAGGTGGGTGGGTTCTTTTGTTTTGTTTTGTTTTTGTGTTCTTTGTGTTGTTTTTTGTTGTTCTTGTGTTTTTGTTGTTTTGTTGTTTTGTTTTTATGTTTTTTGTTATTGTTCTTGTGTTTTTTTCATTCTTGTTCTTGGGTTTCTCTTTGTTTGTGTTATTTCGTGTTTTTATGTGTGAGTGTTTTCTATGTTTTTTGTTTTTTGTTTTATTGTCTGTTGTTGGTTGTTTTTTATTTTTATTTTTATTTTATTTTTTAGGTTTTGGTTGTGTTTATTTTTCATGTTTTTTTGGGTTATGTCTTTGTAGTGTTCTGTTGTTTTTGTCTTGTTTGTGTTTTGTTATGTGGTTCTTGTGTTTTTCTATGTGGTTTCTTTTATCTTATTGTGCATGTTTGGTTGTGCTTTTGTTTTTGACACACTCAAGGAGCATGTTTTTTATTTTATTTTATTATTTTTGTTGTTATTTACTTATTTTTAAATTGGTTTTGTGTGTTTGTTTTCTCCTTGAGTATGTCAAAGGTGGTAGGCCAGGTCCGAGTCCTGGGTGTTTTTGGCGGAATGGATACCCCTGCCTCCTTGGGTCTTACCCAAAAGTGGCATCCCTTTTGGGATGTTTTCCACAAAATAAAAAATAAAAAATGGATAATGCGTATCTTAAAATTACGAAAATGTGTTCATTTGAGCAAAGAGGTGTATGTTTAAATGGTAATAAATTGGAAAAATATGAATATGTTTTATACTTTCAATATTACGAATGGACAAATGAATTATGTGAATGATGCACAATTTGACATGTAGTAATAGTTCTAATAAAAATGGTTATTTCATGTATGCAACAATTGCAAGAACTCCTACGTAAAGAAACTTAAGAGAATAGTTGGATGATATTGATTTAGTCAACCCACAAACATTCATTGATAGAATAACCTGAAGACATGGTGAACATAAAATATGGTTAATCCAAGTAGGATTTCGGAGTGAGCGAATCTCATGAAGGGTTAAAGGAACTTGAGTTGTGGACCAAAACCATCTTCACACCTTGAATTGATATATTGATAAACTTGAGACATGTAAACTAAGTATTAACCGCTGCACATACATGTTCAACTCATGAGTTAAGGGTGAAAAAATAAGCCCTGAAAGGTTATAAGCAATATATTCATACTTAAGGGAACCTTCCGAGGATGATGTAAGTTTAAATCATATTTAGTGATTTATTGTCTTAGTGACCCCATCGAGAAGATGTGAAAAGATCTAAGACTCATGATTAACCAATGGGGTTATATCATGTCAGATGGGTATCCATCTACAAGGCTCTCACCCATGTACTGTTCTTGATGGACCGTATGACTAGTTGTGTTTTTCCCTTGTGGGAATTAAACCTAATGCTTTGGCCAGCGTTACCCTATCTGGGTGATACGTGGGTTTCGTAGAAGCTGATCACTTCTACTCAAGAGTGAATCTGATCAAGTCTTAATATCTCTTGAAGCTAATAGCCTTGATATCTTACAAATATAAATGGAATGGTTCACTATTGGAATATAACTATATCTTTTACCTCGATATAGATGTATAAAAAAATGAGTATTTGAGTAGTGACAACTAGGGTTGTTACACTTTGCATGCCAATGAGAAAAAAAATTAATTTTCAAAGATCCTCATCGACATCCATACACACTTTTCTTGCTTTGCATGCCAATGAGCAAATCATTCCTATAAAAAAAAGTGATTGGATATAGTTTGGTGAGTGATTAGCTTCTATTAAACAAATCATAACAACTCTAGATTAGATCACATATTTGAACTCAATTTTATAAAACTTACCTCTTGAAGACTTCAATTAGTTATTCCTTTAGTTTTACAAATCTCTAAAATATCGAGGACCTCAAGATAGCAACTAAGTTACAACAATAACTTAAAAATTTAAGAAGGGTCATTATATATACTAATAAAGAAAATGAGGCAAAGGAGATAGAAAAGAGAGTAATGAAGTAGTTATAACAACCTACCAAATATAAGTTCATTTGTAGGCAGGTTACATTATTCTACCTTGGATTCATTTTATTTAAAAAATTGTTAAGTGTTCTTTTGAAAAGTAAAACTATAAAAGGGGTTGTAAATCATCCTTCTTGATATTGTAAATGTAATATAGAACACCTTGTTTGATGGGTTAAAATAGTATAACAAATTTATTCCCTGTATTTAAGTTTTTGTTTATCATCATTATGATAAGTATTATTGATGCTATTAGGTAAGCATTATAATATTCTATTTATGCTACTATAAATTATTATGTAGAAGAATCCTTTATAAATAGTCAGAAGTATTTATTTCTAGATTTAGCAACTCATAGGGATCCATATATGCATAAATTTCTAAGGCCCCATTGTGATCCATTATATTTTATTCATCCACATTATTGGATGGTAAAAGTATTAAGTGATACAAATTAATCTAGAATGGGTAGAGGAATAATTCCTACACAAAATTAGTCTAATTTCTATAAAAAATAAGGGATCAAATAACCCATTACTAAGATTTAGTATTTTGTGATGATGTGAAATGATTTTTATTTTTCAAAGATTTTATCAAGGTTTGGGCTTTGAGAAATCCCATGATTGGGGTCATGAAAAATCTATATATGATTTTGGGCTACACTATAATATTTTGTTGGAACAAGGTTCTATCTATTATAATATTAATTATGATCATGATTTTTGGTTATATGCACATGCATAATTGGATGATGTAACCCTAGGTAGAGGGTGAAGTCCTAATGTGAAGACAACATCCGTATGGAAAAATATTAGTGATGTGGATTAGGTGGCCCATTTAAGAGGTATAGTAAGGGGAAATACCAATAATTTAGTCATTCATAATATGATTCTTGAAATACATATCTTATTTGATAATTTATATAAGTGAGATGTTAAATCCTATGCTTATTTACATTATATTTTGTTTCATTAATGAAAAGTTGGTGCATTAAATACAATTTTATATTTAAATTATTTTTTATAATGGTTTTGTTATATATTTTAGAATTTTAATATGGTGTTAGGATGTGGTGCCATGGGGCCACTACACTAACATTGAGTTAAGAAGGGTTGGTGTTAAATTGAGTAGGGTTGGTCTATGTTTAGGAACTAGTGAAACACTCTCACAATGAGCATGGGGTGCTTTTGTGATTATATCCAAATTATACACATGAACCATTTAGTATATATAACACTAACTCATAAGATATAGTTAGACTAGGATTGACATATTTTTTTTTTTTACCAAAAGTATCTTGTAGAATGCTATTCCACGAGAAAAATTTATAGTGATAATTATTTCATTCAATTAAGGGATGACACCATCTAGTATAAGAAATATTTGTCAGCTTAAAGTATAAAATATGTTTACTTACAAATATGTCTTATTCATTTCATGCATCACCAAGATCCAACACTATTGAGTTACTATTTTTGGGTATCCAAAAGAGCTCAATGGTACATATAGAGGGATATGTACCATATTTTATAATTTTGAATACTATAGGAATAGTTTTATGTTTGTATAATGTTTCTTTGATTTTATTAGTTGGTGGTTGGAAGAATTATGAGATGTGTCATATTTTATATTATTATTCAATACAATATGGTTGGATACAAGGTATTATGTAACACTATTAAATGGTAGGCAATTAGATGAGCATGATTTAAGTTAAAAGCCTCACACTATGATGGATGATCCCATGAATAAAACCAATGATAAGACATCCTATGATAATATATTTTTGTAATACAATAATAACATGGTCAAAATGTGTTGTAGAGGTTCCCATTTCAATCCTATATAACCAGTTAAAAAATAATAATATGATTAGCTATAGTATGAGATATATATAATAATATGGAGTGTTTATAATCAAGCATTGTGCTTTAGTCCATTGATGGGGTACGAGAAAACGCAAACACACAAATCCAAAAAAAATCATTTATTAATCTGAAATAATCTACATCAACAGCCTGTAGGCTTTACAATAACCAGCGCTTGGCTTGGTTTCTTCTAACTTGCACTCTCCATATGTTCCCCGATCCACCACCTGATCTAATACATTAAACTGGGTTTTTATAGAGGCCTCGATCCTCTGAAACAACTTACAAAAAATCGGTCCACCAACCCGAGTTATGACCCCACTCCGCATGGCCCCTGTCACCGTCGCTTCTTGTCAGGATACTCTGCGCACCCATCCTTTTTGTTTCCCATGCTTCTTGGTTCCTGTCCATATTTACTGTACCCTAGGTGCCATGTGTCGTCCTTGCTCTACAACCACCGCCTGACCTCTGTCATTTTATTCCTCCAACTGCACTGTGACAAGTGTTGCAATATCATGACATGTCATAATATCACGACATTTTCCTCTTCCTACCCCTTCTCTTCTATTTTGGTCACGATATCGCGACATGTCATGATATCATGACATATTTCTTTAGCGCTATCTTTCTTGGCTTGAAGTCGTGATATCACGACATGTCGCGATATCATGAAATTGCCTTCAGATGCCCCCTTGCTCTTCTACCCTGGTCACGATTTCATGACAATCACGATTTTGTGATGTGTCAAAAAATCATGACAGTTCCATTGCCTCCCCTCGGCCGCTGCTCCGCTATCACAATTTTGTGACAGTCATGATTTCATGACATGTCATGAAATCATGATGCTTCCTCTGCCTCCCCTTGGCTTCTGCTTCGATGTTGTGATTTCGTGATAGTCACGATTTCATGACGTGTCACAAAATCATGACACTTCCTTTGTCTTCCCTTGGCCACTGCTTTGATGTCATGATTTCGTGACAGTCACGATTTTGTGAAATGTCACAAAATTGTGACATCCCAACTCCTCTCCTCTCGTTGCTGCTTTGATGTCACGATTTTGTGACAGTCATGATTTTGCAACATGTCACAAAATCACGACATCCCAACTCCTTCCCTTCGGCTGCTGCCCTGTTGTCATGATTTCATGATGTTGCGATATCGTGACGTCATGATATCATGACCTCCCTGCTCCTCTGCCTTCACTTCTGTCTCACATCATGATTTTGCAACGTTGGGATATCACGACGTCGTGATATCATGACCTCCCTGCTTCTTTGCCTTCATTTCAGCTTTATGTCATGATTTCGCGACGTCATGATATCGCAACATCGTGGTATCATGACTAACCTCTGCCTTGTCCTCTAAAAACTTAGAAAAATTTTGGTCGATGCCAGATTGCCCTGTTGTTGTTGGATGCTCCTGCATCAAACACCGGGGTAAGTGGAGAAGTGATCTTCACTTCTGCATGGTCTGGTTGCTACCTCCTGCAACACCCCCAAACATTCTTTTGCCTTTGCAGTCTGTTCCAACCCCTTCTCCTGGCCAGAACAACTTCTGTCCTCCTCTAGACAAATTCTCCCATTACTGCACACTTCCTCGTTTTTAGCCTACTTACACTCTTCCTCTTGCCTAGAAAAATCTCTGTCTTCTTCCAGGCAGGTCCCGACACTGCTGCACTCTTCTTTGCATGCAGCCTTCTTCAGCTTTAGCTTCTGATGCACTCCAGCATCTCTCTTTTTCTGTCTTTCTTCATGCCTTCTACGTTGCTCTTCTTGCTCCTATAATTTTATGCTAAGCCACTCCTCTTGCAGGGCTTTAAATTGCCATTGCAATGCCAAGAACTCTTCCTCTGGCACCATATCTTCCTCCCCATCATGGCTTCTTCGTGGGGACATCTTTCCTTGCTTTTCTTACAAAGCTTGATCGATCCAGGTGTAGCTGCCTCACTATCGACGATCTGCTAACATGCTTTGGGATCTTAACTCTCTCTGTCTCAGAACCCTACCATAGATCGTGGTGTAACTTCCTCATGTGCGAAAATCTGTTACACACTCAAGAACATTAGCTTTGATACCACTTATGGAGAACGGGAAAATGCAAACACACAAATCTAGAAAATTTCATCTATTAATCTGAAATAATCTACATCAACAGCCCGCAGGATTTACAATAACTAGCGCTCAGCTTGGTTTCTTCTAACTCGCACTCTCCACGCATTCCCCGATCCACCACCTGATCTAATACATTAAATTGGGTTTTTATAGAGGCCCCGACCCTCTGAAACAACTTACAAAAAATTGGTCCACCAACTTGAGTTATGACCCCACTCCGCACGGCCCTTGTCACCGCCGCTTCTTGTCAGGATACTCTGCGCGCCCATCCTTTTTGTTTCCTGTGCTTCTTGGTTCCTGTCTGCCTTTACTACACCCTAGTTGCCATGTGTTGTCCTTGCTCTGCAACCGTTTCCTGACCTCTATCGTTTTCTTCCTCCAGCTACACTGTGACAGGTGTCACAATATCGCGACATCTTCCTCTTCTTGCCCCTTCTCTTCTGTTTTGGTCATGATATCGCGACATGTCATGATATCGTGACATCTTTCTTCAATGCTGTCTTTCCTAGCTTCAAGTCACGATATCGCGACATGTCATGATATCACGACATTGATTTCGGATGCCCCCTTGCTCTTCTGCCCTAGTCACAATTTTGTGATAGTCATGATTTCACGACGTGTCACGAAATTGTGACACTTCCACTGCCTCCCCTCGGCCGCTACTCCGTTGTCACGATTTTGCGATAGTCACGATTTTGTGACATGTTGCAAAATTGCGACGCTTCCTCTGCCTCCCCTCAGATTTTGCTTCAATGCAATTTTGCGACAGTCATGATTTCATGACATGTCACGAAATCGTGACACTTCCTCTGTCTTCCCTTGGCCGCTGCTCTGATGTCACGATTTCGTGACATGTCACAAAATCGCGACATCCCAACTCCTCTCCTCTCGCTGCTGCTTCGATGTTGCGATTTCACAACAGTCATGATTTCACATGTCATTAAATCACGACATACCAACTCCTTCCCTTCGACTGCTGCCCTGCTGTTACGATTTCACGACGTCGCGATATCGCGACGTCGCGATATCATGACCTCCTTGCTTCTCCGCCTTACTTTTAGATTTATGTCATGATTTCACGACGTCGCAGTATCATGACGTCGCAGTATCACGACTAACCTCTGCCTTGTCCTCTAAAAACTTAGAAAAATTCTGGTCGATGCTAGATTGCCCTATTGTTGTTAGATGCTCCTGCATCATCCATTCATTAATTTAGTATATTTTGTTTTTGTTGCATAATAAGGGGTTGTACTCGGGTTCCCTACCCTTGAAAAATTACATCTCTCTACTTTAGAGATTGATATTTTACAAATATATACACTTCTCATCTCAATTGAGATGCTATATCTAGAAACCTACATCATTTTACATAAAATGTCTAAATTCTTGATTTTCATTTTGTGGATCTTTTCAAATTTATGTATGAATACAATTAATCCATAATTTAGCAACTTTATAGACATTTTTCTATAACAGCGTTCACAATACCAAAAATTCACCTCTACTATCTATGCCTTGCATCTTAGTAGAGTACTATTTCCAAAACATCGCACTATCATAGTCTGCTTTATAAAATCTGGATTGCTAGTTTCCTTCCTGAAACACAAGTGCAACGACAAAATTATAATAAATAGTCTAAAATAAAACACATTATTATTACAAAATAAGGTAGATAATACCAATGGAAAACATTAAATTAAATCTTAATCATAAATTGAATTAGATAAAAACATTTTTTGTCAGCTTTAAATAAATTTTCTACTTACTCTAACCATGGAAAGGAGAATTTAACTTCACGATCCTCAATAAAAACCCCTCCATTGGCTAACTTATCTACATATTTGTGTCCTTCCCTTAGTATACGAGTAAACGTAATTTCTTCAAACTCTTTAGAAAGATATTGAATTTTCACAATTATCTCTTGTATGTTCCATGAAGCATTTGCTTTCCTCAAAATTGCATTAATTACTATGAGAGAATCATCTTCCATCCATACTCTATTCCATTTCATTTGTTTACATATTTTTAACCCTTCTAAAGCTACCCAAGCTTAAACTTCATTATTTTTCTTAAATCCACTATTGAAAGCATAATGACATAAAATATCTCCTCTATTATTTCTAATTATTCCTCCTCCTCTTGGTCCTAGATTTCCTTTAGATGCTCCATAAAAATTAAATTTAATCCACTCCATATCTAGTGGAATCCACTTTATACTCTTTGTGTTCTTTTTGCTTCTCTTATACCCAACATCATAATTCCATTTAATGACATGACTTCATCTATCAAGGCTCTTTGCTTTCAAAATAGGAATTAGGTGAGTTGATAGGGTTGGTTTAGACTCCTCTATGGTTAAACATATCTTATTTTCATTACCTCTAAACTACTTTCTTTTTCTTTAAATATTATTCTATTCCTTTCTAGCCATAAAGTCCAAACTATTATATCTCTTGATATATCCCATATTGTTTGTAAAGCCTCACTTTTATAAGTGTTCTATCATTGGTTTAACCAATCTTCAATTATTATATTCATCACCATGCATTTACCAAACATATTAAGAATCCATTGCCATAGATTCTAAACTATTGAACAATGTCCCAAGATATGGTCTATACTCTCCTCCTCCTTATTACAAAAAAAGCATTGAGAAGGACCATGCAAATCCCTTTTCATAAGGTTATCCTAGGATAAAATTCTTCTATGACCTACTAGCCAAAGAAACATTTTAACTTTAGGAATGCCTGGGCTATCCCAAATATCTCTCCATATTCTAGTGACATTACTATTTTATTGGTGTTGAATACTATATCCACTTCTTGTTGTGTATTCTCCTGAGATATTCAACTCCCAAATCAATTTATCCTTGGCTCCCCTCGGAATAATCAAGATTGTTATATTTCTATTCAATGTTCTCCTAGCATCAATGTATTGAATACTTGTAAAAAATATTCTTTCCATTTGTATCTTCCTTCGTGATCCTTGTACAAAATGTTTGAAACTCTATCACCATATTTTTCTTGAAGCAATCTCATCCAAGGTTTCAAAATTAGATCTAAATTGAGTGGATTTTTATCACACCAAGTATCAATCCAAATCGAATTTTTTTCTCTAGTTCCCACCAGCCATCTTAAACCTTTAATCTTAATATCAATAGATATTTTTAAACCATTCCAAAGAGCATAACCATTTGGTAGAGAGAACATAGTAAATATTAAACTTGGATCATGGGGATCAACATACTTAGAAGAATTATTGCCCATTGTATTTGACTCTCTTTGTACAATATCCATATAAATTTTCCCCTAAGAACTAAGTTTGCATCTATAATAACACTTAAACCAATATCTCCCCTAGTTTTATCATCACACAAATTGCTCCATTTCACCAAAGGAAATTTACTTTTATCATGTAAACCTGACCATAAAATGGATTGCATAATATAGTTTAAAAAAATTTCAACTAATTTTGGCATAAAATACAATGACATATAATATTTTGGAATGGTGTGTAAGACTGATCGGCTGTAGAAGCTTACATTTAATTTTATCAATCCGAGGGAAAATCAAGGTTAAATTTAAAAAGTAGCAATCCAGTACAGATATGATCGTAGAAATTAATACTTAAACAAAGTTCAATTTCCTTTACAGAAGTCATGCGTACACGTGTAAAAAAATAAATATAAAAATGTGCAATATGAATTATGCAAGAACTAGTAAATAAGTGCAACTTATTATGAAATTTAACTATTATGCAATTTTATATTTTATGTATTTTCTAATGCAGATCTAACTAATTCTAACCTAATGCATGGGGTGAAGAGCTCAGGGACTGTCGATTAGGAGTGGGCCCTGCCTCCTAAGTGGCAGTGTAAGTTCTTTCCCCTAAACTACTCTATCAGTAACTAAATATTATGATTTATACTAAGGTTTATTCATTATTCATGAATGCAGGTTACAGTATTTATAGATTCAATACAGAGAATAAACAAATGCTAGAAATGATACAAGTTACCATAATTGAAAAAAATGTTATTTTATTGATGAAGGCTCAAATGTACAAGCTCTGTAACATGATTGAAATATAACAATAATGCAACAGAAGGAACATAAGAGATGGACATTTCTCTATTTTTTGATGTATATTTATACTAAGACAAATACAATGTACAATCTTTTCCACGTATGTATCTTGCTGAAGATGTGGAGTGATGACTGAACGTGCATCATAAGGTATCCTAAAGCTAAATATATTTTATTTGACTTGGACCTAAAAATATTCCTATTGGTCCAAGTGGCATTACATGGAATATTTTCTATTTAACTGACTCATAATAGGGCTTTTCGGCTCCTGTAATATAGGAAGTCTTAACAACTTTGACATTTGACAAATAATAACTTTATAAATCCTTTTCATAAGGTTTTATCAGCTGGAGAGAATATCGTAACCAAAATGAGAAGGAAAAATATATTGGAGATATTTTAATTGTCGTCATTTGGTTATGTCTTCCATATTATGTTTTGTCATCCATGGTAAGTCTTCAAAATGACCTTTTGACCTTACGTAATTATTGTCCATAATTACCTCCATTAACTGTCTTTCGTAAACTGAGATCATCCGCTTGAATTATTCTAACTGCTAGTGGTTGTTCTTCACATCTAGAGTACAACTATAATTTCTCCACTTATTACCTGCATTTAACTCAGATCTCGAACAAATTGGATGTAAGTTACTAATAAACATCAAATTACCATTTTTACTCATTTTTACCAATAATTCATATTTAACTGATGATAACATGTAAAAATAGATTAAATAATCATGTAAAATGATTGAATTTTACACAAAAATTAGTAGTAAATAACCTCTCATCATTCCCCCAGACTAAAATTTATGCATGTCCTCATGCATACATAAAAATAGATATGAATTCATAAATATAAGATACATGCATAGTTACAGAAGAATGTTACAATATATGAGAGGTTAAATAATTTTATAAAAGTGTACTCATCAGAAAAATACAGTTACAGAAATTCATCATTCTGATGCAGAAATAATATCAAAGTTATCCAAAATTTAAAAATCAGCTACATCAGAAATCTTTTTATTCCTTACATATCAGAAAATATAAGACTGTTATTTTTTAAGATTGAATTCTAGAAATAACAATAATTTGATAATAATTCTCAAAAATAACAGTAATTTGAATATCAAAAATTTTGTTAACAGATAATCTCCAGAAAGGATTTGCAGCAATTAACTCAAAATACATATAGTAAAACAATTTTTTTTTTTAAAACACATGCAGGAGAATAAATTTAAAATAATATACAGTAAACAGATGTGTATATAAAAAAATTGTTTTAAAATAATATATACAAATACTAACTAGCCATCACACATATACAAATATATGAAAATTTCAAACCACATATTAAAAATATAAATCTCTGATAAATATTAAAAGTCTTTTAAGGATCACTGATCACTGGGTTGAGTGTCTAGAATGTCTTCCTCTTGTCCGAGGTGTTTTTTGTTCCTGTTGTGCTTGTCTCTTAGATTTTCGGTCCGCAACTACTGTAGCTGGAGTTTCTACAGTTACAGTCTTAATATGTTCAATCTCTGGGTCACTCTCTTTCTCCTTCAATTTTACACCCTTAACCTGAGAAGAAGGGAGATCTTCATCGGAGTCTTTAGACCCTTTAAAAGCTGGCATATTCAGTTGAGAGATTTTCTCAGTTTGTTAAGAACTGTCTTCATCGAGAAATTTTGAAAAGTCAATGATTTTATGAGTGGATAAAGAATTACCAACGTTTACCGACTTGTTAGGCTTTCTCCCGATTGTAGAAATTTTTGACGGGGAAGTTTCAACACGTGGCGACTGAATGGTAGGACTTGTAGGACCTGTAACCTTATCGTCTCTGAGTTTTTTAATTAATTTAAACTACATAGAAAGAGCTTGCTAAAAAAATTTATGTTGTTTTGCTAAATCCACACATTTATCAATTTTTTTTTTAAGGGATTCATTCTATGCTTTGAGATAAGACAAGGTTTCTTCAACAGATTCCTCTATAGGTATTTTTGGGTCTTGGTCTTCTTCAAAAATTTCTATTAATTTTGTTTCTTTCCTGGACTGTATTCAGAACTTCCAATTTTTTCATCATGGTCATCAGAGTCACTTTCCTTTTCTGTAGATTGTTCATCTTCAGATTTGGAGCATTCTAGGATTTCATGTGCATTGGCTTCTTCCACAATTTGGGTCCATGATACTTTTACTTCATGGGCCTTTTTTCAAAATTATGAGTTTAATTAAACCATGATGAGCTATTAAGTGTAGTTTAGGCTGTCCCTTAGAATTTTTTGGCTTGACTCTCAGAACTGTAGGATTTTAATGATTGGCACAGAAAGTGTGGAATATTGATAACACAGTCTTCTTTGTCAGGATATTTTAAGTTAAGAAGCATTTGAATATGATAGGCAACTAAAATAGACATGCGACCCTCAATAGTAAAGAATTTGATAATGATAACAGTTGCTTCTTGCCAAATAAGAGGAAGTGTAGAGGTGGCTACCCCTTTGATTGCACCTTCTTTATTTCTTACAAGTGAACATTTCTCATCAAATCACTTTACTAGTTAGGTGATACTTTTAGTATTTTTGTAGAAAAGTGTACCAACCTCAGGCAGGTTTAGGATCTCAGATATCAGGCTTGAGGTTATCTTAATTTTTGGATTCCCTACATGAGTGACCATAGTATTAGGGTTGCAATTCAGGATAAACTATTGTGCTACCCCTATGTCGTGTCCCTTAAATTAATTAAGCGCATCCCACCAAAAAGCATTTTCAAATAGCTCAGTCACAGAATCATCTATATTTTGTGTTTAAAAAAATCTCCTTGAAAATAAATTAGGGTTTTACAATTCATTGAAATTGGAAAAAAATGAATTAGGGCTTTTCCAAATATAGATTAAAACCAATTAGGGCTTTTACAAATTCATAAAAAATTTGGGAAAATTTCAATCAGAAACTAAAATTTATCCTAAATGTCGATCTATGCATCCTAATATCAATTATTTTAATCTAATCTAAGAGGAATTTGAATTAAAAACAGAGAAAAGTACCTTTCTGCTGACAAAGACAACAAAAAGACAATAAAAAATTTGAAAAGGAGTTTACCTGATCGTTGCCTATCGCTATTGCTAAAGACACTAGGGGCCACCTTCACAGTATCCTTCAACAGTGTCCGTCACCCACCTCGAAGTCACAGAGAAAGACGTAAAAACAAAAACTAGGGATAAAATTCAAATTTCCCAATTTGCATGGTAGAAAAACGCAGAAAAGGGTTTGAGCGGTGAAAACGTAGAGTAAGGACTGGGTTGGCAAGAATAATCACTATTTTCCCTAAGTTTACCTTAAGTTGCAATCAATGACGGCGGTTTCGAGTTCGTATAATCTATTGCAAAAAACTAAACGATTTTCTAAACCCTAATGTTTAATCGATGATGGAGGAATAGATTTAAACTATGATCGATGGCGGGGCCTTCGCGTTATTGTGTTTGTTATAAAATATTAATCATCCGTCGATTTAATATGTAATCAATGGTGGAGGAAGTCGATCTGTAGCCTTCACGCTAATTGGTTAAAATAAATATGTGTCCTCCATGTTGATTGGCCTTATGCATGGTAGGTTTAATACGTGGCGAAGCCACATTTCTCATCTTCGACGATCGAATTTTAGGTGTCTAGGTTTTGTATAGTTATAGTCTAGGTTTAAGGGTGTGTGGTACATCTAGGTTAGAGTTTTGTTTAGGTTGTTTTAAAGAGAGTCGAGGTTTAAGCTAAGTTTAGTTTATGTTAGGGCTTAGATACGTGTGGGTCTAAAGGGTTAGGTTAGGTTGTGTTCTAAATATTTCTCTAGGGTAAAAAAATGTTTCGGGTTAGTTCTAAAAGGTGTCGCTAGGTTAGGTTAGAATATGTTGTTTAAAAGAAATGTTTCGAGGCCTAGGCTTATGTTAAGGTTTAGTCGGTAATTTAAAATTTATAATTATAATTTATAGTTTATAATTTATAATATAATATAGGTATTTTATATTATAATATAATTTATAATTTATAAGTTTTTAGATCGAAAGTTAGTTTATATAATGTTATATTATATCGTATATTATATTATTAATTATTTACATAGTTAAATTATTAATATTTACATTATTATATTGTTAGATAGTTATATTAACATTATAATATATATATATATATATATATATATATATATATATATATATATATATATATATATATATATATATATATATATTTACTTATAATATATGAATGGACTATATATATTATAATTAAAGATTATAATATATAAAAATTCATTTTTTTTTTTTTATTTTGTAAAAATTTAATTTATTTACAAAATTTAACTATTTACGGATAGTATTTACGTAAAGTATTTATACATATTATTAAGAAAAAATTTCCTCTATTTTATTATTATTTTTTCCCTTAAACTATATATACTTCCAAACTATATTTTTTTGGTATAAGGTAGAGGTGGTTATAAGGTCCACAAACCTTTTACAAAGTCAAAATGGGCTGGTTCTAGCATCAAGCCCGTATAGTCAAAATACAAAATGGATCTTTCTAAGACTCACATTAAGCCATACTTAGAGTCCACAGTCATATACTTGTCGCTTGACTATTCAGGATAAAACAAAAACCAAACAACACCTAGCACTTACTAACACTAGGTTGCCGTATCGTACACTTGTCACCTCCCGAGCCCCAGAAAATGGGATGCCTTTTCTCGCCTAATTCCATCTCGTCGGATTACTCATCATCAGCCCCTCTCGATCTCCCGATGCTCTAACGGGTTTGATCTTATCTCTTCTCTAGCGACCAACACCAATAGTTCTTGAGGGAAGTTATCCTTCCAAATTTGCATCTCCCCAATAGAAACTGTAATATTTGCCATTAGATCCGCCGCCTGGTTCCCTTCTCTGAAGGTGTGTTGGATTCGGGCATTAAACAAATGAGATTTATGAATCTTTGCTTCTAGGATAAGCTCCAATATGGTCCAAATTGGGGTCTTTATCCTCCTTAATTGCCTTGATTATATTAAGCGAATCCCCTTCAAAGATAACTTCCTTATAACCCTCAAGTCCGGAAATTCTCATTGCCTGCATGCAGGCTCGGGATTCTACAAAATGATTTGTTTGAGTTCCCAAAGGCTCTGCAAAGTCAAGGACCACTTTTCCTTCCTCATTTCTCAAAACTCCTCCTGCTCTTGCAGCCCCCGGATTTCCTTTAGCTGCCCCGTCAAAATTAAACTTAACCCACTTTTGTGTGGGGGGTATCCACTTGACACCATCCCGTGGGTTGGTTGTAATGTCTAGGTCCTGGAAGTTCCTCTCCCCGGCTCCGCAAAATCCTCATTTCCCTTAGAGACATGGTCTCATTTTTGAAGAAGAAAGTTTTCCAGCTTTTCTTTCAAAGCTCGATTATTTTATTACCACATAACCTGGGATCTTTCTTACGTCCTTTAAATACTCTCTTATTTCTCTCATTCCATATCCCCCATAAAAAATGGGGTAAGTTGAGCTTCCAGAGCCAAGTCAAAAGCTTTGCCCGGAAGGGGGAAGCCCACTGTATGCAGAAGTCAGACATGCTATTTGGACAGACCCAATCTATATGAAATTTGGACAGGATCATTTGGAAGACTCTACAAGAAAAATCACAAGTTAGAAATATATGACTTACAGATTCTATTGCTTTCTCACACAAGATACATCGATTGATGAATTGGAAACCTCTCCTTTGCAGATTATCTCGTTGTCGGGATCTTATTTTGAACTCGCCAACCAAAAGAAGAAAGCTATTTTTGGGGTTAAATTATTTAACCAAATAACAGAAGTCGGAGTCCAGCCATTGAATCCTGAGTGGATTAACTTATAGGCAATTTTTACTGAATAGATCCCACTTGTAGTTTTGCCCCAAATCACCTTGTCTCTTCCTCCCCCAGGAATGATTGGGAACACCCTTAAAGCATCATTGAGTTTGGTTAGGGCCACCTTCTCTTGCTCTGACAGATTATGAACTATGATTTTCTTCCAAGAAGAAGTTTCCTGTGCTACAGCAATAAAATCCCCTACTTTTCCTCCCATTTCCTTCGAAAGTTTATGTTGGAGGACCTGAAGGTCTAAGTTATCTTTCAGAGGGGCCTCTTCCAACCATGGGTCTTTCCAAAAGTCCACTTGTCTTCCATTACCAATTCTCCATCTGATGCCTTTCCTGACTACCTCCCGACATTCGAGCAAACAATTCCAAAAATAGGATCCTCTAGGAAGATTATCAGCTTTCAGGAAGTCCTGATTATTTCTAATATATTTTGCCTTAAGAAGTTTTACCCATCCCAATTTATCATTATTGATAAATCTCCATACCTATTTTCCAATCAGAGCTTGATTCATTTCTTTCATTCTCTTTAACCCCGAGCCCCCCTGATCCTTGCTTGCACACACCTGATTCCATGCTACCAACGAAATTCTCTTTCTCTCCTCTGAACCTGACCACAAGAAGTTGCATTGAATTAGCTCCAATGTAGCTCGGACCTTTGCAGGCATTCTAAATAGAGACATGCAATAAATTGGAATGCTCTGTAAAGTAGTTTGAACTAATAAGGCTTTTCCTGCGGAGCTGAGAAGGCTGCCCTTCCACCCTGCTAACTTTTTGGAGATCCTGTCAATGACTGAGTTCCACAAAGTAGCCTTCATTCTTCCTTCGAACATAGGCATGCCTAGATAAGTTGCTGGTAGAAGCTCCTTTCCACAACCGAAGAGGTTAGCTATTCTTTCCTCCATCCCACCAGGCGTGTTAAAGAAATAGATGCTACTCTTCTTATAGTTTATGTACTGTCCTGCTTTTGTCTCATACTTGGTTAGAATTCTCTTCAACTTCCTAGCCTGAGGCACCGAGGCTTTGGACACAATGATTGTATCATCCACAAACTATTGGTGAGACACCGGCTCTATTGTTGAGGCTGGTTTAAAACCTTCCAATTGACCATCTGCCACCGCTGCTGAAATGTTCCTACCCAATGCTTTCGCTAAAATAATAAACAAGTATGGAGACAAAGGATCTCCTTGTCGCAACCCCCTTTCACTCTTAAAGTAACCGGAGGGTGACCCATTCACCATGACAGAAAATCTTGTAGTAGAGATACAACTAAAAATCAACTTAATCCACTGGGGACAGAAACCAAACTTACCCAAAATCTTGGTGAGGAACCGCCATGAGACCCGATCGTAGGCTTTATTCATATCAAGCTTTAGTAACATACCTACTTCCTTACTAGTCACCATTGAATGAATAACCTCATGAATTGTGATGATACCATCCAATATTTGTCACCCTTTCACAAAGCCACCTTGGTTCATATCAATGATGAAAGGAAGGATAACCTTCAGCCTATTGGCGATTGTTTTTGTGAGAATCTTCATCAGAGTGTTACATAAACTGATAGGGCAAAACTGGAAAATTCCATTGCTCCCACTAGTTTAGGGATGAGGACTAAAAAAGTAGCATTAACTCCTTCTGGGATTTCCATGTCCTTTTGAGCCTCAATTATAGCTTCCACTACATCATTGCCTAGGATATTCCAAAACTTTTGGAAGAAAGCTGCAGGGAAGCCATCCGGTCCTGGGGAGCTGTTACCATCCATGTCAAAAGCGACCTTCTTGATTTCCTCCTTTGTGAAAGGACTAAGTAAGAATCCATTAAGATTATCAGTTACAAGGGGTGGAATGGCTGCCAACAGAGAGTCCTCTTCTTCAATAGTCGGATTTACATCTTCTAGCAACGATTTAAAGTACTCAACCGCTTCCCTCCTTATGTCTTCCATATCTTTGGTGTTAGACCCATCGGCCATCTTGATCTCCTTAATTTTGTTAGTACTCCTGTGGCGAAGAGTAGAGACATGGAAGAACTTTGTATTTCTGTCACCCTCCTTTAACCAACGTAGTCTGGATTTCTGCCTCCAAAAGGTTTCTTCAAATCCTAGCATCGTGTGGTATTATACACCTATACATTTGTAATTATCCCCTCCCCCAGACTTTAATTTTGGCTATATAGCCAAAACAAAGGAAAGATAGTAGTAATTTTAATAGAAGGGGTGGATGTAAATTTTTTGGAGATTATGCTTCCTGTATGTCATTAAGAAGTTGCTATTGTTAGTCATTAGAAAACATGGATAAATGAGAAGGAAAAGTAAGTATAGGCCATGTTTTTTTTAGAGAGAATTTTGAAATGATAGTACTTGTGAAAAATAATGGGCTACTAGGTATTGCATAGGATGTTTCTAGGTGAATCCTTCAAAGTCATCAAACAATAAGCTAAGCATACTTAAAGAAACTTCACTTACTTCTATCACAAATCAATTTAGTGTTAATGTTATCCTAATATGTTCAAGTTTTCTTTCAAAACCAATTGTGTGTGCAGTGAAGATTCATTCCCCATTATGAGTAAAGGTTAAAGAACAACAAGGATTATATATGCCAAAAGTTAGCTGATCTTATAAGCATCTAGAGGTCTTATCCAGACTTATTGCTAATACGTAAGGATACCTTTGAGAAAGAATATCCCATGGTATGTGAAATACTAAGAATTCCAGGGATTCAAGCTCTTTTTGCCCTTTTTTTTTTTTAGACTTTGTTTGGGATACTTGCTTAGCAAGGGATTTTATAATACTTTTTGAGCTTCTTGCTTGTTTAGAGGAGAAGCAAGAGTTTATATTTTGCTTTTTGAGCTTTTGAATTCTTGTTTATTTATAGAGAACAAGAATTTTTGGGAGGATACTTGCTCGATTAGATGAGGAGCAAGGGAATATTTCTCTTTTTTTTTCTTGATTTTTTTTTTTTTTTTCTCTTCTCTTTTTTTTTTTTCATGGGATAGGGTGAGCTTGTCCTTTTGCCAATTCATTAGTAATCTAGACCATGCGTATAAATGGATGAGCAAGAAAACTTTTTCACTTATGGCACACATAATACAAGAGTTAATTTTCCAAAATATCACAATGTTATTTAAATGTATATGTGTATGTGGTTAAAAGAGAAAACTTAATCATCTTAGAAGTTACTCATAACATTTCAAAATATTTGCTCTATTTTCAATGAGAATTTCCCCAATATACTAGATAGAATTTGAATATTTGAACAAATACCTAGATTTCATCTAGCAACAAGGTACTATACATCATATGGTCATTTTTCTCTACAGGGTTAAAGATAAAGGATTTTTCTTTGAAAAGCTTTTTGAATGACTGAAAAATAGAAAGAAATGTAGGAACTTCATGATGAAATAAAGGAAGCAAGATCATTTTTTTGTTTTTGATATAATATTTACATTATTATGTATATGTATAAGTATTTGTATGTACAAATATGTATAAGTATGTTTATGTATAAATATGTACATAATATATATATTTTTGTTTTTCAAAAAGAAAGTCTATTGAATAGTGGTTGATTGTAGTTTAGAAATGCATTGCAAATCAGTTTGTTTTCCAAACTGATGTATGAACTCTTCTTTAGATAATGGCTTCTTATAAAGTTTAAGCCTATGGCCATTTACTAGTAGTTTTCTTGTTGAATCATCTATAGGCTTAAGTTTAACTGTACCGTTTCCAAATATTTCCTCAATTTCATAGGGTCCTAGCCATCTGGTTCTTAATTTACCTTGAAAATCTTGGTAACGGGAGTCAAATAACAAGGCCCAATCTCCTCGATTGAAATGTACGTGGTACAATATGTTTATCATGCCATTTCTTTCATTGTTGTTGAGTTATCTCTGTTCTATGCAAGGCTTCTAATCTCTTTTCATCTAAGATATTTAATTTTTCCAACCTTTCTTTTTGTGCATTATCCAAATTCATGTCAAGTTGTACGGATGTGCGTAATGTTTCAATTTCAAATTCGATGGGCAAAATGGCTTGTTTCCCATAAACCATTTCATAAGGTGATAAACCTGTGGTAGTTTTCCAAGTGGTATTATATGCCCATACAACTTCTTTTAATATTTCATTCCAATCACCCCTATTAATAGTTACTATTTTTGTGATAATATTTTCAAGTTCTCTATTTGTAACTTCTACTTGTCCATTGGCTTGTGGGTGGTATGGTGAAGTTTTCTTATGTTTGATTTGATAGATATGGACAAAATGTTCAATTACTTTGGAAGTAAATTGAGGTCCTTGATCAGAAACCAATTCTCTAGGTGCACCAAAGCGTTGCATTATATTTTCATAAAGAAAATTAGCTACTAGTTCAGCCTTAGCTCGTGGAAGTGCTTTAACTTCTGCCCATTTGGTAACGTAATCTGTACAAACTAATATGTGTTGATTACCATCACTTAGAGGTTCTATAGGTCCTACAAAATCAATTCCCCATTTTTCAAATGGTTCAAATGCTATGTGTGGAACTAAAGGCATTTCCATAGAAGGAGTAGGCTTACTAGCTCTTTGACAAGCATCACATCTATCAATAAATTTATGAGCATCTTTATTCATTGTAGGCCAATAATATCCAGTTTGATATATTTTTCTGATTGTTCTTTGGGTTGCATAATGACCTCCACAAGGTTCTTCATGTGCTGCCCTAATAATATCATATACATCATTTTCTTGTACACATCTTCTAATTATTTGATCTGGACATCGTTTGAATAAAATTCCATGAAGCCAAGTAAAAGAAGTACTTTGAAATATTAATTTCTTCTTTTCATAAGGTGTAAAATGTTGAGGTATTTTTCCTGTTACTAAATAATTTGCAATATCAACATACCAAGGAGTAAAAATAGAAAGGGCAAATAAATGTTCATCTAGAAAATTATCCTGTATTAATTCATTGTCATCAAAAATTTGTATTCGAGACAAATGATCAGCAATAACATTATCTTTACCTGCTTTATCAATGATTGTAACATTGAATTCTTGTAATAAAAGAAGCCATCTAATCACTCTACCACCAACTGTTGCTTTATTTGTTAAGTATCTAATGGCAGAATGATCAGTGTGAACAAATACTTCATACCCTGTAATGTAATGTTTAAATTTGTTAAGAGCATGAACTACAACTAAAAATTATTTTTCTGTAATAGTATAATTGAGTTCAGCTCCATGCAAATTTTTACTTATATAATAAATAGCATAGGGTATTATGTTTTCTATTTGTTGTAATACTGCTCCTATTGCATAGTTTGAAGCATCACAATGTATATGGAATGGTAATTCCCAATTTGGTCCTCTTAATATTGGAGCAGTGGTCAATATTTCTTTTATTTCCTCAAATGCTTTTTGGCATGCATTTGTCCAATTGAATTCACTATATTTCATTAAGAGCTTAAGCATAGGAGTAGCAACTTTGCTGAAATTTTTAATGAATCTACGATAATATCCTGTGTGTCCCAAGAAACTTCTTACTTCAGTTTGTGTTCTTGGGGATTGAAGAGTTTGAATAACTTGTATTTTTGTAGGGTCTACTTTAACACCATCTTGTGATATATAATGCCCTAGAACAATGCCACCTTTCATCATCATGAAACATTTTTCATGACTAAGAGAGAGATTTTGCTCTTGACATCTTATTAAAACTTTTTGCAATCCAGATAAAGTTTCTTCAAAAGTAGTACCATATATTGTAAAGTCATCCATATAAACTTCTACGCATTCATTTGTTAAATCAGCAAAGATAGCTAACACAACTCTTTGAAAAGTTGCAGGTGCATTACATAATCCAAAAGGTAGAACATTATAAGCATAAGTTCCTACAGGACATGTGAAAGTTGTTTTTTCCTGATCAACTTCAGCTATGGAGATTTGATTATACCCACTAAAACCATCTAGAAAACAAAAATATTTCTTTCCAGCCAATGTATCCAAGACTTGATCAATAAATGGTAAGGGAAAATAGTCTTTCTTAGTTACTTTATTTAATTCCCTATAATCAACACAAATTCTCCATTTACCATTCTTTTTAGGGACTATCACTAAAGGTGATACCCATTGGCTATCTGAAATTGGGTATATAAAACCTGCATTTAAAAGCTTAATGATTTCTTCTTTGACTATTTCTTTCATAGCTGGATTTAATCTTCTTTGTGGTTGTCTTACAGGACTACAACCTTCTTGGATAAATATACGATGGGTGCACACACTTGGATGAATACCCTTCATGTCTTCATAGTTCCATGCAAATGTTGATTGATACTTTCTAAGCAAATCTACCAATTGTGACTCTTGTATGCTTGTGAGTTCATTACTGATATTAAGAGTTCTTCCAGGTATAATATCTATTTGTTTACATTTTTCTATATTTGCATCTATTCCATTTATTTCATGTTCAAAAATATTCAAATCATAAGCATATTGAGATTGACTTGTGCTTGCTTCATTATTGGAAAATAAATCACTAATGTCTTGATTTTGATTTTCTTGTTGATTTTCTAACAACAATGGTAAGGGTCCCTCAACTTCTTGTTCAAGTTCTTCAATTAAAACATTAACTAATAAGGTTTGGATATCATCATATTCCTGAGGAAAATCATACCACAATTATTTTTCTTCTATTGGTGATTCAGGAAATAAACTAAGATCTTTTGTATCTTTACCATTGGAAATAGTCATGTTTCCTGATCTACAACTAATGTAGGCATCAGCTGTTGCAAGCCATGGTCTTCCTAAAATTAAGGGATGTCCCCCTAATTTCCTTTTAGGTTGTAAGACTATGAAGTCCACTGGATATTCCCATGAACTTATTGAGACCATAATATCTTCTAGTTTTCCTTCTGGCTTAATAGTAGATCTATCAGCGAGTTGAAGCACAATAGAAGTTAATTGTAATTTTTGTATCCCTAAGGAATCTGTTGTTTCTTTGGTCATAACATTAATAGCAGCTCCTAAATCAACCAAAACATTTTGTAAGGTTACATTTCCAATATGCACAATGAGTATAGGTATTCCAGGATCTGTATATTTAGGTACCAACCTATCTCCTATCATCATCTCAGATAATTGTCCAATAACTTGAATAGTTTGAAATTCATTTTTCTTTTTACTTTTTGAGCATATATTTTTAATAAGTTTAGAATAGATGGGTATATCCTTGATAGCTTGTAATAAAGGAATTTTAATAGTAACACCTTCTATTTCTTGAAGAAAATTAAAGGTTGGCTTGGATGGTTCTTTTGGTATTGCCAATCTTTGAGGAAATGGTACTTCTATTTCCTTATTTGTTTGAATCTCTTGTTGTTTGGTTGGAATATTCTCCTCTTGATTGTCTGTTTCCTTCTTGTTGTCAATTTCATCTTCAACCAAGTTTTCAATTGGATCATTAAGTCTTTTAAGAGTGACATCATTTTCTAACACCTTTCCTGATCTTAATTGTATTTGTTGACAAGGTGCTATAGATATAGAACATGTTTCATTTGTTTCATAGACTTGTTGGACATTTTTATTATTGTTAGGGTTAGGAACTGGTTGAGCTGGAATAGGTAACTGCTTAGGAGGATTATTGTTTGGAGGTGGAAGAAGTCTATTTTGAGGTGGATTTTGAGTATTTTGTCCCCTAAATTGATTTTGAGCATTCTATTGTTGCATTGCATTTGGAGACCAATTAGTGCCACCTTGATTATATTGGCCATTATTGTTCCAACCAGGCATATTCTGATTTTGTGTTCCTTGATTCCATGGAAATTGTCCTCCATAAGAATTAGCCATAAATTGAGCCCATGGGGGTATATTCCAATCTTGATTGTAAGAATTCCAATTTGGCATATTGGACCATTGGTTAGGTCTTTGTTGGTTGGGATAATTAGGGTTTGACCAATTTGATGGGCCATTAAATGGGCCATTTCTTCTTTGAGAAACAAAATAAACATCCTCTGCTTCTTCTACTTCAGGTTCTTTTATGGCAGCCTTAACAATGGAGATATATTTACATTTTTTAGTTTTATGATCTTTATCACAAATTTGGCAACAAGCAGAGATATTGGAGATATTTGTTATGTTGAGAGGGCATTCTCTTGAATTGTGTTTCTTCCTACATCTATGGCAGTAAATTTCTTCACTGTCCTTTGTCTTTTTATCCATTAAATCCAAAGATGAGGTGAAATTACTCAATAAATCAGTTTTTAAACCTTCCAACATATTTCCAATTTCAGCTCTTGTTACTCCTGCTCCTATAGATGTATATTTATTACTTCTCAAGGGTTTGTTTCTTGAATAGTTTCTACAAATATTTACAATCCCTTCAAAAGATATAGAATGAATATCTCCTTTTGCCATAAGATTTAGGATTTCAAGAACATCCTCCTTTAATCCTTTCAGAAAAAGTTCTTTTAAGATTTCTTCTTCAAGCTCTATGTTTACTCTAGATCCTACAAATATAAATCTTTCAAGATAATCTTCCAAAGATTCATCTTCCTTTTGATTCATTCGGAAAAGTTCAGCTTTCTTGTCCCTAACTCTACAATAGTCTTGATATCTCTCAAGGAATAATTGTTTTAATCCATTTTCACCATCCCAACGATTACAAACTCCTTCTCCTAAACCCATAAACCATCTCATAGCGGCATCTTTAAGAGTAGAAGGAAATAATCTTAACTTTTGCTGATTTGTAGTGTAGAAATAAGCTTGACATACAACTTCAAATTCAAAGAGAAAGGCATCAGGATCTTCATGTGGTTTTCCATGGAAGGTAGGTAATACAGAAAGAGAGATTGATTTAGGATCTCTTGCGGTTCCCTCTGTATGTAAAATTGGAAAAGCAAATGTTTTTCTTTGTCTATTTTCTACGTGATCTCTTTCTTGCCTTGGTCTTTCTTGTCTTTGTTCCCTATTTCCATGATTTTCTTCTCCTACTTCACTTTCAGCATCTGCCATACTTGAATATAGGAATTCAAGAATTGGATCAGGTATAGGATCAATGAATATTGAAGAATCTATATGATCGTCAAACTCAGGACTTGGTAATAAGTATGTGTTGGGATCTTGTTCTAGGATTTCAGCTTGATTTGATGATGTGGCTCTAGTGTTTTCTATTTTAAAAATCCCAGGTTGTCTAAAGTTTCTTGGGGATTTTTCTATTTTATCTATTTTTATAAATCTTCCTTTAGAGTCTCTCAAGTATTTTCATGTATATTCTAAATCTATATATATATATATATATATATATATATATATATATATATATATATATATATATATATATATATATATATTTTTGATTTTGAATATAACACCTAGTCTTCTATAAATAACTTATGTATATCGTTGATTGGATCAAGTTGATCTGGTGTCATAAAATGTTCTTCCTCAAAATTAAAATGATCTACCAATAGTTGAATCAACTGACAAAGATAAGCTTTAATTGCTATAGAATTAGGAATTCCAAACTGTAGCTCGAAACATAAACCTTCGCATAATTCTCTAAAATGTACAACTCTAGGAATTCTAAAATACCTTTTGTTGTATTGCAGGATTAACTCTCTTTTCTCTATTTCTGCAAGAAAATTGTGAACAATGAGGGAATCCTCAAGGTACTTGTTCCAAGGATAAATTGATGGATTTACTATAGTTCGTCTATCCCAAAGCCAATTTTCACAACTTACTCCCAGATTATCATAAGGTGTAGGATGATTTACCCTTAAAGTTTTTGCAATATTAATCCTTTTTATCTTTTTAAGTTCTTCTGATCTCTCATTGATAGAGTCAATTCTTACACACAGTGCTTCCCATTCTGACTTGGTTGTTATAAAGTTTTGATCAACAAGAAGATTAACCTCTTGTTGAATCAAAAATTTCCTGAGATCTATGAATTCAATCTGACTACTTTCAACCATTTGTTTTTTTTTTCTTTTTTTTTTTAAGTTTTGATTTTGTTTTCTGTTTTGATCTATTGTCTATTAAAACATAAAATTCATAAATTTTAATAGAAAAGAAATATGTATAATTTAGACAATCCTAATGTTATTAAAATTAGGATGCGACCCATGGAGCACGTAATCCGTACAACCTAATTCTAACAATATTAGGGAAATTCCTAATGTTACTAAGTTCAAATGTGACCCGCAGAGCACGTAATCCATACACTCAAACTTAATATCATTAGAAACAAGTATACAACCTAGTATTACTATAATTGGGTACGACCCATGGAGCACGTAATCCGTGTAACCAATTAAGCAATAGTTCGGTAAAAATAAAATAACAGTACTAAAATAACAGGTAACTTCTTAGTGTTTATTTGACTAGGGGGGATTTCACTACAGTCGTGTCACTCGCTGTAAGCTAATTCCTACTCCCAAGACAAGGGGTTATTTTTAGCTACTACCTTCGCCTACTTCCTGAACTTGCCCATAGGACCCTACATCACCTAAACAATAATAATTACCCAAAGCAGGAAATTACAGAAAGCAAATTGCAGGAAAGCAAATTTTAATCTAGGAAAGCAATTAAAACATGAAATATTTATGAAAAAGGAACCTGACAACGTCGTAAGGTGGGGCTTGTTGTTAGCTACCCATGATAGGGAGGGCTATTGTGTCCCATCTATGTCGATAACCACTCTGACTCGTATGCACACTAGGGGCTCATGTGTCCACAAGATCTCATGCGTACAAGTAAGTCCTCTCGCTTTGCACTGCCAACGACTTCTCTGATCAACTACTACGATGCTACTTTCCCCGACAACGATGCCAAAATGATCGGTTGTAGAAGCTTACATTTAATTTTATCAATCCGAGGGAAAATCAAGGTTAGATTTAAAAAGTAGCAATCCAGTATAGATATGATCGTAGGAATTAATACTTAAACCTAGTTCAATTTCCTTTCCAAAAATCATGCGTACACATGTACAAAAAGAAATATAAAAATGTGCAATATGAATTATGCAGGAAATAGTAAATAAGTGCAATTTATTATGAAATTTAACTATTATGCAATTTTATATTTTATGTATTTTCTAATGCAGATCTAACTAATTCTAACCTAATGCATGGGGTGAAGAGCTCAGGGACTGTCGATTAGGAGTGGGCCCTGCCTCCTAAGTGGTAGTGTAAGTTATTTCCCCTAAACTACTCTATCAATAACTAAATATTATGATTTATACTAACATTTATTTATAATTCATGAATGCAGGTTGCAGAATTTACAAATTCAGAATAGAGAATAAACAAATGCCACAAATGATACAAGTTACCATAATGAAGAAATGCTATTTTATTGATGAAGAGTCAATTGTACAAGCTCCAGAAAATAATTTGTAACATGATGTAATGAATAATGTAATCAGAAAAAACCCCAGAGGAGAGAGAGCCTCTAGTTTTTGCTGTATATTTTTATACTAAGACTAATACAAAGTACAATCTTGTCCACGTATGTATCTTGCTTAAAATGTGGAGTGATGACTATACGTACACCATAAGATATCCTAAAGCTAAAAATATTTTATTTGACTTGGACCTAAAAATATTTCTATAAGTCCAAGTGGCATTACATGGAATATTTCCTATCTAACCGACTCATAATAAGACTTTTCAGCTCCTGTAATATAGGAAGTCTTAACAACTTTGACATTTGACAAATAATAACTTTACAAATCCTTTTCATAAGGTTTTATCACTGGAGAGAATCTCGTAACCAAAATGAGAAGGAAAGATATATTGGAGATATTTTAATTGTCGTCATTTGGTTATGTCATCCATATTATGTTTTGTCGTCCATGGTAAGTCTTCAAAATGACCTTTTGACCTTACGTAATTACTGTCCGTAATTACCTCCAGTAACTGTCTTCCGTAAACTGAGATCATCCGCTTGACTTCTTCTAACTGCTAGTGGTTGTTCTTCACATCTGGAGTACAGTTGTAGTTTCTCCACTTATTACCTGCATTTAACTCAGATCTCGGGAAAATTGGACGTAAGTTACTGATAAACATCAAATTACCATTTTTACTCATTTTTACCAATAATTCATATTTAACTGATGATAACATGTAAAAATATATTAAATACTCATGTAAAATGATTGAATTTGATACAAGAATTAGTAGTAAATAACCTCTCATAAAAGACTGACTTAGTTAACTACACTCTTCCTACTAATGATAAACATCTACCTTTCCAAGCTAGAAGTTTATTCTGAAATTTACTAATAACTGGATTCCATAAATCTATCCTCATTCTCCCCTCAAATAAAGGCATCCCAAGATAAGTTGTTGGAAAAGTTACCTCTTCCATTTGAAGCAACCCGTAAATGTTTACTTTGATATTATAAGGTTTGTTAAGGAAGTAAATTTTGGATTTAGGCATATTAATTTTTTGTCCTAAAGCTCTTTTGTACTCTTTTAAAAAACCATTCAAATCTCTAGCCTCATTTATCATTTCCCTTCTAAAAAAAGTTGTATCATCTACAAATTGTTGATGGGTGATGTTATTGATGTTATTACTAAACTTAAGTACACTTATAAGTCCATATTTGTAAGTTGTATTTAAGTTCATACTTAAAACTTCTACCATAATAATGAATAAATAAGGAGATAGAGTATCTCCTTGTCTAAGGCGTCTCTTGGCTTTAAAAGATTTTTTCACTAACCCATTGACCAAAACTGAATAAGAAATTGTAGAGACACAATATTTAATCCATTTCTTCCCAAAATAAAACTTATCTAAAACTACAAAAATAAAATCCCATTTAACCCTATCATAGGCTTTACTCATATCAAGTTTTAAGATCATTGCTTTATTTTTTCTTGAAGCTACTGAATGTATAACTTCATGAGCTACTATGATCCCATCCATAATTTGTCTCCCTTTCACAAATCCTCCTTGCTCTTCTAAAATGATTTTTTCTAAAAAAGGCCTTAATATATTCACCATCACTTTGGAAATAATATTATATGCCATATTACATAGGCTTATGGGTCTAAAAGAATCAAACAATTTAGCATCCTTATTTTTTGGAATTAGGGTAAAATATGTTGCATTTATTTTATAAGGTATGAATTATTTTACCCTAGACTGTTCCACTACCACCAATAAATAATCCTTCACTATATCCCAATTATGTTGGTAAAAAATTATGGAGATCCCATCTGGACCTAGGGATTTATCCTTATTAAAAGAGAAAAAAAACTAAATGAACTTCTTCTAGAGTAATAGGCTCCATCAGTTTCCTAGTGTCTTCATTTGTTCTAACTAAAGTAACATCTTGAAGAAGTTTATCATTAAGAACTATGGTCTCCTCTAAACCTAGAATATTTAGATAAAATAACTTTACCTCTTTTCTAATTTCACTCTGATTTTCAATCCTAACCCATTAAATTGATTTAATTCTATTAATTTTGGAAGTTGATCTTTGTACTATAGCCATCCTATAAAAAAAATTGTATTTTTATTACCTTCTTTTAACCAAGTCTATCTTGATTTTAATCTCCAAAATTTCTTTCTTACTTAAAATATTATGATATTCACTAAGAAAATTCCTTTACTTTGAGCTTGGATTATTATCAACACCTTTTTGTAATTTTGAAAGTTTTTCTTTTAGTTCTTTTTTATCAAAAATGTTTCCAAAGGTTTTCTTGTTTCATTCTTTTAATATATATCATAGCTTTAATTTGGTTTGGAAGAGCATACAACCCACCATTACCTAAATAATTCCACGTTTGAGCTATCATATCAAAAAATTGAGGATGGTCTTCCCATATTTGCTCGTGTTTAAAATATGATATTTTTAAATTCACTTACCATCATTTTAACTCTTATTGGCCAGTGATATGGACCAATCCTTGCTAATGTATTAGTTTTAGCATAAGTTCCTTCATTTAACAATAATTTGAGAGAATGAATCTGTCTAATGTTTTTGCTATTAGGTTCTAGCCGCTCATGTTGTTGGTCCAAGTATAGTTGTCTTCTTCAGACTCAACTTCCCATAAATTATTGTTTTGAATAAAAGTTGAGAAATATTTCATACTTTGTGTCAATTTCCTAATTCCCCAAAAATTTTCATCCAAATTGGTTATAGAATTAAAATATCCAATGATCATGAATTGGGTCTTTACTTCTCATAAAGGCTTCAATCCCACTCCAAAATTCTAATCTATTTGACTGAGTTGTAGGTCCATAGACATTGATAAGGATGAAATGAATATCTGCAAAGTAGCAAGTGACTAAAGAGACTATCCAATACCTATTTTTAGGAATGGTTACACAAGATGTTCTAGAAGGATTCCAACAAGTTAGAATTCTCCCCTTCGCTCCTTTAGAATCCATAGCATCCCATTCACATCTTGTCCATACTAATTTCATAGTTTTTTAAACTTCTTTTGTCATTTTAGTTTCCTGGATATATAGAATATTATATTTATTACTTAAACATAGATCCCTAATACACATTTGCTTTGAGGGGAAATTAACACCCCTTATAGTCCATGAGATGATAATCATGTCTCATTAGGGACTTTTGGCCCCTCTTGCATATTACCACTATCATTTTATTATTTGGTAAAAATTATAACCAACTTAGTTTGTGTTCCTTTCTCTATGTTTGCTCTTGCTTCCATGGATCTTGCTTGATAATTTGAGGGTTTTCCTCTTTTTGCCTTACCTATATCAATAGTAGGTCTTATTATTCTATTCCTCAATATTATTTCACAATTTGTTTTTCATCATATTTATCCTCTCATGGCTCTATTATAGAAGCTTTTGACTTGTCCTACTCATTTTTTGGTATTTCCTTATTAACGACAGAGGTATTAAATTCTAAATCTATATTTTATTTACCATTTATTTCTCTTGAATGGTGCTTGGTACTTCAAGATAATATTCAAACTATGATGAGACACATTGCTTAGGTTCATCGTGAATGTTCTTCCTTAAATTAGGATCATTCTGAATATACGGTTCCTTGTTAATATGTTGAAATTGTTGTATTGTGTCCTCTAAGTTTTGATCTACTTTTTATTCATAGGCTAAAGCCTCAAAAGAGTTGGTATTTCTTCCAATATATTTCCTTATTGGTCTCCACTATTTATTTTCTTCTATTTTTCTAGATATATTTTTTGGAAGTTGAAAACCATCTTCATTCATAACCATTTGTAAGTTTCTCTTGCAATTTTCTATAAGTAATTTTGTTGGGCTCTTCTTAGGGTATGATCTCTCAATATCCCCCACCTCATAACGTATACATCTAAAATATATGTTTTCATAATCTATAGTTTGGGGAAGAAGTATTTATATTTAAGATGATTAAAAAATCTACCAAGAGGAATGAGTGAGATGATGTTTAGCGGGTGCGACGGGAGTGAGGGTTTGAATTTTTTGGGCAGGAATCTCAGCCAAGGTGGTAGAGATAGAGTAGGTATGGAAGGGACGGGTGGGAACCTCTATCATGGATCAAGTGAGGATCCAAAGGGTCAGGCTACGATAGATTTGGAGGCGAGCATCACACAGGGGTCTGACCCTCCTTAAAAAGACCCCGATAAAAAAGATACGAAGGACAATACGGGTCCCAAGAAGTGGCTATATTTTTTTGAGACTCGTAGAGGAAAAATAAAGGAGGTTCTCTCTCTTCCGCCCCTAGTTCCAGTAAATAATAAAATTTTGGCCCCGACAAGTTCCATGAGCCCTTTTCTTTCAATGGAAGAATTCTCCCTAGTAGGCAATTTTTTGGGAGGTAGGTCGGACATGGAGACTATCAGGGCTTAGGCGACGGGTAAATGGCTATCGGTATGCATATTGGAGTTGGTAGCTCTAACTCGAGGGTTCTTCATTATCCATTTTAACAATATGGAGGATGCTAACCACATTTTAATATGAGGTCCTTGGTTTCTGGGCAAAAGGAGACTTTTTCTCAGATGATGGGGTGAAGATTTCAACCTTGAAAATAAAAATATTAACATTTCCCCTATTTGGGTTCATCTCCCGAGTCTACCTGCCCAGTTCTTCAATGAATATTGGCTGTAGGGCATAGCCAGAAATATAGGGGAACTGATCTCTATTGACCATGCGACCTTGGCTAGGACAAGGATGACTCATGCATGAATCTACGTAAATGCTAATTTGGATAATGAATTGCCAAGGTTTGTGGAGCTAGAGTATGGAGAATACTATCAAAAATAGTCAGTAGAATACAAGAATAGATCGATATTATATGCAGAATGCAAAAATCAAGGACATCTATGCAATCAGTGCCCTAACCTAGCAATGAACAGAGAAAAGCAAAAGCAGGGAATGCTAGACAGAGGAAATTTGAGGATTTTCCTTGGCATATGCGATTTCAATCAAGCAAACTATGTCTACCAAAATAAGAAAAGAGAGGGTGCAGGTTCCCAACAAGACAAAGGAAAACAACATGTTTTTGGTAACCAAAATACTCAGGTAAGTTCCAATCCTCTAGTTTCAAATAAATTTTCACTTCTATCCAATATGGGAGTAGGAGGATTATCAGAAGACATGGAAGCCCAGAACCTTCAGGCTAACCTTTCTGACTCTCTAGAATCCCCATACAAGTTAGGATCCTAAAACCCTAATGCTGAAATTACTGTAAGCCCCATGGGCATCACAAAGCCAAACCCTAATAATCGATATCTAGAATCCCCATCCAAGTTAGGATCCTTAAACCCCAATACTAAAAATACTTCAAGCCCAATGGGAATCCCAAAGCCAAACCCTAATGCTAAAGAAATTAGGAAGAAAGTTGAGGCATTGGAAAATAAAAAATCTCATCTCCCTAACATCATCACTAGGATCCAGGTGAATCCTACTGAGGGGTTGTCCCACAGACCAAGGGAATACAGGAAAAAAGGAGAATATTTGGATGTAGGGGTGGAAATATGTGAAACTATTCAGACTAAGGAATATGGCAGTCTGGTTCTGCAATAAATTGCCTCCCCCAGTTTAGTCCTAAACAAACCAGGAGCACTATGAAGTCTCCTATAGATTTTGGCAATGAAAAAAGAAGAGGGAGAATATCAAATGCTGAGCATCAAAAAATTAAAACTGATAATGACATTGCCAATGGAAAATAGAGAACCTTGTTTCAATAGGTTATTTCGGGTTCTGAAGACAACAAATTAGGAAAACCCCCTCAAAGGAGGGGGAGAGGAAGAAATCCCAAACAATCTAAATGAAGTTCCTCTCCTGGAACATGAGAGGACTCAATGGCTACCCAAACATAGGGAAGTCAGTGCAATAATAAATCAAGTGAATTCAACTATTATCATGTTGCAAGAAACAAAAATTGATGAGATTCAGTCAGAAAAAGTAGCAAAAAAAAATTGTAATCAATGGGAGATGGTTTGCAAATCAGCCAGAGGAGCATATGGAGGCCTTATGACTTTGTGGGATCCTCGGATAGTAGAAGGCACCATTATTCAAAAATATGATAGGGTTCTTAGTGTTTTATTTAAGGAAATAAATAACAATAGGTCATGGATCCTTTCAAATATTTATGCCCCAAATTCAATTCAAGGGAGAGCTCTACTGTGGGAGTACTTAGGCAATCTGAGTGAAATATTCCATAATGTCCCCTAGATTTTTGCAAAGGTATTTCTACCTTTGTTAAATGATTTACACAGATATATACAATGCAGAATGTAAAAGACGAAATCGAAAGAATATGAATACGGAATTTAGTAAACGAATGGAAACCAATCAAGGCCACTTAAGGTGGGCACACCCTTGCGCAGAGGCAGATGAAAAATATAAAAAGATAAGATGATTTCTCATTTAAATTATTAAGAACCCATATATAATGAATTTTACACAATTGGATAATATGGCCGACTCTTCATGTTTGGAGTGTAAGCCGACTCTTCATGTTTGGAATGTAACATGACTCCCCTCCTCGGAAAGCTTTGTCCTCAAAGCTGGAAATGTCTGGAAGATACTTTTAGGTTCCCATGTGGCATCCTCCTCTGGTAAATCTTGCCATTTAATGAGAAATTCTTGAATCTGACGTGATCTCAGTCTTCGGATTCTATGTTGTAGTATATATTCGGGTTGGAGATGTATGCGTCCTTCCTCATCAAGCACTGGTAAGTCTGATTGATTTTGTACTTTCTGACCAATTACTTTTTTGAGACATGAAACATGAAATACTGGGTGTATTCGTGATGATATAGGTAGCTCTAATTGATAGGCTACTTCTCCAATGCGACGCACAATTTTTTAGGGACCATAGAATCGTGGAGCCAACTTTTGGCTGGACTTTAACCTTAACGAGGATTGTTTGTAATGTTGCAGTTTTAGGAACACCCAATCACCTATATCAAAGGTTATTTCTGATCGGTGCAAGTCTTGTTGTTGTTTCATACGATTCTGTGCTTGGACTAAATTCTCTTTGAGTATGGTGAGTGTCGACTGCCTTTGTTGGAACCAATCATCCACTTTGGCTACCTTGGATGATCCCTGGACGTAATCTGCAATGGTTGGAGGTTTGGTGCCATACAATGCTTCAAATGGAGACATCTTAATTGAGTAATGGTAAGAAGTGTTGTACCACCATTCTACCAATGCTAACCAATGGCTCCATTGGTATTTTTTATCTTGAGCAAAACATCTTAAGTACGTACCCAAACATTTGTTAACTACTTCTGTTTGACCATTTGTCTGTGGATGGTAAGCTGAAGACATGTTCAATTTGGTACCACTAAGGCGAAATAACTCCTTCCAAAAGTTACTAGTAAAAATGGGATCTCTATCACTTACAATATTTTTTGGCATACCATGTAATTTGAAAATTGAATCCATAAATACCTTTGCCACCTTGCTTGCGAAAAATGGATGTTGTAAAGCCTGAAAGTGAGCATATTTGGATAACCGGTCTATGACGACGAAGATTACTGTCCTGCATTCTGATTTTGGAAGACCTTCAATGAAATCCATGGATATATGTTCCCACTGTCATTCAGGGATGGGTAATGGTTGTAATAATCTTGGTGATTTGACTGTTTCTCCTTTATTGCGCTGGCAAACTTCACATTCTGCTACCCATTGTTTGACTTCCGCTTTTAATACTTTCCAACAAAATGATTGTTTGACCCTTAAATATGTCTTCAAAAATCCTGAATGTCCTGTCGATGGAGAAGCGTGTGATTCATCGAGGATCTTTTATTTGAGTTTTGAATTATGTGGAATGTAAATGCAGTTCTTCTTTCGGAGGATGTTATCTTCATAAGAGAACAAAGGGTGTTTGGAAGACCCTATAGATAATTCATGAATTATCTGGGCAGTTTCACTATTGGACAACCATTCAATTTGTAATTGAGTTATCCATTGGGAGCAAGGACCTGAAATAGCATTGATGACTACTTCATCTTCATATTTTTTGGATAGCGCATCGGCGGCTATATTTTCCTTCCCTTTCTTATATTCGATAATGAAATCATAGCCCAGAAGTTTGGTTAACCACTTATTTTGTTCTGGATAAGAAAACCTTTGTTCCAAAAAATGCTTGAGGCTACTATGATCTGTTTTGATAATGAAGCGGCTACTGATTAGATAGTGTCTCCATTAGTAATCCTTGATCTGCAACATTTGGTTATCTTTTGGTAAAAAAAATTTGGTGTTGATTTCGCCTTAATTGCCACTCCAACTGCAATGCGAAAGTTGATGTTGTGTGCTCCGAGGACACTAGACATGACTCATAAGACCGAGACTCAATGGATACCACCCGAGCAACACGTGACACAACACTGCGTAAGGACTGTGACCTAGGACGAGGACACGTGGAAGGATGCAGGGAACACAACTCTTATACGACGGACTGACCTCGAACGGATGGACAAGCCTCGAACGACGTGAACGCACACAATACGATGACAGGACACGCTGGAGACACTAACACACGCAACACGACACTAACACACGGCAGACGACAGACGATAGCACGATGGACAGTAAGACATGACACTAACACACGACAGATGACCACAAGACATGACACTAACACACGCAACATGACACTAACACACGACAGACGACAGCACGATGGACAGTAAGACACGACACTAACACCCCAGACGAAGGGACCCGACACCAAAACCGTCGACACCAAACCGCGCACTGCAGACCACGCGAAAGAGCACGATTATGTGACCGAAGTCACACCGTAATAGGTGTGGCACTCGCTTTTTAAACTATGTTTGGCACCGCGTATCCCAAATGTGGGATAAAAAAAAATTAAACAAGAACCCAACTGATGACGTCAGCGAATAATTTAATAAAAAAAACCTTAGCTGCCGTAGTTAAAATTTTTAAATACTATTTTACGATTGGTTGACGTAAACCGTAAAGCCTTCCGCCTGCGTCGTGGGATATTCTGATCGAGCGTTCGGAGATTTTAACGGCGTGGGAAGAATGAGGACGGATCAGGCGTTCGGAAGTTTTTCGGCGAAGAAGGAACGAAGCAGGTTTTACAGTTTTACTGCTCCTGGCCACCGCTGCGCTTGGAAATAATTCAGAATTCGAACGGACGACAAAAGGAACGAACGGAAAAATGACGATGGAAATGCAGAAGAAAAGTGACGAATACGCGAATGACGAAAATAGAAAAGAGAAGGAACGGCGCTCCGGGATCGGCTAGACTGATACCACTTGCAAAGGTATTTCTACCTTTGTTAAATGATTTACACAGATATATACAATGCAGAATGTAAAAGACGAAATCGAAAGAATATGAATACGGAATTTAGTAAACGAATGGAAACCAATCAAGGCCACTTAAGGTGGGCACACCCTTGCACAGAGGCAGATGAAAAATATAAAAAGATAAGATGATTTCTCATTTAAATTATTAAGAACCCATATATAATGAATTTTACACAATTGGATAATATGGCCGACTCTTCATGTTTGGAGTGTAAGCCGACTCTTCATGTTTGGAATGTAACAATTTTGGCTAGGTATTTTAACACTCCTCTTTACCCTTCAGACAAAATGGGTGGAAATGGACCACCTATCAGGAGCATGGATGAGTTCAATGACTTTGCGAACTCCAACATGTTGATGGATGTAAAACTTAGATGAGCGAATTATACCTGGAGCAATCGACGGATAGGGTGTCATCTCATTCAAGAAAGGCTTGACAAGTTTTTTCTATCAAAGGAGGCTACAACTCTGTTTGGTGATTCTACCCTGCAAGCCCTTCCTAAAATTACCTTTAATCATAATCCCATTTTGTTGGAGATCCCTAACTCTATCCTTCAAGAAACCTTTCAGATTTCAATCTATGTGGATCAAACATTCCAGTTTTAAAGATAACTTAATTTAGTGGTGGTAGCAGCCTATCAGGGGTAGTGCAACTTTTAAACTTTCTAGAAAATTAAATTTTGTTAAGGAAAAGGTTCGAAATTGGAACAAAGAGGTCTTTGGGAACCTCTTTGAAAATAAAAAATAGGTTGAAATTTTGAAGATAATTTATCAAAGGATTCAACATGGTGATGCTGATGAAACTACTAGGCAGGAGGAATAGACAAAACTAGCAGAGTTTCATAACATTTTGGCCTGTGAGGAAATCTATTGGAGGCAAAAATCAAGGGCTCTTTGGTTGAAATATGGAGATTCAAATTCCAATTTTTTTCACGTCACCACGCTTAGAAACAGAAGCAATAACAAGATACAAATTTTAAAAAAATCAGATGGTTCTATTACTCAAGACTTAACAGAAATCAGAAAGGAGGCAGTAACTTATTTCAATTCTATCATTGGTCAGGAATCATAGTGCAATGAGGAGGCCAAATATATTCTCTTGCAATCCATTCCTAGCATAATAAATTAGGATATAAACCTTAAGCTTCTAGCTCCATTTTTTGATGAGGAAATTAAGGAAGCCTTGTTTAGCATGGAGCCAAACAAAGCCCCAAGACTCGACGACTTTCCCCCTCTTTTCTATCAATATTTTTGGGACATCGTGAGGATGTAATTTATACTTTCAGAGAATTCCAAGCAAGCAATCATATCCCAAAATGTCTCAACTCTACTTTTATTTTTCTAATTGCTAAGAAGAAAACCCTTGAATCTATGGCCGACTTCAGGCCAATCGGTCTGTGCAATGTTTCTTACAAGATCCTAACTAAAGCCATTACAAATAGAATGAGAGATGTTCTACCCCGCATCATAGATCCATGTCAGGGAAGCTCTATCCAGGGTAGGTCAATCTTGGATGGAGTTATCATAGTTCATGAAGCTCTACACTCTGCTCATAAGACTAACAGGTCTATTTTTGCCCTCAAGCTTGATATGAACAAAGCATTTGATAGGCTAAAGTGGGACTTTATAATTGTTGTCCTCCTTAAGTTTGGTTTTCGCTGCTAATGGGTTAATTTGATCAAATAATGCATTTCTAAAGCATGGTTCTCGATTATGGTTAATAGAACAATTGTTGGTTACTTTCAAATTTGTAGAGGAATTCGACAGGGGGACCCTATCAGCCCCATGTTTTTCATCATTGTGGTAGAATATTTAGGCAGAACCATAAAAAATGCTTACAGTTCAAGGCTAATTTCTAGAATCAAGGCAAAATCTCTCACTAGGGTTGTTTCTCACCAACAATTCATCGATGATACCCTTCTATTGACTAAGGCATCGGTGGTTGAGGCCAACATATTTAAATACATTCTGCAACTCTACAAGGACGCTGCTGGTTAGAAAGTTAATTTCAATAAAAGTAAGTTACATTTCTTGAAAACCCCCATTCAGAGGCATGGAAGGATTGTAGAAATTTTAGGGTGTGATATAGTAAACCTTCCCACTTCGTATCTTGGTCTCCCTCTTTTCATTGGTTCTCCAATAGAGTCAATGTGGGACAGGGTTATTGAAAGAATTCAAAAAAAAACTTGTTGGATGGAAAGGTCATATTCTATCTCAAGCAGGAAAGTTGATCCTCACTAAGGCCTCTCTTTAGAGCATTCCAATCTATTTCCTCTCCATTTTCAAAGCCCCTGTGAAGGTTTTCCAAAAAATTGAGAAACTCCAAAAAGAATTTTTATGGACTAGATCAGAGGAGAAAAAAAGTACACACCTTGTAGGATGGACCAAAGTGTGCAGACCTAGGGAAATGGGGACTTATTTCTGAGGAGAATTGCTCATATGAATTTAGCTTTACTAGCTAAGCAGGCATGGAACCTCATTTCTGATGAAGAAAATGAATGGATAACTATCATCAAATGAAAGTATCTTCAAAATATGGAATTCCTAAGTGACTTAGTTCCAATCAGAGGTTCTGCTTTTTGGAAAGCAATTCTCAATTGTAAGGAAATCATAAAAAAAGGTTTAATATGGGTTTTAGGCAATGGTGAGAGGATAAATTATTGGAATGATAGGTGGGCTAAGGACAAATCACTGACGCAATATCTTAACTTATCTTGAATCAAAGATATCATAGAAGAAATCATTGGTAGAAAAGTCTCCAATTATATGGTTGAGGACAAAGTAGAATGAAGTGGAAACAAATAAGGATTCAGGGATTTCAAGTGGAATCAAATGATATTTATAAAATTCTAGGGAAATAGTTTATTCCCATGAGATCCAAGGAAGATCAAGTGACCTAGGCTCCTATGGAAAATGGGAAGTTCATTGTTTAATTAGCTTACAAGATTCTACTTGATGATGAGGATTTTGTCCTCCAAAAGGACTTGGTTTAGATAAAAAAATTAATTCCAAAAATTGCAGTCTTTTCATGGCTGGTTATCCAAGGAATAATTCTAACCATTGATAATATGATGCGTAAAGGTATTTGTATCACTAATCATTGTTATCTATGTAGGGCTAATTGGGAGACCATTTATCACATTTTCCTTGAGTGCCATTTTTCCTTGACTATCCTAAGTGGGGTTTTTTAGGCCTTCAATATTTCTTGGGTTAAACTAGCCATCGTACTTTATTTGTTCATCCAGTGGCCTTACCCCTTTTCAAGCCAAATACTTAGATACATGTGGAAAATTTGTCTCAATCGCTATTTGGCAGGTGTGGTTAGAAAGGAACCATAGAATCTTTAATGAGTCTATCCATGATCATCAAACTATCATTGCCAGGATCCTATCCTTTGCCAATGAGAATGTGAACCTTATCCCTTTTTATAGTCGTAAACCTCATCTGCAGGAGACCACGATTTCTCAATATTTAAGCTTAACCTTGTTAGATGAGTCTGTGCCTAGGGTAGTCAACCCCAGAGCCAATGTTAAGTGGTCCCCACCTCCTACGGGTTGGTTTAAGCTTAATTTTTATGGAGTGGCTAAGGACAATCCTGGTAGAGCAGGCGCTAGTGGCATTGTGCGAGATCATAATGGGAATATGATGCTTGCATTTTTTGAATATTTCAGAACTAGGACGAATAATGAAGCTAAAGCTAGAGCTATGTGGAGAGGCCTTCAAATGACTCAAGACTTAGAAGGCAATTTGATAGTAGAAGGAGACTCTATGCATGTTATAAATATCCTCAATAATTGGAAAACACCTCCTTGGAGGATTAAAATAATTGTTGAAGAGGCTAGGATCCTTTTCCAAGGAAGACAAGACATAAAAGCCCAACATGTCTTTCGGGAAGCTAACAAAATTGTTGATAAGCTGGCCAATTTGGGTGTCGATGGTGATGGACTTTTCAAATGGGAACACGGTGTCCTGAGCGAAGTAGAGGAGTTTATTCAACAAGAATTCTAAGAATAATAGTCAAATTTATCAACAGGGAAGGCACTGTAAGTTCGAAGGCTAGGAGTATTCTTGCCTCTTTTTTGAAATGGACTCACAATAAAAATTATCCAAGTTGTCAGTATTCGTGGATGCTACTTAGAAATACCACAAAGACTAATGGGGATAGTCGCATGTTAGATAACATGGCTCCTAGTCGTATTAGTAATTTGAGGTTGGTTTATAATCACAGGGTAAGAAAGAAACAATGATATAAGACTTCGAACTAGAGCCACGTGGACCGCCAGATAGCCACCGTCATAAATATAGCCAGCAGGTTCACTTCTCCAAGGCTAATTGGCCAAGATGGGATGTGGTCCCAAAGCATGTCATATACGAAAGAAAGCAATTACCAAAGAATTATTAAGAGTAATTGTCAATATAGAGCTTGTGGGAGTTTTTTTCAATACTCTGCTATGTGTGTCTGCAACTTTTTGTTTCTCCACTATTTCAAGGAAGGGATTTGTGTCTGTTTATTTTTTTGTAATTATGATGTAGGTGTGTTTTCTCGAGGTATACCCAAAATGTTGTATGGGAATTTTATTTTTGATAACAAGCTATGTGCCTTACCGGATGTAATGGCTTTGGCGACATGTAGATTTTACATATATAGGATCCTTAGTAAGGACATGTTCATCAACAACCCTAGGCTGATTTTTGTAAAATGTTTTGGATCAACCTGTAAAACCCAGTATTAATGCTATAGTATCTTATCTACCAAAAAAAAAATCTATAGTTTGGGTCCACATCTTATCCCCATACTTAAGAATGATTGATTATGGTAAAGTTTTACTTATATCAATCATGATTAGTATTCAAGCATAAATAGCTAAAAATCCATCTTTTGTTGTATCTAAAATCTCAAGGAATTCTCCTAGAGTGTTGCCTATTTCCTTTAAGGTATCTATTTCCCAAAATTCAATGGGTAATCCAAACATCCTAACCCAAACTAGTACTAGTGATAGATTTACATTTTCAGGTGAAAAGCCTTCATACCAGCGGGTAAGGAAGAGTCCTACTCTTATCATAAACTAAGGACCCCTTCTAGGATTCTTTCTCTTTCTTTCCTAGAATAAAAATGGCTAGGAAGAAACCTTAGGAAATAAATGATAGAATCACTCCTGGCAACTTCCAACTCCTATCAATCCATTATCAAGGCTGAAGCCCCTGTACAATACCCATTAAATTTACCAAAAATTACCCTATCTTGGAGCAACAAGGATCTCTCTAAGGTGCACTCACTAAAATATACCACTAGAGATGATTCTAAGGATTTAACTATAAATCAGTCCATGGAAAGGAAACTAAAACTCAAAATATATTGAAATTTATTTGAATATCCTATAGAAAATATAATATTTGATAAAAAATTTATAAATTTTTCATGCACAATTTCTAAGATAAAGAAAGGGAAAAAAACTTAGCTAAAAAATTCTTTGTCTAGATAGAATGTCTTGCCTCACTAAATTCCTAGCCCTTCATTACTCTTCCCATAATTCGAACCCTAGTTGGAAAATATTTGCAATTTCATTTTTCATGACTTGAAAAATTGTCACTGCCCTTGTTCTAAATGGTTGACTTCACATGGTCGTATCTCCTTAAATATTGCTCAATTTTTTGTATATGACCACTCATTTTAAAGCTATTCAAATTCTACACAAGTTGGTCCAAGAATCAACTAAATTTGATAACTCTTCATAAAGATATGGCTCCTAAAATATGAGATATTTTTCATGATAAAACCCTAATCCTTTGCACTTCACAACCTATGAGACATGAGTTGTTGATTGATGAGGAACAATAATTTAGTATCTTGTATCTTTTGATTATTTGATTACCTAATTCCAATGCTAATAAAAAATTAGGTACACTATTATGTACCCATAGTATTCTAGGGTATACGGGTATTGTTATTTATTGAACTAAGATTTTATACTATTATTAAGTTTCTAAGTACTTCTGTATTTGCATCATTACATTGAGAAATTACTTGGTTTAGCAATTGATTTCCTAAATAGATTTTCTAGCTCATTTGAATTACACCTTAATATAGAAAATTTTGGGCCATGAAATATTTATAGGAAATAAGATGAGGATAGTCATTAACTCTTGTATTAGATTTATAAAATCATCTTGCATTAGTCAAGTATTTTTCTCAAGATGATGTATCTTCTGTTGTGTGAATTTCTTCTGAATAATGGTTCTTCTTCAATATATGTATTGTTATTGGGTACAAGTCATAAATATAAATAAATAAATAAATAAATATATATATATATATATATATATATATATATATATATATATATATATATATATATTCATTTAATATGTATTTTTTAAATAACTTAAATTTTTTAACATTTATAACCAAATAGAAATTTGTGTAGCATTATAATTTTAGATTAGAAGTATTTCCATTTATGGGATCCCAAGTACATGTATACCTAATTGATTTCAACATCTTTTCTTGTAAATCATATTGCTCAAGTAAATTCAAACCATATTTATAAATTGAAATATATGGTCCTCCTATGTCAACTATATCTAGTTTTATACTTAAAATTCCTTGAGTTTATATAGGGCCCTCTAGTGTATTTTCCTTAGTGTTAAATAAACCTACAATATATGTTTGTACTCTAATTTATGATTTATTTTTTAAAATAAATGATGATTGAGGTATATATTCCTCATGGAATACCTAATTGTTATATGTATGTTGATAGTTGTAAGCTTACTGCAGTGCTAAGGGCTTTGTCCTCTCTTTAATAGGTCCAAGGTTCAAACCCCACTCAATATGAGGGAACCAGTACCCATCATAAAAACCTATGTAAACTCATTGAAAAATTATTATATGCATGTTGGATGCATGTCAAATTATTATCTCAACTTTTGGACATATTTTATTGTAGCCTCTCAATTAATTGAGTGTACAATTTACTTTAGTTTTTCATTTATTTATGGATGGAAAGAAGCAAATCTTATCTATTTTTTAATTTTCCACACAATTTAGTCTAAAACTATGAGAACAATCTTGTGACCTTATTAAAAATAATAGATACTAGAAACCTAAAGTGATCACAAACATTGAAAAAAAAAGTATAAGCTACTCGTTATGCACTAATTTCCATCTTACGAAGATTCAAAACATAAATATTGATCAAATTTTAAAATGGTAAACAAGTATGATAATACATGGACCCTCATATATCAAATCAAAGTGTCAATTTATTATTAAAAACATTTAAAAATATTTCCAATAACCTACTTTTTAGAGGATCCTATTAAGTATAAGTTTTTATCTATTTTCAACCCTCAAAACCTTCATATGTAACTATATTAATAGAATATACATTGTTCGGTGTTCAAAAGAAATTGAATAAAAATGTCAAAATATTCTTTAAAAAAATTATTAAAAATGATTTAAAAAAATCAAAATGATTATTTTTTCCGACAATTGCTTATGATAACCGTTTAATTTGAATGAAAAGTAGATGATTCATAGAAAATTCTAGAAAATTTGGATGTAAATTTTCTTTGAAAAGTAGAATGCATATTCTTATGTAGATGGTCCAAATAAGAAAATAAATTACATTTCTTAAAATTAAAGTTGTGAGAACTAAAGAGAATAAAAATATATGGGAATCCATTAACTTTGAGATCATAATCAAGTATTATTATCCAAAATTAAACAATTAAATAAGGAAAGGAACGCTCGAAAAATTGCCCATTATAATTGTAGTATGAGATACTAAATTTCACACCACAAACAACTTGAAAATAGTCACTGGGAAGTAGGATGGGAAGTAGGAGCACAATGATCTGATAGTTTTTGAGACTAGAACATAGTAAAAATGACTAAGTTCTATGCCAGAGTAGTGATTCATTGAAATATAGTCATCATCCCTCTTATTGGTCAAAATTTGTAGTGAATTGGTGTTACATGTGGCCTACCCAAGCAAATCTAATCTAATAGTGATATTTTTGTCATCTTACATTAATTCATACTAGTAAATCATTTTCACCTAGAGTTAATAGGTTGAATCTCATATTATAAAGAGGTAACTAAGGCCCATTTTAAATCATATTTTTGTGATATATGCTCTCTAACTGTATCTTTAATTTCTTATTAATGGAAAATTGGCATAGCCTTCATATGAAATTGTGTTTCATTATATTGGACCTCTTTTTCATGCATGTGTGAATGAGTTTTTTTTCTAAAATTGCTTGTTAATCCTTTTTTTCACTTTGGTCTTGCATCTTAGATGGATTCGTACTTTTGTTTTTGGATTTTCTAATTTAGTTGACTAATCAACATACTATCCTTACTATGTCTACCAATCATATTTTACTATATTTTACTTTTAATCTCTCACACCCATACCTTTAAATTTTACTTTCTTATTTTAGCTTAAATTAGACTAAATTAACATAGTGAGGAGTTGACCTAAATCTAAAGGTCAAGGGGATTTTCTCATTTTCTCAAGGGCTTTGATTATGAAGGGTACATGCTTCCATAATTTTATTAATCATCCTGCTCCATGATGTCAACAATTTGAAAATGGCATGCATGGTGGGATGAATCCAAATTATCCTGTGTTAAAATCACTCAATAAAACATCCACCATATGTGCAATAAATAAAAATAACACACTCAATGGGATAAATTTAATCCACAAGATGCATATTGCACATGATGAAAACTACAAAATACAAATGCATCCTATTACCGTAAAAACATAATCGATCTATCTACTCTATTTCACATTAAATTTCACTAGATCTTTGAAAGTGATTATTCTCCAAATTTAGATCCACTAGGATTTTCCTTTTACTTAATAAATCATACATTATTTTGTTTTAGATCTATTATTTTACCACCTAGGTCTAAATGGTTTGAACTAGTATCTAACAAATCAAGTAGTTGGTGACTCCTCTGCTAAAATTAACCTAGAGCTAAAATTTTCTAAGTCCAAGTTGTAGTGGTTTGTTGAATTAGATCAATAATTCATCTTTCAAAGACCTCTCATTAACACTTGGAAGAACCATATCCAAATCTAAGTCTAGAAATCAACGATTCATTACACATCAAGATGAATATTTGTTTCATATGACATTGATGACCAAGTTTGTGATATCCATTTTCAAGCATTCATTGACCACGTTGTAAGCAATTCATACTTTAGTAAATTTTCACTACACTCAAACATTTTGCCTCAAGCAGATTGTGTGAAAGAAGGATGAAACAGAGGTAAATTTTGTAGAAGGAAAAAAAAGAGGCATTAGATAAGTGTGAGCAAGAATTTTTGATCAAGGGCTAACACCATTTTATAAATTTTTTTACCAAAAAAGAAGGGTAAAAGTTTCAATGACAATGCTATCTAAGGTTCTAAAAGTCAAAAACTCCCAGAACATTTTGAAGGATGTAGGAAGAGTAAACTATTTGTGTAACAACCCTAGTTGTCACTACTCAACCACTCAATTTTTTTTTTACACTTACATTTCCATGAGGCAAGAGACATAATCAAGACTCATTCCATTTGGATTAAAACTTATCAAGGCAAATAACATCGAGAGCTATTGAGGCTTGATCAAAGTCTCTTTGGAGTAGAAGTGATCAGCTTCTACAAAACCCTCATACCCCATTGGTATGAGATCGCTAGCCAAGTGTTAGGTTTCATCCCACATAAAATGGAAATCATCAATAAACATACTATCCACCAATATCAGTACGTAGGTGAATGCCTTGATGATGGAGAACCACACCAATGGAAAACCATCATATATGGAATAACCATACCAATGTTTATTCATAGATCTTAGATCCGATCCACTTCTTTTTGATGGAATATATAAGATAACAAATCACTATTTGTGATTAAACTCATAGTATCCATGGAATATCATCTTAAGCAATATTATGTTAAACCTCTTAAAACTTTTTTGTCCATTCCTTAATTTAGGTATCCAGTTTGCTTATTCATCAGAGTCATTTAAAGATAATACTTTCCTATCATGGAAATAGCCCTCTTCATGCACACTCAACTTCTTAGCTCTAGGATATAAGGTTTGTTTTTTTTTATTCTAAATCCTCTTGTCATCTTGTGGGTTTCATCCATTCCAAATTCCAATATGATCTAATTTGAACCATTGTGAGTGTTTAGGAGGTGAATATAAATCAATTATGTTCTTTTATGTTAAGGTTTATTACATCACAACCTTAGATTGAAATGATACATGAGAGGTACTTTTAATCAGGAATTACATCCCATTACAATAAGTTTTATAATTCCACACAATCGTTGATTACAGAGTAAAACTAACTACTTGCATCATTCACAATTATTCAATTTAATACAATAATTAAATGGCACAATCACATAATCATTAAATATCGTCATCTCAAAAATTTAAGGATTCCTTGTTAACATAATAAAAAAATAGTAATCAAGGTAAACATTGCAGTGATCTAGAACATGCATAACTATCCCATCTAATCACTCAACCATATTATATATATATATATATATATATATATATCATCTTCATTTTGAAGGTAAAGTAATATGAACAAGAAATTACACATAAAGTGACTCAATGTTTTATCTTGGGAAACCTTGACGGGAAAAACCCAGCCTCCGAATATGTTCTTTCCTCATATTCATAAACTCAAGATGTAAAATGTTACAAATAAAGAAGGGCATATTCAAACCCCTTTAAGTCAAATACCAACTAAGGAATACAACTGTCCCTTTTTCAAGGTCATGACACAAATAAGGAATTCCTCATTCCTTTCTCCAAGTCATCAATATAATATAAATATACTCTTCATACCCGTAAGGAAACCAACTATTCCTTTAAAATTCAAGATGCAATTAAGAAATATCTTGATTCCTTTCTCTAAGCCATTTTAATTATTTATAACATCTCATAGGTGATTATTATAATCATCTGACTATATTTTGAAGAAATCATATGATGTTAGAGAGAACCATATAAGTTCCCTCAAAAATGAATTCCAAATTCATTCTACATAGTTATCACAAAGTCATCCCTGAATTAAAGTCCCATACCTTTAATTCATTAAAAAGCAATCTTTCCAAATCACATTAGTATAATGATTCCTTATTTATCTTGTTTGAAGTGCATACTAAGATTTCCTTTAAGTAATATTTCACAATGTTGATTATTATGATATTATACATATTTATCAGGTTTGACTCATCCAATCACTTTACCAATTAGCTTATCCCAAAATTTATCAATTATATTCTCCAAACTTGTTTTATAATTACTTATTCCCAAAGTATATAACCCCTCTCCAAAGGTTATATCATTGGCATTTATCTCTAAAGGTTATTTCCATACCTCCAATGGTACTAGTGCCTCAATTAATCAAAAGGGAGATTACTCTTGTTTAATCACTTAGAAATCTCAATAGAAGAGGTTAGTTTTCTAGAATCCCTAATTAGTCAATGTTTTTGTTCAAGTGAATCTAGATACCTCTAACCTAATTGAAGACTTTGGTTATCTAGGTGAAACCTCATTATTGAGACAATTTAAATAACATCCAAGTTCATGTAATCCAAAGGGGGTATTTTTCCTAATTCAAAAATTCTTCCCTTTCTTTAATTCAAAAGGGACACTAAACTTCCCTAGTTTTTCCTTACATCTTCCAACTGCGGCTTGTTGGTCCGGCTTTCATGCACACCCCGGGAAAAAGGATGAAGGCAAGGAAAGCTCCGGAGACACCCACGGGACTGATCCCACTCATCTTTAGGATCTAGCTGGTTATCCAAGGTGCGAGTTACAGAGTTGGGTCGAATGGCAATTCACTCTTTTCCACTTCTGGAATAGATTTCGATATGGACTGCTCTGTTACCTTACAGGGGGTTCCTGAACTTGTTCAGTAGTTGCAAAAGTTGTTGACAATCAGATTTGACTTGAATTCTTTGATCTAGCTCTCATGGGTCAGTAGATTTAAATAAAAGGCAAATAAAGAAAATAAAAATGGATCATTCACGGTAAGCAAAGAGAGGGTAGGGTAGGGCGAGAAAGAGAAGTTTATCAAACATCAATTGTAAACCCAAGCTGTCAATCTTATCTATGCTATCGGACTTCACAACAGAACAAATCCCGAGAAGAAAGTGTCCGGTCGGTCTAAGATCACTTTCAACTAAGAGCACAAGGCGAGTGAAACAGATCTAGCGAGAAAATCATAAATCCAAGGGCAGTGGTTAAAGCGGTATCTTTCACCGGCGACCTAGCTCGCACAGGTGAAGACAGAGCAATTAGAACAAACTTACACCTCAAATCTGTAATTTCCCCTAGCGAGACAATAGAACAAGCTGAAGCCTAACGACATATTTAATCTTGACAATGGCAGATTCTACGACATATATCTAACAAACTTTAAATGGAACGGATAACAAAAGAAAATACACTTATCACACTCTGCAAAAGATTAGGCTCCTGGCCATGCTATCACGAGAAAAGCTAAAGCACATCAACTCCAAGTCCAGAAACAAAGGATTTCACAAAATTTGCAAGAAATTGCTTATAAGCCTTTTATTTCTAAGTCTCCGCCTCCTGCGATTACATTTAGAATTTGTATTTATAGACTCAGGACAGACCCTGATCTTTTCCAAAATATCTTGCTCAAACCCTAAATCTTATCGCACTTAAACCCTAGGACCCGGGTTTTACAATAAAAATCCATTTAAAAATCAAAGTCCGGATAGAACTTAACCCTTATGCAAATCAGTGCAGTTAGCTGCCATAAATGGAGAAGATAAAATCAAATGCAACTTGCATTCATCCATAGCTGCAAATAAATGCCTCCATTAATTCTGCTGGTGAGCCGGATGAGTCACCACTTCTCCATCAATTTGATCTCCGCAAATCCATCTCTGAGTTGAAATGGTCTCCATGCTATCAATTCTGCAATAAATCTCCATTAAATGCATTCTACTGGCTTCTTCTCCTCTAGCATGGCGGTCCTTGACTAAATCCGCACTTTATCTTTGCCTTTATGGTCTTTCCCGGTTGTCCCGTAAGTGCCGGGTGGAATCCTGCATGAAAGACAAAAAGATGCATTAGATTAGCATTTTAATTAAATCGGAAGCTTAAAACATTAAAAGCAGATTAAATCCGCAAAATAAGCTTGCATGTCGGCCTCTGTTTGTCCCATTCACGCTTTGACACGTGTCGCTACCCGAGGAAGCCTTCTGTTTCCCGTCGGAATGCACTTTCAGGTCAACTATGACTTTCTCTCTCCTGCCGCGATTCTGCGACATGTCGCGATTTCGCGACATGTCGCGAAATCGCGGCCCTGCCAGCGCATCGGCAACTTCCTCCCTCGTCGGCCGCGAAAACGCGACATGTCGCGATTTCGCGACATGTCGCGAAATCGCGACCCTTCCTGGCCTCCGTACGCTTCTTGATTTTCAGCCGCGATTCTAGAACACGTCGCGATATCGCGACAGTTCCCCTACCTGCATGCGTTGACCGCGTTGACCGCGATTTTGGAACATGTTTGCGACTTAGCCGATTTTTCATCCTGCAGCCCATTTTCTCTCTCCTGCCGCGAAAATACGACATGTCGCGATTTCGCGACATGTCGCAAAATCGCGCCCTCCGTATAGCTTGCTTCTCTCCCAAAAACTGTCGCGATTTCGCGACATGTCGCGAAATCGCGACCTTTCTGGCACTTAGCTGCATTTTGACTTACCTGTCGCGATATCGCGACATTTCCGAAAATGGAAGTGTCGCGATATCGCGACACTACCAAAAATGGAAAGTTTGATTTTTCAGTGAATTATGCAACTGTTTTATGGATTTTCTCGGTACCGGTGCAAGATTTTGCTTGTGCATGAATGATTCTAGCATGTAAAAAGTGAATTCTTGGATAACACAGCTAGAATGCAAGAAAAAGCACAACTTTAAAAAGGAGGCAAGCAAATTTGGATTTAAAACCAGAAAAGACCAAGAGGGTCCCTACTGCAAAAATGGAAGTTCATAATTTTCTAAGGATGGAATCTCATTTTTAAGTGGGGGTGTGTTGCTTATCAACAAATGGCGATATCTGCGGGTAAAATAGTAGCACTATTTTAGAACCCAAGACTATGGTTTCAAAACAAAAAGACCATGCATCATGCCTTGCCACAGGCATTCTTCACAATAAATTGACTGCCAACTGCCAGCTGTTAAAATTTCCCAAGGACATACTGGGCTGGATTACTTCAAGGAAGATTTCTGATGTGCAATTACAAAGGTATAGAACTTTCTTCAAGGATGACTAAATTGAATGATAAACTTGGATTAATCAACTTTTCTAGATTGTAAAAGGGGAAACCGAGTAGAGCTCTGTTTACTAGTTTAGCTTTTTACAGCCTAGACAGAGTTACCCTTTAGATTTACACGACCCAATTTACAACTGTAGGGCAGAATCTAATATTGGCTGCCTCTTTTAATCATATAACTCTTTTTTTTCTTTTTTTCTTTTTTTTCTTATCTCTTTTTTTTTTATCTCTCTTCTTTTTGAAATATATCACTATCTGGAAGACCTTAGAGAAATTACAATTTTCTTTTAATATTTGATCAATATGGAACTATTTCAGTCTAGGCATTGATAGCCTCCTGTGGATACCCAAATAATTGCATGAACCATAGTCCCCTCTTATAACCTGACTTTTCTTGGATTCCCAGGAGTTCCTCCAACTAAACAGCATAACAGTTTTTCTATCATTAAAACAACTATGGCAAGTAAGACACAAGATCCAATCATCTCTCTACCTTCATCCTGGATAACAAAATAGTTCCACAGTTTAGAGCAAGCAGACTATCTCAATTAGAATAATGAGGCGAGAATGGGGAGGCACTTGGATTGAGGATTTATCAACTAGGAATAAAACAATTTTCAGCAGGTGACTTTTCATTGATTGCTCGAGCGAGAGGTCAAAAAATAGAATTTTAGAAGCCAAAGGACTTTATACGAGCTTCCAAGGACAGGCACAAGCTTTAAAGCAAAACAAAATAAAACTGCATGAATGCAAATAAAATAAACTAAACACTGAAAACTGCACAGCTGTACAGACAAAGGAATAAAACAAACTGCAAGGCTATTTACAAAGGATGCAAAGCACAGCTGTACAGGCAGCAAAATTAAGCTAAAACAAATAAACTAAGAACTGAAGCAAATAAATTAAAACTACACAGACAACAAACAAAACTGCACAAGCAACAAAATAAAACTAAAACAAAAGACTGTACAGACAACAAAGAAAAGGAAAAGCAGGGAAGAAAATAAAAACTGTACAGGCAATAAAAGAAATAAACTAAAAGAAGTTGAAGCAAATAAAAATTGCTGAAGCTATGACAAAGCTAAACGCAACAACATGAAATAAACTAAATCGCAAATTGAAATAAAATAAGCTCAGCTACATAGCAATCGTACATACAAAGAAAAAGAAATGCAATAAAGAAAAGAAGACTAAAATAAAAGCAAGCTAAAATAAAAAGACAAAGAAAGGAAATAAAAGCAACGACAAAAGAAATAAAGCGCACAAGCTAAAACTGAAAAACAACTAAAGAAAAGCGAAAAACGCATATCTGTACGAGACATTTAAAAATAAAGCGCAGCGACAAAGAAATAAAGTGAAAAACAAATAAATTAAAGCTGAGAGCATTAAAATTAAACCGAAGCAGATTAAAAGCGCACGAGACATTGAAATAAAAACTGCAGTGACAAAGAAATAAACTGAAAAACTTCAAAGCTTATTTACAATGCATACATATGTTACAACTTCCCTTCATACTCAAAAAATGCAGCGAGTTGGGAAAGCGAGAGAAATGGTGCTTTAAAAAATTTTGACCATGCAAGTAATTTAAAAAAAATTACCTTTCGAGTCCTGTTGACGAAATGCACTCAGACTGTGCTTCAAAAATTTGCTATGCACGGGAAAGACTTGGGTTTCTTGTCTTCCCTGTCCCATTTGAAAAACAAATCTGCAACTCCTTCAAATTAAACAAATCATATAATAACAAATCATATGATAACATGTTTATGCTTCTAATTAAAGGGTTTGCGAGTTCTTTCAAAAGGATTTGAATGTAAAAAACCCCGAGGATCAAATACTTTAAAACCTTGACGAGACCAGGACCACCACATTTTCAAATTGATGTGACAAGCTGAAAGAAATCATGTTTTATCTGTATGCCCTGGTTCTTAACAACTTGAACATTTTGTGGTTGCTTGCACTACTTCAATATCTAGGACTTCAATTTTTATCCCTCTAGCGAGAATGCTTACAATTTTCCTTTTCACTGAGCCTTGCTTAGACTTAACCTCATCAATGTGCAATGTCCAAACATCATTGTTGTTATTGATTAGGGCTATAATTGTTCTCACCTTTTCGGTTGCCAAATCATAAACTCCAATATCTCGCATCAACACAGTTTATAGCCTCCTCTTTGACATTATGTTCAGAAGTTGCAGGCTTATGTTGAGACAGTTCATCAATTCCAAGTTGGTGACCACATTCATATTTACTACCTTTTCCTCCTTTTCTTGAAATTCAACAGGTGGTCCAGAGTAAGCCTCAATCAAGTTAATGTTTTGTCCAACAATGCGAGGCAGTTCATAGAGGGTGATGTCAGCTTTAAGTTCCCTCATATCCTCAATGATGCTATCCTCCTCGATTACTTCGCATAGTGAGATTGAATCTCACTTTCATCATCCTACGATGAGGAAGGATCATTATTAAGTTATGGACTCTCACATTTCAAGTCATAACTGTCCATTTTGAGCTGTTGAAAATCTTGCATTTCATCCACGAAGTCTGTACAAGACTTTCTGTCTCTTCGGGAAAAGTGACGAGAATACGAAACCCTGGTTGTACTATTTTTGGGTGAACTAGAAATATCAATATTTCTTTGATCTCTAGGAAAATTTAACTCACCGGGGAAAAACTTGATTTGGGTGGTGCCGGATCATAACTGTTCAGTTCAAGCACCTGCACTTTGAACTTGTCAGAACTTTTCTCTGTATTTTGCACATCTTTGAGTGGATTTCACAGTTAACGGAGTCTCCTTGGGTAGAGCATGACATGTTGGCACTAACTCATGATGTGGAATGGGGTCTGGAACAGGCATGTTTTGTGTAACATAGGATATCAAAGGGCTGCTCAAAATTTGAGGTCCTAAGCTGTCTTTCAAGAATTAAGGCTTCTTTATAAGCCCTTGCCAGGGTTGTGATATTAATATCTCTCTTGAGGAAAATAGAGGTCACCGAATCCAATGCATTCTTGTAGATTTCTAAGGCCGGATTTGCATTTGGGATGTAATGGCCGGTCATTCTACCGTAAGCTCTTTGGAACCTCATATTGAAAGACACAGACAGTTTCTCCAGACTCTTTCTTGATCTTTGGAAAATTGTTGATATAAAATGCTGGGATCTATCACTTCACCGAACTGTGATATAAAAGCTTTCTCTAGATCATCCCAACTAGTAATGGAATTCCTGGTGAGGTTTAAAAACCAGTCATAAGCTCCCTCCTGGAGAGTGAACGGGAACAATCTGCAGGCAACATCTTCATGCTGTATATTCAATAATCTTAAAGCATTTTTAAAAGCTAGCAGATGTTCTTCTGCAGTTCTTGTCCCATCATGTTTGTACCTAGGGAGATACCTTTCTGGACTTCTGGGCAGGTCATGGGCTATACCCGGAATGTTCAAAGCGGTGGAGCCCAACCAATTTGCCATTATTACTTGGCTGACAGTGATGTTCTGATTTGTAATTGGATAACTGCAAGTGATGATAGAACTGTTCTTAACAAACCACTGAACTTAAGGCCTTCTCTGGCAATTTCAAAAACTGCACTGACAATTTACAAAACTGCACTGACAATTTATAAAACTGCACTGACAATTTATAAAGCTCATCTCGACAATTTATAAAGCTGTCAGGAGTTCAGCTGTGGGTCCTTCAAATGTTGTTATTATGCCCTTACAATACTTGAGCCGAGTTCATGCCCTCCTTCTAGCGCCAATTAGATGTTGGGTGAGGAGGAGGGAAAATTAACTACCGGACTTTGGATAAAATACGGTTTACGAGTTCCACATACGTCGGATTTCTCAACTCAAGTGCACTAAAACAGATGTTACCCTCCTTCTAGCCCAATTAGGTGTTGGGGAGGAGGAGGAAAATTAGTACAGACTTTGGATAAAATACAGTTTTACAGTTCCACATACAGTCGGATTTCTCAACTCAAGTGCACTAAGAACAGATGTTTGGCCCTCCTTCTAGCGCCAATTAGGTGTTGGTCCGGCTTTCATGCACACCCCGGGAAAAAGGATGAAGGCAAGGAAAGCTCCGGAGACACCCACGGGACTGATCCCACTCATCTTTAGGATCTAGCTGGTTATCCAAGGTGCGAGTTACAGAGTTGGGTCGAATGGCAATTCACTCTTTTCCACTTCTGGAATAGATTTCGATATGGACTGCTCTGTTACCTTACAGGGGGTTCCTGAACTTGTTCAGTAGTTGCAAAAGTTGTTGACAATCAGATTTGACTTGAATTCTTTGATCTAGCTCTCATGGGTCAGTGATTTAAATAAAAGGCAAATAAAGAAAATAAAAATGGATCATTCACGGTAAGCAAAGAGAGGGTAGGGTAGGGCGAGAAAGAGAAGTTTATCAAACATCAATTGTAAACCCAAGCTGTCAATCTTATCTATGCTATCGGCTTCACAACAGAACAAATCCCGAGAAGAAAGTGTCCGGTCGGTCTAAGATCACTTTCAACTAAGAGCACAAGGCGAGTGAAACAGATCTAGCGAGAAAATCATAAATCCAAGGGCGGTGGTTAAAGCTGGTATCTTTCACCGGCGACCCTAGCTCGCACGGTGAAGACAGAGCAATTAGAACAAACTTAACCTCAAATCTGTAATTTCCCCTAGCGAGACAATAGAACAAGCTGAAGCCTAACGACATATTTAATCTTGACAATGGCGGATTTACGACATATATCTAACAAACTTTAAATGGAACGGATAACAAAAGAAAATACACTTATCACACTCTGCAAAAGATTAGGCTCCTGGCCATGCTATCACAGAAAAGCTAAAGCACATCAACTCCAAGTCCGGAAACAAAGGATTTCACAAAATTTGCAAGAAATTGCTTATAAGCCTTTATTTCTAAGTCTCCGCCTCCTGCGATTACATTTAGAATTTGTATTTATAGACTCGGGACGGACCACGATCTTTTCCAAAATATCTTGCTCAAACCCTAAATCTTATCGCACTTAAACCCTAGGACCCGGGTTTTACAATAAAAATCCATTTAAAAATCAAAGTCCGGATAGAACTTAACCCTTATGCAAATCAGTGCAGTTAGCTGCCATAAATGGAGAAGATAAAATCAAATGCAATTTGCATTCATCCGCAGCTGCAAATAAATGCCTCCATTAATTCTGCTGGTGAGCCGGATGAGTCACCACTTCTCCATCAATTTGATCTCCGTAAATCCATCTCTGAGTTGAAATGGTCTCCATGCTATCAATTCTGCAATAAATCTCCATTAAATGCATTTACTGGCTTCTTTTCCTCTAGCATGGCGGTCCTTGACTAAATCCGCACTTTATCTTTGCCTTTATGGTCTTTCCCGGTTGTCCGTAAGTGCCAGGTGGAATCCTGCATGAAAGACAAAAAGATGCATTAGATTAGCATTTTAATTAAATCGGAAGCTTAAAACATTAAAAGCAGATTAAATCCGCAAAATAAGCTTGCATGTCGGCCTCTGTTTGTCCCATTCACGCTTTGACACGTGTCGCTACCCCAGGAAGCCTTCTGTTTCCCGTCGGAATGCACTTTCAGGTCAACTATGACTTTCTCTCTCCTATCGCGATTCTGCGACATGTCGCGAAATCGCGACCCTGCCAGCGCATCGGCAACTTCCTCCCTCGTCGGCCGCGAAAACGCGACATGTCGCGATTTCGCGACATGTCGCGAAATCGCGACCCTTCATGGCCTCCGTACGCTTCTTGATTTTCAGCCGCGATTCTAGAACACGTCGCGATATCGCGACAGTTCCCTACCAGAATGCGTTGACCGCGTTGACCGCGATTTTGGAACATGTTTGCGACTTAGCCGATTTTTCATCCTGCAGCCCATTTTCTCTCTCCTGCCGCGAAAATACGACATGTCGCGATTTCGCGACATGTCGCAAAATCGCGACCTCCGTACAGCTTGCTTCTCTCTCCCAAAAACTGTCGCGATTTCGCGACATGTCGCGAAATCGCGACCTTTCTGGCACTTAGCTGCATTTTGACTTACCTGTCGCGATATCGCGACATTTCCAAAAATGGAAGTGTCGCGATATCGCGACACTACCAAAAATGGAAAGTTTGATTTTTCAGTGAATTATGCAACTATTTTCTGGATTTTCTCGGTACCGGTGCAAGATTTTGCTTGTGCATGAATGATTCTAGCATGTAAAAAGTGAATTCTTGGATAACACAGCTAGAATGCAAGAAAAAGCACAACTTTAAAAAGGAGGCAAGCAAATTTGGATTTAAAACCTGAAAATGACCAAGAGGGTCCCTGCTGCAAAAATGGAAGTTCATAATTTTCTAAGGATGGAATCTCATTTTTCAGTGGGGGTGTGTTGCTTATCAACACGGCTACCAATGGTTAGTCTTTAAGAGAAATCACTTAGGCTAGTTGAGCCATCATCGAATGGATTGCTATAAGGGGAAATTAAACATCTATACCCATGCGTAAGTGTCACAAATGGTGGATGTTTTATGATATAAAAATGACCACTTCACCCAAAAAAATTGTCCTATATTTATGTGCCTCCACTTGTAGGGTTGACCATAGTCGTGATGTGATGGTCTGGTAACTTTCAGAGCCATAATATCTATAATGGGATTTTATATCTTAGTTCCTAAAATACTTATGATAGCATTAAAGGCTTTTCCACTTGGAATTCACCAAGGCAACACTCTATGGCTTGAATGATAATCAAAACCTACACAATTTAGGTTTAATCCAAAGGTTATTTTGGGAGATCGTTCAGAGACATGCATTATCGAACATGAGTTCTATTTTGAAATATTATAAAAGGAATTGTATTTAGACATTAATCAAGCTACTATCAGTCAAATACATGTGGGTAAGGTTAGTAGATAAGGATGTCACATGGTCAAATTCAAGGGAAAGAATTGGGCATACCAAAGTAGCCCTACGATTATCGATGAACCACGTGCCATTGGTTACTACCATCATGTCTAATACTTACTGGCTTTAATTCCTTTGTGATGAACAACCTTGATACAAAGTGTTTTCATACTATTTTTTGGTGAGACTTCACCAAGGCATCACTCTATGGGTTTGAATGATGATCAAAATCTTGCACAATTTATATTTGTAGGGTCTACTTCTATCGGATGTTGCTCGATTGGGATTTCCAATGGTGAATACTATAGAGGAAGCATAATGAGAGTCTTATGAATTCATAGAGTTTGACATAGATTCATTCCCATCTACAAGCTTGGGCCTTCTCCATAGCCATGGTGTTCATGGTCAAGGGTTTTCCATTGTTGCATAGTATTCCTTGCTAGTGTTCCTCTAATGAATACAAAAAAATCATATAGGTAAAAGACCATGGAGCACATTTGTTCCCTTATAAAGCTTACACGCAACAGATTATATACCAATCACATAGGGAATTTGCACTAGTTGAGGCCATCGATTTTATTAATTACCTTCATTTTAAAATAATATCCCACACTTATCGTGTTGTAGAAAATGACCCATTCATTAAATTTTTAGAGTTTAATAGCTAATAGCCATCAATTGGCAGCCATCGAGCACCGTTGGTAGTGATGGTTTGGTTGCTAGGCTCATAGGAGCATTCTAGTCTAAGATGGTTTGGTTTATTTGAGCCCCACTAAGGCCTTGTTGGCCGATCTAGTTTTAATCATTTAGCCAATAACCAATAATTTCATCTATATCATAGCAACATATTATTTAGTTTATATCCAAGGCTTTACTTTAAAGAACAAGAGCCCTCTTTGGAAACTACTCACAACATTCATGGAAACTAATCACAACATTCATTATGTGCAAATTAAATGTAAGCAAAACTTTATTAAAGAGAGATCCAACCTGATCTCTTTCTCCTCCTCGAATGCTCTTCATGTTGGGGTCTCCAAAATGCTCTTCCAACAATATTTTCCCTTCTCTCCATCTTAATTCCTCAATCTAGCCTCAGAAGTCCCTCAACTTATTTGGCAAAAATGCCCATAGTAATCCTTCAAAGGTCTTCTGGTTTATGATCCACCACAAGTGGAGAGCATACTCCCTAGGACCATAAATATTTTCCAAGATAGGGCTTTCTTCACAATTTGGCCTCTAATTTATAGGAAATTCTCCACTTATGGCCAAATAGTGGCATTATTATTTTATTATTAAAAATATGCCTTGGTCCCATTAAGGCTTTTCATGTCTTGTGGAGTGTACTCCAAAAGTAGGAAAAGGGTCCACTAAGGATAAGGTAAGTGTCCTTATTTTTGTTTTGTATCTTTTCCCATGGGGACAAATATAAAACTAATACTATTAAGGCAAATAATGGATACAAAGTTAGAACTATTATTGATAGGGTAAGGGATATCCCTTTTAATTTCCACCAATATAGGGAAGCCATATGGGTATTTCCCAATGGATATAATATTTAATAATCCTTTAGTCCTTCTAAGTCCCATCTAACTTGGGTCCACTAGGTTGTGTAGACATAATTTACTATATTGTTATAATTTTGTAAAAGATAATTCCTCAATTTTATCTTTCACAAGACCTCATAGTTAGTTTCTAATTAATTATATTTTCTAAAAGATAATTAATATTTTCCTATCCTTCATAAAATTATTTTATTATAATTTTTGTAGGATTATTTAGGGTCTATGCCCCTTTTATCAGGCATTAATTGATCCCCAAGATCAATTAATATTCTTTAAATAAGGTAGGAGGGTAACGGGTCATGACATACACCCCCATTAGATTAAACACAGTCCTCTGTGTTTGAACATCTACCTTACAAAAACATATTTGTCTAGAAAAAGCTAGCATTTATCTTATTTTTTTACAATCAGATTCTTCTTCATCCAACACTTCATTCTTGATGAAAAGCTTTATCTTCCATCCATGAGAGTACCTGGACCTGCAAAAATGCAAAATATCAGTAGTACCATGTCCTTATAAACAATATAACATCCATTTTGCATATCAACAAGTATTGAAAGTATCATCAATATCCAATATCATCACAAAACTACAATTTCTATTCATTTCAAATTGCACAAACAATTGATCTAGATAATTGTAGTATTAGGATTTTCAAAATGATGTTACAGAGATATCATAAAATTATGCATTTGTACCTTATTAGACTTAAAAATTCTTAGTAGTTTTATCAAAAATCCCACCAACATGAGTTAACCCCTAACATGAGTTAATCTGATAAAATCAAGTGTTAACAAAAACACATCATAATTTTAGGATCTCTGTTTAGGATATCCACATATATCCTAATATGCATTTTAATACCAGAGCACCCACCCAGATGTCTCCTGGTTTATATCATCATGGAGAAGTCCCATACCCTCTCCAAAAATGGACACCAATCCATTTAGTTTCTTCAAATTAGACAAATTTACTTTTCATGCTTAAGAATGCAAGCAAAACCTTTGGGTTACAAGCATTCATAAACTATTCTGAGTTCACAACACAAACGTTAAACTAGTTAAGTTCACACAAATATTCTACAATCCAAAACTCATTCATAAGCTCATATAAATAAATGTCATCTACATAATATCAAAAAGTAATATTTCAAAAGTTTGATAATCATTGTTATGTCTCAAATTTTTGGTAAACCTAGTCAACACTATGTGGTAGCCTACCAAGGAGTAGATCTTTAGGGTTGACGCTCCTTAGTTTAGTCCCTGGTTCGTGCTATAATGGTACTTACAATTGGAGATGGTGGTGGAGCTACTGTTCCAGTAGCTACTTGATCACTACCTCCCCTTCTCCCATGTTGAGTATTAACAAATGGTTGTGATGGAAGAAGCATACCATGATTTAGCAAGGCAACCAAACAATATTCTAGGAATGCAACATTAAATTCTTCTCTTAGTTGATGGAATTAGGGATTTTCTATGAGCATGGCTGCCATCACTACTGCTCTCCAGTTATTTCTTTGTAACATATTTGATCTGAGCCTATCTCACTCAGCAATGGCAACATCTCTCTCTATTATTAACCTTAATATTTCTTGTGCCCAAGCATCTTCTTGAGCATGTTGCACTGGAGTTTTCCTCATTGTTGCATTAGCGGATCTCCTAATTCTTACCATGATTATTTCGCCTACTAAATCTAGTGCTACTACAGATCAAATTCTACTCTTTAGGGTATGTGCAACAATAGATCGGTAATCAGAAGCAAAAGAATCATAAAGCATATAATGGGGTTCATTCCACTTAAAACTAGTATCATCCAGGTGAATCCCACCATAAATATGATTGCATTGGACGTCATGGGTAAGTTATTACATAAAACTTCCCCAATACTCAAGTGACCATTAGGTCCATTCATATCGATCTTGTCCACACATTTACCGATCGCATCTTGACAATCCTGAGGTGAATCATTCATCTTCCATGATACACCCTTTTCTTTGGCTTGATTGTCCTATAGATGATTTTTGTGTTGACTCGTTAAGCTCATTGCTCCTCTTTAATTTTTTGAGGTAACACGTGTCCTCTTATCACAACCATTAACTTTACGCCTAGTCACATCATTGTTCCTTCAATGGCTTTGAAGGTCGATCTCATGCACACTTATTTGTGAATCATATCTTCGGTACTATTTTTCAAATCTGGTCATAAGTACTTATTGACATCAAACCCATTAATGGAAAGATAGATTCGCTTATCTTCTTTCGATAGGAAACCAGTTTTCTAAAAATAGCCATCATGTTTAGCTATGAAGAAGAGCAGCACGAGTTTTATGAATCCTTTGTCTGGATTCCTCGACTCTTGCTTCAATAGAGGGAAGGGTTGCAGAATTTCTTACGAAGTCAGGCTATCGAAGCTCGTAATGCCCTTATATCCATGGAATAGATATATTGCAATACCTTTATCCAAAATTCACTTTGTGATGTATGGCTAAGGAATAATTCCCATAATTATTTAGCTTTTGAAAGTCCTTTAAGTCATTTCGAGTGGTTCGACCGATTCTTTAGTTGGCCTAACTAGACTTTCCATGTCCGATTTGGGGATTTCTGGTTACCTCCTATAAGTGATCCTCTAAATGTTCCATTTCAATTTCTACCATCCTATTATTTGGATGTGGTCAAGAAATATGTTCCCACTGGAAAGACTACTTTTGATAGCGAGATTTATCAGAGTCTTCTATATCAAAGGTATGTGCAGACTCACTTATTCTAGGAAATTCAGAATAGATTCACTTAGACTCGGTGTTTGACAGAAATGGATCTTGTGTTGTGTGGACATCGTGGCACTCCTTGGCCATATTATGTGTTTGATAGATATATTGTAATTCTCTACAATATTCCTCTTCCAATCATCTATTCCGAGTGTAGCTTATCATCAGCCAAAGATTATGATAGCTCAGATTTTGACTACGACTACGTTGATTTTCATCTTACCATTGCTCCAATGTCTAGTTCTCACATTTTTGTATGCAAAAATTGTTTAATAATACTCAGTTGTTTTTTCTATGTTTTTCCCAACTATTTTATGCTCCAGTTTTCTTTGGAAAATAATACCACATGCATGGTATAATGAGTAGTTTCATGTTTAAATAGCGTAGCACACCTCAATACATACAACCACCACTCTGATGGTCGGGTGGTATACCTTTTTGTGGAGTCAGGATATTCATATTATCAAAGCTATTTGACGGAGTTCTTCCCAAAGAATTCCATGTCAAGAAAATTATGGAGTTTCTTCGACTAATATTATGACAACTTTCGTACCCCAAAGTATATTGTAACATTGATCAAAAATCAAAACAAAGAAAACATTATTTTGTTTATCTCTTGTTCTTAAATTTCTTGTAGTTTTCAATTCCTAACTTGTACTCACACATGGTGATAATTCCCAAACTAAATTTAGTTGTTCTTGTCAAGATTTTTGCTCTTTTTGCTTTTACCATCAGGTTCTCACATGTGGATCTTAATACCACATGCATTGCGTTATAACATATGTAAATGTTTAAATGATGTGAAGCACCTTTACTAAGTTATAGCAAAGAACTTGGTATCTTCAACCATGGTAAAGGTTCAAGTTTTGGCTATCTCTGGGTGAACTATCATAGAATAATTTGCAGGCCGCCAGAGTTAGTCGTAGTTGAGATGCCTAGTTTCTTGGCCAAAGGCCAAGTTGTAACAATAAAATATTCTTTTGATTATTCCACTAACTCAAGTTGTTAGACACACTTGAAGATAAGGAGTAGGCAACCAAAAGACATATATGTCGAGTGATTTTCCAAAAGAGTCTAAGGTACACCACTTAAAATCCATGTAGGAGGGTTCACTTAGCTCTTCCACTTTTGAATGACTGTGGATCTACTCATGGGGGATAGGAACTTAGACATCATAATCTCAAGTAGTGACCTTGTCCTTACCAAGTGTGCATTGTTTAGAGTTTATGTTTTAAGTTTTCTCTCATGTTTTGTTTCATGCCCAAATATTTTGCTAACCTAGATCTAACTAGAATCTATTAGTTAGCTTAGGATTTGATACCAACTGTAACAACCCTAGTTATCACTACTCAACCACTCAATTTTTTTTTACACTTACATTTCCATGAGGTAAGAGACATAATCAAGACTCATTCCATTTGGATTAAAACTTATCAAGGCAAATAGCATTGAGAGCTATTGAGACTTGATCAGAGTCTCTTTGGAGTAGAAGTGATCAGCTTCTACAAAACCCTCATACCCCATTGGTATGAGATAATTGGCCAAACGTTAGGTTTCATCCCACATAAAAGGAAAATCACCAATAAACATACTGTCCACAAATATCAGTATGTAGGTGAATGCCTTGATTATGAAGAACCACACCAATAGAAAATCATCATAGATGGAATAACCACATCAATGGTTATTCATAGATATTATATCCAATCCATATATTTTTTATGGAATCTATAGGATAAAAGATCACTATTTGTGATTAAACTCATAGTATCCATGGAATATCATATTAAGCAAGATTATGTAACTTTAAACCTCTTAAAACTTGTTTGTCCATTCCTTCATTTAGGTATCCAGTTTGCTTATTCATTAGAGTCATTTAAAGACAATACTTGCCTAGCATGGAAATACCCCTCTTCATGCACACTCAACTTCTTAGCTTTAGGATATAAGGTTTGTTTTTTTTATTCTAAATCCTCTTGTCATCTTGTGGGTTTCATCCCATTCCAAATTCCAATGTGATCTAATTTAAACCATTATGAGTGTTTAGGAGGTGAATATAAATCAATGATGTTCTTTTATGTTAAGATTCATTACATCACAACCTTATATTGAAACAATACATGAGAGGTGTTGAGCAAGGTGCAGCAAAAGAATTGCAAAAGTATTGTCATTGTTGTCAACACAGTCAGATTGATGCAGTTGATGCAGTTCAGAGGTCAGTCAGATCAAGTGCAGAAAGTTTCAAGGAAAACAGAAGTGACCCAGATTCAGAAAATGGCAAAAATAGACAAGGAAGAAAACTGTCGCGATTTCGCGACATGATCGAGGAGAGAGAAGGCGCAGCCGAAAATGTCGCGATTTCGTGACATGTCAAGTTTTCGCTGAGGAGAGAGAAAATGTGTCGCGATATCGCGACAAAAAGTAGGAGAGAGAAAATGCACGCCAAATTGTCGCGATTTCGCGACATGATCGAGGAGAGAGAAGATGCGAGCAAAACGTCGCGATTTCGCGACATGTTGTGAGAGAGAAGAAACAAAGGTGTAGCGATATCGCTACATGTTGAAATGAAAGGAAACAAAGGTGTAGCGATATCGCTGCATGATGAAAATACATGAAACTAAGGTGTAGCGATTTTGCTACATGTTGAAACAAGAAGAAACTAAGGTGTAGCGATTTCGCTACAGGTTGAAACAAGAAGAAAATAAGGTGTAGCGATGGCGCTACATGTTGGAACAAGGGGAATCTAAGGTGTAGCGATTTCGCTACTAGTCAAAAGTGTAGATCTGAAAGATGCAGCATTGATATTACAAGTTAAAATTTCATAAAAAAAGGCAAGGCAAAAGCACAAGGCAAAAAATTGTAGCGATTTCGCTACTGCATGGAGAAAGAGCGTACGGATTCCAGAAGCGTCGCGATTTCGTGACAAGAAGGATGATGACGTAAGCAAGAGCCAGAAGCGTCGCGATTTCGTGACAAGAAGGATGATGACGTCAGCAAGAGCCAGAAGCGTCGCGATTTCGTGACATGTTCCATTTTATTGGAGTTGGCAAGGAGAGTTGTACGGAAGAACAAAGTGTCACGATTTTCGTGACATGTTCCTTTTTCATTGCTGCGGCAAAGAAAAGTGTACGGAAGCCGGAAGTGTCGCGATTTCGCGACAAGCAGGATGATGACGTCAGCAAAGTTGAAAAGTGTCACGATTTCGCGACAGGATGAAAGGAAAGCTGTTGGAAGCCGAAAGCGTCGCGATTTCGTGACAGCATTGAGGATGACGTCAGCAAAAGCTCAAAGTGTCGCGATATCGCGACAAGATGCAGGGAAAGCTTTCGAGGGCCAAAACGGTCATGATTTCGTGACAACTTTCAGGGTGACGTCAGCATAAGTCAAAAGTGTCGCGATATCGTGACAGGTAACAGTCTGGCAGATAAAACCCGTAGCAACATGCAAGGTGACACGTGTCGAAAAAGCAGACGGGGAAAATCATGCGACCGATTACGTAAAAAGTAGCGAAGTCGACAGACAGTTAATTGTTGACAGGTGTTGGACATGCATTGCAAAAGACAAACATGCATAATTTAAACGCATTCGAAAAGCCGAATTTGAAGGATAATAAAAGCATTCGAAAGGTCGAATTTGCAGGCATTCGAAAAGACGTATTTGAAGCATACAGAAAAGTCGAACATGAAGAATCGAAAAGCTTTCGCAGAATCATACATGGAGTTTCGAAAAAGCATTCGAAAAGTCGTATTTGAAGAAATTGAACAGTCAAAGTACATGAAACAAAATTGTCGTATTGCATGGTTTCCAAAAGACGTATTGCAGGGTTTCGAACAGTCGAAGTGCATGGAACCGAACAGCCGTATTGCATGGATTCGAACAGTCAGAGTATGTGATTCGATTGCATGCAGATTGAAAGGTTATAAAAGAATAACCGTACAGAGAATAAAGTTCTACTGTTAGAGAGAAATTGCTATAAAAGGAGAGTTAGAAAAGAATCAAGAGAAAAATAAGCGGAGCCGTGAGAGTGTGCGAGTTGAGTTAATTGCGGACCGGTCGGGGTCGTGCATAAAGTGAAGACATTTTTATGTCATTCAAAATTTATCGAATTGCAGTCCAAGTTGGTGCTTGGTACTAGGAGTTGGTGCTCCATCCATTGCGATGAGAAAATTACGGGGGTTGGTGCTCCTTCCGGTTGGTCTTTGGTAAAGTGTTTGTAAAATTGATTTTGCAAAGGCTGGATTTGGATTGGAGTCCAAGCAGTCATTTTTGAGGAGTAGCCAAATTGGTGAACCTCGTTATATTGAGTGTTGTGGTTTGCTCTCTTGTTCAAGTTTTTTTTATTCTCTTTATTTCATATTAAATGCTGTAGATATAAAAATTTAATAGCTACACTGATTCACCCCCCCCTCTCAGTGTCATTGTGTAAACATCAATTGGTATCAGAGCACAGGTTCCTTGTACAAGCTTAATCAGCTAAGGAGATCTTGGAAGAAACAATGGCGAGGTGGTGAAGGATTTTCATCCAACAAAGCTCCCTTATTTGATGGAACAAATTACACCTTACGGAAACTCTAGAATGCAAACATATCCGAGTGCATTGGGATACGATATTTGGGATTACGTAGATAGTGGATACACGGCACCCACTACCCCTCCAACGAGATCTTGCTGAGAAAAAGAAATTTGAAAACAACTCCAAAGCCAAGAATGCCATAATGTGTGGGCTTGTTGACGGTGAACTGATAAGAGTCATGAGTTGTAAATCAGCAAAGGACATGTGGGATAAGTCGAAGAGCATCCATGAAGGAGACGAGTAAGATTAAGGAAGCAAAAGTGCAAACTCATCGAGCACGGTTCGAAGCACTGCAAATGAAGGAAGATGAAAACATAGAAATTTATATCTTTGAGAGTCAACGGAATTATTAATGCAATCAGAGGACTTGGTGAAGAAATTGATGATGCAGTTGTGGTGAAAAAGGTTCTCAGAACACTTCACAAAAGATTTAACTCCAAAGTCTCTGCAATAGAAGAGGCAAAAGATCTAAACGACTTCAGCATGGATGAGTTGCATGGTTCCCTGACAGCATATGAAATGAGAATAGGACAAACCAAGTCTGCAGACAGAGAAGCGACTTTTAAAGCACACAAGAATGTAAAAGCTGAACATGAATATGAGGATGAAGGAAAATTGGATGAAACAGAAGCCAATTTTGTTCAAAAACTCACAAAAGGAAAAGGAAAATATAGAGGGAAGCTACCTTTTAAATGCTTCAATTGTGGAGGAGTCGGTCATTTTGCAGCCAAATGTCCAATGCGGGAGAAAACCAAAAATGGTGAAGGGTCACACCAAGAAAAAGGTGACTGGAAGAAGAAACAAAATTTTAGAAAGAATAACTTCAAGAAGAAAAGCTTCATAACCAAGAATGTCAGCAGTTCTGAAGAAAGCACAGATGAGGAGTCTGAAGAAGAAGGAGGTGAAGCTCTGTTCATGGCACTTGAAGAAGAAAGAACGAGAGGAAAATCGGGAAGGTGATGAAAATTCCAAGGATGAAGGTGAAGTGTATTTGGAAGGAGAATTGGTTCTTTGCACTTGAAGAGTTGAGTGCGAGAAAGGAAGAAGAATAAAAAATTTTCAAAGAAATTAGAGAATGCCACGAGACATAATAAACAATCCGAAAATACGAGACGGAGGAATTCAAGAAAATGTCTGAAGTTCTTGATGAACAATTAAGCTGTAAAGGCAGGTTGAATGCGGCAAGCTAGAGGAAGACATCCTTAAGTTAAGGATGCGGTTAGAGGAGATGAATAGAAAATTGAAGCTGTTTTCATAAGTTTGAAGAAAGTACTTGTAAAAGTTGGATAAAATGTTAAATAACCAAAGGCCTTCTGGCATCAAATTTGGTTTAGGCTTTGATGAAGGAGAATCTTCAAAGGATTCAAAGAACTTGAATATAGAACCCACAAAGAAAGAAGAAAAGATCAGGGTTGAACCAGAAAAACAAAATAATGCAAAAGAAAATAATAATGCCAGATTCAAGAAGAATACTGACAAAGATGGATTCACAAAAGTCACACATCCGAGGAGGAGAAGAGTCATGGCTCCTACTTCAAACTGGCAAAGACCGGCACCCAGGTTTAATCATGCATTTTAAGGTTATTGTTTTAAATGCAATGCTTATGGCCATAAAATTTTAGATTGCAGGCATAATGTATCTCAAAGGAATTTTACCAGCAGAAATGTTTTTCTCCTTTAATGAATTATGCAGTTGAATGTTATAATTGTCATAATTTTGGACATATTGCTAGAAAGCTACGAAGCACTTTTTCATCAAATAATTATCGAGGCGAGAAAATCTCAGCTAAGTGGGTTGAAACAAAACCAGAAATTTCCTGTAAAACAGGCACATGCTAATGAAAGGACAAAGGCAAAACAAATAGCAAAATCTGCTATCAAACCAGAATGGAAAGAAAAGGAATCTTTGATTGTCCAGACTACTTTTAAAGCTCAGAACAAATCAGCACCTTGGATACTTGACAGTGGTTGTTCCGGTCACATGACAGGTGACAAGCAAAAGTTTGAGAATTTACAGAATTATGAAGGTGGTTCTATGAAATTTGGAAATAATGATGGAGCAAAGATTGTTGGAAAGGGATCAGTCAAGATTAGTGATGGCAATATAAAATCAAAAGAAGTCTTGTTTGTAATTGGCATGAAGCATAACTTGCTAAGTGTAAGTCAAATATGTGACAGAGGTCATGATGTAATCTTCAAGAAGGAGGGTTGTGAAGTAAGAAAGACAAAAAATGGAAAGTTAATAGCCACTGGGTGAGAACTTCAGGAAATCTGTATACACTTTCGAAAGCTACGAAGGAACATGCTTGATGGGACGGGAAGATGAAAAGCGGCTATGGCACAAGAGGCTTGGGCATATTAGTTTTGACAATGCGGCAAAAATCAGTTCAAAAGAGCGAGTTAGAGACATACCAAACATTGGCAAACCTGTAAATAGCATCCGTGAGTCATGCCAAAAGGGAAAACAAACCAGAGCCACTTTCAAAGCAAAAGAATACTTCACTAGCAAGCCATTAGAACTAATTCACACTGATCTATGTGGACCCATGAGAGCTGAAAGCATAAATGGACACAAATATTTTATGTTGTGTATAGATGACTACTCAAGAATGACATGGGTACTATTTATGAAACTCAAGTCAGAAGCCTTTGAAATGTTTAAAACCTTCAAAAATCTTGTTGAAAATCAATCAGGAAAAAGAATTAAATGCCTAAGATCGAGACGGGGGAGGAGAGTTTATCTCAGAAGAATTTGCAGAATACTTGTCAAAAACATGGGATAAGAAGACAGGTTTTTAGCGGCTAGGACACCTCGATGAGAATGGTGTTGTAGAAAGGAAGAATAGAACAGTGCGGGAAATGGCAAGGACAATGCTGGCAGAAAACAAAATAGCTGACAGATTTTGGAAAGAGGCAGTTCATACTGCAGTTTACATTCAAAACAGGTGCATGCTGAGACCACATGAAAGCAAAACAGCTTATGAGTTGTGGTTTGGCAGAAAGGCAACAGCAAGACATTTCAAAGTATTTGGCAGCAAGTGCTACATAAAACGGACTGAAGATAACCTTGGTAAATTTGAAGATAGAGCTGATGAAGGTATCTTTCTCGGTTACTCAACAAAAAGCAAGGCATACACATGTTACAACAAGAAGTTGAAGAAAATTGTTGAAAGTGTTGATGTAAAAGTTGATGAAGGTAGAGAACAAGAAACTACTTATCAAGAAAACTACCCTATGTATGAAGAAGTCATTGAAGGTGATGATGAAAAAGAAATAGAGAAGAATCGAGAAAATTGATCCGAGATAGTGTAAAAGCTGAATGCGAAGAAGAAGAAAACAGAAAATTTAAAACAGGCAAGCTGGCGAGAAAAATCATCCAAGTGAGCAGATTATTGGGGATCCCACGGATGGTATTCAAACAAGAAGAACGACGAGTGAGGAACTATTCTCTGTTATCTAGTATTGAACCTAAAAATGTTGCTTTGAAGCAAGCAGCGATGAAAGTTGGATGAAGGCAATCAATGAAGAACTAGATCAGATAGAGAAAAACAATACACAGGAATTAGTACCTAGACCAACAAATAAAAACATAATTGGTACTAAATGGGTTTTTAGAAATAAATTGAATGAAGATGGGCAGGTTGTCAGAAATAAGGCAAGATTAGTATGTAAAGGCTATGCTCGGGTTGAAGGCATTGATTTTGAAGAAACTTTTGCACCGGTAGCCGGACTAGAGGCAATCGGGATGTTTACGGCATTAGCGAGTTCATAAAAACTTCAAAGTATATCAAATGGATGTAAAATCAGCATTTTTGAATGGAAAAGCTGGAAGAAGAGGTTTACATTGAACAACCCGATGGCTTCCAACTTGGTGAAAATCCAGATTTTGTTTGCGAGGTTAAAGAAAGCTTTATATGGATTAAAGCAGGCACCCGGAGCATGGTATGCAAGGTTTGGATAATTATCTAATTAAACAAGGGTTTAAGAAAGGTTTGGTGGATAGCAACTTATATGTCAAAGCAGAGAAGGGTCATCTTATTGTTCTTGTTGTTTATGTAGATGACATAATATTTGGCGATGGCATGGATGAATATTGCAAAGACATATCAATTAAAATGAAAAAAGAATTTGAGATGTCAATGATTGGTGAACTTTCTTATTTCTTAGGACTGCAGGTCAATCAAAATGAAAAAGGCATTTTTATTTCTCAAGTTAAATATGTAAAAGAAATGCTGAAAAAGTTCACAATGGAAGACAGTAAACCGGTCAAGCACTCCCATGACAACGAGTCGCAAGTTGAGCAAGGATGATAAATCCCCAGATGTAGATCAAACAATGTACGGGTCTATGATTGGAAGCCTGCTTGTATTTAACGACCACTAGACCGAGATATATTACAAGCGGTATGTATGGTTGCAAGATTTCGAGCCGGTCCCAAAGAAACTCATGTAGCAGATTGTAAAGAGGATTTTCGGATATCTCAAGGGCACTATGGATTATGGGTTGTGGTACCCAAAAGGTAAAGATTTCACTTTGATTGCATATTACGATGCAGATTGGGCGGGATGTATTGATGACAGAAAGAGCACAAGTGGAGGAGCATTTTATCTTGGTGACGGTGGTAGCATGGCACGACAAGAAACAAGAATCAGTATCTCTATCCACTGCAGAGGCAGAATACATTGCAGCAACAACATGCTGTACTCAGATATTATGGATGAGACAAACGTTGAAAGATCTTGGTATTCATTTCAATGAACCAATTTCAATTAAGTGTGATAACACTAGTGCTATCAACATATCCAAGAATCCAGTAATGCATTCAAGAACCAAACATATTGCAATCCGATATCATTTCTTGAAGGATAAAGTTGCAGAAGGAGAGGTTAAATTGGATTTTGTTCCAACTACAGAGCAAGTAGCTGATATATTCACAAAACCTTTGCCTAAGGAAGTGTTTGAATACCTTCGGAAGAAGTTGGGAGTAGTCACACCACCCAAGCACTGACTAGCTATGGGAAACACATTCTCAGGGGGAGCATTCAAACTTTTTAAGTCCGAGAATGTTGTGCATAGACTCGGGGGAGTCTACGATGAGCCCTTTGGTATTATTGGCAAAGGGGGAGAAGAAATTAAGCAAGGTTGCGGGTGTGTTGCCAACAATTCCAAAGGGGGAGATTGTTGAGCAAGGTGCAGCAAAAGAATTGCAAAAGTATTGTCATTGTTGTCAACACGGTCGGATTGATGCGATTGATGCGGTTCGGAGGTCGATCGGGATCAAGTGCAGAAAGTTTCAAGGAAAACAGAAGTGACCCAGATTCAGAAAATGGCAAAAAGAGACAAGGAAGAAAATTGTCGCGATATCGCGACATGTTTTCTGTCGCGATTTCGCGACATGATCGAGGAGAGAGAAGGCGCAGCCGAAAATGTCGCGATTTCGTGACATGTCAAGTTTTCACTGAGGAGAGAGAAAATGTGTCGCGATATCGCGACAAAAAGTAGGAGAGAGAAAATGCACGCCAAATTGTCGCGATTTCGCGACATGATCGAGGAGAGAGAAGATGCGAGCAAAACTGTCGTGATTTCGTGACATGCTGGCGAGAGAAAAAAGAAGAAACAAAGGTGTAGCGATATCGCTACATGTTGAAATGAAAGGAAACAAAGGTGTAGCGATATCGCTGCATGATGAAAATACATGAAACTAAGGTGTAGCGATTTCGCTACATGTTGAAACAAGAAGAAACTAAGGTGTAGCGATTTCGCTACAGGTTGAAACAAAGAGAAAATAAGGTGTAGCGATGGCGCTACATGTTGGAACAAGGGGAATCTAAGGTGTAGCGATTTCGCTACTAGTCAAAAGTGTAGATCTGAAAGATGCAGCATTGATATTACAAGTTAAAATTTCATAAAAAAAGAAAAAAGACAAGGCAAAAAGTTGTAGCGATTTCGCTACTGCATGGAGAAAGAGCGTACGGATTCCAGAAGTGTCGCGATTTCGCGACAAGAAGGATGATGACGTAAGCAAGAGCCAGAAGCGTCGCGATTTCGTGACAAGAAGGATGATGACGTCAGCAAGAGCCAGAAGCGTCGCGATTTCGTGACATGTTCCATTTTATTGGAGTTGGCAAGGAGAGTTGTACGGAAGAACAAAGTGTCACGATTTCGTGACATGTTCCTTTTTCACTGCTGCTGGGAAAGAAGAGTGTACGAAGCCGAAAGTGTCGCGATTTCGCGACAAGCAGGATGATGACGTCAGCAAAGTTGAAAAGTGTCGCGATTTCGTGACAGGATGAAAGGAAAGCTGCTGGAAGCCGAAAGCGTCGCGATTTCGCGACGACATTGAGGATGACGTCAGCAAAAGCTCAAAGTGTCGCGATATCGCGACAAGATCGAGGAAAGCTTTCGAGGGCCAAAACGGTCATGATTTCGTGACAACTTTCAGGGTGACGTCAGCATAAGTCAAAAGTGTCGCGATATCGCGACAGGTAACAGTCTGCGAGATAAAACCCGCAGCAACATGCAAGGTGACACGTGTCGAAAAAGCAGACAGGAAAATCATGCGACCAGTTACGTAAAAAGTAACGAAGTCAGACAGACAGTTAATTGTTGACAGGTGTTGGACATGCATTGCAACAGACAAACATGCATAATTTAAACGCATTCGAAAAGCCGAATTTGAAGGATAATAAAAGCATTCGAAAGGTCGAATTTGCAGGCATTCGAAAAGACGTATTTGAAGCATACAGAAAAGCCGAACATGAAGAATCGAAAAGCTTTCGAAGAATCATACATGGAGTTTCGAAAAAGAATTCGAAAAGCCGTATTTGAAGAAATTGGAAAGTCAAAGTACATGAAACAAAATTGCCGTATTGCATGGTTTCCAAAAGACGTATTGCAGGGTTTCGAACGGTCGAAGTGCATGGAACCGAACAGCCGTATTGCATGGATTCGAACAGTCAGAGTATGTGATTCGATTGCATGCGAGATTGAAAGGTTATAAAAGAATAACCGTACGAGAGAATAAAGTTCTTCATTGTTAGAGAGAAATTGCTGTAAAAGGAGAGTTAGAAAAGAATCAAGAGAAAAATAAGCGAGCCGTGAGAGTGTGCGAGTTGAGTTAATTGCAGACCAGTCAGGGTCGTGCATAAAGTGAAGACATTTTTATGTCATTCAAAATTTATCAGAATTGCAGTCCAAGTTGGTGCTTGGTACTAGGAGTTGGTGCTCCATCTGTTGCAGCAGAAAATTACAGGGGTTGGTGCTCCTTCCAGTTGGTGCTTGGTAAAGTGTTTGTAAAATTGATTTTGCAAAGGCTGGATTTGGATTGGAGTCCAAGCGAGTCATTTTTTGAGGAGTAGCCAAATTGGTGAACCTCGTTATATTGAGTGTTGTGGTTTGCTCTCTTGTTCAAGTTTTTTTTATTCTCTTTATTTCATATTAAATGCTGTAGATATAAAAATTTAATAGCTACACTGATTCACCCCCCCTCTCGGTGTCATTGTGTAAACATCAAGAGGTCCGTTTAAGTAGGAATTACATCCCATTACAATAAGTTTTATAATTCTACACAACCATTGGTTATAGAGTAAAACTAACTAGTTGCATCATTCATAATTATTCAATTTAATCCAAGAAGTAAATTGCACAATCACATAATAATTAAATCATCGTCATCTCAAAAAATTAAGTATTCATTCGTAACATCATAAAAGAAATAATAATCAAGGTAAACATTGCAATGATCTAGAACATGCATAACTAGCCCATCTAATCACTATATATATATATTTATACTCTTCATTTTGAAGGTAAAGTAATATGAACAAGAAATTACACATCAAACCACAAAATAAAGTGACACAATGTTTTATCCTAGGAAATCCTAATGGGAAAAACCCAGCCTCCAAATATGTTCTTTCCTCATATTCATAAACTCAAGATGTAAAATGTTACAAATAAAGAAGGGCATCTTTGGATCCCTTTAAGTCAAATACCAACTAAGGAATACAACTGTCCCTTTTTCAAGGTCATGATGCAAATAAGGAGTTCCCAATTCCTTTATCTAAGTCATCAATATAATATGAAGATATTCTTCATACCCATAAGGAAACCAACAATTCCTTTAAAATTCAAGAATCAATTAAGGAATCTATCGATTCCTTTCTCTAAGCCATCTTAATAATTTATAACATCTCATACGTGATTATGATAATCATTGGGCTATATTTTTGAGAAATCGATACGAGAGAACCATATAATTCCCCTCAAAAATGAATTCCAAATTCATTCTACATAGATGTCACAAAGTCATACCTGAATTAAAGTCCCATACCTTTAATTCATTAAAAATAAATCTTTCCAAATCACATTTATATATTGATTCCTTATTTATCTTGTTTGAAGTGCATACTAATATTTCCTTTAAGTAATCTTTCACAATGTTGATTCTTATGATATTATCTATATTTATCAGGTTTGACTCATCCAATCACTTTACCAATTAGCTTATCCCAAAATTTATCAATTCTATTCTCCAAAATTGTTTTATAATTACTTATTCCCAAAGTATATAACCCCTATCCAAAGGTTATATCATTGGCATCTATCTCTAAAGGTTATTTCTATACCTCCAACGGTACTAGTGCCTCTTAATAAAAAGGAGGATTACTCCTATTTAATCACTTAGAAATATGAATAGAAGAGGTTAGTTTTCTAGAATTTATAATTAATCAATGCTTCTGTTCAAGTGAATCTAGATATCTCTAGCCTAATTGAAGACTTTGGTTATCTAGGTGAAACCTCATTATTGAGATAATTTAAATACCATCCAAGTTCATGTAATCCAAAGGGGGTATTTTTCCTAATTTAAAAATTATTTCTTTTATTTAATTCAAAAGGGGCACTAAACTTCCCTAGTTTTTCCTTACATCTTCCAACCGTGGCTGCCAATGGTTAGTATTTAAGAGAAATCACTTAGGCTAGTCGATTCATTATCGAATGGATTACTAGAAGGGGAAATTAAACATCCATACCCACACGTAAGTGTCACAAATGGTGGATGTTCGATGATATGAAAAGGACCATTTCATCCAAACAAAGTGCCCTATATTCAGGTGCCTCCACTTGTAGGGTTGACCATAGTCATGATGTGATGGTCCATTAACTTTTAGAGCCATAATATCTGTAGTGGGAGTTTATATCTCAGTTCCTCCAATACTTATGATAGCATTTGTTAGGATCCCATCCTAATGTTATTTTGTAATTATCATTATTATGTAATGACCCACTTCCAACATGGGGGATCCCATATATAATATTATTTTGTAATGTACATGGCATGTTATGCTCCTAGGCAAGTGGGGCCATTTTATGTAACCGTTATCAAGATTGTAATTGACATTTGGTAGAAGATTCTAGCTTGAGTGGCATTTTGCATGTAAGCTAACTCTTGAGCCTAGGGTTAGGGTTTGCATGAAGTATTTATTTAAAAAGCTTTGAAACCATGTACAAATGATCCTTTTGTAAGTTAATGAAATATTGAAGAGGGTTGCCCCCTCGAAGAGGCCTGCGATTCTGAGTTTTTTTGTGAGATTGTTCAATTCTGCAATTACTTTTTGCATCGTATTATTCTATTATTGCATGTATTTCAGTTATATTTCAGTATTTTGTGTGTGAGAGCTTTATTTCAATAGTAGGTTCCTAATAAGTGGTATTAGAGTGCTTTCTAGGGTCGAGTTATGCTGCAACTATGATGATTCTTGCCATCTATTCTTCATGTTAGGTATAATTTTTCGTGTGATTTTTGTTCTATTTTTTCTTTATTAAAAAAATCCAAAAAATACTAAAAAAATATAGTTTATGTTTCAGTAGTTGTGTAGGTTAGAAACCCTGTGCCGAGGGTTTTAAAATATCATAAAGGAGCTATCGTTATTGGCTAAGCTAGATAGCCCATAAAGCATCTAGTGAAGTGAGGGGTGATCAAGCTCCAATACCCAGGCCTTAGACAACACTCACGCACGGAATCGAGCTCCGACACATCTTCAAGTGTATCGGGAGACCATTCTAGGGTTAACAAAATTTTATCTAGTAGGAAGCTTTTCGGCCTTGTATCATCCATAGTCCATGGGATAGCATCCCGAATGATTACCCTCCCGTACTGTCAGAAAGGAAGATAGTGTGCTCAAGGGTATGTGTGTAATCCTCCTTGGATAGTGGCCTGAAATATTGGTCTGAGAACTATTGTTTGTTGCTGCAGTATAATAGAGGGCCTATGGGTGTTACATACTCATTTACCTAGTATACCCTGGTTCTGTTAAACACTTCCTCTTGAAAAAATACACATCTTCCTATTCTACTAAACCTACATTCACAATCCCAAAAAGTGAGCATACAGAGGACTTCCTTATCACAAAAGAATACACCTTGCATGCACCAGAAATTAGGATAGAGTTCGCAAGTGTTTCTAACAATTTGTAATATTCTAGTAACAATTAGGTCAGTGGCAGTAATAGTCTGGTCAGTGACAATAAAATTCAACTGTAATAGTCAAAAATATAGGTGGTCAAGGTCAAAAAAAAATTTTCAGTGTCTGTAACTGTAGTACAAGTGATAGGACAGTGACAGGGTGATTAGTTGATAGATCCGAGATAGTTGGTTCAATTTTCTCACTTGTGACCTAGAGCCCAAAAAAAAGCATTGAAATTTTATTAAAATAGGGATATCTCTTCACACATATCTTAGATTGACTCAAAAATTTAGCAGATAATTCTACACTCTATTCTAGACAAAATTGTCCTTGGCAGCCCCTAGTCAAATTTTGTACCCATTTTCTAAAAATAGCAATTTTTTATTTTTCTTGCTAAGGCTATAACTTTTCAATAGTCAATCAGATTGATCCAAATTTTTGAGAATAGAATCTACTTGTTATTCTGCACCAAAGACCCTAAAGGACTCAATGGTGAAATTTTAAGTCAAAGTGGAGGAAATTACCTTGAAATTGCCTTGCAACCAACCAGAGCTCACTAAAAGTCAAGAAATTTAGTATATCTCCTCATTGAGTGCTCAAATCAAATAGCCACCGAAGTGGACCCTAGCCTAAAATCATTGTTGCAATTCATTTCCCAAATTAAATTTTGGACCCTTACTAAAAATAGTAACTCCTAAAATCCCTCATCTATTTTTAGTAACTGAGTAAAAAAGTTCAAGATAATATCAAATGGCAAGTGGCACTCGTGGACATCAAAAAGAGGTAGAAAAAAACACTGCTTCAATGTTGGATACTCTAGTAAGTGTTGTTACTAGATTGCAAAAAACAACTGAACTCTTGACAATAGAATTTTAAACTTTTAGAGTTGCCCAAGATACCTCTAGAATTCGCATAGAAGAACACCTAGCAGATGTTGAGTCTAAAATACAAGATGGTCCAAGCAAGTCTGAGTATCATCATGAAATGGGAATAAATGACTCACACCTTCGATTTGATCATGCTACTCCCTTCAAGATGCCAAAAAAAGACTTTCCTAAGTTCAATGGGAAGGATGTTTATGGATGGTTATGTCGTGTTGATCAATTATTTAGACTCCATGATGTCCCCATTTATCACCGAGTTCAAATGGCTTCTTTCAATTTGGAATCTAAAGCCTTACAGTGGTACCAATGGTTGCAGAATTTGAGTCCTAGTTATTCACTCACTTTTGCTCTAGTGAGTATGATGATTTTACAGGATAGTTGACAAAGCTAAAAAAAACTTCAACAGTTTGAGATTACCAAATACAATTTGAGGGATTGGCCAACAAAACTACAGGAATGAATGAAGGGTTATTTATGAGTTGTTTTGTTAGTGATTTGCATGAAGATCTCCAAGCCGAGGTCACAATGTTTAGACCACACTCCATGATGTAGGCTATCCAGTTGGCCCATTTTTCCAAGTCCAAATTCTTAGCTAAGATGTGGTTCTCTAAATTTCCATAGGCTAAACCCTCTTTTCCTCCTAGATTCTACAATCAACATGAATAAAAACTTGTTGCACCCAAACGTTTGACCACTGCTAAAATGGATGCGCAATGTGCCCAAGGGTTGTGCTACAATTGTAATGAAAAAATTTCTCATGGGCATAGGTGCACCCAAAAGAAATTATTCCTCATCGATGTTGATGAGCCTGACACCAGCGACCATAGTTATGATGACATTGAATCAGCAAAAGAACCATCTAAACTCGAGGATGAAAACCTAGATGAATCACGGGCTGAAATTTCTATTCATGCTCTTACTAGCATTACTACGCCCCAAACCATGAAAGTTGTGGGTTATTTCAAAGACCTGCGACTTACCATCTTGATTTATTCTAGTAATACACACAATTTTATTGATCCCCACATCATAAAGTAGGCAAATTGTTATGTACACACATGTAATTCCTTTAAGGTTATGGTAGCAAATGTTGGGACTTTATCTTGCAAGGTAAAATATCATAATGTTAAGGTCAATATTGGGGACTATGAGCTCAAACAAGATATGTTTGCACTTCAATTAGGGGGATGTGATATTGTGTTGGGATCTCAATGGTTGGGCACATTGGGAGTCATCTCTTGGCACTTTGGTGAGCTTTGGATGCAATTCTCATAGAATGGATAGTCCTACACTCTCCATGGCTTAAAAGCATGGTCATCATAGATTATCAGTTCCAACCGAAAGGATAAGTTAAAAAAATCATCCTGAGGTGTCATAACTCAAATTTTTGCAATCCAACCACATTCTTCAGAGGAGGATTTTGTTCCTGAAGATTTGCAACTTATTTTGACCAAGCACAACTCTATTTTTGCTGAGCCAACAAAATTACCACCTCGTCGCTCTCATGACCATGCTATTACCCTTGTTACCTAGTAATGCACCACCCAACATTAGATCATACAGGTATCCTCATGCTCTTAAGTCAAAAATTGAGAAGTTAGTACATGAATTGTTAAAATTCGATGTCATTCGGCAAAGCAACAGTCCTTCCTCTTATCTAGTTTTATTGGTACGTAAGAAATATGGGTCTTGGTGGTTGTGTATCGATTATCGAGAGCTCAATAAAATCACCATAAAGTATATGTTTCGTGGTGGATGAATTATTGGATGAACTTCATGGGACTATGTATTTTTCCAAACTTGACCTTTGCTCGGGGTACCATCAAATCCATCTCAAAGAGGAGGATATTCCCAAGACTGCCTTCCATACTCATGAAGGTCACTATGAGTTTTTGGTAATGCCATTCGGCTTGAATAATGCCCCTTCCACCTTCCAAAGCCTCATGAACAACATTTTTCGTCCATTCCTTTGAAAGTTCATTCTAGTCTTATTTTATGACATTCTAGTGTATAGTCGCTCATGGGAAGAGCATCTTACTCATGTGAATTAGACTCTCTAGTTGTTGGCACAACATCAAATCTATGCTAAGTGTTCCAAGTGTTCTTTTGGGTTGACATAAGTAGAATATTTGGGACACATTGTCACTAAAGAGGGTGTTAAAGTTGATCCCAAGAAAATCCAATTTGTTCAGGAATGGCCAAAACCTCACACTCTCAAAGGTCTTCGAGGATTTTTAGGACTTACAGGTTATTATCATAAATTTTTTTGTAACTACGGTAAAATTATAGCTCCTCTCACTTCCATGCTAAAGAATGACTATTTTACTTGTACAGGACCTGTTGAACAAGCTTTCCAAGAATTTAAGCATGCCATGACCATGACACCTATCTTAGCCATACCGAATTTATCCAAATCATCTTTGATTGAAAGCGATGCTTCAGGTCATGGTATTGGGATAGTGTTGATGCAAGAAGGGTGACCTTTGGCCTTCAATAGTAAATCTCTCTCCAGCTATAATTTGGAAAAATCAACTTATGCCAAGGAAATTATGGTAATTCTGCATGCCGTAACCCATTGGTGATCATATCTCATTGGGCGTAATTTCTCCATTAAAATAGATCATCAGAGTCAAATACTTTTTGGAGAAACGGGTTGCCACCCCTGAATAACAAAAATGGGTCTCTAAACTCATGGGCTATGATTATGATATCACCTATAAGAAGGTTAAGGAGAATGTTGTGGTCGATGCTCTCTCTCACCAATTTGAAGCTCTCAATATGTTGTGTGCCATTTCATTGCCAATCCCCCAATGGATCAATTCTTTATGCCAAGAGGTACTTCAGGATTCTAAATTGCAAACTTTGGTTTCTTCCTTAATCACTGAGCCTACTTCATGTCCAAGATACACTTGGGGTGGCCAAGATTTGCATTACCACCAATGCATTGTTGTTCCCCACAAGTCCTCACTACGGGAACTTCTCATGATAGAACTGCATGCTACTCCATATGCTGGCCATTCAAGATTTCTCAAAACATATGGATGACTCAAACACTTTTTTTTTTTGAAAGTTTATGAAAGAATATATTCATGAATTTGTGGCAGCTTGTGATACCTTTTAGTGGATGAAAGGTGAAACAGTGTGTTCTCCAGGAAATCTTCAACCCTTGCCCATTCTAGACCAGGTCTGGACAAATATTTCTATGGATTTTATTGAAGGCTTACCTAAGTCGGGTGGCAAATTTGTTATCTTCATGGTAGTGGATCATATTTCGAAGTATGCTCACTTCTGTCCCCTCTCCCATCCTTACATAACCTCCACTGTTGCCCAAATTTTCCTTGATTCTATCTTTCGCATTCATGGTCTACCCTCCTCCATTGTGTTCGATTGTGACCCAACCTTCACTAGTCACTTCTAGAATTTTTAAGTTGCAGGGGACTCAGCTTAAGATGATTTTAAAATATCATTCACAAACAGATGGCCAGACGAATATTTTCAATAAATGTTTGGAAACCTAGCTTCATTGCTTTTCCTCAAATCATCCTACGCATTAGGCGAGATGGCTTCCTTTGGCTGAGTGGTGGTACAACACTTCCTATCACACAACCACTAAGGTTACCCCTTTTGAGGTAGTTTATGGATGTCCTCCACCAATGTATTCCTTATACATTCTAGGTAGCTCCAAGGTCCATGCAGTCGACACTAATCTCAATCAGTATTTTGATATCCTCCATCAACTAAAGTTGAATTTGGAGGTAGCCCAAAATCGAATGCATCAACAGGTTGATCAACACCGTTCTGAGCGTAGTTTTGATGTGGGTGATATGGTTTTCCTTCACTTGAAATCGTACAAACAATTGTACCTCCAACTTCGTAGATGCTAGAAGCTTGCTATAAAGTACTATGGGCCCTATCATGTGTTACAGCAGATTGGTGCCACAATCTATAAATTGGCCCTTCCACCAACATCTACGATCCATCATGTTTTTCATGTGTCTGCTTTCAAAAAGATGGTGGAAAATTAGGTATAGGTTCAATCTGCACTCCCAGAGTTAGATGAATAAGGTTATGTCTTGCTTGAACCTGAACAACTATTGGATCGTCGAACTCACACTCTTCGCATTCACACCATTACTGAAGTTCTTGTGCAGTGTCATGGACTCCAGCCAGAATATGCTACATGGGAATCTCTCCATCAGCTCCAGCACTAGTTTCCTCACCTTCAACTTTGAGGACAAAGCTTTTTGAAGGGGAAGGACATGTTAGGATCCCATCCTAATGTTATTTTGTAATTCTCATTATTATGTAATGACCCACTTCCAACATGGGGATCCCATATATAATATTATTTTGTAATGTATGTGGCATGTTATGCTCCTAGGCAAGTGGGGTCATTTGATGTAATTGTTATCATGATTGTAACCGATATTTGGTAGAAGATTCTAGCTCGAGTGGCATTTTGCATGTAAGCCAACTCTTGAGCCTAGGGTTAGGGTTTACATGAAGTCTTTATTTAAGCTATGAAGCCATGTACGAATGTTCCTTTTGCAAGTTAATGAAATATTGAAGGAGGTTTCCCCCTTGAAGAGGCCTGCAATTCTGAGTTCTTTTATGAGATTGTTCAATTCTACAATTACTTTCTGCATAGTATTATTCTGTTATTGCATGTATTTCAGTTATATTTCAGTATTTTGTGTTTGTGAGCTTTATTTCAATAGTAGGTTCCTAACAACATTAAAGGCTCTTCCACTTGGAATTTGCCAAGGCAATGCTCTATGGCTCGAACGATGATCAAACCCTGCATGATTTAGGTTTAATCCAAAGGTCATTTTGGGAGATCATTCAGAGACATGCATTATCGAACATGAGTTCCATTTTGACATAGTCTAAAAGGGATTGCATTTAGACATTAATCAAGCTACTATCAGTCAAATCCATGTGGGTAAGGTGAGTAGATAAGGATGTCACATGGTCGGATTCAAGGGAAAGCACAAGGCAGACCAAAGTAGCCCTCTGATTACTGATGAACCACGTGCCATTGGTTAATACCATCATGTCTAATACTTATTGGCTTTAATTCCTTTGTGATGAACAACCTTGATACAAAGTGTTTTCATACTATTTTTTGGTGAGACTTCACCAAGGCATCACTCTATGGGTTTGAATGATGATCAAAATCTTGCACAATTTATATTTTTAGGGTCTGCTTCTATCGGATGTTGCTCAATTGGGATTTCCAATGGTGACTACTATAGAGGAAGCATAATGAGAGTCTTACGAATTCATAGAGTTCGACATAGATTCATTCCCATCTACAATCTTGGGCCTTCTCCATAGCCATGGTGTTCATGGTCAAGGGTTTTCCGTTTTTGCATAGTATTCCTTTCTAGTGTTCCTCCAATGAATATAGAAAAATCATATAGGTAAAATACCATGGAGCACATTTGTTCCCTTATAAAGCTTACACGCAACAAATTACATACCAATCGCATAGGGAATTTGCACTAGTTGAGGCCATCGATTTGATTAATTACCTTCATTTCAAAAGAAGATCCTACACTTGTCATGTTGTGGAAAGGGACCCATTCATAAACTCTTTAGAGTTTAGTAGCTAATAGCCATCAAGTGGCAACCATCGAGAGCCGCTGGTAGTGATGGTTTGTTTGCTAGGCTCATATGATCATTCTAGTCTAAGATGGTTTGGTTTATTTGAGCCCCACTAAGGCCTTACTAGTCGGTATAGTTTTAATAGTTTATCCAATAACCAATATTTTTATCTATATCATAGAAACATATTATTTAGTTTATATTCAAGGCTTTAATTTAAAGAAAAAGAGCCCTCTTTGAAAACTACTCACAACATTCATGGAAACTAATCACAAAATTCATTATGTGCAAATTAAATGTAAGAAAAACTTGATTAAAGAGAGATCCAACCTGATCTCTTTCTCCTCCTCAAATTCTCTTCATGTTGGGGCCTCCAAAATACTCTTTCAACAATATTTTCCCTTCTCTCCATCTTAATTCCTCAATTTAGCCTTATAAGTCCCTCAACTTATTTGGAAAAAATACCCATAGAAACCCTTCAAAGGTCTTCTAGTTTTTGATCCACTAGAGGTGGAGATCATACTCCCTAGGACCATTAATATTTTATAGATAGGGATTTCTTCACAATTTGGCCTCTAATTTATAGGAAATTCTCCACTTATGGCCAAATAGTGGCATTATTATTTTATTATTAAAAATATGCTTTGGTCCCATTAAGGTTTTTCATGTCTTGTGGAGTGTACTCCAGAAGTAGGAAAATGGTCCTACTAAGGATAAGGTAAGTGTCCTTATTTTGTTTTGTATCTTTTCCCATGGGGACAAATATAAAACTAGTACTATTTAGGCAAAGAATGGATACAAAGTTAGAACTATTATTGATAGGGTAAATAATATCCCTTTTAATTTCCACAAATATAGGGAAGCCATATGGATATTTCCCAATATATATAATATTTAATAATCCTTTAGTCCTTATAAGTCCCATATAACTTGGGTCCACTAGGTTGTGTAGACATTATTTACTATATTGTTAAAATTTTGTAAAAGATAATTCCTCAATTTCATCTTTCACAAGACCTCATAGTTGGTTTTTAATTAATTATATTTTACAAAAGATAATTAATATTTTCCTAAAATTAGTTTATTAGAACTTTTGTAGGATTCTTTAGGGTCTATGCCCCTTTTATCAAGCATTAATTGATCCCCAATATCAATTAATATTCTTTAAATTAGGCAGGAGGGTAACGGGTCATGACAATTTGAAGATCAAAATTTTTAAAAAGTTTCAAAGGAAAAAAGGGAATAAAAGTTATGAGGGCCAGATCACAAAGTACAAAATCTTTTAAAGATAGAAGAAACCAAAATTTTTGAAAGTAGAATCAACCAAATGGTTTGACAAAAAATAAGAAAATACTTTCCTAAACCTTTCAAAAAAATTCTAGCTCAGCTACAAAAGTTTTATAAAAATTTGATAGGAGAAAATAGGCAAAATTTTTTACATTCATCCAATTTTAATATCAATGGCTCATATCACTTTGAATATAAAAGGTAGTTGAAGAGAAAAAAAAATGCTCCAAGAAGTAGGGTATAGATCAGATATCGTAGAATGACTAAGAAGATAAATATTGGAATGCAAGACTTGATTACTAAATAGTAAGCTTCCAAAGAAGTAGTTGAGCTAAATTAATGAGCCATTAGTAAGAATCACCCAATGGCATCACTTAGGCTCAAAAATACAGGAAAATTGGTTGGCATATTGAAGGTAAAAATATGGCAGTTGCAATAATAACACCCCTAGGTCTAACAACATTAATTATAGAAGGTGGTTGTACTCAAATTCTAGGATCCCAAGGGTGGAAATTGAGGCATGTCCATGGTAATTAAGAATATAGTAGCACAAAATTAATGATTCTAAATCCAAAGATATTGAAGTACTATAATGACATAATGTAGACTGGATTAAGCAAGCAAAAAAAGGGCATGGTCTAAAATTCTTGCACAAGTTTTGGAGGGAAAATCTCCCTATTTGTATCTATAAATAATAGTTATCTAGACATTATAAAGGATTATCTAGTTTCCATCATAACCATCCCTTCATTTTCTTTTGTATAATAGTATGGGTCCAAACCTTGACTATTTTTAGGGGTAAACTTTTCAGCCCTCACTTTTGGCATTATTTGTAACTTTCATACTTGTATATATATATTGGAAGGTGTGACTACTAGTATTTTTCTATCTCGTTTCTTATGTATATATATGTTTATGTACATGTATAAGAGGTTGTGACTATCTAATTTCTATCCCATTTCTTATTTATGTAATTTGTATTTAATGGTGCATGCTAAGAAGAGAAAGTGTTCACTTTGAGTTGTTAGCACATTAGACTCACATGTTAATTTATCCCACTATTATGTAGAAGAATATTATGATCTTGGCACATCACCCCTGGTTAGCTTAGGATTTTTTATTTTCCTCTATTTCCTATAGTTGTTATTTCTTTCTCTTTTTCCCTAAAGCTAGTAAGATTAGGATAGAGTAGAAGAGTGTTGAAGATCACATCTTAAAATGATCAATCCTTGTAAAAATCCTAGAGGTCATTAACCAAGCCTCGTATTTTGGTTATCTAGATGTTCTTTTATGTTGCTTCATGTAAGTTGTAATTGTCATGTCCATCTAGTCCATAGTATATGGTGATCATGATAATTAGAGAGGATAATAATTTAGTGAAACACATAGTAGAACCTAATTGATTTAATTTAATTGGTCCCACTATCAAAGTAACTATTAGGTTAAGATCATGGTGAAGGTTCCTATCTATATGCTTGATTGAAGCACCTAAAAAGTTTACCTGGTGACTCCACTAAAGAAGAATATCCAAAAGAAGCCATTTAGAAGGACATAAAATTGTGATTTCAATGAAGATATTGATCTACCAACTTGAAGAGCATATGCAGTATTCACATGGCGATTCCACTAAAAATAAAGAATCCAAAATTTTATGAGTGAAAGACCTGCAATGAATCATTTATAGCTGCTAATCCATGTATTGATACCTCTTATTAACACCATTCCAAGAAGAAGAGGAGCCTAAGGCAAAAATATGGTTGTACCATCACCTAGAATATTTTTGACATGGAATGATAGAGGTCCCTTGCAACCTCTGGCTTCACCCATACTACACTAGGGAAGATATGATAACATCAATTGAGAACTTGTAGCACATGGTAAACCTATGTGTGCTTCATAATATGATAGAGTAGAATGTAGCTCTAATACTACTGGTGACATATTTTAGAGGAAAATCCTAAAAATGGTATTTTTCTCTTTCCTTGCACTTAATTAATGACTGGGACTAGCTTGTTACCCTATTTGTTGAAATATTCAAAGAGAAGATGGATGGATTGTATCTCTTAGAGCAACTATCTACCATAAAGAGAGCATTAATGGAGGAAATGGATGACTTATACATATGATGTCATAAGGCATTTCATAGAATACCTAATGATATTCATCCCCTTCTAGGTATGGAATTTATATACTACCTGGAAGATTTATATTCTTAAATTTCCAAGATGATTAAGGCCAATGGAGGAAAATATTTTCCAAATTCCTATAAGATAGCCATCCAAGCCAAAAATGACCTAATTTATATTGAAATACTAGATCCTAGGTCTCCTATGCCTTTGTTTCCTAATATTTAATCCCTATATTAGCCATTGCAAGTTATCTAGTTGACAACCTTTCAATAAATCTTAGTCATACCAGTATCTATTCCCCTTCCTATTCTAGTCTCTCCTAATTTAGAGAAATTTTAGTTTGAAGTAATGAAAAATTTTCTCAAGATAGTCACCAAAAAAATCTTGACCATGAGGAGACAACAAAATTCCTAGAGGTTTCAATATCAGAATAACCCAAGACCTCCTTTTCAATAGAATAACTAGGGCAACAAACCTCCTTACAATAGCTATCCAAAGTTCTAGTTCCAAGCTAATAGGAATGTTGACGTGGTGTAAGGCTAAAAGTAGAAAATGGTGCTAGTCCCAACCCCATTACAATAGAGACCCCCCAAACATACTAGGGATATAACTCCCATACAAAACAACTATGTGGAAGAGTTTGTTGCATAGCATTTCCTAACTCCAAATTCTTACCTTGCTCAGATCTATCTCGAGGAAATATTTTAGTCATTTGTAGTTGTGTCAAGTTAAATGATACCTACTCATGCATCTACATATTATTCAAGTGTTGAAACCTATATGAAAAATTCCCTACCATATCCCTTCAAAATTTGAGTTATGGTCAGTTTGAGTAGATATTAGTTACTTGGGATGAGGAAAAAGTGTACGCGGTATTTGATAGAGCAAGAAATATGATAGCCAATAGGCCATAAGTTTGGTCAAACTATGTGAGAAGGACCAAAAAGCAGGCGATGGAGGCCAAAAGAAGAGTAAAAAAATGATCTTAAGAATTTAGAGTAGGCTATCTAAATCTATACAAGAGCAACCTTTCATGGTATTTCTAAAGCCAAGTGCACCAAAACATATGATAGGTACCAAAGAGAACATTTTGAAGGTACCAAAGTAGCATATGCCTTGGTAAGATCTCATTCAATCAATAGAGGCTAAGCGTAAACTCCCACCATAGCTTCTATCCATTCAAAAGGCCACTTCCCTTGGTCCATTTAGCATGGAAGATCATCTAAAGAATTCCACCACGGTAGTGTCTATATGGGATATCTTGTTTATCCCTAGATAAAAATATCATATGAAGAAAGAACTAGAGGAAGAAGAGAAAATTTTGGAATAGTATATAGCACCTATTTTTTTACAAATAGTTTCCTTGAGAGTAAGTAAGACTAAGCCCACCCCTTTCTATTTGTCCCTCATCTACAAGGAAAAGCTAATATATAATTGTATGATAGATTATGGGGCAAGTACATTGGTCATGCCAAAAGGGGTGGCAATATATTGGACATGAATTATAAACCTCTGAACAAGAGGGTGGTGCAACTAGATGGGAGCATGGTCCAAGTCTTGGGATTGGTAGAAGAATTAATTTTTACTTTATATGCCTATATAATCTTAATGATAACACAAAATATAGCAATATTAGACCTTCCTACATCATTCAAGATATTCTTATAAAGAGATTTTACTACTAAATTAGGTGGTTATTTGTATTTAGATTGGTCCCTCATGGTTTTAAGGACTCGATATGGGACTAGAATAAAAATCCCATAAAATTAACTCTACCTACATCATGTTAAACACTTACAAGCATCTGGACCAAATATTGATCATATTTTGATATTAAAAGAAGAGCGGCTTAAGTCAAATATTTTGGTTGATGAGATACATTCCTTCATCCCATATGATCAAATGGACCAATGGGAAACTAAATTTTGGGATAATGATCCTTCTCAAACATATGGATCTATAGGTATGGGCTAAAGGTTAAAAATAAGCATAATATCAAACCTATCAAGGTCATGTACAAAAAAGTGTGTTGGTTATATTTTAATAATATTTTTATTTTTTCTTGGTTTCTTTGTGTAGGGTCTTAAGCCTTTAAAATAATTAGATCCCTATATACTACAAGAAGGATGTTCAAGCATTAGCTCACACTATCTCAATATTCTTCCAACAAAGACTATGATAAAATTTCAAGGCCCATCTCTCATCAAATTCAAAGACCCCATTTGAAATTTTCAAATAGTCAGTAGCTCAACAAGGATCCTATGATGGTAAAGGAAGATCAAATCTAATATAATCCAAGATCAGTGGCTCTCATTAGACTAACGATAAGTATTTATGATGAGCTATTTTTAAAAAAGATGCAAGTCGTTCAATAAAATAAATCGATAAATGATATTCAAGCAATGTATGGATCTTAAAAATAAGCACAATATTAGGTAACAAAATGAGAATGCTACACAAAATAGTCAATCATGAGAAGAAAAGTGGTTGCTTTTTTTCTCTAGGTAATTTTGTAAGGTGAAGCTAATGCTCCCATGCATAGATAGGTGTATCAAAAGTTGAAAATGCCTCCACCTCAATCTAAGTTAAATCAAAATAATCAATTTAGGAGATCAAGCAACAATGAGAAAGAAATGAATTGGCCTTAAAATGTGGTAAAAATCTTCTAAAGGTGGATTTGCAAGGAATAAAACTTTATCACACAAAGGTGAAAAATGTCTTCCCACATTTTAATGAATATGGGATTATAAATACATGGCACATGAATAAATACGGAAAATATGCAAACCAAAAAGGATAATTTCTTTAAATAATTCCTTCCCAGCCTAGCTCCATCCTTACCTAAATTCAAAGTATTTGAGCAACACTTGAGCATGGGAAAACATTGAAGATCATAGTTGTAGAGAACATAGAAGAAAGCATAGTCATTTTAAATACACAACAACTAAAATAGAGAATAAGAAGATGACCAGCCACATGATAGATTCCAAGGCAAGTGGTTCCAAACCAGAGGTAGACCCGTCACTAGAGGATCTAAAGGTACCTGTGCAAAATTATACCTCCAACATTGAAATTTCAAACTACAAATTTCTCAAAGCCTAAAATTTAAAAAAGGAAAAAAATCTAAAGGAAGGTGCATACCAAAGGTATAAATCCACCCAACCTACAAGCCTCAAGTCAAGGACTCAGAGTATCTACTTGGTGTAATACTTGGTGTCGAAAGTGCACCATTGTTATGATTTGATTTTAGCATGTGTAGAGTGTTATAATCAAATAATTCAACAAATAGAATTCCTCAATGGATATTTCAAGGTGGATATTGTTTGATACATTATTTAACAAATGTTGCTCTTTCTAATAGGGGAACATCACATTAGCATGGAAGAAATAGCATGAAATTTTAATAAAATCCTAGACAAATATAATATGAAATTTCTATGCATTAAATGCAAGGCTCAAAGCTCAAATGAACTAGTACCATAGGGTCCCATACCTCTCAATATGTTTGATGAGAGCTCAAAACATGCTTTGATTATGTTGGCCTTCATATTTGGGTTGGAGAATGACAACAATGTGAGCTTCACCCAATTGAGTGTTTTGTACAAGAAGAAACATACATTTAGGGATGTGGATGACATTGGATTTTTTTGAGCTGATTGTTGATCAAATACATGAGGAGTTGAGTCAATTTATAGCCACTCATGTGTTTAGAAATGCATCTTTTTTGGCACATTTGATTTTGTTTCAACACCCTAGAGTATTTTTAGGCCTAAATTATAAGTTTTTAGACAAGATAATTCAAGATTTGCTTATGTATTCTTGGGTAGGAGCCTTAGTAAAAAACTTTTATTACTATTCTTTTGTGGAGAATTGTTTTGCTCTAGTCATTGCTCTTTTGAAAGTTCTCAACCTGAGCACCCATCATAGGCCCATTGCTCATTTATGAAAGGGTTTCTTCTTGGGGACTGGTATTATTTTTAAGAAAGTACAATTTTGAGAATGCATGGTTTTAGTTTTCATCTCTACCTTCTTCCCAAATGTATTCCAAATAGATTTTTTGCTCTAAAATTATTCAGATAGTTGGACCTAATCGATAAAAAATACTAGAGTGGGAAAGCAAATATATATTATTACAAGAATCCAATTAGCCTGGGAAGTTTGCTCCTATAAATAAGAAAATTTACTTCCATTATAAATGATAAGCTGAAAGCATTGGGTCTCAAAAAGTAGGAGGCTAATTGGAATCATGATCTCAGGGAAAGTTTATCATATCTTAAGAGCATCAAGGGTTCAAAATTCAAACATGAACCCAAATCCAATTGAGAATATTTGAAGAATATAGAATACGAGACTAGTACTCATTCCCTAAGTATGCTTGACAAACCTCCAAAAAACTTAAGATTGTATGAATCATTCTACAAGCCTAAGAATATTTTCATCTTGTAGAGAAAAAAATAGTGATAATAAGAAAAAAAAAACTTGAGGGATTGGCACTAGAAGGAGCCAAAGACAAATAATTGGTGGATAATGCAACAATAATAGGGAAAATGGAAATATGAGGGATTCCGTAGAAATTATAATGAAGAACATCCAAATTCTGAAATCTCAAGGTCAGAACAATGGAGTGAAGAGGAATTCAACATCAAAACAATAAAAAATATAAGAAAGGGAAAAGTAGTAGCAGAATGAGTCAAGAAAGTCACATCTATATTTTAGAAGGAATTCCCATCTATTGATCATCCCAAAATGATTTCAACACCACCATCCTTGGTGTAGTGTACCCCCATATAGGAAACCCCACACCAGGAAGTCCAAAATAAAGAAAAAAATTCAAAGTAGGAATCCATCCCCACTAATGCAAATAAAAGGAGAAAGAACACTCACAAGACTGAGTCAACCACCAAATAAGCCTCTCTTCCTTCCCTTCCATCCTCTCCTATAGTTGAACCAGAAGCCCCATAAGATGTTTTTTCCCCACTAGACCATATGCCTAGCATCACTATCATATTGGTTAATGTCTCTACAACTATTTTTGTGACCTCCTATTAGGAGGTAATAATTTATCTATGTTATATTCCTTTAATTTCATCATCCCTTGTTACCCAATTGCCCCATTCTTTAAAAATCCTATTATTCAAACCTTTGCCTATATTTTTGTCACCACAAAGACAATAAGAAGGGTCATAGGTGATTTTTATGGCTCCAATCCTACTACATAAATTTCAAATGATTTAGCAAGAGACAACATAATATGAGCAAAGTAAATAGGCTAAGATAACGTAGCAACCAAAAACAACTCAAGTAATCCCCCACTTTACCCTATAGAGATAGACATTGTTGTTTACATAGGAGTCACTAGTGTCCAAACCTAAAGCAAAAATGATAGAACAAGATTAGCATGTGGTGATAGTAGGGTCTGATCTAAAAAATTCCTAACCTCAAGATAAAGTACAACTCATACGAGAGGTCATAAAGGTGGTTATCTATGAGTATGAGTCATTAGGTTAGAGATTGGAAAAGGCAGGAGATGGAATATGTTAAGAATAATTTGAGTGACTCACAAGCAGAGGTAAAATCACTCTAAATTCAAATAAATATGCTCATTCAATGCTTAAAAGAGTAGGCTTAAACTCTCTCTAGAAATAAAAGGAAGAGTAGGTCAAAAACCTCACATATAGGCTCACCAATCAGGAAGCTCAATTTAATCAAGAGAGAGATAATCCCTTGAAGAAGTTGTAGGAGCTAAAATAAAAAAAAGTGAGATGGAGCAGCATCAAGGAATTAGGAACCTCTTTAAGAAAATGAGTGATGCCTACTAGGATAATATCTCCAATATTACAATGGTGCTCTACCAGTTAGTCAAATTTGTTGAGGCCTCATCTAGGATGGATCAAGATAAAAATATTAAGCAAAGTTGTCCACCATGTCATACTTTGATTTGGTGTCTATCAGGATTCAAAATAGAGAGGTAACAACATAGAAGGTGGTTGATCTCCCATAAAAGTAGCAGATAACCCAACAATGCAAAAACTAAGTGGCTATCATGTTTTCTACCTTTGGGAGGCTTAGGGACCACATTGAGGTATTATTAGAAAAATGAATTTTCTCTCCTTGGAGTGAATATGGTAGGCTCTCCTGAGAACAAGAATATCTGCAATTGATGAGGCAATACAAGGAAGATGTCTCCCTTTTGAAGAATGGTCAAACCCTCCTACGATAAATAATCTATCTTTGGAAATCAAATAATTATTATAATTTAGGATTCAAGTACATGAAGTCATCAATAAAACAAAAATTTCTCCTATGAAAACCAAATACAACTTCAAGTAGTTTAAAATCAATTCAAGTAGATTCAATTCCATTCCAAGGAATAATGGAGAGAAATCAAACAATCACTAAACAAATTAATAGATCAATATTTTTTTGCATTATTTTTGTAGATGATAGGAAAAATTATGTTCTTTTCTCTTTAAGACTAATTTAATGTCAAGTCTACATAGGGAGATTCATTAGAATATTTTCTTCCCCACTTGAGAGTCTCTTTTCAAAGAAGACCCTGAGAATATGAAGATTCTCAACACTAGACTCCTACTCACTCCTTTATTCTCAAGTTGTATGGAAGTTGATGATACACCTATTTGATCAATGTTTTATGGGTTTATTAAAATGAAAACACCTAAGGTTTTGGATCACTATCTATCTCAACTATTTTTCGAGTCTTAATGGTTATTTAAAACTAAATCATCAATAATCATCTAAATGCTATGCTAAAGATGTTATCACACAAACGCATGCAAACAAGAGCTTTCCTATATGCTTTTCAAGTTTGAATGAGTTATCTAGGAGTCTTTGATTTTTTAGGGTAAAACAAGGGAAAATGCAAGAAGACAAGTTAGCCTAAATGCAACTAAATGTTTTTTTATTCTTTGCCTATGTACTTGAAAATTATTAATAAGCTAATATTAAGTCTAGGATTCCTTGATTGACTAATTTTAAGGTGTTTTGTAAAGAAATCAAAATATTTTGTAAAGTAATTACAAGATTTTGTAAACAATTAGGTTTTCTAGTTAAGATTCTTTAATTTGCCAAAATAAGTGTGATTTCTAATGCAAAACAATAGAAATCAGGAATAGAACACTAATAAAATTAAATTGTAGGGCTAAGGAAGGTCAAGCGGCCAAATCACCTCTCCCAAAGCATGTCTACCAAATTTTCCACTGAAAGTGCCAAATTTGTCACTATTGCCAAATTCACCACTAGGGTGGTGATTTTTATAAATATGCACAAAAGATTAAAAAAATAGGGTTTTCTGCTTTGAGGGGTCTATCTAAGGGCTAGATAGGGTAGAAAAATGTCTAAATAATTTATCAAACCTCCTTTTAATGGAATATTTGAGTATTCTTGCCTCTTGGAGTGGATTTTGGCCTTTTGCCAAATTTGCCACTGGATTTGCCAAATTCACCACTAGAAAATTTGGTTTGAGTGGAAAATTTGGTTTTGAGTGTTTTGGGTTACCAAATTCACTATTGACTATGCAAGGTGGCGAGTTTGGTCCTAGGACGAGTTTTTGAAGGTTTCAGAGGTCGATTTAAATAGATTTTGACACGGTTTTGGGCTAAACTTGGAGGAGAATGATTTTGATAGTATTTACTAGGTCTATGACTGATAAAATCATAGGATTAAGCTACTAAATCAGATAATTTAATGACTAAAGTTAATATGTATGCAAGAATTATGAAAGTATAAAATGTAACTGAAATTTCAATCAAGCAAAAGTGCAAGGGAATGGAAAATGAATACTATGATATTAAGAATGATTTCAAGTAACTAATTCAACTATTAATTAGAGAAAATTAGTATTTAAATGATGAAACTAAGTGAAAATGCAGGGGTATATAAATGTCGCCCAAAACATGTAAAAAATTACAACAATAAGCGAATGAATATTGTGATTGAAACTGTAGGTTAAATGGGAATGCAGAGATCTAAAAATGCATTCTATAATGTTAAGGAGGATTTCGAATAGCCAATTAACCTTTAACAAAATCAAATTAGCATTAGTAATGGAAATCTAATGAAAATATTAAGATATGTAAAAATGCTACCCAAAACTAGAAAATATACAACAATAAATAAGGAAGGAAGAGAGCTTATAGTGGAGGGAGCTTGAAGTTGAGAAAAAGAATGTGAGATACAAGGCAATGAAAACCTTGTATCTTTCACACCTTTCTTTGAGGTATGAAGGGAAAGAAAATATTTATGTATGCAATGTAAAACTACACACAATTCATGAGAGAAAATTTGATAAACTAAAATTTATGCTAAGTATATGTTTGTAAATGGAAGAAACATGAAATTAGATGAGAATGGAAGAAATAGGGAGTCAGTATACTAAAAATATCAGCAATATAGTTGCAAATAAGAGGGCAGCAAATACTATGATATGAAAATATGAAAGAAAATGCAAAAAATCTTGCAAAAATAGAGGATTAGAGTCAAAATGTAGATGATAAAAGAATGCAAGTTAAATTAAAACTACAAAAAGAGATGTTATATGTATAAAATAGATTTCAAATCCATGAAATAAGACCTAAAAATAAGAATATTAAATCCTAAAATACAAAGGTAAGCTCAACACAATGATAGAGTATGTAAAAGGAAATACAACAAAGCAAGTAAATGGAGTTAGAAAATTTACAAAGCTAAATTTAGGAAGCTAAAATGAAAGGGGCATCAAGAGAATTAAGGAGATAACTATGTTATATTTCACCTAGCTATGGCCTCTCCCTTGCATCAAGATCTCCTTACCACCAAGTTCCCTTGCCTTGCCTAGTTGCCCTCCACAATTTTTTGCAAAATGCTCCAAATTCTTGGAAAATGCTTGGGGAGAACTTGAAAATGGGGAAAGCTATGAAAGAAGAGAATGCTTAGAAATCTTGGTAGATATTTTATACAGTGAAAAATTATATCAAATGGCTACCCAAGGACCTCCTTAAATAGGATTTGGGAGAATAACAGATATGATAAAATTGAAATAAATGCATTTGAGACCTTGATGGAGCGTGCGAGAACAATGGCAGAGGATGGAGGACTACAATCCATATCATTTTGGTTTTTTCTAAATATTCTAGATTGTTTGGCCAAATTTTCTATTGTCCATTAAATTCACCACTAGAAAATTTGGTGACCTGAGTGGCAAATTTGGTCAGGGAGCCAAAATGATATTTTAAGCTTTAAAATTTGAAATTTTGCTAAATTAACCACTAGCCAAATTTACCACTAGAAAATTTGGTAGGAGTGGAAAATCTGGTCAAAACTGATTTAGGATGTCAGAAGTTGATTTCTATAGTTTTACCAAATTCACCACTCATCTTGCCAAATTCATCACTCGCAAATTTGGTCAGAGTGGTGAATTTGGTAAAGGTAAAAAGTGATGCCCAAAATGATTGGAAATGATCAAATTGGGATTTTGTAGAATTTGTGACTGGTTTTGGGTTATTTTAGGGTGTTTGCGACTAGTTTTGGAAGATTTTTCTTAGCATGTCAAAAATGGATGTCTACATTTTACCCCAATTTTGATGTGATGTTTGTGATATTGCATCAAAAGTTAAGTTGTGATACTCATTTTGAAATTGTGATGTATTCTTGTTGTATTGCTTTGCTGATTTGAAGAGATGATAATGATTTTGCTTGTTTTGATAATTTTGTATCATTACATACATATACCTCATTTTGTGTGCCTTGATATCTAGAGAAGATTATTTTACCCCATGAAAACTTTTACCCCATGATATAGTGCCTACCTTGAGAGTGGTGTGCCTAATGGTGTGTTTTCGGGATAAATTTTTGAAAAATAGGATGTTTGGTTGAGTTGGCGATGATACACTAGTAGTTTAAAATGCAAAAGGAAAGGTGAAAGTACCTTCATTTACACTTTACTAGTTTTATAAAGTTGAAGAGAGAGATATATATAGTTGTTAGAGAATATGGTGCATAACCGGGATTGGATGCATCGTGCGGATGTCATTCGAGGGGTGGTGGATGTGTCAAAGTGATATTGAGACGTACACCCTTTATCCTAACTCAAATATTTTTCTTATGGGTCATTGTTTTTATTTTTTGAAAGTTGTGGTAAATTTGGCATTAGTGACTAGATTACAATTTTTGTTTTGCATTTTTAGGCATTGATATGTGTTCAAATATAGGCATATTTATACTCAGTGGAAAGCTCTTTTTGAGATCTATCTAATGGTAATGTTTTTGTAACATTGATATATGTTCTAACTCAATATTTTGGATGTGGTTTTGATAGGTGATAAATATTTTGGTGAGCTGAGAGCATCACCCTAAGTGATTGGAGAGAATCTTGGTGAGCAAGCATAGGGAGGAGGATGTGGGAGTCTTGGTAGTGATGGGGCTATATTATGTGATGTACATGCCTAAGTTGGATTTTGATAACCTCTTATTGAAAACCCTGGTGGAGAGGTGGTATCCATATACTAATAATTTTAGGCTACCAACGAGTGAGATGATAGTTACATTGGAGGATGTGTGGCATATCTTCAGGGTCTCTATTTAGGGTGTTTATATTTGCATAGAGAGAAGTGTGAGGGCTGGTAAGTTAACCTTCTTAAGGAGGGGTAAATTCATGCGGATGAAGGATGGACTGAGGATCAATGATACCTATGTATAAGGGCATATTCATGGATTTACTATATTCTTAGCATCAATCATGTCAGGAATTATTATGGGTTATACCATCAGGTGTTTCATACCATGGGGATGGGGATAGATTATAACCATATTGAGGGATGATCAAACTATCTATGCATGGACTCTTTCTATCTTGGTAATATTATACCATACTATGTACAATGTGGTATATAGGTAGGGCTAGAGTTTGACATGTTGTACTCTTATATAGGTCTAAGCATGGGAACACATAGCTATCCATCGACCTATTATAGTGATGAGGGATGTCAATCCTAGGAGGCTAGTAGTCTATAGGTGGGAGAGGTATTCTCAACCTTCATTCTATTCTCTAGTTGGGTGAGGTATCTGATTGATGATACGAGGGTGGCACATGTTATTTGGTGACCATGGAGGGATAGGTATGTGTGGTTAGATGACCACAAGGAGATAGTTAGGGTGAGGTAAATACAATGGCTAGATGATGGGAACAAATTTTATGAGTTATATTAGTATTATAATTTGACACACCATAATGGGGAAGTACATGGGATACCAATAGTAGGTGAGGTGTGGATATGATGAGTGCATTGTGGGTCATTGTGGGATATTGTGGACCTTGATACCTATATGAAGCCTAAAAAGGATGATAAAATAGTATTGAACCCTATGCTAGTTGATTTAGGGGTGATGGTAGAGTTCACTAATTGGTATGGATGATTTAGGTTTCATCAATTGATAGTAGGACCGCCACTAAGGGACCAAAGATAGGTATTTTAGAACATTATTAGTCCTTGAGAGGACGTAGGCATTGTTATGGGAGGGATATATGGCATAATATGGTAGTCATATGGATTAGAGGATCATATAGTACCCATTTGAATGTAGCTCTATTGATTATGATTCTATTTTTATGCACCCCACCTAGTAGAGTGGTATCAAGTTTAGGTGAAGTAGGGCTAGATTTTAGCAGAGCAGGACCAAATTTTGGTGGAGAGATAGATCCTAGTAGGACCATAGAGAAGGCTTAAATGGTAGAGTTAAGGTTTCTCTATCATACTTTGGAGGAGGTGAGGAGTTAGTTAGTAGCCTTTAAGATCATGCAGGTGGAGGAGGTGACTAGGGTTCGAGATGAGTTAGCCAAGGTTCAAGATGAGATGGTCCAGATGAGGAATAATAGTGAGGATACCATATCCAAGATCCATTCATATTTGAATTTATTCAAGGAGGAAAAGGCCATGTATTAGATGATTATTGTTGGTATTAGGTCTGACTTGGAGCAGATGGGGATAGAGAGGGAGAAGGCGTGATCATAGGTCGGGTGAGGCTTGGATGCTATAGTGGTAGCCCTAATTACTAGGCCATTAGACTGATTGTTGGATGCTTCTAGAGTAGTGTTGGAGATTACTATGGTAGAGCTTATGGTGAATATGCAATGTGTCAAGTTCTAGGTCGAGAGGGAGTGGGGCAGGACCATATACTATAGATAGTTATATTTAGTAGTCCATGTAGAGTAACAACCACCATCACCTTTGAGATCAAGATCGAGGGCTTCATTGGTGAGTGACACTTATTAGAGGTTTGTTAGCTTTCAATCACATCCTCCTACTCTACTAGGAGGTGATGGAGAGGTGGGTTCTAATAGTTAGGTAGGTTTAGGGGTGTCCAGGAGTGAGTGTACCAATTTTTGGGGTTGTGGTACACCCTCCTTTCATGGGTTGAGTGTATCATTTTCTTTTCTTTTGTGATACACCTTCTTCAGTGGTATGTGTATTATATATATATATATATATATATATATATATATATATATATGATACTTATGTTTTGATCTTGATATGATGTTTTGATTCTTTGTGGTTTGATTTGGATGTTGAAAATGTTATGCTTTTATGTGTTGATGCATTGAAATTTTATGATATAGTTGACTAAGTGATTGTAGTCTTGATTGGTTGCTTAGTGATGGTTTTGTAGAATCATGATGATGATAAAATGCTAAGGGAGGGCAGTTACCCTATTGAGAGATGTATTGAGTTATGAATGATAGATAACCATCCAAAGTACGCTGTGAGTAATGATATCTAGATCAAATATAGAAGAATGCTCATATTTTTAGAGGTAGATGCTTTACTATTTATGTGTTCCTATAGGTGGAACATGATGTCATTATGTTTAAATGGTGGCCTATGATGTTGCATTCATGATAGTATTTAAGACATAATGAGGTACCTATAATATGTACATGAAGTATAGATTATTTTTCTTCTCATAAATATTTAAGTATCATACTCTATTAAAAACTTAACTACGTAGATGAGGCACCTATAATATTTACTTGATGTCTATATATATATTTTCCTTCCTCTCATCAATGTCCAAGTGCCATTCTCTATGGAACACTTGATTGTGTAGATGAGGTACTTGTAATATGTACATGATATATATTTGTTTTTGCTTCTTATCAATGTTCAAGTGTCATTCTATATGAAACACTTGATTGCATAGATAAGATGTTTGATATTCATCAATGTTTAAGTGTCATTCTCTATGAAACACTTAACTAGGTAGATGAAGTTATTGCTTCTTATCAATGTTCAAGTGCCATTCTTTATGAAACACTTGACTATGTAAATAATATGTTCTATCTTAAAAAATAAGTAGGGGACTACAGGGAACTTCCTTGGAAATTTTTGTTTTGCTTCCCTACTTCCCTCTTCCCTGGTCATGTCCTAGTTCCTTGGCACTTCCCTAGCCCTTCCTTATTGGTTGGATGGTTTTATAGATGATCTCCTTGGGGTGGGAGGCCACTTCTCCATTTTTCTGCCCCCTTACATGCCTGTTTGAAGGGTTATTTTGTGTGCCTCTAGTCTAGGACATCCCTAGGACCTTCCCTAGAACCTTCCCTGGTCTTTTTCAATTGTTTCAAGGATCCTTTTCCCTGGTTCTATTAGTATGTCCTAGGTTTTTCGCAAGTTTCTACTTGGTGCTAGGATTCAGAGGTTCTCCAGGTATGGTGTGTCATGGCTTTGGGAGATTTTCTTCTTGAGCAGTTTTGCACAACATCTTTTTGGTCAGGGAAGGGACCATGTGATTATTTCTGTGACTTTGTTATTTGGGTTTGTGGATGTGGGATTGGTGGGTTATCAATATTTTTCATGCCTTTTGGAGGGACATATATCTATGTTTCTTGCTATTGTGATCCCATTGGTCTTACTTATCTAATTTCTTGAAGTTGTTCATTAGCAGTGCTAAAGGGTGTCTAGGGTTTCATACTACATTTTTTGGTCTAGGAATACCTGTGCTTAACGCCTGCAGCTTGTTCACTCTGTGGCTCCTTCCTTTTTGGTTCCTTGAGAAATTTATCACCTCTTTCCTATGGCTTGTGTTTCTGCTTTTGTTGCTTCCTTTGCTTGTGCTGGTGTCTTTGTAGCTACCTCTTTGCAAGGGGATTTCATGGCATGTGGAGATCCCAAATTGTTGTTCCATTTTCCAGGCATATGTGGGATGTTGTTCTGATATGTTTTTGCATTCTTGCATGTTTCCTGACCCTCCCTGGGTGGGTTTTTCTTCTTGGTAGGTCCTCTGTTCCATCCTATTGTTCAGGGTGGTTTTATTTTCAATAGTTTTGTTTTTTCGGTATTTCCTTGGCAAAATACCAGGTTATGGTTTTTTCCCTGCACTAGATTTTTCAAATTTTTTTTCTTTATTTTGGAGGAAATTTTCAAATTTCCTGCTGGGTGGGAGTTTCAAATATCTTGTTGGGTAGGATTTTAATTTTTTCTTGCTTGGTTCTTCAGGTGTGTTTTACTTTGGTTCATCCCCTGGCCTTTCCTTTGGCCTTTCTTGTGGCCTTTACTATGGTCCATCCTTGGGATTTTCCTTTCGTATTTCCTATGGCCTTGTCTTTGGTCTGATGACCTGTTATAAAAATTTTTTGGGGTCCTTTCAAAACCCCATTTAATGAAATATTAACTTAGCAAAAAATAGATTTTCATCAATTTTTAAGTGCCATTCTCTATGAAACACTTAACTACATAGATGAAGTTAATTCTTCTTATCAATGTTCAAGTGCCATTCTCTATGAAACACTTAACTGCATAGATAAGGTGTTTGATCTTCATCAATGTTCAAGTGCCATTATTTATTATACACTTAATTGTGTAGATGAAGTTTTTGCTTCTTATCAATGTTCAAGTGCCATTCTTTATTAAACACTTAACTGCGTAGATAAGATATTTGATTTTAATCAGTGTTTTAAGTGTCATTCTCTATGAAACACTTAACTATGTAGATGAAGTTATTTTGATTCTTATCAATGTTCAAGTGCCATTATCTTTGAAACACTTGATTGTGTAGATAAGGTGTTTGATTTTCATTAGTGTTTAAGTTCCATTCTTTATGAAACACTTAACTATGTAGATGACGTTATTACTTCTTATAAATGTTCAAGTGTCATTCTCTATAAAAAAAACTTGACTATGTACATAAGATACTTGATTTTCATCAGTTTTGAAGTGTTTCGTTATGAAACACTTAACTGCATAGATAAAGTTTTATTTGTTGTCTACAAACCTTTTGCAAAAGCTTTTGAGATGATGATTTGATAATGCTTTTGACATCTTGGATGCTGATTGAAAAATGTTTTACAATATTTTGTAATGATTGCAAATATTTTGTAAAGTGATGAAATGCTTTTGTGATTGATTTCATGCTCTTTGCAAACATTTTACAAAATGGATTTTGTAATTAATTTCATGGTCTTTGCAAATATTTTGCAAAGTGATGAAATGCTTTTGTAGTTTATTTTGCACTCTTTGCAAATGTTTTGCAAAGTGATGAAATTATTTTGTGATTGATTTTGCACTCTTTGCAAATGTTCTACAAAGTGCTTTTGCAATTGATTTTGTGATCTTTCCAAATATTTTGCAAAGTGAAGAAACACTTTTGTAGTTAATTTTGTGGTATTTGAAAATGTTTTGCAAAGTGATGAAATGATTTTATAGTTGATTTGTGCTCATTGCAAACATTTTTAAAAATACTTTTGTAATTGATTTTGTGGTCTTTGCAAATGTTTTTCAAAGTGATTAAATGCTTTTGTAGTTGATTTTGTGGTATTTTAAAATGTTTTGCAATGTGATGAAATGCTTTTGTAGTTATATCATTGCAAAATATTTTGCAATGTTATGTAATGTTTCAAGGTTTTTGCAAAACATCAAGATTGTGTTTGTATTGCAATGTTCCTATTATTGCAAAATATCTTGCAATATGATGTTATGGTGATTGTGAATGTTTGCAAAATGATTTTTGTAAAATATTGAAATGATAATTTAATGCTTAGGTGATTACAAAATATTTTATGATGTAATTTGTAAATTTTTGCATAAAGGATTGTAGAATGATTTTGTGTCATTATTTTTCTTTTGTTGTTTGAAAGTAAAATGTTTTGGCAAGGCTAATGACTTGATATCATTGAATTTATTGACAAATGAGAGAGGGTAATAAGAGTATATAAAGTTGGAATATGTAATGCAACATTGTGTAAATTATTCTTAGACTAAAATATAAAGTCTAAAGAATAATATTTGAATTAGAAAATAATTCTATTTTATGTAAAAATATTCCCACCCAATTAATAAATAAAATAAGGGTGCTAGGAATATTTAATTTGTGGGAAAAATTTATTTCTCCTTTTCTAGAAAATATTAAAAAGTAACCAATCACTTTTTAATATTTGATAGATGCCACTTGTCACACATCTCAAGATAATATTGTGATAAGATTTGTCACACATATCAAGATAATATTGTGATAAGATTTGTCACACATCTCAAGATAAGATTGTGATAATATTAGGGAAATTTTAGGGTTGTAGTAGAAAATCTTCTCTTTAAATAGGGGTGTTGTCTACTACATCTTGATATATCATGTTGATGCATATTGTTGCATAACATTGAAGAATTCTTGTATTGTTGAACCATTGAGTAATATAGTGCGCTTCATAGTGGATGTTTCCCTTCTTCATTTGAAGTAGGGTTTTACCACTTAATATTGGTGTTGTGGGTTTTCCTCTTTTGTGTGTGATTGATCTTGTGGAGCATTCTTCGATCTTGGGGAGACTTTGCTTGTCTTACATATAATTCATTTACCTAATTCATATGTAAATATCTACATGTACATGAGGAATTGAACTTAATACTTGTTGCCACCTCTAATGTGTTGAAATATTTGAGAATTTTGTATTGTAAATAAAATCTTTTAGACTAAGTGTAATGTTACCATATGGAAAATCCAAGAGAAGAAGAAGCCCTCCTCCTTTGTCCTATGTGTGTACCAAATAATGTATATGTGTAGAGCATAGGAAAAGTAAATCTCCTTATATATGAGGTCCATGTGACGTCATTGCCCTTAGTCTGAAGGATATTATATGTATAAAAGAATAGATAACATCCATACAAGATCATAGGTTGTTAGGAGGTACAAGGATCTAATAATAAACTACTTGATGTTGTCATAAATGATTATGGGTACATGAAGTGTTGATTACCAAATTCTAATGTTCCCAAAGGACCCATTAGTCAACCTGAATATTTTAATTTTGGAGAAAGGAAGGAATGATAGTTTATTTTCACACATTGATATGGAGGAAGTTCTCTATCTATTGACTAAAATTTTGTTTAAATAGATAGATAATATCTAGAATTCTTTATGAGTTATTACTTTGAGATTAGATGTTTATTGTATATTTGCATAATAAACTAGTTGTAAATAAAGTTTTGTTGATGCAGTGGCTTATTAGGCAAATAGCTGATAAAGAGAGTATGATTCATAGATTTTCTATTGTTGTAGAAGACCAGGTAGCTACAAAGATAACATAGGCCTAGTATCTGGTGAATCATACAAATAATTGTATGCACACCAGGCCTTGGGTCTATGGATCCTCATAGTTTGATAGACCTATTTGAACAATAGCTTGTGAGATATATTGATTTTTGTTTAATATAATGCCAATGACATGAGCCAAACAACTATGAGGATAATATCAATCCAGTTCCTGGTAATATTTAAAAATAATTTTACATCTACGAGATATTGGATCGATAGAGTCTTCAAAATTTGTATGGATTATCAAAGGCAATTAGTGAGATTTATAGATAATGTAATAGCATGCTGATATAATAGATCAAGAGGAATGCAAAAATATCATTGATCCATTGATTAATGAGACTTACAAGTAATTGAAAATTTCTATAAGATATAGTATCAATGAAATGTTATGATCCTCAGGATCTATTTTTAGGACAATGCATGAGAATTTAATTTATGCTTGATGACATACTAAAACAGTATGTTAAATGGGGAAGAGTACCCATAATCATCCATTCCCATATAAAGTTGACAAATAATTGTTAATCCATAGGATAATGGATGATTAAGGGCTTCTTGGCCCGTGTGACTTATCGAATTAGTAAGCTAGTGATGATATATTAGGTATAATTTTGTAAACTCATATGATAGGCCAATTAGGGAAGAGAACCCCAATCAACCAGTAACTAGTGAAATCCAAAAAATGATTATGAATTCATAAGAGATTTGGTTGAATGTGGTTTTCCATCATTGGATGGCATAACAAATGAGTTACGTTTGAAGAAAGTGATGAGTAGGTATCATGATATATTCAATAGATTGCTCTTAAAATAATCTTATATAATATGAAATTTTGTAAAAGAGTTTGCAAAAGTTGTCGATGCATTATAGGAGAGAAAAAAACATCCTTGAGGAGTCTATTAAATAATCGTGAGTGTTGATCAAAAAGAGTTATTTTTTTAGAATATTGTAGATACATATTGTTTTATAATATTATTGTAAAATGTTTGTTAATATTAATCACGTGACTGTGTGGAATAGAGGAAATTAGGTTATGCATATTACTTATTTCGAAGAAAGGGAATAAGAGAGATATGGAAGTAATTGTAATTGATTTTTGTTTTGTTTCGGATACCCTAAGGTTGGTAAATAAGAAAGGGGAAAGGATGGTTAATCAGGGTTGTGGATGATCACATCATACATCACTTAACCCAAGAGAGGGAGAAGAAGAGAAGTATTCTAGTAGTAAAGCAGGATGTAGAAGAATAATTGGTGGATAATATTTTTAGACTGAGAGAGTTTTCTCAACATATGGTTAGCCTAAGTGGATGCAATGTATATGTATTTGTAATAAGGATTGTATTTGCATCATAGTCAAGCCTCCTAAATATATAGTATGATCAAGCAAATCAGGTAAACATGCAAGCGGTGTAGTGTGTATAATTATATGATGATTTATGTTGTGCATTATCAAATGAACAAGAAAATAAATCAATATTTCATGCATAGTATCATTTAAGATGCATTATGTTGATTGGTTATTTATTTTCTTGGCCATACCATGTGGCTAGGCGGTAGGTTCCAAATCTAAATTTGGTTGTGATTATGAAATGTACTAACTAATTAGGTTTGAACTTTCCTTTTAATTCAACATTGGTATTAGTATGTTTTTGGTTTTCTTTGAGGATTAAGTCCCCAAATTCAAAGTATCTTGGATGTACCTTCTTGTGATAGGCATGTCAAAGTTTGTTGTGGTATGTTCTGAGGTGTTCTAGAGCATTGATACATTTTTATTCTAATATTTCTAGCTATTGTAAGTGACTTGAGAGATATTCATCTCCTACCAAAGAATATTGTAGCAAGACTCTTAGAGAGGGTATCTCAAGTTCAAGTGGAAATACTATTTCAGTGTCATAGACTAAAGTGTATGGTGGTGCTCCTGTGGGAGTATGCACACTTGTTCTATATGCCCATAAGGCAAGGTAGATTTGCAAGTACCAATCTCATCCATTCCATTGTGGGTAGTATGGTGTGGCCCACTTTTGTTGAATTTTGTATTTGGTGCACATTTTGGCCACTTCATTATTTTTAAAAGGGGTGTCATTATCAATGTTTAGGATAGAAGGTATACCATATCGGCTGATGATTTAATTTATAATGAACTTTGATACTTGAATTCTTTTTGCAGTGGATAAGGGTATTACCTCGATCCATTTAGTAAAATACTCTATAGTGGTGATGATGAATTTATGTCCATATAATAATTGAGGGTTGATCTTACCTATGATATTCAATCGCCAAGAAGACAAAGGCTAAGGAGATGTGATTGGTTGTAATTCTTGAGAAGGATCATGGACAAGGTTATCATGTTGTTGACACTTGTCACATCTCTTGATATAGTTGTGAGCATATTTTTTCATAGAAGGCCAATAATAGCCCATTCTAAGGAGTTTCTTGGGTATGAATAATCCACTAATATTTCATCCACATGCTCCATCATGAGATTATTTTATGATAACTTGGGCTTCGTTTGTATTTACGCATTTGAGGAGTATGTATTCAAATGAGTTTTGATATAAAATATCTCCAATGATGACATACTTGTAGGATTTTAGTCTAAATTATCTTCATTTTTTAGATTTGGAACCCTTAAGGAACGTTCCTTCTTTGAGAAATTTAAAGATGTCTTGATACAAAGGTACCTGAGGCATAGATATTTTAATATTGCATATGTTAAGAGATTGCAAGTATGATTCAAGTATGGAAGATTTGTTGATTGATCTTATGATAATAGAAGCCCATTTTTATTCCAACTCTAAGGTTATGAGAGATGATGCTATAGCCTTAGTATTAGCATGATGGTTACTAGATCGTGGTATGTATTCTATGGTAATTTGGTTGAAGTGAGTATTTTAATATATTTACAATGTATTTGTATGGTTTTAACTTCTCATATTTTGTTTTATAAGTATCATTCACTTGGTTGATGACCAATTGTAAAACACCGTACATAGTTATATTCAATATTTAGCTTTGTTGCAGCCCTAAGACCTAGGATGAGTGCTTCATATTCTACCATATTATTAGTACATGAGAAGCAAAGTTTAAAGGATAGTGGAATGAGCTGATGTTGTGGAGTTACTAGGATTATTCCTATGACTGCACCTTTTGCGCATCTAGCTCCATAAAAATATAAGACCCAAGTTCCAGGATCTTGGGCTTCTATTGAAAAGATTATTTCATATGGAAAATAAAATTTTATGGGATTTTTTGATCCTAAAGTGGATGCGGCCAATTGATCAGCTATATTATACTCCTTCAGTGATTTTTGATTTATAAATTCTATGTCAAATTTTCTAAGGGCTATGACCCATTTTGTGGTCCTTCCAGATAGGTAGGGTTTTGACATAAGGTAACGCAATGGGTCTACCCTTGCTAAGATGTAAGTCTTTTGATTAAGCATGTAGTGTATTAGTTTGAGAGATGAGAAGATAATTTCTAAGAAAATTTTATCTAATGGTGTGTAGTGAGTTTCATAGTTTACTAAGTTTTGTTGATGTAGTAGATTGTCATTTCTCTATGTCATTCATTGTATTGGACTAGTAAAGTTCCAAGGGCATGATCAGTGGCTGCTATGTATAGTAATTGTGTATGATTTAGGTTCAGTGGCACCAATATAGGTGGTGTCAAGAGATAATTTTTAAAATCTTCGAAGGCCTTTTGAAATCCTTCATCCCATTCAAATTTTATTCCCTTCTTCAATAATTTGGAGAAAGGTTGACATTTTTTTGCAAGTTGTGATATGAATCTATGAATGGCTTGTAGTTTGACTTGTAAGATTCATAATTCAGTTAAGTTTATAGGTGGTGGCATGTTTCTTATTGCCATGATTTTGGCAAGATCAATTTCAATATCGTAGTGAGATATGATGAACCCTAGTATTTTTCTTGATGTTACCCCAAATATACATTTGTTGGGTTTTGGTATGACTCTATAATATTGTAGCCTTTTGAATATGCATCTAAGATCTTGAGTGTGGTTTTATATCTTCGAAGATCAACCCAATATGTCATCTACATAATATTCCATAATTTGATGCATAAGATCATAAAATATATATGTCATATCCCTTTGATATGTTGCTCCTACATTTTTAAGGCCAATGGCATGACCTGATAGTAGAAGGTTCCCCAAGCGTAGTAAAATTTATCTTAGAATGATCTTCTAGTGCTATCTTAATTTGGTTATAGCCTGAGAATCCATCCATTAAGGATAGCATCTTATATCCTGTAGTGAAATCCACTATCATATCTATATTTGGCAAAGGGAAATTATCTTTTTGACAAGTGTTGTTTATATCTCTAAATTCTATGCAAATTTAAATGGATCCTTCCTTCTTGGTGATAGGGAAGATATTGGATATCCAATATAAATATTCTATGGTCTTTATGAATCCAATGTCTAGGAGTTTTTGCAATTCATATTTTATAGAAAGAGCAACCCTTGGATGTATCTTTCTTAATTTTTGCTTAATGATTTTTGCATCAGGGTGTACTACCAAGTGGTGGACTATCAATGAATTTTCGAGTCTTGGCATGTCATCATATCCCCAAGCAAATATTTCAAAAAAATACTTTAGTAGCTTTGTGTACTTTGTTAACTCTTATTTGGTTAAGACTTTTCCAAGATTGATAAGGTGAGGGTCCTAATATGTTCTTATGTTGACATCTATGGTTTCTTCAATTAAGGCTTATGAATCATCCTTGAAATGAAGATGGGAATCTATTATCTCTAATTATTTAAGCTCTTGTATATCCATAGATGTTTGTACCAACTTAGAAAGTTGGGTTGAGTTTAAGTTGAATATTTGTTTGAGATTCTTCTATATGATGATCATCCAAAGAATCTTCAATATTTTTTTGTTGTTATTGATTCTAGATGAACCAATTCTAGCATGTTGATACTACCAAATCATATGGTTTTATGGGGTGTTTGGTTAAGGAGTGACTAAATTTCCTCTTCATCATTATCACCCCATTGGGAGCCATGTATTGACTTGGGATAATTATCTTTATCATATTATTTTGATAGAGGAGAAGGTTCATTTTTGATAGGGATGAATCTGATCCCACATCATGTTAGCCAAGGCTCAAGTTCTACGGGTTCTTTAATACCCTATTCATAATGACCTAGGCCTTTGCCTTGATAACCCATGTCGAAAAGTATTTTTTTAGCTATGGAGAATAAATATGACATATAACATGTATCATATGTTTATTTTCTATGCATGAGGTTATGTCCTTGTATATTTTCATCAAGGGTGGTTCCTCATGAATGGATCTACAAGATCCTATTTCTATTTTAAGTCCTTTCCTATTGGGTATGCGTATATCATGGGGATATAGGAACATACATACTAGTTCTGTGAAGGTATCTAGTTTTCAATGAATGAATTTGACTTGATCATTGGAAGAGGATGATTGGAGAGTAACCTCTAATTTTATGAGAGGTTACTCTAATATTTTATTTCCTTTATCTATTTTTGGTTGATCACTTGGCTTAGCTTATTGTATATAAGAGAAGAGATTAATATCTTGTAGGTCAATAGAGTTGCACGTGGAAAAAGGTTTTGGATCCCTAGGGATATGGATGATCCTTCCTTGATACTCATATTTGAGACATTGATGTAAGGTATAAGACACTGCCTTCATAGTGTGTATCCAAGGTCTTTCGAAAAGTATGTTATATGTTATGTCACATGATATGACTAGAAGAGGATGTTTAGGACATGATACCCTACTTTTATGGGTAAAGTGATGGTGTTGATTACCTCTCATTCTTAATTGTTGAAGGCTCTAATGATGAGATCCAATTTTTACAAATCGTTCTCCATTAAGTTAAAATTTTGTAAGAATTTGATGTTGCATATGATCAAGACTGATCTGTTGTCTACCAAGACTCTTGATATATTTATCACCTATTTGAGTTATGATGTAAAGGGGAGAATCCTTCAATATGGTTTCAAAAGGAGTATATTCTTCATGAAGGGCTAAACAATCACTTCAAATAGATTCAAGTAGATTTAATTCCATTCTAAGGAAGAATGGAGAGAAATCAAACAATCACTAAATAAATTAATAGATCAATATTTTTTTGCATTATTTTGTATAGATGATAGGAAAAATTATGTTCTTTTCTCTTTAATACTAATTTAATGTCAAGTCTACACAAGGGAGATTCATTAGAATCTTTTCTTCCCCACTTGAGAGTCTCTTTCTAAAGGAGACCCTGAGAATATGAAGATTCTCAACACTAGAATCCTACTCAATGCTTTATTCTCAAGTTGTATGGAAGTTTATGATACACCTATTTGATCAATGTTTTATGGGTTTATTCAAAGGAAAACACCTAAGGTTTTGGATCACTATCTATCTCAACTCTTTTTCGAGCCTTAACGGTTATTTAAACCTAAATCATCAATGATCATCTAAATGCAATGCTAAATATTTTATCACACAAATGCATGCAAACAAGAGCTATCCTATATGCTTTTCAAGTTTGAATGAGCTAGCTAGGAGTCTTTGATTTTTTAGGGTAAAACAAGGGAAAATGCAAGAAGACAAGTTAGCCTAAATGCAACTAAATAATTTTTTATTCTTTGCCTATGTACTTGAAAATTATTAATAAGCTAATATTAAGTCTAGGATTCCTTTATTGACTAATTTTAAGGTGTTTTGTAAAGAAATCAGAACATTTTGTAAAGCAATTACAAGATTTTGTAAACAATTAGGGTTTCTAGTTAAGATTCTTTAATTTTCCAAAATAAGTGTGATTTCTAATGCAAAACAATAGAAATCAGGAATAGAAAACTAATAAAATTAAATTGTAGGGCTAAGGAAGGTCAAGTGGCCAAATCACCTCTCCCAAAGTGTGTCTACCAAATTTTCCACTGAAAGTGCCAAATTTGTCACTGTTGCCAAATTCACCACTAGGGTGGTGATTTTTATAAATCTGCACAAAAGATTAAAAAAATAGGGTTTTCTGCTTTGAGGGGTCTATCTAAGGGCTAGATAGGGTAGAAAAATGTCTAAAGAATTGATCAAACCTCTTTTTAATGGAATATTTGAGTATTCTTGCCTCTTGGAGTGGATTTTGGCCTTTCGTCAAATTTGCCACTGGATTTGCCAAATTCACCACTAGAAAATTTGGTTTGAGTGGAAAATTTAGTTTTGAGTGTTTTGGGTTACCAAATTCGCTATTGACTATGCAAGGTGGCGAGTTTGGTCCTAGGACGAGTTTTTGAAGGTTTTAGAGGACGATTTAAATAGATTTTGACACGGTTTTGGGCTAAAATTGGAGGAGAATGATTTTGATAGTATTTACTAGGTCTATGACTGATAAAATCATAGGATTAAGCTACTAAATCAGATAATTTAATGACTAAAGTTAATATGTATGCAAGAATTATGAAAGCATAAAATGTAACTAAAATTTCAATCAAGCAAAAGTGCAAGCGAATGGAAAATAAATACTATGATATTAAGAATGATTTCAAGTAACTAATTCAACTATTAATTAGAGCAAATTAGTATTTATATGATGAAACTAAGTGAAAATGCAGGGGTATATAAATGTCGCCCAAAACATGTAAAAAATTACAACAATAAGCGAATGAATATTGTGATTGAAACTGTAGTTTAAATGGGAATGCAAAGATCTAAAAATGCATTCTATAATGTTAAGGAGGATTCATAATAGCCAATTAACCTTTAACAAAATCAAATTAGCATTAGTAATGGAAATCTAGTGAAAATATTAAGATATGTAAAAATGCTACCCAAAACTAGAAAATATACAACAATAAACAAGGAAGGAAGAGAGCGTGTAGTGGAGGGAGCTTGAAGTTGATAAAAAGAATGTGAGATACAAGGAAATGAAAACCTTGTATCTTTCACACCTTTCTTTGAGGTATGAATGGAAATAAAATATTTATGTATGCAAAGTAAAACTACACGCAATTCATGAGAGAAAATTTGATAAACTAAGAGTTATGCTAAGTATATGTTTGTAAATGGAAGAAACATGAAATTAGATGAGCATGAAAGAAATAGGGAGTTAGTATACTACAAATATCAACAATATAGTTGTAAACAAGAGGGCAAAAAATACTATGATATGAAAATATGAAAGAAAATGCAAAAAATCTTGCAAAAATAGAGGATTAGTATCAAAATGTAGATGATAAAAGAATGCAAGTTAAAGTAAAACTGCAAAAGAAATGTTATATGTATAACATAGATTGCAAATCCTTGAAATAACACTTAAAAATAAGAATATTAAATCCTAAAAAACAAAGGTAAGATCAACACAATGATAGAGTGTGTAAAAGGAAATACAACAAAGCAAGTAAATGGAGTTAGCAAATTTGTAAAGCTAAATTTAGGAAGCTAAAATGAAAGGGGAATCAAGAGAATGAAGGAGATAACTATGCTATATTTCACCTAAATATGGCCTCTCCCTTGCATCAAGATCCCCTTATAACCAAGCTCGCTTGCATTGCCTAGTTGCTCTCCACAATTGCTTGCAAAATGCTCCAAATACTTGGAAAATGCTTGGGGAGAACTTGAAAATGAGGAAAGATATGAAAAAAGAGAATGCTTAGAAATATTGTTAGATATTTTCTACACTGAAAACTTATATCAAATGGCTACCCAAGGAACTCCTTATAAGGATTTTGGAGAAGAAAAAATATGATAAAATTGAAATAAATGCATTTGAGACCTTGATGGAGCGTGCGGGAACAATGGCAGAGGATGGAGGACTACAATCCATATCATTTTGGTTTGTTCTAAATATTTTAGGATTTTTGGCCAAATTTTCTATTGTCCATTAAATTCACCACTAGCAAATTTGGTGACCTGAGTGGCAAATTTGGTCAGGGAGCCAAAATGATATTTTAAGCTTTAAAATTTGAAATTTTGCTAAATTAACCACTAGCCAAATTTACCACTAGAAAATTTGGTAGGAGTGGAAAATCTGGTCAAAACTGATTTAGGATGTCAGAAGTTGATTTCTATAGTTTTACCAAATTAACCACACGTCTTGCCTAATTCATTACTCGCAAATTTGGTCAGAGTGGTGAATTTGGTAAAGGTAAAAAATGATGCCCAAAATGATTGGAAATGATCAAATTGGGATTTTATAGAATTTGTGACTGGTTTTGGGATATTTTAGGGTGTTTGCGACTAGTTTTGGAAGATTTTGCTTAGCATGTCAAAATTGGATGTCTACATTTTACCCTAATTTTGATGTGATGTTTGTGATATTGCATCAAAAGTTAAGTTGTGATACTCAATTTTGAAATTGTGATGTATTGTTGTTGTATTGCTTTGCTGATTTGAAGAGATGATAATGATTTTGCTTGTTTTGATAATTTTGTATCATTACATACATATACCTCATTTTGTGTTCCTTGATATCTAGAGAAGATTACTTTACCCCATGAAAAAGTTTAACCCATGATATAGTGCCTACCTTGAGAGTGGTGTGCCTAATGGTGTGTTTTTGGGATAAATTTTTGAAATATAGGATGTTTGGCTGATTTGGCGATGATACACTAGTAGTTTAAAAGGCAAAAGGAAAGGTGAAAGTACTTCATTTGCACTTTACTAGTTTTATAAAGTTGGAGAGAGAGAGATATATAGTTGTTAGAGAATATGGTGCATAAACAGGATTGGATGCATCGTGCGGATGTCATTCGAGGGGTGGTGGATGTGTCAAAGTGATATTGAGAGGTACACCCTTTGTTCTGACTCAAATATTTTGCTTATGGGTCATTGTTTTTAATTTTTGAAAGTTGTGGTAAATTTGCCATTAGTGGCAAATTTGGCACTAGATTACAATTTTTAATTTGCATTTTTAGGCATTGATATGTGTGCAAATATAGGCATATTTATACTCAATGGAAAACTCTTTTTGAGCCCTATCTAATGGTAATGTTTTTGTAACATTGATATATATTCTAACTCAATATTTTGGATGTGGTTTTGATAGGTGATAAAGATTTTGGTGAGCTGAGAGCATCACCCTAAGTGCTTGGAGAGAATCTTGGTGAGCAAGCAGAGGGAGGAGGATGTGGGAGTCTTGGTAGTGATGGGGCTATACTATGTGATGTACATGCCTAATTTGGATTTTGATCACCTCTTATTGAAAACCCTAGTGGAGAGGGCTACCAACGAGTGAGATGATAGTTACATTGGAGGATGTGTGGCATATCTTCAGGGTCTCTATTTAGGGTGTTTCTATTCGCATAGAGAGAAGTGTGAGGGCTGGGAAGTTAACCTTCTTAAGGAGAGGTAACTTCATGTAGATGAAGGATGGAATGAGGATCAATGATACCTATGTATAAGGGTATATTGATTGATTGACTATATTCTTAGCATCAATCATGTCAGGAATGATGATGGGTTATACCATTAGGTGTTTCATACCATGGGGATGGGGATAGATTATAACAAGATTGAGGGATGATCAAAATATCTATGCATGGACTCTTTCTATCTTGGTAAGATTATACCATACTATGTACAAGGTGGTATATAGGTAGGGCTAGAGTTGACATGTTGTACTCTTATATAGGTCTAAGCATGGGAGCACATAGCTATCCATTGACCTATTATAGTGATGAGGGATTTCAATCCTAAGAGGCTAGTAGTCTATAGGTGGGAGAGGTGTATTCAACCTTAATTCTATTCTCTAGCTTGGGTGAGGTATTTTATTGATGATACGAGGGTGGCACATGTTATTTGGTGACCATGGAGGGATAGGTATGTGTGGTTAGATGACCACAAGGAGCTAGTTAGGGTGAGGTAAATACAATGGCTAGATGATGGGAACAAATTTTATGAGTTATATCAGTATGATCATGTGACACACCATAATGGGGAAGTACATGGGATACCAATAGTAGGTGAGGTGTGGATATGATGAGTGCATTGTGAGTCATTGTGGGATATTGTGGACCTTGATACCTATATGAAGGCTAAAAAGGATGATAAAATAGTATTGAACCCTATGCTAGTTGATTTAGGGGTGATGGTAGAGTTCACTAATTCGTATGGATGATTTAGGTTTCATCAATTGCTAGTAGGACCGCAACTAAGGGACCAAAGATAGGTATTTTAGGAACATGCTTAGTCCTTGAGAGGAGTTAGGAATTGTTATGGGAGGGAGAGATGGCATAATATGGTAGTCATATGGAGGGGTAGAGGATAATCTAGTACCCATTTGAATGTAGCTTTATTGATTATGATTCTATTTTGATGTACCCCACCTAGTAGAGTGGGATTGATTTCAGGTGAAGTAGGGCTAGATTTTAGCAGAGCAGGACCAAATTTTGGTGGAGAGATAGGTCCTAGTAGGACCATAGAGAAGGATTAAATGGTAGAGTTAAGGTTTCTCTATCATGCTTTGGAGGAGGCAAGGAGTTATTTAGTATCCTTTAAGATCATGTAGGTAGAGGAGGTGACTAGGGTTCGAGATGAGTTAGTCAAGGTTCAAGATGAGATGGTCCATATGAGGACTAAAAGTGAGGGGACCATATCCAAGCTCCATTCATATTTGGATTTATTCAAGGAGGAAAATGCCATGTATTAGATGATTATTGTTGGTATTAGGTTTGACTTGGAGCATATGGGGATAGATAGGGACAAGGCATGATCATAGGTTAGGCGAGGCTTGGATGCTGTAGTGGTATCCCTGATTACGAGGCCATTAGAATGATAGTTGGATGCTTCTAGATTAGTGTCAGAGATTAATATGGTAGAGCTTATGGTGAATATGTAATGTGTCAAGTTCTAGGTCGAGAGGCAGTGGGGCAGGACCATATACTATAGACAGTTATATGTAGTAGTCCATGTAGAGTAACAAGCACCATCACCTTTGAGATCAACATTGAGGGTTGGTGAGTGACACTTCTTAGAGGTTTGTTAGCTTTCAATCACATCCTCCTCCTCCACTAGGAGGTGATGGAGAGGTTGGTTCTACTTGTTAGGTAGGTTTAGGGGTGTCCAGGAGTGAGTGTACCAATTTTTGGGGTTGTGGTACACCCTCATTTCATGAGTTGAGTGTATTATTTACATTTCTTTTGTGATAAACCTTCTTCAGTGGTATGTGTAGTATATGTATATATATATATATATATATATATATATATATATATATATATATATATATATATATATATATATATATATATATATGATACCTATGTTTTGAGCTTGATATTATGTTTTGATTCTTTGTGGTTTGATTTGTATGTTGAAAATGTTATGCTTTTATGTGTTGATGCATTGAAATATTATGATATAGTTGACTAAGTGATTGTAGTCTTGATTGGTTGCTTAGTTATGGTTTTGTAGAATCATGATGATGATCAAATGCTAAGGGAGGGCAGTTACCCTATTTTAGATATGTATTGAGTTATTAATTATAGATAACCATCTAAAGTACACTGTGAGTAATGATATTTAGATAAAATATAGAAGAATGCTCATAATTTTAGAGGTAGATGCTTTACTATTTATGTGTTCCTGTAGGTGGAACATGATGTCATTATGTTTACATGGTGGCCTATGATGCCGCATTCATGATAGTATTTAAGAAATAGTAAGGTATCTATAATATGTACATGAAGTATAGATTATTTTTCTTCTCATCAATATTTAAGTATCATACTGTATGAAACACTTAACTACGTAGATGAGGCACCTATAATATTTACTTGATGTCTATATATATATTTTCCTTCCTCTCATCAATGTCCAAGTTCCATTCTCTATGGAACACTTGATTGTGTAGATGATGTACTTGTAATATGTACATGATATATATTTGTTTTTCCTTCTTATCAATGTTCAAGTGTCATTCTATATGAAACACTTGATTGCATAGATAAGATGTTTGATATTCATCAATTTTTAAGTGTCATTCTCTATGAAACACTTAACTAGGTAGATGAAGATATTTCTTCCTATCAATTTTTAAGTGCCATTCTTTATGAAACACTTGACTGTGTAAATAATATGTTTGATCTTAAAAAATAAGTAGGGGACTATAGGGGACTTCCTTGGAAATTTTTGTTTTGCTTCCCTACTTCCCTCTTCCCTGGTCATGTCCTAGTTCCTTGGCACTTCCTTGGCCCTTCCTTATTGGTTGGTTGGTTTGCTATATGATTTCCTTGGGGTGGGAGGTCACTTATCCATTTGTCTGCCCCCTTCCATACTTGTTTGAAGGGTTATTTTGTGTGCCTCTAGTCTAGGACATCCCTAGGACCTTCCCTAGGCTTTTTGGGTTGTTTCAAGGATCCTTTTCCCTAGTTCTCTTAGTATGTCCTAGGTTTTTTTGCACGTTTATACTTGGTGCCAGGATTCAGAGGTTCTCCAGGTATGGTGTGTCATGGCTTTGGGAGATTTTCTTCTTGAGTAGTTTTGCACAACATCTTTTTGGTCAGGGAAGGGACCATGTGATTATTTTTGTGACTTTGTTCTTTGGGTTCATGGATGTGGGCTTGGTGGGTTCTCAATATTTTTCATGGATTTGGGAGGAGCATCTATGTTTCTTGCTACTGTGATCCCGTTGGTCTTACTTATCTAATTTCTTGAAGTTGTTCATTAGCAGTGCTGAAGGGTGTCTAGGGTTTCATACTACATTTTTTGGTCTAGAAATACCTGTGCTTAACGCCTGTAGCTTGTTCACCCTGTGGCTACTTCCTTTTTGTTTCCTCAAGAAATTTCTCACCTCTTTCCCATGGTTTGTGGTTCTACTTCTGTTGCTTCCTTTGCTTGTGCTGGTGTCTTTGTAGCTACCTCTTTGCAAGGGGATTTCATGGCATGTGGAGATCCCAAATTGTTGTTCCATTTTCCAGGCATATGTGGGATGTTGTTCTGATATTTTTCTTGCATCCTTACATGTTTCCTGACCCTCCCTGGGTGGGTTTTTCTTCTTGGCAGATCCTCTATTCCATCCTATTGTTCGGGGTGGTTTTATTTTTGGTAGTTTTGTTTTTTTGGTATTTCCTTGGCAAAATACCAGGTTCTAGTTTTTTCCCTGCACTAGATTTTTCAAATTTGTTTTTTCTCTACTTTGGAGGGAATTTTCAAATTTCTTACTGGGTGGGAGTTTCAAATATCTTGTTGGGTAGGATTTTAATTTTTTCTTGCTTGGTTCTTCAGGTGCGTTTTCCTTTGGTTTATCCTCTAGCCTTTCCTTTGGCCTTTCTTATGGCCTTTACTCTGGTCCATCCTTGGGATTTTCCTTTTGACTTTCCTATGGCCTTGTATTAGGTCTAATGACCTGTTATAAAAAAGTTTTGGGGTCCTTTCAAAACCCCTTTTAATGAAATATTAACTTAGCAAAAAATAGATTTTCATCAATTTTTAAGTGCCATTCTCTATGAAACACTTAACTACATAGATGAAGTTAATTATTCTTATCAATTTTCAAGTGCCATTCTCTATGAAACACTTAACTGCATAGATGAGGTGTTTGATCTTCATCAATGTTTAAGTTCCATTCTATATGAAACACTTAATTGTGTAGATGAATTTTTTGCTTCTTATCAATGTTCAAGTGCCATTCTTTATTAAACACTTAACTGCGTAGATAAGATATTTGATTTTCATCAGTGTTTAAGTGTCATTCTCTATGAAACACTTAACTGTGTAGATGAAGTTATTTTGATTCTTATCAATGTTCAAGTGCCGTTATCTTTGAAACACTTGATTGCGTAGATAAGGTGTTTGATTTTCATTAGTGTTTAAGTTCCATTCTTTATGAAACACTTAACTGTGTAGATGAAGTATTACTTCTTATCAATGTTCAAGTGTCATTCTCTATAAAAAAACTTGACTATGCAGATAAGATACTTGATTTTCATCAGTGTTGAAGTATTTCTTTATGAAACACTTAACCGCATAGATAAAGTTTTATTTTTTGTCTACAAGCTTTTTGCAAAAGCTTTTGAGATGATGATGTGATAATGCTTTTGACATCTTGGATGCTGATTGAAAAATGTTTTACAATATTTCGTAATGATTGCAAATATTTTGTAAAGTGATGAAATTCTTTTGTGATTGATTTCATGCTCTTTGCAAACATTTTACAAAATGGATTTCGTAATTAATTTCATGGTCTTTGCAAATATTTTGCAAAGTGATGAAATGCTTTTGTAGTTTATTTTGCACTCTTTGCAAATGTTTTGCAAAGTGATGAAATTATTTTGTGATCGATTTTGCGCTCTTTACAAATGTTCTACAAAGTGCTTTTGCAATTGATTTTGTGATCTTTGCAAATATTTTGCAAAGTGAAGAAAAAATTTTGTAGTTAATTTTGTGGTCTTTGAAAATGTTTTGCAAAGTGATGAAATGCTTTTATAGTTGATTTACGCTCATTGCAAACATTTTTAAAAATACTTTTGTAATTGATTTTGTGGTCTTTGCAAATGTTTTTCAAAGTGATGAAATGCTTTTGTAGTTGATTTTGTGGTCTTTGAAATTTTTTTGATAAGTGATGAAATGCTTTTGTAGTTATATCATTGCAAAATATTTTGCAATGTTATGTAATGTTTCAAGGTTTTTGCAAAACATCAAGATTGTGTTTGTATTGCAATGTTCCTGTTATTGCAAAATATCTTGCAATATGATGTTATGGTGATTGTGAATGTTTGAAAAAGGATTTTTGTAAAATATAGAAATGATAATTTAATGCTTAGGTGATTACAAAATATTTTACGATGTAATTTGTAAATGTTTGCATAAAGGCTTGTAGAATGATTTTGTGTCATTATTTTTCTTTCGTTGTTTGAAAGTAAAATGTTTTGGCAAGGCTAATGACTTGATATCATTGAATTTATTGAAAAATGAGAGAGGGTAATAAGAGTATATAATGTTGGAATATGTAATGCAACATTGTGTAAATTATTCTTAGACTAAAATATAAAGTCTAAAGAATAATATTTTAATTAGAAAATAATTCTATTTTATGTAAAAATATTCCCACCCAATTAATAAATAAAATAAGGGTGCTAGGAATATTTAATTTGTGGGAAAAAGTTATTTCCCCTTTTCTAGCAAATATTAAAAAGTAACCAATCACTTTTTAATATTTGATAGATGCCACTTGTCATACATCTCAAGATAATATTGTGATAAGATTTGTCACACATCTCAAGATAAGATTGTGATAAGATTTGTCACACATCTCAAGATAATATTGTGATAATATTAGGGCAATTTTAGGGTTGTAGTAGAAAAGCTTCTCTTTAAATAGGGGTGTTGTCTACTACATCTTGATATATCATGTTGATGCATATTGTTGCATAATATTGAAGTATTCTTGTATTGTTGAACCATTGAGTAATATAGTGAGCTTCATTGTGGATGTTTCCCTTCTTCATTTGAAGTAGGGTTTTACCACTTAATATTGGTGTTGTGGGTTTTCCTCTTTTGTGTGTGATTGATCTAGTGGAGCATTCTTCGATCTTGGGGAGACTTTGCTTGTATTACACATAATTCAGTTACTTAATGCATATGTAAATATCTACATGTACATGAGGAATTGAACTTAATACTTGTTGCCACCTCTAATGTGTTGAAAGTTTTGATAATTTTGTATTGTAAATAAAATATTTTAGACTAAGTGTAATGCTACCATATGGAAAATCCAAGAGAAGAAGAAACCCTCCTCCTTTGTCCGATGTGTGTACAAAATAATGTATATGTGTAGAGCATAGGAAAAATAAATCTCCTTATATATGAGGTCCATGTGACATCATTGCCCTTAGTCTGAAGGATATTATATGTATAAAAGAATAGATAACATCCATACAAGCTCATATTTTGTTAGGAGGTACAAGGATCTAATAATCAACTACTTGATGCAGTCATAAATGATTATGGGTACATGAAGTGTTGATTACCAAATCCTAATGTTCCCAAAGGACCCATTAGTCAACCTGAATATTTTAATTTTGGAGAAAGGAAGAAATGATAGTTTATTGTCACACAATGATATGGAGAAAGTTCTCTATCTATTGACTAAAATTTTGTTTAAATAGATAGAAAATATCTAGAATTATTTATGAGTGATTACTTTGAGATTAGATGTTTATTGTATATTTGCATAATGAACTAGTTGTAAATAAATTTTTGTTGATGCAATGGCTTATTAGGAAAATAGCTGATGAAGAGAGTATGATGCATGGATGTTCTATTGTTGTAGAAGACCAGGTAGCTACAAAGATAACATAGACCTAGCATCTGGTGAATCATACAAATAATTGTATGCACACCAGGCATTGGGTCTATGGATCCTCATAGTTTGATAGATCTATTTGAACAATATCTTGTGAGAGATATTGATTTTTGTTTAATATAATGCCAATGACATGAGCCAAACAACTATGAGGACAATATCAATCCAGTGCCTGGTAATATTTACAAATAATTGTACATCTACGAGATATTTGATTGATAGAGTCTTAAAAATTTGTATGGATTATCAAAGGCAATTAGTGAGATTTATAGATAATGTAATAGCGTGCTGATATAATAGATCAAGAGGAATGCAACAATATCATTGATCCATTGCTTAATGAGACTTACAAGTAATTTAAAAAGTCTATAATATATAGTATCAATGAAATGTTATGATCCTCATGATTTATTTTTATGACAATGCATGAGAATTTAATTTATGCTTGATGACATACTAAAACGGTATGTCAAATGGGGAAGAGTAACCATAATCATCCATTCCCATATAAAGTTAACAAATAATTATCAATCCATAGGATAATGGATGATTAAGGGCTTCTTGGCCCATGTGACTTAACGAATTAGTAAGTAGTGATGACATATTAGGTATAATTTTGTAAACTCATATGATAGGCCAATCAGGGAAGAGAACCCCATTCAACCAGAAATCCAAAAAATGATTATGAATTCATAAGAGATTTGGTTGAATGTGGTTTTCCATCCTTGGATGGCATATCAAATGAGTTACGTTTGAAGAAAGTGATGAGTATGTATCATGATATATTCAATAGATTGATCTTAAAATTATCTTACATAATATGCCATTTTGTAAAAGAGTTTGCAAAAGTTGTCGATGTATTATATGAGAGAAAAAAACATCCTTGAGGAGTCTATTAAATAATCGTGAGTGTTGATCAAAAAGAGGTTTTTTTTTTAGAATATTATAGATACATATTGTTTTATAATATTATTGTAAAATGTTTGTTGATATTAATGATGTGACTATGTGGAATAGAGGAAAGTAGGTTATGCATATTACTTATTTTGAATAAAGGGAATAAGAGAGACATTTAAGTAATTGTAATTGATTGTTTTTTAGTTTTGGATGCCCTAAGGTTGGTACATAAGAAAGGGGAAAGGCTGGTTAATCATGGTTGTGGATGATCGCATCATACATAACTTAACCCAAGAGAGGGAGAAGAAGATAAGTATGATAGTAGTGAAGTAGGATGTAGAAGAATATTTGGTGGATAATATTTTTAGACTGAGAGAGTTGACTCAACATATGGTTAGCGTAGGTGGATGTAATGTAGATGTATTTGTAATAAGGATTGTCTTTGCATCATAGTAAACACTCCTAAATCTATAGTATGATCAAGCAAATCAGGTAAACATGCAATTGGTGTAGTGTGTATAATGATATGATGATGTTTGTTGTGCATTCAATCAAATGAACAAGAAAATAAATAAATATTTCATGCATAGTATCATTTAAGATGCATTATGTTGATTGGCTATTTATTTTCTTGGCCATACCATGTGGCTAGGTGGTAGGCTCCAAATCTAAATTTGGTTATGATGATGAAAGGTCCTAACCAATTAGGTTTGAACTTTCCTTTTAATTCAACATTGGTGTTAGTATTTTTTTTTGTTTTCTTTAAGGACTAAGTCCCCAAATTCAAAGGATCTTGGATGTACCTTCTTGTGATAGGCATGTCGAAGTTTGTTGTGGTATGTTCTGAGGTGTTCTAGAACATTAATACATTTTTCTTCTAAGATTTCTAGCTATTGTAAGTGACTTGAGTGATATTCATATCCTACCAAAGAATCTTGTAGCAAGACTCTTAGAGAGGGTATCTCAAGTTCAAGTGGAAATACTATTTCAGTGTCATAGACTAAAGTGTATGGTGGTGCCCCTGTGGGAGTACGCACACTTATGCTAAATGCCCTTAAGGCAAGGTAGAGTTACAAGTACCAATCTCATCCATTCCATTGTGGTTAGTATGGTGTGGACCACTTTTGTTGAATTTTGTATTTGGTGCACATTTTGGCCACTTCCTTATTTTTAAAAGGGGTGTCATTATCAATGTTTAGGGTAGAAGGTATACCATATTGGCCGATGATTTAATTTATAATGAACTTTGATACTTGAATTCTTGTTGCAGTGGATAAGGGTATTACCTCGATCCATTTAGTAAAATAATCTATAGTGGTGATGATGAATTTATGTCCATATAATAATTGAGGGTTGATCTTACCTATGATATTCAATCACCAAGAAGACAAAGGCTAAGGATATGTGATTGGTTGTAATTCTTGAGAAGGAGCATGGACAAGGTTATCATGTTGTTGACACTTGTCACATCTCTTGATATAGTTGTGAGCATATTTTTCCATAGAGGGCCAATAATGGCCCATTATAAGGAGTTTCTTGGGTATGAATAATCCACTAATATTTCCACCACATGATCCATCATGATATTATTTTATGATAACTTGGGCTTCGTTTGTATTTACACATTTGAGGAGCATGTCTTCAAATGAGTTTTGATATAAAATATCTCCAATGATGACATACTTGTAGGATTTTAGTCTAAATTATCTTCATTTTTTAGATTTGGAACCCTTAAGGAACATTCCTTCTTTGAGAAATTTAAAGATGTCTTGATACCAAGGTACCTGAGGCATAGATATTTTAATATTGCATATGTTAAGATATTGTAGGTATGATTCAAGTATGGAAGATTTGTTGATTGATATTATGATAATAGAAGCCTCTTTTTATTCCAACTATAAGGGTATGAGATATGATGCTATAGCCTTAGTATCAGTATGATGGTTACTAGATCGTGGTATGTCTTCTATGGTAATTTGGTTGAAGCGAGTATTTCAATATGTGATGTAGGAGCATCTAGTGGTAGGAGGGCCACTTTAGAAAAGTTGGCTAAGGAGGAAGAACGTCGTGATTTCATGATGTGTCGTGAAATCATGACAGGAAAAGAGGAAGAAGGCGAGGGGAAAAATCTGTCACGATATCGTGACAGAAAAAGTGTCACGATATCGCGACACGAAGAGGAGAAAGGGAGCAACAGAGAAAGCTGTCGCGATATCGCGACAGCAAATGTGTCACAATATTGCGACACAAGCGGGGAACAGAGCAACAGTCAAGGGGAAGAAGTTGGGATGTCACGATTTCATGACATGCCATGAAATACTGTAGAAAAATCATGACATCAGAGCAGCAGCCAAGAGGAAGCAATAGGTGTGTCACGATTTCACGATGTGTTGCAAAATTGTGACATTGGAGCAGCGATCGAGGGAAATAGTTGGAAATGTCACGATTTCACATGTCACAAAATTGTGACAGTAACGAAATCACAAAAAAAGAGAACAGCCGAAGCAGAGCAATGGGAGATGTCGCGATTTTGTGACATGTCACGAAATCGTGACCTTCGCAAAATCACAACAAAAGAGAGCAGTCAGGGCAGAGCAGTTGGAGATGTTGCGATTTCGCAACATGTCACGAAATCATGACTATCATGAAATCATGACCACCAGTAGGAGAAAAGAAGATGCTGAAGGAATCATCACGATTTTGTGACATGTCATGAAATTGCGACTAGAGCAGAGAAGTGGAGGCAAGGAAGGAAAACATCACGATATCGCAACATGTCATGATATCACGACCTGAAGGCAAGAAAGATAGCGGTGGAGGTAAATTTCGTGATATCATGACATTTCACGATATCACGACCAGAAAAGAAAAGGGCAAGATGAGGAAGATGTCACGATATCGTGACATGTCGCGATATTCTGATCCCTGCTATAGTGCAACTGGAGGAAGAAGACGACAGAGGTCAGGCGGTGGTTGCAGAGCAAGGATGACACATGGCACCAAGGTGCAGTTAAAGTGGGTGAGTACCAAGAAGCATGGGAAACAAAAAGGATGGGTCGTGCAGAGTGATCTGAAGGAAGCGACGGTCAGACGACGATGACAGGGGCCATGCGGAGTGGAGTCATAAATCGGGTTGGTGCTTCAATTTTTGTGAGAGTTATTTTCAGAGGGTCGGGGCCTCTATAAAAACCTAGTTTATGTAATAAAGTGGGTGGTGTATTGGAGATCGCACGTAGAGATAGGGTTAGAGAAAAACCAAGCCAAGCACTAGTTATTGTAAAGCCTACGGGATTTTAATGTAAGTGTTATTCTAGATTAATGAAAGAAAAATTTGGAATTGTGTGAGTGTGATTTTCCCATCCCCCATCAGTGGTATCAGATCCAAAATTTCCTAAGTGTGTAACAGATCGTCGGATGTGAGGCAGTTACACCAGGATCTATGGTAGGGTTTTGAGAGAGAAGAGTGAGCTGAAAGTTCCTGAGTGTGTAACAAATCATCAAATGTGAAGCAGTTACACCAGGATCTATGGAAGGACTTGTGAGAGAGTGAGCAGAATATCCCCACAAAGAAGCCATGGTGGTGAGAGAGATATGGTGCCGGAGGAAGAGTTCATGGTTTTACAGAGGCAAGTGCAAGCCCTGCAAGAGGAGCTTCTCAGAAGAGATTTGCAGAGGCAAGTGAAAGCCCTACAAAAGGGGCTGTTCAGAATGGATTTGCAGAGGCAAGAGGAGCGGCATAGAAAATGTGAGGCTAAACTGAGAAGAAGCCGTTGAAGGCTGCAAAAAAAGAGGTGTGCAGTAGTTCCAAGATCTTCCTGGAAGAAGACAAAAAATTATCTGGCCAGGAGACAGAATGTAAGCAGGCTACAGACGAGGAAGTATGCAGTAGTGGTAGAATATTTCTGGTGGAAGACAGAAGTTGTTCTGACCAGGAGACGGGGTTGGAGCAGGCTGCCAAGGCAGGAGGGTGTCTGGAAGTGTTGTAGAAGGCGATAACCAGATAGCGCAGAAGTGAAGATCACTTCTCCACTAACCTCGGGTGTCTGATGCAGGAGCATCCAGTGGCACCTGATGTAGAGGCATCCAGTGGCAGGAGGGCCACTTCAAAAAAGTTGGCTAAGGAGGAAGAACGTCGTGATTTCGTGACATGTCACGAAATCATGACAGGAAAAGAGGAAGAAGGCGAGGGGAAAAATCTGTCATGATATCACGATAGAAAAAGTGTCATGATATCGTGACACGAAGAGGAGAAAGGGAGAAACAGAAAAAAATATCATGATATCGTGACAACAAATGTGTCATGATATCACGACACAAGCGGGGAACGGAGCAGCAGCTAAGGGGAAAAAGTTGGGATGTCACGATTTTGCGACATGCCACGAAATAGTGACTATCATGAAATTGCAACATCGTAGTAGCAGCCAAGGAGAAGTAGTAGGTGTTTCATGATTTCGTGATGTGTCATGAAATCATGACTGTCATGAAATCGTGACATCGAAGCAACGATCGAGGGAAACAGTTGGAAATGTCATGATTTTGTGATATGTCGCAAAATCTCGACAGTCACAAAATCATGACAAAAGAGAGCGGCCAGAGCAGAGCAGTGGGAGATGTCACAATTTCGTGACATGTCACGAAATCATGACCGTAACGAAATCACGACAAAAGAGAGCAGTCAAGGTAGAGCAGTTGGAGATGTCACGATTTCGTGACATGTCACAAAATTATGACTATCGTGAAATCGTGACCACCAGCAGGGGAAAAGAAGATGTCGAAGGAATCGTCATGATTTTGTGACATGTCGTGAAATCACGATCGGAGTAGAGAAGCAGAGGCGAGGAAGGAAAACGTCACGATATCGTGACATGTCGCGATATCGCGACCCGAAGGCAAGAAAGACAACGATGGAGGTAAATGTCACGATATCGTGACATGTCGTGATATCGTGACCAAAAAAGAAAAGGAAGGGCAGGATGAGGAAGATGTCATGATATCACGACATGTCACGATATCGCGACCCCTGCTACAGTGTAGCTGGAGGAAGAAGACGACAGAGGTCAGGCGGCAGTTGCAGAGCAAGGACGACACGTGGCACCAAGGTGCAGTTAAAGTGGGCAAGTACCAAGAAGTGTGGGAAACAAAAAGGATGGGTCATGCAGAGTGATCTGAAGGAAGCGACGGTCAGACGACAGTGACAAAGGCCGTGCAGAGTGGAGTCATAAATCGGGTTGGTGCTCCGATTTTTGTGAGAGTTGTTTTTAGAGGGTCGGGGCCTCTATAAAAACCCATTTTATGTAATAGATCAGGTGGTGGATTGGAGATCGCACATAGAGATAGGGTTAGAGAAAAACCAAGACGAGCGCTAGTTATTGTAAAGCCTGCAGGCTATTACTGTAAGTGTTATTCTAGATTAATGAAAGAAAAATTTGGAATTGTGTGAGTGTGATTTCCTCGTCCCCCATTAGTAAGTGTTATTCCAGATTATGTTATTCTAGATTAATGTTGTAGAAGACGCTGACCAAACAACATAGAAGTGAAGGTCACTTATCCACCAACCCTAGTTGTCTGATGCAGGAGCATCCGGTGGCAGCAGAGCAATCTTGCATCAACCAAATTTTTTTTAAGTTTTTGCAAGTCGAGAAGGGGAGAGAGAAAGTGCAGAGCAAAAATGGTCATGATTTCGCTGTCATGAAATCACGACAGTCAACAAGAGAGATAAAATGCCACTGAAAGGGCCACAATTTTGTGACGTGTCGTGAAATCACGATCGTCACAAAATCATGACAAGAAGGTAGCAAGGGAGGACACTTATGGTAATGTCATGATTTCACATGTTGCAAAGTTGTGACTATCACAAAATCATGACATGGGGGTAGCCAAATGGGAGACTCTGTTGGAATGTCACGATTTCGTGACATGTCACGAAATTGTGACTCGTGAAATCACGACAAAGGAGTAGCCAAAGGGGAGACGCTGTGGAATGTCACAATTGCATGACACGTCGTGAAATCACGACACACCTACTGCTTCCCCTTTGCTGCTGCTTCGATGTCACGATTTTGTGATAGTCATGATTTCGTGGCATGTCACAAAATCATGACATCCCAACTTCTTCCCCTTTGCTGCTGCTTCGTTCCTCGCTTGTGTCGTGATATCGTGACACATTTGCTATCGCGATATCACGACAATTTTCTCTGTTGCTCCCTTTCTCCTCTTCATGTTTCTATCATGATATCGCAACAAATTTTTCCCCTCGCCTTCTTCCTCTTTTCCTGTCATGATTTCGTGACACATCGCGAAATCGTGACGTTCTTCCTCCTTAGCCAACTTTTTTGAAGTGGCCCTCCTGCCACTGGATGCCTCTGCATCAGGTGCCACTGGATGGTCCTGCATCAATATGTCTACAATGTATTTGTATGGTTTTAACTTCTCATATTTGGTTTTATAAGTATCATTCACTTGGTTGATGACCAATTGTAAATCACCATATATTGTTATATTTTCAATATTTAGCTTTGTTGCGACCCTAAGACCTAGGATGAGTGCTTCATATTCTACCATATTATTAGTACATGAGAAGCAAAGTTTAAAGGATAGTGGAATGAGCTGATGTTGTGGAGTTACTAGGATTATTCCTATGAATGCACCTTTTGCGCATCTAACTCCTTAAAAATATAAGACCCAAGTTCTAGGAACTTGGGCTTCTATTGAAAAAATTATTTCATATGGAAAATAAAAGTTTATGGGATGTTTTGATCCTAAAGGAGATGTAGCCAATTGATCAGCTATAACTTACCCCTTCAATGATTTTTGATTTATAAATTATGTCAAATTTTCTAAGGGCTATGACCCATTTTGTGGTCCTTCCAGATAGGTAGGGTTTTGACATAAGGTAGCACAATGGGTCTACCCTTGCTAAGATGTAAGTCTTTTGACTAAGCATGTAGTGTATTAGTTTGAGATATGAGAAGATAATTTCTAAGAAAATTTTATCTAATGGTGTGTAGTGAGTTTCATAGTTTACTAAGTTTTTCTAATGTAGTAGATTGTAATTTCTCTATGTTATTCATTGTATTGGGCTAGTAAAGCTCCAAGCGCATGCTCAATGGCTTCTATGTATAGCAATTGTGGTTGATTCAGGTTTAGTGGCACCAATATAGGTGGTGTCAAGAGATAATTTTTAAAATATTCGAAGGCCTTTTGAAATCCTTCATCCCATTCAAATTTTATTCCCTTCTTCAATAATTTGGAGAAAGGTTGACATTTGTCTGAAATATGTGATATGAATCTATGAATGGCTTGTAGTTTGACTTGTAAGATTCATAATTCAGTTAATTTTATAGGTGGTGGCATGTTTGTTATTGCCATGATTTTGGAGGGATCAATTTCAATATCATAGTGAGATACGATGAACCCTAGTATTTTTCTTGATGTTACCCCAAATATACATTTGTTGGGTTTTGGTATGACTCTATAATATTGTAGCCTTTTGAATATGCATCTAAGATATTGAGTGTGGTTTTATATCTTCTAAGATCAATCCAATATGTCATCTACATAATATTCCATAATTTGATGCATAAGATCATAAAATATATATGTCATATCCCTTTGATATGTTGCTCCTACATTTTTAAGGCCAAATGGCATGACCTTATAGTAGAAGGTTCCCAAAGGGTAGTAAAATTTGTCTTAGATTGATCTTATAGTGCTATCTTAATTTGGTTATAGCCTGAGAATACATCCATTAAGGATAGCATATCAGATCCTATATTGAAATCCACTATCATATCTATATTTGAAAAAGGGAAGTTATCTTTTGGACAAGTGTTGTTTATATCTCTAAAGTCGATGCAAATTTAAATGGATACTTCCTTCTTGGTGATAGGGAAGCTTTTGGATATCCAATATAAATATTCTATGGCCTTTATGAATCCAATGTCTAGGAGTTTTTGCAATTCATATTTTATAGAAAGAGCAACCCTTGGATGTATCTTTCTTAGTTTTTGCTTGATGAGTTTTGCATCAGGGTCTATCAAGTGGTGGACTATCAATGAATGTTCGAGTCTTGGCATGTCATAATATCCCCAAGCAAATATTTCAAAAAAATACTTTAGTAGGTTTGTGTAATTTTTTCACTCTTATTGGGTTAAGAATTTTCCAATATTGATAAGGTGAGGGTCCTAATATGTTCCCATGTTGACATCTATGGTTTCTTCAATTAAGGCTTATGAATCATCCTTGAAATGAATATGGGAATCTATTATCTCTAATTATTTAAGCTCTTGTAGATCCATAGATGTTTGTACCAACTCAGAAAGTTGGGTTGAGTTTAAGTTGAAGATTTGTTTGAGATTCTTCTATATGATGATCATCCAAAGAATCTTCAAGATTTTTTTGTTTTTATTGATTCTAAATGAACCAATTCTAGCATGTTGATACTACCAAATAATATGGTTTTATGGGGTGTTTGGTTAAGGAGTGACTAAATTTCCTCTTCATCCTTATCACCCCATTGGGAGCCATGTATTGACTTGGGATAATTATCTTTATCATATTATTCTAATAGAGGAGAAGGTTCATTTTTGATAGGGATGAATCTGATCCCACATCGTGTTGGCCAAGGCTCAGGTTCTATGGTTTCTTTAATACCCTATTCATAATGACTCAGGCATTTGAATTATAACCCATGTCGAAAAGTATTTGTTTAGCTATGGAAAATAAATATGACATATAACATGTATCATATGTTTGTTTTCTAGGCATGAGGTTATGTCCTTGTATCTTTTCATCAAGGGTGGTTCCTCATGAATGAATCTACAAGATCCTATTTTGATTTTAAGTCCTTTCCTATTGGGTATGCATATATCTTGGGGAGATAGTAACATACATACTAGTTCTGTGAAGGTATCTAGTTTTCAATGAATGAAGTTGACTTGATCATTGGAAGAGGATGATTGGGGAGTATCCTCTAAGTTTATGAGAGGTTCCTCTAATATTTTATTTCCTTTATCTATTTTTGGATGATCGCTTGGCTTAGCTTATTGTATATAATAGAAGAGATTAATATCTTGTAGGTCAATAGAGTTGCACATGGCAAAAGGTTTTGGATCCCTAGGGATATGGATGATCCTTCCTTGATACTCGTATTTGAGACATTGATGTAAGGTATAAGACACTGCCTTCATAGTGTGTATCCAAGGTCTTCTGAAGATTATGTTATATGTTATGTCACATGATATGACTAGAAGAGGATGTTTAGGACATGAGACCCTACTTTTATGGGTAAAGTGATGGTGTTGATTACCTCTCATTATTCATTTTTGAAGGCTCTAATGATGAGATCCAATTTTTACAAATCGTTCTCCATTAAGTTAAAATTTTGTAAGAATTTGATGTTGCATATGATCAAGGCTGATTCGTTGTCTACCAAGACTCTCTTGATATATTTATCACCTATTTGAGTTATGATGTAAAGGGAGGAATCCTTCAATATGGTTTCAAAAGGAGTATATTCCTCATGAAGGGCTAAGATAACATTATTTACTCTAGCTAGTCCAACCATGTTAACGATGTCATTTGGATATATGTCTTAAGGGACTTCTTGTTCACATAAATGTTTTAGCAGTATTTCCCTATGAGTGGGTGACATTTTTAGCAATTCTAGAAGAGAGATATTTGTGGGTACCTCCTCTAATTGTTGATGAATATTGAAGGTATGCAAGGTATTTTGATAAGGTGTGAGCACCAAATATAAATTATTAGTGATATTGATCTTTGTTCTCGATATGACCAATGGAGGTTCATCCGGAGATTGATTCTTTGCTTGTTGCCTAGTCACGATGTGGAAATATCTTGATAAACAAATGGTGCCTATAATGTTGGCTGATTTTTGATCATGTGTTGGTGAGGGGTCTTGAAATATCCCTACGACTTTTTTGGTATTTTTTGTTTTATTGAGCATTATTTTTTCTTCCTCAATGAGGTAAAGTTCTATATTTGTTGGTAATGTATCATTATGTTCAATGAAAGTCACAATATTTGTATTACCTATACAAAAAATATGCTCCTTTGGATAGATCCCAAGGCTTGATAGGTAGAAGTTATATCAATTTATAATCAAGGAGCACTTTAACATAAATGTTTGACTTTGTCCAGTATTCATATATTGCCTTTGGGGTTTGTCTTCTCTTTGGATAACTAAATTTTGAGGAGAATTTTGAGTAGTATTTATGTTTTTGTTTTTATAAGAGTTGGTTACACCATATACTACGACATGTTTTTTTTTAATAATGACCCTTTTTAGGGGGTTTTTCATCTTCTTTCTTGTTATAATTGATTTGTCCTCATCTTATGAAGACAAATTCTACTCTTGTATCCATATTGATGGCTTCTTCGAAGGAGGTTAAGTTCATAATTTCCAAAGGATATGACAATTGTTCATGGATTTTCAATATGAAAATATGTAAGAATTCTTTATGAGGAGAAATATATTGAAGTTTCCCTACTAAAACTTTCCTTTTTTCTAAGAAATCCAAAAATTTCTCATTCTTAGATTGTTTAAGTTGATAAAGGTCATCTATGGTGACCTTATCATCTATGTAGATCAAAAATTGTTTAATGAAGGCTTCCATAAGTTCTTTGAAATTTGTGATGGAGTGGTGAGGTATTTTAAAATACCATTCTAAGGCTAAACCACTAAGACTTTTAGGGAATAACCTAAGGAGGAGTTTTTCATCGTGATTTATGTCGCTACAAGCTATTTGAAATAGACTTTAGATGGTTAATGGGGTCCTATTTTTCATTGTACATTTGAAATTTAGGAGTTTCAAAGTTCTTTGGAAATGGATGGTTAAGGATGGTTGGGTATATTGGCTTGTTGTAGAACTCTTCAAAAGAGTACTTTAACTTAGATGATCCTTGAAGAGAGGTAATTTGATGCTCAAGTTATTCAAACTTGGAGTCCTTTTCTAAGTTTGATATTTTAGTGTTGATATCTTGAAAATCATTTGATGGTGTGGGAAATGTTAATGGTTGTGTAAGTGGTTGAGCAAAGGTTTATGATATAAAAGGTATGTTCATGAGAGTTGAAGGGTTTTGACTCAATGTTATAGTAGGAGGTACTTGACTAGGTCTTGTGGTGTGAGTGTGAAAAGGATTTGTAGTATTATTTGCATAATTAGGAGGTGTTGAAAATGGGTTTCTCATGGAGAGCATCCCCATCGATATTTTTGGATGTGTTGTAGAATCGGTAGGTTGAGCCATAGCCACATTGAAACTTTCCAAGTTATTTTGAGTTTCATTGATTTGAGTAATGGTTGATTGATCATTAGAATTTGATATTATTGTGCATTGTGATAGATTATATTTTTGCTTTTTCTCTAATTTCATATCTAATAACATCTAAAAATATGTCCTTATTTCTTTTTATGTATTCTTCGATGTGATCTATAGTTAGAAAATAATTTTTTTCAATAATTTTTTCATGTTCCCTAGGCACTTGTTGCGACCAACGGTTTACTTCTTGTCCAACTTTTTCATGGGAATATTCCTCATGATATGTAGAAGGTACACTCTTGTTTTGGGTTCTGTAAGGATGTTGAGACATGGTTTGAAATTTTGAGTTCAAAGGGGGTAATTTATTAGAGTTTTGTTTCTAGATTACTTATAGCAAAGAAGAGAGGATGTTTGAGATCCTTATGTCACCTTGATAAGCATCCCTTCTTATCACTCTCATTAATCTATCATGATATAATAGCTAAATAATATCGTTCCCCTAAGTTTTGTACATTGGTTTGCTCAAGGGGTCATTATATTTCCCCCAGTAGGATTAACAATTGATTATGTTCTTGTTATCTTGATTTAATGTGATGTAAGCGAAGCAAGCAAATTAGATAATTTGTTAGAATTAAAATTAAAGTGCACTATGCCTCTATTTTGACACTTGTCAGTTTATATTGACACTTGTCAGTTTATCATATAGGCCTTCTGCCTATATATGTAACTCATTTGTATCAATAAAATAATCCCATCAGTTTCAGTCCCAACATTTGGTATCAGAGCTCCAGGATTTCTCTGGCCTTGTGAGCTTGAGGGGGGATTTCCCTCATGGAAATCCTCCGAGGGAAATCCCCCCTCCCCCCATATTTCTCCCCCATTTTTTCCATTTTTTTTTAATTTTTTTACCGAGGGAGTATGCTCTCCATCATTTTATGGATCAGAAACCAGATGGTAAGAATTTTAAAATTTGGGAATTTTTTTCAATTTTTTTTTTAGTTTTTTAGATCTGTAGAATACGTGTGGTGCGGTGAGCATGGAGATAGCGCATCAACTGGTGTTGTAGCAGTAGCAGCCAACGTTCTCTATCCGGACGTGCTGGTGAAGAAAGAGAGGCCGCCTGCCAAAGATAATGGGAATGGCGGTGTCGGGGGGATGCCGCCCATTCCCATAAAGCATTCTCCTCTTTTCGATCTCTGCCATCGTCTCTTCATTCGATTCTCACAGCAGCTTTAAGCTTTAGTCTTCGAAATTTGCAATGGGGAATTGTCGTTCGCGTGTTTCTGCAACGGCTCCCTTCAACGTAGTGAAGATAGTGAAATTGCATGGGGGCGGCGTGGAGGAATTTCAGAAGGCGATAAAAGCCGCAGAATTGATGCTGGAGAATCCCCACCATTTTATCTGCCATTCCAGCGGCTTACGCACAGTTGGAGATGGGCGCTACAGGGTTTCGGCGCCGCTGACAGCAGAGGAGGAGTTACGGTGCGGGCATCTCTACTTCCTGCTTCCCATGACCAAACTGCGTTCTCCGCTGTCGCCTTCGGAAATGGATTCTCTCCTCCTTAGAGCCGATAAGGGTAGTCATAAAAAGGGAACGGCTCCTTCCAGGGTTCGCTCGTCGCAGGCCTCGAAAATCATTCCGCTGTTGGGGGATTTGGTGTTACTGCCTCCAGGGGACAGAAAAACCTCCGTTATTGCAGGGGATCATTCTCTAGCGGCTGTTCTAGCCATAGTGCATCTTCAATAGAACCCGATAGATTCTATTTTTTTTTTTAAATTTCCCTTGGAAAGTGAAGCAAAGGGTAAATTTACAGTGTTGCAAAAAAGAAACAGGTAAATATGGCGGCATCGACGATGTTACTGGACCCAAAATCCATGGCAGAATCGCCATCGACCTTGGCAGTGAAAATGGAGATGGGGAGCCTAAGCCTGTAGCAGTCTGAAATGGAAGAGGACCTCTACAGTCGGATCAAAAGTCTTCAGCACCAGATAGAGTTCATCAACATAAAGGAAGAGTATGTCAAGGACGAGTAGAAGAATCTAAAGTGGGAGCTCCTACCAAGGAGGTCAAGAGGATCTAGTCGGTGTTGCTGATGATCAGGCAGTTCATGGAGATGGTGGACCAAAACAATGGCATTGTGGGGATGATGACGAGATCTAACTACTATGTGCGCATCCTTAGAACCATCAACCACAAGTTACTGAAGCCCTTCGCCTCGATCACACTGCACCACCACTCGAATGCCATGGTGGACGTCCTCCTGTTGGAGGTAGATACATCAATTTCATTGCTATCACAGTCGAAGAAGCCTGCTGTTCAATACAACGACATCAGGGGGTGCAACATCCAGAAGCAAGAGATCTGCAAGGTGGTGGAGCTATCCCTTACGCACCACGAGTTTTATAAGCAAATTGGAATTGACCCATCGTGGGGGGGTTCTGTTGTATGACCCTCCTGGCATCAGTAAGACTATGCATGCCACCGACCATGCCACCTACGTGCCGCCCAGCCTCTACGGAGGTGTCATCCGATCTGGAAACACCATGCGCCATAGAAACTATGAGAACTCTGTTAGGGTTATGAATATCTTGGAGGACATGCATGATAATGATCTGCATGAGTTGTTCAAACCTTTTGGAAACATCAACCATGTCTACGTGGCTGAGGATTTGGTTTTGTTAACTTTGCCAATAGGGAGCAGTGTGAGGGAGGTGTAGGTGACACCCGATGCCAAGCTCAATGGGACGGGCAATATCGGGGTCCAGTTGACGCCCAACATGAAGACAGCGGTTGTGAAGACCGTTGACCTGGCGGATGCCATGATTCACGCGGGCGACAAGTTCTGGTGGATGTTGCAGAGCATGGTGGAGGGGTTGCGCTAGGTGTCCGGACCCATGGCCATTGTGGCCGTCGAGGTAGAGATCGCGAGGTCGAGCGTGACGGGGGTGTTTTTTTTTTTAGTTTGTTGCGTACCAATGATAATAGCCTGGGCCCAACTATTATTTTTTAATTTAATGTCATTGTAGTAGGGGGCAATTTATTCAAAATCATGGGGATATTTATTTTAAGAAGGGAGCATTTAAATTAAAAGGAATCATTCCTTTTTAATTTGTAATTGTCCATAGTGGGTGGGCTTAGTTTGTTTTTAGTGAGGGGCATTGTTTTTATATAAAGTGAAGAGACCACTTTATGACACTTGGAGAGTGTCCATGCCTATTGGCCGATAATATGGCCCCTTTGGCCATTTTTTTAATGTATTTCCATGAGGGAAATTTTACGACTATTTTTATTCCGCCTGAGAGTGATGCTGCCATTGAGCGATGTTGTTTATTTTGTTGCCTAGAGAGGCATGCTATTTATTTTTCAGCAAGTTGAAGGCTCCATTCAAACCCAAGTATAGGGGTATTTATAGTCATTGGAAATGTTTTTTCGCAACGAACACAATGGTGGTGTCATATTGTAATTTTGAGGCTATTTCAATTGAGTTTTTTAGCCTCAAAGTTTTTCTACCTTGGAGTGCACTTTCGGTTGTACCCGACACTCCCAAGGTACTTGTAAGTGAACCTAGTATCTAGTATTCACCTCTTTCTACTTGGCGGATGCAACGGATGGTTACCCATGCATTTCGGTAAGATGAGGTGACTACCATAAGGACACTTATTCTAGGGACTACAGACATAGAAACCCTAGACTCTATCCGAGGTCTTTTTTAGATCTACTTCTAAAGACTATAGACGAAGACATTTCAGAAGATTCTCTTCTTTTCATCTTCTCCTCCATATTTTGCTTCTATGGCTCATTTTATTGTATTGAGTGCATTTTCGACAGAGACCGACACTCTTATATGGCTCGTTTTTTCCTTTGTATTAAGGTGTATTTTCGGCAAAGACCGACACCTTCTAGATTAAGTTCACCATAAGGAAATTTTTGATATTTATGGTGGGGCTAGTCAGTGACCTACGAGAGGCAACATCCTTTGAGGATGACCTACAGAGGCAACAGACCCATAAGTGGCTGACCCTGAGGCACCCATGATGACCTTGAGGCACTTAGACGGCTGACCCAGTGGCAACAGACCCATGGAAGTGGTTGACCCTGAGGCAACAGATCGAGATGTATACACAATGAATCTAGAATTATTCACAGTTGGAGAGCCAAGCGCAAAGAGCATGAGCCTAGACCAAATCAGCAATAAGAGAGGATGATAGGTTGTTTTAGAGAAGTCAACATTAAGGGGGAATGTTACCTAATGTTGACTTGTTTTGTTTCTTCTTTAGTTAGGATAGTGCACTTTAAGGGGGAATGTTAGAATTAAAATTAAAGTGCACTATGCCTCTTTTTTGACACTTGTCAGTTTATATCGACACTTGTCAGTTTATCATATAGGCCTTCTGCCTATATATGTAACTCATTTGTATCAATAAAATAATCCCATCAATTTCAGTCCCAACATAATCTTGTTTAATTTTAACAAAAAAATTCTTTGTTAAGGCAAAAGGAGCATTTATGTCAGGTTAACCAAATATGTAGATGGTAGGAAAACTCATGTTCTTTTCCCTTTAAACCTAATTTTATATCAAGTGTGTGTTGGGGAGATTCGTTAGAATCTCTGCTTCCCCACTTGAGAGTCTCTTTCCAAGGGAATCCTTGAGAATATGAAGATTCTCAACACAATTAGACTCCTACTCAATGTTTTTTCTTAGGTTGTTCTGAAGTTTATGATACACTTATTTGATCGATGTTTTATGGATTTATTCAAAGGAAAACACCTAAGGTTTTGGATCACTATCTAACTCAAGTTTTTTGAGCTTTAACAATTATTTAAACCTAAATCATCAATGATCATCTAGATGTAACACTAAAGATTTTATCACATAAATGCACGCAAACAATAATTATCCTATATGCTTTTCAAGTTTGAATGAGCTAGCTAGGAGTCTTTGATTTTTTAGGGTAAAACAAGGGAAAATGCAAGAAGACAAGTTAGCCTAAATGCAACTAAATGATTTTTGATTCTTTACCTATGTACTTGAAAATGATTGAAAATTTAATATTAAGTCTAGGATTCCCTAATTGATTTATTTTAAGGTATTTTGTAAAGTAATAAAAATGTTTTCTAAAGCAATTACAAGATTTTGTAAACAATTAGGGTTTCCAGTTAAAATTCTTTAATTTGCGAAAATAAGCATGATTTCTAATTCAAAATAATAAAAATTGGGAAAAAAATATAAAGAAAGTGAAATTATAGGGCTAAGGAAGAGCCAAGGGGCCGAATTACCTCTCAAATATTGTCTACCAAATTTACCACTAAAAGTGCTAAATTTACCACTAGGGTGGTGATTTTTGTAAATATGCATAAAATATCAAAAAAATTAGGGTTTTCTGCTTTGAGGGATTTATTTGAGGGTTGGATAGGGTAGAAACTTGTCTAAACAACTGATAAAACCCATTTTTAATGAAATATTTGAGTATGCTTACCTCCTAGAGTGGATTTTGGCCTTTTGCCAAATTTGCCACTAGAAAATTTGGTTTGAGTGGTGAATTTGGTTCTGATTGTTTTGGGCTACCAAATTCGCCACTGACTATGTAGGATAATGAATTTGGTCCTAGGACAAGTTTTTGAAGGTTTTAGAGGTTGATTTAGGTAGATATCGATAGGTTTTTGGGCTGAAATTTGAGGGGAATGACCCTAATAGTATTTACTAGACCTGTGATTGATAAAATTAGAGGATTAAGCTACTAAATTAGAGAATTTAATGATTGAAGTTAAGATGTATGCAAGAATGATGAAAGTATCAAATATAACTAAAAGGTTGATCAAGCATAAGTGCAAGGGAATGGAAAATGAATACTATGATGTTAGGAATGATTTCAAGTAACTAATTCAACTTTTAATTAGAGTAAATTAGTATTTAAATGATGAAACTAAGTGAAAATTCACTGGTATGTAAATGTTGCCCAAAGCATGTAAAAATTTATAGCAGTAAGCGAATGAACATTGTGATTGAAATTGTATTTGAAATGGGAATGAAGAGATCTAAAAATACATGCTATGATGTTAGGGATGATGTAGAATATCCAATTCAACCTTTAACAAAAGCAAATTAGCATTAGTAATGGAAATTTAGTTAAAATATTAAGATATGTAAAAATGCTACCCAAAACTAGCAAATCTACAACAATAAAGGAGGAAAGAAGAGAGCTTGTAGTGGAGGAAGATTGAAACTGAGAAAAATAATGTGAGATATAAGGCAATGACAATATTGTGTCTTTCATACCTTGCTTTTAGGGATGAAGGGAAATAAGGGATTTATGTATGCAATCTAAAATTACACACAATTCATGAAAGAAAGCTTCATAAAATAAAATTTATTCTAAGTATATATTTGCAAATGGAAGAAACATAAAATTAGATGAGCATGGAAGAAATATAGAGTTAGTATACTATAAATATCAACAATATGGCTATAAATAAGAGGGAATCAAATACTATGATATGAAAATATGAAAGAAAATGTAACAAATCTTGCAAAAATATAGGATTAGTATCAAAATGTACATGATAAAAGAATACAAGTTAAAGTAAAATTTCAAGAGAGATGTTAGATGTACAAAAGAGGCCACAAATCCTTGAAATCAAACCCACAAATAAGAATTTTAAAGCCTACAAAAAAAAGGTAAGCTCAATAAAATAATAAAGTATGTAAAAAGAAATGCAACAAAGCAAATAAATGGAGTTAGCAAATTTGCAAAGATAAATTTAGGAAGATAAAATAAAAGGGATAGCAAGAGAATTAAGGAGAAAAATATGCTAGATTTCACCTAGCTATGGTCTCTCCCTTGCATCAAGATGTCCTTACCACTAGGCTCCCTTGCCTTGCCTAGTTTCACTCCACAAATGCTTGCAAAATGCTCCAAATTCTTGTAAAATGCTTAGAATGCTTGGGGAGAAATTGAAGATGGGAAAATATCTGAAATAAGAGAATGCTTAAAAATCTTGGCAAATATTTTCTACAATGAAAACTTATGTCAAATGGCTTCCCAAGGACCTCCTTAAATAGGATTTGGAGGAGGATTTTTGGGGAAGAGATAAAATTGAAACAAATGCATCTGAGACCTTGCTAGAGCATACAAGATCAATCCTAGAGTATGGAGGACTACAATCCATGTCCTTATGTCTCATGCCAAATATTTGAGGTTGTTTGGCCAAATTCGCCATTGTTGACCAAATTTACCACTAGCGAATTTGGTGACCCAAGTGGTGAATTTGGTCAAGGAGCCAAAATGACATTTTAAGATTTGAAATTTAAAATTTTTCAAATTTTCCACTAGCCAAATTTACCACTAGAAATTTTGGTAGGAGTGTTGAATTTGGTTAGAACTGATTTTGGATGTCAGGAGTCGATTTCTATAATTTTGCCAAATTCACCACTCATCTTGCCAAATTTGCCACTGGAAAATTTGGTCAGAGTGGTAAATTTGGTAAAGGTAAAAAATGATGCCCAAAATGATTGGAAATGATAAAATTAGGATTTTGTAGCATTTGTGACTATTTTGGGAAGTTTTGGGGTGTTTGCGACTAGCTTTGAAAGATTTTGCTTGGCATGTCAAAATTGGGTGTCTACATTTTCTTTTCATCCATTTTTGTCCTTTTCAAATTATTTTAAAATTTTACATCATGCCCAAGGATAAAGGTAGAAATTTTGAATTCTCCTTTAGCAAGAATGAAGTCCCCTTTGATTCACCAAAACTATAGTGAATTTTCACTACACTCAATTTTTTTTTACCTTAGGTAGATTTTTTGAAAGAAGGATGAAACAAAGGCAAAGTTGGTAGAAGGTGAAGAAAGAAGTGTTGGATCAGTATGAGCAAATTGTTTTGATCAAGGGATGGAACCACTTTATAAAATTTTTGATCAATAGAGAAAGGTAAAAATTCTAATGAATGTGCTATCTAATGTTTTGAAAGTTGAAAGTCGCTAGAAAGTTTTGAAGGGTGCAAGAAGAGAAAAATATCTAAATATTAATTTTTTTTTTAAATTTCCAAAGGAAAAAAGGAAAGAAATATTTGAAGGGATGGGTCATGAAGTGAAAAAGCTTCCAAATATTGAATAAACCAAAAGTTCTGGAAGTCAAACCAACCAAAAGGTTCAACAAGAAAGAAGAAGAAAAAAATTCCATAAACCTTCTAACATAAGTCCATACCAACTGTAGAATTTTTAAAAAAGTTGACAAGAGAAGACAAAAATGTTTTTGGAATTCATCCAAATTCAAGATCAATGGCTTGAATTGCTTCAAATATAAAGGAATCTAAAGAGAAAATAGAATTACTCCAAGAAGTGATGAATATGTTAGTTATAATAGAATGATAGGAAAGATGAAGACTAGAATGTAAGACTTTGTGACTGATGCACAAGCTCCTGAAGAGGTATTTGAGCTAAACTAATCATCCATTACTGAGAATCACCTATTGGCATCACTTAGGCTAGCAATTTAGGAAAAGTGGTTGGCCTATTGAAGGTAACAATATGGTGGTCACAACAATAATGCCCCCAAGTATAACAACATTAATTGCGAAAGGTGCTTGTACTCAGATTTTTAAATCCCAAGGGTGGTAGTTGAGGAATACTAGTGGTAGTTTAGAATCCAATAGCTCAAATTAGTGATTCTAGATCTAGAGACCTCGAAGGATTATAATGATATAATGTGGATTAGATTAAGCAAGCAGTAGAAAGGCGTGGTCTAAAATTAATTCATAATTTTGAAGGGAAAATCTCCTCATTTGTATCTATAAATAGTAGTTATCTAGGATTTATAAAGGATTGTTTAGTATCCAATTTTAACTATCCATTCATTTTCTTTTGTATAATAGTCTAGACCCAAACCTTAATGGTTTTGTGGGTAAGCTTTTGAGCCGTCACTTTTGGAAAGATTTATAACTTTCATACTCATGTATATATATATATATATATATTGGAAGCCATGACAACTAGACTTTTTTGTCTTGTTTCTTGTGTATATGTATGCTTATATGCATGTATAAGATTTCATGACTGTGTTTCTTGTATGTGAAATTTGTGTTTAATGGTGCATGTTGAGAAGAGAAAGTGTTCACATTGAATTGCCAACATATTAGACTCACGCATTCATTTATCCCACTATTATGCAAAAGAATATAATGATCTTGGTGCATCACCCTTGGTTAGCTTAGGATTTTTATTTTCCTCTATTTCTTGTGGTTTTTATTTCTTTCCCTTTCCCCCCTAAAGTTTGTTACATTAGGATAAAGTAGAAGAGAACTAAATATCACATCTTAAAAGGAGATGACCTTGTAAATAATATCAAATATGATCCTTTGAGCCCCATATTTAGGATATTTAGAGGTCCTCCTCGTTTGCTTTATGTGAGGTACGATTGTTGGGTCGATATGGTCCCCCACATCTAGTGATTGTGATAATCGAAGAGGACAACACATATAATCAGGAATTTGTTGCACCTTTGGAGATTTATTGAGGTATGTTATTAACAAGATGATAATGTCATCATCTATCTCAACTCATGGAAGCAAAGTGATCTTTCCATTGAATCGATGTACCAATCAATGGTTTACTAAAATATTGAATTCCTATTGTGGTAAAAACCCTAATGAAATTAGAGATCTGTTTTAGCTTACAATTATAAAATCTAAAATCAGGGATAAAGGCAAAGAACTAGAGTTGGTGGAGTGGATCAAATGCAAGAATAAAATAAATAAAGGAAATAAACCATCTCATGTAGTGTGGACTCGAGACTCAAAAGAGGAACATGAAGAGCAAGTCAAACAAGATTCTATGTCCATTTTCTCCATATGAAAAATTGATTTACATCTCTAGAATACTTCTACTAGATCATCCACCTATGGGGCACCAATACTAGTTATCTGACCAATAATTTGTTTGGGATTTAACTCCTCTCATAATCCAAAACATCATTACTAATTCCCTATCTAATATAATCTAGGTTTCTCAAACTTCACCCAATAAAATGAGTAGACCACCACCCACTTCTTACATGTCATTATCCCTAGGGAATATTGCTAACCCCAAGTAATCCATGGTTGATGTACTATATCAATGATGAACCAAAATACACAATGTAGGTCTAGTGGCCAAGCAAATGTCAATCCTTCACAAGGTAGTTCCCAGAGTGTGTCAAAATATAGGACAACAACAAATGGACTCGTGACATATGATGAATACTCCTACAACATCAATCTAATATCCTAGTGAGAATACTAAACCCCTTTTTATATCCCATCCCACCAAAGATCTCAATTTTTCCATAACCTTTCCTATTATAAAATCCTATAGAATCTATCAAATCTAAAATTGTATATAGGTGGATAAAATCTAGTTAAACCCCCCACCTAATATTGACATGGATCAACAACTATTAAATATAAACTCATAGGTAGGATACTAAAATCTCCCATGGTTTTAGAATGTGTTACCTACAAAGTCTTACATCTTCTCATGGCCACCAGCAGATGCACAAACAAATTCATGGGTACACAGACTATCAAAAACTTCAAATCATTCTCATAGAATCAAAATATGTTCAATCAAGGTGCACCAAACCCTCCTCTAATATTAGGAAAAAATCAAAAATAGATTATTCAACAACAATAGATAATCCTTTATGCACAATAAAACCAAGGGTATACTACTCCAAATCGATAATAAGTATATGGCTACACAATGCATAACTATTATTCGTAAGCCTCTCCTAGGGAACAACATCAATTATTTGACTAAACCTATCAAGGACACTTGAATTTGATGGTCTATTCTCCTATTCCTACTTCCTTGAAGACCTTATCCACTTTTCATGGTAATTGGGAATAAAACTACCTTGGATCACCTATATAAATTATCCACTCTAAATTTAGTATACAAGATCTAGGAGGAAGATATTATAATTAGGACACTCATTTACTCACTAATAGGTAAAGTCACTATCTAGTATAATGAAAGGGATTCAAACCCAAGTGAATTCTTTATTAATTTACAAGAGTAATATAAGCATTCAAGATGCCAAATTTACAAGATATGAAGATCTAGCGAATTGCAACTAAGTGCTAACTCAGAAAGATCAAATCATATGAGCTAAGAATAAATTAATGCAAGCCATCCTTGGTATAAGTGCAAGTTTCTAGAGACTAAACGTGAGTTAATTATATGTTCATGTTTTTACATAGGAATAAAAAGCATATAAAACTACTCCTATGCTAGCTTAAGGTTAAGAAGCATTGGACTCCAATGATTTTACAAGAAAGTGGGAGACAACTTGTGAAAGTGCCCAAAATGCAATCCTCGAACATGAGGAAAAAGAGAGACCCCTGTGGAAAGCTCTGCTCAATAATAGAGAGCATACAATCGCCCCAATGGAATGGAGAAGGGATTACTACTCCTACAAAGGGAGTATCCATAAGTAAACAAGGCTAAAAAGGCCATGGTAGTAAATGTCTTCAATTGTATTCACAAAATCTTGCTTGCTCCTCACATCATTCATGCTTCAAAATTGGAAGCATGCACATCAAACCAACAATTGATTCTCTTTCCTATCATGTAGGTGTCTCAAACTACAATCGAATCACTATGGGAAAATTTGCAACAAAATGGAAAAAGGCACAAATCCTTGTGATCAAATACATGGCAAAAATCCTTGTGACTAGGAATGACCAACGTCTCATCATGGTACCCACTAAGGCCAATATACTCGAGGCCGAAGTCAAGTAACTATAGAAAGATAAGGCAAAGGATGTCACCAAGAATGAAGAATGTCTTGTCAAGATACCCACCATGGCTAAAGCACTCAAAGCTAAGGTTGAAGTAATCATAGGAAGACAAGACAAATATGCCAATGTGCAAGGTCGAAGAAGATATGGATTGGAATGATGCATTCCAAAAGTCACAATGATGACTTCAAATCCTACCGAGGGAGTATAAAAATACCCAAATGACATATAAGTGGACTTAAAACAATAGGATGAAGTATTGGGTACCATCAAACTTGTACTCCATTACAAATCCATAAATCATAACACTTTCAAGAAAGTGTACATAAAAAGTTTTAAAAACCTATATTGAAAAAAAAACACAATTCAACTCCTCAAAGATCCAATAAATCTTATTACAAAATCCACAAATTCAAGTGGATACAAATGCTTAAAAACATATTAGATGCCACAGTGGCTTACAAATGCATGACGCAAACAATTAGCATATCCAAATTAAAAAAACAAAACCAAAAAAAAAAAAAAGTCTCAAATAGTGAAAGGAGGACATTTTGGTCAGCCAAAATGACCAAAGAAATGCAATAAGTGCATATAGTTGGCTTTTACAAAATAATTAAATAATTAATTAAATTAAGTTGATTAATTATTAAAATCCTCAATCTCAATGCAATTTTGAATTGGACGCCCACATTCATTTGCGCAAAAAGAGGTCTTCAACTAATGATGTCACTTGGCGCCAAAATGGTCTTCCACGAATGACAAAACTATCACGCAGAAAAGACGGGAATGCTACTTGAAGACGTCACCTGTCTGTCGACGGGCAAAACTTCTATCTCGCAACAAACCGACCCACAAGCCAGTTAAACTCGCGCAACTGAGGCAACCGCTCAAATACGAACGTATCAAGTCCACGATGAATAATATTTAGTGCATCCATTTTTCATCTCCATCACAAATGTGGGACTAACCGAGGCACAGATGTAAAACGGCTTCTCTCACGAATCGGCCTCCCAAAAAGAGGGCGATAGCTCAGGTTCGAATCGACGGAAGCTGCAACGTGGAATTTCAACCAGAATCTTCAACGGTTTCTTGTAAGGGATATGCCATAGGATTCCCCAATCCGTGTTTCAAAATACTGTTTACCATGTTTTTTATTTTTTTTTCTAAAACCGTCCGCGACTGTAATTGGAATACGCCACTGGAAGTGTCGTCCGCGGCTCAGACAGACAAAGAAGGAATTTCGTTTCCCCTCGACGGATTTTGTTTTTTTATCACCCGACGGGATTTCATGCAAACAGCCAAAACTTGTGGAAGCTAGTCGAGCATAACACTTGACAGGATCGATTCACACGCGCGCAGGCAGGGTCTAAGCTGTGGCAGGTTTGAAGGCAATCGGCGAATCGCTGCGTTCAGATTTATTAATTTTTTTTCTAACCATGGGATCTGGCTTCTCCATCCAGATCCATAGTGACCATCTACGTCTCCTCACAGATCGAGGGTGGCTAGGCCCATGGCTTCTGATCTGGTCGGGAACAGGCCAGTCAAGCCCTCTTTCTCTGGCGCAGATGGATCACAATTAAACAGCAAAGCTCCACTGCTTAACAGAACTGAAGATCAAACAAACGCCACAAAAACGTCTGCTAGAATGTCCCCTTTCGAGATGATGGTCAATAAATTTATGGCAAACATCGTCAAAACCCTAGATAAGAATAGACGAAGGGACTACAGATCGCCTTCCTTCCATTTGAGAGAAGGGATCCCCGGATATACGACGGAAATGAAGGAAGTTGAGCTCGAGACTGACGACCAGTTGGTGCTAGTCTATCTTCACAAGGCAGGATACTCTTGCTCTCTGCTTTGATATCAATCAAACCCAATTAAATTCTTTATTAATTTATAAGAGTAATATAAACATTCAAGATGTCAAATTTATAAGATATGAAGATTCATTGAATTGCAACTAAGTGCTAGTTCAGGAAGATCAAATTATATAAGCCAAGAATAATTTAATAGAAGCTATCCCTAGCATAAGTGCAAGTTTCTAGAGATTGGACTTGAGTTAATTATATGCTCATGTTTTTACATAAGAATAATTTTTTTATAAAACTACTCCTATGCTATCTTTATCATACAAAAGCCTATCCAACAATTCTATAATGAACTGGGCTTCAAACAATTTTTGAAGAAGTATGGTAGCCTTGAAAATGGACATTCAATCCTCTTTATATTTTAATCTGATGTAAAAGCATCCCCAAGAGAATATTTATGACTATAATACAAGATTCATGCAAACCCTATACCATATACCTCCAAATGCTAGGTTGTCAAATGAAAAAGCTCTTCCATACTACATCAAAGGTATGTAATCTGATTTGGCCCTCATGATTTGCAATGCTTTGCAGAAAAAGCTCAAGCTAAATATTTGTTGATCAGAGTCAAGAAATTACTACCTACATCACTTAAATAAACCCCACTACTAGTCCATCAACATTAGTAGCCCTACCCACCATCAATCCAATTCCCCATCCATAGGTCTAATTTTTTTTGAAAAAGTAAAAAAAAAAATTATTGGTAGAACAAGAATCAGATTACAGTTATAGGTCTACCACTTTTGGAAAGCCCTAAAATCCAAATAAAACTTCGATTAACATCTCCAAAAATAACAAAAAATTGAGTACCATCCATAGGTCTAATTTGGTATGTCCACCCACTCAAATTTCTCATACATAGTCACAACCTAGGTTAGAATTCATCATCCATCATTGCCTTTTATCCACAACCACTAGCTTTATCCACTTATCCTTAGACTAACGATAACTCTAAAGTCCTTTTGGAGAAGCAAACTTTTGAGATGAGAGATATACTAAGAGTGATGAAGGACAATGTTAACCAAAATAATGGGGGTAAGAAATAGTGACAACCAAACAATGGGTTATAGTAGCGATAAAACTAACATCCTAGAAGAGCCTCCTATCTCACTAAGAATCATATATCTAAACAAAATTTTGGCCAACAAAGCAAGACTAATCAAGTACAAAATAACATAATCAACACAAAGGTTGATATGAACATCTTGTGGAACTTGGGCTACAATAATGTACATGCCTCATTAACCTGCATAGGAAAAATAAAAAATGCTCAAACTTTGTTATACAACTATTAGTGCAAAGTGCAACAATAGAGGATGGAAAACTAAATGAAATACCTTCTCCTCCTCTTGAATAGAATTTGAATCTAAATCTAGGCTTAGCATTTTCCATAGGAGCAATCCACTAATGGAATTCCCATTTGGCCAACCTAAGACATGTCATCCTCACAAACATTGATGTTGATGAGGAAGGTGATATTCTAGATGAATAACCGATCCTAGTTAACTAGCAATAGGGGTTCATGATGAGAGGAAAAATGAAATCAATCGAAGATCAATCAAGACCCCAAGTAATCCAACTGAACCACCTAAATTGTTTGATCCCAATATGGTCTTAATTGTCCTTAGAAGGAGAAGGCCTCCCTTCCATATTAAGGATAAGAATTATGTTACCTCGGATAGGAAGGTATAATCTAACCAACTTTGAATAGGAAGTACAATATAAAATTTTTCTAGAAAAAAATTCACTTTTTCACTTAAGAAAGAGAGATGACAACTCTATTTTGAGGAAGTTAACATAATTTTACAATCAACTAGTGATAAAAGGAAGAGCCTGGTGTGAATTCATAGTTGGAAAAAACCAAGAATAATAAACCTTAGGTAGATTTACATTTAGCTTGGGGTCAAAGAGTCATCCATAGAAATCAAGAATTATAAAAGGGTAATAAAAGGTACCTAGAATACCCTTCATTTACTAGTAAAGGAAGATTGGCAAATAACAAACCATTAATAACATTTGCCAACCAAGAATAATAAACCTTAGGCAGATTCACATTTAGCTTGGGGTCAAAGGGTCATCCTTAGAAATCAAGAATTATAAAAGGAGAGTTAAAGGTATCTAAAATATCCTTCATTTACTAGCAAAGGAATATTGGAAAATAACAAACCATTCATAAAATTTCCCTCAACAAACAAGAGAAATCTAGTTGGTATTAAGTTTAAGATTAATAAAAATCTATAAAAAGCCCAATCAAAGTGACCATTTTGAAGTCATCAACCTTATCTAGATAATGGGACCTAGTTGAAAAAGCATTAAAATGACAAGAGTGAATTTATAAAAAAAGTGGAAATCCTATTGTTAGCAATCAACCTAGTGTAGCCACAGAACAATAACTAATGGTGTAAGACCCTAAGAACATGTAGATAAATGTTATAAATGTGCTCAACACCTCAAAACTAAAAATAATGAATATACCTCCATTATATATCATATTAAATATTGAGAACTATATTTTGAGGTATCACATTGTTGACTCGAAAGTAGCGGTCACCATGATGCCCAAATTCATGTGCAAAGAAATAAATTTACCTATGGCAATAACTGGTAGGTCTCTCTAGATGAATGGAACATAGGTGAGCATTGTGAATATGATGAAATTTATTGTGATGATAGTTGTAACACACTCAAGATTGGTAGTCTTCCAATAAGTAATCGTAGTTGACTTATCCCCTACTTTAGAATGTTGTTGTTACAAGAGTGGACAAAGAAAATTTTAGAAAATGGTTACCTCATGATAAATTACACTCACATGAAACTTTTTAAAGATGAAAAGATGATTCAAATTAAGAATCATCCTCCAAGCAATTATCTCTTACATGTGTTGAATGATAATAAGGCTATCAATTGAGATCTCCCTAAGTTTATAGAAGATGAAGCATTCAAAGGGGACACAACTTCCAAAGTAGACATGATCATTGGGATACTATAGGATGAAGATGTTTAAGATGGATATAGATTTTATAAATAAATATGTTGTGGAGCTACTTAGTAATGGAGGATCCTACTAGAATCCCAACCTTAATCCTCCAATACTCCCCAAGAATAGACCAAGCTATTAACTTTTTGGCTCCTAAATTTTCAACCTTTTGTAAGCTTGTGTATAAAGCCTCCAACTCCACACCTTATTGGTTTAGTTGAATAGGAGTTGACACGAATAGATTTGAATTTCACTTTGCAGATCAATTGGACCATCTACTTCAATGCATCCAAAAATTGACGATTAAAATCATACCAGATAGGGTGTGGGACCTGTTGGAAAGTTTCAACTCCTAAAAAAATTATTACTATTCCAAGAGAGTCAAACTCCAAGGTAGACAATTTGGTCATATTGGCTATAAAATTTAATCTAACTAAAGACCTATGAAATAGGCCAAAGGAATTGGAGATGGTATTCTAACTAGCCATACTATATAACTTAAATCATCAACAAATATTTAACAATGATGAGTAAATAGTAGAATTTCTCATCATGGAACCTTAATACTCTAAATATCATAATGAACATGGTTGTGACATTCAAGATGGGGTGATCTAACTAAAGATCAATCACTTGCTAAAAGGATTACTCACACTAGAAATCTTGTTCAACCCTAATAATAGTACTAGGAAAGCCAACATAAAGGTAAAACCTTCATCATATTACTTGACATAGGTGACAAAAAAAAATAACCTCTTGATAGGGAATATTATACCAAAGAAGAGGTCAACATATTCAAGAAAATTTATAGCAAATATAAATATGTGATTTTTTGGAGCTATAAAGACCTAAAGGTGTATGACTGAGGAATTATTGAGCACACTACAAACCTAGATCTAGGAGCAAGACCTTTCTAGAAAAACCAAAGACCTATACATCTAAAGACCAAATCTACCATGAAACCTAAGCTCCTCAAATTGTTATAGGATCAAAGACTTGATACCTCTAACTAATGATATTATCTTCCCTACCATCATTAGTTAGAGGTATCAAGTCTTTTTTGGATTAGATACATTCATGTCTAAATTCATCACTAACTTCACATAGTTTATTAGGACCATAACCAAGATGTTGAACAAGGATGCCTATTTTATCTAGACAAAATAAGGGGAAAGGCATTTCAAGAGATCAAAGAGGCTATCACTAAGGATTTTTTTCTAATTAATCTTGAATTTTCAAGGGGATTTGTTTGTATATCTATAACTAATGAGGGTATAATTATATTATTAACTCAAAGGGATGACAAACAAGAAGAACATCCCATATTTTTTATGAGCTAGTTACTATATTGAAGGTTCATTACAATCCAACCAAATCACACCTAAAGATGATGAAGAGCCTAGGGAAAAAATAGGTTTAATCATTACCAACTTCCAATAGTTCCATGTCAAGAATCACCTAGAGGATTTATTCAAAGGGTAGATATGGTTATAAAAACCCTCATTTGTGTGACCAAGATCACCAAATTATCATATGGAGGCCCACGATGATATTGTTTGGTCCTTTCAGTGATATCTAAACCAAACCCACTATTAATGGTGTCTAATGATATTTTTTGATGATAACTAAAAAATCCTCATAAATGGTAGAGGTTCAACCCAAACAATGGTTATGGGTAAGCTAACATAATTATATCTCATCCAAATTGGTTTAAGTTTGTGGTCTTATGCTCCTCATGCATCATCTCTCCACCATACCCTCAAGGCAACATCTAGAGGTGAGGGATGGATGAGATGAAGTTATCAACTAGGGGAAGAAGACAAGGACTTGTGGGAAATCTACATCAAGAGATATCATAAGTCATTTACTTCCCTACATATAGTAAAATAGGCTACTAGGGTGAAGCTTCTCTATAAAAACTACTCATCCAATAGGAAAAGTAAATAAAAAAGATCAATAGAGTAGCAGATATGGAAATCTCTTAAAAAAAAGTTCCATGAACTAAATGTCATCATCTAAAATTCACATCATGAGGAAATTTGAAGGATCTTACCTTAAAAGAATCAAGGAAAATATTTTATCAAAATAAAAAAATTGGTGTGAGTAAAAGGAAGGAGGAGAGTTGCATCAAAATAATCTCATAAATCATGATCGAAGCAAAACCTTAAAGACATGGACAAAATGGGAGAACCATTTTTTTAAAATAAAGTTGACCAAGATAAAAGAAAACTCCGAGAACATAACCTCAAAGATAGCATGATTGGGATTTTTGAAAGTTTCAAAAGAAAATAAAAATAAAAAGTGTTGACAAGCAGATGCTATGAAGGAAAACCTCTACGAGAGAAATAGTCAAAAGTTTCAAGAGATGGATAAGCACTTCAATAAGTAGAGAATATTGGAACAAGAAAAGGTATGTGTGAGTAATGACATATAGATTTATAGGAATAGTAGATGAGCCAAAGTAATGCACCATCACTAAGGAAAATATAGGTTGACTATAAAGGACATTTCAAAATGGGGTAGGTGGTCCATTAAATATGAAGAGATAACACCTACAACAAGACCAACTTAGGTCTGACAAAAGTAATGGCAAAATATATTTTCATTAAATTTTTAGAATTCCCAGAAGGATCTGAGAGGGTCATATCATCTTACAAATTTTTTAAGGAAACTATCCCTATTGTAACCTATATATAGTAGTAACTGTAGCTATAAAAAGGATTGACAAGTTTATATCTTCTAGGTTTTGTAAGCTTTCCTTTCATTTGTTTCTATATAGAAGTCGACTCTTGAGCGAAATATGGGCAATCAAGCCCCTACATATAGCACAAACTTTATAAAGCTATTTGCATATATATACTATAGGTCTATGCATCTATTTTAGGTATTCATATATGGTTCTCATGCTATGACCTATCTCTGTATATGTGTATATGTTTGTAGTTTACCTATTTTTTGAGTTTTAATTGCATATGTATATATGGGAGGTCTATGTGTCTATTTTGAGTAGCCATTTATGGTTTTTATGCTTTGACCTATCTCTTTATATGTGTGTATGTATGTAACTCTCATTTGGTCTCATCTATGTTGAGGAGATGAAGTGTTCATGCTGGCACATAACATTCATGCCTATTATGTAAGAAGATCTTATTTGATATTTAGCGCATCACCACATTTTCTATCTTAGGTTTTTTATATTTTCAATTATTTTATTTTATCTCTCACATCCCTTTTTCCATGAGTTTAAAATGCACCTAAATATCACATCTCAACAATGAGTTGGCCTTGCAAAATACTCTCAAAGTCTCCTGATTGAGTCAAACCCCACACTCTTGGGAGAAGCCCTACTTTGTTGCTTTGTGCGAGATGTGATAGTATTGAATCTCTTCCTTGAGATAATCAAAGAGGGAAATAGTTACTTTATAACTATTAATAGAACTATACTTTAGTTAAAAATAGGTATTCATTACAATGAAGGTATTAAGAAAATTTAGAAATTACCTATCCCAAAGTAAGACTACCATATTTGTGGTACATCTTGATGTCAATTCAGTCATCTTACATGATGATCTAGGGAAGAAGATAATAGGATGTATTAAGATTCAATAATTAAACATAGATACCAAGCCTTCTATACTGATTAGAGAAAGATCCTTGTGTGAAAACCTAGCAATGACCTACGCTAGTGAATAAATAGAATTGATTTAGGAACTAGAGAAAAGAGATATGAATGGTTATATAAGTGAAATTAAAAGTTATATCTTGTCAAAATAATTGCCTAGAGAAATAAATTTGAAATAAAATGATAGGTTTAAGCGTAAAAATATGGAATATGTATAGCTCAATAATGCTCTTTTTAGAAGAAATTATGATAAAAAATTGTTGAGATGTGTAGAGAAAGATTCAATGGTCTCTTGGAGGAGTACCACAATGAAGGAGATCACTAATTTACCCAAATAATAACTCACAAGGTCCTAAGGGCAGATTATTACTATTGACTACTTCCAAATGGATGAAGAATTATAATGCAAGTCACCTCTATAGGGATTAGAGAAATAAATCCCCTATGAAAATAGAACCAATTTAGTTATAAAACCATTTCAATAGTGGGGATTGTATTTCATTTGAAAAATCATCCCAATACTAAGTACAAGATATGGCTAAGTGTTAATAGCTATTGGTTACTTTAGTATATGGTTGGAAGTTGTCCTAGTCAAAGTATCAAAGCAAGAAACCATAATCCAATTATTGGAGGATATTATAATCTGGTTTGGAGTACCATTGTTATCATCATAGACAATTCCACCCTCTTCATGAGGTAAAGTTGCTTTAAAATTATCTTCAAAGTCCTACACTTAAGGGAATGACTTAGTATAATCCATTAATAAGAACATGATCTAATTTTTAAAGAGATGATTGCTAATTCAAAGAGAGACTGACACATAAATCTTAAGAGAATAGTATGGAATGATAGGATCAAATATAAGTCTTCTATTGGAACTTTGGTAGGGTACCTAGGAATAGATATTTGGGGATATATTATTATATTGTAAAAGGGTTGGCATGGGCCACACATAACCCAAGGTTGATTGTTTTATAATATTATAATATATTATAATATTATATTATATTATTAGTAGGTCATGAGCATGATAACATGTCAAATTTGATTCATTATGGAGTAGAACCTACTAGATAGTCAAAGTTCAAAAGCCTAACACCTATAGGCTAGCCATTTTGAAAGGGGGGAAGCTAGCCATTTTAGTTAATGAGCAAGACTTGTACCTAAAGTAGTCATTGAAAAGAGGAAATAATTGTAAGATATGTACATATTGTTTTTATTCTTCATGTCTTCCCATTATGCTTGTTCCCTTTCTTGATACAAAATTGATACAACAAAGTTCTTCTAAACTAGGTGAAAATATTAGAAAAGATACCTAGTCTAGTTTCCTATTTCATCCCTTTTATGAAAGAAATCAGCTAGATAAATTGAATAGTTCTAAGTGATAAAATAAATTAGGGATTAATTCGTTTAAGTTTGGAATCCATTGATTCACTATCAAAATCAGTAACTCATTGATAAGTGGAGTGACATAATGTTGATATCACATAGCTTCCACCAAGGTTTCAAAACTTATTTAGTTTTTTTTGCATCCAATAATTTTTTATTGTCAAGGCAAATTACTTCATTGCTTCTTTGTAAGTCAATGTGACTTGTTAGAGCATGTGATGTCATTTTGATGTAGGCTTAAAGGCATGAAACTCAAAGAAGGAAATAAATGAAAACACTAATTTGTCATCATCAAAGAGTAAAATACAAGGGAAGAATGACATCATGCTTACATCATTTATAACTCTAGTGAATCATTGAGCAAGTGACCATCAATTTATTTATGATAAGTGCTTCTAAATTCATACATGAAAATATAGAATTATGACACCTATAAATTGAAGAGAGAAAAGTATGAGTCATTTCATTATATACTATGCATTAAAAGCTATGAAAATATCTCTCTATTCAAAGCTATAAAATTTGCCTCTAAGCCACCCTTAGGCCCCATAAAATTACCCTCCTGATTGGTCGAAGAAGCTTGTAGTAAGATATTGTTATCAAAGATAAGTGTTTCTTAATCAAAGGAGTTAATAAGAATCCTAAAACAACTATAAGAAAAATAATAATAGATCCACCTTAATTCACATCAAGGAAGAAGGCTTACAACATGATCTATGCCTCTATCGTTTCTTCATCACCTTGGTTGCCAACTAGTAGGCAAGGTTCTCCCTAATTTTTTTCATGGGATTTTTCCTTTATCACAAAAGACCTTGTTCATAGCATGACTATAGTTAAAAACCCTCCTGTTGGGATATGAATTGACATCAATAAGAACTCAAAACTATGACTATTATCTTCAACATTATGATTATGCGTGCACCTGCTAATCATAGTTTAAACCCCAACATTGGATGGATTAAATATTGCTTTAACCCAACCTCTAGAGTAGGCTGGTATACCTTATCAACTGATTGGGCTCATTTAAGCTCAGTTAAATATTTAAAATATAGGGATAGAAATGGGTTTAGGGTTAGAAAGGTAATGATTAAATAATGGTAAGATAAAGCTAATAGCATAGGCATCTATAGGAAAACTCTCACCAATCAATTTTTAGTGTCCCACACTTGTGATTAACAACACTCAAAACAAGTAATCTTCATCAATTAAAGAAACAAATACATGCTCCAAGAAATCATTTCAAACATCTCAGATAATAATAATCCAAATAGCAGAATTAGATCAGTAACTAGACTAACAAAAAATAACTCCAACTTCGATAATCACAGGGAAGGACATAAATGACAATATAAGACTTCAAACCAAAGCCATGTGGACAACCAGATAGCCACCGCCATAAATATATCCAGAAGGTTCACTTCTATAATTTTGATTGGCCAAGACAGTATGTGGTACCAAAGCATGTCATATACGGAAGAAAGCAATTACCAAAGAATTATTAAGAGTATCTGTCAATACAGAGCTTGTGGGAGTTTTTTTCAATACTCTGCTATGTGTGTCTGCAGCTTTTTGTTTCTCCATTGTCTTAAGGAAGGGATTTGTGTCTATTTCTTTTTTGTAATTATGATGCATGTGTGTTTTCTCGGGGTATACCCAAAATGTTGTATGGGAAGTTTCTTTTTGATAACAGGCTATGTGCTTTAACGAATGTAATGTCTTTGGCAACATGTATATTTTACATATATAGGATCCTTAGTAAGGATATGTTCATCAAAAAACCTGTACTGATTTTTGTAAAATTTTTTGGGTCAACTTTGTAAAACCCGGTATTAATGCTATAGTATATTATCTACCAAAAAAAAAAAACTCCTTCCAAGCATATGTTCAAACATGAAATATTTCAAGGTGCTCTAAGTTAGCAATTCAATATCAGTAGAATAAACTAACCATAGCAATAGTAGCATAAATGCATTCATAGTTCAAATATCCCAAAATATGTAGAAGACACCAGCCTGAGGCAAACATCCAAGTAATGTTCCTTCTATTGATTTGTAAAAGTATTTACATAGCAGGGCAAGCAAACACTCTAGATTCAACCTCAAAAATGAGGGTTCAACCTCTATTTATAGTTTTACATGTTTGAAAGATTAAAGAAAAATAGAACATTACAAGGAATGAAAATACCAGATCATCCAGGTGCTGAGGTGGGAACCTCTTATTTATTTTGTTTGAAATAATAAATCACATGATCTTGCGCTCCTCTACAACTTGGCCTCTACAAGTTTATGGAATTTCATGGCGTTTGACTCCAGACTGCATAAAAATGTCATCCAGACCATTCACTGGTCATGTAAACAATATCCATCCATATATTTACGACTATTTTCACTTATTGGTTCTTGATATATTCATTGCTTCACCTTCTGGTTCACTTGATCGATCAAGTCATATTATAGACTTCTTTATTTTATATGTTTTAGAGAGCATTAGAACAAATAGACCGTTTGATCTTCTCATGAATGATTGAGATCAATGCTTCACTCTATCATCATCTCCATGTCATAGAACCACATCGTAGCCTTCTCTTCTTAATATTTTTAGTGGTGTGGAACCATTTCGTAGCCCTCTCTTTGCAAATGTTGTTTGGACAAATTGACCACTTTGATCGTGGGATGGAGTGAAGGAATGTTTTATTGCAAAAAATATTCTAAGCCATGTAGGGTAGAACCATGTGCTAGCCCACTCTCTTCATATTTATATCATCTTCTTTTTATTTTGAACCACGATGTAGAAAAAAATCTTAACCATGTCATAGCCCATGCTCTAAAATATTCACACACAAATTTGATAAATACTGATCGTAGGGTAGAGCATTGTGTTGAACTACACAATGTAGAACCTTGCACTAACCTGCACAAGGTAGAACATTGCACTAGCCCGTGTCGTAGTTCATGAACTTTGATCCCTTTGACCGTAGGTTGGAGCATTGCACTAAGTCACATGATATAGAACACGCTATGAATTGCATAGGGTAGAGCAATGTTGTGAACCATGCTTTTGAGAGCAATTATGTCAAGTTTGACTGTGTTGATTGTGGGTTGGAACATCATTCTATGCCACATGGAATGGAGTATTGTTGTGAACCACCAAACCTTGACTATGTTGTGGCTCGTGATCTTAAATTTTTTAAGTACAAAATTGACTACTTTGACCGTGGGGTAGAGCATCATGCATTGTACCGCTACCATAGGGTGGAACAACCTTCTTCATGATAGAAAATTTTGCAAAATATTTTCTAAGGATGTGGCCTTTTTGGGCCTACATTCTAGCACCTCTTGGGGGGTTTTTCTCGCAAAGCTTGAGAACTCTGACTCTTATCCATTGGGCATCAGGAGTCAAAAATCGATGAAGAGAAATAATAGCAGAGATATCTGGATGAATGGAGGAAAATCCTTAAAAGAGAATATGTATGGATTGAGGAAAAGAGTGTATGCAATTGGATGGGAGAAGAGATGGAGCAAAAAGGGAGACTCCAATATTTGATGAGCTATGTTTCATAGAATGACTTCTATATGGCCATCACTCTCTAAAACATTTGTGAAGATACTTAGAGAGTAATGGTTCATATGGAAATCATGCAAGAAATAATAAAACTCTACAACTCCTTTCATGAGCATAGTATTGTTCTTGTTACATAAAACTATGTTCCTTTTATAACCTTAACTAGATCAGAATTTCCCTTGCAAAATATCTTCATGGCCTTTTCATGCTCCTTGTTATAGCTTCATGCTTTTATGACTATTCTCTAACAATGTTAGAGTCAAAACAACTTACAAAGAATATAAAATATATCCCTATCTGCTTGTCTATGATACAAAAATACTTTAGCTCACTTCACCACAAAACTACTCATTTTTGTACATTCCCTTGCTGATATTGCACTTTGAGTTGTTCATTATGTACCTCTTCAATATCTTCAATAACCTTCTTTGATTAATCTTCTTCCTCTTGGTGAGTTTCCTCTTCATTTATTTCTTGTTTTTCTTCTCCATTGTCATCTTCTTGGTCCTCTTCAGCATCTTCTTCTTCCTTTGAAGTTTCTTCTTTATCCTCAACTTTTAAATCTATTCCAAACAATTGGATCATATGTTTTAGGGTTTGTAAGGCTTGGCTCCAAGCTGACTCAATAGGATTGGTTGTATCTTTGATATGCTTATGTACATACTCCAATTAATATGTCTCTTCATGGAATATAAAATTACCTATGTTCATCAAGTCCTCCATTAAATATTTGAGCCTAGTTAATTCCTTGATCATTTGAGAGATCTGCTCTTGGTTGATCGGTTCTTCCCAAGCGTCCATTTTAGACTCATCCTAGATGATTGAGGCCACATTATTTTGGATGTCTTCTTATGTTAACAAAGTCTTATTCTCAACCCAAAGTCCTCCAAAACCATACTGCATCATCTCTTGATGGATATCTACAATTTCCTGTAGTTTGCCCTCAATTCTATATGATAGTAACCAACCCTTTTGGAGAAACTTATTCTTGTCAATCATGATTTTAGTGGCCAATCTGGAGGTGTTACATGCTTTATTTGGAATAGGTTTTACAGCTTCATTGAATCTATTCTTAGATATTTTGTATATCTACTCTACTGGTATCACCATAGGATGTAGCTCCTTAGTGAAGTTATCCAAATATTCCTTAGTCACTTACAATAAATGGTTGGCATCATCCATATAGTCAATTACAAGTTGGATTTCTAAGCATTTCTCAAGGATTTTAGACCATATTTGCTTCCTAATCTATTTGACCCCTTCTTTAGAAAAGCCTATGGCTCTAGACTTTTTGATCTAGAGTTTATGCTACAAATTGTGTATCTCCTTAGCCTGAGCTTCATTATTTTTCTTTAGCTCTTCAACCTAGTCTTTGAATTGCATGGCCTCTTGATATTTACTCCACCAGATCTTGACCTCATTTCTCACAACCTTCTCCACCTTCTTTTGATTGCTAATAGTTTTCTCCAACTTCTCAATCTTTTCCTCTAGTTTTCCACATTGCTCCTTGTAGATGTCATTCTTGACATAAAAAGTTTCAAGGTGAGCCTTGGATATAACTAATTCATCCTCCATTGACAATTGATTGATATCCTCTATATTCTCTTCCAGTTGATAATATTTTACAATCATGTCCTCTTCTATTTTGTTGACAAGATGGGTAATGGACCTAGCTATCCTTTGCCTAGTCACCGAATCAATGATCATGGTTTTTCTTCATCTAGTCATCTATTTTGAATGTTTGGATAAATTCTAAACCCAAAATCTTGGATTTTCTATAAAAATTCCTTTTATTTCTACAAGGAGGCTAATGTGGGATAATTTGTGGGAGTGGAAGTATCCATAAGTGAAGGGAAAAATTACTCGAGCACTAATGAAAGGGGAGTGGTTGTGAGGATAGTGGAGTCTGAGCTTATTGCAGAATTTATAGCTAGGAAGGACATGGTGGTGGATGTTAAAACCATGGAATGATATGGAAAATATGTAGGAGGTTTTCCCTTTGATATTACCATTGGTGATGACTTTGAGGGTGGATGCGAGTTAATGGGTGATGATGTCATTAGAATTTATGATGAATGTGGAGGATATGGATTGGTTTGATCCTCTATAATGACTGGTGAAGTGGGTGGTGAACTATGAGGGGGAGAGGGTGCCTTCTATTACAATTTTTTTTTAGAATGGGAGGGAGATCCTTTTGTAGAAGGAGGAGAGGAAGGGATATAAATCATACCTTCACCTACTGAAGTAGTCTATTGGAAAATATTATCTACACTTTGATGCTATGTTTGCTAAACTTGTTGCTTTACAACTAATATAGGGGTTTATTCAATAGTTTGCTTTTTGTCCATTTTATGCTTCTTGCAGACCTCCTTTTGAGCCTCCCCTACTGAATCCTTAGCCTTTCTATTTAAAATGATAGGAACTGTAGGTTTATCTTTCTTTGTATTCCCTTCATTTTGTGCTTCTTGTAATGCAACTTTAGAAATAGGAGATGACTCTACTGCAGCTGTAGTGGTAAATTTCATAGGAGTGAACACAAAACTGTCATCCTTTTTATTTCCCTCTGTATATTCTAGAGGAGGTTCTCCATGAAAGGATAGATGCTCTGGTATTTTATTTGCCTGAATATTTTCCATATTTTTGGATCCATCCTTATCCATACCGCCACAAGAATAATGCATCTTCTTCATAATGTGAGCACCTACAAAGTATTTATGTAATTGCTCTTGTGAAGGCTCAAATGTAGTTTGGGTTGCCTTGGTTGTTGATGGAGCATCTATTTTAGCTTCTTGCACTTCTTCTTGTGAATGTGGAGAAGGGAAATCTGATGATACTTGATTTTTTTCTATTTTACTTCTGCTTTCTTATAACTTTGCACCAAATTTCTACCATTTTTGGACTTTCAAGTTTTGATATTATTTTCATATAATTTTTAAAAATCAGTGTCTAATTGATAGTGAAATATACTATTTTATGTACTTGTTTCAATACTCATCTGCCATCGTTCCACAATTTTACATTATTCCATTTATGTTTATCCTCCAATTCTTTAATCTTGGATTCTTTCAATTGGTGGCATTTGTTGTTCCATGGGGGCAATTATTCCATTTTGTTGATATTCCATTCTAGTGGAGCATTTTCCTTGTTATTTATACCCTTTTCAAAATGAGGCCTCAAAGTTTTCTCAAATTTGAGGGCCCTTTCTCCATTTAGGGCAATATTCCTTTGTAAGAACTTGTCATCAGGGTCATATCTCCATCTTTGTGGAATGTATAGAAGACCAAGTCTCTCAAAATATTGAGTAATTTGTTCATGTTGACCCTTTTTGGTTATGGTTATACCATCTACATTATGAGAATAAATCACAATATTCTTCCTTCCTTTACCGATGTCGAAGTTGATGTTGATAAAGTTAGCTTGTCTCAAATATTCCAAAGCTAACAACCTATTGGTAAAAAATGAGGTAGCAAGAAAGGTTTAGCAGTGAAGTCATAGAGTTTGATGATAGTTTCCTCTATAAGGATATACCAATCTCCCTCTTTGGTGTTCTCTACTCACAATAATTCCTTAGTAATGGGTGGTAGCCTAGGGAATTGACCATACATAACCTTCAAAGCTGGCCCTAAAAAATCCATGTTGAAATAGTAATATGATTCAGTGTTCCTCAAATGACCGGTCCATTGATAGACTGGTATAGAATCTCCATTATCATTTTTCTCCACTGTTAGAATCCAAGGCATCATGTGTCTTACGATGCTATAAAAAATCCATATCTTATTTCAACAATGTTGAAAGGAGGGGTTCTCCGAATATATTTTCATACTAACTAGATGTTCATGCATTCTTTTAGAGAGATAGGCCGACCAATTAAAATAAATTGGCTTGATGTCCTCTTCTTCTATCAAATATTTATACATTTTCTCATTGGATATGCAATAAATAATGGCTATTTTCCAATCTCTTACAAACCAGTAAAAATATAGACCATCTAAGCAGGCTAACATCGTGAAAAGCTCCAGGTTAACAAACTATTTAGTAGCAATTAGGGTTTTTAGAAAAGTACTCCTAGACTTGATAGTTTTAAATTGGTTGTAAACACACTTCCTAAAAGGTTCACCATCATGAGCACGCCCCTGCAATGAGTAATAATTGGCTTGTGTTGATGGGTCAAAAGGTGTAGGACTTACAGGAGGGTCTACGCCTATGGAAAATAGATCTTGGTAGGATTTAGTAGTTATACTGAACAAGGTTTTTCCCTTAGCTATTTTTATTGCTTTTACCCTAGGATCATAAAACTTTACAATGGAAGCTATCAAATTAGGGTAGGGATGCATAGAATCACATATATAAAATGATAATAAGGAGTGGATAACACAACTACCTTGAACTATCATCGGTTCACCCCTTTAGAATTTATCATCAATGTTTCATTCGAGATTGTTTCTCATTATCCACATCATATTAGTGTTTGCCATTAATTTTTCTTTATCCACATAGTATTCTAGCTCAATAATCACCTTCTGGATAGCTTCTTGAGCTACTTTTGGTTCCATGTTCTAATAAAACTCATTAGGAATTAACTCTTCTTCATTTCTTAGTAGCCTCATCTTGCTATTTATTTAGTTCTCTCTGTTAATTCAACACTACTTGCAAAATGAATGGTAATTGAATTTTAAGTTTAAATATCCTATATGCACACCTTATACCATTAATGCGGTTGATAGAAAACTACCCATTGCATACTTTTCAATTCAAAAGATGAGCGGCTTGGTAGTGGAAAACATAACGCAATCTATTGATTGGTCATGGCATGGCACATGTTACAACTTACGGTCATATTTATATTATTATTTTGTTTAGCATGATGTGGAGTACATGTTGCAGCCCACGACCATCTTAGTCTTTTTCCTCGAACACGACATGGAATAAAACATGGGAGAGAGCACATTCCTAACTTTTACCATATTGAATATTTGTTAATGGTGTGCTATGAGCCGCTATACTACATTTTTTCTATATATAAAACTTAAAAAGAAACAAAAGTATAGTACAAATATATATACATATGTTACAAGGAAAGAATCTTAATCGAAGTAGAACTTTAGATGGAATCCATTAACCTAAATCGGCTGAATGTTTTCTTCTAGATATTGGAGCTAAAAGGAATTGTTTTCTTTAACCTCAACTATTTTGAAAGGACCATCCCAAAAAGAGTCAAACTTTTGGTGATTACCTAGTTTGGCTCTCTCTACATTCCACCTTAGAATAGAGTCACCCACTTTGAACTTTCTAAATTTGGATTTCTTATCAAACCATCCTTTAGTGTCAACTGAGTGCTTATGGAAATATTCATATGCTTGAATATTTTTTTCTTCCAATTATAGTATATTCATCAAACTAGTTTCAGTTGGATTCTAATCAGATTCATCCTCCCAGTTTTCCAACCTTAAATCTAGTATCTTTAAATGAATAGGCAGGATTGCTTCTTTACCTATACCAATGCATAAGGGGTGGTCTTGATATATTTCATGATATTAATCATGTCTGACCATAGAGCTTGCTCTAAAAGTAGATGCAAACTTATTTTGTTATCCTCTAGTGACATATTTAGAATTATAAGCAGATTCTTGTTAGTTTACTCAGCTAATCCATTTCCTTTAGGGTAGTAGTTAGAGGAGTTTTTTAAACTTATATCATATTTGCTCGTAAATTCAATATATTTAACTCCTATAAAATTTGGACCATTATCACTTACTATAGCTTCAAGAGTACCAAACATTGTGATCAAGATTTTCATGAATTCAATTACCACTTCCTAATCTAATTTCTTGGTGGGAATGTCTTCCACCCACCTGGTAAGATAGTCTATGGTAGTCAGGATATAATTATGTCCTGTTGAGGAGTTGGGGTTAATCACCCCTATGAATTCTAGTCCCCATTGTTGAAAAGAATCTTCTACCTGAATAGGTTTTAGGGGTAATGATGCATTTCTATTCCTTCCCACATACCTTTGGTATTCATCACATGTCCTTGTTATCTTGAAGGTGCCAACAAAAATTTAGGCCAATAATAGCATACCCTGATAATTTTCATAATTGTGACCCTTTCTGAAAATTATCCTCTAGATAACCCTTCATGGAATTCCTTAATGACCTTTTGCTTTTGATTATATTTAAAGCATCTTAGGAGGATCCCATACAATTTTTTTCTATATAATCCTTTTGGTAATATGAAATTGCTATGAACCTACAAGGATAAATATGAAGTAATGCAAGAAGAATCGTTGTTTGAATATTGAATCGTAGTTTATATTGGAGTAAACCCATAGTAAAATATATTAGACAATGTTCTGGATGATATATTTCCTCATCATTCTATGATTAATAAATACAATATGAAGAGTTACTAAGGAAAGGACATGCCTTTCCTATAATCTAACTTAAGTAAATTAGTGATTAACAATAAGGTTTAAGAGTGGTGTCCTAACATGCCACCCTCATTTGAAGAAGATTTGTACTCAAATCTAGAATTGTGGAAATTATAGTTGAATATCGTGGAGCATCTCCCACGTAGCATCTTCTAGAGGTATAATTTTCCATTGAATCAATACTTCTATGATGGTGTGATTACAGAGTTGGCGCATACGATGGTCTAAGATAGCTTCTAGTTCAATCATGAGAGCCCCATTATCAAAAAATTCTAGAAGTTGAGTTTGTGTAGTGACGTGAGTGCCTACTATGGCTTTAAGACAAGAAACATGGAATATCGGATGGATTTTGGAAGATTCTGGTAATTCAAGATTATATGCAAACGGTCCAATACGTTGGAGAATATTATAAGAACCGTAAAATTTTGGTGCTAATTTTTGAGACCCTTTTATTTTTAGGGAAGTTTGGCAATATGGTTGGAGATGAAGAAATACCATATCCACTTCTTGAAAAACCCTCTAAGTGTGATGTTGGTCCGTTTGTTGTTTCATGCGATGTTGAGCGATTTGTAGATTTTCTTTTAGAGTGTGAATGATATTATCTCGAGTAGTAAGCTCCAACTCGACGGTTGGCACGTTTGTACTCCCTAGAAGGTAAGAGGTTAGATATGGGGGTTATTGGCCATATAATGCTTTGAAGGGGGTCATATTGATGGTTATATGATATGTGGTACTATACCACCATTTAGTTAGCGATAAACATCGGAGATACACTTCTAATCATTTATTGATAACTTATGTCTGGCCATCAGTTTGAGGATGGTAAGCAGAGCTCATTTGAAACTGAGTACCTTGGAGTTTAAATAATTTCTTCAAAAAATTACTAGTGAATGTGGGATCACGATCACTAATTATACTAGAAGGCATGCCATGTAATTTAAAAATATTGTCAAGGAATATTTGGGTAATAGTACTAGTGGTATAGTGGTGAGCTATTGGAAAGAAATGAACGTATTTCGATAAAAAATCCACCACAACTAGGATAGTTGTTTTTCTTGTAGATTTTGGAAGGCCTTCAATAAAATCCATTGAAATATCCACCCATGTCTTTGTTGGAATGGGAAGATGTTGAAGGAGGCCTGGTGTTACCACTATTTTACCTTTATTTCTTTGGCATGTTTCACATTCGTTGACGAATCTCTTGATATCATTTTTCACCCCTCTCCAATAAAATGATTTTGTCACTCTTTTGTAGGTTTTGAGAAATCCTAAGTTTCCTACAGTAGGTGTAGCGTGTAACTCATGTAGGATTTTTGGACGATAAGTAGATGTGGGTGAGAGGACAAGACGTTCTTTGTAACAAAGTATGTTATTTTTCCAAGAGTAGTGAGGTTTGCTCCTAGAATCTTGTTGAAGTTGTTGAATGATGGTATGTATAGTAGGGTCCTCATACCATTCCTCCTTGATTTGTTCGATCCATGAAGGGATAGAGCAAGAAAGAGCATGTAATTGGGATATTTATTCAAATTTTTTGGAAAGTGGATTTGTAGCCATGTTATCTTTCCCTTTTTTTTATATAATTTCATAATAATAGCCTAATAATTTTGTTACCCACTTTTGTTGTTCGGGGGTGGTTATCCATTGTTCAAGAAGGTATTTAAGGCTATGGTGGTCGATGCGGATGATGAAATGTTTTCCAATAAGGTATGGTCTCCAATGTTGGATAGCGTGGACCATAGCTAACATTTATTTTTCATAAGTGGAACGCACTAAATTATTATTTTTAAATGCTTTACTAGTAAAGGCTAAAGGTTTCTCATTTTGCATGAGCACAACTTCCATTCCCAATATTGAAGCATCGCTTTCAATAACGAATGGTTGGGAAAAATCTGGCATGGCTAGGATAGGGGTGGTGCACATGACATTTTTCAACATCATGAAAGCTTCATTAGCTTTTGGAGACCATATGAAGGTATTATTTTTAAGTAGGGTTGTTAAGGGTGCTATTATTTTCCCATAATCCTTAACAAATTTGCAATAATAGCCTGTTAATCCTAAGAACCCATGCAACCCTTTTAGTGTTTTCAGAATCGGCCAATTTTCCACATCTTCAATTTTATGGGGATCGACATTAACGCATTCCTTGGAGATAATATGTACGAGGTATTCAATTTCTTGTTGGCCAAAGGAATATTTTTATCTCTTTGCGTATAATTGATTTTCTTCTAAAATCTTGAGTGTTTGCTCTATATGTGTTAAGTGCTCTTCCCATGTTTTGCTATAAATTAGAATATCGTCAAAGAAAACTAAAATAAATTTGCGAAGGAAGGGAGAAAATACCTTGTTCATAAGGCTTTGAAATGTGGATGGAGCATTGGTGAGGCCAAAGGGCATCACCATAAATTCATAATGTCCCTCGTGGGTGTGAAAAGCGGTTTTTGGTATATCACTTTCCTTAACTCGAATTTGGTGGTAACCGGATCGTAAATCAAGTTTAGAAAAATATGCGGCTCCATTAAGTTCATCGAGTAGTTCATCAATGACTAGAATAGGAAATTTATCTTTAATCGTTATTTTGTTGCTGTAAATCGAGTTTAGAAAAATATGCAACTCCATTAAGTTCATCAAGTAGTTCATCAATGACTAGAATAGGAAATTTATTTTAATCTCTATTTTGTTGAGGGCACAAAAATCCACACATAGGCATCATGATCCATTATTTTTTATTCCTAGTATATGACTGGCAAAGAGTAGGGACTTCTAATAGGTCGAATGACCCCTGATTTTAATAGGTCTTGTACCAATTTTCTATTTTCATTTTTTGTAAGTATGGGTATTGATAAGGTCTAATATCCGGAGGTTGGTGCCCTGGAAGTAATTGGATAGTATGATCATGGCTTCGTTTTGGAGTTAATCCCTCTGGTTATTTGAATATCTTATCATGTTTCTCTAGGATTTCTATTAATTTGGGTTCCTTTGGTTGCCCTTCGGTGGTGTTTTGTAAAGAAAATAGTTGGGCCACCATGCCTCTTCCTCATTTTCAAAGAATATTTTCCATTCTATGGGAACTTACAATTTTTTTAGGACCTATTTCTAACCCTGGAATTGTGTAAGTTTGGTTTTTTTGTATAAATTGCATCCATAATTATTCAAAGTCCCATTGAATTTTATCGAGCGTTCGTAGCCATTGTACTACCAAAACAATATCACATCCTCCTAATGGCAGTACATACATGTCTGCTTTTATGTTATAATCTCCAATTGTGAGTTTGATATTTCTACATTTACCTTTTCATGTAATTTTTCCACCATTGCCAATCATGACTTCAAATTTATTTTAGGGATATATAAAGCAGTTAGCTTGTTTGGCCAAACTGGGGTCTATAAAATTGTGAGTGCTCCTAGAGTCTAAGAGAAGAATAGGGTTTTGTTTTTTAAAATATCCTTTTAACTTCAAGGTTTGTGGAATTGAGTACCCCGCTAATGCGTTAAAGGATATTTCTATTTTATCTTCTTGGTTTTCTTCTGCAACCTCAATTATTACTTCTACTTCGACGTCATCCTCCTCTTTGGGGGTGCAATCAATTGTGTCTAGAATATATAACTTTTGTGAGATGCATTTGTGGTTGGGGGTAAAAATTTTTTTGCAATGGAAACATAGATCCTTTTCTCGTATTTTTTTAATCTCCTCTTGGCTAATTTGTTTAATTGGCATGACTTTATTCAATTTTTGGTTGGTGTAGGTATTTGGTGGTTTTCCTAAAAAAAATATTTATATTCACCTTTGGTTATTGTTCTCTTCTATCATCTATGCTAATGCCAGTGCATGCATCATGTCTACAGGGTTTTGTATTTGTACTTCCATTCGAATGTCTTCTTTTAGGCCACTGATGAAGCAATTTTGGAAGAATGATGCATCTAGCTCTGATGTAAGGTTCACCAATTTCTCAAATTATGCTTGGTATTATATTACAGTGGAAGTTTGGCAAAGTTTGGTGAGGGCTCCTATGAAATATTTAAATTTAGTGGGGCCGAATTGCAATATTAGGTTTTTTGTGAATTTGGTCCATGTTGGAGGGCCGTTCATTTTCTTATACCATTGATACTATTGGGTAGCAATTTGTTCTAAGTGAAATGTGGTGATACAGACTTTCTGAATCTCTGGAATTTGATATAGTTCAAAATATTGATCTGCCCTATATATCCAATTTTTGGGGTCACCTCCATCAAATTTTGGGAAGTCTAGTTTTATGGTACGAGGAAGGATTTATGTCTTTGGTCCCCCTATTACTATTTGTTTTTGTGGCATAGTGTTCTATTGTCCGCTCTGCATTAGCATAAGATTTTATTATACTAAGTCCATGCCACATGGAATGGGTGGTAGCATCTAATTTAGTGGATATATCTATATTCGAGTTGGTGATGTTTATGGTTAGGTATGCTATTTTGGTAGCAATATTATCCTCTAAATTATCCTTCCAAAACACCATTCCTTGCATCATGTCTTTCATTTCCTTTGAAAACCCTAAAAGTTCTTTCGTAATCTCCTTGGCTACTTCTTTTGAAACTTCTTTCACAATATCCTTTGCTAAGTCTTGATATCTCTATCCATCATCCATTTAGAGTGTAATTAAGATTTTATAAGAGATTTTATGAATTCAAGGTTTTGGAAATTTTGCTATTGGTGTCGAAAAAAGAAAAATTTAATTTGATTTTTTTTGTCAAAAATTTCTTGAAAAAATTACAAAAAGTTGATTCACCAACAAAATTTGTTGTTAATATTACAAAAATTAGTTTTCAACTTATTTGGCAATGCTCTGTGGTCAGGTTGGTGTTCACTGAGGTGAGGTTGAGGTGACACAAGGGACACTATAAAGGCAGAAGGTAGGACAACATAGGAGCATGACAAGGTGATGACCAGGGAAGAGGACCGAGGCTAGTAGTAGGAAACATGAGGCACATAGCAAGTAGTACAAGGAATTATAACCAAAGTAATAGTAGGAAATAGATAGCCCAAGGAACGAGGACCAAGGCAATAGTAGGTGACACGAGGTAGGTGGCAGACAACACTAGGAACGAGTATCAAGGTAGGCCGAGATAACACGAGAACAAAACAAGATGACAACACGACACAAGGGACAAAGTGAAGCAACAACACAAAGGGTGAGGCTACTAAGGATAGGGAGGCTTCGTGTGGGTGCATGACAATCAAAAGGTAGTCACAAGCATTATACACATTTTCCTCTTATAAACACCTTATATGTTTTAACACCGCTAATGTGGGATAATTCCCCTTGGTGCCTTTAAAAAAAATTATCCACTCAACTCCAGAGAAGGGATGCCAGATTTTAGCCACCGAAAATGTGCACCGAGAAATTAATTTCTAAGGTTTTATAAGGTTTTTAGTTTAATTTCTTCATCGGGTTTATTTTCTAGCCAAAAAAATAAGAGCTCGCGGTGCTCGAATGCTTTTTTTGAAGAGCCTATGATTTGTTGATTTTCTATGTTTGTCGAAGTAGTAAGAGGTGTTTGATACTGGAATATACAGTGATATGGTCGTAGAATCATTGAGAGCTTAGAATGGTGGAGGTTGCTCGCAAGGTGGGTGTGGTGATATGGTAGTGAAATCGTGGGACTATTATAACAGCAAAAGCAGTGGTTTATCATTAACGACTTATGGCAGTGGAGGACAATGAAAATAACTACTATGGTTGGTGTTTTTATGGTGGGGGGCAGAAAACTTAGTTTTCTTTTTGGCTCTGTACTAGTTGTTATGAACTTGCAAGGATAATTATGAAGGAATGCAAGAAGAATCGTTGTTGATTAATGAATCACAGTTTATATTGGAGTAAACCCACAATAAAATATATTAGATAATGTTCTTGATGATATATTTTCTCATCATCCTATGATTAATAAATACAATACAAAGAGTTACTAAGGAAAGGACATGCATTTACTATAATCTAACTTAAGTAAATTAATGATTAACAATAAGGTTTAGGAGGGGTTTCCTAATAAACATACTTCAAGGCTTGAAGCCTATGTTAGAAAATGAAAGACTTGATATTATTGAATGAAAAATACCTTACTTAAATAGCAAGTGCTTACAATATGATCCATTGGATCATAACTAACTAAGCTAATCTCAACCACACAAGTTATCCTAGTAACAACTTAGGATATAATTTATTATTCTAACACCCCCCTTAAGTGGTACTAGGATATACTAACACCCCCCTTAAGTGATACTAGGAGGTAGTGAAAAATAACAAAATAAAAAACAAGTGGCATATCCACAAGTATGAGTCCCAACAACAAGGCCTGATAAGGTACTCATGTACAATATATCCATAAGAAAAACCTGTTGGAGAGATGATGAAAAAATCACAAGGGAGAAAACCATATGCCAGAATAGAAGAAGAAGAAGGAGGAGGAGCAAGATGTGCAATAAGGATAGAGAGGAAGGAATATGTCCTCTTCAACCCCCCTTAGGACAACTTCCATCAAGAAGCCTACAAAGGATCCATCAGATGTCTCAAAAAAGTAGAGAATCATCACCAAAAAGAATAAAATCATACTCCCATACTAGTGCTTGTGATATAAATCAAGGCTATGAACCATGAAAAAATGTCACTAAAAAAACCCCTTGAAACAAAAGTGTATCACAAAAAAAAGAGTGTGAAGATAGTGTGGAAATAACCACAAGAATCGCAAGGGATGTCCAAATTGACTCCACAAGAACAAGTAGTGGTTTCCACATATATGAAAATAATGGGCTAATAACAAGGTCCAAAGTGGACAAACAACTTACTTTAAGGGAATATAAAAAATAAAGGTCATCATTGTAGCTCTCGAACATGTCCTTATGGTGATCTCATCCTACCAGAATGCATGGGTAACCAATCGTTGCAATCGCTAGGTGATATAGAGGAGATGACTAGATATGAGGATCACTTATAAAGCTATCAGAGTTTTGGGTTCAAATGAGAATGCACTCCATAATAAAGTACCTCAAAATGGAAAATGGACACCACCAATGTTTCCATCTCCGAAAAACCTTTTCGACGACTATAAACACCCCTATGATCGGGTGCAAATTTTACCTTCATTTGTAGAAAGAATAAGCTTCTTCGTTCCCTTACAAAAGAATATTCCAAAATATTTGGAATAAAGCTTGGTTTAAAAAAAATCCCTTGCAGCTTATGATTTTTTTCATTTAATAAAGTTATAAAAAAAACTTTATTAAATTCATAAATAGGAAAGTGGATATCACTTTATTTTAGACTTGCCCCTACATATGAAAAATAGAACTCGTGGACCCAAGAAACATATATGTAAAAAAAATAATGGGGTCCCATGGAGTGGCATTTAAGCCACGCTGGACCTTAAAACAAATTTTAAAAGAATTTGGTTTATGGTGTAGGGGACAAAGATTTTTTTTTTTTGAAAAATGTTTCCTCCTTTTAACAGTAAAAAAAAAATTCACGATCGTAACATACAGTAAACCGAGCATCAAACAAAACAATTATAATACTAGCAACAATAGGTTGTGGTGGTGAACTTAGAACTTTTACCATTTTATGCCCTCCAAGGAGACATAAATGGGAGCTTGTAGCTAGTATTGGTGAGAAAATATGCAGACCCATAAAAATGCTCGAAGTGTAGCAAAAAATCACCATACATATCCACATTTTACTGTGCAAGACATTATCCCTCTGCTCTATCTCATTCACCGATAATTAAAAAAACTATGCATTTCATCAAGAATCTCCATTGTGTCAATGTTATGTAGCACACAACCACCACTAATAGTCAAGCAGTCACCACTACATCCACAATAACTTCTGCATCAAATAATAAAATAAAAAAATACATCAGAGCATAGCCATAGTTTCACAAGAGCTGTACCGCTCTCCATTTCACACCAAAACCACCATTTCGATCATCACAAGCATCTTCTTGGCTGTCATTTAATCCTACTGCCATTGTTTCCTCAGGAAAGCACTTCCACTTTTGGAGCTCATGTCTGCCTTTTAAAATAGCATAATCTACAGTGAGTACCCCAATGTTTTATTGATGAAGGATATACAGGGTGACAATCAATATCAGTAAATAGGGACCACAAATACATATTTAGTGCCATTTATGTATCTAAAAACTGCCTTTCGGATCTCTCACAACCACCACTCTAAACTATGGCTCATCACAAGGTAACTAATTGTTTTGAACACTCAAAGTCACTAGTGACACAATTTGACAATGTATCTCATACTCTCATCAACAATATCGCCCACTCCACCACGCACTTGACGCTGCTCAACATGCTCTTGAAACTGCTCTACAAAAGTGACATGACGAGGAGTAAAGATATTGCAACACCAGCACAGTAAGAGATCTCGGGCATGCATGGTTTGGTGTCACATAGATTTTTAACAAATATCCATGGATTGTAACAGCAATAGGGATAATAGTTTTTGATTTGGGGCCACTTCATCATCGTATTGGAACTCTGTAAAGTTTGAAAACACTAATCTTCTTGCCAACTCCTTAGCATGATGTTCACGATCTCCTCACCATTATTGCTCGTCAGAATTTAAGGAGATATGATGCTATCTTAGCTAAAAAAATAGAAACATTTGGGCCAAACAAATTGATGATGCGATGCCATGCATAATAAATACCGCATAAAAATACTAGTGAAGGCATAATCTCAACTCCATGCCAATCATTTTTATATCGTGTTACTATGCTTGATGCCCATGGTAGTCATTTCTTCATCTCAAGAAAAGATGATTTGGAAACTTCATAAAAAAAACTATGGTTCCACCATCGCTTGGCCACCACTATTGGCCATCATCCTTGTTGCTATCATCAGGATTGGATTTCATAAAAAATACAAGGTAAGATCACTCTCACGTGGCAAGTGAGTGTCCTCCATAGGCATCCACTGCTTCACTAGCATCAACATGACACTTGTGGACCAATATACAAATGGTGTACAACAACAAAATAACTCCTCTACTTTCTTCACCTCTCAAGGAATAAACAACAAAAATTACATGCAATAAACAGATCATGAGGGCTTCAAAATCTCTTGCAATAATTGCAACTTGCAACCAAGATTAAAAAATGCCAGTGCCATTTGCTACCCACTATCAACCTTCCACACCTTTCAAGATGATATTTTTTGTCCATAACCAGATCATGCCATGTGCACAAATGCAGATATTGCTTTTGAAGATCGATCCATGCTCAAAGGAGACTAACATGAGAAAATACGATAAAAAATTCACTTCTTGGATCTTTCACTACAGAAAACTGGAAATTGGCTCTACCACGCTTTTGCCAATCGATGGAGAAAAAGCATCGAGAAACACCTCCAGTGACTAGATGACTCATAGATGGCTTAAAACATGAGATTACAAGAAATATTTGTAAATACAATGCCCCTTCACATTACATGTATGACCCAAGTAAGAACCCATAACAATCATGCTACTCACAGCAATCACACAAGTCTTCACAAATCCAACATATCATCAACAGTTTCCATCAATTGACATGAACCCGATGATGAAACATCATGAACCTCTACCACCATAATAACTTCTCCAAATTTGAGGAAAAAATACCCATAATGTCTCCCCAGCTCCAATAATCAGAAGTCTTCCAACACAAAAAATCTTGCAAATATTCTCTCAACAGTGGGGCCACCACAAAATGAGATATATATGCATATGAGCTACTCCATCCACAACTCGTACAATGAGAGATGACTTTTATTTAGCAGCAAAAATAGTGCATGATGCTCCAAAACAACTCCAAAAATGATCTGCCATATGTCTGCCCAACACTATGCAAACTATGCTCCTCCACATTAGGTAATGATCACTCCAATACCAAACAAGATGATATTCCTCGAATCTGCATCAGTTTGATAGAAAATAAAGAACTTGGGACAAGAAATTAACATATGAATTAGAAAAGACACAACCATCATGCAGTCGATGATGTGGTGGGGGCCTGTCTTCGAGTGTGCATACTGTCTCGAACGGTAAGGAGTGGATCGGTATAGCACCATTGAAGAATTAAACTCCATGATTTATGTCCATCTAAAAATTGGAGATGACATAACTACTTGCATCATTATTGCCCACAAATCCACTTATGACGCATGAAATTTGTTGAAAAAACTCCATGCTCCTTCTCTTCTCCAATGTCCATAGAGTTTCCAGTGCTCAATCATACAAATATACCGCCTTACTTGATCTCTTCTGGAAAATGATGAAAAATTTACTAGTGTAGCACTGTCCTTTTAGAAAAAAACAAATTAGGTAGCAACAACACTCCATTTCAAAAACATCATCGCCAGTATCTCCATATTTATACACATCGCTATAGCAGCATGTGGACATGTTTGGATCAACTACGCCATGATCGTATTCTGAGAAAAATAACAGAGGGAGAAGAAAAATCTGCTTCCACTCCTGCAACAAATGGAGTCTCCCACACATTAAAAAAAAAGAATTTGACATTTGCTTCTTGTTCGGTTCCAAGAAGCCATATAAGTAAACCAAAAATCTAGAGCAATTAATTATAATATTCTAAAGTAGTTGTCTTAAACACACTACCAAATATTTGCGCTATCAAACAACAATATCTACACTATAACATCCCTCTCACATTACAAAACAACTTCCACCATTAAGAGAGCATGTTCAAAAATTAAATATGCCATTGCAGCAAAAGTAAGGAAGATACCATAAATCAAAAAAATTAGCAAGAGCCAAATACTATTCAACCCGAAGGTGTAGTTTTTAAGAGTGCTGAAGGGTTGTCAAAAAAATGGCATATCCTAAAAAATTGTAGTGGCAATATATTGAACAAAGGAGCAGCAACTAAACCATAGCCACTGAATGAAATGATCTCCAAAAACAATTGGGGCTTGAATAGAGAACCAACAAAATTGCAACAAGAATCCTACCTAAAATAAAATAAAAATATTTTTTCTTCCATAAAAATGCAAAGATCCTTTCTGATAAACTAGATCGGTGAAAAACCAGCACGTTTAGAGCATACTCATGTTGGAAATTTGAGTTATTTTGTGTTGTCATTGATGTCACATGGATCACATTGAGTTTTTGTGGCAAAAGCACTTCATAAATAATCATTTATGATATTTTGGAGAGCAAGGATATATACAGGGTTTTGTGGCACAAGAGGCATATAATATTTAATTTTTAAATATTATATTAATAGTTTTTATTAAAATCAATGGTAAAGGTTTTTATTAAAACCAACGACAAGGATTTTTATTAAAACCGATAGAAAGGTTTTTTATTAAAACCAACGGAAAGAGTTTTCATTAAAACCATTGGAAAGGGTTTTTCATTAAAACCACTATGCTAAGACTTCTCCAAATTATGATGGATGAAATTTTTTTCCAATAAAACCTAGGCACAAAAAGTTTCATGGAGAAATTCAAAATAATGAAGGAGATATCACAATTCAAAGTTAAGAGGTGAATTATTAAATTTTTATTTAATAATTCTATGGTCTAAATTTGAATTACATTATCCATTGATGTGCAAAGGTTGGGGAGATTAATAAAGTTTTCCGGCGTCATTCGAAGGCATGGAGGTGCATATAAATAAAAGGTAAAACCTTTCATTAAAAAAGACTTGACATAGGGCATGAGAGAGAGTCGTCGAAGGGGAGAAACGAAGAAGAAAAAGAAATATTTTTTGGACGTGAGAGCGAGGTCAAAGCAAGAACGTGAGGAGGTGATGTCATGGAGGAGTCTATAGCGTAGTTGTCAGAGCACGAACTTTGCACAAGGTAGGTTCATTGTTCGAATCCCACCAAGGGTAAAGTATTTTGCTGAGAAAGGTAATTCAGGTTTTAATATTTGAGCGCAATTTAAAGTTGGGTTTTTGAGATTAAATCCCAACATGGGCCAACACCCACGTGGTAAGCGCTTCACACCGCTAAGTCAGAGGAATGGAGTTCGACTCTCACAAAGGTGTGAAGGCATATTAGTTTTGGCAATCAATTTTGGCAAAGACGATTTCAAAGGTTTCAAAGGTAGCGAATTTCATAAAAGGTATTTATCACTAAGCATATGGTAATATTTGATATTCCAAAGTTTTTGGTGCATTAAAATCATTTCTGCCATAACTAGGGAGTCATAAGGTATTTGTTGGAAATAAATGATTGTTGTATGTGCTTAGGGAGATATAAGGTGTGGAATTAAATATTTGTGATTGTTGTGTGTGCTTAGGGAGATATAAGGTGTTGAAATAAATATTTGTGATTGTTGTATGTGGAGTTATAAGGTGTGGAATTAAATATTTATGATTGATGTGTGTGATTAGGGAGATATAAGGTGTTGAAATAAATATTTGTGATTGTTGTATGTGGAGTTATAAGGTGTGGAAATAAATATTTGTGTTTGTTGTATATGGAGTTATAAGGTGTGAAATTAAATAAATAAAAACATAGGTACTTGATGTATGTGTTAATGAAATTAGGGAGTCATAAGGTTGAAAAGTGTTGAACTTGTTATATGTCCTAGTGCATGATTTAATTATGAAATTAAACTAGGAACTTGTGACCTAGTTAATTGCTACCTTGAGTTAGAAGACATGCATATGAGTCAGGGTTTGAAGTTGAAGACAAATTGATTGATTATGTACCTTGTCTATTAAGAGGAAGTGGATGGATTAGAAAATAAATTTTATGGATAAAATTGATGCTTGAGTTCCATGATTGTTTTAGTGGATTTCATTGAGAGTATTGCCATTATTGAGGAGATTTTTGCTATTGCTTTGAGGAGATTGTTGTTGGTTGCTTGTTAAGTCAATTGCCACTATTTGAGACCATTGAGGAGATCATTTACTAGTCACTTGTGGATACATTTGTATTTCATTTGAGGAGATCATTTTTGGCTATTTGAGAGCTCTTTGATTGAGGGAGTTGTGCTTGTTTCTTGAGAGCTTATTGACATTGCATGAGGAAGATATTATTGAGAAATTATTGCTATCACTTGTGGAGATTGTCCTTGGTTGGTTGAAGTACTCATTGTTATTTCTTTGAGAGGTTTTCATTAGAGAGCTCATTTGCCATACATTTGAGAGTACATTGTTGAGCATTGTTGTCATCCATTTGAGAGATAATTTTTCATACACTGTTGAGATCATTATGAAGCATTGTTGTCATCCATTTAAGAGATAACTTATCATATATTGTTGAGATAATTGTGGATCATTGTTGTCATCCCTTTGAGAGATCATTTTTCATCCATTTGAGATTACCTTGTTGAGAATTTTTGTCATCCATTTGAGATATCATTTGTCATACATTGTTGAGATCATTGTGGATCATTATTATCATCTATTGAAGAGTACATTGTCATTCATTTTTGAGCATATTGTTGAGTACTATCATCATTCATTTGTTATCCATTGTTGAGTTCATCATTGGGCCTTGCATTCATTGATTTGTGGTTGAGATTTGAGTGCTTCTTAGGAGTCATTGGTTGAGCCTTTGGAAAGGCTTTTGGGACAAAATTTTTGGATAGATTTGAGACATCTTTTGTGCATGATTGGTTGAGCCTTTGAGAAGGCTTTTGGAATATTATTTCGAGACATATTTGAGACAAATTTTGTGCATGATTGGTTGAGCCTTTGAGAAGGCTTTTGGGACAAAATTTTTGGACAAATTTGAGACAAATTTTGTGCATGATTGGTTGAGCCTTTGATAAGGCTTTTGGGACATATTTGTGGACAAATTTGGGATAACATTTGAGCAGGATTGTTTGAGCCTTTTGTGAAGGCTTTAAGAACAGATTTGGGACAATAGCTGAGCAAGATTTTTTGAGCCTTATGATAAGGCATTGAGGAATATTTGTGAGCAGTGAAATATATATGATAGAAACAAAAAACACATCAACACCAGTTGCCTAGCTAAGTAGGTCAGTGGATAGCCTAGCTAAGAATATCATTTGATAGCCTTACTGAGAAGATTAGTGGATAGCCTAGCTAAGAATATTAGTGGATAGCCTAGCTGAGCAGATCAGGATAGCCTTACTGAGTAGATTAGTGGATAGCCTAGCTGAGCAGATTAGTGGATAGCCTAGATGAGAAAATTAGGATAGCCTAACTGAGTAGATTAGTGGATAGCCTAGCTGAGTAGATTAGTGGAGATCTTAGATGAGAAGATCAGTGGATAGCCTAGATGAGTAGATTAGTGGATAGCCTAGCTGAGTAGATTAGTGGATAGCCTAGCTGAGTAGATCAATGGAGATCCTAGATGAGCAGATCAGTGAAGCCCACTTGAGTAGATCAGGATAGCCTAGCTTTGAGCAGATCAAAGTAATCATTTGTATTGTAATAAGGATCCCTATTTCTTTGTGAAATTTAAGGAGATTATCTTGTGGACTACCCCACATTGGGGGAACCACATTAAATCTTGTGTATCAATTATGTGTGGTTATTTATGCACTTGCTTACTATTTCTATCTATGTTATTAATGCACACTGCTATACTTGGTTATTGAAATTGAGGACACTAATTGATATTAGTTTGGAAATAAAGTAAAATGTGGGTGCTATACTATTCACCCCCCTCTCATTATAAGCTTGTGTTATTCAATTGGTATCATAGCGGGTTCCTTTGGAAAGGCTAACAACTTGAGGGCAGATTCTACAAGAAAATAGATGGCTTCATAGAATGTATCATCTACAAGTAAGGCTCCACTGTTTGATGATAACAATTATGCTTTTTGGAGCATGAGAATGAAGAACTATTTGATATGACAAGGATATGAGATATGGCAGATGGTTGCAAAAGAGTATAAAGTTGAAGGCGATCCTGAGATAGATAAGACTATTAGGAAATTGGTTGAGATCAATGCAAAGGCAATGAATTGTATTCTGAGTGGGCTACGTGAGATAAATTTTACAAAGGTCATGGTATGTAATTCAGCTAATGAAATATGGACCAAGTTGCGGAATACCTATGAAGGATATTCCAAGGTAAAGTTGGCAAAACTAAAAACTCATAGAAGAAGATTCGAGGAATTGAAAATGTAAGATTTTGAAGATATTGCAAAGTTTTTACTTTGAATTGATGAGATTGCTAATACCATGAGAGGCCTAGGATTTGAGATGAAAGAATCATATGTTACTCAAAAGGTTTTGATATCACTTACCATGAAGTATGATGTAAAGGTTTTAGCGATAGAAGAAACAATGAATATCGACAAGTTAACAATGGAAGAACTACAAGGAACTCTCACAACTTATGAGATGAGGATAGATAAGCATCAGGCTCCAAATAAAGAAATTGAATTCAAATATTTAGATAAAAATAAAGGGAAAGATCCAGATATAGATAGAGATTCAGATAATGATGAGGAAGCTAAATTCATTAAAATAAAAAAGGACTCAAGGAATTACAGGGATATGAAGAAATTCAAATGCTACAAGTGTGGTGATTATGGTCACTATACAAACAAGTGTCCACATGAAGAAAACAATTATGATGAAAAATAGGGTCATAGAAGAAAAGAAGGAGGAAAGCATAAGCATGACAAAGATGACAAGTACAAGCAAATCAAGCATGAGAAGAAGAAAAGCTTTCGTAAGTCAAAGAAAATTTTCTACATTGAAGAAGCAAATGATATCTCAGATCACAATGATAGAGACAAGTTAGATGATGGAAAGGAGGAACATCTATTCTTAGGAATAGAAGGTGAAAGAGAAAAATGTTTTGTGTGTGGTCAAAGAGATCACAGATCAGGATATTGCAATGGCTTCAGTGATAGTGAAGATGAAATGACACATCAAGGAAACAAGCATGGTCAAAGAATTCATGAGAGTTTGTTTGCTATATAAGATGATAATGATATTAGTGAAAGTAAATATGAAGAAGTCTCACTTTTGGTAATAGAAAAAGAAAAGGATGAGCCAAGAAAACAAAAATTAAAATTCAAAAGGCTAAAATAAGAAATCAGGAATCTTGAAAAAAAGATTCGAACATATGTCAAAATAATAGAACTACTTCAGAAAATCAGTGATCTAAGAGATGAGCTTCAAGATGCAAAAATGATAGAGGAAAGGATGAATGAAGAACTAAGGGTAATGACAACAAGACATGACACATTAGATGAAAAGGTTCAAAAAGGAGTGGAAACATATTTTAAGGTTGTATCTCATTTCCAAGAAAATTCACACTCAAAAGGAAAGGAATTTCTAAAATATGAAATCAAGGAAGCACCTAAGATTCATGTATAAAGTTCCAATGCTCCTATGGCTCCAATTATCCAGTTTGGATCTTGTTTTGAGATAGGTGAATCAAGTTCAAGAGGCAAAGAAATTCTTGAAGAAGAAAGCAAGGAAGAAGTTAAGGAAGAAGATTTGGATACCACAAAGAAGGATCAAGGATACAATACACAAGTTAAATATGATCACAAGGATAAATGTCAAGAAAGGTATGAGGAACCAAGGCATGAACAAAGGGATTTTCAAGGAAATTGTTTTTATTGTAATGGATTTGGACATAGGGCTATACATTGCAGGGTCTATGGATCAAAGAAGTTTGATTTTTCTAGAAGGAACTTCAAAGGAAGAAGGTATGATTTTCAGGGACATTGCTTCTTATGCAACATGATTGTTCATAGAGCTTCTCAGTGCAAAGGAAATGAGAAATATGGTTTTGATTATAGAGCCACACAATTCAGATGTTATGGTCAAAATTATTATGAAAATAGAACTTCACAATATAGGTTTTAGGAAAGGAATGGATATGGAAATTATTTCAAGAAAGATTTAGGATATGAGCACCATTCAAAGGTTACAATATCAAGTATTTTAATTGCAATAAATTTGGACATATTGCAATATGGTGTAGGACTCAATTCCAAATAGGTTCAAGGCAATAAGGTCAAGCAGTTTCAAGGCAAGAAGATCAAACAGGTTCAAGACAAGAAGATCAAGTAACTCATCAAGAAAATGTTATCAAAAATATGTGGAAGGAAGTTGACAAAGGAAAGGAACAATGTAATATGGAAGTAAATGTACTACCACCCAAAATTAATCACCTCAAGAGAGAAGGTGGTAAGGGGGCTAAGATTAAGAGTCATATATTTTAGCCCCATAGATTTCCCTTTTGCCATTGATGTCAAAGGGGGAGAGTTTTGAGTAAGGGGGAGAGCATTGAGTTAGGGGGAGAAACATCCAAAGAGAGCATTGAGATAGGGGAAATAGCCTCCAAGGAAAACATTCATATAGGGGGAGAAGCCTCCATAGAGAGTATTGAGTCAGGGGAAGCAACTTTGATTCTCAGAGATGTTTTTTTTAGTGATTGTGGTGATTTGCATTAGAGGTGTTGCCATCAATGACAAAGGGGGATATTATTGGCAATTTGAGTTATTTTGTGTTGTCATTGATGTCACATTGATCACATTGAGTTTTGGTGGAAAAAGCACTTCATAAATAATTATTTATGATATTTTTGAGAGCAAGGATATATACAAGGTTTTGTGGCACAAGAGGCATATAATATTTAATTTTTTAAATATTATATTAATGGTTTTTATTAAAACCAATGGTAAGGGTTTTTATTAAAACCAACGAAAATATTTTTTATTAAAACCAACAAAACGAGTTTTCATTAAAACCATTGTAAAGGGTTTTTCATTAAAACCACTATGCTAAGACTTCTTCAAATTATGATGGATGAAAAGGTTTTCCAATAAAACCTAGGTGCAAAAATTTTCATGGCAAAATTTAAAAGAATGAAGGAGATATCCCAATTCAAAGTTAAGAGGTGAATTATTAAATTTTTATTTAATAATTCTAAGGTCTAAATTTGAATTACATTATCCACCAATGTGCAAAGGTTGGGGAGATTAATAACATTCGTCGACGTCATTCGAAGGCATGGAGGTGCATATAAATAAAAGGTAAAAACCTTTGATTAAAAAAATGCTTGACATAGCGCATGAGAGAGAGTCGTCGAAGGGGAGCAGCGAAGAAGGAAAAGAAATATTTCTCAGATGTGAGAGTGAGGTCAAAGCAATAATGCGAGGAGGTGATGTCACGGAGGAGTCTATAGCATAGTTGGAAGTGCACAAACTTTGCACAAGGTAGGTACGTTGTTCAAATCCTGTCAAGGGCAAAGTATTTTGCTGAGAAAGGCAATTCGAGTTTCAAGATCTGAGTGCAAGTTAAAGTTGGGTGTTTGGGATTAAATCCCAACATGGGCCAGCACCCATGTGGTAAGTGCTTCACAGTGCTAAGCAAGAGGAATGGAGTTCAACTCTCACGAAGGTGTGAAGGCGCATTAGTTTTGGCAATCAATTTTTGCAAAGACGATTTTGAAGGTTTCAAAGGTAGTGAATTTCATAAAAGGTATTTATCACTAAGCGAATGGTAATATTTGATATTCCAAAGTTTTTGATGCATTAAAATCATTTCTGCCATAACTAGGGAGTCATAAGGTATTTTTTGGAAATAAATGATTGTTGTATGTGCTTAGGGAGATATAAGGTGTGGAATTAAATATTTGTGATTGCTATGTGTGCTTAGGGAGATATAACATGTTGAAATAAATATTTGTGATTGTTGTATGTGGAGTTATAAGGTGTGGAGTTAAATATTTATGATTGATGTGTGTGATTAGGGAGATATAAGGTGTTGAAATAAATATTTGTGATTATTGTATGTGGAGTTATAAGGTGTGGAAATAAATATTTGTGTTTGTTGTATATGGATTTATAAGGTGTGAAATTAAATAAATAAAAGCATAGGTGCTTGATGTATGTGTTAATGAAATTAGGGAGTCATAAGGTTGAAAAGTGTTGAAGTTGTTATATGTCCTAGTGCATGATTTAATTATGAAATTAAACTAGGAACTTGTGACCTAGTTAATTGCTACCTTGAGTTAGAAGACATGCATATGAGTCAGGGTTTGAAGTTGAAGACAAATTGCTTGATTATTTGCCTTGTCTATTGAGAGGAAGTGGATGGATTAGAAAATAAATTTTATGGATAAAATTTATGCTTGAGTTCCATGATTGCTTTAGTGGATTTCATTGAGAGTATTGCAATTATTGAGGAGGTTTTTTCTATTGCTTTGAGGAGATTGTTTTTGGTTGCTTGTTAAGTCAATTGCCACTACTTGAGACCATTGAGGAGATCATTTTCTAGTCACTTGTGGAGATCATTTTTGGCTATTTGAGAGCTCTTTGATTGAGGGAGTTGTGCTTGTTTCTTGAGAGCTTTTTGAAAGTGCATGAGGAAGATATTATTGAGAACTTATTGTTATCACTTGTGGAGATTGTATTTGGTTGGTTGAAGTTCTCATTGTTATTGCTTGGAGAGTTTTCATTAGAGAGCTCATTTGCCATCCATTTGAGAGTACATTGTTGAGCATTGTTGTCATCCATTTGAGAGATCATTTGTCATACACTATTGAGATCATTGTGGAGCATTGTTGTCATCCATTTAAGAGATCACTTGTCATACATTGTTAAGATCATTGTGGATCATTGTTGTCATCCATTTGAGAGATCATTTGTCATCCATTTGAGATTACCTTGTTAAGCATTGTTGTCATCCATTTGAGAGATAATTTGTCATACATTTTTGAGATTATTGTGGATCATTGTTGTCATATATTGAAGAGTACATTGCCATTCATTGTTGAGCACATTGTTGAGTACTATCATTATTCATTTGTTATCTATTGTTATGTTCACCATTGAGCCTTGCCTTCATTGATTTGTGGTTGAGATTTGAGTGCTACTTGAGAGTCATTGGTTGAGCCTTTGGGAAGGCTTTTGGGACAAAATTTTTGGATAGATTTGAGACAACTTTTGTGCATGATTGGTTGAGCCTTTGAGAAGGCTTTTGGGATAGAATTTTTGGACATATTTGAGACAAATTTTGTGCATGATTGGTTGAGCCTTTGAGAAGGCTTTTGGGGAAATTTTTTTGAACAGATTTGAGACAACTTTTGTGCATGATTGGTTGAGCCTTTGATAAGGCTTTTGGGACATATTTGTGGACAGATTTGGGATAGAATTTGAGCAGTATTTTTTGAGCCTTTTGTGAAGGTTTTGAGAATATATTTGGGACAAAATTTGAGCAATATTATTTGAGCCTTGTGAGAAGGCATTGAGGAAGATTTATGAGCAGTGAAAGAGACAGGATATAAACAAAAAATATATCAACACCAGTTGCCTAGCTGATTAGATTAGTGGATAGCCTAGATGAGTGGCTTAGTGGATAGCCTAGCTGAGCAGATCAATGGATAGCCTATCTAATCAGATTAGTGGATAGCCTAGATGAGTGGCTTAGTGGATAGCCTAGCTGAGCAGATCAATGGATAGCCTATCTGATCAGATTAGTGGATAGCCTAGCTGAGCATATCAAATTAGCCTAGCTGGGCAGATTAGTGGATAGTATAACTGAGCATATCAGTGGATAGCCTAGCTGAGTAGATTAGTGAAGAGTCTAGATAAGAATATCAATGGATAGCCTAGCTAAGCAGATTAATGGATAGCCTAGCTAAGCATATTAGTGGATATCCTAGCTAAGGAGATCAATGGAGCCCACCTAAGTAGATCAAGATAGCCTAGATTTGAACAGAACAAAGTAATCATTTGTATTGGGATAAGGATACCTATTTATTTGTGAAATATTATAATGATATTATCTTGTGGACTACCCCACATTGGGGAAACCATGTTAAATATTGTGTCTCAATTTTGTGTGGTGATTTGTGCACTTGCTTACTATTTCTATCTATGTTATTAATGCACACTGCTATATTTAGTTATTACAATTGAGGACACTAATTGATATTGGTTTGGAAAGAAAGTAAAAAGTGGGCGCTATACTGTTCACCCCCCTCTTAGTATAAGCTTATGTTCTTCAACTCAGATTTTGCATCAAAAGGAAAAAAAATTAAGGAAAAAAAAGAGGGGGAGATTTCCATGACCCATGAGGAAAATCTCCTCAGGATTAGAGGGCAGAGAAAGCCTACTATAATACCATGTTAGATAATAAAAACTTGATATTATTGAATGAAAAATACCTTGCTTAAATAGCAAGTGCTTACAATTTGATCCATTAGATCATAACTAACTGAGCTAATCTCAGCCACACAAGTTATCCTAGTAACAACTTAGGATATAATTTATTATTCTAACAACCTATATATCCTCCTTTGTGATGAGTTAAAACCTTGAGGTTAGATTATCATTTAAAAATAGCTTATCATTTGATCAATCCAATCTAAAATTTTTAATGAAAACTCTTCACCCTGATCTACTAGTGGTAGTTGACAAGCTGACATCTATTCTATAACTATATGTTCTGTTAACCCTTGGCATAGCGCTTTGCCTCTGACTAGTTTGGTAGGATGGATCTCTACACCATACTCCTAGATTTTAGTAATCCAATCAGCTCTTTTGCCTCCCAATTCTCCTTGTAAAATAAAGCTTCTTACATCTAGGTGAACCACATAAACAAGGGTTTTGCTTTAAGCCAAGTATTGTCTAAATTTCTTCAATGACTTCAACACTGTAAACACTTATCTCTCAATAAATTTGTATTTGATCTGATACTCATGAAGGTTTTGACTCCAAAAAAATATGGTATGTTCTTCTCCATTATCATTCTTCTGAGGAAGCATAGTTGCATAACTCTCTTCAGCTCCATAAGCATACAAATTGAAATTCTTATTGAAATCAGTGTTCACCAGGACTGGGACATTGACAATAACCTATTTAATGGTTTGGAAAGACTGTTTTATTGCTTTTGTCCACTTGAAATCTGTATTCTTCTTTAGCAACTCTGAGATAGACTTTACTATTTGAGCAAATTCTAAGATGAACTTCCTCACAAAGTTGATCTGCCTAAAGAAATATTGCAAGGCCTTCTTGTTCATGTGCAAGGGGAGGGATAGAATTGACTTTACCGTATCTGGGTCTATAGATACTCCTTCCTTAGAAACCTCATGCCCTAATCGCTGTCCTTTATGGATTGTAAAAAATGACTTTTTTGGGTTGAGAGAGATACCAAATTCTTTGCATTTCTCAAATACTTGTTCCAGGTGTTCTAGATAAGCTTGTTTCTTATGAGAGAACTGATGAGGCCTAAAAATACCTCATTTTTGCACTATGGTTAACATATAATAACTGCCATATTATTCAATATACAAATTTAAATTACCAAATAGTTGATTAGAATATATTAATTGTTAATTGTTTGCATGATTTTATATTAGAAATATTATACCCTTGTTTTGAATATTTTAAGCATTTTACTTGTAAAAGGTCAAAAATGAGTATCATGTCAATTATGATGTCATATATTCCTCTCATTGAGAACTACAAATTTAATTTTTGAAGCAAGTCAATCCGAGCTATAGATAAAAAGTTATGAAGGTTACTCAATGTTCATGCCTTAGTTTTTTCTAGAGCTGTTAACAGGTGCAAATCTGCATTAAGGGGAACATTGGTGGATCTACTAGGAATTATCCAAAGTGATTTAAGGAACCAAATTCATACCAATGGTACTTAATAGTAGAGAGAACACATGAACCAAATTTGAAGGCATATGGACAAGTAATATGGAAGTTATGGGGTCTGCAAAATGATATTTTCACACTTTTTGATAGCTAGAAATTTTGGTAAAAATCTATGTTAGAGGCCAACTTGACAACAATGTTGGGAGTGATTCCTGAGGAGTTAAGAGATGAAAATTAAAACATATGTAATTCATATAGCAAGAACACATGGGTAAAATTTGGTATACATTGGAGTTACGAGGAAAAATTTATGAGCACTCCAAAAGGGCAGTTGGGCATGTTTTGACAGCTAGAAAAAATAGGTGACAGTCCATACAAATTCCAATCACTATCACTATAAAGGAAGGCATGGTATTTGTCAACTAAAGATGATGGAAACGCTTAGAAATAATTGAGGGAGGCTAGGAGTGACTCTTTATCCACATGAAAACACTTCCACATGATCCAAATGGGAGCAACAAGTCAAAAAGGCTAAAATGCAAGAAATTTGGAAAATGTAGGACATAGTCATACAAATTCCAGCTAGTTGTCAATAAATGGCATGGCTTGGAATTTGTCAGTATTGGTGTGCAAAAATAATTGGGATCATCTCCTGAGGAATAGGAAAGAATTCCTATCCAGTAAAAACTGCTTTATTAACCATTTTAATTACATCTGAGTGTAAAGTATATTGCACAGCCATATATTTCGAAGCAGCTTCGGAATGAGCAGACAAGTAACCAATTTTAGTTAAAAAGGTAAAAATAACACCCATAAAGGTGGAAAATGGCAATATGGGAATGGATCCAGGTGTATAAGGTGTTTTATCACCCCTTCCAATGCATTTCCACCAATGGAGGACACACAACAAAGGAAAATGAAGATGTTGCAGCATAACAGTTTGTTGCATTTCAGGAAGACTTCTTTAGAAAAGTTGCTAAAATCCTTGAAAAGTAGCAACAAAATTAATTGGCATATGTAATAGAATTATATAAATAATGAGCTCTCATGTTGGTTGATCCAAGTAGAGAATAAGGATATGACTTGTGGTAAAAAAAAATAGATCTATGGTAAATTGCAGTTTTTAGCAGGTTTTCCTGCAAATATTGTAATGTTGCTTGAGACTAAATAAAGTGCAGGATTTCTCATTAATTTTTTGTCCCATTAAATTTCTAAGTGTTTAAGTAGTTAAGAGAGTTTTTCTACCTTCTTCTAGATCAGGGGAGCAAGTGCCACTTCTAGGTTTAGAAGAAGGCTTATTGGTGACAGGTTTTTCTGTAACTTTTGCTGCAACAGATTAGCAGAGACTTGTCATATTTCATTTTCTATTCATTAGCTAATAGTGCATAGAGATTTGTGATTTGGACCTAGGTTAATGAGAGTGAGTGTTAATTGATTCATCAATTTGCAACATTGTTGAATTTCCCCTGTTTCCAATAGATTATTTCCCGCTTTAATCCATTCTTTTGATCAGTTTTTAGCCTATGTGTTTCATTTTCTGCTATTTCATCTTCTTGTTATTATTTTTATTTTGCAAGAGTAAAATAGGTGAGATTTAGGCAAATTTAATTAGATTTCAATTTCCTGTAACTACCTTTTCTTGTCATTTATATTCTGCAATAGTCAATAGGTTTCATTCTACAAAAGTAATCAAGTTTTATTTTTTTTGTAATCTTTCTATTCCTGTAATTTTTATTCTACAAGATTAATTAGAATTCAATTTTATTTTATAGGATTAAAGTGAAACCAAAACCCCCAAGGTTAACTTGTCCCACCAATAAAGCCTATTTTTTGAATGAACTGATTTTCAAGCTGCCTATATCTCCTTTCGTATATAGCCTTGGACACTACCCTGGATTGACAATTATAATGATTAAATGGTGTGATTGATGAAAATCATCAAGAACATAGTCATATCATCTAAATATATGAGAATGACCTTATTTATTAGCTTTCCAAAAGCATAATCTATAGATCTTTAGAATGTGGCCCCTGCATTAGACAAGCCTATAGGCATATTTTGGTAAGATAAAGTTCCCCATTTAGTGGTAAATGCTATCTTGAATTGATCTTCATATTTTACCCAGATCTGGTTATATATGAAGAAACCATTTAATAATAAGAACCTGTCTTCTCCTACAACAATATGTAAAATTTGGTCAATCTGAGGGAGAGGGTAGTGGTCCTTTAATGATGCTTGGTTGAGATTCCTAAAATCTACACATAGATGAATGTCTCCATTCTTCTTTCTGACAATAACCAAATTAGCTACCCATATGGAATGCTTGATTGGGTATATAATATTAGCCTTCAGTAATTTAAGCAACTCCTCTCTCATTATGGATTCAATCTTAGGATTTATAGGTCTCTACTTTTGTCTAAAAGGCTTTGCATCAGATTTTAGCTCAATAGTAGGTTGGATTAATTTTTTTAATATACCTTTAGATATTCATATGACTAGGCCATAATGTATTGGTATTTAAATCATAGGGATTTGATATCCTCTACCTCCTTTAGAGAACAACAAATACCAAATTTGAGCTTCTTTTCTTTCTCAATCTCGATCTCTTTATAGATTTGTTTATTGATTTCCATGGATCTAGCTTTTCTCCCATATTCATTATCAAAGATACTTTCTAGGGTGACCAAACCTCTAGGTATATAATTGTTCTTTAACTTTATAACATCCTGCTACTCTATTTCATGAGGAAGTTCATTTTTTAGACTTGATAGACAAGCTTCCCTTACTAGGAAATTGACAATTTGATCATCACTTTCAAAACCTACTAGAATATCTATTTGTCTGGTATTGCAGGCCTAAAAACTAGTTTTACCCTTCTGTATCTAGATGATCCCATATCTAAAGAAGGATTAAAATTGGAACATTTAACTACCAAGGAGTCAGGCAACACATTCTATTTTCTCGGGGATAATATGAATGTTCAAGGAATCAAAATATTTCATCAAATACCATACCCTATTTTTGTATGATCTGAATTAATGGTGCTTATTATTGTATCTCTCTTAACTTATTAACTATCAACTCAGATTCACCATATATGTTAAGAATTTTGATCCCCAAGCTTTTTGCTTGTATAAATCCTTAACATAAAGATTCATATTCTATGACATTTTTAGTACAAGACCATGTCAATCTATGTGCAAAAACTTTTGCACCCTCTAAGGGAGACTACAAAACCATACCAGCACCAACTCCATTTTTGCATCTTGCACCATAAAAATGCATAGTCCAAATCTTTGTCTCTCTTAGGTACTGGTTCGATATAGCAATGATCTTTTTCTCAGCTTTTGAAGAAATGTTGTATGTACCCATTCCTATCCCAAACTGGCTATAATATTCTCTAAATGACAATTCATCCTCTACCTCTAATTCTTCAAAACTTTCTACTAGTTCAAACTCATCTAGGGTTGTGAGATTGCGCATATCTTATTCAATATTATTAATATGATAGGACATAGGATTTTTAGGTGTTATCCTTATCCTCTTTCCTTTAAAATAAATTATCATGATAGATTAATACAAGTACATATAACCTCCTAGCTTGGCAGTAAACTCTTTGGAAAGGCATAGGCTAAAATAAGACTCTAAATCTACCACCACAATTTCTTGCACAATGGTCATATCTAGGGCTCTGTGTAGTCTCATTAGTACATATTTTATTACCTGAACTATATTAACTGGTGTCCTATCCAACTACAAAATTCTTGGACAAGATCTGTTATATTCCATACCCATATCTTCATAGATTGCTTTGGGCATGACCATGGTAGAGGCCCCTAAATCTATAATACAATTGTGAACTATCGAACCCTCCATTTTCAAGGATATTTTAAAAGGGGGGGTTTGTTCTTTAGAGTAGAAAGAGATATTTTATCTTTACCAGAAGGTATGCTAAGGATGGTAGTAGCTTGCTTTTCTTGGAAATTTTATTCAAAGAATATTTGATAAGATCTATCTGGACAGAGATGAAGAGAGTGTCATAGATATTTGCCTTGGAGGGGATTATTTTCATCTCTTCCATAATGTTATACTCTAATTTTTCTAAAGGGGGTATCTCATACTTCTCTTTTGACTCACCATATTTCCTCTTATACTATTGTGTAGCTTCAATCCTTTATATTTTTGTGATGAAATGAAATTTTAGCCTTTCTTGTGCTTCATTTTTTGATCTCATCCTTTCTTTGTCACTCTATTTCTCATATCTCTTAGGAAAATTAACTTCTCTGTCCTAGATATTAGGAATTGAGTCCCTCTTTTTAGCTACTTGAAGAATAGGAAATTAATCATTACTTTGTAGGGAAGGTCTGTCTTATTTTGAGAGGGGACCTAAAACTGATCCATCTTCTAGGGATCAACCTGCAATGTCTTTTTACTTGATCTTGTCATGATAGAGATAGGTTCTTCTTCATAAATATCTTGCCCAACCATGTTCTAATCTGGTTGCCATAACATGTTAACTCTACATTTATAATTTCTCTCTACCTTTTCCATGGTTTTTTGCACATGTCACTAGTACATAATGCATGACTCTAAATCATGAGGATCATTACACATAAGGCACCATACATTCACAAGACTAGTTTCAGGAGAATATTTTGATCTTCTTGATTTTCATTAACTTTGATCCCTGCACTATTGTTGGTACCAAGATTTTTATCTCTATTGACATATAAAAATCTCCTTTGTTTATACCTCTCTATCTCTCTTTTTTCCATCGCATTCATATTGTTATTGAGTGTTTTAAAAGTACTCTAAATATCAAGCAACACGATGGATTTCTAAGGTTTTTGATATGGAAGTGATGGAAAGGAAACTGAAGTAAATGGTACTTTAGGAGGAGGAATTGGAGCCATATGAGGAAGTGGGGATGAAAAATGAGGGGGGTCCATGTAAGAGTATGTAATTGTATGAATTTGGGTATGAGAAATATCTAAAAAGTAGGGCATCACATGTTTTGGGGGTAACCTTCCAACATTAATGAGGATATTCTTAGCCTACATAGTTGTATTTAAATTGGGGGAAGGTGTATACTCCTAACTATTGGTTTTGTAATCCAAGTTCTAAAACAAGGGCTCTAATATAGTACATAAAATCAAGGGGGGTAGTTGGCCTATCTTCAGGTGGAATCCTTTTCTAGGTTCTACTGAATCTTAGGTTAAAATTTGAAATTGACTCTTATGAGTGCTTTTGCATGGATGTGAACTGGTTTAGGAGAGAATCAACAAACTCATTAAATTTCTATACAAAGGTCTTAGCTAATGCAACCCAAGAAGTAATACTATTATCCTCTAAAGTCCTTAATCAATGTAGGATTTTTCCTCTAAAAGATAGGGCTAATATTTTGACAATCACTTCATTTTTAATATTATGGATAACAACTAGATTTAGGATATCTTGGCAATGCTCATAAATAGTTTTGCCGATCCATCATAAGTAGGTATATATTTGGATACAACTTGAGGGATATCATGCATTTGGGTAAGTCTCAGGGGACCAGTTGTATCCCAATTAGGGTATTTCTATAGAGGTTGATTTGGATTCACATTTTGCTATCCAACCATATTTACTAGCACTATTCTTGATGGAGGTGGTCTTGGAGGTATTTCAGGGGCTAACTCAGTTGGAACCTCTCTTGATTGAAAATTTGAGGATAAATTTCTTATGATATTGTATCCTCTTAAATGGAGCTCATAAAAGATAATAGGATATTGACTGTTCTTGATAGATGACCTAGTATTCATGAAAAAGTATGAGCTATTGGAATGGATTTTCTAGTGTCTTGCATTCAAGAAGTAACCAAGTGAATTTATTTTCACCACTTAATAATGTCAAGACAATCCACTAAATCTTGATTCCTTCAATAAAGGTAAAAATATATTTTTTGGATTATCGAGTGTTCTTGTAAATAGGGTCCCACCAGGCATGCCAAAATTTTTGGGATCTGAATTGACATCAAGGAGAACTCAAAATTGTGACTATTATACTAAACTTTTTTATTAGGCATTCACCTGCTAATCATAGTATAAAATCCAACATTGAATGAATTAAAGATTGCTTTAACCCAACCTACAGAGTAGGTTGGTATACCTTATCGACTTATTGGGTGTTGACTCATTTAAGATCGATTAAATATTTAAAATATAGGGATAGAAATGGTTTAGGGTTAGAAATGTAATGATTAAAAAAATTTCATATAAAGCTAATGGCATAGGAATCTAAAAGAAAACTCTCACCAATCAATTTCCAGTATCCCACACTTGTGATTAACAACACTCAAAATAAGCAATCTTCATAAATTAAAGAAATAGAGATATGCTCTAAGAAATCATTTCAAACATCTAAGATACTAAAAATATAAATAGCAGAATTAGATCAGTACCTAGACTAAAAAAAAATAACTCCTTCCAAGCATATGTTCAACCATGAAATATTTCAAGGTGCTCTAAGTCAACAATTCAATATTAGTAGAATAAACTAACCATAGCAGTAGTAGCAAAAATGCATTCACAGTTCAAATCTTCTAAAAAATACAGAAGACACTAGCCTAAGGTAAACATCCAAGTAATTTTCCTTCTATTGATTTGCAAAAGTATTTACATAGTAGTGCAAGAAAAAACTCTAGAGCTGACCTCAAAAAATGAGGGTTTGACCTTTATTTATAGTTTTACATGTTTGAAAGATTAAATAAAAATGGAACATTAAAAGGAATGAAAATACCAGATCAACCAGGTTCTAAGGTGGAAGCCTCTTATTTATTTTGGATGAAAGAAGAAATTGTGTGATATTGTACTTCTCTACAACTTGATCTCTGCAACTTGATGTACTTTCATGGCGTTTGGCTCTATACTATGTAATATTATCATCCATACCATTCACTATTCTTGTAGATAATATCTAGCCCTAGATATACAACTATATTTTTGGTTCTTTATTTATTTGCTACTTCACCTTCCAGTTCACTTCGATTGACCAAGTCATATTACAAACTTCTTGCTTTTATATGTTTTGGAGAGCATTAGAACAAACATACCATTTTATATTATTATGGATGGTTGAGATTAATGCTTCACTCTATCGTCAACTCCATGACATAGAACCATGTCATAGCATTCCCTTCTTAATGTTTTTAGCAACATGGAACCATGTTGTAGCCCGCTCTTTGCAAATGCTATTTGGAAAATTTGACCATTTTGACCATGGGCTGGAGTGAAGGAATGCTTTATTATAAAAAATATTCTAAGAAATGTGGGGTAGAACCATGTGCTAGCTCATTCTCTTCATCTTTGAATCATATTCCTTTTGTTTTGAATCATGGCATAGAACAAAATCTTAGCCATGTGATAGCCCGTGTTCTAAAATCTTTGCGTGCAAGTTTAATCGATGCTGGCCATGGGATAAAGCATTGCATTGAAATACATGATGTAGAACCTTGCACTGACCCACATGGGGTAGAACCTTGCTCTGGCCCATGCCTTGGAAAGTTCCTTCATTAAATTTGACCCTTTTAACCATAGGTTGAAGTATTGCACTGAGTCGTGTGATATAGAACACACTATGATTTACATGAGGTAGAGTGATGTTGTGAACTACAATTCCAAGAGTAGTTATGTCAAATTTTACTATGTTGACCATGGGTTGGAACATCATTCTATGCCACATGGGATGGATCATTACTACAAACTATTGTACCTTGACTATGTTGTGGCCCATGATCTTAAAATTGTTAAGTACAATGTTGACTGCTTTGATCATGGGGTAGAGCATCATGTGTAGCACCGCTACCGTGGGGTGGAACAACCTTCTTCATGACTTAGAAAATTTTGCAAAAATTTTTCTAAGTATGTGGCCATTTTGGGCCTACAACTCCTAGGGATAAGTTTTCAAAATAGGCATTTGGTAATAAACATCCACACCCTACCATAACCTAGTATCACCCTTCCCAATTTTTTAGTAGTCTTCATGTTGAAGCAATGAATTAATTCTCTAATTTGTTGATTTAACACATTTTTTCACCAAGCCCATTTCCTCTACTTCACTATCATAACCCCTTATTCATCATATTTACATCCCATTTCTAAGAACCCATTATTTTTCTAACACTACACCCTCAAGTGGCTATCTTCCAGAGATATGGTGATTTGCTGACATAAAGTAGTGATTTATAAAAAATTGAGAATCATCAACCTATATAAACTTGGCCAAACTTACTATAAAACTAGAGTATGGACCGTATGCAAGCCTAAACAGTATTGTAGCTCACCTTACTATCTCTGTATTTATAGGGTACTTGATAGATTTAACATTCTCCTCTAAAAAGTGGGTGATACTTCCAAAAATTCTCATTGCAAACCTTTTTTCCCCTCTAAAAATTCTCATGTTCCTATCTAACCAAACTTCCCATAAAAAATAAAATGGAATCAGGTTATAAATTACATTAATACGAGGACTAAAAAATGGGTTCTCCCATTTTTGTAACCACATAACCATATTAGAATATGTCATCCAAGAGATGCCCATCCTATTGATGAGAAGCTGAAAAATATTTATAGCATAAGGATATTCCAAGAAGATGTGTTCCACTGATTCTTCTACCTTTTTGCATAAATTACATCTATTAGGAAACTGAAAACCTCTCTTCTTAAGATTATCCACTGTTAGCATATTATTCTGGACTACTTACCAAATAAAAATCTCTAGTTTAGGAATAAATTTCTTACCCCAAATTATATTCCAATGGAAACCATTATCTACAGTAGAATCCAAAATATCATAGGTTGTATTCATAATAAATTCCCCATTCTTAGTTATAATCTAAACCATGAAGTCTCTATACCTAACAAAACCTAAGTAATAAACCTTTATTTTAGCTTTAAGGATGTTTAAAGCCTCCAAATTCTCAGGGTTTACCTCTAAATATTTCTAGCTCAACTGGTTTTCCAATAAAGTTATGTAATCACAAACCTTTTTACCATATCTATCTTCTAGATCCTCTTTTATATTATAGAAAATATCATTTTTGGCTAAAGGGTTTTCATATAACCAGACATATTTCCAAAAAAGTATAAATGCTTTATCTCCAACATGCCATTTCACACCCTTCCACAAGGCCTCCCTAGACTCCACCAAGTGATTCCATAAATAAGATCCATGAAAAGGGTCCTGAATGTGAGAAATTTGGTATCCTTCTGGCTATCAAGATATTTTTCTTTAATAATCCTTACCCAGAGAGTCTAATAATACCTTAGAACTCTCCATACCACCTTGGTTGCCATAACACTATTAACTAGGTCAAGTCTCCTCATACCAAGGCCACCATGCTTATTTTGATGGCATATTTTTGTCTAAGATACAAGATGAATCCTCCTCCTCTCTTTAGATCCTAACCATAAGAACTATTTTTGAATTCCTTCTATGATTTTTAAAACTTTAACAAGGATATTAAAAAGGGAGAGAAGATAAATGGGGATAACCTACAAAATATGCTTAACCAACAACAATTTACATACTTTAGATAAGAGATTACCTTTCCATCCTATAATTTTGGATTAAAACCTGTCAACCAAACCATTCCAAAGAGTTTCCTTATAATTTACCATGAACATAGGCATACCAAGGTAAGAAGAATGTAGGGTTGACATAGGAAACCCTATCACTCTAGCCACCCTTCTCTAGATAGCTACTTTAGTGTTACTGAAGAAGATCTTACTCTTATCCAAATTGATATTTTGGTGAGAGGCATGTTCATAGAGGTCTAAGATTCTTTTAAATTTAGTTTCTTCTACCATAGTAGGATCACAAAGTAAAATGGTATCATCCATAAACTGTAAATGAGTAATTACCCTTAATATTATGAGTTATTTTAAGGCCCCTTATTTGGACAAAATCCTTGGTAGCATGGAGGTATATTTCGAGTGTTTCAACCATAATAATGAAAAGATAAGGAGATAGGGGGTCACCTTGTCTTAGACCTCTACTACTATTAAAAAACCTGCAGGTTTATTATGGATCAGAACAGAGTACCTTGTAGTCTTATAAAAACTTCCAATTCATCTTCTCCACTATCTACAAAAACCAAAGGCAGCCAAAACTTTATCCAAAAAATTGCATGAAAATCTATCATAATCCTTGCTCATGTATAACTTTAGAAACATACCTTTTATTTCACCAGTATTGATAGAATGCATGGATTCATGAAGGGATATAATCCCATCCAAAATTTATTTACCCTTAACAAATCCTCCTTGATCATCGAAGATAATGGAGGGTAGGAAGATCTTCAATATGAGGGCTATCAATTTACAGATAATATTGTAAATAGTGTTGCAAAGACTTAAAGGTCTAAAATATTTGAAGGTTTTTAACCCTTTCTTCTTAGGAACTAGAACAAGAAAGGTATTTTTAAACTCCTTTAGGATCTGAACTGACTTTAAATATTCCTTCACTACTTCAATAACATCAACTTTAACTATATCCCGTAAGGTTTGGAAAAAACCTTCTTGACTATCCTTACCTATTATTCCTGAGGGATAAAGTGACTATCCTTACCTATTATTCCTTAATATCCTTTATAATCTGAGCATTGATCTCCTTGGATATCAACCTAGGAATGTGATTAGTCATCTCTTTAATTGTATTTTCATTTTCTTCCATATCTTCAGCTAGAATATTTTGATAGAAGTCCATAGTCTCACACTCAATTTCTTCACTCTCTCTAATAACTTGGCTATCATCATTTATAATTTTATCAATTTGGGTATACCTTTTATTTTTGATAGTGGATACATGGAAAAACTTAGAATTCTTGTCACCTTCCTGCAACAACTGGATCCTAGACTTTTGCCTCCAATAGGTTTCTTCCTTGGCTTTATGGTGTACAGTTCAACATTAAGCTCATTTTCTCTTTGGAAATAGGTTTGGTTTATATCCAACATATTAATCTCTTCTTCTAACATATCCAACTCTAATCAAATAGATTTCTTTTTTTGAAAGATATTTCCTAAGACCTCTCTATTCCACTTCTTGACTTATTTCTTCACAGTTTTAAGCTTTTTTGTGAGAATTTGCATCTTAGTACCTTGGGAAGGAATACTCCACCATTTGATTACTGTTATTGATAATGCCATTGATAATATTGGATAAAATTATTTTGGGAAAGAAAAGTAAAAATTTATCTTATACTATTCACCCCCCTCTTAGTATAAGTCCGTGTTATTCAATTAATATCATATTGGGTTCCTCCGTAAGAGTCTAACACCTTGAAGGAAGAGGTTAGAGGAACACATATCGAATATCAAAATGGATCTTCATAAAATAAGGCACCATTGTTTTATGGGAACAATTATGTTTTCTGGAGCATAAGAATGTGGACTTACTTGATGGCACAAGGATATGAGACATGGCAAGCAGTTGAGGATGGATTCACACCTACAACTAATCCTCCCATAGATAAATATTTTAAGCTATTACATGTGAATAATTCCAAGGCCATGAATTCAATATTAAGTGGATTATGTGAAGAAAAATTTGTGAAAGTTATGCATTGCAAATCAGCAAAAGATATTTGGAAAAAATTAAAGCAAACCTATGAGGGAATAAAAATGTCAAGATGGGAAAACTACAAAACCACAAGAAATATTTTGAATACTTGAATATGGAAGATGAAGAAGACATTGCTACATACTGACATTGCTACATACTTACTTTGTGTGGTTGTTAATACCATGCGTGGACTAGAACTTGAAATTGAAGAATCCAATGTTGCTCAGAAAGTTTTAAGGTCACTTCCTACAAGGTATGATGGAAATGTTTCAGCTATAGAATAGATGAAAGATATTGATCAATTAACTATGGATGAGTTACATGGTATTCTCATATCCTATGATATGAGAATAGTAAAGTATCCCAACTCCAAGAAAGAAGCAACTTTCAAAGCATCAAATAAGACAAAGGATAAGAAACCAGAATCAAGTGGCAAGTCAAGCAGTGATGAAGAAGGTAATTATGGTACAAGAAACAAGGACTCAAGAAAGTACAAAGTTATGAATATAGTGAAATTTTTTAATTGTGGAAATTTTTGTCACTATGCATTTAATTATCCAGAAGTTGGAAGCATTAGCAGTGAAGAGAAATAGGATCATAAGAAAAAGGAAGGAGTAAAATCCAGGTATGAAAAGAAAAACATAAAAACAAGCATGAAAATAAGTTATTTCAAAGGTACAAGAAAATTTTCTATGTTGATAAGGGAAGCAAGGCTTAAAGTGACAGTGATGAAAGAACCTCAAAGAGTGAAGCAAAACAAATTCTATTTTTGGTAATATGAGAGGAAGAAAATGCTTCTGTTAAAGGTAAAGCTGAAAAGTATGAAGATGCACTTGAAGACCAAGAAGTAGAAAAAGATTCAAAAAATTAAGAGGAAGGTACAATAGATGTAGAAGCAAAACTTATTGTTGCTCTTAAAGAATTGAAAAAGGTTAGAAATAAAAAATCAAAATTCAGAGCTCAAGTTCAAGAAACTGACAAAGAAAAAGAAAAGCTTATACAAGACATGATAGACTCAATAGCTAAGACAAGGAGATTTAAGAAAAATTAGAGACAAAAGTTTGAGAATGTGAAAGACTAGAACATGAGGTAGTTTCATTAAGGATGGAAATGAAAGTTTCTAAGGACAAGCTACACAGGTTTGGGAAAATTTCAAAGACTTTAGATAAGACTAGCAATGCACAAAGATCTTCATCTATCAAAAATGGATTTGGTTTTGAGAAAGGACAAGGGAAACAAGAAGAAGGGTTAGGCTCCAGATCAAAGGAAGAATTTTCAGAAGAAGAGAGTGAAGGAGAAATTGAGACTTATGAGGATAAGTTGAAGAATAGAAGCTTCAATAAGAAATGAAATAATGCACAAAAAAGGAACATGGATCATCACAAAGAATAAAGGACTACGATACTAGTGGGTTTAAGGCAATATTTATTCAAAGGACGTTTTTTCTCATGTAACAGGTTTGGTCACAAGGCTATGCATTGCAAGACTCATTTAAATAAGGAGTATGGTTCTACTAAGAGGAACTTCAAAGAGGGACATCTCTTTCAATGGAATTGCTACTCTTGTAATTGATTTGGTCATAAAGCAATCCACTATAGGGCTCATGAAAGAAATGAGTATGTCTTCACCAAGAGGAACTTCAAAACATTTACACCTTCTAAGAACTATAACATTAAGTGTTACAAGTGCAATAATATAGAGAATAAGGCCAAGTGGTGTAGAATAGAGTTTCTAGAGCTTCCAAGGATAAGCAAGAATAGGGACACTCAAAAGGATCAAAAGGATATGTTGAGAAAGAAGGTTGACAAAGAAAAAGAGCATTGTATGTTGGGAGTAGAAATACTCCCACCCCAAAATTAATCACCTCAAGGAGACGAGGTGGGGAGGGGGTTGAGATAAGAGTCCTATATTTAATCCCAAAGGAGTCCCTTTTCCATTGATGTAAAAGGGAGAGAGATTTGAGTAAGGGGGAGAGCATTCAATCAGGGGGAGTAGTTTCTCAGGGACAACAAATTTAAAAAAGGAAAAAAAGAATTTTTAGAAAAGGGTTGCCATCAATGACAAAGGGGGAGATTGTTGGAAATTTTGAATAATTCTGTTGTCATTCATATTAAGTATTTGGTGTAAGGCAAAGTTCATTTTGGTACAAGAAAATTTGTAAAAGGAATGGTTATAATAGTTTATATTATAATCCAAAGAGGTTGGTTAAAAGGTTGAAGAACAAATTTTATGCCCGTGTTTTTAAAAAGAAAAGAGAAAATATTATAATATTTTAATATTATAATAATTAAGCCAAAAGGGCTTTCTTAAAAAAAAAAAAAAAGTTCATGAAGGACTCCATGCAAAAGTATTGTTTAATTAGTAAAGGTAAATAATATAATATTTAACCCACAGTTAAGTATTATATTAAATATAAAATTAAATTTGAAATTGGCAAAGGGCGCCAAAATTCACTATTAAATGAAGGCAAATTAAGGTTTTCACTAAAGTCATCAAAATGCTTCAAATGCATATAAAATGGAAGAGCAAAATTATTTTCCAAAGTAATTTGATGTGAATGCGCAAGAATTAATTGATCGTGGATCATAGTATAAAGTGTTCAAAAACCATTCGTTGAGCAAGCAAAAGCAAATAAGGACAAGGCGGTGGACGTTTTGTTTTAGCAAGGGTTGGTAGCCCAAGTGGTAGGTGGGTCCTACGTAAGGTTCTAGTAGAGGAAAGGTTTGTGGTTCGATTCTCCCTAGCACTAGTTTGAAGTGTTTTAATTTGATTTTGTTAGAGACAACAAGAAATAAAAGGTGGAGGCCAAAGGTTAGGTCTCGACCGCTTGACTAGCACAAGCGGTCAAGCACTGCACTTAAAAGCTTGGAGTCGAAGGGTCGATTCCTATCCACGAAAGCAAGGAATTAATTTTTTAAGGTATGCAAATTGATTAAATGTTGACTATAGTTGGTGTTTGGCAGATGTTATTTGGTGTATAGTTTGGTATATAGGAGGTATAAGAAGAAATTATTTTTTGCATAATATTTTAAAAGGTATTGATGCTATTTATATTAAATTCAAAGGCTGGAGTGATAATTTTGTAAATGGTTAATTTAGAATTGTACTTCTTTGTTCTTGGATATTAAAGTGGATTGGAAATTTTTTTGAGAGAGTGGAAGATAAAAGGTGTAAAAGGTATTTTTATTGTTTGTAATTTTTGCTTTATAAAAATAAAATTGTTGAGAGAGTTTTGTTGAGCTTTAATGCATTGTCCTTGAGAACAAAAGAAGATTCCTAGAAAATATTTTTTAGAATTCATTAAGCATATTATTGAGGGAAAATTCATGTGTCTATTTTAAAATAGAATCTTGCTATCTAACCCTTGAAGTGGTACAAAGAGAATTGGTTGTTGGTGAGACAGGTTTTGAAGATATATCTCCATAAGAGCAAATTAAGAGGTATGGGCACATCATTCCAATTTTAAAGTGTTTTGTTGAAGTGAATGTTTTGGAACATAAGGTGGAGAGAAAAGGATTGTTTGATAAGAATTTTTGGAAATATTTGAGTTAGGTTTTGAAATCTACATTGTGCATCCTTGTTGAAATAAAGTGGAAACACCTATGTTAGGTTTTGTGAGCAAGTTGTGCTTCATTGGTTGAATGATTGTGTGAAACTCTTGAGCATTGGTTTTGAGTGATATTGAAAGTGAATGTACAAACATTAAAAATCATATTTGTGAAAGCAAGTGTGTGCATCAGGAAGATAGGTGTCATATGCTAGACTAGATCTATCTTTAAAAGAAGCAATAAATGTGAGACATGTGAAAGAGAAATACTTAATGATTGAGTAGGACATATTGAGTTATTTGCAAGTGCATATAATTTTCTATATGTTCCAAAGGTTAAACAAATTCTGAGTAGAATATATCTAATTGAGGAAAGCATTTCTCAAAAGGATTTAAGGTTTGGTTGTATGCAAGTTTTGGAAATATTTGAGCAGGTTTTGTGAGTGGTTTAAGGACAAATTTGAGAAAGTCTTTGAGAAGGCTTAAGGACAGATTTGAGAAAGTCTTTGAGAAGACTTGAAGGTATATTTGAGCAAGTATTTTGAGAAGACTTGAAGGTATATTTGAGCAAGTCTTTGAGAAGGCTTGAGGACAGATTTGAGCAAGTCTTTGAGAAGACTTGAAGGTGGATTTTTAGCAAGTCTTTTGAGAAGACTTGAAGGCAGATTTGAGCAAGTCTTTTGAGAATACTTGAAGGTATATTTGAGGAAGTCCTGTGAAGACTTGAAATATAATTGAGAGCAGATTTGTTCAATCTTTATGTTAAGTCTTGGGGCAGATTTGAGATAGATTTTGGTGCAGATTTAGAGCATATTTATGCTAGACTTCGGATAAATTTTGGTGTAGATTTGAGATATATTTTGGTGCATATTTGAGACATATTTTGGTGTAGATTTGTATGTATATATAGAACAAATTTTTACTAGACTTGGGACAGAGTTTAGTGCAGATTTGAGATAAAGTTGATAACAATATTTGGAGGTGACAAAGAAAAGAGGACAATAGTCTCTAGTGAATAGAGATCCATCACCCAAAGCAATGGGGATAGAGGTTTCCTGTGAAGAGAGATCCATAAGCCAGAGCAATGGAGAATATTCTTCTAGAAGATCACCAGCCAGAGTAGAGGGGATAAAGTTCTCCTATGGAAAGATATCCATGAACCAGAGCAATGGGAATAATTCTCTAGTGGAGAGAGATCCACAAACCAAAGTAAGGGGAAGGAGTTCTCTTGTGGAGAGAGATCCATGAACTAGAGCAAGGGGAAATAGTTCTCCTATGGAGATAGATCCACAAACCAGAGCAAGAGGAAAGAGTTATCTTGTGGAGAGAGATCCAAAAACTAGAGTAAGGGAAAATAGTTCTCCTATGGAGTGTGATATGTGAACCAGTTGGGGAGATAGATTTCTTCTATGGAGAGAGATGCATGAACCATTTGAGGAGATAGAGTTCTCCTAGATCAAGTTCCAAAAACCAAATAAAAGGGGAAATAGTTCTCCTATGGAAAGAGATCCGCAAATTATAGCATAGGGGATTGGTGTCTCCCTTGGACAAAGGTCCATAAACATTGTAATAGAGAATTAATTCCCAAGATATTTTTTGAGAAAATTTAGTAGAAATATTTTCTCCATGGAGTAGCCTACATTGGATGAACCACATTAAATTTGTGTCTCTCTTGTGTGTGTGATGATTTTTGCATTGCTTTGATTATTGCTATTGATATTGCCATTGATAAAATTGGATAATATTATTTTGGGAAATAAAAGTAAAATTTGATCTTATACTGTTCACCCCCTATCAGTATAAGCCTATGTTCTTCAAGATCAACACTAGAGGAGGACTAACATCAAGAGTATAACAACACATAGGGAGTCTACTAAACATCATGTAGGCTAAACTTAAACTAAGATAAAGGCATAATAAAGGGCCATAATCAAAACCAAAGAAATAATATCAACAACCAAGGAGTAATTCAAGCTATAGTAAGAACACTTTAGCCAAACAACAAATAATGTATCTAATTCAAATATTTTCAACATCTCCTGATTTGGCATCACCTTGCCCATAATCCTCCTTCTCTAAGCCTTTGATCCTTAATTTTTGCTCCAAAATAAATTCCCCCATCCAACACATCCCAATGGATTCAAATAGGTATGGGCATGCCTTCTTGCATTGAGGCGATAACGTATGAAACATTCAAGAAGATGTTAACACCACCCTAGTGCCTTAATTAAAAAGCCACTAAAGCATACCAAAAAATAAATGCGCTCTTCAAAACTAAATTAACCTTATTAATTATATTAAATAAATTAATGGCCAAATTTATCAATATCAAATTTTAATATTAATTATTAACCTTGGTATTAACATTCTAGTATTAATAGATACATTAATATCTTTTATTTTGAAACATAAATTTCATTGGCTTTAAACAAAACTTAATCAAACCAGTAATACATTACATTGCTTTATTCTTGAGTAAGCATATTTTAAGATAACCATTGGTTATCCCCTACTTACTAAAAATTACTCCTTTGCCCTAAGCAAGCTCATGGTCTGATGATGTATTCAAACAATAATAAAATACAAATGCAACTACATGAAGGGCATACCTTACCCTTAAGCTATCGATGAATAAATCATTAGTCATCATTTCCCAATTTTTATATCAACTTAGGTGATTGTCCATTTTTAATCCATCAATGAGAGTACTTGGTCCTACAACCATGAATGCATCACTAGTACCATATTCCAAAAGTAAAAGATAATCATAAATTGCAACTACCATACTTATTTCAAAAAGATACTAAGCATTAAATATCCATGCTTCCATACATAAGTCATTATCATGAATAGGTCCTACCAAGGAGGGGTGTTATAGTAGTAGCAGTAAATTCTATGGAAATAATAGTAGTGAAGTCCAATAAAATATTGAAAAATACACACAAGGACACACCAAACAAAGGGCACATGAAAGAACATTTTTTAGAAGCATTGAAAATAATGAAGCCAAATGTTGAGGAGTCAAAGAAGGTAGAACATTAGGTTAATATTACAACATATCGTCATCCATATCACCAAGAATGATAAAAATATTGGAGGCATGAATTAGGACAACACTATTATGGTTCTACATGAAATAAAAAGGGCACCAAGTATGGCAATATTTGGTACAACAAATTCAAGGAACAAATGGACCCATAATTCAAATTATCATAATAGAACAATAAAAGTGTGGAGCCAATAAAGTGGTTTTGGATACTTAAGTGGCAAAATGGCATACTAGAATCAACTAGACCACCACCAATCAAAGTTTTATTAGGATGGATGGATAATTGAGATTGGTACTGATTGCTAACATTGGTTAGCAAATCATATTATCTTGTTTCTTCATATGTTTTGAGGATGAAATATTTTTTAAGGGGGGTGGAATGTAAGGAACCTAGGGATAGGCATACAAGAATATAATATTATATTGTATAAATATTGGAATGGACTACACATAACCCAAGGTTGATTACATTATTATATTATATTATAATAATGAATGGAATGAGAGTTTATTAGTTGGCTCTCCAAAGTAGAATTACAATATCAGTGTATAAAGAAGAGATATTATCATTGTAATCATTATGGAGATCAATCATATAGAGTATTGCTTGTAATAGTCTTTGCCCATGAAGTGTCTTATGATAATTTTCCCTCTCTAAGTGGAATTATCATCTTAGAAAGTAGATTTTTCCTTCCTTAAAGAGTATTATTGGTGCTACCCCACCCTAAGGCTATTATCTATCTCTATCTGATTATGTGGATCATATTTGTGAAATATTATTTATGGATGAATGATTTTATACTTTTGCATATTGGTGAATGATGTATGTTAATAAGAATAAGGTTTTATAACATTTTTTAGAGAATATTACATTATTTTATACATGATAATATACCACCTTGGTACATTATTGTAAATATTAGATTAGGTTCACGTATTAGATTAGTGTGTGGGTTGATATTTTATGAAATATAATAATGTGCAGGAAATGCACAAGTGTCATGTAAATATGTGTGCAAATGTTATGAGTGTAGATGTGCACAAGTGTTCTTAGAATAGAAAAATTAAGAGTTATTAAGAAGAGTGAATGTCAAGATTGTAGATTATTTTGGAAGGGAGACGTTTTTCGTAGGACTGCCCAAAATGCTGAACTCGTTTTGGCCATATCTCACTCATCCGGACTCGGATTGAGCTGAAATTTTGAGGGTAGATGCCTAAAAAACCCTAGAACGTCTCCACCAATTTTCATATCATTTGGAGCAACACAGATCCTAGCGCATCCCTATGTGTGAACGACATATTTGGCAAGCGGCTATGCGAGGGTTTCATCTGGGTTGAGTGCAAGCAGCTCCAGAGGTTGGTTTTTAGGGCCTTCGGGCCCTAGCGACCAATATTTTTGTGGTTTATGCTCAATATTTTAGTAGGAAATGTTGCAGGGGATACAATATGGGTTAGAAATTTGTCTTTCAATAGATCATACTGTGAACTTGAGTGACAACGACTTCCAATTTGCTGCACAAAAGAAAAGTGAAAACCATACCTTTCCACGACGTCTAGGGCAAGGATTAAAGAGATCACGAAACAAGTTTCAAGCAGTTGATCAAAAAATGGCTCATATCTCAAGTGAATCTGGTGCTAAGGTGCACCCACAAAATAATTCTACTATGAAAACCCCTATCAAGGGTAAGAATTTTGAAGACTCAGTCCCAAAAATGAATTTTAGGGATGCCCTTCATGGTGGACAGACTCAGCCCAATGCTAATATCAATATTAGGGCTTCCCATAAACCTCTAAGAATGCCTAAGATTGATCCCAGGAAAATAGAGTCGGGATGTCTTAAAGCAGCTGATGGAACTCCTATTGTTAAGCTTGATATGGGTAACATTCAGACTGGCATTGAAGATTTGGAAAAAAGAGGACTAATTTGTCGGTTCGTGGGTTTTCGTCCGAGTCTATCTCCTTTCAAAGTCTGGGCTGCAAAAAGCTAGAAAACTAAAGGTGAGTTACAAATCTCTATTTATCCAAATGGTTATTTTCTTGTTTTATTTGCTAATAATGAAGATAGAGAGAAAAATTTTCAAGGGGGTCCTTGGTTTTTTGGAAGGGCAGGGCTTTTCATGAAGCCCCGGCATACTAAATTTAAAGCCGAAGAAGAGATGCCTTCTATAGCTCCCGTGTGGGTTAGACTCTTTGGCCTCCCTATTGAATTTTGGAATCCTACTATTTTTTCTTCAATTGGAAACTCTTTAGGAACTTTTATGATGACTCGCTGATTGTACTCAAAATTTTGAACATATTATTTATGCTCGGATTTGTGTTTTAATGGATTTTGACAAACCCCTACCTAAAAAGATCACATTACAATTTGGGGAAGACACTTGGGAGCAAGTAGTGGACTATGAGAACATTCCTTTTCATTGTAGAATTTGCCATGAATATGGTCATTTGGCCAGTGCTTGCCCAAATAAAATTCCTGATCAAAAGAAAGAAGATATAAACTCAGCAGGTTTCCAAATACCTAAGAAGAAGAACACTTAGAAAAAACCAGTTATGAAGGATCAATCAAAGTCATCTGCTAATATGTTTGAAATCCTTTCCACAAATGATGTCCCAAGTGAGGAAGAGGAAATAATGGAAACTAAAATCTTAGAAACACAATTTAAATATGAAGGGAAGAACTCAGAGACAAACCAACAAATCAAAGGTTTTCAAAAAAAAAAAAAGGAGAAAATTTACACAAGAAAAACAATATTTCAAATGTCAAAACTTCAAATAATGCAGGTCCCAATATAGACTCCGTTGAACCATCTAGTAAAATTTTGGTTGTGTACGAGCATTCTTCAAGGTTAGAAGCCATCTCAGATTCAATTGGAATAAGTCAAGAAACAGGGAAAAAAAATTGAAGATGGATTCTAATAAAAAAGTAGGTCGCAAGACCAATCAATATCATATGGTAAAAGAAGGTGAAAAGCTTGTAGAGGAAGGTAAGATTAATGCCCTTCCCAAATTTTTTAGCCCCGGTATTAATGAAGATCATCACTTGGAATATTAGAGGACTCAAAGGGAGTCTTTCAAAACAAAATGAAATTAGAAGAATGATTCAGGTAAATCATCCACATCTTGTTTTCCTTCAAGAAACAAAGATGTCAATGGAGGATATGGACTTAATTGCCAGTGAAATTTGGCCAGCTGGAAAAGTGGTTTCCCTCAGTTCCCAAGGGACTTCGGGTGGCATTGCTTGTCTTTGGGATCCAAAAGAGGTAGTTATTCACCATATGGTTGGCAGTTGGGGTTTGTTGGCTATAGCTATTCAAAGTAGACATTCCAACCAGATTATGCTCTGCATTACTATTTATGCTCCGACTTCTTTGGAGGAAAAAAGAAGACAGTGGAAGGATATTACTCATATTATCTCTCATTTTCCTAAAGCTTGGATCTTGATCGGAGGAGATTTCAATACCATCCTCTCTCTGGATGAGAAAAGGGGGGAAATAGAAATTTGGACAAAAGCACTGACCTCATGAGCGAATATATTGCAAACCTCCATCTTGTGGATATCCAACCAGATAATGGCCTTATGACTTGGTCTAATAGAAGGCAAGGCTTAGCTTGTATAATGGAGAGATTGGATAGGTTTTTGCTCTCTGAAAATTTCTTAATCCATGGTCACATTCCTAAAGTGAAGACTCTTAATAATGCTGGTTCGGATCATTGGCCAGTCATGGTGGAAATGTGGAAAACCAATGTGAGTTTCTCTCCTTTTCGTTTTCAATTAATGTGGCTTAGAGACATTTCCTTCAGACCTCATGTGCAACAATGGTGGAAGGAAGGTAAACCTAGGCATGGGACTAAGATGTTCTATTTTGCCAAAAGACTGCAATACATTAAATCCAAAATCAAGACTTGGAACTGGAAAGAGTTTGGGGATGTTCATAAAAAAAAACATGAAGTTATTGCTCATCTTGAAAATTTGAATAAGAAAATCCGTTTAGATGGCCTCACAGAGAAGAGAAGTGCAGATGAAATTAAACTCACAACTCAGTTAGAGGAATGGGAAAAAGAGAAGAAATCTTATGGAAGCAAAAATCTAGAATTCAATGGCTCAAAGAAGGAGATCGAAACACAAATTTCTTCCACAAATCTCTTCTAGCTCGAAGATCTCACAACTTTATTTCTTCCTTAAAATCAGATTTTGGAGATGTTGTTTATACTTGGGATGGCATGAACTCTATTGTTGTTGATTACTTTTCCAATATTTTTGTTGCTACTCCCCTTGACTCAGCTTCACAATATAATGTTCTTCAAGCAATCCCTTCTCTTATCACTTCGAGGAGAACTCTATTTTGACTGCTCCTGTTACTATCAATGAGCTTCAACAAGTAGTTTTTAAAATGCAAAAAGGGAAAACCCCAGGTCCCGATGGTTTTCCTATTGAGTTCTACCAAGAGTTCTGGGATATCCTTCATGTTGATTTATTAGAGGTGGTGGAAGAAGCCAGGAAAGCCAAAGAAATTTTGAAGGTTATCAATAAAACTTATATTACTCTTGTTCCAAAAGCTCAAGAGGTTGATCATATCTCAGCTTTTAGACCTATTGCTTTATGTAATGTTCTTCTCAAAATCATTACTAAAATCATGGCAGAAAGGTTGAAGCCTCTTTTGCATAAGATTATTTCCCCGAGCAAGGGGGTTATGTGGAAGGACGTCAAATAGTAGATGAGATAGTTCTTGCTTAGGAAGCCATCCATTCCATGGATATGCAAAATTCTCCTTCCATGTTCATTCGGTTAGACTTATCCAAAGCTTATGACAGAGTGGATTGGCACTTCCTTATCAAAGTTTTGAGGCAATTTGGTTTCTCTAAGGATTGGATGGATTGGATTATGGGATGTATCTCTTTAGTTTCCTACTTAGTTCTTATCAATGGTAGGCCTTCTCAGTCTTTCCAGCTTCTAGAGGTATTAGGCAAGGTGACCCGCTATCCCCTTATTTATTCATCATTCTTGCTGAATGCTTGGGTAGGACTATAACCAAAAAGAGGGAAAACAAAACCCTTGAGGGAGTTACCATTGCTCATGGAGCTAGACCTATCTCTCATCTTCAATTTGTGGATGACTCTACTCTTTTAGGTAAAGCTACAGTTAAGGAAGCTTCTAATATTAAGCAAATCATTAGCTATTTTTCTAAGGCTATTGGGCAGTTGATCAATGAAGACAAATCTAAAGTTATTTTCTTTCACTGCTCTGCTAGACAGGAATCCATGGTCTTGGATAAACTAAGATATAAGAAGACCTCTCTTCCAATCACTTATTTAGGTATTCCCATAAATATTCAAAGGCAAAAAAATAAAGATTGGAATTGGTTGTTGGACAAAGTCAAGAAGAAAATTGGAAAGTGGACCAACAAGTGGCTTTCTTCTGGGGGTAGAATCACCTTGGTAAAATCAGTCCTTCAAGCTATTCCTATTTATGTTTCTTCCATTTTGAATATCCCAAAGGTTGTTCTTCGAGAATTGGATCAAATCAGTCATCGTTTCCTTTGGAGTGGTACTAAGGAGAAAAGAAAATGGGCCTTGGTGAAATGGGATACTTTATGTCTTCCTAAGAGTGAAGGGGGGTTAGGATTACGGTCTTCAATTAATAACAACAAAGCTTTAGCTGCTAAATTATATTGGAGGATGTTGCATAACCCCAATGCTCTTTGGGCCAATAATCTCCATGCTAAATATGCTGAGAACAAAAGTCCCGAAGACCTTGTTCGCTATCAACTTCCTACCAAAGGTTCTCCCATTTTAGCAGTTCTTAAGACTGGTGAGGATTTGATAAAGAAAAAATTATTTTGGATCATTCATAATGGTCAACATGCAAATTTTTGGATAGATTCTTGGGATGGTCACAAGCCTTTGATAACTCAGTTTCCCGATTGGAGGCCTTGGATGGAGGAGCTTCACCGAGCTAATTGGATAAAGGTGGCTAATTATTGTCGGTACCATACTAGGTAATTCAAAGGTTGGTAGATATTGGATCCCTATTGAGGACTGGCCTATTCAAATCCCAGAAAGGCAAAGACAAGATATCCAAGGCATCCTTCATATGAGATCCCTCTCTTGGTCCCATGAAAAAGATTGTTTTGGATGGAACAACACTACTAAGGGTGAGTATTCAGTTGCTCAAGGTTATTTGACCTTATGCCATAATAATCCCAACCATTCTTCTGACATATTTTCTCGATTGTGGGCTCAAAAGCTCTGGCCTAAGGTGAGGTTCTTTAATTGGATTTTATTGCATCGTAGGGTGCTTACCGGTGAGCAACTTATGAAGCGTGGTTTTCATGGCCCTTTTAGATGTGAAATGTGTGAAGAGAATGTAGAAAATATCAACCATATTTTTATTGAGTGTACTTTAGCCTCTGAGCTATGGAGGAGAATGGCCACTTTACTTGGCTTACAGTGGTCCAATTTTTTTACTTTTGAACAGACTTTGGAGGGATTGGCCTAATCAAGAGGGTGTTGATCATTTTATTAGGCAGTTAGTTTGGATGGGTTCTACCATTCTTCTTTGGAATATTTGGAATGAAAGGAACAACCAAATTTTTAATCAAGATAGGAAGGATATTCACTATATTTGGCAAAAGACCATAGCCAACTTAGTTGAATCAGTCCATCATCTCCTTAATCACCCCCAAAACTCCCACCAAATATGGGATCAAGTGATGCAAATATTGAAGATTAAACCTTCTAAGGGCAACCAACTTAAAGGGAATGTGAGTATTAGTAAGATGGATAGGAATAGAAATTGGCAACCTCCTCCTAAGGATTTTGGAAAAGTCAATACCGATGGAGCCTCTAGAGGGAACCCTGGAAAAGCCAGTGTGGGAGGAATTGGTAGACTTTCGGATGGCTCCCTGGTTTTTACTTTTGCTGAGAATTTGGGTATTCTTTCCAATAACCTTGTCTGAGGGGTATGGTATCCTCGGAGGCCTTCAGGAGGCTACTAAGGTTGGATGGGAAAAGGTGTTAGTTGAGTCCGACTCTCAACTTATGATTAATCTCTTGAAGAATCCTTCTAAGAATCATAAGGTGGATTGGAGAATAAAAAGAATTATTGAGAAGATTCAGTTAATCCAGGAGGGATTTTTGAAAGTTGATTACAATCATGTGGTCGGAGATCAAAACAAGAGTGTTGATGCTTTAGCTAATTGGGCTTTGGACAAAGGTGATCTTACTTGTTATGGCCACCCTCCTATATGGTGGGCTTCTCAAATTAGGGAAGCTCTTCTTTCTATCATTTCTTTGGATGGCTCCAGTTCGAAGGTACCTAGTTTCTTCTTGTTTTTTTTTTTTTTGCTTCTCTTTGGTTCATTCAGTTTTTTTTAGTTCCCTAGCTCATTCTATTCTTTATTTTGTTTCCTCTGTTGATTCTTGCCTTAATAGTCTTCTCGGTCTAGATAGGTCATTGTTTTGTTCATTTTTTATTTCTTTTTTCCTTTTTGTTTTTTTTGTTTAGTTTTTTAAGGTGGGTGGGTTTTTTTATTTTGTTTTGTTTTTGTGTTCTTTGTGTTGTTTTTTGTTGTTCTTGTGTTTTTGTTGTTTTTTTTTTTTTTAATGTTTTTTGTTATTGTTCTTGTGTTTTTTTTCGTTCTTGTTCTTGGGTTTCTCTTTGTTTGTGTTATTTCGTGTTTTTATGTGTGAGTGTTTTCTATGTTTTTTGTTTTTGTTTATTGTCTGTTGTTGGTTGTTTTTTTTTTATTTTTATTTTTTAATTTTTTAGGTTTTGGTTGTGTTTATTTTTCATGTTTTTTTTTGGGTTATGTCTTTGTAGTGTTCTGTTGTTTTTGTCTTGTTTGTGTTTTGTTATGTGGTTCTTGTGTTTTTCTATGTGGTTTGTGTTGTGGTTTCTTTTATCTTATTGTGCGTGTTTGGTTGTGCTTTTGTTTTTGACACACTCAAGGAGCATGTTTTTTATTTTATTTTATTATTTTTGTTGTTATTTACTTATTTTTAAATTGGTTTTGTGTGTTTGTTTGCTCCTTGAGTATGTCAAAGGTGGTAGGCTAGGTCCGAGTCCTGGGCGTTTTTGGCGGAATGGATACCCCCGCCTCCTTGGGTCTTACCCGAAAGTGGCATCCCTTTTGGGATGTTTTCCACAAAAAAAAAATGTCAAGATTGCAGCATATGAAGAGTCACATATAATTATATATTTATGACTAAGCATTGTAATATCATGGAAGTGAATCAAATGTGCAAAGCTTTATGCTTGCATTAGTAGACCTTTATTCAATAACATTTTTAGTATTTTCATGTGCAATATTGTGAGCATGTTTATGTGAGTATTCTTATGAGTTATTCAAATTTTTATTATATTTTGAGATATTATTTGGTTCATTATATTGAAAATTCATTATATTAGATCCTATAACTATTTTCCTATGGTAATTTATTTTAAGTATTAAAGCATCAAAATCTAACATCATCATAATCAACTATTAATAGACCTATGACCATGATGTGAAATTCATGGTCATGCTTAATAGAAATAACCTATAGAACCATATACATCCATTAGAATAGGCATACACTTTAGAAAGAAAGGAACTTAAGCAAAGAAGAAGTAGATAAAAATCTAGACAAGACAAGTACTTGGGAAGAACAAAATAGTGCTCTCAAGGAACAACATTTAGGAACTTAAGCAAAGCATAAGCAAAGAAAAAGCTAGACAAGACAAGTACTTGGGAAGAACAAAATAGTGCTCTCAAGGAACAACATTTTCCATAGTTTCATTTATATAGGGGGAAATTGGCCAAAGAAGGTAACATATTTCTACTAAATTATAACCCTAATACTTATATCAATCAACAAACCATAAAAACCTTGACAAGTCTAATCATAATTGGAATTTAGAAAAGGTGGCTATGTACATGAGGATGTGATGTGAGATAGATATCGAATAAGGGACTAATCTAAAATTGATAAAATGAAATTTTGGTGATCAAGCTAAAATGGGATGAGTAGCACCCTCAAGATGTGGAAATAATGATGAATGAATAACAACATCAATCACTAGATCATCCTATCAATATGTCACTAGCCCCAAAACAATAGTTGCTATCCATACGACAAAAAAAAATATGGTAGAAGAAGCTTATGTTAAAGGGAAGTTAAAATAATTAGTGTTCTTGAGAGTTGATACTAAGAGGATAATATAGGAAACATGATCATATATTCTCTCTAGAAGCACTAAAGGCATCAAAATATAAATGGAAGAAGAATATATCATCGATAACAATACCCTAGAAGTTCAAACTAGTGAAGAAGTTGCACATGCAGGAGCTAACATTTTAGATGTGAGGAAATAAACTACAACTATTTATGCCACCATTTTCTCTTCTATTATATATTCTACCATATTCTTCCTTTCTACCTCCATTATCAACTCCGCCCTTCTTATATTGTATTGTCATCTCCAAACCCACTACTATCACCTAGTCTTTCATCATAGCCATGTCATCTACTACTATATCCACTTGATCAATATCCATCAAACCCATTAACACATAGACCACATCCACAATGGTTTCATATATGTGGTTAATAATATCCTATTTATTTTCCACATCATCCTTCACTTTTACTTCCACCTCCCTTCCACAAATAAATCAACTATTTATGGAGCATCTAAAATCACCATTGATGAGCATGCTTTGGTATATACAAATTTTCCAATTATAGGATTTGATACCTATGTGTAGAAAGGAATTAAATAAATGCCAAATTTTTCTAAAGCTTTAGAATATAATGAAGGATCTTATCATTCTATTTTTTTGTGACCCACTTGCTAATGCAAATAGCAAGCTAGCATGGATGCAGTTGAAGAATACCTATAAAAATAATAATAGGCATCAATCAAATATCTATAGGTGATTTCATTGCTTAGGAAGACATATCATCTTGAAAAACATAAATCATGAATAGAGGAAAAAATATCCCATTTTTAAAAGTAAAAACAATTGATCCTACCCTTCTTGCTATACCCTCTTCTAATTATATGACCATATTATCCAACTTGAATATTCAAAATATAGGAAATGCCATCTTGGTTTAGCTTAATAAACAAGTTAACCCAACCATGTTTTAAAACTACTTGAGGTTGATTTTTAAGAACTAAATATTTACAAAATAAAACAAGGAACTCCCATGGTACAAGAGCAACATAATGCTATATTGCATCAAGGGAAGGAGGAAATGAAGAAGCGAAGAACTAAAATTTAGGATGCTACAAAGTAAAAATATGAATAAATAAAGCTAATTGAATAGTTAAAGTAGAAATAGATCAAGTTGAAAAATAAGATGGAATAAATAATGAAGCAAAAGGATGATGATTTTTTTGGCTCAAGTAAATAAATACTTAAGAAGGAGATTGAGTTAGTCAAGTCTAAGGCCTCAATAACAAATATCATTAAATACCTTTGGGACCAAATATTAGATGAAGTAATATACGTAAGAGCATACCTATAGTATTTCCAAGCATGTGACTCCGTTCTCATCAAAATTGAACCATATATGGGATATGTGAAGTTAGAATTATTTCTTAGAGCCAACTATGTATCGGTCCTAAAGAAAACCTATAGATTTGGCTCATATTAGTTACATAAATTGGGACTTCTTGCCAAACAAGTGTTGTAGGTAGAATTTAGAAATATTAATATCAATTCTCATATGATAGGCTAATACACACTGTAGAAGGCCTAAGAAATCACATCTTCCAACTTACCTAGGAAGGATTGTAAAGATCTCTTTCAAATTAAGACATAATAATATTTGAGGATGAGTGCACTCAACTAGTGGAAAAATAAAAAGAAGCATTATGTCAAGCAAAATGGTCTTCATCACCAGGCACTACAAATGATACCCTTGATATTATATATTTATGGAAACCTTTTGAAATGGGTAAAATTATTTATCAAATCTCCAAGAGGAACTGCCTCAAAAGGAATATGATAATCTAGAAATAAAACTATTTCATCTAGAAAGTATCAAGATCCCTTTAGACATAGAATGGGTAGAACTAAAAGGGTTTCTAACTAAGTACAATATCTAGCATGTGGTCACCATTTTCTATTCTTGACTATGTAACCAAAAGATTAAGCTAATCTATGGTTCTTAACCAACTAGGCTTGGAGTCCTTGTTATTCACCAAAAATATAGTATGAGGTACTACCTTTGATACTACAAGTAACTTGATAGTATTCACTAGAAAATAGGAGCACATTTTCCTACAACAAGCTAATGAGAGTCGATATATTTTTAGACTAAAACATAATAAAAATGGCTAAGTCGTATGTCATAATAGTGATTCATTGAACTACAATTATAATTCCCATAATTTATTGATATTTATAAAATCTATGTTAGATACAACTTGCCCAAGTGAATCTCATCTGAAAGCAATATGTTTGTCTTGTTGTAATTTGTACTAGAAAAATAGTTTCACCTAGAGTGAATATGGTGAATCTTCTGCCATAAATAGTGGCCTAGGGCTAATTGTAAATAATATTTTAGTCATTCGAGGATATACTAGAGCTATGATATCTTATGATTAATGAAAAATCGGTATAGCCTCCATACAAAATTGTGTCTCATTATGTCAAACCTATTTTGTTTGCATGTGTGAGTTAATTTGTCCTACAATTGCTTGTTAGTCTTTTTTTCACTTTGGGCTTGCATCTAATATGGATTTAGATAGATATTTGTTACTTTTATAATTTGTCTAACTGGTCAACATGATATCCTTGCTATAACCACTAGACATATTTAATTTTAATCGTTTGCACCTTTACCTTCCAATATTTATGTTTTGCATTTACTTTATTGTTTTAGCTTAGATTAAATTAGTTCAACATAAGACTGTGAGGATCTCACCAGAATCTAAAGGTCAATGGATTAACAACCCCATTTTCTTGAGGAATTTGAATGCAAAATGCACATAGGGTTGTGATATTATTGTTCATCTCACTCCATGATGTCAACAATAGTAAAGGGAATAAACTCAATTCCACCAACAATAGGGAAATATATTTGTTGGATTTAAAACATTAATAATAATAAATTATTTTATTGTATATAGAAAGTAGAAATGAAGTAGGGTAATTTCCCTCTAAATTTTAAAACTTATTAGCATCCACTTCACTAAGAAATACTTGATTTGAGTGTTCAATAAAATAGAAGATATAGATGGATTAAATTTAAAGTACAGTCATGAATCCAAATTTAAAGAATCAACATCCAAGGATACTCAACACCAATCAAGATATTTATAGTATGGTTTTCTCCTAATGCAACACATATTTTATTTGTATCTTTAAGAAGTTAATACCAATTACTTCAATCATATTCTTTTAGGACAAATATTTTTAAATAAGGATGGCAGATTACATACCAAAAAGCAACATATTGCTCTTTATACTTGTAGGACTACTTTGTATATAAACTTAATTTTTGTATGTAGGATCATTTTAGCTTTAAGAGTGTCATTTTTAATATGAAATTCTCATTCTAGGTGCAATTTATAGATATTGGATAGTAGTTTAAGGATCAAACAAGCCTCGATTCACATAAATTTTATATCCTTCTTTTTATTTATCATATATTTTTGACATATCAAAATATTAATACTATATCTTTTTTATGAGTTTTAAAATTTCTACCTTAGTATTTGGGGATCATAATATAACCTATTATTATTTCATTTATGATAGCATTTTATTTGCATTTAACAGTACTATATTTCACTCTCTATTTAATTCATGTATTACTTCCACCAGTTGTAAAATAACTTCCCATGGAGATGGTAGTTATTTGAGTCCTCTTTGTTTGCATTCTTATTGTAGAGAACTACTTGGTATATCTTTCCAAAGTCTACATATTATTCCTATTTCTCCCAATACACCTCATAGTGAATGATTCAAGTATTATTTTGGTTGTTATAACTATTTTTTTCTTTTGATTTTATAGATTAAAGTAAATCATCCATTTTATTGATGTTTTAATTCATGTATTTGATAATATAATGAAATTATTCCAAAAGTGATCTATGAAATGCATCAAATGGATCAATCACACAAATATTTTCTTAATAAAAATAAAATATTACAATATAATATATACGATGGATCATAATAATACAAAACATAACAAAAAATTACTAACAAATAGAATAAAAATGGAGATTTGTATTAGCAATGACAATAAACATCACATAATACCAAGCATAAATATTTAAAAAAAAATCTTCTTGGAAAGGAAAAAAAAATTAAAAATCTCTACTCATTGATCATATTACCTAAATATATTGAGAGTACATGTATGAATAAAATAAAGTCCATCCATCACAATGAAACCACAAAATGATCAAAATAATCCATATCCCTCAAACTCTCACCTTGTCAATAGTTGGACAATACAATATCCTCAATTTTTTTTTTTAATAATGGAAAGGAGAAAGGGGTATGAAAGAAAAAAATTTGTTTCCCTTTTCTCTCCAAAAACCTTCTCTAATGACCCTTCATTTTCTAATGGTTCTTCATACCTCAAAATACACATGTACTTGTTTATATTAAAGAGTCACATCCATTTTAAGTGCCTTGATTATAAGAAACTCATTCCTTTGAAGTGCCTTGTGTTAAATATTATTTTATTTTTGTAAGATTTGTATCAATTTATAACCCAGATATACTACATTTTTTATAAGTAAGGCATCTATATATTAACCTATTATGCTAACAAAAAATAAAACTTTATCCCATATAGAATAATTTTGACCTATCCCATTGGAAAAAAATAGGATTATAAAAGGTCAATATTCCTCCTTAGATGAGCATTTCCATTATATATTATCAACTAACATTTGTTTATACATAAAAGGATACTATAATATCAAAAAATTCAAAATAGCTAGATTTTTAATCTCATTTTCAATTCATTAAATTCTTGATAACATGATTTATCCCAAATAAATAACTCATTTTTTCCAAGTAGAAGAAACATGAATTTATTTTTTCCAAGTATGGATAACACATGAACATGTTTATCATGAGTGATAGTAATAGGTTTTCCAGACCAAACATATATTTCTTATTGCTAGAATCAACCCCCTAATTCTTCATTACCACAACAAATATAATGTAAATTAAGGACTATTTTATATAATAATTGTTATAGTATATTACATTATTTGGTACATATCAATGTACCACCTTGGGTACATTTCTATATTAGGAGTTTATCTTAGATTAAGGTTTGAGTAGTTACTTCAAGCAAGTGATAATCACACAAGTGTTAGAATGTGCAATGATGTAAATGTGCATGTAGTCCATATGTACATGAGTCATAGGATAGGTAGATGAATAGTCATGGGTAGATTAAAGGGTAAGGCACATATCCTCCTATATATATGCCTTGAGGTATAGAGAAAGGTAGAGTGTAAGAGAGATTGAAGTTACTATAGTGATTTGTATTTATAGTACAATGTAGTTATTTCATTGAAATTATGGAGTGTTCATGTCCATTATAGCACATTGTACTATTTTCATGAGAATCCATTAATTACATATTTTTGAGTTATTGCAGAAGTTTATCTTATATTTTTCCTGCATATTATAGTGTCATTATCATATATTTATCATTGCTTGCTCATTTTACGTCTTGTGGTTGTATTTCCTTTAATATAAATCATCAAAATCTAACAGTGGTATCAGAGCACATGCTAGATCTATAGGAAATAGAGAACCACAAGAGAGATTGAGAGAAGATAGAAAATCCTATTTTTAGAATTTTTGAAAATACATTTGGCTAGATTCTTTCCACATAGTTGCAAAAAAACTTATGAAGACTAAGACTCAACATTGATTCTACTAGATTGACAAATCAACTAGTGAATATTCATAATATCTAGATTTAAAGTTTCTTCCATTGTAGATTCTAATATTTGTTGTAGGAAAAGGATATTCAAAGAAAGTTGGGAAGCTTCCTACAAAGATCTAGGAAGAATATCTTCTTTGGAATCAATCTGGTGCCTGAGGCAACAAGTTGGAGATTGAATATTTGGAGGTCTAAGGAAAATGTCCCATTGCAAGAGTTGTAGACCTACATAGTGCTTAAGAGAAAAAGGCTAAATGAGACCTATTGTAGATTGAAGGAAGAAGAGACTCTAGAAAAGAGTCTAGGATAATATTGAAGATTGGAGATCTCCATTGAATATTGAAGACTACAGATTGCAAATTGAAGGAGGGGAAAATAGATCAAGAAGTTGAAGAGACCCACAAGATGTCCCATTGAAGAACTTCTAGTTTTGGAAGATTGAAGATAGAGAAGGACTAGAAAAGCATGTTCTAGATTTTAAAGAAGACCATTGAGGATTTTTGAGGAGAACTCATTGGATAAATTTACTAGTGAAGGATTTCCTGATAAAGGATTTTTTGGGAAAATTATCACCATCTAAAAATAAGCCCAAAAGAAGAAGGATTTGGTAAGGAGTTTGCCATATTTTTGAGGAGAATAGTGAAGACATCAAGGCATTCAGATTCTTGAGAAGAAGGTCACTAGATAGGCCAAAATTGAAGTCAAAATTTGATAAGGAGGTTGAAAGAGAAGAGTTAGAAGAAGCCACCCGATTTGAGATATTTAGAGATTGCCATTGAAAGCTATTTCAAAGAAAGGATATTGTTGGTTTTATAGAAAAAAAGTGAAGGTTTATTGAAGGAAAATATTAGCTATGATTTGGAGGAGTTTCCTACCAAATTTATGAGATTCAAGGACAACACTTTAGAGGATAAATTGAATGCTTTGCAATTTGAAAATTTTATATTTGAGGACAGAAATAAAGTAGCAATTTGGGCAGCATTAATAACTGCTAAATTTCAAACTTTTAAGGTGCATCCTAAAGGAGAGTTAAAGCAACCAAACTACATTTTCAGGTAACAAGTTAGAGGAGTTTCAAAGTTACAAATTGGTGAGTTAAAAAATTATTTTGGATAGCAAAGAAGAGTTGCAATTTCATCTAATACAAAGTAGTCTTTTGATGAATCTAATCACCAATAAATCCATCATCTACAGAGGTCATAAATGTAAGCAACTTTAGTGCAAAAGTTTCATTAAATGAACATTCATTAATTGGTTTATTATTAATTTTATTTAGCACAAATTTTAAGGTTTAAAGTTGCAAGGAAAATGTTTCAAATTTAAATTCTTCAAGGTAGTGCATAATTTCATTTCTACAAGGTTCAAACCTACACATAAGAAATAGGAGTTAGATATATTTCAAGAGAAATAAAAATATCAACTTCATATTATCTATTGGAAGCAAAGAAGATATTATTCTTAAGTGAAATTTGCATAGATTATAGTGCATATTTCAAGTTACTTTTAAGAGTTCATTTAAAGGAGCAATAAGGAGTTATTAATAGTGCATTATACTAGTTATTCTTAAATGTTTTTAAAGTGCATTAAGTATTTATCAAAGGAGGAATATTAAGTGCACAAATCAAAGTAGAAGTGAAGTGTCAAAATATACTATTGAGCATAGGAAATTTGTAGCATATTGTGGCAAGGAGAGGCCACCAAAAGGAGCAAGATAACCTCCAAATATTGGATAAGTGAAGCAGAGTTGCATTAAACAAGCACATACAATCTAGAAAAGATAGATAAAATACCAAATGAGTAAAAGCTTTATTGCATTCTATTTCCTAAAGATAGAGCTTACAGAGACTAACTGATTACAAATTCAAAATTTCCCCCTTTTGATCCTGTTTTCTCCTTTCCCACCTAAAACTAAGAGTTTGAAATTTGAAATTTTGGGGGCAACTTTCCAAGGTCATAACTTTGCGCTCGTTGACCCGATTGACTATTACAACATGTTTTTTAAAAGGGCACGATATGAACTAAGCAAGGCAAGCCTTAAATTTCTATTTAACTGAAAATCCTCAAATTCAACCTCTAAGACCTTCAAAAATCTCCTGCAAGTTAAACTAGTTTTACAAAATTAAACAATTACAATTTTTTTTGGGTGATGCAATATTACTCTTACACCACTGGATGCTCTTGCATCAAGAAGGAAGCTGCCATATCAAGTCAAGAAAAAATATTCAAAAGGAGACTTAAATATATCAAAGTACAAGGTGCAAGTTGAGTAATAAAAATAAGATAAAACATAACACATATTTCAGACATCAAGCGATGATATTATAAAGCTTAAGAAGAATCTTCAACATATAGAAAATAGAGCCATATATGGGCTCAATATTCATCCATTAAAGGTGTCTTTAGGTGTTTAAATACACCCAATAAAATACCAAAGACACCATATTTAACACTTATCACAGTGTAAAAAAACCTGTAGCATTGAAGGAGTCTATGTAAGATAATTCCATTGCAAGGATTACGTGCAAGTGGGAAGAAAAATAGCACAAGTGATAAATAAAGGTGCAAAGAAGGATACCATACCCAATAAAATATAGATAGGATCTTGGATAAACCACCATCACTAAATCTAGCTCCAAACCACCATAGGAAATGATATTGCCATCGAGGAAGAGCCACCATGCATTGAGATGCAAGAAAGCACATTGGAATAAGAGTGGAAATAGCTTGAGGTGATAAGATACATTGAGGATATTTAGTGCATATAAAATAGGAGCCTCCACTTTCCATAACAATAAAATATATTTTATTCCACTTGGCACAAAGTAGAAAGAGGTATCTACAAAACCTAATGCTTACAAAGAGCGCTCAAGTAAAAGTAACACTCTAGTCAAATCAAATAAGTGCCCAAGAAAATATATTACCCTCATTGTTGTAATATATTATATTAATTAGTACATGCTAATGTATCATCTTGGGTACATCCTTAGATTAGAAAAAGTGTTCTATATTAGAAGTTATGATGTACTTTATGCAATGTAATAAGTACACAAATATTATTAAAGTGTGCAAAGTATTTTGGTATTGTAAATGTGCATAGTTGTCCATGTGCACGTGTGTCCATAGAATAGGAAGTGGAAGAGTATCTAGAAGAGTGAAAGCCAATATTTCTCCATATGAAGAGTCACATTATATTATATATGTAGTGTATGTGTATATATAAAGTGATGTGACATGATAGGACATGACTTGATACTTACTTGATACTTTTAGAGCTATTGTACCATTTTCATGAGTATTTGTTAATGGAAAGTTTATGAGTGATTGTTGAAATTATTTTTTTGTTTTATACTTATATAATATTCCCATTATCATATATATCATATTGCAACTTTATTATTGATATTTTGATAAATTTTATCTTAAGTATTAAGATTCAAAAGCTAACAATGGTATCAGAGCCACAACAAGATTTTGAATTGCACAGGTTTAAAAGTTGCAAAGGATATTTTGAATGGTAAAGGAGAAACCAATGAAGTTAAGGAAATTACCTCTAGAAAGGAAAACCAAAGAAGTTTGAATATTTTCCTATTCCAAGCATAAACGTGAAATAGAAGGAGATTTCAGGTCTTGAAGATAGACCTTGATATTGAGAAGATTGAGAGACCCAAGAAGGAGTTCCTATTGGATAAGTTGGTATATTTAAGAAGACTATAGATTGTAGATTGGTTAGAGTCTTTCCAAAGGGTTGAGGGAGAACTCGTGAATACTAGGACTCAACACAATTCTTTCCACTAGTTTTGATAATAATTAGTGAAGTTTATTCATTCTAAAATTCTAAATATTTTTAAGTATTTAATTTTTATTGTCTAAGTTTCTTGTTGCAGATATTGAATATTGAATATTAATAAGAATAAAGGTAAATATATTGTTAAATACTAATATATTGAAGGTTTTAGATTGGAGAAGTTGAAGAGACCTAAAAGAGGTCATATCAAAGAACTTCCAAATTTAGAAGATTGAAGATTGCATATTAAAGATTAAGGATACCTATGTAGGATATTTCTATTGAAGATAGAATATTGGAAGTAGAGTAGGACTAATAAGTGGTCCTATTGTAGAATTGATTAGCAAAAAATTTAGGAGATCCAAGAAAGTTATCTCATTGTAGAATTTCCATAGTTGGAAGATTGAAGAGACCAAGGAAAGGTCTCATTGAAGAGGAGTTGAAGAGTTGTAAAATTAGAAGACCCAAAAGAAGTGGTATCAAGAGAATTTAGAGAAGAGAAAGAAGGCTAGATAAATCCTTATTACATAATTGAAGGAGGTATTATTAGAATATTTGTAGAGAAATCTTGAGGAAGAAGATTACAAGCAAGGAGAAGTTTCTAATAAGAAGTATTTGGGATAATTGTCACCATACAAAAATGAGCCCAAGAGGAAGAAGGTTTTGGCAAGAGGTTTACCAAATTTTAGAGAAAGAATTTGGAGAACTCAAGTAATTTAGATTATTGAAGAAAAATGAGAGTGAAGGATATAAAATTCAAATTCATAATTTGACAAGGCTATTGAAGGAGAGTAGAAGATTGAAGGATCTAGAGTTTTTGAAAATTTAAGGACAACCACAATAGTCTTGAAGGCTGAATTGATAGAAGTTTGGAGACTTTTGAGGAAGGATTTGAAGGGTTGCAAGATAGAAATTGTAGAAAGTAGTGAGCTACATTTTGGAGAAGCTTTGGGCATATTTTAGAGTGCCCTTGACTAGGAGATTGAAGGAGGTAGAGATAGTGAAATAAGGCAACAATTTGGAGTGTTTCATTGTAGGTTTTGGATAGCAAAATAAAGGATGTATTGACTACAAAGTTTTAGAATTTCTGATAGCATTTGGGAAACATTAATAGCTACAATTTACAAAGTTTTAAGACACAAGTTTCAAAGGATATTTGAAGCCATAGAATCAGGTTTTGTGGATAACATTAGAAGAAGATAAAGAGCTGTGATTTTGGAAAATTTTGAGATATTTTTGAGAAGTGTTAGTGGGAAGAAAACAAGTTGGAATTTGAGCAGCAATTAGGGTTGCAAATTTGGTAAGTTTTGGAATAGTAAAGTGAAGGAGAATAGAGGTGCAAAACTTACAAGTTTGAGGTTGCAAGAAGGGTGAATCAAATCACCAAAGAAACTAGCAAAATAGAGATCTGAAAGGTATGCAGTATTGGTGCAACATAAGTTTATTGTTTGAGCATTTAAATCAGTTTTACATCAAGTATTTGAGAGCACCATATTAGCATTATTTGAAATATAAAGATATAAGTTAAAAGGAGTCTTTAAACAAAGGTGTTACATCTTAAAATATGCAATATTAAAACAACAAGAATCTAAGCTATATGGAAAGGAGAAATAAGAGTATAACATTGTTAGTGAATGTTGTTTTATAGCTCATAAGAATGCAAATTTATTAAAGTGAAATGAAGTAAATCAAAAGAATTAGTTTGGGAAAGTTAAATAAAAATAAAATGATTAAAAATAAAGTAGGTATTTCAGTGTCTAAAGATACTAGGTAGCCACAATTCAAAAGGTAAGATAAGAGGATTCGTTTGGAGTAGAGAGCATCGCTATTGCTCAAGGAAGAGGTATCATTATCCAAGGGAGAGCTACCACCATACAATGAAGCACCACCATAGTAAAGGAGAGCTACCACCATCCAAGTAGAAAGGATCACCATAGTCTAAGGAAGAGCCACCACCAAAAGCATTAAGCAAACCATCAAGTTTTCACCCAAGGAGCCCAAGAAAATACGTTCCTACATAGGAGTGCAAGTAAATACATTAGGAAGATATAAGAATTGGATATTAGGTAAAAATTTAGGTTGGTTAATACATTACATATAAAGGCAACGTGTTAGAATAGGCAAGAGACAATCTTAAGTGTTGAATCAATGATCAGGTTGAAAGAAGGTGTTATAATCCTCAATAGTAATGCTTAGGATGTTACAATATAATTCATCAAGGTAAGGATACATTATACATGCTTCAAAAGATGAAATTAGGGTATTGGAAGAGTCTAAGTGCCATGTGGCATGTATAATATGGAAGGTCAATAGAGTTGAAGAACTTCAAGCACCCATTTCAAAGTGGGAATGTTATTTAAGAAGCCAAATATAGAAGAGTTGAAGCAAGTTTTATGGAGATGCACTAGAAATGGAAGGAGGTGTAAGTGGAGCCATTGATTGAAGGTTAAATGGAAGTAATAAGTGAAGTGCCATTTGGAATTGCAAGGAAGAGAGTTCAAGCCATGCAGGGAGTCAAACAATTAAAGGTTGAATATGTTGTAGAGAACTTGTGAGAGATCCGTTTGCACTTGGAAAATCAAAAGGAGAATGTAGAATATTTTCCAAGGAAACCCAAAGTATAGTAAAGGTTTCATAAAAGGGGGAGCACCTATCAAAATACAGTCAACCATTTTTGACCAGAGGGAATTACCATGGTTAAAGTTCAGGTAATTCATTTTATTCAAATTTTATTTATGCACATTCAGAATAGGAGATATAAGAATTATATACACTTATTATTTTCTAAGGATAAAAGTGAACTTATATACTTTGGAGGGATAATAATTAAAATTTGAAACCTTAGAAATAATATTAGTGTTATTTAAAGGTTTTATGAAGGACTAAAATTTAGTTTGAAGGAGTTAAACAAATAAGTTTAAAATTTTTGTAATTTGATTATTTAAATTTACAAAACATTTTTGAAATATTTGCAATTTGAATAGAATGGAGTAATAAGGTTTTTGACATCAAATTAAATTTATAAAATTTGCAAATATTTTTGTAAGAAATTTCTAAGTTTGGAGTTATAAGGTATTCAACACCAACATTGGATTAAGAAATTTAGAAGAAGTTATTTTGAAAAATTGCATTCAAAATTGTTTTTGATTTACTACTCAAATATTAGGGAGCTATAAGGAAGTCTACAAAGGTTAATCATGACAACTCATAAATTATTTCTTTCAGAATCTCAATTACTTAAGGGTCCTAATTATACCTCATGGAAAAATAAAGTGAGATCTATATTGATAGTAGAAAAACTTTGGGAGATAGTTAAAGGAGCAAAATCAAATACTACTAAATATGCTAGGGAGATTCAATAATATGAATATGATGAAGCAAAAGCACTCATAGTCATAAATTTTGCAATTACAGATGAAATACAACCATATATTAGTTCAACATCAACCTCTACAGAAGCATGGAATACTCTATCTAAAATATTTGAAGGAAAGAATAAAGCCACCATTTTAAATCTTCAAACTCAATTACACTCTCTAAAGGTTAACAATGGTGAAAGTATAGATTTGTTTTTAAGAAAAGTGGTAGATATAAAGGGAAATTTATTAACTCTAGGGGAGAAGGTAGAAGATAAATTTCTTGTTCAAGTAATTCTGAGAGCACTTCCTGAAAGTTACAAGCACTTGGTTACATATTTACAAATCTTGAGTAAGGATACATCATTTTATGAATTGGTTAATATACTACAAGAATATGAAGTGGAGAATTCAATCAAATATGAAATTACTAACAATGCATTAGTCTCAAAATATAATAAAAAAGGAAATTTTGCTACATTCTCAAGGAATAAAATAAAGTGGAATGATAGATATTGGTAAATTTTTAAGAGAAGAGGTCATAGCACAAGTTACTATAGATTCAATCCAAGGAATAAGAACTAAGGGAAACAAAAAAATTCAAGAAATTAATCAAATAGCTTATTTCAATCAAATACAATATCAAAATCAATATAGACCATCTCAGCAATAGTTCCAATGTCAATACAATCCACTCCAACTACAATAGAGAGAAGGAAAAAAAAAGGACACTTAGTTAAAGAGATACAATAAATGTAAGAAATAGAAGAGACTACAAAATTACATGAAGCTAAATCCCTTGAAGTAACATTTTATGAAGATACTAATCATTTGCTTGATCAGAATACAAACAAGGAGAAAAAAAAGAAAAAAAAAAGAGAAGAGCACAAGCTTTAGCAAAAGGATGAAGACCATATTGAAGACTAAAGTCTTCAATAACCAAATAATGTAATACAAGGGGGTGTTGGAATATATTACATTATTTGGTACATGCTAATGTACCACCTTGGGTACATCCTTATATTAGGAATATTGTTCTAGATTATAAGTTATGATTTACTTTATGCAATGTAAGAAGTGCACAAATATTATTAAAGTGTGCAAAGTATTTTGGTATTGTAAATGTACATAGTTGTCCATGTGCATGTGTCCATAGAATAGAAAGTGGAAGAGTATATAGAATATTTAATGCCAAGAGTGCTCAATATTAAGAGTCACATTATATTATATGTAGTGTATGTGTATATATAAAGTGATGTGACATGATAGGACATGACTTGACACTTACTTGATACTTTCAGAGCTATTATACCATTTTTGTGAGAATTTTTTAGCGGTAAGTTTATGAGTGATTGTTGAAGTTATTTCTAAGTTTTATACTTCTAGAATATTGCCATTATCATATATATCATATTGTAACTTTATTATTTATATTTTGGTGAATTTTATCTTAAGTATTAAGCTTCAAAAAAGCTAACAGTGGTATCAGAGCCACAACAAGATTTTGAATTGCACAGGTTTTAAAAGTTGCAAAGGATATTTTGAGCAGTAAAGGAGAAACTAATGAAGTTAAGGAAATTACCTCTAGAAAGGAAAACCAGAGAAGTTTGAATATTTTCCTATTCCAAGCATAAATGTGAAATAGAAGGAGATTTCAGGTCTTGAAGATAGACCTTGACATTGAGAATATTGAGAGACCCAAGAAGGAGTTCCTATTGGATAAGTTGGTATATTGAAGAAGATTGTAGATTTTATATTGGCTAGAGTCTTTCCAAAGGGTTGAGGGAGAACTCGTGAATACTAGGACTCAACACAATTCTTTCCACTAGTTTTGATAATAACTAGTAAAGTTTATTCATTCTAAAATTCTAAATATTTTTAAGTATTTGGTTTTTATTGTCTAAGTTTCTTGTTGCAGATATTGAATATTGAATATTAATAAGAATCAAGGCAAATATATTGTTAAATACTAATATATTGAAGGTTGCAGATTGGAGAAGTTGAAGAGATCTAAAAGAGGTCATATAAAAGAACTTCCAAATTTAGAATATTGAAGATTGCATATTAAATATTAAGGAGACCCATGTAGGATATTTATATTGAAGATAGAATATTGGAAGTAGAGAAGGACTAAGAAGATGTCCTAATGTCAACGTTCATTTTCAACATTTCCAGGCCTACACCACATGGAGTAACAACTCAAGAAGGATAACAACCACCTTGTACCACCTAACAAGAAGGCATAAGGCCTTAGGTAATGTAAAGAACCACTTGTCATTCATTTCAAGGAATAAAAGGGTATTAATAGCCACACACAAGAGGAGTGCATATATCTCATGCATATCTCCAACAAGAGAGGTCAAAGAGCATTGAAGAAAGGAGGAAGACCATCATAGAGGGTGCTCATTAAATATTGAGAATTAATTGCTCACATTCATACATAGAAGACCAAAAAATACAATGCCCAAGCTTAGATAAATAGTCATAACAAGAGCTGATCATATTGTAGCATACAACATTTGAAGAAAGGTAAAGTTTTATATAATTCAATATTTTTTTGGTAAATTAACAAAATTGTATTAAATAGGGCATTTGAAATGCACCCTAATTACTTAATACATTAGAAGGATTACAAGATGTATCATCCATAAAAACCTCATGGCATCCATAAAAAGCCTAAGATATTTAGCTGAACTGTAAACAAACCAAAAGGACAAGGACAAAAAAGGAAACGAGATGTCCTAACAAGACAGAGACCAAGACCAACAAACTAACTATAAAAAATTACGCAATAGAAAAATCCTTAGTGTCATCCTTTTCTACATCCTTAAGAATATCCTTTAACACTTCCTTGGCTATTTCCACCATGTCATCTTCCTTGGCACCAACTCTAGTTCTAGTGGCATTTTTTGTTGGGAGATCCTCGACAAATTTATCACATAAAAATAGTATTGAATATATTCCTATACTCTTTCATTTGTGCAATGGCTACCAATCTTGTGGTCACAACATTTTCCATGTGGGAAATGATAGTCGTTGTTGTCTTTATAATGTATTCTTGAAGTATATTTACTGTAGGATCCTCAAACTCATCCTCAATAGAACCATGTATTTTTCCTTGATTCTGAAAAAACTTGTTCTTTAAGCGTTGAGAGCTTCTTGCTGGGGTGGGTAGATCCTCCCCATTATCAATATTTATTTTCTTTAAATATAAGGAGTTATAAGGTGCTTCATTATATAAGGTTGAAGTTATTTATTATTTGCATTGGAAATAGAAACAAATATCAACCTTAGTGAATTAGAAAGAAAACTTAAAAAAGGAGTTTATATCCTTAAGTGATATCTCAAAAGTGCACTAGTTGAAATTTAAATACCATAATATATATATTTTTTAAGCGAAAAACTCCTTGCGGAGCCGCCTTGGTCTAAGAGACCACGAACAGGGGGTTCTACACCGTCAAAGTCACCCGGGGTTGCACCCGACCCTGCCCGCACCAACATTATCAATTGGATTTTGGATACCCAATTTAGCTTTTTGGTAGGGTGGATATTTGAACCTGGGACCTCCCTTGGAGGATTTCCCTCTCCTCTCCAACTTACCTACAACACCTGGGTAAATACCATAATATTTGCATATTAATTAAATAGGAGTAATAAATTTTTATACCTTGGAAAATTAAGTATTACTCTATTGCAAATATTATCATTTTTTAATTTCCAAATTAAGGAGATATAAGGAGTACTACATCAAATTTTAGATAATTAGAATTTAGAAAATTAAACCATTAAAATTTAAGGATAAAATAAGTAAAATCGTTGATTGCTTAAAAGAGTTGGAATTTGTTTCGTATACTTGTCTCATAATCATATTAAGGGACAAAAGGAATCCAACCATAGAGTCTTGAAGTTAGAGAACTTCATATAATTAAAAAATACATATATCAATAGGTATAAATAATAGATTATTGTCTTCAAAACACTAGGTAATCAACTCAAAAGGAAATATAATAGATGCTAAGCACTTCATCAAAACCATATCATACTATAATCACTTGGAAGATACAAGGGATACTACAAAATCCAATATTTGATAAGGGTTTATCAAGTTAGTTCACATATCCTAAACTAGGGAGACATAAGGTAGTCCACAAACACATCATGACAATAAAAAAATTCATTCTCACTGAATTCGAACTACTTAAAGGTCCAGATTACTCTTCATGGAAAAATAAAGTAAGGTAAATTCTGATAGTTGTAAAACTTTGGGATATAGTCAAGGGAACAAAAGATAAAACTACTTCAGATGATAGTGAGATTCAAAAGTTTGAATAAAATTAATAAAAAGCTTTAATGATAATAACTTTTGCCATTACAAATGAAATTCAACCCTACATTAGTTTAGCAAGAACATTTAGAAAATTTTGGAAAAACTTAGCCAAAATATTTGAAGGGAAGAATAAATCCACTATATTAAATATTCAAACTCAATTACATTCTCTGAAGTTGAATAATGGTGAAAGTATAGAAATATTCCTCAGGAAAGTAGCGGATACAAAAGGAAAATTGTTAACCTTAGGAGAAAAGGTTGAAGATAAGTTTCTTGTTCAAGTAGCCTTGATAGCACTTACATGTAGCTACAAGAACTTAGTTACATATTACAAATACTAAGTAAAGATATATCTTTTGATGAGTTAGTCAATATCCTTCAAGAATATGAGGTAGATAATACAATTAAAGATTAAATAACTAACAATGTATTAGTTTCAAAAGATAATACACACGGAAATTTTGCCTCATCCTCAAAAGGATGAAGACCATGAAGTAATAAATATTGTCAAATCTACAAGAAGAAAGGACATAGTACCAACTATTGAAAATTCAATCCTATAAATCTGTATCAAGGAAATAAGACAAGCTATGGAAGCCAATCAAATAGACCATTCCAACCAAGATAATATCATAATTAGTATAGTCCACATCAACAATAATTTTAGCATCCACATACTTCTCAGAATCAATACAATTATCCTCAAGTGCAATATAAAGAAGGGAAATAGAAAGGTCACTTGGCTCAAGAGATTCAAGAAATTGAAGAACTGGAAGAACCTATAGATGAACATGAAATTAAAGCCCTATCAACAAAGATAGTATTTTATAAATATACTATCTACTTGGTCAGGATACAGATAGGAAACAAAATTAAGAAGAGCTCAAATTCTAGAACTAGAATGGAAACCATATTGAAGACAAAAGTCTTCAATACCCAGATAATGTAATACAAAGGGGTGTTAGAGTATATTATATTATTTGGTACATGTCAATGTACCACCTTGGGTAAATTTTTATATTAGGATTTTATCTTATATTAAGGTTTGAGTAGTTACTTCAAGCAAGTAATAAATGCACAAGTGTTAGAATGTGCAATGATGTAAATGCGCATGTAGTCCACATGTACATGAGTCATAGGATAGGTATATGAATATTCATGGGTACATTAAAGGCAAAGGTACATATCCTCCTATACCTTGAGGTATAGATAAAGGTAGAGTGTAAGAGATACTAAAGTTACTATAGTTAGTTGTAGTTAGAGTAAAATGTGTTAGAAATAATGTGCACTATGCCTTATTTTGACACTTGTCATATTCCTTGACATTTGTCATGTATTCATATAGGCTTATGCTTATATATTGTACTTCTTTGTATCAATAAAATATCTCATCTATTCTTATTCCTAACATTTGGTATCAGATCAGGATTTTCCTACCCTGTTATCTTGAGGGGGGGTTTCCCTCATGGAAACCTCCCCTCATTTTTTTCTCCATTTTTTCTTTCCAACTAGGTAGTATGCTCTCCATCATTGATGGATCATAAACCAAAAGTTTGTAGAAAAACCAATGGCTACCATTTTTTTATGTATACATCTATAGAAGTAGTTTCTTCATAGAGAAACGAAAAATGGGATACATCCCTGAGAATCCATTTGAAGGCAAATTTGAATGTCTTGGAGGAATGCAGTCCAGTGTGGACACAATTTTTTTGGTTTATTTTTTTACAAGTATAGTCCAAATATATGTTGATTTTCTCCATTATGAAAAAGTTCGAGGGTTTTTTATGGATGAATATGGAGTTTGCATGCCTATCGATGGCATATGGCATTGATAACTCAGTCAAATTCATAGTAGATGGCTCACTGTCTATGGACTACAAATTTTCAAAATTAGAGAAAGCCAATTGAGAAGATGAGAAAAAATTCATCATCGAGAAATGCTATTATTGAATCTTTCTAGATGCTATGGATGGAGCATGAAAATATTTATGATGAGAGGGAATGCAGTTGTTGGTGTTGCGCACACTGGAGTGGTCATAGGTGCAGTGGACCTTGAGAGAGGGGGTGTGATAGACGACCATTTTTTTCTAGTTGTTTTTTTTGCCTTTCTACCTGTTATTTTTGAAAAACATTGAAGTGGTCATGGGGCCTTCAACGTGGGTTCCAAGTGCCAGTTGGAGGCACCTATGCGGTGCCCTACACCACATGTTATTTTCTAGTTAACTACTGGGACCGACCCACTTTGTTTCCCATGCCTACTCATGTCCATGTGAAGAGCGCCAATTTTGAAATTTTTTGCACATGATTTTGTAGTATGCAAATTTTTGGTCATGAATTTATGATAAAGATTCACTGCACAATATTTTTTTATAAAAGGAGACATGAAGTTATTTTAAAACAAAAGGGGGCACGATTCATATGTAGAGGGGCCATTTTTTTTTTAAATGTTTTTTCTTTATATTCACATTTATTATAATTTTTCAAACATGAAGGCTTAGAATGCAATGTAATTTCCCTTCCAAGGGAAAATTTGAATACTGTCTTTTTTCCACCATAGAGCAACGCCACAATTGAGCAATGTTTTCTTCCTACAAAGGCTGTTATTTTTTCCAGCAAATGAAGGCCCAATTAAGAACAAAACATAGGGGTATTTATAGTCATCGAAAATATTTTTCCAAGATAGACACAATGGTGGTGTCCAATTGTAATTTTGAGGTAATCCTATATGCATTTTTAGCCTCAAAGTTTTGTACCTTGGAGTGCACTCTTGGTTGAACCTGACACTCCTAAGGAAAATTTGTAAGTGATCTTAGTATCTAGTAACTTTCTCTATAGACCTTGCAGATGCAACAGCTGTTACCCATGCACTCTAGTGGGATGAGAGGTCACCATAAGGACACTTAATTTAGGGACAACAGACATAAACATCCTAGAATCTATCCAAGGACTTTTTTGGATCAAATTTTAAAGACTACAGATGAAGACACTTCAGAAGATTATATTCTCTTCTTTCTTCTTCTCCTTCATATTTGGATTCTATGGCTCATTTTATTGTATTAAGTGCATTTTTGGTGGAGACCGAAACTCTCATATGGCTCGTATTTCTTTTATATTAAGGTGCATTTTTGACAAATATCAACACCTTCTAGATTTAGTTCACCATGATGGAGGATGATATTCATGGTGAATCTAGTCAATGACCTACGAGAGGAAACATACCTAGAGGATGACCTACAGAGGCAATAGACCCATAAGTGGCTGACCTTGAGGCACTTATATGGCTGACCTAGTGGCAACAAATCCAAGGAAGTGGCTGACCCTGTGGCAACAAACCAATATGTATACACTGTTGATCTAGCATTATTGATAGTTGGAGATCCAAGTGCAAAGAGCACAAGCCTAGTCCAAATCATGTAATAAATAAGGATGATAGGTTTATTTAGAGAATTCAACATTAAGGAGGAATGTTACCTAATGTTGACTTGTTTTTTTTTCTATAGTTAGGATAGTGCAAATTAAGGAAGAATGTTAGAATATTATAATGTGCACTATGCCTTCTTGACACTTGTCAGTTTCTCTTGACACTTGTCACATTTTCATACAGACCTTCTGCCTATATATTGTACTTCTTTGTATCAATATAATATCTCATATTTTTAGTCCTAACAAGAAAGAGGTTTAAAAGGGGGAATATATGATTCTTCACATATTCATTTTTAAATTATTTTTTAAAATACTTCATTTTTTAAATGTAAAATAAAAAGCATAGGGGATTTTTATTATAAAAGTGGAAGGACCACTTTCATTTTAAATTATAGTGGGATAAGAATTAAAATGCTCATGAAAAATGGTCGAGAATATAGTTACTTTGATAAGTGGGTGGGGTACATTATTTTTAGGCATGCATTTTTTAATTGGAAGACATGTTATAGAACCTTGGTGTGGTTCGGCATGTGGTATAGTGCTCATGTGATGGCCATATAAAGCAAATTCTTAACATAATCAACCAAATATTTTAACATGCCATATTGTTTACCCACATGATCCATGTAATTTTCCCCTAGAGATGCATGTTGTCTTTCTCAGAAAATGAAGGCCCCATTGAGACTAAATCATAGGGGTATTTATAGTCATAAAAAAATCTTTTCCATGATGGACACATTGGTGGTATCAAATTGTTATTTTAAGGCTATTCCATATGCATTTTTTAACCTCAAAATATGTTGTATTACGGAGTGCACTCTCAGTTGAACCCGACACTCCCAAGACAATTGTAAGTGATCCTTGTATCTAATCACCTTCTATATTGCACCTAGAGGATGCAGTGGTCGGTTACCCATGCATTATGATGGGATGAGGAGGTCACCATAAGGATAATTACTCTAGGGACTACAAACATAGACACCCTAGACTCTATCCGAGGACTTTTCTAGATCAACTTTTGAAGACTACAGATGAAGACACTTTAGAAGATTCTATTCTCTTATTTCTTCTTCTCCTCCACATTTGGATTCTAAGGCTCAATTTTATTGTATTTCATGGCTTGTATTTCTTTTGTATTAAGGTGCATTTTTGGTAGAGACCGACACCTTCTATATTGAGTTCACCATGAGGGGGGATGATATTCATGGTGAATCTAGTCAGTGACCTACGAGAGAAAAAATACCTAGAGGATGACCTATAAAGGCAAAATATCCATGGAAGTGGTTGACCTTGAGGTACCCACAATGATATTGAGGTACTTAGATGACTGATTCAGTGTCAACAGATCCAAGAAAGTGGCTAACCCTGAGGTAACAGACCAAGAATTATACATCATTGATCTAGCATTATTCAAAGTTGGAGATCCAAGCACAAAGAGCACGAGCCTAGACCAAATCATGTAATAAAGGAGGATGATAGGTTTCTTTTAGATAAGTCAACATTAAGGGGGAATGTTACCTAATGTTGACTTTTTTTCTCCTATAGTTAGGATAGTGCACATTAAGGAGGAATGTTATAATTAATGTGCACTATGCATTCTTTTGACACCTATCATATTTCTTGATATTTTTCATGATATATTGTACTTCTTTCCATCAATAAAATATCTCATCTATTCTTATTCCTGACACAATGTAGTTATTTCATTGAAATTATGGAGTGTTCATATCCTCCATTATAATACATTGTACTATTTTCATGAGCATCCATTAATGGCATATTTTTGAGTTATTGCAGAAGTTTATCTCATGGTTTTCCTACATATTATAGTGCCATTATCATATAGTTATCATTGCTTGCTCATTTTACATCTTGTGGTTGCATTTCATTTAATATAAATTATCAAAAGCTAACAATAATTTTTCTTCAAGTTAAGATGAAATTGTTTTTTACTTTAATATTTTCAAGACTTCAAATAATTCATGTGCTCATACTATGCACAAAAATAGCATATGAATACATGACGACAAAATGATTAAGATAAGGCATCAAAACATTAGTCATATACCTCATAAATGTAGTTGGTGCGTTATAAAACCTAATGGATATATAATGCATTCAATCAATATTCATTTATTTTAAAATGTATTTTTCAAGTATCATCATCTTTCTTCTTGATTTTATGATATCTTCTATATCCAACTTTATAAAATATTTTACATTTTAAATTTGATTAAAGAAATCATCAATTATCCATAAATATACACATTTTTATGATGGTATTAACAATATCCCTATAACCTATACATCCTTTTAATATCATCATTTTTTTGAAAAATAGGTCGATATCATTATCCCTTGCTCCAAAAAACTTTATATTTATCATATTACCATGTTTCTTTCCAAGATGAATTGTGTATAAAATCCAAGATTAAGCAAATTGAATCTATTAACAATTGGACCTAATGCTCTACTTGCCTCTTTCATGACAACATATTTTATTCTAGGATGATATCCTTGAATATTAAAAGTAATTTTTTTAATTTTTTTAATTTCTAATGTAATTATCTTATGAATATTCCATATCTATTATCTCTTATTCTTTTTTTTCCTTAAATAAAAACATAGAATTTTTGTTTTATTAATTCTTCATTTTGCTTGATGGATTCAAATAAGTGGAACACTTTCTTCCTTGTATATGTTAAGGAAGTAGAACTTCTAATTCTCTATAAAACAGTATGTATTTGCTCTCATCAAGTAGATTACATATTATTGTAAATATGGGATATCAAAAAACATCTTACACATCATGTGGCATTTGAGACTATTCTAAAAGTCATTTCATCGATATAGTTATTAGAAACAACAAAATTTAGCTTACATTGCTGAAAAAGTTGAAGAACATTTATGACTCTAACCCAAAGAACATGGTCTTGGATGACAAGTGGGCTTCAAACTATTATTTCATAAATTAATTTTGTTCATAAGCCTTTGTCTATAAAATACTTCATCTATATTTTCATAACTTTAATCTTAAGAAAAATAATTTTTATTTTTTTCTTCAATCTTAAGTCTTCTTGAGTGAACTTTGTAGCTTCTTGTTTAAATGATTTTACATTTTCCATGATAGAACATATTTCCATCCACCTCTAGTGCATATTAATATTATTTATCTTCCACTTGTATGGTCATATACTATTCCCATTTTATTATTAGGGATGCAAAATTTGATGTAAATTCCAACAAAATGCACCAATATACCCTCATTTCTCTAAATAAAATTAGATAGAAATAAAAGGTGTTTTTTCTAATATCCACACTTTATTAGCCGAGAAAGAAGTCCATTGGAGAGAGAAATCTAGGGCTTTATGGATCAAAGAAGGAGACTGGAACACCCAATTTTTTTATCTCACAACTATTATAAATAGGGCATATAGTAGAATAAGAATATCGAAGAGAAAAGAGGGCAAGGAAATAAAAGAGGAAGAGGATATTAAAAATGAAGCAAATTTTATTTTTTCAAAATATTCTCAACAAGGAAGATGTAACAAATGTTAAATCAGTTAATAAATTATTGAAGAATATTCCCTAAGTGGTGAATAATGAAATATATTATTTTTTAGACGGTCCTTTGTAAGAAAAAAAAATTCTAAAGGAATAGAATTCTACATTCCTGGTTTTGATTCCAAAAAATCAAGGAGTAGACATGTGTGGCAACCAAGGAAGCATACACCTATGCTAATAATGACTGAAAATCACACATAAAGCATAAAGAAAGAAAGAATTTGTAAATAACATAAATAAGGGTTTCCTTTATTAAGTTTCAATGAAAATCGATTACAAATCCATCCCTCTTAGGGATACCCAATGCGATACAGTTATTACAATAATAGGAAAATCCCCATGAAAGGGTAGGTGTAATCCAAAGACTTCCTAGATTGTCACAAACTGCTCCAAGGCAAATGTAGCCTTCTTCTCCACGATTAGAGGTATTTTTTGCATTGAATGGAAAAACCCTGTTAATCCTGCATTCAAGAAACAACAAGAAATAATTAAACACAAAGGAGGCCTCTCTTGATGAGGCTTTTAGAGGAATTTATGCAAAATATGTCAAGAAATCTTGAAATCAAGAAAGTGCAAGAAACATGATAAACTACACTAAACATGACAATTGATCATTAGGAAATATACAATAAGCATAGATCAAGTCATCTAATATCTTAATTAACCATTGAAAACATGGAAACATGAAAAATAGCTAGAACTAGTCTATGTACCAAAATGATAAGAAATGAAGAAAGTTAGTCTCAAATCTCTATTTCTACCATACAATTATCTCTAGTAAAGCAAATATGGATTAATGGCATATAATATAATGTAAAAAAGATAAACTACTACTAAAACTAAGAGAAAAAGGGATTTAAACCTGATTGCGGGTCTGTGAAGTGGCTGGCACTGTTAACCGCGACTGATAGCTACGACTGAGTTGAAAGTGAAATTTCCCTCTAATGTCGGTCCAAATTCTCCAATTCCCTTTATGAATTTATGATCAAGGGTCATCGTGATGTCCTCTAATAGATTTAGTGGTTGAATTGCTCATATTGGTGATGAAATGGGCTCAATTAGGTTTCTTGATTTCTCCTAGCCCTCCATAGCCATTTTGGTTCCAAGTGTCATTTGATCTCCAATTGGGCAACAAAAGTGTTCCTATCGATGGATGCAAGTGAGTATGCAATTCGATAGGGCTTCGCTGCATTTCAAATCAATATTCATCCAAATTTCTCCCCAATTTGGAGGGGGATTTTATAGCAAATGGGAGGGCTATGTATTAGCTTCATGGAAAATCCAAGATCAAGATAGGTAGTTGGAGTAGTTGAAGGGAAGATTTTGGATTTTTCCACCCTCAAAATATTTTGATCTACAACCAATTGGCTGTTGTAACCAATTTTGGGTCGACCAAGGTCCAACTAATTTTGATGGCTAGCCACGGATATTAGGCGTGGTCAGCTCTATTAACCGTGGGTCTCAGCCGCAACCAACACTGATTAGGCAAAAATGCCTAAATGAGTGGTTAGAACCATTTCTAAACCTTAGGATTTTTCCAATATCTTCCATATGGTCTTCTAGCATGGCCCATATGAGTAGTCACCTTGATATGACACGTTTTATGTGTCTATAGATTCCCCTTTTGAGATGCATTGTGAGATCAAAAAATGCTGAGCAAAAATAGACCTCCTAAAATTATGTCATAGGTTTGATGATGATCATAGTCTGATCAACATTAGATACCCAAGTCTTGCAAAGAGGATGCGCATCCTAGAATTATTACTTCCAACTGGATGGAAGGCTTAAATCGAAAAAGCTTTGGCAAGCTCCAGTGGTGATTGGGTAGCTTCAGGGCTACTATAGGCTTCCACACCATATAGATCCAAAAGGAGGAGAGCTACTAAATTAACTATCATATTTTATTTTTGCCCCAGCAAAGGGTAAGCTTATGATAGTCATTGGTAATGATTCGTAAGACGAACGCAATTTTGAGAAGATCAAGGGATCTACGATCAAGGGATATTCTATTGACTTTGATTATGATTATGATAATATGACTACCCCTCAAGTGATGAGTTGATGAGGGTAATAAAAATTAAATGAAGCAACGAGTTTCTTGACCACTATGAATGACTTGAACTAATTTAAAGTTTTAGCATTTGATACTTGGCTAGGCCTAATCATCTATGATTACAATGGTTAATAGTAATTGTACATCTCTATCCCATGGAGTGATCCAACCTCAAAGGCCTTCTTAGGGAATCAAGATGATAGTAATTCTAATTAGGCATGTGTTGAATCATATTGTTTGATGATCTACTAAAAATGTCATAGAAAAATTGAAATGAATACCTCGTTCTCGTGGAGTAGCCTAATAATTTGGTCCTTCTTAGGGATTGAAATGAAGCATATCAATTAAACGATGACAAATTTATCCCAAATGCCCTTATGGTAATTTATTGATATTTTTGGATTCCATGGATCACAAGTCACTACAACCACTAAGTGTATAGGGTAAATTGACTAGATAGGAGGCACATTTGGCTTTTGATTTATCTATTTTTTTTTTTATTTATTTATTTGACAATTCTGGTCAGGTGGGTATTTTTAATTTGGCATTTTGGAACTCCTCGCAATGGGATTTTAGAGCATTTATTGTATATTGATAGTCGTGGTTGTCAAATTAGCTAAAAATTTCAAATTGCTTAGCTATAGGTCAGACCCACGGGTAGCAAACCCTAAGTCAGGGACCATGGTTGTCATGCATGATTGGGGCCAAAATAGGAAATATGTAAGCATTTTTTGCAATTTTAAAATTCCATTATTTCCTATTGCAATAGTGAATCTGAGAGCTCTAAGAGGTAAGAATATAAATTTAACACAAAACACTGCTACAACTCAACCTCACTACCACCCATACCGATGGCAGACCAACCTGGAGGAGCCAATGCTACTAAGGTAGAAGCATGCAACCCTTGACCATTATTTGCTTTTACTAGTTTTAAAATTAACCTCACCAATTAATGTGCTAAATGAACATCACTAAACTATCGATAATCAACCTTACCCTAGTTAGGTTTAGCTTAGGTTATATTAGAGGGGAGGGTTTTTAATTTTGGGACTATCTCAGGATGGGAAATGACCCTAAAAAAGTCATTTATCCTAGCCGTGGCTGGTAGGCACAGTTTCCAATTGCCAAATTTGGTAATGTGGCTATCAACCATGATGGGATTAAAATCCCAATGGTCATAAAATTTACTGCCATCCTAACCGCAGGTCTGAATCGTGGTTCGACAATCTTAGGAAAAAAAATTAAATTTCTCATTTTTTTTTATTTTTTAGAAGATTTAATTGGTTTTTATGATTTTTTGAAGTACTTTGTCCATTTTTTTTTTATTTTGAAAATTTGTGATTTTGTTTATCGTTTTTAAGTTGTTTTTTAATGTTTTTGGTTGATTTTTAATTATTTTTGCCTTATTATTCTACTTTTTGACCAGACTCTGATTGCGAGGGTGAGGGAATCAGAGATCCTTTTTAACCAGCATGGTTTCCTAACCCAGGTAGAGTAGGACTAGTTTGAAGTTGTGGTATTTGGCTACATCTTGCATCTCCCCACCATCCGGGCCAATCAGGCCTACATGGCATTGGCCTGACGTTGGGATGTACAAACCAATACCTTTCACTTATTGATAGGTGAGATGAATGTGACTCTAGAGGATGTATACCACATATTTATACTCCCTTTGTATGGTGAGGCCATCACATATTCATTGAACGAGGTGAAGAAGGTATTATTTGACCAGATATTTGGCTACCACAATGAGGTAGCATAGCATCACTCGAATCATGGAGGGGTCCATTTTGAGCACTGGTATACACAACAAGTTTTCTCCTAGTGAGTGGCCATATTCATGCACCTGATTGTGTAGATTTTACTCCCTAAAAATTTTGGAGCGGGGTTCCCTTGGAACCTCCTGGTTAGGACCATGGAGGTTCTAGCGAGCCCCACTAACTAGCCCTTAATCCTATTCTGGAGGAGTGCCCTACTAGCACAACTCTATAATAAGCTATACTAGATTACATAGAATAGTAAAGTGGGCATTGACTATAGCCTACTACTTTAGATCTAGGGGTGGTAGCACATAAATATTGAGCACCCCACTGGACTACCACTCAATATTAGCACCATTGAGGCAGGGTACCAGTGCTATGCAACATGCTAGCCTCACGAGCAAGAGGGCTTTAGGAGTAGGTTTCATGTAGGGGACCTAGACTATTACATTGGATAGTTCGCATGACTGTAGGCAGACCAGGTTGACTATCACCCATACCTAGATTGCCCTTCATGAACAAAGGTTGATTGCTACATGCATCGGGTATGCAAAGATAGATGGCTTCTTGGATGCAATTCCAAGGTATGAGAGTTCTTCTACTTCTCTCATGTTACCAGATAGTTTGGCATTAGGAATGACATCCCAAAGCTTCCTACCATTTATCGCTGCCTCACTCTAGAGAGGGACTCAACATGGCCCATGGTGAATCCATTGGGTTATGAGGATGATTATTTCTAGGAGTCAAGGTTGATAGACATAGGGAATACACCTAACAATGACACATGGTGAACAACCAATGTATGGTGAGGCTTGGAGGGCCCCTTTGACAAGACCCTAGATGACATAATATCAGAGGGTGTTGAGGGTGTAGAGGTTGATCCTCATGGACATTAATTTTGTTAGAGAAATAAGGGTGTATGGGGTGATGGAGCTATAAATGAGGAACCTATGGATAATAAGGATGGTTATGCTATCAAGGAGGGTGAGGTAGCACCTAACAGTGAGATTGGGCAGTTCAAGGCCCAAGTTGCTAGCCTACAGAATCAGGTAGGCACTCTCCAAACATAGCTCCTGCATCGATATACCACCATTGCTACCCTATAGGAATAGTTTGGGTATCTGCAATCATGGATTATAGCAAGGTAGACTCAGTGGCGTATCTATGAGGAGGAGAAGACTACTCTCTAGGTAAATATTGACATAGTAGGGATATATATCTAGTGGATTACAGGGTAGCGAATCCTTGTATAGTCCTAGTTGGATGCTATGATGGTAGAGCATGAATCGATCAGGTCTACAAGGGGAGACCCCTCATATTCATAGGTTTCTCTAGTAGCTCTATCTGCTCCAGCAACTCCAATAGTATAGGGATTAATAGTGTTGGATCCAATGGTAGATATCAGGAGACTACAGTTTGTGGTGCAATAGCACATCTATGAGCGATCATCGGATGCTACCTATATCTCTACCTTGAGGGGAGATATTGAGCTACTTGGTGTTGAGGTTCATGAGAGGTCCATAGCTCCAGGATCTTAGAGGACTTGGACCAGGGAGACAGGGTAGTCCTCAGCTCACTCCAATCACAGGTCACACAGATCAGAGAGGACCTCAGGTGCCAGCTCCATACAGACTCACAAGGAGGATGGAGGTGATGGTGGAGCCTCTCAAACTAGGGTTACATGCCCTAATTATTACAAATTTAGATGTATGTTGTACTATTTTTTAGTGTAAGGTTGAGGACTTATATAGTTTTAGCCTACGCGTATTTTTGACACATGTCGATGTATTGTTTATTATATATTTTTTAAACACACACACACACACACATATATACTATATATATATATATATATATATATATATATATATATATATATATATATATATATGATCTAACATTTGAGACTCATTATATGTGTACATTTTATTTATTTTTATTGTTTTTATATTTATTAGATGCATATGGATGCAATTTTGATGTGTTATGATGATTTTATGCTATATGATGTGATGTATGGATGACATGCACTAGCTAGATGATAGATGTATGACTAGATATTGTGATCTAGATGTGTATATGGACTACTTGTGATGAATGTATATGAATGCAATATTTTATGTTAAATGCATGTTTGATTTGTTGTACTTATATGCATTTAATATATGATGTTATGACATTATTAATGCCATGTATGTTTTGCATTATTTTCATGATGATGCTTTACTATAAATGAACATGTATGCTTTAATCACTTAAAACATAATGTATGAATGTAATATGAGTTTAAAAATCTAATGGATGACACCATAGAATGTATAAAAATCATGAACTATAATTGGTATATATTTTTATAAGAATTAATTGAACACCCATATGTGAGATGCAATGATGTATTTTTTCTATTCATAAGCTTTTGTAAATTAAAAGAATATGCATAACATAGTCAGTGGTCGTTTAAATATCATTTCTGACATCCATCCGATATAACCTATATTATGAATAATTCTAATAAACAAACTCTCATAAAAGAAGTTGATATTTGATGATTGCATTGAAAATTAGTTGTTATTTAGGAATTTTTGAGGTTTTCCATGAGATGCCAACACCCTAGTTGACTTATCAAAAGTTGTAGAATGACCATACTAGATTTCTAAAAAATAAAGTTTTCGCTCTAAAAGACCAAGATATTCATTACCCCTATGTGTGCAAATGAATATTTTAGATAAATCATAAGCATACCCCAGTGCCAGGAGGGATTCATTCAGCCCATTGTTGTATTGGAGATCCTCAAATGTCTATCTGATCCTAGGTTTGGACTCAGTCAGACTAGACCACTAGGTAGTAAAGGCCACCTAAATCTAGCTCATTTTTAAATTTCTTAGACCTACCCCAATGCCATGCGGGATTCATTCAGCCCATTTCTATATTTGGGATCACCCTTTGGCTTTCAAGTAATGATCATTCTAGGGATTCAAGCTCCCCCTTATTTTATTCAATTTATTGGGATACTTGCTCATGTATAGTGACAAAAATCATTGTTTATTTTCTTTATTAGTGATAAGAACCACTATTTATTTTTTTGTATTTTCTTTTTCTTTTTCTTTGAGCAAGGGATTTTATTTTGATATGAATGTTGGAATTTTATTTGAACTTGATTTGATTTTTGGGATTTTGCTCCTTTATTTGTAATCAAGGGATTCCTTTGGGTAGGGAGGAATGCTTATCCTTTTGTCAATGATCACTACCCTAGACCATTGTGCCTCACAAAATGAGCAGGTAACAACACCTTTCACCTAAGGTGATTAGGACCACTTTGTAGTGTTCATATTTCCTTACCCTAAGTAGGATTGTTAAGTGTGTTTGATTAGTGATAGGATTCTGATATGCTAAGTGCTATCAAAACTAGACCTTATCTACAAAAGCAAAGCAATATTTCTACCAAACTCTTAAGGAGACCACTAGGCATGGTTGAATGACTAGAAAACCCTAGTACATTCTTCTTAGCAACAAGAAGGGTTGTGTTGATAAACAAAATTACTCACAAGGATGATGAATGATGAAGATAATACAAAAATGCATGATTGAAACACAAACATGGTGTCATTTATAATATTGCAAACACAACCTATCCTAATGAAAGTGTCATGGATGGAAATGCCTAATGCAATGCAATTAAATGAATGTATGTGCAAGATGAAAATGCATGATGCAAATGAAATGAAATGCAATGTAAATTTTATGTTTTGCAATATTTTTGGATTTTATTGCTTTTTTATTTTTATGGATTTTAAATTTTGACCAAGGGATTTTAAATACCATTGGAGCCTTTATGTTTTTACCAAAGGGCTTATGATACCTTTGGAGCCTTTTATAAATTGACCAAAGGGCTTACAAATGCCTTTGGAACCTTTTTATTGTTTTAGGCATAGAACACTTTAATATGAAGGATTTTGATAGGTTCAGGCTCTTCAACACCTTCCAGCGATGTTAAGCGATATGTACCAGATTCAATATTCTCAGATATTATATAAGGACCTAACCAATTAGCCGTGAATTTGTCTCACATTTTTGGTGGCAGATTTGAGTTCTATTGGTTCTCATTTAGCACAAGATCACCAACCTCAAATTCTCTCAGATGGTCTTTGTTATTGTAAGCTCATTTTAAGTGCTCCTAGTAAATGTGGAGATGGTCAAGGGTATTCATATGATGTTCATCAAATAGCATCAATTTATCTAGGTAATCTTACCACATAGTATCGTCATCAATGAACTCTTTCAATGCGATGCACAACATTGGAATTTCCAACTCTAATGGCATAATGGTCTTAGCACCATATACTAGTGAAAACGAAGTTGCCCCAGTGGGTTTCTGAATGCTATTCCTATAAGACCATAATGCAAGGGGTAGTTGTGTATGCCAATTTTTGTGGTTCTCTTGTACCATATTTTTCAAGATGGATACCACCATCTTATTTGAAGCTTCATATTGCTCATTTTATTATGGATAATATGGAGTCACAAAACTATGTTTGATCCTGTACTTGGATGTAAAAGCCCTCACAATTTTATTTTTGAATGACGTTCCATTATCCAAAATTATTTTGGATGGTATCCCAAAATGACTTATGATATTGGTGAGTATGAACTCTGTAATACGTTCTCTAGTTATCAGTGTTAAATATATTACTTCCACCCACTTAGTAAAGTACTCAGTAGTCGTGATAATGAATGTATTTCTGCCCGATGACAGAGGAGATATCTTACCGATTAGATCTAAGTCCCACCAAGCAAATGGCCAAGCCACTTGAATGGGTTGTAAGGCCTGTGATAGAAAGTGTGTAATATTAGCATGATGCTGATATTTAATGCATTTCCTAACATACACATTGCAATCCTTCTCCATAGTAGGCCAATAATAGACCATGCAAAGGATGTGCTTGATGATAGCCATGTTGCTGAAATGGCCACCGTATGTACCATCATGAGCTTGGTAAATTGCCCAAGATGATTATTGGGGCTTAGGAAAATGAATAAGAACTTCATCATAGCTTCAATGATACAAAATATCTCATAACAAGACATACTTTGTCTCTTTATATTTAAATGTGTTTTTTGCAGCACGCAATAATCCTTAAGGGATCACACCAAGTTTTAGGAAGTCATAAATTTGGCTAGTTCTGATAGGCCTCAGCCTCAAATGAAAAGATAACATGTTCCCTTATAGTTTAACATTCACAAATGCAAACTGGGAAACAACCTTATGGTGAATGGTGGTACCATTCCCTGTAGGACCCTACAAGATCAAAGACCCCTAAGGTGCCCTCTTGAGAAATTCTTTGGCTTTGTAGAACCATTCATGGTTTGGTTCTATATGAATCATGTTTATTGACTCCTTGTTATCCAAATCCCCGTACTGCATAGTGGAATGTGACAACATTTTTACATGGATGGTAGTAAAATTGGTAGATGGATTCTAAGGGATTAAGGATCCCAAATATGCCATAGTTTTTGTGAATATGTTAGTTGAATGAGGGATTACCTCGATGTCATACCACTCCAACTGAGCTAGATAAGTATCAACAAGATCTTTGTAGACCTTGAAGACATGACATCTGCATCACTTGGTTGACAATGAAAATGGAATCACCAAATATATTTAATCTTTTAATCTTCATGGCAACAACTGTTTGGAGGCCTAAGATTAGGGCTTCGTATTTAGCATTATTGTTAGTGCAATGAAAGTATAAATTAAAATACAAGGGTATTGGAGCACCTTATGATGTGAACAACACTATTCCTGCACCACCCCCTTGCTCACACTTAAAACCATTGAAGAACAAGGTCATATCAAATTTGTTATTTAGTTCTTCAAGTTTGTGTGCTTCTGATAATGCAAAGACCACATCATCAAGAATCTCTATGGTGAGGGGCCTACTATTCTCAAGAGTCACCTCAACTAGTTGATTAGATATGACTTATCCCTTTATGGAATTTTAGCTGATGAATTCCAAATTGAATTCTATCAGTAGCATGATCCACTTTACAGTACGTGTATTATAATATGTTTTTCTCATCATATACTACAAAGGATTTTGTTTTGATATGACATACATTGTATGACTTAAAATATAGTACCACATTTTCTTTGTAGCAAACACCACTACTAAACATAGATTTTCCACATAGGCATATCCTAGCTCATAACTCACCAAAGTTTGGCTAATGTAATATATGGCTTGCTCTTTATCTTGCACATTATTTTGGGATAACATGGTCCCTAATGCAAATTCAGTTGTTGATATATATAGCAAGAATGGTACATCCGGTCTTGGTGGAGCTAGCACTGGTGACATCGCCAAGTATTTATTAATCTTAGCAAAGGCTACTTGACAGTCCTCATCCCAATTGAATGGGACCCCCTTGTATAGTAGTCAATTCATGGGTTGAAATTTGTTTAATAACTATGCAATAAATTGCTTTATGGATGCTACTTTGCCCTATAGGCTTCTTAATTCCTTGATATTCATGGGAGGATGCATTTCTAAAATAGCCTTGATCTTTTCTGGGTCAACTTCGATCCCTCATTTTGAAATTATGAATCCTAAGAGTTTTCCTAAATTTATGCCAAATATGCACTTATTAGATTTAACCTAAAATTATGCTCTATCATGCAATTGAAGACCTTCCTTAGGCCCTTTGCATGCTCTGAATGCAACAATGAATTTTCTAATAAGTCATTGATATAATATTATAAGATCTTATGCATGTAGTCATGAGAGATGTATGTCATGGCCCGTTGATATGTAGCACTAGCATTCTTAATACCAAATGGAATAACCTTATAATAAAATATTACCATGGTGTTATGAATGCAATTTTATGCTGGTATTTGGGCTAAATCCAAATTTGGTTGTAACCAAAAAAACCATCCATTAAGGAGAGCATTTCATGACCCGTAGTTGCCTCTAAAAGAGTATTTATGTTTGGAAACGGAAATGAATCCTTTGGTGTTGCCCTATTGAGGTCTCTAAAATCCATACAAATATGAATCCTTCCATCAAGTTTTCCTATAGGCACCATATTTGATATCCATTCTATAATTTCGATGGAAATTACAAAATCTACATCCAGGAGCTTTTGCAATTTGTCTTTAACCATTAAGTCTACTATTGGATACATCTTCCTAAGGTTATGAGTAACCAATTTTGGATCTAAACCCGACATGTCTTTATGATTCCAAGCAAAGAGATCAGGTCTCTCTTTCAATAGAGGTATGAGGTTGGCACGCTCATCAGGAGTCAGACTCTATCCAAACTTAACCTTCTTAGGATTTGTGGGTTCATTACTGATATCCACTTCAAAGGTTTCCTCTATCAACATATGGGATTCCTCCTCAAGCTGATGAGGCATAGGGATCAAGTGGATATCATATATTGGGTTTATGGGTTCTGCATTGGCAGCATCCTAATCATGATAAACATCATGTGCACAACTTGGCATAAAATAGAAAGGTTGCAACATTTATTTTTTAGGGAAGAAATATTCAGGCTCTAGGGGTGAATCAGCATGATCCCAATCAATAGTGTCTACATTAAGACACAATGGCTTAGAAGGATTGGCTAGATTGCAAAGTGGAGTGGTCACCTTCTGTGGCAACCAAGGAATCATACACCTATGCTAATAATGACTGAAAATCACACATAAAGCATAAAGAAAGAAAGAATTTGTAAATAACATAAATAAGGGTTTACTTAATTAAGTTTCAATGGAACTCAATTATAAATCCAAACCTATTATGGATACCCAATGTGATACATTTATTACAATAATAGGAAAATTCCCATGAAAGGGTAGGTGTAATCCAAAAGACTTCCTAGATTGTCACAAACTGCTCCAATGAAAATGTAGCCTTCTTCCCCATGATTAGAGGCATTTGTTGTGTTGAATGGAATGACCCTGTTAATCCTTAGGAAATATACAATAATCATATATCAAGTCATCTAATATCCTAATTAACCATTGAAAACATGAAAACATGAAAAAAAGCTAGAACTAGTCTATGTACAAAAATGACAAGAAATGAAGAAAGTTAGTCTCAAAAATCTATTTATACCGTACAATTATCTCTAGTAAAGCAAATATGGATTAATGGAACATAATATAATGTAAAGAAAAGAAAAAATACTACTAAAACCAAGAGGAAAAGAGATTTAACCTGACTGCAGGTCTATGAAGTGGCTAGCACTGTTAACCATGACTGATAGCTATGACTGAGTTGAAAGTGAAATTTCCCTCTAATGTCGGTCCAAATTCTCCAATTCCCTTGATGAATTGATGATCAAGGGTCATCGTGATATCCTATGATAGATTTAGCAGTTGAATTTCTTAGATTTGTGATGAAATGGGCTCGATTAGGTTTCTTGATTTCTCCTAGCCCTCCATAGCCATTTTGGTTCCAAGTGTCATTTGATGTCCAATTGGGCAACAAAAGTGTTCCTATCGATGGATGCAAGTGAGTATGCAATTTGACAGGGCTTCACTACATTTCAACTCAAGATACATCTAGATTTCTCCCCAATTTGGAGGGGGATTTTATAGCACATGGGAGGGCTATGTTTTAGCTTCATTGAGAAGCCAAGATCTAGAAAGGGCAGTTGGAGTAGTTGACGGGAAGCTTATAGATATTTCTATCATCAAACAACTCTGATCTGCAACCAATTGGCCATTATAATGGATTTTGGGTCGGCCAAGGTCCAACTTATTTTGACGGCTAGCCGCGGCTCTTAGGCGCAATCAACTCTGTTAACCGCGGGTCTCAGCCATGACCAACACTGATTAGACCAAAATGCATAAATGAGTGGTTAGAACCAATGCTATACTTTGGGATTTATCCAAGGTCTTCCATATGGTCTTCTAGCATGTCCCATATGAGTAGTCACCTCGACATGATGCATTTTAGGTGTCTACAACATGCTATAATATTTTTTCCCAATCAATCTATGCAATTCCATTTATAAAATTTTGAAAAAAGTTCTAGTCAATAAATTGGAGAGTATTTTACCTAATATTATCTCTCCCCAATATAATGGTTTTGTTAAAAAAAGGCATATCTTGGATGGGATAATAATTTTTCATGAGGCTCTACACTCTGTGAGGATGAGAGGATTATAAGGCATGCTATTGAAGTTGTATATGAATAAATTCTATGACAAATTATCTCAGTATTTTTGTATAAAGTGCTATAATTATTTGGTTTTGGAAAAAATTGGAGGTTTTAAATCATTGTTTGCATCTCCACTCCTTGGTATTCAATAATAGTAAATGGAGAACTAGTATTTTTCTTTTAAGGTAAAAGAGGGATGAGACAAGTTGATCCTATATTGCCTTATTTGTTCATAATAGTTGTTAAGGCTCTAGGAAGAAGCTTAACTGCAATAAAAAATGCAACCTTGACTAAAGGAATTTGGCTAGCATCATATTTAGATATAACTACTCATCAACAATTTTTTGATGATACCATAATATTATTAGAGTCATTAGTTTTGGAAGCTAAGAATATCAGGAAAATCCTCAAAATCTATGAAATAGCTTTAGGTCAAAAAATTATTTTTTTAAAAAGTATGTTTTTCTTTGTTAACACTCCCTGACTTAGATAGAATAAAATTGCAAGAACTTTTGGCTATAGAGTGGAAAAATTCCCCACTTTATATTTGGAAATGTCCATTTTTGTAGGTAGAATTAAAGGAGAATACTGGAATTGATTGCTTCAGAGATTCAATAGAAAGCTTACATGATGGAAAAATCTTCTCTTACTCAAGCAAGGAAATTTTAGCTATTGAGGGAAACCCTCTAAAACTTACCCATTTTCATGATGCCTTTATTTAAAATCCCAACATTGATGCTTAAGAAATTAAAGCAAATGCAAATGAACTTTTTTTAGACTATTGCAAAAGAGAAATAGAGGATTATTTTTGTAGTATGGGAGAAATTTTGTAGATCTAAGTGAGAAGGTGGTCTAGGCATCAAAAAAGTGAAGCAAATTAATAGGGCTTTAATGGTCAAATTGGAGTGGCGACAAATGATTGAACATGATCAATTTTGTGCTCAAATCCTCTTTGAAAAATGTCTTGAGAACAAAAATCCCTTTTCTTATATCTTAAATCCAACTTTAGGATCATTTGTGGATTGAGTTGGTCAAAAAATAAATCTTTTATGGAAATTTTTAAGATGATAAGTGGGGAGAGGTTATAAGATATGAGAGGATGTATGGGTTATAGAGAGACCTTTAATCTTTTTTGGTAAGTTAATAATTTTCATTAAGGGGGCATTTGAAAGGTACCCCAATGCCTTAGAACAACACAAAAGAAAGGGATGTAGGGAGAAACAAAAATGCATCCTAGGGAAGTAGAAAAGAGAAGAGGATGTGAGAAAAGTCCAAAATGCATCCTTAGAGGAACAAGGAAAATACAAATACTAACAAAGTAAGAACAAAAGGAGAGGAAACCCCAAAGGGTCAACAACAGTAGTAGGGAAGGCAATTACTCCATGGTAGGTGCTTTAGTAGTTTCCTGTTTGCCTTCCTTGGTTTCATCCTTGGGCACTTCCTTGAATACTTCCTTTGTGATTTCAATGGTGTCATCCTCATTTGCATCAGATTTGCCAACAATAGCAGAACTTGCAAGCGCTTCCTCATAAAAGGTGTCATAGAAAAACATTAAATTAAGTGCATTTCTCTGCTCCTTCAATTGCAATATGGTTTTCTCCATAACAGTCCAGGTGGTCTCCATATGGGCAATGGTAGCAGACGTGGTTTGGATTACTAATTTCTATAGATATTTTTCAACGGGGTCATTGGGGTCATCCTCACCCTCTTCCTTAACCTTCTCAGGGCTTTGAGAAACTTTTTTCTTTATCCACTGGGAACTCCTTATGGGAGTAAATTCCACCTTAACCTTTTTCTTAGCACTGAGAGAGCCCTAGCATTTAACTTCCTTGCCCTTTATTTTGGTACCTCTCATATTAGAGGGAGGTGTAGAGACATTTAATTTTTAATGGTTACTAGAAGTGCATCATTTGGCCTTTAAAGTAAAAATATGGAAACATGGTTTAGGAGTACATCAAGGAGGAAGATAATTATATATAGTGTAGCACATGCTATAGTTGGAAGGAGTTGATGCAATTATGCAAAGTAGGTTTAATTCTCTCAATCTCAATTTACAACATTACTATCTGTAGCTCAATATAGGAGAGGATAGGTTTTTTTTGGGATCCTAATCCTAAAGGAATATTTATTGTTAACTCATATTTTACCTTTGAAAGGGATAAGGAGAATTAAAAATTTCTCTCACATAGATTTTATATTAAAGATCTCCTACCAAAGGTGTTTTTATTTATTTGGATGGCATTGCAAAATTAGATATTGATAGTGGACAATCTTATAAGAAGAAGGATTATCATTATTAATAGATGTTATTTACGTTGTGGGGTTGAGGATATAATTAATCATATTTTTATCCATTGCCCTCTTTATTTGGAGGTCTGGTATGCACTTCTTCAGGCACTTAAAATTCAATGGGTGAAAACAAAGTCTTTGGAGGACTTATAAGAAAGTTGGGTTAGCCCTTATCATAGCACTCGATTGAAGTAAAATTTATTTTTTTTATCTTACTTCATTTTATTTGGTAGATATGGAGGGAGAAGAATAAATGAGTGTTCCAAAATAAGGCTAATAGTGTAGAGGTCATTATCAGGAGTATCAAAGCTACCATTATTGAAAATGTGGTTGTTGATATAGAAAACAAAATATATGAAAATGATTTGTAGGAAGAAATAGCAGTGGACTAGGGATTATTGAGAGCTATAAGGAATCACATTAGCTGGCCAAAAAGAAAGGTGAGATAGACTCCTCCTCCTAGAGTGGGTAAAACTATATTTTGATGGAGCCTCTAAAGTTAATATAGGGAATATTGTAGGGGGAGAGGCTCTGAGACCTAGCTCTATGGCAGTGTTATCTTATTACATAGTTAACTTTAGCTATACATCAAACCATGTAGAAAAGGCAAGATCCATGATTACAGGAGTAATATTTACAAAAAATATGAATTTTAAAAAGCTTATAGTGGAATAGGATTCTATGAATATAATTAACAATTTGAATGCCAAGCAAACTATTAGTTGGATAATTGAAATTATTATTTAGGATGCACTGAATATACTATTAGGCATGGAGACATTTGTGATCCAACACATCTACAGGTAAGGTAATTTTGTGGTTGATGTTATGGTAAACATGAGAGTTCAAAAGGATGGATCTAAGGTATGGAATTATGTTTTCTTGAATGTTTTGATGATTATAAATTTGAAAGAGAAAAATACTTCTGATGCTATTGAGTTAGAAGTTTCAAAGCCTTAGGGAAATTGATCACTACAAATTAGCAAGGGGCTTGTTTTAAATGAAACTAACCTAAGATTTAGGAGTTGATTAAAAAAGGTTGCATATTGAATAAAGACTAGGCAAAAGATTTCAAAGTCCTCAAAAAAAGTAAAATTGGAGATATGATCTTAAGCTAATAGATAATTGATTAAGGCTCCTGAAGATTCTAATAAAACCAGATGGATTGAATTTAAGAAATACTGAATCTCCATTAGATAGAGTTAAATCAAAATTGTATCTAAGTATGCAAAATTCTCCCTTTTAGACCAAATTTTGTAATATGTAGATGTTGGAAGTGATTTCTCTTTGACAAATAAAAACGTTTTAGGGCCCTTTCAAAACCCCTACATTTACAATAATTTTTTTGATAAGTAAAATTACATTAAAGCTGGTTTTGAAAGGATCCCAAAACCTTGTTACAAAAGCAAAATGTAGGCATGTTGAAAAGAGGAACCAGTAGATCAAAGGGGCCAGTAGCCCACACTAGAAAAACCACAAAAGGACAAGCATCCGTATCACAACAAGCTCACAAAAATGTATCAAAGGAACCATCCCAAGTAGCATCCTCAGTGATGTCCCAACAGTCTACACTCTACTTCCTTGTTTCCATCCTTCATTGCCTCCTTGCATCTATATTTACCCATGGTGGTGGGTACCATAGGATTAGGGTCTTCTGTGGTAGTGACAGGGAATACCTTATGAAAAATATCATATTTAGGGTGTTACACATCTCTTTCATATTGGACTAAAATTCCTCTGAATAGGAAATTATCATGGAAATAGTCTTGATTACCAATTTTTGAAGCCCTACCATCGTGTGGTCATCGCCATCATCATCTAAAACCACCTCCTAATACTCGTGTTGTCTTTGAAACATCTTATATCTAATATTAATGGAAGATCTTGTCACACTCACCAATTTTTCTACCTTGATATTATTTCCTTTTGAAACCTTAGCTTCCTTGTCAGAACCCATAGAATTTTGTTTCTTGGACAACAAGATTGACAAGGCTTATGGATATATCTTCCTCAGGGATGACATTGTGTGAGCTCAAATTTTCCCAAGGAATTTCCTCAAGGAGAATGAGTTTATCCAAGGAAACTTGAAGGCTATGGCTCAGGAGATGACTGCAAATTATTTTGATAGGCCTTGATAAAATGAGAGCTCAACACTCTTTTTCTTCCTACAGTTCTCTATGGAGTAATTTGTTGAACAGAACAAAAATTTAGGGATGTTCATGACATTGATGTATCTGAAGTGATTTACAAATGCCAAGTGAAATCTACGTAAGGGTTTATATGGGTCATAAATAGTAATAAATTGCATAATAGGCTTCATATATTTGTTCTAGGGAGATGGCAAATTGGGCCTGGACATCCTTGTTTTTTCCAACTTAAGCATTTTGGCCTTTTCAGGGAAATCCTTGAGCTCCACTTCCCAATTGTGTTTTTTTCATTGCACCGATCTCCCAATCATAGGCAGGCCATAAATATCCACCTTAATTTATAATAATAATAAAAAATATTTCTAAATATTTTTATCATATAATAATTGTATTGTTAAAAATAATTTTCCTTTTTTATGTCATGATTTTTTGTCTTGAATTTTTCTTTGGTTTGGCTTGGGAAAACTTATTTTTCAAATCTTCTTGGAATTTTCTTCAAAATAGTTTTCTACCATATTATAGTCACATATTATTCAAAATAAGGATAATATTTCCTAGGTTATTAGGAAGATCCATGGTCTTTGTCAACTATGGCTACATTTTCAAGGAAATTGCCTATGACAATGGCTAACATCCTAAACTCAATAATGTATTTTTCCACATTTTGCCCTATTTTTTATGAAAGCATTTTTCTTTGTGATTCCTATATTTCTCATAGCCTAGTGAGTTAATTATTTTCTCACTAGTTCATTGGAAACGTTCCATCCCTTCATCACAATCTATTTTATTTTCTTTAACTGCTTGAAATAAGTCCTCCAACATAGGACATAATGATATTCATTAGATCATGAGATCATTTATTACATGTTCAGTTCCAACATTGGAAGTATATGACTAATAAAAAAGAGAAAATTCTTGCTTTTATTTTCTTCTAACATAGATTTCCACTTCATCCAATTTCTATCTCAAATTGTTCAACTTAACTAATAGTTTCTCCTACTAAATATACCAAATATAAAACTCACCAACCATAAATTAGCACTCTAATATGAATATGAACTTAAATTGAACACAAATCTATCAAGTAGAACCCCTTAATTATAGTATGATTGAAAAACAAATGTGTTTCCTTAAAAATAATGAAGTTGTTATGTTGTACATGAATGCAATGCTCAAATAGAACAAATAATTTCCATGATAAAAAATAGAACTATTAAATATATATTCATAAAAATTTGATGGAGATGATTTTTTCAAAATAATGTGTTGTAATTTATGGTGTTTAATATTATCTTGAGGCCATAAGTGACTTTTGTACTTGTATTTGTCATATTTACCCTTTGGACCCATGTAAATCTCAAAAAAAGTGCTTTTGTAATTTTTTGTAATATTTTATTCTTGAGGGTTGGTCTCACAACTTTGATCTTAAGGCATCATGTATTTGTGTATAGACACATCTTCATACCAACATTTTTGCAATTGGTTTGAGTGTAATTTCATTTTATTTTAGTGACATTATTTGGGATCTATGGACACCCCATCATATTTTGTGTTATATTTTACGTTGTGTATTTCTTTGTTAAGCAATACTAGGTAATGTCAAATTCAATTTATTTTTAAAACTACTATTAACCCAACATGATATTAGAGGGGTAATTTTTTATTACTCAATTGCTTTAATTTTTAGGTATTTTTCAACTCTTGAGGGTAACTTTTGTTGGAACTAGTTAAGAATATTTTTTAAGGCTAATGGTACAACTAGAAAAAGGGTTATCTGATAAAACCTTGGATGGAGTTGTATCATGAGGATCTCACTAGAATCAATATGCTTGATCTAGAGGAAATATTCTTCAATAGGTTCATTTGTCCTCTCATTGGCACTAAATATTGTTTTGTTTCAAAAATAATTATGAGATGGATGTCCTAGTTTTTAGTATTGGGTTTTTTGAAAACCTTATTTGTCTTTTATATATTTTTGTAAAAAAACAATTCTTTTCTCTTTCAGCTTTTTTCCAATAGTAGTACAAATGAGAGGGTGGAATATTTTCCATAATAAAATAAGAAAATAAGAGGCTACATTTTTTTAGACAAACCCCTAGTACCAAAGAAGTTAGGTAGGCTTCCATGTTTAGCAAAGACCTCCAAGCCACTCGACAATGTTGCAAAAATGGTCCAACAAATTCTATATTACATGGGCATGAGAGGATGTATTTATTGGATATGTTTGAAAAAAATATTGTGTAGGGTAAATTGTGATAAATATAGATAAACTATCAATAATTCTAGTTTCTTTACAAAATTTTAGGGAGATTCCTAGTTTAGCACTTTTGTATTTTTTACCTCCAAGTACTCCAATTTTTTATTCAAAAATGTTGCTATTTTTCTCCCTTGTTAAGTTTTTAAATTTTGAAAAGAGAATATTCCCTAGAATGGAAAATTTTGTTTTGAGGAATAGGTGTGCACCAACATGAACATGATGTAGGCATATGTCATCATAAAGCACCAAAGGGGTGTTTTTAATAATGATATTTTATTTAAAAGCAATTGTTGGACTTTCTCTCCCAAGCTTAGCACTTGGAGGGTTTGCTAGTCAAGGCCCTTTAATACCTTGGGCTATGGGAGGTCTCAATTTTATCCTATCATTTTACAAAATTATGACATCAATGCATATGAAGTGGAAACTCATGACGACATGAAAACCTATGATGATGTGGCACTAGATGACATCATCACTTTTCTTAGTAGTGATGATGTGGTAGGGCTATACAAATGCTAAAAGGTAGTCCATACAACTAATGAGGTAATCCATACAAATAATTTGGTAGCTAGTACATGAATCTTTAGGTAACATATTTTATTCCATATTAATGATAGAGCAGGTCATATAAGCGACTAGACAATAGGTACACAAATCCCAAGTTATGATGTGGTAGCTGGTATGGCTATCTATATAGGTAACTTAGCAACTAGTACATGAATCTTGAGACATGTGGGAATATATATAGGTGATAAGGTAGTTCACACAAGTGGTATGGTGTGAGGTGCTAACTCAACAAATGACATGGCATGAATCCTAAGGTGACATGTGGTAGGTGATGTAGGGGCTAATACAAGCATTTAATATGGAATACTCTCGTTGGACCAATATAGCAGGTCATTCAATGACTGACATGGCAAGCCATATTTTTCTTGGTATGTATAAATAAAATTTTGACCAATCACATTCTACCAACTCATAAAAATTGATAAGTAGCTCATATAGTTAACAATTGACTTGACAACACGAAGTTCAAAGTGAATTATGATGTGATAAGTGGGACAAAGTGGTTCATATATTAGGCAAAAAATAAAATCATGAAAAGTGGTATGAGGAAAATTATCGATATACTATATAAATAATGCACACTTAGCACCCACTCAATCACTCATGAAGTAACACATAGAATGCTCCTATCCATTGTAGGTACTAAAAAGTTATTTTTTAAAAAGTTTTTGAAGGCTTTCTTTGCAATTTTAGGGAAGAAACTTCTAGGGGCCTTAATTTTTGTATATATAAGCCTTTTGAACCCCCTTTTTTTAAATCATACAAGTTTTTGATATCACTACATTGATGGTATTATTTATAGTCACATACTCATATAGATTTTTGTATTTTGATAAAATAGTTATGTATTACCATTTACCCTTATTGAGTGGTCCTAACTATGTTACCTAGAAAATCAAGGTTGAAGCTTTACATGGAAGTAAGTGATTACACAATTATGTGAATGATAAACCTCATGATAGTAATTATAAATAAGTAAAGAAACTTTAAAATGATAAGGAGGATGACACTCATAATTTCATTGCTCTTACATGTTGATAATATATATGACACAAATGTTAGCAACACCATGAATCCTAAAGTATTGCTTGAGAAAATTTGGGGGATATATTATCAAATTTATTCCATACAAATTAGTATATGGGAGGCTAATATGGAAACTTATCCACAAGATCATTTAATACTATTTATGATTATATCATTTGGTTTAATAAACTATAAGAGAACATCCAAATTAGAAGAGGAATTCCCAAGGAGATAAGAAACTGACATGAAGCATTGAATAAGAAAAGGAACATTGAAATGCTCAAAATTATCTTCAATAATGTGTCTAAAATATATGATATAGTGTTATATTTGAGATTCTTCATGAGTTTTTTCTATATTATCCTACACCATTCATTGATGATGTATTTTAGTACATTTCACACCATCAAGCTAGGATAAATAGACATAAGGGAAATTTTATTTTTAATCAAGCTCTCCCAAAATAAGTTGTTGCTAAAGTTTAGAATGACAAAAAACAAAAATAGAATGAAAAGAATCCCAAGAAGCCTACTTGTGAGTTTTGTAAAATGGAAGGAACAAGGCTGAATTTTATAGGATTTAGATTAAGAAATTAGAAGCAATAAGAAAAGAGGGTGCTGATGTTATTCTCTTTTGTGCACATAGTAAGGATAATTTTATGGAGAAACCTCACAAGCTCATATAGCGGGCCATTTTGCATATTGGACATCCACTTATTTAGATGAGTGGATAGAATATTTAAAGGTAAGCAGGCATATGAAAAATTGTAAGCATATCCTATAGGGATACAACAAAGCACATGCAGAGGAATGTGTTATGATTGAAGATGATTTTTCATTGTAATATGTGAAGACATTAACATAAGATCTTAATTATTTTATGAGGTATTTCATGTTACTAATGTTGGTTGTAACCTTCTATCAATTTATCACATTATTCATACAAATAAGGTAGATTTTTTGGACTAATAGATGAGTAATTATGGATATAGACAATGAGTTTAAAACTATTATCATTAATTATTGTGATGAGACCCACCACATGTATAATTTGGGAGAAAGACATATCTCTTCTACCCCTCCTAGGAAGAAAAATTGTGTTGCTACGGTTGTACATGCATATAATACAATTAAAAATGGCATCATGGGCTTGGGTGTAACGGACCATTACACCAAAACCTTGAGGTGTTAGTGAAATATAAATACACCAGGATCATAACATCTGAAGAACATGAACTTATACTGAGAGGGGGGGGTGAACAGTATAAGATAAAACCATTTAATAATTTTAATTTCAGATAGCAATGGCATCAACATAACATTAAACAAGACAGAAAGCATCACACATAAAAGACCCATTTTAACGTGGTTCACCCAAGGTGGGCTACTCCACGGATAAAAATTTTCCTCTAAAATTTATATCAAAACCTCTGGGAATCCTTCCCGATTACAATGTTTATGAGCCTCAGCCCAAAGGAGACACCTTCCCCTGAATCTGCTTTGCTAGTGATCCTCTAGAAAACCTCTATCTCTTTTACCCTTAGCAAGTGGAACTCTTTCCACATAAGACACCTATCTTCCCTGCTCTGGCTGGAGATCTCTGTCCTCAACTCTGTCACAGCAAGCTAGTCCTCTTTTTTGCACCAAAACACAATCCTTCGATATGGCACAATTCTATCCTCTTTCTTTGTTCTTTTCGGCACTTGGTTTGGAAAACAATTCTTCACTGTCTGCACCACTATAGCAGCACAGTCTTCTTAAATTACGACAACATTCTCTTCTCAACTTACAAAGACACTTGATCACTATTTTTTCTTCACAACCGTTCACAAATGTAGCAGCATCTACTGCATGCACTTTTCTTTCTATTACCCAAACTGTGCGAACACAGTCACAATCACAATAGAATCTTCTCTGCATAGTCTTCTCATAAGCAACAACACATTCTTTGTGTATACAACAACACAGACTTCTACACTTAGAAGATTCAGCGAAACGCACTTTGATGCTGCAATCGGACTTCACTCTCTGCTTTTTCGATGATCGAACCTTGCTTGCCGCACTAACTCTGTGAACGCCACGCTTCGAATGCACACACCAATCGATACCCAAAAATGCTCAAATAGTACTTCTTTAATACTCACAATCTCAAGATGAAATCTTGTTCTTTAGTCGGCTGATCAATCTTCTAACGCGTCGGCTATAAAACCTTATACTTCATCGGCCAAGGTTAACTTCGTCGGCTTCAACCGCCTCTACTGTTCTGTAGATTTTCTCATGCGAAACTCAAACATGTCGTGATATCACTACACCTTGGTCTGCCGTACACCTTCTTTGGTTTGTTGTCACGAAATCGCTACACTACAGCCTTTGCTGACGTCATTACAAATCTTGTCACGAAATCGTGACGCTCTAGACTTCACTGCCTTCTTCTCCATTGTAGTCCCGAAATCGCGATGCTATAGCTTTTGCTGACGTCATCATGAATCTTGTCGTGAAATCGTGATGCTCTAGACTTCACTGCCTTCTTCTCTGCAACTGTCATGAAATCGTGACACCTTTGCCTCTTGCTGACGTCATCATGATTTTGGTCATGAAATCATGATGCTCTGGACTTCACTGCCTTCTTCTCTGCAACTGTCATGAAATCATGACACCTTTGCCTTTTTCTGATGTCATCAGCAACTCTATCACGAAATCACGACACCTCTTGCTTCTTCATCCTTTTCTTGGCTTGCACTAGCAAAAATGAAACATGTCACGAAATCGTGACGCTTTCACTGCCTTAGGCTCTTTCTTGCCAACTACTCGCGAAACAGGAACATGTCGCGAAATCGTGACACTTTCTGCATCCATACAACTTCTTCGAAACTTTTCACGAAATCGCGACACTTCCTGCAACTCAACACTGCCAACTTAACTTGTCACGAAATCACGACACTTTCTACATCCGTACAACTTCTTCAAAACTTGTCATGAAATCGTGACACTTTTTGCCCGATGTGCTTCTGCCTTCCTGCATGTCATGAAATCATGACACTTTTGCCCGCTTTTCCTCTGCCCTCCTGCATGTCACGAAATCGTGACAATTTTGGCCAAACTTTCTCTCCTCAAACATGTCATGAAATCGTGACACTTTTGCCCGCTTTGCCTCTGCCTTCCTGCATGTCACGAAATCATGACTTTCTCTCTCCTCAAACATGTCGCAAAATCGTGACAGTTTTTCCAGTAGCACTCGTAAACTTATTCTACTTTATCTTTTTCTAGATTTTTGGCAATCGGGCTACTCGATCTTCTTGGAGACTTACCGACCAACCGAAACCTTCAACAAAAACACATCCTTGGACATAAAAACAAGTTGCTCCAAAAGTTCCTCGACATCAAAAACAACATCTACCAATAGCTCCTTGACATCAATGACAACAACTAAACTTAGGCAAAGGCAATGTACTCAAGGTGCCCAAAATTGCCAACAATCTCCCCCTTTGTCATTGATGGCAACCCTTAACTAAAACACATCTTTCAAGAGCCAAAACTGAAATCAATCTCTCCAAGTTTTTCTCCCCCTAATTTGAAGCTTTCCTCTTCTCTTGAAAGCTCTCCCTCTTCTCTTGAAAGCTCTCCCCCTTACTTAAATCTCTCCCCCTTTGTCATCAATGGCAAAGGGTCACCTTTGGGGCTTGGGACTAAGAAAGAGCCTCTTGGCTTGGTCCCTCCCCCACCTCCTGATGAGGTGATTAATCTCGAGGTGAGAGTACAACTCCCAATTTCTCCCTTAGATACTCAAACGTATCTTTTGGAAGGGGTTTGGTGAAGATATCTACAATTTGCTCTTTAGTGGGTACATATTCTAGCTTGACTCGCTTCTCTTGCACTTTTTCCCTTAGAAAATGATACTTGATAGAAATGTGCTTCATCCTTGAGTGCATTACCGGATTTTTAGAAATACTTATGGCACTTGAATTATCACAAAGAATAGGAATAGGTTGTTCATGCATGACTTTGAAATCCTCCAAGGTTGTTTTCATCCATAAAACCTGAGTACACCCAGCCACTATCGCTATGTATTCAGCTTCTGTTGTAGATAAGGAAACTGAAGGCTATTTCCTACTTAGCCAAGAAACTAGACTCTTTCCCAGAAAGAATGCTCCACCACTAGTGCTCTTCCTATCATCAATACTGCCTACCCAATCTGCATCTGTATAGGCTGTGAGGGTGAAATCCCCACCTTTGGGATACCAAAGCCCAAAATCCATAGTGCCCTTCAAATATCTCGAATATCCTCTTGACTGCCATAACATGAGATTATTTTGGAGCTGCCTAAAATCTTGCTACTAATCCAACGGCCTGCATGATATCCGGTCTGGTAGCTGTACTATATAGTAAACTGCCAATCATAGATCTATACAATTTCTGATCTACTGCTAGGGATTCATCATCCCTACTCAGATTGCACCCTATAATCATTGGAGTACATACAGGTTTGTTGTCCATCATCCCAAATTTTTTTAACATATCTTTGATATACTTTTCTTGAGAAAGAAATATACCATTTTTTGATTGCACAATCTGCAGTCCTAAAAAGAATGACAGCTCTCCAATCATAGACATCTCAAATTCCTTTTGCATGGTGTTAGCAAAAACTTTGCACATCCGAGTGTTATTTCCCCCAAAAATAATATCATCGACATAAACAACTATGATAATCATATCACCTTTATTCTTAATGCACAAGTTGCAATCTGCCATGCCTTTTCTGAACCCTTGTTCATGAAGATACTCGTCAAGTCTTGAGTACCAAGCCTTGGGTGCTTGCTTTAACCCATACAGTGCCTTTTTTAGTTTACACACATAGTCTGGATGTTCTGAAAGAGACACACCTTCTCGCTGTTCTATATAGACTTCTTCATCCAACACTCCATTTAGAAAAGCAGACTTTACATCCATTTGAAACACTTTGAAAGAATTGAAACTAGACAGGGCCAAAAACATTCCGATTGCTTCAAGACGAGCAACAGGCGCAAACGTCTCTTCGAAATCAACACCTTCGACTTGAGCATACCCTTTACAGACTAACCTCACTTTGTTCCTGACAATCTTTCCATCCTCATTAAGTTTATTTTTGAAGACCCATTTTGTGCCAATGACATTCTTATTCTTAGGTCTTGGAACCAAGTCCCAGGTTTCACTTTTCTCTATTTGATTTAGCTCTTCATCCATTGCTTGAACCCAAAAATCATCTGTACATGCTTCACTGAAATTCTTTGGCTCAATCTGAGATAACAATGAAACATTTGCAGATTCATGTGAAGAAATGACTCTTCTTCTCGTTTGCCTGCTATTTGGATCACCGATGATCAAGTCTTTGGGATGATGTTTCTGAACATACCATGAAGGGGTTTTGGGAAGCAACTGTTGTTTTTCCTCTTCTTCATCTGACATGTCTCTGAATTCTTCTTGACAGATTCCATCACTGAGTTCCTTGATTGGTTCTCTTATTCTTGTATTTTCATCTACTGTCACATTTATGCTCTCTACAACTGTATGAGTTTTTTTGTTGAAGCATCTCGTAGGCCTTACTTTTGTTGGAATATCCAAGAAAAATTCCCTCATCACACCTAGGATCAAACTTACCCGGATTTTGATCTTCCCTTCCGATGAAGCACTTACTCCCTAACACTTTGAAGTGTTTAACCGTAGTCGGTCTTCCTTTCCACATCTCGTAGGGAGTTTTATGATGATTGACTCGAGTTGAGCCCTGGTAATGATGTGGACTGTTGTATTTACTGCTTCTCTCCAAAAACCATCTGAAAGTTTTGACTCATCTAACATTGCTCTCGCCATATTTTCAATAGTTCTGTTTTTCCTTTCAACTACTCCATTTTGTTGAGGAGTTCTTACTGCTGAATATTCTCTTTTGATTCCATGTTGTTCATAGTATTCCATGAATTCATTTGAAGTGAACTCTCCTCCTCTATCTGATCTTAAGCATTTGATTCTCTTGTCAGTCTCATTTTCAATCATTTCTTTAAAAATTTTAAATTTTTCAAAAGCTTTAGATTTTTCTTTGAGAAAAGTAACCCAAGTCATTCTCGAGTAATCATCTATAAACAACATGAAATAGCTATCTCCCTGAATGCTCTGAGTTTTGGTAGGACCACACAAATCAGTATGAATAAGATCCAAGGGTTTGGACGAGGAATACCCTTTCGATTTGAAACTGGTTCTGGTCTATTTACCATGTTGACAAGGACCGTAGATGATGTTCTGAGGCCTTTTTATTTTTGGCAATTCTCTAACTGCTTCCTTGTTACTAATACTGACCATATTATCAAAACTCAAATGTCCCAATATTTTATGCCACAACCAACTCTCATCTTCTTGAGTTAGAAGGCATTTTTCTCTTTTTATCTCACTCAACATGTAAATATTGTTTGGAGTCCTTGTAGCTTTAGCAATAAGCTTTCCATTTAATTCTTTACTTATCTCACATCTATCAGAAAAGAAAGATACTATGTGCCCTTGATCACAAAGTTGACTCACACTAAGCAGATTATGTCTTAGCCCTTCTACATAAAGCACATTTTCTATTTTGGATTTCCCATCCAAACTAAGAGTTCCTTTACCACAGATCTTTGCGGACTTGTTATCTCCAAAACTGACTGTTCCTCTATTTGCTTCTTTTAAAGAAAGAAATTTTCCTTTTTCGCCAGTCATATGTTTTGAACAGCCACTATCAAGATACCATTTTTCTACTTTGTCTTGAGCATGAAAAGTAGTTTGAACTATCATTGACTTAGATTTTATCACATTCCTCCTTTTTGAGACCTCAAAGCTAAATTTATCCAAGCTGCACATCCTTGCTATATGCCCAAAATTCTTGCACTTGTAACACATGATATTTTTATTCATAAGAGGTGCAAATGAGTTAACATTTTCCTTACTATGACTCTTCAGAGATTTATTGCAATGCATAGCTATGTGACCAAATTTTTTTACAAGAAAAACAATATCCATGGAAGGTATTATGTAACCTATTTTGATGCCTTGGAAGTTTGTTCTTCTTGCGATCAACTGGAAACCATTACTCTTTAGAATGAAGATTGTTCTTGCTTGAAGACCCTGTTTCATACATGGTGATGCCATCCTTCTTTTCACACGAAAAATTCTGTCTGAGAGTTGACTGTTCTAACTTTACTCTAAGAGACATAATCTCTCCTTCTAGTTTCTCACAATCAGCTACCTTTTCTTTTAGAACTTCTGTTAAAACTTGTTCAATCTTCTTCCCTTCTTTAGCTAGAATTTTGAAATCTATAATATGTTGAGCCAATTCTGATCTTGCTATCTCTTTTTCTTGAAAATGTTGCTTAAGAACAGAATTCTCTTCCCTGAGTTTCTCAAGCTTTCTCAAGGCCAAGAAGAATTCATTCTTGAGATCGAATTCAAATTTTTTTGAATTTACATCTTCCTCTATTAGATCCTTCTCCAAGCTGTTAGGCTTTTTCTGGAGAGACCCACTCTGATACCAATTGAAGAACATGAACTTATACTGAGATGGGTGGGGTGAACAGTATAAGATAAAACCATTTAATAATTTTAATTTTAGATAGCAATGGCATCAACATAACATTAAACAAGATAGAAAGCATCACACATAAAAGACCCATTTTAACATGGTTCACCCAAGGTGGGCTACTCCACGGATAAAAATTTTCCTCTAAAAGTTATATCAAAACCTCTGGGAATCCTTCCAAATTACAATGTTTATGAGCCTCATCCCAAAGGAGACACCTTCCCCTGAATCTGCTTTGCTAGTGATCCTCTAGAAAACCTCTATCTCTTTTACCCTTAGCAAGTGGAACTCTTTCCATAGAAGACACCTGTCTTCCCTGCTCTGGCTGGAGATCTTTGTCCTCAACTCTGTCACAGCAAGCTAGTCCTCTTTTTTGCACCAAAACACAGTCCTTCGATATGGCACAATTCTGTCCTCTTTCTTTGTTCTTTTCGACACTTGGTTTGGAAAACAATTCTTCACTGTCTGCACCACTACAACAGCACAGTCTTCTTAAATTACGACAACATTCTCTTCTCAACTTACAGCAGCACTTGATCACCATTTTTTCTTCACAACCGTTCACAAATGTAGCAGCATCTACTGCATGCACTTTTCTTTCTATTACCCAAACTGTGCGAATACAGTCGCAATCACAACAGAATCTTCTCTGCATAGTCTTCTCATAAGCAACATCACATTCTTCGTGTATACAATAGCACAGACTTCTACACTTAGAAGATTCAATGAAACGCACTTTGATGCTGCAGTCGGACTTCGCTCTCTACTTTTTCAATGATCGAACCTTGCTTTCCGCACTAACTCTATGACCGCCATGCTTCGAATGCACACATCGATCGATACCCAAAAATGCTCAAACAGTCCTTCTTTAATACTCACAATCTCAAGATGAAATCTTGTTCTTTAGTCGACTGATCAATCTTCTAACGCGTCGGCTGTAGAACCTTATACTTCGTCGGCCAAGGTTAACTTCGTTGGCTTCAACTGCCTCTGCTGTTCTCTATATTTTCTCGCACAAAACTCAAACATGTCATGATATCGCTACACCTTGGTCTGTCATACACCTTCTTTGGTTTGTTGTCGCGAAATCGCTACACTACAGCCTTTGCTGACGTCATTGCAAATCTTGTCGCAAAATCATGATGCTCTAGACTTCACTGCCTTCTTCTCCGTTGCAGTCATGAAATCACGATGCTACAGCTTTTGCTGACGTCATCATGAATCTTGTCGTGAAATCACGATGCTCTAGACTTCACTGCCTTCTTCTCCGCAACTGTCACAAAATCGTGACACCTTTGCCTCTTGCTGACGTCATCATGATTTTGGTCACAAAATCATGATGCTCTGGACTTCACTGCCTTCTTCTCTACAACTGTCATGAAATCGTGACACCTTTGCCTTTTGCTGATGTCATTAGCAACTCTATCACGAAATCGTGACACCTCTTGCTTCTTCATCCTTTTCTTGGTTTGCACTAGCAAAAATGAAACATGTCACGAAATCACGATGCTTTCACTGCCTTAGGCTCTTTCTTGCCAACTACTTGCGAAATAGGAACATGTCACAAAATCATGACACTTTCTGCATCCGTACAACTTCCTCGAAACTTGTCGCAAAATCGTGACACTTCCTGCAACTCAACACTGCCAACTTAACTTGTTGTGAAATCGCGACACTTTCTACATCCGTACAACTTCTTCAAAACTTGTCATGAAATCATGACACTTTTTGCCCGCTGTGCTTCTGCCTTCCTGCATGTCGCGAAATCGTGACACTTTTTCCCCGCTTTGCCTCTGCCCTCCTGCATGTTGCAAAATCGTGATAGTTTTGGCTAAAATTTCTCTCTCCTCAAACATGTCACGAAATCGTGACACTTTTTCCCGCTTTGCCTCTGCCTTCTTGCATGTCGCGAAATCGTGACTTTCTCTCTCCTCAAACATGTCACGAAATCACGACAGTTTTTCCAGTAGCCTGCAAACTTATTCTACTTTATTTATTTTCTGGATTTTTGGCAACTGGGCTACTCTGATCTTCTTGGAGACTTACTAACCAACTGAAACCTTCAACAAAAACACATCCTTGGACATAAAAACAAGTTGCTCCAAAAGTTCCTCGACATCAAAAACAACATCTACCAATAGCTCCTTGACATCAATGACAACAACTAAACTTAGGTAAAGGCAATGTACTCAAGGTGCCTAAAATTGCCAACAACATCCCACCATGCTCTATAACATATAATCTAGATCGGTAGACCTCCTTGTCACCTACTCCACTATGTAGACCACTTTGGAAACTAGAATCTGGACTTTGGGTTGATAGACCTTTTTGCCACCCTCTCCATGACATGAACCTGGGTGGTTGCATCAATATCAAATGTAACAAACCATTACACCAAAACCTCAAGGTATCAGTGAAATTCAAATACACCAATATCATAACATTGGGTATCTTAGCTATGTTTATTTGAGGTACATGGATCAACATCAAAAAACCATTGGTATTCCATGCATATATCCTCCTAGTGGTGCATATAAGGAGTGTTTTGGAAAGAATCATAGGAATACCTTTCTATAATGTGATGTGGGGTTAACATATCATTCCCTATAGATCATACACAGTGATATATATGGACCTATTGGTACATCATATCTCTTAGGAAATAAGTGCTACCTTATTTTTATTGATGATTTCTCTAGATGTATGGTTGTATACCATTCTCACTAAGGATGATATTTTTTAGAGTTTTAACACCTTCAAGGCCCTTTTTTAAAACCAAATAGATAAGAGAATAAAGTTTTTAAGGACAAACAGGGATGGTCAATATGTTAGCTATTATTTTCATGATTTTTGGCTTCCCATGGAATTACATATCAGAAGACTATACACTATATTATTTTATAGAATGGTGTGGCCAAAGGGAAAATAGGTTTATCTTGGAGATGGCATGATGTATGATTCATGGCAAGGGGATGGATCATAAGGTCTAGGGTGAGATTATTACTTATTCAATATATCTCATCAATAAAGTTCCCACCAGAGTAGTCTAATATAGAACACCTCTTGAGATATTAACAAAAGATATTATTGATATGTTCCAATTTTGTATATTTAGGACTTCAAAATGGGCTTACATACCAAAGGATATTTGAAAAAAGGAGTCACAAAAATTCATAAGTGGTGTTTTGATACCTCAAAGGCATATTATCTTTATGATCCTCAAAGATATGAGGTTTTGATCTAGAGAGGGGTCATCTTTGATGATGTTCGTCTAGGTATTCCTTCCACCACTCCACATTAGATTTTGTCTAATTATTTTGACCATTTGGATATATTTGATTCGGTTGGTTCTTTTGGTTGGATATATTGCTATTAGAGCATCTTCTTAATTTTCCTTGAGTGCTTGTTCTTTTTCTATTGATTTTATTCCTTTATGGGAAACACCATAAGCAACACTCTCTTCTCTAGGAGAAAGGTAGAACGAATAGGATAATTTGGTTCAAAATTCTTAAATCTTGCATGATGAGGTGAGTGGTGATGAATTGGTTTATCTAGTTTTAGTTTTTGATATTAAGTTATCATAGGATACACATGATTCTTGAGTTTTTCTAACACCCAAGTGGGTTGAAGTATGATTGGTCTATTATATTTTTGAGTGGCATTGAAATACTACTTCCTAATAAGTACTTTTGAAGGTAGCAAATTTTCAAGATCCTCTAACATATTCTTGGGATAAGGATAGGCCAAAATTGGAACATGCTAAGTTGGCAAAGTATTAGGCACTGATGAAGAACAAGAATTAGGAGTTGATTCATATTCTAGAAGGGAATAATGTTGTTGCTTACAAATGGGTCTATAGGAATAAATACACATAATATGGTTAGACAGAGAAAGACAAGGTATGCCTCATTACTAAGGGATTCTCTCAATATTTATGAGTGGACTATTCCAATACTTTTTGTGCTAGCAGCTAACATGGACTCAATTAGAATGATTCTATCTATTGCTAACTCCTATGCATGAAATGTATATCAAATGGATGTGATGAGTATTTTTCTATATGAGGAGTTTTAGGAGGAAATATACATGTAGCAATCACTCAATTTTGATCTTGAGGGACCTATTTCATTGATTTGTCATCTTACTAGGTTTAGTAGGCTTCTTCTCAATGGTATGAGAAGATCCATTCTTTTTTCCTCAGTTGTGAGACTAAATATGATGTTTACATCAAATATCATGTTGATAGTTTTCTCAACACTAGAAGCTCCTCTAATTTAATCTAGTACATGAAGTCACTTCTTCATTATACCTTTGAGATGATATTGGGGAATTTTAATTTATCATACCAATTTTAACATCACCATTTCTTATCCCAAGTATGCATTGGATCTTATTTAATGTTTTAGGATGAGGAGTGTAAGCCAACTTAGGTCCATTTTACCTCAAGCCTAAATATTTAGGTTGATTACAATACACATGTATCTGATGTCATGTTATACTGATATTATATGGGAGGAATACTATACCTTACTCACACTAGACCTAATATATCCTATGTTTACTATTATTCCTATTATATATAGGCACTCTAGGATAGTCATTGGACAATAGCTAAGAATATTCTCATATACATTAAAGGGACCTATCAAATGGGTATTCACTACTCCATTGGCTCTCCTCTAATTTTGATAGATTTTTAGATGTTGATTGGGCAAGTGACTTGGATGAGTAATGGTCCACCACACATTTTATATACTGTTTGGTATCTAAACCAATATAGTGGTGCTCAAGATACCAATCCACTATTTCTCAATCCTTTAAGGGTGAATAATATATTATCGATAAGGTAACTAAGCATCTCAAGTGGATGCTCATGATTTTGGAGATTAGCTTTCCTTAGATACTTCCAATCACCTTCTTGTGTGACAACCAAAGTACTACCCAATCTATATGTAATCTAGTGTTCTATTAGTAGAAAAAGCACATAGAGATATGAATGAACTTTGTTATATTATGCTTGATCTAATGTTTGTACCTACATCATAATAGGCAACAAATATATTGGCCAAGGTCATACTTGAGGTCACTTTTATGAGCATGTAGGATCTTCTTTTATTTGGAGAGTGTCCCTTAAGGGGGGATGCAAAGTAAGGGTCTCCCTATGTTTCTCCCATTCAATTTAAGATGATATGTTGGAATGTATGGTCATTAATATTCTCTTGATACCATGGCTTAAGAGGGATGTTGGAATGTGTGATGGTTAATTTAAGGCCATGGCCAACTTTTATACTTGCATTTATCATATTTTTCCTTTGGTCGCATGTAACTATTGATAAAGTTTCTTTTATAGTTTTGGTAATATTTTATTTTTGAGGGTGAGTATTATAACCTTGACCTAAAGGCATAATGTATTTAGGTATAACTACCCCTTCATACCAACTATTAAGTATCTGAGGATAGGAATATAGGGATATAACATTATATTATGTATGGATTATTAGCATGGGCCACACATAACCTAAGGTTAATTATATTTTAATATTTTATTATAATAAGTGGGATAAGGGTTTAGGAAGAGAGGTACATAAAGAAGGGATATTGTAATTGTAATCAATCAATTACATCAAATATTTTCTTATAATAGTCTTGTCTCATGGACCAGATTTGGAGTAATTCCTTCTTTAAGGATTATTATTGGTGTTACCCTACCTTAATGGTATTACATATCTTTGTCTCATTATGTGGATTATTACTATGGATAATTATTTGTGGATGAATGTTTTGATATTTTTTTATAATGATGGATGATTTTTGTTAGTGAGAGTAAATATTCATAACAAGAGGTATTAGAGCAACAATTTAGGTAAAGTGGAGATTGTATTCTTCCAAATTAGAGAATTTTTTTCTAGAAAATATCTCATATTGTGGGAACTTATAAGTCTTATACTATTGTAATATTTATAATATTCTTACACAAATACCCTTCTATTGTACTAGAACTTATACTATCTGTTATTTACTTATGAGTCAAAATTTTAGACTATTAAAGTATGAATATGCTCTTACTTTATGTTAGGGTTTGTTTATCTCTTCTTGATCATCCATTTATATTTTTATATGGATCCCAATCCTAGCATGGTAGGCATTAACAATAACATCATAGGAGAAAAGACAAGTGGAAATGGCCCCCATCAAGCATCCTAGGAAATTTACCCCAAAGATGGTCCATGAGGTAATGTCTCATCCCTTGATGTAGTTTTACCTCTACCAAAATTTTATAATTCTTGCAAATGGTTAGAATATTTTACCTTGGTTGGGTATCTTATGGGGTGCATTCCCAATGAATCGACTTTGTGGGCTTGGATTAACTTGGCCTGGGCTCCTCATGGAATTAAGATTAAGTTGATTTAGAGCATCACTAAGGGTTTTTTCTCTTCTATTTTATGGATTTCATTCATGCAAAGGTTATCTATGAGCATGGGCCATGGTTCATGCAAATATCTTATTGGTCTTCTCTCCATGGATCCAATATTTTTATATTTTAGAGGAAATAACCTCTAAGGTTCTAGTTTAGGTTGAGTTTCCCAAAATTCCCCTACCCTAATGGCCTTTATTGAGCTGCATTTTTGTGGTCTTAGTGCATGTCATACTGGTAGAATCTAACAATTTTTTTCATGCCCTCCCATAGAAAAGGGCCTCTGTTAAGGTTGATTTATCTAGAGAATTTAAAGATTCCATATACATACAATTTGGAGATACCATTATCTTCTAGAGAGTGGTCAATATTAACATCTCAAACACCTACTTTAGATTCCAAGCATCTAACCACAAGATAAATGATTATCTGCTTACGTTGCATAATTAGTCATACAAAGATATTTGTTGGTATTCTCTCTATGACATTATAATTTTACATTTTAGAGGAAAGAACCTCTAAGGTCCTAGTCTGGGTTGATTTCTCTGGTCTTCCCCTTCCTTATTGGCCTTTCTTGAGTTGTACTGTGGCAGCCTTAGGGTATATTATACTGGTAGAAGCCAATATTTTTTCATGTCCTCCCATAGAAAATATTTTTTGTTAAGTTTTATTTATCTAGAGACATCAAAGAGTCCATAAACATCCAAGTTGGAGAGACCATTATCTTATAGAGAGTGATATATATTAACCTATCAAACACCTACTTTATATGCCAAACATCTGACCACAAGGTAAAGGATTGTTTGTTTATGTTGCATAATAAGTCAAAACTGACTCTCATGAAAACCATTGTGTCAACCCATCAACCTAATGAAGAGGGTTAGACCATTATGGGAGGACACAAAAATATGCATACTAGTGTAGTTAAATATTTGCACGACAAACCATATATGAAGGTGGTTGTTACCTTAATTTCATAGTTGATAGAGAGTGCAAAAGAGTAGCTAGTTGGAGGTTCATCAATGATAGAGGTGGTGGTCAAAGAAACTCCCTAGCCTCACCAAAATAATATTCTAATTGCAAATAGTAAGGTCACCAAAGAAATTTCTCCTCCCCGATCTCCTCATGTGAGCTTGTGCTACTTTTACAACCAAATATGGGATATAGAGGATGGATACTTTCTATTGGAGAAGAGTCTTCATCTATCCAATAATCAATTGGGGAGTTATAGATCTGATCCTGAGGGAACCTGTTAGAGTTAGAGTCTATTACATAATTTGTATCATGTAAATGTACCTTTCTAGGTACATACTTAGGATATTAGATTACTTTAGGGGGAAGTTATCTAGTTACTCTATGCAATGTAATAAATGCACAAGTGTCAATGTTCAAGTTGTAAATGTGCAAGGTGTCCCTTGTACAACTAGGTAGAGTGTTGGCCAAGGAATCTATCTTCCATTATAAAAGGACATCATTGTAAGAGATTGTGAAAATAGTATGTAGTAGTAGTACTATGTAACTCCATTAGTGATGGATTACAATGTAGTCCTGTAGCTCTTGCATGGAGTGTCCATTTACTCCATAGAAATATTGTATTCATTTTTGTTATTTATATTTATAGCATATTTATGCAATCTCATGAATTTAATTTCTCTCATATTTCTTCATCTTGTGATTGCCATATCCCATTGTGCTCTACCTCAAAATATAATAGAACCACAAGTTTCAAGGCATTGGATTTCCTTGATGGTGAGGATATGTTGTTAGACTCCCTCTCTTTATGAATTTTCTCTTTTGAAATGTAAGAGGTATCACAAATCCTAACCACAAGTATGTGGTGTGAAAAATTCATTAGAAGTTATCTAAACTTGATTTCCTATGTCTATAGGAGATAAATGTTTTAGTATTTTTGGTAATAATTGTTTTGTTAGGTCATTTGGCCTAAAATGCATTTCCTTCATAATGAGCATGAGTAGGGTCAAAGTGGCATCACCACCTTCATATTCCCCTACTCCTGGCCCCACCTAGTGGTTCATGGATGTGACCCTACTTATCATGCATTATGGAAATTATTTTCTATCAGTAACCATGTGTTTGAGGTAGTTAATATTTATGATTCTAATGATGTCATCGATCATACCATTTATGTATGATTAAGTCACTCTTTTCTACCATGTAGCTTATCTATGGCAATTTGAACATTATTGAATAGCCATAAATAAGAGTGATGGGCATTCAATGTGTTGGGAAATGGGAAAATAGGTGGCTTGGTTCCACATGCATGATAAATTGAATATTTATAATCCCAATGTAGGGCACTCTTGTGTCAATACAATATCGTACACATGGTCCAACGTGCATGCTAGTTCTAACAAAATTCTCAAAAGGCTTGACAAGATGATATTATTTGGACAATCACTATTTAATTTTGCTAATTTTTTTTCACTCTTGGTTGAACCACTACCAAATTTTATACTCTTAGATGACTCACCCATACACTTTTTCATTGAATGGGTATGAGGTAAAAGGTCAAATTTGAGTAATCAATTTTATTCAAACGCATCACTGCTTAGTCATACACCTTTAGTTGCTCATATCTAGCAAATCTAGAACTTGGATCTCATCCACTCACACCCAATTGGTGGATTATCTAGTGGAATTATGTGCTAGAGTGCACTACTCACTTACTTATCACTTACTAGAACCAACTAGCCTTCTAATATTTCTCAAACAAGGCTACAACCTTGGAGCTCTAACACACCATGCTAAAGCTAGAAGTGCAACCATTTTCTAATACACTACAACTCTAGATGACTAATATTCACCAACAATAACAACTAGCATATGATCATACCATTCGAGGTACCCAAATCAAAGCCATATTCCACTAGCTCAAATTGGGGATAGGGTTTCCAAATTATTTTTTCAATCTCTTCAAGGAAGAGATATAATCTAAAAAATAAAGTAGATCCATGAAGGAAAATATATTTTTATATAGCTTCTTGATATTATTTAGGTTTTTCCATTACCAAAAGGTGTTCAATATCATGAACCCACCTTGGCTCAAATCCAAGCCCTTTGAAAATATATCAAAGTCATTCCTTATCATCATTTTTCTTCCTAGAAAGCCCTCTATGATAACCCCCTTTCACAACAAGAGCTTAAGGTAGTAAACTTTTACATGGTCAATGATAAGTCTCTAGGTTGTGATGGGTCTCCTTATCAAATTTCTCCATGATCCTGTGGGGCTAGATCTACACCAAATTTATTTAGATCATCCCCAAAATAAGGGACCTTGAAGATATTTGTAATTGGTGACCCATTGCTTTTATTAATGTATATTACAATATTATAGCCAAATCCATAGTGTTTAGGATAAAAAAAATTCTCCCCTTGATTATCCAACCAGAGCATACTAGATTTATTAAGAGCAAATACATCTTGGATAACATTATTGTTGTTTATGAAGGAATGGTATAGGTAAGACAATCACAACATAAGGTCATTTTTTAAAATAGACTTTGCAAAGGCATACAATAGGATTTAATGACCCTTCATCCTAGCCATGTTATAGGATTTAGGATTTGGCCCCACATTTCTTCACTCTATTCAAATGCTCTTCATAAATGTGTTTTCCTAATTTTTGATTAATGGTCAAATTTCCTCATCCTTTGGCCTTTACAGGATCCATTCACCAAGGGTGTCCTTTGGATCCTAATATTTTTGTTTTTATAGCTGAAGGATTTGGTTATATTTTAGCTAACATTATCTCTTATAGAGAGTGAAATTAATTACTCTTCCAAACACCTCTTAGTAGCTAATCAATGGGAATTTTGTAGATGACTCTTTCTTGATGCTCTTTGAAGAGGAAAGTAGCATTGAAAATGTGCTACAATACCTAAACACTTTTTGTGAAACCTCAAGATTTGATATTTAGCGATAAAAAGTTCAATGTAATAGATAATATTTTTTCCCAATCCAGCTTGATTCAGTCGATACAATTTGAAATGAATCCAACATGGAGATATGTTTAGGTACCTGGGTATTCCTTTTACCTATTAATATTCTTCCTTAGTGCTATGGAAATATGTTTTAGATAAATTGAAACACAAGCTTCACAAGTGGCTTTCTAAGCCTCTATCAATAGTCAATAAATTCTAGGTTTGTTCTAAAATTATCGTTTCCACGCATATTTATAATTCATCATGTTGGGTCCCTTATAAAACCTCTTATCGAAAGCTCCTCTAGCAGTTTTTATAGGCCTCAAAAAATAGGAAAGACTTTGTAGAGTAGCCTAGTATTTTGTTGCCTTCCAAGAAAACTTGGAGGCTTGGGCCTTATTGATACCTAAATGTAAGGGATATCTCTTTTTGCAAAATGGATCATCAAAGCTATGTATAGCAATGAAGCTTGGAAAATTTTTCTCTCGAGCTACATATCCACAAGTTTCCCATACAGGAGAAAATCTTGTAAAGGGTTTGGTTTGCCCTCACTTCTTGTCATGAAAGTACTTATTTAGATTTAGGGTACCTTTGTTGCCAAAAGTATCTAGAAGGCTTGGAAAACTGTAAAACCTTGGCTCTAGTGGAGTAGAAACAAGATGCATACTAGGCTATATGTGAATATTCACTCAGCTTAGTGGTCCCCTATTATCATTCATCAATACCAACCTTTAGCCAAACTTCCCTAGGTTAAAGCACTTCATTTTTTTTGCAAAAGGGTAAAGATCATTTTTGACCTTTTCTCTAGTCACACCAAAAATTGAATTTCTTAGCCTGAAACCAAATCCTAGTTTAAAATATAGGAGTAGTACAAGAAGATATTATAGGCAGTCTAGGAGGCAATATCCTATGATATATTACAAAAAATTGGGGTCAAAAACATGTGCCCTTGGTGGAAATATTGGAAGTGGTCTCCAAATACTTCTTTCAAAAACTATAAACCTAGAAATTAGTACTATTGTTTTTTCCCTCATATACCCATGATACCCATGCTCAATGCTCATTGGCACCTCCAGTCCTCAAATAAGAACTAGAATTATAGATTTTACTCTACTTGGGATGCAACTCTAGATCCCAAATTGGTTCACTTCTCTTGGTGTTTACTATTTTAAGGATTTTCAATTAGGGATTAATAGGTTCACTTAGGGGTGAGAAACCCTAGATGCCCCTTTTGTCAACATAGAGATACCATTAAGAATTTATTCTAGTTTTTTCCTATAGCCCAAGTATTTTGGACCTAGAATCATGACTTTTTCCAACCATTTATCCATAGATATTTCTCTTGGCATATGGTGCTTCTTGGGGATAGGATAAGCATGCCTACAAGAATTGACAAAATTTGGAATTTATTTAGATCATAGAATATATTTAGTATTTGGAAGGACTGTAATAGTGTTATTTTTACTAACCTATAAAGCCATGATTTTCTTTAATGTAATGTTATAGATTCAAACCTAGAACAATAATGTAGCACTTAAGGTAGAAAACTTACATACTTTGCTTACTCACTAGGTAAATGTGCCCTACTCAATAGCAAAAGTCTTGCATTTTCTTCCCAATAATCGAAGTCATCCTCTCATGAGAGAGAAAAGGTAGGGTCCTGGTCCTTAGGCTTCATAATATCATAGCCCCTAGCTTAGAAAAATATTAAACAACTTGTCATCTCAGTGATACTCTCTAGATCAAATTAGAGGATGGACCTCCACTCTTCCCCATTCCCCCTTAGTTTAAAGGATGGGGGTGGGACACTTCCACTCAAGAGTCAACATAGGGAACTTCCATTCAAGAGCAGGGTTGGGGCTCTAAGGTTTGACCCTCTTTCATAGGCTTAGCTCCAATGAATTCTACAAAAGACACTCTAATGTAGCACCTTATTGATAAAAAATCTAGATGGAAACCCTTTCCAAAAAAACCAACCACTCAAGATAGGTAGGGAAACCTAGATGACAAGGATCCTCCTCCCTTTATTAGTGGTATCCTTTTAGGGTTTAGGGTTTCTTGCATTGGTGTGATTTCTTATATTTTTTAAGTTTAGGATTCTCTTTTTAAGCCCTAGAGTTTGCTCTGTTTTCCTTTGGGTGGACTCTTAGTTTAAATTTTTTGAGTGTGCTTTTCTTGCCACCCATTTTTTGAAATAAAAGTCAACTTTTCAATAAATTAATATATATTATTATAGAATCACGTAGATTATTTTTAATACTACCAAAATTACTGGTCATGTATTAAATTATGATCACTATTGAAAGAGTTATGGTTTTTTGAATTTGGGCAATTTATGTTATTTTTTTGTTGTAGAAAAATTAGTCAAAAAAGAAAAAAATATATATCTCTCAATTTGGTGGTTTGATTTAGATTATTCTTGTGTTATTTTATTTGAAATTTAAAGAGATTTAAATTGAGTGGTCATGAAGAAATCCAAGAAATATTTAGGGAGATATGATCCTATGAAGTCACATGTCTAGAACAAGGGTAATGATAATTTTTCAATCGTGTCATTCCAAAAGATGAAATTTGAGATATTTGTCAGATGGGATAAGAAAATCAGTTGTAATTTTTTTTTGAAGAAAATTTGTAGATCTAATTCTTATAGAAAGGAATAGATGATATTGAGAAATTTTATTTTTGAAGAAATCCTAGTTGTAGACACCTAAAACACGCCATGCCAAGGGCGACTACTCATATGGACATGCTACAAAACCATATGAAGGATCTTGGATAGAATCCAAGATAGAGCAGTGGTTATAACCACTCAATTTAGGCATTCTAGCCTAAGCAGTCTGAATCGCAACCCAAACCTATGGTCTCCAGTCTGAACCACGATTGACACCTACGATCTCCAGTATAGACCACATCTGTGACCTATGATTAGAATTAGAGTTCATTTAGGCCTTCCATTTGATCCAAATCAGTTGGAACGACCAAGAGATCTAGAAGAAGGTAGTTGGAGGATGGAAGATTCCAAAGGCTTCCATCCCAACTGACCTAATCAACCTTCTTGATCTTGGCTTATCCATGAAGCCAATCCTAGCCCTAGGGGCATTATATAAGCACCCCCCTTTTTCAGTGGGGAAAGGAGGACTAAGGAGAGATAATTTGCATAGCGAAGTGCTATCGAATTGTCAAGCAAACTATTTGATCAAGAGAGCAGCGAAGCCCTATTAACTTGCATAATGACCTTGTGTATTTGAGAGCCCTTTTGCTATCCATTCAACAATCAATTAGCCATGGATGCCCTAGGTGCCTAGGAGGATCAAGAAACACAAATCCGGGTGAACGAAGGCCCTTCATAGCGACTTGATCACAAAATCTATCAGAGGACGACAAATGCGATCCTTGAACATCAATTCAAACAAGGAGGTCAAGCCCACTGCCCCTAATTCTGAGGGTAAACACATCAGAGGTAAAACCATGGCTATCAGTCATGGTTTACAGTGCAGACTGCCCCTCATAGCTATGATTTTCAACAGGTTAGATGTCACCTTACTCAATCTACTTTTTACTACATAGGTTAGTAAGATTAGTTCTTTCATAGGTTAAATTTCACTTTTAGAGAAACTCTGACCGTAGGAATTAGGCATTTTACGTGTTGTAGTGGTTAGAAGTATATTTAATATTTTTGATGCTTTATTGCTTTCAATTCAATATTTGTTCAATGTATCATATTTTTATTCATGTTTTGTATATTGTAGTGTAATTCTTGATACAATTAGAATAGCGTAGAACCTTTCTTTATGCTTTCTTGTTTTATTAGTTTGATGTAATTTACATGTATAATCCTTTAAAGGGCCTCATCATAAGAGTCTATCAATCTATATAATCGTGCATTGTTGTTTCTTGTTCATAGGGAGACAGGTGTAGAAAGGAGCCTATATCATAATCCTTCCACATCGCGGAGAAGGGGGTTAGCTCTACCCCAAGGTAGTTCGTGTCATCCTGAGGGGCATTTTGATCACACCTACCCTTAAGAGGGAAACAATTACACACTCCTATTGTAATATTGTATCAAGATGATTATCCCTAAGAGGGATGTACTTGTAATTTGATTTTGACTTTGAATATAATGGAATAAAGTGTGTTTTATTGATTCATCTATTGTCAATTTCTTGTTCTTGTATCCATGTTATGCTTTTTTCAATTATTACCATAGGACATCAATAGGTGTGAGAATTTTTGGTGGTCACATATGGCAATCACAGTGGGACCCTATAATTTTAGTCTTGAATTCTAACTATTCTTGGATTTTTCTGTCCATAGGTGCTAACTGCAACTTTCAGCTATGATTATTTTTTGTCTCACGGTTGTAACCTGCAATCTCCACTGCAACCCATAGGTTAGACCTGTGGTTCATAGAGGAAGAAGCAGATAGTAAAAAAATTAGTGGGCAACAGAGCAGGAGCTGAGGTAGGTCCTAATTTCACCTTCTGTATTCAAATTTTTGCTCTGTATCTTTCCAGAGATCATCGAATCACTGCAAATTAGGAACAAAAGATAAGGGGTCAATGAATAAGTCCTAATTTGCATTTGATTTTTGTTCAGTGGGAAGGTGTTGTTGGGAATAGCAGACCTCTGAGTGCAGTCTGCCCCTAAATACAATGACCTTGATAAGTATTGTGTGTCGTTTGCATGCTTGAGATCCAATTAGCGGCCATGTCATTATAATTGCATCGTCAAAATATCATGTAGGACATTGGCATGCATTATTTCTGAATGCGAAACATTCCTTTTTCCTTTCATGTACATCATGTAGGAATGGTCATTGTGCTCTATGATGCATTTATCATTTTCACAAAATAAAAAGAACCACACACACCACGTATCATTTAAACATCAGTGGCGTTGGGCTCTCACATCCAACCCGCTTGATTGAGACCAATAGTGGAGGTTATTACCACTTGGTTAGCTCATTTGAAATTGTATTATCGGGACCCACTCATTGCCAAGGCTGACCCAAGAACTGTCCTATCTATGCAAAATAGCACGTATGCTTCCTCGAAAGGGTGTATCATTGCGTACAGTGTGTTAGGTGAAGGTTGGTAGTACCTATGCTACTTCGTTGAGTATGGATGTCATTACCATATTCGGCTTGTACGAGTATATAGATGAAATCTAATTTAACTAAGTTTAAAATCCAAAAATCTTTAAAAATATGCAAAGAGTTTCTAACACTAATACAACACATATGAAAACAACATCAAATAGTTTAGGGCTCACAATCAAACATTTAAAAGAGATAATCACCATTTGTTTACATTGTCTACATAATAAAATACATCTAGATATCAGGAACACAAATGGTGAACACACGGGGTGATCAGCAAAGGTCTGGTATCGATGCCCATGATCAACTCCAACTAGTTCACAACAACATGTGTTGAGTCCTCATACACATGAGCGAACCGAATGACGTTTGGCTAGCATTAGAGGTGAAAACTCAACACAGGGAGATCCCATTGAGCAGACCCCCGATAGAGGAGCTTTAGTACACTCCTCTAGGCATAGGACTAAGCATGGAGCTTCTCAGCATGAGGATGCTCTACCCCAAAGCCATTATCGAGACCGCACTACACGCGGTTCCACAGGATCGGTAGAGGAATATGTGGTGCAGGGGACTAGGTTGGTTCCCATACGTACTAAGTCCATAGGGGGTTCTAACCCTCTATCATTATAGTATAGACGAGTCAGAGATCCACCCATTTAGGGTCAAGAGGATAGGCTCGTTTCTGAGCATAGGTCCACCCATACTCCTGTGCATGGCTCGCCATGCAAGATCACCATTGATATATCAAAGGTGAGAGCTAATGGAACACCACCACATGAGCAATGGAGGTCTAAATAGATAGATGGTCTAGGTAGTGTTCTTGAGTAGCTAGGCTGCAATCCTACAACTTTGCCCACTCATGCTTGGAGTGAGCATAGCGATAGTTGTATCAAGATCACTAGAGAGCATGGAGAGGCTTCTAAGCACCCTCATGTCACACGTCCACCATCCACACATTTGTTTGATGGTTACAGAACCCATAAGGTAGATCGCATAGAGCATACACATCGAAGGCCTCCTATGATCAACCAGATTGATAGATCACACAGACTGGTGTTCGAGCAAAGACGTCAGCTACTCCAATATCAATTGCATGATGCTCGCCTAGAGAGACAACATATTGAAGATGCAAATATTCAAGCACAAAGGCTCTTACGATAGATATTATATGAGCAGTGCATGCATGAAGAGCGTATTATAGCTTAGGAGTGCATAGTGTAGGAGGATTGGCTAGCCATGGTTGGCCTATACCCGCCCGAGGACCATAAAGAGCGTGTGCATAGAAGGGTTGTGTCCCTAGCCGATATGCATGAGGAGCAAAGAGACACTCGTACTCATGCCAGTGCCCAACAGAAGGATCGACTGCCATCACTCAATGATCTTAGATAGAGGTAGCATGAGCACATAGATGTAGACAAATACGATCATGGCTACCCTAAAAGTTCTCAAGTTGAGGAGGAGGAAGAGCCATGTCCTCCACCTCCCTCGAAGAAGGTATTACCTCCTAGACCGCCTCCATGGTAGCTTAAGGAGGAGAACTTTTTATCTTTTAATGCATACAAGGTTTTGGCCGATAAGGTCAAAGCAATAGAGAGGCAAGGTGTGACTATGCAAAAGCTAACACTGATGAAGATACACAATGAACCTCTAGACCCCTCGATGCCAACACCTCCATATCTCGAGCTTTTTGATATGCCCCAGTTGGAAAAATTCAAGGGTTATGAGGATGTACAAGAGCATGTTACAAGTTTTTTGGATGCATGTTTCCAGATAGAGAGTCAAGATGCCTTGTTGTTGCACACTTTCATTACGATACTTTTCATCTTGGCCCGAGAGTGGTTCAACCAACTAAATAAACATAGTATTACTTGTTTTGAATAGTTGGCCGATGCATTTCTTGAACGCTATTTATTTGGCATCAAGAAACAAGCCAACCTCTTCTATTTGGCTATACTAGCTTAGCACAACGATGAGCCCATCGAGAAATACGAAAAGAGATTGTATAGAATAATGGCAAAGTTGCTATTCCCTATTCTTGCAGCTGAACTGACCTGAATGTTTACAAAGAGTTATACCAAGCACATCTCGCTATTGTTGTAGCTGTAGCAGTACCCTACATTCAAGGAAGTCATGGCGCAAGCCAGGGTGATCGAGGACATCAAGTTGCAAGAAGGCAACTTGAAGCTCAAAACCAGGAAAGAGAGGTTTAAAAAGAGTACTACAAAACAATAGGGCAAGCAAGCCCGAATCAAGTAGTGTTGAATCTCGGAGGAGAATACAAGGGATAGAAGAAGCCTAATTATCAATCTCAACCTCCTCCTACGTGTTACAAGACACGAAAAAACAACTATAAGGGAAAAAACAAAAAAGAGCATCCACCTCACCATTTCACACCCTTGATGAAATCAATGAATTCAATTTTTCATCAACTATGTGAGGCCAAGGCCATACGATGGCCTAAGGTCAAATTAGTAGATCCAAATGTGCCAAAATCAAAGTGGCATCAAGATGATTTGTTCTGCATATTCCACAGAGCGAAAGGTCACGACATCGAGACATGTTGGTCCTTCAAACACATCATGTAAAACATGATAGAGAAAGGAGAGCTAGTAGTACTAGGCAACCCATAGGCGCTCAACAATAGAAACATGGGGATTTTCATGAATTCGCTACCTAATCATGAGGCACCTCGTAACAATGTCGGCCAGGTCAATCAAGTGCGAATCAAACCACCTACCTAGGGATTCATAGGCCTGGTAAATATTGTTACTAGAAATGGGAGGTACGACCAACCGAATAGACCTCGTGCTCCCATTAGAATACAAGCTACGCCAGATCAAAGACCAGCTCAGAACATTCTAGGACCACCAGCTAGACTGGTGGTGACCATAAGGAGCAAGTTGGTTTAGAACCTGTAGATAGCTTCTGCAAAGTTGTCAATATATGAGCTTATTCAGTAGTCCCCTAGACTGGTGGTGACCATAAGGTAGCATGAGGAGCAAAGAACCATTCAAGTTTGTGAACTTAGCATATTTGCATAGGGGTTTTGTACTCCCATCGATGCACTCTGACCTATCTCGTCAGTTAAGATTCCAATAGGTAAACCAGTAGCCCATGATCAACCATTGACATCTATGTCATATATTTGAGCACACAATTGTAACTTCTCTAAAGCCGATTGCATCGTGATGCACCGGAAAGTCAAGAAGCTAAAGGTAAAATTGGGTGAGAAAGTGGAAAATCATGTGCCCAGATCAGTCGCCAATGAGACTCCCACTCCCATGGATGTGGAAGAACCTCAAGATAAAGTTAAGGAGGAACCTCAACCTACTTCACCTACATATTCAATAGGGTCATCTACACCGTAGGTGACCATTCATCTGGCCAGCACAGGGTTGGGTGAGTATCTTGTGCAAAATGTTCCTTTCGGACCTATCCTAAAAATTGTGTAATAGATGGACCGATCACACGCCCATCAATTTTTTATTGGATCCGTAGTGTCGTTGGGTGAGCCACCCAACTAGACAAACTTCATCTATGCAGGTCTAGATCAAGAACCCACTAGAATTTCCATAGGTGAGGATGATGACGAGTCATTTGTTGTGAGTGTGCATTATTTTTCCAACCCAAAATACGCCATGCACATTTTCTAGTCGTATCATTGGCATGGGTGTGGCCTTGGTATTTTTGAGCAAGGATAGAGAACTCTGCTCGAAACTCATTATTAGTTGGCTACTGATAGGTTCAGGTTAGATTTACAAGTACAATGTCATGATAATTTGCTTGTTGCATCCTTAGATCAGATGTACTTAAGTTTGGGGGATGATGTGTATTTTAATACATATCACCCCGATCCTTCCAGCTATTGGAAGACTCATCAGACGGTATCATTTGTTACCATAGGGCCACCTGATTCATACCATGACGGGCCCTTAGAGGATGACCCTAGAGACAACCTGGGTAACCAAATATATGGTGCTACCAACGACACTAGTATGCAGGGGCATGACCCCCATGCTGTAGACAATCTCAAATCAGGAGATATTTGTGATGATGGAGAGGAGTCCACTTTCGAAATGAGCGGATCTAGTTATGATGCAGACGATGAGTCCTCAAATTATTATCAATCTAAGGATGAAATCAAGTCGACCCTTCCAGGTTCGACATTTATACGCCATTTGTTGCCTATGGAGATGTGAACAAGTGATCCATAGTTGATATTGATTACAAATATGAAACAGATGAGGCTTACTTAAAGCCTCGCCCAACGGATATCCCACTGTGCATAGACATAATAGAGTGGCCCATCCATGGTAATGATCATAGTGATGTATATGAGAGGATCGATTACAGGCTTGTGTATCCATAATATCTTTTACCTAGGGAATCAAAGCATGTTATAGAGGAAGTCCTTCCCAACACTGAGCACTCTAAGGAAGGAGCAGCACCAGTTTACACGATAGTATCGTATATATGATAATTCTATCATATTTATCTAGATAGTGATGATAGCGACCACATGATTAGATACATGGGACCAAATCTACATAATCCCTCCTTAGAAGAGAAGGGAAGTGACGAATTATATTTAAACAGTGATGATGAGGACTCGATGAAGATGGCCTATCTAGGACCTCATCACTTACACAATAGGCCTCCACCTAGAGGTCCCCCACCTATTATAGATATAGATTTGTGTCGAGAGATCAATATCCATCACAACCTAAGGGAAAGAAGATATCTCGAAGAGAGGTATCAAGAACTCTTTTCCAATCCACCTATGTACATGGAGATCCTTAAGCTGAGAGATTCCATTCTATAGCCAGTGCACCAGGATGATCCAGTTATAAAGTAATCCCATAGAGAGGATTCGTTTGTGCCCATACCATCAAAAATAGATATTAGGTACAAAATCTATGCTTCAAAGATAGATTTCTATCCATGTGGTTCTAGAGATCAATTCTATTCCATCAATATGGTCTCCATCGATTTGACCACTCCACTCCATAATCCAATAGATCCATTCAAACTGCTACATCTGAACATGGATGTTATCGATTGGGATCGCACTGACTCGACAGTCTAGCCTGAAGATTTATTCCCAAATGAATAAACGTTGCAACCATTTCATTTCGCACTAGGCTGTGCTCATGATTTTTGTCACACCAAGAATGCTTCCCAAGAGGAACATGTGAACTCGGTTGATGACATCCATATGATTCCTATGCCTCACCATCTTAAGGAGGGATCACATATATTAGTAGAGAAAACCTTTGATGTGGATATCATTAAAGATACCACCAATCCAAAGAAGGTTAGATTTGGAGAGAGTCTCACTCCGGATGAGCGTGATAGCATAATCCCTCTATTGAAAGAGAGACCTGATCTCTTTGCTTGGACTTACAAAGACATGTCAGGTCTAGATCCGAAATTGATTACTCATAACCTTTCGCTAGATCTATAGAAGAAGCCAGTCAAGTAAAAACTCAGAAATATGCATCCAACAGTAGCCTTAATGGTAAAATATGAGTTGCAAAATTTTTTGGATGTAGAGTTCATCATCTCCATCGACTTTCCAGAGTGGGTTTCCAATATGGTGCCCATAGGAAATCTAGATGGAAGGGTCCGTATTTGTATGGATTTTAGAGATCTCAACAAGGCAACAACCAAAGATTCATTTTTGTTGCCAAATATTGATGCTCTGGTAGACGCCATTGTAGGTCACGAAATGCTCTCCCTTATGGATAGTTTTTTTGGATATAACCAAGTTTGTATCAAACCTGAAGATCAGCATAAATTTATGTCATTCAGTATTAAAAATGCTAGTGCCACATATCAGTGGGTTATGACATATATTTTTCATGACTATATGCATAAAATCTTAGAATATTATATCGATGACTTACTAGCTAAGTCGTTGCTGAGTAGAGCATGTGGAGGTCTTAAGGAAGGTCTTTGATCACCTGATAGAGCACAATGTCAGGTTGAATCCTAAGAAGTGCGTATTTGGTGTAACTTTAGGTAAACTCTTGGGATTCATCATTTCTAAGTGAGGCATCGAAGTAGACCCAAAAAAGGTCATGGCTATTCTAGAGATGTGTCCTCCCACTAATATCAGAGAGCTAAGAATCATTCAAGGAAAAGTAGCATCCATAAAGTTATTCATCACTCAATTATCGAATAATATTCGACCCATGGATTGAATGCTACAAAAGTGGGTCCCATTTGATTGGGACAAGGACTGCCAAGAAACCTTTGCTAATATTAAGCAATACCTGGCAACGCCACTAGTACTAGCTCCACCAAGGCCAGATGAGCCTTTTTTGCTATACATATCGACAACCAAATTTGCATTAGGGACCATGTTAGCCCAAAAGAACATGCAAGGCAAAGAGCAAGCCGTATATTACATCAGTCGCACCTTGGTGAGTTATGATTCAGGATATGCATATGTTGAAAAACTTTGTTTAGTAGTAGTGTTCACTACCAGGAAATTGTAGCATTACATGCTAAGTCATACAACATATGTTATATTGAAACAAAATCCTTTGCAGTACATGATGAGCAAGACATATCATAACACACGTACTGCAAAGTGGATCATGCTATTGATAGAATTCAATTTGCAATTCATCAGCCAAAATTCCATCAAGGTATAAGTCATAGTTGATCAAATGGCTGAGGCATGATTGTCCAATAGTAGGCCTCTAACCATTGAGCTTCCAGATGGTGTGGTCTTCATAATATCTGAAGCTCCCAAACCCGAGGAACCAAAGAATAATGCTGATATGACATTATTCTTCAATGGTTCGAAGTGTGAGCAAGGGGGTGATGCAAAAATAGTGTTTTTTATGCCACAAGGAGCTCCAATTCCCTTGTCATTCAAGTTAGACTTTCTGTGCACCAACAATAATGTTGAATGCGAAGCCCTACTTCTGGGACTCCACACAGCCATCGCCATGGGTATTAAAATACTAAACATTTTTGGTGATTCTCTACTCATATTTAAATAGGTTAAGGGGCTCTTTCAGTGTCGATGTCCCATGCTGAAATCCTACAAAGATCTTGTTACCACTTATCTAGCTAAACATGAATGGTATGATATCTAGGCAATCCCTCATTTGTAAAATAGGTTTGTAGACACCATGGCATATTTGGGGTCATTGATCCCTCAAAATCTATCTACTGAGTTTACTACCATCCATGTTAGAATGCTCTCATACCCAACAGTAGAGCGTGCAACCATTAATAACAAAGAGTCAGTCAACATGATTATTGTGGAACCAATAGCTGATTGGTTTCGTAGAGCAGAAGACTTTCTTAAGCAGGCACCCTGGGAGTCATTGACTTCTTAGATTCCTACGGGGAGTGGTACTACCATTCACCACAAGGTTGTGTTGTGGCTGATCACCAACACACCCCAAAATTAGGGACCCCTTTTTTTACATGCTTTCCAAGAAAACTGCAATGGCCCAGAGGCTAAAGATCAAGGAAAAAAGCAAAATATCACAAAAGAGAAAAAGTGTCGCGATATCGCGACATGTTGCACCATCACGACAAAAAATAAAAAAGTGTCACGATATCGTGACATGTTGCTCCATCGCGGAAGAAAAGAAAAAGTGTCACGATATCGCGACATGTTGCATTTTCGTGATTCAAAATGGGTAGACAAGCAGAGAAAGAAAAAGTGTTGCGATATCGCGACATGTCGCGTTTTCGTGGCTAAGAGCAACAAAATGTAGCATGAAAAGAAAATGTTGCGATATCGTGACATTTCATGAAATCGCGGTTCACAAAGGAGAGAGAAAGACAAAGTGAAAAATGTCACAATATCGTGACATGTCATGAAATCACGGTCAAAGCAGTCAAACAGGGCAAAGTTTAGAAATTGTTGCGATATCGTGACATGTCACGTTTTTGTGGCCCAGATCAGCAAGATGCACCAAAATGGAAAAGTGTCGCGATATTGCGACATGTTTCGATCTCGTGGCTAAAATGGAAAAAGGTCACGATATCATGACATGTCATGAAATCGCGGTCAAAGGCAGCAAGAAAAAGTCAATGCAAATTTGTCGCGATATCGCGACATGTCACGTTTTCATGACCTGAAGACGAGATGAAGGGCAAGGAGAAAAAAATGTCACGATTATCACGACATGTCAAGTTTTTGCGACTAGAAAGTGAGGAAGGAGCAGATCAAAGAAATTATCGTGATTTCGCGACATGTCGCGTTTTCGCGGCCAAGTGCAGCGAGATAGACCGAAATAGAAAAACATCGTGATTTCGTGACAAGTTGCATCTTCACAACCCGAAATAGAAAAATGTCGTGATTTCACGACAAGTTGCATCTTCACGGCCCAAAGCAGGAAAATGTTGCGATATCGTGACATGTCTCATTTTCGCATTGCATGAAGGCGAACAATGCTGCTGAAAGAAAAACATCGTGATATCATGACATGTCTCATTTTTGCGATGCTTGAAGACGAATAAAGCTGCGGGTATAAAAATTTCATGATATCGCAACATGTCTTATTTTTGTGATACAGGTGGAAGAACAAAATTGCAGATAGAAAATGTCGCAATATCATGACATGTTGTTTTTGTCACGATTCATGGTAGGGCATTACAGAACATACAGGGGCAGAGTTGAACACATGGCATAAAGGTGTAAGAATCATGGGAAGCATTATACTTCACAGAGAAGATCAAACATTTCAATGTCGAGCAAAAAGTCAAAACGATAAAGGTGGGGAAGATGAAACGAAGTGATCTGGGAAACGAAAATGAAGCGTCACAGAGTGAAACAGAGAGCATGGACAAAAATTTTAAAAGTAGAAGCACAGATTGGTACAAGGGTCGAAAACCATTGTGAGCAGAGTTGTAGATTTGAAGGCGAGATAGCCATTCTGGGCCTACTTTGGAGTGTTTTTCTTCCCCTTTTTCTGGTTTTGAGAAAACTAGAAATCATCTGTGATTGTAAATTGATAAATTTTAATATAGAAATTTCAGAGAGTTGCATCTCATTGGCAAGAAAGGAGTTATTTTCTGCATGCAAGATTGAATTTTTATCTTTCCCCTTTCAGATTTTTAGGCTTATAGATGGAGTTTAATGAAAGTATCTTGGTTGCTTCATGCGAATGTCTAAATCTGAAAACCTCATTCAAACCCTAGTAATTAGAACTTAGCTTATCAGGATTGTGCATGTTTTGCAGGTCCAATAGGTTAGGTTGCATGTATGGAAACCTCATATCTTCGGTTTTGTCAAAATGGGATTGCATCATCCTGAATGCATTTGATTTTCATTCTCTGCATTTTTTATTTTCATTTTCTCTACACTTTAATTTCTGAAATTGTTACTTCATTTTAATTTGCATTCATTAAAATAAAAAACTAAAAAATTCCAAAATACAAAAAAATAGTTTCACCAGTGCATAGGTCATACTGCAGATTTCAAATATGCATATAGATATTTCATTTTCAGATCTGTTAGTATTTTATAAATTCACTGAAGTTACTGTGTTATCGCAGGTCATAAAAATCTGAAAATAGAAATTTCCAGTCCAAGGCCAGAATTTCATTTTCAATTTTATTTTTCATTCATGAGCCGATGATGACATTCCCTTCATGAAAATTCCAATTTCATTGAAGGAGTTATGTTTATGGCATTTCATCAACTTTCGTTTTGAAGTTACAGCGTGGTCATACGAGGACCAATTCATTTGCTTTATTCTGGGTTCAACGAACAATCATTAAAGTTTCATAGTAAAATAAACCAACATTGCCCGTTGTTTACAGTTACTTGCAATCGCTAAGGTGTTCCAGCATTTAAACTGAATATCTTTATATAATATTATTAATATACATACACAAATGCTAACATAGCGGAGACCTTGGAGAAGTTACTTATTTAATTTCTTTGCAAGAGGGGATTTGGAACCCAAATCCTATCGGAGAGTGTGTTTTCACAATTGGGTGAAAATACCACTCAACAGATTGGCGCTAGAAGGAGGGCTGAAAAGGTTTATTTTATCATGATTTTAGATGCTACAGGTTTATAATTGTTTAAGAGCTTTACATTGTTAAATATTGCAAGTCCATTTGATTAGCATCTTCGGCCTCCTCTAACACCACTCAACAGATTGGCGCTAGAAGGAGGACCTGACGAGTTTATTTTAGTGTGATTTAAATGCTATAAGGATTTAAATCTTTGTATATTTCATGTTATATTGATTGTTATCTTTAGTCCTCTAACACTCAACATATTGTTAAAAGGACGACCTGAATTGGTTTACTTTATTCTATTTTAAGCAATTCAGGTATATTGTATATTATTCTAACGCTTTTCTGATTGTTCATATAGAAATAATGTGATTTGATTTAATTTTGAAAATTTTGGTCTCGACTAACGAAGTGTTGTTTCATGCAATTACTTTTCAATTGATTTTAATGAATACATCTCTTAGTTGATGCTAACTTGTTTTTTTATACATTGCAGGTAGGATATTTGCTAGTCATTTCATGCTGATGTGTCGTGATTCCTTCTGTAATTTTTTACTAACAGATTTGGTTCTAAAATTACATTTTGAATTTCACTAATGGCAACACTTGAGGAGCAAATGGTATCCCTGAGAAAAGAAATGATGTCTCTAAGAGAAAGAACGGTATCTATAATGGAGGATCATTATAAGGGTTTGTCTATACCTGTGGTACCCTATCAAATTCCTAAATTGTTATTAGAGTTTCTACGATGTTACAATCAAGATGTGCCACTAGGATACTCGCAAAGATTGTACGTCTACAAGGATACATTATGTCAATTCCAAATTTTCTATGAGGATGTGGCTTGTAAGTTATTTGCATACATTTTGGATGATAAACCGTTCTTTTGGTACATCCAACTAGACATGGAGGTTAGGACTTCTTGGATACAACTAGAAGCAGCCTATCTTTATCATTTTGATAATCAGGTTGACTTAGAAATGTTGAAAAATTAGTTTACCTCCATATGTAAGGAGCCTAATGAATCCTTGAGTCAATTCAATGGAAAATTTCATGAGTTGCACTCCCAAATGTGGGAAAATTTTAACACATTAGAAGAGGAAGCCATGGAAGTATACCTGGGAGCCATACACCCCACACTTACTTCACTCATTGAGGAAAAAATGGGTGGCTTATCTCTAGAGAAAATCTATGAGATCCTAGAAGAGGTAGAACGACAAGGTCTTGAAGAAGAAAAGATACAACATGTTCACATGAGAGACTGTTCTTTTGAAGTTAGTGATGCCAACCTACACCAACCATCAAATATAGCACCCTCCACTCCAATGATATCTAAGGTAAATGATCAAGGGGATGAATTTGAATATCCAAATCTTACAACCACCTTATATGTAGTCCACGAGGAGGTGCAAATTTCTAAGCCAACATTCGCTAGTGAGGATTATGCAAAAATGATATCATTCATAGAGATACATGATTATTCGGATGAAGGGGTTCTAAATTCAACAATGTTTGATATATGTGATAAGACGGAACCCACCATAGAATTGAATGGAATGGTTGAAAATGAAATCGGGAGAAAACCAATAAATGAATTTGAAGATATGATAGAGTTTCACCACTTGTTCTTGGAAGATACTATTGATGAGATGTGTACAATTAACAATCAAGAAATTCTTCACCCTCCAAATTGTGATAAAACTATATCATGGGTTACTAATTTGGACGATGATAGCCTTACAAATTTGAATTCAAGAAATGACCCACTATTGGAAATAATTGAACCATCTAAGGAAGGTGAAGATGAATTTGATGAGAAACACATTGATGAATTGGAATGTGTCGAAGAAGTAGTTGAACGCCACCACTTGATTTTAGATGATGATTATTATGATGCTTGGAAAAAGTGGGAAGACTACACTCTCTCCAAAACTACTAATGAAACTTGTGTGCCAATTGATATACAGGACAACATAATTGCCTACTCAAAGGAAGATATTACAACTCCTATACAATTTGAGGATGCTTTGGAAGAGGGTTTCAAATCTCATCAAATTTTGGAAGAGTATAATGATTCCGTTACCAAGGACAAAGAAGAAAGTGAATCAATGAATGAATCAAAAGATCATGCCACAAACATCATGGAATTTCATTCCATGGATCCGGATGACGATTTTTACAATGGTTGGGGGAGATATGATGATGCATTCTTTTCTCACACCCCTATAGATGAAACCCATATTGCACTTGATATGCAAGATATTGAAATTTCTACCTCACATGAAGAGATACCATGGATAGTGAACAAAGAATTAGAACCGAATAACAAAGAGATGGATCAATTGGAAACAACTCAAATGAAGGATCATCAAGATGAGTCATTGGACATACACTTTGACCAAGAATATTTGAAGGTTGAAAAGGATGGGCATGTTTTCAATTGGGTGCCCAATTTTGGTATGTTTGATGAAAAAGTAATCAATGAATAGTACGAAGACCATGAGGTAAAAGAGGGGATTGCAAACCCCCATAAAATCTTGATAAATAAAAATGTTCAAAAGGTAGAGTCTAACCTTTTGTTTTCAATCATCCAAGATTTAGGTGAAAATTTACATGACCATATTTTGAATTTGAATGATGTTTATGATGAAATGTCGTTAAAGGTGAATGAAAAACAAGGTATGATTTCTAATCACACCTTTGATAACATTGTTTTAATGAATGAAAAAGAGTTGATGCACTTGAATTGTTAAATAAAATTCATCAACAATTACTAATTGAATCTAGGGTAAAAACTTTTAATGATCCTAATTTAGTAAATATCCTAGATGCTTGCGAACAGTTGCACAAATTTGATTGGCCTATAAATTTGGAAAATGATTTGGCTTTAAAATTTTTAGAAATAGGCTTTTGCTTACAAAGTATCATTTTGGATAAAGAGAGCCTAATTCTAAATCATGAATGGAATTATGATATTTATATCTTAAATAATAGACAAGATAAAATTGAATATCATACATTGTCTGATCAATTTCATGATTTGAATATCACCCATGTTAGTACTAATGGAATTAGATCTAATTGGTGGGGTGAGTGAGGTAAATTAAAATTTGTTGCATGGTACGGTCTAATATTGTTTTCATTGGATTCCTACAACATTGGGCATGCGCATCATGTTTTATTTTTGTTGAAGTGTTCTAATCATGTTTGGGATCTAGGGAAGTGATAGTTCTAACCGTGCACCATCTTGTATTATATTGTACATTTGTATATAGATTTTGGTTTTTGGGTTTTGGTTTGTGTTTTCAAGTTCGTTTTTGAAGTTACTTTTGGGTTTGGTTTTAAGTTTTGTGTGTTAGTCCTTTGGACATGTTTGGTTCGTTTAAAAAAAAAAAAAAATGAATAAAAATTTGAGATGTCAACTCATGCTTAAGATCAGGAAAATATGAAACATTGGAATTGTGTTGTAAAAGCTCCGCAAGTAACACAAATAGTTAAATAATATCATTTGAAACTTGTGATGCATGAAGTAGTCAGTTTTACAAATTATGACAATACTTTATCTGCAATTCAAAAGGGCAATGCATTCATATTACATCCCACTTCGCATATACATGCCATCTTAGTTGCATATGCATTTTAGATACAATCATTTAAAAGGTGTCAAGTCCTCTTAGGGTTATTCTATAACATAAAAAAAAAAATCCTAAGGTTGGGAACTGATGCCCGAACTATCTTGAACCAAGCACGTTCTATGCACATTAAAGAATATCTTGAGCAAAATGATCAAAACCGTACTTGGAAGAAAAGGTAAGGTGAAAGGAGTACTTCGTGTCTGTCCTATCATGCAACATAATCCTTAAAACAGTGGTTTTTACCACTCCCATTAAGCTTAAAGTCTAAAACCAGAGTAGTAAGGATAGGGTTAAATCCTCATCAAACTTAGGTTGAGGATCCAATTCCCCAAAGCTCTGATTTGACCTACATGGAGTAGTAAGGATAGGGCATAATTCTCATCTCGCTTAGGTTGAGAATCCAATTCCCCAAAGCTTCCATTTTTTCCATTTCATCATAAACCTTGGATTGGAAGTATCGTACTACATGTCCTCTGCAAAGGATGGGTAGTCATCCCAAAGGTCCAAGCAATAAAAGTAAAATTAATTTTTCCCATTTCATCTCAATATTGGATTGGAAGGATCGTACTACATGTCCCTAGTAAGGATGGGTAGTCATCCCAAAGGTCTAAGAAATAAAATTAACTAATATTTCCCATTTTATCTTAATATTGGATTGGAAGGATCATACTACATGTCCCTAGCAAAGATGGGTAGTCATACCAAAGGTTCAAGAAATAAAAGAAAAATAATGAATGAAGCCAAATTATGGATTATGGGGTTAAGTATGCTCATGCGTGGCAGCATGTCTTATTTAAAGCAAGACCACTGACTGCTCAAACAGATAGAATAGCTTGAAAATTTCATCCATAACTGGTTAAATCATTTTGCTCAAAGTGAGGTAATGAATTCCATATCAGAGTAGTAAGGATAGGGTTAAATTCCCATCTCATTTAGTTTGGGAATCCGATTCCCCAAAGCTCTGATTTCACTTTCACTTGCACATGGGTTAAAGATAGTAGTGACTCATAACCAACTTTGGGATCTAATAAAACAATTCATTATATATATAGTTGATCCTAAGAGGGTTTGATAATTTTAAATGTTTGTGTATGATACTAGAAAGCTTAAAGCAGATTGCTACATCTCTAAACATATTTATCAGGATGCATAAATCATTCACAATCTCACATATGCATTCATGTAAAACTGACAATGGAATGTTGATCAATTTCAAACGATAGAAAATGGAGCACATTGCACACACCGAGCTGATACTTAATGATTCTAATGTTTCATGTATTTCTGATCTATCGACATTTGTTTTATCTCTTATGTGCTGATGCCTGTATCTAAGCTTGTATATTTCCAGGTTAGGTTCTCACCGAAATGCTTAGGAGCATTTCCCAGTAGAGTCACCATTTGTTGTGGCTGATCCACAACACACCCCAAAATTGGGGACACCTTTTTTTTACATGCTTTCTAAGAAAACTGCAATGGCCCAGAGGCTAAATATCAAGGAAAAAAGCAAAATATCACAAAAGAGAAAAAGTTTCGCGATATCGCGACATGTTGCACCATTATGACAGAAAATGAAAAAGTATCGCAATATCGTGACATGTTGCTCCGTCGTGGCAAAAAATAAAAAGTGTCGTGATATCACGACATGTTGCATTTTCGCGATTCAAAATGGGCAGACAAGCATAGAAAGAAAAAGTGTCGTGATATCGAAACATGTCGTGTTTTTGTGGCTAAGAGAAACATAATGTAGCATGAAAATAAAATGTCGCGATATCACATGTCATGAAATCACGGTTCACAAAGGAGAGAGAAAGACAAACTGAAAAATGTTATGATATCATGACATGTCATGAAATCACGGTCAAAGCAGTCAAACAGGGCAAAGTTCAAAAATTATTGTGATATCACGACATGTCACGTTTTTGTGGCCCAGATCAGCAAGATGCACCAAAATGGAAAAGTTTCACGATATCGCGACATGTTTCGATCTCGTGGCTAAAATGGAAAAAGGTCACGATATCATGACATGTCATGAAATCACGGTCAAGGGTAGCAAGAAAAAGTCAATGCGAAGTTGTCGCGATATCGCGACATGTCACGTTTTTGCAACCTGAAGACGAGATGAAGGGCAAGGAGAAAAGAACATAACGATTATCGTGACATGTCAAGTTTTCATGGCAGGAAAGTGAGGAACGAGCAGATGAAAGAAATTTTCACGATTTCGCAACATGTCACGTTTTTGCGGGTAAGTGTAGCGAGACAGCCCGAAATAGAAAAAGGTCGCAATTTCATGACAAGTTGCATCTTCACAGCCCAAAATAGAAAAACGTCATGATATCACAACAAGTTGCATCTTCACGGCTCGAAGCAAAAAAACGTCATGATATCGCGACATGTCTCATTTTCACGGTGCTTGAAGACAAATAAAGCTACGGGTATAAAAACGTCGCGATATCACGACATGTATTGTTTTCATGATATAGGTGGAAGAACAAAGCTGCAGATAGAAAATTTCACGATATCGTGACATGCTATTTTTGTCATGATTCATGACGGGCCATTACAGAACATACAGGGGCAGCGCTGAACACATGGCATAAAGGTGTAAGAATCATGGGAAGCGTTACAGTTCACAGAGAAGATCAAACATTTTGACGTCGAGCAGAAAGTCAAAACGACGAAGAGGCAGGGAATATGAAACGAAGCGATCTAGGAAACAAAAACGAAGCATCGCAGAGCGAAACAGAGAGCATGGCTAGAAAGTTTAAAAGCAAAAGCACAGATTGGTACAAGGTTCGGAAACCGCTACGAGCAGAGTTGCAGAGCTGAAGGCGAGATAGCCATTCTAGGCCTGCTTTGGAGTGTTTTTCTTCCCCTTTTTCTAGTTTTGAGAAAACTAGAAATCATCTATGATTGTAAATTGATAAATTTTAATACAAAAATTTTAGAGAGTTGCATCTCATTGGCAAGAAAGAAGGAGTTATTTTCTGCATGCAAGATTGAATGTTTATCTTTCCCCTTTCAGATTTTTAGGCTTATAGATGGAGTTTAATCAAAGTATATTGGTTGCTTCATGCGAATGTCTAAATATGAAAACCTCATTCAAACCCTAGGAATTAGCACTTAGCTTATCAGGATTGTGCATGTTTTGCAGGTCCAATAGGTTAGGTTGCATGTATGGAAACCTCATATCTTCGGTTTTGTCAGAATGGGATTGCATCATCCTAAATGCATTTGATTTTCATTCTCTGCATTTTTTATTTTCATTTTCTCTACACTTTAATTTTTGAAATTGTTACTTCATTTTAATTTGCAGTCATTAAAATAAAAAACTAAAAAATTCCAAAATACAAAAAAATAGTTTCACCAGTGCATAGGTCATACTGCAGATTTCAAATATGCATTTAGATATTTCATTTTCAGATCTATTAGTATTTTATAAATTCACTGAAGTTACTATGTTATCGCAGGTCATAAAAATCCGAAAATAGAAATTTCCAGTCCAAGGCCAGAATTTCATTTTCAATTTTATTTTTCATTCATGAGCCGATGATGACATTCCCTTCATGAAAATTCCAATTTCATTTGAAGGAGTTATGTTTATGGCATTTCATCAACTTTCGTTTTGAAGTTACAGCGTGGTCATACGAGGACCAATTCATTTGCTTTATTCTGGGTTCAACGAACAATCATTAAAGTTTCATAGTAAAATAAACCAACATTCCCCGTTGTTTACAGTTACTTGCAATCGCTAAGGTGTTCCAAAATTTAAATTGAATATCTTTATTTAAGATTATTAATATACATACACAAATGGTAACATAGCGGAGACCTTGGAGAAGTTACTTATTTAATTTCTTTGCAAGAGGGGATTTGGAACCCAAATCCTATCGGAGAGTGTGTTTTCACAATCGGGTGAAAATACCACTCAACAGAGTTATTTTCCAGTCTACATTTGCAAAGCTAATTATGCAAGGGGAGCAGGTCATCTTAGTAGTCGAAGCTGAGGCTTGTCAAAGTTGGATGTTGCAAATCCAAGACTTCCTAAAACTTGGTATTATTCTAGAAGGATTATCATGTGTCACAAGATGCATATTTAAATATAAAGTAACTAAGTATGTCTTGATAGGATACATTTTGTACCAACGTAGTTATGGGAGTCCTCCTTCGATGTCTTGAGCCCCAAGAGTCATCTTGGGTAATTTCAAAAGCTCAAGATGGTATGTGCGATGGCTATTTCAACGGTATGGCTATCATCAAACACATCCTTCGCATGGGTTATTATTTGCCCACTATGGAGAAGGATTGAAATGTGTATGTCAAGAAATACATTAAATGTTAGCATCATGCTAATTTTATGCACTTGCCATCATAGGCCTTATAGCCCATTCAAGCGGCTTGGCCATTTGCTCAGTGGGGATTACATCTGATTGGCAAGATTTTCCCTCCATCATCAGGCTGACATACATTCATTATCATGACTACTGAGTATTTTACAAAGTGGGTGGAAGCCATTCCCCTTACAATGACCACTGGAGCTCTCATCGTAGAATTTATTCTCTAGCATATCATTTCATTTTGGGATACCATCCAGAATAATTTTGGATAATGGAACTTCTTTTAAGAACAAAATTGTGCGGGCTTTAATGTCTAAATACTGCATTCAACATAGTTTTACAACTCCATATTATCTGCAAGCAAATGGGCAATCTGAGGCCTCAAACAAGACTGTGGTAGCCATCTTGAAAAAGATAGTGCAAGAACACCACACGGATTGGCATATACAGCTGCCCCTTGCACTATGGGCTTACAGGACTAGCATTCAGATGCCCATTGGGGCAACACCAATTTCACTAGAATATGGTGTTGTAGACACTAAAACAACACCAATATGATTATGTGACTATAAGCACTAACCGAATTGGCATACATACCCCCTAGGGCAGCCTCCAGAGGTTAAAAAGTGGTCCTAACCACTCCCAAATTAGTTTTGGAAGGTAAGAGGTCAATTTGGCACCTTTTAAGCATTTTTCCCCCTATTCTTCCAACACTGGGATTATTAGAATCCTATTCATCCCACCCCAGGATGATTAGCAACAATCGTTCTAGGATGGGACGATTAGCAGGTTTGACTGGAAAAAAGTCAAGCCTTGAAAAATGGCAACCCAGACCCGCCACCAAAATTCAAATCAAAGAGACTTCAGTCAAGCATGCCCTGATCATGGAGATGTTAATCAAGGAGACCCTAAATCAGGGAGTAATCTTCTCTCCCCAAAGAGGCATGATGAGCCAAGTGGCACCCTCGCATGCGCATTCAAAGGAGACCCTTAGGTATATAAAAAGGTGAGCCACCTCACCCCAAAAGAGAATAGAGCTGGAGCATTTGGAGCAACGAAGTGCTTCCAAACTATATCCTCATTCCTATTTGTGCTTCCCACATCCCTAATTTCTCTTTTGGAAGGGAGGTTATTGGGTGAACACTAGGAACACAATCCAGACCCAAAACACAAGCAATCAGCCATAATCCCACCCAAAACTCATTGAAACAGATGAGGCTTACTTAAAGCCTCGCCCAACGGATATCCCACTGTGCATAGACATAATAGAGTGGCCCATCCATGGTAATTATCATAGTGATGTATATGAGAGGATCGATTACAGGCTTGTGTATCCATAATATCTTTTACCTAGGGAATCAAAGCATGTTATAGAGGAAGTCCTTCCCAACACTGAGCACTCTAAGGAAGGAGCAGCACCAGTTTACACGATAGTATCGTATATACGATAATTCTATCATATTTATCTAGATAGTGATGATAACGACCACATGATTAGATACATGGGACCAAATCTACCTAATCCCTCCTTAGAAGAGAAGGGAAGTGACGAATTGTATTTAAACAGTGATGATGACTCGATGAAGATGGCCTATCTGGGACCTCATCACTTACACAATAGGCCTCCACCTAGAGGTCCCCCACCTATTATAGATATAGGTTTATGTCGAGAGATCAATATCCATCATAGCCTAAGGGAAAGAAGATATCTCGAAGAGAGGTATCATGAACTCTTTTCCAATCCACCTATGTACATGGAGCTCCTTGAGCTGAGAGATTCCATTCTATAGCCAGTGCACCGGGATGATCCAGTTATATAGTAATCCCATAGAGAGGATTCATTTGTGCCCATACCATCAAAACCAGATCTTAGGTACAAAAGCTATGCTTCAGAGATAGATTTCTATCCATGTGGTTCCAAAGATCAATTCTATTCCATCAATATGGTCTCCATAAATTTGACCACTCCACTCCACAATCCAATAGATCCATTCAAACTGCTACATCTGAACATGGATGTTATCAATTGGGATCGCACTGAATCGACAGTCTAGCCTGAATATTTCTTCCCAAATGAATAAACGTTGCAATCATTTCATTTCGCACTAGGCTGTGCTCATGATTTTTGTCACACCAAGAATGCTTCCCAAGAGGAACATGTGAACTCGGTTGATGACATCCATATGACTCCTATGCCTCACCATCTTAAGGAGGGATCACATATGTTAGTAGAGAAAACCTTCGATGTGGATATCATTAAAGATCCCACCAATCCAAAGAAGGTTAGAGTTGGAGAGATTTTCACTCTGGATGAGCGTGATAGCATCATCCCTCTACTGAAAGAGAGACCTGATCTCTTTGCTTGGACTTACAAAGACATGTCGGGTCTAGATCTGAAATTGATTACTCATAACCTTTCACTAGATCTATCGAAGAATCCAGTCAAGTAAAAACTCAGAAATATGCATCCAACAGTAGCCTTAATGGTAAAATATGAGTTACAAAATTTTTTGGATGTAGAGTTCATCATCTCCATCGACTTTCCAGAGTGGGTTTCCAATATGGTGCCCATAGGAAATCTAGATGGAAGGGTCCGTATTTGTATGGATTTTAGAGATCTCAACAAGGCAACAACCAAAGATTCATTTTTGTTGCCAAATATTGATGCTCTGGTAGACGCCATTGTAGGTCACAAAATGCTCTCCCTTATGGATAGTTTTTTTGGATATAACAAAGTTTGGATCAAACCTGAAGATCAGCATAAAGTTATGTCATTCAGTATTAAAAATTCTAGTGCCACATATCAGTGGGTTATGACATATATTTTTCATGACTATATGCATAAAATCTTAGAATATTATATCGATGACTTACTAGCTAAGTTGTTGCTGTGAGCAGAGCATGTGGAGGTCTTAAGGAAGGTCTTTGATCACTTGATAGAGCACAATGTCAGGTTGAATCCTAAGAAGTGCGTATTTGGTGTAACTTTAGGTAAACTCTTGGGATTCATCATTTCTAAGTGAGGCATCGAAGTAGACCCAAAAAATGTCATGGCTATTCTAGAGATGCATCCTCCCACTAATATCAGAGAGCTAAGAATCCTTCAAGGAAAAGTAGCATCCACAAAGTGATTCATCACTCAATTATCGAATAATATTCGACCCATGAATTGAATGCTACACAAGTGGGTCCCATTTTATTGGGACAAGGACTGCCAAGCAACCTTTGCTAATATTAAGCAATACCTGGCAACGCCACTAGTACTAAATCCACCAAGGCCGGATGAGGCTTTTTTGCTATACATATCGACAACCAACTTTGCATTAGGGACCATGTTAGCCCAAAAGAACATGCAAGGCAAAGAGCAAGCCGTATATTACATCAGTCGCACCTTGGTGAGTTATGATTTAGGATATGCATATGTTGAAAAACTTTGTTTAGTAGTAGTGTTCGCTACCAGGAAATTGTAGCATTACATGCTAAGTCATACAACATATGTTATATCGAAACAAAATCCTTTGCAGTACATGATGAGCAAGACATATCATAACACACGTACTACAAAGTGGATCATGCTATTGATAGAATTCAATTTGCAATTCATCAACTAAAATTCCATCAAGATATAAGTCATAGTTGATCAAATGGCTGAGGCATGACTGTCCAATAGTAGGCCTCTAACCATTGAGCTTCCAGATGATGTGGTCTTCATAATATCTGAAGCTCCCAAACCCGAGGAACCAAAGAATAATGCTGATATGACATTATTCTTCGACGGTTCGAAGTGTGAGCAAGGGGGTGGTGCAAAAATAGTGTTTTTTATGCCACAAGGAGCTCCAATTCCCTTGTCATTCAAGTTAGACTTTCTGTGCACCAACAATAATGTTGAATGCGAAGCCCTACTTCTGGGACTCCACACAGCCATCGCCATGGGTATTAAAATACTAAACATTTTTGGTGATTCTATGCTCATATTTAAATAGGTTAAGGGGCTCTTTCAGTGTCGATGTCCCATGCTAAAAGCCTACAAAGATCTTGTTGCCACTTATCTAGCTAAACATGAATGGTATGATATCTAGGCAATCCCTCATTTGTAAAATAGGTTTGTAGACACCATGGCATATTTGGGGTCCTTGATCCCTCAAAATCTATCTACTGAGTTTACTACCATCCATGTTAGAATGCTCTCATACCCAGCAGTAGAGCGTGCAACCATTAATAAAAAAGAGTCAGTCAACATGATTATTGTGGAACCAATAGCTGATTGGTTTCGTAGAGCAGAAGACTTTCTTAAGAAGGCACCCTGGGAGTCATTGACTTCTTAGATTCCTACGGGGAGTGGTACTACCATTCACCACAAGGTTGTGTTGTGGCTGATCCACAACACACCCCAAAATTAGGGACCCCTTTTTTTACATGCTTTCCAAGAAAACTGCAGTGGCCCAGAGGCTAAAGATCAAGGAAAAAAGCAAAATATCACAAAAGAGAAAAAGTGTCGCGATATCGCGACATGTTGCACCATCACGACAAAAAATGAAAAAGTGTCATGATATCGTGACATGTTGCTCCATCGCGGTAGAAAAGAAAAAGTGTCACGATATCGCGACATGTTGCATTTTCGTGATTCAAAATGGGCAGACAAGCAGAGAAAGAAAAAGTGTCGTGATATCATGACATGTCGCGTTTTTGCGGCTAAGAGCAATAGAATGTAGCATGAAAAGAAAATGTCATGATATCGCGACATGTCATGAAATCGCGGTTCATAAAGGAGAGAGAAAGACAAAGTGAAAAACGTCACGATATCGTGACATGTCATGAAATCACGGTCAAAGCAGTCAAACAGGGCAAAGTTCAAAAATTGTCGTGATATCATGACATGTCACGTTTTCGTGGCCCAAATCAGCAGGATGCACCAAAATGGAAAAGTGTCGCGATATCGCGACATGTTTCGGTCTCGTGGCTAAAATGGAAAAAGGTCACGATATCATGACATGTCACGAAATCGCGGTCAAAGGCAGCAAGAAAAATTCAATGCGAATTTGTCATGATATCGCGACATGTCGTGTTTTCGTGACCTGAAGACGAGATGAAGGGCAAGGAGAAAAAAATGTCGCGATTATCATGACATGTCAAGTTTTTGCGACTGGAAAGTGAGGAAGGAGCAGATCAAAGAAATTATCGTGATTTCGTGACATGTCGCGTTTTCGCGGCCAAGTGCAACAAGACATCCCGAAATAAAAAAATGTCGTGATTTTGCGACAAGTTGCATCTTCACAACCCGAAATAGAAAAATGTCATGATTTCGTGACAAGTTGCATCTTCGCGGCCCGAAGCAGGAAAACGTCGCGATATCGCGACATGTCTCATTTTCGCATTGCATGAAGGCGAACAAGGCTGCTGACAGAAAAAACGTCGTAATATCATGACATGTCTCATTTTTGCGATGCTTGAAGACGAATAAAGCTGTGGGTATAAAAATGTCGCGATATCATGACATGTCTTGTTTTTGTGATACAGGTGGAAGAACAAAGTTGCAGATAGAAAATGTCGCAATATCATGACATGTTATTTTTGTCGCGATTCACGGTAGGGCATTACAGAACATACAGGGGCGGAGCTGAACACATGGCATAAAGGTGTAAGAATCATGGGAAGCATTATAGTTCACAGAGAAGATCAAACATTTCGATGTCGAGCAAAAAGTCAAAATGATAAATGTGGGGAAGATGAAACGAAGTGATCTGGGAAATGAAAATGAAGCGTCGCAGAGTGAAACAGAGAGCATGGCCAAAAATTTTAAAAGTAGAAGCACAGATTGGTACAAGGGTCGAAAACCGTTGTGAGCAGAGTTGCAGAGTTGAAGGTGAGATAGCCATTCTGGGCCTGCTTTGAAGTTTTTTTCTTCCCCTTTTTCTGGTTTTGAGAAAACTAGAAATCATCTATGATTGTAAATTGATAAATTTTAATATAGAAATTTTAGAGAGTTGCATCTCATTGGCAAGAAAGAAGGAGTTATTTTCTGCATGCAAGATTGAATTTTTATCTTTCCCCTTTCAGATTTTTAGGCTTATAGATGGAGTTTAATGAAAGTATCTTGGTTGCTTCATGCGAATGTCTAAATCTGAAAACCTCATTCAAACCCTAGTAATTAGAACTTAGCTTATCAGTATTGTGCATGTTTTGCAGGTCCAATAGGTTAGGTTGCATGTATGGAAACCTCATATCTTCAGTTTTGTCAGAATGGGATTGCATCATCCTGAATGCATTTGATTTTCATTCTCTGCATTTTTTATTTTCATTTTCTCTACACTTTAATTTATGAAATTGTTACTTCATTTTAATTTGCAGTCATTAAAATAAAAAAACTAAAAAATTCCAAAATACAAAAAAATAGTTTCACCAGTGCATAGGTCATACTGCAGATTTCAAATATGCATTTAGATATTTCATCTTCAGATCTTTTAGTATTTTATAAATTCACTGAAGTTACTGTGTTATCGCAGGTCATAAAAATCCGAAAATAGAAATTTCCAGTCCAAGGCCAAAATTTAATTTTCAATTTTATTTTTCATTCATGAGCCGATGATGACATTCCCTTCATGAAAATTCCAATTTCATTTGAAGGAGTTATGTTTATGGCATTTCATCAACTTTCGTTTTGAAGTTACAGCATGGTCATACAAGGACCAATTCATTTGCTTTATTCTGGGTTCAACGAACAATCATTAAAGTTTCATAGTAAAATAAACCAACATTGCCCGTTGTTTACAGTTACTTGCAATCGCTAAGGTGTTCCAGCATTTAAATTGAATATCTTTATTTAAGATTATTAATATACATACACAAATTCTAACATAGCGGAGACCTTGGAGAAGTTACTTATTTAATTTCTTTGCAAGAGGGGATTTGGAACCCAAATCCTATCGGAGAGTGTGTTTTCACAATTGGGTGAAAATACCACTCAACAGATTGGCGCTAGAAGGAGGGATGAAAAGGTTTATTTTATCATGATTTTAGATGCTACAGGTTTATAATTGTTTAAGAGCTTTACATTGTTAAATATTGCAAGTCCATTTGATTAGCATCTTCGGCCTCCTCTAACACCACTCAACAGATTGGCGCTAGAAGGAGGGCCTGACGAGTTTATTTTAGTGTGATTTAAATGCTATAAGGATTTAAATCTTTGTATATTTCATGCTATATTGATTGTTATCTTTAGTCCTCTAACACTCAGCAGATTGTTAAAAGGATGACCTGAATTGGTTTACTTTATTCTATTTTAAGCAATTCAGGTATATTGTATATTATTCTAACGCTTTTCTGATTGTTCATACAAAAATAATGTGATTTGATTTAATTTTGAAAATTTTGGTCTCGACTAACGAAGTGTTGTTTCATGCAATTACTTTTCAATTGATTTTAATGAATACATCTCTTAGTTGATGCTAGCTTGTTTTTTTATACATTGCAGGTAGGATATTTGCTAGTCATTTCACGTTGATGTGCCGTGATTCCTTCTATCATTTTTGACTAATAGATTTGGTTCTAAAATTACATTTTGAGTTTCACTAATGGCAACACTTGAGGAGTAAATGGTATCCCTAAGAAAAGAAATGATGTCTCTAAGAGAAAGAACGATATCTATAATGGAGGATCATTATAAGGGTTTGTCTATACCTGTGGTACCCTATCAAATTCCTAAATTGTTATTAGAGTTTCTACGATGTTTCAATCAAGATGTGCCACTAGGATACTCGCAAAGATTGTACGTCTACAAGGATACATTATGTCAATTCCAAATTTTCTATGAGGACATGGCTTGTAAGTTATTTGCATACATTTTGGATGATAAACCATTCTTTTGGTACAACCAACTACCCATGGAGGTTAGTACTTCTTGGATACAACTAGAAACAGCCTATCTTTATCATTTTGATAATCAGGTTGACTTAGAAATGTTGAAAAATCAGTTTACCTCCATATGTAAGGAGCCTAATGAATCCTTGAGTCAATTCAATGGAAAATTTCATGAGTTGCACTCCCAAATGTGGGAAAATTTTAACACATTAGAAGAGGAAGCCATGGAAGTATACCTGGGAGCCATACACCCCACACTTGCTTCACTCATTGAGAAGAAATTGGGTGGCTTATCTCTAGAGAAAATCTATGAGATCCTAGAAGAGGTAGAACGACAAGGTCTTGAAGAAGAAAATATACATGTTCACATGAGAGACTGTTCTTTTGAAGTTAGTGATGCCAACCTACACCAACCATCAAATATAGCACCCTCCACTCCAATGATATTTAAGGTAAATGATCAAGGGGATGAATTTGAATATCCAAATCTTACAACCACCTTATATGTAGTCCACGAGGAGGTGCAAATTTCTAAGCCAACATTCGCTAGTGAGGATTATGCAAAAATGATATCATTCATAGAGATACATGATTATTCGGATGAAGGGGTTCTAAATTCAAAAATGTTTGATATATGTGATAAGATGAAACCCACCATAGAATTGAATGGAATGGTTGAAAATGAAATCAGGAGAAAACCAATAAATGAATTTGAAGATATGATAGAGTTTCACCACTTGTTCTTGGAAGATACTATTGATGAGATGTGTACAATTAACAATCAAGAAATTCTTCACCCTCCAAATTGTGATAAAACTGTATCATGGGTTACTAATTTGGACGATGATAGCCTTACAAATTTGAATTCAAGAAACGACCCACTATTGGAAATAATTGAACCATCTAAGGAAGGTGAAGATGAATTTGATGAGAAACACATTGATGAATTGGAATGTGTCGAAGAAGTAGTTGAACGCCACCACTTGATTTTAGATGATGATTATTATGATGCTTGGAAAAAGTGGGAAGACTACACTCTCTCCAAAACTACTAATGAAACTTGTGTGCCAATTGATATACAAGACAACATAATGGCCTACTCAAAGGAAGATATTACAACTCCTATACAATTTGAGGATGCTTTGGAAGAGGGTTTCAAAACTCATCAAATTTTGGAAGAGTATAATGATTCTGTTACCAAGGACAAAGAAGAAAGTGAATCAATGAATGAATCAAAAGATCATGCCACAAACATCATGGAATTTCATTCCATGGATCCGGATGACGATTTTTACAATGGTTGGGGGAGATATGATGATGCATTCTTTTCTCACACCCCTATAGATGAAACCCATATTGCACTTGATATGCAAGATATTGAAATTTCTACCTCACATGAAGAGATACCATGGATAGTGAAAAAAGAAATAGAACCGAATAACAAAGAGATGGATCAATTGGAAACAACTCAAATGAAGGATCATCAAGATGAGTCATTGGAAATACACTTTGACCAAGAATATTTGAAGGTTGAAAAGGATGGGCATGTTTTCAATTGGGTGCCCAATTTTGGTATGTTTGATGAACAAGTAATCAATGAAGAGTACGAAGACCATGAGGTAAAAGAGGGGATTGCAAACCCCCATCAAATCTTGGTAAATAAAAATGTTCAAAAGGTAGAGTCTAACCTTTTGTGTTCAAGCATCCAAGATTTAGGTGAAAATTTACATGACCATATTTTGAATTTGAATGATGTTTATGATGAAATGTCGTTAAAGGTGAATGAAAAACAAGGTATGATTTCTAATCACACCTTTGATAACATTGTTTTAATGAATGAAAAAGAAGTTGATGCACTTGAATTGTTAAATAAAATTCATCAACAATTACTAATTGAATCTAGGGTAAAAACTTTTAATGATCCTAATTTAGTAAATATCCTAGATGCTTGCAAACAGTTGCACAAATTTGATTGGCCTATAAATTTGGAAAATGATTTGGCTTTAAAATTTTTAGAAATAGGTTTTTGCTTACAAAGTATCATTTTGGATAAAGAGAGCCTAATTCTAAATCATGAATGGAATTATGATATTTATATCTTAAATAATAGACAAGATAAAATTGAATATCATACATTGTCTGATCAATTTCATGATTTGAATATCACCCATGTTAGTACTAATGGAATTAGATCTAATTGGTGGGGTGAGCGAGGTAAATTAAAATTTGTTGCATGGTGCGGTCTAATCTTGTTTTCATTGGATTCCTACAACATTTGGCATGCGCATTATGTTTTATTTTTGTTGAAGTGTTCTAATCATGTTTGGGATCCAGGGAAGTGACAGTTCAAACCATGCACCATCTTGTATTATATTGTACATTTGTATATAGATTTTGGTTTTTGGGTTTTGGTTTGTGTTTTCAAGTTCGTTTTTGAAGTTGCTTTTGGGTTTGGTTTTAAGTTTTGTGTGTTAGTCCTTTGGACATGTTTGGTTCGTTTTAAAAAAAAAAAATGAATAAAAATTTGAGATGTCAACTCATGCTTAAGATCAGGAAAATATGAAACATTGGAATTGTGTTGTAAAAGCTCTGCAGGTAACACAAATAGTTAAATAATATCATTTGAAACTTGTGATGCATGAAGTAGTCAGTTTTACAAATTATGACAATACTTTATCTGCAATTCAAAAGGGCAATGCATTCATATTACATCCCACTTCGCATATACATGCCATCTTAGTTGCATATGCATTTCAGATACAATCATTTAAAAGGTGTCAAGTCCTCTTAGGGTTATTCTATAACATAAAAAAAAAATCCTAAGGCTGGGAACTGATGCCTGAACTATCTTGAACCAAGCACGTTCTATGCACATTAAAGAAGTTCTTGAGCAAAATGATCAAAACCGTACTTGGAAGAAAAGGTGAGGCAAAAAGAGTACTTCGTGTCTGTCCTATCATGCAACATAATCCTTAAAAAAGTGGTTTTTACCACTCCCATTAAGATTAAAGTCTAAAACCAGAGTAGTAAGGATAGGGTTAAATCCTCATCAAACTTAGGTTGAGGATCCAATTCCCCAAAGCTCTGATTTGACCTACATGGAGTAGTAAGGATAGGGCATAATTCTCATCTCGCTTAGGTTGATAATCCAATTCCCCAAAGCTTCCATTTTTTCCATTTCATCATAAACCTTGGATTGGAAGTATCGTACTACATGTCCTCTGCAAAGGAAATGTAGTCATCCCAAAGGTCCAAGCAATAAAAGTAAAACTAATTTTTCCCATTTCATCTCAATATTGGATTGGAAGGATCGTACTACATGTCCCTAGTAAGGATGGGTAGTCATCCCAAAGGTCTAAGAAATAAAATTAACTAATATTTCTCATTTTATCTTAATATTGGATTGGAAGGATCGTACTACATGTCCCTAGAAAATATGGGTAGTCATACCAAAGGTTCAAGAAATAAAATAAAAAGAATGAATGAAGCAAAATTATGGATTATGGGGTTAAGTATGCTCATGCGTGGTAGCATGTCTTGTTTAAAGCAAGACCACTGACTGCTCAAACGGATAGACTAGCTTGACAATTTCATCCATAACTGGTTAAATCATTTTGCTCAAAGTGAGGTAATGAATTCCATATCAGAGTAGTAAGGATAGGGTTAAATTCCCATCTCGTTTAGGTTGGGAATCCGATTCCCCAAAGCTCTGATTTCACTTTCACTTGCACATGGGTTAAAGATAGTAGTGACTCATAACCAACTTTGGGATCTAATAAAGTAATTCATTATATATATAGTTGATCCTAAGAGGGTTTGATAATTTTAAATGTTTGTGTATGATACTAGAAAGCTTAAAGCATATTGCTACATCTCTAAACATATTTATCAGGATGCATAAATCATTCACAATCTCACATATGCATTCATGTAAAACTGACAATGGAATGTTGATCAATTTCAAACGATAGAAAATGGAGCACATTGCACACACCGAGCTGATACTTAATGATTCTAATGTTTCATGTATTTCTGATCTATCAACATTTGTTTTATCTCTTATGTGCTGACGCCTGTATCTAAGCTTGTATATTTCCAGGTTAGGTTCTCATCGAAATGCTCAGGAGCATTTCCCAGCAGAGTCACCATTTGTTGTGGCTGATCCACAACACACCCCAAAATTGGGGACCCCTTTTTTTTACATGCTTTCTAAGAAAACTGCAGTGGCCCAAAGGCTAAATATCAAGGAAAAAAGCAAAATATCACAAAAGAGAAAAAGTGTCGCGATATCGCGACATGTTGCACCATTGCGACAAAAAATGAAAAAGTGTCGCAATATCGTGACATGTTGCTCCATCGTGGCAAAAAAGAAAAAATGTCGTGATATAACGACATGTTGCATTTTCGAGATTCAAAATGGGCAGACAAGTAGAGAAAGAAAAAGTGTCGTGATATCGCGACATGTCGTGTTTTTGCGGCTAAGAGCAACAGAATGCAGCATGAAAAGAAAATGTCACGATATCACGACATGTCATGAAATCACGGTTCACAAAGGAGAGAGAAAGATAAAGTGAAAAATGTCACGATATCATGACATGTCATGAAATCGTGGTCAAAGCAGTCAAACAGGGCAAAGTTCAAAAATTATCATGATATCATGACATGTCACGTTTTTGTGGCCCAGATTAGCAAGATGCACCAAAATGGAAAAGTGTCGCGATATCGCGACATGTTTCAATCTCGCGGCTAAAATGGAAAAAGGTCACAATATCATGACATGTCATGAAATCACGGTCAAGGGTAGCAAGAAAAATTCAATGCGAAGTTGTCGCGATATTGCGACATGTCGCGTTTTCGCAACCTGAAGATGAGATGAAGTGCAAGGAGAAAAAAACGTCGCGATTATCGTGACATGTCAATTTTTCACGACAGGAAAGTGAGGAAGGAGCAGATGAAAGAAATTTTCACGATTTCGCAACATGTCGTGTTTTCGCAGCCAAGTGCAGCGAGACAGCCCGAAATAGAAAAACGTCGCAATTTCATGACAAGTTGCATCTTCACAGCCCAAAATAGAAAAATGTCGTGATATCATGACAAGTTGCATCTTTGCGGCTCAAAGCAGAAAAACATCGTGATATCACGACATGTCTCATTTTCGCTATGCTTGAAGACAAATAAAGCTATGGGTATAAAAACGTCACGATATCATGACATGTCTTGTTTTCGTGATACAGGTGGAAGAACAAAGCTACAGATAGAAAATGTCACGATATCGTGACATGCTATTTTTGTCATGCACGACGGGCCATTACAGAATATACAGGCGCAGCGTTGAACACATGGCATAAAGGTGTAAGAATCATGGGAAGCGTTACAGTTCACAGAGAAGATCAAACATTTCAACATCGAGCAAAAAGTCAAAACGACGAAGATGCGGGGAAGATGAAATGAAGCAATCTAGGAAATGAAAACGAAGCATTGTAGAGCGAAACAGAGAGAATGGCTAGAAAGATTAAAAGCAGAAGCACAGATTGGTACAAGGGTCGAAAACCGCTACGAGCAGAGTTGCAGAGCTGAAGGTGAGATAGCCAATTTGGGCCTGCTTTGGAGTGTTTTTCTTCCACTTTTTCTGGTTTTGAGAAAACTAGAAATCATCTATGATTGTAAATTGATAAATTTTAATACAAAAATTTTAGAGTTGCATCTCATTGGCAAGAAAGAAGGAGTTATTTTCTGCATGCAAGATTGAATTTTTATCTTTCCCCTTTCAGATTTTTAGGCTTATAGATGGAGTTTAATGAAAGTATCTTGGTTGCTTCATGCGAATGTCTAAATATGAAAACCTCATTCAAACCCTAGGAATTAGCACTTAGCTTATCAGGATTGTGCATGTTTTGCAGGTCCAATAGGTTAGGTTGCATGTATGGAAACTTCATATCTTCGGTTTTGTCAGAATGGGATTGCATCATCCTAAATGCATTTGATTTTCATTCTCTACATTTTTTATTTTCATTTTCTCTGCACTTTACTTTCAAAAACTGTTACTTCATTTTAATTTGCAGTCATTAAAATAAAAAACTAAAAAAATCCAAAATACAAAAAAATAGTTTCACCAGTGCATAGGTCATACTGCAGATTTCAAATATGCATTTAGAGATTTCAGATCTGTTAGTATTTTATAAATTCACTGAAGTTACTGTGTTATCGCAGGTCATAAAAATTCGAAAATAGAAATTTCCAGTCCAGGGCCAGAATTTCATTTTCAATTTTATTTTTCATTCATGAGCCGATGATGACATTCCCTTCATGAAAATTCCAATTTCATTTGGAGTTATGTTTATGGCATTTCATCAACTTTTGTTTTGAAGTTATAGCATGGTCATACGAGGACCAATTCATTTGCTTTATTCTGGGTTCAACGAACAATCATTAAAGTTTCATAGTAAAATAAACCAACATTGCCCATTGTTTACAGTTACTTGAAATCGCTAAGGTGTTCCAGCATTTAAATTGAATATCTTTATTTAAGATTATTAATATACATACACAAATCCTAACATAGTGGAGACCTTGGAGAAGTTACTTATTTAATTTCTTTGCAAGAGGGGATTTGGAACCCAAATCCTATCGGAGAGTGTGTTTTCACAATTGGGTGAAAATACCACTCAACAGGTTATTTTCCAGTCTACATTTGCAAAGCTAATTATGCAGGGGGAGCAGGTCGTCTTAGTAGTCGAAGCTGAGGCTTGTCAAAGTTGGATGTTGCAAATCCAAGACTTCCTAAAACTTGGTATTATTCTAGAAGGATTATCATGTGTCACAAGATGCATATTTAAACAAAAAGTAACTAAGTATGTCTTGATAGGACACATTTTGTACCAACGTAGTTATGAAGGAGTCCTCCTTCGATTTCTTGAGCCCCAAGAGTCATCTTGGGTAATTTCAAAAGCTCAAGACGGTATGTGCGATGGCTATTTCAACGGTATGGCTATCATCAAACACATCCTTCGCATGGGTTATTATTTTCCCACTATGGAGAAGGATTGAAATGTGTATGTCAATAAATACATTAAATGTTAGCATCAAGCTAATTTTATGCACTTGCCATCATAGGCCTTATAGCCCATTCAGGCGGCTTGGCCATTTTCTCAATGGGTATTACATCTGATTGGCAAGATTTTCCCTCCATCATCAGGCTGACATACATTCATTATCATGACTATTGAGTATTTTACAAAGTGGGTGGAAGCCATTCCCCTTACAATGACCACTGGAGCTCTCATCGTAGAATTTATTCTCTAGCATATCATGTCATTTTGGGATGCCATCCAAAATAATTTTGGATAATGGAACTTCTTTTAAGAACAAAATTGTGCGAGCTTTAATGTCTAAATACCGCATTCAACATAGTTTTGCAACTCCATATTATCTACAAGCAAACGGGCAAGCTGAGGCCTCAAACAAGACTGTGGTAGCCATCTTGAAAAAGATAGTGCAAGAACACCACAAGGATTGGCATATACAACTGCCCCTTGCACTATGGGCTTACAGGACTAGCATTCGGATGCCCATTGGGGCAACACAATTTTCACTAGAATATGGTGCTGTAGAAACTAAAACAACACCAATATGATTATGTGACTATAAGCATTAACCGAATTGGCATACATACCCCCTAGGGCAGCCTCTAGAGGTTAAAAAGGGGTCCTAACCACTCCCAAATTAGTTTTGGAAGGTAAGAGGTCAATTTGGCACCTTTTAAGCATTTTTCCCCCTATTCGTCCCACACTAGGATGATTAGAATCCTATTCATCCCACCCCGGGATGATTAGCAACAATCATTCTAGGATGGAACGATTAGCAGGTTTGATTGGAAAAAATTCAAGCCTTGACAAATGGCAGCCCAGATCCGCCACCCAAATTCACCTTCAAGGCATGCAATTGTTAGGGACAGTTTCAAATCAAAGAGACTTCAGTCAAGCATGCCCTGATCATGGAGACCTTAATCAAGGAGACCCTAAATCATGGAGGAATATTCTCTCCCCCAAAGAGGCATGATGAGCCAAGTGGCACCCTCGCATGCGCATTCAAAGGAGACCCTTAGGTCTATAAAAAGGTGAGCCTCCTCACCCCAAAAGAGAATAGAGCTGGAGCATTTGGAGCAACGAAGTGCTTCCAAACTATATCCTCATTCGTCTTTGTGCTTCCCACATCCCTAATTTCTCTTTTGGAAGAGAGGTTATTGGGTGAACACTAGGAACACAATCCAGACCCAAAACACAAGCAATCAGCCATAATCCCACCCAAAACTCATTGAAACATATGAGGCTTACTTAAAGCCTCGCCCAACGGATATCCCACTGTGCATAGACATAATAGAGTGGCCCATCCATGGTAATGATCATAGTGATGTATATGAGAGGATCGATTATAGGCTTGTGTATCCATAATATCTTTTATCTAGGGAATCAAAGCATGTTATAGAGTAAGTCCTTCCCAACATTGAGCACTCTAAGGAAGGAGCAGCACCAGTTTACATGATAGTATCGTATATACGATAATTCTATCATATTTATCTAGATAGTGATGATAGAGACCACATGATTAGATACATGGTACCAAATCTACCTAATCCCTCCTTAGAAGAGAAGGGAAGTGACGAATTGTATTTAAATAGTGATGATGAGGACTCGATGAAGATGGCCTATCTGGGACCTCATCACTTACACAATAGGCCTCCACCTAGAGGTCCCCCACCTATTATAGATATAGGTTTGTGTCGAGAGATCAATATCCATCACAGCCTAAGGGAAAGAAGATATCTCGAAGAGAGGTATCAGGAACTCTTTTCCAATCCACCTATGTACATGGAGCTCCTTGAGCTGAGAGATTCCATTCTATAGCCAGTGCATCAGGACGATCCAGTTATACAGTAATCCCATAGAGAGGATTCGTTTGTGCCCATACCATCAAAACCAGATCTTAGGTACAAAAGCTATGCTTTAGAGATAGAGTTCTATCCATGTGGTTCCAGATATCAATTCTATTCCATCAATATGGTCTCAATCGATTTGACCACTCCACTCCACAATCCAATAGATCCATTCAAACTACTACATCTGAACATGGATGTTATCGATTGGGATCGCACTGACTCGACAGTCTAGCATGAATATTTCTTCCCAAATGAATAAATATTGCAACCATTTCATTTCGCACTAGGCTACGCTCATGATTTTTGTCACACCAAGAGTGCTTCCCAAGAGGAACATGTGAACTCGGTTGATGACATCCATATGATTCCTATGCCTCACAATCTTAAGGAGGGATCACATATGTTAGTAGAGAAAACCTTCGATGTGGATATCATTAAAGATCCCACCAATCCAAAGAAGGTTAGATTTAGAGAGAGTCTCACTCTGGATGAGCGTGATAGCATCATCCCTCTACTGAAAGAGAGACCTGATCTCTTTGCTTGGACTTACAAAGACATGTCGGGTCTAGATCCGAAATTGATTACTCATAACCTTTCGCTAGATCTATTGAAGAAGCCAGTCAAGTAAAAACTCAGAAATATGCATCCAACAGTAGCCTTAATGGTAAAATATGAGTTGCAAAATTTGTTGGATGTAGAGTTCATCATCTCCATCGACTATCCGGAGTGGGTTTCCAATATGGTGCCCATAGGAAATCTAGATGGAAGGGTCCATATTTGTATGGATTTTAGAGATCTCAACAAGGCAACACCCAAAGATTCATTTTTGTTGCCAAATATTGATGCTCTGGTAGACACCATTGTAGGTCACGAAATGCTCTCCCTTATGGATAGTTTTTTTGGATATAACCAAGTTTGGATCAAACCTGAAGATCAGCATAAAGTTATGTCATTCAGTATTAAAAATGCTAGTGCCACATATCAGTGGGTTATGACATATATTTTTCATGACTATATGCATAAAATCTTAGAATATTATATCTATGACTTACTAGCTAAGTCGTTGCTGCGAGCAGAGCATGTGGAGGTCTTAAGGAAGGTCTTTGATCACCTGATAGAGCACAATGTCAGGTTGAATCCTAAGAAGTGCGTATTTGGTGTAACTTCAGGTAAACTCTTGCGATTCATCATTTCTAAGTGAGGCATCGAAGTAGACCCAAAAAAGGTCATGGGTATTCTAGAGATGCATCCTCCCACTAATATCAGAGAGCTAAGAATACTTCAAGGAAAAGTAGCATCCATAAAGTGATTCATCACTCAATTATCGAATAATATTCGACCCATGAATTGAATGCTACGCAAGTGGGTCCCATTTGATTGGGACAAGGACTGCCAAGCAACCTTTGCTAATATTAAGCAATACCTTGCAACGCCACTAGTACTAACTCCACCAAGGCCGGATGAGGCTTTTTTTCTATACATATCGACAACCAACTTTGCATTAGGGACCATGTTAGCCCAAAATAACATGCAAGGCAAAGAGCAAGCCGTATATTACATCAGTCGCACCTTGGTGAGTTATGATTCAGGATATGCATATGTTGAAAAACTTTTTTTAGTAGTAGTGTTCGCTACCAAGAAATTGCAGCATTACATGCTAAGTCATACAACATATGTTATATCGAAACAAAATCCTTTGTAGTACATGATGAGCAAGACATATCATAACACACGTACTACAAAGTGGATCATGCTATTGATAGAATTCAATTTGCAATTCATTAGCTAAAATTCCATCAAGGTATAAGTCATAGTTGATCAAATGGCTGAGGCATGATTGTCCAATAGTAGGCCTCTAACCATTGAGCTTCCAGATGATGTGGTCTTCATAATATCTGAAGCTCCCAAACCCAAGGAACCAAAGAATAATGCTGATATGACATTATTCTTCAACGGTTCGAAGTGTGAGCAAGGGGGTGGTGCAAAAATAGTGTTTTTTATGCCACAAGGATCTCCAATTCCCTTGTCATTCAAGTTAGACTTTCTGTGCACCAACAATAATGTTGAATGCGAAGCCCTACTTCTGGGACTCCACACAGCCATCGCCATGGGTATTAAAATACTAAACATTTTTGGTGATTCTCTGCTCATATTTAAATAGGTTAAGGGGATATTTCAGTGTCGATGTCCCATGCTGAAAGCCTACAAAGATCTTGTTGCCACTTATCTAGCTAAACATGAATGGTATGATATCTAGGCAATCCCTCATTTGTAAAATAGGTTTGTAGACACCATGGCATATTTGGGGTCCTTGATCCCTCAAAATCTATCTACTAATTTTACTACCATCCATGTTAGAATGCTCTCATACCCAGCAGTAGAGCATGCAACCATTAATAAAAAAGAGTCAGTCAACATGATTATTATGGAACTAATAGCTGATTGGTTTCATAGAGCAGAAGACTTTCTTAAGCAGGAACCCTGGGAGTCATTGACTTCTTAGATTCCTACGGGGAGTGGTACTACCATTCACCACAAGGTTGTGTTGTGGCTGATCCACAACACACCCCAAAATTAGGGACCCCTTTTTTTACATGCTTTCCAAGAAAACTGTAGTGGCCCAGAGTCTAAAGATCAAGGAAAAAAGCAAAATATCACAAAAGAGAAAAAGTGTCACGATATCGCGACATGTTGCACCATCACGACAGAAAATGAAAAAGTGTCGCGATATCGCGACATGTTGCTCCATCGCGGTAGAAAAGAAAAAGTGTCACGATATCGCGACATGTTGCATTTTCGTGATTCAAAATGGGCAGACAAGCAGAGAAAGAAAAAGTGTCGCGATATCGCGACATGTCGCATTTTTGCGGCTAAGAGAAACAGAATGTAGCATGAAAATAAAATTTCGCAATATCACGACATGTCATGAAATCGCAGCTCACAAAAGGAGAGAGAAAGACAAAGTGAAAAACGTCACAATATCGTGACATGTCATGAAATCGCGGTCAAAGCAGTCAAACAGGGCAAAGTTCAAAAATTGTCACGATATCATGACATGTCACATTTTCGTGGCCCAGATCAGCAGGATGCACCAAAATGGAAAAGTGTCGCGATATCATGACATGTTTCGATCTCGTGGCTAAAATGGAAAAAGGTCGCGATATCGTGACATGTCATGAAATCGCGGTCAAAGGCAGCAAGAAAAATTCAATGCGAATTTGTCACGATATCGCGACATGTCACGTTTTTGTGACCTGAAGACGAGATGAAGGGCAGGGAGAAAAAAATGTCACGATTATCACGACATGTCAAGTTTTTGTGACTGGAAAGTGAGGAAGGAGCAGATCAAAGAAATTATCATGATTTTGCGACATGTCGCGTTTTCACGGCCAAGTGCAGCGAGACAGCCCGAAATAGAAAAATGTCGCGATTTCGTGACAAGTTGCATCTTCACAACCCGAAATAGAAAAATGTCACGATTTCGTGACAAGTTGCATCTTCGTGGCCCGAAGAAGGAAAACGTCGCGATATCGCGACATGTCTCATTTTTGCATGTGCATGAAGGCGAACAAGGCTACTGACAGAAAAACGTCGCGATATCATGACATGTCTCATTTTTGCGGTGCTTGAAGACGAATAAAGCTGCGGGTATAAAAATGTCGCGATATCGTGACATGTCTTGTTTTCGCGATACAGGTGGAAGAACAAAGCTGCAGATAGAAAATGTCGCGATATCGCGACATGCTATTTTTGTCGCGATTCACGGTGGGCCATTACAGAACATACGAGGGGTAGAGCTGAACACATGGCATAAAGGTGTAAGAATCATGGGAAGCGTTATAGTTCACAGAGAAGATCAAACGTTTCGACGTCGAGCAAAAAGTCAAAAACGATAAGAGAGTGGGGAAGATGAAACGAAGCGATCCGGGAGATGAAGCGAAGCGTCACAGAGTGAAACAGAGAGCATGGCCAAAAAGTTTAAAAGTAGAAGCACAGATTGGTACAAGGGTCAGAAACCGCTGTGAGAAGAGTTGCAGAGCTGAAGGCGAGATAGCCATTCTGGGCCTGCTTTGGAGTGTTTTTCTTCCCCTTTTTCTGGTTTTGAGAAAACTAGAAATCATCTGTGATTGTAAATTGATAAATTTTAATACAAAAATTTCAGAGAGTTGCATCTCATTGGCAAGAAAGAAGGAGTTATTTTCTGCATGCAAGATTGAATGTTTATCTTTCCCCTTTCAGATTTTTAGGCTTATAGATGGAGTTTAATGCAAGTTATCTTGGTTGCTTCATGCGAATGTCTAAATCTGAAAACCTCATTCAAACCCTAGGAATTAGCACTTAGCTTATCAGGATTGTGCATGTTTTGCAGGTCCAATAGGTTAGGTTGCATGTATGGAAACCTCATATCTTCGGTTTTGTCAGAATGGGATTGCATCATCCTGAATGCATTTGATTTTCATTCTCTGCATTTTTATTTTCATTTTCTCTGCACTTTACTTTCAGAAACTGTTACTTCATTTTAATTTGCAGTCATTAAAATAAAAAACTAAAAAATTCCAAAATACAAAAAAATAGTTTCACCAGTGCATAGGTCATACTGCAGATTTCAAATATGCATTTAGAGATTTCATTTTCGGATCTGTTAGTATTTTATAAATTCACTGAAGTTACTGTGTTATCGCAGGTCATAAAAATCCAAAAATAGAAATTTCCAGTCCAGGGCCAGAATTTCATTTTCAATTTTATTTTTCATTCATGAGCCGATGATGACATTCCCTTCATGAAAATTCCAATTTCATTGAAGGAGTTATGTTTATGGCATTTCATCAACTTCCGTTTTGAAGTTACAGCGTGGTCATACGAGGACCAATTCATTTGCTTTATTCTGGGTTCAACGAACAATCATTAAAGTTTCATAGTAAAATAAACCAACATTGCCCGTTGTTTATAGTTACTTGCAACCGCTAAGGTGTTCCAAGCATTTAAATTGAATATCTTTATTTAAGATTATTAATATACATACACAAATGCTAACATAGCGGAGACCTTGGAGAAGTTACTTGTTTAATTTCTTTGCAAGAGGGGATTTGGAACCCAAATCCTATCGGAGAGTGTGTTTTCACAATCGGGTGAAAATACCACTCAACAGATTGGCGCTAGAAGGAGGGCATGAAAAGGTTTATTTTATCGTGATTTTAGATGCTACAGGTTTATAATTGTTTAAGAGCTTTACATTGCTAAATATTGCAAGTCCATTTGATTAGCATCTTCGGCCTCCTCTAACACCACTCAACAGATTGGCGCTAGAAGGAGGGCCTGACGGGTTTATTTTAGTGTGATTTAAATGCTATAAGGATTTAAATTTTTGTATATTTCATGCCATATTGATTGTTATCTTTAGTCCTCTAACACTCAGTAGATTGTTAAAAGGACGACCTGAATTGGTTTACTTTATTCTATTTTAAGCAATTCAGGTATATTGTATATTATTCTAACGCTTTTTGATTGTTCATACAGAAATAATGTGATTTGATTTAATTTTGAAAATTTTGGTCTCGACTAACGAAGTGTTGTTTCCATGCAATTACTTTTCATTTGATTTTAATGAATACATCTCTTAGTTGATGCTAACTTGATTTTTTATACATTGCAGGTTGGATATTTGCTAGTCATTTCACGCTGATGTGCCGTGATTCCTTCTGTCATTTTTGACTAACATATTTGGTTCTAAAATTACATTTTGAGTTTCACTAATGGCAACACTTGAGGAGCAAATTGTATCCCTGAGAGCTGAAATGGTGTCTCTAAGAGAAAGAATGGTATCTATAATGGAGGATCATTATAAGGGTTTGTCTATACATGTGGTACCCTATCAAATTCCTAAATTGTTATTAGAGTTTCTACGATGTTTTAATCAAGATGTGCCACTAGGATACTTGCAAAGACTGTACGTCTACAAGGATACATTATGTCAATTCCAGATTTTCTATGAGGAGGTGGCTTGTAAGTTATTTGCATACATTTTGGATGATAAACCATTCTTTTGGTACAGCCAACTACCCATGGAGGTTAGGACTTCTTGGATACAACTAGAAGCAGCCTATCTTTATCATTTTGATAATCAAGTTGACTTAGAAATGTTGAAAAATCAGTTTACCTCCATATGTAAGGAGCCTAATGAATCCTTGAGTCAATTCAATGGAAGATTTCATGAGTTGCACTCCCAAATGTGGGAAAATTTTAACACATTAGAAGAGGAAGCCATGGAAGTATACCTGGGAGCCATACACCCCACACTTGCTTCACTCATTGAGGAAAAAATGGGTGGCTTGTCTCTAGAGAAAATCTATGAGATCCTAGAAGAGGTAGAACGACAAGGTCTTGAAGAAGAAAAGGCACAACATGTTCACATGAGAGATTGTCCTTCTAAAGATATTGATGCCAACCTACACCAACCATCAAATATAGCACCCTCCACTCCAATGATACCTAAGGTAAATGATCAAGGGGATGAATTTGAATATCCAAATCTTACAACCACCTTAGATGTAGTCCAAGAGGAGGTGCAAATTGCTAAGCCAACATCCGCTAGTGAGGATTATGCAGAAATGATCTCATTCATAGAGATACATGATTATTCGGATGAAGGGGTCCCAAATTCAACAATGTTTGATATATGTGATAGGACGGAACCCACCATAGAATTGAATGGAATGGTTGAAAGTGAAATCGGGAGAAAACCAATAAATGAATTTGAAGATATGATAGAGTTTCACCACTTGTTCTTGGAAGATACTATTGATGAGATGTGTACAATTAATGATCAAGAAATTCTTCACCCTCCAAATTGTGATAAAATTGAATCATGGGTTACTAATTTGGACGATGATAGCCTTACAAATTTGAATTCAAGAAACGACCCACTTTTGGAAATAATTGAACCATCTAAGGAAGGTGAAGATGAATTTGATGAGAAACACATTGATGAATTGGAAGATGTCGAAGAAGTAGTTGAACGTCACCACTTGATTTTGGAAGATGATTATTACGATGCTTGGAAGAAGTGGGAAGACTACACTCTCTCCAAAACTACTAATGAAACTTGTGTGCCAATTGATATACAGGACAACATAATCGCCTACTCAAAGGAAGATATTACAACTCCTGTACAATTTGAGGATGTTTTGGAAGAGGGTTTCAAATCTCATCAAATTTTGGAAGATTATAATGATTCCATTACCAAGGACAAAGAAGAAAGTGAATCGATGAATGAATCAAAAGATCATGCCACAAACATCATGGAATTTCATTCCATGGATCCAAATGACGATTTTTACAATGGTTGGGGGAGATATGATAATGCATTCTTTTCTCACACCCCTATAGATGAAACTCATATTTCACTTGATATGCAAGATGTTGAAACTTCTACCTCACATGAAGAGATACCATGGATAGTGAACAAAGAATTGGAACCAAATGACAAAGAGATGGATCAATTGGAAACAACTCAAATGAAGGATCATCAAGATGAGTCATTGGACATACACTTTGACCAAGAATATTTGAAGGTTGAAAAGGATGGGCATGTTTTCAATTGGGTGCCCAATTTTGGTATGTTTGATGAACAAGTAATCAATGAAGAGTATGAAGACCATGAGGTAAAAGAGGGGATTGCAAACCCCCATCAAATATTGGTAAATAAAAATGTTCAAAAGGTAGAGTCTAACCTTTTGTGTTCAAGCATCCAAAATTTAGGTGAAAATTTGCATGACCATATTTTGAATTTGAATGATGTTTATGGTGAAATGTCATTAAAGGTGAATGAAAAACAAGGTATGATTTCTAATCACACCTTTGATAACATTGTTTTAATGAATGAAAAAGAAGTTGATGCACTTGAATTGTTAAATCAAATTCATCAACAATTACTAATTGAATCTAGGGTAAAAACTTTTAATGATCCTAATTTAGTAAATATCCTAGATGCTTGTAAATTGTTGCACAAATTTGATTGGCCTACAAATTTGGAAAATGATTTGGCTTTGAAATTTTTAGAAATAGGCTCTTACTTACAAAGTCTCATTTTGGATAAAGAGAGCCTAATTCTAAATCATGAATGGAATTATGAGGTTTATACCTTAAATAATAGACAAGATAAAATTGAATATCATTTATTGTCTAATCATTTTAGTAATTTGACGCTCACCTATGAAAGTACTAATGGAACTAAATCTAATTGGTGGGGTGAGCGAGGGAAGTTAAAGTTGGTTGCATGGTTTGGTCTAGTCTTGTTTTTGTTGGATTCCTACAACATTTGGCATGTGTATCACGTTATATTTTTGTTGAAGTGCTCTAATCATGTTTGGGATCCGGGGAAGTGATAGTCCAAGCTTTGCATCATCTTGTATTATATTGTACATTTGTATATAGATTTTGGTTTTTGGGTTTTGGTTTGTGTTTTCAAATTTTCATTTTTGAAGTTGCATTTTGGTTTTGGATTTAAGTTTTGATTTAAAGTTATGTGTTGGTCTTATGGACATGTTTGGTTTGTTTTAAAAAAAAAAAGAATAAAAATTTGAGATGTCAACTTATGCCTAAGATCAGGAGAATATGAAACATTGGAATTGTGTTGTAGAAAGCTCCACAAGTAACACAAACAATTAAATAATATCGTTTGAAACTTGTGATGCATGAAGTAGTCAGTTTTACAAATTATGGCAACATAGGATACTCTATCCACAATTCAAAAGGGCAATGCATTCATATTACATCCCACTTTGCATATACATGCCATCTTAGTTGCATATGCATTTCCGATACAATCATTGAAAAGGTGTCAAATCCTCTTAGGGTTATTCTATAACATAAATAAAAAAAAATCCTAAGGTTGGGAACTGATGCCCGAGCTATCTTGAACCAAGCACATTCTATGCACATTAAAGAGGATCTTGAGCAAAATGATCAAAACCATACTTGGAAGAAAAGGTGAGGCGAAAGGAGTATTTCATGTCTATCCTATCATGCAACATGATCCTTAAAACAGTGGTTTTTACCACTCCCATAAAGCTTAAAGCCTAAAACCGAGTAGTAAGGATAGGGTTAAATCCTCATCGAACTTAGGTTGAGGATCCAACTCCCCAAAGCTCCGATTTGACCTACATGGAGTAGTAAGGATAGGGCATAATTCTCATCTCGCCTAGGTTGAGAATCCGATTCCCCAAAGCTTCCATTTTTCCATTTCATCATAAATCTTGGATTGGAAGGATCGTACTACATGTCCTCTGCAAAGGATGGGTAGTCATCCCAAAGGTCCAAGAAATAAAAGTAAAACTAATTTTTCCCATTTCATCTCAATATTGGATTGGAAGGATCGTACTACATGTCCCTAGCAAGGATGGGTAGTCATCCCAAAGGTCCAAGAAATAAAATTAATTAATATTTCCCATTTCATCTTAATATTGGATTGGAAGGATCGTACTACATGTCCCTAGCAAGGATGGGTAGTCATCCCAAAGGTCCAAGAAATAAAAGAAAAAGAATGAATGAAGCCAAATCATGGATTATGGGGTTAAGTATGCTCATGCGTGGCAGCATGTCTTGTTTAAAGCAAGACCACTGATTGCTCAAACGGATAGACTAGCTTGACAATTTCATCCATAACTGGTTAAATCATTTTGCTCAAAGTGAGGTAATGAATTCCATATCAGAGTAGTAAGGATAGGGTTAAATTCCCATCTCGCTTAGGTTGGGAATCCGATTCCCCAAAGCTCCGATTTCACTTTCACTTGCACATGGGTTCAAGATAGTAGTGACTCATAACCAACTTTGGGATCTAATAAAGCAATTCATTATATATATAGTTGATCCTAAGAGGGTTTGATAATTTTAAATGTTTGTGTATGATACTAGAAAGCTTAAAGCGATTGCTACATCTCTAAGCATATTTATCAGGATGCATAAATCATTCACAATCTCACATATGCATTCATGTAAAACTGACAATGGAATGTTGATCAATTTCAAACGATAGAAAATGGAGCACATTGCACACACCGAGCTGATACTTAATGATTCTAATGTTTCATGTATTTCTGATCTATCGGCATTTGGTTTTATCTTTTGTGTTGACACTTGTATCTAAGCTTGTATATTTCCAAGTTAGGTTCTCACCGAAATGCTCAGGAGCATTTCCCAGTAGAGTCGCCATTTGTTGTGGCTGCTCCACAACACACCCCAAAATTGGGGACCCCCATTTGTTTGCATGCTTTCCAAGAAGACTGCAGTGGCCCAGATGCTAAAATCAAAGAAAAAAGCAAAATATCACAAAAGAGAAAAAGTTGTCACGATATCGCGACATGTTGCTCCATCGCGACAAGAAAATGAAAAGTTGTCGCGATATCGTGACATGTTGCTCCATCGTGGCAAAAATGAAAAGTTGTCGTGATATCACGACATGTTGCATTTTTGCGATTCAAAATAGGCAGACAAGCAGAGAAAGAAAAAGTGTCATGATATCGTGACATGTCATGTTTTTGTGGCTAAGAGCAACAGAATGCAACATGAAAAGAAAATGTCATGATATCACGACATGTCATGAAATCACGGTTCACAAAGGAGAGAGAAAGACAAAGTGAAAAATGTCACGATATCATGACATGTCATGAAATCACGGTCAAAGCAGTCAAACAGGGCAAAGTTCAAAAATTGTCGTGATATCACGACATGTCACGTTTTCATGGGAGACAGAAGATGACCAAAATGGAAAAGTGTCACGATATCGTGACATGTTTCGATCTCATACGAGTAAAATGGAAAAAGTGTCACGATATCATGACATGTCATGAAATCACGATTCAAGGGAGCAAGAAAAAGTCAATGCAAAGTTTTCGCGATATCGCAACATGTCACATTTTCGCAACCTGAAAATGAGATGAAGGGCAAGGAGAAAAAAACGTCATGATTATCATGACATGTCAAGTTTTCACGATAGGAAAGTGAGGAAGGAGCAAATGAAAGAAATTGTCATGATTTCGGTGACATGTCACATTTTCAGCCAATCGCGAGATGACAAATAGAAAAACGTCGCGATTTCACGACAAGTTGCATCTTCACGGCCCAAAATAGAAAAACGTCATGATTTCACGACAAGTTGCATCTTCGCGGCTCGAAGTAGAAAAACGTCGTGATATCGTGACATGTCTCATTTTTGTGGTGCTTGAAGACGAATAAAGCTACGGGTATAAAAACGTCGTGATATCATGACATGTCTTGTTTTCGCGATACAGGTGGAAGAACAAAGCTGCAGATAGAAAATGTCACGATATCGTGACATGCTATTTTTGTCATGATTCACGATGGGCCATTATAGAACATACAGGGGCAGCACTGAACACATGGCATAAAGGTGTAAGAATCATGGGAAGCGTTACAGTTCATAGAGAAGATCAAACGTTTCGACGTCGAGCAGAAAGTCAAAAACAACGAAGAGGCGGGGAAGATGAAACGAAGCGATCTAGGAGATGAAGCGAAGCGTCACAGGGCGAAACAGAGAGCATTGCCAGAAATTTTAAAAGCAGAAGCACATATTGGTACAAGGGTCAAAAACCGCTACGAGCAGAGTTGCAGAGCTGAAGGTGAGATAGCCATTCTGGGCCTGCTTTGGAGTGTTTTTCTTCCCCTTTTTCTGGTTTTGAGAAAACTAGAAATCATCTGTGATTGTAAATTGATAAATTTTAATACAAAAATTTTAGAGAGTTGCATCTCATTGGCAAGAAAGAAGGAGTTATTTTCTGCATGCAAGATTGAATGTTTATCTTTCCCCTTTCAGATTTTTAGGCTTATAGATGGAGTTTAATGCAAGTTATCTTGGTTGCTTCATGCGAATGTCTAAATCTGAAAACCTCATTCAAACCCTAGGAATTAGCACTTAGCTTATCAAGATTGTGCATGTTTTGCAGGTCCAATAGGTTAGGTTGCATGTATGGAAACCTCATATCTTCGGTTTTGTCAGAATGGGATTGCATCATCCTGAATGCATTTGATTTTCATTCTCTGCATTTTTATTTTCATTTTCTCTGCACTTTACTTTCAAAAACTGTTACTTCATTTTAATTTGCAGTCATTAAAATAAAAAACTAAAAAATTCCAAAATACAAAAAAATAGTTTCACCAGTGCATAGGTCATACTGCAGATTTCAAATATGCATTTAGAGATTTCATTTTCGGATCTGTTAGTATTTTATAAATTCACTGAAGTTACTGTGTTATCGCAGGTCATAAAAATCCGAAAATAGAAATTTCCAGTCCAGGGCCAGAATTTCATTTTCAATTTTATTTTTTTCACTCATGAACCGATGATGACATTCCCTTCATGAAAATTCCAATTTCATTGAAGGAGTTATGTTTATGGCATTTCATCAACTTCCATTTTGAAGTTATGCATGGTCATACGAGGACCAATTCATTTGCTTTATTTTGGGTTCAACGAACAATCATTAAAGTTTCATAGTAAAATAAACCAACATTGCCCGTTGTTTACAGTTACTTGCAATCGCTAAGGTGTTCCAGCATTTAAATTGAATATCTTTATTTAAGATTATTAATATACATACACAAATGCTAACATAGCGGAGACCTTGGAGAAGTTACTTGTTTAATTTCTTTGCAAGAGGGGATTTGGAACCCAAATCCTATCGGAGAGTGTGTTTTCACAATCGGGTGAAAATACCACTCAACAGGTTAGTTTCCAGTCTACATTTGCAAAGCTAATTATGCAGGGGGAGCAGGTCGTCTTAGTAGTCGACGCTGAGGCTTGCTAAAGTTGGATGTTGCAAATCCAAGACTTCCTAAAACTTGGTATTATTCTAGAAGAATTATCATGTGTCACAAGATGCATATTTAAACAGAAAGTAACTAAGTATGTCTTGATAGGATACATTTTGTACCAATGTAGTTATGAAGGAGTCCTCCTTCGATGTCTTGAGCCCCAAGAGTCATCTTGGGTAATTTCAAAATCTCAAGACGGTATGTGTGATGGCTATTTCAACGGTATGGCTATCATCAAACACATCCTTTGCATGGGTTATTATTTGCCCACTATGGAGAAGGATTGAAATGTGTATGTCAAGAAATACATTAAATGTTAGCATCAAGCTAATTTTATGCACTTGCCATCATAGGCCTTATAGCCCATTTAGGCGGCTTGGCCATTTGCTCAGTGGGGATTACATCTGATTGGCAAGATTTTCCCTCCATCATCAGGCTGACATACATTCATTATCATGACTACTGAGTATTTTACAAAGTGGGTGGAAGCCATTCCCCTTACAATGACCACTGGAGCTCTCATCGTAGAATTTATTCTCTAGCATATCATGTCATTTTGGGATACCATCCAAAATGATTTTGGATAATGGAACTTCTTTTAAGAACAAAATTGTGCGGGCTTTAATGTCTAAATACCGCATTCAACATAGTTTTGCAACTCCATATTATCTGCAAGAAAATGGGCAAGCTGAGGCCTCAAACAAGACTGTGGTAGCCATCTTGAAAAAGATAGTGCAAGAACACCACAAGGATTGGCATATACAACTGCCCCTTGCACTATGGGCTTACAGGACTAGCATTCGGATGCCCATTGGGGAAACACCATTTTCACTAGAATATGGTGTTGTAGACACTAAAACAACACCAATATGATTATGTGACTATAAGCACTAACCGAATTGGCATACATACCCCCTAGGGTAGCCTCCAAAGGTTAAAAAGTGGTCCTAACCACTCCCAAATTAGTTTTGGAAGGTAAGAGGTCAATTTGGCACCTTTTAAGCATTTTTCCCCCTATTCGTCCCACACTAGGATGATTAGAATCCTATTCATCCCACCCCGGGATGATTACCAACAATCATTCTCGGATGGGACGATTAGCAGGTTTTACTGGAAAAAAGTCAAGCCTTGACAAATGGCAGCCCAGATCCGCCACCCAAATTCACCTTCAAGGCATGGAATTGTTAGGGACAGTTTCAAATCAAAGAGACTTTAGTCAAGCATGCCCTGATCATAAAGACCTTAATCAAGGAGACCCTAAATTAGGGAGTAATCTTCTCTCCCCAAAGAGGCATGATGAGCCAAGTGGCACCCTCGCATGCGCATTCAAAGGAGACCCTTAGGTCTATAAAAAGGTGAGCCTCCTCACCCCAAAAGAGAATAGAGCTAGAGAATTTGAAGCAACGAAGTGCTTCCAAACTATATCCTCATTCCTCTTTGTTCTTCCCACATCCCTAATTTCTCTTTTGGAAGAGAGGTTATTGGGTGAACACTAGGAACACAATCCAGACCCAAAACACAAGCAATCAGCCATAATCCCATCCAAAACTCATTGAAACAACCCCCTAGGAGGTTTTGGACCCATCCCACTTGGATTGGTGTCAAAAATAGGCCCTAAACAATGGGTGTCCCACCCTCGGGTGCCCCTCAAACTACTGCAGTCCTAATTGCCCCACCCTAAAGCGATTAGAAATCTAGATTGACCTGGTTTCTGTCATTTTTGTGTGTTCACTAACCTGCAAGGAGCGCATTCAAATACAGGATGACCTGGGTAGAATCTGCTAAATCTAACATTCTGGGTCATCTCAAAATGTCATTTTTAGTCTAACCCCAAGTTTGCAAGAGTTTTGGAGACCTCTGGATAGGACATTTGCAAGGTCACCCTTTGCAAGTTTTCTAAGGCAAACTCTACGGCCGCTCCACAGCTATGTGCTACCACCCCCAACACTGCAATAGATAGTTGCACATGATCCCCTTCTGCTTCTGGAAGTGGAACTCATACAGCTCATCGTACAATTGCACCAATAATGTCTGACCCCATCTCATAATAAGTGGAGCTGATGTAGGACACTCCACCAATGTGAAAACTAACTCAAGCAGGTTCCAAGGGAACCTCACACCTGAGGATTCTGGAAGTAGCATATTGTAGATGAGGGTCATGATCAAAGCATGCCTCACCTCTAATACACCCTTCTCCAACCACCACCGCACCAGAATACCGCCCTTCTAGCAGTTAGCCTCTACCCTCTCCAAAGCCCTCTCCACCCCCATCTCCATCGTCAAACCAAAACACCGTGTCAATACAGCCGATCGCTGGTCATGGTGGGTCATCCGGATAGGTAGTCCATCCATCAAAATTCGTAGAATCCAATACATGTCCTCCAAAGTAATAGTCATATCCTCTATTGGGATATGAAAAGTATTGGTGTGGGGATCCCATAGATTGATCAGGGCAGTCAAATATGCCCAATCCCCACCACAGGCTCCAGACGCATCACCTACTTGAGCCCAAAGGCATCAAGCCACTCCCAATCCACAACTGTCAAGGCATCCCGGGCATCAGAGAAAATAGTCGGTTGGCGGTACCGACTCTTCACAACCTAAAAAACAATAAAAAGCAAAAGATATTAAGTACATACTTAATATAAACAAAAACATTAAAATAAAACTATATAGTAGAAGTACAGACTACAATTTACAATTGTACAACAAAAGTACAGCATGAGAAGTGCATTAAAATAAAACTGTACAATAGAAGTACAGACTACAATTTACAATTGTACAACAAAAGTACAGCATGAGAAGTGCATTAAAATAAAACTGTACAGCAAAAGTACCGATCATTCAAATAAAATTGTACAATCAAAAAATCATGCTAGGGTTTCAACCTTAATGTGAACAAAAAAAAAATCATACTAAGGTTTCAACCTTAATGTGAACAAAAATAAAAAAAAAGTCATCCTAGGGTTTCAACCTTAATGTGAACAAAAAACAAAACAAAACAAAAAAAAAAATCATCCTAGGGTTTCAACCTTAATGTGAACAAAAAACAAAACAAAACAAAAAAATCATACTAAGGTTTCAACCTTAATGTGAACAAAAAACAAAACAAAACCAAAAAAATTAATATTAAGGTTTCAACCTTAATATTAACGCAAAACAATACAAAAATATAAAAATTAATATTAGGGTTTCAACCTTAATATTAACGCAAAACAAAACAAAATATAAAAATAATATATTAGGGTTACAACCTTAATATGGCAAAAACAACAACAAAATAAAGCGAACAAACATTTTGTATATGTGCGTTTTTAACTTCATAAAAAAAAAAAGCACAAACGAATAACAGGCAGGGAGAAGGAACATCATACTGGTCTCGCCTTGGCTCCTCCACTCGAAGATCCAGTTCTCGCACTCATGATGTCCATGAAATTTTGGTAGCGCTCCGCTACGCACACTCGCACTCCTCCTCACTGCTCCAAATCGCCAAGAAAAAATTGTTGCAAATGAGCCCAAAACCTAGTTTTGGTCCTTTTATAGGCTGTTAGGCCTGTAATCGTTCCACCTTGGGATGAGCTCTCTATTTGGTGCTCGTACCACCCTAGGATGATTACAAAATTAGTATTCGTCCCACCCTGGGATTATTACAGAGCAAGAAATAAAGCAACAAAAAACTACATCAAAAAAATACACCAAAAATAGCAATAAATCTTCCAAACAAAAGTGCCTCTACACCTAACATTCATGGCAGGAAAAACCACCGTCGAGGTCACAAATGATCACTATCCTACTCCCTAATAAGGCTAGCATAGCTAGAATGCTCTAGGGGAAGGAGGATTTTCGATAATTTCTACCCCAATAGGCATCAACAAAAGGGTCAAAACCCACCAAAAATAGGTCCAATTGTTGGAAAACTGTAATAAGCGTTCAAAGAAAACAACTGAAGGCACCCTTACAAGCGTCATCTTGGGTCAAGTGACTCATTTATTTTCTCAATTGATTCATCACTTGAGGGGGTAGCCACACTTAGTCACCAATCAACAAATATACACTCAATCAAGGAAATGGCATGCATTCAAAGAATCATTGACAAAGACAATCATGCTCTTGCTTGGGGCAGCAAACAAGCAATAATCACAAGCTAAATAAACACTTGGAATTCTGGAAGCATGAAGAAAAGGTTCCTCAGAAAAAGGGTTGCACCCTTTGCCTATTCATGTCTGAACAATGTCCAAGATCAAGTACACCTCACTAAAAAGGTTACACTTGAGTTAAGTTCCTTAGCTGGTCAAAAGAAAGGATTCAAGAATGCGTGCCCTTTCCATATTTAGGGCATCAAAATTTAGTTAGGTTACTAACAAACCCTAATCATTAAGTGCTTTGGTCATCTATTTTTGCTCATCACTGTACCACACACAATGCATCCCAAAAAGGGGCATCTATAGATAACAAAAAACCACCAATCCGATTATGTGACTATAAGCACTAACCGAATTGGCATACATACCCCCTAGGGCAGCCTCCAAAGGTTAAACAGTGGTCCTAACCACTCCCAAATTAGTTTTGGAAGGTCAGAGGTCAATTTGGCACATTTTAAGCACTTTCCTTCCTATTCGTCCCACCCTGGGATGATTAGAATCCTATTCATCCCACCTTGGGATGATTAGCAACAATCGTTCCAGGGTGGGATGATTAGCAGGTTTGACTAGCAAAAATTCAAGCCTTGACAAATGGCAGCCCAGATCCACCACCCAACTTCACCTTCAAGGCATGCAATTGCGAGGGACGGTTTCAAATCAGAGAGACTTCAGTCAAGCATGCCCTGATCATGGAGACCTCAATCAAGGAGACCCTAAATCAGGGAGGAATCTTCTCTCCCCCAAAGAGGCATGATGATCCAAGTGGTGCCCTCACATGCGCATTCAAAGGATACCCTTAGGTCTATAAAAATGTGAGCCTCCTCACCCCAAAAAGAGAATAGAGCTAAAGCATTTGGAGCAACGAAGTACTGTCGAACTATATCCTCATTCCTCTTTGTGCTTCCCACATCCCTAATTTCTCTTTTGGAAGAGAGGTTATCGGGTGAACACTAGGATCGCAATATAGACCCAAAACCCAAGCAATTGGCCATAATACCACCCCCAACTCGTTGACACAACCCCCTAGGATATTTTGGACCCATCCCACTTGGATTTGTGTCAAAACTAGGCCCTAAACGGTGGGCGTCCCACCCCCGGGTGCCCTTGGAACTGCTGCAATCCTAATCGCCTCACCCCAAAGTGATTAGAAATATGTGCTTGATTTCTTTACTGTTATTTTTGCATTCTCTTTTATTTAATATACTTATGTTGTTGTCCAAGTTTCATTGCTTTCTGACATGATTTGACCTGGTTTCTGTCATTTTTGTGCATTTACTAACCTTCAGGGAGCGCCTTCGTATATAGGATGACCTAGGAAGAATCTGCCAAATCTGACCTTCTGGGTCATCTCAAAATTCTGTTTTTATTCTAACACCAAGTTTGTAGGAGTTTTGAAGGCCTCTGTACAGGACATTTGCAAGGTCACCCTTTGCAAGTTTTACGACAGTCCCCAGCGTCCCACCCCAGAGTGATTAGAAATTTGTGCATGATTTCCTTAGTTTTATTTTTGCAATGTCTCATATAATATCCTAATTCCTCTATTAAATTTTCATCGCATTCTGACATGATTTGACTATAGTTTTATCATTTTATGTGTTAACTAGCTCACAGGGCGCCCCTGTCAGATACAAGAAAATATGGGTAGGATAGGTATATTCTTAGCATCTAGGTAGTCCTAAAATCACATATAATGCCTCACCCATGAGTTTCATGTGATTTGGATGAGTGTAGGTGGGACATTAGAGCGCTCACCTTGGAGAGGCCCCTGACAGGAAAACGCGCATAACGGGGCCGTCTGATGTCGCTTCAATGCAAAATTAGGTGATACCAATTCTATAAGTTTTCCTCTACATTCATGTCATTCTTTAATTGATTTATCAACCTCATCACTGATATCCCACAAGCACCCGCTGGAGGCCTTGGGGATTGCATGTTTTCTACATATGCATATGCTATTAATGATTTGTTGTCTTTATGTGCATAGTATCTCACCATAAAGAATACTAGAGGAGCATCAAGGAACAACAAATACATGGACACAAGTGGTGGCAATATTTATCCCGCCCACTTCGAATGTGGGCACGTGGAAGACGCTGGAAGCGTATCGTCCGACCTTGGAAGCGTGACTTCATCCATGCATCCATTGATGTAACATATTGTATCACATGTTTTGACCCCTAGAGGGGGGACGTATTGTAATCAAATTAAAAGTAATATCAATAAAAGAGGCCCCACTTTTTTTTTTTCTCACATCTCATTTATGTGTCATTTCCTTCATGCATTCATAGGACTTAGCATCTGTATCCATTTTTGTTTGCATCACATCGGTACATTGTCTTTCTACATTTATTTCAGTTGGACTCCCAATTGTGTGGGCTTTAACATCTAAATACTGCATTCAACATAGTTTTGCAACTCCATATTATCCGCAAGCAAACGGGCAAGCTGAGGCCTCAAATAATACTGTGGTAGCCATCTTGAAAAAGATAGTGCAAGAACACCACAAGGATTGGCATATACAGCTTCCCCTTGCACTATGGGCTTACAGGACTAGCATTCGGATGCCCATTGGGGCAATGCCATTTTCACTAGAATATGGTGTTGAGGCCATTATGCACTTAGAGTTGGAAATTCCAACGTTGTGTGTCGCATTGAAAGAGTTTGTCGATGACGACACCACGTGGAAATATTGCCTCGATCAATTGATGTTGCTTGATGAACATCTCATGAATTCCCTCAAGCATCTCCATGTTTATCATAAGCGATTAAAATGAGCTTACAATATCAAAGTCCACTAGAGAGACTTTGAAGTTGGAGATCTTGTGCTAAAAGAGAACCAACAAAACTCGAATTTGTTGCCTGACATGTGAGACAAATTCACAGCTGACTGGCTAGGGCCTTACATCATATTTGAAAAGATTGGCCCAGGTACCTATCACCTAACATTTCTAGAGGGTGTGGACGAGCTTGAGCCTCTCAATATCATCCATCTTAAGGCGTTCTATGCTTGAGAGTGTAGTAAAGGCACCAAATGCATCTGCAAGCCCTTTGGTCAACCCAAAAGCCTCGAGGGTTTTGTCTAAATCGCTCGGTCATCTCAAAAGACCCCAAGATATCTGATTAAGAAGATTGGTCAATTAAAGGCACCAAAGGCATCTATAAACCCTTTGGTCAACCCAAAAGCCCCGAGAGGTTTTTTCTAAACCGCTCGATCATCTCAAAAGGCCCCAAGCTATCTGATTAAGAAGCTTGGTCAAGAAAAGGCACCAAGGATTCCCAAAAATCATTTGGTCAACCCAAAGGCTCCAAGAGTTCCTATAACTTCTCGGTCATCCCAAAAGGCTCCATGTCCTCTTCCTGAGAGTTTGGTCAACTAAAAGGTTCCAAAGACGGCTGTAAAACCTTTGTTCAAGTTAGAAGGCTCCAAGGATTTCTAAAAATCACTTGGTCAACCCTAAAAAGCTCCAAGGACATGTACTCATCATTTGGTCAAATATGAAAGCTCAAAAACCTATAAAAATCAAGAAAAATATATAAAAGTCCAAAAAAAATTGATAAAGCTTAAAATCCAAAAAAATTTGCATTTGCATTTTCATCTGCATTCACACATGCATTCACATCATCATATTGCATTTAGGCATTTGTCATCCGTTGCATTTCGTAGTAGAGTGTAGTGCGTTTATCAAAGTTTTACAAATAGTCACACGTTTGTATGATAATCATGCACCCTTGCATTTATCATAATTCATTTCATTTGTACATGATACCTGTTGTGGAGACCTATGTGTATTAAGTTTTCCTGTCACTCAGCCATACCTAGTGGGTTCTTCAGATATTGTAGAAAGCTTTCTTTGCTGTTATAGATAAGGTCATTAGTTGGGATAGTGCCTCGACATATTAGAATCCCATCACTAATCAAAATAATATAAAATCCTGCTAAGATGAGAGAGGATGAAATTCGTGAAAGCAATCTTAGGTCTCTAGAGAGATGGGTCTCACGACCTGCTTATCTTGCAAATATTTGGTCTAGAAAGGTGTACTTTGGCAAAAGGACAAGAATTTCCCCTATAGATCCCAAAGTCACAAAAGTTAAATCCCAAGTTACAAAGTGCCAAATATATATATATATATTTCAATTTCAAAATATAAAGTGACATAGTGAATCAAAAGCACTATAAAAATCCCTTGCTCAAATAAAGCCATAACACGTGGACTAACAATGATTTTTATCACTACATCTGAGCAAGTAAGAAGGGTGAGAACTTGAATCCCTGAATTGTACACCTTTTGAAATCCATAGAGTAATCCCCGATCACAACAATGGGTTGGAAGAGTCCCACCTACAATCTGAGGGGTAGTTCTATTGGGTGATCCCCAAATGTAGCAATGGGTTGAAAGAGTCCCACCTGCATTTGGAGGGGTATCCCTAATCAATTTGCAAGATGAGCTAGCTCTAGGTACTTAGGATTGTCTAGCTGTATAAGTCTAATAAAATTTGAAACAAGGATGATACAATCATATGAGGAACCCTATCTCACATATGGGTTGAAAGAGTCCCGACTGACATATGGGGTATGCTTACGATCTATCTAAAAACACTCACATGCACACACATGGATTATGAATAGTTGGGTCTGTCATGGCAAAATCCTTGTCCAATATGAGCCTGGTATAGTTAGTATGTGATTTTTGGAGAGGTCTACTAGAGTGTTTGAGTCTCAAGGAAAAACCCAAAAAGGTGCTCCAATAGAAACAAAATATCAAATATCATCAGACTGCAGAAATATGAGTCATTCATTAATCAAAATGCATTTTACAAAGTACAATCAACTATATAAGATAGATACCGCATGAAGATCAAAAATTATGTTTAGATGGCCACTGATTATATAGTACGAAATGTCATAATCATTCATTAAGAATCTTACCAATCCATTTCACGATATTTCATATATGGGTGATTAATTGATTAAGTTCTTGTAATGAGAATTATCAATTATTTTGCATGACTGTTATACATTATGTGGTGTCATATTTTAAAAATTGATTTACATAGTTTACATTCATTCCTTATGTTTTAAGTGATTAAAGCATACAGGTTCATTTCCATTAGATTATGATTATGTACATAATGCATTACCATACATTGCATAACATATCATAAAATGCACAAAATATATGCATGCCCACAAAGCAAAAATAAATATACGTTAAAAATATAAGCATCGCATCCATCTACATACATCATATTTCGCACATCTAATCATCTATATCACTGCATATCATCATCATAAAAAAATAATAGCTATCTAGTGCATGACATCCATACATTGCATCATACGAACATAGCATTTAAATACACATTGCATTCATGTGCATAAAATAAACATAAAATAAAAAATTAATAAATACACATTTACACATAATGAGCCATGAAAGATCATATCAATATATATATATATATATATATATATATATATATATATGTGTCCAAATGAGTACATAGGGAGTACAAAATGCCCACAGGCTACAACTGTGTAGGTCCTTGACCTTACACACAAAATGATACACCAAATTGTAGTAGGCAAGTTCTAATAAATAGATCTAGGCTGCTCCCCCTGTACTGGAGCTCTCGTTGCCTCCCTCTACACTATGCTTTGGAGCCTGCTCTCCTAGATGACCTGGAACCTGTGGTGGATCCTGCTATGGATCTTGCCTACCTCAAAACCCTAATGCACCCAACACATGGGAAACTGGTAGCTGCAGTAGGCTAGTCCTCTAGCTGGAGGTCCCTGATGTCTACCCTGAATCTCTAGCCCTAGCCTGTGACCTCACTGTGTGCATGCTAGAGGACCTATGCGTCCTCTTAGTCCTGTGAGTCCTATGACTTGAGCTAGTTATGGACTACCCTAAAGTCCTAGATCTGGTATGCTATGACTCTATTGCAAAAGGATCCTCAAGAATTGGTAGCCCCTAGATCTCTATATAGCCGACCAACTCATCAACATGGGAAAGCTAGGCTACATGCATCTCATTTATCCTCATGACCATACTGTGCAGTCACGTCACCTCAGCAGTCAGATCCTATGTCATTAGTGTACATACTACTGGTACTGTAGGAGGCCCCATAATAGCCTAAGGAGACCCCATAGTAGCTCCTATCGTTGCTCGAGTGAGATCTCACTTTACCTCTACTGTAGTCCGCTGCACTTGTGCTAACTCTAGGGAAGTCTGTAGTCTCTACACTTAGGCCTCTGTGTCAGTATCTCAAGTCGTGAGCTCCTATATCTGGCCCTGCACCTCAGTCAGGAACCACTCCCTATCAGTCACCTTCACCTCCAGAATGGCGATGGTAGTATCTCATTCCCGTTGCTATGTATGGAATCACTCAATATGACTCTGCAAGTCAGCAACCTGTGCTAGCAGTTGTCCCTCTACACTGTCAGGAAGAACCTCACCCTCCTCTAGAGCATCCTCCTTAGGGTTGATCTTTGATAGGTCCTAAATGGCGGCCTCTGCACCCCAACTACCCTTAGTACACTGGCATACCCTGTGCCCATCCAGATTGACCTCTACCTCTAGATCTATTGACTCTCAACCCAGAGGCTCAGTACCATACCATATAAAAAGAGGCTGCCAACCATCATAATCAGGTGTGGTCCTAGCAGTCTCAACCCCTGACTCTTGGAAGTCATGTGCATCCCCTAGTGGTGAAGGAACTATCAATGGGATATCCCTCTCCAAAGCCAGTCCTCTATACCTAAGGGGCATATCTAGCAGGTCCTAAACCATGCCAAACTATTGTAGGACACGAGAGAAAAACTGGTACTCTGTCACCTCTGGATTATACCAAATGAGCCATCTGTATCGATGGACCCATCACATCCACTCGTTCACCTTTGGCCATACAAGACAATCCATGTAGGGGTGCTAGACGACGTCCCCTGGCCCAAGTGCCACAAAGTTGATGATATAATGTTGTGTATCCCCAGCATGAGCCCTTCTGCAGACACCCTCCTCAACATGAGGCCAGAAGGTGGCATAAAACTAATGAGCAACATCTAGGATAGTGATGCGTAGAGGTAGGTTAGCAAGACGCTCAATACAGATATCCTACCACCCCCATATCTATAGAAAAATGCTACAACTGATTCCCTTATGGCTTCGCTTTGTGATCTGGTATAGATCCCGATAGAGCTGGCATATTAAAGTGCTCCCCCATGCTAGTAGCAGTGGCTCCTCCGTCGAGCTCTGAAGCACCCTCCAAGTAGGGGCTAGCATGTTCTAGGGAATCCTCGTGCCTGAGGAGTCTAGAAGGACAATTTGAATGATGAGGTGCATGAATAGGGCCTCTCGAGTAGAGAAGACATCATCCTAATACCAGTCCATGATGTGCACCCCTCCATGGTCTAAATCATCCTATGCATCGATGATCTGATCACCAAAGATGGAAGCAAATACGACATCCTTTGCTGTGTAGGCAGAGGAAATGATAGCCTCACTGTCGATAGGGATCCTGAAGATCCTGTAGATGTCCTCCAGTGTGATAGTCATCTCACTAGGAGGTAGGTGAAATGTGTTGGTTTACGCATTCCAGCATCGGGCCAACGCAGTAATATAGGCCTGATCTACCCTAATGGTGGGTAGATCCACAACATAACCAAACCCTACAGCTCAAAACCATGCTCGATCATCATTTGATAAGGCCTCGTAGAGAGTCTTCTTCAATTTAGGCTCCCACGCTCTAGAAATTAACTTTTAAAAAGCAAAAAAATACATACTGTAAGCTAAATCTAGCTAAGTAGTGCTAAAAAAAATAACAAAAAACACAAGCAATTGTAGCCTGCAACTACAACTTGTGGTCCCCAATTTGCAAATTGGGAACCATAGCTACAAATTGCGGTCCCCAATTTGCAAATTGGGAACTGCAGTTGCAACTTGCGGTCCCTAATTTGCAAATTGGGGGCTGCAGCTAAAACCTGTGATTCTCATTTTGCCAACTGGGAACTGCAGCTACCCATTTAGGGTACCCTCCTAGACCACTCATGCATAAAATTAAAATCCTAATCTAGCCTAAACTAGTGGGGTTCATTATCGACAGTTTAATGAGGTTTAATTTTTGCATTTATTAAGTGTGATTTATTTTACTGCTATGGAGTGTGAGGTCTCGGTTTCGAGTTACCTTGCCCACACCTTCCCCTCAGCTAGTAGATGACTGATCAGGATTTGCTATTAGGGAAGAATGAGTATACAAGTTGTGGAGTTGGACAGCGTTCCATATCAGGGAATGTCTTCTCTCTCTCAGAGCTCTCAAATTGGTCAAATTTGTAAGAAAATAATGAAAAATTACAAATAAAATTTCATTTTATAGGTTCTCCTAGTCTCTACGGACCGCAACTGACACCCATGGTCTGTAAACTAGGGTTTCCCACCCGTAGGTCTAACTTGCGGTTCCCAAAATTTGGCAGTGGAAACCGTTGGTCGTACTTGCAGTCTGCAATTAGTAATAAATGTGCTCAAAACCCACTATGGGAAGGTCTAAAAAGGTAAATTAATGACTCTCGATGGATAAAAATAAAAAAATTACAAATTTGGTGACATTAAAAGCACCAAGATTAATCAAATAAATGCAAAATTAAACAAACAAAAAAATCAAACAAATGAAAAACCAAATGTGCCTTGTATTCAGTGATTTATCTTATACACTTGGTGGTTGTAGCGACTTGCGATCCATGCAATCCGGCAAGATGAGTAGATCACAATAAGGACATTTGGGGTAAAATTGTCATTTCTTTTATGACATTTTTTAGCAAATCATCGACAAAATAATTCAACACAAGTCTTCTTTAATTTGTATTATCTTGACTCTCTAAGATGGCTATCATAGCCTGACTGCTCCATGGGAGAGAGAGGCAAATACTACTAAGCATTGCAATCATAAATTGAACTAGGCCTAGCCAAGGTATTAAATGTCTCAAATATAAAGTTATTCAGTATCATTCATTATGGTCAAGCGATTTCGTCGCTTCAGACATTGTTATTACCCTCATCGACTTGTCGCTTGAGGGGGTAGTCATAATTTCATGTCATAATCAAAATCAACAGAAGATCCCGAAGATCATAAATCTATTGATCTTGTCAAAATTGTGTTCATCCTTGTGAATCATTCCTAACAGCTATCATAAGCTTCCCCCTCTACTTAGGGAAAATAGCAAATATGAAATTTTGTTTGTAGCTCTCATCCGTCGATTATATAGGCCTAACTCCTATTGTAGAACCAAAGCTAACCAAATGTCTGATGACGAGTGTAGACTTTTCAAATGTAAGCCTTCCCACATTGGAAGTAATTCTGAGGGTAAACACATCAGAGGTCAAACCATGGCTGTCAACCATGGTTTACAGTGCAGATCGCCCCTCATAGCTATAGTTTGTAAAAGGTTAGAGATCACCTTACTCAATCTACTTTTTATTGCATAGGTTAGTTATATTAGTTCTTTCATAGATTAAATTGGACTTTTAGAGAAACTCTAACTGTAGGAATTAGACATTTTACGTGTTGTAGTGGTTAGAAGTATATTGAATCTTTTTTATGCTTTATTGCTTTCAATTCAATATTTGTTCAATGCATCATGTTTTTATTCATGTTTTGTATATTGTAGTGTAATTCTTGATACAATTAGAATAGTGTAGAACCTTTCTTTATGCTTTCTTGTTTCATTAGTTTTATGGCATTTACATGTATAATATGTTAAAAGGCCTCATCACGAGAGGCTATCAATCTATATAATCATGTATATTTGTTTCTTGTTCGTAGGGAGATAGGTGCAGAAAGGAGCCTATATAATAATCCTTCCACATCATAGAGAAGGGGGTTAGCTCTACCCCAAGGTAGTCCGTGTCACCCTGAGGAGTATTTTGATCACACCTACCCTTAAGAGGGAAACAATTACACACTCCTATTGTAATATTGTATCAAGATGATTATCCCTAAGAGGGATGTACTTGTAATTTGATTTTAACTTTGAATATAATGGAATAAAGTGTGTTTTATTGATTCATCTATTGTCAATTTTTTGTTCTTTTATCCATGTTATGCATTTTTTAATTATTACCATAGGACATCAATAGGTGTGAGCCTTTTCGGTGGTCACACTAGTTCATTAAATCCTAGCTACTTTGGGGATTTATTTGAGGGGTTGAGATCATGGAATTTCCAATATTTTCTAGGAAGGATTATATTGATGCTAAAAAATGACTATATTTTTTTATATATTTTAAGTTAACTAATTTTGAATGGAATATAAACTTTTTACTTTACAAGGGAAAATTTTCTCTTAGTATATAAACTTTGGTTGTGCCTATAATCTTACATATGCAAGGAAATAATTTAATGACAATTTTTAGCAGATGAAATTTAAGAAAAAAAAATGAAAATATAACTAGAATAATACACTCAAAGGCTATGTTGAATAAATAAACAAGCTTCAAACAAAAAAGTAATTCAAAAAAAAATTATTTTGCAAGGAATTGACCAAATGGGAAGATAAGGATGTTAGTGTGCAAGTTAATAGAACCACAATTGTGGTGTTAGATAAGCCAAAGAGTCGTCAAAGAGATTTATTTGAATCTAAATATTCTATTTTGTAGGTTCATGGCTATATTCAAAGGGAAAAGGTTATTATTTTTATAAACCCTAGCAACAAATATAATTTTATTAATATTGCTTTGGCTAAAAGGTTGCAGGTTCAAGCAACAAAAATAAAAGACATAAAGCTTGAGAGTGAGAATGTTTAGAGTTATGAAGATTTAAAGATCACCATGGACAAATATATTTTACATTAACATTTTTATATTACTGAGATGGATGATGTGTATATTATTTTGGATTATCCTTGGTTGGACTCTTTGGGTACTTATAGTGAAAATTCACTACACCAGGCAAATATTGCCTCCAAAGGTAATTTTGATCAAGGCACGTACCTAAAACCAAAATGAAGGAGCCTAAAGCTCCTACCACTTATGAAGCAACTAAATCCAAAACACCATCCAAAGTACAACCAAGGAGAAATCATCGTCACCAACTAGTGCTAAAATTAAAGCTCCCCTCACCATATAACCTATCCAATCCACCATTATAGAGCTAAAACAAGGACTCAAAATACTTCCTAGTGGTAGCTAAAGTAGGTTCTATTAATATTTGGAATACCTAAGCCTTTCTAGTGATTGTTAAAGGTGATCCTTTCTTAACAAGACCTTGCTCCAACCAGTGTTTATGACCTTTCCTTATCCTTTGAAAAAAATGTTGTAAGCTTGGTCCCTTTCCTCAACTAAGGGTGTTCCCTAATCCTTAGTGTAATCCCAAGTTGACACTACTAGTGAATATTGATGACTAAGGACCATCTGTCATATAAGGAGGAGGATATAGGGTGACCAAGTATAGAGGTGATAAGGCAAGCCCCTTCCCTCCCAAAAGAAGAGCTTAATACCTGAAGGATAAGAAAAAATAGAGAATATCAAAGAGTTTTTAGCTATGACATATTCCTTGAAATTCTAGGTTTGTTGGCTCTCCAAAAATCTCCTTATAATCCATGGTGGAAGAGGATTACCAAATATCAAGGAAATATAGAAGGTATCAGCCATTACCTCAAAGGAATGCGTTGAAGAATATCTTCACCAAGGGAACCTGTTAAATAATCATGGGGAAATCTAACTTCCATCAAAACAATCATACCAGCTTACTGTGATATGACACAAGGGAAGGAATGATGATCTAGTTCTAGTCCTAGTGTCCCATAATCAAACGTAGTTTTCCAAGTGAGATTTGAAGAATTAAAGCAACAACACATAGGTCATACCAAGGGGCAACATGGAACCTAAGATATTGATGATAAAATATCCCATAGGTCTATTCATGGGAATTTCTAGTATGAAGTATATCAATGATGCTTAAATTACCAACAATATTTATGGCTACAAATACCCAAAGCCTAAGATCATTCATTATTCATATCTACAAGCCCAAATAATTTTAAACTAAACAATTTTGAATTCATACACAAGTTTTAGGGGGAATATTCCCCAATTCTTCTTATAAATTTCGCCTTATTCTTCATTGTAAGTATCAAAAGTTGATCATACCCATGCCTAGTAGTTGATCTCATGTGGAGTTTTTTTCATTCTCTTTTGTGTCTCAACCTAGCTTGAGCCTTGTATTGTTGACCGATTAGTTTTCAAGCCTCTTTTTAGCATGTATGTAATACAAAGTTTACATAAATAATAAGTTATGACTATCTCAGTATTTCTATATTGGTTCTTGTGTGGGCGTTCTGTATGATGCATGTTTGAGGAGACCATATTCCTTGTGTGTTTTTGGCTACGATGCATGTGCTCACTCAACCCATTACAACATAGAGAGTCTCTTAGGTCTTTAGCACATTGCTACCCATAGCTTATGCTAGTTAGACTAGATAGCTTTATACTAATTTTTTATTTCCTTTCAATCATTTACTGTATTTTTCCTCTTTCACTTTTCCTTGTCAAAGCACCCAATAGGTTAGGTTAGCATAGGAGGAATAGCACCAAATAGCACATCCAAACAAGGAGTGGACCTTGGTAAACAATATTATAGATCATCTGAAGGATTCATGGTCCATACTCCTTGAACTTCCCAAGACAGACATCCCAAGTGAGGCATAGGGCACAAAACAACTTACTTGGAGGAACACCGCATCCATGGGGTATCATGACACTTGAGGTACAAGGGTTGTTTTTGGCCCCCCACAATTCATACCAGCATGCCTAGGAAAACCCACATTACAAAATCCATCCTCTAAAGAGAAATTAGATTGAGTTTTTGATGAAGGCATCAATCCCTTGCTTATTAAAGCACCATAAAAATTCACTTGGGAACTCTACTATGAGATAAGACCTTGAAGAAATTTCCATTACAATTCAAGGTTACAATGGGAGCCCCCTCCTATTAGATAAACAATACTCCCCACCTAATGAATATACTCAAAAAAATATATCTAGAAGAATCCACCAAAAAGAAAAGTTTAATTAAGGTTTTGGTGAAGGCCTCAATCATTAACTTATTGAAGCACTAAAATTTTCACCCAACAACTCTACTGGTCAACAAACTAACCAAGTTCCACATATTTTCTAGAAAACAAAACCATAATATACCATATAAAAAAATGGCCATACAACTGAATATTAGAAGATTCCCTACATGGAGCAACCAAGGTCCCTTGATACATTGATTCCACCCGATACATGGGATCCAATTCTTGATATGGCTCTAGTTTTCCTTCCAAAATATATCAAATAAAATGCAACCATCTCATTAGAGCACATACATCATATGATAACTCTTTACATGATGCACTACATGGTTGTACAAAATATGACTTTGAGGCTCTTAGAATCATATTTTAAAGGTAAAACATGAGAATGGTACATGTTCCTCCATGCACATTTAATAAGATATTAGGACCAACCGATTGCCCAAGTAGTAGATAGATTTAAGGAGAAAATAGATGGGGCTTTATTACTAGAGCACTTAATGAGTATCAAACAAGCTCCCATTGAGGCAATGGAGGATTTCAATGCTTGGTTCCATAAAAATTGGCATAGAGTCATGAATGAGATAATATCCCCTAGGTATGGCACTCAATTTCTATCTCAAATCCTTAAATTATGAAATTTCCTTGAAGATCAAAATTTGAAGAAACTCTTTTCCAATAGCCTATCAGATAGCCACCTAGGTATAAAATAACCTCATACAAATAAGTAGGCTACCCCAAAAGCCTTTATATTCCCAATCAATGTACCCTTCGCTATTATTTATGCAAATTACCACCTCTCACCATGTACTTCCCATAAACTCGGTTGCTATCCCTTCTCGATACCATCCAATTTTAATTACTCCATTGGAGACCAAAATGGAAGATATGAGGAGGAAATTTTAAGCACTTTCTAAAGAATTGCTCATCCTAAGGAAGTAGTACAATATCTCAAGCATCCCATACTTTCAGTCATTGGGTCACCCTCCTCAGAGGTATCTAGTCATGAATCATAAACATACTCCAAGAGCCTATCCTAGCTATCAATCTTGGAAAAACTCTTGGTCTTCGATAGAGGATCAAAAGAAATAAGTACCAGTAGCACCATCCCATTGTTGACTAGTCCTTTTTTAGTGTAGAGGTGTCCCAAAAATCACATCCATAGAGCAAGTTTTTTCACATGGGAAGAAAGCACAACACATATGATGAAAAACCAAACTGATGGGACATAACTCAATAGATACTGGAACCCACTAAGTTTGGAAAAGGTAATCAAATTTGGGACTACTATAAAATTCTAAGGAGATAGAGCAACTGGATCAAAAGAGATGCTCACTATCACAAGCATTTTGAGAAAGCGATCATCGAGTATTTCGATAAATATTGGTGTTAACACCTATTTTCCTATAAGTTTCTAAATTAGTGGGGAGTGGTCTAGGTATCGATGACCATCAAGACCTCTACCAAAAAACAACCTAAATGAGGTAGTGTAGAAAGGCTTAAAGAGCATATATCTACACTATTGCAACATGATAAGCAAATTTGAAAGAAAGAACATATATGAAACCAAATTTGAAAGAAAGTAAGCCTCCTTTGTATTAATCAATGGTAAAATGGATTACATATACGTCCCTCTTAGGGATACCAAATGATACATGTTTACAATGGTGTTAAAGCCCCTAAATGGGGGTGATATACTCTAAGGGCTCCTTAGGTCTCCACCAACTTTGCGTGAGGGCTTACTAGGATGCCTCCTTCTCCATTGTCAAGAGGAATGATCTTTGAAAGTGCTTTGAAGCTTTGAAGGATCTATCACCTACGTACAAGAAACAACAAAACACATCAAATGCATATGAAGCCTCTCATGATGAGGCTATTATCCAAGAAATGCAAGAAATGAAGTAAATACTTGAAGAAAGCATGAAATATGTAAATATGCTTAAGATATTGACAAATAAGCACAAAGCATGGCTTGAAATATGTAAAGATAGCTAATATTGCATGTAATATGAAGTATTAAGCATAAAAGAAGCTAATCTATGAAAACTTATGAAAGAAAGCATGTATGACATAAATGAAGGTAAAGCTACCTATGATGCTGCTAATTAACCATAGAAATGACTGAAATAAGACTAATCTATGCTAGATTAACCTAAATGCATAATAAGAAAAGGAAATCTATGGCTAAAATAGAGGAATGAGGGCATCAAACCCTAGCCACGGGTGCTCAGAGCAGCCGGCTCTATTAGCCATGGTTGATAGCCATAGCTAAGCCTATGGGCCACTACTGACAATAGAAGCCATGGGAAAAGTCTTCTTTCTCTTGAAACCAAGGCTAGGAATGCTCAAATCCTTCATGGAATTGATGGTCAAGGGTCGCCTTCATGTCCGGACATAGATTGGCGATTGATTTCACTTGAATTTGCATTGGATAGGTGTGGAATGGCAAGGTTTGCTTCTCAATCCTTTGGAAGCTCCATTGTTGCAAAGGTAGGTGTCAAACTAGAATTGGGCAGCATCTCCTTACTCTTCAAAGGTTGCAATTGGCTCTCCAGTTTGGTAGGGCTTCGCTACAATGAAATTGGGATCCTATTGGCCTCTTTGAGGGGTCTATAAATAGACTCCCCAATCCCAATATTGGCTTCTCAAGGAAGCCAAGATCAAGAAATGCTAGGCTAGGGTAGTTGGATGGAACCTTCTAGAGGATTCACAATCCATAACCACTTGAATTGGTTGTAAATGTCATTGGAACAACCAATTTGGCTTGGCTTGGGAGGCCAAGATAGTTATAAGGCTAGCCATTGTTGCTCAGCATGGCTAGGACCCTAGCCATGGTTGTCAACCATGGCTGAGATCTTAGCTACTGATGTCATCAATGGCTAAGGCTGAATAGGCCTAGGATGCCTAAAATGAGTGGTTAGAACCACTACTTAGCCTTGGGAGGGTCCAAGGTCATTCATATGGTCTGCAAAGGTGCCCATATGAGTAGTCTCCTAAACATGATATGTTTTAGGTGTCTACAGATGCCCCTTTTGGGATGCATTGTGGGAAAACATGATGCTGAGAAAAAATAGATCACCTAAAGCCATGTTGTAGGTTGATTGATGATCATTGATCTGATCAACATTAGATGCCCAATCCTACAAAGGATGCACATCTTAGAATCATTGCTTCCAATGGGATGGAAGGCTTAATATTTATAAAGATTTTGCATGTCCAGATACAATCGGGTAGCATTAGTGCTACAATTGGTCCGATAGATGGATCACTACAAGACTTTAAACTAGCATATTTGCTTTTTCCCCAACAAAAGGGTAAGCTTATGATAGTTGTTAGCAATGATTCATAAGATGAACATAATTTACATGATCGAGTGATCCTTTATTGATTTTGATTATGAATGTTGATATTATGACTACCCCCTCAAGCGATGAGTCGATGAGGAAAGGACAAGTGATTAAAGCGATGAGTCACTTGACCAAGATGAATAATTTGGATGATTCAAGACTTTTGCATGTTGTTATATGGCAAGTCCTATTACAATTATGATTTCAACCATTAATAGTAATTGTACATCTCTATCCCATAGAGCAATCCAGCCGTAATGGCCTTCTTAGGGAATCAAGATGATAGCAATTCCATTTAAGCTTGTGGTGAATCACTATGTTCGATGATCTACTAAAAATATCATAGAAGAAATGAAATGAATACCTCATTCCCATGGGGTAGTCTAACCACAATGGCCTTCTTAGGGATTGAAGTGAAGACATTTCAATTCAATGATGACTAATTTACCTCAAATGGCCTTATGGTAATTTACTCATCTTGTCAGATTGCATGGAGTACAAGTCACTACAACCGCCAAGTGTATAGAATAAATAATTGGATACAAGGCACATTTGAATTTTTATTTATTTAATTTTTTTGTTATTTTTGCAATTTTTGAGAATTCTGGACCGGTAAATATTTTTTATTATCCATTTTGAAGCTCCTCATAGTGAGAATTTTGGAGCATTTATTGTTGCCTGCTAGCCATGGTTGTCAACCACAGCTAGTTTTAGCAATTTTCTTAGTCACATATGACAACAATGGTTGGGGTTGTCCTAATATGCGATTGTAGTTGACAGCAATGACTAAGGCCCAAATGAAAAATATAAAAGTAAAATTAGGGTTTTTACTTTTCATTATTTCCAATTAACAAAGATTGATAGTGAGAGCTCTAAGGGGAGAGAGAGAAACTTTGATACAAAATGCTTCTAAAACCACTACCTACCACCATGGTAGACCAACCTGAGGCCTCTACTAGTGGTGGAGCCAGAGCTCCTAAGGTAGAATCTCTATCTCTCTCATGTGATTTGGACAGTTTAAAATGAACCTCACTAATTAATGGCTTTAAATGAACCTAATTAAACTATTGGTAATGAACCTCACCCTAGGTTAGAATTAGCTCTAGGATAGCTTAGGGGGTGGGTTTAATTTTTGGGTGTATTTTTGGGGTGGGAAATGACCTTGAAAGGGGTCATTCCCATAGCTACAGTTGGCAGTTGTGGCTCCCAATTTGCCAATTGGGGGTCACGATTGTCAACCATGACTAGGTTCAAACACCAACGATCAAAAAATTGACCATTGGTGCTAGCCACGATTGACAACCATGATTGCAATGACATCTGTTATTTTCAAAAGTGACTAAGAAACTTTAGGAAATTTTAATTAATTTTTTTTTTTAATTTTTGATTGATTTGTTTTGTTATCTTCCCTCTAGACCTTGACTGCATAGGCATGGGAGCCAGACTTGCTATGTGAGCTTCTACCCAAGCTGATACACACTAACCTAGATTGGTTTGGGGTCATGGGCCTTGGCTACATCTTGAGACTACCCACCATCAGGGTAGATCAGGCCTACATGACTATATTAGCCCATCGTTGGGATGTGAGGACTAACACATTTCATATTACTACTAGGGAGATGATGGTGACATTAGAGGATGTCTACCAGATCTATAGGATTCCTATAGATGGGTAGGCGATCACCTCTTTGACTACCACAGTGAAGACTACCATATTTTAGAGGGTTTTTGATGATATAAGCGAGGATTTAGTAGCATATATCGAGCATGGTGGGGTGCCAATGGAGTGCTAGTATAGGGCAAATGTCTTCTCATAATGTCAGACTATATTGATGCACATCATCTACAATGTGCTACTACTAGACACATCAGGAGTGAGGTTCCCTTGGAACCTCTTGGCTACAGTTCAAGATATTCTTGGGAGCACTATGGATGAGCCACTCATCCTATCATGGGGGAGTGCTCTCCTCGTACAACTCTATGATGAGCTCTACCACATCACACAATGAGGGTGAGTAGGAGTAGGATGTAGTCTCCTACTATAGATATGGGTCTGGGAGCACATCAGGATAGATCACCCAAGAGGACTACCCTTGATGATCACATCACTAGTACCTACTACTCAGTGCTATGGGGCTTGTTGGCCATAGGAGTCAGAGACTTACCAGAGCAGATCTCATGTAGGAGATCTTATAATACTACATGGATAGATTGATAGGGCTACAGGCTAACTAGATCATATGGCATCCATACTTAGACTACCTAGCATGGGAGGAGGTCGACCATTACCTGAGATGGGCTAAGCATGATCACTAGGTCATTGGGCATAAGCCTAATGTGTGAGAGTTCTTCCACTTCTCCTAAGTCACTAGATAATTTAGGATATAATAGGATATCCTAGAGGAGCTAGTCCTCTACCACCACCTTAAGGTGGAGACACAACTTGCATGGCCATAGGTCACAATATTGACTAAGGAGGATGATGCCATAGAGGACACAAGGGTTGCAGATGTTGGGATGACTCCAGACTATGATGCATGGTGGACCACTAGGCTATGGTAGGGTGGTGGTCCCCTAGGTAGATCTAGGGATGGTGAGGCTATAGAGGCTACATTTGATGACCCTCATGGGTGATGAGTGTTCCAGAGGATAGAGGGTGAGTGGGGATAGGTAGTCACACCAGAGGAGGAGCCACAAGATGAGGAGGAGGGTGAGGAGGAGCTATATGATGAGGTGCTTCAGCTATGAGCCTAGGTGCATAGTCTAGAGATCCAACTATAGATAACATAAAGATAGATCCTAGAGAGGGATACCTCTATAGCTACATTATAGGCTTAGATGAGTGTACTATAGGCACAACTTATAGTAGGATAGACATAGTGGTAGGGCTATCATAGGGAGAGAGTAGCTCCCCAAGCATAGATTGATATAGCCACCATGAATATAGAGAAGATCACCATACAATGAGATCTTCTACAATCACACCTAGACCTCAGGACTACAGAGTGAGATACACTCAGGGTGATAACTAGGGTTCTTTCTACTTCACAAGCTACACCTTTGCTCTAGCCACTCAAGGATTGGTAGGTTTAGATGTAGATGTAGATATCAAATTCTTGAGGGGACTCTTAGAGGATGCTACAACTCATATGGATACAAATATTTGATATATTGTATCCCTATAGGGTCAGGTCAGGATATTGGGTGGCACTCCTCAAGAGCGATCTATAATAGGGGGCTCCCATCGGAGTAGGTAGAGTGAGTAGGGTAGTCATCAATGCATCCTAGTCATAGGTCAGGGGCTCGATCAGAGAGATCGGTGGGCACTAGCTCTAGGTAGCCTCATAGAGAGGGAGAAGAGGGAGGAGGTGACTCAGGTGGCATAGGCCACTCATGATTATGCCATGATGACATTGTATCATTTTTGAGTGTAAGGTCTGAGGACCTACACTATTGTAGCCTACAGGCATTTTGATACCTTTATGTACATATTTGACACACATATATATGATATTTCTATTTGATTATGGCTCATTATGTGTATCATTTTATTATTTTATGTTTATGTGATGCACATGGATGCAATGCTTATATGATGTTTTAATTATGCTATATGGATGTAATGTATTGATGACATGCACTAGCTAGATGATAGATGTATTCTTAGATGCTATGATCTACATGTATGGATGCATCTACTGCTTATTATTAAATGCATGTTTAATTTGTTTCAATTGTTTATGCATTTAATTTATGTGATATGATATGATATATGATGTGGAATGTAATGCATTAATTATATGATGAATGAACTAATGCAAATGAACTTGTATGCTTTAATCACTTAAAACATAAGGAATGAATGTAATATGTGTTTTACAAACTAATGGATGACACCATAGAATGTATAAAAATCATGAATGAAAATGATAACTCTTATCATAAGAATTAATCATTTAAGCATCCATATGTGAGATGAGATGATGTGAGATGTATGGTTTTCTCTATAAGATTATATAAATTAAAATATATGCACAAAATAGTTAGTGGTCATCTAAATATCATTGTTGATATCCATCTGATATCTATCCTATTTCATGAACACCCTTTAATAAACAAAATTTCACCAAAAAAATTGTGTATGATTTGATGAGATGATTTGTTGCTATAAGGGATTTTTGAGGTTTTCCATGAGACTCAAACACCCTAGTTGATTAATCAAAAGTTGTATAATGACTATACAGGACTCTTGAAAGATAAAGATTTTGTTATGAAGACCAAGATATTCATTATCCCTGTGTGTGCAAATGAATATATTAGATGAGACATAAGACTACCTCATTGCCAGGAAGGATTCATTCAGCCCATTGTTGTAATGAGGATCACCAAATGTTCATCATGATCCTAAGTTTGGATGTAGTTGGACTAGACTACTAGGTAATACAGGCCACCTAAAGCTAGCTCATTTGTAAATTGCTTAGAACTACCCCAATGCCAGGCGGGATTCATTCAGCCCATTGTTGTATTGGGGATCACTCAATGGCTTTGAGTACTAACCATTCCAGGGATTCAAGCTCTTCACCCCCTTATTTTCTTCACATTTATTGGGATACTTGCTCATGCTTAGTGATGAAAATCACTATTTATTTTGCATATTTTTTTAGCAAGGGATTTTGCTTTGATTTTGGGATTTTGCTTATTTTGTATGAAAGCAAGGGATTTCTTTGGGTAGGGGGAGCTTGTCCTTTTGTCAATGATCAACACTCTAGACCATGCGCATCACAAGATGAGCAAGTAAAAACCTTTTACTTAAGGTGACTAGGACCACTTTGTAGTGTTCATCTTTCCTTGTCTAAACTAGGATTGTTAATGTTTAATTAGTGATGGGATTTTGACATATGCTAGGTGCTATCAAAACTAGACCTCATCTCCAAAAGAAAATATAGCTTTCTACAAAATCTGAGAAGATCACTAGGTATGGTTGAATGACCAAAAAAACCTAGTATATTCCTTATAGCAACAGGAAGGGTTGTGTTGAAAAACATAATTACTCACAAGGGTGATGGATGATGATGATGAATAGATGCATGATTAAGATACAAACGTGGTGTCATTTATAAGATTGTAAACACAACCTATCCTAATGCAAGTGCAATGGATGAAAATGCCTAATGCAATGCAATTAAATGAATGCATATGCAAAATTAAAATGCATATGTATAATTTTTTTGTATTTTTGATGTTTTGCAATATTTTTGAATTTTATTGCTTTTTGATTTGTTTTGATTTTTTTGAGTATTTTTCAATTGTTTTTGAATTTTGAATTTTTATGTGTGAAATACCTTAAGATGAAGAATTTTGAGAGGTTCAGGCTCTTCAACACCTTCAAGCGATGTTAGGTGATAAGTACCAGGTCCTATCTTCTTTGAGATAATAAATGGACCTAACCAATTGGCCATAAATTTGTCTCATAGGTGCAATGATAGGTTTGAGTTCTATTGGTTTTCTTTTAGCACAAGATCCCCAAATTTAAAGTCTCTCAGGTGGACTTTATTATTGTAAGCTCATTTTAGGCATTCCTGATAAACTTGAAGATGCTCAAGGGCATTCACATGATGTTCATCAAGAAGCATCAATTGGTCTAGGTGAGCTTGTCATGCAGTGTCATCATCGATGAACTCTTTCAATGCGATGTGCAAGGTTGGAATTTCCAATTCCAAGGGCATAATAGCCTCAATGCCATATACTAGTGAAAATGGGGTTGCCCTAGTGGGCATCCATATACTAGTTCTATAAGCCCATAAAGCAAGAGGTAGTTGGATATGCCAATATTTATGGTTTTCTTGAATAATATTCTTTAAGATTGCTACCACTATCTTGTTAGAAGCTTCTACTTGCCCATTTTCTTATGGATAATATGGAGTTACAAAACTATGTTGAATATTATACTTGGACGTTAAAGCCCTTACAATTTTGTTTTTGAATGACGTTCCATTATCCGATATTATCTTGGATGGGATCCCAAAATGACATATTATATTATGGAGTATGAACTCCACAATACATGCTCCTATCATTGTTGTTAAAGGGATTGCTTCCACCCATTTAGTAAAGTACTCAATGGCCATTATAATAAATATGTGTCAACCCAAAGATGGGGGAGAGATCTTACCAATTAGATCCAAACCCCACTGAGCAAATGGCCAAGCCGCTTGGATGGGTTGTAAGGCCTACGATGGTAGGTGCATAAGATTAGCATGATGTTGACATTTGATGCACTTCCTAACATACATTGTGCAATCCTTCTCCATAGTGGGCCAATAATAACCCATTCGAAGGATGCGCTTGATGATGGCCATGCCGCTAAAATGGCCACCACATGTACCATCATGAGCTTGTGAGATTGTCCAAGTTGATTCTTGGGGCTCAAGGTAATGAAGGAGAATTCCATCATAGCTATGATGATACAAGATATCTCCTAGAAAGACATATCTAGTCACTTTCTATTTAAATGCTCTTTTTGTGACATATGACAATCCTTATGGGATTACTCCAAGTTTAAGGAAATCATGTAATTATGATATCCAATCTTGATAAGCAACAACTTCAACTGATTGAATGACATGTTCCCACTATAGTTCAACTTGTACAAAATCTGATTGGAAAACAACCTTATGGAGAATAGTGGTACCATTCTCTGTAGGACCCTACGAAAGCAAAGATCCCCAAGGTGCCTTCTTCAGAAAGTCTCTAGCTCTGTAGAACCATTCATGGGTTGGTTCTATCTGAATCATGTGGACTGATTCTTGATTGTTTTGTGCCTCACATCGTATCATAGATTGTGATAGCATTTTCACTTGGATGGTAGTGAAGTTAGAAGATAGATTCTGAGGGATTAAAGATCCCAAAGATGCCATGGTGTCTACAAATATATTGGATGTTCGAGGGATTGCCTTGATGTCATACCATTCTAGTTGGGCTAGGTAAGTGTCCACAAGTTCTTTATATACCTTCAATATGGGACATCTACACTGATAGATCCCCTTAACTTGATTAACAATGAGCAAGGAGTCACCAAAGATATTTAACTTTTTGATCTTCATGGTGAGCATTGTTTGGAGACCCAAGATTAGGGCCTCATATTCAATATTGTTATTGGTGCAAGGGAAATTGAGTTTAAATGACAAGGGCATTGGAGCACCTTGTGGCATGAAAAATATAATTCCTACACCACCCCCTTGCTCGCATTTGGAACCATCGAAGAACAAAGACATATCTGCTTGATTATCAGGTTCTTCGGGTTTAGGTGACTTCGATAATGCAAAGACTGCATCATCAGGAAGCTCTATGATGAGAGGCCTATGATCCTGAAGAGGAGCCTCTACCAGTTGATCTGCTATGACTTATCCCTTGATAGAATTTTGACTTATGAATTCTAGGTCGAATTTTATCAATAGCATGATCCACTTTGTAGTACGTGTATTATGATATGTCTTGCTCATCATATACTACAAAGGATTTTGTTTTGATACTACATATGTCGTATGGCTCAACATGTAGTGGTGCAACTTCTTCATTGCAAAGACCACTGCTAAGCATAACTTTTCTACATATGCATATCATAGCTCATAGCTGACCAGAGTTTGATTGATGTAATATATTACATGTTCTTTGCCTTGCATATTCTTTTGGGCTAGCATGGTTCCCAATGCAAAGTTTATGGTAGATATATAGCAAGAATGGCACATCTGGTCTAGGTGGAGCTAATACTAGTGGTGATGCCAGATATTATTTGATCTCAATGAAGGCTTTTTGATAGTCCTCATCCCAATTGAATGGGACCCCCTTGTGTAGCAGTCGATTCATGGGTCGATATTTATCCGATAATTGTGTGATGAATCACTTTATGGATGCTACTTTGCCCTATAGGCTTCTTAATTCCTTGATGTTTGTGGGGGGACACATTTCTAAAATAGCCTTGACCTTCATTGGGTCAACTTTGATCCCTCATTTAGAAATGATGAATCCCAAGAGTTTACCTAAAGTTACACCAAAGATGCATTTCTTGGGGTTCAACCTGACATTGTGCTCTATCAGGTGATCAAAGACTTTTCTGAGAACCTCGACGTGCTCTATGTATAGCAATGACTTGGCCAATAAGTCATCGATATAATCTTCTAAGATCTTATGCATGTAGTCATGAAAGATATATGTCATAGCCCACTGATATGTGGCACCAACATTTTTAAGACCGAATGGCATAACTTTGTAGCAAAATGTTCCCCATGGCGTGGTGAAAGTGGTTTTATGTTGGTCTTCGGGTTTAATCTGAATCTGATTGTAACCAAAAAAACCATCCATGAGAGAAAGCATTTCATGACCTACAGTTGCATCTACAAGAGCATCGATATTAGGCAATGGAAATGAATCCTTGGGTGTTGCCTTATTGAGGTCTCTAAAATCTATACAAATACAGATTCTTCCATCAAGTTTTCCTATGGGTACCATGTTTGATACCCATTCTGGATAGTCGATGGGGATTATGAATTCTACATCCAACAATTTTTGTAGTTCATCTTTAACCATCAAAGTGATGGTTGGATGCATCTTCCTAAGTTTTTGCTTGACTAGTTTCTTGGTGGGGTCCAACGAAAGGTTATGAGTAACCAATTTTAGATCCAGACTCGACATGTCCTTGTATGTCCAAGAAAAGAGATCAGGTCTCTCTTTCAATAGAGGAATGAGGTTGGCATGCTCCTCAGGAGATAATCTCTCTCCAAATTTAACCTTCCTTGGATTGGTGGGATCATCATTGATATCCACTTTGAAGGTTTCCTCTATTGACATATGTGACCCCTCCTCAAGATGGTGAGGTGTAGGGATCAAATGGATGTCATCTATTAGGTTTAAAGGCTCCACTAAATTGGGATTATCCTCAGCATGATAAACATCATATGCATAGCCTAGCACAAAATGAAATGGTTGTAGCATTTCTTCATTAGGGAAGAAATATTCAAGCTCTAAGGGTGAATTGGTGTGATCAAAATCAATGGCCTTAGGATTGAGGTACAAAGGTTTTGAAGGGTCAGATGGATTGTGAAGTGGAGTGGTCAAATCAATGGAGACCATGTTGATGGAATGGAAGAAATATCCAGGACCACATGGATGCAACACACTATCTCTAGATTTCTCCCCCTACTCTAGATGTGGCTCAGGTGGAATGGGGATTACTGGGTCTACTCTAGGAATAGATATAACAATTGGATCCTCAGGGGGAAGCAATTGCCTTAAATTGGAAGGACCAAGAAAAGCCATATGGTATATCTCTTCCAGATTTACTAGCCTTCTTTGAATGGGAGGACCTAGGAATACCTCATGATAAATGGGTTCCATGTCGATAGGTTCCCTAAGATGATGTAAATGGTGAGGCCCTAAGTAGGCCATCTCTATTTCATCCTCATATTCCTCATCCTCTAAGAAATATTCACCATCATCTTCTTCAGAATTGTATTCTGGTCCACCTCTCTCAGAGATGGATTCTGATTCACCTTCCTCAGAAGTGGCTTCTGATTCGGCTTCTATTGTTGTACCAGAATTCTAGGGTTCAATGCCAATGTCATTGGCATACTCATGGTTTCTAACAACCCAATCAATTCTTAGAATATCATCTGAACTAGCCTCCAATGAAATGTTATCATGATAGACCAAGGGTGGTTCTATGGTAACCATGGTCACCGACCAGTTACCCCTTCGAGAATATGAAGGGTTAGGATGATATGGGTTCCAATCAACATCATCCCCCATGCTTAGGTTCAGGTGATCTAGAGATATAGCTAATAACTCATCCTGACCTCCTATATCATAACCCAATCTAAACCTATCAGATGGTAGCTGATAATGTGGTTGATACGGAGTTCGATGCCCTTGTTCAAATAAACCCAAACCATAACCATGCCAATGGTAATGATCAAAATAATGAAGGGTAAACTCTGGGTTAGATAGATAATGAATATTTACTACAAATGGTTCATCATCATCTTCTTCTATGGGTGAATGATCTGCAAGTTGATCTAAACCTCCATAGATGAAGTTAGTCTGATTAGGTGGCACCCCTAGTGGTACCACCATCCCAACAGGAAAGCGATGGGCTTGAGGCCTACCCATATCCTGTGTAGATTCTATGATTGGTGTAAAAGTTACATTCTACACCAGGTATTCAGCTAACCTAGGGTTGACTAAATGAATTGTCACCTATAATGTAGATGATGTAGTTGAAGACATAGGTGAGGCAGGATGAGGTACCTCCTCGACTATATTTTATGAGTTTCCCTCCTCCATGGGATTTGGGATCTCGGTAGTTGCTATGTTGGGGATTTCTTTAGACTCTTTTTCACCCAACACTACCTTTAACTTCTGGTCATTCCTAAGCCTTGTCGATGTCGTAGGCTTCGCAGAAGTAACTATTGTATTTGAAGTTGGTCATGGTGCCGATGTTGAAGGACCGATGCACACTTCCTTTGATTTACCCACTAGATGTCTGATAGGTGATGTAGGTCTAATATCTAGATGCATATATGGGAGGATGAAATCTCCTAAAAAATCCACTTGATTAACATACTTAAATGGCTCATCATCCGAAGGAACCACATGCACTTGTCCCTCATGCACATATTTGATACATTGGTGCAAGATCGAGGGGATGCATTGCATTTCTCTTATCCATGGCCGACCTAGGAGAATATTGTATTGCATAGCACCCTCAAGCACGTGACACATCATAGGGATGGTTTTCAATCCAACCTAAATAGGAAGGATTATAGTGCCTACTGTCGAGCACAACGCATCATTGAATGCTCGCAGTGTGAAAGTTGAGGGCACGATATGTGATTTAGGAAATTTTAGATATCCCAAGGCCTTCATGGTAATTATGTTGATCGATGATCCTATATCAATCAACACCCACTTGAATGGAGTGTGGTTTACACATGCGATGATGTGAAGTGGTGGGTCCACTATTGCAGTGGAAACTATCTTGATTTCATGATCATAGAATTGGATCACAGGTTCCTGGCACTATTGCACATGCCCCACAAAATTGGTGAAAGCTTTAGGATCTTGGGGTTGTACTTCTATGGACCTTAAGATGTCCATTAGCATCTCCCTATGCCTAGGAGACTATTGTATTATCTCATATATTGATAATTTTATCGAAGCCATTTGTAGACTCTGAATGAGTCTATTCCTTATTGTCACCATCGGTCTTGTTGGTGGGCCTAGCAAGGGATTCTACATTGGCCTCTATTGAGGTACAACTTGAATTTAAACTAGTGTTGGAGGAGGATCTAGTTGATTATACCTCCTATTTTTGGTGACCACATTCACCATGCCGATAAATCCTTGCATAGGTGGTTCAATCCGCACTTGATTAACTTATTCGATATTATTCCTTGATGGCTCATGATTTGGTAAGGGATTTTTGAATATTCCCATATTCTAGTTATCTGGAGCCAGAGGATTGTCAATGATCAACTCATTCCTATCAATCATATTTTGTACCACATGTTTGAAACTATGGCACACTTTGATATCATACCCATTTTGTCTATGGTATGGGTAGTAATGATCTTCCCTATATCCTTTTGATTTAGGGTGATTAGGATCGAGCAATTGAACTTTAAGAAATGTTATGGCCTTGGCCTCACACAATTGATTGAATATCGATGCCATAGTCTCAGATAATGGTATAAATTGGTGAGGTGGGTGATATTCTTTGTCCTTGCCCTACTTTTTATTGTTGCATTGATTATATTATACAAGGGGAGGTTGAGCTTGATAGTTTTGCAGTTGTTGGCCCTTATCCCCCTTCTGAAGATTTAACACAACCTGATTCACATGCGCAGGCTTGGCCTGGTGATTCTAGTTCTTTATGTTCTTGTTGTTCCACTCCTTTATTTAAAGTTTCAAGTCACCTTCTTGTAACTTGATATCCTCTATGACCTTGGCTTGCGCCAAAGCCTCTTCGAATGTTTGGTATTGTTGTAGTTGTAATAACAATGAGATGTGTTTTACATAGCTCTTGGTAAACATTCATATCAATTCAGTAGTGGGGATGGAGAATGGTAGCTTAGCCATTAGCTTCCTCCATCTATTACCAAAGTCCATGACTGGCTCATCATCATATTGCTTTAAAGTAGCCAAGTCGGACAAATTGGTTTTCTTCTTGATGCCAAAAGAGAAGCATTCAAGAAATGCATTCACCAACTATTCAAAGTTGGTGATGCTATACCTTTTCAATTGATTAAACCATTCCAGGGTTGGACCTAAAAGGGTTATTATGAAATTTCTCAATAATAAGGCATCATTACTTTGAATCTGGAAGCACATATTCATGAAGCTAGTCACATGCTCTTGTGCATCTTCATCACCCTAGAATTTATCTAGCTTAGGCATCTCAAAATGATCGAGATATGTCGAGCTAGGAACTAAGGGACATAGAGGCTCATTGTAAATTTTATTCAGGGTAGGCTTTTGATAAGTCATCCCCTATTTCTCAATAGCTTTTACCTTTTCAGCCAAGGCTTTGTATGCTTGAGAGGATAAAATTTCCTCTTCTCTAAGGGGTCTCTATGGAGCTATCAGAGGTAGATTCTTTTTAGGTCGAGGTGGAGGATTGGGCTCATCATCCACATCTACAAGGGAGATTTTAGGATATTGTTGATCTTGCTCATCTCCCTCTAATTCTTCATACTGGGTACGCCCATGTTATTCTAGCACTTGGCACTATTGCATATGTTGGGTCATACGATGAGTATGATTCTCAACTTGTTTAGGGTACAGTTATAGCTGTGATGCAACACATCTTTGGTTGCACTCCCTATACTCACTATGAGGAGGTAGATTAGCTTGAGCTAGTCTATCCTCTCTCTCTTCATACTCCTTTTGATCAAGGATACATTTTTCTCATAGGTGCTACTCATATAAATATTGCCTAAGCAACATTTGATGTTGAGAGTCCTCATGCTTGAGGTGCTCACTCTATGCATGCACATCTTCCAACTGGTCTTGGAATATGTATTGTCTCTGTTCTGAAGCTAGCCTATGTGATCGATCTATCAGATCAATTGTGTGAGACCTATAACTTTGTAGCTCTATACGAGGGGCCTTATTAGTATGAGCCCCAATAGATTTGTCTACCACACTCTTGCCTTTATCTATGAAGATGGCATTTGTGTTGTGTTGTAGTTTGTGCTCTATGCTTGTATGCACTACGAGAGCACTTTGAGAATTCTCCTAGTTCATGGGTATGCCTTTGTATGTCCTCACTACATGAGCTCTCAGAGTGAGAGTGAGCAGTAGAGGTCCTATACCCTAGTCTTCCTAAAACTTGGTCTAGTCCATTGAGCTGACTAGTCTTCCAAGGTTCATTGGGAGGTATGCCATTGACTCCAATAGTGGTGAGATCTATTGTGAACCTTCTAGGTTCATTATGATTTGGAGTCCTTAGGGGTCTGCATTCTGATGCAGCCCTATCCTCTTACCCCTGATTGGGTGGATCTTCTCTATGCCTATCATGTGATGATGGGGGCCTTGAGCCACCCTCAGTTCTATCATGTGAGGAGTGTGTATTGCATCCTCTAACTGGGGTATTCTGATGAGAACCCCCATGTGTCGAGTTGTCACCTTTGATACTAGATGAATGATATTTAGAAATATTTTATGTAGGAGGTTCAAGCTCATTATTTTGTGTGTGGTTTGGAGCTTTGATTTCCACCTCGGTTGTGTGTCGAGGGTGGCCTCTCCGTGTGTTAACCATGATGTGAACTTATCTCGTATGTAAGTTTTAGAGAATACAAAGTATACAAAGATGTTTATCTCTTTTAAAAATTCTTTGTGTATCCTAAAATTATTTAGTGTGTTTTGGTTCATTGAGTATATAATCTAAATCTCATCATGTTTTACAATTTTTTGATGATATTCTTAGATAATTTAAAGGGTTTTCACCTATATACTCACAATGACATAACCCGATAATGACATCCAGGTAGTCTTTCCCCCAAGATATGGAGATGAAATCCATAACCAGACAAGGAGCATAGGTACTACCGATTCTCACCCAACACACCATGATCAATGATACACCCCTTCGAAGAGGAGTGCATGCTATTTTTCATGGATAGGATAGTTCTTGAATTAGCCTTGGCCATGATTGAGTCCTGATAGTACAATTTCAAATGAGCCAACCAAGTGGTAATGACATCCACTATTGGTCTCGATCAATGGGTTGGATGTGAGAGCCCAACACCATTGATGTTTAAGTGAAACATGGTGTGTGTGGGTTCTTTTTAATTTTGCATAAAGTAAAAATGCATCAAAGAGCACTCATGATCATTTCCTACATGCCTAGAAAAAGGATGTTTTATTTTTAGAAAGATGCAATGCTAAATGCTTTTTCACTTTAGAGAATGCAATGCAAAATTGAATGATATTGGCCTTTGGATAGGCCCCAAGCAAGAAAAACCCTAGCACATAGTTTTAACACTAGTCATTGTTCTGTAAAGCAGGCAACAGACTCGATCACTAGATAGAAAAGTAGCTAAGAATCTTAGTTGCTGGTGACAATAGTAGCTAACAGAGTTGGTTGCTATTGTTAGCAGTGGCTAGCAACAGATACAAATGTCTTCATGTATTTTTCCTTTAAATTTTTGCTAGGTGGCCTAATTAAAGCCTAATGCAAAGAAAAACATAGAGGAATAAACAAAAACATAGAAGAGGATACCTACCTAGAAATCCTCATCCAAAGTAAAAGTAGACTACTTACTATTTTTCTCAATTTTTTACTAGCCATTGTTGCTCAACATGGCTAGGATGCTAGCCATTATTATTAACCATGGATGAGACTATGCATAATTACTTTCAAACATGGTCGATATATACACACAAAAAATAGAGAAAATTAGCAAAAGCAACAAAAATTATGAGGTTTTCATCATGATCGCCACTATAGAAGGGCTTAAAGAGCGTATATCCAACACTATTGCAACATGATAATCAAATTTAAAGGAAACAACATATATGAAACCAAATTTGAAAGAAAGTGAGCCTCCTTTGTATTAATCAATGATAAAATAGATTACATATACATCCCTCTTAGGGATACCAAATGATACATGTTTACAATTGTGTTAAAGCCCCTAAACGGGGGTGATATACTCTAAGGGCTCCTTAGGTCTCCACCAACTTTGCGTGAGGGCTTACTAGGATGCCTCCTTCTCCATTTTCAAGAGGAATGATCTTTGAATAGTGCTTTGAAGCTTTGAAGGATCTATCACCTACGTACAAGAAATAACAAAACACATCAAATGCATATGAAGCCTCTCATGATGAGGCTATTATCCAAGAAATGCAATAAATGAAGCAAATACTTGAAGAAAGCATGAAATATGTAAATATGCTTAAGATATTGATAAATAAGCACAAAGCATGGCTTGAAATATGTAAATATAGCTAATCTTGCATGTAATCTGAAGTATAAAGCATAAAAGAAGTTAATCTATGAAAGCTTATGAAAGAAAGCATGTATGACATAAATGAAGGTAAATCTACCTATGATGATGCTAATTAACCATAGAAATGACTGAAATAAGACTAATCTATGCTAGATTAACCTAAATGCATAATAAGAAAAGGAAATCTACGGCTAAAATAGAGGAATGAGGGCATCAAACCCTAGCCACGGGTGCTCAGAGCAGCTGACTCTATTAGCCATGGTTGACAGCCATAGCTAAGCCTGTGGGTCGCTATTGACAATAGTGGCCATGGGTAAAGTCTTCTTTCTCTTGAAACCAGGGCTGGGAATGCTCAAATCCTCCATGGAATTGATGGTCAAGGGTCACCTTCATGTCCAGACATAGATTGGTGGTTGATTTCACTTGAATTCACATTGGATTGGTGTGGAATGGCAAGGTTTGCTTCTCAATCCTTTGGAAGCTCCATTGTTGCAAAGGTAGGTGTCAAACTAGAATTGGGTAGCATCTCCTTACTCTTCAAAGGTTGCAATTGGCTCTCCAGTTTGGTAGGGCTTCACTACAATGAAATTGGGATCCTTTTGGCCTCTTTGAGGGGTCTATAAATAGACTCCCCAATCCCAATCTTGGCTTCTCAAGGAAGCCAAGATCAAGAAATGCCAGGTTGGGGTAGTTGGATGGAACCTTCTAGAGGATTCATAGTCCATAACCACTTGAATTGGTTGTAAATACCATTGGAACAACCAATTTGGCTCGGCTCGGGAGGCCGAGATAGTTACAGGGCTAGTCATTGTTGCTCAGCGTGGCTAGGACCCTAGCCATGGTTGTCAACCATGGCTGAGATCTTAGTTGCTGATGTCATCAATGGCTAAGGTTGAATAGGCCTAGGATGCCTAAAATGAGTGGTTAGAACCACTTCTTAGCCTTGGGAGGGTCCAAGGTCATTCATATGGTCTGCAAAGGTGCCCATATGAGTAGTCTCCTAAACATGACGTGTTTTAGGTGTCTACAGGTAGGATCAAAGTAATGGAAGAACAATATTAATTTACCTGCATAGATCAAAGCGTAATCATTTTACATGACTCTAATGTGTGGAGGAATATTGGTCTAAATCTACCTAATCAAACATATGCTCATCTCCTCCTCTTTACAAAAAGTAGTGGAAATAGCATTAAAATCATTCTATGGTTGACTAAAGGATAAGTTGGACAATCAGGTAATGGGATTACCCTATTGATCAACCTCCTAGAACCACACTAAATTTATGGTTCCAAAGGTCTGAACTTAGAGCCAAAAATGTATCAAAAAACTAGGCAAAAAATCTCCCATTGATAGAGAATGATTCCAAAAGTGACCTATAGGGGGTGTCCTAATATTAAAATTAAGAGGAACTACTTATGAGCAACCCAAATGGAAATAGTAGGAAGACTCAACTCTAGAGAAAATCACACCTAGCATGTAGGAGGAAGCGATGAGTTATATAAATCTAGAAAGTTGATCTTATTGGGACCTTTGACCACACTAACATGGGTGAATACTTGATACAAGGAGTGATCCATAGACACCTTAGGTATTTATATATACATTTATTTAATGTTATTATTGCAAGGCCATATAATTGTTGTAGGATATGAGTGAGTTCAGAATTTTAGTAGAAGGATCAACATCACATATGTTTGGAGGATACGATTTTTGAGATCAAGGTATGTACATCAACCCTATTGGGATAAGTAGTAGAGATATTTTTATCAAATGAAGGACAATAATCATATTCAGGTGAAAGGAGGCATAAAATATGATGATATTCCCCACAACCTATGCATGAGGAGATAAGTCTTTCCATATACACACATTGTTAGTAGATAATAAAAATAGAAAATGAGCCTTGGGAGTCATCCAAGTGATGCAGCCTATAAATTAAGACATGCCTCACTCCAAGTCTCCATGAAATATTGAGCATATTTTCCCCTAGCACCATCCTTTCTCAACATCCATCACTACTCCAAGGTCTTAGGATCTCTCTATTTAGACATTGTGCCCAATGGAAAAGGTCCTTTTCTCTAGGTTCCTTGACTCTTGCTAGGAGGAGTTCCCCTGTGAGTTTTCAAATCTATAGTGAAATTTTTCTACACTAGGTAAATCCTACCTCTAAATAAAATTTTGATCGAGGTACTTATGGGTAGTTTTTCTCACATACACCTATTCATATATCCAAGAAATGAAGAAAATAAAAAATTCAAAAATTGACTAAGTGTTGAGCCTGGTGGAAAAATTCAAAAATCATGATTTTTTGTAATAGAATTCACTATAAAAATTATATATAGTAGAATGTTGAGCATTCAGAGATGTCAACTCTTTAGCTTTTACAACTTACATGTAAAAATTTTGTTGTTCAAGAAATACAAGGGGATTACTATTTGACCTTCAAGTTATCTCATGTATTTATGTATAAAAGTTTGTTTACTTATTTCTATTAAAATTGGATGAATGCTTGAGACATAAATTTTACAATCTAGATTCTATGTGTTTTATTCTCTAGTTTTGGAATTCACTTTCAAACATAGGTGATTAATGTTTACTGAGAATGAATTGGCTGGTATATTAGGTAAACTTTCTAGTTTCTTGTGATATTTTAAGCTTAATAATGCATGTATTTTTATGTGACTATATATGTACCTCCATCAGTTCTAGCTTTAGATATTTTTCCTTCTTTCAACCCCTATCAATTTTCATACATTAGATAATACTCCTAAGGAATCGACCTTCTCCAAATATTGACCCTAAAGCCTCACAACCATAGGGTCACTCAATGTTGATCAAGGTCTATGGGTGTACAAACATTTTCTTATATTTCTAAACCAATAATTTTTTGCACGCTCGGTGGGATGTAGTCCCACAATCTGGATGAATGAGATTTTTGGTGATACTCTATTTTACCTATACTCAATAAAAATCACTTGGTGACTTCGTAGAAGTAGAAACCTAGAAATCCATATAAACATTGCCTTGTCTTATTTTCAAGATCATGAGATAAGCAGCCAAAAGATCAAAGGAACTTATAGAATTTCTAAAGTTGCACCTTGGATTTTTTATAATACACCCTATTTCATCCTTTGTATCAACCCCATATTCATCTCTCATAGAAGAGCTAAATAATATCAACCTCACACTTGACATGCCTATTATTCCACAAGCAACAATAGCTCAAAATTAGAACCAAAACTTTCCCCATTGGAATAATACAAGTCCCCCAATATCACAAATTAGAATATTATTCCTAAAGCTGCTCTAAAATATTTACCTACATACGATGGCACTGGGAAATAACATGTGAGAGCTTCCAAGATGTTGCCTCATTGGCTATTGTTCATAATATTCAGGATGAATATGTGATGATAAGATTGCTGGTTATATCCCTAAAAGGAAAAATATTGTATTGGTATAGAACTCTACCAAATGGGACCATTTCTACTTGGGCTGACTTAGTTGATAGAAGAGTTCAAAAAATAGGAAGATCCTTTATCCTTGCTCACCTAATTTACAGTAATACAAATACATCCACAAGAAGAAATAGTGGATTTCAACATCATATTCAATCACACTTGGAAGAGAGTGCCTGATGGTCTTCGACCAACCAATGAGCAAGCCATATATTGTTACTTGAGAGATTTTAGCTTATATTTGGGTCTATCAATAAGACAATAAAATGTCTAGGTCTTCCCCCAAATATTCTAGGAGGCTATAAATGCATAAAGGGATCTTATTGCTATAGGTAGACTTCCTCCCAAGCCTATAATACCCATATTTCTTGAGTTTACCTAAAATAATTCATAGTCATTTGCTACAAGTACCATTTATCCTATCATCACACCTATTGTAAATTTTCCTCCTTGACCTAATGGTCCTACAGTTTCCACATTACCAACTCCAATAGTAGTTCTAGAATTACCTGCACCACCTATAATACCTACACTACTAGCTCCTGATCCACAATTCATGATCCTTCAAGACATGCAAATAGCCATGAAAAATATAACCAATGGAATCACTTCAATTAAGATGAGGGAATATGAAAGAAAATTTTAGCTAAGAATATTCCCATATGTAACAAAGGATCAGTCTACCTCCACTAGCAAATATCTTGATAAATTCAATATAGTTTATGTAAATCAAGAAGGATATCCTTCAACATCCGCATCTGAATTATATTTTTGGTGTTCTACATGCAATAGTCCTCATAGGGAGAGTTCTTGTATGATGCACCAAAATTATATACAAAAAATAGCAATTGAGAAAGGTGAAAGAATCCAAAAAGGACATGTCAATATGATTGGAGAAATGGGTTATAACTTCATGATGCCATCAATTAACGATGTCTCAATATTGACAAGATATAAAAATAAGCCATTAAAAGTAAACCCTAAGGATTTTGACCCTTTGAAAGTGCCCACTAAATATAAAAATAAATGTGATACTAAAAAGGATAATCCTCAAAGAGCCCCTATCCAAAAGCCTGTCCAAAAACAAAAAAGAAAGACCAAATAGTCTAAAACTTAGCTAAAGGGAGTAGAGACCTAGGAAGAGGTTAGAGATCAATTGAGATACTCTTCATTAACCAAGTTCCATAGAATTGAAGCCACTCATTAATATAGGAGTAATTTTGAATGGAATCCAAGGGACAAGGAAATATAGTTTGATATGCCTATCTTCAATATTATTGAAAAACTAAAGAAAACACCCTCAAAGGCTAGTGTGTATGATGCACTGCTTATCTCGAGATAGATTGACCTGATCTAAGCTTCCATAAACTCACTCGAGAATCAATTAAAAGTCTATCCTAAGCTAAATCTAGCTCAATGGAGCCTTGTACTTAGGGCAGGAAAAATATACCATCTTTGTTCTATCTATATTTACAAATGGAAGGATGGGTGGTCCACAACTACATGATTGATTCAAGAGCAACCACTACAGTAATGCCAAAAGTAGTATGTGATATTATGGGTATGGAATATACAAGAAGCTATCTGGGTGTTTTGTAGCTATATGGTACACCAGTGAAGACTATTGGGGTGATCAAAGATGTCTCTATGGTGTTACATAGGTTACCTTAGGTAACTGTCATCCAATAGGTTGTGGTGGTAGACTTGGAAATTTATTTCAGGATGTGCCTATCAAGAGAATTTACTATCAAATTGGGTGGCTACCTCTCCCTTTACTATTCCCACATGGAGATTCCACATAAGGGAAAAAGAGTCAAGATATACTCAAATAAGCCCTCATCATTTCATATAGAAAATTTGGAATAAGAAAAATCAACAGGCTAATATAGTTAGCCTGATGATCGAGAAAGCAAACTTTATGGAAGAGGTGTTGGAGGAACTTCAAATGGAGGACCAATTCTCTCTAAAGTATTTCAATGCCATGATTTAAACATATTGGTACATACACCATTGTAAATCCAAATATAAATAATCCAACAGTGTAGGATGAACAAGTCCTAATGGAAAATCAGATTTGGAAGCTCTAATTTGATGGAGCAAGATGTAAAATGGAGCTAGAGCAAGTATAGTCCTAATATCACCCACAAGAGCTGAAAATATATCCTCATATAGGTTAAAATGGAGCTACACCAATAATGCAACAAAATATGAAAGGTTTGAGAAAGGCTAAAAACTTGGAATAAAGCAATTGTAGAAATTTTTGGAGATTCAAAATTGGTGGTAAATTAGGTCACCAAGAAATGCATCATAAACAATATTATCTCAAGGCTTATCAGAATAGATTTTGGGACCTGTTGGAAAAATTTGAGGCCTTAAACATCAAGGCAATCCCAAGGGAACAAAATACCCATGTTGATATGTTAGCATCAATTGGGGCTAATTATTATTTGATATCAAATGTTATACATAAAGCAAAGATAGTAAGGTTGGTGTATAGACCCTCTATTTTAGACAAAGATGTTTTTTGGAAAATTTTTGAGAATGACGAACAATTTGTGAATTTCTTAATCCATAAAACTAATTATACTCAATTGATATATTATTAGAGGATGAAGAAGGAGAAATTATTCAGCTAAAGACAATCACATACCAAAAGGGCTGATAACTCTTGACATTTTGTTTGATAACAGTGATTGGATAACTAGCCATTTGATGAAAATTGACACAAAGGGCTATAGGGAAGTTTAAATAGTGCCTGAAAAAGCCTCAAGGTGGGAGTACAATGTTTAGAGAAAGAAGTTAGTTAGATCTAGGAAATATGCATATATTTCAATGATATAATAGCCTAGACCTATGATGATCTCAAAGTGTACAACAAAGATATTATACAACATACCATTGAGTTGGATCTAGATGCAAAATCTTTTTAGCAAAAACAAAGGTCTATCAACTTGAAAATAGAAGCCTTAATGAAACAAGAGCTATTAAATTTATTGAATGCTAAGATAATCTATCCTATCAAACACTCTACTTGGGTGGCCAACCTAGTTCCAATATGAAAGAAGAATGGGGATACTGAATCTATGTTGATTTTCAAAATTTGAACAAGGCCTTATTAAATGATCACTATCCTCTTTTCTATATTGATTAGATATTACATATAATGTCTAGAGAAAAGACATTCTCATTGCTATATGGATTCTTTGGGTTCAATCAAATATAATTTCGATATGAAGGTCAACATAAAACAATATTCACTACCAAGTGGGGCACCTTTGCTTACTGACAAATGCTATTTGGGCTATCTAAAATTAGAGCCACCTTCCAAAGAGCAATGGATTTGGATTTTAGATAACTTGTAAATAAGGTAATTGTCATCGATTTAGATGATATGATTGTTTTCTCTCACAAAAGGAGGACCATGTAGAACATCTTGGGTTAGTTTTTGAAAAATATAGGGAGTTCAAAGTTTCACTAAAATCAAAGAAATTGATTTTTGTTGTACAAGAAGGGAAACTCCTAGGACATGTTGTATCTAAAGTAGGACTAGCCATCAATCTAGATAGGGTAGAATCTATTCTCGCCCTTCCTCTACCATCGAACAAGAAAGGACTGTAGTCATTCTTTGGGTAAATAAAATTTGTGCAAAATTTTGTATCAGACATTGCTCAAATAGTTAAGACCATGATGGAGGTTCTAAAAGGACATGGAATTCAAATGGATGGATCTCTAGAAAAGTATTTTTAGAAACATTAAGGACGCAATCGCATAAGCCTTAGTGCTTATCAAACCAAAGTATTCCAAAAACTTCATTTTGTATGACTTTGGAGTAGAAGAAAGCTATCTAGCGGTCCTCACTCAAAAGAAAAATATAATAATGAGTAACCCATTATCTTTATTAGTCAAATGTTGTAGGATCACGAAGAGAGATACAATTTCATCGAATGAAAAGTATATGCCATTATAAAATCATTAAAAAATATAGGTATTTTGTGTCTCAAAATAAGATATTTGTATACGTAGTCCATTCGAATGTTAGAAACTTCATGATTCAAGGAGAATTGGGTGACAAAAGAGTAGTATGGGTGAAAAATATTCAAGAATATGATGTAGAAATTAGACCAATAAAATTGGTAAGGGGTATAGCACTTTGCCAATAGTTTGTAGAAGTTGCAACACTAGATATCAATCTGTCTATAGAGGAAATAGACTCACTATAGTTGAAATAAATGGAAGTGTCGTCTGATACATGAATTACCCATTTGAAGCATTATTTCAACTTTGTAAGATGTTCGAAGGGGCTACCGACATCCTAAATTTGAAGGTATATATTGCAGTCTAGAAATTTCACATTGATCAATGATATTTTCTATCGAAGAGATTTTGATGGAGTATTGTTGAGGTGCATACCTTATAAAAAGACTAAGAATATCCTTGAGGAATTCTATACCAGATTATTAGGAGGACATAACTTTGGGCAAACCATGACAACCATAGTTTTAAGAGCAGGATTCAATTGGTTTTTAATCTTCTTAGATGCATTCAAGATGGTTAGAGCATGTGATAAATTTTAGAGGTTTGTTGGAAAGAACAAGCATCCTACTATGCCACTTTGGCTATTAAATGCAGAAGAACCATTTAAATAATGGGGGTTGGATTTTATTGGTGTGATTATTCCAAATTCCTTGGTTGGACACAAATACATCTTGACAACAATGAATTATTTTATAAAGTGGATGGAATTCAAAGATACCAAGCACACAAACTAGCATACCATCACTACATTTCTAGAGATATTGATCACCAATTTTGGAATCCCTACCACCATCATCTCCAATAACGACACATTTTTCATAGGTGCTAAAACAATGGATTTTGCTAGAAAGTATGGCATCTATTAGAATGCTTCCTCAAATTACTACCAACAGAGAAATGGTCTGTATGAATCCACAAATAAAAATTTATTAAATATAATCAAGCAAAGCATCGAGCATAATCCTAGAATTTGGAACCTCCTACTTTATCAACCACTATGGATGGATAGGATAACTCCTAATAAATCCTTGAAGACATCATCGTATGCTCTAGTGTATGAAAATAAGTTATCCTGATCAACCTGGAGCTTTTGACACTTATATTTATGAGTGGAATGGAGATGAACACTTTTCCACCAATGGAGAGAAGACTTAAAAATATTTTTCTACTGGAGAAAAATGTAAACAGACATACAATAATATATGCCAACACCAGAATATTGTGAAGCGCTAGTTTGATAAAAAGGTGATGTTTGAGATATTTAATGAAGGTGACCTTATCTTAAAATGGGATGTAAACTGAGAAAAGTTGGGTGCGCATGAAAAACTCTGACCCCATATGATTTGGACCATATCTCATTGAATATTTCAAGGAAAATAATACATATCAACTATGTGATCTTAATGGTTGGTTGCTCCTGATTTTGGTGAACGGACAATACCTTAAACATTATGCCTAACCCCACTAGCGCTAGAAATATATATATATGTATATATTTGGCACATGTATATATCTTTCTTCTTTCTTCTCAATATCAAGTTGTAAATATTCAAAACTATGAGTAATAGAGCCATCCTCTTATCTAATGATACCCACATAAAATAACCAAATATACACCAAGACTTCCTAGATAGGTAAAATGGCTAAGTGTCGAGCCTGGAGGAGTAACGTGTGACTATTAAACTTCTAATGGGTCCCAAAAACTTGAGGTGGAGATGCTCAATAAAAATAGTTGTTATGATTCTTGGTGGACAATCAGGTATCTATCAAACTTTGAATGGGTCCCAAAAATTGGTCGTTGAGGATCCTAATGAAAGCCTACCACTGCCAAAAGTTCACTTCAGCTAGGAAAAACTAGCAACATACAAAATACTCTAGGTGGCCACATCCAATTTTATCTAACAATTATGCTCCACCTCAATTATGACAAGGGTTCATCATAAATGAGAAATTGGGTGAAGGACCAACTCATGACTAGATAGTGCTCATGACATCCAACCATGCTCACTCTAAAGAGCCCACATATCAATAATACCATTAAAATAGATGGTGAAGAGCATGTAGCAGTCTAGTTGTCAACTTCTACATGACTTTGCTAATAATATTTGTGATTAGTAGCAACACAGACACACTTTTTAGGATATGGTGAAGAGGGTGCCATAAATGATAAGCTAGATGAGATCCTAAATACGACCTGTCTAGGATAAATTATGGCCTGACAAGTAGCAAATCTATGATTGCCATAAGAGGTTAAGATAAAAAAGATATTTTTTGAATTGGGTTGCCCAACTGACACCAACTATCGGAATGGAATATAAATATCATTGGTTGATGGTACACACCTCGAAGGATGACTATCAAAATCACCTATTATAGTAAATGATGGTTGAGAATATATCCCTTTTTTAGAGCAAATTCTCTATAATGATCTTATAAACCACTTCCTCTTTCTCCAATGTTGAGCATTATAAATTATGAGGAGCATTACCTTCTATAGAAACCAAAATATAGGCATTTGCATCCCACCACACAATTTTGTATAATAATATATACCTAATGCATAAAAATCCTACACATAATCCTATTTTCTAGATTTTATAAAAATCTAGAAAATCCTTGTAAGATGCCATGTGTCTCTACTTGAAACTTATCCTAGCCAAAACTACCCCTCACCTTGCCATATCTCACACACATAACTCCACTTCCACCTACTCACTTGCCACATCTCACACCCCACTCCACACTTCACTCCACTTGCACCTACCTACTTGCCACATTTCCCCAGTTAAATGAGATACTTCTAATGACTCACTAAAACTGCCTCTAGCACTTGGTTGACCTGGATTGCCACTTGGCAATCCTAGATTACCACCTATACTTCACCCCTCATCTCCCAAAGGCCTATAAAAGCACCATCACTTCACCAAGAAAAGAGAAAGGGAATGCTAATGTTGTGCTTCTCAAATCATGACTCATGTATGCAATAATCATTTTCTATTTTCAATTTACATTAGTCATTTTATTAGATTTATTTTGATAGGTGCTACTAAACCTTTTGTCTCTTTACATGTGTGTAAGTTCAATATTCAAAAGCTTAAATCCATCATGGTGGTCATGATAAACCCACCTCCAACATTGATTGTAGCATGAAGAAGAATAAGACACCATCTTTCATTGTAAAATGGGATCACCCCTTTGGGAATTATTATTGTGAAGCACCCTACAAAGGGGCTTATTGTATTCAAAAATTCATTTTATGATATAATACAATGCTTCATTTTTAGTAATGGTGTTCTTTTTATGTATACAAATTGGCGATCACGATCTTTCGTACCCATCTTCCTCTTTATTTGGTTTCACGAACACTAATTTTTGGTATTTCTTGTGTGGTTACACGATTTGTATTTTATCTTCACAATATCCTCCTCCACTCCAAATCCAAGTGTTCTTCTTTAGTTTCTAAAAAAAATCTATGTTTCCTTTTAATTTTCTTTAAAAAGAAAAAACAACATTCAACTTTTTTATTTTTTGTATAATTTTTCTTTAAAAAAACCTTGTGTTTTTTTATATAGTTTATTCTCTATTTTATTAATTTCCTAAAAAAAATGAGCTTTGCATCCCCCTTGTCTTTTCACCTTACTTGCACAGGAGGGCCACATAGAGCGACACCCGTGCCACTCGCCCTCCTCGAGCAATAGGGTCACACAACATGGTCCCTCATGATCCCACCTCCCCCATAGAGGGCTGCATAGAACAGTCCCCATGCTCCTCCCCTTTCTCATGTAGAGGGTCACACAACACAACCCCCATGCATCACCACCCTCCCCATATAGAGGACCGCACAGCGTGACCCCGCTCTTCTTCCCTCCCCTGTAGAGGACCACACAATGTGACCCCCATGCATCCCCATCCTCCCCCATGCAGAGGGTCGCACAACATGACCCCCACCCTGTGGAACACTCTCCTATGCAAAGGACCACACAACACAACCCCTGCCCCTCACATAATAATAATAAAAAAAAATTAATTAAAAATAAATAAAAAACGTAATTTAAAAGAAAAATAATAATTTTTATTTAAAAAAACTTTTTACTATTAATTTTTAATTAAAAGAAAAAAACAAACAAGGTTTTTTATTTTGTATTTTCAAATTTTCTTTTTCAAAAACAAAATGGGAGGGCTTTCTAGTTTAAATTTTGTTTTTCAAAAAAAAAATGGGGGTCTTTTATTCTATTTATTTTTGCTTCAAAAAAATGTCAAAAAGTCATCAAAAAAATTTGCAAAACAAAAAGTTGTCAAAAACTCAAAAAACAATTATAAAAAATTTGTTTCGCTATTTTGTTTGATTTTATTTGTGTTTTACCGCATTTGTGTGCATGCAAATTAAAATTACAATTTAGAATTAATGTTGCACTTTGCTTTATAAAAAAATCATAGAAAATCAAAAACAAAATCACACACTTGCACGTATCATTCACATTTTTAAGGTTGGACTTCATCACCAACCCCCAATCAATATCGGTGACATTGGAATTCACCTCCTTCCACCAGATCGCCCCCTAGACACCTACTAGCCATAAGCGAGTGGATTTCTAGATTTCATCACCAAAAAGTCCCCTACTTTTGGGTGTGCCCAAAGTATGAAGGATTAGCAAAGCCCCTTCACCATAGGGTATTTCAAATAATTAGTGGAAACAACTATCGTTATTGACCACGTTCATATGAGGGTTAAGCAAAATCATGGGTATGCTGGTAGCAAGACATTAGACAGTATAACCCTCTTCAGGGGTTCTTTACTTTCTTAAGTTATACCTTAAGCCATATCTAGAATAGGAAGCCACTTTTTTTTGTTTCTTGGGTTACATTCCTTGACAAGAGGATGTGCTTAAGCTACCTTCAGTATATTTTATTCTTTTTTTACCCTTACTCATCTAGGAATAGGAGTTTTCAACATCAAAACACACAAAAAACAAAAAAAAAATTCCCAAATCTTCAAAAAATAAAATAATTTCTTTTTCAAAAACATCAAAAAAATTCCAAAATTCCAAAAAAATCAAAAAGTCCAAAACTTTCAAAAAAATCAAAAACTTCAAAACAACAAAAAAATACAAAAAGATCAAAACTCTAAAACAAAACTTGCAAAAAAACTTAAAAACCATTTGTTTGTTTATGTGATTGTGTGTTTGTTTATTTTTGTATTTTCATCACATTTTCACACATGTGCCTTCACATTCGTCATCCATTTCACCCTTAGCTTATGGTATTGACCCAGAGTCAATCCATAGCACTAACAAAAACCCAAAGACAACCACTTGCATACATGGAGCATTACACTAAAAATTTGCATGCCTTAGCTACTTCTATAGCTGAGAAAGGGGTGCCTATTTGGACTTCTCTGCTAGGCCTTCCAATTGAGTGCCTCCTTCAAAACAAGATATGGTGCAAAAAACTACCCATGCCACCATCCTCGAGATTCATTGCTATGAACCATCAATACCTTCTAACCAACGCATCACGTATTTGGATACTGATGTCATTAGGAGTTACCTAAGCTTGGTATTTCCATATTTACCTCCTCTCACCATTCCACCATGAACCATTCCCACATTTCATCAAGAACTCATCTATTTGCATTAGCAACACACTAATCACATCATCACCAACCCACTCTTCAAATCAATTGTTGCAACCATGACCCACACCCATCCATCATCATCTCACCAATACATCTACATCCCATCACATCAAAACATCATATGTTCTAACCCCCTCTATGAAGCACAAGTCAATGGTGTTTTGCAGATACCTACATCCATCCCATCCACATCATCTATTTATCTTATCCAACACACCATCCCTCATTCAATTGTGGTACCTTTCACCACCTACTCTCCAAAATCCACTCACATGGTTGCCATGCATCTAGCCCAATATTTTACCTCCATGTGATCATACAACCTACATCTATGATTTTTATATAGTAAGCTTTTTAGCACTTACAACAATTTCTTGCGGATAATACCAACCAAAGAATTCATCTTGACTCACAACAATAGTCACAGGGGGAGATCCTAACCATCCATCCACATCATCTCAAAATACCTTCTTCATTCAAGATCCATCATGGGTGTCATGACCACACACCCATCCCCATCCCTCCACTCCATCACATGTATGTTGCTTCATCAACAAAATACACCATAACTTCACTATTTCTTCATTACCAAACCCCACTTCACCAACACACTCTACTCATTCTACAACAAATTTTGAATCACCTTACAAACATTGAGCTATAGTTGAGTCATCATCAACCTCATCAACATAACCCACCTCATCAAACTCATTAATATTATCCATCTCATTAACCTCATCAACATCACCCACCTCATCAACATCATCCACTTGGACAACCTTGTTCAAATTTTTAGCCCTATACCTAGACCCCTCTATCCGAGCCCATGTTGACCAACTTTCAAAATTTTCAAAATGTAAAAATAATTACTCCACTAAACATATGCCCTGCAGACCCTAAAAAACCTAAATCCAGGTTGTATACGGAATATCACTATTGCCTCTATCATCGGTGATTATACCACGAAATAAATAATTGTTACACATTTAAAATTATGGTCCAATATGTTATCAACAAGGGGGTATTTTCCATAGATGGTCCACTTGCTCATCTCATCGAAACCTCTGTATCCACCAGGACCACAACGGGGATGCTCAAGGTATCACACCTTCTCTGTGTTCACTAGTCACAAAATAATTTGGGTATGCTTAAGGTATCACACCTTCCCCATGCAAAAAAAAGAGGCTCCAAAGAAACCAAACTCCTTTGGTCAAAAAAAATTAAAGGCTCCAAAGGAACCAAACCCCTTTGGCCACATTTCAATTTAAAGACTCCAAAGGAACCAAACTCCTTTGGTCATATTTAATCCAAAAAGCTCTAAATGCACCAAACTCCTTTGGTCAAAACATCCCCAAATGAACCTTGTACCTAGTATGTTACTCTATTCACCTGGTGGTTGCAGTGATTGGTTATCCATGCAATCTAGTAGGATGGATAGATCACCATAAGAACACTTGTTCAAAAAACTTAAAAAATAGCTCAAATATTCACATTGCATTTCATACCTCAATTCATGCATCTAACTTTCACTACATACATGCATTCATATCATTTGCATTCATTCGTATCACTTGTCGTATTAATCATCATTTGGTTAGTGTGGATAATTGTTAGCCCACTATGTCTTGTTGCCTTAATCAAGGGCACCTTTGGTCTAGCATTAGTCACCAATCCATCAGTCACAATCATTTACAACTTTCTTTGTGGTATTTTGATCATTAAGGGGTCCTCGTAATATAGGATAGATATTGTATGACCATCAACAATGATGATTATATGGCCACTAACTATTTTACGCATTCTTAATTTTAAAAATATCATAAGCAACATACAACTACATCTCACATAATACAATGTTTGTCAAACAATACCTAGGTGTTTTTGGTCACTCAGCCACTCCTAGTGTGTTAGACAACCTCAATCCAATGTCAAACAATCCTAAGGTGCTATAGGTTGCTCCTAGTCAAATCAAGTTTCCTCTTGGACCACACACATTTATCAATAATCAAATTTTGGATTCTAGGAGTTAAATCTATCATACTTGAACTAAATACATATCATATTTATTAATGAAGTCTTGGGTTAGAATGAGATGATGCCATGATTGGATTGAATTGAGAAGTGAAAAGTTTCACTACTTGTCCTATTATGCACATAGTCCAAAAATAATGGTTTTCACTACTCAAAAACAAAATAGTCCAATGAAAATAGTGGTTTTCACCACTTAAACTTAACATCCACACCAAAAATGATAAAAAGAATGGGTAGTAAGGATAGAGTCAAATTCTCATCTCGAATTGGTTGAGAATCTGATTTCCCAAAACCTTAACTCTTTTTATGATAGGTCTTCAAGTAGTAAGGATAGGGTAAAATTCTCATCTCGACTTGGTTGAGAATCTGATTCTCCAAAGCTTGGATATCCTATCATTGGACTATGGAGCTAAACTCCACTGGGGCTATAGATGCCTGACTGGAAGTGGAGTATGCTCATGTGTGACAACACGCCTCTCTTGAAGAGACCTTTGACTACACATAAGGACAAGATAGATTTTTGGTTCTATCTATAATGGATTTTATCTCACCTTACTCAATAACAGTAAATGAACTCATTTGTATGCACATTGGTTCTATATTTGGCTTGTGTCATTACCATACTCAAGATCAAAAAGAAAATTTCATCGCACACAAAGTTGGTCCTTGAGATATTTGACTTCGCTAGGACATATTTGGCATCTTATAGATCTGGGAGATTAATAGATGAGTTTTTTTAACATCACTAGGATGTTTGCGTCTTTGCAAAACAACTCTAGATCCTTTATCCCTAAGGAAAAAAAAATTATAGGCGAGCTTCCATTCCATACCACCATCACATTGTCAAGCTATCAACATATAGTTAATATAGTAGTACCCATGATTAAGTAATAAAGGTAAAGTCTACTAAACAATGGTCCATAACATCTTCAAACGATAATTAATTAAGCAACATCATCCATTCATTTGCATACATCATCACCAATTGCATTCATTCATAATACATTCATTTCATCACATGCATACCAAAATTAAAAAAAAAAAAAAACATTTTTAAAGGCTCCAAGGGAACCAAGCTCCTTTGGTCACATTCAATTCAAAAGGCTCCAAAGGAACCACACTCCTTTGGTCAATCCAATCCAAAATGCTCCAAAGGAACCAAAATCATTTGGTCACATTCAATTCAAAAATCTCCAAAGGAACAAAACTCCTTTGGTCACTATCAAATCCAAAAGGCTCCAAAGGAAACACCACTTTGGTCAAATTAGTTTAAAATGCTCCAAAGGAAGCACACCTCTTTGGTCAATTCACTTCAAAAGGCTCCAAAGAAATCTAACCCCTTTGGTAAAATTTCATTTCAAAGGCTCCAAAGAAATCTAACCCCTTTAGTAAAATTTCATTTCAAAGGCTCCAAAAAAAACACCTCTTTGGTCAATTCACTTTAAAAGGCTCCAAAGGAATCTAACCCTTTGGTCAAATTTCATTTCAAAGGCTCCAAAAAAATATCTCTTTGGTTAATTCAATTCAAAAATCTCCAAAGGAATCTAACCCCTTTGGTCAAATTTCATTTCAAATGCTCCAAAGGAAACACACCCCTTTGGTCAAATCAATTCAAAATATTCCACATGAACCTAACCCCTTTGGTCAAATGTCATTCCAAATTCTCCAAAGGTCTTCAAATGAACCTTGTATCTAGTGATTTACTCTAGACACCTGGCGGTTGCAACGATTGGTTATCCATGCAATCTGGTAGGATGGGTAGCTCACCATAAGGACACTTGTTCAAAAAAAAAACATCCACTTCATTCTAATAATTTTCACCTTTGTCATATGTTTCATCACTTTCATCATTTCATATCTTCTCCATCGACTCATTGCTTGAGGGGGTAGACAATGTCTAAAAATCCTAGTCTCAAATTAAGTCAATACTCAAAACACTCAATATTGGAAATTGTGTTTGTTCAAGAATCATTACCAAAGACGCATATGCCCTTTTTGTTTGGGAAGATCACAAGCAAAAATATTAATCAAACAAACACATGGTATACCTAAAGCCTAAAGTGTAGACTAAATCCAGTCTACCCACGGATGGAAGGTTTGCCAAAATTAAGTTCATAAATTTTTTGAAAGTAATGATTCAAAAATGTGCATCTTTTCTATGATTGGGGTAATCCACATTGACTTTTATTTGTGACCATATTACACAACTCTCCTTCAAATGCAAATGGCTTCAAAATCCCCAAAACAATCAAACACCACAAAATCATCAAATCACTCCATCAATACATCCAACAAATCATCACACTCAAAATTAGATTAATTTGGGGCCTCAATTTTTTAGTGTGACTATGTTCAAGAAAAATTTTCCAAGGTTGTCATTAGCCCTCTTTGTAGAATTATAAATGCAGAAAACTCTCACAACTCTCAATTTGGTAGGAATTTCTACAATCACTAGGGTCTCCAAATTTCTAGGGTGGTTGATTCTTTTACCACATAATTCTACACTTCATTGTTACTAAAGGCATATTTTTGACAACACGGATCCACCCCAAACTTAGGGTATCCAACTTGATATTGATTTTCAAACATTTGCATCCATCACATTCATCCCTTATCATCATTCATATTTGATCAATTGGATTTTGGTTTTCTTTATTCACCCATTTGTCAATTGATGGGGTAATCTAAAATCAAAATTTTCAAAATTCATTCATTCTTTGTGTTGAGATAACCTGATTCTATTGCTTCATCCAATAATTCCAAGTGTCTCTTGTTTTTACATCGCACTAGGATTTGCTCAACGTGGTACAAAATGGTATATTTGTATATACCAAAATCTAGGTATTTGCATTCCACCACACAATTTTGCATAATAATATATTCTTAAGCCTAAACTTAGGCATAAAAATCTTGCAAATAATCCTATTTTATATATTTTATGAAAATTTGGAACCCTATGTCTCCACTTGACACTTGTCCTAGCCACCATTACCCCTCACCTTACCACATCTCACACATGTCACTCAATTTCCACATACTCACTTGCCACATCTCACACCTCACTCCACTCGCACCTACCCACTTGCCACATCTCCCCAGTTAAGTGAGACACTTCTAGTGACTCACTTTAACTATCCCTAACACTTGGCTGCCATTTCTTACCACTTGGTAATCTTGTATTACCACCTATCCTTTCCTCCCTCATATCCCAAAGGCCTATAAAGGCACCATCATTTCATCAAGAAAATAGAGGAAGGGAATGCTAGTTTTGTGCTACTCAAATCGTGACTCATATATGCAAATAATCATTTTCTATTTTTAATTTACATTAGTCATTTCATTAGATTCATTTTAATAGGTGCTACTAAAACCTTTATCTCTTTGCATGTGTGTAAGTTTGAGATTCAAAAGCTTAAATCCATAAAGGTATCATGACAAACCCACCTCCAACATTGATTGTAGCATAAAGAAGAATAATACATCTTTTATTGTAAAATGGGATCACCCCCTTCGGGCATTATTATTGTGAAGCACCCTACAAAGGGGCTTATTGTATTTAAAAATTTATTTTATGATATAATACAATGCTTAATTTTTTTAATGGTGTTCTTTTTAATGTATACACCTTCATTTCACTCTTACCTTCTCTATATGATTGTGGCGCAAAATAGCTAAAGAAATTCTCCAAGATGAGTGAGAGAATTTTGTTGTTAGAATATACAAATACACTTCTTTAGAAAAGGTACTGCGAGGTATAGTCCAAAGGTGCTACAATATCACTAAGAATTTGAACCCACAAGGAAAATAAAATGACAAAGCCAAATATCCTCAAGGAGCTCACAAACAGATTCACATAGATTTTATCACAATAAAATCTAGACTAAAAGGCTTCCATAAAGCCTCAAAAATAAAAGAAAAAATTTCTCTTACAATAACCCAGGGGGTGCAACATGGCAAACTCAGCTCAATCATTTCATGCCAATTTCAATGCATCCTTACCTAGAGTTATTCGATACAATCTTTCAATTTTATGAAAATAGTATAGGTATGGTTAGAAACTAAAATTTGTAGCATTTGTTTCATATAGATGCACATATAATTAGGATGACACAAATGAGTTATTGAGAGGGCATCTCAAAACCATCATTCTAGAAGAACAGAGTGATCTTAAATGACACGGGTCCTACGAAATGATTGATTAAGGTACTGGAAAAATTAAAAAGTGACTATATGGACAAGCCATAAAAAATGATAAAATTTAGGGAGGACATTCAACCATTCCTTTATCTTGGGTACCCAACACATCTAGTCCAACTTAGAATTTAGGGAGGATATTCATCCAATATTTTTTCTTAGTTACCTAATACAACCTCTCCATTCACATCATCCTTTATTCTATCATCGTCGAAGGAGTCTCCACCTCGATCACCTCCTTTTCCATCATCACCATCAACCCAAAGTTACCAAGATAGACAATGTGATGCTACCCTAGTTTGAGCAGTAGCATCATACCCACTCATTTCACTACCAGCCTTATTGAATGCTCCTCTCATGCCCCAGGCTACAAAAGAGAACTTATCAAAGGTTTATGACATATTGAATACAGTGCAGGATAATCAAAAGAAATGGGTTGAGGACTTGCAATAGCTATATGATGATAAGACAAAAGCAGTTGTCATGACCCATGATGAACTTGATATGATTCATGAGAAAAGAATCAAGGTAATTGCTTGGCCTAAAGTAAAGAAAGCTATCACAAAGATAAGGCTTGAAGATTGGCAATTTGATGTACAAACCAAGGATATCTCCAAGATTTTTAGGGTTGAAACTCTTTGGGCATTACACATAGAGGCTAACATGCTCTTTGTGAAAGGAAAATATAACAATAGAAATTTGAAATCTGCAAAAAAAAGGATTCATAACCTAGAGGCCCAAGTGATCAGGGAGAAGATGGACCATAATACCTTAACTAATGAGGTGAAATCATTAAAATATTTCCTTAATAGGGCTCCCTCTAAGAAATAGCTATAGAAAAAAGATGAAAATATCACCAGATTGGAAGATGATCTACGAGTAGTGTGAAGCATGCTAAAGAAACGTGATGCAAATTTTAAGGCCAAGCTGCAACAACAAGAGGAATCTCTGACTATTGCATTAGCTGAACTACAAAATAAAAAGGAAAAGCCCCATGGACTTATGATATTGAAATATTGAATCAAGTAGATCAGGTCCCACTTTTGGGGGAATATAAAAGAGGTAACCATGCAAACTTTCATTCCCTTCTTGCAAAAGTTAAAATAAACCATGACAATATCCAAAGAGGTAAAAATAAAATTGGAGATCAAAAAGAAGAGTGTGTTGAGAAAGGTCCCACAAGCAATAACAATGATAAAAATGATCATATACAGGGACACTTGGTTGGATAAGGAATAAACAAGGGATATCGAAGAAGTTAGGTCCCTCATGAAGCAAATATTCTATGTCATGGACACCTACTATGAAGGGGAGCAACTTCATGCTGCCCTCAAGGAGTTAAAAAAAGGATAAAAATCAATGAGGAGCTCAAATCCCTTGGCTCTCCAATATTTTGGGATAGCAATAAGAACATCTACATAGAGGAGGAACTCAAAGAACTTCTTGAAGCCCTACAAAAGGATGAAAGTGATATCACAACACTGAAATAACATATAATGATGGATCAAGTGTTCATAATATTTGACAAACTCTTCCATATTCTAACCAAATTAGAGGAAGTGGCCAAGAAATATAGTGAACCTCCCTATAATAATACTTATAGATTGAAATCCATCACTAATTAGCTCAAAGGTATACCTGTACCTCTTGCAAAAACATGGAATCAAATATGCCAAAGGTTGCAGGTTTTGATTTCCCATATAGCTACTCATGAGGCTAAGTCCTCAAAAACTAGCTCAAGAGCACAGGTGCAGCAAAAAAAGAATTAGAAAGGGAAATGTGAATTCTAGAGGATAGCAATAACTATAAATAATGTTCTACAATAAACATCACTAGCAGCACCATTTTTATATGACCCTGTGGCCCAATGGACAAAGCCTAAGAGCAAATTTTGTTCCCATTCTAGCATAGGGTGATATCCCTCTATTTTTTGTTTGGGTTCTCCACATTTTAACAAGTGAAAATCCTTGTAAGTCACCAAGAATATGGATATTTTATCTCACACCCACCTATTCATACATCCAAGCAATGAAGAAAATAAAAATTCCAAAAATTAGCTAAGTGTTGAACCTAATAGAAAAATGGGCTGATGTCAGACTTTTGGTGAGTCCCAAAAACCATTGCAAAGAGAAATAGTACTTGACAGAGAAATAGGTAGGCATTAAAATATAAAAGAAACCTAAAAATCCACTATATAAGGATGCAAACAAATGACTAAGTGTTGAGCCTGGTGTAAAATCAAGGGGCTATCATGCTTTGAATGAGTCCAAAAAGCCATCAGACTCTAAATAGGTCCCAAAAACCCATCATAAATATATGAAAAAAAATAACTAAGTATCATGATTGGCAAAATAATAGGTGAGTGTTGGACTCTGCATGGGTCTCAAAAACCTGCTACAAAAATAAAGGAAAGGGGCACTTGGAAAAAATGTGGGAAGTTATTGGGCTCCAAATGGGTCCCAAAAACCCACCAAGGAGATTAGTAGAAAATCAAGTAGCTGTCGAGTTTCAAAACATTCCCAAAAACCTACCACAACACATTGAGATCTAGTACTTAACGAAAAGGTAGGCCACCATTGAACTCTATATGAGTCCCAAAATTTTGCCATTGTCGAGAATTCCCTTCTCCATCGAGACGTGTAAAGTTCACCAATAAAATATAAACAACAAGCCTAAGTTGGAGTTACTCTGAATGTGTAGCACCTAGCTTGCAAATATAATCTGATATTCATCTAAAAAGCAATAGGTAGTTATTCAATAGTCTAGGAGTGATTGGTAATAGAATATCGGTTGCACGAGTGACAACCCACTACCTCTAGGTGCATGCAGGCTAACATCATGGAGTAACCAAACTATCAGGTGCATCATATGGATGGACCAAATGCGGCCAATGAAGCCCACTCCCATGCCACATGAGTGTTTAGTTGCACTTGCAAAATGTTAGGAGTGTATAGCCTAATCATTCCCTTGACATAGTTGCATTCCATGATCAAAAATCATTATTTTTTGTAACATAATTCATTGTAAAAATTATATATAGCATAATGTTTAGCATTCAGATAGGTTGACTCTTTAGTTTTTACAACTTACATGTAAAACTTTTGTTTTTCAAGAAATACAAGGGGATTACAATTTGACCTCCATGTTGTCTCATGTATGTGTTGGTCCAAAATTTTCTTGTGGTTGATTATTGCACCCAAGACATGGCCAAAATTGAATGAACGATCAAACTAAAGGCTTAACTGATTCAATCTCTAGAGAAGGTTGGTTCCTTTGAGAAGCTCTAACTAGCTAAAATGTAATGAGGGGAGAGAGAAGAGTGCTTGAAAGAGATTTAAATGTAGTCAAGGCTAGAACTTGATATGGTGTAAATTAAGCAACAACAAGAAATGAAAGAATACCATAGAACGAAGTAACCATTATAACCTCCTAACAAACCATCTAGTATTTTATAATATACAGAATAATATGTCTAATAGATTAGTAGTTCCAAGACTGGTAAGACCCCAAGGTCTTACTATAAAATTATTAACAAATTAATGTAAATGTAATCGCAGGCCACTCAAAGGGGGCTCCCTTGTAATCGCTTTGCCACTATAGAGGGCTCCCTCCGTAGAATCTATTCTTATTATTCTTCTTCTTGGATTATTTGATATGGATGGCCAACCTAATATATATATCTACTCTAAAGCTACGTTGGTGAAGAGACATGATGGTTCACGTATGAAGAGATGTGAAGGTTCACGTTATGAAGGGTTGTGATGGTTCACTTTATAATTTAATAATATAATAATTAAATGATTAATAATACTAACTAATAATGTTAGGATTAGGATCCTAACATGCCACCCTTCTTAAAAAGAGCTTTGTCCTCAAAGCTCAAAGTGAGAAGCTTTGTCCTTTGTTTTCCAAGAAGGATTTGTGTAAGTTCTTGGACTCTTTTAATGGCATCCTTTCATAGGCAGGGATATCGAGAAGGATGAAGCATTAGCGAGGGGTTGCCAAGAACAATAGTAGAATCTTCCTTAGGAAAATCATGATGACGATGGGAGGGCAACCCTTGGAGTTCCTCAAATACTTCAGAATGACACGTCAAAAGTGATGGTAATGATTTCATATCCTTTTTTGGTTCCTTGGTAGAGCCAATGGAGAAGGAGTGTGTAGTCACTCTGCGTTGGTTCCGAATAGGTTTGGTCATATGGCAAGAACACACTATTGGTGAGGAAGGTATTTGTAGGTCTTGTAGAGTGCATGTTTGGCTAGCATTGATCACTTTGGGTATGTTTACCTCATCCTTGCTTGGTACATCAATCAATTCTTGCACATCGACCTCATTGTCTTCATTGCGGTGAGTAGGTGCACTGGTTTCTTTGGACACAACTACCTCATCTGCTTGCTCTATGGAGATACATGGATCAACTTCCTTCAATAAATACAATGTTAGTGTAGCACATTTATGGTGGGGTTCAAATTGTTCATCACAATTATCACAGAGTCCTTTTTTTCATTGTTCTTTCATATCCTCAAAGCTAAGATGTTTAATTTGTAAAGTTCGGTTAGATTTGGGGGTTGTGTAAGTGCTTTGTGCCCTTCCATTATGCATAGGTTTGGGAGAGATGCAAGTGGTCGATAATTTTTCCATAAGTGGTTTCCCTAATCGTTGTTGTGCATTGATTTTATCTTCAGCTAATTTTGCCAATCCATAGGTCTGCATCATTGTATAGGGATTGAACCTTATCACCTCCATTCTAATTTCCTCTTTTAATCCCCTAATGAATCCACTTATGAGAATTGATTCATCCAATATTGTGTTGTGTTTGGTGATATCCTCAAACCAAGTTTGATACTCACGTACAGAAGTGATTTTATGAAGATCTTTGAGCAATTCCCACATGACTGGGTCCCACATGGCTCTGATACCAAATGGTAAGACCCCAAGGTATTACTATAAAATTATTAAAAAATTAATGTAAATGTAATCATAGGCCACTCAAAGGGGGCTCCATTGTAATCGCTTTGCCACTATAGGGGGCTCCCTCCTTAGAATCTATGCTTATTATTCTTCTTCTTGGATGATTTGATATGGATGGCCAAACTAATATATATATATATATATATCTACCCTAAAGCTACGTTGGTGAATAGACATGATGGTTCACGTATGAAGAGATGTGATGGTTCACGTTATGAAGGGTTGTGATGGTTCACTTTATAAGTTAATAATATAATAATTAAATGATAAATAATACTAACTAATAATGTTAGGATTAGGATACTAACAAAGACTAAAAAATAAACATGAAAAAGAATATAGAAAGTATAATTTATTTCATACACATTTACTTAGCTAAATTAGAAACATTCATATATACATGTTCTACAAGATATTTGAACGAGAGGTTAAATGAAGATATTTATTGTGTTGATCCTTCCAAAAATTATTAATCCATACTTGTAAACACCTAATATCCAACCCTTAAATAAGAGGTTTATTCTCTTATTTATAACCTCTATGGTTCAAAATATCTAAAATCTATTATATGAAAATACTTACAAAAAAATGCCAGGTGGCTAAGTTGGTAAGAAAAAACATCATGCAACAGTGTTGATCTAAAAACAAGAATGGGATGTTCAATGTTTGGCCGCTAATTTGAGTGCTTCATATGTGTTGCAAAGTAATGTAAAAAATCTTGAAATCAAGGCCACTCCTAATTATTTAGCCCACTTGGTATCCCTCGATCTGTAATGGCTATAATAGGTTACATTCTAACAAAATATTTGGTCTACCTCAAGGTATGACAGTCATGACATAGTGACTTGTCATGATTTCATGATACTTTCGTACACTTGGGAATTCCTAGTCTTCATCTCTTGTGGAATCTTGTCTTATCATGATTTATAACATGTACTTGTAATTGAGCCTTCTCGATATTCGTCTCCAGTGAAATCCTATGATACTAACTTGCAATTGAGTCTTCTCGCTCTTTATCTTTAGTAGAATCATATCTTATCAAGGTTTTGCAACACTTGTGCTTGGGCCTTCTTGGTCTTTGTCTCTAGTAGAATCATATCTTGCCGTGGTTCTGCAACACTTACTTACACTTGGGCCTTCTCGATCTTCATCTTTGTTGGATTTTGGTCATAGTTTACAAAAAGTAAACTAAGTGGGTGAGAGGGACACAAAAAACACCCACATTTTGGTGACTCACAAGGGAACTTTTGCTTGCAAGGTTTGTTGAACCCATATCGTCTTTTCTAGACCAACACTTTCTAAAGTCATTGATAGATCAACATCCCATAATAGGACAAAAAGGTAAACTAAGCAAAGAGGGAGCTACTATTGGGGAAGTAGGATACTTATTTTACAATATTGACAAGGAAGAAAGAAAGGATATACAGAGAGAAAAGTGGGAAGCTCAAAATAATGTATTAAAATCCACAAAAAGGATCATAGGAGAGGGATACTAAGTATAACCTAACATTATTACTCAAAATGGTGGAGGAAAACAATGGATATACCCAATATAAAGTGTAGGACTCCACAAGAAAAAAAGGAGGATATCAAAAAATAAAAAGGATGGAGAATTTGTACAAGTGAGTGACAAAAAGCAGCACTATAGTTCTAAAGGCAGAGAAAGAAATAACAAAAAATATAGGAATCGAAGGTACATAAAATAGGAAAACCCTCAATAAAAACATATCTCTACAAATATATTTTGTTGGTGTGCAATTTTTTTTGAAAAAGGACCTCCCCTTGTACATATATTACATTGACGTGTAGATCCCTTCCAAGAGCAGAGAGATCACCATGAAATAACACCCTTTGGTGGCGATTGCCTATATTTTCAACATCTCTTTCTCTACCTGACAAAAAAATCCAAAATCTTCCTCCATTGCTTATACTTCTTGTAATTTCCCATATGCACAACTAGACCCATTCTTTTCACCAAGAGCTTCATCCTTCGATTTCTTAAGATTATTTCTCCTTTATATAGGATTGAGCTGAGGTAGGCATCCCTTCAGTGAATGATTATGAAGATATGCTTCAGATATTTTGAAATAGTCCTTGATATTCATACATTTGCTTACCTCTTCACTTACATTGCTTTTCTTGCTTTTGCATCAACTAGGACTTTATCGCACACTTTTTTTGATCCAATATGACATTATATTATATGACGCATGACTTCATCTTTCACTTGCACGTGCTTTAGTGTATTTGCCTCTAATGCATTGCATTCTAAAGAAATTTATATGCTATTTTAAAAGTTGCCTACCTTTATCCATTAGGTTATAGAATCATAGGAAAACTTTACAAAAATAAATATGGAAAAGAAACATGAATTAACAATGTTATGCTTCATATATCGGTGGCTGTGTCAGGTGATTCATTTGATATTTTTATAATTTTGATCTCTTGAAACATTATCTGTTTTATTAATCCTTTGTTCATTTGAGATGAGTGTACATAATATTGCAAGACACATGCTTCAATCTAAAATAATTATACTTATTCATAATGACTATAGCCAATCACCTTATATATATGTCGGATATGTACACAATATATAGCATGTATACTCACGTCTAGATTTTGGAGCTTATTTGCAAACCTAAATTGTGAATCTACAATGTCCAAACTACATGGTGCCAAATTTTAGCCACTCTTGATATTCCATTTTCCATTATGCCCAGTTGTTATCAGTGGGATCTCTTTCTCATATATTTGGTGTAGAAGGTAAGCCAACAATTTGATCTTATTTTTTTAGTCATGGGAAGACACACAAAATCTTCATGCGGTACATGCAAACTTGTATCTTCCAAAGATCCTACACTACCTATTGTATGTGTATATTTTCTTTTGACCAGCTTTGCATCATGAATTGTTGCTCCTCGAAAAATATAATTACAACTCTTTGTATCTCTTAGATCTCAAGAATTTTTTATGAAGTCACCATAAAGCTTTTGAATATCCAATAGAGAATTTGACTCAAGCTGAGTAATGTGTGTTTTGGAAAAGTCACCAAAATCAATATCTTTTCTTACATTTGGGTTATTTGATGGGGCACATCTTCAGCCCTTTGTAACCTTCAATGCCAAAAGGTTGCAAACTTTTTTTACGAATTGTGATGATATCTTTGGCTAATGAGATGAATACTTGATATTGTACTTGAGTCACACATCCTTTTAGTTTCTTGAGAAAACTTTGGGATAAACGCATTTCGAATAATGGAGGGACATCGACAACTTCCACATCTTAAATTATGGCTAGGTATGGGTGCCCATATATCAAGATTGGTATCTTGTGTAATGTTTCTACCCTTTTCAAATTTTTCTCCTAGAAATACAATATGTTTAGTCCTTGTATAGCTGGAATTGGACCCAAGCTTCTAAAAAATTCTATTGGCATAATTGTGACTTGAGCTTTTGGGTTCATTACACAATCATGTAATATCCCCTTTTCTAGAAACAAATATATATAAAAAGTTGGAGGATGATTTTTTTGAATGATGGAAGGAGAAGTTTGTGTAGGCATACAACCAATGGTGATATCAATAAAGTCTACCTGATCTAATTCCAAAATAGTTTCTTCTAAGCCTTTGAGAACTATAGTTGAACCTTTGTCAAAATTGTGCAATTGTTTTACCTTTTGCATTATTTGCTCAATTGTAGCGGTAGGGAAATACAATTGCTTATATATCTCAAACTTCTTTTGACTTAATGATTGATTTTCTAGATAGGGGTTTAAAACCAGTTCCTAAACTGATCGTACCATTATCTTGAGGTCATATAGGATAATTACCAATCACTTCATGATACCCATATTGTGATACCAAAGGTCTTACATCTCTTTGTATATTATTACATGCTATCATGTTACCAATTAGAGGAATAGAACACTTTCACTTCAAGTAATTTTTTAATTTCTCAAAATGGATTTTATTATGGAAAAGGGGTTTATTAAAAGCTCGATAATTCTTCCACCTTTTATTATGGTCTTTTTGTTCTCCTATTTTAGAATTTATCCTTGATTTTGCACTTAAAAATAGTGTGGTTTATGTACTACAAGTTTAGGATCACTAAGATCCTGTTCTCTATCCCTTGAGTTCTATCTGTTCATAAATTTCACTTCCTCAGTGAGCCTCTGAATCTCCATATTTAACTCTTGCTTTGTTTGGCACATGTTTTCCTGATAGTCAATGGGGAAACCACTTCCTGCAATTTGGCATAGGTGTGACCCAATATCTCCTGGGGAAGATACAAAGTTTGAATTTTAGAGGTAAAAGGGGTTCTCTTGGGGTTTTATTTTTCCTGTTTGAATCAGCATATTCTTAGCACGGGTATCTTCTTTGAAAATTTACAAGAAACCTTCTACTTTGGATTTTTGGATAATAACACTTATATTAGTATGAAAGGCACAAATATAAAAGAGATATGCCTGGGCAAGGGATGGCTAAAATTCAAGAGGAATTCTTATTCACATTCTTTAAAATTTGATATTGAAGTAAAAAATGGCTTCACCACTATTTTGATGAATGAGAGCTGAGTGAGAAATTGGAAAGGATCTCCAAAGTTATCAAAAACATCAATGAGAGCTTCTGTAAAATTTTCCTATTTACAAATACTTTGATCTTCTAGAGTTCTATACAACATTAATCATTTCCCCTTGAGAGAGAGGACAAGTATTTTAAGCATCACATATTCAAAAGTGATATATGCATGATAACTAATGAAGCCATATCCTAGAAATGTTCAAATATGGTCTTCTCTATACCATCAAAGCTTGGTAGAGTCTTCAAAGTAGCTTTGGGAATATTGTGCATATACTAAAAATTAAGAGAGCTTGCATCATCCCATCAGGGACAACATTGTTGAGCCATTGATCCTCGATGTTACATTGATATTTCAAAATCCTAGGGTCCTTTATTTAGAGGAAAGTGACCATATAATGATGATTTTTGATCTCTAGTATTTAATCATATTTAGGGTATTTAAGAAAGTAGGAGTTATCAAAAATTTTAAAAGGGTTTCTAAAAAAGAAATAAAGAAGGCAACCAATCATAGTAATGAATCTATATTTCGAAGTAGAGTTGTTAGGTGATTTAAAAAATCTTATTGGACTAGAAGAGGGTATAATAATATCCTATGATGTCCTAATAACGAGACACAGATGGTCCCATTGGCTATGCTAAAAATTTTTGGTCCAAATGTAAACCAAAATCAAGCAACACCAATATAAAAGATAAATTAATTAAAATATAGAAATAACACAAGGATTGCACAAGAAAGATAAGCTTTTTATTAATGTAGGCAGATCTCAAAATGATAAAATAAATGTGCCCCAATGTGAGGTTGTAAAATATTCCTGTGATACATATTTTTATAAATACTAGGGTTCTCTAAAACCCTAGGTCAATACATTGATGGTATCTTCATGCTTGTATTCAATACAAATGAGGTTGTGGGTGTGCTTGTGTATCCTAAAAGGGACACCCTAGCTTCAACAGCTTCCAAAAATATGTTCCTTATACCTATAAACATAAAACAACAACATAGATCAGTAATACCTGCAAGGGCTCCACTGCGTGAGACCCTCATAATAATAAAAATTACTAAACCCTAGATGCTACAAAATGGAACTATAAATAGAACATAATAATGTAAAATAAATACAAATAAAACATGTTTACCTTATCAATTGATAATTTTACTTTTGTCAATGATGGTCGCGAGGATGCCCAAACGGTGCCTAAGGATCGTAGGATTGTATATCTATTGTGGAAATGCATAGAGGTATTATGTGATGGTGGTAGATGAACCAGGGCATTCTATGATGGTGGTAGATGCACTAGAAAGGTTATAGAAACACCCATAGGCATTCTAGTGGCTCTAGGGGGCATTCTGGGGTTGAGGAAAGTGTCGTAGAACCAGATCTGGTTTGAAACAAGCTTACCAGGAAGCCTACATTTTTTTCTCCACTTTAATAAATACCTCCCAAAGTCTTTGGAATATTTTAGGGTGTTCCTTGAACACTACATGGCATCCCCCAAATGTTGCAGGGTTCCCGCATGACCACAAATCGAATTCTCTAACTCTAGAAACCCTCATTTTTGTGAAAAAATGTGGGATCGAATTTTGAAACTTGTAGAACAAAAATAGAAATTAGTGATAAAATAAATTAACATAAATAACCCTTTTGGGGTCCCACTATGATCACCATTTTGTAAACCGAAATCAAGCAACATAATATAAAAGATAAATTAATCAAAACACAGTAACTACACAAGATTGCACAAGATAGATAAGCTTTTATTAATGGGGGTGGATCTCAAAATGAACAATAAATGTACCCCAATATGGGGTTTTACAATATTTATATGATATAGATTTTTATAAATACTAGGGTTCTTCGAAACCCTAGGTCAATACACTATTGGTGTCTTCGCGTTTGTCTTCGATCCAAACAAGGTTGCAGGTGGGCTTGTGTATCCTAAAAGGGTCATCCTAGCTTCAACAACTTCCAAAAATATGATCCTTATACCTACAAACAACAAACAACAATAGATATCAGTAATACTTACGAGGGCTCCACTACGTGAGACCCTAAGAAGAATAAAAATTACTAAACCCTAGACATTGTAGAATGAAACTGTAAACAAAACATAAGAATGTAGAATAAATGCAAATAAAACCTTTGACCTTGTCACTTTGAGATTTTTTCTTCTAATTTTGTAGATGATGGTTGTGAGGATGCTCGAATGGTGCTCGAGAGTCATAGTACTAAAGATCTGCTATGGGAAACCCCTAGAGGTATTCTATGATGGTAGCAAATGCACCAAGACATTCTGTGATGGTGGTATATGCACCAAAAAGGTTCCAAAAATACCCAGAGGTGTTAAGGTGGCTCTTGGAGGCATTCAAGGGCTGAGGAAATTGTCGCAAAACCAGATCTGGTTTTATGTGGGTTATGCAATGGCGAATGCGGGTGAAGCAAAAGCGATGGCAAAGTGGCTAGGGTAGAAGTTCATGGGATCTTAAGGATTTCTCCAAGGACTCTCATAAATTGGGGTGCTTAGGGTCTGAAAATAGCTTTAGGGGTTAAGATTATCAAAGGCTTAAGGGTTTGATTCATTAAAATGACTCCTATTTTATAATCTACCCTTGAACATGTTAGGGTTTCGATGACACAAAATGAGTGGCCGAGATTAAAATATGAATAAGGGTGGAGATTAAATCTGGGTAAGTGGCATGGATTGAGATAGATAGATGGTTAAGATTAAAACATGGCGGAGAGCTAGGATTGATTCTATATATATATATATATATATATATATAATATATAATATTAATATCTATACATATATTAATTATATATATATATAATGGGTGGCTATGATTGGAGGACATGGATGGATGACAAGTGACTAGATTTTGGTGTCTACACCAAAATCTGCCTATGGTTGATTATTGCATCCAAGACATAGCCAACATTGAATGAACAAACAAACTAAAGGCTTAACCGGTTCAATCTCTAGAGAATTTTGGTTCCTTTAAGAAGCTCTAACTAGCTAAATGTAATGATGGGAAAGAGAAGGGTGCTTGAAATAGATTTAAATGTAGCCAAGGCTATATCTTGATATGGTGCAGATTAAGCAACAACAAGAAATGAAAGAAGACCATGGAACGAAGCAATCATTATAATCTCCTAATAGAACAACTAGTCTTTTATCATATACAAAACAATGTCTAATTGATATTTAGCTTTACAGGTTAGTAAATCCAAGACTAAGAACTAAACATGAAAAAGAATCCAAAAAGCAGAATTAATGTCATGCACATTTACTTAGCTAAATTAGAAACATTCATCCATTCATACATACATGTTTTGCAAGATATTTGAATCAGAGGTTAAACAAAGATCTTTATTGTGTTGCTCCTTCCAAAAATTCTTAATTTGTACTTGTAAATGCCTAAGAGTCGACCCTTAAACAAGAGGTTGATGCTCTTATTTATAACCTCTATGGTTCAAAATATATAAAATATCTTCATTACAACAAAATGCTAGGTGGTTAAGCTAGTAAGAAAAAATATCATGCAACAACATTGATCTAAAAAAATGAATGGGATGTTCGATATTTAGCCATTGATTTGAGTACTTCATGCATGCTACAAAGTAATGGATAAAATATTGAAATCAAGGTCACTCCTTATTATTGAGCCCACTAGGTATCCCTCGATATGTAATGGTTATAGCAAGCTACATTTTGATAAAATATTCGACCTGCCTCAGGGTATGGCAGTTGTGACACAGTGACTTTTCATGATTCCACGATACTTTCTTGCACTTGGACCTTCCTGATATTTGTCTCCATTGGAATCCTATATTGTGATTCTATGATACTTACTTGTAATTGATCCTTCTCGATCTTTTTCTCCAAAAAAATCTTGTTTTATCAAGATTTCGTGATACTCACTTGCAATTAAGTCTTCTCGGTCTTCATCTCCAATGGAATCCTATCTTGTCATGGTTCTATGACACTTACTTGCACTTGGGCCTTCTCGGTCATAGTTTACAAAAAGGAAACTAAGTGGATGAGAGGAACACAAAAAAACCACAATATGTATGTATGAAATTTTATTTGCTTATTTCTATTAAAATTTGATGAATGATTTAGCTATTAATTCTGCAATCTGGATTCTCTATGTTTTATTCTCTAGTTATGGAATTCACTTTCAAACATAGGTGATTAATGTTTACTAAGAATGAACTGGTTGGTCTGTTAGGTATTTTTTCTAGTATCTTATTATTTTTTAAGCTTAATAATGCATGTATTTTGATGTGGCTAAATCTATACCTCCATAAGTTCTAGCTTCAAATATTTTCCCTTCTTTTAGCCCCCTTTTCACCCCCATTGATATTTAGCAATTAACTAGGACTCCCAAGGAACTGACCTTCTCCGGAGATTGAAACTAAAGCCTTACAACCATAGGGTAACTCAATGTTTGCTAAGTTCTGTGGGCGCTTAAACCTTTTCTTAGATAAATTTTCGAACCAAAAATGCCTACCTAAAGCCAAAAAGAAGAAACCTAAAGCTCCTGCCACTTATGAATCAGTTGAAGCTAGAAGACCATGCAAAGTGCAACCAAGGAGGAATCACCATTTCCAACTAGTGTTGAACATAACGCTCCTATCATCATGTAACCTAGTCAATCCACTGAATTAGAGCTAAAACAAGGACTCAAAAGCCTTCCCAATGGTGGCTAACATATGTTTTATTAATAATTGGAACCCCTAAGTCTTTTTGATGATGGCTAAAGGGGACACATTCTTAATAGGAACCTAATCCAACCAATGCATGTGACCTTTCCTTCTCCCTAGATAATGAAGGTTGCAAGTTTGGTCCCTTTCCTCAACTAAGGGTGTTCCTCAAATCCCCAATGCAATCCCAAGTTGGCACCACTAATGAATCTTGGGGACTAAGGACCATTATTCATCCAAGGAGGAGGATCTAGGGTGGCCAAGTATGGAGGCGATAAGGAAAACTCCTTTCCTCCCAGAAGAAGGGCTTAATACCTAAAGGATAAGGAAAAATGAAGTAGCTCAAAGAGTACCAAATATCAAGGAAGCATAGAAGGAAACAACTGAGACCTCCAAGGAATGCACTAAAGAATGTCTTCACTAAGGGGACCTATTAAAGAAGCAGGGGGAAGCCCAACTGCCATCGAAACCACCAAACCAACCCATTGCAACTAGATGCAAGGTAAGGGATAATGATCTAGTTTAGTCTTGGCACCCCACAATCAAATACAATTTTCCAAGTGATGATCGAAGCATTAAAGCGATAACACAGAGGTTAGTCCAAGGGAAACCTAGAACCCAATACTTTAATAATGAAAGATCCCATATGTCTAATCATGGGGATTTTTAGCATGAAGTAGATTAAAGACACTCAACTTGCCAACAATATTTATAGCTATGAATCCACAAGGCCTCAAGATCATTAATTATTGATGTCGACAAGCCTAAGCAATTTTGAACTAAAATTTTTTGAATTTCTACATGAGTTTTGAAACGAATATTCCCCACTTCTTATAAATACCTCATTCTTCATTGTAAGTATCAAAATTTGGCCATACTTGTGCCTACTAGCTGGCCTCATGTAGATTTTTCTTTCATTCTATTATGTGTCTTGGCCTGGATTAAGCCTTGTATTGTTTTGGTCGATTAATTTTTGAGCCTCTTTTCTTGGCATGTATGTAATCCAAAGTTCACACAAATAAGTTGTGACTATCTCAATATTTCTATCCTAGTTCTTATGTGGGTATTCTGTATGATGCATGTTTGTCACAACCCAACTTTTACACATTAAATTTTTTTATGAATACATCATCACTTTGCTTGTTAACCCATCATATTGTTAGTTTAGACATACTTATATATTGCACTTCAAGAATAGTCATCACTGCAGCTGATGTCTTAAGTGCTCGAGATCGACCACATCCCGCAAGTCACTATATAAGATTATGACTTCACCCTTAAGTCATTACGAAATCTGGCGAAGGGTTATCCATTCAAGGCTCATATCACCTGAATGGGGTACACTATACCCCTTATCCAAGGCCATAAGGTTCACAACCTTAAGAGTACTCGACTCATTGCTTTAGAACTAGTGTAAGTATGCCATTTCTAGCCCTTGACCCTCTTCTAAGGTTTTTCTAGAGTCCACCATCACATGGCTTAGGGACTAGATATTCATGACCTTCCTCGGGCTAATGATAATGTTGCCCATAACCATCTATCACTAGATCTCCATCAACATGAGTAGATATCTAGTCATGCAGTTTATTGGCACCTCCCTAGCCCAAGTGGAATGATGAATATCACCACATACCAACTGATCGTCCACCTGGAGCAATGTCCCGTACCATTGCTCTTTACACTCAACAACTCGAATCCACCCGTCCTTGAGTACTGGAGTTCAATGGTATAGTCTAAGTCACTGTATGACTTAGAGAAAGTCCTTGCTCGACTCACTCATCACGGAAGTAAAGTGTTTTCATTAGGTTACTCCAACTAAGTAATAAAGCATCGGTTTCAAGCACTTAGTTTGATAATTTTCTTGATAATACCTAATATTGTGTTGTTCTTGACCAATTTACTTTTAAAATAAATCCTAAGAAAAAATCCCCTTATCACATGAAGTAAATATATATAAATTAAGTCTAGCAAATGACTAAATACGAAGGTCCATAAATTACTGCATTGATATATATTTATATTATCCTAAATACCTCTCATTTAATATGAATCACACATAATACCAATAAATTAATATTAACAAGTTTATATCGGCAAAATAAAAGACCCTTATATAAAAATAAATAGACCAACCCAAACTATGTATACCACAAGATCATAAATATAACTCAACTCTTCGAAGAACCTTTTCTAGTCAGAAAGTAAAGACATTTTGTCCTCATTATACACATGTTAAAAATTTTTGATAAAACAATTTCTAATAAACATCTAAACTTTTAAATATTTACTAAATCTCAGGCTTTGGCTTATGTCAAACTAAACTTCCATTTCATATATTTAAATTCCTAAGTACTCCGAGTCATCGAAGCTGCAGCAATCACTCCATTAAACAAATTAATTCAAAAACTATCTATTGATCAATAATATTAAAACTTTTATCCGCAAGTTTGAATCCTAACATGGAACCATATACATTATACTTTAAATATTTTAAGTACAATTAAGCCAATATGAGGAAATCATTTTACCCATCGCAAAAATATAGAAGAATATATTTATCTTTAGAAAAACAAGATATACTCGAGCGAATTATCTTTCGTTCATAAACAACTGTCAATTGGTTCACATCCACTATATAAAACTAGCTTTTTCCAAATTAATCACAAAAAAAACTCCTTCTATTGGTTTAAAATTATTTTTAGGTAAACAATTCTTTTCAAATTGGTCCAAAACACCTGAACGAATTATTTTTTACTTCCTCAGTGAACAATGACTTATATTATGCAACTCAACTTTGACATTAGCACACAGCTACCCGATAACTAAACCTTTTGAAATTCTCAAGGTGCTCAGGTAAAGATCGCGCAGGATGTTCGCTCATTGCACCATGACCTCTCCGGCAAAAAAACCACATCTAGGCTTCGTTGCTCGGTAAGGATTCATTGAAGCCTCGTGCCAAGCGTCAATCGGCCATCCAACCCCCACAGACCTCGGTTTAAAGAAGGAAATACTGGTGAATGGATCAACATGGCCCTTATCCTATATGTCATACAACACCAATGCATTCTCAATGCAGAATATGACCAACATGTTACACCAATACGCATAGCGACCAAGCATTCTCAATGCAGAATTAAACCAATATGTCACTCAATACACACAGTGACCAAGCAATCTCAATGCAAAATTAAAAACATGTCACTTTAATACACACAGCGACCAAGCATTCTCAATGCAGAATTAAAAACATGTCACTCCAATACACACAATGACCAAGCAATCTCAATGCAGAATAAAACCCATATAGAGACCAAGAATTCACAACACAAAATATACCAAACACACTTTTTTTTTTAAGATAGAATCTCCATTCGACTAGCTAAAGGTTGTACCCTCACAAGCTTAATAGTTTCGTAGGATAACGGTATTTAATTATAAATTTTAAAAGAAAATCTTCTCAACCAGTAAACAAGATATCCAACAACTATTTAGTGAGCGGCAGAAATTACGTATTACCAGGAACTATACTCCTTTCTCTATGGCATGATTCCAGAGTTTTATTTTTTTATTTTAAAAAAAATCGATTAGCATATATAAATATTAATAGCAATACAACGTTTTCAATTTTTAAAACAGCATAATCAAAGTCAACAAATGTTCCATGTTAAATATATATACTAGTTTCTTGTATATAACGTATAATAGAAGTCACAAAAACATCACAGCGTAGTCGCAAAACATCGTTCCCAAAATAGAGCAAAAGGAATTCACGAGAACCTGACCTATTCTTCCCAACGTCGTTTCTTAGAAGTCTGGCGAATGAAGTTCTTCGTTCAACACTTGTTCACCGACTTGAGCAAGTACCCCCAATGAACCTTCCATCTCCCTTATTGAGTTATTAATAGAGAAAATTACACCTTAATGGATTGACACCTCAAATCCCAACTGCCAGCAATGTTTTTCCGAGCGTGTCCATATGAGGAGATTTCGCCCATCCGGGTGTCATTGGAAGTTTAAGGTATACATTAATTTTAATTTGGTATTAACATATGTTCCGCTCCATAAGTTTCGAATTGCTTGCCTTTAATTAAGTCTTTCACTATAACAAAAGTGAAAGTGTGAAAGTTTCATGAATGTACGACTTGATATAAGGAATGGGTTCTCTTTTGAGGCTTACTTTAATATAACAAGGTATAGCCTTTTTTATATATATAATATATATATATATATATATATATATATATATATAATTTAATATTATTTATTTAAAATATTTTTATTCTTTATTACTTCTCGTTCTTAAACAAAGGATTATAATATTTTTATTTTCTTACTTTAATTTGGTATATTTTATATTTCATTATTTTATTATATTTATTTTATTATTATTTTTTTAAAACCAAAAATAATATTTATTAACGGTATGAGATAAAATAGTAGCAAACAACAAGCAGATGTGATGATAGGCAGAATGCAATGCAAAGTGTAAATTCTATGGTGGGCTTCCATGTACCCACGGACCAAGGTGCTAGACGCACATACATCATATTCCACCTTACCTGACATTTTCAACTGTCAACCTAGTCAAGGGATGGGTATCTTCTTTCGCTTCCTGCTTGGCAACTTGTGCCTACAACACAAAAAACTAGACGCAGAATCATTTTTTCCAAAATAAGGTATTCACAAATAGCGGGGATATGACAATGTTTGAGGAGATCATGTTCCTTATCCACTATCGGCTACAATGTATATGTTCACTCAACCCACCATAGCATAGAGATTCTCTTAGATCTTTGGTGCATCACCACCTATAGTTTAGGCTAGTTAGGCTAGATAGCTTTTATTACTTTCTATTATTTCCTTTTAGTCATTTACTACATTTTTCCTCTTTTCTTTTTCCCTTGCAAAGCATCCGATAGGTTAGGCTAACATAGGAGGAAGAGCGCCAAAGATCACATCCAAGCAAGGAGCCATCCTTGGTAAAAAATCCCAAAGGTCATCCAAAGGAGACGCATCCCACTCTCCCCAAACTTCCCAAGACTGACGTCCCAACTAAAGGAACAGAACATCCATAGAAGGTCATGACACCCAAGGCACAAGGGTCATTTCCAACCCCCAACAGTACTTTTAACATTAATGTGCAAAAGAAGTTTATGAAGTTATGGTATATAAAAAATAAGATAACACTACTGTTGAGAAGCAACACACCCCCACTAAAAAAATGAAATTCCATCCTTTGAAAATATTTAGTTTTCATTTTGCCATAGGGACCCTCTTGATGTTTTTCAGGTTTTAATTCCAAATTTTGCTTGCCTCCTTCTTCTTCAAGTTTTGCATATACCAAAGCATCTAAGTAGGCTTGCATATGGCTTTGATTTGAGTTTAGAATTTATTTGTTATGTTAGAATCATTCTGAGTAAAGAAGATCTTTCACTAATATGTAAAAATGCAGGATACATATGAATAAATTCATTGGAGTCAACCTACAATTTTTGGAAAATTTGCAAAGTAGAAGTAACTTGAGAAAACGTCGCGATTTCGCGACATATGCCATTTTTGGAAACGTCATGATTTCGCGACATATTCCATTTTTGGAAACGTCGCGATATCGTGACACATTTTGATTGGAAGGAAATGCGATTCGTTGCTTGAAAGAAATGAAGTATGGAAAACGTCATGATTTCATGACACATTTGGATCAGAAGCAAAGCTCAAGGAAAACGTCATGATTTCATGACATATGTTGTTTAAAGGCAAATCTTGAGGAAGTGTCACGATTTTGCTCATTGGCAAATCCACATTTGGTTGAAAGAGCCAAGGCATAGAAACGTCATGAAATCACGACATTTGGTTGAAAGAGCCAAGCGATAGAAACGTCGCAAAATCATGACGCATTTGGTTGAAAGAGCCAAGGCATAGAAACGTCATGAAATCACGACGCATTTGGTTGAAGGACCCAAGGGATAGAAACGTCATGAAATCACGACGCATTTGGTTGAAAGAGCCAAGGCATAGAAACGTCGTGAAATCGTGACACATTTGGTTGAAGGACCCAAGTGATGGAAACGTCATGAAATCGCGACGCATTTGGTTGAAAGAGCCAAGGCATAGAAATCGTCGCAATCCACGATCTTTGGTTCGAAGACCCAAGCCATAGAAACATCGCGAAATCTGCACGCATTTGGTTGAAAGAGCCAAGGCATAGAAACGTCGTGAAATCACGACGCATTTGGTTGAAGACCAAGCGATAGAAACGTCAAAATCGTGACGCATTTGGTTGAAAGAGCCAAGGCATAGAAACATCACGAAATCACGACGCATTTGGTTGAAAGACCCAAGGGATGGAAACATCGCGAAATCATGACGCATTTGGTTGAAAGAGCCAAGGGATAGAAACGTCATGAAATCACGACGCATTTGGTTGAAAGAGCCAAGGGATAGAAACATCACGAAATCGTGACGCATTTGGTTGAAGGACCCAAGGGATGGAAACGTCACGAAATCGTGACGCATTTGGTTGAAAGAGCCAAGGCATAGAAACGTCGTGAAATCATGACGCATTTGGTTGAAAGAGCCAAGGGATAGAAACGTCACGAAATCGTGACGCATTTGGTTGAAAGACCCAAGGATAGAAACTCAATCTCATTTTTAAATAACGTCACGATTTCACGACATGAAAGTTTGGAAAAGGAAAGGTGAAGGAAAACGTCGCAATTTCATGACACGTCACGATTGGAAAAGGAAAAGTGAAGGGAGACGTCGCGATATCGCGACATGTCCCATTTTTGGACCTGTCTCGATTTCGTGACGCCATGAGCTGGGAAGAAGGAACCAAGCCGACAAGGTAATAAAAATTAGGGTTTAATTTAATAATATTAAAATGCTAATCCTGGTTTTGTCTTTTGCAGAAAGCCATCTGGCAGTTGCATACTAGCGGAAGTAATGGCGAAAAGACAAAAATAAGCGCGGATCAAGCGAAGGCCGTCAGATGGAAATGTGAGATGCCGAGAATTTTTGGTCCATCCAGATTTTATAGATCTGGCCGCAAAGAGACTTTACGGTGACTAAGCAGCTGCCTCATTTAATGGAATATGTCGACAATTGATCGAAAAATGAAAATATCTACACACAGTTACCGAAATTTGTCGATGGACGCATTTAACAGGAGAATTTATGGTGAAAGTAATGGCGTGCAGAGAATTTCAACTCAGAGGCGGCTCTACGAAGATAAAATGTCAGAGAAACCAGTGACTCATTCCGAATTTCTCTGAGGAATTAATGAGACGCTCCCGGCAGATGCACCAGAAAGATGAAGATACCTTCACACGCAGTGCCCATTTATGGAATATATCGGTGACCGGCCAGAAAACGAAGATATTTACTTGCAGTTACAGATGGATGAGAATAATATCAGATCATGCCTTCTCCATTTATGGCAAGTAACTGCACTAAGATTTGTAGAATGGTTAGGTTTTATCGAAACTCTATTTTAAAAGGCCTTATATTGTAAAACCTGGGTAGTAGAGTTTAAGTGATAAGATTTAGGGTTTTGGAAGAAGATATTTCTGAAAAGATCAGGGTTTGTCCTGAGTCTATATATACTTCTTTCGGATGTAAATTCAAGAGGTGAAAACTTAGAATAAAAAGCTATTGGAGCAATTTCCTGCAAATCTTGTTTGAATGCTTTGTTCTGGACCTAGAGTTGGTGTGATTTTCATTTTCTGTGATAGCATGGCCAGGAGCCTAATCTCTTTCAGATTGCGATAAGTTCATCTTCTTTTGTTTTTGTTTCATTAAGGTTTATTTAATTTATGTTGTAGATCTGTGTTATCAAAGATTGGGTATGCTACTAGGCTTCATTCTTTTTATTGTATGCTAGGGAAAATTACAGATTTAAGGTTCAAGCCTGTTCTAATTGCTTTGTCCTCACTGTGCGAGCTAAGCTGTTGGTGAGAGATACCAATTTCAACTGACTTTCCTTTTGTTTGTGATTTTCTTTCAGATCTGTTTTGTCTCTGTCTTATGCTCTTAGTGGAAGGTGATCTTAGAAAGTTGGACACTTTCCTCTTTGATTTGTTCTATTGTGAAGCTAACTGGTATAACTAAAATTGGTAGTTTTGGTTTTGCAACTAAGTTAGGTAAACTTCTCTTTCTGCCCTACTCTACTCTCTCTGTTCCACCGATTGAATGATCCATTTTTATCTTCTTTAGAATTTGTCTTTTATTTAAATTTGCTAAAACATAAAGAGCTAGATCAAAGAACTGATTGTAAATCTGAGTGTCCACAAAGATAACCAATTCCAAAAACATTATTGAACTAAAGTCCAGAACCCGTTGTAAGGTAACAGACAGTCCACTTGAAACTATTCTAGAAGCGGAAAAGAGTGAATAGACATTCGACCCAACTCTGTAACTCACACCTTGGATATCCAGCAAGATCCTAAAGTGAGTGGGATTTATCCCTTATAAGTGTTATCGAGATTTCATGCTCATTCTTCATAGGGTGTGTATAAAAGTCGAACCAACATTTAAAATTGGTGCTAGAAGGAGGGCCTGAAGTTCAGTAGTTTGTTAAGGATTGTAAGGTTGTAAGTTGCTTGTGAAAAAGTTGGATTCTAATTATAGAGTAACAAGGTCCCACTCTAGAGCTGGAGAGCTCCTTGTGCCTGAGTTAGAAACCCCAAGAAGAAGCAGCCTCAGAAGGGCCAAGTCCTTGTCTGAAATAGTTTTATCACCACTTGTAGTTACTCCAACTACAACTGAAAGTATCATCGTCAATCAAGTAGTAATGGCAAACTGGTTGGGTTCCACTGCCTTAAATATCCTTGGTGCAGCCCATGATCTGCCTAGAAATCCTGAGAGGTATCTTCCTAGATACAAGCATGATGGGACTAGAACAACAGAAGAACACCTAGTAGCATTCAAGAATGCTCTAAAATTGTTAAATGTACAGCATGAAGATGTGGCTTGCAGATTGTTCCCGTTCACTCTCCAGGAGGGAGCATACGATTGGTTTTTGAATCTCACTAACGATTCTATTACCAGTTGGAATGACTTGGAAAAGGTTTTTGTATCGCAGTTTGGTGAAGTGATAGATCCCAGTGTATTATATCAACAATTTTCTGGTATTAAAAGAGAAATAAATGAATCTGTCAGATCTTACAATGTCAGATTTCAAAAGGCTTATGGTAGACTGACAGGTTATTATGTGCCAAATGCAGACCTGGCATTAGAAATTTTTAGGAATTCTCTAGATCCAATGACTTCTATTTTCTTGAAAAGAGATGCCTCTATTACCAATCTAACAGAGGCTTACAAAGAAGCTTTGGTTCTGGAAAGACAATTGGGACCTCAACCTTTAAATGCTCATCAAATTCCTTTGGTCACACAAGGTACCCCTATCTTCAATCCCATACCACATCAGATGATGTTGCCAACACATCAAACTCCACCGATAAGCAATCCATTGGCTGTAACACCTGCTGAAAATGTACAGAATCCAGGTAAAGAAGCTGATAACACAAGAGTCGAGGAAGTGTCAAAAATAGTCCAAAAGTTGGCAAATGACTTTTTAAGTTTTAAAAGGCAGGTTTCTACTGGGGAGAACTCAAACAGGTTTTCCTATCAGCAGAATAGATTCACTCGGCCCCCATACGAACCCAATAAGGATTATAAAGGTAAAGGGCATGATGTAAATATTTGTGACTTGGCTTTGCCTAACTGGTGCAGGATACATGCCACATCTCAGCACGGGGAATTGGATTGTTTGGAATTCTGTAACGCCTTTGAAGCTTTATCTGGTGAGTTGATTTCTCCTGAACATCAAAGAAATGTGGATGGCCCAAGTTCATCCAGCCATAGTGCAGCTATGGTCTTAGATTCTTTCACTTTTCCAGGTGAGTCTGAGAATGTAGTGGAGATGCCTATGGATGAGGTGCAGGCTTTTCAACAATACAGGAGGGACAACTACAACCTCAGAAATAGAAATCCGGAGCCCAACACTACATCTACTCCTCCAGACAACTCCCACAATGTTCCTCCAGATCCATCTTCAAGTAATAACCCATCTCCACCCAAGGGAGGAGATCCAAGAGTCCCATATGGATCTATTGCTCCACTCAATAAAGGGTACAATATAGTGGAGGACATGAAGAAGATCAAGGCTAACATCACTCTCCATGAGTTAGCTCAAATTTTGGAACAAAGGGATAACTTGATTAAAACATACTCTGGGCCTACTACCAAACCTTTGGAAAAGGGAAAGAAGATGGCAAATGCAAATGTGGCCATGTATAAAGAGAAGACTGAAGTTTCGCCTTTTCTACTGACTGTTCGTATATTTGGGAAAAACTTACACAACTGTCTGGTAGATTCGGGTGCTTCAGCCAATGTTATGCCTTTGGCCATTTGTCAACAGTTGGGTTTGACCCCAATGAAGTCTGAAAGAAGAGTTGTCCAATTGGATAAATCTGAGGTTAAAGTAGTAGGTGAACTTCAGAATATTCATATCCAGCTAGCATCTGAGCCAAGGGCACAACACAAAATTGAAATTCAGGTGGTAGATATTCCTGTGGGGTACGGGATGCTTCTGAGCAGAGATTGGTCAAAATATTTGAATGGATACTTGGCAACTGATTTTTCACATATGTGGTTGCCGTGGAAAGGAGTTGCAAACCAATTAAGGGTTGAAAGAGAACCTAGATACAAACATACGATCACTGAATATAATGCAGAAAATGAGACTGTAAATATTGTTGATGTAGATATTGGGGTTTATAATTTAACAACGGGACAAAATGAGAAGCTTAGTAAAGCTCATCTTGTTCATAATAATGAAGTTTGGACGCTTCATGTGGATGGGGCTAAATCTAAACAGGGTTCTGGTACAGGGGCAGTTCTTAAAGGACCTGAGAGTCAGACATATTTTATGTCTTATCGCCTACAATTCCCTTGCACAAATAATTTAGCAGAGTATGAAGCACTGGTGCTAGGATTGAAATTTGCTTTGGACAGAGGTGTAAGAAATATCCAAGTTTTTATAGATTCAGAGTTGGTGGCTAATCAAGTTAAAGGTAAATTTCAGTGCAAAGCATCCTACTTAAAAGGATACAAACACCGAGCGTGGGATCTCGTGGAAGATTTTGATGCTTTTAATTTAACGCACATACCTAGAGAGCAGAATTCACGTGCAGATGTCTTAGCTTCATCAACCGCAAGTCTGAAGCCACTGGAAGAGTTCAAATGGAACAAATTTTTGATCGAGTTAGTCCCTTGTCCTTCGGTCCCAAATAATGTAGATAATTTTTAGGTTTTCTCTGATGACCAGCAGATTATAAACTTTTTACAGAGTACCAATGCGTTTGAAAATGCTATAATCGATGATGGTCAAAGGGATACTCTATTGGAACAGTTAGACGATGAAAGGGGAATAATAAGGTTGAAAGATAACAGAATTCCAAAAGGGATGGTGGAACTGGAGCGACTGTTTGATGTTGACCAAATTAAGCAAAAGGTGAGTTCTGGGGATTCTATTGGTGTAGCAAACAGTGAGACTGAGAACCTGAATGTCGGGACTGAAGAAGATCCCAGGCACCTTAAGTTGGCTAAAACTTGTGACCCTGAAATAAAAAGAAATATGATTGAATTTCTTCACAGGTCCAAGGATGTTATGGCCTGGTCTTACAAAGACTTAAAGGTTTTTGATCCGAAAGTTTACACCCATGTAATACCTTTAAAAGAGTTCTGCAAACCCTTTCGATAGAAACAGAGGCATGTCAACGCTTTGCTAGAGCCCCTCATCAAGAAGGAGGTGGAAAAATTATTGAGTGCCGCCATTATTTTTCCCATTAGGCATTCTACTTGGGTGGCCAATTTGGTGCCGGTCAGAAAGAAAAATGGAGAGATCCGCTTGTGTGTGGATTTTAGAAACTTGAACAAAGCATCTGAGAAAGATAATTATCCTCTGCCTTCCATGGATGAGGTGCTACAAATTGTGAATGGTTCGGAAATGATGTCTTTCTTAGACGGATTCTCAGGGTATAATCAGATACTAGTTGAAAAGGAAGACAGGATGAAAATTGCCTTCACAACCAAGTGGGGAACTTTCGCCTACAAAAGAATGTCATTTGGATTGACTAATGTCGGAGCTACTTTTCAACATGCAATGGATCATGCTTTCAAAGGCCTTATGGGTAAGTGCATAGTTGTCTACATGGATGACTTGACAGTTTTCTCTAAATCTCGGTTTGACCATGTGAAGCACTTGGAATCTGTTTTCAACAAATGCAGGGAGTTCGGCATTTCTTTGAACCCAAAGAAGTGTGTTTTTGGTGTAACTGAAGGAAAGCTCCTTGGACACTTGATCACCAAAGATGGCATTTCCATGGATCCTGACAGAGTTGAAGCCATATCCGGGATACCCTTTCCCAACTCTAAGAAAGAGTTAAGATCCTTTTTTGGGAAAATTAATTTTGTCAGAAAATTCATCTCCGGCTTCGCAGAAATAGTCAAGCCACTGAATGACATGCTGAAGGAAACTGCTAAGATCGTTTGGACAACAGAAGCCAAAACAACGTTCCAGGAGATCAAATCTGCCATCCAACAAGCTCCAGTCTTTGGTGAGCCCAGACTTCAGTACAGATTTTTATTTGTACTCTTTTTCTTCAGAACACACACTTGCTGCGGTTTTGACCCAACGAAGAGAAACAGGGGAGCATCCGATTGCCTTCAAAAGTACCAACTTAAAGGGGGCTGAGCTCAAATACTCTCGCTTGGATAAGCAAGCCTATGCCTTAGTAAGAGCAGTTAAGCAATTCAGGCACTACATACTAAGAAGCAAAGTCCATGCTATAGTTCCTGATCCAGCTGTCAAATACTTATTAAGCCAAGACGAATTGGGTGAGCTGAGAGGTAATTGGGTTACAAGACTGCAGGAATACGACTTAGAAATTTGGCCTACAAAATTAATCAGAGGACTTGGGTTGTCTCGACATATTGCTGAAGTACCTGTACAAGGAGAAATTAATCAGCTGGATTCTGGATTCGATGATTGGTATGGAGATATCATTCATTTGCTGCAATTTGGAATTTGTCCATCTCACCTGAATAGAACCCGAAGAAGAGCACTAAAGTTGAAATCTGCTCATTTTTTGCTCAAAGGAGGTAACTTGTATAGAGAAAATTATGCTTGGCATATTCTTAAGATGCATTTCTCAGAATGAAGTCAATGAGGTGATGTCCAGTTTTCATGAGAAGTTAGGGGCAGGGCATTCTTCAAGTTTCGCTACTACACACAAGATATTGAGAGCAGGCTATTACTGGCCTACATTGTTTAAAGATGCACATCAACATGTGAGAACTTGCCATCAGTGTCAGACTTTTGCATCCAAAGAGGCTAATCGAGCTCTACCATTGCAGCCTATTGTAATAAACAAACCTTTTATGCAATGGGGACTTGACTTTGTGGGTGTGATAAACCCAAATTCATCAAGCAGGGCATAAGTATGTTCTAACAGCCACCGATTATTGCACAAGATGGGTTGAAGCAGCAGCCACCATGAGGAGTACAACCCATGAGGTGATCGAATTTCTAGAGTCAAATATCATAACCAGGTTTGGAGTTCCTTTGAATTTGGTGTGCGACAACGGGCCAACCTTTCAATCATTAGAGTTTGCAGAGTGGGCATACCAGATGGGGATAGTCATCAGATTTTCATCCAACTATTACCCCCAAGGTAATGGACTAGCTGAGTCCACAAATAAGAATTTGATGAATGCCATTAAGAAGTCTGTTGTAGACAAACCTAGACAATGGCACACATTATTGAAATATGCACTTTGGGCTGACAGGATAAGACATAAAGTAGCTCTTAAGACTTCCCCATTTGCTTTGTTGTATGGTATTCAGCCCATTGTTCCTATTTCTTTGAAATTGCCCACTTATCAATTTGTTTTAGACTATTTTGAGGATCAAGCAGATGCAGAGGCTCGTATTTTGGATTTAACTAATTTGCAGGATGAACGACTTCAAGCCCTGGAACATTTCAGTCGGCACCAAGAAACAGTCAAGCGCTGGTTTGACAAAAGAGCCAGAGTGAAGGCCTTCAGACTCGCAGACCTGGTGCTTCTATGGGACAAAGCCCATGAAAAGAAAGGTAAACACACAAAGTTGCAACCGCTATGGATAGGGCCATACCAGATTGCCGAGATCCTAGGTAATAATGCATTTCATCTACAGGACCTTGAGGGTAATTTTTTGAACCTTCCTGTTAATGGTCAATACCTAAAGCATTATTTCTCCAGTTGTTCCATCCAATACATCGTTTGAATAAATCACAAAGACGTTGTAACATGTGTATATATTGTAAATAAGGTTTGAAGTAGTTTGTTTTTATTTTATTTTGTTTGATTTTAAAGTTCTGTGTTTTATCCTTTGGGGTCTGTACAAATTTCTTTTAGCTTTTAAAAATTTTGTTTTTTTTAAGTTTTGCCTGGGCAGCAAAGAAAGAATCAACCTTTAAAAATTGTTTTTTTTTTGAGTTCAAAATCTAGTGTTCATTTTGTTTTATTCTAATTAAGAGATAGTCTGCTTAAATTGAACAGTGGAACTATTTTGTTATTCAGAACAACAGTAGAAAGATAATTGGATTTTGTGTCTTGCTTGCCACAATTATTTTAATTATAAAGAAACTACTATACTGTTGGGCTAAAGAACTCCCAAGGAATCCAAGAAAAGTTGGTCGTAAGAGGGGACTCTGATTCATGAAATTATTTAAGTGTCCAAAGAGGCTATCGGTACCCAGCTTTAGTAGATCGATGAAGAATAAAAAAAAATTGTTTTTAGCAAGGCTTTCCAGATTTCGGTATATTTCAAAAGAGAGAGAGAGAAGGTGAAAATTGAGCAGGGCAACATAAAACTGGCACTCTTTTCTATACAAAAAAAAAAAAGAGGAAAGAAGAAGTTATGTAATGAAAGAGATAGCCAAGGCTCCAGAAGATGTTTTCTTTTACCAAGTTGTAGATACCACCTCATAGTTGTGGATCAGGGTCGTGAAAATCTAAAGAGTAACTCTGTCGGGGCTATAAAAGGCTAAACTAGTAAACAGAGCCCTACTCGGTTTCCCCTTTCACAATCTAGAAAAGCTGATCAATCCGAAGTAAAACATTCGAAGGCCCAGTCATCCTTGAAGAAAGTTATACGCTTATAATTGCACATCAGAAATCTTCCTTAAGTGATTCAACCTAGTATGTCCTTGGGAAATTTTAACAACTATCAGGTAGTAGTTAAATTATTTTGAAGAATATTTGTGGCAAAGCATGGTACATGGTCTATATTGTTTTGAAACTAGAGTCCTGGATTCTAAAATAGTGCTACTATTTTCCCCACAGATATCGCCATTTGTTGAGAAGCAACACACCCCCACTAAAAAAATGAAATTCCATCCTTTGAAAATATTTAGTTTTCATTTTGCCATAGGGACCCTCTTGATGTTTTTCAGGTTTTAATTCCAAATTTTGCTTGCCTCCTTCTTCTTCAAGTTTTGCATATACCAAAGTATCTAAGTAGGCTTGCATATGGCTTTGATTTCAATTTAGAATTTATTTGTTATGTTAGAATCATTCTGAGTAAAGAAGATCTTTCACTAATATGTAAAAATGCAGGATACATATGAATAAATTCATTGGAGTCAACCTACAATTTCTGAAAAATTTGCAAAGTAGAAGTAACTTGAGAAAACGTCGCGATTTCGTGACATATTCCATTTTTGGAAACGTCATGATTTCGTGACATATTCCATTTTTGGAAACGTCGCGATATCGCGACACATTTTGATTGGAAGGAAAGCTTGCGAAGATGTCGCGATTTCACGACCCCATTTTCACAGACGTCATAAGCTTGAAAGAAATGAAGTATGGAAAACGTCACGATTTCACGACACATTTGGATCAGAAGCAAAGCTCAAGGAAAACGTCGCGATTTCGCGACATATGTTGTTTAAAGGCAAATCTTGAGGAAACGTCACGATTTCATGTGGAAAGACCAAGAAAACAAATCCAATTGTTGAAAGAGCCAAGCATAGAAACGTCGCAAACGACGCATGGTTGAAGAAGGATAGAAACATGAAATCGCGACGCATTTGGTTGAAAGAGCCAAGGCATAGAAACGTCACGAAATCGTGATGCATTTGGTTGAAAGAGCCAAGGGATAGAAACATCATGAAATCATGACGCATTTGGTTGAAAGAGCCAAGGCATAGAAACGTCGTGAAATCACGACGCATTTGGTCGAAAGAGCCAAGGGATAGAAACGTCACGAAATCATGACGCATTTGGTTGAAAGAGCCAAGGCATAGAAACTCGCAAATGCATTTGGAAGACCCAAGATGGAAACATCACAAAATCATGATGCATTTGGTTGAAAGAGCCAAGGATAGAAACTAAATAAAAATAGAAACGTCACGAAATCATGACGCATTTGGTTGAAAGAGCCAAGGCATAGAAACGTCACGAAATCACGACGCATTTGGTTGAAAGACCCAAGCGATGGAAACGTCATGAAATCACGACGCATTTGGTCGAAGGACCCAAGCGATGGAAACGTCACAAAATCATGACGCATTTGGTTGAAAGAGCCAAGGATAGAACTCACGTCGTGAAATCGTGACGCATTTGGTTGAAGGACCCAAGGGATGGAAACGTCACAAAATCATGACGCATTTGGTTGAAAGAGCCAAGATAGAAACATCGCAAATCTCACGCATTTGGTTAAAAGACCAAGAAGAACTCAATCCATTTTAAAATAAACGTCACGATATCACGACAATTTGTGAAAAGCAAGTGAAAAACGTCACGATTTTACACATCCATTTATTTGAAAAGACAAGTGAAGGAACGTCATGATTTCATGACACGCCATTTAATTTTCAGATTTAAAAAAAAGAAGAGAAGGAAGGAAAACGTCGCGATATCGCGACATGTCCCATTTTTGGACCTGTCTCGATTTCGTGACGCCATGAGCTGGGAAGAAGGAACCAAGCCGACAAGGTAATAAAAATTAGGGTTTAATTTAATAATATTAAAATGCTAATCCTGGTTTTGTCTTTTGCAGAAAGCCATCTGGCAGTTGCATACTAGCGGAAGTAATGGCGAAAAAGACAAAATAAGCGCGGATCAAGCGAAGGCCGTCAGATGGAAATGTGAGATGCCGGGAATTTTTGGTCCATCCAGATTTTATAGATCTGGCCGCAAAGAGACTTTACGGTGACTAAGTAGTTGCCCATTTAATGGAATATGTCGGCAATTGACCGAAAAATGAAAATATCTACACACAGTTACCGAAATTTGCCGATGGACGCATTTAACAAGAGAATTTATGGTGAAAGTAATGGCGTGCAGAGAATTTCAACTCAGAGGCGGCTCTACGAAGATAAAATGTCAGAGAAACCAATGACTCATCCGAATTTCTCTGAGGAATTAATGAGACGCTCCTGGCAGATGCACCAGAAAGATGAAGATACCTTCACACGCAGTGCCCATTTATGGAATATATCGACGACCGACCAGAAAACAAAGATATTTACTTGCGATTCTGAGATGGATGAGAATAATATCAGATCATGCCTTCTCCATTTATGGCAAGTAACCACACTAAGATTTGTAGAATGGTTAGGTTTTATCGAAACTCTATTTTAAAAGGCCTTATATTGTAAAACCTGGGTAGTAGAGTTTAAGTGATAAGATTTAGGGTTTTGGAAGAAGATATTTCTGAAAAGATCAGGGTTTGTCCTGAGTCTATATATACTTCTTTCGGATGTAAATTCCAGAGGCGAAAACTTAGAATAAAAAGCTATTGGAGCAATTTCCTGCAAATCTTGTTTGAATGCTTTGTTCTGGACCTGGAGTTGGTGTAGTTTCATTTTCTGTGATAGCATGGCCAGGAGCCTAATCTCTTTCAGACTGCGATAAGTTCATCTTCTTTTGTTTTCGTTTCATTAAGGTTTATTTAATTTATGTTGTAGATCCGTGTTATCAAAGATTGGGTATGCTACTAGGCTTCATTCTTTTTATTGTATGCTAGGGAAAATTATAGATTTAAGGTTCAGGCCTGTTCTAATTGCTCTGTCCTCACTTGTGCGAGCTAAGCTGCTGGTGAGAGATACCAATTTCAACCGACTTTCCTTCTGTTTGTGATTTTCTTTCAGATTTGTTTTGTCTCTGTCTTATGCTCTTAGTGGAAGGTGATCTTAGAAATCTGGACACTTTCCTCTTTGATTTGTTCTATTGTGAAGCTAACTGGTATAACTAAAATTGGTAGTTTTGGTTTTGCAGACTAAGTTAGGTAAACTTCTCTTCTGCCCTACTCTACTCTCTCTGTTCCACCGATTGAATGATCCATTTTTATTTTCTTTAGAATTTGTCTTTTATTTAAATCTGCTAAAACATAAAGAGCTAGATCAAAGAACCGATTGTAAATCTGAGTGTCCACAAAGATAACCAATTCCAAAAACATTACTGAACTAAAGTCCGAACCCGTTGTAAGGTAACAGACAGTCCACTTGAAACTATTCCAGAAGCGGAAAAGAGTGAATAGACATTCGACCCAACTCTGTAACTCACACCTTGGATATCCAACAAGATCCTAAAGTGAGTGGGATTTATCCCTTATAAGTGTTATCGGGATTTCATGCTCATTCTTCACAGGGTGTGTATAAAAGTCGAACCAACAACTACATCAATATTTTTTAGCATTAAGAGTAAAAAATCCAAGGAGAAGCAAGAAGTAATTATGAATGGAAAACAAGTTAAGGAACCAATAGAAGAACCAAATTATAGAATCTACAAAAGCAACAATAGCAGAGTCCATGCAAGAAACAATAGCAGTAGAGTCCATGGAAAAATAGCAATAAAGTCCAAGGAAGCTCTGTTGGAAGTGCACAAGGATGCACCAAAAGAAGGTAACAAGAGAAGAATATAAGGAAGAATTTAAAAGAGAAGAATCAAATGTAACAAAACAAGAAGTTAAGGTTAGATCATATCACCACCCACACCACCGAGATCAACAATAATCGTGGAAGCATGGCTTAGGGCATTAATATTATTATGGAACAATATGAAATAAAAAAAAAAGTAAAAAAAAGCATCAAGTAGGTAATGTGTGGTAAAAAAACATAGTGATCCTAGATTTCAAAGTGGTGCAATAACATTAAGGAATAATAGGACCAGTCTTTCAACATATTATAGTAGAGCAATAGACGCATGGAGACAACAAATCAATTATGCATATTCAAGTGGCATAAGGGTAGCTTAGCATCACCAGAGACCACCACCAATCAAGATTTCACTTGTATAGAGGGATGGCCAAGATTTATATCTATTACTAACATTGCTTAGAAAATCATATTATCTAGTTTCTTATGTTTCGAGGATGAAACATTTGTAAGAGGGGTGGAGAGGGGTGGAATGTTAGGTACCTAGTGATAGGAATATGAGGATATAATATTATATTGTGTGTGTGGTTGACATGGGCTACACATAACCTGGGGTTGATTGTATTTTAATATTTTACTATAATAATATGTGGGATAAGGGTTTAGAAATAGGTATATATAAAGAAAGAATATCCGCCTAATGTGGTCTATCGGCAAGGACGCCACTTGCATTATCGGTGATGTGACCCGAGTTCAATCCCCATGGCTGATATGTATATGTATAAGAAGTATTTACTCAATAAATAAAAAATATTGTTATTTGTAATCAATCAATCATATCAAGTATTCTATTATAACAACTTTGTCTTAAAGAAACAATTTGGAGTAATTCCTTCTTTAAGGAATATTAATGGTGTTGCCTTACTGTAAGGGTATTATATACCTTTGTCTCGTTCTATGGATTGTTATTGTAGATATTTATTTATGGATGAATGATTTGATACTTTTGCATAATGGTGAATAATTTATGTTAATGAGTAAAGGTTGATAACACCAATCTTTTTGCAATTGGTTGGAGTGTATTTTCATTTCTTTTTAGTGAGGTTATTTGGTGTCCATGAATGGTTGGAGTGTAATTTCATTTCCTTGTAGTGAGATTATTTGGTGGTCTATTCATTCGTTTTGTGTATTCCTTTGTTAAACAATACTAGATAATGTTTGATTTCATTTGTTTCTAAAAGCTATTGTAAAATCCAACATAATGGAGGGTAAAATTCAACATAAGAGAGGTAAAATTCTCCTCACTTAGAATAATATAAAATTTCAACTAATAAATATGAATAGGCTAGAGCACTTCTTATACAGGCAAAGAATGTTGTTGAAAAAATATAAGGTAAAATTTAAGATTCACAAATTATTACTAAAGCTAGTAACTAAAACATTGTGACAATTTGATAAATAAATAGATAAAAAAAATAAGATTATTTTTTATATTTATTAATTATTATTGGAAACAATATCTATAAAAAAAAAAATAACATGATTTAGTTGATTGTCTTTGAATAAAAATAATATAAAAAATAAAATATAAAAAATAACAATGAAAAATATAATATAATACTAGTTTCCAATATAATATTTGTTTTATTTTATTGAGAATGGCTCTATATAAACCTCACAACTTTTTAAAAGAGAAGGAGAGACATTGACATACTAGTTTCTACGAAAACTCATTTTGAAGAATAAAACCCCTATAGTGCAAAAATAAATAAGTTCATAAGTTATTACATTCATATGTGTTTACCAAACAATAGTTAATAGCTTTATATTGCATCAAAACTAGTGGATCCATTATTTCCTTGTTGAGGATTCATTATATACAACCTAAAAGGCCTTGTCGGCTAAGGTATTAGCACTCTAAATAACATCAAGGTCATATCCGCGTGATGTGGTTTACTCGTAAAAACGTCATTTGCATTATCCGCGGTTATGTATATGTATAAGAAGTATTTAAGATTAAATTTCAACACTCTCAGATCAAGGTTAAAGTTCAAAAAGTAGTTTGCATACTCATTAGAATATGCATGTCTCTAGATGAATAATATAGCACTTCTCCACATGCAGTATTTATAAACTTTCAAAATTATATAATTAAAAAACAATGCTATGCACCTATACTACCTCTGCTCTTGTATCCTTTCCTTTCATTTTATCATCAAAGAACCCTTATTGTAAATCCTAATGGTTTTATTGAATTGCCTGCTATTTTCCAAGCTGCCTTGGGTTAGGTGGATTGATAATTGTAGGCATTTATCCAAAAGAGACCTAGGTTCAAATCTTAAACCTTAGGACATGCTTATTTGCAAAGGTAGTAGTCTGCTCTCAATTCTCTGAGTGCTTGTCAAACCTGTTGACAACAGTATGAATCCCAGACAGTCTCTTCATGCCAAGTTATAAAATAACGAGGTGATATAGACTTGTTAGGAGCAGCCTCTGTAGTTTGAACCCTGCACTTGGCAGTTACTAAAAATAATGTAGATGTAACCAGCTCCCTTATGTATCCCAAGGGTCTTCGTCATTCATGGATTTTGCCACGCCCCGTTCTAATAAAAATGTGATAATATCCAAGCTTTGTTTTAATACCACTATGTGATGATGATGACTAATTCTAGAATATGTTATTTCAGAATCTCACTCAATGTAAGAATTCCCCTCCGTTGCATCCATCACTAGCAACTGTAGTGCTAGATGTTATAGTATTTCAGGGGCTTTCCTATCCAGCATTCTGTGCTCACAGCTGTTTGACATAAAATTCATCAGCTAGAAAAAATATAAATGACCAGCAAAATTACTAGTGACCAAAAAAAGTGCTAGTAGCTAGAATACTGAATTGGATTATATTCAAACACAGTCAGCGTCTCTGCTCCTTGAATAGATTTGCCTCAAAGCAATTCTAGTGCTGGATGTTGTTGTATTTCAGACTCTTCGTATGTGTCATTCTCTAATGGTAAGTTCTTACACTAAATGGGTTATTGCAGCTGCACTTTAGTCCTCATCATCTTTTCTTAAGTTACTAAAATGACTAATAAGGATGACATTGTTGCAGTCTATTGAACTGTAATCTGCACTCAACAGCAAGGTGCAATTCTTTTGACTATAATTAACTAGTCATAAAGCAAAACATGTTAGTTTTTGTTATGAACAGAGACTGTCACCATCTGATGTCTGGAAGATGGATGCTTATTAATATTCCTTATATGAAGGCATTCCTGATCCACTCAACCACATGACCATCAACTGGTTTCACGGTTCTTACCCCAATCATCCATTTATTACAATTTAATTTTTCTAAGCCTTATTTTTAAATTGTCAAAACTGAAAATTTATGAAAAAAGTCATAACTTTGTTTCAATCAATTGGGAGGAAATTGCCAATTGATTGGACATTCAAAACATTAAAACTTCATTTTTTCTTTTTTATACATATGTTTTCTATATATATGAATTTTTTTTTGTTTGCTGATTTATTGCCATATTTCCCAGGTTTTGCTTTGTTCATACTCTTTGATCAAATGGCTATCATATTTTTTGGTGATATTGGAATTAATCATCAAAATGAATATAGGCATCAATGAGTTTCATGGGTCACACTCAATCATTTTAGCATGAGAAAAAAATTACGTCCAGTGACTCAAATTAGTATCAGCATCCATGGTTTTTGTCGTTTTTCTCCAGTCATTCATTGTATCTCGAGAACTGTCAAGTACACTCAATCACCTACATTAGTATGAGCATCCATAGATTTACCAAATTGCCCATTTAATTGGAACTATGGGTTTTACCTGAATTTGTTTCTTACTGGCCGATGACATTCAAAAATATCCAGTAAAGGATATTTCAGCAAATACAAGATTTAGCAGTTTCAACAAGTACAAGATTTAACATGCTTACATGTAGAGGAAAGTATGAAGTCAATAAACATACAGATGAATTATACCTTTTGAAAGAATCAGCTAAACAGTTGATATACGGTAAACCTCAGTCAAACTGAAAAATCAGAAAAAACTGTGAGAGAACATCAGTGAAGATCAAAACTGCAATTTTAGGGCAAACTTGTTTTCAGCAAGTGAAACAGAGTATGATTCCTCCTCCAGTATTTTTAACATATTCAAACAGTAGTCTCAAAGCGATTAATTTGCTGAAGGTGAGATTCTGGTCAATGCTGGTAAAAGTAAAAAATTATGTCAGATCTGGTCAAAGCGATTAGTTTATTTGTTGGTCAGTAGGTACTCTTGGTCACTTTTCCTTGTCTTACATTTTGAGCGCTTGGAATTTTAGTTATCTAGTGAAACTGGACGATTAATTGACCAATAAACAGGAATTAATGCAAATCAGAGGAGCGTTGTGTCATGCTATTTGGCCTAATTATTGGATAATGTCATCTACATTGAATTTTGATGTCATAACTGATTAAATGAGGTAAAAGGTGAATAAATGATGCAATAATGATGTTATCTTCTTCTTCTGGCTTCTTTTTACCTTGGCTTTTGGCAACTTGTTGGGATCAATATTTTGTTGGTATCAGTGGTACAAGAGTACAAAAGGATGTATTTAATATGGCGCTATATGATGGAATTAAAAGAATTCTGTTGCAGGCCTTTGTTTAAGTATGGATAATTATTTTCATTTGGTTTGTTGAGTGAATGGAAACAAGTGGAAAAGGGGTTGATTTCTAGGTGAGACAAGTGGTCACACATAAAAGATGCGTAATGGAAAGGAGAACTTGGTTGATAGCTATATAGAGAGCAAGCCATACAAGATGGTCGATATGCAAACCATCTTGAGAGAGCAAGTCTTCAAAGCAGCAATAGCCAATAGATAATCTTTTGATGCCTCAAAGCAACAGTGCACATATGCATATAAATTAATAAACTCAGGAAACTAGATATTAATTAGCTTCTAACATTTGAGTCCATAATATTGACCCACCAAACAGTGAATTACATATGACATTGGACGTTCCTTTATAGCTTAAAAATTATAACATTTCCACTAGATACATAGTGGCATCATCACTGTTTGTTAGGCTATCACCTAGATCTTGCTCCAGGACAGAAGGGGAGAAACAAAACAATACATGAAATAATTTATTTTATTTCATAATTTAAAAGTACATAAATTTCCTGCACACCAACTTCGGCCAAAACTTATGGCTGTAAAGGTAAACATAATGAATTTTCAACCAATATAAATCACATAGCAAAAATTGAACCCATGGAAAAGACAGTCGGATTGAAATCACCAAAGATGACACCCATGAATGATAAAAGAACCATGGATCTCTCACAGGAGAAGCCATGCCATCATCATCTTAATTTGGTCCTATTGGTTTCTGACTCTCACACGAACAACTCATGAAGCCATTGCTCTCAAGTTTGCTGCAGCTGAAGACACAGTCCTTGTTTGCTCAGAGGCAGCAGGACCAGCAACAGGCTGGTCCCTTTGAACTCTATTTCTTCTTCCCCCTCCACCTCCTGCTCTGAAACTTCTCATGAGCTCTTCCTGTTGCAGCCTTGAGGCCAGTGCTGCATCCAGTTCCTCTTGATTGTCATTTCTTCTTCCTCCTCTTGCCTCATTGCTTCCCACAATGATCAGTTCTGGCTCGTTTTCTTCCAATCCTGGTACTGGAAGCTCTCTTCCTTGATTAGACATGGCTGCAGATTGGAATGCTCTCCTGAAGTTGTTGGCAGTTGTAGTATTATTATGTGCAGGCCTCCTTAGGCCAATTCCTCTGGTTGGGTAACCTTGCCAATTGCATCCATTGTTCCTGAATCCTCCTCCTCCTCTGTTAAGTTGATTGGCATAAAAGTTTGGCCTTTCTGTCATTTTTTCAAGCTTTAAAGTTGCATCTCTTTCATTCTTTGCCTTAATCCTTCCCTCAACTTCTTTGGGAAACAAAAGTTGAACCATGTTCCAAAGTACAGTGTTGATCTGACAAGCATGAAAATCTCCCCTGCAATCACAACTTTGTACTATCAATATATCAAGGTTCACAACCCCAAAACTATTCTCTTGCTTCCCGATTTCTAAGCTTATCCCATGGGTATGATTTCTCTAAGAATTATGCTCAATCTATCTTAGATTTATTTAAAAACATCCACACCTATATGATCATTTGAATAGAGGATTTCTCAAATTCAATCCAACTTGTTTAGTACACATTCAATGAAGGGCCTTATTTTCCTGAACTTACCTCAATGGCTGGCGGTATTTGGGGCACCGCGGACCACATTTCTCAATGACATTTTCCAAGCACATCTTACAAAAACTGCATATAGAAATATCAGTATAGGAGATAAAATATGGAAGCAAATCTAACTTATGCTTGGTAGAAGATAAATATAAATATTGACAGGGATTTTCTCACACCACATTGTTATACCTGTGACCACAAGATGTCGTGGAGGGCTCAAAACATATGTCAAGACATACCTGCAGGAAAAAGTTGAAGTTATAGATTCACATTGACCAAAATATAGTCTTATCTCTAGAAAATGTCATGAAGTCTAAAGGGGAATACAAATTTATCCTAAACTGAAAAGTCCTGCTAGAAACAATTGCTTTCTGTTGTTCAAGTGCTTCAGCTCTACTGTTATTAAAGCATTATGTGCAACTGCCCTTTTCAGATATTTTCATTATCACAATCTCTTGTAGAGATCCTATCCCAACAGTTTTATAATTAGTTCTTACATTGGAATAAACAAACTCATAGTGAGTGAATAAAAGTAAAGTTTAGTACCGCACAGGAGAGCTCTTCTTGCAATTGCTCCATGCATGCTGGTCCAGAAGATCTCTTTTCACTTTTAGCTGATCTACACTTCTCATTTTTTACTGGACTAACTTTATCACTTTTAACTGGGGTACCCTTTTCACTTTTTGTTGGACTATCCTTTTCATTTCTAGTTGGACTAGGTTCAGCAGGTTCTGAAATTCCATCCTTGCTTCTGCCTGAAGTAGGTTCAGGTTTTGGATCTTCAAGATGTACCTCCTTATGACCAATTGGTTGGTCATTGTCGACTGTAGCTACTAGAGACGTCTCAACTTGTATCACATTTTCTGTCAAAGTCAAACATTTCATAGCGGTCAAGGATATGCTAGACTAATATGTTCTTGCAGTATAAGATTATGATGTCTGGAAAATGCCTAAATGATGCATAATTACCTTGTGCAGGTTGTGCTTGGGCAACAGGATTATTGTCTTTAATTTCAACAACTGGATCATCCTCAAGGCTTAGAGCACCAACTCTAGCCAGGTCAATTGGGTCAATATTTTCTGTTCGGGCCCTTCTGTTCCTGAGGAAGTCCCCAAGACTAAAATTAGTATCACCATTAGTTTAGCACAAATATAAACTAAATTTTGAAGAGGTATGCAGCAAACAAAAGGCATGTGTGACATTATGCATTATCCTTTGCTTCAGAGACATATTAATGTGCCTCTGAATTCTGCGCCTCTGAATAATGTGCCTCAACATTACATTACAGTTTAAGTACGACCAAATATTGATGTTTCAGGGTATGAACAATAATCCTCCAAAATCAGGGGAAAAGGTCACAACCATGAGAGCTAGCAGTGCAAAATATAATTCAACTACAATTCATTTCAATATTCTCGCTACATTAATCTACTGGAATGAAACATAATTCCCCTACGATTCATTTCAATATTGTGGCCACACTGATTCACAGAAAATTCATTCTCTGATGTTTTAAAAACACTATAGACAATCAATAACTGGTAATTTTCTTACAGAGAATTTTCTACTATACCTTCTTCGAGAGCTTGCTGGGGTTTTAGCCAAAGCTGGGGTTCTGACCTCTCTCTTCTTTCTTTGCCTGGATTCCCTGACAGGAGAATCCTCCACAATCAGAGACTCCAAATCCCTAAGCGAGGAGGAAGATTCGTCTAGGCTGGCCATCAATGCCTCGTCATCCCATCCGGCCAACGCAGCAACGGATCTGAAACCTGGACTCAAAACACTCTCTTTCTTTTCGTTTAACAACAAAGTGCGAGCAGTCACAAAACCCGCCTGTCTACAATTGTCCGCGACCAACGATCGAATCTCTTGCCCTTCTGAAACCTCCGTTTCGTCCATATATTTTCCCTCCATCTCCTCGCTTTTTACAACAGCAGCTTCGGCTCCCGAAACTTCGATATGAGTTTCTTCTTCCCCTGTTTCTGGAGGGCCATTGTGATTAGGCATCAAATGCATCACTGTGAACCGTGCTTCTGACTGAAGGTAGGCAGTGGGCGAGGTCAAGATAAAATGTGTTTAAGCTGTTTTTGCGAGGATTTTCACTTGGAAGCAGCTGCGGCTGTTTTAGAGGAGGAACGCGGAGACATTACCCGACACAGGCAGCGAAAAAGAAGAAGAGGAGAGAGACTAAATTTCGTATTTGAATATGAAATTTAACGGTAACTTACAACGGCTCTATTTTCTAACTTGACCGAGAAAAGGCCCGGTATATTATTAAATGATTGATATATATATAAACTCTCAAATGTAAAAATGATTATTAAAAATAATGGAAAGGGTACGTCTGTTCGTATGGGTTTACTGTTTGCCAATAAATTATTCTGATTTAACTTCATCTTATTATCTTACCTAATAAATTAAGACCCTTACACACCAAAAAATTTAATTCAAACCCTTAATTTTCACAACAAACCCCTACTCACATGATATGTATTTATTATATTATTTTTTATTACCTTTCTTTTAGGGTCAAGGTAGCGAGGGTTAGAACATTTTCTTAAGCATTCTACTTTGTGAGATTGTGGAGATAAAAACTTTTTATTTTGGGTAGAGGTAGTAGATGATCCATAGTTTAAGGTTCATGGTTTTAATCCATTTTATTTGGAGTAAAAGTTTACCTTAGGGTATATTGGTAGCTTTAAAGATTTGAAATTTTACCTATAAAAATAAAATAATGGCGATGCTGCAACTTAAAAAAAAAAAAAAAATTAATGAGTCTCAAGGTAAGCAAGGAAAAGGAAAAATAAAAGGATAAAGTAGTTTTGAATGTTTGTTAGGTGATAGGTTCCACGAAGGATATTGATTATCTAATATATGGTCATTCAATCATATTTAAATGATTTAAAATATAATATTTTACAATTTTTTTATTTTTATTTATTTTGGTTAGTGTGAGAAACTCCTCGACGCACGCATAGAGTTGTGTGTTAAATTCCTTATTGATAAGGATAGCTCTTAGCTTTAAGAAGGGTCATGGTTGGGAGGAGATTGCTCAACCCTATGTGTTTGGACGTCAGATTTTATCACATTAACCTAAATTATTTATTTATTTATTTAACCTGTTACTAAATTTAAAATCTCCAACTATAATTTAATTATTTAAAATGCAATATCTCACAATATTACAACCTTATATTTTTATTGAGAGTTTTAAAGTTTGGAAAGGACAAATTTGTTTTATAAATTAAAATTAAAATTTTGTATTTAATTTTTTATAAGATAAAACATAACTCTAGATTAAAGTTTGTTGTTAAATTTAATATAAATTTTAACTAAGTATTTTGTAAAATCATGACTTCGAAAATAACTATATCTAAGTAACTTGGTTAGGCATTATTGAATATTAGGTTTTGATTATTTGTTCACATCTTACATAACACGATGCGTGTAATTCTTTCAAGTCTCATACTTCAACCCTAAAAGTGTTGGGTTAGAAGACTTTACCCTTTTACATATCTAAACTTGCCCTTATGCCCTCTATGAGGATGAGCTTCATTATGTCAAAAGTTGTGAATGTTAACATTTTTTGAATTGGTTATATGAGGTTTAAAGCAAAGTAGATTTTGAGGTTCTAACCTGCCCCGTGTCGAGGCCCCTTCTTTCCACTAGTGCGGTCTCCAGAGGACCGAAGTCTTCTTTCCCTCTGGCACCACGTCGCCTGGCCCTGGCCCGCCAGTTGGTTTCCCAGATCCCCCTCGCGGTGGCAGGCGTGCTAGGCCACGCTAGAAGTTCGGCTATTTTTGATAGGGGCCTGCACTGCTCCGATGGCGCCTCTAGCAGTCCCAAGATCGCCTCCTCGTCGGCCCCTCCTAACTCTCCCGCCTCGACCGCTTCGTGGACGGATCCCCATGCCGCGACAGTTCGCCCGTGACATTATCTTGTGTTGTACCCACAAGGCGCTCCCCCGATCAGCCTACGCCACCTGGCACGCTGGCAGTGGCCCCTTCCCCTGCTCCTGCGTGGCAACCTGCAGTCATGCCCCCTCAGCCCCCCCCTCACGTCACACCCGACCTCGAGTGCCCATTCCCGACGTCGACGACTCCCCCCTTCTTCGGCCCCCTGCGTGGTTTTAAATTTGCCTTGCGCTGAGTTTTACCACTGTGCATGCTTTCCCTATTCCCTATCCCTGCGCTTCTAGTCATATTTCCCCTCCTTCCCCTGCCCCATGGCTGCCAAATGTGTTTTCATTGAGCCCTCCACGCTCAATCTGAGCAAGTCGGCTAAGTTGTTCTCCAATGCCAAGCATTTCACCCCCTTCTTCAACAAGTTCGCTGGAGTGGACGAAGAGATCACCCAATGCTTCCTAGACTCATGGAATGACGGCGAGGTTAAGGTAAAGGGGCTGCATTTTAAAGTAAAAAAAGAATTTCTTACAGAGGTGACAGGCCTCCACCATGAGGACAAGGGACGCATTGTCAGGTGGGACAAGCATAATTGGGAGGAGGAGTTGTCCCGCTTTCCGGAGCAGTAATGGGACAAGGCAAATATGTTCTGCTCCAACCTCTCGACCCCCTTTGATGAGGCAATCGTCCTGGTAATGCAATACATTACCTACGACGACCCGGATCAAAGGCTCTTCAGTTTCCACTTGAGCTATTTCAACCACCTCCGGGGGGCCACGGTGGTCAGCACTCCCCATTTTCTACTATATTCCCTAGGTCTTTCCATTAACCGTGCTTGCAAAAGCCATTCCTGGCCCTCCCACCAAGGCCTCATGGCGGTGCTGTACAGGCACGCTTTGGCCAACCAGCCGCAACTCCATCACATTTCCCCCCTGTCTACTGCCCCCCTTAATGTGGTTAATTCCTCGGATGGTTCCCCTGTGGCTTCCATCTCCAAGGAGTCCCCCTCGCATGATGGCTCCCCACCTCGAAGCGTCGTAGACCAACCCGAAAGTGCAGGAATCCGGTCCAGGGCACTGGTGGGGCCCCGACCCCTGGGGGCACCCGCAAAGGCCCCTTCCCTGCCAGTAGCAGGGCTGCTGGCAACACCAAGAGAACCAAATAGGAAACCCTGGAGCACACCAAGGTCAGTTTTGAGGAATGCAATAGAATGCAAAACCTAGCTATCAGAGACCTCCTCGACGTGGCTATCGACTCTCTGAACACGGCTGCCCAAGCAGCCTCCTTTGCTGCTACTGCCCTAACTGAGCTTCGGCATAGACTAGGCGACAGCCCTGATAGGGAGTAGCTCGACCGACGTGGGGCCCTGTCTGGCCACCACTGGGCCTTGGCGTCCAGCTTCAACGTGCTGTCGGTGGCAGTTTTTGGCTTTGATGGCTTCTAGTCATGGTTTTGCTGGCGTCTAGCTATTTTTGTAGGCCCCTGGGCCAGGGCCTCGGGCCCCGAATTGCTGCCTTTAGGCGCAGCCCCATTTTTTGGTTTGTTCTTTCATCCTAGGCTATTGTTGTAACTAAGGTTTTGGGATCCTGTTTAAAAAACCCACTGTAAATATTCTGTTACTTAGCAAAAAAAATATGACCATAAGTTATATGGGATGATGTGTTTTTCATTCATATATATATACATATCCAACACAACTTTAGTTACAGAACATAGTGTACAACCCTACCTCTATTAAATTCAAAATTTAACCTTCTATTTAGAATAGCTTATTTGGGTAAAGTGCCAACCACTTACATAAAGTTTTATATTCAGTAAGACTTGAACTTAAAACTTCTTCTTTGTGAAAGTCTCAACCATTTGAGCTTAAATTGATAAACAACTTTAATCCATTGCTTTTTTTTTTTAGAATTTGAAGTAATTATATTAAAACAATATTATTTACAAGTTGGGACAAGATTCCTTCCAACCTTAGCTGATAAGAACACATGTTTACAATAGTAAAATGAGATCTACATTGAAGCTAAATATCCTAAAATATATGCCTGAAATGGTTGTTAAAATTAGCTAAACATTGAATTTTCTCACCAATATACCTAATCCTCTCATCCTCAATAGTCATGCCACTATGCCACTGAACCCCTACCTCCTTCTCGGTACCCATCTTAGCCAAGAAGTCTACCACTTTATTTAGATATCTATCCACATAAATCAGAATCATATCATCTAATTCCCTTCACAATATTAACATTGTTTCAAACCCCAAATATAGTCAGGGAGATACAACCATGTGAATATAGTTGTCCAAAACAAGGGTAGCATTAGGACTTTTTTTACGGAAAAATATCTCATCTTTTAGGAGCCATATATTTGCAAAGGGTTGTCTAATTCAAATGATTCTAGGATCAATTTGTGCAAAATTTGAAGAGCTTTAAAATGAGTGATCATATAAAGAAATCTAAGTAGAATTGATAGAGATATGACCATGTGAAGTCATCCATCCAGAACAAGGGTAATGACAATTTTTCAAGTCATAGAAAATGAAATTACAGATATTTGTTTTCCAAAGGTTCAAATTATGGGAGGAACAATTGAGGGCTAGGGTATCAATGAGGTAGGACATCATGTTTGGGCATAGAATTTTTTAGCTAAGTTTTATTTGTCCCTTCATTATCTTAAAAGTTCTACATGCAGATTATTGTAGGTTTATTTTCAAATAATATAATTGTTATAGGATATACTAGTAAATTTTAGTAGATATTGAGTTATAGTTTCCTTTCTATGGATCGATTTATAGCTAAATCCTTAAAATCATCCCTAGTAGTAGAGGTTAGGGAGGACCTCACAAAGCAGAAATCCTCCTTACTTAAAGATAAGGAAGTCATTGGTAAATTTAATAGGTCTTGGCCAGGGGCTTTGACTCTAAGAAAATGGATTGATAGGATATGGAAATCTTCAAGATTGAGGCTATCCTTTCTTCCCAAAGGCTTCTTAGCCATTTTTTGTTCTAGGGGTAAAAGAGATAGAATCTTGAAATGAGGTCCTTGGTTTATGGGAAGAGCATGGCTCTTCCTTAAGGCTTTGCACCTGAAAACATAAATCTATCCCTAGTACCAATCTATATTAGGATGTATGGATTTATCATTGAATTCTAGGAAATGGATAACTTCAAGGCAAAAGGTAACACTTTGAAAAATTCCTTGATATTTTAAAAACTACAAAAGATGGAGTCTTGGTTAGTTATGCCTGGATATTAGTCATGATTGATATATGTAAACCTTTACCAGAATTAATCGTTCTTAAGTATAAAGATAAGTTGTAGATCAAAACCATGGATTGTGAAAACAAATATTTTAGATGTAGAATATTTCATGAGGTAGGATATACTGAGATATCATGCCCTAAAAAGAGTCTATCAAAAACATGTTTAGAAAATTGCAAGAAAAACTTGCAAATGGATATGGATGTTCAATTGCCAAAAAGTAGGTCTAGATAGATGAAAGTAAATAAATAGTAGAGACCATTAAGAATATTAGAAAAAATACCAATTATTTTGGGGTTTTAGTTTATGAAGAATAAATAAATAAAATCTTAGAGGACATGGTACAATAGGACCATAATATTAACAACAAACCGTCTACGCAACATGATCTTGATTTAGGGATGAATATTTATACTAAACCTAAGAAATGTGCCTCATTAGATTTTGAAGACTCTCTTGAAGTACCATGCACCATTCAAGAGAAAAAAAGTGGTAGAGAAAACACAATGTTAAATGTTAATACCTCTACCATTAACAAGGAAATACTACAAAATGAGCAGGATAAGTCAAAAGGTTCCTTAGCAGAGTCAAGAGAGGATAAATCTAATGAAAAGAAAAGTTGTGAAATAATATTTAGGAATAGAATAATAAAACCTACTTCAGATACTAGAAAGGAAAAAAGAGGAAAACCTTCAAATTATCAAGTGAGAGCTAGGGAAGCAAGAACAAACACAGAGAAAGAAACACAATCTAAGTTGGTTGAACTTTTTACCAAACAAAAAATTGATATTGGTAATTCATAGGAGAGGCAAATAGCCTCTAATGAGATATGAATACAATATCATGGAATATAAGAGGTGTTAATTTTCCCTCAAATAAGATGTGTATCAGGGACCTATGTTTAAGTAATAAGCCTGATATTCTTTATATCTAGGAAACTAAACTAAAAAAGAAAGAAGTTTTCAAAAATATGAAAGTAGTATGGGCAAGATGTGAATGTCATGTTGTAGATTCAAAAGGAGCAGTGGGGGTAATTCTAGCATGTTGGGATCCAGTTAGAACCTTCTATGAAATTATTCCTAAAACTAGGCATTGGATAACTTCATTAGTCAAATACTACTTTGCATTTATTCATTTAATCCTTTTTAATGTCTACAGACCTACAACTCAATTACGTAGATCAAAATTATGAAAGTGGAATTGAAGCCTTTATGAGAATTAAAGACCAAGAAACTTGATTCATGATCATAGGATATTTTAAACTCATAATCAAGCCGGATGAAAAATTTTGGAGAGTTAGAAAAATAACCCAAAGGATGAGAGATATATTAGCTTTTATTCAAAACAATAATCTATGGAAGGTTAAGTTTGAAGAGGACAACTAAACATGAACCAACAATAGGACATGCTAGAACCTAATAGCAAAAAAATTGACAGATGCATACTCTTATATCATTGGCTAGATGAAGGCACTTATGCTAAAATTAATACCTTGGAAAGAATTCATTCAAATAACTGGCTAAAAAGAGTTAAAATGATGGTATGTGAATTAAAAAATATATCATATTTTAAATATGAGAAAATTTGGAAAGACCATCCTCAATTTGTTGATATGATAATGTAGACATGGAATTCTTTAGGAAACAATGGGTTGTATACACTACCAAAACAAATTAAATCAGTGACATCTAGAATGAAAAATAGAACAAGAACACTTTTGAAAATATTTTTGAGAAGAACTAAGAACTAAAAGAGAAACTTATAAAATTCCAAAAAGGTAAACACAATAATCCAAGCTCATAGGAAAGGGATTTGCTTAGTGAATTTATAATATTTTGAGTAAGGAAGAGATTTTTTGAAGACTACACCGAGATAAACTTGGTTAAAAGGAGGTAAAAACATTTTTTTTTTATATGACGGCAATAGTATAGAGATCAACATCTAGAATTAATATAATTAAATTAGTAGAAGGGGTTTTGATTGAATACTGGAGTGAAATCAGAAATGAGGTAAGGATTTTTTACTAGAATATTATAGGATCAGAGGATATTAAAGTTCTTAATTATAAACTATCACAAGAAGCACCTTCACTTATAACAAATGAAGACAATAGCAAACTAATGGAGTCGATTATTCTAGAAGTTCATTCAACTCCTTTCTCTTTTGATAAGGATAAATCCCATGTCTAGATGGACTCTCTACAACATTCTATCAACATAACTATGAAATTTATTAGTGGTAGTGAAATAGTCTAGGGTTAAATAGTACATACCTTATAAAATGAATGTAAAATATCTTACCATAATTTTAAAAAAGAAGGATGCAAAATTGTTTGATTAATTTAGGACCATAAGTCTATGTAATATGATATATAAGATAATATCCAAAGTTATGGTAATTGCTTTAGACCACTATTAGTCAAAATTATTCCAAAATAGCAAGGAGGATTTGTGAAAGGGAGATAGATTCTGGATGGGATCATAGTAGCTCATGAAGTAATGCATTCAACAAATTCTAGGAAAGAGAGAGCAATGATATTAAAACTTGATATGAATAAAGCCTATGATATGGTTAAATAAGATTTTATTTTTGCAATATTAGAGAAGTTTAGATTTGGAAAAAAATGGGTTAGATGGATTAAAAAGTGTTTCTCTACAGTATAATATTCAATATTGGTCAATGGGATAGTAACATAATCATTTAAAGTCAAGAGGGGTCTTAGATAGGGAGATCCTCTACCATCATATCTATTCATTATTATGGCAAATGTATTGGAAAAGAACTTGAATAATGCATACAAATATTGGCTAATAAGTTGACTTAAGATTGGTAATAACATTGACAACATCACCCATCAACAATTTGTAGATGATACATCCCTTTTTGGGAGGGAAGAAAAAAATAAGACCAAAAATTTGAATAACTTATTAAAGGATTAGGAAAGAGCATTAGGGGAAAAATTTAATAGGAAAAAATCCAAATTTTACTTCCTAAACACTCCATATAGAATCAAAGTAGGGATATGCAAGTTACTTCAAATGGAGGAGGCAAATTTACCAACAACATATCTAGGGATGGCCTTATTTGAGGGGAAAATGAGGATAGAATTGTGTAATCCAGTCATGAGTAAAGTTCAGATTAAACTACCAACATAGAAAGTTAGATGATTATCATTAACATGAAGAGTGCATCTAATTAAATTAGTTTTATAGGCAATTCCAACATCTTATATGCCCTTCTATATTATGCCAAAACTTGTAAAAAAAAAATAATCTATATTATACATCATTTTTGTGGTCAAGATTACATGATAAATACAAAATTTTATTTGGTGAATGGAGCAAGGTGTGTGATGATAAATTTAGGGGAGGTATTGGTTTAAAATTTCTTATAAACATAGCTCTAAGGCAAAAAATAACTTGAATATTGTATAAAAAGAGACAAAGACAATGGGCAAAAATTATTCTATGTACGCATGTTGAACCCAATGACCCAAGTTTGCTATTTACCACATTCTCACTACTAGATGCTTCTGCACTATGGAACAATTTTAAAAAATCAAAAGATCTAGTCATTAATGGTATAATATGGGTGGTGGGAACTAGAGAGAAATTTTTTATTTGGATGGATACTTGGTGGGATAAAAAAATGCTCAATCTCGATTCATTTTTTAAACCATGGATTATATTATTTTAGGAAACATATCGTGATAGGGTTTCAAACATTATGCATACAAGGATCAGGAAGGAAGATACAAATGAAAATAATATTTTTTTACAAGTATATCGAACAATGTTGCTAGGAGGTAGTTGAGCAAAAAAATAAAAATAGTAATTATTTCAAGGAAAGCCGAGGATAAGTTGATTTGGGAGTTCAATAGCTTAGGATAATACACAACAAGAAGCAAATATAATGTAAAGCACCAACAAAATGGAAATACCACAAGAATATGGAGAGATATTTGGGATAGCCCAAGCATTCCAAAAGTCAAAATATTTGTATGACTAGTAGGTCATAGAAATATATTATCCTAGGATAACCTAATGAAAAGGGGTTTTCATGGTCCCTCATAATGTGTTCTTTGTAAAAATAAGGAGGAGAGCATAGACCATCTCTTGGGACACTATTCAATAGTCTAGGAATTATACAATGTATTCTTAATATGTATGGTAAATTAATGGTGATGTATGGTAGAATTGAAGAATGGTTAAAGCAATAGTAGAGCACTCTTAAAATTCAGGTGTTACAAACAATCTAGGATACATTGAAAGATACAATACGTTGGACTATATGGATGGAAAGAAACAAAAGAATATTTAAAGGAAAGGAAAGCAATTTAAATGTAATGAAAACAAAGATTTGTTTAGCCATATAAACTATTTGTTGATAATATTTACTGTATTTTATAAAATTAATGTATTCTCATTTAAACTATTTATTGCAATTCTTGTGGTTACACTTATGCTTTAGGAAGGAAACTAATAGTCTAGATCTGGTAAAGCAAACTATGATAACATGAAAATGTAGAAATATTACTCTACTAAGTAGTGCATAGATAATAGAGGTGGAGTTTTGGTGTTATGAATTTTGTTATAGGAATATGTCAAGAAGGATGCTAAATTTTAGAATATTTATATTTATAAAGAAAACTGAATATCCAAAAAATAAAAATTAAGAATTCACACTTTTATTAAAAAGATGTAGGTATTTAGCTATAGAAAATCCATTCAGATAAGAATTGAATCTATTTGTAAACTCTCAAGGTATAAAAGAGAGTTGTGATTTGTTAAGGGTGGGTGACCCAAGTACAACCCTTTTTTATCTAGCAAAAAAAAAGGATAGAATAAAATAGAAGGTTTTAACATTCGCATAGCCAAAAATAGCCTATGGGACAAGAACTTTACAAAGATTTGTGGCTACCAACTCTAAATCTTGACCTAGTTGTTTTTCTTTTTTAAAATGGATATTTTGCTATTTATTTTGATTATGATTTCTTTTACTTTGTCTACTTTATCCTTTTAAAATAATTTTTGTAATGATTTTTCTACTAGAATAACAACATAGCTATCTCACATATCATTATATGCCTTGAATTCTAAAATAAAATGGTTTTTTGTCTCAATAACCCTTAATGTATGAAAGGTACATATCCTCTCATTCAATTCTTCTTACAATCTCTTTCATCTAGTTTAAAACAAACTTTATTTATACTAGAATTAAATAATATCTTAACAAATGGTAATACTGTGATATTACAACAAAACATTTTTTTCCTTGAAAAAATTCATAATTTATATTCCAAGAGAAAAGAATATTGCATAGCATAGTTTTCCAAGGCATACAAAGAAAATAAGAACAATGAAAATTGTACCAACATAAAATAAAGGAATACGACTCTAGAACCACCAAAAAATGCCACAACAACGAAGTAAAAAAAAAAGAGAACAAAGTCAAAATCTCGAAACACTATCACAAGGTGAATATTAGAAGAAGGACAACCATCGTAAAATATTAAGGATAAAATGGAAATCTTAACCTCATTAACAATCACACCATATTTTATTTCAATCTACTCCCATTGCCCCTATGCCAATAAGTCCTTTTGATAGAGCATCTGCAAGAGTATTTAGTTCTCTATATACATGTTTGTACATGATGAGATTGAAAACACCTATTAAAATATTCACCTATTCAAAGATAGGCCACAAGGGTAAGTTCTCCATTCTGTACAGATCCTTCATCCAATTGATGACAACAAGTGAATCCCCCAACACTTGGAGCTGGTAAACATTGTGATCAAGTGCAGTTTTCAAGAGCAACTTCAATGCGATTAATTCAACACAATTATTAGTGCCAACCCCCAAGCACACCTTGAAATTTATGAAGTGAGAATCATGGAAATAGATAATTCTCCCTACCCCACATAAAAGTGGGATACCTTAACAAGACCCATCAAAATATCTCCAAGGAATTGTTTTATTAACACTAGCATCCATGATCAATCTTGGAAATTTAGGAAAGCTCAATTTCATAAGTCCATCAAGCAAAGTATGAATTCAAGTAACAACTTGAAAATCAAGAGTAAGGGAAGATATTTTCAAGTTGCTACTCCCCATGTCACCACAAAGGGAAGAGCTTTGAAGATCTTCAAATTGCTCTTGTCAAACCACTTCTTCATACACTCTTCCAATGTGTCCCCTTGCCAATTACTTGTTATCATAGTTAGTACCTCTACGTCCATCCATATTGTTAGGACCCTCCTAACATGTCCTAATTACTTATATTATTTATTCATTATATTCTAGGGTCACAACCCTTCACTCTTACAACTATTAGACTAGGTATATAAATGCAATCCATATATGATAATAAGGCATCATCGAACAAATATATAAATTAAGTCTATTGTGGGTTTTCTACCTTACAATCAAAAAATGATTCAATATAAAAATGATCCTGCTTCCCGCACCATTTAGTTTCATACCATCTGGATCAGATCTAGATCAAGGAGCAAATTCACCATTAAATTTTTTTCCCACCACACATTTCAGCTAGTCCACATTCGCGAGGACGCAAACAACATTCACGCTTCACGAATCCGTGTCAAAATCCTCACAGAAAATTAAACCTTCTCCTAAGGTATGAATTAAGTTGTCTTACACCCAAATTGCTCGACCTTTTGCATGGTGACCAGTGGCTGTTTTGAAAAAACTAAAATCTTCAATGCTGCATCAAGGTTTTCGACATCCAAAACGTAAAGGAAAAAAATTAAAATTAATTTTATTCTTTTTATTTTTAATTTTTGCTCACATGTACCAAGTCATATTGATCGTTACCTACACCAACCGCAATGTCTGAAGGACAACGATCACTGGATTCCATTCATGAGAAACATGAAAGGCTCACTGAAGAAGTTCAACAGGAAAGAGAGGAGAATACCCAGACCACAATAGAACTCTTCGAGAAAATATTTGCAATGGATGTTAAACTTGATGCCATCAATAAAATTCAGGCGACAACACATGCAAATTCACCCAACCATGGGTCATCAAACCGAGCAATGTTAGGAGGTCCACAAACTTCCATTCTACCATAGACAACCAAATTAGACTTCCCAAAATTTGAAGGAGGAGACCCTACAAACTAGATCTACCGAGCAGAGCAATATTTCTCACTAAATCAAATTTCGAAAATGCAAAAAGTGCATATCGCCTCCTTCCACTTGGAAAACGATGACATCCAATGGTACCAATGGTTCGAGAAAACTAACGACACTCTGATGTGGTCAACCTTTACACAGAATCTATTAGTGCGATTCAACCCTAGCAAGTTTCAAATCTTTACAGGGGCCCTCACTAAATTATGCCAAACCACTTCGATAAGCGAATACCAAACAGAATTTGAAAGGCTAGCTAATCGAACATCCGGATTAGACGCTGCCTTCTTTCAAGAATGTTTTGTCAGTGGATTAAAAGAAGAAATTCGAATAGAGGTGCAAATGTATAACCCCACAAACATGTTAGAGACCATCGGCTTGGCGAAATTAGTGGAGGACAAAATCAAGGCACGGAGTCGATTCACAAAATCAACTTGGGGGAAACCATCAAACACTTATACCAACCCCAAACCAATGCAAAATGGACGAACCCAAAACTCCTACGTGGCCCCCAAAATTAACCCCGCTCTACCAATTAAGCGTCTGAGTTTCGAGGAAATGAAGGAAAGACAAGCTAGGGGTCTTTGCTACCATTGTGATGAGAAATTTGACAGAAATCATAAATGTGCCTCATGAAAATTATATATTCTAGATGCCACAGAGGAAGAGAATTCTACTGAAGAGGAACCTCAAGTCGAAGTAGAGGTATTATCCAACACACTTGAAAGTGACGAAGAAAATGCACCAAAGGTTTCCTTCAATGCCCTTGCCGGATTTTTTGCCCCTCAAACAATGCGATTTAAAGGGTATTTTAAGAAACAAAACCTTACCGTGCTCCTAGATTCTGGTAGCACGCACAATTTTATCGATCCAAAGGTGGCTAAACAAGCAAATTGTTTTATATACCCTTGCAATAATTTCGAAGTGATGATTGGAAACGGTGGAAAAATTGCATGCAAAGGAAAATGTAGAAATATCAAACTAACTATGGGGCTTTATAACATGAAAAGCAACATGTACGTCCTACCCCTAGGTGGGTACGACATTGTACTAGGCGTACAATGGTTATGAACTTTGGGCATAGTCCAATGGGAATTTGATGAACTATGGATGAAATTCACAACAAAGAACCAAACCTATATTATCCAAGGTCTAAAATTAGGACCTTCCCAAATTTTCAACTCGTATAGAATGGAGAAAATTATCCGAAGAGGAAACAAAGGAATGGTCGCCCAATTATTTTCAATTCAACTTAGTCACAAAAAAGACGAGACACCAGAGTTACAAAAGATTTTAGACCACCATAAGGCTATATTCAATGAACCAAAAGGACTACCTCCACAACGTAGTCACGATCACACTATTCCACTATTTCCAGGGCATCACCCTCCTAATATTAGACCTTATCATTATCCATACCTCCAAAAGACCGAAATAGAGAAATTAGTTCAAGAGATTCTTAAGGCAGGAGTCATTAGACCTAGCAAAAGCCCTTACTCCTCTCCAATTATTTTAGTTAGAAAAAAGGATGGCTCGTGGCGTTTATGTGTCGATTTTTGAGTGCCTAATAAAATGACCATCAAAGATAAATTTCCTATTCCGATCATAGGCGAGCTATTAGATGAACTCCACGGGGAAGCTTATTTTTCCAAGTTAGACTTATGGTTAGGCTACCACCAAATACGAGTCAATGAAAATGATATTCCTAAGACAACCTTTCACACTCACGAAGGGCACCATGAATTCTTGGTGATGCCATTTGGCCTGACCAATGCTCCTTCTACCTTTCAAAGTCTAATTAATAAGGTATTTCACCCTTTTCTTTGTAAATTTATATTATTTTTCTTTGATGACATTTAGAGTTATAGCAAAACATGGGAAGAACATTTGGACCATGTTAGACAAGCGTTCCAAATCTTGGAGGAAAATCAACTTTATGCAAAAATATCAAAGTGTTCCTTTGGAAAACAAGAAATTGAATACTTAGGGCATATTGTCTCAAAGGAAGGAGTTATGGTAGATCCTTCCAAAATTGAGGAGGTGAAAAATTGGCCTATTCCAAAAACCTTAAAAGCTCTACGTGGGTTGTTTCTTGGACTAACGGGATACTATAGAAAATTTGTCCAAAATTATGGTAAAATCACTGCTCCTCTAACAACATTACTTAAGAAAAATGCTTTCAAATGGTCGTCTAAAGTGGATGAGGCCTTTATCACCTTGAAAACTACAATGTGTACCACCCCTGTTCTAGCCATGCCCAAATTTTCTAAACCGTTCGTCATTGAAAGTGACGCTTCAGGAATAGGAATGGGAGTCGTACTCATGCAGGATGAAATGCCTCTAGCTTTTATAAGAAAAGCATTTTCTCCTAAGAATTTAGCTCACTCTATCTATGAAAAAGAGATGTTGGCAATTGTCCATTCTATTCAACTTTGGAGGCCTTACATTATTGGCCAACATTTCATTATACGCACTGACCATCATAGCTTGAAGTATTTTTTGTAACAAAGGACTAATACCCGGGAACAAAAAAAATGGGTTACTAAACTTCTTGGCTATGATTATGAAATTACATATAAAAAGGGAAAGGACAACATGGTAGCCGATGCACTTTCTAGAAAATTTGAAGATATGCCTCAAGTCCATGCTCTTTCCTCCCTTATTCCTAAATGGGTAGATGAGGTGCATGAAGAATGGATAAATGATCCTACTATCCACGCCTTAATTCAACAACTTCAACATAATCCTAGTAGCAAAACTCCATACACTTGGAAGGACAATATATTAAGATACAAAGGGAGGATGGTCCTCACCCCCAATTCAACTTATCACGAAAAAATTCTTCATGAGTTACATACCTCACCCACTGCAGGCCACTCGGGTTTCTTAAAAACCTATAAAAGAGCCACTACCTCCTTCTATTGGGTAGGAATGAAAAATTACATCAAAAACTTTGTAAAAGAATGTGAAGTTTGCCAAAGACAAAAGGGGGAGACCCTCGCTATTCCAGGATTACTTCAACCTCTTCCTATACCCACCAAAACAAAGGCAAATATTTCTATGGACTTTATTGAAGGATTACCAAAATCAGGAGGAAAAACAACCATTTTTGTAGTCATTGATCGGTTATCTAAATATGCCCATTTTTGTCCCGTGGCTCATCCTTATACCGCTAGCACTATAGCCCACCTCTTCTTAGATAACATCTTTAAATTACATGGTATGCCCTCCACAATTGTTAGTGACCGCGACCCAAATTTCACTAGCACTTTTTGGAAGGAATTATTCAAATTACAAGGTACTCAACTTCGTATGAGCTCCGCTTACCATCCTCAAACCAATGGCCAAACAGAAGTTGTAAATAAATGCTTGGAAACATACCTTCGATGTTTTGTTTCTACTCAACCACTCCATTGGGTAAAGTGGCTTTCACTAGCGAAATGGTGGTATAACACTTCATACCATACGTCCATCAAAATGACTCCTTATAAAGCACTATATGGTCAAACACCACCATCCCTCACTTCCTATATTCCAGGGACTACAAAAGTCCATGCGGTGGAAACAAAACTTGCTAATAGAGATGACATACTACGGATCCTAAAAGAGAACCTACACACCACCCAACATCGCATGAAGCAGCAAGTCGATCAACATAGAAGCGAACGTAGTTTCCATAAGGGTGATATGGTTTTCTTACGTCTCCAACCTTATCGTCAATCCTCTCTTAAACAAAAAGGTTCTCAAAAGTTAGCACCCAAATTTTATGGGCCGTATAAAGTTCTCCAACGTATTGGGACCGTTGCTTACAAAATAGAGCTTCCTCCCTCTTCCAAAATTCACCCCGTATTTCATGTATCTTGCCTTAATATCGTAGTGGGAGCCCATATCACGACACAACCCAATCTCCCTAAATTCTTTGATGATGGAGTACTTCTAGTCGAGCCAGAAGCTATCTTGGATCGTCGCTCTCGTCACCTTCGTACTCGCGATATCACGAAAGTTTTAATCCATTGGAAAGGTCTACCTTTAGAAGATGCAACGTGGGAAAATTTTCAAGATATCCAGCAACGATTTCCAAATTTCCAACTTTGAGGACAAAGCTCCTTTAAGGGGGTGGCATGTTAGGATCCTCCTAACATGTCCTAATTACTTATATTATTTATTCATTATATTCTAGGGTCACAACCCTTCACTCTTACAACTATTAGACTAGGTATATAAATGCAATCCACATATGATAATAAGGCATCATCGACCAAATATATAAATTAAGTCTATTGTGGGTTTTCTACCTTACAATCAAAAAGCGATTCAATATAAAAATGATCCTGCTTCCCACACCATTTAGTTTCATACCACATAAATAATTGGTATAAGCACAACCAATCAATAAATGGTTGATAGTTTCTAGCTCCACATGATAAAGAGTACACATTTTCAGACCTTGAAACCCCCTCTCCACTAAAACATCCCAAGTTAAAACTTTTTTATTAAGATCCAACTATAATAAAAATAGTTTTTAAAGGCATCTTGATCTTCTAGATAGTTTTCCACAACCATACAATTTTCCCATGCCTATCATGAGAAAACATGTCTTTATAACCCATCTTAGCAGTATAAACACCCTTCATAGGATTTTTTATCCATACCAATTCATCCTCCTCATCCAGTCTGATCCTAACATGACTAGCAATGAGTATCCTCATATAAGCATGCCATAAATCACCATTTCTTCCTTCAAGACCAATTTTATGAGTACTCTTACAACCTTGCTACCACAAAGAAGTAGAATAATGGTCTTCCACCTGAGAGAGAGTTATAAAACTAGCATGTTACGAAGGTATTAAAATATCCTCAAGAAGTCTATACTCATTAACACTTCTAACTTAGGGCTCAACACCAATTCTCACTTTAGAACCATTGCCAACTTTACAAGAAATCCAATTACCTATGATTGGAAAAACTTAGACAATTGCTTTCCAAAATATGGTCACGTTGCTTATAGACTCGTTAGGTTTTCTTATCCACTCCTCCATTGAAAGTGGTTCAATATATTTGGTCATGATGGCCTTTTTACAAAGACTATCTTGAGTAATCAGTCACCATAAACTCCTAGCATCCAAGGCTTTACAAAAATGGTGTATGTTCTTTAACCCTAAACCACCCTCTTTCTTAGGTTTTACTATAAGTTTACATTTGACTAACACTATGCCAACTTTATCTCTTTTTCTAGTTCATAAGAATTTAAAACATCTTTTTCTAAATTTTCCAACACCCCAACATGTATGAAAACTAGCCCATGCCAATAGATAGGAATAGCCTCCAAAATATATTTAACAAGTGTTAGTCTACCCCCAATAGATAGCCACCTGTTGCACCACAAAGATATTCTTTTGTCAATATTATCCACCAACCATCCTAGTCCTTAATGCCATAGTCATTTGGCTTCAAAAAGAAACCCATATATTTAATCCCTATCTATAGCTCAATATTGGAAAAGGAAAGTACCCTCTGAAAAAGGCTTTCATATTCAACCGTGATACTAAAATAGGACATGGTGGACTTCTCCAAATTAACTTTTATACTAGTGATAATACACTAGATCCTTAAGATATCATTGAATTTATTAACATCCCTAAGAAAACCATCACAAAACAACAAAACATCATCCACAAATAAAAGATGAGTTAAAGAGAGTAATAAAGCCACTTTGATCCCTTTAATAAGCATTCTTCTAGCTTCCTTGATAGCCTTACTCAAGACTTTTGCAACCAAAAGAAATAAAATATAAGATAAAGGATAGCCTTATTTGAGACCATGCACAAAGGAAAAGAATCTAGAAGCATAGTCGCTTATAAGTACACCAAAAGACATGAAAGTCGCACATCTCATCATCCAATTAACAACTTAAATATAGAACTTGATGTGGAGAAGCATGATCCTCAAATACAACCAATAAACTCTATCATATTCTTTGTAAAGATTCAATTTTACAACAATAGAAACACTCCTCATCTTTATAGTGTGCATGCCTTCTTGTGCCACTCCTATAGCATTATGGATCTACCTGCCATTAAGAAAACCAAATTGATCACTAGAAATAGAGTCTAAGAAAACTTATTTTATCCTTGAAGTAATGATTTTGAAAATAATTTTGTAAAGGCAATTGACAAAGATATAGGTCTAAAGTCACCAAAAAAATCATGGGTGTCCTTTGGAATCAAGACAATGAAGGTCAAGTTTATGTCCATGGTGATCTTCCTAGTAGATTTCGTTTCTTCAACAAACCTAAGTAAATCTTCCCTGATCAGCTCAAAGAAACCCAAAAAGAACTCAACACCCCAACCATTTGGCCTAGGACTTTTATTCTTTTGAAAAGTACAAAAGATTTTTTTTAATTCATATTTGGAAATTTCTTCCAAGAGCATGCCATTGGTAGCATCATCAACAAAGCTAGGGAACTAAGAGGCAAGTTTTAGAATCTCAACCAAGTTAACCCTCTTAGGTTCTTTGAACAAATTCTTAAAGTGCTCAATACCAAAAGCTGTAAGGTCTTTGAAAGACCTAGCTTTTGACCCATCTCCATTGGGAATATACCAATTGATATTAATATTTCTCCTATTATTGGAAAAATTGTAAAAGAATTTTATATTTTTATACCCTAAATCCAACCAAATAGCTCTACTTTTAAGCCACCATTGAGCCTCTTGAACTAGCAAAATATTACATTTTTTCTCTTCAAGTGCTCTGATGACTTCTTTTGACTCCTCTAAGAAAACACCCTCATTCACTGCTTCATAAAATTCAGCAATCTACCTCTCTAAAAGAGTAAGTTCTTGCATATGCTATCTAGACTTGTTGAAATCCCACTTAGAAGCAACATATTTAACTTTTCCCAAACTTCTAATAAATTGAAAACATGTAGAGCTTCCCAAATTAGCATCAAAAGTGCTTCATTATTTTTTAACCAATGCCTAAAACTCCTTATCCTTCAACCAAGTTGGATAAACTTGAAAGGGTTGGAAAGTTTCCTATCCATATTGCTAAATTGAAGAAAGATAAGAAAATGATCTTAGTTACCTCCAAGATCCACCCATGATCTAATTCTCTCACCATCTATCAAAAGCTAACGAAAGACAAAAAAAATTATCCAATATTTAGCAACATAATCCTCTACCATCCTATTATTACACTAAGTAGGGAAAATTTTGATAGACTCCACATCAACCAGATCAAACTCTTCAAATTTTTGTGTGAAATAACCAGCTTATGAGTCACATTTTACTACAATCCTCAATATGTAAGCTCCATTCAAAGTAAAATTTAAGTCTCCCCCTACTATTATATTCCCCTTTTGCAAAAATTCATTTGTCAATAGTGTATCCCAAAACTGTATTTTGTTCTCATAAGGCCCATAGATGTTGGCCACCACAAATACTTTTCCTAGCTCTGGCAACAAAAACTCAACTTCTATCCTAGAGGTTAAAAAAATAGAATTGATAAGCCCGAAAGCCCTCTTATTCTAACCAAAACTAGACCTCCAAATCTACCCTCAGAATCCAAAAAGAGAAGATCTCACTCTTTTAAAAAAAAATGAAGAATACCTTCAAATTTCATACCCATGTCCACAGTCTCTTGAAGCAACAAAATATCTAGTCGTTGTAACTGCATTAATCTACATAGAGTAGTCTTTTTATAGTCATTGCCCAAACCTTGAATATTATGAGAAATTATTAACATTAATTAACCAATTCTAAAGTATGACATGCTCTAGGTGCCCCAACTATATATTTTTGTTTCCTACTCTTAACCTCCCTCAAAGCTTTGTCCTTGGAAAGTTGGATATTAGATTTTATTCCCAAAATAAGAGTGGTACCAACATTTAGGCCAAGCACTCCTACAACTTTAGACTCCTCAAGAACAACTGTTGATTTATGAGATCTAAGAAAATATCTATTAGACCCCTTGCAAGACTCTTTGCCTATAAAAGAGGATGAAAGTATTTATTTAGACCTTGATTGTGAAGATATTTTAGGAATGATAGAAGGGTGACTAGTAAGGAGCTTATAAAAGTCTTTTGGCTTGGTACCAATTCCCTTTGAGGGATACTTCTATTTTCCTACCTCCAAAGTCATGGAATGAAAAGGGGTAATTGACTCCTCCCAAGAGTCATCCTAAGATCAAAAGAGTGATTCAAAGAACTAAGAGAATTATTATGTGTTAGGGGAACCACCTTTGATACATGGGAAGGATCCACCTCCCTTAAGTATGTAGGTAAAAACAAGCCCTCGATATTTCCAATGTTTGAATCCCCACCAACTCCAATGTCCCAAAAATTTAATAAATGAAAATCTTCTAGAATAATATTATGACCTTTCTCCAATCCACCATTACCATCCAAGGAGGTTCATGCCCCAACTTCTTGTCTTCTTATGCATCCCTCCATATTACTAACCAATCCTTCCACTCTCAACCTACAACTATGATTCTCATCAAACTTTCTTCTCCAGTTCCTTCCTATGAATTCTAACCCATAATATTTTACCAAATAGCCATACACATGATATCATGAGTAAAAAAAAGGTATCTTCACATTGTCAAGAATATGAACATAATACCACTTTCCAATATCAATCTCTATAGTATCTAGAAGACCCTCCCACAAATCCAAATCCACTAGAATCCTAGCAATAGAATTAGAGGACCCACTCAAGCTAGCTTGGTCCAAATCCACACATGTCCCTAAAAAATCATCAATTTCCTTCAAAATCCTAGAAGATCACAACTCCAAGGGTAATCCTAGAAACTAGACCCAAATGGGTTGAATCTATTTAGACTCTTTTCTTGGATTGAAATAATGGGATCACTATTTCAAAGATAGAGCATAAGAACTCTAATACCATCTTCTTTATAGTATTCTACCTTTATCCTCCACCAATTTGAAGGAAAAGGTTAACCAACCTCAGAAAAATACATAAAAACTATGAGTATACCCTAATATAGGGTTCCACACCCTCTCTAACCATTGAGCAAGTAATTTTTCTTAGTATAATATACCATAGAAACTCCTAGTAAGTATTTTGCCTTCCATATCCAAAACTCTATCTAGCAGGATGTCTTCACCTAAAACTAAATTTACTCACCCCTCTTTGAGCTTAACACACTTTTTTTTTTGTGTAGGATATTTTATCAGTAACTAAAGTATTCATATTCTTACAAATCCCTATCATCTCCCCTCTCTCCATAATACCTTACAAGAAGCTTGTTCCAAAAAGAAGTCTAGACTCCCCATTGACAAACTCTTAAAAACTTCTCTTTGTAGAAACCTCCCAAGACCACACTTCCATAAAGCCTAAATCACCATCCAAAAAGCACATATCCATGGGGTAAGGTAAAAAATATATCAACATGTTGGTAGGGTAGGAGTTAAATCTGGAAGAATAAACACCTTGAGTAGGTACTCTACTTAACAGAGAACTGCCCAATCTAGGAAGACTTTATACATATGAATATGGATAAAAAATATTATCTACATCATTACTCCTAATAGAAAATGTGGTTGAAAGAAATTCCTTCGGAGAGGTCTCTAAAAAATCTAGAAATAAGTCCTCTAAAGGCTTCCTCTTTGATTTTTGACTATAAAGCATCAATAAAATGAGGAGACATCCTCTTCAACTTGTAATTGGCTATAAAAAATATTTTCATAGGGAATATAGAGATATATACCACTAGATCTAGAGGGTAGTCCACCAGATAGACCATATCCTCCACAATCCACTTCAATCCACTGTTACATTGACAATCGTCTAAAGCATCCTTATCCTTTGGCTATATTATCAAAAAAATATATTATCAGGAGGTGTTTTGAATAATATAAAAATTTAAAATTATGCTGTGCTTATATGATTTTATCTATTTTCCATTGCTTTATAATACCTTAGATATTGAAATTAACATGTTGCTAATTAATTTTTTTTGATTGGTTGAAAGAAAGGGTTTTGAAAGGATCCCCAAACATTTTACAAAAATATCACAAGAGAGAAAATATCCTAAAGGTAAACTTGTAGAGACAAACAAGGATCAGCTAAAATAGGGAGACAATCTCCATAGGACCATTTCTAATTAATTTTCTTACTACTTTTATTTTTTAATAAAAAATAATTATTTTTTACTGGATAAAAAGGGGTTGTACTTGGGCCCCCCACCCTTAAAAATTTAAAAATCTCTTCTTTAGAGATTTATATTCACTTCTCATTTCAATTGAGATGTGTGAATCATAAATCAAGCAACACCAATAATAAAAGTATTGAAATAACAATAAGCACCATAATACAATGATTGCACAAAAATAGATAAACTCTTTATTGTTGTGAGTGGATATAAAATGTTACAATCAATATATCCCAAATGTGGGGTTTTAAAATGCTTATGTTGATACAAAATTACATATTTCTAGGGTTCTTCAAAACCCTAGTTAAAAATAATGGTTGGTATCTTCACACTTTTCTGATCCCAACGAGGTTGCAGGTGGGCTTGTGTATCTTATAGGGCCACCCTAGCTTCAATAGATGCCAAATGTATCATTCCTATACTTGCACATAGTAAAAAATAATAAATATTAGTAACACTTGTGAGGGCTCCACTGTGTGAGATACTAAAATAAAACTGTAAAACAAAGCATAAGAATATGAAAATAAAAACATAGAACTATTACCTTGTCAATAAACCTTCTATTTCTATTTTTATTTACGTAAATTATACTAGTGATAGTTGCAAATATAGTGATAGTTGTAAATATGCTCTAATGGTGCTCAAGGGCCTTAGGGTTGTAAATCTAGTGTATGAGATACTTGCAGGTGCTCAGGGATGGCCAAAAATACCCAGAGGCACTCCGTTGGCTCTGGTGGGCACTCGATTGGCTTTGGAGGGCGCTCAAATAGCTTTGGAAAGCACTCGACTAGATTTGGAGGGCACTCAACTGGATTTGGTTTGTGTTTGGGGATTAATGGGAATGGTGCAAAACTAGATCTAGTTCACACAAGAAGGGCAGTGACAAAATTAGAGGACTACAAATGACAGTGATGGAGGTGAGGATGGAAACGAAGGATGCTAGGGCTTGGAATCCAAAAATCTCTTAAGGATTCAAAAGAGTTCTTAGGATTCTGGGGATATTCAGGGCCTTAAGGAACTTAGGGTACTTAGGGGTTGAGTCATCAAAATGACTCCTCTTTTATAATATTTCCTTAGACATGTTAGGGTTTCGATGACACAATTTGAGCGATCAAGATTAAAACATGAGAAAGGGTGGAGATTAAATCTAGGAAAGTGGCATGGATTAAGGTTTATGGATGGTTGAGATTAAAACGTGGCAGAGGGCTAGGATTATATATATGTAAATAATGGGTGGTGGATATTGGGAAACATGGATGGATGACAAGTGGCTAGATTTTGGTATCTACAAGATGCTATAGCTAGAAACCTACATCATTTTACATAAAATGTCTGAATTATTTTTTTTCATTTTTGGATCTTTTTAAATTTTTCGTGTGAATATAAATATTCTATAATTTAGCATTCTTATTGACATTTTTCTATAACAGCCTTTATAATACCAAAACTTCATCTCTACTATCTTGGATTGCATATCAGTAGAGTAATATTTCCAAAACATGGTACCATCATAGTCCACTTTACCAAATCTAGATTGATGGTTTCCTTCCTGAAACACAAGTGCAACCACAAAAATTATAATAAATAGTTTATATAAAAACACATTAATGTTACAATATAAAGCATATATTACCAATGGAAAACATTAAAATAAATCTTAATCATTATTTGATTTAGGCAGTCAAAATTTTCTTTTGAGCTTTAGCTAAATTTACTACTTCCTCTAACCATGGAAGAGAGAATTTAACTTCATGATATTCAATTAAAACCCCTCTATTGGATAGCCTATCTGCACATTTGTTTCCTTCTCTTAATGTATGTGTAAACATGATTTATTCAAACTTTTTATCAATATCTTGAATTTCCACAATTATCTCTTGTATGTTCCATGGAGCCTTTGCTTTTCTCAAAATTACTTTTATTAATATGAGTGAATCACATTCCTTCCATACCCTATTCCATTTCATTTGTTTACACATTTTTAACCCTTCTAAAGCTGCCCAAGCTTCAACTTTATTATTTGTCTTAAATCCACTATTTAAAGTGTAATGAGACAAAATATATCCTCTATTATTTCTAATTATTCCTCCTCCTATTGGTCCTAGATTTTCATTAGATGCTCCATAAAAATTCAATTTGACCAAATCCACATCTTGTGGTTTCCACTTTATATTATTTGCCTTCTTTTTGTTTCTCTTATACCCAACATCATAATTTTTTTTTAAGACTTGACTCCATCTATCAAGGCTATCTTCTTCTATATTAGGCATTGGGTGAGTTTATAGGGTTGGATTAGACTCCTCCATGGCTAAATATGTCTTCCTTTTTATTACCTCTAAACTTCTTTCCTTTCCTTTAAATATTCTTCTATTCCTTTCTAGCCATATAGTCCAAAGTATTATATCTTTTGATATATCCCATATTATATGTAAAGCCTCACTTTTAAAAGTGATCTACCATTGCTTTAACCATTCTTAAATTCTATCATTCATCACCATGCATTTACCAAACATATTAAGAATCAATTGCCATAATTTCTAGACTATTGAGTAATGTCCCAAGAGATGGTCTATACTCTCCTTTTTACAAAGAACACATTAAGAGGGACCATGAAAACCCCTTTTCATAAAATTATCCTAGGTTAAAATTCTTCTATGAACTGCTAGCCTAACAAAAATTTTGACTTTAGGAATGCTTGGGCTATCCAAAATCTCTCCATATTCTTGTGATATTCTCATTTTTTTGGTGCTTTACATTATATCCAATTCTCATGAGCTATTCAACTCCCAAATTAATTTATACTTGGCTCCCCTCTGAATAATTGCAGTTGTTATCTTTCTACTCAACTGCCTCCTAACATCAATGTCTTGTATACTTATAAAAAAATATTCTTTCCATTTGTATCTTCCTTCTTGATCCTTGTACAAAATGTTTGAAACCCTATCACCATATTTGAATTAAAGTATTCTCATCCAAGGTTTCAAAATTGGATCTATATTAAGTGGTTTTTTATCACACCAAGTATCCATCCAAATAGAATTTTTTCTCCAGTTCCCACCACCCATTTTAAACCTTTAATCACTAGATCAATAGATTTTTTAAACTATTCCAAAATGCATAACCATTTGGTAGAGAGGATGCAATAAATGTTAAGCTTGGATCATTGGTATCAACATACTTAGAAGAATTCTCACCCATTGTATTTGATTCCTTTTGTACAATATCCAAATTACTTTTTCCCTAAGAGCTAAGTTTGCATATGTAAGAACTCATAAACCAAGAACTCATCTAATTTTATCATCACAGACCTTGCTCCATTTCATCAAAGGAAATTTCCTTTTATCATGTAAACCTGACCACAAAAAGGATTGCATAAGATTATAATTTTTTCTATTGATTTTGTCATAGTATACAATTTTATGTAATATGTTAGAATGGCATATAAGACCAACTTAATCTGCTACACTCTTCCTGCTAATGATAACCATATACCTTTCCATACTAGTAGTTTTTTTAAAATTTACTTAAAACTGGATTCCATAATTCTATCCTCATTCTCCCTTCAAATAAGGACATTCCTAGATAAGTTGCTAGAAAATTAGCCTCCTCCATTTTTTTTTGAGCAAAAAATCCCTTGCAAGGCTGCCTTGGTCTGAGAGACCACGAACAGGGGGTTATACACCGTCAAAGTCACCTAAGAGTCGCACCTAGCCCTACCCGCACCAACATTATCAATTGGATTTTGGGTACCCAATTCAGCTTTTTGGTAGGGTGGAGATTCAAACCTAGGACCTCCCTTGGAGGATTGCCCTCTCCTCTCCAACTCACCTAAAACACCTGAGTAGCCGCCATTTGAAGTAACCTATAAATTCTTGCTTTGATTTTAGCTAGAGTGTTTAGGAAGTAAAATTTAGATTTTGTCTTATTAATTTTTTGCCTTGATGATCTTTTGTATTCCTTTAATAAGCTATTCAAATATTTGGCCTCGTTTATCCTTGCCTTTCGAAAAAAGGTTGTATCATCTACAAATTATTGATGGGTGATGTTGTCGATGTTATTACTAGCCTTAAATCCACGTATAATCCCATATTTGTTAGCCTTCTTCAAGTTCCTACCCAAAAACTCTACCATAATAATGAAAAGATATGGTGATAAAGGATATCCCTATCTAAGACCTCTCTTGGATTTAAATGAATTTGTTATTAATCCATTGACCAACAATGAATATGAAACTGAAGAGACACAAACTTTAATCCATATATTCCATTTCTTCCCAAATCCAAAATTTTCTAATACTTTAAAAAGAAAATCCGATTTAACCCTATCATAGGTATTACTCATATTAAGTTTTAAGATCATTGTTTTCTCTTTTCTTGAAGTTGCTGAATGTAAAAATTCATGAGCTACTATGATCCCATCCATAATCTTTATCCCTTTCATCAATCCTCCTTGCTCTTCTAAAATAATTTTGTCTAGCAATGGCCTTAATAAATTCACCATCTCTTTGTATATAATCTTAAATGTCCTATTACATAGGCTTATGGATCTAATTGAATCAAACAATTCAACATCCTTCTTTTTTAGAATTAGGGTAGGATATGTTGCATTTATTTCATACGGTATGCATTATTTTACCCTAGACTGTTCCATTGCCACCAAGAAAGAATCCTTCAGTATATTCTAGTTATGTTGGTAAAATATTGCAAAGAGCCCATATGGGCCTAGGTATTTATCCTTATTAAAAGATAAAATATCTAAATGAGCTTCTTCTAGAGTAATAGACTCCAACATTTTCTTGTTGTCTTCATTTTTTATAACTAAAGGTATTTCTTGAAGAAGTTTATCATTAACAAATTCAAACTCCTATGATCCTAGAATATTTTGATAAAAAAACCTTGCCTATTTTCTAATTTCTCTCTGGTATTCAATCCATACCCATTCTATTTATTTAAATTCTACTAATTATGGATGTTGATCTCTATAATATAACCATTTTATGAAAAACTTCGTATTTTTATCTCCTTTTAACCAAATTTGTCTTGATTTTTAATCTCCAAAATTTCTCTTTCTTACTCAAAATATTATGATATTCACTAATCAACTCCATTTCCTCTAATCTTGGATTATTATGATCACCTTTTTGGAAATTTGGAATTTTATCTTTTAGTTCTTCCTTCTAAATTATTTTTCCAAAAGTCTTTTTGTTCCATTCTTTTAATCCATATGTCATTGATTTAATTATTTTTGGAAGTGCATACAACCCACCGTTTCTTGAATTCCATATCATATCAACAAATTGAGGACTGTCTTCCCACATATGATCATATTTAAAATATGATATTTTTAATTCACTTACCACCATTTTAACTCTTATTGGCCAATGATCTAAACTAATCCTTGTTAAGGTATTACTTTTAGCACAAGTTCCTCCATCTAGCCAATGATATGAGAGTATGCATATGTCTAATGTTTTTGCTATTATGTTTTGGCCTCTGCTATTTTTGGTCCATGTATAGTTATCTTATTCGAAATAAACCTCCCATAGATTATTGTTTTGAATAAAATCTAAGAAATCTCTCATACTTTGGGTTAATTTCCTAATTCCCCCAAAATTTTCATCTAGCTTGGTTATGGAATTAAAATATCCTATGATCATGAATCAATTTTCTTGGTATTTACTTCTCATAAAGGCTTTAATTCCACTCCAAAATTCTAATCTACCTGATTGAGTTGTAGGTCCATAAACATTGATAAGGATAAAACAAATATCTGCAAAGTAGCATGTGACTAAAGAAGCTATCCAATGCCTAGTTTTATGAATGCTTACACAGGAGGTTCTAGTAGGATTACAATAAGTTAAAATTTCCCCTGTTGCTCCTTCAAAATTCATAGCATCCCATTCACATCTTGTCCATACTAATTTCATATTTTTTGAAACTTATTTTATCATTTTAGTTTACTGGATACAAAGAATATCAATTTTATTACTTAAAAAAAGGTTCTTGATACACCTTTGATTTGAGGGGGTATTAACACCCCTTATATTCCATGATATTATAATCATGTCTCATTGGGGGCTATTGGCCCCGCTTGCAAGTTACCAATATCAATTTGTTGTTTGATAAAGAGAAGTTCAACCAACTTAGTTTGTGTTCCTTTCTCTATGTTTGCTCTTGCTTCCCTAGATCTTGGCTTGATAATTTAAGGGTTTTCCTCTTTTTTATTTACTTGTATTAGGTGTAGGTCTTATTATTCTATTCCTCATTATTCTTTCACAACTTTGTTTTTTATCAGATTTATGCTCTCTTGGATTTGCTAGAAAAGATTTTGACTTGTCTTGCTCATATTCTAGTATTTCCTTATTAATGGCATAAGTATCAACTTCTAAACTTGCATTTTATTTACCAATTTTTCTCTTAAATGGTGCATGTTACTTCAAAAGAGCCTTCAAAATTTATGAGACACATTCCTTAGGTTCACTAAGAATGTTCATACCTAAATTAGGATCACACTGAATAGACGGTTCCTTGTTAATATGTTGAACTTGTTGTACTATGTCCTCTAAGTTTTGATCTACCTTTTCTTCATAGGCTAAAGCCTCAAAATATTTTGTGTTTATTCCAATATCCTTCCTTAATGGTCCCCACTATTTATTTATTTTTATTTTTCTAGATCTTTATCCATATCCATTTGTAATTTTCTCTTATAGTTTTCTACATATGATGTAGTTGGGCTCTTCTTAGGGCATGATCTCTCAATATGACTCACTTCATAACATATTCTACATATAAAAGATATGTTTTCATAATATATGGTTTGGATCCACATCTTATACCCATACTTAAGAATTATTGATTTTGGTACAACTTTACTTATATCAATCATGACCAATATCGAGCATAAATAGCCAAGAATCTATCTTTCGTAGTATCTGAAATCTCAAGATACTCTCCTTATCGAACTAAAATTATTAGGGTAAAGTCTATATTTTTACTAGGGGTCCCATTCCCTACATATTATGGCTTGAACTTGGATATTTTGAATGAAAACACAAGAACTTACCACTATGGTATCCCTCCTAGGACCTTAAAATATTAGGGTAAAGTGCAAGTTTTTATGAGGGATCTTGATCCCCTCATACTGGGGTTTGAACTTAGGTATCCTAGATGAAAACCCAATAAATTACCACTATGATATTGTTTTTTAAAATTTTACTTATTTTTAGTTTCCTTACCCCCCATTATGCCCCTAGGGAGTGTGCCCTCCATTGTGCCACCTGTTGTACTTTACCTTCTTTCAACAAAAAAAATCAAGTTTTCTTTCAAATTTTGTAGTTTATGAAATCTCAAGGAATTCTCCTAGAGTGTTTCCTATTTCCATGAAGGTAATTCATATCCCAAAATTTAATGGGAAACCCATACATCCTAACCCATACTAGTGCCTAGGATAGATTTACATTTTTATATGAAAAACCTTCATACCAACAGGTAAGGAAGAGTCTTGCTCTTCCCACAAACCCAGGATCCCATTTTAGGATTCTATCTCTTTCTTCCTTAGAAAAAAAATGGCTAGGAAGAAACCTTTGGGAAGAAAGGATAGACTTACTCTTGGAGACTTCCAATTCCTATCAATCCATTTTTTCAACGTTGAAGCCCTTGACCAATACCTATTAAATTTACCAAAGACCTCCCTATATTTTAGAAACAAGGATCAATCCTCTATGGTGTGCTCACTAACATCTACTATTGGAGATAATTCTAAGGTTTTATCTATAAATCATCCCATGGGAAGGAAACTAAAACTCAAAATCTACTAAAATTTACTAGAATATCGTATAGCAAATATAATATCTGATAAAAAATATAATAATTTGCATGCAAAATTTCTAATATAAAGAAGAAAAAAATAAACTTAGCTAAAAAATTATATGCCTAGATATAATTTCTTGCCTCACTGAATCCCTAGCCCTCCATTGCTCCTCCCATCATCCAAACCCTGGCTAACAAATATTTGTAATTTCATTTTTTGTGACTTGAAAAATCATCATTGCTCTTGTTCCATATGGATGACTTCATAGGGTTATATCTCCATCAATATTGCTCAAATTCCTTTATATGACAACTCACATTAAATCCCTTCAAAATTTGCACAAATTGATTTAAGAATCAACTGAATCAAATAACCCTTCGGAAATATATGGATCCTAAAAGATGAGACATTTAAAAAGAAAATGCCCTAATCCTTAGTGAATATTCTTAAAGTTTACATGGGTTTCTATGAATGGTCCAGTCCCCTCATAATGGGTTTGAACTTGAGTCTCCTATATAAAAGCCCAAGGACAGACCACTATGGTATCCCTCGTGGGTCATGTTTCCTTTTAATTGATAATATGAAAAAAATATCTCCTTTTAATTAATAATATGAAATTGAAATGACCTTGTCCATATATGACCACATGATTATGATATTTTACAAACAATACTATTATAATGTTATAACTATTTTTTTCAATGAGTTTACACAGGTTTTATGAGGGGTCTCGGTACCCTCATACTGAGTGGGGTTTGAACCTTGGACCTCTCAGAGAGAGGTCAAAGCCCTTACCACTATCGTAAGCTTACAACTCATATTGTTATAACTAATTGTATTATAGAAAGATTTGGATTTAGGGTATGCCCTTATAATTGCATCCCATTTGTTATTGCTTTACAATATTTTAAAATTTTGATATTAACTTTTTATTAAGTCAAAATATATATTTACAATTATATATTATTTATAATAAAGTAATACATATTTAATTAAAAATATTAGAACATTATTTTTAATGTCTTTTTAATAATTTTATATAGTTATATTATAATAAATATATATTTTTAATAAGTTATATGTGTCTTCTATTGGGGCCACTCTCATCAAAATACCAAAATATTACATTAAACCATATCCAACATGTGTTTTTATAAAAAAATCTTTTTCAATTCCCTTTCTATTAAATATATTCTTCAACTTCTTCGAAGTGCTATGTTTCAATAATCAACTTCTTGATATCATTTTGATTAAGAGATAATATCTCACTTGGCGATTTGCCTTCTAAAATTTGAATTTCATTAAGATGAAGATTAACATCACGATTGGCTAAATTATTTGCTACATGAAATTCTTCTCTATAACTATGTTTACATTTCCAAGAGATTGCCTCCAGTAATAGGTGATGAACATTAGCAATAATATTATTTTTTATCTAGTCTTCACATCCACTTTTGTTAATAGCATTGATGATAATTTGTGAATCCCCTCAATTGAAATATATTTCCATACTTTTTCTATTGCAATTTTAATCCTTGTAAGAAGTGCTTTAGTTGAAGTTACATATTATTTTGAGTGAGGAGAATTTTTCCTTCACTATTTCTAATTATACCACATCCACCAACTTATCCCAATTTTACTATAGAAACACCATCAAAATTAATTTTGATAAATTTAATTTTTGAACATTTTTATTTTATAGTAGATCAAAGTAGATCCTTTGTTTTAATTGTGTTATCATAGATGACTCTTCCATTCAAATCTTATGGCCAAGTTATTGACACCTTTTTTTCTACACTTGAGACTTCCCATGATAAGCACCATATTTGTAGATATTTTGCAAGAGGCAATAATATGGTTCCAAAATTGGAAATGATTTTGAGATTTATTTTTAAAAATTCTATTATTCAACCATAAATTCCAACAAATAATGGCATATCCAATCCTCCACAAAATACATAATGCTTTAGCTTTGAAATAATTAATCCATTATTTCATCAACTCTTTCAATGTTAATCGACCTACCTAATATAATTTCATATATATATATATATTTTTAAATTAACCCCAAATGATGTGAGAAAAGGACAATAAAGAAGTAAATGATATAAATCCTTCTCACACAAGGCACACCTAAAAGGTCCATGATATACTCTTCTTTATAGACTCTTATAAAAATATTACTTTGAACTACTAACAAAAGGAATGTTGAGGCCTTAGGGAGAGCCTCTAATGACCAAACATTCTTCCAAAAAAATATTTGGAAGTTAAAAATTTTGATTGCTCTAAATCCTCATATCGTAACTTGACCAAGTATCCACCATCCTTTTTTAGATTCCAAAACAAATCATCCTTTCATATAAAAATTGATAAATAAAACCCTTGAAGCATTTGTTAAAGTTTATTTGCAATTTATCTAAGTTCCTCTCCTTCAACCAGGTTACTAAAAGAAATATATGATTGGGAGTTGGTGCTCATATTAATATAGTCTTTGACCTTTGGACCTTTACAAGATAGGTATAATTGAGCCAAAAATTGCTATTTTGTGTCAGAGATAAGAGGATAAGGCTTCAACCAAGCATCAAACCAAAAAAATTTATAATTCTCCTCATTGACTAACCACCTAATATATTTTTTTATCAATTGCAAATTATCTTATAAGAAGTTCCATATTGACGATCCTTTGGGTAGTGTTCTTTTCCTAAATAATTTTATTGCATCAAGAGAAAAATTATATTTTTGAAGTTAAATTCTTACCCAATTCTTTCCTTGATCTCTAAATAATTTCCACCCAAGCTTTGTCCCTAGTACCAAATTCATAAGTCTACAAATCTACAAGTTTACTCCTCCAATATTATTTTCTTTGCAAACCCTATCCCACTTACAAAGAGGAAACCTAAATTTTTCCTTACAACCTTTCCATAGAAAGTCTTTGAATTTTATCAATTTCTAATTCTATACCTACTGGCAATCTTAAAAGTGACATCATATAAATAGGGATAAATTGCAATGCAGTCTTTGTGATTTGTTGCCTTCTTGCCATGGTTAAGAAATTACATTTCCAACCTGCCAAAAAAACTTTCATTCTATCCAAAAAAGATACTCAAAACTCCTTTTTATTTCCTTTATAAGGCAAAGGAATACCCAAGTAGGTTTATGGAATTTTTTCATTTTTAAACCCTAAAATATTCACAGTAATTTGTTGTAAATCTAGGATAGTCTAATAATTTTTTTTTATATTTTGTAGTATTAACCAACTTTCCAATAGCCTTCTCATAGCATGATAATATTGATTTAAAATCCATGGCCTCACCAAGGGATGTCCCAAAAGAAAAGTGTCATCAACAAATTGGAGATGAGATTTGGAGGGACCATTTTTTGCAACTTGAATACCTTTGATTTTTTCTTCCATTTTTACCTTTGATAAAGCTCTCCCTAATGTTTCCATAATAATAATGAATAGATAAGGAGATAGTGTATCACCTTGATGAAGTCCACAAGATGACTTTAAGTAACTAGCATAAGAACCATTAATCAAAATAGAAAATTTTGCATTTCTATAACAACATTTAATCCATTCACACCAACTATAATCAAAGCCAAAATTTCTAAGAATATAATGTAGAAAATTCTAGGAAACCCTATTATATGCTTTGCTCATATCTAGTTTCATAAGCATACCTGGTACTTTTCACAAAATGAAATGAATGTATGGACTCTTGTGCAATAATTATACCATCAAGAATTTGTTTACCATGAGCAAAACCACGTTGTTCCTATGAGATAACACAACCTAAAATACCCTTCAACCTGTCTACCATAATTTTTTTAAATGATATTATAAGTCATATTCCAAGGGCTTATTGAACATAAATTATCAAAATATTGTGTCTCACTTTTATTGAAAACCAACGTAATAAAAGTGGCCTTTTTTACACTTATTATAGCCTTATTTTTTTGGGCCTCTTCAACCACAATTAACATATCACTCTTCAATAAATTCTAAATTTTTTGAAATAAAATTGTAATAAATCCCTTAGGTCCAAGTATCTTGTTAGGATAAAAAGAGAAATCGCTTCATGGAGATCCTCCATAGAAATATTCTTCATCAAGTTTTCATTTTATCCCTTTGTGATAATTGATGGAATATTTTATAAAATATTATCTTGTGCTTCCTTATCTTGTCCAATATCTGACAAAATATTTTTGAAATAATTAATTGCTTCCTTAATTATATCTTCTTTGTCCTTAATATTTGTTCCATTTTGAGTTAAAATATTTTAGATGTGATAAAAAGGAAATTTTGTTTTCACTATAGCATGAAAAAAATGTATTTCCATCTCCTCCCTTGATTCATTTCTCTCTAGATTTTTGGAACCAATATGACTCATTTTCAATGCATTATGATAATCATAAAGTAATTATTTTTCTTTCACATAAGAATCCTAATACATTCCATTATTTTCTATTATCTATTGTAAATTTTTGAGCTTAAAAAAATTACCAAAATATTTGGTATTCTAAATCTTCATTTTCTCCTTTAAATATTTCATATGTTGAACAAAAATATGCATACATGATCCTCTAATTTTTTTAGTTATCCCACCATAACACAACCATCTAGAAAAAATAGGGTATTAGATCCATATAGAATGGAAGTGAAATGGCTTTGGATGACAATTATTAGGTAAATAATAAGTCAAAAGAATGATTTTGTGATCTAATCTTGCTCACAATAAAATATCTGGAGAGATTATATAGTTTGTTTACAACCATTTATTGGAAAACAAGAATATATCCAATCTTTTTGCTATATGAGTTTTCCCAATGCATCTATTATTCCATGTATATTGAAAAATTTAAGGACTAACATCCCAAAGGTCATTTTAATTGATAAATAAATCAAAATATTACATTGATTTAGATCATCTCGAAATACCATCCTTCTTTTCCAAAGGAGATATATTAGTGTTAAAATCACCCCCAAGAATTTATATATCATAATGAATCATCATTGTATTTGAAAAAAATATGCTAAGATCCCTCCAACATATTTCATGAGGAGTAACTATAGTTGGATCGTATACATTTGTAATCCCACATTTGATGTTTTCCTTTTTCCTATAAAGTAGTCAAGCAACCAATTTACTTTTTGCTTTTAGTAATTTTCCATATTATTGTGATACCACCTAAAGAACCTATAGAAGAAGTTGCTAGACAATCACCCATATTCCAAATCTTCTTAAAATCATACTTACATTCCTCACTACTTAATTGTTTTTTTTGTATTAAACTAAACCTAGGACTATAACAACCTAGTAATTCCTTAATAAATCTTTTTTTAGGGGTCTTATTCATACCCCTAATATTCCATGATATCATTTTCATCATCAATATTATTTTTATTAGTGGGCTTAGCCCCACTTCTTGTTAACAAATTTTTATTTGGCTTCCAATATTGATATCTTTTTGAGTTTCTTTTTCTCTTTGTTCATGCTTTGATGGCCTTCCTCTCCTTTTTTCATTCCCACCAACACTCTCATCTTCATCAATATCTTCTATTTTTTCATATTGTTCATAATGAGACTTATCTTCTAAATATTTATGTTGTCCTAAAGAATATAAAATGCAAGAAATAGCCTCACTAGAACTTTATTCTTTATGTTTTCCTGAAAACCCTAGTGTACATATGATCCTCCATATCATTAATTTCTTATCTTGACCTGAAAACCCTAAATTTCCTTAAATATCCTCCATATGATTTTATTTATTGTACTACTATTGAAACTCTAAAGTGAAATGAATACACTCTGTACTACTTTCATATTTATTATAAGTAGAAGACTTTATGATACTTAAGGAAAATAAAGATGATTTACTTGGATTAATCTTGACTTCCTTTACCTCATTCACTTTAAAAATTACCTCCCCATATTCCTTTTCTTTAAAATGTGCCTTTCCATATTCCTTTGCACCTTTAGATCCTATATTTGAACTTGCACATTGTACTTCCTAATCCCTCATGTCATTTTTTATTCTAATGATTGATTCAAGTGAAGTATAATAACCTTTGTTATCTGATGATGTAGAGGGTTTTTTCTTGGAACTTTTTTAGGAGTGGAAAATATTTGATTTAACGTAGCTTCTCCTATGATATGATATCCTTGTTTCAAATTGAAGATACGCTTATGCCCAAAATTATCTCTTTCTCCATAATTTTCACTTTGTAGTCTCTTGCCATGTGTCCAATTTCATGATATTTGTGACATTGGAATACAATATTTTTATAAACCACTTGTCGATCCCATTATCTTGATTCAGATTTAATCCTAATGGATTGTAGTAAAGGTTTTGAAATATCCATGGCAACACATATTTTAATGTATACAACATGTCTTCTCTCCTTAGTAGTTGGTCCCTCCTAGATGAATTCACCTAGAGCATTACCAATATTCTTCAAAACCTTCTTATTGATGAGTTGGTAAGGAAGTCTAAAAACCTAATCCATAAGGAAAGTCTTTTAACAATATTGATATCAACAAAAAATTCTCACTCCAATGTATTAAATATAATGCATTTTACCCCTAAACTAAGGGACTCCATATATTATTTCGTCCTTTATTTCTAAACTAGAGAAAATAATGAGGAAAAATCCTTTTAAAGAAAATTCATGGAGCAATTTGTATTCAATCTCCACTTTCACCTAATCCAATTTTAAATCTCATAAAAACTTGTCTAGTATCCATGGAACTTACATATTAATCCTATGGTTTTAAGAACCGTTATATAATGCTTAATCATCTCATCCTTGATAATCACTTCTGGTGTGGTATTTGCTACGTGGATAGGGTTTGCTATAGATTCACTCTTCCTCTTATTTCTAACTAGGGCTTCCATACTTTCAACTAAAGCATCCTTACTTCCAACTAGGTCATCCTTACTTTTAGTAAGGACTTTCAAAAATGAATTTCTTGTCATGTTACCTAGATTTTTTTCAATTGGTTATATGGGATTGAAATAGGCTCCACCCATGTTACATCATCATAATATGGTGGTATTACAACAAGATTTGAACCTTTATCTCCTCTTTAAATATCAAGGAATTAATTGATTAAGCTAATGCCACTTGATAATGTTTTTCAATGAGTTTACACAAGTTTTTATGAGGGGTCCTAGTCCCCTCATACTGAATGGGGTTTGAATTGGACCTCCCAAAGAAAGTCCAAAGCCCTTACCAATGAAATAAGCTTACAACTTATGTTACCTAGATTTTATTCACATGAATTCTTTAGTTTTTAAGTTTTTTTCTTAAGATATAAAAAAGTGGCACTTGTTCCTTGATCACAATTTGTTTTCTACTTTTTACTTCTTGCTCATGCTTCCTACTTACTCCTAGATCACACTCACTCTTAGCTCGCACTTTCGCCTGCTATGTTTTTTTTTTTTTTTTAAATTCATTATGTTCTATAATTTTTTTGAAAAACTATTATTTATAATTGGTTATATGGGATTGGAATTACCCTAATTCATTACATTATGATTGTGTTACAATATTTTGATAGTTATACATGCAATATTTGAACATGGGTCTCCTTGAAAGTTGAGGTATTTAATCAGTTGAGTTTATATAATTGTCATAAAATCAATTAGTTAAAATGTTGGTATGTATTAATTTACTAAAGATGCAGATCACAAATACTTGTACATGTGTGTATATCTATATATTTATCTATATATCAACATATCTATGTATCTATCTATCTATTTATCTATCTACATATATATGTGTGTATGTATGCATGTTTGTATGTATATGTATATAATTGGTTATATGGGATTGAAATGAGCCCCACTTGTATTACATTGTGACCATATAGTGGTATTATAATGGCTTTATTGTTACACATGTATTGCTTGTCAAGATTTAAACTTAGGTCTCCTATATTGTTGAGTTTTTGAAAGGTCTAACTTCTAATAGTCCACAATTCCATTTCAATATTTGGAAGAAGAAGGATTGTGCCTGCTTCAACCTCTATATTTAGGCCTACTCCCCACCAACCTTGTTATAGAAAGTAAATACAAGAAAAAAATACGAGAACATAAGGGTATGAAAAATTTAAAGTAAATGCATAAAATTAAAATAAGGTCATAGTTGTTGAAATAAGAGTGTATGATTAATCAACACATGAAGGAAGAGTGTGTGATAAGTAAATACATAAAGAAATTGAATAATATCAATGCAATTAAATACATAAGAAAATAATAGAATAAAATGAATAAAAGAAAGTAAAATGGCAATGTCATAATCACTATACAATTCACAATTTAAAAGGATAGAGCCATGATTAAAGAGCTAAGTCATGCACAATATTTATTTTATTCCAAAATTAGAATAATACTGTAATGTGGAGTCCATAAAGTGTAGCTTTTATTTCTTCAATAGTAAAAATATGTTGACAACAAAGCCCCTAGCTCCTATTTATAGAAAATTATTCATTTGTTAGTTACCTAAGGTAATCAATTTCTACTCCTAGTAAAGTTTCTAACTTAGGGGTATCACAGGTAAAATGATGCACCACTAAGTGTTACATTCTTCTAAAATTATCCTAAAATTACTTAGAAGCCTTCTAATTAGATTTTGAAAACACAAGATGATAAAAGGAGATTTTTCCTAGAGAATTTCCTTGGATTTTGTGCTCCTTGTCCTACTTGCCCCAAAAATTAGTGATTTGTTCATTTATAGATAACAATTTGCTACTTCTATAAATCATTGATGTAAAGCAAATTGCACTATAGGCTAGATGGAACTTTTGAGTAGATGCATGTCTTTGATAAAATCACTACTTCCACACTTAGTCATTTTTTTATTGCTCTTGAAAATCTTAGGGATCTACAAAGGTGTTCTTAGAGTTTCAAGATTGTGACTCCTTATTTCTCATGGCCCTAATTATCAAGAATTTTAAGGTGATAATCAATTTACTATATTTCTAGTAACTTCTTGGGCACCAAGCTCGATTAGTGAGAGGACTTGGGTCTTGAATTCCTCCTTGGGCATATACTTTACAAAATTAGAATATTATTGCTATAAAATTTTAAATCTGATTTAATCTCCTAGGCTTGATGGCAACATCTTCAAAAAAACTTACCAAACCATGTCACCTAGCAATTCCATGTTTTTGATAATTTCAAATTTTCCAATAAGGTCCTCATATTTGCTCTCAAAGATTGTTTATTTTTGTGTTGTAATTCCATTTAGAACCTTTAGAAGTAACTTCATGTTGGTGATTTAGTTATACAAAGCATCAATTTCTACTTTTTTTACCTCATTAAAAAACTTTTTGCACCTGTTCATTTATGAGGATTCTCTTCTAACTATTGGAAATGTTGCATCACCTAGCACCCATCAATTATTGTATATCATCTACCCTCTTATAAATGGGTTCCTTTAGGGTTCAATGAATGTTCTTATACTCTTGTAGTCTTCATTTGACATTAGCAATAGTTTTTAATTTTTTGACTTTTTCTTCCTATCCAACACCCCAAGTTGCTAAGCTTGCTTTGTCAAAATTTGAGTCAATTGTTGCAACACTTCCTATTACCTTCCTTTATGAAGTAGCTCTTCTTTTAATTTTTGGATTGACTTGGTATTTTGATTTGGGATGGATCCTACTCTAGCAATGAAATTGAAGTAATCTTTGGCATTCATGACTTAAATGTTTATGTTATCCCATAAGGACTTAACTTTTTTAGCTATTAATGTCCATTTTTATATGACTTATATCCCTTTTTTAGTTTTTAAAATTTTTCTTTTAATTTAGCAATTTCTTTATCCTTCTCTTGCAATATCACTTGCTTTTGTTCTAACTACAACTTCAAATTTTGCTTCTCTTGCTCTAACTATTGTATAAACTAGTTTTACTTCTAACTCTCCATGAGTTTTCTTTTTACCTCTTATAATGGTTTCTTTAGTTGGTCTCTCAACTACATCCTTATTTAGAGCCTCCATATCTTTTTGGAATTGTTGCTTTTTCATTGTGAGTTGAGTCATTGCCTAGATGTTTTATTTTACCTATTTGTTATATGTTTTAGCCTTCATCACCATATATGAATACTTTATGGTTGATGCAATGTTATAATTGGCCCACTAATTATATAATTTCATATGGGTTAGTCCTTGTTATATCCATCTTAGATAACCTGATGATGTAGTCTATCGATTTCATAGTAGGTTTGGTCATGCTACATTGTATAGCCTCTATTATTGTTATTTTATTTCACCCTTAGTGAGCTATGAATATAGGAAGAAGAATTCCTTAGCAATCGAGGCTTTTTGTTCCATAAATGTATCCCTAATATTCCTTTTTATATCCTTCATAGAATATATTATATCTCTAATATTATTGTTTCTTGAGGCATTTATTTTTGTCTAGACAAATGTTTGACTAAGCTCCATAGTAGATTGTTTCTCTTGGGTGGTCTAGACTAACTTGATAAATTATGGTGAAGTTTGAATTGGTTATTTCATCACCATTCCAAGGAATTGCTTGTAAAGACTCTCAAAACTGAAGGCAATTAGGGTGACATGGTGGATAGGATAAACTGGGTGATAATAGTAGCTGGTGATGGTGGGAGTGTGGATACTAACATTTATATGGAGATTTGTGTCAACATAGTGGATAATAGGGATACAATTAGAGATGAAGTATGACTTATGGAATAGGATATGAGTAGTTGTATGGTCATGATTTCTATGTGGATGATGGAAAGGAAGTCATTGAAAATATTGACACAATAATTCGTTGGCTTGAAATTAAGGATGGTGTACCCCTAGGAGACTTAATAGTTTTCCTTGTTTATGGAGATGGAAGTACAAAAAATAAGTAGGAGGGAGTTGAGAAGAGCAAGAAGAAGAATTAAGGGGGACTTGAGGAGTAGAAGTAGAAGAAGTGACATAAGGTGAAGAGATGTAGAAGGGGGAGGGAGAGGTAGTACAAGTTATTATCACCTCCAAAATTATAGTCTTTATTGACATGGATATATCCTTGGAAAGAGAAATAATTTATTATGGTGTGCCCTTCATGTATTTATCCTTCTTCTAGATCAAATGTACCTTCAATTGGGACCAATTCTAGTCTAGCCCTCATATTTTTCAACATTGAAATCTTGTGTCCAATTTCTTCTCAACCTAGCACTCATAGATTACTTCTTGTACAATATTGCTAAATAGTATCAATGTAGTGGAGGAAGCCATTAGGATGGCATATGGTTCTTTAGGTACATCATGCTCAGTTCATTACCTCTTTACTCCTTTCTTTTGATTCCCCCTATCCTTTGAATGTTTTCACATCAAAGTTCCCTAGTGCACGGGATCCTTGAGGGTGTTAGTCTCATATATTATTCTTTTCCATACTATAAAGTTCTTTGAGGTATACTACTAGTTCTTGTATGTGCTTCTAATTTGATGATTGGTCTTGTAATTAAGGTCAAAAATATTTTTCTATTTCATGTTGGAATAGAAGGCATTCCACGAGGGAAGGTTATCATAAAACTATTTAATTTTGTACACATATCCAAGTGGGGATTCTAGCTTCATTATTGTAATGTCCTCATACAAATTGGCTTTCTTATCTAATTTGTGTCTTCTTGCATGAGTATAGAATATGTTCAATTCATGCATCATAAGTTCATTGATGAAGATATTTTTAGGAGTGTAAGACCAAAAGTATTCAAGTAGAGTCATTCCAAAACTCTCTATCCTATCATTGATGAATGGGTGAAACTTTATTATATCAGGTATAAATGCCATGATTATATTTTTGGTGTCATAGAACATGGTCTTTTATACCCATTGAAGTCTTGTTAGTCCATATTATCTTGTTGTAGCATATATTCTAAATTGAAAAAATAACTAGGTACGGACACAATTCACTCATAAGGCATTTTGGATAACTCAAATAACCTAATAAAGGATTATTGTTATCTAAGTAAAAGTTTCTATTTGGTATATTCTTGGCCTTGAACAAACTATGTCATTCTTTCGATAATCTAACCATCTTCGCCTTTAGCCCCTTTATGATTAGGTGTTACATAGCATCAAAGAAGTCATATGTTACTTTCCCTTTGTATTTATAGGGAATATAAATGTAGTCATAGATTCATAGTGGCTTGTTACCTGGTCTAGTTTAGTTCAACCATAGCTTTAAAATTTAGTGCTTCTTTTCATAATCAAACATATTAGATATGTGTAGTTGAATTTCCTAATTTTCTTAAAATTCTTAGTTAATTATTCATCTGGCTCATTACATATTTCTTATCACTTTTTATTATCTTCGAGAGTGTTTTCCTATATGTAACAAAGCTATATGTTCTTCTTGAACTAGCTCATAAATTTTATCCCTAAGCATGACTACAAAATATGATAATACCATTTTAACATCATCCTTGAACTACTCAATCTTAAGGGACAATTCAAAGTGTTAGTTATCTTGGGGGTTCTTCAATTGGGTGGCTAGTAAGGCCTTCCATATATTATAGTCAAATTTATTATAGTAATCATATTAGACCTTAGGATTGTAGATGACCTAGTATGTTGGATTGACCTCCACATTTAGCACTTTTTAAATCTTATTGTTTATGATGAAAATGGTTGTTTGATCCTAAGCTTGAGGAAATATTGTGCGATAGTCTTTGTCATGCATTTTGGAATAATATTCAACTATTTTTTGACAATCCCAAACTTGGGGAAATATAATCATGACTAGCCCTAATATTCGTATCCTATTTATTCTCAAAGAGTTGATTTCAATAACTAACTTGTAGCATCTATTGACTTTCTTTCTAGCATCTATAGGGGAGCATTTGAATATTTCCTCAACCATATTTTGGTATGGTTCAACATAATCCTTCACCTTATTAGTTTTTGAGACTTTCTTATTTATTTTTAAGCAAAAAACCCCTTGCAGGTCCACCTTGGTTTGAGAGACCATGACCAGGGGGTTCTACACTATCAAAGTCACCTGAGAGTCACACCTGGACCTGATCGCACCAAGATTATCAATTGGATTTTGTGTACCCAATTAAAATTTTTGGTAGAATGGAGATTCAAACTTGGGATCTCCCTTGGAGGATTGCCCTCTCCTCTCCAACTCACCTACAATACCTAGGTCTTTATTTTTGATCATGGATGGATGCACTTATTCAACTAGTGTTTGTATGATTTGCACTTGTGTATATGTCGAGATCATTATCATGGTGGTTGGAGAACTGATGGGAGTTGCATCTACCATCACACCAATGATTGTTGTTGCATTGGAATCCATATTGAGTTTTTTTATTTTCAACCTATTTTTTGAAGTCTAGAGCAAAGTTGTGATTTGCTCATTTTGGCTCACAATTGGGGAGCAAAAATGATAATTTAGAGAAGTAGAAATTTTCTCCTTGGAAATTAAGGTTAATCTTGTTGTTTTTATAGAAATTAGTGATTCAATCAATCAAAAAACTAATTATTCTTAGTTTATAACTTAGCAAAAAAATTAATGGGATTTTAACAATTTGGCCCTTATAAGAGCAAATCACAACCTAAAACATGAAACTACATGGGTAGAAGCCAAAATTGAAATTACCTTGGCCCTATAGAGGTTGGGGTATGGTTTTAAGGGTGACAACAATATTTTTTGTGGGGATTGTGGTCGAATAATGCATGAGTGCAAGGTAGGTGAAGGTCATGACAACCATCTACTATGGTGGTCCTAAAGGAAGTTGTGGTGGTTGTAATAAAATATACTTTCTTTAAAGATGTCGTTTACTTTCTCCTTTATGACCTAGAGAATCTCTTCTCATAAATTTATCTCTCTTTGTTATATTTTTTGGATTGAATGTACCTAGAATGGTAAGAATGAGGGGATAAGGGGGTTCAAAACTCTCCCTATTTGTGACATCTCCCTTTATTGTGCATTAATTATGCATAAGGAAATATTTGTTACTTTTGAAAGCAGTGATTCACTCATATTTTTATTTTATTCAATTGTTGCATTTTTGAGTGAAATTTGATGATTGCTTAAGAAAAGTAGAGGCTTTCTGGTTTTAGCAAATCACTAATTTTTAAAAATAGTTATTTACTACTTTTTGAGTGAGTAACTCTTTTTAAAATTAGCTAATTTTTTGTAATATTTCTATAAAAGGGGGGAGGAAAGAAATAAATGAGATGTTTAGGTGCCTTTTTACATGTTTTAGCCTAAATTAAGAAAGACAATATTTTTCATTTGTATTTGTTCAATTTTTGAATTTTTTGTATTTTTGAATTTTTTGTATTTTTAATTTTTCTTGTAGAAAAGGAAGGTAGAAATGAGAAACAAAAATGAGGAAAATAACTTCAAAAAAACTATGTACTTCCCATTGACTAAGATAAGCAATAATATTCCATCAAATGTTGTCAATTTATAAGTCTTGGGTCCTTTGAATTTAGTGATTTGATATGACCTACTCCAAAGAGAGTCATTTTTTTTGTATTTCCCAATATTGGCCTTGCCTTAATCCTATTTGAAAATAAGGTTTCCTTCTTTGAAATTAGCATCAATCACCCTTTTACTGAACCATCTCTTAACTACCATATGGCACTAGATTAGCCTCATGAAGGATTTATATTTGTACAACCTAAGTGGGTCTAAAGGTGAAGACTTTTTGAACTTTGATTAGGAGGTCCAATGTTCAAATCCTACAAGAGGTAGGGTTGTATGCCATGATTTGGTAACTACATTATGGTTGAATAACCATATATTGGGTAAACAACATCCTCCATGAGGATCATCCCATATGGCCTATGGTCTCATGTTAATTAAAATATATTTTATCTTTACCTTTACATTTTCCAAGGATAAAGAGCATTTAGAAAAGCCTACATTTTAGTGTTTTCAATATCTTCAACCTCCAATTATTGGGATATTTGGAGAGAAAGGAAATTTATATTTATTGGCAACAATTCTTCCTTGCCAAAATAAATTCATAAGGTAATTCATTAATCAAAGCTTTAGTTGTTACCATGTTTGCACTTAATGCCTTTTTAAGCTTTGTGTGCCTATCTCTCTAGGATTCAACTATTGTCCTTTTTAAAATTTAAATAATGTTCTTATTGATGGATTCCACTAATATGTTGCCTTATGGACATAAATTAAAATATTTTTTCGAGATAAAACCATACTCAACTATAAATAATATCAATTTAACCCCCATAAAGGTTGTGGCATTATTAGTTATTACTATCATAGTGGTCCCATATCTACTAATGATATCTTCCAATAGTTAGATGATGGTTTATCGGTTTGCTAAATTTATTGTAACTACTTCTATCCACCTAGAGGTGTAATATGTGGTAGTTAAAATCCATGTATGTATTAAACTTGATAGAGTATTGACATTTTTTATGAAATCAAAACCTAGTTACTAAAAAGGTTTTACAATTTTATGGGCCTTAGAGACATCAATTTTTTTATTCTTTTGCCTATGAACATAGAATATGATTTTTAATCCTTCACCCAATAAAAATAGCCTATGAAGATGTCAAGCCAATAGTATCCTACCTTTAAAATCTTATGAGTTATGCTTTGTGCTAAGTAGTGTCCAAATTTGTCATGATACTCCTTTATCAAGGTATCTACTCTTTCTTCTTCCATATATCTTAGTAATACCCTAATATTCACATTGTGGAAAAGAATATTGTCTAGAAAAGTGTAATGGGTTGCCTTCTATCTAAATTTATCTATTTCCTTTGGTGTTAATCATATTGGGACCTATCCCATTATCATGTACCTCATGATATCTCCCACCCATCCTATATATTTATCTAGTTTAATTTATTCTAAAGTGCTACTTTTTCCTTTGGGACTAACATAGTGATATTTTCATAGAATGTTCATCCTCTCACTTACTTGGTGAGATTTATCTCTATATAAAACTCTTGGATTTTCTTATCCATCCTAATCTCTTTTCTCCTAACTCACCATATAGCATTACAGATATCACATTAGGATGGACTACAAAGATAGTGGTATTACTTTGGTATAAGTAACATCTTAGTATTTTTTAGGGCCTTCATCATGGAAAACACATGTTTTCTATGAAATTATATTATTCTTTGTATTTTTTAAGAAATTTAGCTCATGAAAGATATTGGGCGCTCTTCCTTATTTTCATTAATTTGGGTTAATGCAATGAAACTACTTTCATCAATGTTGAGGACATATGGCCTAAAATCCCTAGAATGTGTTTGGATTGATTAGCATTGGGGTTTTTGTGATTGTATCTTTATTTACCTATAAATAGTGTTTCCCTTCCTTGGTCCAAGAAAACTTCACATCTTCCTTCAACATCTTGGTGATGGGTCAAACTAGTTATGAAAGTTAATTTTTGCCATAAATTAAATTTACCCAAGGAAATATGTAATACCTTTGATAGAAAAAGGAAAAGTAGCTCCTAGATTGCTTTAATGTGATCAAAGCCAGTTATAATATCTTCCTTATAAATATTATGTCCCAAAAGCTTCCCTTCTTGAACAATGAAGATTAATTTCTTAGGACTTAATGAAATCCCATACTTCCTACACCTTTTTAAAACTAACTCTAGATTTTTAATATGCTTATTTCTTTATTGTGAAAAATACTAGCAATCAATTAAGGTATATAAGTAGGATTTAATCAGTCAATACAACATATACAATATCTTTAACTCTTTGAAAAGTCAACCCTAAATTGGATAAGCCAAAAAGAATTATGTGGTATGAAAATATACCATTTTTTACAATGAATTCCATGTTATGTTAATCATCATATTTGACCCAAATCTAAAAATATCTACAGAAACTATTGAGTAGTGATAGAATTTAGGATCCTACCACATTTTATAAAATTTGATTAGCTGGTGGAAATGGGTAGTGATCCTTAAAAGAAGTCATCTTTAGGTTTTTAAAGTTAATGCACATTCAAATATCTCCCCTTTTTTTACATAATTGGACTAGATTTTGCTACCTAGGTAGAGTGCTTGATAGGGAAGATGATTCACACTTGTAGCAATTTTAGAAGTTTCTTATTTATTATTGTTTCAATATTTAGATTAATAGACCTTTGCTTCTATTGGAATGGCCTAGATCTATACTTAAGTTGAATCATATGCTTGATAATATTTCTACTATAGACATTTAAATCTTCAAACATCCATGCAATGGCATCTCTATATTTATTCTATAACTTCTTGAACAAGTGGATCTCAAATTTAGTACAACCCTTCTCTAATAATAGGTTCTTGATTTTAGTGACCTCAATTGGGTGGTACAAAGATGTCTTCACCTTGATATTGACTTTCTTAGTATTATTATTAGGGTTAAAAAGAGTCTCTAGTGTGATTAATCCCCTTGGAAAATGGTTCGTTTTAAGTGGATTACCTTATTATTAATGTCATCTCCATATTCATTCCTTTATTCTATATGTTGAGCCTCTTGGACATGGAATAATTTGCTCATAATTATTAAACACTTGTAAGTGATTGAAGATAATTGGATTAAAAACTACCTTGAGTTCTTTAGGTCTATTCCACATGTTAGGGACAAGTTCAAATTTTATATCCATGGTGGCTAGTTCATGTACCTTTGTATTCAATTCCTTAGGTATTACCTTGAGCTCATAAGTAAAAACTATTTTCAATAGATCCTAAAACCTATGCTTATAAGACATTGAATATTTATTTTTAGTTGTACATGTTAAATTGACTTGGTTTATCACTAAATTAAAGTTGCCAAAAATATTTATATTTTTTATAACTATTTTTTAGCTTTTCTTAACCTAGTGCATAATATTTAATATTTAATAATGTTGTTAGTGTAATTGAATAAAAACCTACAAGGAAAAATATATCTTGAGGATCAATTAGTTAAATGTCAATATGTACTCCATTTCTTATTCACGTAATATTAAAATGTATTATCCAAACATTATCTCAACCTTGAGCTTGCTTGTTGGTTAGAGCTAGAATTATGGTAGGTTATTTAGATATTATATAATTCCCAGGATTAGTTTCTTTATACACTACCCTCAAATTTTCATCTTCTTTTTATAATACTAATGATCATATTATGAGGATGGGAAAGAGATTGTGAAGGGCCTCTTAGAGGATCCACCATGAGTTTCCCTCTCTCACATTGAGGATAGGAGTTGTTTGTTAGATTATATTTTAATTGTTTGATGGATTGATTGAAGGACACCTATGTTTCTCCTAAGATAATTCTTTGACTAAAATTAAACCTAATATAGACCTAATGCAACATACAAATGCAATAATAAGTCCTAAAACTAAAATATTTTTGCTTTTTGATGATGAAGTGAATGACGATTTTCTTTTTGAAGGTAACATTGAAAGAAGAATGTAGTAAAAAAGTCTTATATGTAGCTATTTTAATTCTTGATTTAATGCTAAAGCTTCAAAATTTAGTTGGTCCCCTAAATAATTAAGGAAAAACTAGTTCCTTCTTTTTCTTTGCTTATTTAATAAAAAATAGAAAATAAAATCTAATATAATAGATAACAAGTAACATTAAGTCCTAGATGGTTTAAAAGAAAGCTAAAGCAAAAAAAAAAAAAACTATTTTTACCCTAGAGGTAGAGGCACCGCCAGTATATAGAAGTGCAATTGATGATTTTACCTATTGATGGTGCTATTGCTTTCTTATAAAATAGAAAAAAATATGGGATTAATAGCAGATAGGTTGTCTAATCTTGTAGAGAGTGTTACACTCCCTTGAACAACAATTAGGACCCTATTTAGATAGATAAGAAAAATGATAAAAATGATGAATTCATGAAATAAATACTCTATGGAAAAAACACCACAGGGTTAGCGACAACATTATTGGTGCTTTTGCTAGTAGCTAACACTTTTTCTCTATGTAAACCAAAGAATTATAGTACCACCAAACCTACAATCTAACAATGCTTTTGCTTTAGCAACAAAGCAATATTAGATGTAGGATAAGCTAATTTAATGCTTGAAATAATAGTGGTCTCTAACTTGGAAATATAGAGACTCCTGTCAAACTATAGAAAACCATATATTTACTTGCTTAAAGTAAATATTAAAATGAAAAATAAGATGCAAATGCAGTATGCAAAGCTAACCAATATGCACAAGATAGTATCATAGAGCTATAAAGCAAAATATTTCCAAAAGAAAATAATATGAAAGAGCACAACCCAATATGTTAAAGGTGTTTTTCCCTTGTTTGTGGAAGCATGTTAAAAACTTGCTAGCTTGATTGTAGACACTTCAAGGCTTGATATTGGAGGCTTGAATGATTGAATTCTTGGAGATTGAATGCTTGAGTGCTTGGAGACTTGATGATTGCAAGAACAAGAGCTTGAATACTTGTGAGGATAAAAGCTTAAACACTTAAGGGATGGTCTTCACAAGATTGTTATAAGATTTTGGTATAACCTTACCATGAAAATGATAAATTTATATGATTCAAGAGAGATTTTGGTAGAATTTTGGTACTCTAAAAATTTTCATGAATTGGTCACCCTAAGTGTTGGTTTTATAAGAAGCCATGGCTTCTTGGGGGAGGATTGCATTGAAAATAATAATATTGGAGATGGTAAGAATTTTTAATGATATCAAGATGGCATTAATGAAGGAAGATTAAAAATGGAAAATATTGAATTTGGTATTTATGTTGGGGGCTAAAAATTAAGTATCTAATCCATTAATGGTGGGAAAATTAAAAGGTATCAATAATCACTTTTTTGGTTTTAGCACATGACAATCAAAAGTGCTAGTGGTACTTTTGCAGTGACACTTTCACTGTCATGACCATTGGGGGTCAAATTTGGATAAGAAAGGTCGAAGTCAAAATTTTAGCAAAATCATTGCTAGGTTCATAATAGCACCATCATTGCTTTTACTTATGCGTAATTTTTTTTTTTGAAGCAATAAATGGCCTAAATTTGGTCATATGGAAGATTGACTCAATTTGGCTAATTAACAAAGGGATTAATAACAATGAATATTATTCCTACACTCAAATTTAGGTGTCTAAATTATTTTTTGATGCATATATTGCATAATAAATGCATAAAAAATTCACATAGATACCTTAATTTTGAGATAATTTTTTTTTATAGTGGTTACAATTAGTGATGCAAGATGATTGATGCTTTGATTACCTACTTAGAATTAATGTTAAAATTTTGTGTTTTAGGTAGCATTAAATTTTGTCATGCCCTAGTGTGACCCCTCAAGTTTTAGAGGGAAAATAAAGTTGGACTGAGAAAAATTGACCTGATTATGATCCACAGTGGTGTAGTGATGAAAAACTAAGGACCAAAAATGGAAAATGTACATAGAGATTGGGGGTAAAAGTGCTAGGGGTGATAAAAAGGTAATTGCTTTGGAAGCGAGTCCTTGCACTTTAGGGTTTCTAGAGAAATATAAAGAAGAATGTGCTTTTGAGGTTATTCCTTGCTCTAAAAATACTTCACAACAAGATAAACCTATAGATGATAAGTCTTTCTTTGAGCAGTGTGAGAATATTGAAGAGATTTATGAAGATGAAAGTATTGGTGGGAAGGAAAAAAAGAGGAAGACCCATGAAGATAAAAAAAAGATAAAAATAAACCCATAAGGATATTGATATGGGAAAACAAAAGCAAATATTGCAAGTGTTAACAAGAACTAGGGCTAAACTCACAAATAAAATCTAAAATTATGATGAAAACAACATATTGAAATATTAGGGGCATGAATAAGAACCCTAAAACAAGGTATTAAGAAGCTCTCACATTGTTATAAATACTATATTTATATTTATAGATATGTTAACTAAACAACTAATATTTTAGCCATTCAGAGTGTTGAATTTTATCTTGATAGAAATTAAATTTTGGAAGGCATCTATATGAAATGATATATAGGAGTTAATTATGGAAACTCAACAATGAGAAAAATGATGAATATCTTTGATAAGAAATACAGAGGAAGAATATTCTTTATAGAAATACAGGTTGGATATGGTTTAATTAATTTGATAGAAATGTAATGAGAACAATGTAATATTTTGTTTTTATAATGGGAGTGGCTCCCAATAGACACCACACATAGCTTATAAAAAAAAGTGCTAGTGGTAATAATTAGTTCATTTTTACAATAAAGAGGGATAAAAAGAGAGATTTGAAGTAGTGATAGTGACAAAAACTTTTATGGATCAACAATATTGACTACCACACTATGTATACCAAGTGAGCGTACCTATAAGAGGAGGAGCAACAATAGTGTTGATAAGCATAAAAAAACTAATCATCTTCTTATATTTTTGCCTTGAATAGCATGCCCAAAGGAAGGGGCAATGCTTGCACATATTTTCATTATTTTCATGTAGTTATTTTATGTGTTTATGGTTCTTTTATATCCTAGTGGTGTTTTTGTCAAGCAATGGTTATTTCACACCCATGCGACACTTTCATCACTTGGTGGTGCTTTTTTCGTATGTAGTTTTTTCACCTTTATCTATTTTTGTATGCTAATTTTGAGACTAATAGAGATTAGGGTTGGTTTACATGTAAGTTTATCTTTAGACATTGAAGTGTAGGGAGAGATGGATCCATGCAGTAGAGACCATCCAAGGACTACTATAATTTGTCAACCATGCTTCCTAGTGGTAGTTAGGCTATACCATATAGCCCTTATGTCAAAGGTAGAGTTTGATAGAGCACTCCTCACAACATTGTTAGAGTGGTGGTATTTGAAGATGAATACCTTATAGCTACCCAAAAGGGAGATGCTAGTGACTCTAAAGGATATCTAATGGATCATTGTAGTCCCAATTAGAGGAGCATAGATTTTGATCAATTAGGATTAGAGGTAGACTCTTAAGAGGTTGATGGGATACATAAGATTCCTAATAATTAGGTCAAGCATTGACATAAATACCACTTACATTGGGTCTTAGTTTTATAGGTGGACCATACTATTATGTACCTTGGTTTTTATCATTATGCTTAATGACATGATCAAGAAATTAGTCCACTAGGGCTAGGGAAGATAGTTGCACATATGCAATATTAGAAGATAACCTTTGCATAGGGGCCAATGGTGTTGCCATGAATTTACCAAACACTACACTAGATAATATGTAGAGGAAAAAGAGCCTCACTTGCTACATTTTGGTTTAGGTATGGGCCTAGAAGCATATATCCATTATGATACCATTGAAGTTACCAAGGCATATGGTAGACTAGGAGGAAGACATATATGCAGGGTTGATATTTTGAAGTAAGGTATAGTATGCCCCATAGGAGTGTGTTGGCAGTGATATAGATGGTGATAGATGACTTATAAATGAAGAAGATAATCTCAAGACCATATAGGCATCATAAATGATAACATGATGATGCCTACCACCTAGCTCATATTAAGCAAGTTAGATGGTTAGTGGGACCATGGGGGTAGCAAGAGCTTCACTATTTTGATCAAGTGGTCCATGAGTTTGGTGCACAATAAGGGGTACCAACAAGACCAATATGGTATAAGAGGAGGGGATTTGAGGTACCTCTAGACCTAGACCTTTACATAAAGGTCAATTTTTATGATACAATCATCTTGGATCTATGGAAATATGATCTTGGGGTCACCTAGGATTATTGGAGTTGGCACTAAATCATCTTGTTCAGGAGTGTCATAGTGCCAAGGGTATGACCTATAGATTAGAGATAGAGGTTAATTCTAGACATATAGTGCCCATTTTAATGATGCACTATTAAGAGTTATAGAGTCACAATGATGCATAAGGATAGGTGGTGATAATAGTAGCAGTAATACCTTTGCTACTAGCATTATTGGTGAGCATGGACAATAAGGCAGAAATGAGAAAGTCATATCAATCAACTATCAAGTCAAAGCGAGATGCCTTGGAGAGGTAGATGGTACGCGTAAAAGCAGCTAATGGTACAAGTCATATTGATGAATCAAACTATCTAGAGTCTAACTATAAAGTAGGATGAAATGGTGGTGATATCCATGATGGCAAGAAGGGAATATGAAGTGGGATAACTAGTACATACATTGCTAGACCAACTAACCCAAGCATAGGGGGCATGGTATAAAAGAGTGCATAGGTGGTACATTACAAAGTTGTGTATCACACAATTGTTCTAGTAGATAGGCACCTAACACCACCAATAATTATGCAATCATGGACCCACTCAAGGTCCATGATCCGATAGTCACAATGGTTATGTAAATACCATCACCTATAGGAGGGGAAGGAGGAGTTGGAGGATCACCAAATATGATATCCTAGAGTTAGATACATTTTGGATACTATCCAAAGATTTTGTACATTATTATGATGATCATTTATCATTCTGATTGTAGATTATGATAATGACATTGTATATATACTTTGGATTATATGGTTTTTATAGATTTAAGTTGTGTGATGATATTATGTGTTTGTGATGTGATTAATTGATTGTATCATGTTTGATTTATTTGCTTAATGTTATTTTAGTTTTTATGGATGATTATTGATTATAATTTTATTAAGTTAAAGTAATAATAAAAATATATATTATATGATGATGAATTGACTTATGATTTGATGTGAGTGGATTAATTAAGATAAAATGTTTTGTAAAGTGAATTATGATCAATTAAATGTGTTGTTAAACAATAAATAATTAAATATTAATTAATCAATGATGATCAATTACTTAGGTTATGAATGGATAATGAATTATTAAAATGATTAAATGAAATGATTGGATATGATGAAAGATGCATGATGCGCCCAAGAGGGTACTATTATATAAAAATATATACAACCATATACATAGAGATATTCTTGGAGGTTCATCCAAAGGGACTTTATTTAGCTTTGCGTAAAGGACCTATGGTTAGTTTCTATGATAAAAAGATATGTAAAAACATGAAAATAAATTATTTTGTTGGACATTTTGAGTCCCTAAGCTAAAAGTTTTCATTGATGTCAAAAGGACCTATGTAAGTAAGCACTATGATTTTTCTCCACAAAGAGCTTCATGAGAAGCAAAGGTTTTGATCAAAGGTTCTAGAAGGGATGCATGTCATTTGGTTCCAAAAGGAGCTTCAAGGGAAGATTAGCAAAAGGTTTTTATGAAAACCAAGGAAGGCAAGGAAAGGTTTTATGTAAAACCAATGGATGGCAGATTTGAAATGGGTTTTTCTTAAAACCCAAGTTGGCTTTTCATTTCATCGAAAAAGGTGCCCTCATGATGGAGAAATTTAATTTTAAAGGTTTAGTTTAAATTTAAATTTATTTAAAATTAAAATTTAAATTTTAAAATTAAATGAAATTTTTTTCCCTCCTTTCTTATTGGTGCCACTAATGTCATGAGGGAAATGTTAAAAGGGCCGACATATTCACATTGAAGTATGTCTTATATAAATAAGCCAAAGGTTTTCCATTTAAAAACTGAAGTCGTGTTGCATGATTTTTGAAAACCCAAAGTATTTATGCATCCAAATATTGTGCAGTGAATTTCATGGAGTGTGATGTGGGCAGTCAAGTCGTTGATGGTCAAAGTTTTGGTGCCTTGTGAGGAAAGTGCATGGATTTTATGGAAGAGAGTTCCCAAGGCACTCATGTGGCAATCTTAGCTCATGCGGCTTAGCTACCACTTGGCAACATGGTGGGCAGAGGTTAGAAATGCCAAAGCCCTTCGAGGGCTCCTTTGAGGTATGCGCTCTAACTCCGATATTTGCGGGGGTCAACATTTTAATTAAAATATTTGCTTGCTATGGTTTGATTATGTTTTTGTGGGAGATATAAGGTTGAGCAAGCTTTAATATTTTAATAAGGTTTAATATTTGATTAATGTGATTATTTTTTAGTGCAAAAGTGTTGAAAGGAAGGATATAAAATATTTTATTTATTTTATGGTATAAGTAGTTTATGGAGTGACAAGGTTACACAATGATTTGATTTATTTTATTTTATGGTACAAGTGGTTTTAGGAGTGATAAGGAAGTTGTGCATTAATTCTTAAGAAGGTTTTCTAATTAAAATCCTTGGTAAATATTATTGTGAAGTGGAGTAATGTTGATTATTTTATGATCTTCTAACCCTTGTGAATATTGGCAAAAGAATATTGTGATTGTGGTATATTTCCAAAGAGGATTCTTCATCTTCATAAAAGGTATGGGCACATTCTCCTATTGATTGATTATGGTGGTGGGTTTCTAAAAATATCTTTGGAGTGAAAAGGATTGATTGTGGTTTCCTTTTTGAAATTGATTGATTTAATGCTTCAAGGTTTTTTGGATTGAGAGTTATGATTAAACCTTGTTTTATAAGCATTGTTGTTGGAGCCCATTGGTTGTACAAAGAACTTGAACTTGAGTTAGAATAGAACATGATTAAAATTGTTATGTGAGATTTTTTGTTGAGCATTGTTGGAAACATTTTGAGTTTATTGATACATGCTTGGACTAGGGTTTGTGAGAAAGGGTTGTTCATTGAGGTGATTGGTTGAGTTGATTGAGCCTATTCAAGTGGATGCATGTGGTTGTTCAAGTTCCATAAAAAAAACTATTATATATTCTTGATTTGATTTGAGATTGAGAATTGAGAATAGAACATATAGAGTCTCTAACAATTCTCTTTATGCTTATATGAGATTGATTTGAGTTGAGATTGGGATTTGAGTATAGAACATATAGAGTCTCTAACAATTCTCTTTATGCTTCTATGAGATTGATTTGAGTTGAGATTGGGATTTGAGTATAGAACATATAGAGTCTCTAACAATTCTCTTTATGCTTATATGAGATTGAGTTGAGATATTTATTGAGCATTAAGTATATAACATATTGAGTCTCTAACAATTCTCTTTATGATTCTATGAGATTGGAAAAGTTCTATGTGAGCTTGTTAAATTTGAGACAAGTCTTTGAGAAGAATTGTGGACTAATTTTGAGTAAGCTTTTGTGGAATCTTGCTATACAGATTTGAGCAAGTCCTAGAGAGGACTTATTGAGCAGATTTGGATAGGTTATGTGTGGACTTGTTGAGCAGATTTGAGAAGGTTCTGTGTGGACTTGTTGAGCAGATTTGGACAAGTTCTGAGTGAGATTGTTGAGAAGATTTGAGCAGGTTCTGAGTGAACCTATTAACAAAGCTTTGGAGGAGATAGAGTATATAGGACAAAGTATTAGTGGATAGAGATCCTACTGCCAAGAAAATTGAAGATAGAAATGAGTGAGGAGTCTTCAAGTGGAGAGAGATCCACCAGTCAGTGCAGCAGAGAGACAGAGTATTCTAGAAGATCACTAGCCAGAGAAAAATGGGAAAGAGTTCTCTAGTGGAAGAGATCCATGAACTTGAGATTAGGGGATAATCATCTCCTTTGGACAGAGGTCCATAAACATTATAATTGGGAAGGATTCCCAAATATATTGATTGAGAAAATTTTATTAAAATATTTTCTCCATGGAGTAGCCCACATTGGGTGAACCACGTAAATTGTGGTGTCTCTATTGTATATGGTGTTTTGTGCATTGCTTTGATTATTGCTATTGATACTGCTATCTATACACTGCATAATATTGAATTTAAAGAAAAAGTAAAAATGGTTCTTATACTATTTCCCCCCTCTTAGTATAAGCTTGTGTTCTTTATATTTTCCTTTAAATAAATTTATAAATGACTTCTACTTGACCCATAGGACTTTTGATTTGCCTTTAAATAAGTGCTTAAAATAATTTTGATTTTCCCTTTAACAAATGCTTAAAGATATTTTAATTAGATTTATTTGACTCAAAGAAACATCATAGAGGACTAGTGATTGATTGGTGTAACAAAAAATGATGTCCCTAGTTGGGAGGATAGATTAATTATTAACCAGTTTCCCTCACACATGACATACATGAGAGACAAAGGATGATATGAATGATCTTGATATTAGGAATTGTGAACCTCATAATATTCATCATATAATATATAGATAGAATAATTTAGTTTGATTTATTTTGCCATCAATACTTACAAACCTCATAGTACTCACCATGTGGCAAAATATTGGTAGTTTGGAAAAATTAATAGTGATATTCTTTAGGCTAATCATATTGGTATAGAAAATATATTGATGTCCTGTAAACCCTAATTTGGTTCATAAAGATAGGAGTAGGAGGATTTTCTTTCATTAGTCACCTAGTGCATGAAAATGAACTATCCTAACTAGGATCATCATTTACATATTATTGTATATCCTTGACTTGAATTGCACTAGACAGTCTAGATAAAGACAAGCATATGTATGCAAGTAGATATAAAATTAGGTAGATGCAATCAAGAAACAATAGGCAACTAGAAGGAAGCAAGCAATAAATATCTAAATGTAATATCTTTTAATATGCATAATATTCATTGGTTCTTTAAGTTATTTTTCATAAAGCATGGTGATTCTATAGGCACTTGAACCATACTTGGTGGTTATGATGTATTGACCTAGCTAACTAGGCTCAAATTTAGCTTTGAGATCAATTTTGGCATTGGTGTTCTTCTAATTATCTTTGAGTGCAATATCACCAAATTCAAATTAATGGGATCATACCTTCTTGCTATAGGCATGTCTAATACTTTACTGGTAGAACTATAGGTTCTCTAGGGAATAGATCTACTTTTTGTCAAGTAGTTCCAATTGTCTCAAATAGACAAGATGATATTTATCTCCAACATAGGAGTACTATAATAAAATGTGTAAGGAAGGTATATCTAGATTAAAGGGGAATATGGATTTAGTTCCATAAACTAAATTAAAGTGCATCACACCATTGAGAGTCTGTTAGGACCCTCCTAACATACCTTAATACTTATATTATTTATTAATTATATTTTAGGGTCACAACCCTTCACTCTTACAACTATTAGACTAGGTATTTAAATGCAATCCAAATATGATAATAAGGCATCATCGAACAAATATATAAATTAAGTCTATTGTGGGTTTTCTACCTTACAATAAAAAAGTGATTCAATATAAAAAATTATCCTACTTCCCACACCATTTAGTTTCATACCATCTGGATCAGAGCTAGATCAAGGAGCAAATTCACCATTAAAATTTTTTCCCACCACACATTTTAGCCAGTCCACATTCGTGAGGACGCAAACAACATTCACGCTTCATGGATCCATGTCAAAATCCTCATAGAAAATTAAACCTTCTCCTAAGGTACGAATTAAGTTGTCTTACACCCAAATTGCTAGACCTTTCGTGTGGTGACCAGTGGCTGTTTTGAAAAAGCTAAAATCTTCAAACACAACATCAATGTTTTCGACATCCGAAACACAAAGGAAAAAAATTAAAATTAATTTTTTATTTTTTATTTTTTGCTCACCTATACCAAATCATATTGATCGTTACCTACACCAACTGCAATGGCTAAAGGACGATGATCACTGGATTCCATTCATGAGAAACACGAAAGGCTCACTGAAGAAGTTCAATAGGAAAGAGAGGAGAATACCCATACAAAAAGAGAACTCTTTGAGAAAATATTTTCAATGGATGTTAAACTTGATGCCATCAGTCAAAATTAGGAAACAACACATGCAAATTCACCCAACCACGGGTCATCAAACCGAGAAATATTAGGAGGTCCACAAACTTCCATTCTTCCATGGACGACCAAATTAGACTTCCCAAAATTTGAATGAGGAGACCCTACAAAGTGGATCGACCATGCAGATCAATATTTCTCACTAAATAAAATTCTAAAAATGCAAAAAGTGCATATCGCCTCTTTCCACTTGGAAAATGATGCCATCCAATGGTACCAATGGTTCGTGAAAACTAACGACACTCCGACGTGGTCAACCTTTACACAGAATCTATTAGTGCGATTCGGCCCTAGCAAGTTTCAAAGCTTTACAGGGGCCCTCACTAAATTATGCCAAACCACTTCGGTAAGCGAATACCAAGAAAAATTTGAAAGGCTAGCTAACTGAACATCTAGATTAGACGCTGCCTTATTTCAAGAATGTTTTGTCAATGGATTAAAAGAAGAAATTCAAATAGAGGTGCAAATGTATAACCCTACAAACATGTTAGAGACCATCTGCTTGGCGAAATTAGCAGAGGATAAAATTAAGGCACGAAATCGGTTCACAAAACCAACTTGGGGGAAACCATCAAACACTTATACCAAACCCAAACCAATGCAAAATGGACGAACCCAAAACTCCTACACAACCCCCAAAATTAACCCCGCTCTACCAATTAAGCGTCTGAGTTTTGAGGAAATGAAGGAAAGACAAGCTAAGGGTCTTTGTTACCATTGCGATGAGAAATTTGATAGAAATCATAAATGTGCCTCACAAAAATTATATATTCTAGATGACACAGAGGAAGGGAATTCTACTGAAGAAGAACCTGAACTCGAAGTAGAGGTATTATCCAACACACTTGAAAGTGACAAAGAAAATGCACCAAAGGTTTCCTTCAATGCCCTTGCTAGATTTTCTACCCCTCAAACAATGCGAGTAAAAGGGTATTTTAAGAAACAAAGCCTTACCGTGCACCTCAATTCAAAGGTGGCTAAACAAGAAAATTGTTTTATATACCCTTGCAATAACTTCGAAGTGATGATTGGAAATGGCAAAAAAATTGCATGCAAAGGAAAATGTAGAAATATAAAACTAACTATGGGGGTTTATAACATGAAAGGTGACATGTACGTCCTACCCCTAGGTGGGTGCGACATTGTACTAGGTGTACAATGGTTACGAACCTTGGGTGTAGTCCAATGGGAATTTGATGAACTATGGATGAAATTCATAACAAAGAACCAAACCTGTATTATCTAAGGCCTGAAATCAAGAGCTTCCCAAATCGTCAGCTCGCATCAAATGGAGAAAATTATCCAAAAAGGAAACAAAGGAATGGTCACCCAATTAATTTTAATTCAACCTAGTCACAAAGAAGACGAGACACCAGAGTTACAAAATATTTTAGACCACCATAAGGTGGTATTCAATGAACCAAAAGGACTACCTCCACAATGAAGTCACGATCACACTATTCCACTATTTCTAGGGCATCAACCTCCTAATATTAGACCTTATCATTATCCATACCTCCAAAAGACCGAAATAGAGAAATTAGTACAAGAGCTTCTTAAGGAAGGAGTCATTAGACCTAGCAAAAGCCCTTACTCCTCTCTAATTATTTTAGTTAGAAAAAAGGATGGCTCATGGCGTTTGTGTCGATTTTCGAGCGCTTAATAAAATTACCATCAAAGATAAATTTCCTATTCTGGTCATAGATGAGCTCTTAGATGAACTCCATGGGGTAGCTTATTTTTCCAAGTTAGACTTACGGTCAAGCTACCACCAAATACGAGTCAATGAAAAGGACATTCCTAAGACAACCTTTCGCACTCACGAAGGCCACTACGAATTCTTGGTGATGCCATTTGGCCTGACCAATGCTCCTTCTACCTTTCAAAGTCTAATGAATAATGTATTTCACCCTTTTCTTCATAAATTTATATTAGTTTTCTTTGATGAAATTTTGATTTATAGCAAAACATGGGAAGAACATTTGGACCATATTAGACAAGCATTCCAAATCTTGAAGGAAAATCAACTTTATGCAAAAATATCAAAGTGTTCTTTTGGAAAACAAGAAATTGAATACTTAAGGCATATTGTCTCAAAGGAAGGAGTTATGGTAGATCCTTCCAAAATCAAGGAGGTGAAAAATTGGCCTATTCCGAAAACCTTAAAAGCTCTACATGGGTTTCTTGGACTAACGGGATATTATAGAAATTTTTTCCAAAATTATGGTAAAATCGTTGCTCCTCTAACAATATTACTTAAGAAAAATGCTTTCAAATGGTCGTCTAAAGCGGATGAGGCCTTTATCACCTTGAAAACTGCAATGTGTACCACTCCTGTTCTAGCCATGCCCAACTTTTCTAAATCGTTCGTCATTGAAAGTGATGCTTCAGGAATAGGAATGGGAGTCGTACTCATGCAGGATGAAAGGCCTCTAGCTTTTATAAGCAAAGCATTTTCTCCTAAGAATTTAGCTCGCTCTACGTATGAAAAAGATATGTTGGTGATTGTCCATGCTATTCAACATTGGAGGCCTTACCTTATTGGCCAACATTTCATTATATGCACTAACCATCATAGCTTGAAGTATTTTTTGGAACAAAGGAATAATACCCCAGAACAACAAAAATGGGTTACTAAACTTCTTGGCTATGATTATGAAATTACATATAAAAATGGAAAGGACAACATGGCAGTCGATGCACTTTCTAGAAAATTTGAAGATATGCCTCAAGTCCATGCTCTTTCCTCCCTTATTCCTAAATGGGTAGATGAGGTGCATGAAGAATGGATAAATGATCCTACTATCCACGCCTTAATTCAATAACTTCAACATAATCCTAGTAGCAAACCTCCTTACACTTGGAAGGACAATATATTAAGATACAAAGGGAAAATGGTCCTCACCCCCAATTCAAATTATTGTGAAAAACTTCTTCATGAGTTACATACCTCACCCATTGCAGGCCACTCAGGGTTCTTAAAAACCTATAAAAGAGCCACTACCTCCTTCTATTGGGTAGGAATGAAAAATTACATCAAAAAAATTGTAAAAGAATGTGAAGTTTGCCAAAGACAAAATGGGGAGACCCTCACTATTATAGGATTACTTCAACCTCTTCCTATACCCACCAAAACATGGGTAGATATTTCTATGGAAATTATTGAAGGATTACCAAAATCAAGAGGAAAAACAACCGTTTTTGTAGTCGTTGATCATTATCTAAATATGCCCATTTTTGTTTCGTGGCTCATCCTTATACCACTAGCACTATAGCCCACATCTTCCTAGATAACATCTTTAAATTACATGGTATGCCCTCCACAATTGTTAGTGACCGTGACCCAAATTTCACTAGCACATTTTGGAAGGAATTGTTCAAATTACAAGGTACTCAACTTCGTATGAGCTCCGCTTACCATCCTCAAACCGATGGCCAAACATAAGTTGTAAATAAATTCTTGGAAACATACCTTCAATGTTTTGTTTCCACTCAACCACTCCAATGGGTAAAGTGGATTTCACTAGCGGAATGGTGGTATAACACTTCATACCATATGTCCATCAAAATGACTCTTTATGAAGCACTATATGGTCAAACACCACCATCCCTCAATTCCTATATTCTAGGGACTACAAAAGTCCATGCATTGGAAACATAACTTGCTAATATAGATGACATACTACGGATCCTAAAAGAGAACCTACACACCGCCCAACATCACATGAAGTAGCAAGTCGATCAACATAGAAGCGAACATAGTTTCCATGAGGGTGATATGGTTTTCTTACGTCTCCAACCTTACCATCAATCCTATCTTAAACAAAAATGTTCTCAAAAGTTAGCACCCAAAGTTAGCACCCAAATTTTACGGGCCGTATAAAGTTCTCCAACGTATTGGGACCGTTGCTTAAAAACTAGAGCTTCCTCCCTCTTCCAAACTTCACCCCGTATTTCATGTATCTTGCCTTAAGCTCTCAGTTGGAGCCCATATCATGACACAAACCACTCTCCCTGAACTCTCTGATGATGGACTACTTCTAGTCAAGCCATAAGCTATCTTTGATCACCGTTCTCATCACCTTCGTACTCACGATATCACAAAATTTTTAATCCATTGGAAAGGTCTACCTTTAGAAGACGCAACGTGGGAAAATTTTCAAGATATCCAGCAGCAATTTCCAAATTTCTAGCTTTGAGGAAAAAGCTCCTTTAAGGGGGGTGGCAAGTTAGGACCCTCCTAACATACCTTAATACTTATATTATTTATTAATTATATTTTAGGGTCACAACCCTTCACTCTTACAACTATTAGACTAGGTATTTAAATGCAATCCAAATATGATAATAAGGCATCATTGAAAAAATATATAAATTAAGTCTATTGTGGGTTTTCTACCTTACAATCAAAAAGTGATTCAATATAAAAAATGATCCTGCTTCCCGCACGATTTAGTTTCATACCACAGTCCTAAAACTTATGTGATAGGTCCACAAGGTGGGATACAACTAGAGATTGCAATCTCGACTAGTTTTACTAATTAGCTTCTTACAAATCCTATTAAGAGTCTTGTTAGAAGCTTCAAGTTGGACATCACCTTGAGGATAATAAGGCATTAATAATTTATGTTAAATATTGTGTTTAGCATAAATTTTTTGGACACCCTTGTTCTTGAAGGGTATTTCATTGTCATAGATTAGCATAGAAGGGATGCCATAATGACTATGGATTTGGTTGAGGATAAACTTGAAGACTTGAAATATAGTGGTTGAGGCTAAAGGTATGGATTCAACCCAATTAATGAAGTACTTAGTAGATATTATGATGAAATTGTATTAATCAGATGACACTAGGTTTATCTTCCCAATGATGTCTAAGCCCAAAATGGAGAAATACTAAGAAGAAGTCAAGGGATGGAGATCTTAACAAGGAATGTGGATAAGGTTGTCATTACTTTGACAATTATCATACCTCCTAACATAGTCATAATACTTATTTTTTGTGGAGGGAAAATAATAACCCATCCATTAAATTTTCTTGGTGATTACAACACCACTAAAGTGATCATTGCATGATTCATCATGAGCCTCATTTATAATAGGTTGGGCTTTAAATAAGGATAGGAACCTAAAAAAATGCCATCAAGGGTATGGTAGTATAATACATAATTGATTATGATATGCCTATACACTCATTGCTTGAGGATGTTTCACCCATTATAGTTTAAACCAATAGGCAATGTGTTATCCCTAAGGAAAGAAAAAATATCCTTATACCAATGATAAAAAGAGGGAGTTGATTTTATGAAATGGACTCCTATAGGAAGCTAGCTAGACTCTAAGGTTGAAGAATTCCTAATTTTTTAAATAATTATTGTAGCTTATTCATCTTCCATAACTAAGGGGTTAAGGGATGTAGTTGAGGCTATAACATTGGCATGGCAGTTACTAGACCTAGGGATAGCTTTAATGGTAATTTTATCAAAAGAAACCATTAGTTTGACAATGATTTATTTGTATGGCTTGAGATTTTTATGTTTTATTTGATAAAAACTATTGAATTGATTGACTATAATCTAGGAATATCCAAATATGAAGAGGATTCTAACCTAAAGGGCTAATGCAATATGTAACTCTAGGATAAGAGCTTTGTACTTATTGGTATTATTGGTATAGGAAAACTTTAGCATGAAGGATAGATGTATAAGCTATTGTTGAGGAATGACAAATATGAATCTTACCCCCACTTATTTTACACGTTGAGTTTCATCAAAATATAGAGTTACTTCTAGGATAAATATTGACTCATTAGGGAAATATATGATGAAGGGATGACTAGCTTCTAAGTGTGCAACTACTAATTGATCAACAATTACATGACATTTCATAAAAAAATTTCTAACAAAATCAAGATCAGATTCACTAAGTGTGATGACCCACTTAGCAATTTTCCCTAAGAGGTGAGGCTTGGACATGAGACAACACAAGGGATTGAACCTTATGATGACAAAGGTTTTATGGATGATCATGTAGTGCCTAATATTATTTAAAGTGGATAATATTACTAGACAAACCTTCTATAAAGAGGTATGGTGGACTTACTGATTGGCCAAAGTCTTGCTAATATAGAAAATGACTCACTCTCTATGTTGATTATCGTATTGTGCCAAGAAATATCCTAAAGCATGACTTATTGTTGTCATGTTTAGCAACAAGGGTTTAAATAAATTAGGTGACACAAGGAGAGGATGAGATAAGAGGTAGGATTTGAGAGCATCAAAGGTTTCTTGAAAGTCAACATCCCAATAAAAGACCGCATCCTTCCTCAAAAGCTTTGTGAAGGGTTGGCACTTGTCAACAAGTTGGGATATTAATATTTGAACATATTAGATTTTACCCTAAAGGCTCCTAAGTTAGGTTAGAGTTTGAGGGGGTGGCATATTGACTATAGCCAATGTCTTGTTATGATCAATTTCAATTCCACACCAAGATATGTTGAATCCATTAGTTGTCTTGATGTAACCACAAAGATGCAATTTTGAATCTTAAGGTGTATCTTTCACTCCCATAGATACTCAATGATGCACCTTAGGTCCCTAACATGATATTTCTAGTTTAAAGAACAACCAATAATATCATCAATATAGGATTCCCTAGTTTCATGTATCACATAATTAAAGATGTATGTCATGGATCTCTAGTAGGTATCTCCTACACTCTTCAATCTAAAGGTATGAATTTATAGTAGAAGGTTCCTCAATAGGTGGTGAAAGTTATTTGACATGGTTCTTAAGATCAATTTTGATCTAATTATAGCCTAAAATCTATCCATAAAATACAATATTCCACATCCTATAGCAAAATCAATGATCATGTTGATGTTTGCCAAAGAGAATTCATCCTTGGGATATGCTTTATTTATGTCTCAAAATTTGGTGCACACTCTAATGCTACATGTTTACTTTGCAAGCAAGACAACATTAGATATCCAGTTGAAGTAGTCAATATATTTTATGAATCTGACATTGAGAAAATTTTTAAGCTTCTCTTTGACTAGAAAAGTGACTTTTTGACACATATTCCATAATTTTTGCTTTATGGGTTTTGCACTAGGTGTGATGACTAGGTGGTAGAAAACTAGTGAGGGATCAAGACCTAACATATCGATGTAGTATAAATTTGACGAAATTTAGAATGCTTTCCAAAAATGAATAGAACTAAATCATACACTCAAATATTATACAAAAATAAAAAAAGATAAAATAGAATGGGGGTGCCCATCAACACCATAAATAATAACTATACATAGATAATATTGTAAAACACTTTATTAAGAAATGATGAGTGTGAGGGGGTATTTATAACATTACCAAAACCCTAATTACATCATAAAGTTTAACCTAAGCTGACATAATAAGTGGGCGTTATGTTAATTATAATATTGAATAACGTTTAATTATAACAAGGTTAACCATGTCCTATTGGGATCAAATAATAAAATATTAAATGCTTTGAAAAATAAAATGTCCTTAGGCCTATCCAATACATCGCATAATTTTAGATCTTGATCATAAATCAAATTAAATTTTCAACCCCCCCTATAATATGAACTGAGGACCAAGGAGAGAAGAAATTCATTACAATAATATATTTACCCCCAAAATAGATGGTCTAGTGGGCCTCTATAGTTGATACATATCCATGAATATCCCTCATCATATAAAATACATTTACCTTGCTTTAGGAACTTAGCTTCAGTATTCTACAACTTTAGCAGTTAAATCTTCATAGGATGCCCATTCTTTTTACAATATCCACAAGTGGTATTCATTATATTTGAAGACTTAGCCTTTATTATGATCCCCTGGGCCTTAGACTTTTAGATTTGAATTATTTTGCATTAGCCTATATGTGAGGAGTTCCACCACCACAATTTTATATTACAACTTGAAAGTGAACCCAAAGAGAGAGAATTTGATCAAGAGTAAGAGTATTTTGGGATTCCAAGAACATAGGAATTATATGAACTATTAGGTTCAATATTTGAAAGAAGAGGGAGATAATTGCAAATACAATATTCATGTATTTTTTATCATCTTTCATTTTTCCTCCAAAATATACAATATATGCCCTCAATATTATCAAACTCAACTAGATTAAGAGAAGAAAGATAACAACCCTCCTTGGCATAACTCATATGGAAAATGAACTATGTATTCATGTGAATGTTTAATGGCATAGTTTCTTTAATGATGTCTATATGATGGGATGATTACATTATTTTGAGCTTGGAATATGGTACTACTAATGTAATTGTGGATGCAGGATCAGGTGCTCTCCCACTGGTGGGATCATAAGGGTGAACCACCTACAAAGAGAGATATTTAAGGAATTGATGGTGATGACTCACTCATCAAAAAATTTGGGTGATAAAATATATTTCATGTAGATGAATTTCTTTTTACTTGTTTTTATTCACACCATTAGACAAAGAATTTGCCAATGCAATGAGTCTCCTTAATAGGTTGGTGATAACACTAGACTATTTTAAAGGATATCACCTGTTTAAGGATAAAATACTGGTGTAAAAACATTTTTTTTCTAGAATCTATGTTTGCTCTTGGTGTGCAAATATTGAGCTTTTAGATGATGTAATTATTGCTTATGGTTGATTATGGTTTAATATTTTTCTTAGTTGACCCTCTCCCTTTGTACACATGGGTGATGCTTGATCACCAAGGATGGCCATTAAGGAGGTAATGCTTCTTGAAAGATAATGTTACCATTGTCATGTGCAAGGGCACCCAAGTTCCTTTATTAAGAGGTAAGGCCTTAAGGGGGTTTGGATTGTTGGCTTTTAGGAATTTTGAAAGGAGCACATTGAGCTTAAGGAGTTAGAACGATAGTGGATGTTGATCGAGCTAGTATCAGGTTACCCCTTGGTGTTTTTTGTGGCTTAGTTAATGCCTTTGCTCATGCTTGAATTGTGTCTTTATGGAATTTTAAATTCATATTTGGATGTTATAATTTTGTATTGCTTCTTTATCATCTTTGGTAGTCTCCTAGTTTCACCTTGGTTGGCTACTATATCTAGCTTACCTTTGATGCTTTAGTTTGTAATGCTTAGTATTTTATGCTTAATTTTGGTGTGATTTAGTGAGGTGCACTAGCCTATGAGACCTCCCTTTTCTTTCATTTTGCTTACTGGTAAAGTTCATGGAGTGTTGTTTTTCTCTCGTAGGTGTCTGTTGTGATCATCCATGTGAGTGCTTGTGAGGTCTTCAGGTATAAACATTTGCGTAGGTCTTCACCTATAAATGTTTACATAGGATAACATCCTATGGTTTCTTGTGTGTTGTTGAACCCTATGAAGTCTTTCATAATCACTCATAAATGGATTACCCATATATTTGTTAAAACCAAGTGCAAGTAGGCATAGGTTTTTGTTTGAGCTAGATCTATTATCCTAGATTTGTGCTCGGTTCTACCAAATTCCCTCTAGTTTTTGATTTATTTTTAGGGTGCATATTTGTATTGGTTAACCATAGTCTCCTTTGGTTGTTTGGGTTATTATATTGGGCAATAATGTAATGTAATATTATGTATCTCATAAGGTACTTTATAATGAGGGCATTATTAGTGTATGTTAGTTATGAATTACTTCATTATAATGCGAAGGTCTTGAATATATAGAGTATTTTAGGAATTGTTCATTTAAATTAAGGTGCTTTGATTATATTAGTTTTTTTGATGGATAAAAAGGGGTTGTACTCAGGTACCCCACCCTTGAAAAATTACATCTCTCTTATTTAGAGCTTGAGATTTTATTAATAGATACACTTCTCATCTCAATTGAGATGCTATAGCTAGAAACCTACACCATTTTACATAAAATGTCTGAATTCTTGATTTTTATTTTTTAGATATTTTCAAATTTTTGTATGAATACAATTAATAAAAAATCTAGCAACTTTATAGACATTTTCCTATAGGAGCCATCACAATGCCAAAACTTCACCTCTACTATATAGGCCTTACATCTTAGTAGAGTAATATTTCCAAAACATTGCACTATCATAGTCCACTTTACCAAATTTGGATTGTTAGTTTCCTTCCTAAAACACAAGTGCAACCATAAAAATTATAATAAATAGTCTAAAATAAAACATATTATTGTTACAAAATAAAGCAAATAATACCAATGGAAAACATTAAAATAAATCTTAATCATAAATTGATTCAAGCAATCAACATTTTTTGTCAGCTTCAACTAAACTTTCTACTTCCTCTAACCATGGAAAGGAGAATTTAACTTCACGATCCTCAATCAAAACCCCTCTATTGGCTATCTTATTTGCACATTTGTTTCCTTCTTTTAATATATGTGTAAACCTAATTTCTTTAAACTCCTTATCAAAATATTGAATTTCCATAATTATCTCTTGTATGTTCCATGGAGCCTTTGCTTTCCTCAAAATTGCATTAATTACTATGAGAGAATAACCTTCCATCGACACTCTATTCCATTTCATTTGTTTACATATTTTTAACCCTTCTAAAGCTGCCCAAGCGTCAGCTTCATTACTTGTTTTAAATACACTATTGAAAGCATAATGAGACAAAATATCTCCTCTATTATTTCTAATCATTCATCCTCCTACTAGTCCTATATTTCCTTTAGACGCTCCATAAAAATTCAATTTAATTCACTCCACAACTGGTGGTTTCCACTCTATATTATTTGTCTTCTTTTTTCTTCTCTTGTACCCAATATTATAATTCCATTCAATGACTTGACTCCATCTATCATGGCTATCTGCTTCCAAATTAGGGACTAGGTGAGTTGATAGGGTTGGTTTAGACTCCTCTATGGCTAAACATATCTTTTTTCATTACCTCTAAATTGTTTTCTTTAATTTTAATATTCTTCTATTCCTTTATAGCCATATAGTCCAAAGTATTGTATCTTTTGATATATCCCATATTATTTTTAAAGCCTCACTTTTGTAAGTGCTCTGCCATTGCTTTAACCGGTCTTCAGTTCTGCCATTGCTTTAAAATCTCTAATGATCGTGAATCAAGTTTCTTGGTCTTTACTTATCATAAAGGCTTAAATCCCACTCCAAAATTCTAATCTACCTGACAGAGTTGTAGGTCAGTAGATATTGATAAGGATGAAACGATTATCTATAAATTAGAAAGTGAGTAAAGAGGCTATCCGATGCCTAGTTTTATGAATGGTTACACAAGAGGTTCTAGAAGGATTCCAACAAATTAAAATTCCCTTTAACACTTCTTTAGAATCCATTGCATCCCCTTCGCATATTGCCCATACCGCTTTCATAGTTTTTGAAACTTCTTCTTTTGTCATTTTAGTTTCCTAGATACAAAGAATATCAAGTTTATTACTTAAACAAATGTCCCTAATACACCTTTTCTTAGAGGGGGCATTAGCACCCTTTATATTCCATCAGATGATAATCATGCATCATTAGGGGCTTTTGGACCCTCCTAACGTATTACCAATATCATTTTTTTTTGGTAAAGAGAAGTTCAACCAACTTAGTTTATGTTCCTTTCTCTATGTTTGCTCTTGCTTCCCTAGATCTTTCTTGATAATTTGAGGGTTTTCCTCTTTTTTCCTTACCTATATTAGAATTAGGTATTATTATTCTATTCCTCAATATTATTTCACAATTTTGTTTTACATCATATTTATCCTCTCTTGGCTCTATTATAGAATCTTTTGACTTATCTTGCTCATTTTTTGGTATTTCCTTATTAATGGGAGATGTATTAACTTCTAAAACTGCATTTTCTTTACCAATTATTTTCTCCTAAATGGTGCATGATACTTTAAGAGAGTCTTCAAAATATTATGAGACACATTCCTTAGGTCCATCAAGAATGTTCTTCCTTAAATTAGGATCTATCTGAATAGACGAATCCATGTTAATATGTTGAAATTTTTGAACTATGTCCTCTAAGTTTTGATCTACTTTTTCTTCATAGGCTAAAGCCTCAAAAGAGTTGGTAGATCTTCCAATATCCTTCCTTATTGGTCTCCACTTTTTATTTTCTTTTATTTTTCTAGATCTATTTTTTGGAAGTTAAAAACCATCTTCATCCATAACCATTTCTAAGTTTCTCATGTAATTTTCTACAAAGCTAGGCTCTTCTTAGGGCATGATATCCCAATATGCCCCACCTCATGACATATTCTACATATAAAAGATATGTTTTCATAATATATAGTTTGGATACACATCTTATCCCCATACTTAAGAATGATTTATTTTGGTAAAGCTTTAATTATATCAATCATGACCAATATTCGAGCACAAATAACCAAAAATCCATCTTTTGTCATATCTAAAATCTCAAGGAATTCTCCTAGAATGTTGCCTATTGCCTTGAAGGTATCTATTTTCTAAAATTCAATGGGTAACCGAAACATCCTAACCTATACTGGTACTAGGGATAGATTTACATTTTCAAGTGATAGATTATATTAATTTTAATTAAGTACTTTAATTGTTTTTATTTATATTAAGGTGCTTTGATTATATTTTATTTAAATAAAGTACTTTAATTGTATTTTATTTATATTAAGGTGCTTTGATTATATTTATTTTATTTATGTACCTTAATTGTATTTGATCAAGGTGCTTCGATTATATTTGGTATAATGAAGTATATGGTTTATAATTGATTGAAAAAGAACTTGATTATATTTGATTCAATAAAGCTCTTTTGTTGGTTTATAATTCCTGATGTTTATATTAATCAAGTTTTTTGGAATAAGCTTTATGTGTAATAAATGCTTTAGCTACCATATATTTTTCTTATTGAAAGGAATAAAATGTTGTGTTGTATGTTATTTGTTATATAAAAATAACGATAGTTCTTATATGTTTTGATGGTTCTAAGTAAATGGGTTTTAAAATAGAAATGATTTTTGAGATTCTTGTGGGTTAAGGAATCATTATAAGATAAGTATGAGGTCTTTGTTTAGTTGAATTTTTCCATGTTGGTTTTGAAAGAGAAACTATTATTGATTCTTGAGACTTATGATAGTTAAGGAATCATTATAAGAGAAGTATGGGATTCTTTTTTTTAGGTGGATTTTTGCATGTGGGTTTTGAAAGAGAAACTATTCTAATGAATCCTTATGTGGATTAAGGGTTCATTATAAAGAGGAATATGAAATTCTCTTCTTGTTGGATTGTTTTATGTTTTATGCATAGTTGCTTGCATAGTAATAAAATGGAATGAAATGTTGCATTGCATCTAGAGTTGTCTTGATCCCTTAGGGTGGAGTCTTTATCTATTGGAATATATTATATTATTTTCCACATGCTAATGTACCACCTTGGGTATATCTTTAGATTAGGAGTGTGTATTAGATTAGGTTTTGAGTGTTTACTTTATGCAATGTAATAAATGCACAAGTATTTTTAGAATGTGCAAAGTACTTGATAATGTAAATGTTCATGTTGTTCATGTCTACATGAGTCCATAGATTAGGAAGATGAAGATTCATAGGAAAGTGAAAGGCCAAGAGTCACATATCATTATATATAGGCATTTAATAGATAAGTATGTAGAGAAGTTAGATAGCATAAGATAGAGGAGTAGATGATATGCTAGATACAATGTAGAGCATGTAAGGAATATGGAAATTTTGAGACCTCCATTTTATATGATTGTACTATGTTCACGATCTTTCATTAATGGCAGTTTTATGAGTAGTTTTAAAAGTTTCTTATGAGTTTTACATGCTTAGTATATTTCCATTATCATATATTTAATATTGCATGCTCATTTTATATCTGGTGGTTGATTTCTCATTAAGTATCGAGCATCAAAAGCTAACAATGGTATTAGAGCACAAGAGAGATTGATAGGAGATAGCTATAGCCACAAGAGAGATTGAGAGGAGATAGGGATATTTTATTTTTAAAACAATTTAAGTTATTTTTTGCTAGAGTATTTCCATAGGGTTGTAGGAAAAAATCATGAAGACTGCGACTCAATATAGATCTCATTCCACTAGATTAAAGGATAACTAGTGAAGTTTATTGATTTTTAGATATCTACAAATTTATATGAATTTTATTGTTTCTATCTAAGTTTGTTGTTGCAGAAAATTAGTTCTCAAAAGTTGAGAAGCTTCCTACAACGTATAGAGAAAAAATTCATCTTCAAATTTCCTAAAATTTTATGTACTTTCCTCATGCAAGGATTAGTTTTTTATTGCACCAAAAGAGTAGACATTAAATATTGAAGGGAGAAGATTGAGGAGATCCCAAAAAGATATCCCCATAAGAAGATTAAAGCTTTTATATTGAAGAAAGAAGAAAGCAAATCTGTTAAATATTAAGAAGAGGCCAAGAGAAGCCCTATTAAATATTGGAGAAAGAGGAAATCCAAGAGAAGACATATCATTGCAGAAATACTAGATCTGGAAGATAGAAGATTAAAGATTGATTGAAGAGTTATAAAATTTGAAGACCCAAGAGAAGAGATCTCAAGAAAATTTGGAAGTATAAAGAAGAAGGTTAGAAAAGCCCTATTGAGAAATTGAAGAAATGGTTATTGGAGGATATTTCAAGAAAGCTCAAGATTGTAAGGAGTAGCTTCTAAAAAAATGAATTTGGGATAATTATCGCCCGTTGATAACAAGCTCAAAATAAAGAAGGATTTGGCAAGAATTTTGCCAAACTTTGGAAAGCATTTTTGAAGATCTCAAGACATTAATATTCTTGAGAAAGAGGTTAGAAAAACAAGACAAATATGAAGTCAAAATTCAATAAGAGCTAGGGAGGAAAAATAAGATAGAAGAGACCACCAGTTTGAGAAATTTGAAGACTGCCATTGTAGAGAAGAAGATTATTGATTATTGTAGAAGAATTTGAAGAGTCACAAGACAAAAAATTGAAGGTGACATATAGCTATGATTTGGAGAATATTTTGGAATATTTTGAAGTGTCGTTGAATAGCCAATTGAAAGTAGGTTTGACAACAAAAGAAGGAAGTAATTTGGAGAAGTTTGGAGAGGGTTTTGGATAGAACAATAAGGAGAATAAATAAGATTTTGGAAAAAACAATTTGAAGATATTTAAGCTGCAAATTTGAGCAGCATTAAAAGAAGATATTATAGCTACATTTTGGAGAATTCAAGGACAGATTTGTGAGTAGCATTGGACAACATTTGGTCAAAGAAAGGTGTTGTAAATTTTAGAAGTTGAAGGTAGCATATTGGAAAGCTTTATAGATATAAAATTATACATTCTTGGACAACAAAATTGAAGAAAAATAGGCAAAAATTTAAGCTACCAAATTGAAAAATAAGGGCAGCATTGAAAGTTGAAAATTAAAGCAAGATTGGGCAGCAAATCGGAGAAGTCATAGAGCTACAAATTGGAGGAGTATTTTGAGAAGATCTAGAAGAATTTTTGGACAACAAGAAGGCAGTAATTAGAGTTGTAATATTGACAAGTTTTAGATAGTAAAGCAACAGGAACTGGAGCTGCAAATTTTACAATTTCATGGAAGCAAAAAGGTGAATTAAATCATTAAGAAAATTAGCTACAAAAGGTATGCCACATTAGTGTTACAAAAGTTTATTATTTTAGAATTAAAATTAGTTTATTTTGAAGTTATAAAACCACCATATCATATCTATTAATCTATGAAAGAAAGAGTCTTAAAGCCAAAAAAGGAGGCAGTATTATTGTCTAAGGAAAGGTCGAATAAGTGCTCAAAGACAATGTAGTAAAATAAAAAAATATATATTATTCATCTGTAATGAATTGATACAAAGAATTGGTTTAAATTAGCTAGTAATTAACATTCTAAAGATACAAATCAAATATTCTACAAATTAATTTAATCAGACTAACTTATTTTATGCTAACATTATTTGCATGTTGGCTTCTGGAACATCAACTAGATGTGCACTCACAATAATGTAATAAGTAACTACACATTATAGCCTATAGTCTAACATGCCCCCTTATTACATTATTTGAAGTACATAGAGAGTTGTGAAACTTAAATTTAATACATGAAAGTGCCTTAGTGAAAATATCCACAACCTAATCATCGATGGGATTGTACTGGAGCTAAATCTTGTGCTTTGGAACTTTATATATAATAAAGTGATATTGAGTGTCAATATGATTTGTTCGTTCATGGAACATTGGATTCTTGACTAGTTTTACCTTGGTTATCACAATTCAAGTGTATTGGAATATTATTTGGAATACCCATACTTGAAAAAATGTGATATAACCATATCGCTTCACACACTACTCCTCGTGCTATGGGATATTCTACCTCTATAGATGAAAGTGCAACAACTTGTTGCTTCTTGTTGTGCCAAGAGATAGGACCATATCCAAGATGAAATATGTATCCTAATATTAATTTTTTGTCATCTATAGATCCAACATAATCTGAGTTCATGTATCCTTGCAAGAAGAACTTGTTCATTCTTCTTGTAATCCAGGCCATATTCTATTGTGCCATGGACATAGTGTAGAACTTAATTCACTACCTTCCAATGATTGACCTTAGGTTCTTGCATGAACCTTGAAAGATATCTCATTGCAAAGTTAATATTTAGCATGGTATTAGTCAGATATATGAAACTCCCAATCAACTATCAATAAAGAGTTCCATCTACTTAAGGATATTTATCGCATCAAGATAGTTGTAACCCTATTTCCATTAGAGTTACTTTGGACTTACAATCTGTCATTCAATATTTTTCAATTATTGCCTTAACATACTTCATTTGTGTGACCTTCATGTGGTTATTTTTTTGCACAACTTCCAAGCCAAGAAAATAATGTAGAAGTTCTTCCTTCATTTCAAATGACTTCTTCAAGTCACCCTTCATTGCTTCTATCATCTTCTATGAGTTTCCAGTGATGATCAGATCATCAACATAGAGCACAAGTATCACTATATTAGAACCAAATTTCTTGAAATAGAGATTGGCATCTGAGGGACTTATCTTGAAACCATGTTGCAAGAGGTAATTATCAAATTTAATGTACCAATATCTCAGAGCTTTTTTCAACCCATACAAGGACTTTATCAATTTGCAAATATTTTTCTCTTGTCCTTCAACAACATATCCTTTAGGTTGAGTCATGTACACTTCTTATTTGAGATCACCATTCAAGAAGGTACTCTTCACATCCATATGATGAAGCTTCCATCCAAACTAAGCTACCATTGCACAAAGTACACAAATGGTTGTCATTTTTGCAGTTGGTGTGAATGTCTCTTCATAATCTATGCCTTCTTTTTTAGCATAGCCCTTTGCAACAAGGTGGGATTTATGCTTGTCAATAGTTCCATATACCTTATACTTGACTTTGTATACCCATTTGAAACCAATGGGTTTCTTACCAGTAGGTAGATCAACTAGATCCCATATTTTGTTCTTCATAAGAGACATATGTTCCGCATCCATAGCAATATTCCATTGAGGTACACTAAGTGCTTCTTGCATTGAAGTAGGTTCATGCTCCACCACTGAAGTCATCAAACCTCTATCTTCCTCTTCACATATATCTTCTTCTTCATATTTTTCTCTTTCCTAGCATGACATACTTCAAGTACATGGTCGATTGGAATTGAGATTAGGAGGTGCATCCAATTTTGCATCTCTTATGGTGCTAGTATACCATTTTGGATTTTTTTTTTTTTTTTGGGAATTCCTTTTCTTAGGATCCTAAAATTCTAGGTGTATTGCAAGAGACGTGTCTTTGCTAGATTCTAGTGTATCCATATTAGGAGTTTTGTTAAATACATCTCAATTTATATGAATTTTCTTGGTTATAGGATCAATCATTACCCCTTAGATTCTTCATCATAATAAAGAAATGTGCATGGTAAATTTTTCTCATCTAGCTTACTTCTTTTTTTCTTTGGAAAGTGTATTAAGGCTTTACATACAAATATCCTTATATGAGAAATGGAAGGCTTTCTTCCACTCTAGGCTTCTTGTAGTGTGACTCCTTGAAGAGCTTTTGTTGGTGCTCGATTTAGGAGATACATAACTATAGTGACAACTTATGCCTAATATTATTGCCTAAGATGTGCATATGTGAGCATACAATGAACTATATCCATAATGGAATTATTACTCCTCTTAGAAACTCCATTTTTCTTAGGAGCATAGGTTGTAGTAATGTATATTTTTATCCCATGTTTAGTGAGAAACCTTGAAAACTTGTTGGAGGTGAATTCCCCCATCAATTTTAGTGAAGGACCTTGATTGAACATCCTAATTCTTTATCAACACACTTTTGAAACTACTATAAACATAGGAAGATATATGACTTCAATTATAGAAATAAAACCCACATATTTCGACAGTAACATAAAAAAAAAAAACTAAAAGTACTTATTTCCACCACAACTGTTTAGCATGGGTCCACACATATTAGTGTGTATCAACTCCAATGATGCTTTGGCTCATGAAGAGCTCAAATAAAATGAAACTCGATTTTTCTTCCCTACTAAGCAATCTAATTATACAGGCAAAGTATGTGAGAGGTTCAACAGACCTAACACCATATCATGCTTACTCATCTAAAGCAAATAGCCTGAACTAAGATGCCCATACCATTTGTGCCATAATGAAGTAGCTTCTTTGGAGTTGGTAGCCATGGCAACATGAGGGGTATAAAGAGCATCTAAAACAAATAATCCATGTTTGTAGGAATTTGTTGCTATATGTTTACCCTTTTTGGTAATGAAGCAATGATTTTTTCCATTAACAACCTTAAAGTCAACCACCATATTTTTGTCCAAGATTTGAGGCATGGACAACAAGTTGTTGGCCAATATTGGCACATAAAGGACCTTATCAATTTTACATTTTCCATCTAGAAGTGTCACTGAAACATATCCTTCTCCTTGGACTTGATAGGTCTTATCATCAATAATGGTCATCGGTTTACCTTCTTTGGCCTCAAATGTGTCAAACCACCCTTTATCACTAGTCATGTGTTTGTTGGAAATAGAATGAATATACCAAATGCTATTTTTTATTTGGGATCAGTTTGAGTCATGAACACCTTGTGTGCTCTCTCAAAATCAGAATATTATTCTTCAATAGCAATATTACCTCTTTTTTGTCTATTTATTCATCATGGTTTGTATTGCCCATTTTTTCTGGTGGTGGCTTATTTTTATCACTTTTGTTGGAAGAATTGAAACAACATTTCTTGGTGTCATGATTATCCACATCACAAATATGGTAGCACCTCTTCTATTATTGAGATGTCTTTTGTGAGGGAGTGGTGTTTTAACCCTTAGAGAAAGATCCCTTTTGAAGGTAGCCTTGTTTCTTAGCTCTATATTTATTAGAAAAGAATGCAGATGTTTGATATTATTTGCTTCTTCTTGTTGTAGCAAATTAACCAAATATTCAAAAGAGACTTGTCTATTGAATTCTTGAAGGGAAGTGATCATCATTCTAAAATAATCTGGTAAAGCTATCAAAATAATAGAGGTTAAGAGCTTATATTCCAATTTTCTCCCATTGAATGCAACTTGGATCTTAGTTTAGTAATTCTGCAAATAAATACCTCTACACTTTCTCCATTCTTCATGCTGAGAGTGTGAATTTGGAATTGAATATTAAGAATCATGGCTTGATTATTTTCTTCATATATGGTTGTCAATGTATCTCATGCATATTTTACATTTTCCTTTTCATAAATGTGTTGTTGAACTTCATAAATGGTGGAAATAACTATGATAATTAGTGCTCTAGCATTGGCATCATCATATGCTTCTTGTTTATCATCTACTATTTTTGGGTGTGTGAATTTTCTAGTCATGATGTCCCACATATTTTCAACCTATAATATTGCCCTCATATTTGTCTTCCATGGAGCAAAATTTGGACCTCTAAGTAGTTGTGAGTCTGACAAATATGCTTTTGCAATGGCCATTGTGAGGGTTTCTTATAACACCAAATGGTTCCCCTTTATTTATACTGCTAGTACGATAGAACTAATCTATTGTATATACCTACTTTTCCTATAATACCCATTGATACATGGAATAAGCTTATCCCCTCAATATACACGATCATACATGAGGAAGACTCAAAGGTATTTTATATAGATCGATCCATGGCACATAAGTAGTACTAAAAGGGATTCACTCTATATTTGACACCTGCTTAAAAAGACTTCTGCATACATAGGGTAACAAGACCCTTAAATACTTGGAAGAAATTAATTTTAGGATTTACGTTGAGCGATAGTAGTGAATAGAGTAAAAATAAAGTGATAATATTGGCTTTCCTTATTTCATCCTAATGATTTATAGGGAATAATAGCCCAGAAATTATTTTTGAAGCTATATTAGGTGGTAAATATAGTAGTCTAAAGAATTATAACATCACCTGTAAGTATGGGCTAGAGGTACCATTTTTACCAAATGCTACCTTGCACAATAAATTGCACAAAAATAGGGTATAAATTTGGGGTCTTTTGTTGCCATAATATATATATATATATATATATATATATATATATATATATATATATATATATATATATATATATCAATGCATAAAATAAAAATTGAAATGCATTCATACATTCATCATGCCCATAAATTTATGATATTTTTGAAGGTGTCGAATTCCACTAAAAATGCACCTTTTACAATGCCAATTTTTACAAAATATTTTTGCAATAGTTTTTTATTTGCAAAAAATGATATTCACTAGCTTTTGCTTTGCCCTTGTTTTGAGTTTGATTTTGCAAAATTCACAAAAAGTTTTGTGTTGGCCCTTTTCATTTTGGTTTTGCAAAATAACAAGGTGTTTCCAATTTTGTATCCCTCTTTTTGTGTTTGCAACAAACATCAATTTGAACAAAACAATGTGTTTTGCATCACCCCATTTTGTGTTGAAAAAAGTGATGTTTAAGTGGTATTTTGTTGCCCCCCATTTGTTTTGGATTTTAAAGGTTCAAAAAACAAATGTGCATTAATTGTATTGTAAATAAATTAGTTATTTAATTAAATCATATTTAACTAATTAATTAATTAACTAAAACATTAATTAACAAATTAATTAGAAAATAAATAATTTTTTTTATCTAACTTAAGTACATAAAATTATACAAAAAAATTAGGTTTTATTGTTTGAACCTTAGGGCACCAACTCTCCAATCAACTATCAGTTAGTAGGGATAATATCCAAATAGGTGACCAACAAACAACAAACATGGGAATTGATCAGCCAAATGTCTTCTCCAACCAAAGGATGGACCCCCAAGTGCAAAGCACCACCAACTGGTGTTGAGGGGTGGCCCAACGTGTGGGTAGCCTAACCACCGTAAGGTGGTCAAATGTCTGTGTGTGCCCACGCATATAAGTCATCAATATTACCTTCCCACGCTATGTGTGGGATATTTGCATGTTGTAAAACACAATATAATTGGTCTTTGCACTCCACCTTGCATCCAAAATCGACACTGGTTGCGTACAAGTGGTGAAACAATTTAAATATTCTAGCATTGATTTGATGATTTTAGATCCTTAGGAAGCCCATTTTAATTTTTTTATCTCCCCTTCATTGAGCACCTGCATCTCACTTTGCATCTCTAGTCCTGAGTGAGTCTACATCTCCTTGCATAGATCGAGCGAGTCTACGATATATTGGGGTTGAATGTTCGATAGGCCAACAAACAACCCTCAGAACTTAGGATGGAATAACATCACATGATGCAAATATATTCAATAATTTTGCATGGATGTAAAGCAAAAAAACACTTTTTCCTTCTCATAGTGTACCAATGACTACCACGTGGCATGGTGCATTTGGAGGATGATCCCTTGTGTGCGATTGGACGAATTTATAGCCTTAAAATCTTTTTTTTTTTTAATTTTTCCATTCACGAGACTAGATTTTTTACATATGCTTTTATTTTTTAGGGCTATGATTACTATTTCCTTTAATTGACAATTGATCAGGAAGTTGGCCAATTGGATTAGGCTTGCTTTGGCCTACATATTGTACTACAACCTATAGTTATGGATCCTCTAGGGCCACGGTGTGGTCTAGCCCTACTACGATCTATTTAGCTTTGTGTAGAGTTACAACCTTGGGTGGAGTACTCAGGGATTCAATATGTAGAACACTCACAACAAAAAAGAGGTTTTATCTCCCTTGTTCTTTTTGTATTAGAAAAAATAGGGCTTCAAGAATCACTGCATCACTTTGGAATAAAATTGTTTTTTTAATATCAATAGGATATCAATAATCAAACAAGAGAATGTTATATGGCTAATAGAGTAAATGCCCTGCCTCTTCAGTCTAGTTGTATGCTCACCAATATGAGCACACAATTAGCTATTGATAGGGGTAGTCAAACATACAAGATACATCAATTTGATGCTTCGATACCAATATAGTAAAATTGAACAAAATATTATTCATCTGCAATGAATATATATAGAGAAAGAGCTTAAACTAGCTAGTAACTAACATGCTAAAGATATAAATCAAATATTCAATAGATTAATTTAATCGGACTAACTTAGGCTGTGCTAAAAACATTATTCTCACGTTAGCTTTTGGAACACCAAATAGATGCACACTCATAATAATGTAATAATTAACTATACATTATAGCCTATAGTATAACAAAAAATGTTCTCAAGGTATCTAAAGACACCAAAACTTGAAGAACGTAGAAATCACATTGGATTAAAATTTGTAGCAAAAAGAAGTGAGAGGATAAAGCAAGGATTAAGGTGCAAGTTTCCTAGGAAATGAATATATTAAAAATCAAATATTTTACCCAAATTAAGAGGCTTGGATATCCAGCCAAATAACATTGAAAATATATCAAACAAAGGGGTGGAAAAGCCACCAAGGAAGAGTTATTGGAGTGCCACAAAGGAGGAGCCACCATCGTAGAAGAGGAGCAACCATTTATGGAGAAGATCCATCACCAAGTGTTAGAATAAAGAAGCACCAACAAGCATTAGATAATTACAAAATACATTGGAGGAAATAAGAGTTGGAAGTTAAAACTATCAAGCAACAAAAGATATTATGAGCGTTAAGGAAGGCCAAGCAAATTTGAGCACCAAAGAAAGCTAGGACGTTATAGAATTACATGCAAGCATTGTGAGAAGCATATTTACCATTTATCACTTCAATTGAGAATGTGAAATAACTTGGATGCCACTTGGCATAGAGGAAAAGGAATACCAATAATCATTAAGGGAAAGAAAATGCTTTATATGAACTATAAGCACCTCTTGAGGAAGAAAGACACTTGTCAAAGGTAATGCCCATATTTTCATAATTGGGCAGAGTAAAGTAGCAAGAAGAAACACCTAAAAAATATGTTGAGTGCCATGTGTCATATGAGAAGAAGAATATTGATAGATTTGAGGATCCCAAACGATATTTAATGTGTATATTAAACATATTCAATAATCAGAGAACTCATAATATATTACAAGCATGAAGAGGATAGTCAAAGTTTAGAAGAGCATGTCATACACAAGGAAGAACATTAAATATAGTGAAGAGACATCATCCAAAATTGAAGACTAAATGGTGGAAATCACCTAAAATAACATGCAAGTTGCAGTCACAAGAGTAGTAGATCAAATATGTAGTGCTCAAGTTACAAAGTATTTAAATCAATTTGCATTTCATAAAGCTCAAGGAGACATAAGGTATATTAATACTAAGGTTAAGTTTAGTTAATTTATTATGCTTAAGATTAATTAATTAAATGAAGATATAAGGAAGAAAATTGATGAATTAAAACCTTAGGTGATTTATTAAATTATTTGAAAGACTTTTGAAGTAAGAAGGATTTAAGTTGGATGTAATGTCTTCATAAGTCCCTATCTTGATAATTTTAAGGGGAGAGCGAAGTATGTCGATGGGCGGGAAGTCTATAGGGGAGATCAGGAGTGGCGATGGTTCAGTTCTTGGATGTAGCAGAGCAATCGAAGGGCATCAAGAATCTGGAGGAGCGAAAATGCCCGGGCCCATTGAAGATGACCAGGTTGGCAACGGTATTGGTCGAGGTAAGGACCCACCAGACAAAGGGGGTGGTGGGGCTCAAAAGTCTTATGCCTAGGCAACGGCCTCAAAAACCCTAAATGGGTTTTTTACCAAAGATTTTTTTCGGTTGGGGATGAGCTGGACATCCCGATAGAAGTTCTTTCAAGCTTCATGGAGTTTGAGAAATTTACCCTAATAGGTAAATTCATTAGAGGTCATCCCGACATGGAAACTATTCAAAAATTGGCAGCAAGCAAATGGAGGACTTTTGGCCATTTGGAGCTGGCAGCCTTATCCCGAGGTTTTTTTGCTTTTATATTGAACAATAAGGAGGATTACTGTAAAATTCTGGCTGGCGGGCCATGGTTTTTGGGCCGCATAAGTTTATTTCTCAGGAAGTGGGACATGGATTTTAGTTTGGAGACCCAGAACATCAACATTGCCCCAATATGGGTTAGGCTCCCAAATCTTCCCCTCTTTGGTTGGCATGAAAATGTCATAAGAGGTATTACGCATTCCATTGGAGAGTTGGTCACCATTGACCCTCCCACCCGAGCTCGAACAAGTTTCATCCAGGCCTGATTTTGTGTTCTGGCATATTTGGAGGCAGAACTCCCAACTTCCATCACTCTTCGGTCTGGAGGTACCATTATTCATAAAAAAGCAATTTTCTATGAAAATAGACCAGCTTTCTGCACCCAATGTCAGTCCCAAGGGCACCTCCAGTCCCAATGTCCTCTTCAAAAACTAGGAAAATAGAAACATGAAAACGACAACCCCTTGGAGCATAAGGAAGATCAGGCAAAGCAACCACATCTCCCAGACGCGAAGGGCCATGGATCCCCAGGCCCCTCTAGAGATTGTGGAAGACTCTCTCAGCCTAAAGAGAATCCCTCTCTCCAATAGGACCCTGAGCATCTTGAGGCTGACAACCAACAAGGAGCAGACTCCCACTTGGAAAGTGAACCACAGGAAGAGATGGAACAAACACCTTCCCAAGTTTTGACTCAGGCTATTCCTCTGCTCCAAGATATGGTTCATCCTGATTTCAGTCAGTCACAGACGCTACTAGAATATTACCTCTTATGAAGGAGGGGTGAACAGTCCGGTCACATTAGCCCTCGAAATACGAGGAGCCAAAAGCAAAGTGTGGATTTTGGTAGTGAGAGGAAGCAGGGTCGTCCTCCTAACAAGGAAAGGCGAGACAAAGAGACTACAACTAACGTTGCAAATGGAACCCAGCGTTTGTTGGTTCTGGATGACTGTGACACACAGTCGAACGAAGCACATGCATCAAAACCTCCCCCTCAACAAGGAAGGGGAGGCAAGAAAAACTTCAAACTGTCCAAATGAAAGTCCTCTCATGGAATGTGAGAGGACTGAACGGTGCAACCAAGTGAAGGTTAGTGGATGATCTCCATAGGAGGATTAACCCTTCTATCCTTATTTTGCAAGAGACCAAGCTTGATGCTATCTCCTCTGACAAAGTGGCGAAGGCCATTTGGGCCAAGGCAAATTATTTGTCCAGCCCTGCAGTGGGAATAGCGGGAGGACTCATGGTTCTATGGGACCCTTCGAGGTTTGAGGGCAGCTTGCTATCAACTTCCAATAGAATCATCAATGTACTGTTCCAATCCAAAACCTCTAATTTTTCCTAGATTCTGTCCAACGTTTATGCTTCAAATTCTACCACTGAGAGAGAAAAAATGTGGAAAGCTATCTCTCTGATGAGGGAGAATTTTAGCAACTTTCCCTGTGTTTTAGGGGGTGACTTCAATTGTCCCCTTCATCCTTCGGAGAAAAAATGAGGGTCTGACCACTCTAGCCATAGCTTGGAAGATTTTAGATATTTTGTCTCTGCTAATGGACTACTTGACATCGAAATCAAAGGGGCTTCCTTCACTTGGAGTAACAGAAGGATTGGGGGCTATTTGATTCAAGTCAAACTTGACAGATTCTTCATTTCCCCAGAAGCCATTCCCATCCTTGGCGAGGCTATCCTTTCAGCTCTTTCAAGGACTGGGTCTGACCATAACCCTATTTTCTTGGAGGCGAATGATGGGCCTATTTTTATGACCCCTTTCAGATTCGAATCCATGTGGATTTCCCACAAAGACTTCAAAGGATTGGTTTTAGTGTGGTGGCAATCTAAGGTGGAAGGAAGCACTCCTAAGAGAGTGGCTTTAAAGCTCAAAATGGTCAAAGAAAAACTAAAGATTTGGAACAAAGAGGTTTTTGCCAACATTTTTGAGTCCAAAAAATCCATCGCTGAGAACCTGAATGTTGTGGAGGAAAGGATGGCTATCGAAGGTTACACTGAGGGTCTCAGGGAGGAAGAGCGAAGCCTTTTGGTGGACTTTCATTCTATTCTAGATAGGGAGGAAACGTTCTGGAACTAGAAATCTCGTGACCTATGGTTGAAGAATGGAGATTCCAACACGAGATTTTTTCATGCATCTACTATGAGGCACAGGGGGGCCAACAATATTAGAGAAGTGAATTGTAAGGATGGGCACATTACCAGGGAGATTGAGGAAATTAGGAGCAAAGCAGTTAATTTTTTTGAGGATTTGCTTGGCTCTCCTCCGGATAGCAACCTCCAGGTCCAGAAATCTATGCTCGCCAATTTTTTGACTAAAGTTCCCCATGAGGTAAGCATGAAACTTCTAAAACCTTTTTCCTCATCTGAGATTAAGGAATCTTTGTTCTCCATGAAACCAGATAATGCCCTTGGGCCTGATGGTTTCCCCCCTGATTCTTCAAAGTCATGTGGGAGGTCGTGGGCCCGGATGTGTGTGATGCTATTCGGGTAATCCAAGCGTCCAGATATATCCACCCAAAAATCAATTCCACATTTCTTTCCCTCATTCCTAAGTCTCCTTCCTGCAAAAATTTCTTTGACTATCGGCCCATTAGCTTGTGCAATGATTTTTACAAGATCCTTACCAATTCTATAGCCAATAGACTCAAAACAGTCCTCCCCCTCCTGATTGATCCTTGTCAGGGAAGCACTATCAAAGGTAGAAACATTCTTGATGGTGTTATCACTATCCATGAGACCCTTCATTTCGCTTACCACTCTAAGAATGCTGCTCTTTTTCTTAATCTTGACATGAACAAAGCCTTCGATCGTGTCGATCAAAATTTTTTGTGTGCAGTCCTCCTCAAGTTCGGCTTTCATCCCCACTGGATTGACCTTGTCTACAACTGTATATCCACTCCCTTTTTTTTGTCTTGGTCAATGGGTACCCAGATAGGTATTTCCAGAGCTCCAGAGGCCTTAGATAGGGTGATCCTATTTCTCCCATCCTGTTCATTCTTCTGGCGGAGGTTCTGAGTTGGTACATGAAAGGGGCTCTTCAGCAGAACAAGATTTTTGGCATCTTTTCGACTTCTAGAATTAATCCTGTCACTCATTAGAAATTTGTGGATGACACCCTCATCTCCACTGGGGCATCCGTTGCTCAAGCCAAGTCACTCAAGAGGATCTTGTATCATTATGAGAAAGCTACAGGGCAAAAGGTCAATTACATCAAGAGCAAAATTTACTTTATTAACACTCCTCTGTGCAGACAAATTTGGATTGCTAGAATTCTTGAATGCACTATTGATTCCCTGCCTATGTCCTATCTGGGGTTACCTCTATCTTATAGCAGATGGGATAGTGGGGACATGTGGAACATGATTCTTGAGAACCTACATAGGAAAATTGACACTTGGAAGGGTAAACTCCTATCACAAGCTGGGAAAGCCACCCTTACCAAAGCATGTCTTCAGGGGATCTTGACCTACTTCATGTCAGTTTTCATGCTTTCAAGTGCAGTCCACTCCAATATTGAGAAGATTCAGAGGACCTTTCTTTGGTCTGGTAATGAAGAGAAATCTAGACATCACCTTGTAGCCTGGGACATGGTGTGTTCAAGGATAGATCAAGTTGGCCTAGGGTTGAGAAGATCCAGACTTATGAATTTGGCTCTGATCACAAAGCACGCTTGGAGGATTATGTCTAGCGACCCGGTGGAGTGGGTTACACTGGTTAAAATGAAGTATCTTGGCCCCACTCCCTTCTTGGATGTTGAAACATCCTCTATGGCATCGATCTTTTGGAAATTTGTGCTCCAAAATCGGCATTTGATCAGTCTAGGAGCCCGCTAGATTTTGGGTGATGGCAACTGCATTTCCTTTTGGAAGGACAGGTGGGCGACTAAAGAAGCCCTTGGGTCGAGGGTGGACCTCGCTGGGCTGAGAAGCTTGACTGACCCTAACACCCAGCTTAGGATGGTAGGTTTCATAGATCGGAGCACCTGTTTCCCTCGGTGGAAGCTTCTTGTTATGGAGGGGTTTAGTAATGAGGTTACCTTCCTTGATAATATCCTTCAGTAGGTTTTAATTCCTTCTACCAGAAGGAATGACAGTATCATCTGGAGTGGTACAGAGGATGGGTGTTTCTCTGTTAAATCAGCTTATGAGCTTCTCACCACCAAGACTGCTCTGGACTCTAGGTGGAATACTATTTGGAGGAAAGGAGTTGTTCCTAAAATCAACTTCTTCATGTGGATTGCTTTCCACAATAAAACCTTAACTATTGACAACCATCACAAGAGAGGTTTTGCCTTCTCCAACAGGTGTTACTTATGTTTAGCAGATTATGAGACGAGGGATCATTTATTCTTGCATTGCCCATTTTCCCACTCTATTTTGAGCATTGTCCTATCCTCCTTCTAGATCCTTTGGTGCTCTCCCCGATCCCTTAGAGATGTTTTTCATCAATGGCCTAATCCTTTCAAGAATCCCAAGCTTTGCTTCTTGCTCGAGGCCTCCTTCCACCATTTAATTTGGCAAATTTGGTTAGAGAGGAATGCCAGAATCTTTGGTAGAGCTCCTAGAGGGCCCCCTTCTATTGCTCAAAGGGCATTATCTTACGCCATTGAGAATTCTATTGTTGTTCCCAGTCCCTGTCCCCATATTTAGAGCGAAGAAGCTATTCTCAAAATGATGAATCTCTGGCCATTTTTGGAGGTTGTTAAAGGGCCCTATCGAAGGAATGTTGTGTGGACCTAACCCCCCGCGGGGTGGATTAAATTAAACTTTGATGGAGCAGCTAAGGGGAATCATGGGCCCGCTGGCACTGGTGGGGTTGTCCGTGATCATGATGAGAATATTATGATGGCCTATTGTGAAGATTTGGGCTCCCAGACGAATCACTATGCTGAAGCCCAAGGTGCTCTGAATGGTATTCAAAATATCTCTGAGGATCCTCGGCCTCTTATCATTGAGGTTGACTTGCTCAACATCATGAATTACCTTCTTGGCACCAAAAATCCATTTTGGAAAGTCTACAACATCATCCTCAAGGCTAGATCTCTTCTCTCCTATCGTGGTAGATGGAAAGCAAATCATATTTTGAGAGAAGGAAATTGTGTGGCTGACCACATGGCCAATAAAGGGCTCGTGACCATGTGCCCGATTGTGTGGCAATCTCGCTTCCCATCCGAGGTGGAAAGGTTGGCTAGGGTAGACATCCCTTCCTGATGTTTTCCTTACACAATTTTTGGAAGGCCCATTCCAACGTGTTTTGGGGATCGTGATTAGCTGTCCTTGGTGTCTGTCTCTTTGTTTTTGACTTCTTTTTGGGTTTCTCTCAGGTCTGTCCTATTTTATTTTTGTTGTTGGGTCTCCTGGCCTAAAAGCCCTTTTTGTTGTTTTCAATTTTGCAACATTAGGATGGTTTTATTTTCATTTAGGTTTATTGTTACAGCTAAGAGGTATGATGCATCATTAGAAAGTTGGATAATTTTGTACATAAGGTTTTGGGATCCTCTATAAAAACCCACTGTTAATATATTATAATAATTACCAAAAAAAAGAAGGATTTAAGTTGAAAGCTTTTTGAAATTGCTTTATTTGAAATTCAAGCATAGAAAAATTTGCAAATAATTTAACTTCGAGGAATAAAGTTTTCTACATAAAAATTGAAATATTGAATTTGCAAATATATCTATTTTTCTAAATTTCTAATTAGGGAGTTATACGAATTCATCACCAACATAAATTCTTGAAAAATATAAATAATATTATTGAAAATTAAAAGATATAGTAAGCACAACATAGAGTTGTTAGAAATTTGGAAAACTATATTGGAATTAGTCTCTTATTCAAATTGAAGGGACATAAGGAATCCAACTTGAAAATTCTTGAAGATAGAAAATTTTATCAATTGAAATTGCATCAAAATTATCTCTAGCTTTCTATTTCATAAATAGGGAGAGATAAAGTGCTTGTATTGAAGTTGGACATTAGGGAGACAAAAGGGATTCAAATCAAAGGAAAACTTAGAAAGATAAGTATTTTACCAAAGCTATTCTACAATCAAATTACTAGGGAGAAAAAAGGAATTCTACCTAGATATTTGATCCTATAAACTTTGATAATTGAAAATATATTATCAAACTAATACTCAAAACTAGGGAGTTAGAAGGTAGTCAACCTCAAGGTGTAGAGTTTTTCAAATTTACATAAAAAACTAAGGAGTCACAAGAAATATTTACTCTAGAAGAACAATGGAAGAACTTATTAAATATACAAGATTCAAGGAATCAAAATGGTTTAGAAATATACTTAATTCAAGGAATGACAATATGGAAAGCAAAAGAGAAGAACCAATATGGCTTAAAAGATTTTTTGGAAAATCACAAATTGATAGTTTGGCAAGAGTAGATACTATAAAGACATCCTCTAACAATATGATAGAAGAAATTGATAACAATCACATTAATGAAAATATGGAGAATAAACTCAAAAATCACTCTCAAAAGGTAGCAAAGAATATTGATCAAATAGATGACTTACAAATTTATAAAAGAAGTAAAGATAGAATAGCTTCAATTGTACACAAATGGTTTTTCTATTTTATCAAGGAAATGGATGAACTTGAAATTTCAAAGACAAGTAAAAAAGAAATAGAAATATCTTCACAATGTGCTTATTGCAATAATATTGGTCATGAGAAATTAAACTATTGGAATCTCCATCCATGTAAATATTGTGGAGGAAAATTTCACTCATCTCTTTTCTGCTACTATAAAGATAGGTACTACAAAATAGTTGAACAAATATTAATATTCAAACTAAATTGTATCTTTCAAGTTCTTATTTATGAAGCATCTACTAATGAGTTTGATTTTAAAGTTTCTGAAGAAATATCGTCCAAAGAACCAAAGGAAAGAAAATGGATTAATTCTGATCCACTCATGACATGTAAGATAATGATATCTCTTGTTCATTGAGGCTACCTTGACAAATTCAAGGATGAAGATCATATTAAAGACTTTGAAACAAAAAAAAAAATAGTGAAATGAATAAGGAAAGAAAAGATAGCATGAGTTCCAAGAATAAGGTGAAGACTAAATCAAAAGAATAAGAAGAAGAACCTGAACAAGTTGAAGAGCATTTGAAATATGAAGGTCCATATTGAAGACTAAAGCCTTCAATAACCAAATAATGCAATACTGGGGGTGTTGAAATATATTACATTATCTGGTACATGCTAATTTACAACCTTGGGTACATATTTAGATTAGGAGTGTGTCTTAGATTAGGGTTTGAGTATTTACTTTATGCAATTTAATAAATGCACAAGTATTGTTGGAATTTGCAAATTACTTGATAATATAAATGTGCATGTTGTCCATGTGTACATGAGTCCACAGACTAGGAATATGAAGAGTCATAGGTAAGTGGAAGGCCACGAGTCACATCTCATTATATATAGGCCTTTGATAGGTAAGTGTGTAGAGAAAGTAGATAGCATAAGATAGAGGAGTAGATGATATGCTATATACAATGTAGAGAACGAAAGGAATATGGAGAGTTTGAGATATCCATTTTATATCATTGTACTATTTTCGTGAGCCTTCATTAATGATAGTTTTATAAGTAGTTTCAAAATTTTCTTATGAGTTTTACATGCTTAGTATATTACCATTATCATATATTTAATATTGCATTCTTATTTTATATCTTGTGGTTTATTTCTCATTAAGTATCTAGCATCAAAATATAACATTATAAAGAAGATGTTGCAGAACTTTAAAAGGCTTAGATATTCTTGTGGAATGGCTTCGTAGGCTCTAGAAATGTTTAGTTGATGAAAATGAATCAAAGGCTATGTAAAGGAATACTTTTTTCAAATAGTTTTGTAAACTTTATTATTATACAAATTTAATTATTATGTTATTTCAATGATGGTATGAATTTTGTACTTTAAGATGTGTTTAGTAATTTTTTCTATGGATAGATAGAAATGGATTTTTTCAATTGCTAGAATGCATCTTTATGATAATTGAGTCTCTTATGTTAAAGTATGTATGTTAGCAAAAATGATCCTTGGAGTTTTATGATAAGCATTTGTATCATGTGCAATTTGGATTTGTTTCATAATGAATCTTTATTATCAATTGTAGCATGTTGGATCATGTAGTTGCTTTATAAATGCTTTCATATAGTGTAATATGTAATATTTTATTAGAGAAATATGTTTTCAATGCAAGATTTATTACCTTGGAAAGGTATGGATAGGAATAATATTGTAAACCAAAACTTAATAAAATCTAATCCTAGGAGTTGTGTGGATGCAATAATTAGGTAAATATGAGTCTTAGAAGGAGTTTTAAGGATGCAACATTGCAATAGATTAGAACTCATAAAATTGGAAGGAGTTGTGTGGATACAATATCCAGGTATCTTATGAATCTTTGCACCTTGAATGAGTAGGATCGAGTGTATCCCAACTAGGACTTAAGGAACCATTGATAAGTTAACATAGGTGATCCCTCGATTGTGTAAGATCAAGTGATTATGTTAGTTCTAGTTGAAGTGGCAATGAACTTAGTTAGCCCATGGAGGTTTGGTAACTAAGCACCAAGGCTCTACATTTTATTAACCTATCTAGATGGATTTAGAGTTGAGTTAGGGAATAGACATCTCCATTTAAGTATTATTATCCTTAAAGGGTAATCCCTACACTATGGTCACATGGTCCTATACCACTGAGGGTATAGAAAATGTGGGGGGACCATTATTGGCATTCTTATAAAATCATAGGTTTAGTAAGGTGAACCCCTAAAAATATGGGAGTTATCCACTCCTGTCCACTGAGTGTCATCTACAATGACTTGGAATTCAAATGTCGTGAAGCTTTGTATGCTGAGATAAATAAAATAAGGGTGTCTCCCTTGTAAAATTTTACTTGTAATTGTTCTTTTTGCTTTAAATAGGTTATTAGAAGAAATATCTAATTCCATGTGAATTACTTCAACAGTATTAACCTTTCCAAAATATTCATGCAACTTTGACCACACCTTGATAGTGTCCCTTTCTTCTTTTATATGAAAAAACAACTCTAATTCAATCAACAATGAATACAAACCTAGTGCCTCTTCTATCTTTTGGTACCAAGATTTAACATCAATAACTATTACTTTATCCTCCTAAAAATACACTATTAAGTTCTTACTTTGTAGTAGGTCGATCATTTGAGTTGATCAAATACTATTATTTTATCCATTAAGATGAGTAAGGGTTTTAAAATCCAACTTATACAACTTGATTCATAATACTATAACAGGTCCATGAAATGATGCCACCAATGCATAGAGCTCAAAATATGCAATTTGAAAATAAACAAGATCAAAATTCTCATGTATGCAAAAGATATAGCCTCAAGAAATGTTTCCCTAATAAACCCCAAAAATGAAAAATTAAAGCTTCAACCCTTAGTAAATATGAATCCAATTATTTTTAGCCACTTGGTGATCCATAATTTTCTAGCATTCGCTGGTGTTTTCCACTTATTACTCGCCATTTTAGTGCCTTTGAACCTATGTGACTATAATAATTATTCTCTCTTGGTTGGCTCAAATATTGTATATATTTCAAAAAGGGCTATATGTGGTATACAATGATGTCAATTTGATCATCATGTCATCCAATAATTCATACAAATCCAAGATAAATATTTGATCTTGGGTTGGCTAAAACTAAGCCTCTTGTGCAAATCATGTTTTCTTGATGAGTATTGAGGCTCAAAACAAAAAAAAAATTATTTTTATCTTTGTCACATGATCACATGCCTCCTAATATAAGAAATATTTATGTGCAAGATTCAACCTCATGATGCTTCCCTCCTATAACACTTATGCTAGCCATTGTAGTAGTAGGTATCTTTGAGCATCAATTGTTACCCCTCCTTGAAGAAGGCATCCATCCAATCGAGATCTCCTCATACATGCAAAATGGCACAAGTGTATATATCAAAACCTACACCTACCTTTTCTTATGCATATTTCCATCTTGCTTATACCATCAAGATTTCCATATGATGGTCTCTAAAGTTCTAATGCATTATTGATTAGGTACATTTTTTAGCCTTAACTCAAACTTGTCACCTTTATCCTGTTGTGCCCTTGTGAGTGCCATGCTAGACATGCCAAAACCTCATGTCATTGAAGTGAAGAATCCTATTCCAGATGGCATACTCTATGAAATGGTGCCAAATCCCTAGCCATATTGCATATATATTTTTTAATATTTTTGAATTTGAAAATTTATGTCAAAAGAGCTTTCTAAATTCTAAGACCTAGGATCACATTTGGCCTTGGAACAAAATATTTTTTATTTGAAATTGAACTCAAAAATTTTGAATTTTCTAAGAAACGTAAAATATAAAGGTGTAAAATTAATCTTCCCAAAAAGGTAATTTTGATGATAAAACATGGAAGAATGAACCTTATTTGCTTCTTGTGTTGAATGCATATATGCAGATTTGAAGAAAAAATCATTCTAAAACTTGAAAAAGATATCAAAGGCTTCAAGTTAGCCTTTAGGCATGACCAAGAAATGTCACTCTATACCTGTTCTAATACCATGATGCAATTTACAATGCTTTCTAAAAATAAACAAAAACAAAATATACACTCAAATATTAATATAAAAAGTAGAAGAGATGAAATACAATGGGGGTTCCTATAGGCACTATAAATAATCACAATCCATAGATAATATTGTAAAAAACTCTAATGAGAAACAAGGAGTGTGAGGGGGGTATTTATAGCAACACTAAAATTCTAATTACATCATAAAATTTAACCTAATCCTTCATAATAAGTGGGCTTTAGGTTAATTACAAATATCAAATAAGGTTTAACCATAATAAGATTAACCATGGAACATTATGATTACATAATAAAATATTAAATACATCACATAAAAAAATGCCCTTAGGCCTATCCAATACAACACACAATGTTGATTCTTTATGATGAATTAGATTATATTTTCAACACAAGCAAATATGCCTTTGAACTCTATCAAAATATTGGTGCATTGCTCATGCCTAGTCAGGATAAATACCTTGCCTAGTTTAAATATATTAGGATCTTTAGGAGTTCCAATATAAATTTCCATAGTTTTATCAATCAGAATACAAGAATTCTCTTCTATTTTAGGTGATTTGGTAATACTCCCAAGCTCTCAAGATCTTTAGGATCTAAATATCGTTGATTAGCTACAAGATAGCAAAAATCAAGTTTTAGAAAAAATATTGACTAAAGTAGAAGTCATTTTAGCTTAGATAGTCTGAGGGACCATCTTAAGGAGGGTCATTCCAAATATTCTTTGTCTCATAGCTATAATTTTTAGCAATCAACTGAGGATAGGCCAAGGTTAGGAGATTCACATAGATATATTGTGTGAATCAAAATATACCAAGATCTATGAGGATCGATGAACCATCGCCATCCTCCTTATCCCAACCTAGAATAATTATAGAAATGATATTGTCATGGGATGCCCTATAAGGAAGGTTAGATTTGTTCACTATAAGAAGAAGAAGAGGGGAAATAATTACTATGACTAGGATATAACTTATTCTACAACAATCCAACCAAACTCTAATCTATACGAGGTCCTTTGATATCGTATTCATATAGGTGTAGTACTCGATATCCCATAATGGGAAGCATCGACTTAGGAATGGAATATGAATTTAACAAGCATGATGTATATTATTGTTCATCCAAGAAAGGGTTACTACCATGGATTTTATGATTATTTGTGGTTCCAATAGAAATGAAAGAGAAACTTTCTATTTGCATTGCTTTATCCTTAATACTAGAAGATAAGTCTAAGGTTTGAGGAAATGGGGATAGATCAGATAGGTCTAGGATAAGTTAATTATTATTTGAATTATGATTATCAATGTTGGTTGGTCAGATATTTGAACCATAGGTTCATTATTAGGTTAATTATTTAAGGTGATATACCTAAATGCATTATTTATGAGAAGCTAAGAAGAAAAATATTCAAAATATGAATTGAGAGAAGCAAAAAGATGAGCTTTAGGCTTCTTGACCTTGATCACCTATCAATATAAAAAGGGTTTGATATTATATGGAATATGATAAGTATTATCCTTATGTTTATTTTTTAGGCATTGGTGGAGAGTTAAAGGGATGACATACATCTCATAAACCCATGGACTCCTAAGAAGAATATCATAGAATAAGTCATAGGGAATGACATAAAAAATATTGTTGAAAATGCAAGGTCCAAATTTGAGGGGTAAGACTATAGTGCAACTAGCCTTGCATTACCTATTGCTAAAATCCCTAGTAGCAAGGTCAAACTTCTTAAAATATTGTTTTGTTAGCCCAAAATGGCTAATGAATATTAGACTATAAGCATTGATATGAAAGTCATTATTGACCAAGATTCACTTGATGAATATATCATTGATGTGGTACATGATGTATAATGGGAGATATTTGACCCTAGAGGATTGAGGGCTATCATACTCATGGAATGATATAGTTACATGGTTAACTACAATGGATCCCACTATAAAAGTAATATCATTGGGGTTGAGATCTTGAGAAACAACTTGTTCACTTAGAGTTTTGAGTGAAATATCCCTATGGGCTATAAATGTTTGGAGAAGCTTGAGAAATGAGATTTTTTCTAAGGTAATATCAAGTTGATGAAGTAAATAAAAAGTTCCCTTAGAATTAGCTTATGATTGGATGGTTAAGGTCCTTCAAATGGAGATGCCATTTTTGCATAAAGGACCAAAGAAGTTCTCGAAGGTTGATTAGATGATGGAATTTTGTGTTGCTAACTAGTTATAACATAAATATAAGAGATATAATTAGAATAATAGAGCATCCCAACCATTATTTGGTTTTGAGGTGGGACATTCCTATAGTGGATGTTATTTATTATGTTTTAGTTCTTATTATTATTAGGCAAAATATTTTAGAAAATCCCAAGTTCTTGACTAGAGGAAGACTAAGAATCAGAGTTATTGAGAACATCTTGAACTTTGTCAATTAGATTTTGGATCCATTTTCTAAGTCTCATGTATTTGTCACTTACATGACCATTAATGTAGTGGAAGGCACATTATTGGTTAGGAAAAAATCAAGGAGTATTTTCCATTCCAATTTCTAAAGGTTTAACAGGTGGAAAATCCACCATTTTGGATTTCAAGAGTTGATCTAGGATTTTTGAAAGAGGTTTGTCTAGTTTTAAGTACTTTATCTAAGGTTTATATTGTTATGGCTTCCCTAAGACAAGTTTTTTAAGGTTAGGTGTAAAACTAATATTGTTGGTTTGGGATGAGATGGTGATTCTATTGATTATAATGTATTTGTTATTTTATTGCCCCTTCAGGTTAGAGAAAGACTTATCTTATTCATTAGATTTGGTTTTCAATTTACCTATTTTTGATAAGGGTGGTCTCTACTCTCTTGGCCTTGTCAATTACATCTTCAAAAGAAGATACATTGGTTTTATCTAAATAGAAGGATAATTTCTCATATAGGTTGCTTATAAATATGTATAAAAGGTCTATAGGTGGAGGAACATACTAATTTCTCCCCACTAATTCTCTTTAAATTGCAAAAAATTTGGCAAAATTCTCTTCTTTAGACTGATTGAGTTGATATAGGTCAATAATTATGACCTTTTACTCAATGTAGATAGATAATTGATTGAAAAACATCTTAAAAAAGTCTCTAAATAATTTCAAGGAATGCCTTGGTATTTGATAGTACTATTTCAAGGAAGGGCCACCAAGGATATTAGGAAAGGTCTTGAGTAGCAATGTTTCATCATAATAAATATCGCTACAAGTAGTTCTAAATAACCTAAGGTGGTTGACACAATCTTCCTTCCCTTTGCACATTTGAAACTTAAGATTTTCAAAGTTTGGAGGAAAATAGGTACTAACTACAAAAGGATCTAATGTTTGGTTGCACAAGTCATCATAAAAGTACTTACAATCCAAAGAGTACCCTTGGATGATGATCATTTGTTGTTTTAATGGATCTAGTTGAGAAGAAAGTTTGAAATTAAAAATGAATAAAATTTGATGACACAAAATATATGTGTTGAGAGTGTTAGCTTTTGATGAATGAGCCATGAGAGATAACAATCACAAGATGTAGAATAACATGCAAGAAAGTAAATCTGCTAGATGACTGAAGTATGTTGAAATATAAAACATATAAAATATTACAATGTAGCTATGGAGGAAGTGAGCACTCCATTAACAAATCTATAGATCTACATCATATCCATCACTAGTAAATGGTGTGGAACACAATCCACTAACCTACGCTATCTAAAAATGTCTCCCAACTATCCTATCTATCTATCTAAGAGGCCATCCTTATATATGCAAAATAGGATGCTTGCCCAACACTCTATCTAGCTGTGCATAGGACACCTTGCACATGTACAACTTGCACATGGACACTTGTCCATTTATTACAATGCATGAAGTCACTAGATAACTTGCACAGGAAGTAATCTAGGTATGTATCTTGGAGGATACATTTACATAACCCAAATGATGGAATAGACATTATTTCCAACACCCCCTTGTATTACATTATTTGGGTATTGAAGACTTTAGTCTTCAATATGGATTCTCTTCATCTTCTGATTGGTCTTCGTAGTCTTCTTCTTCTACATTCTTTGTAACCTGTTCAAGCAAATAGTTAGTGTTCTGGTAGTATGTTCCATTTGCTGATAGAGATTTCATTTCAAAATCCTCTGTGGGTTCTTCAAGTTCTTCTATCCTCTGAACCAGGTGACCTTTCTAATTTTTCTTCTGATATTCAAGTTGAGGATAATTGCTAGGTCACTGAAATTGCTGTTGATGAGGGTTCCTTTGGTATTGTCGTAGCTCAAACTGATTCCCATGATTTGTTTGATTTCTTTGGTTCTAATTTTTGGGATTATATCTGCAATAGTTGGTACTGTGTCCTTTCTTTCTATAGATCTAACAATACCATGTTTTCCATCCTCGTGTTGTAGAAGCAATATTTCCCTGTGGATTGTCTTTTGAGGCCAATGCAGTGTTAGTCATTTCATATTTCAAAGTATTTTCTACTTCATATTCTTGAAGTATATTGACTAAATCATCAAAAGATGTATCTTTACTTAGGACCTGCAAAGATGTTACCAAATGCTTATAGTTGTCTGGAAGTGCTCTCATGGTTACTTGAGTAAGAAGTTCATCTTTAACTGTTTCACCTAAGGTTAACAATTTCCCTTTAATATCTGCTACCTTCCTTAGGAACAGTTCTATACTCTCTCCACTATTCATTTTCAATGAGTGAAGTTGAGTTTGTAAATGAAGAATAGTTGCCTTATTCTTTCCTTCAAATATTTTTTCTAGGCTTATCCACGCATCTGAAGATGTTTTGGCTGAACTGATATATGGTTGAATCTCATCAGTGATAGCAAAAGTTATTATCATTAAGGCCTTTGAATCATTGTCTTCAAACTTTAGGATTTTTGCTTCTCCTGTGGTAGGTTTCTGAGTTTTACCCTTGACAACATCCCAAAGTTTTTCATATACTAAAATTGCTTTCACTTTATTTTTCCAAGAAAAATAATTAGGACCCTTGAGAAGTTGAGATTCTGCTAGGAAGAATTTGTTAGATGCCATTTCAAAACTTCCTAATATCAAGCCTTATGACTCCCTAATGTTTTGGAGTATGCTATAGTGCTTTTGTAAGAATATAGTTCAAATTTGGTTGATTTTGTACAAGTTTTGCAAGAATACAAAATCAACTTTTAACACCTTATTACTCCTAATTGAACTAAGCACTATTTTAGTTTTGAAGAGGTTTTGATGTTGGAAATATTTTGTCCCATTTTTAGAGATTTGAGACAAGTAAAAAATAAATTTATCCAACCTTAATAAAATCCCTTAATAACCTCTTTTTTCCCTTATTTCTAATTTCAAAAAAAAAAAAATTAGAATGACTCCCAAGTTTGGAAAATTAGAGAAATGATAATAATATTTGCAATATAGTTTAATCCAAGTTAAATTCCTTATTCCTCCTAAGTAAGATTGCAAATATTAAAATAATAAGATAAGTCACCCCTTTAGCTTTCAAAAAACCTAAGTTTTAACCTTAGTTTATAATCCTTATAACTCCAACTTATGAAAGCAATAATCAATGGGATTTAGACCTTACCTTATACGCAATATCTCCTTGATGTTTGATGCTTTCCATGACTGAATATAACAACATCTAAAATGTACCTTGAGCACTCAGTTTAATGGAGATTCGATGGAATGCTAGACGTGAATGTTGTACGTAGGCACTGAATTGTTGACCTTCCAAAAATGGGGAGCTTTTAATGCTCCTTCCCCTTTGTCTTCCATGCTGCAGTTCGAACGTTTCTGTTGCTTCTCTCATGCCTTGATTGTGCTACGTTCCTCCTTCGAACGTCTTGATTGTGCTTCACTCTTGCATGTTGGTCTTGGACTAAAAGATACCTTTTAAGCAATGTTGATCATAGGCATTGTGACAAGTGTCACATCCGTTACAAGTGAGCGCTCCCTTCTTTACGTAACGCTCCAAAATATTTGTCCAGTGCTTCTTGAAAACATATAGGCCCTTGTGTGAAGCTGGTGAAGAATACCAAGTGGCACATCTTTGCTTGTAACTCCTTCGTAGAAGTCTCTAGAATGTTGAGAGGAATGATGACTAGAATGCCAAGTGTCATTTCTGCATGGAGACCATTCTTGTAATGCCTTCGAAGATGGATATTATAACTCCATAACTTTCTTGCTTTGCAACGTTGCTTGGGTAGCAAGCAAGCTTTATTTTCTATAGGTGGATGGACGATGCGCTACGAAGCTTGGATGATAGTTCGAAGCTTCCTTTGGTGAGTGGTCTTCTCCAATATTGAGACCATGAATGTAACACCTTTCTCCCTTTATTTTATGCCTCCAAACACATTGTTTTTCCTATTGCTATTTTGACGTCCTTTTTGAGATTGATTTGCACTCGCTTGTCTACGTAAATGTGGCTCATGGATGATCTGAAATGAGCTTTGATTCTGTAGGTACGTACATCCAAGATGAGCCCTTGAATGGCTCCTTCTAGCTTGGGAGGAAGAGTGCTGACGTCCGACCTTTGTTGGCTGTTATTTTCCCTATAGGAAAACATGCCCTAATATGGCACTTTCAAATCTGCACTTATGCTGTCAAAAACCAGATTAGAGTAGTGCAAGATAATGTATTATATTTTGTATAATAAGGCTTTTAATATACCTTCTTTTGCACTCTATTTCCAGATTTTTAAATTCTGGTTTTGTGGCAGATTTCTTGCAATACAAGGGTTTGAGGTTGTCTTTAACAATAGACACACCTTTCCATTTTTACTTGGAAACTTTTGATAACAAGTCCAAGTTTCAATAATAGTAGATAGAAGTTCTTTTAATTGATGCAAATTTTCTGCATTTTTTTTTTTTTGCATTCACTTGTAATGCTTTTGATTTTGAGACTCACCAAGTCTCACTTTCATAAGCTTCTATCTCTATTTTTGGTTAGTTATGTTCTTCTCCAAATCTGGAGGATTCTAACCCTTTTTGGTGGCTTCTATTGGCCACATCAAGTTGCATATTTTTGTGCTTCAATAGTGTCTTTAGACACTTGATACAAATCAGACTTTGTGCCTTTCAGGAAACACAAAACTAATTTTCTTTTTGAGAGTGGTATAATAGTACAAGCTCTTTACTTTTAATGCACTAATATTACACCTTATCACTCCAATCAACTCTCAAAGAAATGCACTAATAATCTACTACAACTAATCAAGAATAACCTAAAATGAATCTTTAGGAGTTATTATGCAATTTCACTACAATCAATGTTGTAGGACTTAGTCTTATTTTTTCAATAATAGATAATAGGTAGTTGATAGAAACTAATATGGAATCTAATAAACTCCTAATAAATGTGCAATTGAATCCTTAAAAAGAATCTATTTTTCTTTGCACTTTAGAAGACTGAAATCTAATTTCCTTTTTGCAACTTTAATCCAATTTTAGGTGCTCTAATAAATCTAATAAGTAGTTCAATTTAATGAATATTTTTGCACCATAAGTTGCATACCTTTTTCTATAGCTCTTCTCCCACCTTTGTAGAGGATGTAGACCTTGGTGTCTAGAAACACCAAGTTGCTGCTTCCAGTAGGATGTCCTGCACAACTCCTTCTTCACCAAATGATGGTCTCAAACTTTCTTTTATGAGCCTAGGATTTGGTGGCTTGTTCTCCTCTTGTGTTCTCCTCCTTCTGCTATAGATTTGGAGAAGTATATGTCTCTAGGGTGGTGCCTCCTCACTGTGAGAGGTAATCTTCAAATCTCCAAGATTTGGTGAGCTTCTTCTATCTTCAAGTCCTCTTGCTGAGTTCTGACTTCAAGCAGGATCTTCTTCTAGGGTTTGGCACTCCTTGCCAAAATTCTTCTTCTCAGATTTGGAACTCCTTGCCAAATTCTCCTCTTGGGCTTGTTTTCGGATGGTGATAATTGTCCCAAGTCCTTCACTATCAGGGACTTCACCTAGATAGTGGATTTCTCCAATGAGTTCTCAAAGAACTCTCTTGATCTTCAACAAGGCTCTCCTAGCCTTTCCTGGATGCTCGATGAGACCTTCTCAAGGTCTTTGATCTGGCAGCTTCTGATGGTCTTCCTTTAGACCTTTTCTTCAACCTTCTACTTTTGGAAGTGTTGGTGGTGAGATCTTCTCCTGGATCTTTTGATTCTACTGCTTCTAGCTTCGAGTAGGACTCTCCTAGTCCTTCTTCTTCTTCTTCCAAGACTAGAAGTTCTTCAATGAGATCTTCTCTTGATATCTTCTCTTTTGCTTCAGGATTAAGCTGATTCTGAAGAAGATGCTCTTCCTAACTTTCTTGTAGGAAGTCTCCCAACTCACTGAATCTTCTATTCTTGCAACAAGAATATTAGTACTAAAATATTTAGTCTGCTTCTGAATCAGATATTCTTCTCGAATTCTTCTTCAGGATCAAGGCTTCTATGGCCTATTTTGATGTTAAGGCTTTTGTGGCCTTTTTTAGTACCAAGGCTCCTGTGGCCTTTTTAGTATCAAGGCTCCTATGGCCTTTTCAATATCAAGGCTTCTATGGCCTTTTTAGTATAAGAATTTGAGCTTCTAGCCTTTTAGAAAGACTTATGGCTTCTTCAAGGCAGATTTCGATCAAGGCTCTTATGGTCTGTTCTTGCAAGGCTTCTATGGCATTTTTGTATCAAGGCTCTTGTGGCATGTTCTTCAAGTGTGGATTTCTACAATCCAACAATGGAGATCTTCAGTCTCCTATCTTCACCATGATCCTTCACTAGAAGTCTTCTTCCGTAGTATTCTTCTCTCGCACGATGAACTAACCTCTGCACTATGAGGGCACGCCGACCATCGGGCAACGAAGTTGGAGTCTCCTAGATTTCTATCATAGGAGGAGTCCCAATCCTCTGAGGATTAATTTCCTACAACAAAAGAAACTTTAGGCACCAGTTAGCAAATTCCAGATGACCTGGATGATCTTCACTAGATGATATGTCAATCTAGTGGATTGAAATGTTGAGTCCTAGTCTTCATGAGTTTTCATAACAACTCTATGGAAAAGACTCTAGATGAAAATGATCTCAGTATTTTCTAAAATTGAGATTCCTTTTAGTCCTATCTTTGTGACTCTCCCAAAATCTACCACCTAGATACTCCTGAGATATTTTGCCAGTGGTTGGTCCAATGGCGCATCAGTTTGATAAAAATCTCAAGCTAACCAACAATGGTGGTTCCCTAATGACCTACACATATTAGATCTACCATGGCTCTGATACCACTATTAGCTTTTGATGAATGAGCCATGAGAGATAACAATCACAAGATGCAGAATAACATGCAAGAAAGTAAATCTGCTAGATGACTGAAGTATGCTGAAATATAAAACATATAAAATATTACAATGTAGCTATGGAGGAAGTGAGCACTCCATTAACAAAGCTACATATCTACATCATATCCATCACTAGTAAATGGTGTGGAACACAATCCACTAACCTACGCTATCTAACAATATCTCCTGACTGTCCTATCTATCTATCTAAGAGGCCATCCTTATATATGCAAAATAGGATGCTTGCCCAACACTCTATCTAGTTGTGCATAGGATACCTTGCACATGTACAACTTGCACATGGACACTTGTCCATTTATTACATTGCATGAAGTCACTAGATAACTTGCATAAGAAGTAATCTAGGTATGTATCTTGGAGGATACATTTACATAACCCAAATGATGGAATAGACATTATTTCCAATAGAGAGAGGAGGAATTTAATAATTGGCATAAGGATGTTGATACACTTGGGTATATGATGTTGAATTTGGTATCATATGATTTATTCCCAAGGTATTTGAGATAAAAAAATTAGAATATGAAGGATGAGAAATTGCAAGAATAGTGTTTTGAGTAAAACCCATACTCACACTTGTGATATTAGAATGAAAGTTGTTGATATGAGGATTATAAATTGGGACACTTGATTATATATATTGGTTAGGAATGTAAATTATGTGCACTTTTTGATATACAACACAACATACATTTTTCTATGATAGTTATTCAAGAGTAGACAAAGATATGTGATACCCCAAAGAAGACATGAGGGATTTCCTCTTGACATCCGTGGAAGTCACAATGATAGGGGGGTTTAAATCAATGAAATTAGAAGTTGATACATTAAGGTTTGCATTTAAATATCCAAAGGAGATTTTAAGTTGATTTAGAGGCAAAGGATTTGAGCTAGGTTATTGGGGACAATCCATGAGTGAGCATTCCCCTACAAATATGCTTAGGGTGTCATGACCTTCCTTAACAAAGGATTTCTCAAATTCCTATGCTTCTATAAGAAATAATCCATGTAAGTAGTATATTTAAAAACCACTCTTCTATGCTCATAATGAATAGATCATAGAGAATCTAAAGGTGTAAAAACCTCTTCTTTTTACTTAAAGGTTGGATCCTCAAATATGAGTTGGTCATGATGACCTTCCATTAGAGGGTTAGATTTAATGACCAACTAATGAGAAACATTATAGGTTAGGTAGCATCTATAATCCATGTATTTGGAAGGAAATGATTAAATTAATTAATTTTTAAAGTTTATAGAGTTGATTAAATAAGAAAAAGAAGATATTTTAGCAACCTTATATCCCCTTCCCTCAATATATTGAATCTGACCTTTATACCTCAAGGACCTATTTATATACCAAACATCGCTATATACTTGTTTCCTCTTGATATAACTATCAATACATGAGAGAATACAATACATGGGTTACCAATGATACATGGAAGAGGCTACTTGGATACATATCCAAGATGATATGTGAGGGGTACTAGTATACCTTTTTATAACTCCCACTAGCCCACTATAATATACATCTTACTAGGCATAAGTATATGTGATACTCTATGTGGGTATATGGTAGCCTAGGTTCATTATATACCCAATATAGCCTAGTAGCTTGTATGGAAGTTCCTCAAAGGATCATAAAGACCATTAGTTGAACTAGCCATTGGTTATGTTCTTATTATCTATATTTAATATGATCTATTCTTAAAAAAACAAGATTAAATGGTCTTGATTAAAGTTTTATCAAATTTTGTTTGATTAAGGTATATATTAGTAAAGACAATCTTGGCACCCATGGTGGTGTTCACAATGGGTTCACAAAAATGTGGAGAAAGGAGAAAATATAGTGAAGGACCTCTTAGGGGATTTTTTCGTCTCTCTTCTTGAGGATAGGGGTAGTTTATTATCTTAGAGCTAAGTGTTTTATGGATTGATTGAAGAATAATTATGTTTCTCCTAAGATGCTTCTTTGACTAAGCTTAACCCTAATCTAGCCCTAATGTAATATACAAATGCAACAACAAGACCTAAAACTAATTTTATTTTTATTTTTTATGATGAAGTGAATAACAAATTTTGTTTTAAGAAAAGGGTGCAAGAAGAATGCAACAAACAAGTCCTAGATGTAACTATGTGTGATTTTGATTTCATGATAAAGCTAAAATATTTAGTTGGTCCTCTAAATGATTAATGCTAAACTAGTTCCTTATTTTTTGCTTATTTAATCAACTATATAGCAAATAAAAAATAATCTAATAGACAATATATAATATTAAGTCCTAGTTGCTTTAATGAAAATAAAGCTAAAGTAGAAAACCTATTTATACCACAAAGGTAGAAGAGTTGCTAGTTTGTAGAAGCGTCACTAGTACTTTTACCTATTGAAGTTACCTTTGCTTTCCTATAAATATGATAGAAAAAATGGGATTAGAAGTAGAGGAGCCTATTTGAGTTGGTATATAATGGTGGACTCCCTTGAATAACAATTAGGAGCCTATTTAAATAGATAAGTAAAATGATAGAAATAAAAAATTCATGAAATAAATACTTTATGGCAAGTGTCACAAGGTCGATGATAGCATCATTGGTGCTTTCACTAGCAATGGATGCTTTTGCTCTATGTAAACTAGAGATCAATATCACCACTAGATCTACTAATGGTGCTTTCACTAGCAATGGGTGTTTTTACTCTATGTAAACTAGAGATCAATAGAACCACTAGATTAAAAAATGGGGATTTCACATGCGAGAGAAGAAAAGTAATACTAGATGCAATATAAGCTAATTTAATACTTAAAATGATGAAGGTATTTGACTTAGAAATAAAAAGAATCTATCAAATGATTAAAAAACAAAGATTTGTTTATTTAAATTAAAGGTTAAAATGATAAAATAAGATGCTAAAAAATATGCAAAGCTAACTAATATGTACAACATAAAAGCTTAGATTTGTAAAGCAAAAGAGTTTCACAATCAAATAAGAGGAAAGAGCACAACATAATATGTTAAAGTTTGTTTTCATATTTTTTGTGGAAGCTCGTTGAAAGCTTGATAACTTGATTATGGACACTTGAAGTCTTGATCTTGAGGCTTAAATGCTTGAGTGCTTGGAGACTTTATGTTTACAAGAAAAAATATTGAATACTTGCATGGATGAAATTTTTAATGCTTGAGGGATGGTCTTCATAAGATTGTGATAATATTTTTGGATAACCTTGTGTTACCACATTACATCCATGATAATTAAATTATATAATGGGCTTCATATTTATCTTTATTTATCTATTAAGTACAATTTCATGACCTTTATTTATGTTTCAATAAATAATTTAAGTTATTCCAAAACTTTTTGAAAGCTACCTTTATATATGTAGAACAAAAAAAGTTAAGAAATATCCTATGTGCCCATATTAAGTCTTGAGTCATAAGTATTCCATGCCACCAGAGCCTAAAATTATTAAATTGAATTCTTTGTCTTCCATTGTGAATGGAAGAAAAAGAAAAAAATTATTTTGAGTGGGTAGACCCTCTTTCATTCCTTGCTATTGCCTCATAAATGCATTAGAAGTTGTGACAAATCCTAGCCATCCATCTATATTCCTTAATGATATTTTATTTATGCATATTAATTATTGTTAATAACTAATTTGCTTTATATTTAATGAACAAATCATGATAATAGTTAGCGTAGTGATTGTGCATTATTTCTTACTATGGTTAACTCACCTCTTAATAAATTAGAATTGATTTGAGCCATGCAAATTCAAGTTTCCATGACCATGCAATTAATTTACATACCTTAAAGTCTTTATATATTGGTTTGATGTTTTATTCAATTCACTGACTATTCAAAATTTTTGTCTAGTGTCTTCTAATCTAAATATATTCAGCTACTACATCTTATTCATAGTCATTAAAATGGGTAAGATTAAAATTGCTAGTACCACCCACATTACCAATGATACAAAAATTATAGAGCTACATGATGATATAAAGTATTTCTCATATATTGACTAGAAATATAAGGATATCACCCAATACATAATAAATTACCAAGATGATCTAGACTACCTTAATGTTATGGATAAAATCATGGATTCAAAGTTATCAAAGGTTAATTCTTAGACCAAACTACCGAAGTTTGCACATTTAGTGTAATAAATACTCCACATAGTAGATTTATCCAAAAGAGAGATAAGGGACTCACACAATTATTTGGTCACTCATTTTGATAATGAATCCTTGTGTTCCATATATAGACTCTCTCCTAATAACTATATCATATATGACAACTAGTATGGCTAGAAATTTATGAATAAGTATGAGAGCATTAGTAAAATTTTGAAATGCTAGCAAGTGAATTAGAACAAGACCCTTCGTTTAAAGAATAAAAGGTATGGTGTCTCAAATTTTATGATTGAAGAAATATATGCTATGACCATGCTTTATAGAATTTTTGGTGAGCTTGGTAATGTTAGAGTAAATCACTATATAAAATATAGAAAAGCAATTATAGTGTTTCAAAATTTAACAGCAGAATTAAAGAAAAATAAGACAAACACACACAGAAGAAGAGACAACGATTTTAATGTGGTTCACCCAATGTGGGTTACATCCATCAAGAATTTTTAGTCCTTCCTTTCTCAATCCAAGCAATAGAGGGTTACAACCTACAACAAACATCTGCTGTAATTTCCTCTCTATATTTCCAAGGAATCAACACAGTAATTTTCTTATATTCTCTGTTTTTCCTTACAACTATATATAAGAAAAAAATAGAAAAACAAACTGCTTTTCTTAATACATTCCAAGATTAACATTGAGTTCCCAACATCTAATTTTGGGATAAAAACAAAAAACTTTCCCTGGCTATCCTGTTGTAAATCCGAAAACTTTCTTTGGTAGACTAACAAACTGTAAATCTAGAAACTTTCCCTGCCCGTCCTGCAGTAAATCCAAAAACTTTCTCTGTTTAGCCTCCTCATAATTAGGCTCCATTCCTAACAATCTCCCACTTGGATACTAATTCCATTGCACCATACTGCAACCAAGGACTAAAAAATTCTCATCATGGCCTCTTATTCCTTAAGGCCAACTGAAGTTGAGCAAAAGCTCAACTTTTCTCTTGACACCACTTTTGTAAGCATGTCAGTAGGATTTTGTGATGTGTGAACCTTCCCTAATTTCAAATATCCATCTTCCACTACTGATCTAATGAAATGATACCTGAGTTTGATGTGTTTAGTTTTTGAATGGAATGTCGAATTCTTCGCAAGTTGTATAACACTCTAGCTATCACTCCACAACCTATTATCCTCTTGCTTCTTCCCCAGTTCTTCCATTAGTCTTTGCAACCAAACCATCTCTTTGCTTGCTTCTATAGCAGCAACATATTCAGCTTCAGTGGTTGAAAGGGCAACTACGAGTTGGAGTTTAGAAATCCAACTAATCACTCCTCCTCCTATAGTAAAGATGTAGCCAGTAGTGCTCCTTCCACCATCAAGATCACCTACCATATCAGAATCTACAAAACCTTTCAAGCATATATTAGAGCCTCAAAAATTCAAAGAATAATTTTAAGTTCCTCTCAAGTACCCGAGTATCCATTTTACCACTTGCCAATGTCCTTTTCTTGGATTACTCATAAATCTACTCACTACTCCCACTGCATGGGCAATGTCTGGTCTTGTACAAACCATTGCATACATCAAGCTTCCAACCGCTGATGCATAGGGAACCTTAGCCATATGCTCTTGTTCCTTTTGTGTTTTGGGACACAAATCTTTGGTGAGTTTGAAATGCTTTGCCAATGGAGTAGCAACAGACTTTGCATTGTTCATGTTGAATCTCTTAAGCACTTTTTCAATGTATTTTAATTGTGATAATTTCAGAGTGTGACTCTCCTTGTATCTTGTTATCCTCATACCAAGGATTTTTTTGGCTTCTCCCAAATCCTTCATGGCAAAGGATTTAGCCAACTTCTTCTTGAGCATGTTTATATCTTGCATATTTGTTCCTGCAACTAACATGTCATCCACATACAATAGCAAAATAACATAGTTACCATTTCCATTTTTCTTAAAATATACACAGTGATCACTTTGACATCTTTCAAACCTTTGATTAGCCATGAACTTATCAAATTTTAAATACCACTGTCTAGGAGCTTGTTTAACCCATACAAGCTCTTTTTCAGTTTACATACCCAATCCTCTTTACCTTTCACCTGAAAGCCTTCTGGTTGGTGCATATAAATTTCCTCCTCCAAATCACCATGAAGAAATGCTGTCTTCACATCCAATTGCTCCAGAAACAAATTTTCTATAGCTACAAGACTCAAAATAGCTCTAATAGAGGTCATTTTTACAACTGGAGAAAAAATCTCATCAAAATAAATACCTTTTTTCTAAGCGAATCCCTTGACCGCTAGTCTTGCTTTGTATCTCTTATGCCCTTCATTCTCCTCTTTAATCTTGTACACCCATTTATTGGTCAACGCTCTTTTACCTTTGGGTAGCTCAACCAAATACCAAGTTTGGTTGTGGAATAAAGAGTCCATTTCTTCATTCATTGCAAGCTCCCACTTATTCCTGGTATCCATCTGTAATGCTTCCTAAAAACATTCTGGCTCACCAGCATCAGTATACAAAACATAATCAGAGAAACGTTGAGGAATTTTACTTATCCTGGTAGATCGTCTAACAACACTTTTTGAAGATTGAGGTGCTTTTTGTTGCTGCTGTACATTTTGATCTTCTACCACTTTTGGAGTTACCTTTTCTATGTGTCCATCAAGGTCTATGTATTCAGCAATTTCCTCTTTCTGTTTCTTTCCTCGCAACCGATCTTTATACAAGTTTTTTTCATTAAATATGACATCCCTACTTCTAATGACTTTTCGGTTATCACAATCCCATAATATGTAACCCAAGCCATCAATACCGTAACCAATAAAATAGCACTTTTGGGCATTAGCATCTAACTTATTTCTGTTCTCTTTGTCTATATGCATAAAAGCCTCACATCCAAATACCTTAAGGAAAGAATAATTTATTGGTTTACCTATCCAAAGCTCTTTCAGAATTCCTCAATCCAAGGCACTAGACGGTCCTCTATTAATCAGATATACTATAGTATCAATAGCATGAGACCATAAAAATAATGGTAAGCCTGCATGTATTCTCATGCTCCTAGCACGCTCCATGATGGTTCTATTCATTCTTTCTACAACCCCATTTTCTTGAGGTGTTCTTGGAACTACCTTGATTCTTCTAATTCCATTTTTAGAACAAAACACATCAAATTCTCTACTGCAATATTCTCCACCATTATCCGACTTTAGACACTTTAACCTTTTTCCAGTTTCATTTTCAACTAATGCTTTCCAATTCTTAAAGGTATTAAAAACATCACTTTTATTCTTAATGCAATATATCCATGTTTTCCTTGTTGCATCATCAATAAAAAGTACATAGTAAGAGGAACCTCCAAGAGAAGTTACCTGAGCTGGGCCCTAAACATCTGAGTGCACAAGCTCCAATTTCTCTTTCTTCCTTTCCTTGCCATCCTTGAGAAATCTAACTCTCTTTGCTTTACCATAAACACAATCCTCACAGAATTCCAAATCAATATCTTTTAACTTAGGCAATAACTTTCTTGAATGTAAAATTTCCATACCTTTTCCACTCATATGGCCAAGTCTTTGGTGCCACAAAGATGCACTCTCACCTGTAGAAACTAAATTCATGGAGCAGTGAGAAAAATCAGTAAGTAAATAAAGAGTACCAACCAATTTACCTCTAGCTACTATCAATGAACCTTTAGTAACTTTCCAAGCATTTTCTTCGAATGCAACCATGTATCCTTCACCATCAAGCTTACTTGTCGATATAAGATTTCTCTTTAAATCTGGTATGTGTCTCACCTCTTTAAGAGCCCATTGACATCCATTTGGGGATTTAATCAAAATATTTCCAATACCCACGATTTTACATGGTTGGTCATTTCCCAACAAAACCTGTCCATAATCTCTAGAAACATAATCTATGAAGTATTCCTTATGTGAGGTAGCATGGAATGAAGCACCACTATCAATTACCCAATAATAAATATTTCTATCAAGAGATAAGATTAAAGCATCTTGTAGAATTTGTCCAGTAATATTGGCTTCTGAAGTGTTACCATTATTATCAGTACCTTCATTTCCATCACCCTTTCTTTGCCAACAGTCCTTCTTGAGATGACCCTTTTTGCCACAATGCCAACATTGTAGCTTTCCTTTTCCACGTGATTTGGATCTGCCTTTGGATTTGCCATGATGTGAACTCTTGCCTATTTCTCTTCCTCTTCCTCTATTCTCAACAGTTAAGGCGATGCTAGATGATTCTCCTGTGGTTTTTCTTCTCATGTCCTCACTGAGTATCACACCAACCACATCATCAAATTCTAATTTATTTGAACTCGAAGCAGAGTTACTTACCACCATTACCAAACTGTTCCAACTTTTTGGAAGAGAGCATAAGATTAATAAGGCCCTAAGCTCATCATCAAAATCCAATCCTACTGAATGCAATTGATTAGTGACAGTATTAAATTCATTTAAATGATCATGCATAGATCCTCCTTCACTCATTTTCATGTTAAATAACCTTTTCATTAAGAATACCTTATTTGATGCTGATGGTTTCTCATACATCTTGGCCAACTTATCCATGACTCCCTTGGTAGTCTTTTCATCGAGAGATGTTGAAGGCTACGGTGGCTCCCAAGCACAACCTCACAGTACCCAATGCCTTTCTATCAAGGAGACTCCACTCCTCATCAGACATAGATGAAGGTCTCTCTGTTTCCCCCTCAAGAGGTAAGTAAAGATCCTTCTGGTACAAGTAATCCTCCATTTGCATCTTCTAGAATTGAAAATTCTGGCCATTGAATTTTTGAACTCTAAACCTCCCTTCTTCCGCCATTGCTCCCACTTGATCCAGAAATTCTCCTTTTGTCAAGTGCACCCAACAAAACAACCGCTCTGATACCACTTGTTAGAGTAAATCACTATATAAAATATAGAAAAGCAATTATAGTGTTTCAAACTTTAACAACAGAATTAAAGAAAAATAAGACAAACACACACAAAAGAAGAGACAATGATTTTAACGTGGTTCACCCAATGTGGGTTACATCCACCGAGAATTTTTAGTCCTTCCTTTCTCAATCCAAGCAATAGAGGGTTACAACCTACAACAAACATCTGCTATAATTTCCTCTCTATATTTCCAAGGAATCAACACAGTAATTTTCTTATATTCTCTGTTTTTCCTTACAACTATATATAAGAAAAAAATAGAAAAACAAACTGCTTTTCTTAATACATTCCAAGATTAACATTGAGTTCCCAACATCTAATTTTGGGATAAAAACAAAAAAACTTTCCCTAGCTGTCCTGTTGTAAATCTAGAAACTTTCTTTGGTAGACTAACAAACTGTAAATCTGGAAACTTTCCTTGCCCGTCCTGCAGTAAATCCAGAAACTTTCTCTGTTTAGCCTCCTCATAATTAGGCTCCATTCCTAACAGGTAAGTCACATTTCTCTATATACTACGTCATGATAGTAATTTATGTCATTCTTGAGGGATTCAAATTTGAAGGAGATTATTTCCTTTTAAATAATTTAGTCAAAAAAATTAAGATATTCAAAACACCATATCCCTAGAGAGACCTAGGTTTCATATGACTATATTTCATTAACATTATATGTGTAGTCTCACCACTTAAAACTACAAAAGTTTCCTTTTTTAGTTGTCCAAAGAGGTAATTTGTACATATGTTTTTTTAGGAATCTCTAGAAATAAAATACCAAGAAGAGAAAAAAAACTTAGTACATTCATTTATTCTTTATTTAATAACTTTTCTTGCCCCCACTTTACTAAGGAGACCACAAGGGATTTAAAAACATATGCTAGTCTATTAATTTAGGCCCATCATACATTAATTATACTCTCAAGCTTCAAAGGAAAGCCTCATTTATTGCAAAAATGTGTTCCAAAAAAATTATACTTAAATAAGTATCTTATCAAATGATAGGTGATCTTAATGGCTATATCAAAGAAATTTGTAAATTTAGGGCATTGTTAATGGAAAATATCATGGATTTTTGATATTAACCATTTGTCCAATAGCCTTATTATAGCATGATAATAATTATTTAAAATCTATAGACTCAATTATTAATGAATTACCCAAGGTTTTGGAGAGATTAATCTGATTATAGATCAAGAGGAATGAGTGAGTTGAGGTTTAGCAGGTGCGATGGGAGTGAGGGTTTGAATTTTTTGGGTAGGAATCTCAGCCAAGACGACAGAGGTAGAGAAGGTACGAGAGTGGTGGGTAGGAACCTCAAGCATGGATCAAGAAAGGATCTAGAGGAAGGCAATCATGTTGCGGCATATTTGGAGGCAGGCATCACGCGAGGGCCCGACCCTCCTCAAAAAGACCCCGAAAAAAAAGATATAAAGGACAATGCGGGGCCCAAGAAGTGGCTATCTTTTACTGAGACTCTTAGAGGAAAAATAAAGGAGGTTCTCTCTCTTCCACCCCTAGTTCCAGTAAATAATAAAATTTCAGCCTCGACAAGTTCCATGAGCCCTTTTATTTCAATGGAAAAATTCTCCCTGGTAGGCAATTTTTTGGGAGGTAGGCCAGACATGGAGACTATCAGGGATTGGGCGACGGGTAAATGGTGATCGGTGGGTAGCTTGGAGTTGGTAGCTGTAACTCAAGGGTTATTCATTATCTGTTTTAAAAATATGGAGGATGCTAATTGCATTTTAATAGGAGGTCCTTGGTTTCTGGGAAAAAGGAGCCTTTTTCTCAAACAATGGGGTGAATATTTTGACCCTGAAAAGTAAAATATTAACATTGCCCCTATTTGGGTTCATCTTCTAAGTCTACCTGCCCAGTTATTGAATGAATATTGGTTGTAGGGCATAGCCAGAATTATAGGGGACCTGATCTCCATTGACCATGCAACCTTGGCCAAGACAATGATGACTCATGCATGAATCTACGTAAATGCTAATTTGGATAATGAATTTCCAAGGTTTGTGGAGCTAGAGTATGGAGAATACTATAAAAAACAATTGGTAGAATATGAGAATAGACTAGAATTCTATGTAGAATGTAAAAATCAAGGACATCTATGCAATCAGTGCCCTAACTTGGCAATGAATAGAGAAAAGCAGAAGCAGGGAATGCTAGATAAAGGAAATTTGAGGAGTTTCCTTGGTAGAGGTGATTTCAATCAGGCAAACTATGTCTACCAAAAAAATAAAAGAGAGGGTGCAGGGTCCCAACAAGACAAAGGAAAACAACAGGTTGTTGGCAACCAAAATACTCAGGTAAGTTCCAATCTTCTAGTTTCAAATAAATTTTCAATTCTATCCAATATGGGAGTAGGAGGATTATCGGAAGACATGGAATCCCAGAACCTTTAGGCTAACCTTTCTAACTCTCTAGAATCCCCATCCAAGTCAAGATCCTCAAACCCTAATGCTAAAATTATTGTAAGCCCCGTGGAAATCACAAATCCAAACCCTAATGCCCGATCTCTAGAATCCCCATCCAAGTTAGGATCCTTAAACCCCAATGTTGAAAATACTTCAAGCCTAGTGGGCATCCCAAAGCCAAACCCTAATTTTGAAGAACTTAGGAAGAAATTTGAGGCATTGGAAAATAAAAAATCTCATATCCCTAACATTATCACTAGGATCCAGGTGAATCCTACTGAGGGGCCATCCCGTAGACTAGGGGAATACAAGAAAAAAGGAGAATATTTGGATGTAGGGGTGGATATATGTTAAACTCTTCAGACTAAGGAATATGGTAGTCCGGTTATGCAACAAATTACCTCCACCCAGTTTAGTCCTAAACAAACTAGGAGCACTGTGAAGTCTCTTATAGATTTTGGAAGTGACAAAATAAGAGGGAGAATATCAAATGCTAAGCATCAAAAAATTAAAACTGATAATGACATTGCCAATGGAAAACAAAGAGCCTTGTTTCAACAGGTTATTTCAGGTTCTGAAAACAAATTAGGAAAATCCCCTCAAGGGAGGGGGAGAGGAAGAAATCCCAAATAATATAAATGAAGTTCCTCTCATGGAACATGAGAGGCCTCAATGGCCTACCCAAAAACAGGGAAGTCAGTGCAATAATAAATCAAGTGAATCCAACTATTATCATGTTGCAAGAAACAAAAATTGATGAGATTCAATAAAAAAAAGTAGCAAAAAAAATCTGGAATAAAGGGGAGATGGTTTGCAAATCAGCCAGAGGAGTGTCTGGAGGCCTTATGACTTTATGGGATCCCTAGATAGTAGAAGGCACCATTATTCAGAAAGATGACAGGGTTCTTGGTGTTTTATTTAAGGAAATAAATAGCAATAGGTCATGGATCCTTTCAAATATTTATGCCCTGAATTCATTTCAAGGGAGAGCTAAACTGTGGGAGTACTTAGGCAATCTGAGTGAAATCTTCCATAATGTCCCCTGGATTCTGACTGGGGATTTTAACACTCCTCTTTATACTTCAGACAAAATGGGTGGAAATGGATCACCTATCAGGAGTATGGATGAGTTCAATGACTTTGTGAACTTTAACATGTTGATATATGTAAAACTTAGAGGATCAAATTATACCTAGAGCAATCGGCGGATAGGGTGTCATCTCATTCAAGAAAGGCTTGATAGGTTTTTTCTATCAAAGGAGGCTACAACTCTGTTCGATGATTCTACCCTGCAAGCCCTTCCTAAAATTACCTCTGATCATAATCCCATTTTTTTGGAGATCCCTAACTCTCTGTCCTTCAAGAAACCTTTTAGATTTCAATCTATGTGGATCAAACATTCCAATTTTAGAGATAACTTAATTCAGTGGTGGCATCAACCTGTCAGGGTTAGTGCAACTTTTAAACTTGCTTGCAAATTAAAGTTTGTTAAGGAAAAGCTTTGAACTTGGAACAAAGAGATCTTTGGGAACCTCTTTAAAAATAAAAAATAGGTTGTTGAAATTTTGAAGATAATTGATCAGAGGATTCAACATGGTGATGCTGATGAAACTACTAGGCAGGAGGAACGTACAAAACTAGCATAGTTTCATAACATTTTGGCCTATGAGGAAATCTATTGGAGGAAAAAATCAAGGGCTCTTTGGTTGAAATATGGAGATTCAAATTCTAAGTTTTTTCACATCACCATGCTTAGAAACAAAAGCAATAACAAGATAAAAAATTAAAAAAAAGCAAATGGTTCTATTACTTCGGACTTAACAAAAATCAGAAAGGAGGCAATAACTTATTTCAATTCTATCCTTGGTCAGGAATCGTAGTGCAATGAGGAGTACAAAGATATTCTATTGAAATTCATTCCTAGCATAATAAATGAGGATATAAACCTTAAGCTTCTATCTCCATTTTCTAATGAGGAAATTAAGGAAGCCTTGTTTAGCATGGAGCCAAACAAAGCCCCGAGACCCGATGACTTTCCCCCTTGTTTCTATCAAGATTTTTGGGACATCGTAAGTGAGGATGTAATTTTTCCTGTCAAAGAATTCCAAGCAAGCAATCATATCCCAATAGGTCTCAACTCTACTTTTATTTCTCTAATTTCGAAGAAGCAAACCCCTGAATCTATGGCTGACTTCAGGACAATCGGTCTATGCAATGTTTCTTACAAGATCCTAACTAAAGCAATTGCAAATAGAATGAGATATGTTCTACCCCACATCATAGATTCATGACAGGGAAGCTCTGTCCAGGGCAGGTCAATCTTGGATGGATTTATATTAGTTCATGAAGCTATGCACTTTGCTCATAAGACTAACAGGTTTTTTTTTGCCCTCAAGCTTGATATGAACAAAGCATTTGATAGACTAAATTGGGACTTTCTGATTGTTGTCCTCCTTAAGTTTGGTTTTTGCCACAAATGGGTTAATTTTATCAAAGAATGAATTTCTAAAGCATGGTTCTTAATTATGGTTAATGTAATAACTGCTGGTTACTTTGAAATTCATAGAGGAATTTGGTAGGGGGACCCTATCATCCCCATGTTATTCATCATTGTGGCAGAAGCTTTAGGTAGAACCTGTTGGCAATTTTTGGTACCTTGGGTACATTGCCTTTGCTCAAGTGTAGATGTTGTCATTGATGTCAAGAAGTTCTTGAAGCAATTTGTTTTGATGTCAAAGAATTTGTTTTGATGAAGGTTACAACATGGACAGTGAGATTCCAAGAAGAGCAGAGTAGCCATGTGCAAAAAATCAAGGAAAAAGATAAGTTAGAAAAAGTATGCAGTCGGCTGGAAAAACTATCGCGATTTCGTGACATGTTTGAGGAGAGAGAAAGTGCTAGAAAAACTGTCATGATTTTGCGACATGTTTGAGGAGAGAGAAGGTGTTGGAAAAACTGTCACGATTTCGCGACATGGTTGAGGAGAGAGAAAGTGTTGGCAAAACTGTCACGATTTCGTGACATGTTTGAGGAGAGAGAAAGTTCTAGCAAAACTGTCGCGATTTCACGACATGCTGGAAGAAAGAGAAGAAGTTGGCAAAACTGTCGTGATTTCGTGACATGTTGGCAAAGAAGGAGAGCAAGATGGAAAGTGTCGCGATTTCGTGACATGTCACATTTTCGTGACTCAAAAAGTGCAGGAAGGCAGAGAAGGAAAAGTGTCACGATTTCGTGACACATTGCCAGGAAAGTTGTACGGACGAAAAAGTGTCACGATTTCACGACATGTTGCAGAAGAGAAAGTCAGCAGTGTGAACTATCACGATTTCATGACAAGATTGAAGAGAGAGAAAGTGATTCAGGAACTGTCACGATTTCGCGACATGATGCAAAGTTCCAAGTAAGGGTTGTCGCATTTTCATGACATGCTACAGAGGTCGAGTTGAGGACTGTCATGATTTTGCGACATGTTGCAGAAGCTTGAAATGGGAAGTGTCACGATTTCGTGACATGTAGCAAAGAGAAGAGCCTGAAAGGAGAAGCGTCACGATTTTGTGACAAGCTGCAAAGAAAGCGTACGAAAGCCAGAAGTGTCACGATTTTGTGATAGGCAACAAAGATAGCTTTCAGAAGCTGAAAGCGTCACGATTTTGTGACATGCAACGAAGGAAAGAGTTTGATATGAGAAGCGTCACGATTTCATGACAGGTAGTAGAGAAAGTGTACGGAAGCTGAAAGCATCATGATTTTGTGACAGGATGGAGGAACAACTTATGGATGCAAAAAATGTCATTATTTTGTGACAGGTTGAGATGGCAGCATTCAGTTGGAGAAAGTGTCACGATTTCATGACAAAAATAGTTAGCAAGTCTTCAAGACAGAATAAGCGTCGCGATTTCGCAACGAATTCAGGAAGGAAGAGCTCAGAGGCAAAAGTGTCATAATTTCATGATAGAAGCAGAGAAGAAGGCCATGAAGACAGAAGGGTCATGATTTCACGACAGGAGTGTAGATGACGTCAGCAGAAGCAAAAAGTGTCGCGATATCATGACAAAAACTAATAGGAAGCCAAAAGAAGCAAAAGTGTCGCAATTTCACGACAACAAAAAAAAGAAGGTGTATGGCTGTAAAAGTGTCATGATATCATGACATGTAGTTTCACGGCCATGGCTACAGAACTACAGAAGCCGACAGAGTTAACTTTGGGCCGACGAAGATTAGGGTTTTGCAGTCGATGATCTTTAGGGTAACAGTCGACTAAAGATTAAGTTTTTGATCATGAATTTATGCTATAAAAGGAGGACTATTTCAAGATTGAATGTATCGAATGCGAGTATCGAACTTGCACAAGTAAAGTCCATGGTGTGCAGAGACCGAGTCGAATCGATTCGAGCGAAGTGTGCGAGATGCAACCATAACAGCGTAGATAGCACAGAAGTGGCGAGTTGATGCATAGAATGAGGAGTTCGATCATAGAGTGTTGAAGTGCTGCTGTATTTGCGAAGACAGTGCAAAGGTTGGAATTCGATCAAGGGCGGCTGTGATTGTGGCTGTGTTTGCGCAGACAGATTTGTGTTTCATATTCTTAAGAAAAGCATATTACATCTATCTTATTCTTTTGAGATTTGAGATTGAGATTGGGAATTAAGTATAGAACATATTGAGTCTCTAACAATTCTCTTTATGCTTCTATGAGGTTGATGAATCACATTGGGTCTCTAACAATTCTCTTTGTGAGTTCATGCTAAGCAAGTTTTCTTTGTAAGCTTGCTGAGGTTTTGGACAGGTTCAGGTGGGGATTTGTGAGCAGGTTTTGGACAAGTCATTGAGAGGGCTTGTTGGACAGCATTGAGCAAGCTTTTGTTGAAGCTTATGGAGCATTTTGGGTAGGTTCTAAGTGAGAACTTGCAAAGCAGATCTGAAACAAGTCTTGAAGACTTGGGTGAAGATCAAGCCAGCATTAGTGCAAGCTGGTGAACCATTTTTGTGAACCAGATTTGAGGACTAGTTGAGGACAGAGATTGATGAAGAGTTGAGGACAGATTTGTGCCAGATCGAAGGACTATGTTTGGTGCAGATCAAAGAAAGAGGAAGAGGACATTTGTGCCAGACCGAAGGACTGTGTTTGGTGCAAATTTGAGGACCAACTTTGAGGTGATAGAGTTGAGGACAGAGGTCTCCAGCCAGAGCAGGGAAGACAAGTGTCTTCTGTGGATAGAGATCCATTTGCTAAGGGCAATGGAGGTAGAGGTCTTCTAGAGGATCACCAACCAGAGCAGAGTTAGGGGAAGGTATCTCCTTTGAGCAGTGGCTCATAAACATTGTAATTGGGAAGGTTTCCCAAAGAACTATGATATAACTTTTAGAGAAAAGTTTTATCCGTGGAGTAGCCCACTTTGGGTGAACCACGTAAATTGTTGTGTCACTTTGTGGATGATTTTGTGCATTGCTTTGATATTGCTTTGGGTATATTGCTTTACTATTTTGAAGTATAAAGGAAAAAGTAAAAAGAGGTCTTATACTGTTCACCCCCCCCTCTCAGTATAAGCTTGTGTTCTTCAATTGGTATCAGAGCCGGTGCCTTCAAAAAGTTTAACAGCTTGAAGGAAGATCTTACAAGAACACAAATGGCAAGGAAAGGCAAAAGCAAAACCATAAGACACAAGAAGAAGAAAACTCACATGGTCATGAAAGAAAATGAAGATGAACTCAATGTTGCTGTTTTGGGAATGGAAATAGATTCAAGAGATGAATCAAACAGTGGAGAACAAGCCAGATTAATAAAGTTTTGCACCAGATGTGGAAAGACCGGTCACTTTGCAGCTGATTGCTCACAAGGAAGAGAATGTTTTGTTTGTGGTCAACTCGGTCATAATGAACGTCAGTGCCATGGGTTTAGTAGCTATGAAGATGAAGATGATCCGTTCAAAATCGATGAAGAAAAAGATTCAGAACAGGAATGTGATGAAGAAGGAAGTGATGCAAAAGCAAATTGGAAACATAAACTAATTTCAGCTCTGAGTAAAAAGGTTGAGGATGCAGAAGATATAATCACCAGTTTGAAAGTACAAATAGAAGATTACAAGAAAATTTTTGAAGATCTCGAAATGCAATTAACCAGGAAAATAGAGTATTGCAGTAAGCTAGAAAAAGAAATTGATGGTTTAAGAATGCAGACAGAAGAAATGAGTAATAAAGTCGATATATGCAGCAAACATGAAAAGGAATCTAACAAAGTTGTTAGCAATTTGAAGCTACAAATAGAAGAGTCCAAAAGGAGTGAAGAAACTCTCAGGTCTCAAATCAATGAGAAAGAGACTGTTTGCTGCAAACAAGAAAAAGAGATTGTTTCTTTGAAGAAACAACTAGAAGAGGCCAATACAAATCTTAAAATCAAAGATGATCTTACAAAAAGTCTTGACTTCTCTATGACTAAGACACAAGAACTCAAGGATGAGTTAGAGTCTAAGATTCTTCAATATAATGAGTTGGAACAGAAAATGGCTTCTTTGGAAGTGGAAACTAAAGAGTACAAGGATAAGCTGTACAGGTTTCAAGATAGCTCCAAAAAGGTTAAGTCTCTCATCAAAGGTCAAAGAAAGACAACAGATAAAACAGGCCTCGGTTTTGTTGAGCCGCACAAGGAACAGGTTGGGGAATCTAGCAAGAGATTTCAAAAGGAAGAGAGTTCTAATGAAGAAAATACTTCAGATCATGAGTCCGTGAGTGATAGATGTGCAGAAATAGAAAACAAAATTCAGATTGAGAAGAAGAAGTTTTCGGGACCCAAGAGGTCGAATAAAAGAAATTTTCACGACAGATGTTTTGCGTGTCACAGGTTTGGTCACATGGTTGTACATTGCATGGCTCAAGTGAAGAAGGTAAATGACAGTTTCAGAAGTGGTAATTTCTTTCATGGGTATTGCTACTCTTGTAATCATTTTGGGCATAAGGCAATTTTTTGCAAAGCAAATAATAGGTACACCGTTAGTCAGAACAGGTGGATTCAAAGAACAGATATGTCTAAAAGAAATTACAGTGTTATTTGTTATAAATGCAACAATGCAGGTCACACAGCTAGACAGTGCAGAGCTGAAATGCCAAGGTACAAGAATAGGAAAAGTGGTATGAATAGGTTCGTGGATCAAGGCATGGATAAGAACAGGAATGATAACAAAAATAGGAACAGTAGTATGAACAGGTCCGAGGATCAAAACAGTAACAAGAATATGGACAAAGAGTTCAAGAGAAGGCCCGACAAGGAAGTCATAGACACTGATGATGATCAGTGCCTAATGGGAGATTTACTCCCAACCCTATTTTAATCACCTCATCAGGAGGTGGGGGAGGGACTAAGCTAAGAGGCTCATTCTTAGTCCCGAGCCCCAAAGGTGACCCTTTGCCATTGATGACAAAGGGGGAGAGATATGAGTAAGGGGGAGAGATTCAAAGTGAAGAAGAGAGCTTCAAGTCAGGGGGAGAAAAAACTTCAAAGACAGATTCTCAGTTGTTGGATCAGTTGGTTTCAGTTTTGGCTCTTGAGATGTGTTTTCCATAAAGGTTTGCCATCAATGACAAAGGGGGAGATTGTTGGCAATTTTGGGTACCTTGGGTACATTGCCTTTGCTCAAGTGTAGATGTTGTCATTGATGTCAAGAAGTTCTTGAAGCAATTTGTTTTGATGTCAAAGAATTTGTTTTGATGAAGGTTACAGCTTGGACAGTGAGTTTCCAAGAAGATCAGAGTAGCCATGTGCAAAAAAAATCAAGGAAAAAGATAAGTTAGAAAAAGTTTGCAGCCGGTTGGAAAAACTGTCGCGATTTCGCGACATGTTTCAAGAGAGAGAAGGTGCTAGAAAAACTGTCGCGATTTCGCGACATGTTTGAGGAGAGAGAAGGTGCTGGAAAAACTGTCACGATTTCACGACATGTTTGAGGAGAGAGAAAGTGTTGGCAAAACTGTCATGATTTCGTGACATGTTTGAGGAGAGAGAAAGTTCTAGAAAAGACTGTCGCGATTTCGCGACATGTTGGAAGAAAGAGAAGTTGGCAAAACTATCACGATTTCGCGACATGTTGGTAGAGAAGGAGAGCAAGATGGAAAGTGTCACGATTTCGCGACATGTCGCATTTTCGCGACTCGAAAAGTGTAGGAAGGCAGAGAAGGAAAAGTGTCGCGATTTCGTGACACATTGCCAGGAAAGTTGTACGGACAAAAAAGTGTCACGATTTCGTGACATGTTGTAGAAGAGAGAGTCCGCAGTGTGAACTGTCACGATTTCGTGACAAGATTGAAGAGAGAGAAAGTGATTTAGGAACTGTCATGATTTCGTGACATGATGCAAAGTTCCAAGTGAGGACTGTCGCATTTTCATGACATGCTACATAGGTCGAGGTGAGGACTGTCACGATTTCGTGACATGCTTGTAGAAGCTTGAAATGAGAACTATCATGATTTTGTGACATGCAACAAAGGGAAGAGTTTGAAAGGAGAAGCGTCGCGATTTCGCGACAAGCTGCAAAAGAAAGCGTACGGAAGCTAAAAGTGTCGCGATTTCGTGACAGGTAGTAGAGATAGCTTTCGAAAGCTGAAAGTGTCACGATTTCATGACATGCAGCAAAGGAAAGAGTTTGATATGAGAAGCGTCACAATTTTGTGACAGGTAGTAGAGAAAGTGTATAGAATCTGAAAGCATCACGATTTTGCAACAGGATGGAGGAAGAGCTATGGAGGCAAAAAATGTCATGATTTCGTGACTCAATTTGAGATGGCAAAGACATTCGAATTAAGGAGAAAGTGTCATGATTTCATGATAGGAAAGCAAGAGAGGAAGTCTTGAAGACAGAAGCGTCATGATTTTGCAACGAATTTAGGAAGGAAGAGCTCAGAGGCAAAAGTGTCACGATTTCATGGCAGAAGTAGAGAAGAAGGCCATGAAGACAGAAGGGTCATGATTTCACGACAGGAGTGTAGATGACGTCAGCAAAAGTAGAAAGTGTCGCGATATCGTGACAAAAACTAATAAGAAGCCAAAAGAAGCAAAAGTGTCACGATTTCACGACAACAAGCAAAAGAAGGTGTATGGCTATAAAAGTGTCATGATATCATGACATGTTGTAGTTTCGTGGCCATGGCTATAGAACTACAAAAGCCAACAAAGTTAACTTTGGGTCGACGAAGATTAGGGTTTTGCAACCGACGATCTTTAGGGTAACAATCGACTAAAGATTAAGTTTTTGATCCTAAATTTATGCTATAAAAGGAGGACTATTTCAAGATTGAATGGAGTGAATGCGAGTATCAAACTTGCACAAGTAAAGTCTGCGATGCGCAAAGATCGAGTCAAATTGATTTGAGCGAAGTGTGCGAGATGTAGCCATAACAACATAGTTAAGTGGTGAGTTGATGCGCAGAATGAGGAGTTCGATCACAGAGTGTTGAAGTGTTGCTGTATTTGCGAAGATAGTGCAAAGGTTGGAATTCGATCAAGGGTGGCTGTGATTGCGACTGTGTTTGCATAGACAAATTTGTGTTTCATATTCTTAAGAAAAGCATATTACATCTATCTTATTCTTTTGAGATTTGAGATTGAGATTGGGAATTAAGTATAGAACATATTGAGTCTCTAACAATTCTCTTTATGCTTCTATGAGGTTGATGAATCACATTGGGTCTCTAACAATTCTCTTTGTGAGTTCATGCTAAGCAAGTTTTCTTTGTAAGCTTGCTGAGGTTTTGGACAGGTTCAGGTGGGGATTTGTGAGCAGGTTTTGGACAAGTCATTGAGAGGGCTTGTTGGAAAGCATTGAGCAAGCTTTTGTTGAAGCTTGTGGAGCAGTTTGGGTAGGTTCTAAGTGAGAACTTGCAAAGCAGATCTGAAACAAGTCTTGAAGACTTGGGTGAAGATCAAGCCAACATTAGTGCAAGCTGGTGAACCATTTCTGTGAACCAGATTTGAGGACCAGTTGAGGATAGAGATTGATGAAGAGTTGAGGACATATTTGTGCCAGACCGAAGGACTGTGTTTGGTGCAGATCAAAGAAAGAGGAAGAGGACATTTGTGCCAGATCGAAGGACTATGTTTGGTGCAAATTTGAGGACCAGCTTTGAGGTGATAGAGTTGAGGACAGAGGTCTCCAGCCAGAGCAGGGAAGACAGGTGTCTTTTGTGGATAGAGATCCATTTGCTAAGGGCAGTGGAGGTAGAGGTCTTCTAGAGGATCACCAGCCAGAGCAGAGTTAGGGGAAGGTATCTCCTTTGAGCAGTGGCTCATAAACATTGTAATTGGGAAGGTTTCCCAAAGAACTGTGATATAACTTTTAGAGAAAAGTTTTATCCATGGAGTAGCCCACTTTGGGTGAACCACGTAAATTGTTGTGTCACTTTGTGGATGATTTTGTGCATTGCTTTGATATTACTTTGGGTATATTGCTTTACTTTTTTGAAGTATAAAGGAAAAAGTAAAAAGAGGTCTTATACTGTTCACCCCCCCTCTCAGTATAAGCTTGTGTTCTTCATAACCATCAAAAATGCTTGCAGTTCAAGGCTAATATTAGGAATCAAGGCAACATATCTCACTAGGATTGTTTCTCACCAATGATTCATCGATGATACCCTTCTATTGACTAAGGCGTCGATGGTTGAGGCCAAAAGAATTAAATACATCCTACAACTCTACGAGGATGTTGGTGGTCAAAAAGTTAATTTTAGTAAAAGCAAGTTATATTTATTGAACACCCCCATTCAGAGGCAAGGAAGTATTGCAAAAATTTTAGGGTGTGATATAGCAAACCTCCCCACTTCGTATCTTGGTCTCCATATTTTCATTGGTTCTTCGAGAGAGTCAATGTGGGACAGGATATTGAAAGAATTCAAAAAAAACTTGCTAGATGGAAAGGTCATCTTCTATCTCAAGCAAGAAAGATGACCCTCACTAAGGCCTCTCTTTAGAGAATTCCAGTCTTTTTCATCTTCATTTTCAAAGTGCCTGTGAATGTTTTACAAAAAATTAAGAAACTCCAAAAATAAGTTTTATGGACTAGAACAGAGGAGAAAAAAAGGATACACCTTGTAGGATGGACCAAAGTGTGCAGACCCAGGGAAAAGGGGGCTTAGGTATGAGGAGAAATGCTCATATGAATTTAGGTTTACTAGCTAAGTAGGCATGGCACCTCATTTCTGGTGAAGAAAATGAATGGACAACTATCATCAAATGAAAGTATCTTCAAAATATGGAATTTCTAAGTGACTCAATTCCAATCAGAGGTTCTGCTTTTTGGAAAGCAATTCTCAATTGTAAGGAAATCATCAAAAAATGTTTAATATGGGTTTTAGGCAATGGTGAGAGGATAAATTGTTGGAATGATAGGTGGTCTAAGGATGAACCACTGACGTAATATCCTAACTTAGCTCGAATTAGAGATATCACAAAAGAACTCATTGGTAGAAAAGTCTTCGATTATATGGTTGAGGACAGAGGCGGAATGAAGTGGAAACAAATAAGGATTTAGTTATTTCATGTGGAATCAAATGATATTTGTAATATTCTCAGGCAACATTTTATCCCCATGAGACCCAAGGAAGATCAAGTGACCTAGGATCCTATGGAAAATGGGCAGTTCACTATTAAATCATCTTACAAGCTTCTACTTGATGACGAGGATTTTGTCCTCCAAAAGGACTTAGTTTGGATAAAAAATCTAATTTCAAAAATTGTAGTCTTTTCATGGCTGGTTATCCAAGGAAGAATTCTAACCATTGATAATGTGATGTGTAAAGGTATTTGTATCACTAATCATTGTTATCTGTGTAGGGCTAATATCACATTTTCCTTGATTGCCCTTTTTCCTTGACTGTCCTAAGTGGGGTTTTTTAGGCCTTCAATATTTCTTGGGTTAAACCAGTCATCGTACTTAATTTTTTGTCCAGTTTCCTTGCCCATTTTCAATCCAAAGACTTAGATACATGTGGAAAATTTATCTCAATCACTATCTTTGGTAGGTGTGGTTAGAAAGGAATCATAGAGTCTTTAATGAGTCTATCTATCATCATAAAACTATCATTTCCAGGATCCTATCCTTTGCCAATGAGAATGTGAACCTTATCCATTTTGATAGTCGTAAACCTCATCTATAGGAGACCATGATTTCTCAATATTTAAGCTTAACCTTGTTAGATGAGTTTGTGCCTAGGGTAGTCAACCCTAGAGCCAATGTTAAGTGGTCCCCACCTCCTACAGGTTGGTTTAAGCTTAATTTTGATGGAGCGGCTAAGGAAAATCCTGGAAGAGCAGGCAATTTGATCATAGAAGGAGACTCTATGCATGTTATAAATATCCTCAATAATTGAAAAACACATCCTTGGAGGATTAAAACAATTTTTGAAGAGGCTAGGATCCTTTTATAGGGAATACAAAAAATAAAAACCCAACATGTCTTTCAGGAAGCTAACAAAATTGAGGATAAGCTGGCCAATTTGGGTGTCGATGGTGATGAACTTTTCAAATGGGAAAATGATGTCCCAAGCAAATTAGACAAGGTTATTCAACAATAATTCCAATAATGATAGTCAAATTTACCAATAGGGAAGGAACTATAAGTTCAAAGGCTAGGAGTATTCCCATATTTTTTTGAAATGGACTCACAATAAAAATTATTCGAGCTATCAGTATTCATGGATATTGCTTGGAAATACCACAAAGACTGATGGGGAGAGTAACATGATAGATAACATGGCTCCTAGTCATCTTAGTAATTTGAGGTTGGTTGATAATCATAGGGCATGAAAGAAATGATAATATAAGACTTCAAACCAGAGCCACGTGGACCACCAAATAGCCACCGCCATAAATCTAGCCATCAGGTTCACTTCTCCAAGGCTGATTGGCCAAGATGGGATGTGGTCCCAAAGTATGTCATATATGGAAGAAATCAATTACCAAAGAATTATTAAGAGTAACTTTCAATACAGAGCTTGTGAGAGTTTTTTTCAGTACTTTGCTATGTGTGTCTGCACTGTTTCAAGGAAGGGATTTGTGTCTATTTATTTTTTTGTAATTATGATGTAGGTGTGTTTTCTCGGGGTATACCCAAAATGTTGTATGGGAAGTTTCTTTTTGATAACAGGCTATGTGCCTTACCAAATGTAATGGCTTTTGCGGCATGTAGATTTTACATATATAGGATCCTTAGTAAGGACATGTTCATCAACAACCCTGGGCTGATTTTTAAAAAAGGTTTTGGGTCAACCTGTAAAACCTAGTATTAATGCTATAGTATCTTATCTACCAAAAAAAAAATATCAAAGAAATTTATTGACCTAGATCTATGTGTTTCTCACCCATTCCTTTTCAATTGGAGATTACACCATAGGAAATTTAGGTAATTGTGCACAATTGGCCTCATGATTGGATAAGTTTCAACTAGAGGATGTATATTATATTTTATTACCATGAAGAGAATTTAAAGCAACATTTAAGGTCTATTTAGAAGACCTGGTCATCTTAGTGTACAGCTAAGTAGTTCAAAGAGAACATTTCAAGGGATATTTATTCCTAAATATAAGTAGTATAAATAAGGAGGAAAATGATGCTAAACGACACGACTTGGGAAACTCAGGTGAGGCCCTATCATAACTAAGTATCTCTACTATTTTTTAGGGAATAACTATTAAATTAAAATAAAATATGGAAGTATTGATGAAGATTGTCGAAGTAGAAGATACTCCTATTCAAATAAGAAAAAAATCCCTAAAGAAGGAGTAAGGGGCTTTTAAACTTTTTTGAGTGTATATAGAAGTTACCTTATGGGAGGAAGTGTTCACAAAAGTATGGGCCCTCTATTGGATTGGATTTTCTTGATAGAGAGACTCAATGTGATGAGCCAAAATCATCCTAAGGGAAAAACATCATCTTTGGAAGGAAATTTTCCATAAAAAGTAATTATTTTGATAGAAACTATCCTTCCAATGGAATAAGATTCTTCAAAGCAGGATTAGGAAAAACTTTGAAAAATGGACACTTGGAGAGAAAAGACCAAAATCACAAAATTTGTGGCAAAATTAGTAATAGAGGCTATAGATTTAATACTAGTAAGAACACCAGAGCAAATCAAACCTAGAATACAATAGCAATAAGTAGATCTTGGTGGGTCTATTGGTCTTTTCATAGAGAGAAATATCCCAAACCTTGAGATTAAAGATATTTTGATTAAGTATTTCTAATATGAAAAGCTAGGAAGAGAAAAAGGTATAAGGATGATTTTATGGTTGAAATAATACAAGATATAAACATCTCAGTATATTGGATTAGGGGGGAAGACATAAGTTAGATACATATAGAGGTGGTAAAATATTAAAGGGATAAATTTTTAGAGTTGGATAAGATAACTAACCAATTCTATCACATTCCATTCCTAGAATCTAAGAAAACTTTTGAGAAAGTTCATGCTAATTGGAGGAGAGAATATCTCAATTAGAGGAGATCATAATAGATATGAAAACACAATACCTCTCCATATTGTAATTCCTTGTCCTTAAAGTTGATGTATTAAATAAAAAGACTCTACTATAGATGTTATTGAGCACCACAAGGACCTCATCATAAGTGTTACCACATACTAAATCTAACTTGAATATTATATTATTTATAAAACTATACTTTTGTAGGAACACCAAGCAAAATATTGGCAAAGAATGAGAGAAATTTGATTCAATATAAAAACAATCTCACATACAAAACAACCTCATAAAGATATTACAACAAGGCATTGACATATAAATAACTCCCCTTTACCTACTACCAAGATGCATAGATGCTCTACTTGGATTCCATTCACATAATATATAATCAACCATGCTCGTGGAGTGTGATTAGATATTGATTCCATCATTGACAAGGCTACTAGAGAGATGAATGACTTGGTGGTATAAATTAAAATTGTGGATTCATGTGATAGCCATAGGTCCCTACTTGAGGAAGAGCAATACAAAAAGGATGTCTAGAGTATGTTAGACAAAATAATTGAAAATATCAAATTCATAGATAAATTCTCCACAAAAAAATTGAAGGTGGTTTGTGGATCTGGTGTTTAGCAAACGAAAATATGCATGGCTATGTAAATAAATTTCTCTATCAAGTCCTCACTCAAGGAGAAATTCATAATTGTTGGATTCAATTTCTAAAACATGTATATTTATGACCATGAAATCATTTAAAATTACTTCCATTCAATGGAGGTAATTGTTAATTTAACTACTCAATAGTTGTATAACTTCGTTTTACACTCTCTATATAGGAGCAAGACTTAATGATTTTGGATTCGGTTTGATCTAGTAAAAATTTCATTTACTTTTTGTTGAAGTTTCATGAAGTAAAGAATTGGAAAACTTTAAGTTTTTCTTGCATGTTCATAGCTTTAAATCTGATTGAATCTCATCCAAGTCAGATTTTAGCATTGCTTGCGCGAAGGTGTTTTCTTTATTTCATAGATATAAATATTTTTCATTTACATAAAATTAAAATAAAACTCTGAATGAATGAGTTTTAGTGCTTCCTAGTTTAAAACATGTTTATTGATATGATTCATGTGAATCAAGTTTTCATATATGAACTATGGTACATGAATTTCTAATTTTTATTGGTCTTGTAACTTTTATTTAAGAGTAAGTAGTTGGTAAATAAACCTAAATATATAGATTTCTAATTTCTATTGGTCTAGATATCTACCTTTTAAAGTGAATCATTGTTTGAGACATTTGTAATTAGACATATGTTATAGAAGTAAATATTTTACCTTTGAATAGAAAAAATAAAGCAACCAATGCTTTGAACTAGAGGGTTGTAAACCCCTTGGTTGTATCTATATAAAAATTAGTCAAAACCTTTCCATGCAACATGATGAATTCCTATAATTCTAAAGATACTTTTGTAGAATTTTGATACTCTAAAAATATCCATGAATTAGTCACCCTAAATGTTGGTTTTATAGGAAGCCATAACTCCTTGGAGAAAGGATTGTAGTGAATATAAGATTGGAGATGGTAAGAATAGCAAATGAAATCAAGATACCATAATGAAAGAAGATTAAAAATGGCAAAATTTGAATTTGGAATTTCTATTGAGTTGTGAATCGGGTCTCAAGGATCTAACCCATTAATGGTGAGTGGGTTGAAAGGTACCAATAGTCAATTTTTTGGTTTTGGTGAATGACAATCAAAAGCACAGACTAGGAAAAAACATTGGAAACACTTTTATGGTAGCACTTTTGTGATGGAATTTTAACCATCTCGACCATTGGGGGTCAAATTTGGTAGGAAAGGTTAATATCAAAATCTTAGAAAAATCATCTTTGGGGTTATGAAAGCATTGTAACACTTTTCCTCATACGCCAATGCTTTTGCTTGTAGAGTAACAAATGCCCTAAATTTGGTCATAAGGAATATTGATTCAGTTTGGCTTATTGATGAAGGAATTGGTAAACTTGAAGATTATCCCTAAGCTTAAAATTGGGTATCTACACATGTTTAGATTAGAAATTAGTCATCCTTCATTTTGTTCTTCATCTATAAATGTAATAGTCCCAATATAGTCATGTTGTCTAATTATTTTTATCTTGGGCCATAGATTTAGTTAGTTGACCCTTGAGAATTAAGGTTAGGTTATTATTGATTTCATCTATAAATTGGAAAAATATTTATGAGTTTGGATCATTGAATAATTTGGATTTAAGTCATCTCGGTGGGAATATTAGACTTCACCCTCTCAAAGTGGCTACGATACTTTGTCCTCTCCAAGAATTTGTGTATTTTCTATTGCATTGATTTATTTTCAGATTTGATATTTACACATTGCTCATGGCAAATTATTGCATATTGTTTGTGGCATTTGAATATGAATAAGTATTGTTTGCATGCTAGTCATAATAGTTTAATGAAAAAGTGTTATTGTGGATATTAAATACTTATGCAGTATCATAACAAGTGGTATTAGAGCACGATTTCATAACTAGAGGAAATTAATGAAGATATTTGGTGCCTTGAAAATAAAGTTTTCAATTTTTTGTACAGGAAACAAAGGTTTTTAAAATATCTCTTCCAAAATGGTACATTTGATTTTCCAAAATTAATTAGTTTTTGTTTTTTAAATTATTCAACTCAACTCCCCTCCCTACTTTATATTAATAATTAAATTATGTACAATTTAATGTTATTATTAATAGAGAGAAAGCATCCCCTTTTCATTTATCTTTTTGTTCTTCTCCTTGCATATCCATAGTTTTGCATTTAATTTTTTGTAATAATTAAACCCCCCACTTTCAAATTTCATTTTTTAAATTATTAAACACCCCCTGTCATTTGTCTTTCCATTCTTCTCCCTGTGTAACCACAATTTCACATTTATTTTTTTTATTATTGTTAAACCTTCCACTTTCACATTTCATTATTTCTAATTATTAAACACCCTTGTCATATGTCTTTCCATTCTTCTCCCTACGTATCCACAGTTTCACATTTTATTATTATTATTATTATTATTATTAAATCCCCCACTTTAACATTTTATTTTTTCTAATTATTAAATTCTGCCCCAATCCACTTGCTCTAGCTCTTTCTCATTTTTAAACCATTTCTCCCTAAGTAATAAAATTATTTATATAAAATTTTTACTTAATAATAATAATAATAATAATAGTAAATAAAATAATATATATAATTAAAATGAGGAGAAAGACAAGAGTATCTTGTGTCATCGAATATTTGAAGTAAAAAATTTTGGTGTTCATTTATTCAAGCTATGAGTGCATGAATGAACCTACTAATAATATTAATTGGGCATGAGTCAATGGTCAATTACAACATATGGTTGCATCAAAGGATGTGTGTATGATAAAAATAAAGTGCCAACCTAGAAATCCTAATAAGCATCACAACACTCTCTTCAATATCAATAGTTTCCATCAATATCTTCATTTTTTCTTAAATGTCATGACTTCTCCCCCACCCAACACATTTAATTCTTCTTCTCCTCCTCCCACTAACCCTACCATCAATACCCCTCCAATTCAATTCCTCTTCCTAGTAATATTGACTTTGGTTTACATCAATAACTTTTTCAACAAGAAACAATGGTTGCTTCTATTATGAACATCTTGAATAATCAAATCAAAACCTTGAATAAAATTCAAAGAATCCTAGATTCATCCACTATTACACCTCCTATTATCCAAGGGTCACAAAAAATTGTCAAGCCCCAACCTTTGACCATTCATCAAGCACCAAATATTAAAGTTCTTCCACAACAACCACCTAGTCATAATCCTCCATATTTTGGCTCTTATGACCTAGGTTTTGCCTATAATCTAGACTCCTCAATAGGCAGTGCATCTAAATTTCTATAATGGCATCATGATGATAAGTTTCCTTGCATATACATTCCCACATTTTAAGGTTTTGACCCTCGAGGATGGTTGGCCAAAATGAAAGACCTTATCCATTTGCACCATATTTCGAGAATAGGTTGTGTCATATTAGCAGCTTCTAAATTGGGTACCCAAAATTATAAATGGTTGTTATGGTAGCTTCGCAACTTGGTGGCCCTATTTTATGGCCTAAATTCAAGGAATAATTTCTTCAAATCTTTTAAAAGGTATCTTCCACATCATATATGGTACAACTTATGGAAATTAAGTAAATAGGTATAGTGGAAGACTATTGCTGCAAGTTCACAAGTCTCCTCACCTATACCCAACAATTGAGTCTAGTAGTGGTGGTCTCTACTTTTCAATATGGGATTAAGGATAAAATTCAAAAGGAAGTTACCATGCATGAATATTATACTCTTGATGATGCACAATGTATATATTTAACAACAAAACAAAAGCTCCAAGATTTTGGTCATCCATCTAGATGTGATTTCAACTCTCATCATCATTACTAACATTTTGAACATTTTAGATCAAATGTCATTCAAACCATCCTCAAGATTAGGCTTGTGAAGAACATCATAAATTTCTCTTGGAATATGGAGACACAAATTTCTAAGGATGAAGATTCATAACAACATGAACAATCAATAGAACTAAGACAACTAGTAGAAGTGGATGAAGTAGAAAAAGAGAATGCTATTATGGCTCTCTCAACTAATACACTTATGGATATCCAAGCTCACCACACTATCAAGATACAAGGATTTATAAAATGATAGCATGTTAATGTTTTGATTGATTTAGGTAGCACACATAACTTTATAGAGAGTAGTTCAAAGAGAAAAATTCAAGGGATATTTATTCCTAAATAGAAGTAGTATAAATAAGGAGGAAAATTGATGTTACAAGACATGACTTGGGCAACTCAAGTGAGGCCCCATCATAACTAAGTATTTCTACTATTTTTGATGGAATAACTATTAAATTAAAATCAAATATGGAAGTATTGGTGAAGATTGTTGAAGCAGAAGATACTCCTATTCAAATTAGAAAAAAGACCCTAAAGAAGAAGTATGGGGATTTTAAACTTTGTTGAGTGTAGGTAGAAGTTACCTTATGGGAGGAAGTTTTCACAAGAGTGCAGGTCCTCTATTGTATGGGATTTTATTGATAGAGAAACCCAATGTGATGAGCCAAAATAATCCTAAGGGAAAAGCATCATCTTTGGAAAGAAATTTTCCATCAAAAGTAATTATTTTTATAGAAACTATCCTTGCAATGGAATACGCTTCTTCAAAGAAGGCTTAGGCAAAACTTTAAAAAATGGAAACTTGGAGAGCAAAGACTAGAATCACAAAAGTTATGGCAAAATAAGTAGTAATAGAGGCTATAGATTTAATACTAGTAAGCACACCAGAGCAAATCAAAACTAGAATACAATAGCAATAAGTAGATCTTGGTGGGTCTATTGGTATTTTCATAGAGAGAAACATCCCAAAGCTTAAGATTAAAGATATTTTGATTAAGTATTTCTAATATGAAAATATAATATTTAAAAGGAAAATACTATAGGAAGAGAAATAGGTATACGGATGATGTTATGGTTGAAATAATACAAGATATGAACATCTCAGTTTACTGGATTAGGGGGGAAGACAAAAGTTAGATACATATAAAGGTGGTAAAATCTGAAATGGATAAATTTTTAGAGTTGGAGAAGATCACTAACCAATTATATCACATTCCATCCCTAGAATCTAAGAAATTTTTTGAGAAGGTTCATGCTGATTGGAGGAGAGAATATCTCAATTAGAGGAGATCATAATAGATATGAAAACACAATACCTCTCCATATTGTAATTCCTTGTCCTTAAAGTTGATGTCTTAAATAAAAAGACTCTACTATAGATGTTATTGAGCGCCACAAGGACCTCATCATAAGTGTTACCACATACTAAATCTAACTTGAATATTATATTCTTTATAAAACTATATTTTTGTAGGAACACCAAGCAAAATGTTGGCAAAGAATGAGAGAAATTTGATGCAATATACAAACAATCTCACATACAAAACAACCTCATAAATATCTTTCAACAAGGAATTGACGTAGAACCAACTCCCCTTTACCTACTACCAAGATGCATAGATGCTCTACTTGGATTCCATTCACATAATATATAATCAACCATGCTCATGGAGTGTGATTAGATATTGATTCCATCATTGACAAGGCTACTAGAGAGATGAATGACTTGGTGGTATAAATTAAAATTATATATTCATGTGATAGCCACGGGTCCCTATTTGAGGAAGAGCAATACAAAGAGTATGTCTAGAGTATGTTCGACAAAATAATTGAAAATATCAAATCCATAGATAAATTCTCCACAAAAAAATTGAAGGTGGTTTGTGGATCTGGTGTTTAGCAAATGAAAATATGCATGGCTATCTAAATAAATTTCTCTATCAAGTCCTCACTCAAGGATAAATTCATAATTTTTGGATTCAATTTCTAATACATGTATATTTATGACCTTGAAATCATTTAAAATTACTTCCATTCAAAGGAGGTAATTGTTAATTTAACTACTCAATACTTGTATAACTTCGTTTTACACTTTCTATATAGAATCAAGAGTTGATAATTTTGGGTTAGGTTTGATCTAGTAAAAATTTCATTTACTTTTTATTGAATTTTAATGAAGTAAAGAATTGGAAAGCTATAAGTTTTTCTTGCATGTTCATAGCTATAAATCTGATTGAAGCTCATCCAAGCCTGAATTTAGCATTGCTTGCAAGAAGGTGTTTTCTGTATTTCATAGATATAAATGTTTTTCATTTACATAAAATTAAAAGCAAACTCTCAATGAATGAGTTTTAGTTCTTCCTAGTTTAAAACATGTTTATTTATATGATTCATGTGAATCAAGTTTTCATAGATGAACTATGGTACATGAATTTCTAATTGTTATTGCTCTTGTAACTTTTCTTTAAGGGTAAGTAGTTGGTAAATAAACCTAAATATATAGATTTCTAATTGTTATTTGGTCTAGATATCTACCTTTTAAAGTGAATCAATGTTTGAGATATTTGTAATTAGACATATGTTATAGAAGTAAATATTTACCATTGAATAGGAAAAATAAAGAAACCAATGCTTTGAACAAGAGGGTTGTAAACCCCTTGGTTGTTGTCTATATAAAAACTAGTCAACACCTTTCCATGCAACATGATGAATTCCTATAATTCTAAAGAGACTTTGGTAGAATTTTGCTCCTCTAAAAATATCCATGAATTAGTCACCCTAAATGTTGGTGTTATAGGAAGCCATAGCTCCTTGGAGAAAGGATTGTAGTGACTATAATATTGGAGATGGTAAGAATAGCAAACGAAATCAAGATACCATAATGAAAGAAGATTAAAAATGGCAAAATTTGAATTTGGAATTTCTATTAAGAGTTGTGAATCGGGTATCAAGGATCTAACCCATTAATTGTGAGTGGGTTGAAAGGTACCAATAGTCATTTTTTTGGTTTTGGTGCATGACAATCAAAAGCATAGACTAGGAAAAAAAATTGGCAACATTTTTATGGTAGCACTTTTGTGATGGTATTTTAACCATCTCGACCATTGGGGGTCAAATTTGGCAGGATAGGTTAATATCAAAATTTTAGCAAAATCATATTTGGGGTTATGAAAGAATTGTAACACTTTTGCTCATGCCCCAATGATTTTGCTTGTAGAGTAACAAATACCCTAAATTTTGTCATAAGGAATATTGATTCAATTTGGATAAGTGATGAAGGAATTGGTAAACTTGAAGATTATACCTAAGCTTAAAATTGGGTATCTACACATGTTTAGATTAGAAATTAGTCATCCTTCATTTTGTTCTTCATCTATAAATGTAATAGTCCCAATATAGTCATGTTATCTAATTATTTTTATCCTGGGCCATAGATTTAGTTAGTTGACCCTTGATAATTAGGGTTAGGTTATTATTGATTTCATCTATAAATAGGAAAAATATTTATGAGTTTGGATCATTGAATAATTTGGATTTAAGTCACCTCGGTGAGAATATTAGACTTCACCCTCTCAAAGTGGCTATGATACTTTGCCCTCTCCAAGTGGTTGTGGATTTTCTATTGCATTGATTTATTTTTAGATTTGATATTTGCACATTGCTCATGGAAATTGATTGCATATGGTTTGTGGCATTTGAATCTGAATTAGTATTTTTTACATGCTAGTCATAATAGTTTAATGAAAAAGTGTTATTGCGGATATTAAATACTTATGCAGTATCATAACAAGTGGTATTAGAGCATGATTTCATAACTAGTGGAAATTAATGAAGATATTTGGTGCCTTGAAAATAAAGTTTTCAATTTTTTATATAGAAACAAAGGTTTTCAAAATATCTCTTCCAAAAAGGTACATTTGATTTCCCAAAATTAATTAGTTTTTTTTTTTTTTAAGTATTCAGCTCAACTCCCCTTCCTACTTTATATTAATAATTAAATTAAGTATTATTTAATGTTATTATTAATAGAGAGCAAGCATCCCCTTTTCATTTGTCTTTTTGTTCTTCTCCACTGCGTATCCATAGTTTCACATTTAAATTTTTGTAATAATTAAACCCCCACTTTCACATTTCATTTTTTAAATTATTAAAAACCCCATGTCATTTGTCTTTCCATTCTTCTCCTTGCATAACCACAGTTTCACATTTTTTTTTAATTATTATTAAACCCCCTACTTTCACATTTCATTTTTTTTCTAATTATTAAACACCCTTGTCATTTGTCTTTCCATTCTTCTCCCTACGTATCCACAGTTTCAATATTTTTTATTATTATTAAATCCCCCACTTTCACATTTTATTTTTTCCTAATTATTAAACACCCCATTCATTTTTTTAATTATTAAATTATGCCCAACTCCACTTGCTCTAGCTCTTTCTCATTTTTAAACCATTTCTCTCTAAGTAATAAAACTATTTAAATAAAAAATTTATTTAAAAATAATAAAAATAATAAATAAAATAATATATATAATTAAAAAGAGGAGAAAGACAAGAGTATCTTGTGTCATCGAATCCTTGAAGTAAAAATTTTTGGTGTTCATTTCTTCAAGCTATGACTGCATGAATGAACATAATAATAATATTAATTGGGCATGAGCCAATGGTCAATTACAACATACGGTTGCATCAAAGGATGTGTGTATGAGAAAAATAAAGCACCAACCTAGAAATATTAAGAAGCATTCTTCAATATCAATAGTTTCCATCAATATCTTCATTCTTCCTTAAATGCCATGACTTCTCCCCCACCCAACACTAGTTCTTCTTCTCCTCCTCCCACTAACCCTACCATCACTACCCCTCCAAGTCAATTCCTCTTCCTAGTAATATTGACTTTCGTTTAAATCAATAAATTTTTCAACAAGAAAAAATGGTTTCTTCTATTATCAACATCTTGAATAATCAAATCAAAACCTTGAATAAAATTCAAAGAATCCTAGATTCATCCACTATTACACCTCCTATTATCCAAGGGTCACAAAAAATTGTCAAGCCCCAACCTTTGACCATTCATCAGGCACCAAATATTAAAGTTATTCCACAACAACCGCCTAGTCCTAACCCTCCATATTTTAGCTCTTATGACCTAGGTTTTACCTCTAATATAGACTCCTCAATAGGCAATGCATCTAAATTTTTATAATGGCATCATGATTTTAAGGTTCCTTGCATCTACATTCCCACATTTTAAGGTGTTGAACCTCGAGGATGGTTGGCCAAAATGGAAGGCCTTATCCATTTGCACCATATTTCAAGAATAGGTTGTGTCATATTAGCAGCTTCTAAATTGGGTACCCAAAATTATAAATGGTTGTTATGGTAGCTTCGCAACATGGTGGCCCTCTTTTATGGCCTAAATTCAAGGAATAATTTCTCTAAATATTTTAAAATGGATCTTCCACATCATATGTGGTACAAATTATGGAAACTAAGTAAATAGGTATAGTGGAAGACTATTGCGGCAAGTTCACAAGTCTCCTCACCTATACCCAACAATTGAGTCTAGTAGTGGTGGTCTCTACCTTTCAATATGGGATTAAGGATAAAATTCAAAAGGAAGTTACCATGCATGAATATTATACTCTTGATGATGCACAATGTATATATTTAACAACAAAACAAAAGCTCCAAGATTTTGCTCCTCCATATAGATATGATTTCAACTCTCATCATTCTTACTAATATTTTGAGCATTCCATGGGATTTGTTTAGATCAAATGTCATTCACACCATCCTTGAGATTAGGCTTGTTAATAACATCATAACTTTCTATTGGAATATGGAGACACATAAATTTCTAAGTATGAAGATTCATAACAACACGAGCAATCAGTAGAACTAAGACAACTAGTAGAAATGGATGAAGTAGAAAAAGAGAATGCTATTGTGGCTCTCTCAACTCATGCACTTATGGATATCCAAGATCACCACACTATCAAGATACCAGGATTTATAAAATGATAGCATGTTAATGTGTTGATTTATTTAGGCAGCACACATAACTTTATAGAGAGTAGTTTGAAGAGAACATTTCAAGGGATCTTTATTCCTAAGTAGAAGTAGTATAAAGAAGGAGGAAAAATGCTGCTACAAGACACGACTTGGGAAACTCAAGCGAGGCCCCATCATAACTAAGTATTTCTACTATTTTTTAGGGAAGAACTATTAAATTAAAATCAAATATGGAAGTATTGGTGAAGATTATTGAAGCAAAAGATATTCCTATTCAAATAAGAAAAAAGGCCCTAAAGAAGGAGTATGGGGATTTTAAACTTTTTTGAGTGTAGGTAGAAGTTACCTTGTGGGATGAAGTGTTCACAAGAGTGCATGCCCTCTATTGTATGGGATTTTCTTGATAGAGAGACTCAATGTGATGAGCCAAAATCATCCTAAGGGAAAAGCATCATATTTGGAAGGAAATTTTCCATCAAAATTAATTATTTTGATAGAAACTATCCTTCCAATGGAGTAAGCTTCTTCAAAGCAGGCTTAGGCAAAAATTTGAAAAATGGACACTTGGAGAGCAAAGACCAGAATCATAAAATTTGTGGCAAAATAAGTAGTAATAATGGATATAGATTTAATACTAGTAAGCACACCAGAGAAAATCAAAACTAGAATACAATAGCAATAAGTAGATCTTGGTGGGTCTATTGGTCTTTTCATAGAGAGAAACATCCCAAACCTTGATATTAAAGATATTTCAATTAAGTATATGAACATCTCAGTATATTGGATTACGGGGGAAGACATAAGTTAGATACATATAGAGGTGGTAAAATCTAAAAGGGATAAATTTTTAGAGTTGGAGAAGATCACTAACCAATTCTATCACATTCAATCCCTAGAATATAAGAAAACTTTTGAGAAGGTTCATGCTGATTGGAGGAGAGAATATATCAATTAGAGGAGATCATAATAGATTTGAAAACACAATAAATCTCCATATTGTAATCCCTTGTCTCCAAAGTTGATGTCTTAAAGAACAAGACTCTACTATAGATGTCATTGAGCACCACAAGGACCTCATAATAAGTGTTACCACATACTAAATCTATCTTGAATATTATATTATTTATAAAACTATACTTTTGTAGGAACACCGAGAAAAAGGTTGGCAAAGAATGAGAAAAATTTGATGCAATATAAAAATAATATCACATACAAAACAACCTCATAAAGATTTTACAACAAGGTATTAACCTAGAACCAACTCCCCTTTACCTACTACCAATATGCATAGATACTCTACTATCATTCTGTTCACATAATATATAATCAACCATGATAGTCGAGTGTGATTAGATATTGATTCCATCATTGACAAGGCTACTAGAGAGATGAATGACTTGGTGGTATAAATTAAAATTGTGGATTCATGTGATAGCCACGAGGACCTACTTGAGGAAGAGAAATACAAAGAGGATGTCTAGAGTATGTTAGACAAAATAATTGAAAATTTCAAATCCATAGATAAATTCTCCACAAAAGAATTGAAGGTGGTTTGTGGATCTGGTGTTTAGCAAACAGAAATATGCATGGCTATCTAAATAAATTTCTCTATCAAGTCCTCACTCAAGGAGAAATTCATAATTGTTGGATTCAATTTCTAATGCATGTATATTTATGACCATGAAATCATTTAGAATTACTTCCATTCGATGGAGGTAATTGTCAATTTAACTACTCAATAGTTGTATAAATTCGTTTTACACTCTCTATATAGGAGCAAGACTTAATGATTTTGGGTTCGGTTTGATCTAGTAAAAATTTCATTTACTTTTTATTGAAGTTTCATGAAGTAAAGAATTGGAAAACTTTAATTTTTTCTTGCATGTTAATAGCTAGAAATCTAATTGAAGCTCATCCAAGTCTGATTTTAGCATTGCTTGCAAGAAGGTGTTTTCTTTATTTCATATATATAAATATTTTTTATTTACATAAAATTAAAATCAAACTCTCAATGATTGAGTTTTAGTGCTTCCTAGTTTAAAACATGTTTATTGATACGATTCATGTGAATCAAGTTTTCATAGATGAACTATGGTACATGAATTTCTAATTGTTATTGGTCTTGTAAATTTTCTTTAAGAGTAAGTATTTGGTAAATAAACCTAAATATATATATTTCTAATTGCTATTGGTCTAGATATCTACCTTTTAAAGTGAATCAATGTTTGAGATATTTGTAATTAGACATATGTTATAGAAGTAAATATTTTACAATTGAATACAAAAAATAAAGCAACCAATGCTTTGAACTAGAGGGTTGTAAACCCCTCGGTTGTTGTCTATATAAAAACTAGTCAACACCTTTCCATGCAACATGATGAATTCCTATAATTATAAAGAGACAATGGTAGAATTTTGCTACTCTAAAAATATCCATGAATTAGTCACCCTAAATGTTAGTTTTATAGGAAGCCATAGCTACTTGGAGAAAGGATTGTAGTGAATATGATATTGGATATGGTAATAATAGAAAATAAAATCAAGATACCATAATGATAGAAGATTAAAAATGGCAAAATTTGAATTTGGAATTTCTATTGAGAGTTGTGAATTGGGTCTCAAGGATCTAACCCATTAATGGTGAGTGTGTTGAAAGGTACCAATAGTCAATTTTTTTGTTTTTGTGCATGACAATCAAAAGCACAAACTAGGAAAAAAATTTGGCAACACTTTTATGGTAGCACTTTTGTGATGGCATTTTAACCATATCGACCATGGGGGTCAAATTTGGCAGGAAAGGTTAATATCAAAATTTTAGAAAAATCATCGTTGGGCTTATGAAAGTATTGTAACTATTTTTCTCATGCCCCAATGCTGTTAAAAATACCCTAAATTTTATCATAAGGAATATTGATTCAGTTTGGCTAATTGATGAAGGAATTGGTAAACTTGAAGATTATCCCTAAGCTTAAAATTGGGTGTCTACACATGTTTAGATTAGAAATTAGTCATCCTTAATTTTTTTCTTTATATATAAATGTAATAGTCCCAATATAGTGATGTTGTATAATTATTTTTATCTTGGGTCGTAGATTTAGTTAGTTGACCCTTGAGATATTATTGATTTCATCTATAAATAGAAAAAATATTTATGAGTTTGGATCATTGAATAATTTGGATTTAAGTCACCTCGGTGGGAATATTAGACTTCACCCTCTCAAAGTGGCTATGAGACTTTGCCCTCTCCAAGTGGTTGTGTATTTGTTGTTGCATTGATTTATTTTCAGATTTGATATTTGCACATTGCTCATGGCAATTGATTGTATATTGTTTGTGTCATTTGAATCTGAATTAGTATTTTTTGCATGCTAGTAATAATATTTTAATGAAAAAGTGTTATTACAGATACTAAATACTTATGCAGTATCATAACAATTGGTATTAGAGCATGATTTCATAACTAGTGGAAATTAATGAAGATATTTGGTGCATTGAAAATACAATTTCAATTTTTTATATAGAAACAAAGGTTTTTAAAATATCTCTCCCAAACAGGTACATTTGATTTCCAAAAATTAATTAGTTTTTTTTTTTAATTATTCAGCTCAACTCCCCTCCCTACTTTATATTAATAATTAAATTACGTATAATTTAATGTTATTATTAATAGAGAGCAAGCATCCCCTTTTCATTTGTCTTTTTGTTCTTCTCCTTGTGTATCCATAGTTTCGCATTTAATTTTTTGTAATAATTAAACCCCCCACTTTCACATTTCATTTTTAAATTATTAAACACCCCCTGTCATTTGTCTTTTCATTCTTCTCCCTGCATAACCACAGTTTCACATTTCCTTTTTTATTCTTATTAAACCCCCCACTTTCACATTTCATTTTTTCTAATTATTAAACATCCATGTCATTTGTCTTTCCATTCTTCTCCCTACGTATCCATAGTTTCACATTTCTTTTTTATTATTATTATTAAATCCCCCACTTTCACATTTCATTTTTTTAATTATTAAACACCCCCTTCATTTTTTTAATTATTAAATTCCGCCCAACTCCACTTGCTCTAGCTCTTTCTCATTTTTAAACCATTTCTCCCTAATTAATAAAATTATTTAAATAAACTTTTTATTTAATAATAATAATAATAAATAAAATAATATATATAATTAAAAAGAGGATAAAGACAAGAGTATCTTGTGTCATCGAATATTTGAAGTAAAAATTTTTGGTGTTCATTTCTTCAAGCTATGAGTGCATGAATGAACATATTAATAATATTAATTGGGCATGTGCCAATGGTCAATTACAACATACGGTTGCATCAAAGGATGTGTGTATGAGCAAAATAAAGTGCCAACATAGAAATCCTAAGAATCATCACAACACTTTCTTCAATATCAATAGTTTCCATCAATATCTTTGTTCTTCCTTAAATGCCATGACTTCTCCCCCACCCAACACATTTAGTTCTTCTTCTCTTCCTCCCACTAACCCTACCATCACTACCCCTTCAAGTCAATTCCTCTTCCTAGTAATATTGACTTTGGTTTAAATCGATATCTTTTTCAACAAGAAAAAATGGTTGCTTCTATTATCAACATCTTGAATAATCAAATCAAAACCTTGAATAAAATTCAAAGAATCCTAGATTCATCCACTATTACACCTCCTATTATCCAAGGGTCACAAAAATTGTCAAGCCCCAACCTTTGACCATTCATCAAGCACCAAATATTAAATTTCTTCCACAACAACCACCTAGTCCTAATCCTCCATATTTTGGGTCTTATGACCTAGGTTTTGCCTCTAATCTAGACTCCTCAATAGGCAGTGCATCTAAATTTCTATAATGGCCTCATGATGTTAATGTTCCTTGCATCTATATTCCCACATTTTAATGTGTTGACCCTCGAGGATGGTTGGCCAAAATGGAAGGCCTTATCCATTTGCACCATATTTAGAGAATAGGTTGTGTCATATTAGCAGCTTCTAAACAAGATACACAAAATAATAAATGGTTGTTATGGTAGCTTCGCAACATGGTGGCCCTATTTTATGGCCTAAATTCAAGAAATAATTTCTCCAAAGGTTTTAAAATGGATCTCCCACATCATATGTGGTACAATGTATGCAAACTAAGTAAATAAGGATAGTGGAAGACTATTGATCCAAGTTCACAAGTCTCCTCACCTATACCCAACAATTGAGTCTAGCAGTGGTGGTCTCTACCTTTCAATATGGGATTAAGGATAAAATTCAAAAGGAAGTTACCATGCATGAATATTATACTCTTGATGATGCACAATGTATAGATTTAACAACAAAACAAAAGCTCTAAGATTCTGGTCCTCCATATAGATGTGATTTCAACTCTCATCATTCTTACTAAAATTTTGAGCATTCCATGGGATGTTTTTAGACAAAATATCATTAAAACCATCCTCGATATTAGGCTTGTGAAGAACATCATAACTTTCTCTTGGAATATGGAGACACATCAATTTGTAAGGATGAAGATTCATAACAACATGAGCAATCAATAGAACTAAGACAACTAGTAGAAATGGATGAAGTAGAAAAAGAGAATGCTATTGTCGCTCTCTCAACTCATGCACTTATGGATATCCAATCTCACCGCACTATCAAGATACAAGGGTTTATAAAATGATAGCACGTTAATGTGTTGATTGATTTAGGTAGCACACATAACTTTATAGAGAGTAAGACAACATAATCCTTGGGCTTGTATATTAGTATTTAAATTCAAGATAAATTTCAAGTCTTAATTGGAAATGGGGGTACTACTCAATGTGTAGGTCAAATGAATAAATTTAACATCCAAATGGTAGATTATACTTGGGTGGGAAATATCTTCGCTATATGGGAAGTTTAGATGTTATCTTAGGACCATAATGGCTATCTCAGCTTTGTGATGTTACTATCAATGTACAAAAAATATATATCAAGTGGATTGAGAATAGAAGGTTCATTTGTCTTGAAGGAATTCAACCCTATACCTCCAATATAGTTAGTTACCATATCATGGAAAATATATTGAGGAAGGGTAGTATTTGATTCTTTGCCCAATCAATTGCATGGAGGTTCAATCTTCAAATCTATCTCTTCCAGGTCTTTCATTGGATATCCAAATTATTATGGATTGTTATGAGATTGTATTTAGTGGTACAAATGGTCCACCTCCTAAATGCATACATGATCATGCCATCCATATAATTTTAAGAATTCAACCTCCTAATGTGTGTCCTTATATCTACCCCCAACCCCAAAAGTCAAAAATCAAGAAGTTGGTCCAAGAAATGTTAGAGAATAGATTTATCCATCCAAGCATTAGTCTATATTCCTCTTTTATGGTTTTCCATACAATTTAAGGATAAATCATGTCATATGTGTCCTAATTTTTGTTCTCTTAACATTATCAATATCAAATATAAGTTTCTATCCATGTTCTAGATGATTTGTTTGATGAATTGCATGGTGCTAGATACTTCACTAAACTAGACCTACATTCTGGTTTTTACCAACTTAGGGTTAGATAAGAGGATATCCCTAAGACTACTTTTCATATACATGAGGGTCATTATGAGTTCCTAGTTATACCTTTTGGAATCACTAATACTCCTTCCACTTTTCAAAGTCTTATGAATCAAGTCTTTCATCCTTTTCTTCATAAGTGTATCTTATTTTTCTTTGATGATATTTTAATTTATAGAAAATCTTGGGAGGATCATCTAGTTTACATTGACAAAGTCTATCTATTACAAAAGAAAAAACTCTTTGTTAAAAGGTCCAACTGTGCTTTTGGGGTCCAAGAGGTAGAATATTTAGAACATATAGTATCTCACAAAGGAGTCAAGGTAGATCCTAATAACATTAAAGTTATTCAATATTGGCCCTTTTCGAAATCCCTTAAAAAAACTCCATGAATTTATAAGACTCGGAGGTTTTTAGAAAATTTATCCACAACTATGGCAAGATTGTTGCACCTCTTACCATATTCACCAAAAATGATGCTTTTGTTTGGACTCAAGCTACTTCTCATGCCTTCCGATCCATCAAATAAGCTATGTGTTCCACTTGGGTTTTAGCTACTCCTAATTTTATCAAGCCTTTTATCATTGAGTATGATGCTTTCAACATAGGTATTGGAGTTTTTTTAATGCAATATGGTCACCCATTGGCCTTTGAAAGTACATAATTTTTAGGAAAGAACCTAGGATGGTCTACTTATAAGAAGGAAATACTACCTATTTTACATGCCATAGAGAAATAGAGGGTTTATTTGTTTAGTATTCATTTCATCATTAAGACTGACCATAGTAGCTTGAAGAATTTCTTAGAACAATATCTCTCATGGTATAAATAAAATAAATGGATGACTAAACTCTAAGGTCATGAATTTGTCATTGAATATAAGAAAGGTAAAGAAAATATGGTGCTTGATACTTTATCTTGCAAACACGAGGATGATGTGGCTATCAATGTCATCTTTGGTCCTTGTCCATAATGGCTTTCTTAATTTCAAGAAGATTAGCTTGTTGATGTAAAGACTTCTCAGATAATTTAGGATATGAAAATAGGATTATAATTGCATTCTTTCTTCTCATACTCTTATGGAGTTCTTCATAAAAATATCACATTTATCTTCCTCAATATTTGACTATTAAGTCAAATGTTCTCCAAGAATTGCATACATCTATTTTTGCGGGACTCTCAGGATTCTTAAAAACATACCAAGAGGTGAATAAGGTATTTTTATGGAAAGGATTAAAATAATATGTCAAGATGTTTGTGGTTAAGTGTGAGGTATGTAAATGTAACAAAGGAGAAATAGTTAAAACTCTTGGATTGTTACAACCCTTTCCTATCCCTAACTTTCAGTGGAAGCACATATCCATGGATTTTATTGAGGGCCTTCCCAAATCACAGGAAAAAATAGTGATGTTTATGGTAATAGATCACCTTTTCAAGTATGATTATTTATGTGCATTACAACATCCCTATTCTACAAGTAAATTGGCCAAGGTATTTCTTTATTATATTTTTAAGTTACATGGTATATCCAAAACCATTGTGAGTGACCATGACACTATCTTCACTAAAAAATTCTAGAAGGAATTGTTTCATCTTAGTGGTACTAAGTTGAGTATGTTCTCATCATATCAACCTCCGTCTAGAGGTCAAACATAGATTGTTAATAAATGTTTGGGTACTTACCTTCATTGTTTTTCTCAAGACAAGCGGTATTATTGAGTCCAATAGATTTTGTTAGCATAATGGTGGTACAATACTTCTTATCATTTTACCCTTAATATGTCCCCATTTGAAGCATTGTACAATAAAAAACCTCCATAAATCATATACTATGTTCCAATATTCTCCAAAGTTTTCCAAGTAGATGATTATTTACAAAAATGATGAATTGTGCTTCAAATTTTTTAAGGATAATTTGACCCAAGCCTAGAACTATATGAAGCAACAACATGATTCACATTTTTCTTAATGAAATTTCAATATAGGAGATATGGTATTTTTATGCCTATAACCTTACAAAAAATTGTTCTTAAATACCAAGTCTAGTCATAAGTTGGCTTCTCAATTTTATGGAACCCACAATGTGGTTGATCACATTAGTGAAGTAGCATATCAGTTGGAGCTTCCACCGTCTCCCTGCATCCATCTAATTTTTTATGTATCCTATCTCATACAAGTTCTTGATCAAAATTTGCAATCCGAGATAGAGATTCCATTACTCAATGAAGAAGGTCAAATAGTTCTTTAGCCTGAAGAAATATTGTAGTTCAAAATTTTCATCTTCGATCTTAACAAATTCAAGAGTTTCTCATCGCAAGACCTATAATAAGATGCTACATAGGATCTTGAGAGCATTTTCCAATATTTTCTAGATTTGTGGATAAATATTTTTGAAGGGGGGAGCCATGTAACGGTCCCATTATAGCCATGTCAGCTACTTATTTTTATCTCAGGCCATAGACTTAGTTAGTAAAACCTTAAGAATAAAGGTTAGGTTATTATTGATTTCATCTATAAATAGGAAGAATATTTTTTAAGTTTGGATCATCAAATAATTTGGATTTAAGTTGCCTCGGTGCACATATGAGATTTTTCCCTCTCAAAGTGGCTATGAAACTTTACCCTCTTCGAATAAATATGGATTTACTATTGAATTGATTTATTTTCAAATTTGATATTTGCACATTGCTTATGTCAATTGATTGAATATTTTTAGTGGAATTTGAATTTGAATTATTATTGTTTGCATGCTATTAATAATAGTTCAATGTTAAATTATTGTTGTAGATATTAAATATATATGCAGTACCGTAACAATAAACTAGAGGAGTTTAAGTTGTAATATTACTATAGTGGTAAGGGCGTCAACCTCTCTTTGAGAGGTCTAAGGTTCAAACCCCACTTAGTATGATGGGACTAGGACCCCTCAAAAAATTATGTAAATTCATTAAATTTTAAAGTTGTAAGCTTACTATAGTGGTAAAGGGCTTTGGCCTCTCTTTTAGAGGTCCAAGGTTCAAACCCCACTCGGTATGAAGGGACATGGACCCCTCATAAAATCCTATGTAAACTCATTGAAAATATAAACTAGAGTTCATCCTAGTTTACATTGTCATCATTGTGAAGTTTTTGAAAAAGTTAATTACATGGGATCTCATTCTTAATATTAATAATCTTACTTAATTTCATATGTGTGTAATCCATGGCTAAGTACTCATCTCCTACCAAATTACTCATTAAAAAAATAATCTAGAGGAGTTTATCCTAGTTTACATTATCATCATCATGAATTTTTTATAAAAATTAATTACATGGGGTCTCATTCTTATTCTTAATAATCTTACTTAACTTCATATGTGTGTAATCCATGGATAAGTAATCATATCCTGCTGACTTCTTTATCCATTTTCATGATAATTACATTCTAAAATAAGGGAGGTCTACCACAATAACTTCTTGGATGACCACCAGATGTAAATATTTTGCTTCTATCATTATCAAAGTACCTTTATGATATTCACTCTGGTTCCATCCATTTGAGTGGGGCTTCTAGCAATTTTAGTGTATGGTAGTCCAGTTTCTTTAGATATAATTATAGGTATTATAGTCACAAAAATCCTTGAATCTATAATACAACTCATTGGTATATAAGTTTCTGTTTTTATAGTAACATAGAATGATGATAACTTCAATGTTTTGATTTTGGAAATTTTAAATATGTTTATCATATTCACCTTCTTAGCTTTTTATGGGACAATATTACAATAAGAACAACCATAAGATGTAAGATAACTAATCTAAGATAACTATAAACTAATGACATAATAATATGCAAGAAAATAATGAGATGAACATATGCAAATAACTCAAAAATATGCCATTAATGAAAGTGATAAAAATAGTACAATGCTATATAATGGAGGACATGAACAATCCATGAAAAATATGAAAAAACTACATTGTACCATACTACTAAATTGTACCACACACTCTCTAGATTTACTATGCTCTCTAATCACTCACTATGAGGCCTTTATATAGGAAGATAAATTTCGTGGCCCTTACTATACCTAAGACTCATGTACATGTGGACTACATGCCTATTTTCAACTTGCACATTAACACCATGCATTTATTATAATACTTCAAGTAACCAACTAACCTTACTCTAAAGTAAACTCCTACTCTAGTTATGTACCAAAGGTGGTACATTTACATGACCCAAATTATGTAATATTCTCTAACACCCCCCTGTATTACAGTGGATAACATCAACCAATATTGGATGCCTTTGAAATAGGGGTCTTTGAGTCAACCTTTGAAGAAGGCTAGCTCCTTTGTACCTAACTAATCTAACTAAACAAGGGTTGTAAACTAAAGCAAGAGATGGGAAAGGGTTAGAATCCAAAGTTGAAAGTGATGTAGATTTGGAAACATCAAGAGACATAGTGTAGAGAGTCTCACAATCTAAACTTAGACTAAATTACCTAATAGACCAGCTTACTTTCCTTATGCTTTTAAAAAATTAATCATGATAAACTTTGAGCATTGTTAAGTCATTCCAAAACTAGAATAGTAAATCTAGGGAGAAATCCAAAATGTAAAATAATTGTAATAGAATTATCCATTCATAGCTTTAATAAAAATGCTTAACTTCTCAGTGAGACATACATACATGTTTTTCAAAATAATAGAGCAAGAGGCAAGATAAAAATGCAATCTTAATTCAAAAGACATATAGCCTTAATCATACAATTATGCCAATTATAAATACCAAAGATTCGACCATTAGAATGACTTACATTCTATTATATATAGATAAACAAAATATAATTAGTTATTCTATCATCATAGCTCAAAGAGTAGATTATCATGTGCTTCTCCTTCAACTTATTCTATTACAATCATTCTAGAATTATGACATTGATGTGGCTTGATCTTGTTCTATCTCTAGGAGTGGAAACTACTGTGTCTTCATCTAGTGCACTAGATCTTCTGATATGTTTGTTATGCTTTAGTTGTCCCCCTACTTCCTAAGTTGTAGCAGTACATGTGTTAGTCAAAAGATCTTGTGGTTGACAGAATCTTCTAATACCAGATCTACTTTTCGAGAGCATGTTCCAGAAATTTAGTGTAGGATTTAGGATTCTCTTTCTATTTTATGTCTCTTTCACTTCCACTACATGCTTCACTGGACATTGGCTATCTTTTATCTCTATCAAAGTTTTTATGCACCTTACGCTAACATTAGCATTCAAAATGTTCAATGCTATTTTGATTCTCTAGCTTTTTAAAGCACTTTGTCAGATGTCATATGCAATTCATGCCTTAGAGTTTTTTGCTCTATTATTTTGTTGAGCTAGGTTTTCATGATGCACTTGATGAAATAAGCACTTAAAATTGTCCAACATTATATAGTTGAGGGTTGTCATACCCGATAAATTTACTATTGTTTCAAATGCCAAACTTTCATAATTAGCCAAAATTATTGTTTTAAGGTTTTAGATGTTTTTCCATGTTATGCCAAAATTTTTATGTTGCCCTGTTGACATCACCATTATTATCCACCCAACATGTTGCATTCCTTTACCTTTTATCTCAATGTTGAACACCAAACTTCTATTTCCCTTATGCTAAAATCATCACTCATGACATCTGACCAACTTCCTTCACTTAGCCAAAATTCTAGTCCAATATTTCTTGAATTTAGTTTTCGAGTATCAAATATTTTTATGCTAGTTGTTGATGCCATCACCATCACCTTAGATTTTTTAGCAGTATTCTTATAATTAGAAAAATTTTAGATCATTTTTTTTTGCCTTGTCTTCCTCTAATCTGACAATTATCTTAGGTGTCTAGCAACCTACCTTAGCAAAAATGCTAATATATTCTATTAAAAAAATTCATCTCCCTTTTTAGAAATGAATGTGGGTGAAAATTTGTATCTACTGTTATTTCCCAAGAAAAATGGTAATCACTAATCCTAGAATAGCACCTATCCAAATAGCACATGAGAACTACATGTGAAATTGACAACTGTAACTCCATATTAGAAAAATATTGAATCTGATCCAACTTCCAACATAGTTGTTAGGACATCAATAATTGTGAACAACTTATCTCTAATCAGTCAGCCAAATTCCTCATTATCTATCTAGAACTATTTCCTTTTCAAAATAGATTATCTACACATCCAATCATATTAACATCCTCTCTCATTCTGATATATGATTATCAGTTATCACTTATCTGAGGTGTAAGAATGTGCTTTAGAACATGCTTGAAAAAATCTCTAAAACTTAAAATATATAAAATTTCTTCTACAACCTAAGAATTATTAGTGAAAGCTATAAAAAAAACACAAAATTCATTATAATATCAACTAATAAATGGCATTCACCTATTATAACTTATTTAACCCAAATATCATGATAAAATATGCAAAGTTCCATTGTTAATCTACATATATATCTCAAAAAAGACAAGAAAATAGCTTAAAGCACCTATTCAATGAGAAATTCTTAGGCCTTGTCATCCATCCCTTCCTAAGTGTTTGAATATCCTCATGTAAATTTCTGTTCCAAATTTATACTCAGGGATGTTTCTCTGTCATATTATAAGTAAATTTCTCATCTAAGCTATGGTATCCTTGGCATTCTCTCATATCATGAAGCCAAGTTAAAAATATTGTATGACTTAGAGGTCTTGTGGCATCATGATGAGGCATGGGATTTATAATAATAGGAGGCCTAAATCTCATTCCTTTCCACCTAAACTCTAGATTCCCAATGGTGGAAATAATTGATAATGCTCAATGATATGATCAATTGATATTGGTGGGTGAAACTGGATCCCTCTTTCTTAACCTAGTGGTGAATTCTTTCCATATCACCTTGCAAACTTCATTAGCTTTCTCAAGATAGGATTCACAAAATTCTTGAAATTTCTTGGTGCATTCCTTCAAGTGAATCACATATTTATATATGATAGTTTCTCTTCTTACCAACACAAGATGCTTGGTAATAACTATAGAGGCATTAGGATATTCAAATCTTATCTATAGTCCCACTATGGACTCCTTACTTGCATGTTATATGGCCCTATTTCTATGATGAATTTGATTTCGTAGAATGGAAGAAAAAGCTCTCATCTAGACATTCCCAACATAATTGTTGGGTAAAAAAGTATAATCTTCAACCACTACAAATTTGTGCACAAAAAATTCATAGAGCAAGTTTTTATGCTCTAGTGTGTTGGACATATATACCTCCAAAAAATTGTGATGTCTCCAAAGTATATTCAATCTAAAATACAATATAAGTAACTACCACCTAAGGAACTATTATTATAGAAACAAACTATAAACCCTTTTTGGTTGCCTATACTACAACATTTGTTCTATAATGTTATAGGTTGCTTCAAATTTCAATCAAAGTCTAGCAAGTTTTTTTTTCATTTGTTCATTTTTCTCCTTCAAATTTTCAAGAGATTGTACCCTCTTCTCTATATAGGTACATATTTTTACCATTGAATGGTGGCATTATGAATGTCCAATTTTAACATATTTAAGGGAATAATGGCAATAGGTCTAAGTGCTTATAAATTATCAATTTGTACCTCTTGGTCTTGATGTGAAATAGAGCCTTTTAGTATGCATTATCAATTTGTTGTCATTGTACTTTCTTATCTACCACTGTGCTTCCTAAGCACTTTTCAACACCAATCCTGGTGCTCTAGCCAAATGCTCTTTTTTAATTAGAACTATTGTTTCTTATGCATTATCTTTCAAGTCCTAAAGGATGGTATAAATCAAGGGGTTCTCCCTCTCCTCTGATTGGTCATCATATTTTGTGGGTCTAGGTTTTTTAGAACCCCTAGATGACTCTCTTGCCCCTTAAGTACAACCAATTATTCCTTCATCTAGGCAAGTAGGATGTCTTTTTCCTAGTTGTAACCATTTGGTCTCCCTTAATTGCTCTAACTATTTCTTCATACTTTGGTGATTTATAGGATTAGGATTTCATCCCCTACATATTCTTCATCGATTATCACCATGTCATGTGGAATTTAACTTCTACTAAAATTTTTCATTATTATATTTTTTCCTTTTTTTTTCTTCTCTTCCTATTTCATGGTAGGATTTATCCCTTGTAGGTCGAATATCTATGCTTCTATGGTATTTCTCTATATTTTATGTTTTTTTGTGCCTTTGATGTTTCAAGCATAGATACCCTTTCTTCTAATGTTGTTTCACTTCATGGCCAATTTTAGGAATTACCCATTGTAGAGCTCTATTATGTCTTCTTAGCATTCATTAGCTTGGCCCATATGAGTGCATATAGTCTATTATCTAGGAATACCCACTATAGATTTCCATCCTTCCTATTTAAGGAAATAGTATTTGTAGAAAATTTTAATAAGACCATGGTGTCTAAGAGGACTCAATTCCTCTTGTACTTGTTTTGCCATTGCATGTAGATAAAAACACAAAAATTACCATAGGTCTATCCTCACTTTAGTTCTTCTAACCCCATGTTATACTAAAAATAGAGTAAACTGACCCTCATAGGGGAAAAAATGCATGACCCAAATGGCCACTATATCCCATGGCTCTAAAACACTAGTCTGCCTAATGCCTTTGCATACATTCTTTTCCAACATCTCATATTCTAGTTGAGGGTCTCCCTCTTTGGTAAATAACTTAAAAACATCATGTAACAGGGGTTGTGAACCAAAAAACCTTTTACCTATACAAGGAATATGAGAAATTGTACTCAAGTTTTTGGTTGTTACATCTATAATATTACCCCTAAGAATGTATTTTTCTTCTTGAAGGTAATTAGCAAACTCCTCTATGATAATGGCATCAAATGCATATAACAGTAAGAGAAAATCTAGTCAACCTTCATTTTGGAAGATTTTTGCTGCTTCGTGCTAGTGTAGCATCTCCACAATCATTGTCGATTAGGATATTTTTTTATTTTCTCACATTCTAGTCAAGTGTAGATGACAAAAAACAAGGTATCACTTCTATGCAATTTGAATTAGGTGAAAATAGTTGTAGAGTTGTAGAGCTGAGGGTGGTAAAATATCTTCTTTTGGTAGCCCTCACCTAATTTGTAAATATTTCCAATGGTGCTTCTTTTGATTTTTAATTCTAAGAGGCTATGTGACATGGTTATTCATATTACTTGACTTTGCATATGTTTGCTAATGATAAGGTGATGTTGTCTTTTCATTGTTTGTCATGCATAGCATGTGCATCAACTACGTTTCTCATGTGTGTCATGAGAAATCATCTTGTTAAGCGGTCACATGTCCCTATAATCATACTTTATGCATAGAAAAGTCACTATCTAGTTGTCCTTCACATGACTTAAATTTTTGATCA